>JAQPPZ010000101.1:2500000-5000000 GCA_028583015.1 Wollemia nobilis
ATGTTCAGGCTTTACCGGTGTATAGATGCCTTATTTAGATTGCTCCAACAAGTTTTCTTCATGATCTGGATTCTCTTGCTAGGCAATTCTTGTGGGCTGGTAATCTTGATTCCTCAAAATGGAGTCTTGTTAATTGAAAGACTATTTGTCGACCGAAGTAGGAAGGGGGATTGGGTCTCCGCCTAAGCTCTATTTTTGGGACTGCTTTGGCTGCTAAGCTGTATTGGCATTGGTGTAGTAATCAGGAGCAAAATTGGGCCAGGATTATCTCCCACAAGTATCTTAGGGGGGTGGAAGGTTATGAGATTCCTAGATACAGCTTGACTGGTCGAGGATCATTTTTTTGGAATACTCTGAAGAAGGGTGCAAAGTTGGTTAAGCAAGGATTGTTTTGGATTTGTTATACTAGGTCTCAGGCTCTTTTTTGGCATGATTTTTGGGATGGCTTTTCTCCTCTCCTTAGCGAGTTTCCCCGTCTTCAAGATCTTGCTCAATGCTTTTTGGATGTTGGATGGGTGAAGGTGGCGAATTTCAAAACTGTTAAGTCCTTTGGTCAGATGGTTAGTTTCCAGTGAAAGGATCCTCGAGAATGGCCTGCTAGTGGCACTATGGATGCGAGGGCAAAAATGACCCGTATTTTGGCTAGCCGTCCTTGCTCTTCTCTGTTTGGGGATGATGTGCTAGCATGGGGGAGGGATAATAAAGGGAGATTTTCGGTTGCTGTTGGTTATTGTGTTTTGGATCGACAACGGTTTGGAGAGGATGTGGTCCCGTGGTGGAAGCAAGTTTGGAATAAGTATGTTTGGCCTAAGTGTAGTTTTTATGTGTGGTTGGCTACTCATAATCGGTGTCCTACTTGGGCTAATATTCAAAAACCTGGTTTTGATGGCCCCTCTTTATGCTATAACTGTGGGAAGGATGAGGAGTCTGTTGGGCATTTACTTCTCCAATGCGACTTTGCTCATCAACTCTGGCATTATTGGTGGGAAGTGTGGAATCAACCTTGTTCGCATGCTTCATTTGTAGTTTATTTTTGGAGGAGTATGGGGTGGCCTCCTACAGGGGCTTTTTTTTTAAAAGTTGGGTGGAGCATTGGTCCTTCGTGCATTTTTTGGTAGATTTGGCTTGAATAGAACCGCCGGATTTTCCAAGGGAAGGAGTTAACTGCTTCTCAGGTCTGGCAAAGGATTTTGCGAATGATCCAAGAAACTGTGTCTGTAAAATGTTAGATTATTTATCCTGTGGACCAAGCGGAACATTAGATCATGAAAGGATTAGGGTTTTTGGTTAATGGTCCTGGTCCTAATGTCTCTTGTAGACGGATGGGTCAGAGTAATCAGGTGCGGAGGGCTGGTAAATGGAATTCGCCTCCTTCGAGAGTGCTGAAGATTAATATGGATGGATCTTCCTGGGGTAATCCGGGTAATGCTGGTATTGGTGGTGTGGGGCGGGACAGTAGTGGTACTGTCCGATTTTTTTCTCTTGCTTTAAGGGATATCATTCTAATAACTTCATGGAAGCCCTTGCAATTTTATATGCTTTGGAGCAAGGGTATGCTTTGGGTTGGCGTCGGATTGTTTGTGAATCTGATTCTCATATTGTTATAAATTTGTTGAATTCTAGGGATAGTCTTCATGGGAGTTGGCGGTTGAGTTGGATTGCTTAGAAAAATCTCAATATCTCTGCTCACTTGGAGTTCATTTCTTTTGTGCATATTCTCCGGGAGTGGAATGGGATAGCGAATTTTTTAGCTAAATGGGCTTCTGAGTTTCAGGATGGCTGGGATGTTCAGAAGTGGTCTCAACTTTCTTCTGATTGCTCTTAATCTCTCTCTTCTTTATTGAGAGTTGATATGTCTGAATAGCTTCTTTTTTTCTTTGTATCATGGATGTTTTGCTGAGTTAATAAATTTTTACCCTCATTTTCAAATAAACAGAAAGCTATTACCAATATCCTAAACTTGCAACTTAAAAATATAAGTGAATTATGTCTATCTTAATCAAACAATAAAAATTTATCTTTTAATAGTAAGAAGACATGCAATAAGAAAGAAATAAATAAAAATTCATTTCTTATAATAAAAAGGTATGCAATAGAAAAAAAAAAAAATTGGAATTTGTTGTTTGCACTTTAAATTTGTATAAAAAAAAGTTAAATATAAAATTGAAAATAATTTAGAAAAAATAAAAAATAAATAAATAAAACATCTGTAGAGCTAACAAGAGAGAAAGACCTCTAAAGCAAAAATATTTATCTATATTTTCAACCATTTTCCGCTCGTGTGTAGTAGTAGAAGAACCCACTGAGATCAAGTTTACTGAGATCAAGTTTGATGACATGAGATGTATGGTTGCTGCACTCAACACCATCCCACTGACAACAATTATAACCCTGCCATGAAGGCAATACATATGCAGGGTAGTCCTTCTTTAATTTGAACAGAGCATGTCTTTCCTCCGGTAGGCATGTGACATTGCAACTTATCATCACACAACACCAACTGATGACAATCAACAAGCATAGCATGGCACACGCATATTTCTCCATTTCACTTAATATTCAACGATCTCACCTGTAAAAGCCTTGGGTGAGAAAGGAAAAACAAATAATAAATAAAACCATTTCTTTTAAAGTAAAAAGTGAACTCAAACGACAGCTACGGCCAAAACCAGAATACGAACGTAAATAACTGCAAATGAATAGCACACGGCTGAATGAGAGAGGGTTATGGATTACAGGACACTGGGCATTCCTATATATATATTCCATTTCCATAGCAAAGCAAAGTTTCACAGTTGTTCCTTGAAAATTCCACGTTGCTATCTATGGGACAGGTTCCTATATAAATTCCATTTCCATAGCAAAGCAAAGTTTCATAGTTGTTCCTTGAAAATTCCACGTTGCTATCTATGTCCTTGCCACGAGGCACGTAATTAAAAAGTCTTTTGAATGAAAGACTATGGAATTAAGTCAAGATAGTTTTATTTTTATTTATTTATTTTTCGAATTAGGGTAGTTTGTTCTGTTTTTATGATCATCACAGTATTCTGTGTTGTTTCTTTCGGAAGTTGTTACATATATCTTTGCGCAGTTTGTCTTTATGATCATAATACCATAATCATTTTAACTTTTTTATGCCGCTAAAAGCATCAGAAAGGGACAAGCTTTCAATCCTATAAAACCGAGACTGAACCTTAGACCTCCACCTCCTTACATTATTAGAAGTCTTTTAAATGAAATTTTTTATTATGATTTTTTATAATATTTATTTTATTTTAAAATATAAATAATTTTTCAACCACATTTTTACACTAAACTATAAATTTTTTATTTCTAATAATATATCCTATAATAAAATTCCGTTAACATTAATACTCACTCACCTTGGGATCTTAGGTCTATTTATACATATTTAACATCTCCGAATATAATGCGTTCATATACATTTAACATCTCTATTTATACATTTAACCTCTCCGAATATAATGCATATAATGCGTTCATGTACATTTAACATCTCCGAATATAACGCGTGTATATATATATATATATATGGAACCTCTGCCCGACAATTCACACAGAAGTATCGATAACTATGTTATTGTGGGCATGGAGATGCTTCTCTTCCATTTAATATTTTGTGAGGCTTTCTTGCACACAAACCTTTATCAGTTTTTAAAGGAGAAGCGAAAGAAAGGAGAGAAGGAAAGCAATAAGAAAGGAGAGAAGGAGAGCGAAAGGAATGGTTTGTAACTGTTGAAAATATAGGATCTTTACAATAAAACAATCTAAGAATAGAATAATAAATGAACAGTATATTAACAAGATATTTATATGTAATAATTGTTAATAAAATAATAGAGGAAGACTATTTTGATTATAATTATAATGATATTTTAGATAATACATTCAAAAATATTGATACATTTTATAAGATATAAAATATTTAGATGCAGTTTTTATAATGAAACCTAACTGGCTGCTTGAATATCTAACTATTGCTTATTAAATCCTTAAGCATTACAAATAATTAATATTCTCCAACAATCTCCCCCTTAATGCTTAAGGGTAATTTTTCAAACAAACTTTTTCCATGCTTTCAAACTGCAACATCCATTTTATTTTTCTGATCATGATGTGTCCTCGAACATTCCAAGTGCATCACACAAGGAAATGGTGTCTTTGACACCCCAAAATGAATTTTAACAAATTTATTTTCAACAAATTCATTCTGCAACAAGTGAGGAAATGGTTTTTCTGCTGATTAACACCTCAAAATGAATTTCAACAGATTCATTCATCAAATTAGAAACAACATCAACATGCAATTTCTAACAAATTCATTCACTTAGCCAACTTAGAATGAATATTCCAAATATGAGACTTTGAACGAAGTCTCATTACAGAGGACCTTAACAAATCTATAACCGGTTTTAACCTAACGAACATGGAAGAAATTTTTCAATTTTTTATTTTTTTTCATCACTCCCCTTTTTCCTTTGGGTATATGTTTGCTGCTTTTTTATCTTCTATTTGCATCTTTGCATTTGTTTTTTTGATTTCTTAACTCTTATACCCTATTAGAAGTATGAAACAACTAAGAGCTTCTGGTTCCTCATTAAACCAGCCTATAATTTTATGATCCAAATGTTGAAGTCCTGCTCATTGCTCCAACATTCTCCTAAGCTACTTTGCAAGTGTTTGAGACTCCTACATACACCAAAAGCCTTCTTTGATACCAATTTTTTTTTTTTTTGTTGAAAATAGGATCTTCGCAGTAAAGCAATACAAAAATAAAACAACAAAACAGTAGTCATTTGTTAAAAATACCCATATTCAATGATGCTAACAAGACAAAGGAGGAAGGATCATTTTGATTATAATCATAGTCATATTTCAGATAATACATTCAAGAATATTGATACATTTTATAAGATACAAAACAATTAAATACAGCTTCTATAACTAAACTTAACTAACTGCATGTCACTAAACACCTAACTATTACTTATCAAATCCTTAAGTATTACAAATAATTAATAAGAAACCTAATTGAGTTGCGCCACAATACTTTTACTGGGCGGATGTAATTGTGGGTTTTAAAGAAGATCCTTGTGTTTTGATGTTATTCGTATAGATTTTTACCAATCGGTCAAGGCAATTGTGTTGCAGCTAAAGGAAAGCAGTTAGAAGCGGTAGTCGCTCAATCTAGTGAATGCCTACCTATAATTGACTCATGTATTTATCACCTATAAACTTTAGTTCATAGAATCACAACCTTTCATAAAATTGAATCTGATAGTGCCCCAAGCACTTGGGGGCAATAATATCAGTGGTATACATGACGGCAGGCAGATGCTAGTGTAGCCTTTAATATTATATCAGGACTGCCGACATGTAGGAAGCTCAAGTAAGGTGCCCACCAATTCAAGAGTGCCGTCACGCCACATTGCCATCCTTAATTGGCCGACATGGAGCAAGCCATTGAGGAGATTGTCGTCTAGCTGGAAGTCATCGTAAAGCTTCCATCTAGTGGAACCGTCCTGAAGTGCGCCCCGTGAAACTTGTCGTCTTGAGACTATACCTTGCCATCCTGCCGACTGAAGAGAATCGCCCTCTAAGGGTAACTGCCGTTGGTAAAAGTCTTTGCAGACTAAGACACTTGCCGTCCAATTTCTTTATTTTTATTTTATTTTTTATATAAAAAAGTTTTATTTGGTAAAGTTTTTTTATATTTAAACATTATTTTTAAAAAGTTACATTTAGAGAACATGTTAAATTATTGAAAATTGTCTAAATCATTAAACTAAGTTAAATCATTGAACTGCCTACAAAACATGAAGTAAAATTACTACCTTCAAAACTTACATCCAAAATTTTAACTAAATATTTTCTTACTATAGAGCCAAAACTTACCTTGCCGTCCACATTTTCTGTTTGAAACGAAACTGGCCCCCCTCCGCTGCATCACCTGATTAGCTGCAAAAGGGGCACATTAGGATAGAGATGTATAATGTCGGTCTATGCTTCTGTCAACTATTATTTACGTGTCAAGAACAAGGAGGAGGAGTTCTTATGTGGAATGCCTTGCTTATATAAAAGCTTGGCCGAAAGGAAGGTTAGAAAACAAAGCAGAAATCAGAACGACAATCGTAGACAGATCTAAGCTGACAAAGACTCGCTTTCTGTGTGAGACGAGATTCGAACTCTGAACATGGCTTTGCACTCGCAACGGAGAGTCAACATGGCGCTGCTTCTCATTGCGGTCGTCGCTGCGTTTCTTATTATGCAGGCTGGGAGCCATGTCGATGCGAACGAGAAATTGGAAGAAGTTCCCGAGAAAAAAATGGCTGACGACAAGCAGAGCGCGGAATGTATGAAAACAAAGACAGAATGCGCATGGGACAGCGTCAAATATTATAGTAGCTGGCCCTTTCAGAAACTACCGTTCCCCACCATGTAAAAAGATGCACCTCATTTCTGTTGTGGTTGTGCGAGACTTCGATTTTGTTTTTCCTTTCCTTTCTTTTTTAGTGAAGCTATGCTCGCATCGGGCACTGTCCGAGGGGATTTGAACCCTGGAGACTTCAATCTTTATTTTATTTAATCTTTGGTATGATGTTATGTTTTTGGGTTACAGGGAGAAAACGGGAGACGCAATGAAGGAGGCGACGACCACGAGCTATCAGTCGGGGAAGAAGACGGCAGAGGTAGCGGGGGAGAGGCTCAAACACTCTGCTTTTGGCACTGATCCTAATCATCCTCAGGAGGACCTGTGAACTCAACTCATTAGAATGCTCTGTTTCTCTCCAGATTCAGAAGTTAGAATGGTTGTATGTATATAATGTGTACAGAGTGAGGGATTTTTGCTTTGATTCATAATTTGGCAACAATAACATTATGGCACCAAGTGGGATGGTAGAGATTATTATTATTATTATTGTGTATAGAAAATAATTATAAATTTTAGTTTGATGGTTTTTAAATGATATTATTATTTTGTTTAATTTTTTTTATAAATTTTAGTAGGTTGAATGTGGTCGATGTCACTTGCGTTATTGATGATGATTCAATCCCCATGATGATGTGTATAAGAAATATTACTTTAAAAAAATCAACAATATCTCAATTTAACAGGAAATTCTGCTAACTTACTGACAACCTATATAAATCCTAATCAGATGAACAAAATCAACCAAACTTTCCACACCAAAAATACTTACCTACAAGTACTTGGTAGATTATTATTGTATTGTAATCTTTTATACAACTGGTTTATTTTATTGAATTGTAATCTTTTAGGAAATTCTGCTAACTTATTGGTAACCTTTATAAATCCTAATCAGATGAACAAAATCAACCAAACTTTCCACACCAAAAATATTTACCTACAAGTACTTGGTAGAGTATTATTGTATTGTAATCTTTTATACAGCTGGTTTATTTTATTGAATTGTAATCTTTTATAAAAATTTATTTTACCATTGTCATCAATGGATTAGATTTGAGTATTAAATATATATAATTTTTTTTTTTTTTTTAAATTTGAAAATTTTATATTTAACCAAGATTATTTATAAATTGGGGTGACCACAACAAAAGAAGATTTGTATTGAAACCAAATTTTCTAAACCATATTTCTATCATGGTTGTCCACATGTTTACAATAGTAAAAGAAGTTTTGCATTGGAGTCAAATCTCCTAAACCATATTTCTAAAATGGTTGTCGCTAAACACAAGATTTGCTAAACTAGTTGTCTTATGTTGGAATTTCGTTCCACTTTAATACTTCTTCTTCACCAACCTACCTAATCTTCTCATCCTCAATAACTATATCAATGTGCCATTGAACCTCTACCTTCTTCTAGTACTAGCTAGGAAGTCTACCACTTTATTTATTTTTTGGTTACACTTTAGATCTCTACACACAACTTATCTAATTCTCTCCGCAATTCCTTAATTTGGGTGACAAGAATCCTCAACCCCTATGTCTTCTAAACAAAGTTTCTCATGCAATCCAGAGCTTCTACCAATATTTAAGAATTTGATTCTAGGATTATCCTGCCGTAACTTTGTCTTACTATTCAAATAAAAGCAAATTTGATAATTAAAACTTCTGTTTCATTGTTCGTGGCCTTTCCCAAGCCTTCCAGTAAAGCATTGTCCCAAGTCTCAACATGATTCTTACATACCACTCCAATTCCATTTCTACTCAAATTACTTTTCACAACTCCAGCAATATTAAATTTATTTATTTTTTAAATATAAATATTTCCAAAATAAAAGTCGAACATCCCACACACCTAACTAAATAAGGGTCCAGCATCCCACACGCCTAGCACTCGAACCCAGCATCCCAATTTTTATAATTATCAAATATTATTTTCAGATATCCTAACTAAATAAGGGTCCAGCATCCCACACGCCTAGCACTCGAACCCAGCATCCCAATTTTTATAATTATCAAATATTATTTTCAGATAATTTAAGAGGTTTTTGAAATTAAATAGTTCATTAATTTTAATTAACTACTGCTTTAGTTTATAAAACTCTTACTATACAAATTAATGATAGAAAATAACGTTTTTTAATAATATTTGTAAGACTTATCAAACAAATTAAAGATAAAAATGTGGATTTTTGAAATAGTATTTTATGTTCAGGGAAATAGTGCAATGGTTTGGGCTTTGGTTTTTCTTGGGGAGGTCCAAGGTTCAAACCGTAGCGTGGGTGAATATGTGAGAGAGTATGTGTGTTCTTAAAAAAAAAAAATAGTATTTTAAATAATTTTATCACACATGGAAACATCGATAATAAAAATTGTGTTAGTAAAGTTTGTCGACGATAAAATATTTCGAATGTTTATAATCATATTACATTAATATATATTAATATTTTTTTAAAATTGTTATTACAAGCACGGGTTAAATTGCCCATTATTTTATTGAAATTTATTTGAATGTTTTATAGTAAATATAATATTTATATTTGATAAAAAACTTTATAATAATTTACATGCAAATTTTTCAAGATAAAGAAAATGAAAAAAAAAAAACTTTAACTAAAACATTTTATGTCTAGATAGAATGTCTTGCTTCATTAGCCCTTCATTGTTCTTCCCATCATCCCAACTCTAGTTAACAAATAGTTATAATTTTGTTTTTTACCCATAGTTGACTTCAATCCTTCAATATTATTCACCATTAAAAAAATCAATGAACTAGCATTTATCTTATAAAAATAAATAAAAAATTAAGTTTTTTTCCATAAAAGCTAACTTTTAATTCACCTTTTCTTTATTGAAAAAATAATATTTAGAGCATTGTGAAGGTTACAAACTTGATCCATAATAGGTTTTCAAGTTGTTCCATTCACACCCCTTAGGCTAGCTGATCTAAGAGTCAAGTTTAAGGCCTTATGTAAATTTCTTACCCCAACTTGATAAACAAAGCTAATTTTTTTAATTTTATAACATAAAACATTTACAATTATGAAAAAATATTTCTCCAAGTTTATAAGGCAAGTTAAAAATATAAATTAAATTGTTAATATTAGATTAACTAATTATGATTTTTTTTTAAGTTTTGTTAATTAACAATAGATTATTTTTGTCTTGTAGTGCTAACTACATTGGTTTTAACCATACTTTAAACATAAGAGGACTAATAGCTCAAGTCTTAGAAACACATCTACAATCTTAAATAAAAACTTCTTGTTCATAAGTCTATTATTAATAAATAAATAATACTATTTTTTTAATTTATAAAATATTAAATATTATGTATGTTCTGAGATGATATGTTTTTTTATTGTTATTCTTTGGAATTCATTATGTAATAGGATTTTTTTTTTTTTTTGTTGTTGTTATTTTAAGACAACAAATATTTCTCGTCACCCATATAAGAAAATCCTTTAAGTTCTAGTTTGATATTCTATAAATATATATTTTTTCAAAACCTACTTAAACTTAAAGATTAATTTATCAATAGTTGAACTTAATTGTTTTTAGTAATTTTTTTTAAGAAGGGTTTTGAAAGGTTTGTCCTTTCCCTTTTGCATCAACTTATTCACATTGAGTTATTTAATGTCGTTGAGATTTGAACCTTGGTGTGGGATACATCAACTATTTGTCCCAATTGTTTCAAAGACACATTAGAGTAAACCTAAAAATTAGAATAAAATAAAGTTAAGATTTTATTAATGACAAAATGTATTTTTATTCTGTTTAAATAAGTTTTTTTTGTATTTTATTTAAGACCATTTTTTATTAAAATATCAAAAAAAATATGCTATTATTTTAAGTAGATTATATCTAAGCAAAATTTTCATGAATAATTTCCAACTTAACTTTCTATTCAAGATATTTCTTAGTTTTCTCTTTACTTTTCTCTTCTTGAAATGTAACTTTTTGTTTGTCAAATGCTTAATATTATCATAATTGAGATAAATAATATCCCTTCCTTAGTTATATTTTAAACTATTAACACCGCATTTGTCTAAATTATCTACCATAATATTTCTTTCTCTAAAAATATGTTAACATTTTAAAGATATTTTTGGTGGCCCAAAAAAAGTACCACTTTCTTATAATTTTGATGATGTTTTCGAATAAAAGTACATCAAATTATCTTCATTTTATCTTTTAAATCTACAAATCCTCTACTTTTGAAATATCTTTTTTTTTTATCAAATCATTTCTCTTTATGGGCATTTTTTTGAAGTATTTAAGGGTCCATTTTTAATTAGCATATAGTATTTTATTTAATGCATTTTGGATAGCCTATTAAGAGATCAAAAAGTGGTTTTGCCATGCTTTAAATAATTTAAGCTAGATTAGATATATTTGTTTGGATCAAATTGATAGTTAGGTTATAGTTAGTAAATTCATATAATAATATCAAGTTAAAATGAGTGACTTGTGATAGTGAAAATAGGCTCTTCATCCTTATGGGGACACCCCAACAGTATGTCATAACTTGGTGATTTAAGCTCGAATCACGGGTGGGAGGCCCCATGTTGCTATGCCCTCGCCCTCGGGAAGTGTGGCCCCAATTTGCCACTTGTTGTACTTCACATTACTTCATTTAAAATAAAAAATAGACTCTTCATTATTTTCAATTTTTCTCCCATATTCAAATATTTGAATAAATTAGGTAAATACCTCTTTTAGGTTTGTTGTATAAAAATTAAAATATATGTTATTTTTCATTATAAAAGGGAAATCCCTCTTTAAACATAAATTTTAAGCCATGAAGTCATAAAAGTTATCTAATTGTAAGAGACTTTAATTTTTATTTTAGCTGACCTAAACCTAAATCTAAGCTTAAGCTAGCATAACTTGACCAATACTTCTACCTGTTGAGTGGTATTTTCACCCAGTTGTGAAAACACACTCTCCGATAGGATTTGGGTTCTAAATCCTCTGCTTGCAAAGAAATTAAACATGTAACTTCTCCAAGGTTCTTGTTATGTTAGCATTCTGCATATGTGTATTAATAATCTCAAATAAAGATATTTAATTAAAATGCTTGGAACACCTTAGTGGTTGCAAGTAACTGAAAACAAGGGGCACTGTGGTTTATTTTACTGTGAAATTTAATGATTGTTCCTTGAACCCTAATAAAGTAAATGTGATTTGATCCTTAAATGACCATGCTGTAACTTCAAAATAAAATTTAATGAAATGCCATAACATGAATGGAATTATTTTTGGGGTTTTGAAGTTTTTTAATTTTTAATTTTATTTTAATGCTTGAAAAATTAAAATTGGGGTTTCTGAAAATAAAGTGCAGCAAAAAGAAAATAAAATGCAAAGAAAAAGAAATTAAAATTGCATTCAACTTGATGCTATCCCGTCCTGGCAAAACCGAAGATGTGAGGTTTCCATGCATGCAACCTAACCTATTGAACCTGCAAAATCCGCACAATCCAGATAAGTCAAGTGCTGGTCTCTGGGGTTTACTGTTATTTTTCAGATTTAGACATTCGCATGAAGCAACCAAGAAAACTTGCATTAAACTTCATCTATAAGCCTAGAAATCTGAAAAAGGGAAAGATAAACATTAAAACATGCATGCAGAAAATAACTCCTTCTTTCTTGCCAACAAGATGCAAATTTTTGAACACTCTGCATTAATAATATGTCAAGTTACAATGGCAGCATCTCTGGTTTTCTCAAAACCAGAAAAAGGAAGAAAACAGCCCCAAAGCAGGCCCAGAATGACCCTCTGGCCTCTAGCACTGCAACTCTGCTCCAGCGGTTTTCGACCCCTGTATCTGTCCTATGCTTCTACTTTTAAAGCATGGCAATGCTTTCTGTTTCGGCCTGTGATGCTTCGTTTCATCTTCCCGATCGATTCGTTTCATATTCTCGCCTTTCAAATTGTTCTTGAATTTATGTTTAATGCTGAAACGTTCGATAATATTCTATGCATGTAACGTTTATGTAACCCTTATACATGTATGCCACGTGTTCTGCACTTTCAGCATCTTTCGTAACGGCTCCCTGTAAATCGTGACCAAAAATAGCATGCAGCTTTGTTCGTCTTCCTGGCCGCGAAAACGTGACATGTCGCGATATCGCGACGTTTTCCTGTCAGCAGCCTTTCTTGCCATCGCGCCCAATGAAAACGTGACATGTCACAAAATCATGACATGTCACAAAATCATAACGCTTTTCTCATTTCGTACCATTTTCCCGCAACCTGTCACGAAATCGCGACGCTTTTCCACTTCGGGCACCTTTGCTGCATGTCGTCACGAAATCGTGACATTTCTCATGTCCGTACGCCTTCGGTTACCTCTTGTCGCGAAATCGCGACGATTTTTCACTTCGGTATCCTTCGCAGATTTTGTCGCGATATCGCTACGCCTTTTCATTCCGTAACATGCAACTCCGTCATGAAATCGTCACGTTTTTCATCTCGTCAACTCGCCTGTCGCGATATCGCGACATTTTCCCTTTCCTTATTTTTACCGTATCGACATGTCACGATTTCGCGACATTTTCTCTTCCGTACCACACCATCCGAATCCACTTTTCATTCACTTTCGTCACGAAATCATGACATTTTTCCACTTCGTACAACCTAGTCGTTTTTGCCGCGAACGTGACATGTCACGATTTCGTGACATATTTCCCTTCATACTCCTTCCGTTCTTCGCGATTTCACGACTTTTTTCTCTTCATGCCTTCCACCCGCTTGAAGCCACGAAAATCAAACATGTCACGATTTCATGACAATTCTGCCCACCTATTCGCCATCCTTGACCATGATTTTCGACATCTCACGATTTCGCTATGCTCTTCTACTTCTGCCCTGTTTGACCGTTTTGACCACGATTTTGCGACATGTCACGATTTCGCGACACTTTTCATTTTCCCCCCCACTTCCACACTCATTTTCCTTTCTCTCTCCTCTTTCGGCCGAACAAACATGTCACGATTTCGTGACACTTTTCTATTTTCCTTCCATTTTCTGACTTTTCTTTCGTGACGGAGCAACATGTCATGATTTCGTGACACTTTTCTATTTTTGGCCGCGATGTGCAACATGTCACGATTTCGTGACATGTCGCGATTTCGTGACACTTTCTACATTTGTGCATTTTTGCCCCTTTTTCTTGAATTTTAGCATCTGGGTCACTGAGATCTTCTTTGAAAGCATGCAAAAAATGTGGGTCCCCAATTTTGGGGTGTGTTGTGGATCAGCCACAACAAATGGTGACTCTGTTGTCAAATGCTCTTGAGCATTTTAGTGAGAACCCAACCTGGAAGCATATACAAACTCGAAAACATGTGTTAGCACATAAGCAATATAAACAAATGCCCATAGATCAGAAATACATGAATCATCAGAATCATCAAGTATTAGCTCAGTGTGTGCAATGAATTTCATTCCCTATCGTTTGAAATTGATCAACATTCCATTGTCAGTTTTGCATGAATGCATATGTGAGATTGTGAATGATTTGTGTAACCTAATGAATATGCTAGGAGATTTTGCTTTTATAAAATGCATAGTCTTTCTTCTAGTATCATGTACAAACATTCAAGATTGCCAAACCCTCTTAGGATCAACTATATGTATAATGAATTGCTTTATTATATCCCAAAGTTGGTTATGAGTCCCTACTATCTTGAACCCATGTGCAAGTGAATGTGAAATCAGAACTTTGGGGAATCGGACTCCCAACCTAACCGAGATGGGAGTTTAACCCTATCCTTACTATTCTGATTTAGAATTCATTACCTCACTTTGAGCAAAATAATTTAACCAATTATGGAAGAAATGGTCATGCTAGTCTAACCCTTTGGACAATCAGTGGTCTTGTTTTTTAGACAAGACATGTTGCCATGCATGGGCATATCTAACCCCACAATCCAAAACTTATCTTCATTTCTTTGGACCTTGGGGATGACTACCCATCCTTTGCAGAGGACAAGTAGTACGATCCTTCCAATCCAATATAAATATGAGATGGGAAAAATTTATTTTTTTACTTCTTGGACCTTAGGGATGACTACCCATCCTTGCTAGGGACATGTAGTACGATCCTTCCAATCCAAACTTTAGATGTAAATGGAAAATATTAATTTTATTGCTTAGACCTTGGGGATGACTACCCATCCTTTGCAGAGGACAAGTAGTACGATCCTTCCAATCCAAGATTTATTATGAAATGAGACATAGGAGCTTTGGGGAATCAGATTCTCAACCTAAGCGAGATGAGAATTTATGCCCTATCCTTACTACTCCATGTAGGTCAAATCAAAGCTTTGGGGAATTGGATCCTCAACCTAAGTTCGATGAGGATTTAACCCTATCCTTACTACTCCGATTTTAGGCTTTAAGCTCTATGGAAGTGGTCAAAACCACTGTTTTAAGGATCATGTTGCATAAATAGGATAGACATGAAATACTTCTTTCGCCCAACCTTTTCTTCCAAGTTAGGTTTTGATCATTTTGCTCAAGATCCTTTTTAATGTATAAGACGTGCTTGGTTCTAGATATCTCAAGACTCAGTTCCCAACCTTAGGATTTTCTTCTTATTTATGTGATAGCATAACCTTAAGAGGATTTGACACACTTTAATGATTTGTATTTGAAATGCATATGCAACTAAGATGGCATGTATATGCAAAGTGAGATGTAATATGAATGCATTGTCTTTTGAAATGCAAGTGAAATAGTTGCCATATAAAGCCGACTACTTCATGCATCACAAGTTTCAAACGATATTACTTAAATTGTTTGTGTTACTTGTGGAGCTTTTACAAGACAATTCCAATGTTCCATATTCTCCCGATCTAGAACATAAGTTAGCATCTCAAGGCAACTTTTTCATCTCTTTTTTTTTTTTATATAAACAAACAAAAAATGTCAAATAAACACACAACTTTAAATTAAAACTTATTCAATCCAAAACCAAACTGCAATCCCAAAAATGAAAATTTGAAAACACAAACCAAAAACCAAAAACCAAAATCTATATACAAATGTACACTATAATACAAGATGATGCAAAGCTTGGCTTATCACTTTCCTGGATCCCACACATGGTTAGAACATTTCAACAAAAATATAACATGATATGCATACCAAATGTTGTGGGAATCCCACAAAAACAAGACAAGACCAAACAATGCAACAAACTTCCACTTGCCATGCTCACCATACCAATTTGATTTAGTTCCAATAATACTCCCATAGGTGAGCATCAAATTACTAAAATGATTAGACAATAAATGATTTTCAATTTTATCATGTCTATTCTTTAAAACTTCCATTTCCAAACTTAATCTTTGATTTAGAATTAGGCTATCTTCTTCCAATATGCAATTTTGTAAGTAGGAGCCTATTTCTACAAATTTTAAAGCCAAATTATTTTCCAAATTTGTAGGCCAATCAAATTTGTGTAACAATTTACAAGCATCTAGGATATTTACTAAATTAGGATCATTAAAAGTTTTTATCCTAGATTCAATTAGTAATTGTTGATGAATTTGGTTTAACAATTCAAGTGCATCAACTTCTTTTCCATTCATTAAAACAATGTTATTAAAGGTGTGATTAAAAATTATACCTTGTTTTTCATTTACCTTTAATGACATTTCATCATTCAAATTATTTAAATTCAAAATATGGTCATCCTTTTCAATCCTCAAACACTCTTGGTCAAAGTGTATGTCCCATGACTCATCTTGATGATCCTTCATTTGAGTTGCTTCCAATTGATCAATCTCTTTGTCATTTGGTTCCAATTCTTTGTTCACTATCCATGGTATCTCTTCATTTGAATCCTCCAAATCATCATGCAAACTTGCATCCACACTTTCAATGAATTTATATTCAACATGATCAAATTTTGTCACCTTTTCAAATCCTGTGAATATGAGATCTTCGTATGATGTAGAAGGTTCAACATCCTGCATATCAAGTGAAATATGAGTTTCATTTATAGGGATGTGAGAAAAGAATGCATTATCATATCTTCCCCAACCATTATAAAAATTATCTTCCAAACTTGTGGGATGAAACTCCATGGCATTTGTGACATGATCTTTTGATTCATTCATCCATTCTTTTTCTTCTTTGTCCTTGGCAATAGGATCATTATAATCTTCCAAAATTTGATGAGATTTGAAACCCTCTTCCAAAACATCCTCAAATTGTACAGGAGTTGTAAGGTCTTCCTTTGAAGGCGATTATGTTGTCCTGTATATCAATTGGCACACAAGTTTCATTAGTAGTTTTGGAATGAGTGTAGTCTTCCCACTTCTTCCAAGCATCATAATAATCATCTTTCAAAATCAAGTGGTGACGTTCAACTATTTCTTCAACATCTTCCAATTCATCAATGTGTTTCTCATCAAATTCATCTTCACCTTCCTTAGATGGTTCAATTATTTCCAAAAGTGGGTTATTTCTTGAATTCAAATTTATAAGGCTATCATTGTCCAAATTAGTAACCCATGATTCAATTTTATCACAATTTGGAGGGTGAAGAATTTCTTGATCCTTAATTTTACACATCTCATCAATAGTATCTTCCAAGAACAAGTGGTGAAACTCTATCATGTCTTCAAATTCATTTATTGGTTTTCTCCCAATTTCACTTTCAACCACTTCATTTAATTCCATGGTGGGTTCCATCTTATCACATATATCAAACATTGTTGAATTTAGAACCCCTTCATCTAGATAATCGTGTATCTCTACATGATCCTCACTAGTGGATGTTGTCTTAGCAATTTGCACCTCCTCTTGGACTACATCTAAGGTGGTTGTAAGATTTGGATATTCAAATTCATCCCCTTGATCATTTACCTTAGATATCATTGGAGTGGAGGGTGCTATGTTTGATGGTTGGTGTAGGTTGGCATCAAAAGAACAATCTCTCATATGAACATGTTGTGCCTTTTCTTCTTCAAGACCTTGTCGTTCTATCTCTTCTAAGACCTCATGGATTTTCTCTAGGGACAAACCACTCGGTTTTTCCTCAATGAGTGAAGCAAGTGTGGGGTGTATGGCTCCTAGGTATACTTCCATGGCTTCCTCTTCTAATGTGTTAAAATTTTCCCACATTTGGGAGTGCAACTCATGAAATCTTCCATTGAATTGACTCAAGGATTCATTAGGCTCTTTACATATGGAGGTAAACTGATTTTTCAATATTTCTAAGTCAACCTGATTACCAAAATGATGAAGATAGGCTGCTTCTAGTTGTATCCAAGAAGTCCTAACCTCCATGGGTAGTTGGCTATACCAAAAGAATGGTCTATCATCCAAAATGTATGCAAATAACTTACAAGCTACCTCCTCATAAAAAATCTGGAATTTACATAATGTATCCTTGTAGACATGCAGTTTTTGCAAGTATCCTAGTGGCACCTCTTGATTAAAACACCGTAAAAAATCCAATAACATTGTAGGAATATGATAGGGTATCACATGTAAACCCTCATAATAATCCTCCATTATTAATACCATTCTCTCTCTTAGAGATGTTATTTCAGCTCTTAGGGATACCATTTGCTCCTCAAGTGTTGCCATTAGTGAAACTTAAAATGTAATTTTAGAACCAAATCTGTTGAATATTCAACCTGCAATAAAAAAAAAATCAAGTTAGCATCAACTAAGAGATGTATTCATTAAAATCAAATGAAAAGTAATTGCATGAGACCAAAATTCTGAAAAATTAAATCAAATCACTTTAATTCTGTATGAACAATCAGAAAAATATACAACATACCTGAATTGCTTAAAATAGAATAAGTAAATAAATTCAGGCCGTCCTTTTTACAATCTGCTGAATGTTAGAGGACTAAAGCATAAAAAATTTAAATTTATATTACACTAAAAATAAACCCGTTCGGCCCTCCTAGCACCAATCCGTTGAGTGGTGTTAGAGGCCGAAGATGCTAATCAAATGGACTTGAAATATTTAGCAATTTAAAATTCTTAAACAATTATAAACCCGTAGCATCTAAAATCACGATAAAATAAACCTTTTCAGGCCCTCCTTCTAGCGCCAATCTGTTGAGTGGTATTTTCACCCGATTGTGAAAACACACTCTCCGATAGGATTTGGGTTCTAAATCCTCTGCTTGCAAAGAAATAAACATAATTTCTCCAAGGTTCCTGTTATGTTAGCATTCTGCATTTGTGTATTAATAATCTTAAATAAAGATATTTAATTAAAATGCTTGGAACACCTTAGTGGTTGCAAGTAATCGAAAACAAGGGGCACTCGTGGTTTATTTTACTGTGAAATTTAATGATTGTTCCTTGAACCCTAATACAGTAAATGTGATTTGATCCTTAAATGACCATGTCTGTAAAAATAAAATTTAATGAAATGCCATAACATGAATGGAATTATTTTTGGGTTTTGAAGTTTTTTAATTTTTAAATTTTATTTTAAAGCTTGAAAAATAAAATTGGGGTTTCTGAAAATAAAATGCAGCAAAAAGGAAAATAAAATGCAAAAGAAAAGAAATTAAAATTGCATCCGACTTGATGCTATCCCGTCCTGGCAAAACCGAAGATGTGAGGTTTCCATGCATGCAACCTAACCTATTGAACCTGCAAAATCCGCACAATCCAGATAAGTTAAGTGCTGGTCTCTAGGGTTTACTAGTTATTTTTTAGATTTAGACATTCGCATGAAGCAACCAAGAAAACTTGCATTAAACTTCATCTATAAGCCTAGAAATCTGAAAAAGGGAAAGATAAACATTAAAACATGCATGCAGAAAATAACTCCTTCTTTCTTGCCAACAAGATGCAAATTTTTGAACACTCTGCATTAATAATATATCAAGTTACAATGGCAGCATCTCTGGTTTTCTCAAAACCAGCAAAAAGGAAGAAAACAACCCCAAAGCAGGCCCAGAATGACCCTCTGGCCTCTAGCACTGCAACTCTGCTCCAGCGGTTTCCGACCCCCGTATCTGTCCTGTGCTTCCGCTTTTAAAGCATGGCAATGCTTTCTGTTTTGGCCTGTGATGCTTCGTTTCATCTTCCCGATCGATTCGTTTCATATTCTCGCCTTTCGAATTGTTCTTGAATTTATGTTTAATGCTGAAACGTTCGATAATATTCTATGCATGTAACGTTTCTGTAACCCTTATACATGTATGCCACGTGTTCTGCACTTTCAGCATCTTTCGTAATGGCTCCCTGTAAATCACGACCAAAAATAGCATGCAGCTTTGTCCGTCTTCCTGGCCGCGAAAACGCGACATGTCGCGAAATCGCGACATGTCGCGATATCGCGACGTTTTCCTGTCAGCAGCCTTTCTTGCCATCGCGCCCAGTGAAAACGTGACATGTCACGAAATCGCGACGCTTTTCTCGTTCCGTACCATTTTCCCGCAACCTGTCGTGAAATCGCGACGCTTTTTCACTTCGGGCACCTTTGCTGCATGCTGTCGCGAAATCGTGACATTTCTCATGTCCGTACGCCTTTGGCTGCCTCTTGTCGCGAAATCGCGATGATTTTTCATTCGGTATGCCTTCACGGATTTTTGTCGTGATATCGCTACGCCTTTTTCGTTCCGTACAGCTGGGATGCAACCCATCGCGATTTCGCGACGTTTTTCTATCTCGGGCTCCCTTGTCGCTTCTTGTCGTGATTTCGCGATGCTTTTTTGCTTTGCTCTGTTTGACTGGTTTGACCCGTGATTTTGCGACATGTCGCGATTTCGCGACGCTTTTCTGTTTTGTACAACTAGGCTGCTACCTGTCGCAAAATCGCAACGATTTTCGTTTGGAGCTGTCTTGCGGCTTTCTGTCGCGAAATCGCGACATTTTTCCAGTCCGTACTATCTAGCTGTTTTTGGCCGCGAAAACGTGACATGTCGTGATTTCACGACATATTTCCCTTCCGTACGCCTTGGCTCGATTCTGTTGCGATTTCACGACGTTTTTTTGTTTCATGCCTTCCACCCGCTTGCAAGCCGTGAAAATCAAACACGTCGCGATTTCGCTACATTTTCGCCCACCTGCTGTCGTTGACTGCGTTGATCGCGATTTTGTGATGTGTCACGATTTTGCTACGCCTTTTGCTTCCTGCCCCGTTTGACCAGTTTGACCGTGATTTTGTGACATGTTGCGATTTCGTGACACTTTTTATTTTTTGGCAGCGACGGAGCAACCTGTCGTGATTTCGTGACACTTCTTCCTTTTCCCTTTCTCTCTCCTCTTTCAGTCGCGACGGAGCAACATGTCGCGATTTTGCGACGTTTTTCTATCTTTGGCAGCTACTGCACAACACGTCGCGATTTCGTGACATTTTTCTGGTTTCGGCTGCGACGGAGCAACATGTCACGATTTCGCGACACTTTTCTGGTTTCGGCTGCGACGGAGCAACATGTCGCGATTTTGCGACACTTTCTACACTTGTGCATTTTTTGCCCTTTTTCTTCATTTTTAGCATCTGGGTCACTAAGATTTTCTCTAAAAGCATGCAAAAAAGGTGGGTCCCCAATTTTGGGGTGTGTTGTGGATCAGCCACAACACTACCTTTTATGCTATACTTTGAACATTGGTAAGTGTATGCAAAATTGGTGATGGCTCTAGTTCTTACTACCTAAGACCTAAGCTCTAAACTATGTAACTTCCTATTTGAGTTTTGACCCTCAAATTTGCAAAAGGAATTATCATATTTAAACAATGATTGGCTCTTTTTCTTCTTTACACTTCATCTAAGATTGATCTATAAACAATATTAAATGCAAAACCAAATTGATTCATTAGGAGTTACTAGCTTTGATTGGACAATATCAACATAAGTTGGTTTTCTTCTATTGGATTGAACATGAATTCCAATATAAACATCAAAGGCATGTGATAAAGTTATCTTGCTTGATGATTTCAATTTGTTTTATTTTTTGTTAGAGGTTGTACTTATATTTTTTTATTATTATTTATTTTCTCTCCATGGTGATGACTTGGCATAGTGGATACTCCTTTTTATGTTTATGTTGCACCTGCTTGACATTATGCTATTGGTTGGAACTCCTATGAGTTAGATGTCTTTATTAAGGTTTTGATTATCTTTATTTTTCATCAAATGGAAGTGAAAATATGGTGTCTTACTATTATATTACATGCATTAAATGCGTGGCCTATGAGGTCTTATCTCTATTTTTCTCATTAATTTTAGCCCAATTACCATACTTGGTTTCTTTTTATTTTTACGTTATAATTCCTTTGATTTTGTAGTCATTTGTAGGCCCTCTCTATTATAGGTGACTATTCAAATCCAATTTTGACTTCATCTTTATCATAAAATTGGTCATGCTCTATCTACTCATGGTTTTAGATTTTTATTTCAACCAATATAGGGATTTAACATGTTTCTCTTCACCCTTCACCTATATCATTTTTACTATGATATCTTAACAAGGTAAACCTTAAGCCTTTCTCACTATCTTGGTGGTCAATTTTTATTTAAGTGGAATTCATTTTAAAATGCTTTACATGCATTTCTTAGAGAAAATATTAGCATGTAGTAAATTAATTTCTTTATTGAAGGATGTAAAAGGAAACACGTGAATGTGTGTGGGTAATGAATTAATCAATTAATAGCTAATTTTAGGTAATAAGCCAAAATCAATGGTTTTTGTAACTAATTTTAAATTAGGGATACTAGCATGCACAGTCTTGTTAGAATATCATATTGTATAGTGCATAGGTTATTTCATTAATTGGCAGGGTGGGTAAAATAAGCGCCTAGCGCTCTCCAATTATTGAGTTGGTTCACCAACCAACTCGGGTGGTTCAACCAACCGAACCACCCCATGATATGTATATAACCTGCAGTATTATCAATGAACATTGCTTCGCATTTCACACTTTTGTACGCTGTCTAAATTCTTCATGGTACCAAAGCTTAGGCATGGAGACTGGGCAGATAGAGGAGATCCACGAGGCTTGAGGCGACTGGAAGACGTGGCTCGAGCATGAGGCCCGAGGAGACCCTGACTATTGGTTGGAGGCAGACCTGCAGTGGGTAAACCAAGGTACCAGACGCAAGCAGAAGGTACATGAAATGAGGCTGGAGGCAGGCCCTCAAAGGGTAGACCTAGGCACACAAAATGAGGACGATCAAAGCATGTGGAGTGACAGAAGACTCAATCAGACCGAGAGACACATGGTAAGACCACATTGGACTGGGAGTGCATGTAAGAAGCCACATCGGACAAGGGTTTGACAAAAGGAGGGATTGGTTACCCGAAGGCAACCAAAAATGATAGTGCATTTTTGCACTAATAAAGAATTCCACTGCTGCAACACAACGCATGTGGGATTATTATTTTTTTCCCCACAGTGCGCTACCTGTGGATGAAGAAGGACTTTGTCCTTCCTTGTTCTCGTCATGCTCTCCAGCGTACGTGGTTCATGCCTCCATTTTTTGGTGAGAGGTTCTCGGTTCGACTCCCATGAGTTTCTCATGCTCACCTTATGCCTATGCGTCAATTGTTTTTTGACACCCACTGCTCCTTTGACACTTGTGTAGCATCATTTGATGCCCATTGATGATTTTTTGATGCCCGATGCTCTTTTGATGCCTGTGCATCGTCCTTTGATGCCAGAACCTATTTTTGATGCCCAGATAGTGCATTTTGATGCCCAGAGTCTATTTTTGATGCCCGAAGATGTTTTTTTGACACTTGGGTCCAGGTACAAAGTTTTTTTTCTCTCTTTCCTATTTATTTTGCAACCAGAAGGGGGGGATAACAATAGTATTCTTTTGCAAAATTATAAGACAAAGGGGGGAGATCAAAATTGATGGAAGTGATTTATTGCTTGATAAAATTGGTATTGTAATAGGTGCATTTTTAGTGGAAACCGACACCTAGAGTAGTTCAAATTTATGGGCATTTGTGATTGTATTTATTGCATTTAAATATTCTATTTTCTTGCATTAACAATCATAAAATAACAAACAAACAAGACCCCAAATTTTTAACCTACTCGTGCAATTCAATTGCACAACAACGTTCGGTATTTGTGATACCTCTGGCCCACACTTACAGGTAATGTTGTCGTGCTTTGGGCTACTATATCCGCCACCTAATATAGCTGCAACAACAATGTCTGAGCTTGTTCTCTATCAATCATCGAGGAGAAATAAGGCAAACTAGTTCTATTGTTCACTCCATTTCATACCCACATCGTGATTGTTGTTAGGCGTAAATCACGACGAAGGTTTTTCCGAAGTGTTTAGGGGAAGTTACGCCCCATGCATGAGGAATAAAATTTCTATGGTAGGTGTCATAAACAACACGATGCCCTTTTAGTATCGCCTAAGTTCCATGTATCGTGCTGCTCGTATATACTTATAGTCTCCCTCACGTAAGGGTGGGTATATATAGAGTAGTTTCGGTATATAGGTCTGGCAGGTATAAAGAAAGGGAGACCAATTGGTGATATAAGGAACCTTCACAATGGCCACTATTCACAAGTATCTCTCAGATTCACAATTGCTGAAAGGTCCTAACTTTGTTCCATGGAAGACAAAGATGAGAGCCATTCTTCAGGTGGAAGATTTATGGGATGTAGTGACTAGCACTACAAAATGCCCTCAAACAACGGAACAGATCAAGAAGCTTG
Organism: Wollemia nobilis; assembly: GCA_028583015.1. Classification (NCBI taxonomy): domain Eukaryota; kingdom Viridiplantae; phylum Streptophyta; class Pinopsida; order Araucariales; family Araucariaceae; genus Wollemia; species Wollemia nobilis. Next base: position 2,524,126 of record JAQPPZ010000101.1, read on the forward strand.
GTATAAGAAGGACAAAAGAGGTCTCATGTTTCTCCTGCTTGCTACTACAGATGAGGTCCAACCTCATATCTGTGATGCCAAAACCAGTAAGGAAGCTTGGGATGCTTTGATTACTGTGTATGAAGGAAAGAATTAGTCCACTATTCTACACCTTCAAACTCAACTACATACCCTCAGTATGAATTTTGGGGAGACAATTGATCTATTCCTTTGTAGAGTGGCGGAATTGAAAGCCAAATTGAATGCTATGGGAAAACTAGTGGATGATGATATCTTGAACTCTGTCATCTTGAGAGCATTGCCAAATTCCTACAAGATGTTGATCACTTCCCTCAATGTTTCTGGTAGACAAGTATCTTTTGTGGAGTTGGTAAATTTGCTTCAAAATGAGGAGGCAAATCAGGTTCAAAAATATGAGGTGCCAGATAATGCCCTTTCCACCCAACAAAGGGGTAAGAAACAAGGTCAGTTTCAAAAAGGGGGTTCTTATTCCAAGGGAAAAGGGAAACAAAATCAGCAGAAGGATAAAAAATATTGCAATATTTGTGATATGAATAACCATGACACCAATAGGTGTTGGTTCAAAAATAAGCAACAAAATGACCAACCTCATAGGAATAAAGGCAAAGAGAAATAGAAATATAAAAAGACACATAAGCAACCTAAGGGACATGTTGCTTATGCTGACTCCACCTCAGACTCAGATTCCCCTAGGTCCGATTCAGATTCTGACTCTGAAAGAGCACACAAGGTGCTCATGACCCATACTTCATCTTCCTAGATAGATGTTGTATGGTATATTGATTTGGGAGCTAGTAAGCACATGACTGGGGACAAATCATGGTTTGAAATATTTGAGGAGAAAGAGGGTAAGCCAGTCACCATTGTTGACAATCAAGTCTACCAAGTAAAGGGTGAAGGGGATGTTTCTGTCACTCTTCCAGATGGTAGATGTCAAATAGAGAAGGTCCTCTATGTCCTTGGATTAGCCAATAATTTGTTGTCTATTCCTTAGATATTGGATAGAAAAATGGATGTTGTGTTTCGAGTTGTGAAAGGCAAGAAGAGATGTTTTATAACCTAAAATGGTAAACATGTCGCAACCGGCTCCTACAAGCATGGCTTGTTCATTCTAGATGCTCTTTCAATGCCTCATGTTGCTCTGGCTACAACTACAAAGGAGGCCACTTCTCTCTGGCATAGATGATATGGGCATCTAAGTTTAGGATATTTGCTCGAATTACGCAAATATGAGATGGTGAGAGGACTTCCTCACCTCTCCTCCATCTTACCAGTTTTCTCGGATTGCTTAGCAGGGAAGCAACATCGGGTACCTTTTGAAGCTAGCTCTTCTAGAGCTAAGAAACCTTTGGAGTTGGTACACACCGATCTGTGTGGTCCTATTCCAACCAGCTATGGTGGGAAGAAGTATTTTCAATTTTTTGTTGATGATTACTCACGGAAGATGTGGGTTTTCTTCCTTCCATTGAAATCAGAGGTATTTTTGTATTTTCAACAATTCAAGAAACTTGTTGAGAAGGAGTCAAGATGTTTCATCAAAAACCTTCGCTCAGATCAAGGGGGAATACACTTCCAAAGAATTTTCATCATTTTTGAAAGAACATGGGATTAAGAGACAACTGACTACAACCTATACACCTTAGCAAAATGGAGTTGCAAAGAGGAGAAATCATTCCATTGTGGAAATGGTTCGATGTATGCTAAAGGGAGCACATCTTGAGGATCAGTATTGGGCAGAAGAAGTAAACACAACATCATACCTCCTAAATAGAGCACCCACAAGATATCTACAGGGTAAAACACCACAAGAAGCATGGAGTGGTAAGAAACCCTCCATTTCTCATCTAAGGGTTTTTGGATGTAAGGCATTCATGCACATCCCAAAATATAAAAGGAAGAAGTTAGATGAGAAGACCCTGTAATGTATTTTTCTTGGTTATGATGAGCATTCAAAGGGATATCGCTTGATATATCCTATAACCAAGAAGACACATATAAGTAGAGATGTGGTATTTGATGAAGCTTTCACATCCAATAACACCTCTACAGTTGTATATCTTGAGGATGATGAGCCTAAGAAAGAAACTTCACTTCCTCAAAAAAATATTCCAAAATGGTATACCAGCACATTGAGAGATTCCAAGATGACATCACTTCCAGATCTAACTCTAGATCGACCTTGTACTCGCAATATGACTCAGCAAAAGAGGGCAGAAGCATCAACTTCAGAAGTTGATGAACTTTATCAACAATTTGATGAACTATCTGTGGATGCAACGAAAGATAGAGAAATGGATATGGAGGATGAGAGGGTTTATTTGATAGCATTGGATGAAAATGAACCTACAACAGTTCAGGATGCACTTAGTAAGCCTCAGTGGAAGGCTACTATGGAAGCAGAACATACATCTCTCATGAAAAATCATACATGGAAGCTAGTCAATCTACCTTTAGGAAAGAAGCCCATTGGCTATAAGTGGGTATTCAAAGTGAAGTATAATGCAAATGGTACTATTGATAAGCATAACAATCATCTTGTTGCAAAGGGCTATGCTTAGAAATAAGGCATAGATTATGAAGAGACTTTTGCCCCTACTGCAAAAATGACTACCATTCGAGTATTGTGTGCCATGGCAGCTCAGTTTGGGTGGAAGTTACATCATATGGATGTAAAAGTGCCTTTCTTAATGGTGATCTACAAGAAGAAGTATACATGACCCAACCTGAAGGATTTGTTATCAAAGGGCAAGAACAAAAAGTTTGTAAGTTGATCAAATCCTTGTATGGGCTAAAACAAGCTCCTCGAGCTTGGTACATCAAAATTGATAGTCACCTATTGCAACATGGATTCCAACGAAGTCCGTCAGATGTGAATCTCTATATAAAGAATAATGGTTCTGACATAGTGATTCTAGTGCTATACGTAGATGATTTTATCATAATAGGTAGTTCAAAAAGTATGATTGATACAGTGAAAAATGATCTAAAAACATCTTTTGAAATGATAGATCTGGGGATTTTGCACTACTATATTGGTTTAGAAGTAACTCAATAGAAACATCATATTAGAGTTACATAGAAGAAATATGCCAAGACTTTGATTGATAAATATCGCATGATTGACTGTAAGTCAAAATATACTCCAATGGAAGTAGGACTTAAGTTATCTAGATATGATCAATCTCCATAGGTAGATGGCACTCTCTATCATCAATTGATCAAGAGTCTCATATACCTAACCAATACTAGGCTTGATCTCAGTTTTTCTATGGGTTATCTTTCATGGTTCATGCAGGAACCCAAGGTCAGTCATTGGAAAGCAACAAAAAGAGTTCTACATTATGTCCGTGGTACAACATATTTTGGCTTGGAATACAAAAAGAATAACAAGTTCTATCTACAAGGATACACGAACTACGACTATGTTGGATCCATTGATGATCGGAAATCAACTTTTGGATACATCTTTCATCTTGGGTCTGGTCCTATCTCTTGGCATAGCAAGAAGCAGTAGGTGGTTTCTATTTCTTCTACAGAGGTAGAATATCGCACAGCTAGTGGAGCATTTTGTGAGATAATATGGCTACATCGCATTCTTACAAATATGGGCCTTCCAGAAAATCTTCCACTGCATTTGTTTTGTGACAATCAAGGTGTTTTGAACCTTGTCAAGAATCCAATTTTTCATGATCGCACCAAACACATTGACACTCGTTGTCATTTTATTCGCGATGAAGTTCCAAAGCATAATATACAACTCCAATACATTCCCACTGATACGCAAGTTACAAATATCTTCACCAAGGCACTTGCTCATGTCAAATTTGAATTGTTTTGCAATACTCTTGGTATTTACCAATAATGTAATAAGGGGGATGTTAGAATATCATATTGTATAGTGCATAGGTTATTTCATTAATTGGTAGGGTGGGTAAAATAAGTGCCTAGTTCTCTCCAATTATTGAGTTGGTTCGCCAACCAAATCGGGTAGTTCAACCAACCGAACCACCCCATGATATGTATATAACTTGCAGTATTATCAATGAACATTGCTTCACATTTCACACATTTGTACGTTGTCCAAATTCTTCAAGTCTCAAGTAAAATATAAATGTCTATTCTTGATTGTTTGCTATTTATAAATAAGGGAAAGAGAGGTGATCAAACTAATGACCCCAATTTTAAAAAATTTCTTATTTTCTTCTTCTCTTTGTAGCTTTGTTTTCTACTAGCTTAATTTTTTTTCTTTTGTTGATTGTGTGTAGGTTCTTTGTATCACTGAACAATCAGTCATAATAATAATTGGTATTAGAGGTTCTTAGAGCATGAAGAATCATTGCTAAGTAGAGGAAACTCAATAATGTGTTTGTAGCTGATTGAGATCTCACTTGGATAGTTAGTCATGTTGCATCAAAGAGCATTTAACTTCAATAAGAGGTTAAAACAATATTTTCAATATAAAATGGATAACACCAAGTCTACCATTGAGAATTTTATTGGGTAAAATTTCAATTTATGAAAGCTAAATATGGACTATCTACTTGTTCAAAGATATTTGAAGGAAGTTATTATGAATAATATAAAGTTGGTTTCTATTGATGAATATAAATGGGGTAAGATGAATGTATTACTTTGATTGGTCTCAATATTATTGATTCAATCTTGATGATTGTCATAAGGTCAAAGGCAAAAAAGGACCTTTAAGATAAGTAGGGAAATATTTATGAAATCAAATCTCTCATGAATGTTATATTCCTAAGAAAAAAACTATGTTCACTTAAAATGACTAGAATATCTAAATACATTTAAGACTCATAAATTAGTTGAGATCAACTGGTGATGAGGTTAAAGATATAGAGAATTATATTTTATTAGTTTGTGGCTTACCTAATTCTTGGGAGAAACTCATTATTGTTGTTAGTATGAACAAGAATGAGATTGTTGGTCAACTAATCCAAGAAACTTTGGACTTACCATAAATTTAGACCACCATAGTTGCAAGTGGATGAAAGAGAGAGTCTAGTTAAGAGGAAGATATGAAAGTAAAGGAAGGAAGCAAAAAATTGTCTATCAAAATGTAAATAGAAAGGGTATAAGAAGAATGGGTGTAAAGTTATGTTTTCAATGAGAAGAAATACTCTTCAACAACCCCATCTACTAGTGAAGAGCTCTATATGTGGTTGCTAAGTAGAAACCACATATAAACAACCAATGTCCACGTATAAAAAACCACATATAAACTTCCTTCACTAATATATGTGGTTACTAAAGACTCTTCCTTCTTGTTGAAGTAATTGACTTTATCCTCAATTTTCATGTGCTCTTTTTGCTTGTATTTGGAGCAAACAAGTTCTTGCATCATTTCTTTACTTTCATGTATTCCTCTTGATTTAGAATTTCTCATAAAAGATCTATCAAATTTACACTTTGTTGCATCCTCTTACAACCAAGTCCTCTAAATTCATGGTAGGGTCATAGTTTCTTCTTCTCTTCATATCTTTATATTTTGCTTTATCTCTTTGTATGTCCAAGATGAGGCATGGCTAGTAGATATTGGAATTTCTTTTTATATGACACCACATAGAGAGTTATTTAAAGAATATGAATAAATTCATAGTGAAAAAGTCTTTCTTGGTGATAACTACTACAATGAAATTGCTAGCAAAGGTTGTGTGAGCATCAAATTTAACAGAGAAAGAATCGAGTGCATACCTGATGTAAGGAATGTTCTATATTTAATACAAAATCTATTCTCAATTAGTCAATTAGTATAATATGAAGTTGAAATATTTTCTATCAAAGAATGTTGCAAGTTAGTTTATTGAGCCATGGATTTTTCTAAAGGTGTAAGTTTAGGATATTGTACAAGCTAGGATGCAACCCCTATTGATATAGGAAATGTAAATACAACCTAAATAGAGTATAACAAACTGATGGAAGTTGTAAATATGTCAAGTATAATTCTATGGCATAGAATAATGGGACATATTGGAGAGATAACCTACATGATATGTGCACAATGTAAACTATATAAGGTTTAGAAGGTATGAAGTTTATTGTTATTGATTTTGTGAAGCATATTTTATGAGAAAAAAAAAAAGAGTTTCATTTACTTCAAGTGAATATAGGACTAATTAGATCCTTGAGTTAGTGTATTCAAATACTTATGGACCAATGGAAGTGGATTCCTTGGAAGGATCAAGATACTTTATTATCTTCACTCATGAATTCTCAAGGAAGTCATGGGTATATTCTATGAATTGAAAAATTAGTGCTTTATATTTCTTCAAAGTGTTTGTGGCTAAAGTTGAGAGACAAATTGGGATGAATGTTAAGGCATTTAGTACTAATAATGGCGGTGAATATTGATCCAAATAGTGTAATGTATTTTGCAAGTTGAATGACATTGTAAGGTAGAAAATAATCCCTTATTTACCATGACCAAATGGAGTTGTAGAAATGTTGAATATAATCTTATAAGAGAAATAAAAGAGCATTAAAGATGATACATTGATTACTTCTCATATTACCTTCACTAATGAATTCTCAAGGAAGTCATGGGTATATTTTATGAAGTGAAAATGTAATGCTTTGAATTTTTTTAATGTGTTTGTGGCAAAACTTAAGAGAAAATTTGGGATGAAAGTCAAGGGATTTAAGACTAATAATGGTGGTGAGTATTGCTCCAAAGAACATAATGCAGTATGCAAGTTGTATGACATTATACAATAGAAACTAACCCTTTATTTTTTATGAAAAAATGGAGTTTTAGAAAGGTTAAATATAATATTACTAGAGACAAAAAATGGGTATTAGAGATGATGCACACTTAAGCATAAAATTTTGATCTAAAGTGGTGTACACTATAAATTATGTAAGAAATATGTCTCATCACTTTATTTTGAAAGACATAGGAGGAAGCTTAGAGTGGAAATAATCCTACTATAACACACATCTGAGTCTTTGGATGTGAATCCTAATGCATGTTCCTAAAGAAAATAGGAAAAATCTTGAAAAATACATTCATATTGGTTATGGTGAATGAATCAAAGGTTACAAGCTTTGGATCCCATCAAAACATCACCACGTATACAACTAAGATGTCATCTTCAAGAAGTATCCTAGTGGAAAGCAAACAAATTTGTGTGCTTAAGAAGATCATGTACAATGAGTAACCTCTAAATCTAAAAAGCAACAAGTTCAATGTCGTTCGTAGGTGGTTCCAAATGTAATTGTAACCTCCATTTTAACTCAATTGTGTTAGTTGCAATCACATGTAAGTGAATCTTGTTGTACAAAGTAATTGCAACAAGATGATGAAGTTGTTATATAAAGTAATCTAATGAAAATCAACCTACATGCAATGAGGGATAGGATAGAAACAAGGCATAACCTAGAGACTCAAAAATTAATCAAAATGATTGAGTGCCACAAATGATTCTTTAGCTAAAAAGAACACTTAATATAAACCATATGATTTAATTATTTTACATTATATTTTATGTATAATGAGCCAAAGAATGTGAGGGAGGCTCTTAGTAGTGATGAGTTAACCTATTGGAAAAGGATCATGGAATAAGAAATGAAGTTCTTGAATAAAATTAAACTTAGGACTTGCAACCATTGCAAAAGGATAAGAAAGTAGTTGATTGCAAATGGGTTTTCAAAGAGAAATACAATTATGATCATTTAATAGAGAGATACAAAGATAGATTGATGAAAAAAATACTTTAAAGTTGAGAATATAAACTTGATGAAAATTTCTCTTTCGCAAACCTATAATCTAATTATTGTTAGCATTGGTAGTTGTTCATGGCTGGGTAATTGATCAAATGGATGTGAAAACAATGTTTCTTCTTGAGGAGCTCAATGAAGGTATCTTTATGTAATAACCAAAAGGATTTGAAGTAAGTGGAAGTAATGATTTGATATACAAATTGAAGAAATCACTCCATGATTTGAAGCAGTCTTCGAGGCAATAATATCATAGGTTTGATAAGTATGTGACTGGGTGTAGAACGTGGTTTTGTAAGAAGTGATAAGATCATTAGATCTACTTTGAATAAAAGGATAATTGTTTCATTGTCTTTGATTTTATATATTGATATTATTTTCTTTACTCATTTAAAGAAATTGGTGAAAAAGCAAGTCTAAATTACTAAGTGAAATTTAAAATTAACAGGTGGTACCCAAGCATGTAGAAAGAAGAAATAATTCTTCTTATGTTTTTCCTCGAACTTCAGCAAGCCAAGAGAGCACTTTGAGAAAAAAAAAGTTTCAAGGTAAATTACTCTGCAAAATATTGTTCAAAGAAAATCTCATTACCTGTAAAAGGGGCATATTAGGATAGAGATGTATGATGTCAGTCTATGCTTCTGCCAAGTATTATATACGTGTCAAGATCAAGGAGGAGGAGCATTCTTACGTGGAATGTTGTGCTTATTTACAAGCTTGGCCGAAAGGAAGGTTAGAAAACATAGCAGAAACCAGAACGACAATCGTAGACAGATCTAAGCTGACAAAAACTCGCTTTCTGTGTGAGATGAGATTCGAACTCTGAACATGGCATTGCACTCGCGATGGAAAGTCAACATGGCGCTGCTTCTCACTGTGGCCGTCGCTGGGTTTTTTATAGTGCAGGCCGTGGGCCATGTCTATGTGAACGAGAAATTGGGAGAAGTTCCCCAGAAAAAAAGTGGCCGACGCCAAACAGAGCGTGGAATGTATGAAAACAAGGACAGAATGCGCATGGGACAGGCTCAAATATTATAGTAGCTGGTCCTTTCAGAAACTACCGTTCCCCACCATGTAAAAAGATGCACCTTTTTTCTGTTGTGGTTGTGTGAGACTTCAACCTTTTTTCCCTTTCCTTTCTTTTTTGGTGATGCCAAGAGGGGATTTGAACCCTTGAGACGTTAAATCTTTATTCTATTTATTTTGTTATGATGTTATGTTTTTGGGCTACAGAGAGAATACGGGAGACGCAGTGAAGGAGGCGGCGGCCAAGAGCTATGAGACGGGGAAGAAGACGGCAGAGGAGGCGGGGGAGAGGCTCAAACACTCTGCTTTTGCTGCTGATCCTTATCCTCCTCAGGAGGAGCTGTGAACTCAACTCATAAGACTGCTTTTTTCTCTTTTGTATATATATGAATGTCTACAGAGTAGAGGGAATTTTTGCAATTGATTCATAATTTGGCAACAGCACTCTTAGCATTATGCCACAGCAATAATAATTATTATTATTATTATTAACGCATAAAGCTCGGTTTTCCAACCATCACCCTTTTAATACACACGCAATTTAACACACAATTTAACACAGTCACCGACAGTTTGAACCTTCATTATTAAACTTTCATAATCTATGAAGACAACATTCCTGTCCACATCAGACGTAGCCTGGCGCACCTACAGTTAGGATTTTCAGGAATTACGTACCCTGACTCTTACAGTTGACTTTTAACAAACCCCTGCAGTTAAGCTTTAACAAAATCAACGAGACGTATCCTGACCCCTGCAGTTGGGGCAGCCAGGCAAACAGGCCTATCCTTTATCAACAACAAACAGGCCTATCCTTTATCAACGGGGGTTTCGAGTAGAGATTGCCCTACTAGAGATTACATAAGGTTTATAATATTTTTGTGGTTATTAATTGGTCTCTTTTTTATTAAAGTTTTTTAAAATTTTTAATATTGTGTGGTTATCAACTGTTTTGTTCAATGAGGGGTTGTCTTATATTATATTAAGTAGGTTTAAATCTTACCATTGCTGGAAGATGTAAGCTTACAGCCTACTTAAATCTTACCATTGCAGTAAGATGTAAGCTTACAATTCTGGCATCCTTAAGATTATAGCATCGTTGTCCTTATATCTACAAGTAGGATAAGGATAGTAGTCAGTCTTTTTATGGCAATTATGAAAATTTTGATTAGATATTTTTGGTAATTTGTTAAGCTTTGGTTTTTTTTGAGTGTTATCTTATTTTGATTTGTTTATTGCTCGTTTGGCTAAGTTTTTGTTATATTTGTTTTTCCTGATATCGTTTGTGGTGTTTTCTTTTTAGTTTTTGGGGTTTTCCTGTGTGTTTTGTGTGGTTTTTTTTGTTTCTTTTTGTCAGTGTTTGTTATGTTTATTTTTGTTATTTTATCTATTTTTTTTTAATGTGTTTTTCTCTATTGTTTGTGTTTGTTTTTGCCGTTCGTTTTTTTTCTAGTGCCTTTTCTTACCGTTTGTGTTGTTTTTGCTAGTGCTTTTTCTTGCCGACACACTCAAGGAGTATGTTTTATTTGTTTTAGCTTTTTGTGTTGTTTTTTCTTGTTGTCTGTTGTTTCAAGTACGCTCTTTGCGTGTGTCAAAGGTGATAGGTCAAGTGCGAGCCTTGGGCATTTTTTGCAGAATAGATATCTCTGCCTCCTTAGGTCTTATCCAAAAGTGATATCTTTTTCGTAAAGAAAAAAGATAAAAACTAAAAAACTAAATTATGAAAAACAAAAAATAAATTATTACAATAAACTCAATATATTATTTAATAAAATAAATTATTTGATAGAATATCAACCTTGTTTATAAACCAGATTAACTTTCAACCCATATTTAGTTGAACCAACCAGATTATACTTTCAACATATACTCATAAAATATCAACTATCAACTTTGTTATGAACCAAATTATACTTTCAACATATACTCATATAATATCAACTATCAACTTTGTTATGAACCAAATTATACTTTCACCATATACTCATATAATATCAACTATCAACTTTATTATGAACCAAATTATACTTTCATACGACCAAATTATACTTTCATACGATATCAACTATCAACTTTCTTCTTGAACTAAATTATACTTTCAACACATACTTCATACGATATCAACTATCAACCTTGTTCATGAACCAGGTTATACTTTCGACACATACTTTATACTATATCAACTATCAACCTTATTCAACACATCCTTCATACGATATCAATTATCAACCTTGTTCATGAACTAGATTATACTTTCAACACATACTTCATACGATATCAATTATCAACCTTGTTTATGAACCATATTATACTTTCAACACATACTTCATAGTTCATACGATATCAACTATCAACCTTGTTCATGAACCAGATTATACTTTCAACACATATTTCAGTATAAACATTTTTTTTTTGGAAAACATCCCAAAAGGGATTCCTCTTTCGGGTAAGACCCAAGGAGGCAGGGGTATCCATTCCGCTAAAAACGCCCAGGCTCGGACCTGGCCTACCACCTTTGACATACTCAAGGAGCAAACAAACACACAAAACCAACTTAAAAATAAGTAAATAACAACAAAAATAATAAAATAAAATAAAAAACATGCTCCTTGAGTGTGTTAAAAACAAAAGCACAACCAAACTCACACAATAAAATAAAAGAAACCACAACACAAACCACATAGAAAAACACAAGAACTACATAACAAAACACAAACAAGACAAAAACAACTAAAAACTACAAATACATAACCCAAAAAAACATGAAAAATAAACACAACCAAAACCTAAAAAATTAAAAAAATAAAATAAAAATAAAAATAAAAAACAACCAACAACAAACAATAAACAAAAACAAAATACATAGAAAACACTCACACATAAAAACACGAAATAACACAAACAAAGAGAAACCCAATAACAAGAACGAAAAAAACACAAGAACAATAACAAAAGACATAAAAAAAAAAAAAAAACAACAAAAACACAAGAACAACAAAAAACAACACAAAGAACACAAAAACAAAACAAAACAAAAGAACCCACCCACCTTAAAAAACTAAACAAAAAAACAAAAAACAAAAAAGAAAAAAAAAATGAACAAAACAATGACCTATCTAGACCAGAAGACTATTAATGCAAGAATCAATAGAGGAAACAAAATAAAGAATAGAATGAGCTAGGGAACTAAAAAAAAACTGAATGAACCAAAGAGAAAAAAAAAAAAAAAACAAGAAGAAACTAGGTACCTTCAGAACTGGAGCCATCCAAAGAAATGATAGAAATAAGAGCTTCCATAATTTGAGAAGCCCACCATATAGGAGGGTGGCCATAACAAGTAAGATCACCTTTGTCCAAATCCCAATTAGCTAAAGCATCAGCACTCTTGTTTTGATCTCTAACCACATGATTGTAATCAACTTTCAAAAATCTCATCTGGATTAACTGAATCTTCTCAATAATTCTTTTTATTTTCCAATCCACCTTATGATTCTTAGGAGTCTTCAAGAGATTAATCATAAGTTGAGATTCAGACTCAACTAACACCTTTTCCCATCCAACCTTAGTAGCCTCCTGAAGACCTCTGAGGATACCATACCCCTCAACAAGGTTATTGGAAAGAATACCCAAATTCTTAGCAAAAGTAAAAACCAGGGAGCCATCCGAAAGTCTACCAATTCCTCCCACACTGGCTTTTCCAGGGTTCCCTCTAGAGGCTCCATTAGTATTGACTTTTCCAAAATCCTTAGGAGGAGGTTGCCAATTTCTAGTCCTATCCATCTTACTAATACTCACATTCCCTTTAAGTTGGTTGCCCTTAGAAGGTTTAATCTTCAATATTTGCATCACTTGATCCCATCTTTGGTGGGAGTTTTGGGGGTGATTAAGAAGTTGATGGACTGATTCAACTAAGTTGGCTATGGTCTTTTGCCAAATATAGTGAATATCCTTCCTATCTTGATTAAAAATTCGGTTGTTCCTTTCATTCCAAATATTCCAAAGAAGAATGGTAGAACCCATCCAAACTAATTGCCTAATAAAATGATCAACACCCTCTTGATTAGGCCAATCCCTCCAAAGTCTGTTCAAAGTAAAAAAATTGGACCACTGTAAGCCAAGTAAAGTGGCCATTCTCCTCCATAGCTTAGAGGCTAAAGTACACTCAATAAAAATATGGTTGATATTTTCTACATTCTCTTCACACATTTCACATCTAAAAGGGTCATGAAAACCACGCTTCATAAGTTGCTCACCAGTAAGCACCCTACGATGCAATAAAAGCCAATTAAAGAACCCCACCTTAGGCCAAAGCTTTTGAGCCCACAATCGAGAAAAGATGTCAGAAGAATGGTTGGGATTATTATGGCATAACGTCAAATAACCTTGAGCAACCGAATACTCACCCTTAGTAGTGTTGTTCCATCCAAAACAATCTTTTTCATGGGACCAAGAGAGGGATCTCATATGAAGGATGCCTTGGATATCTTGTCTTTGCCTTTCTAGGATTTGAATAGGCCGGTCCTCAATAGGGATTTAATATCTACCAACCTTTGAATTACTAGTATGGTACCGACAGTAATTAGCCACCTTTATCCAATTAGCTCGGTGAAGCTCCTCCATCCAAGGCCTCCAATCGGGAAACTAAGTTATCAAAGGCTTGTGACCATCCCAAGAATATGTCCAAAAATTTGCATGTTGACCATTATGAATGATCCAAAATAATTTTTTCTTTATCAAATCCTCACCAGTCTTAAGAACTGCTAAAATGGGAGAACCTTTGGTAGGAAGTTGATAGCAAACAAGGTCTTCAGGACTTTTGTTCTCAGCATATTTAGCATGAAGATTATTGGTCCAAAGAGCATTGGGGTTATGCAACATCCTCCAATATAATTTAGCAGCTAAAGCTTTGTTGTTATTAATTGAAGACCGGAATCCTAACCCCCCTTCACTCTTAGGAAGACATAAAGTATCCCATTTCACCAAGGCCCATTTTATTTTCTCCTTAGTACCACTCCAAAGGAAACGATGATTGATTTGATCCAATTCTCGAAGAACGACCTTTGGGATATTCAAAATGGAAGAAACATAAATAGGAATAGCTTGAAGGACTGATTTTTCCAAGGTGATTCTACCCCCAGAAGAAAGCCACTTGTTGGTCCACTTTCCAATTTTCTTCTTGACTTTGTCCAACAACCAATTCCAATATTTATTTTTCTACCTTTGAATATTTATGGGAATACCTAAATAAGTGATTGGAAGAGAGGTCTTCTTATATCTTAATTTATCCAAGACCATCGATTCCTCGTCTAGCAGAAGCAGATGAAAAAATTAACTTTAGATTTGTCTTCATTGATCAACTGCCCAGTAGCCTTAGAAAAACAACTAATGATTTGCTTAATATTAGAAGCTTCCTTAACTGTAGCTTTACCTAAAAGAGTAGAGTCATCCAAAAATTGAAGATGAGAGATAGGTCTAGCTCCATGAGCAATGGTAACTCCCTCAAGGGTTTTGTTTTCCCTCTTTTTGGTTATAGTCCTACCCAAGCATTCAACAAGAATGATGAATAAATAAGGGGATAGCGGGTCACCTTGCCTAATACCTCTAGAAGTCTGGAAAGACCGAGAAGGCCTGCCATTGATAAGAACTAAGTAGGAAACTGAAGAGATACATCCCATAATCCAATCCATCCAATCCTTAGAGAAACCAAATTGCCTCAAAACTTTGATAAGGAAGTGCCAATCCACTCTGTCATAAGCTTTGGATAAGTCTAACCGAATGAACATGGAAGGAGAAGTTTGCAAATCCATGGAATGGATGACTTCCTGAGCAAGAACTATCTCATCTACTATTTGACTTCCTTCCACATAACCCCCTTGCTCTGGGGAAATAATCTTATGCAAAAGAGGCTTCAACCTTTCTGCCACGATTTTAGTAAAGATTTTGAGAAGAACATTACATAAAGCAATATGTCTAAAAGCTCAGATATGATCAACCTCTTGAGCTTTTAGAACAAGAGTAATATAAGTTTGATTGATAACCTTCAAAATTTCTTTGGCTTTCCTAACTTCTTTCACCACCTCTAATAAATCAACATGAAGGATATCCCATAACTCTTGGTAGAACTCAATAGGAAAACCATTAGGACCTGGGGTAATCTTTTTGCTTTAAAAGGGTGCAACACCGGGACTTCCCAGGAGGTCACCCATCCCAGTACTACTCCGGCCCAAGCATGCTTAACTACGGAGTTCTGATGGGATCCGGTGCACTAATGCTGGTATGATCGCACCCATTTCAGTATAAACCTTCATCTCTAGAATTTCCAACCAATTCTTTTAAGATTAGACTATGACAATCTCAAGTTAACGCGTTTATATATATATATATATATATATATAATGTGCATGCATATGGAACCTCTGCCCAGAATTACAAAAAAAAAAATCGAACAAGATGTTATTTTCTGCCTCATTTTGAGGCACACTCAATAGAGATGCTTTTCGTCCTTATCACCGTCCTTATCACCGAAGATTATTTTTTGTTACCAGTTTTCTTTAAAAAATATAAAATTATGTCGATTCTCTTATGTTAAAAAAAAAATCAGGAAGGACCTGATAATGCAGGAGCATCCGTTTGAGAAGGCAGTTAGAAAGTAATTGACTCTCGAGCCTTTACAAAGGAGTTCGAAAGGAGTTCGAGAGGTGAAGGGGGAAGCGAAAGAGAGGAGAAACGAGATAAGAAAGGGGAGAAAGAGAGCGAGGAGAGGAAAGAAATAAACCGAATTGCGTTGCACCAGAGTACTTCTGCTGGGCAGATGTAATTGCTTGCCAAAAAAAAAATAAACCAAGAAGATTTTATAACTTCCTTTAAGGAAGATCTTTGTGTTTTGATGCCATCCGTATAGATGTCAAGGCAATTGTTTTGCAGATAAAAGAAAACAGTTACGAGCAGTCGTATTGATGAACCTGTAGACAGTGAATGCCGACATGTGATTGCCATGACGTGCTTGTAGACATCAGGACTGCCGACATGTAGGAAGCTCAAGTAAGGTGGCAACCAAGTCAAGAGTGCCGTCACCCCACATTGCCATCATCGAGACCACCTTTCTTTTCGCCGACATGGAGCAAGCCATTGGGGAGATTGCCGTCTACCTGGATGCCATCGTGAAGAGCCGTCTTGGAGTGTGCCGTCTGAAACTTGTGGTCTTTGCCATCCTGCCGACTTAAGAGAACCGCCCTCTAAGCGTAGCTTCCGTGTGGCAAACGTCTCTGCAGACTAAGACACTTGCCGTCCACATTTACTGGTCGAAACAAAACTGCCTTCACTTCAGCTGCATCACCTGATTAGCTGTAGAAAGGACATATTAGGATAGAGATATATGATGTCGGTCTATGCTTCTGCGGAGTATTATCTACGTGTCAAGAACAAGGAGGAGGACCATTCTTACGTGGAGTGCCGTGCTTATATAAAAGCTTGGCCTAGAGGAAGGTTAGAAAACATAGCTGAAACCGGAACTACAAACGTTCACAGATCTAAGCTGACAAAGACTCGCTTTCTGTCTGGGACGAGATTCGAACTCTGAACATGGCTTTGCACTCGCGACGGAGAACCAACATGGCGCTGCTTCTCACTGTGGCCGTTGCTGCGTTTTTTATAGTGCAAGCTGGGGGCCATGTCGATGAGAAGGAGAAATTGGGAGAAGTTCCCGAGAAAAAAATGGCCGACGACAAGCAGAGCGTGGAATGTACGAAAACAAAGACAGAATGCGCATGGGACAAGCTCAAATATTATAGTACCTGGCCCTTTCAGAAACTACCGTTCCCCTCCATGTAAAAAATGCACCTTTTTTCTGTTGTGGTTGTGTGAGACTTCAATTTGTTTTTTTGCCTTGCCTTTCTTTTTTTGGTGATGCTATGCACGCATGGGGCACTGTTGTCCGAGGGGATTTGAATCCTCGAGACTTTTAAATCTTTATTTTATTTAATCTTTGGTATGATGTTATGTTTTTGGGTTGCAGGGAGAAAACGGGAGGCGCAGTGAAGGAGGCGGCGGCCAAGAGCTATGAGTCGGGGAAGAAGACGGCAGAGGTGGCGGGGGAGAAGATCAAACACACTGCTTCTTTTGGCAGTAATCCTCCTCAGGAGGAGCTGTGAACTCAACTCATAAGAATGCTCTGTGAACTCAAATCATAAGAATGCTCCGTTTCTCACCAGATGCAGAATTTAGAATGGTTGTATGTATATAAATGTGTACACAGTAGAGGGAATTTTTGCATTGATTCATAATTTGGCATCAATAATCAATATCACTGATGGTTTCTCAGAGATGATAATTATTATTTAGGGAACATTTATAAATTTTAGGGGGATGGTTTCCATAGAGTAGAGATTATTAGATTATTATTATTGTTTTTTTAGCTGGGAAACCTACCTACTGGCAAGTAGGCGTCATGACCTATCCCTTCCCTTCCCTTCCCTTTATCAATGGAGGTTTTGCAGAGAGTAGAGATTATTATTGTATTGTAATCTTTTATAAAGTTGGTTTATTTTACTTTTCTTAATCTTTTATAAAGTTGGTTTATTTTACTTTTGTGGCTCTCAATTTTATAAAGTTGGTTTATTTTACCTTTGTGGGTTGGTTTATTTTACTTTTGTGGCTCTCAATGGAGGGGATTTGAGTATTAAATTTATTTATTTTTTAAATATAAATATTTTCAAAACAGGGGTTGAGCCGCCTAGCACTCGAGCCCGGGGCTTACTTGCCTGGCATGGGCACGTTGTCTAGACAGACAAAGAGTCTTCAAGTAATCTAATCATGGAATATTTTATTTTTTAAAAAGACATTCAATTTTAATAAATAAGGGAAATATTGTTTATTTTTTTTTGATAATTATGTGTTTGTATTTATAGCGGGTTTTAACAAGGATCCCAAAACTTGATTACATAAGCAATGGGCCTAGGGCATCAATCCCTTGAAACTGAACACCAAAACGGAAATCCCGCCCAGCGGTAACGGTAAGCATGAAACAATCCCTCTCGGCGGGAAACAAAAAATAAGAAAAAAAGTAGTTTTGGAGATCCCACTCAGCGGGGAGTAGCCAAAAACCACCATCGAGAAGATCCCGCCCGACAGGAAGGAAAGAAAAACCGTTACAATAAAATCCTGCCTCGCGGGAAGCAGTCAAAACCACCACAAACAGTCCCGCCTAGCGGGAAGCAACAGGGAAATCCCGCCATCCGGGAAACTAGCAGAAAAGAAAGGATCCCGCCTCGTAAGAAAACTGACGGATTTGGCGGATCCCGCCCTATGGAGAAACCATCCCGCCCACCGGGAAAACATTCAGTTCAACGAGAGCCATCCTGTAGGAAGCCGACAGCCAGCACAGAGAGGATCCAGTCCATCAGGAAGTGACCAGAGAGTTGCACCACAAGGAACCCACCCCGGGAAAACATAAGAGGATCCCAGCAGCAGGGACCAAGAATCCCGTCCAAGCACAGAGCCTGTCGAGGATTCACAAGAAAAAGTGGGAAGCTGTCCAAACCCTAAACCGTCACCTCCACCGCATCGAGAAACGCAGGGGACCAGATCCACGCGAATAACCTGCAAAAAACCCCGGGGGAAGCCCGAGGGAAAAGGGAAGGGATCCCCAACCAAACGAGGATCCACGGGAAGCACCGGTCCGAAAAAACAACCAAGGAAACCCTAGCCGGCCGGGAGGGGCACAGATAGTGGAGAAGGATCTCCCCCCAGGAGATCATCTGCAAACAACCACTCCCCGGGAGGGATGACCTGGGTTGAGCCAGGGACTGGGCAGAAACTAGGAGCCATGGGAGGGGGAGCAGGGGAGGGACCAGAGCCCTCCCCTCTCAACCACCAAAATATTATATTGGTTCTCAAGCCCCAGAAATATTGTTTATTATTTTTAAATAATTTGAAGAGTTTTGATTTTTTTTTTTAAGGTTGAAGCTCGGAAGTTTTTTCGTTTCTGGTCAAGTTTGGATTGCACGGTTTTTGAAATTAAATAGTTCATTATTTCGTTTTAATGAGTTAATTAGTTATGAAACTCTTACACACAAATTAATAATAGAAGTTTATATTTTTTATTTTTATTTTTATTTTTATTTTATTCTATTCGTAAGACTTATCAAAAAAATCAAAGATTTTCAGATATTTTAAAAAATTTGTTTTAAAAGTTATTTTTTTTTTTAAATAAGGAGTTATATTGAGTTTTTTATCTTTTTAAATTGTATTTAAAAAAAAAAAAATTATAAACAAATTTTATTCTCATCTCAATTGAGTTGTTATAGCTAGAATACTATATCATTTATGTATAGAAACCTATTTCATTTTACATAAAATGTTGGAATTCTTGATTTTTATTTTCTATATCTTTTTTTATTTTCTATTTGAATATAAATATTTTAGAATTTAGCATTTTTTTTTATACTTTTCTACAATAACTTTAGCATCTTTTTTTATACTTTCCTACAATAACTTTTACAATATCAAAACTTTACCTTTATTGTCTTATGCACTACATCTTAGTAAAGTAATATTTCCATGATGATGAACAAATATGGGGATATAGGATCTCCTTGTCTTAAAACTCTTTGTCTCCTAAAGAAACTTGTTGATCCACCATTAACTATAATCGAAAAAATTGCTAAAGATATATTTTTATCCACTATCTCGTCAAAACCAAATTTCTACATTACCTTATCCAAGAAAATCCATACCATCCAATCATATGCTTTATTCATATCTAGTTTAAACAACATACCTGTAAATCCATCGCATGCAATGTTTCATGTACTATCATCAATCTATCTATTGTTTGTCTCCCTTGAACAAAGCCTTCCTGCATAGAAGAGAAGATCCTTGGAAGTACCTTCTTGAGTTCATTGGCCAATGTTTTAGTAAGGATTTTCTGTATGGAATTACAAATGCTAACAGGTCTAAACTCTTTTAGGGAAGAGGCCCCATGATTATTTGGGATCAAAATCAAAAAATATTATTTCAGTCTTGAAGTAATGAATTAGAGACTTGAAATTCTCTTATTATCTTTTCCTATTATGTGCCGTAAACTTTGGAAGAAGCCAATTGAAAAACCATTTGGACTTGGTGCCTTATCTTTTACCATATCAAACACACTTTCCTTGACCTCTTCTTACAAGAAGGGAGTAAGTAATAGGTTGTTCATTGCTTCTAAATATCAGGATGAAGATTACTATTGTTATTGTTACTTCCTCCTTTTTCACTACATTACCATAATCCAGCTTAAGCTCCTTTATCTTTTTGGCACTTCGATACCTTATGGTTGAGATATGGAAGAACTTTGTGTTACGATATCCTTCCTTTAGCCATACTGCCCTTGATTTTTGCTTCCAATGAGTTTCCTTCTTTGCTAAAACATTATGAAACTATGCAAGAACCTATATTTATCTGTTATCCAGCTCCAAAGTTCTTCCTTCCTATTGAAGATTCAACTCCACTTCATTCAGGTTATCTAAAAGCTCTTGCTTTTGCTTGAAAATATTTCCAAACACATCTCGATTTCATTTCTTGAGATTCGTCTTTATGATTTTTAGTTTTTTGACAACTTGGAACATTTTAGTTCCACACACATATGTGTTCCACTACTCTCTGATATTATATTCAATTTGAGGATGCTTCAACTACATCATATCAAATCAAAAAGGAAATTCTTTTGTCTTTTTTCCTTAGAAAACTCTAAAAGAAACGGGCTATGGTTAGAGACAATTTTTGGTAAGGCTCTCAAAGAACAAAAGTGAAAGTTTCCATACCAATCAACAAAAGCTACTACTCTATCAATCCTTGATTGGATAAGACCACCTCCTATTCTTTGGTTTGACCATGTGAACTTGGCCCCCTATAGATCCATATCTATTAAGCCCAAAGAAGAGATAAACTTATCAAAATCCTCCATACTATTTGTGAATTCAGCTACTACTCCTTACCTCTCACTCGATAGGAGAGTAGTGCTGAAGTCTCCTGCTATCATTTAAGGAAGACCATCTAAAGAACCCAATCTCTCTAAATCATTTTAAAGCCTTCTCCTATCAACTTGAGAATTAAGGGCATGGACATTTGTAGCTAAAAAACAAAAATTAGTCAATTTACATCGAAAGAGGATCAAAATAAATCTTTAATTCTATTGTACACACTCTCCTTCTAGGTTATTTGGACTCTAGAGAGTCCACAAACTCCCAAAAGCACTTATAGCTAGTCTATAAGTGTCTTTTGTTTTATTCAATACCATATTTTTAATCCTATCTAAATTTCATTCTCCAATTTTTATTTCTTGAAGTAAAAGGATATCTATCCCATGCATTTTTCTAATATCCCTAACTACCTATGCTTATTCAGGGTGTTCAGTCCTAGAATTTTCAAAGAAATAACTTTCATTTCTTACATTTGGTGGGAGCTTTCTCCTCGCTTAGTACCAACACATGTTGAGTTCCATTTGCTATGTCATGAACTACTTTCTTGTTCCTTATATCTATCGATGTCTAAAAATGTACACTAACATTTGCACTTGCGCACAACACCAACATGGGAATTTCCCTCATGTGGGATTGCTTAACAGAAAAATACCTTCCAAAAGAGCCAACTCTCGTATTATAAAAATAAAAACTAAACTAAACTGCAATTAAACTTACCAAAGAAAAAGGATAAGGGAAAATAAAAAATTACAATGAGAAAATAAACTAGAAAATAAAACTGCAACATAGACAGGATAATGGGATGTGGGCAACAAGCTCAACAGTCTAGAGAAGCAACAAAAACAACCTTCACAAAGGAATTTCCAGCCATACTACCCTCCTTATCAGCACATGCCCCCATTTCAAAATCATGCTCACCAACTAGGCCTTTACAAGCACAATTTCCTCTTGTTACCAACCCATTGAACAAATTTATTTGGTCATTTAATTGAGCAGAAGTGCTAGGTGTATTCTAATTAATTAGCAATGGATTAACTGTTGGAATATTAGCAGAAGCTTGAGAGAATAATAGGATGGGTACAATCACATCTGGAAACAAAGACATAGGATGTCTAGGTGAAATTCTACCACACTGCATTAAATAATTTTTAACTTGAATAACCTTTTTATATGCATCAGGCAATGTTTTGATTTCCATAGTTTGGATGCTCATACCTATATCAGAACTCAAAGCTCTCAAGAAATACAAAAAAAGTAGATTGTGCATTTGGCCTTACCTCCATGGGTATTCTATCCCAAGTCCTTTGGAATCTAAAATTAAAATATGTAATCTACTCATTGGGAGCTCTTTTGATGGTAGTCAGCTACTCCATACAAGACAAGCTATCTAATTTATCTTCAAACTATTTGATCAACTTTTCAACCAAGTAATCCCAGCCTTCATGGTGTGAACATGAAGGCTTCTAAACCATTGAAGGACTTTACCCTTTAAAGAAGATGCCAATAGTCTAACTACTAGATTGTATTCAGTCACATTATGCACTGAGCATAAATTTGCCATACCTTGGAAATGTTCCACATGAGTGGCTGAGTTTTATCCTATATAATAAGGTAGTTTCTTAAGGGCTGATACTATAATATCATCATGTGCTATCAGAGCTAATGGACTGTCCTGATTGAAATAAGGATAGGTTGTAGGTGGTTGTTGAGCCATGAATGGAATATAATGGTAGATCCTTTGAGTAAAGGGAGAGGAGCCAATAGGAGGTGGTGTAGAAACTCAATCCTGAGTCCTCCCCATTTTTCTTTTTCTTGAGGTATTAAAATAGAGCTATTAAAATTGGAATCTACATTCCTTTCTTAAACTGCTTCTTGTAGACACACCCCTCATTAAAATGAGGGTGCAGCCAAGGATCTGGTCTTTCTAACTAGTAGAGTTGCTAGGTGTTTTTTTATATGCTTCAATAAGCAAGTAATAGTCAAGAAAAACTTCAAATATTGACTGTTTTAAAACATAAACAAGATTTTTGTAGATATTTCACAGCAAACTACAGATTTGTCCCACCAAGAATGCCAAAACTATTGATGTCTAAAAATGTACACTAACATTTGCACTCGCGCACAACACCAACATGAGAATTTCCCTCTCATGTGGGACTGCTTGAGAGGAAAATACCTCTAGAAAGAGCCAAATTTCGTAAAGTAAAAATAAAAACTAAACTAAATTGTGATTAAACTTGTCAAGGAAAAAGGGGAAGGGAAAATAAAAAACTTCAACAAAAAATAAACTAGAAAATAAAAACTGCAACACAAACTAGGAAATGAAATTAAAAACTAGAGTAAACTGCACTAGGAAAAGGGAGAGGGATAACTAAAAATAAAAACTATAGCAACAAACAGAAAAATAAAAATAAAAATAAAAAAGGCAATAGACAAAAATAAAATAGGCTGATTGATCTACCTAAAAATCCATAAGAGACACAATGCAATCTATACGGGACATAAAACAAATCATGAGTAAACTGCAAGAGGTAAGGTTGGCAAACCAAGGGCCAATGCCACATGCAATCTAGCCAAACTAAAGATACACAAAATATAGTTCAAACAATTTTTGTATTATTTCCCACAGTGTTACAAGGCCAACAAGTCATAGAATCAACCAACAACCAAGACTTGAAAAAATCTCTCTTTATAGCAAGAGACATTTTTCCAGCTTCTATTTTCCACCCAAACCATCTAGATTAATTGCTTTTTCTAGGCTATAAATTTTTCTCCTACTTTTTAGATTTGCAGGACATTTAAATATTCATTTATCCACTTTTTGTTCTACAGGGCTTTTAAAATATTTATTTTCCCACTTTCTAATTTACAGGGTTGTAAAATATTCATTTGTCCACTTTCTGATCTGTAGGGTTTTTAAATATATTTATCCACTTTCTGATTTGTAGGGATTTTAAATATATTTGCCCACTTTCTGATTTGCAAGGCTTTTAAATATATATTTGCCCACTTTCCAGATTTGCAATATTGTAAAATATTTATTTGCCCACTTTCCATATTTGCAGCACCACAAAATATTCTCCACCTAGATTAGCTACTTCTTCTAGACTATGCAAATATTCCCGTCTACTTTCCAGATCTACAAGACTAAAAAAATATTTTCCCGTTGTTAACACCTGATGGGTGAGGGAAAAATCGCACTCACACAATTCCAAATTTTCTTTTAGTAATCTGCAAATCTCGTTTACAAAAATAGCAACAGCCCGCAGGCTTTACAATAACTAGCGCTCGGCTTGGTTTTATCTACTACACTCTATCCTCTACATGTGATCTCCAATCCACCACCCCCACCCATTTCTCTTACACTGACTAGGTTTTTATAGAGGCCCCGACCCTCTGGGCCATTAATGACCCTTCGAAAGAATACATCATCAAAAACCTGCAATGTCGACTTCCTCGGCCGAGTTTTCAATTTTCTTTCAATAAATGGGAAACTGCCCTGATCTGCCATGAAAGCATGCATTTAAAGAACCACCTGACATTTCTGACCTTTGGATGCAGCATTCGAGAGGCCGCTGTGTTCAGCTAACTTATCGGATACGAAAACATGTATTAATGAGACCCTTGACCGCCTCGAAAACAGCATCTTGGAGCATGCACCTTTTTGAGCCATGAACTAGTTATTTGTCGCGATATCGTGACATTTTAACTTCCTTGCACTCCTTCCCTCTTTTGGTCACAATATTGTGACATATTCTCTTCATCTCTAACTTCCTTGCCTTCGGGTCAAGATTTCGAGACATGTCGCGATACCGCGACGTTTCCTCTTTACCTCTGCCTTTCTTACCTTCGAGTCATGATATCGCGACCTTTTCCTCCACCGCTGCCTTTCTTACCTTCAAGTCATGATATCGTGACATGTCGTGATATCGTGACATTTGCCTTCTGATGCCCCCGCTTTCCTACTCCTTGTCACGATTTTGCGACATGTCATGAAATCGTGACATTTCCAAGTCTTCCCCTCGGTTGCTTGCTCCTTGTCGCGATTTTGCGACAGTCATGATTTTGCGACATCCCAAGTCTTTCCTCGGCTGCCCTGCTCCTTGTCACAATTTCGCGACAGTCACGATTTTGCGACATGTCACGAAATCGCGACATTCCAAGTCTTCCCTCGGATGCCCTGCTCCTTGTCGCGATTTGGCAACAATCATGATTTTGTGACATGTCACAAAATCACGACATCCCAAGTCTTCCCTCAGTTGCCCTGCTCCTTGTCATGATTTCACGACATGTCACGAAATCACGACATTCCCAAGTCTTCCTCGTCTGCCCTGCTCCTTGTCACGATTTCGTGATAGTCGCGATTTCGTGACATGTGAAATCGTGACATTCCCAAGTCTTCCCTCGGCTGCCCTACTCCTTGTCGTGATTTTACGACACGTCGAGAAATCGCAACCCTTTCTAATGAGATTTCTTTCTCCTATTGACTGTCACAATTTTGCGATGTTACGAAATCGTGATAGTTTTTGCTCTGCACTTTCTCTCTCGCCTTCTTAAGTTGCGAAAACTTAGAAAAATTTTGGTTGATGCAAGATTGCATTGCTGCCATCGGATGCTCCTGCATCAGACACCCGGGGTTTATGGAGAAGTGACCTTCACTTCTATGCTATTTGGTCAGCATCTTCTGCAACATCTCCAAACATGCACCTGCCTCTGCATCCTGCTTAAACCCCATCTCCTGGTAAAAAAATTCTCTGCCTTCTACCAGACAAATTTTGGCACTACTGCACACCTTCTCGTCCACTACCTGTAATGGCTTTAATTTGTTGCACACTCGATCTTTCATCAAGGAGTACGTATTTGCACGACCATCATGCACTGCACTTCGATCAAACTGCCATGGCCTTCCTAACAGCAAATGGCAAGCATCCATAGGAAAAACATCGCACAGGACTTCATCTTGGCATCTCCCAATTTTGAACATGACTAAGCACTGTTCACGAACCCATGCTCTGTGGTCCTTCCACAACCACGTAATCCGGTATGGATGCAGGTGTCTCCTCCTCTCCAGTTGCAACTTAGTGACTATTTCCTCGGAGACTAAGTTATCAGTTCTGTCGTTGTCTATAATCATGTTACAGAATTTACCTGTGCTTTTGCACCTTGTGCAAAACAGGCTTCTCCTCTGCTCTAGTTTGTCTTCCTTAATTAACATGGCTCTCTTTGTGACCATGACTTCTCCTCTCTCAGCCTCCTCAGAATGTTTTGATCCAGCATCTTCATCTGCTACAGCAGCTCTGGCAACACCCTTAGGTATCTTATTCGTTCTTTCTCGGTGTTGTGGACACTCGAATGCTCGATGTCCTTCTTTGCCACAGTGGAAACAGGTTCCATGAAATACTCCTCTTCCATACCCACGTCCAGATCTACCTCTTCCTCTTGGGTAGCCATTGTTCTGAACTTGGGGTCTGTAATCATCACTTACCTTCTGCTCTTGGTTGTTGTTAGCTTCTTCTTTCTTTTCCTCTTTTCCTTCATCTTTTCTTCCACCAGTCCTTCCTCCATGACCTCTTCCTCTTTTCTTGCTCTCAAATATTTTGTTCAATTTCTCTTCAACCTTTAGAGCAAACTGGTAAGCATCCTCAATGGTGCTCACTTGAACTAGGCTCAACTCCTCCTAGATACTGGGTCTCAACCCATTGATATAATGGGCCACCTTCTCCTTGTTTGCCT
This sequence comes from Wollemia nobilis, assembly GCA_028583015.1. NCBI lineage: Eukaryota > Viridiplantae > Streptophyta > Pinopsida > Araucariales > Araucariaceae > Wollemia > Wollemia nobilis. The sequence continues at coordinate 2,550,600 of JAQPPZ010000101.1, forward strand.
CTAAATGTCCAGTTATGATAGAGATCTTATAAAACTCCTTTGTGTATTCTTGGACAGTTTTGCTCATCTGTCTCAAACTCTACATCTTCCTTAGTAGATCCAACTCATAATCTATAGGAATAAACTGTCTTTTCAACTTTTCTACCATTCTATCCCATATTTTTATTCTTTCCTTCCCTCTTCTATTCCTTTCTAGCTGTATTCCCTTCCACCAGATGCTGGCATGACCTTTCAGCTTGGTCTTAGCAAATCTAACCCGGTTAGGGTCTTCAACCTCCTCATATTCAAAATACTCCTCTAGATCATTTATCCAGTCAATCACCTCTTCTAGATTTAGGTTTCCAGAATATGTAGAAACCTCCATTTTTGGTTTCTTTTCAATCTGGGAGATGGCTTTGTATAACCTGGCCTGTGTAGGATCTACAACCTCTTCTTCTTCCTCAAACTCATCTTCTTCTTCTTCAACTTTGTCTTCACTTCCTTCTTCCCTTCTGGGCTCGTGCCCTCTGCATAGCTCTTCTTGCAGGGCCTAAACTTGCCGCTGCAAAGCTCTAAAATCTTCTGTTGGCACCATATTTCCTACTCCACCACGATTTCTTCATGGAGGCATTATTCTTTCTTCTCTTACAGACCCTTCCACAGATCCTGGTGTAACTGCCTCACGTCCGGCGATCTGTTACACACTCAAGAACTTTCAGCTCTGATACCACTAATGGGGGACAAAAAAAATCGCACTCACACAATTCCAAATTTTCTTCTATTAATCTGCAAATCTCGTTTACAAAAATAGCAACAGCCCGCAGGCTTTACAATAACCAGCGCTCGGCTTGGTTTTCTCTACTACACTCTATCCTCTACATGCGATCTCCAATCCACCACCCCCATCGATCTCTAATCCACCACCCCCACCCGTTTCTCTTACACTAACTGGGTTTTTATAGAGGCCCCGACCCTCTGGGCCATTAATGACCCTTTGAAAGAACACATCATCAAAAACTTGCAAAGTCGGCTTCCTTGGCCGAGTTTTCAATTTTCTTTCCATAAATGGGCAACTGCCCCGATCCGCCATGAAAGCATGCATTTAAAGAACCACCTGACATTTTTGACCTCTGTACATAGCATTTGAGAGGCCGTTGTGTTCAACTAACTTATCGAATACGAAAACATGCATTAATGAGACCCTTGACCGCCTCAAAAACATCATCTTGGAGCACGCACCTTTTTGAGCCATGAACCAGCTGTTTGTCGTGATATCGCAACATGTCGTGATATCGCGACATGTCGTGATATCGCGACATGTCACGATATCGTGACATTTTAACTTCTTTGCGCTCCTTCCCTCTTTTGGTCACGATATCGCGACATGTCACGATATTGTGATGTATTCTCTTCATCTCTAACTTCCTTGCCTTCGGGTCACGATTTCGTGACATGTCACAATATCGCGATGTTTCCTCTTTACCTCTGCCTTTCTTACCTTTGGGTTGTGATATCACGACCTTTTTCTCCACCACTGCCTTTCTTACCTTCAAGTCGCGATATCGTGACATGTCGCGATATAGCAACATTTGCCTTCTGATGCCCCCGCTTTCCTGCTCCTTGTCACGATTTTGTGACATGTCGCAAAATTGTGACATTCCCAAGTCTTCCCCCCGGTTGCCTGCTCCTTGTCATGATTTTGCGACAGTCATGATTTCGTGACATGTCATGAAATTGCGACATCCTAAGTCTTCCCTCGACTGCCCTGCTCCTTGTCGCGATTTCGCGACGGTCGCGATTTTGCGACATGTCGCAAAATCACGCCATCCCAAGTCTTCCCTTGGCTGCCCTGCTCCTTGTCACGATTTCGTGATGGTCATGATTTTGCGACATGTCATGAAATCGTGACATCCCAAGTCTTCCCTCGGATGCCCTGCTTCTTGTCGCGATTTTGCAACATGTCATGAAATCACGACATTCCCAAGTCTTCCTCGTTTGCCCTGCTCCTTGTCGCAATTTCGTGACAGTCGTGATTTTGCGACATGTCACAAAATTGCAACATTCCCAAGTCTTCCCTCGACTGCCCTGATCCTTGTCATGATTTCGTGACACGTCACGATTTCGCGACCCGTCGTGATTTCGTGACCCTTTCCAATGACATTTCTTTCTCCTGCTAACTGTCGCGATTTCGCGACGTCACGAAATCATGACAGGTTTTGCTCTGCACTTTCTCTCTCCCCTTCTTGAGTTGCGAAAAATTAGAAAAATTGTGGTTGATGCAAGATTGCACTATTGCCACCGGATGCTCCTACATCAACGCCTCAATATGCATAATTGCTTCATAAATATTTGCCCACTTCCAGATTTGTAGCACTGTAAAATATTTTCCCGTTGTCAATGTCAAATCTACAAAACTGTGATATAAATTTACACCTGCTTTCTAGATTTACAAAACTGCATAATATTTTCCTTGTGGATGTCTAAAATATTTACATTTTAAATAATGTGGACAACTCATGGATGGGAAAGATTTAAATAATTTTTAAATAAAAACTGCATTACTTCTCTAGGTGTAGGCTTCGGTCAAACCAAGAGTACTTGTAGTCAAACTAGGCATGTGTGTAGTCAAACTGGGCATGTGTAGCCAAACTGATTAGTGTGTAGATAGGCACTTGTAACTAAAGATAAGTGCCTACAAACTGAAGATAGACACTTATATGCATGAATATAGGTGCTTGTAAACTGAAGATAGGTGCTTGTATGCATGAAGATAGGTGCCTACAAACTAAAGATAGGCGCTTGTATGCATGAAGATAGATTCCTGTAAACTAAACATAGGTACCTGTTGATGAGATATAGGTGCCTAAAAATGGGATATCGACACCAATTGCGTGTACCAATCAACTCCATCAGCTACAAACATGAACTCATCCACCACATATCATCGGATTTTTGCAATTGATGCAACCATTAATAAATTAGAGCAGGAGGCTCAAAATTTATTAACAATATCTACCAGTTTTGGTCTTCCAAGCTCTGTCACACTATCCAAATCTACGGTTTTTTGTGTATTTCTTATCAGCTTCATTGTACTAGTTTCTTCTATGGAAGAATTTTTTTCTCCTTCGATGTCCTTGGTATTTTTCTATTGTTGAACTTATTGGTCCTCCAAAGATTTACCTTTTCTTAACTTTTTTTTATATGCCACCTCTTTGAAGCCTTCTTCCACTTCTAAAAACAACCATACTTTCTTTGGTTTAGGTTTTGTTCTTGGCACTATTTCTTCAACTTCCTCCATATGAGTTTCTTTAACTACTTCCTCTTCTTTTGATTCTGGATCTAAATCTTTATTCATTAGATCTAGTTTATTATCCTCTTGAGCTTGTAAATCTACATTCTCTAGTCCATTGTCAACTTCTCTAACCTCCTCTGGATCTAGTTTGTTCATGATTTCCTCCTCCAAACCTTGCAAGGTCTAGAATTTATTGGTTTTTGGGTTATTTTTCTTCAACAATTTAGCTTTCTTTGTCAAAACATTTGTTTGTCTCAACTCTTTCTCCTTGTTTTTCTAGATCTACACATTTTATTTTTTCTTGGACTATTTTATTTCTAGGTCGTGAGCTATAAGATGCCCTAATGTCTTACATTTACAATAAACTACCATTTATGATTCATATTCTATTGGCCGACTCCACACCCCCGCATCTAAAACAAGTTTTATTGAGGGAGGTAATGGCTGGGTTAAATCTGCATTCACACAAAATCTAGAGAAAACTATGATGAGCAAGGTGCAACCAAAGTATTGTCATTGTTGTCAACACAGTCAGGTTGATCAGTTGATGCAATGGATAGGATTTCATTGATGAGTAAGGTGCAGAAACAGTATTGTCATTGTTTTCAACACAGACAGATAGATCAATTGATGCAGTGGACAGGAGTTTAGAGGTCAGTTAGAGCATGTATAGTGAATTTCCAAGAAGACAGAAGAGGCCAACATTCAAGAGCTCAAAGAAAAAGACAAGTAAGAAAACTGTTGCGATATCGCGACATGTTGAGCAAGCATGAGAAACTATCGTGATATCACGACATGTTAGAAGAGAGAGAAAGCACAAGGAAAATTGTCGCAATCTCGCGACATGTTGAGAAGCTGGAAATACTGTCGTGATATCGTGACATGTTTTAAGAGAGAGAAAGCACAAGGAAATTTTTTGTGATTTCGTGACATGTTGGAAGAGAGAGAAAGCACAAGAAAAATTGTAACGATATCACGACATGTTAGAAGAGAGAAAGCGCAAGGAAAACTGTCGTGATTTCATGACATGTTAGAAGAGAGAGAAAGCGCAAGGAAAACTGTCACGATTTCATGACATGTTGGAAGAGAGAGAAAGCACAAGAAAAACTGTCGCGATTTCATGACATGTTGGAAGCAAAGAAGGCAAGTAGAAAAACTGTCACAATTTCATGACATGTTCGAAGAAGAAGCACATACAGAAAAAACTGTTGCAATTTCGCGACATGTTTGGAGAGAAGGCGCAGGCAAAGAAAACTATCGCAATTTCACGACATGTTTGGAGAGAAGGCGTAGGCAAAGAAAACTATCATGATTTTGCCACATGTTTGGAGAGAAGGCGCAGGCAAAGAAAACTGTCACGATTTCATGACATGTTTGGGGAGAAGGCGTAAGCAAAGAAAACTGTCGTGATTTTGCGACAATCTGCAAGAGAGGTAGTATGGACAAAAATGTGTCACGATTTTGTGACATGTTTGAGAGAAAGAGCTTGCAAGGAAAAGTGTCACGATTTCATGACAATTTGTAAGAGGAAGCGCTAAGGAGAAAAAGTGTCACGATTTCGTGACATGTCGGGTTTTCGCGATTCGATGAGAAGAAAAGCGCTAAGGAGAAAAAGTGTTGCGATATCACGACATAATGCAGGAGAGAGAGTCCGAAATAAAAAGGTGTCACGATTTTGTGACATGTTTCATTTCTACGGTCCAAAGCGAAGAGAAAGAGGAGAGAGAAAAAGGTGTCGTGATTTTGTGACATGTTTTGTTTTTGTGAGGTCAAGGCAAGAAATGCACAAGGCAGCAAAAGTGTCACGATTTCATGACATGTCATGATTTCGCTGGTGCTTGCAGAGAAGAGTGTACGAAAGCAAAATATGTCACGATTTTGTGACTTGTCATGGCTGGTGCTTGCAGAGAAGAGTGTACGAAAGCAAAAGATGTCACGATTTTGTGACATGTCATGTTTTCGCTAGTGCTTGCAGAGAAGAGTGTATGGAAGCGAAAGATGTCACGATTTTGTGACATGTCATGTTTTTGCTAGTGCAAGCAGAGAAGAGTGCAAGGAAGTGAAAGTGTCACGATTTCACGACATGTTCCATTTTCACGGGCAAGAGATAAAGAAGAGCTCAAGGCAGCGAAAGTGTCACGATTTCGTGACATGTTCTATTTTTGTTGGTGCAAGCCAAGAAGAGTGTACAAAGGTGAAAAGTATCACGATATCGCGACATGTGTTTTCGTGGGTGCAAGTTGAGAAAAGGACAAGGAGGCGAAAAGTGTCATGATTTCGCAACATGTTCTATTTTCACTGGTGCAAGCCAAGAAGAGTGTACGAAGGCAAAAAGTGTCGTGATATCGCGACATGTTGTGTTTTTGCGGGTGCAAGCTGAGAAAAGGACAAGGAGGCAAAAAGTGTCACGATATCGCAACATGTCATGTTTTCACGGGTAAAAGGCGAGAAGAGTACACAAAGACAGAAGTGTAACGATTTCACGATAGGTCACAACAACATGATTATGGATAGTTAACTAAAGTAGAATGACAGTTACAAGGGTAGTTACAGAGGAAAATCATGCAGCCAATATAAGAAGAGTCAACTAAAGTTAGTGTGATAGTTGCAGGGGCAGTTACAGATAGAAATCATGCAAGCTAAAATAAGAACAGTGCATTAAAGACAGAACGACAGTTACAGGGCACGTGACATAGTGAAACCATCGAGTAGTCGTTACATTGTCAGTCCGAAACAGAAGATAGAACTATTAATAGGTTGCATGCAGAAATACTATGCTAAAAAGGAGTTACTCACAGAAGTGGCTATTGATAGACTGCATGAGTAAACACGAAAGTTAAAAATAGAGAGAATATCCTGTTATAAAAGGAGGTATGCGTGAAGAATTAAGTTGTCGCTGAATGTGTGAAAGTTCTACCAAAAGAGTGTGAAAGTGTTGCTGAAAGAGAGTGCGTAGGAGGCGAGTGAGCAGGGTGTGTGCTGGGTAAAGAGTGGGCAATGTTGAGAAAGCAATAGACCAATCAGGGTCTTGTAAAAGTGAAGGCATCTTTATGTCAATCATCTAGATTCGAAACAGAAGTCCAAGTTGGTGCTTGGCATCAGGGGTTGGTGCTCCTTCCAGTTGGTGCTAGTAAATTAGGGGTTGGTGATCCTTTCTGTTGGTGTAGATAAATTAGGGGTTGGCGCTCCTTTCTGTTGGTGCAGATAAATTAGGGTTTGGTGCTCCTTTCTGTTGGTGCAGATAAATTAGGGGTTGGTGCTCCTTCCAGTTGGTGCTAGTAAATTAGGGGTTGGTGCTCCTTTCTGTTGGTGCAAATAAATCAGGGGTTGGTGCTCCTTCCAGTGGGTGCTGGTAAATTGTTTGTAAAGTTGGTGCTTTGCAAAGGCTGGATTTGGATGGAAGTCCAAGCAGTCTATTTTTGAGGAGTAGCCAAAACTGGTGAACCTCATTACATCTTGTGTTATGTGATGCTCTCTTGTTGATATTTGCTTTATCTGGTTTTAAGCTTTCATTATTTTAGATTTAAGAGTTGCAGATTTAAGTTTAAAAAGCTACACTGATTCACCCCCCCTCTCAGTGCCATTGTAATACTAACAAACTATTCTAGTTTTGGATCGAGTAGTTTGATTGAATGCTATTAATTTTCCTATGCCTTTAGCAATCCCTTCAATGACATATTCATCCTAGAACTCGATTGGAAGCCCTAGGAGTCTGACCCATAATAGTGCAACATTTATATTCTCAATATTTGGGTCAAATCTCAGTTTACATTTTTGGAAATAGAGCCCTCATCTTCCAAAAAATCATGGGCCTTTTAACAAAGCCCTAATCATATATTCCATGCACAAGAAATTAAACAATAATAACCCTTCTACCAATGCAACAACCTCCAAGTTACCTTTGGGTTTCCACTTGTGGAATGCCCATTTTCTAACTATATCTAGATCTAGCCTGACACTAATAAATTTTCCAACAAAGCTATTTTATTTTTCTTTGGAGGTTGCACTCATAATAACTACTTGAACCCTCAGAGTCAACACTTTCTCTATTTTCTTCGAATTTAGATTAAAAAATTCCTTACTAGGATTCGCTACTCCCATAACCAACTTTGCCCGGGTTTTGACTCTACAGGGATCTAGATGAAAATTCTTCCCCTTATTAACCTCAAGCTCTCTAGCCTTATCCAAACAACTCTCAGTGGAAGCCATCAAAAACTTTCACCTCACTGCTTTAGTGGCCTATGGTTGATTCATTGCCTCAATAGTTAGTGGTTGATCTATCACCATCATCATAGTTTGTGGTTGATTTATCATCTTAGTAGCCTATGGTAGATACATCATCATAGCTTGTGGTATATCCATCATCGTTGTAGCTTACAATATTCGTCACTTATGGTTGATATGTTGCCTTTGTAGCCTGTGGTAGATCTATCGTTGTTTGGGTAATTAGTAGAAGAAGAAAATTGATTGAATTGAGGTATGTTTAATAATATGAAGGTTTTGAAAAGGTTTTTATGAGTCGGACTATTTGAAATTTTATGGATTTTTTAAAACCTTAAATTTTATAAAATATAAATCAAAAAGTGGAAATTGGAACTTGTTAATGGATTATAAGAACATCATCAAATGGCATTAGCTCAACCGGTTAGATTCCTCAATATTTAAAGAGGAGATCAAGGTTCAAATATTACCAAGCGATACATGGATAATATCCAAGTTTTTTTTGTAATACCACTATGTGGTGATGATGTAATACGGGTGGGGTCTATTTCAATCCCATATAACCATTTGAAAAAATAGATAATAAGAACATTGTATCTAGTTTTACGTATGTCATGAGACTAGACTTATGATAAAATATTACAAAATAAAAATAATTAACATAAAATATTCTTGTCTAAAATGATTATATAACAATAAAGAATGGCTTAAACCAAATATTTTTCACTCTAAAAATGATTCAAAATTAATCCTTTTACTCTTGGATCAACACATTAGATGGACAACTTCAATGTGAGAAATCAATTTTAGAAGGATATAAAGTTTCAAGACAAGTTTAAGAGTCAATTTTAAAAGTCAAAAATGTAGAAGGAAAGGTGAACCATGTCCATATTAGTCAATCAATAAGAATTCATCTTCTTATAATGAAAAGGTATGCAAAAATAAAGAAATAGCTTTGGGATTTTTTTCTTGTTAGATAACAAAAAAATCATATGTCAAGTTGAAAACAATTTAGAAAAATTAGAGACGTGTAGAGATAATAATAAAAGGGAAAAACAAAGGGAAAGACCTCTAAAAAAAAAATAAAAGTCAAAGGAACATTAGGACAAATCAATTCTTTATAAGCTTAAAAAGTCTTTCGTTCATGTCTAAGAATGATTTTTAATTTTTTATGTAGCTTTTTTTTTAATCTATTGATATTCAAAAGTTTTGCTCTTGGTGTTTTATTAATAAAAATAATTAAATACAAACAATTACATAATATTAGATATGTAAATTGATTTTTAATGGATAATAATTAGTATTATTTTATAATGGCTAGTAAGGGTAGGATAACTTATGTTGGAATAATTTGGGCATTCATGAACCATAATAAGTTATATCAGTTGTTGGGTTGATACTTCTAGCTCAATTTAGATTGATTTAGTCTGATTAACAATTATTTATTCTAGGTGTGTAATATCCTATATTTTATTGTGATATTATAACATGGTCAAGTGCTTGTTCTATATATTTTATGGTATCAAGGTCAAAGAAAGGAGAAAGGATGAGTTTCTCTTACGTCGTTTGTTTCATCTAAGTTTTTTTTTACTTAGACAATCAATACCACTATAGATTGTTACTCTACAACCAGTCTTAGTGTTGCTACATTATCAGCAAAGGTTTTCTCCTACATTTTATTTATATATGTTGGATCTAACAGATGGTGGTTTGGTGTTTTGATATTTGGCATTTAATTGTTTTCTCCTCACTTGATAAAGTTGTTGCTTGCAACATTCAAAGTTTAGTTAGGTTGCAATAAAGTGTAGCTTGAAGTTTTCCCATATTTCTATCTTGAGAAAGCACTAATTGGATGTTGCTTAGGTTTCTAGCTTGAATAGAGTGTAACTTGCAATTTGCCCCATTTTTTGAGCTTGGGTGGAGCAGATCAAAGTTTTTTTGATATTCGTTTATCTAAGTCTAGTGTTCAAGGTATGTTTGACATTCAACATTTATTGTTTGGGGTTGTGATTAGTGGGATAATAGAAAATATTCAAACTCTAATTCTTCCAAATTTATAGAAAATTACTAGAAGAAACTATAATTTGTGGAGCCATAATATACAATTTGTGAGTATTACGATTTGGCGAATATAATTGTCAAGAAAGAAAATAGACTAGAATATGAAATTGATGACTTCAACAAGCAACATAGTTAATATTTTATGCTTCTCAAAATGTCTATTGCAAATGATTTAATTCCTAAAGTTTATAATTATGATAATGTTGTAAAATTATGGACAAAGTTGTAGAATAAGTATCATACATCTGAAGCTAGAAATGCTTTATTTTTTAAGAATATTTTATATGCTTCTTGTTTGAAGGATGATCTGTTTCTAAGTATCTTATGGATCTAAAATATCTAAGAGTTTAATTGAATGATATTTAAAATATATAGTCAATGATGAGGACATGGTCAACATTGTTTTGCGAGATTTACCTCTATCTTATGAGGCTTTTGTTGAGTCTCCATATTTTTTGTTGAAACTAAAACTATTGCTTTTAACAATATCTTCTTTAATTTTATAAAAAGAGATAATACAATCATAGATGGGAGTATTCACGTTAGGGAGTATAGAGAGTGTATTTACTATTAAATCCAAACACAATGGCAATCAAAGTGCTAAGCCCTCATCATTATATTATAACCAAGGTAAAAATTCTAATATAAAGCAGTCCCATGTCATTTGTTTTTATTGTAGAAAACTTGGTCATTTCAAATAGGATTGTAATAAGTTTAATAACAAATAAAATTAAAGGGAGGAAATAAGTAAATGTTGTTGAGATTATCAAGAAGAGAAATTTGTTTTTATGACTCATAGTTCATTTGGTCAATCTATTGAGTGGTACTTTGACTTTGGAGCATCAAGACATTATACATGTCAAAAATTTTGATATATTAATTTCATATAAGATCTAAGTAAGAATAAGTCTATTTCACTTGGTAATGGTAGATCACACTTTATTCAAAGGTGTGGTGATGTTAGTGTGATATTGAGTAAAAATTTTAAATAAACTTTCAAGAATATTTGGTATGTTTCTAATATGAACAAAAAACTTCTATCCATTAGTGAAATTGTTTTTATCTCGTCCTACAAGTGTTGTTTTTCTTTTTTGCATTAATGATAATGTATACTTTTATCGTTTATCTAGACTTTGTGTTTATATTCTATTAGGGTTATCTTGAAAATATTATAATCAAGTTAAATTAGTCATCTTAAAAATATTGTGAACAATTCCATGTGTGATCTTGTATGGTTTCCTTGATATTTTATGGTCAAGTAATTTGAGTAGAATTAATTGTTTGTATGTGAATTATGATTAATTTAAGTCAAGTCCAAGTAACTTGGTATTGTATCAAGTGGTCAAGTCATGTTATCGAGTGAGTATTATTTATTCCTAAGGGTTCTTAATCTAAGAACAATGTCTTTGATATATCCAATATTTGCAACACAACATATGTCATCAATCACTATGGAGGAGGCATATTAGATTGTTTTATTCCTTTTAGGATATCCTACATGAGACTGGTCATATGTCCTTTGAAAATTTGGTATTGCAAGGATTCTTAGATCACTTCATATTTGAGACTTGTTGTCAATCACACCATTTAAATCAACATCTAAATGAAGGCTATGAATGCAATATAGAAGAAAATTCAAAAATTAAATGTCGACGTAACAAATATTCTATTGGTGGAGCTTTGGCATAAATATTATTCTTCAACATTTCAAAAATTGATCAAGATTCTTGTTGGGCTTTCCAAATTAAATGAATCTCATGTCTTAAAAAATTTAGAGATTGAAATCCAAATATTGGTCTAGTTTATTGTAATAGTAACATCTCTCAAATGGTAGTAATTCCTTATATGAGTATACTTGTGTGTGTGTTAATAATTAAACCTTGTGACCCCCAAGGGCTAGGTAGATTGGTAAGTTCAGGTGTGGCTGGGCACTTACCAAGAAGATCTAGGTTCAAACCTTGTGGGGAAAGCCAACCCTTTGCAAAGATAGTAGTCTTGTCTGAATCCTCTAAGTGCACGTCAGATGGACTATGACGGTATGAACCCCGAGCTATCGATGGTCCCCATATCACACCAGATCAACAAGAACAATATGGATAGGTTTGTTGAGAGCAGTCCCTATTGTTTGAATCCTACGCTAGCCAGTTACTAAAAATAGTGGTTGTAACCAACTCTCCTATGTAATAAAAAAATTAAACCTTACGATATATTTGGTTTTGTCATTAATAGGGTGTTGGAATAATGTAGTCATTTAGAGATAATATGCGTAATAACATATCATATTAGTTGTTAGGCTGATACTACCACTTAAGTTTAGATTAGTTTAGTATGATACATAATTTTTTTTAGATATGTAATATCATATATATTCTTGTGATATTGTAATATGATTAAGTGAATGTTTTGCATATTTTAACTCATGGGATTAGGTATCCACCATTCATACATACTATACCATGCAAAACTTAAACCCAATATTTATTTATGGAATACAAGCCATCTCAACCACTAGAAAATAGTTCAATCAACTGACATATAGCTTATAAAAATTTAAGGTTTTCCACAAAAGGTAACTTTTATTTCACCATTGAAGTCTTCAATGAGAAAATAACATTTAGAGCATTTTGGAGGTTTCAAATTTGATCCATAATAGGTTTTCAAGTTGTTCCATTCATACCCCTTAGGCTAGATCTACCAAAACTCAAGTTTAAGACCTCATATAAACACCTTACTCCAACTTGATAAACAAAGCTAATATCTTAAATTTTAGGGCATAAAAAATTTATAATTATGAAAAATATTTCTCCAAGTTTATGAAGCAAGTTAAAAATAGAAATTTAATTATTAATATTGGCTAATTATGAAAATTTTCAAAGTTTTGTTAATTAAAAATGGATTCTTTTTGTCTTGTAGTGCTAGCTAAATTGGTTCCTAGCAATAACTTAAACATAAGAGGACCAATGGCTCGAGTTTTAGAAACACCTTTGTAATATTAAAAAAGACTTGTTGTTCATAAGTCTATTATTAATAAATAAATAAAACCATTTTTAATTTACAAAATATTAAATATTATGTATGCTCTCAAAGTTTTATGAGGTGATATATTTGTTTTTTATTTTTTGGGATTCATCATGTAATAACAACATACGTGTCTTGTCACCAGATGTAAGAAAATCCTTCAAGATTTAGTTTGATATTCTATACATATACTTTTTTTTTAAAACCTACTTAAACGCAGAGATTAAATTATCAATAGTTGGCCTTAATTGTAAACCTAAAAATTAGAATAAAATAAAGTTATATTTTTTTGCAAATTACTAAATATTAGATTATTTTTAGACATATTTTTGTAATTGTGTTAAGATTTTATTAACAACAAAATATATTTTTATTTCATTTAAATAAATTTTATGTAAATTCTATTTGGAACCACTCTTTATTAAAATATCAAAATAAATATGCTATTAGTTCAAGTAGATTATATCTAAGCAAAATTTTCATGAATCATTCCCAACTTGACTTTCTATTCAAGACATTTCTTAGATTTCTCTTTACTTTTCTCTTCTTCTTGAAATGCTACTTTTTGTTTGTCAAATGCTTAGTATTATCTTATTGAGAGAAAGAATGTCACTTGGTTAGTTATCTTCTATCCTATTAACACCATGACTGACTAAATTACCTACCATAATATTTCCTTCCCTATAAATATGTTAACATTTAGAAGATATTGTTGTTGACCCAACAAATAAGGTACCACTTTATTACAATTTTGATGATTTTTTAAAATATCTAAAGCACATCAAATTATCTTCATTTTGTTAGCATAGACTATAGTTTATAGTCTGATTTATTACATTATAATGAGCATATTTTCTCAGGCATATTTTAGTTAGGGTTGGTTCATTCAGTTCAACTACCTGAACCACCAATTTTGCTCTATATATATTTTTCTCCATCATGAATAGAATCTAATGCTCATGTAACTTTTACATGGTATAAGAGCCTATTATCGTTTTTGGGTAATTTTGATTTTCACTCCATGCGATATTCTATGGAGAGCATTACGCTTTTGCTAGGCAAAGTGGTATCACAATCACTCTGGCAAGCCCTCCTGCAGATACTCTAACAAATCTGTTGGATGGCACTGCAAATGTGCCTATTGAAATCAGACTAACAGTGCATAAATTAAAGCATGTCGACTAGATGATCGTTTAAACGTTGCAAAAAACTCTCCATTGATGTGGATTCAAAAATGCTCAAAGAAATCTGATAGAACCTACTTTTTGGGAGATAAATCTGATAGATCCTACAAATTTCCATATCACAGTTGCTCGAAGAACGTTTGCAGCATTATTTTCAAGAAAGTGACATCTTTCTAGGCAGAGACGCTGCACAACGAACATTATCCTAACATGCTGATATTTGTTTTCATATCCTAAAGTTTTAAATAAATAAAAAAATATTAAAACTTTATTATTGTTAATTCCTGGTTTCGTAATTGCACGTGACTTGTGCAAAGGTCTTCGACGATGGACGACCAATTTTTTTTTTTTAAATATCATGGTTGGGGGATTCAATAAAAGGTACGTTGTGCCTTAAAAGCTTCATCTGCTTCGATAGAGAAGTTGGTCAGGTGGCTTGAGTTAAGGCTCTGGTGGGCTCTGGTGGGCCACATGCAGGTTCAAATCCCATGAAGATCGAAAAGTAATTGTTTGAAACAAGAAAGCAAGATAGTGGCAGATTTTTTTAAAAGACAAAGTGTTTTTTTTAGGGATAAGATAATATTTTGTTTTGTTGCCACTACACCCAAGAAAGAAATAAATATAGTGCATTTTTTGTTTTGGAGAGATAAGAGAATATGCACTTAGTTGTTTGAAACAAGAAGGCAAGAAAGTTTTTTTTGTACCATCAAATTTGTTTTGCCCCTAAAACAAAGCAACAAAACCTTAGTGCATTTTTTTTCTTTGAGGGATAAGGATAAATAAATTTGCACTTAGTTTTTCTTTTGAAAATTGAAAAGGTACATACAATTTTTCATCCTTGTTTATTTTACCATAAAAAGGGGGGATCAAAAGCATTTTTTCTCTTGCAAAATTCTAAGACAAAGGGGGGAAGAAAATTGTGGATTTGAAAGAAATTTTTTGAGATTGATTATCATTTTTGCAAATCAAAACCTCAAATATTTTGCAAAAATCATTGTAAACAAAAGATGCATTTTCAGTGGAAACCGACATCTTAAACATATTGGCATTGTAATAGGTACATTTTTTATGGAAATCGACACCTAAGTGTTTAAATTTTTGGGCGCTTGTGGTTGTTTTTGCATTAAAATTTATAATTTTTTTTGCATTTCAATCATAAGGTTAAATATACAAAGTAAAATAAAGACCCCAAATTTTACACCTATTTGTGCAATTTATTACACCACAGTGTTTGATATATGTGATACCTCTGGCCCACACTTATAGGTAATGATGTCGTGCTTTGGGCTATTGTATCTATTGCCTAGCATAGCTGCAACAATGGCGTTTGAGCTATTATTCTCTATAAATCATCAAGGAGAAATAAGGAATCCAATATATTCTGATATTCACCCCATTTTATACTCTAATTCTTTCTTATTGTTTGGCTTAAACTCCTCCAACTCATCATCCCTTTTTGAAAGGTTTTGAGGTAGGTGCCATCAGTTTTATTGAATTTCCTTTCACATACTATTTGTATGTATAAATAAAGGGTGACAATTTGGTGTTATAAGGAACCCTCACCATGGCCATTGTTCACAAATATTTGTCAGATTCACAATTGTTCAAAGGTTCTAATTTTACACTATGGAATACAAAGATGAGAGCTATCATTTAGGTTGAATATTTATGGGATGTAGTGACTAGCACTACAAAACATCCTACAACACCAGGGACAAATCAAGAGGCATTTGATAAGAAGGATAGAAGGTGTCTCATGTTTATTCTGCTTGCTACTATAGATGAGGTACAACCTCATATTTGTGATGCAAAATATGGTAAAGAAGCTTGGGATGCTTTGATTACCATTTATGAAGGGAAGAATCAATCCACTATTCTTAACCTTCAATCTCAACTACATACACTCAGTATGAAATCTGGTGAGACAGTTGAATTATTCCTATGCAGAGTGGCAGAATTGAAATCCAAATTGAATGCTATGGGAGAGATAGTGGTAGATACTCTCTTGAATTTTATCATTTTGAGAGCTTTACCAAAATCCTACAAGGTGTTGATCACATCTCTACAAGTTTCTTGTAGATAAGTTAATTTTGTTGAGTTGGTAAATTTACTTCAAACTAAAAAGGCAAATCAGCTTCAAAGAGATAAAGTGCAAGATAATGCACTTTACTCAAAACAAGGGGGAAATAAGCAAGGTAAATTTTAGAAGGGAGGATATTAATCCAAAGGAAAATGGAAACAACCTCAAAAGAAAGAAAAGCAATATTGCAAAATCTATGATATGAATAACCATGACACCAACCGGTGTTGGTTTAAGAATAAACAACCCAATGACCAAGATCATAAGAAAAAGGAAAAAGGAAAATAAAAACCATAGGAATAAGAATAAGAAATCCAAGGGACATGTTATGTATGAGGAATCAGACTCAGAATCTGAGAGAGCACACAAAGTGCTCATGACCCACACATCTTCTCAGAAAAAGGATCCTGTGTGGTATATTGATTCTAGTGCCAACAAATACATGACTGGTGATAGATCATGGTTTGAGATATTTGAGGTAAATGAAGGTAAGCTAGTGATAATCACTAATGATAAGACCTACTGAGACCAGGGTGAAGGATATGTTTTCATCACTCTTCCAAATGGCAAATGTTAGATTGAGAAGGTTCTCTATGTTCCTGGATTGGCAAACAATTTGTTGTCCATCCCTCATATCTTGGATAGAAACATGGATGTTGTTTTTAGTGTTGAGGATGGTAGGAAGTGATGCTTCATCACCAGAAATGGAAAGCATGTAGCAACAAGTTCATACAAGCATGACTTGTTTATCTTAGATGTCATTTCTATACCTCATGTTGCCATGGTGGTAAACACAAAGGAGGCCACTTCTCTTTGGCACAAGAGATATGAGCATCTGAGTTTAGGATATCTCAAGTTGAGAAAATATGAGATGGTGAAAGGCCTTCCCAACCTTTCATCCACATTGTTAGTTTTCTCGGATTGCTTAGCAAGGAAGCAACATCGAGTACCATTTGAGTTCGGCTATTTACAAGCTAAGAAACCTTTGGAGTTGGTACACACTGATCTGTGCGGTCCTATGCCAAAAATTTATGGTGGCAAGAGGTATTTTCAATTGTTTTTTTATTATTACTCATGAAAGATGTGGGTTTTCTTTTTACAATTGAAATCTGAGGCACTTTTGTACTTTCAATAGTTCAATAAGAGTGTTGAGAAAGAGTCAGGATGTTCCATCAAGACCCTCCACTTAGATTGAGGGGAGGAATATACCTCCAAAGAATTTTCATCATTTTTGAATTAACATGGGATTAAGAGACAGTTGACAATGGCCTATACTCCACAGCAAAATGATTTTTCTGAGAGAAGAAACCATTCCATCATGGAAATGGTTTGTTGTATGCTTAAGGGGACACATCTTGAGTAACAGTATTGGGCAAAAGTAATGAATACAACAACATACCTCCTGAATAGAGCACCCACAAGAGCTCTATAGGGCATGACTCCATAAGAAGCATGGGGTAGTAGGAAAGCCTCCATTTCTCATCTAAGGGTTTTTGGATGTAAGGCATTCATGCACATTTCAAAACAAAAGAAGAAGAATTTAGATGAGAAAACCTTACAATGTATTTTTCTTGGTTATGATGAGCATTCAAAGGGATATCGATTGATAGATACCAAGACCAAGAAAACACGCACTAGTAGAGACATGGTATTTGATGAAGATTTCACATAAGATAACACATCTACAGTTGTATACTTGGATGAAGAGGAGCCTAAGAAAGAGACTCCATACCCACAAAACAAGGTTTCAAAATGGTATACTAGAACATTGAGAGATTCAAAGTTGACTTCACTTCTAAATCTAACTCTAGATCACCCTTGTACTCACAGTATGACTCAACAGATGAGAGTAGAGGCATAAAATTCATAGGTTGATGAGCTTTACCAATAGTTTTATGAACTATCTATAGATGCATAGGAAGACAAAGAAGTAGATATGGATGATGAAAGGGTTTATATGTCTATATTGTATGATAATGAACCCACAATAGTTCAAGATGCCCGTAGTGAACCTCGGTGGAAGGCTGTTATGGATGCTGAACATACATCTCTCATGAAAAATCACACATAGAAGCTAGTTGATCTGCCTTCAAGAAAGAAGCCCATTAGCTGCAAATGGGTGTCCAAAGTGAAGTATAAGGTAGATGGGACTATTTATAAGCATAAGGTCCATCTTGTTGCAAAGGGCTATGCTAAAAAATAAGGCATTTATTATGAAGATACCTTTGCACCCACGATAAAAATAACTATTATTCGTGTACTTTGTTCTATGGAAGCTCATTTCAGATGGAAGTTACATCAAATGGATGTCAAAATTACCTTCTTGAATGGTGACCTACAAGAAGAAGTGTACATGACCCAACCAGAAGGATTTGTGGTTGAAGGGCAAGAACAAAAATTTTGCAAGTTGGTCAAATCCTTGTATGGGTTAAAATAAGCTCCACGAGCTTGGTACATCAAAATAGATAGTCACCTATTACAACATGGATTCAAAAGAAGTCCTTAAGATGCTAATCTCTATATCAAGAACAATGGTTTCTGACATAGTGATTTTGGTACTCTATGTGGATGATCTGATCATCACTGGTAGTTCAGAGAACATGATCGATGTAGTAAAAGATAATTTGAAACAATCTTTTGAGATGATAGATCTAGGACTTCTTCACTATTGTCTTGGTTTAGAAGTGGCTCAAAAAAAACATCATATCAGAGTAACACAACAATAATATGCCAAGATATTGATTGAAAAATATCGCATGATTGATTGTAAGCCTAAAGCAACTCCAATGGAACCAGGGCTTAAGTTATCACGATATGATAAATCTCCATAGGTAGATGGTACTCTCTATCACCAGCTGATTGGGAGTCTCATATATTTGACAAACACTAGGCCAGATCTTAGTTTTGTTGTAGGTTATCTTTCAAGGTTCATGCAAGAACCTAAGGTGAGTCATTGGAAAGCAACAAAAAGAGTTCTTCATTATGTTTGTGGTAGTATAGAATATGGCCTAGAGTACAATAAGAATGACAATTTCTTCTTACAGGGATACATGGACTCAAACTATGCCGGATCCATTGATGATCAAAAATCAACTTCTGGATACATTTTCCATCTTGGCTCTAGACCTGTCTCTTGGCACAGTAAGAAGTAGTAGGTGGTTGCTTTATCTTCTATAGAGGCAGAATATCACATAGCACATGGAGCAGTCTATGAGATGATATGGTTAAGTTGCATTCTTACAAACATGGGTCTTCCAAAGAATCTTCCACTTCATTTGTTTTATGATAATCAAGGTGTTTTGAACCTTGTCAAGAATCCAGTTTTTCATGAGCATACCAAACACATTGACACTCAATGTCATTTCATTCAAGATGAAGTTCCAAAGCACCACATACAGCTCTAGTACATTCCCATTGATGAGCAAGTTGCAAATATTTTCACTAAGGCACTTGCACGTGTCAAATTTGAATTGTTTCGCAATGCTCTTTGTATTTCAAAATAATGTAATAAGGGGGATGTTAGCATAGACTATAGTTTATAGTCTATGATTTATTACATTATAATGAGCACGTTTTCTCAAAGCGCTTCATTTAGGGCATATGTTAGTTAGGGTTGGTTCATTCAGTTCAACTACCCGAACTACCAATGTTGCTCTACATATACTTTTCACCATCATGAATAAGATCTAATGCTCGTGCAACTTTTACACATTTTATCTTTTGAATTCATTCTATAAATCCTCCACCTTTGAAACATATTTTATTTATATCAATCTATTCTCTTTATGTGTAGATTTTGAAGCATTTAAGGGTCCATTTTTACTTAGCATATGGTACTTATTCAATGCATGTTTAGATATCCAATTGAGAGATGAACAAGTGGTTTTGCCATGATTTAAAGAATTTAAGATAGATTGATATATTTTTTTGGATCAACTTGATAGGTATGGAAGGCTATGCCTTCGGGAATTCTTAAATGGATTAATATTTAATAATTAATCATGCAAGTAGAACAAACGACAGATCGAATACGGAGATTTCGAATTGACGAAAAACAATAAAAATTATATTGCCGCTAGGAGGGCAGATCCCGCCGTGAAGGCAATGCCGAAATGCAGAGAATAATTAATAAAATCGATGATATCATTTGGAAAATCTAACTACAATATATATGAAAAATTATACACTTGGAATACCTAGCCGACGACTAGGTTTGGTGTGTAACATGACTCCCCTCCTCGGAAAGCTTTGTCCTCAAAGCTGGAAATGTCTGGAATATACTTTCAGGTTCCCATGTGGCATCCTCCTCTGGTAAATCTTGCCATTTAATGAGAAATTCTTGAATCTGGCATGATCTCAGTCTTCGGATTCTATGTTGTAGTATATCTTCAGGTTGGAGATGTATGCGTCCTTCCTCATCGAGCACTGGTAATTCTGATTGACTTTGTACTTTTTGACCAATTACTTTTTTGAGGCATGAAACATGAAATACCGGGTGTATTCGTGATGATGTAGGTAGCTCTAATTGATAGGCTACTTCTCCAATGCGGCGCACAATTTTGTAGGGACCATAGAATCGTGGAGCCAACTTTTGGCTGGACTTTATCCTTAACGATGATTGTTTGTAAGGTTGCAACTTTAGGAAAACCCAATCTCCTATATTAAAAGTTCTCTCTGATCGGTGCAAGTCTTGTTGTTGTTTCATACGATTTTGTGCTTGGACTAAATTCTCTTTGAGGATAGTGAGTGTAGACTGCCTTTGTTGGAACCAATCCTCCACTTTGGCTACTTTGGATGATCCATGTACGTAATCTGTGACTGTTGGAGGTTTGGTGCCATACAATGCTTCAAATGGAGACATCTTAATTGAGTAATGGTAAGAAGTGTTGTACCACCATTCTGCCAATGCTAACCAATGGCTCCATTGGTATTGTTTATCTTGAGCAAAACATCTTAAGTACGTACCCAAACATTTGTTAACTACTTCTGTTTGACCATCCTGTCTCGTGGATGGTAGGTGAAGACATGTTCAATTTGGTACCACTAAGTCGAAATAATTCCCGCCAAAAGTTACTAGTGAAGATGGGGTCTCTATCACTTACAATATTTTTTGGCATACCATGTAATTTGAAAATTGAATCCATAAATACCTTTGCCACCTTGCTTGCGGAAAATGGATGTTGTAAAGCCTGAAAGTGAGCGTATTTGGATAACCGGTCTACGACGACGAAGATTACTGTCCTGCCTTCTGACTTTGGAAGACCTTCAATAAAATCCATGGATATATGTTCCCACTGTCGTTCAGGGATGGGTAATGGTTGTAACAATCCTGGTGATTTGACTGTTTCTCCTTTATTGCACTGGCAAACTTCACATTCTGCTACCCATTGTTTGACTTCTGCTTTTAATCCTTTCCAACAAAATGATTGTTTGACCCTTAAATATGTTTTCAAAAATCCTGAATGTCCTGCTGAGGGAGAAGCATGTGATTCGTCGAGGATCTTTGATTTGAGTTCTGAATTGTGTGGAATGTAAATGCGGTTCTTCTTCCGGAGGATGTTGTCTTCATAAGAGAACAAAGGGTGTTTAGAGGACCCTATAGATAATTCTTGAAGTATCTGAGCAGTTTCGCTATTGGACAACCATTCATCTTGTAATTGATTCACCCATTGGGAGCAAGGACCTGAAATAGCGTTAATGACTACTTCATCTTCATATTTCCTGGACAGTGCATCGACAACTATATTTTCCTTCCCTTTCTTGTATTCGATAACAAAATCATAGCCCAATAGTTTGGTTAACCACTTATTTTGTTTCGGATATGAAAACCTTTGCTCAAGAAAATGTTTGAGGCTACTATGATCTGTTTTTATAATGAAGCGGCTACTGATTAGGTAGTGTCTCCATTTTTCTACTACGTGAAGAATAGCCAACATTTCTTTTTCGTATGTTGATCTTCCCAAATTTTTCTCGAAAATCTGTTTACTTTCAAATGCCAACGGATGACCTTCTTGCATTAATATAGCCCCAATTCCTGATCCTGATGCATCACATTCGATAATAAATGGTTTGTGAAAATTGGGAGTTGCTAATACTGGAGTTGTACACATGGCTTTCTTAAGAGCTTCAAAGGCTTGAGTGGCCTCTTTCGACCAACGAAAAGCATCCTTCTTTGTGAGTGCGGTGAGAGGTGCTGCAATCTTACCATAATTTCGTACAAACTTGCGATAGTAACCCGTGAGACCCAAAAAACCATGAAGTTTCTTGATGGTTTTAGGTAAGGGCCACTCTTGAATTGCCTTAATCTTATTGGGATCGACTTTGACACCCTCGTGTGAAACTATATGACCCAGATATTCCACTTCTTGGACACCAAAGGAACATTTGGAACGTTTGACAAATAGCTTTTCTCTATGTAAAATGTGAAGGGCTTTATCCACATGATGTAAATGGTCCGTCCATGTTTTGTTGTATATGAGAATATCATCAAAAAAAACTAACACAAACTTACGGAGGAGTGGACGAAACACTTGGTTCATGAGACTTTGGAATGTGGATGGTGCATTAGTGAGACCAAAAGGCATGACCAAAAATTCGTAATGACCTTCATGAGTACGAAAAGCAGTTTTGGGAATATCTTCTTCTCTAACACGGATTTGGTGAAATCCGGAGCGAAGGTCTAATTTTGTAAAAAATTTTGCACCATGCAACTCATCTAATAGGTCATCTATGACAGGGATAGGAAATTTGTCCTTGATAGTGAGTTTATTGAGAGAACGAAAGTCAGGACACATACGCCAAGAGTTATCTTTTCGTCTAGCCAGGACTACAGGTGAGGAATAAGGACTAGTGCTGTGACGAATGACTCCATGATCCAACAAATCCTGAATGATCTGTTCGATTTCTATCTTTTGTGGTTGAGGATAGCGATAAGGACGATTGTTAGGTGGAACACTCCCTGGAATCAAATGGATGGCATGGTCATGAGATCGTTTAGGTGGTAATCCTTGAGGTTCTTGGAAAACCTCTTCGTAATGTGTTATGATGTCTTGTAACTCTGGAGCAATAATATCCGAAGTTGCTGGAGATTGTTTTTCCAAACAATTAATTTGAGCTATAAACCCATATCCACCCTTTTTTAACATCTTCTCCATACTATGAGAGCTCACCATTTGTGATGGAGGAGTAGTAATGCCTTGTAAGCGAATGACTCGTCCGTTTTCCTTCCATTCCACAAATAATTTTTTGAAGTTGAAGCTAACCGTGTCTAATGTTTCCAACCATTCAACTCCCAAAATGACATCCGAGTTCCCCAAATTCATGACGAAAAGGGATCCAAACCAAGTATAAGTTCCCATTTTTATGGAAACTTGAGATGTGCGACCAACACATTGTGCGTTCACCCCGTTGGCCACTAGAACCTGGAATTTGTCTTTGTTGGAAGAGTTAATGAATAAATTCAAAGCTTTTGCGGTTTTGATGTCGATAAAATTGTGGGTACTACCAGAATCAATTAGCACATTCACCTTTTTCTAGCGGAGAAATCCTGGTACCTTGATGGTATGGTGGGCGGTTAAACCCATGAGAGCATGCACGGAGATCGCCATTGTATCCTCTTATTTTTCTTCTATAGTACATGGTAGGTCTTCTGGCATAGGTTCTTCTGGTTGGTAAGGTTCTTCCTCTTCTCCTTCACATTGATCACCTTCAATATGAAAGTTTTGTTTTTGGGCACATGCTTGTTCCTTGGGGTGATGAGTGCGACATTTATAGCAAAAATATCTTGATGGTTGATCATTTCTACGAAAGGAATTGTTGCGATATGAAGGACGACTATAAGTTTCACGTCGTGCAGACAACCGATGTCTCTTTTCGGCCAGCTTGGCTATTCTTATACAATCGTTTAGCAAGGTTGGATTGTGCATGTCTACCTCCACTCGAATATTTTCTTTCAAACCATTGCGAAAGGCTCCTACCACTGTGTCGGGACTTAGGTCTAAAGTGTATGGTAGTAAACTGGTAAACTCCGAAATGAATTCGCTAACTGACCCTTCTTGTTTAAGAGATAACAGTCTTACTATGTATGATGATGTAGCTCCTTCATCAAATCTTTCTAAAAAAGAGGTAGTGAATTTTCTCCAATTAATAGTAGCTCCTTTCTCTCGTTTAAGCCATACAAACCATTGGTAGGCCTCTGTGCCTAATTTTGATGCAGCGAAAGGGACTTTATCAATTTCCTTAATTTGATATAAGTCAAGAATGCCTTCCATTTTGGCTATCCAACCACGAGGATCATGACCCTCAAAAGTGGGCATATCAATGCGTGGAAAATTATTAGGGCCTCTTGGTTGGTGATAACCCGTATCCCTTTCTTGATTTTGGTTATACCGCTGTCTATGATAGCGATCCTTGTAATTATCCGAATTGCCTCTTTGTTGTTCCCAATCATCATTATGATCGACATTTTCTTCATTCCTTTGGGCATGGGAGTGATTTTGGGGATTAGTATTGGGATTAAGCTGGTTTTGTGCTTGCACTAGGGCTTTTAGGTGGAGACTCATTTCGTTCATACCCTCTAGTAAGAGTCGAAGAGAATCATCATTGGAAACGGCTGAGTTACTTGAGTTTCCTTGTGTGATGTTTTCGTGAGTTGGGGGAGGATTAGTAGCCATAGGGTCTACCAGTGGATGATGTGGATTATAACTACCAATTTTGAAAGGAGAAGGAGAATTTTTTGTACCTGGGCTTCGATTAGGTCTTCTTGTGTTGATATTGGTCGTCTCCGAGCTTGATAGTCGACCGTCAGGTCCTTTGATCCAACTTCTACTCATGCACTTGTTCAAAATATCCCGCTTAAGAATCCTTGAGCTTCGACTGCCACGAAAATTTGGTTGAATTTGGCTAAAAATTTGGTTTCTACTACAAGAATTTAATCTCCTCGAGGCTCCAACTTCAACGTGGATTTGAATATTGGGCTCCTTCTTTATGACGGATTTTGACCACTTTGACTACAATTTTGACAACACTTGATTGACACTAACTCTACACAAGGTGACAAGGTTTAACGCTCCGATTTAGGTCCTGACAAGACAGACCCGACCACAAAAAGGACCGGACAACGGAAAGGACGACACTGACGACGAGACAGACCCAACAACGGAATGGACCCGACCGACACGTAATGCGAAGGGCGAAACAGATGATAGGACAGAACCAACGTGGATGACAAGACAGAACCGACAATGAAAGGACCGGACCGACACACGACATGGACCGACACGCAACATGGATGACAAGACAGACCCGACGGTGAAAGGACTGGACCGACACGTGACACGGATCGACACGCAACACGGACGACGAAAGGAATCGGACACGATACGCGCTGCAAACTACGATTCCGACACGACGACGGACAAGGACCGAAGGACAGGATGGCACGTGGCATTTCAAGCAACCCGTTTGAGCTGGCAAGACAGCGAGACTACGCGCGTGGGGAGTGGATGAGCCGTGTGACCGCAATCACACTCTATTATTTGCCCGCCATCGCTTATTACTATCTTGCTCTCCTTCGCCCACCCAATGTGGGATAACTGTTATGGCGCAAAACAAAATTAAAATTTTTTATAAAGTAAGTACCTTAGTAAGACGCGTTATTATTGTTATTGCGTTCGCTGATTGGCTGCGGCTCGCTCTGCTAATGGCGTGCTAGTTTTAAATTTCTCTGCGTGTAATGGCGATTGGAGAACCGGATCTTGCCACCGAATTGCGTTTTACTGAATTGCGTTTGAAATTCTTCCACACTGATTTAATTTCTGGAGCGATTGGATGCCTGAATGCGGTTGCACTGGTGATTGTTTACTCGGGTATATCCCTCGAAACGGTGCACGACTACCTGCTAAATTTGCTTGGGACCCTGCGGATGTTGTTGAAAATCCTTCGAAATGTTGCACGACTGTCGGCTGAGTTTGTTTGGGACCCTGCAGATGTCGCTTGAAAATGAAAGGATACGCAAGGTGTTTGGGACGCCTACGAACGCGATTGAAATGGAAGGTAGACTACTGCTCGAGAATGCGAAGCGGATTCCTCAGGAACGTGAATGAATCTGATACCACATGGAAGGCTATGCCTTCGGGAATTCTTAAATGGATTAATATTTAATAATTAATCATGCAAGTAGAACAAACGACAGATCGAATACGGAGATTTCGAATTGACGAAAAACAATAAAAATTATATTGCCGCTAGGAGGGCAGATCCCGCCGTGAAGGCAATGCCGAAATGCAGAGAATAATTAATAAAATCGATGATATCATTTGGAAAATCTAACTACAATATATATGAAAAATTATACACTTGGAATACCTAGCCGACGGCTAGGTTTGGTGTGTAACAAGGTAGGTTACAATTATGAAGAGAAATAATATCCCGATAAACAAATTCTAGAAAAACAATAATTACATAATCAAAGGAAAAACGGATAAAAACACATTACACAATAATTTATCTTGGGAATGCTTTTCGGGAAAAACCCAATCTACTTATTGTATAAACTTGATCATATCCAATACAATAATATCCTTTAGTTTCTTTCTCGCTCGCTCTACCACTTACAGTTACATTTATTATATATTGCCCTCTCCCTCTTGGGGGGTGTTTGAACATTCCTCTCTTCCCAAACCCTTATGCAAGTGTTGGTTTATATACCAACAAAACAAGAAAGGGTTTTACAATACCATGGCTATAAAACTTAGGTTCAAATATATTAATCCAAATATATTAAAACATGGGTTCAAATATATTAAAATATGGGTTCAAACATATTAATCCATGGGTTCAAATATATTAACTCAAAACCCAACCAAAATAACATGGAAAATATTCAACATATTTTCAATACTCTCCCACTTGTTGAATACTTTCCACAGGGTTAAAAAAACTGTCATTATCACTATCAAAGCTCACTAGCTCTATTGCTACTAAATATCACCAGCTCTATCACTACTAAAGCTCATCGACTCTACCACTTCCAAAGCTCACCAGATCTACCATTGCCAAAGCTCACCAGATCTACCATTGCTAAAGCTCACCAACTCTATCGCTACTAAATATCACCAGCTTTACCATTGCTAAAGCTCACTAGATCTACCACTATTGAAGCTCACCAGATCTACCATTGTTGAAGCTCACCAAATCTACTGCTACCAAAGCTCACCAGCTCTACCACTATCGAAACTCACTACCTCTACAGCTATTGAAGCTCACCAGATCTACCACTACCAATACTCACCAGCTTTACTGCTATCAAAGCTCACCAGCTCTATCATTGTCAAAGCTCATCAACTCTACCACTGTCAAAGCTCACCAGCTCTACCGTTGTACTTCCTATCATTTATCCTTTGCCCATATTCTTCCATGCACTGCTCCCACTCAGAAATTGACTTATCCTTAGGTTTGAAACCCTTTCTTCTTGAACCAATCTACAACCTAGCTCTACTACCAAATGAAGAGAAATAATACCTTGATAAACAAATTCGAGAAAAATAGTAATTACAGAATCAAAGGAAAAATAGAGAAAAATAATACATTACATGCGAATTTATCCTAGGAGACCCTTTCGGGAAAAAACCCAGCAAGAATATCTCCTTATTGTATAAACTTTATCGTGTCCAATACAATAATATCCTTTAGATTATTTCTCGCTTGTTCAACCACTTGTGATTACATTTCTTACATATTGCCTTCCCCCCTTGGGGGATGTTCGAACATTCCTCTCTTTCATGTAAGTGTTTCTTTATATACCAACAACACAAGAAGGAGTTTTACAATACCATGGCCATAAAACTCGGGGTCAAATATATTAATCCATGGGTTCAAATATATTAACCCAAATATATTAATCCATGGGTTCGAATATATTAACCCAAAACCCAACAAAAATTACATGGAAAATATTCAACATATTTCCAACAAATTAGTGAAGTCGAATAATAATATAAAAGGAAAAAAAAGTGACTCATGATGGTGAAAATAATCTCTTCATTTTTTTTCAATTTTCTTCCCATATTCAAATATTTGAATAAAATATTTAAATACCTCTTTGAGTTTCATTTAATAATAAAAATTATATATATTATTTTTACTATAGAAGGAAAACCCCTCTTTAAATATAAATTTTAAGCTATGAAGTCATAAAAGCTACCTAAGTGGAAGGGAGATGCTAATTTTTGTTTTAGCTAACCTAATCCTAAATCTAATATTAAACTAGCATAACATGACCAACACTTCTACCTTTTATGCTACACTTTGAAAATTGTTAAGTGTATGCAAAATTGGTGATGACTCTATTTATTACAACCTAAGACCTAAGATCTAAACTATGCAACTTTCTATTTAGATTTTAACCCTCCCTTGAATTTGCTAAAGGAATTATCATATTTAAACAATGATTGGCTCTTTTTCTTCTTTACATTTCATCTAAGATTGATCTATAGACATTATTAAATGCAATCCAAAGTGATTCATTGGGATTTACTAGATTTGATTGGACAATATGAATATCAGTTGGTTTTCTTCTATTGGAATGAACATGCATTTAAATATAAACATCAAAGGCATGTGATAAAATAACCTTGCTTGATGATTTAAATTTGCTTTATTTTTTGTTAGACGTTGTATTTATATTTGTTTTTATTACTTATTTTATCTCCATGGTGATGACTTGGCATAGTGGATACTCCTTTTTATGTTGATGTAGCACCTACTTGATATTATGCTATTGGTTGGAACCCATATGAGTTAAATGTCTTTCTTAAGCATTTGATATTATTTATTATGTCATCAAATGAAAGTGAAAATATGGTATTTATTTTTTATTGATTGATAGAAGGGGTTTTGAAAGGATCCCTGAAATTTATATAAAAACCACATCAAAGAAGACTATCTCGAGGATACAAATAAAGAATAACTAAAGTAGGGAGATAATATCCATAAGACCATCTACAAATGAGACCAAAGAAATATTGAAAAGGAATTCCTGCCTAAACAAGAAAATCCTTCTCCCAACAGAAATGAAATTTAAAATCGAGGGAGTCTTTGTAGAACAACTTAGACAAAGAATCTCGCTCAAAAATTAAAATTGAAACCAGAGTTTCCAACCCAAGAAACATCTCACACTCAAAATTGGGGCTAACTCAGGACAAAGCCTCCTGAAGCGTAGTCAATCCAAAAGAAACACAAAGAAGGTCCCGAAATCCGCTCAAGAAATCCACCCGAAAATCCTCAAAACTGGGGCAAGGGAGACAACAGAAAAAGTGAAATGGTGACATCCTATCTAGGACAGGAGGTCTCCCCACACCCCTCCACAAATAAAATATGGTTCCTTAATATTATATAACATGCATTAAACACATGGCCTATGAGGTATTACCTCTATTTCCCTTATTAATTTTTGCCCAACTACCATACTTGGCTTCTTTCTCTTTTTACTTTATAATTCCTTTGATTTTGTAGTAATTTTTAGGCCCTCTCTATTGTAGGTGACTATTAAAATCTATTTTTTACTTCATATTTATCATAAAATTGGTCATATATATTTTCTCATGGTTTTAGATTTTCATTTCAACCAATATAGGGGTTTAACGTATTTCTCTTCACCCTTAACCTATATCATTTTTACGATGTGATCTTAACAAGGTAATCCTTAAGCCTTTATCACTATCTTGGTGGTCAATTTTTATTTAAGTGGAATTCATTCTAGAATGCTTAACATGCATTTCTTAAAGAAAATATTAGCATGTAGTAAATTATTTTCTTTATTGAAGGATGTAGAAAGAAATAGGTGAATGTGTGTGGGGTATCAAATTCATCAATTAATAGCTATTTTTTGGTAATCAACCAAAATAAGTGGTTTTTGTAACTGATTTTAATTTAGAGATACTAGCATGCACACTCTCAAGTAAAATAGAAATGTTTATTCTTGATTGTTTGTTATTTATAAATAAGGGAAAGAGAGGTGGTTAAAATAATGACTCCAATTTAAAAAAAAATCTTATTTTCTTCTCTTTGTAGCTTTGTTTTCTACTTTAGCTCTATTTTTTTGCTTTTGTTGATTGTGTGTGTGGGTTATTTGTATCATTAAAAACCCGTTCACAATAATAATTTGTATTATAAATTCTTAACAACATGGAGAATTATTGCTAAGTAGAGAAACTCAATAGTGGGTTTGTAGTTGATTGAGATCTTTCCTAGATAGTCATGATGCATTGAGTGTGTAGACACATAAAATTAACCCACTTTTGGTGAGTAATATTCCTAGAGCTCTTAATAAGGTCCTTAACCCCTACCCAAGGCAAGATATAGGTCTCTTTCCCCTTGCCCTACCATTTTTTCCCTTCTAAAATAATCACACCCAGTCAAGATAGAGTACGATTTTGTAAAAGCAAAGTCATGACCCATCAGGATGGGGTGCAATTTCATGTTTTTAGGGTTTAATCCTTAGAAACCAGTTTTTCTCTTTAGCATGTTTATCTTCAGATTTCCCAAGGTTTCTTGCTCTTTTCACCTTTAATATAGCCTATAAAAGGAGGGATGATCTCACATTTCACACACACACAATCGATCTTATGCTCTTGTGATTTATAAAACATGCTTGGTTATTCTAACACTCACAAGTTATTTTTTGTCTGCTTCCTTTTCTCTTCTACAAGCTAACCCCAAAGTGTGAATTTCAAATTTGGTCTTCTACTGCATTGGTCTGATTGCTATTTGATTTGGTGGATGCATGACATAGTTCAAGAGGGGAGATTAACTACCTGGAGATCTCGCCTGTTCTGTCTGCATTTGCATCATCCATCAAGTTTATTATTTTAAGTTTTATGTTTTTACACTTCATTTCACATTTACTTTTATTTTTCTCTCATCATAGGTAAAATTGTACCTAGTATCATCGAGGCATGACTTGGGTGTGACTTTGCTTATTGCATCATCGCGTTGGCTCTCTATGAGGTATGATTTCACCCAAAGATAAATTTGGAGTAACCTGTTGAATATAATTGCATGATTAGGTCTTAAACTGCATCTAGGTCATATTGGCATATTCTATTTTTTGTTTCTATTCTACTGCATTACTATTTTATGATTAAATATCCAAAGGATAATTTTTGCTTATATTTTCAAAGGTCATCTAAAGGACCTAGGGGGTTTTACTACTGCACCTCTAATCATTATTATACATTGGCCTAAGCAGACCCCCTAATGCTAATTTCATTTTCAAGTGTTTTTGAGTTATCTTGTAGGATCAGGTATTATTGATATCATTGAACAAGAGGAAGCAAAAGCAAGGATCAACCTCCAGATAAGCTAAGTTTTCTAATTAATCTTTAGGTTGTTTGTTGAGTGCTTTATATTTCTATTGTAAACCCTAGATCTGATTTTATAAGAATATATCTTAAGTTCTAGGTATTAAAATACAACATATAGCATGCATCTGGGGTTAATTATGTTTGTGCATTATTTCTTGGGCCCTTGCTTAAATATTGTTTATCTAAAACCCTAGGTTAGAAAGTATTCAAAGAAAGAATTATTCTAGGATTAGCTCTTCTATTTTTTACATTATGTATTTCTTCATTGTCCTTTATATTTAATAGCATAGATCTAGAAATGCCAAACTTAGGTGATTGCTTGAAACTGAATACATCAAACATTCCTGAATATCTTGAGGACTTGGAGTGAGTCCTAAAACCATTCCTGGTGAATCCTTCCTCCCTCCTAGCATCGAGTGTAGAGAACAACATAGCCCTTGCGGTTCACCCCATAAGGCTTTCTACCTTTGCGGATCCAACCTTGTTTTGGAACTATACATGGTAGGGTGGTTTTCCCCCTCTACATATTTTTTGAACCTAATGTGAACACCTCCTTGAAAAATAATAATAAAGATCATTAATTTGTGTGCCGGATATTTAAAGAGATAATTTCCTTGTGTTAGTGGGGTTTTTCTTTGGTCTTAGTTCTTCTCCTTATCTTTTTCCTTTTCCTAATGGCTTCCATATTTGGGGATGGATAAAGAATCCTTAGGTTTGATGAGATTATCGATGAGAATGATCACATTGATAGAGAAAACCATAACCTAGAAGAAGAGGTTGATAATCATCTTGATCCTATTCAGGGACCAAATGGGAACCTTATCTTCAAATATTTTGACCATGTGTGGACCTTTTACAAATATCATAAACATGCATTAGATCTAGCCTTAGAGGAAGAAGCATTACTTGAAAAGGATACCTCATTTTAGGACAATCCCTTGAATGAATCTTTGAATCATAATAATCAAAACCATCAACCAACTTATGCCACTACTGTAACCGCTAGTATTGGATGGAATTCACCAGTCCCTCCAATTAGTAGTGGCACACAAAATGGTTCTCAATTTCCTCCTCAATATTATAATATCAATACTATTGCTTATGTTCCACCACAAGTTGGTTTTCCATTCTCACAAGGCACCACATATAACCATAACCTTCATATGTCTAACTTGAATTAAAGGAATTTGGGGAATATACACAATAGAGATCTAGAAGTACAAAATTTGACAAACATGGTAAAACAATTGGCTTCAAAAATGGATATGATTCAACATTTAGGTTTCACTTATAGTTATAAGGAGATGTGTAATCAACTATTGGATCCTATTGTTGTTGCTAGGCCTTACCCAAATAATTTTCCTATGTTAGTTTTACCAATTTATAAGGGGACATATGATCCAATAGAAAATTTAAGAATATTCAGAATAACTTGTCATGATCTTATTTATGATGACATGTTATTGAAGAACACAAGATTATACTGAGAGGGAGGGTGAACAGTATAAGGCCACTTTTTACTTTTCTTTCCCAAATAATATAGCAATATTAATAGCAGTAATCAAAGAAATGTATAAATCACCACATAAAATAGAGACACCATAATTTATGTGGTTCACCCAATGTGGGCTACTCCACGGAGAAAATATTTCACTAAAATTTTCTCAATCAATCTCTTGGGAATATTTTCCCTATTACAATGTTTATGGACCTATGTCCAAAGGAGATACCAATCCCCTAAATCAAGTTCATGGATCTCTATCCAAAGGAGAACTCCTTATCCTCTAGAAGACTACTACCTCCACTACATTGTCTTATGAATCTCTCTCCACTGAAGACTCTTGTCCTCACTCAGAAGACCTATCCTCACTGCCTTGGCTAATGGATCTCTATCCACTAGAGACTACTACCCTCTCTGCTCTGTCACCTCCAAAGCTTTGTCTCAAATTTGTACTAAACACAGTCCTTTGGTCTAGCACAAATCTATTAAATAATTCCACACATAACTTATCCAAATCTGCTCTACAAGTCCTCTCTAGAACTTGCTCAAATCTGCTCAACAAGTCCATACAAAACTTGCTCAAATCTGCTCAACAAGTCCACACAAAACTTGCTCAAATATGCTCAACAATTCCACACAAAACTTGTCCAAATCTTCTCAACAAGTCCACACAAAAATTGTCCAATCTGCTCAACAAGTCCATATAGAACTTGTCCAAATCTGCTCAACAAGTCCACATAGAACTTGTCCAAATCTGCTTAACAAGTTCACACATAACTTGTCCAATATCATAGAAATATAAAGAGAATTTTTAGAGACTCAATATGATATATACTAATCACAATGCTCGATTTATTTCAATCACTCTCTTAGAAACATAAGGATAATTGTTAGAGATTCAATATGCTTCAAATACAACTCAATTCTCAATCACTTTCTCAACTTAAATCAGAATATAGAATAGTTTATTTTTTTGAACTTGAACAATCACTTCACACATCCACTTGACTAGGCTCAATCAACTCTACTCAACCAATCACTCAATGAAACAATCCTTACTCACAACTAGTCCAAGCATATGATCACTCAACTTAAAATGTTTCTAACAATGCTCAACATCAAATCTCACATAAAAATGATACCCATGTTCTTTTCAAACTCTAGTTCAAGTTCTTTGCTCAAAAACTCACTTCAACAATAATGCTTATAAAATAATCTTCACATAGCAATAATACTCAATCCTTAGTTCAAGTTCTTCACACTACCAATGACTTCAACAACAATGCTTATAGAACAAGTTTTTAACTCTTTATTCCATAAAACCTTGAAGCATTAACTCAACTCATTCAATAGAAAACCCTAATCAAGTCCTTTTCACTCCAAACTTATTTTTTAGAAAACCAACCAATCAATTTAACTAAGGAAGAATGTGCTCGTACATTTTTCTTGATGATGGAGGAATCTCATAAATCTGCCACAAACATAAACACCCTTTTGCCAAGCTCAAAGAAATTATTAGATAATAATCTTCCTCAAAATACAATGTAAGAATCAAGACAAATATACACCTTATCACTCCACCTTTAAGAAATCATTCATCAATATTTACAAAAATTAATATACCACTTACACCTTATCCCAACTAAAATAATATTTAGTGCACTCTTATTTTTAAAAATAACTAAATGCTTAGAAGTTCCCTTTATCCTTTTATAAATTCAACAACTCAATGTGACACCAACACTTTATTTAAAAATAAAGCAAGCACCTTATTCCTCCAAATTTCAAAAGATCAATAATCAAAATAAAAATCTTTTAAGCAACCCTTTTAACTCCCTAAGACCTCATGTCAACTTTAGGCAATATAAAAAAATAATCACAATTTTTATTACCTTGGCCTTGGTGGGAATCGAACTCACAACGTAGCCTTCACCCAATGCCCTAGCCACGACTCCAACTGCCATGCAAGCTAGGCACTTGCTTGAGGAGTGGAGAGCACCACGTGCTCAATAAACCTCCCCGCTTTGCCAAGCAAACATGCGTTGTTCCCTTGGCGCTTCCAACACCAATTCAAACACTAGCATTCATTGCTATTGCGTTTCGAATGCAGGTCACTTGGCACCTCAAACACTTTAACCAATGCCTCCTTTCCACTAGGCCACGTTGCCCAGATGGCTCCCAATTTTTTAGTGCTTTCGTTTTTGTCCTTATTCTCTGACACAAAACACAGGATTCGTTTCTCTTTTTTGCACGAGCTCTTCAATTCAAATTTGCATACAAAAAAACATTTGAGAAAAAATAAATAAAATACCTCTTAAGGCATGGTTTATATAGTCCTTTCCCTCCTTTATGTAAACACATCAGTGCTCAAATTACCTCCAACCTTATTAGACATCGATGCTCGAATTTCCTTTGGAGCTTATTAATTTATAAAATATTTAAATTCATTTGAATTTAAATTTTATAAATTAATTCTTTAAAACCCTTTGGTTTTATTAAGACCATCTTCCATTGTACACCTTGGTATAAATAATATTTATTAATAAAATATAAATTCACTTTGAATTTAAATATTTTATTAAATAAATATCAAACCTTCTTTTAGCTTTGCAATAGTCTTCCTTGGGTTTCTATGAAAAACCTTTTAACTTATGCTTCCACATAATAAAAAATATTATGGAGACCTTTTGCCTTTAACCTCTGCTTTATTTCTCTTGACCTTTGACATCATCAGTGGCTTATTTTTGGATATCAATAACAACTCTTGACAACTTGTTTCTTGATAATTTCCTTGACATTAATGATGACTTCATTTCTTGACATCAATGACAACTTTGACTTAAGGACTCAAAATTTCCAATAGTTATTATTGAAAAATTTTGCAAAAAGTCTTGCTAGCATGGCATTAGAATGGTATTATTGATTTCCTAATTATTCTCTAAAGATTTTTGGAGAGACAACAAAAAAATTTGTTCATCATTTCAGTGCATACATTGAGAAAGAAGTAAGAATTAAAGATCTTTATAATTTGAAACAAAACAAAGAAGAATTTTTTTCATATTTTCTAGCTTGTTGGAGAATTTTATTGGGTTGGTTAAGACATTCTATATCTCAAAAATATATGCTTGATATATTTATTAACAATCTACAAGAACATATATCTTATGCCTTAGAGACTACTAATGTCACATCTCTTGATCAAGCAATTGAGTTGGCAAGGAAAGTGGAACAAGCCCTTATTAAAAGAGGTCAGCTTAAGGTTAGAAAATAAAGGTCCACTGAATCCTAACATAAGAATAAGCATATGGGGAGCGAAAGTAGTAGGCTTGTTAATAATGTCACTAATAGCCTACAAAAGATAATACTTCAAAAACCTCCTCAAAGGAATTTTACAAGGCATAACATACCTATGGAAGTAGTTTTCAAGCAACTTCTAGAAGCTAAGGTAATTGAATTACCTCCTATGAGACAACCATATACTACAAATCATTAGTATAAGGTAGATCGATATTGTGCGTATCATAGAGTAGAAGGACACTGGAAAAATTCTTGTAAAAGGTTAAAGCATGTGGTTTAAAATTTAATTGATGCAGGGTGTATTGATACTAGCAATTTTCAATCTTCCAACAGTTAGAAAAATCATAATAGGATCAAACAAACAACTAACCAAGTATCCTATAATAATGTGCCACATCAATTTGATAATAACATGGTTAGTATGATAATAGCTACTTTAAAAAAGTCAACATGAAATCAACAGATTCAACGATCTCAACAGGTGATGAGCATTTTAGAAAATGTTTATCTCGTAGATCTTTTACAGAATTCTCATGCCCATAAGGAAGCTATGATAAATGTCCCAAAACAAAAACCAGTACCTCCAGATATTTCCCCTAGTGATATGACAAATATTGTAAGTTCCCCATCTTACCTTCTCAGATACTGATACTTATTTCCTAGACCTGCAATAATATTCATCTCTTTATATCACTGTCTTCATTGGAGATACTCTCATTAAAAGGGTCATGATTGAGAATGATTCTTCTCTTATTATATGCACATATCATTTCTTTCAAAAATTTGTATTGGAAAAGAAATATTTAATTGCATATGACGATATCATTAAAACTTTCAATAATGAGTCCCAAGAAGCTTGTGGTATAATATCACTTCCCCTTAAAGTTGGACCCAAAATTCTAAGTACAATATTTTATGTGGTGCCTTGTCCCGCATATTTTAATATACTTCTTGGGTGACCTTGGATTCATGCAATGGAGGCCATACCTTCCACTTTTCATCAATGTTTAAAATTCAAATTTGAAAATCAAATCATTTCTATCATGGATTCTAAAGGAGTTTTGTTCACTAGAGAATTTGGTCCAAATCCATTCATCACAACCTTCCTCTAAGGAACCTTCTACTAATATATCATCTCAGGATCAAGATGACTCTTCATGTCTAGAGCTTCTATTTGATGAATCTCATCAAGTTTTAGAGTGGAGTTTTGAGGATGAGGGACCACCCTCTCCTGTGGTCTTAATCCCAAAGTCACACGTTACAAATGAGGCTTTATCTCAGAATAATATCTACTTTTATGGATCTATCCCTTGTGCAACATAGGTTGAGTCTATTAATTCTCAAGTGGACTTTGATTCTATGTCTCCCGAGGACCTTGAGAAATTAGGAGTGATTCCTGCGTCGCCTCCCCTTGAGGATGATTTATCCATACTTATTGAGGAGACCATAGATGTGAACATAGGTTCTGAGGAAGACCCTATATTCCTTAAGCTAGGTAAAGCCCTGACCATGGACGAGCAGGAGAAATTGACCACTTTATTAAAAGAATATCAAGATATTTTTGCTTGGTCATATGCCGACATGCCAGGGCTTGATCCCTCCCTTGTCATGCATCATTTGGTAGTTAAGTCTAGTGCTAAGCCTATTAAGCAGAAACTTCATAATATGCATTCGAAGGTCACCCTCTTAGTCAAGGAGGAGCTCCAAAAACTTCTTGACATTGGATTTATAAAAGCTATTGACTATTCTGATTGGATCTCCAATATTGTTCTTGTGGCTAAGAAAGAGGGAACAATTAGAGTATGTATCAACTTTTAGGAAATTAATTTATCATGTCCCAAGGATGATTTTTCCTTGACCAAAATAGACCAGATTGTAGATTTCACTACCAAATGTGGGATGCTTTCGCTCATGGATGGTTTTTTAGGTTACAATCAAATCATGATTACCCCTGAGGACCAAGCCAAGATAGTATTCACTACTCCATGTGGTACTTTCTACTAGAAATTCATGCCTTTTTGCTTGAATAATACAGGAGCTACTTATCAATGGGCCATGACTTATATTTTCCATGACATGATGCATGATATTCTCCTAGATTATGTGGATGAACTTTTGGCTCATTCACTAGAATAAAAGGATCATGTCCATGATTTAAGGTGAATTTTTGAAAGGCTTTGGCAATACAAAGTTCATCTTAAACCCGCTAAGTGTGTGTTTGTATTCACATCTAGAAAGTTTTTAGGCTTCATAGTTTGTAGGTGAGGAATTGAAGTGGACCCTGCTAAGTGTTAGAAAGCAAATAATCAACTACAATATTTAATTAATGTGTAATATATAAATAATACACAATGGTTGGATATAGTTATCCAAAATAATATCCTTGAGGAATTGGTGGATTGTTATAACAAAATAACAATCCGCCTATATGTAGGGATAAATATTCCAAATGATGCAATATATTTCTAACACCCCTCCTTATTACATTATTTGGCACAATGTCTTCGGGTCTTGCTATTTTGATCTCTTTGGCTTTGAAGTCTTGGTTCATGGTTGAGCTTTGCTGGCTCATGGCTATGAATCTTCTTTCTTAGGTAAATACCTTTAGGTCCACCTCTGGGTCTATCACCTCTGGGTTTGTATCTCGGTCATTTTACCTCTAGGTCTGCCTCTAAGTCATTTTACCTATGGGTATACCTCTTGATCATTTTGCCTTTGGATCTACCACTCGATCATTTGCCTCTCGGTCATCCTTTAGGTCTAAGAAAAAAATAATTACTTCTTGAGTACTTAAGCAAAAGTTGGACATCCCTCACTTTACTTTAACAACTATGAGTGTCCTTATGGTGACCATCTCATCCTACCGTAATTCATGGGTAACCAACTACTGCATGCACTAGGTGTGATAGAGTAGATTACTATATACAAGGTTCACTTTTTTGTTAGGTTTGTTCCCCCCTTAGGGTGAAACTTGTCTCATGTATGCAGGTGTCGATCTACATCGAAATTGCACCTTTACAAGACTATTTGAGCCATTAAGTGTGTTTATGAGGTACACTTATAGTGTTGAGAAGTGTCAAACTCTACCAAAAATGCACTCCATACAACGATTTTGAGAAAAAATGAGCCATTACAATCCCAAAATTGAAGGATAGGAAAGAAGAAGAAGAAGAATAAGCTTTTGAAGTATCTTCATCTATAGTCTTCAAAAATTGGTGATGTGTCCGAAGTGTCAACATTTTAGTCTTTGGATGAAATCTAGGGTGTCTAGATTTTGTAGTCCCTAGATGTTGGTTAACGTGTTTTGGCTAAAGATGCTTTTGTAACCTTGGGTTAAGCACATTTTCCTGAATGGGAAATATTTTGAGCAATGTGCTCATTGAAATAATAATGATTTTAAATAAATATATTTTTCATGGATAATATTTGATTTACCCTTCCCACCATGTTCGTGGAACATAAATGCATGGCCCCCATTGTAAAAATGCATTGGGACACCATAAAATGCATTATAAAAAATGCAAATGGAGGACTTTTAATGGCTTGATTTGCCATTTAATTTAATTTTTTCACCATGTGAAGTGGACTGAGACTCCATGTGGGTCCACTTATCCTCTATGAAATAACATGCCACACTATCTAGTACATCACCCACAATAGCAATTGCAATAGCAGCCACTCTTATCGCAACCTTGCACCAAGCAGTCACCCCAATGGTAATCTCCTCATGGCATTCATGTTACCACATTGTGGGATATAACATTGCAATAGAGTTAGACCCCCATAAATATAATCCTCGATCAAAAAATGCACAATTAAAAAAAATGTGCAGTGGATCGGTTGGTGGGCCACAGATGGTTGTAGTGGATCTTCGATCTAGATTTTTCTATAGAGATCTAGATCTAGATCGCCTGTGGAAGCGATTACAACTATGTAGTGAATTTAGGTTGCATCATTGTTGGTCTCTAGGTGATATGGGTTTCATGGTGTTACCACTATGCTTCACCATTATTATTTTATTTTTTATTTTTTTTTCACGTTCATGGTTGACCGATCGTAGAAAAATTTGAGGTGTGCATGTGGGCTTTTGGTTTTGTACATCGATGTGCTTCACTATGCAGGCTTGTGGTACCTATGTGCACTATGGCAGTATTCTTGTCCAATATCCTTTATTTGTGATGATCAAAACTACAGCTCCTCCTTGTAGATGGTCAACCAAAAAATAGTTATAGTAGGAAAGCCCTCTTTGATGATGCATAACAAAAACTTTTCCTAGGCTACGCTCTGTGTGCAGCTACCTGTGTCACGTGGCTACCTTAGCATCCAAGACTGTGATGTATATCTAAACACTATTATCGTTATCACATCCTAATCATGTGTGGACCCTTTCAACATATTATCTAGCCACAGTACTTTACCTTCAATCAATATTTGACTCATAGTGGGATCCCCTTTCGGTGTTGTAAAACAGGTGGATACACACTCTCCAACAACATTGATTTTGATGGGTCTGCAAAAAAAAAACTAAAAAAATAGGGCAATCTTGCATATGTTTGATTTTTCCACCTTCTCCTAGAACATCTTTATCACCATTGGAAGAAACAACCATTTTGTGTTATTTTCAAACAAATCCCTCTTCACCATATTGGTCCTTTTTGGTACCTTTGTTCACACAAATCTAGTCAGTCATTTTGTTATGGACTATAATGTAAGATTCAAGTGCACATTCTCCATTAAATCAAAACACCCTCTCTTTATTTAGCATGAACTAGTGAATGTACATTGATTTTTGATTTGGTATTTTTTACCCAGGGAACACATTGTACTGTATGCTACTAAGGATCATTAGATCTAGGTTGATCCTAGTTGTATGGGATACCTCTTTCATTGCACCCACACATTATGACATGCCTTACACACTACCTACACCGCTAAGGCACCTGGTGCTACAGATGCCTATGGCATCATCGTGTATTGGAATCTCCTCCTAGATCCAAGTCTCAGCGCTCAATATTGCTACCGTGTCTACCTCCAACATGCATGACAAAATCGATCAATTTTCTAGGTTCCCATATTTTCTCTAGCTTGCCATCTTGTGCCTCATGAGAGTCAGGCACTGCTATGGTGACATTACATCGAGCACTATGTGTGCACAATCAATAGTGATTTCCTCTATGATCAATCTACGTGATCAAGTTCTATGTGATGTAGCACAACGGTGGTTATTTTGATTCACATGTGATCCCTATGCATCACCCATGGCTAGATCTACATTAGATATGCCAAATATAGAATGATGGCCCTCCATCACATTCGATATTCTTTCTTATGATGGTAGGCATCCTTTGATGCTTCTTTTGGATGATTGAGGAAGCAGAAGTTGATCTTCACATAGAGGCTAGTTGCTTTTCGAATCTGAATAGCAAGATCTGAGCAAGATGTCCTTCAGGTCCTCTTTTACCAATGGGAAGGGGAGAATTGCCAAAGAAGAAATTCCCCCCTGAATATTTCATGCAGGAACAAGTCCTATTCTAATACCACTATTACAGAGCAAATAATTAACTACAATATTTAATTAATATGTAATGTATAAATAATACACAATAGTTGGCTATAGTTAGCCAAAATAATATCCTTGAGGAATTAGTGGATTGTTATAGCAAAATAACAATCCGTCTATACGTAGGGATAAATATTCCAAATTGTGGAATATATTTCTAATACTAAGATAGCAATTATGATCGATATGCCTCCTCACCACACCCTGACTAAACTACGTAGTCTACAAGGTAAGTGGTAGTCTATTCATTGATTTATTGCCCAATTAGTCGATAAGTGTCAGCCTTTCCTTAGGCTCCTTAAAAAGGATGTAGTTTTCCAATGGGATTCTGAATGTCAAAAAGCTTTTGATGAACTCAAGAGATATCTCATTTTCCTACCTATTTTAGTTCCTCATGTACCTTATAGGCATTTGATGCTTTACATAGCAATCACCGCTCATGCTTTGGGAGCCATGCTGGCTCAGAATGATGACAAAAACAAAGAAAGAGCCATCTACTATATCAGTAGAACTCTGGTTAGCTGTGAAACCAGGTACACTCCTTTAGAGAAGCTTTACCTTATCGTAGTTTTTACTTCCCAAAATTTAATACACTACATGCTTAGCCATAAGACATTGGTAGTTGTAAATTTTGATCCTTTGCGCTACTTGATGTTTAAACCCACCTTTCAGATCGAGCTACTAAATGGGTGTTGGCCCTTAGTGAGTTTGATATAAATTTCATAGGTCAAAAGGATATCAAGGATTAGGTAATTATTGATTAGTTAGCCTTTACTCCCCTAGAAACTACCCACCCTATAGTTGTTGAGTTTCTCGATGAGTGCTTCAATGTTGAAGTTGAAGAGTCTGAGTCTTGGACTTTGTTTTTTGATGGAGCTCAATGCATGAATGACGTTGGAGCTAGAGTTATTCTAT
This sequence comes from Wollemia nobilis, assembly GCA_028583015.1. Classification (NCBI taxonomy): domain Eukaryota; kingdom Viridiplantae; phylum Streptophyta; class Pinopsida; order Araucariales; family Araucariaceae; genus Wollemia; species Wollemia nobilis. The sequence continues at coordinate 2,593,070 of JAQPPZ010000101.1, forward strand.
TTACCCCATAAAAATAGCTCATCCCATTGTCCCTCAAACTTCATTTTTCTTGTACAAATAACATTGCAAAATATGAAGCTTTAATTCTTGGTCTTAGAGCAGCCTTAGCTTTGTAGGTTAGAGTTATTTCAGTATTTGGTGACTCTCAACTTGTGGTTAATTAAATCAACAATGTTTATCATATTTGGGATGATAAACTTAAACCATACAAGGATATTTTTACCAAGTTGTATTATTTCAAGTAGGTAACCATAGAGTTTGTCCCTATATTCTGAAACCGCCATGTAGATGCCATGGCCACTGCTACATCCTTATTCCCTTTAAATTTGGAAGATAATCAAGCATATATTATCATTTGACAACTCTGGGAACCTACATCTTTGAGTTCTTGTTTGGTTCCCCTAGATTGTTTGACCATCAGAGCTTCCCCATATGAGCCATGTTATAATGGCATATTTAATTTTCTTAATTATGGTTCGATGTCTGATGGCTTATATCGCAATCAACGTAAGCTATTACACAAAAGAGCATGTCAATTTGTTATAACTGGCAATACTTTGTAATGTCTCAACTCTAATGAAACTCGGCTTGCTATTAGTGATGCTCAAGAGGGTTCATGTAGAGGCCATTTTAGTGGCAATGCCATTACCAAAAAGCTCCTTCAAATGGGATATTATTAGCCTTCCATGGAGAAATATGCATGTGATTATGTTCGACAGTACGACAAGTGTCAACACCATGATCATATTATTCATGCTCCTTCACAATACCTTCAAGCTATCTATTCTCCTTGGCCATTATCTATGTGGGGATTGGATATTATCAGGAAATTTAACCCAATGTCGTCTAATGGTCACAAGTTTATCATTACTGCAACTAAGTATTTCACTAAATGGGTTGAAGCCATACCCCTGGCTATGGTGACTGTAACTCAAATTTCCAAGTTCATCTTCAACCAAATTCTTAGTAGGTTTAGGATACTATAGACACCAAATTGCAGCCATTAATCCCCCATCCTAACCATCCCACCACCCACTTGTCCACCATACACCTTTCCCACCAATTATTTGGCCCAATTCCACCTTTATCGCCATTTCCTAACCCAATTGGGCTTACTTTAATATTATTTTATATTATTTTAAATTTAATATAATATTTTATATTATATTATAATATATTTATTATAAAATATGTATTTATAAACCCAATTAACCACATATCCAGCTTCCATTATCATTTATTGTTATTGCATCTTACATATCCAGCTTACATAAATCTAGGGTTTTAGTTTTTATTTCTAAGGGTTCACACTGTGGAACCCTCCTTTTGTTTACTAACAAATTTATTGTTTGTTGTGTGTGTAGGATTGGATAACATCAACCAAGAGAGAGCATTGGAAGACTACTACAGTCAGAGTGGCCCAAACACATGGATACCTGAAGCCCACTCGTTCTATTGGGAGTGAAGCATGCTAAAGACACTTTTTCTATTGTAGCTAGGGTTTCGAAGAACCCTAGAAATCTGTATTCATTGTATCACAACATTTTTATCAAGGCAAAATTAATTGTACAAAGGAGTTTTTCAGCTCCCCTCGTTATTTAATAATAATATTTCTTATGCAATGACTATTGTCTTATCATATTTGTTTACTTTCTGCTATTATTTAGTGTTGTGCTTTTAGCTCTACAAATGGTGATCACGGTGGGACCCCACAAGGGTTTCATTCTTTAAAATTGATCTACCTTGCTAACTTGATTTTATTTCTATTTTTTATAGGATTTTCAAAAGCGTAGAAGTCGTCGATCTCACCGCTAGGGTTTTTGAAGCATTCTACAGCACTTTCAGAGATTACGCAAGTGTTCGGAGGTGATTGTAGATAACCACATGTGCGTTGTTGCACCTACACAGGTGTCCTATTATGCCTATGTAGGCACCTCACTGCATCTGGCAATGATTTGAAGTAGATCTAAGGTTTCCAAGTAAGTCCCATAACCCCAGTTGTTATTTCATGATTTACGTATTTTGTAGTTTTATGTAGTTTTTCACTATTTTTGGGTTATAAAAAAAACTTAACACTAAGTAATCTGGGAAAGAATCCTTAGCAAATTATATTTAGGGTTTGTGTGCATTTAATTACACAAAAGTGATTTCTTGTTCTAAAGTTGTAGATCTAGGTGATTTTTTGCATTTTGAGTGCATATGGAACAAAAAAGCATCATAGATTTTGCATTTTAGGGTTAAAGATCACTTTAATTTTGCATATCTAAATAGGAACAACATCTTGACACATAAAATAATCCTGCCCTAGGTTGGCCCCTTTGGCAGAGAGGTGGACGAACCCTCCAATTGCTCTTATGATTTTAATCACTTGTAGGCAGGGGATTTTAAGGGTGTACTATGCACTCTTTAGGTGAAATTTACGTCTTTATGTTGGATTCTAATTTATTTTAGTAAAATTAGTAATATTTAATATTGTTTGCACATCATAGAGAATGATAAATCTAATAAAATTAATCACACACACTTGCACAATTCAATTTTTAACAGTGGTGGCTAGATTTCATCACCAGCCATTGATTGAGATTTGGTGACGGTGGCAGTAATTTCCATCCACCAATCTCTGCCCTAGAAACCTTAGGACTACCCCCGAGCAAACTTGTTGGAGGTCATTACCAAAAAGAATCTCGTTGCCTCAACCAGCCATAGCTTTTTACCTTTGTTTTATTTAAACAAGATTAAGTTACATCAAAACACACAATCCAACAATTGTAAAAATAATTTCACATTAACAAAAGAAAATAATTAATGAACAAGGTAAGCCACACATGGTGAAACCTAGGACTGATTGTTTGCTTTACTTTAAATTCTAAAAAAAAAATTTTTTTAGTCTATGTGATTTTTATAATATTTAAATCTTTGGTTTAACTACTTAATGGTGCTAACAAGACAACAAAAGAAAGTAATAAATACAAGTGGTTTAATAGAAAACACTTCCCATGCTCCCGCTGCTTCGGTAGCCAACCTATCTAGTATGGTTTAGACTACTTCATCTAGATCATCATATCCATACCTACCTCAAGTAGGAACCCTTCCACACAATGTGAAAACATCCACCACCCACATAGACATGGAAAAAGTGAGGGCCATCTACAAGTCCTCCAACTATGTCTTAGAACCCCTTAGCCAAGAGGGATTTGAAGAACCCAAATTGGCTACCGCCCACCTTACCCAAGAATATCAAAATTTAGGTTACGAATATGGTATGCCTTCTTTCACAAGCCAACCGCAACAACATCTAAGTGTTCCAGATGATGAGGGTCGTTGATCATTCATCATTTAATCATTATGAGTGTCAATCCAGGGCGGTGTCCAAAGGTTGTATACGATAGGAAGTGTCACAGTTGCAGGTTTAGTTTATCCAAGAATAGGTTTTATTGGTGGATCAGTTAGCATTTGGGGGTTTTGTTGTAACCTTTAACTCCTAAGAATTGAAATTAACTCCTATTTACTTTTGCAGAAACAAAATTACAAGAAATGAAATTGCAGAATCTAGAAATGACAGAAAATGAAATGTTGCTAAATTGAAATGACAGAAAAGTAAAGTGCAAAATTTAAAACACACACACTCTTGAATGAAAGTAAATCAACTGGAGAATGTCAAAATAGAATTTCAACTATTGCAATACTGAACAATACTGAATCAACAAAAACTGCCAAATTGCAAAATGATAAGATATCTGGAAATTGCTGTGTAATGCAAAATTGAATCAACAATTACTGTAAAACTATAAAATGACAAAATATCTGGGAATTGCTGTAAATACAAAAAATGCTGTCCAATGCTAAAAACTGTATTGAAAACTACTAAAGAAATAAAAACTGGCAGAATTCTACTAACCTGCTGCAACAAGAATTCGGCAAGAAATTTTGTCAGGAATTGCCTTCCTCTGGCCTGCAAGTGGCCCTTGCTTCCAGAACCAGAAGAAGGTGAGGAGTTATGCTAAGAGAATCTAGCTGTTAATCATCAACCTCAACATGCCAATTGAAAACTGAAGATTGCACCTTTTTATTCAATATGAAATTGCATTACAATAATGTAGGAAAAACCTGCAAATTACTGTTCTGCTACAAGAAAACTTCACTCTATGCTAATTTCAGTATTCTATTGCCTATATATCTATATATCTATATGCTCGACCATCTGGGAAATTTATTATTTATAATATAATACTTATATGCTTGGTTACTGCTTTGTAGGGATTTACAACTGAATACATAACTGTTTCCTAGACTACAAGAATTTACTTTATCAAAATTTTATCCATTCATTATTGTTGGGCTGCATTTGTTGAGGAAATCATGTTAATATGAGTTGGGACAACCTCCTGGTCAATTTCCAATAATTTCCTCCACTGTTTTATCACTTTTTAACCACTTTCAATTGTTCTTGCGTTATTCCCTATTCTTGCACTACTCCGAAACAATAGGTAGGTGACTATTTGTTGTTGATCTGTGGTCCAAACGTGTAGGGAGTAACGTTTTGACTTCTCCCCTCTCTTGCATACACTTCTACATCGGTGGCATGTGCTAGAGTGACTAATTCCAAGCCATGCTGTATATGTACAGCTGGCTGGAACTATCATAGTTACAGCTTGTTTTCCTACACAGTCAGCTACAGTGGACAAATTCCTGGTTCCCTTTTCCATTTGAATTAGTTTAACCAAAGGAACACAATATTACCAAGCATTAGATATTCAAACAATGTCTAAATTGCTATAATACTACTGATTAATTAACTGAAAAATAGGTGAAATTGCAGTAAAAATAGTAAAACAGAGTATATGCACTTTGTCATTTCAGAATATGCAAACATCATTATATAATGCATTTTTCCCATAATTAACATAAAATCATAGTAAAAAGGGTAAGTCAAATAGTTTAAAATGTATCAAAGAGTGTTCGTGGATGAGGAAATTCCTGGCCTCATCACCAGACACTTACCCCACATCCATATATTCCAACCCATTATATGAGGAGTATGTTAATGCTGCCTCACAAGTTGTCACATTAAATGCAACTTGCCCCATGCCCATGTCCTCTCATCCATAATCATACATCCCTCTATCATATCACCTAGCCACAATGCCCATGCCCTCTCATCCATCATCATCCACCCTTCAATCATCTCGTCTAGCCACAACCACATCCTTTGACACATGGTCAAATCAAGAACTCACGGATACATTAGGTCTCATAAATAGGTTTCTTTCACAATGAACAAGAGGAAAATAGCTGGTCCACATAGACCCTATGATCCAAGCAGTTCCAAATCAATATTCTCCCACCAATCAAAATCTAGCATGGATTACCCAATATCCCATAGTCTCCATTCCTAATCCACCGCAAATCCACACATCGACCACACCAATTACAATTGCCACCAACCAACCACACAATCCATTCTTCCATCAACCTTTTCACCAATAATCCCCATATTTTAACCATCAATATTCACCACATATCCAACCCAAATCATTTCACAATACCATATTGGTCACACCCCAACATCTCCCATCCAGCCCATCAACCAACCACCACATAATCCAAAGTCCTCACATTCCAGTAGAAGATCTTTGATTCCAGGAAATACAAAAGCAAATTGATCAGTTGATGCAAAACTCACCAAGAATAACAAACCAAAAGTTAACCTTAAACCAACTGATCCATCAACCAATCCACCCTTTGGTACCATCACCACCATATCCTACAGATTTCACGATACCAAAATTTGACAAGTTCAGGGGAACTGAGGATCCCAAGGAGCATGTGAGTTCATTTTTTCATGCATGTTTTTGAATTAGTGATGATAATGCTCTTATGCTCCAAATGTTTCCTCAAACATTAGGGGAGATGCCATTGAATGGTACAATCAATTGCCTACACATAGTATTTATACTTTTGACCAATTGATGGACTTATTCTTTGAGCATTTTGCCCTCAATATTAGAAAGAAGGTATCATTATTGGACATATATTATTTGAAACAATGGGATGATGAACCTATCTATGATTTTGGAAACCGTTGGAGGGCAGTCATAACAAATTTGCCATTCTCCCTACCAATGGAAGAAATTATAAAAATTTTCACCAAGAGTTGCTTAAAACCCATCTCTCGGATGTTACAGCTAAATACCTATAGAACATTTGAAGAAGCTTTAGCACAAACTAGTGTCATTGAGGAGATAAAAATCCAAGAAGGTGTCATTAAGCTTAAGAAAAAGAAATGGCAAAATAAGGGCCAATACCAAAATAATCAATCTGGCCAAACTAAATCCACACAAGCCTCAATGGCTAACATAGCTAATCAAGTCAATCAAGTGGTCATGAGCCAGCCCGTAATGGCTCAAAAACTAGTGTAACAACAAATTACCTAGCATGCGGTCCCATCAGTAACCCAAGCACCAACAGTACAAAACTCAATGCCAACTATGGAACAACCTACCCATCGCCAATTCAATTTGAAAGCAATGCAAAAAGATGGCGTATCGATATGATGCAAACAAAAATGGATATATATGCTAAGTCCTACGAATGCGATGAGCAATGCATGAAGGAAATGATGCAAAAATGAGATGTGAGAAAACAAAGTGAGGCCTCATTTTATTGATATTGCTTTTAATATGATTACAATACGTCCCCCTCTCTAGGGCTCAGAACATTTGATACAATTTTTTACATCAATGGATACCCAAAAGAAGTCGCGCTTCCAAGATCGGACGGTACACTTCCAATGTCTTCTGCGTGCCCACATTCGAAGTGGGTGGGCTAAAGGTTGTTGTCGCTTGTGTCCATGTGTTCATCGTTCCTTACTACCCCTCTAGTATTCCCGACGGTGATATCCTACGCACAGAAAGACAACAAATCATTAATAGCATATGTGCATCTAAAAAAAACATGTAATCCTCAAGGCCTCCGACGTGCGCTTGGGGGATATCAGTGATAAGATTGATAAATCAATTATAGAATGATATATAGATATAAAGGAAAACTTCTAGAATTGGTATCACCTAATTTTTGGGTCGAAGCAGTGTCGGACGACCCCGTTATGCTCGTTTGCCTATCGGGGGCCTCTCCAAAGTGAGTGCTCCAATGTCCCATCTATGCTTATCCAAATCACCTGAAACTCACGGGTTAGGCATTATATGTAATTCTAAGACTACCCAAATGCTTGGAATTTGCATTTCCTACCCAAATTCTCCTATGTGTGACAGGGGAACCCTACGAGCTAGTTAATACATAAAATGATAAAACGATCGTCAAATCATGTCAGAATGAGTTCAAAATTTAACAGAGGCATTAGGATATCATCTGGGACATATTGCAAAAAGAACAATAAGGAAATCATGCATAGATATCTAATCGCTCTAGGGTGGGATGTTGGGGACTGTCGTAAAACCTACAAAAAGTGACCTTGCAAATGTCCTGCCCAGAGGCCTCCAAAACTCTTGCAAACTTGTGGTTAGACTAAAAACAACATTTTGAGATGACCCAAAAGGTCAGATTTGGCATATTCTGCCCAAGTCATCTTGTATCTGAAGGCGCTCCTTGTAGGTTACTAGACGCATAAAATGACAGAAACCAGGTCAAATCATGTCAAAAAGCAATGAAATTTGGACAGCAGCATAAGCACATTAGATATAAAAGAATGCAAAAATAACAGTAACAAAACCATGCACAGATTTCGAGGTGGGCCGATTAGGACTACAGCAGTTTGGGGGGCACTCGGGGGTGGGACGCCCACCATTTAGGGCCTAGTTTTGACATCAATCCAAGTGGGATGGGTCCAAAACTTCCTAGGGGGTTGTGTCAACGAGTTTGGGGTGGGATTGTGGCTGATTGCTTGGGTTTTTGGATCTATATTGCGTTCCTAGTGTTCACCCGATAACCTCTCTTCCAAAAGAGAGATTAGAGATGTAGGAAGCACAAAGAGGAGTGGGAATATAGTTTGGCAGCACTTTGTTGCCATGAATGTCAGGTGCAAAGGCACCTTTGTTCAGAAGATTTATTGCTATTTTTGGTCCACTTTTTTTTGTATGCAGTTTTTGTTGCTTTATTTCTTGCTCTATAATCGTCCCAGGGTGGGACGAATACCAATTTTGTAATCCTCCCAGGGTGGGACAGGTGCTAACTAGAGCGCTCGTCCCAGGGTGGAACGATTACAGGCCTAACAACCTATATAAGGACCAAAACTAGGTTTTGGGCTCATTTGCAATATTTTTTTCTTAGCGATTTGGAGCAATGAGGAGGAGTGCAAGTGTGCATAGCGAAGCGCTGCTAAAATTTCTTGGACATCATGAGTGCGATAATCAGATCTTCGAGTGGAGGAGCCGAGGCGATACCGGTATGATGTTCCTTCTCTCTGCCTGTTATTCATGCGTGTTTTATATGAAGTTTAAAACTCACATATAAAATGTTTGTTCGCTTTTTTTTTGTTTTTAAGGTTTTAAAAACCTAATTTTTTTGTGTGTGTTGATTTGATTTTATTTGTATATCAAGTTGAAAACCTAATATAGGAACTTTATTTGCTTTTTTTTTGTTTTTTTGTTAATTTTCCTATATTAAGGTCAAAACCCTAGTACACAAATGTTATTTGTACTTTTTTTGTGTTTGTATTTAGGTTTAAACCCAAAACGTTTTCGTTTTATTTTGTTGTTTTTGTTCATATTATTGTTGAAACCCTAATATGTTTTATTTCATTTTTGTTTTTGCCATATTAAGGTTGAAACCCTAATATTTTTTATTTCATTTTTGTTTTTGCCATATTAAGGTTGAAACCCTAATATTTTTTAATTTTTTTTGTTTGCGTTCACATTAAGGTTGAAACCCTAATATGATTTTTGTTGTTTTTTGTTGATTGTACAATTTTATTTTACTATTTTTGTTTATATTATGTACTTAATATTTGTTTTCATTTTATTTTGTTGTTTTTGTTCATATTATGGTTGAAACCCTAATATGTTTTATTTTGTTTTTATTTTGTTTCATATTAATGTTGAAACCCTAATATTTTTTTATTTTTATTTTGTTTGCATTCACATTAAGGTTGAAACCCTAATATGATTTTTGTTGTTTTTTGTTTATTGTACAGTTTTATTTTACTGTTTTTGTTTATATTAAGTATGTACTTAATATTTGTTTTCATTTTATTTTGTTGTTTTTCTTCATATTATGGTTGAAACCCTAATATGTTTTATTTCGTTTTTGTTTTTTTTCATATTAAGGTTGAAACCCTAATATATTTTTTTTTTAATTTTGTTTTGTTTGCATTCATATTAAGGTTGAAACCCTAATATGATTTTTGTTGTTTTTTATTGATTGTACAGTTTTATTTTACTGTTTTTGTTTATATTAAGTATGTACTTAATATATGTTTTTGTTTTATTTTGTTATTTCAGGTTGTGAAGAGTCAGTACCGCCAAACGACTATTTTCTCTGATGCCCGGGATGCCTTGACAGTTGTGGATTGGGAGTGGCTTGATGCCCTTGGGCTCAAGCACGTGACGTGTCTGGAGCCTGTGGTGGGGGATCGAGTATATTTGACTACCCTGATCAATCTGTGGGATCCCCGCACCAACACTTTTCATCTCCCAACGAGGGATATGACTGTTACTCTAGAGGATGTGTATCAGATTCTATGGATTTCGATAGATGGACTGCCTATCCGGATGACCCACCATGACCAGAGGACATCGGTATTGACACGACATTTTGGTCCGACGGTGGAGAGGGGAGTGGAGAGGGTTGTGGAGAGGGCAGATGCTAACTGCCAGATATGCGGTATTCTGGTGCGGTGGTGGCTAGAGAAGGGTGTATTAGGTGTGAGGCATGCTTTGATCATGACCCTCATTTCTAATATTCTACTTCCTGACTCCTCAGGTGCGAGGTTCCCTTGGAACCTACTTTAGTTGTTTTTCACATTGGTGGAGTGTCGTATAGCAGCTCCACTTATTATGATATGGGGTCAGACTTTAGTGGCACAGTTGTACGATGAGCTATACGAGATCCACTACCGAAAGCAAAAGGGGATCGGGTGCAACTATCTCTTGTAGTGCTGGGGGTGGTAGCACATAGTTGTGGAGCGACCGCAGGGTTTGCCTTGGACCACCTAAGGTGAGATGGTGGATCGGGATATTGGATATGCCGATTTATGGTGAGGGTCAGAGGAGCATGGACAGAGTCGATGATGGGCAGGTGACGTAGGTCACTATACTGATGCCTTCTCTCGTCTAGTGCCAGGACAGGTTCTGGCGGTTGTATCAGGACTGTCCATCCTAGCTTGAGGCTAGAGAGTGGCTCTGGCATGTGCGTAGGGGTATATGGTTTATTGGGTAGCATGGGACAGAGCAGGAGTACTTCCCATATGTCCAAGTGATGTGAAAGTTTGGGGTGTACCAGGGATTACCTGGTGATCCCTTGATCTATTGGCGTCACAGTGACAAGAAGACTCTAGTCTGGCCTACTGTTGAGTAGCTGGGCAAGGGGTCCGATGTAGTTATTTATGTACCTGATGTGGACGATGTCAAGGTGACTGCAAAGTATGACCAATGGTGGATTATGCGACTATGGCAGAGTGAGGGACCTCTAGGAGGTATGGATACTACAGTAGCAATAGGTGGGGGTGCAGAGGCATCGATGGAGGTTTGGGGGGCTCCACTTGATGATGTTGACATGGTGGAGTTCGATGAATCCATCGATGATGGAGACGATTTGGGGGTTCTAGAGAAGCCGAATGTACAGGATGTCCCGGAGCAGTGGGTGCCAGAGCAGCAGGCCATCCCAGAGGTGCCCATGCCTCAGGCTATCTTAGGGGATGTGGATGTTGGGCTTCATGCTGAGATAGCACAATTGGAGGGTCTCCTATCAAGACAGGAGGAGGAGCATAGAGATGCTTTGGTGGAGGTAATGCATGAGAGGGATCTCCTGTGGACTCAGTTGGCACAATGGGATAGCGCATTGGTTATGTATTGCCAATGAGATATGGAGTGGGGTCGATACCAAATAGAGTTAGAGACAGAGGTTTTCTGCCTCGGTGGACAGTTGCTTGTGCTTGATGGATGTGTTTTGTCACGTCGTACGAGGGGTAGTGAGACTGAGCAGTCTACATCATCTCGTCACAGGTGGCTAGGTGAGGGTAGTGTTGGTGGGCAAGGTGCGAGGGCTGACAACAGTCACCTTGAGAGGTCCCATAGGACCCATACTACTGGGGGTAGTTCTAGTCGCACCGATCCTGCATGATCATGGTGGTCGACTCCCTAGGCTTTGGGGATTTTGAGTTTTTGGTTTTTTGTGAGGTCACAGGACCTTATTATTGTAGCCTGAGGGCATTTTGACTTGATATATATACATGACTCTTTTGGTTTGATTATATACTTGTCATGGTTTATTGTTCTTTATGCACATTTATTTATGTTGATGTATGCATATGCTATTTATGACTACGGATGATTTTAACTATATGATATAGATGTATGCATATGGAATGGATGGAATGATTTGTTGGTATATAGGCCGTGGCACCATAGACTGTACAGGATTTACTGGCTTTTTGTACTATGTAATTGCTTTATGGAATAACTTTGCATTTGTAATTTTTTTTTTGTATTTTTTGATGGTGATGTAAGTAATGAAATGTACAACAATTGTTTTAGAATGTAGTTAAGGTTTTTCTGAGACTCAAATGCTTTAACTAACTAGTCAAGACTGTACATTATCTTACAAGACTTTCGAACAAGGTACGAATCAGACTTGAGTTTGACTAAGTTATTTCACATCCCTGTGTGTGCGATTGAGTTTGTTGATGTGGTATTTGTAAGGATACGACCAGTGCCAGGTAGGTTGTCCACCAAACCTGTACTGAGGATCACCTAATTAGCTCCACTAACTCCTTTGTTGTATTTAGTAGGATTAATCTACGACGCAATCTAGGATACCATAAGCTAGCTCGTCCACATGCAAACATTGGTCTACACACACACAAAGCTAATGTGATAGACATATCGTCATGCATTTAGGATACCGCCATTGCCAGGTAGGCTATCCAAAAAACCCATAATGAGGATCACCTAAATGGTTTTTCAAATGCCAAGAATTCCATGGATTCAAGCTCAGGCATCTTTCGGTTGATCAATTTGTTGGGATACTTGCTCTCACATATAGTAATGAAAATCACTATTTATTTTTTATTCTTCTCTTGAGCAAGGGGTTTGAGTAGTGGTGATAACCACTGTTATTTTTATTGTTTCTTTTTGAGGATTTAGATTTTGAATTTTGATTTCAAAGTTTGTGGGATTTTTGGCTTGTGAATGACATTGATCCTTTAGGCCTTGGGGATGACTACCCATCTTTCTCAGGGGTGTGTAGTACTAATCCTTACGAATTTGGGGATCAAAGGTGTTTGAGAATTTTGATGGTAAACTTTTAGGATTTTTCTTTGGAATGGTATTGATCCTTTAGTCCTTGGGGATGACTACCCATCCTTCTCAGGGACATGTAGTATGAATCCTTATGACTTTGGGGATCAAAGGTGTTTGGGAATTTTTATGGTGAACTTTTGGGATTTTTCTTTGGAATGGTATTGATCCTTTAGGCCTTGGGGATGACTACCCATCCTTCTCAGGGACGTGTAGTATGAATCCTTACGAATTTAGGGATCAAGGGTGTTTGGGATTTTTGATAGTGGTGAAAACCACTATTTATTTTGGGGAATTGGATGGGGAAGAGCTTGTCATTTTGTCAATGCTCAGCATTCTTGAACCATTCACACAAGGGGATGAGCAGGATAAAATTTTTGCTCAAGGTATCCTAGACCACTTTGTAGGTTTCATCTTTCGTTCACACAACTTGGGAATTTTTATGTATTTTAAGCTTATGTTGGGATGCTATGTAACAAGGCGTGATCCAAGTAAAAATCTACCTTGTAAAAATTGATCTGACTTTGTACAACATTCGAATAGAAATCTAAAGACAGCTAAATGATGAAAACCCTAAACATATTTAGAACACAACTGACTATGATATGGCAAAAATGCGAATGGTGTTATTCTTGATGGATCATTTACAAAATGGACAAATGTGGAAAATGATGGAATTGCTGAGTAATTACAGTCTATGGTGCGTTTGACATGTATGACCATAAAATATACAATGTATGTATGCGATGCCTAATGTAGTTTTTTTTTTTTTGAGATTATGCATGAAAGTGAGATGCAATTTTTTTGTTATTTTTGATTATCTATTGTTTTTGAATATTCGTTATGGTGGTTTAACCCGAATGGGTGCGGACTAGGTGATTATTACGGGTCCTTGGCAATTTTGACCAAAGGGATTATAGATACCTTTGGGCCATTTTGGGTGACCAAGCGGTGGCGAGAATCCTTGGAGCTTTTGGTTTGACCAAAGAGATTATAGATACCTTTGGGGCATTTTTGGTTGACCAAGCGATTGTGGGAACCCTTGGAGCTTTTGGTTTGACCAAAGGGATTATGGATACCTTTGGGGCATTTTAGGTTGACTAAGCGATTGTGGGAACCCTTGAAGATTTTGGTTTGACCAAAGAGATTATGGATACCTTTGGGGTGTTTTAGGTTGACCAAGCGATTGTGGGAACCCTTGGAGCTTTTGGTTTGACCAAAGGGATTATTGATACCTTTGGGGCGTTTGGCTGACCAAGCGATTGTGGGAACCCTTGGAGCTTTTGGTTTGACCAAAGATATTATGGATACCTTTGGGGGATTTTAGGTTGACCAAGCAATTACGGGAATCCTTGGAGCTTTTGGTTTGACCAAAGAGATTATGGATACCTTTGGGGCATTTTGGGTTGACCAAGCAATTGCGAGAATCCTTGGAGCTTTTGGTTTGACCAAAGGGATTATGGATACCTTTGGGGCATTTTGGGTGACCAAGCGGTGGTGAGAACCCTTGGGGATTTTGGTTTGACCAAAGGGATTATGGATACCTTTGGGGCGTTTTGGGTGACCAAGCGATGGCGAGAACCCTTGGGGCTTTTGGTTTGACCAAAGGGATTATGGATACCTTTGGGGAATTTTGGGTGACCAAGCGGTGGTGAGAACCCTTGGGGCTTTTGGTTTGACCAAAGGGATTATAGATACCTTTGGGGCATTTTAGGTTGACCAAGCGATTGCGGGAATCCTTAGAGCTTTTGATTTGACCAAAGGGATTATTGATACCTTTGGGATTTTTTGGGTGACCAAGCGATGGCGAGAACCCTTGGGGCTTTTGGTTTGACCAAAGGGATTATGGATACCTTTGGGATTTTTTGGGTGACCAAGCAGTGGCGAGAACCCTTGGGGCTTTTGGTTTGACCAAAGGGATTATGGATACCTTTGGGGTGTTTTTGGTGACCAAGCGATTACGAAAATCCTTGGGGATTTTGGAGTGGGCCATGGCTCTCTAAATGTTGAATGGCCTCAAATGACTGATGTTAAATGGTTCTAGTTCCTTGATTCCTTCAAGAGAGGCAAGCCGGTATGTTCCAGGTCCTATTTTACTATCAATTACATATGGACATAACCAATTTACCATGAACTTGTCCCTGTTGGTCATCAAATCTTCCTAGGAAAGGATTTTGGGTAAATGTATGCGCCCTAGACCTGGACCAACATTGAAAGGCCGAAGGGAAGAGATGCCCCTCGTGCCAATCTTCGGAGAAAGGCCGGCTCCTATGCTAAACTACTTTGGTGTTTTGAGATAAGGGGTGCAGGAAAGAGATAAAAGGAGTTAGGGTTAGAGAAAGAAATAAAAAGGGGTAAGGGAAGAGAGATCGATGATTTAAAGTGGGAGAGAACAAGGAAGCACGATCACTAACTAACAACTTGAATAGCAGCAAAGAACACCAAGAATAAACGAAAGAAATGCCACATTAACCTTCCTATGTATCCTCTGGGAGAGCTCCAGGATTCTCCTTCTCCCTTTCATCGAAATTCAGGGTTCAGAGTAAAGACGATTAGGACAAGCGAATATAACAGAAACCACAACCCACCAGGCAGCATAAAAGAAAACCAATATAGCGTTTTTCCTCTCCTATGTATCCTTCGGGCGAGTTTCAGGGTACAGTCCCCAATCGCACACTGGAATCAAGGATTCGGAGTCTCAGTATGCAAATGAAGAAAGACAAAAGAATCAAACACAGAAGGCAAGCATAAAAGAGAGAAATTGAGCCCAAAGCTCTTTAGTATTAATCGCAGGACATCAAGTTACAACAGCTTTCTAGCAGAAATTTCCCCCCCCTTTTACATTACAATGCCTGGGTTTTTATAGAGGACCCGACCCTTTGAGCCATAATTACACAGAATGGAGGAGTACATCCTCGGAAGCTGAGAAGTCGGCCCTCCGTGGCTCTCGTGACTGAGCTTTCATATCCTTTGCCAAAACTAGCAGCTACGACCGGGTCAACCGAGGAAATATGCATTAATGAGCCGCCTGAGCGTCCTCGGCCTCTGGGTGCGGTGCTCGAGTGGCCGCCATGCTTGTCGGGCTCTCCTTCTGGAACTGATACTTCATTTCCAATTGCCAAAAATGAGCAACGGTCTTACCGGGCACGTAAAAATGCATTTATGAGGCACTTGATCGCCTCGAGAAAATACTCGGCTTGGAACGCGTGCCCTTGAAGCGCTTCGCAAGATGTTCGTTTGCAACTTTGCTTCGCAATGGACTTGTGCCAAAGCAATAACTCCTCCTTGATTTGTACTTCACAAAATGGAGCTTCGCAAAACTGCTTCGAGGGCATGAGTGCCGAAGCATATTTCCTTCGCAAAATGGGCCTCTTCATTCCTCATCGCTTTGCTGACAAAATTGCTTCGCTGATGCCTTGGAGAAATACTTCGCTGTGATCCTCATTCAAAACTATGGTTCGGGAAGGTTTCGGCCGAAGCGCATTCCTGCCTTCAAAAATGCGTTCTTCTTGCATACTACACTTCGGGTGAAAATGCTTCGCATGAAAGATGGCCGAAGTGGATGCTTCGCAATGATTTTCGGTGAAGTAGAAATGGTTCAGCCGTCGTGGAGGCTCGAAGTGGATGCTTTGGCGGCTTTTCGGCGAAGTAGTCTTTAAGTATTTCTTTGAATTTCGCTTCGCAAGTCTTCTGGCCAAAGTATTTGTCTGGAAATGCTTCGGGCCCGAAGTTCTTTTCTTGCCTTAGCAAACTTGGACCGTGGTCTAGACTTTCCTTCTTCGATGAAGTTGTTCTTTTGAATGCTGCTTCGCACAAATTTCGCCCGAAGTAGTGGTTTGAAGCGCTTCGGGCCCAAAGTTTCTTTTATCGCTTCCCTTGTATTCTTCTTCGGCAACACTACTTCGCAAAACTTTTTACCCGAAGTAGTGCTGGAAATGCCTCGGGTGCGAAGCTCTTCTCATTTTCTTTCGGTGAAGCTCTTTTCTCTAGCTTGTTCGGCAGTGAAGCTCTTTCTTTTTCATTTTATGTACAAGGGGGTGGCAGGGAAAGCCAAAATTGCTGCAACTTTGCAAATAAAAAACAACAAAGAAATACTTTACAAAAAAATTGTACAAAATTTTGATTTCTTTTTCTACCCCTTGTGCAATGTGACAAAATTGTCAACATTCTTGGTGGCTCGCGGGGCAACGAGCTCGTCTCGGTGGGAGAACCCTTAGCTTTGATCCATTGGGCTAGAGTCACCTCCAGATCCTTCTCCTCTTTCTCCTCTCGGGAGTGCTTCTACAGCTGGTTCTCCTTCTTCTTCTCCTTCTTCTCCTTCTTCTGCTAGACGCGGCTTCTTCTGGAGCGGCTTCCTGCTGTGGTGATGGGGCAAGACGATCGCGGATTTTCTTCATGGTTCGGCGGACCTGAGACCAGGCACTCTTCGAGAAAGGTTCTAGATCTTGCAGTGCCTTGATCAAAATGTGGAACCGATCAATCTGCCCGATATCAGCATGTTGGGCTCTGGTATACAGATCGTTCAGGCAGGCCGTGATCTTGTAGTATCTCAAAAGGTAATCTGTGATCTGTCTTTCTATTATTGGTTTCGCCCATCCGTCTATCTCCGAGACGTCACTTTCAAACTGAAGCCATGTCGGCTTAATCTCTTCCTTGGTCAGGAGGTTCCCATCATCATCTATGAAGCTCGAGAAGCCCATGGAAGAGAGATCTTGAAAATAGCCCATTGATGCGCGTTGCTCATTTTTGAACACATCCAGGAGGTCCTTCGCCTTCTGCGTTTTCCTCACCTTAGAGAAGAAGGCACGAACTATGGCCCGGGCTGTAGACCAATCCCTAGCTATCCGACTCATCGCAGGGACCTGCAAGTCTTGATATTTGGTGCTTTGGACATCGAAAGCTAATTTGAGTCGGCTTCTAGCTTTTTGAGTGATCTCATCGATGATTGGCCCTCCTTCGGCAATGGCATTCTGGGCTTCCATGATATAGGCCAAAATTGAAAGGGCACTAGAGGCCCGAGATCTAAAGTTTTTGAGCAAGTGCGAGCGAATCTCCTTGATTCTGCTCCTGTCACACAACCCTAGGCCCTCCTTTTCATACAACTGACTCTGCATCTGCAAGATTTTTCCTTCAAGCTCTTTGGCCTTTAGATCGTTCTCGGCTTGTCTCTGTGCTCGATTTTTAGCCGTACACTCCAGTTGTTGTATCTGCAATTTTAGGGCATGTGTTTCTTTCCTCATCAGCTTGCACTGCTCTTCGACATCTGCTAGCTTGGACCGGATTCTTGCCAGCTCTTCTTCTAGTTTGATATTAGCGCTCTCTGCTTCAAATCTGCGCTGACTGGTGATATTTGCATGTGCTCAAAAAGTCTCGATTCTGACATGCATGGATGTAGATTCCTTTTCTACATTTAAATTCTCCAGGTCCTTGGTCTTTTCCTGGTAATCATAATCTGCTGGAGTCATTTCGTCCAGAGGCTTCTGGACCTTGGGGACCTTCTTCACTTTATGCAGCTTCCCGCCCTTCAAGTCAAAAATGGCGCATTTTTCTACTTCGGCCAGAGAGCGTCCTCTCTTTTTCTTGGCCTCTTTCAACATTCTTTCGGTATTTTGTTGGGCCCGAAGTAGCTTCTCGGCTAGGGGGCATTCCTTAATCAAGGACATTTCAGATTCAAAGGAGGCTAGATCTCCAGCCAAAGGAGTAAACAAATATAATGAATTGATGGGGGATGCCTCACCAGAAGGTTTGATGACAGGGGTGACGGGAGCTTCGACGAGCGGGACAACGCTGTGCATGATGGGGGAGTGGGACATGGGGTTCGACATTTGAGTACTATCTTCGCCCTGACTAGGAACTAAGGGAATGGTGGCATGTATGGGCGAAGTAGTTTCAATAGGCTCATCCTGGCCAGATGACTCGGGTGGAGTAGGGCTAGACAAAGCACAAGGTGAACTTGGGATGGCCATGGGCATGACGTGAAGAGGCGATTGACCTAGCAGAGCGGCCGTGGTGACTTCTTGAGTAATCGGCTCCTGCTCGTCTTGGGCTTCGGCACCCCCTGCCTCTACGATTTCCACTTCGGCATCCCCTTCTGATTGGAGGAGTGTCTCCACATCAATGATATCTATATTTGGGACTATTTCGACACTTGGTGGCACCGCTCCCTCAACATTTGCCTCGATCGGGCCTGGTGTAGGTTGTTCGACAGGAGCACTTGGATGCCCTGTGCGGGGTCACTTTGGGTGGCTCGGAGGCACTTGAATTTGTTTCGGCCTTCTTCTTTTCCTCCTCTCCAATGGTTGCTCCGACTCTTCGGCACTTGTGTCTTCAGATGGTCCCTGTGGCAGTGCCCTTGGTGTAGTTTTAGCTTCTTTCTGTCCTCCCGAGGCATCGTCGGTCCTTCCTGGGCTTTCGCCCGATCCTGGGGTAGCTGGAGGAACGAAATCGGTGAAGGATATGGGCTTCCAAGATCCAACATTGGCTTCGTAGACAATTGCGAAGTCCCTATCCATTGCCAAGAGTCCATAGGAATTCATATTTCGATGATGGACTCTCATTATCCACCATTCCCTCAGTTGTTCCTCATCCCAGTTCTTCAATTCTTCCTTTAAATCGTCCTTGGATTTCCTCCAGAATGTGGAGTCTGGAGTCGGGAAGGGGTACTGGTCAGGGTCAAACTCCACTTCCATGGGGTAAAAATCATGCCAGGGAGGCAACGTTCTCACTCTTTCTAAGTGCCACTCCAGATCCTTCCCGTTGGGATTATTTCTCTGCTCCATTATTTCAGGGTGGGGGCAGACATGAAAATTCTTGCATTTTAAGTGATCCTTCATCACTCCTAGAGGATCGTAAAGCCACCTCTACGGAATCTGGAGCAGGCCAAAATTGGTGAGCTTTTCTTCCAGGAATACATTCTGCTTTAAGGAGAATACTTCAATTACCCCCATCCTGAAGGGAAAGTCACAGGTGTGGGCCCACTTTCGGCCATGGCCGTAGACTTCGTTGGTTGCGTCGCTTTGTCGAGCGACCTCCAGTGCGAATTGGTACTCGGATGGGAAGACAGGTAGCAGGAAGGGTTTCCCCACGAAGCCGAATAGGCGTATCACAAGCCCCTGTGTCAGTTGGAATACATCTCCCTTTCTTGCCTGCACCACCTTGTCTCTCAGACTGAGAGGCACCCGAGGGCTAGTCCCTGCTAACAATTGCATGGTGGGTCCCAAAAATTGTTGATTGAAAGGATAATAAGACTCTGACCTCAATAGGAGGCGAGTCCACTGATACACGGGCAGAGGATTTCCATCCTTGCCACTTGATGTAATTGCAATATGGGGATAATTTTTATTGACATGGTAAAATAATAGCCAGACAAGGAAAGAGCATGGACTGAAGTGTTGTTCCGCTCCAGAGTTCTTCATAGTGGTAAGCCGCGTGTGAAGGTTTTGGGCTACCCATTCTACCCAGTCGAAGAAGACTGGGTTGGTGTTTGGCCTCGAAGCATCGGGGGCATAAAACTCCCCTCTGGAAATACACTCGGCCAGAGACACCTGCCAGGGGTGCACCGAAGCGTCGGTTGATAGGCCCGCCACCCATGCGATGATGGAAAAAATGTCTGTGTTCTTGAAGGCCTCCAAGGGTAGGGGCATTTGGGGCAGCTTTCCCGAAGGGAGCCCACTTTTGAGGTTTTCTCGTAGGAATTTCAACACGTAGTTGTTCGAGGTGAACCTCTCCATCTGTTCGCTCAGAATGACATTGCGAATTGTATACCCCTTCGGTGGCCCTTGCTGTGGTGCGAAAGCTGCTTGCACGTCCTCCTTCAAGATAGAGAATAATTTATGGCTAGCGGCATTCAACACTTGCCTAGAAGCTGGTTGGTAGTTCTATGCAATGGCATAAATCAGCTCAGGGTAATGGTGCACAGGGGGAGTCAGATACCAATAGATTTGTGAATAATACATGGCGGCCCTCTTGTTGTCGACCGAGAGCCTGCTCCTCATAAAATCAATAGTGTACCTGAGCTCGGCCATGCTTCTTGAGAGCTCTATGTCTTTGATTTTCTCCCACCTATCAATTGGTGGCTCTACAAGTTGTTCGTCTTCAGATTCTTCTTCCACAACTTGTTTTTTTTGGGTGGGGGTTCGGGTTGACCTTCTTAGGTCTCTACTTTTTCTCCTCCAAACCTTTTGTTTTTTTGGGAACTGCCACTTCTGGCTCCTTCCCCCTCTGTGTGGAGCTTTTCTTTCCCATGTTGGATGCTTATGGCCATGAAACTTGCAGCGCAGACTATTTCGGCGTCAAGGAATCTCACAGCGAATGGTGGCAGAATTCGTAG
Organism: Wollemia nobilis; assembly: GCA_028583015.1. NCBI lineage: Eukaryota > Viridiplantae > Streptophyta > Pinopsida > Araucariales > Araucariaceae > Wollemia > Wollemia nobilis. The sequence continues at coordinate 2,613,869 of JAQPPZ010000101.1, forward strand.
ACTAGCAATGGGCTCTCAATCTCGCATTTACAAATAACCCTTTCCTTGCTAGAACCTATGTTTTATAGCCTTAAGGGGCAACTACCCCTATTTATGGCTCTTACCATAATTAAATTACGCTTCGGACGGAGGAAGTTGTCGTGCCCTTTGATTGGTTCTGCAGCGGCATAGTACGCAAGGCCACGCGCTTTTGATGATTATGCTTCGTATCGGGAACGCGACCTGCTGCCACCTCGTACCTTGGTGTGAGCTTTTCTCCTAACTGAATCACCTCGAAATGTGCTCCGCCACCTTCGCCTTAAATTCATCCACTTCGAACTCTTTTCAAGGTTGCTGCCAATGCGTTCTTCGAGGCACATTTTAAATGCTTCCGCCTTGCGCGTTATTGGTTCGGCGAAGTTGAGATCGAAATTGGAAATGTTTCACAGTGAACCTCTTCTTTGGGCTAATTTTCTATGCTTCGGGCCCGAAGTACTTCTTCTTTGACATGCTGCCACTTTGCTTTGCGAAGACCGCCTACCGAAGCTTGCTTTCTTTGAAACAACTTTGCCAAACTTTGCTTTTGAAACTGCTTCGCGAGGGCTCTTTTAAAATCTACTTCGCCAAACTTTTGCCCGAAGTAACCTCTTGAAATGCTTCAGGTGCGAAGCTCTTTTAGTGCCTTTGTTTAAATTTTGGTTTGGCCCCTTTTGAGGGTAAAGTACTTCGCTGCGAACCTCCTTGCAGCCACTACTTCGCATTGAAATTCCCCGAAGGAGATTTTGTACCACTTAGCTTTTGCAATCTCGGAACAAGATGTATATACACAAATGGAAAATATATACAAGAGTACATACACATTTTTTTTTTTTTTTAAAGAGAGAAATTGTTTTGCCTTAGCGATGAAAAGTCTTCAAATGAAGACCATTGATAGAAATTGGTAATACCTGGCCATCTGCATCTTTGAGGATGAAAGAGTTGGCCGAGTTCACCTTCACAATTTTGAACGGCCCATCCCAGAAGGCATCCAGCTTGTCGTGATTTCTAGGCTTGGCCTTCCAAGAGTCCCACTTCCATACCAGATCTCCCACTTTGAATGTGCGATTGGATGATTTTTTCTTGAACCAATCTTGGGTGACCTGAGCATGCTTAGCGAAGTTTTGGTAGGCTTCCTCGTGATCTTCCTCTAGCTGCAATAGCTGAGCTAATCTATTTTCCATTGGACTAACTCCATCTTCTTCTTATAAGTCGTAGTGCAGGGATCTCCACATGGGTGGGTAAGATGGCCTCCTTGCCATAGACCAGGGCATAAGGTGAAGTCTTGATTGACTTCTTGACAGAAATTTGATCGGCCCACAAGGCCCGATCTAGAAGGAGATGCCAAGTCCTTTTGTTTTGCTCTATAAGCTTCCTTAGCACCCTCAACAAGGTCTTGTTGGTGGATTCTCGCCAATCCATTGCCCTGTGGATAGTAGTTGGAGGAGACTTTATGATATATCCCATGTTTGTAGAAGAAATCATTGATTTTGGTGCCTAAAAACCGGGACCATTGTCCGTAATGATTGCTTCGGGAATGCCGAACCTGGTGATCAAACCCTCTAGGAAGGCGATTACAGTCTCTTGATCCGCATGCTTCGTAGGGATCGCTTCGGCCCACCTGGTGAAGTAGTCAATTGCGGTCAGGATGAACTTATGTCCCACGGAGGAGTTCGGTGATATGACCCCTATGAAATCCAACCCCCATTGTTGAAAGGGTGATTCAACTTGTATCGGTCGGAGAGGCATCGAAGCATTTCTTCTTTGGCCGACGAACTTCTGACACGTCTCACATCGGTGACAGACTATGAAGGCATCAACGAAGAGTGTGGGCCAATAATAACCCACCTTGATTATCTTTAGTGCCATTGTTCTTCCCGCGAAGTGACCTCCAGATAGTCCTGAATGAAATTCTCCCAGGACTCTCCTTTTATCATCATCTTTTATGCACTTAAGAAGGACGCCATCAATGTTTCTAAAAAATAGGCCTTCGGGGCGTAAAGTATATCGGGAGGACCGCATCCTAAAATGTCTTCACTGTGAAGCATTTAGATGCGAAGGACATCTGTCGGTGTTGAAGTACTCGACTATCTCACTGACCCAGTCCTTCTCATCCTCTTCCTGGTTTGCGAAGCATCCTTCGACTGGTGAGTCATCCCATTGAGATTCTGTCGCTTCGGCCACTACGCTCTTCGCCAATTCTTGACACAATGCACGACCGTGAACTAGTTTTGTGGGCTTGATCTCAATGTCAAATTCCTGTATCTTGTTCACCCAACCGACTCTCTTGCTTCCCAATTCTCCTTGGATGATGAAATTGCGCACGTCGGGGTGAATGACAAAGATCGTAACCCGACTTTGGGAGATGAACTGCTTGAACTTCCTGAGAGACTTCATTATTGCATGCACTTGACGTTCTATGAAATTGTATTTCTCTTCATGGGGATTGATCACCTGGCTCAGAAACGCGATGGGACGCTCTTCACCATCTTCCCCCTTTTGTGTCAGGACCGCAGCATAGCTCTCGGGTTCCCCTATGGCATACAGGATAAAATCCCGACTATAGTCAGGGTTGATCAAGATCGGCGCCTGAGTGATTCGGGCCTTAATCTCTTCGAATGCCTCCTTTCTCTCTTCTGTCCAGATGAATTCGGTGCCCTTCTTCAAAATTTTAGACATCGGCTTGATGACTTGGGTGAAATCGGGGACAAACTTCCTCACGAAGTTGATCTGGCCGAAGAAATATTGAAGTCCTTTCTTGTCTGTTGGGAGTGGGAGCTTCGTTAGAGCCTCGACTCTATCGGGATCTACAGTGAGGCCCTTTTTTGATATCGCATGTCCCAGCAACTTTCCTTCGCTGACTATGAATATGGACTTCTTCGGATTGATTGAGATGCCAAACTCTCGACATTTTTCAAAAATTTGTTGTAGGTGTACAGGGTGATCCTCCCTTCTTCGGGAGAAAATGGTCATGTCATCTAGATAGATGACGATAACCTTATTCAGAAGCTCACCAAAAGCTAGATCCATCGCCCTCTGGAAAGTGGCACCAGCATTCGAAAGGCCAAATGGCATTCGTTGGTAAGCAAATGTCCCCCACTTGGTGGTGAACGTTGTTTTATGCTGGTCTTCGTTCCTGACCCAGATCTGATTGTACCCAAAGAAACCATCGAGCAGGGAGAAGCGTTGAGCTCCAGCCATCGAGTGCAAGATCTGATCGATTTGTGGAAGAGGATAGTGGTCCTTGAGAGAAGCCTGGTTTAGGTTGTGAAAGTCCATGCATAACCGTATATCTCCATTCTTTTTTTGACGGGGACTAGGTTCGCTACCCAAGAAGAATGCTTGATGGGATAAATTATCTTTGCCTCGAGCATTTTCAAGAGTTCGGCCTTCATCAGGACCTCGATCTTCGGGTTAACCGGCCTTTGCTTTTGTCGGAAGGGTTTGACCCCCTCCTGTAATTCAATTGTATGCTGGATCAGCTACCGATCGTATCCCCTGAGGTCTTGATAAGACCAAGCAATTATTTCGGGATACTTCCTGCACAAAGTCCGGATCTGTTCTATCTCTTCCGAAGTGCAATCGGTTCCAACTTTTATTGCTTTTCCAGGTTCAAGCTCTAAATCTTGATACTACTTTTCATTGACTTTAATCATGTGAGAGAGTGCTCGATCATTTTGATCAAAGAGGCTTTCAAGAGTGATCAGTCCCTTGGGAACGTGGTTATTCTTCAATTGAACCAGCCCTTCATATTCTTCTTCGTCAGGGCTTTTGTCTTCGATTGTGGTGGCTTCTTGAATCATGAAATTTACAATCTGCTCATCATTGTCAAAGACTTGCCAATGTAGGTCTCTGTCTAGGACAGAGGGTCTGTAGATCATCCTCACAGCTTTGGGCTTGTGCACCATGTCTTCTATGGGAGAGTACTTGGCTGTGATGGATGCCAGAACATCGACATGTCGATTCTTTTCTCGTGGGATAGACTACAGATTGAGAGACTCAAACTGGTCACATAGGTCCCATACCCTATTGTGGTACGACTTTAGATAATGCTTCTTTGAAGTGCACTTATTTGTGACCTGGTTGCACACCGATTCAAAATCTCTGAAGATTTGGAGGTGCTTTATGCCTAACTTGTCAGCTTTCTTGAGTCCTAGGCATAATGCTTCATATTCTGCTGCATTGTTGGTGCAGCTCCATATCAACCGGTAGCAATACTCATTTTGCTCTTCGGATGGTGAAACTAGAAGAATCCCTACCCCAACACCATTTTTACATCGGGCACCATCGAAGAACAACTTCCATAGTCCTTCTTGGGCACTTGTTCTATTCTCTGGTTGGGTGTGTTTCTCAGGCTTGGCGATCGCATAACATCCCATCTCGGTCTCTACCATGGCATTAAAGTCTGCCAATGAGAACTCATCTTCATAACTTAGTTGCGCAAGAGCTTCCTCGACCAAGTCCACCTGCTCTACTTCCTCCACTATTGCATTCACTAGATCATTGCTCTCTTCTTCGGACATCTTCTCGCACAAGGAAGGAAGAAGGCTTTTCATTGTAGATCTTCACCTTCTTTCCTTTGAATGGAATCTCCAGATGAGAGTAATCCATAGACAGATATCCACCCAAATTTGCTCATGAATTCCCTTGACAAGCACATACTGAAGTATGGCTCCAGGTCGACGACCACTACCTCTTGTATGACCGTGATCTGAGGCATCTTATGTAGTCGAATAGGAATGTCTTTGATCACTCCTATAGTCTTCACTGGGGTACCATCCAACTGGAGTATGCCTTGGCTGCTTCGCGTATATTCCATCCCTATTTCTTCGTAGACTGCTTTCGACATGATTGTTGTCATGGCTTTAGAGTCGATCATACAGTTATGTACGATATACCCTTCCATATGTAGAGATAGGTAGAACGGAGGTGGTCTATTCTTCCCCGTAATGGATGTGGATAGGGCTTGCACAAGAGCAAGCGGTGCTACCTTTTTTGCTTTAGTCATCTTCAATGATTCTTGCAGCAAGTCCACTTGTCCAGGTAGTTGCAGTGCATCGTACAAGCTGATCTTGGCTGGAATCCTCTTTAACTCCTCTACAATGTTGTACGTCAAGGAACTGAGCACCTCGGGTTCCTTTCTCGGCTCATATCTGGTGCGATATTGTTCTGTAGCTTCAACTCTTTGTCGCTTAGTCAGTGAAGGAAACTTGAGCTTTTCCCTAGCCTGCTCTTTAGTTTCTGCCTGAGGTGGTTCGATAGAGGCCTTTTGAGATTTTTCTTTGATTGGTGCAGGTGGAGGAGCTTCGTTCGGGGTCGAAGAAGATGATTGTCCCTTCTCGGGTCGAGCGTGCACTTTTAAGGGAGCCATCTGAGTAGCATCCACTTCTATCGCCTTCTTTCCTCCTCTAGTAAGCACTGCAACCGGCTCTTCTTCGCCAATCGCCAGGTTCTGACTCATTTTCCTGATGACGTTGACTTGACCGCCATGACTACTGCTCGCCAGCGTTTGTACATAGTGTTGGTGCAGCATGTAGGTATTCTCTTCATGCGGATCATTGCATGTAGAGCACCAATATACATAATCGAAAGTGCTCGAAGCTTCATCAATCGCAGCATTTCTCGCCGAAGCCTTCCCTTACTGGATTGCTTGGTCTTTGGTAAGCGCAGGTGTAGGATAAGACCTTCTTGGTAGAAATTCTTGTTGCACTTGCTTCTTCTTCACAATGGTCATGTCATTGGACAACGTCTGAACTATGGAGTTCAGAGACTGCATCTCTTGTAGGATTTTAGCTTGCATATCATCGACTTTTGGAACGAGTGGCAATGAAGCCATCGTCGGTATTGGAGGCGAAGGGGGGGTTGAAATGGTGTTGGCAAGTACAGGGAATGCCAAAGTGACAGTGGGCTATGAAGTTGAAAATGTGGGAAAATGAATTTGTGGAGCGGTGATTTGAGACACAATAGGATTCGGGTTCCAAGATGAGATCGGGAGTGCAAGGGTTGTAGAGATCTACGAAGCGGTCGCACTCGCATACTGGGATTGAGGGAATTCGAGAAGTATGGGCATCGACATCCTTTGGGGAAGCTTGCCCATAGCTATCAAATCCATTTTCGCCTTCTTGGCTAACCCATATAACTCGGGAAAAGTATTGATGTTAGAATATCTTACCATGATACTGATATCAGGGTTGAAAGCCCGAAGGAAATAGTATGCTACAGCTTCGTCGGTTGGCTGAAGTCCAATTGGTACTCTCTGCTAGGTTCGAGCGAACCTAACATTGAAGTCTACGATCTCTTCTTGTGGATGTCTCTGGATTGAAGTGAACTGATGCAGGAGAGAGGTAGGATCGGAGGACTCATTGAAGTTTCCCATCAACTATCCGGCTAACTGGTCCCATCCCGTAATAGTACCGAGTGGTAAAGATCTATACCAGTAGAGGAGTTTTCCTCTAAGGGAAAGAACTAGAAGCTTTACCATAACTTGCTCCTCTGTGATGTCGTGGATCACCGCCAGAGAGATTATGTCTTGGATGTGCTCCAGAGTAGTCTTCCCAGTTCCATCGAACGTTGGGATCTTCTTTATAGAAGTGGGCGGCACTTGCCCTTGTCCCGCTAGATTTAGCGATGACAAAGAATCCCATGTCGGGAACCACCTGGGCGGCGATTGCTACTGCATTTGCTATTTTTGTTGTTGTTGTTGTTGTTGTGCCATACTTGCTCCTGGATTTTGAGAAACAGGAATCCTCGAAGCTCCTCCTTGATTGCTAATAGGACGACTAATAGGAATGGAGGCACTAGGATGCTTCGGTGAGTTGGGAGGATTGGGAGGAAAACTAGATGTTGTACTATCAGAAGTTAGGCCTTGTTCGTCAACAACAGCCTCTTGCGAGGATGTTCCACATAACAGTGACTCGGGGGTGACCAACCTTGATCGCTCCCCAAAGGCATCAATATCTAGCTCAAAGAACTCGGTTTCCTCTCCTCTATTCCTAACTCTCCATCTTGTTTGCATGAAGGCACAGACTTTGGTACCGGTCTTTATGACTTAAATATTCTCGGGTAAAATAGAGTCACCAGATGCTAAGAGTCTTTCGGTAATGAGAGCATCGATTCTCACTACCACTAGTCAGGTGAGACTGACCGAGTCACACCGAGAACTGGTTAGAACTATTGGCCCCGATGAAGACGGGTTTGAGATTTGCTCTTAAAATATGGGACCTTGGTCCCACCGGGCGTGCCAAAAATTGTTGGTCATCAAATCTGCCTAGGAAAGGATTTTGGGTAAGTGTATGCGCCCTAGACCTGGACCAACATTGAAAGGCCGAAGGGAAGAGATGCCCCTCATGCCAATCTCCGGAGAAATGCCGGCTCCTATGCTAAACTACTTTGGTGTTTTGAGATAAGGGATGCAGGAAAGAGATAAAAGGAGTTAGGGTTAGAGAAAGAAATAAAAAGGGGTAAGGGAAGAGAGATCAATGATTTAAGGTGGGAGAGAACAGGAAGCACGATCACTAACTAACAACTTGAATAGCAGCAAAGAACACCAAGAATAAATGAAAGAAATGCCACATTAACCTTCCTATGTATCCTCTGAGAGAGCTCCAAGATTCTCCTTCTCCCTTTCGTCAAAATTTAGGGTTCAGAGTAAAGACGATTAGGACAAGTGAATATAATAGAAACCACAACCCACCAGGAAGCATAAAAGAAAACCAATATAGCTTTTTTCCTCTCCTATGTATCCTTCAGGCAAGTTTCAGGGTATAGTCCCCAATCGCACACCGGATTCAGGATTTAGAGTCTCAGTATGCAAATGAAGAAAGACAAAAGAATCAAACACAAAAGGCAACATAAAAGAGAGAAATTGAGCCCAAAGCTCTTTAGTATTAATCGTAGGACATCAAGTTACAACAGCTTTCTAGCAGAAAGTTCCCCCCCTTTTCCATTACAATGCCTGGGTTTTTATAGAGGACCCGACCTTCTGAGCCATAATTACACAGAATGGAGGAGTACATCCTCGAAAGCTGAGAAGTCGGCCTCTCGTGGCTCTCGTGACTGAGCTTTCATATCCTTTACCAAAACTAATAGCTGCGATCGGGTCAACCGGGGAAATATGCATTAATGAGCCGCCTGAGCGTCCTTGGGTCCTGGGTGCGGTGCTCGAGTGGCCGCCATGCTTGTCGGGCTCTCCTTATGGAACTGATACTTCATTTCCAATTGCCAAAAATGAGCAGCGGTCTTACCGGGCACGTAAAAATGTATTTATGAGGCAATTGATCACCTCGAGAAAATACTCGGCTTGGAACGCGTGCCCTTGAAGCGCTTCGCAAGATGTTCATTTGCAACTTTGCTTCACAATGGACTTGTGCCGAAGCAATAACTCCTCCTTGATTTGTACTTCGCAAAATGGAGCTTCGCAAAACTACTTCGGGGCGTGAGTGCCGAAGCATATTTCCTTCGCAAAATGGGCCTCTTCATTCCTTGTCGCTTTGTTGATGCCTTAGAGAAATACTTCGTTGTGATCCCCATTCAAAACTATGGTTTGGGAAGGTTTTGGTCGAAACACATTCTGGCCTTCAAAAAATGCTTCGTTCTGCTCGGCTGCCAGCACTTTGGTTGAAAATGCTTCGCACAAAAACTAGCCGAAGTGGATGCTTCGCTATTGGGGAGGCCCAAAGTGGGTGTTTCGGTAGTTTCCTGGTGAAGTAATCTTCAATATTTCTTCAAGTTCCGCTTCGCTAGTCTTCTGGCTGAAGTATTTGCTGGAAATGCTTCAGGCCCGAAGTTCTTTTCTTCCTTAGCAAACTTGGACCATGGTCTAGACTCCTCTTCATCGGTGAAGTCATTCTTTTGAATGTTGCTTCGTACAAATTTTGCCCGAAGTAGTGGTTTAAAGAACTTTGGGCCCGAAGTTTCTTTTATCGCTTCTCTTGTATTCTTCTTCAGAAACACTACTTCGCAAAAAATTTTCCCGAAGTAATGCTAGAAATGCCTTGGGTGTGAAGCTCTTTTCTCTAGCTTATTCAGCAGCGAAGCTCTTTCTTTTTCATTTTATGTACAAGGGAGTGATAGGGAAAGCCAAAATTGCTGCAACTTTGCAAATAAAAAACAACAAAAAAATACTTTACAAAAACATTGTATAAAATTTTGATTTCTTTTTCTGCCCCTTGTGCAATGTGACAAAATTGTCAACAGTCCCTTAAATGGGGCGACAAGTTAGAATTTTGTTGGTTCTCTTTTAAGACCAGGTCATCGACTTGAAAGTCCCTTAGGTGAACTTTCATGTTGTATGCCTTCTTAAGTCGCTCTTGATAGATACGTAAGTGCTCGAGAGCATTGACGCATCATTCATCGAGTAACGTACGCTGGTCTAATCAGGCCTTCTGTGTAGTATCATCATCGATGAACTCTTGCATTGATATGTGTAGGGAGGGTATTTCCAACTCGAGAGGCATGAATACCTCAGAGCCATACACTAGAAAAAATGGAGTTGCCCCAGTGGGCATCTGAATGCTAGTGAGATAAGCCCATAGGGTAAGTGGTATTTGGATGTGCCAATCCTTATGACCAGTTGCGACCATCTTTTTAAGGATGGCAACTAGCATTTTGTTTGACGTCTCTGTTTGCCTATTTGTCTGTGGATAATAGGGTGTCAAAAAATTGTGCTAAATTTTGTACTTTGTTGTCAAAGCATGCACATATTTATTCTTAAATGACATCCCATTATCCAAGATGATCTTGGATGGAATACCAAAATGACATATGATGTTATGTAAAATGAACTCCGCAATGCGAGGCCCAGTTGTAGAGGTAAGCAAAATTGCTTCCACCCACTTAGTGAAGTACTCTATGGCCGTTATGATAAACGTGTGACGACCTGATGATGTAGGGGAGATATTTTTGATGAGATCTAAGCCCCACTATAAAAATGGCCAAGCCGATTGGATCGGCTACAAGGCCTGAGAAGGTATGTGTGTCAAGTTAGCATGGTGTTGACACTTCAAACACTTCCACACATATGCGCAACAATATTTCTCTAAATATGGCCAATAATAGCCCATGCGAAGAATGCACTTTGCGATGGCCATACCACTAAAGTGGCCATTGCATGTACCATCATGCGCTTGGATGATCGCTCAAGTGGACTCCTGCTGGTCCAAGAAATGGAGGAGGATTCCTTCGTAGCTTCGATGGTATAAAATGTCTCCTAGAAACACATGTTTTGCCGCTTTCTATTTGAATAATATTTTTCAGGGCGTACGACAATCCAAGTGGGAGGCTACCTAACTTGAGATAGTCTCTTATGGGTGTGTACCAATCCTACTGATCAAAAACCTCGATGGTATGAACAGTCAATTCCTCTTGAAGTTTGTCCCTAGCAAAAGCTGAGCAGGAAAGAACTTGTAAAAATAGCATTGTGTTGCTATTAAGAGGGGTTGGAGAGAACAAATACCCCTAGATGGCGTGATTCAGACTGTCATGGATTCGAGAGAACCTATCTTGATATGGTTCAATATGGATCAGGTGAGATGACAACCATCGATTCATTCCTAGCAAAGCTTGAATGGTACGACATCGAGGCACTCCCTCGACCATCGAGTCATTTTGCAGACACTATGGCCTCCTTGGGGTCACTAATCCCATAAGACATTTTTGGTGACCCCAAGGAGGCCATAGTGTTTGCAAAATGATTCGATGGTCGAGGGAGTGCGTCAATGTCATACCATTCAAGCTTTGCTAGGAATTTATTCACAAGGGCTTTGTAGGCCTATAGAACTGGGCATTTGCATTGGAATACCCCTTTCACTTGGTTGACAATTAACAACGAATCACCAAAGATATTGAAGCGTTTGATTTTCATGGTGATGGTTGCCTGAAGACCTATGAGCAAGGCTTCATATTCAGCATTATTATTGGTGCATGAGAAATCAAGTTTAAATGATAAAGGCATTGGAGCCCCTTACAGTGTGAAAAACACGATTCCCGTGCCACCCTCTTGCTCACATTTAGAACCATCAAAAAATAAGGTTATGTCGGCCTGTGACTTAAGATCATCAAAATCTGACAATTTTGAGACATGGAAGACCCCATCATCGGGCAACTCTATGGTCAGAGGCTGATCATATTCGAGAGGAGCCTCTGCTAGTTGATCGACTATGATTTAACCTTTGATAGACTTTTGTCCAATGAATTCGATTTCAAACTCCATCAACAACATGATCCATTTTGTCATGCGACTACTATGATAAGTATGAATAAAAATGTACCATAATGGATTCTCCTTAGACACAACATACGACGTATTTCTCAACATGTAATGGCATAGCTTTTTGGTGGCAAATACCACCGCCAAGCATAGCTTCTCAATGTATGCATACTTAAGTTCATAACTGACCAGGGTGCGGCTAAGATAATAATTAGCCTATTATTTATGTAATTCATTTTTCTGGGCTAGCATGGCACCCAATGCCACCTCAATAGCTGAGATGTATAAATAGAACGACACTCCTAGTCTAGTTGGTGCAAATACTGGTGGTGAAGCCAAGTATTGTTTGATGTCATCGAAGGCTGACTGGCACTCGTCATCCCAATGAAATGCTACCCCCTTGTGTAATAATTTATTCATGGGTTAGCATTTGTCAGATAGCTACGCTATGAAGCATTTGATCGATGTGACCTTACCCTGCAAGCTTCTGAGCTGCCTTATGGTGGTTGGGGGAAGCATTTCAAGGATTACCTTTACTTTATTTGGATCTACCTTGATGCCTCATTTTGAGACTATGAAACCCAAGATTTTTCCAGATGTGATGCCAAATACACACTTCTTGGGGTTTAGCCTAACCTTGTTTTCGATGAGGCGATCAAGGATCTTACGTAAGTCATCGAGATGATTTTTGCGCAAAAGAGATTTGGCCAACAAATCATCCATATAATATTCCAAATTTTTATGCATGTGATTGTGGAAGATGTATGTCATAGTGCGTTGGTAGGTGGTGTCAATTTTTTTAAGGCCAAAGGGCATGACCTTATAACAAAAAGTCCCCCAAGGCATCGTGAATGCCATTTTTAGTTGATCATCGGGATTGATACGAATCTGGTTGTATCCTGAGAAAACAAACATGAGGGAAAGCATTTCATGGCCTGTTGTAGTGTCTACCAATGCGTCGATTCTAGGCAAAGGGAAATCATCCTTGAGACTCGCTTTTTTTAAATCTTGAAAATCGGTCCATATGCGAATCCTCCCATTAGGATTTTTTATGGGTACCATGTTGGATAGCCATGGTGGGTAATCTACGCAGATGACAAATTGTGCATCCAACAACTTTTGTAGCTCATATTTGACCATTATGGCCACTATTGGGTGCATCTTACATAGCTTTTGCTTGACTGGATTGACTTTCGGATCAAGTGTCAGATTATGCGTGACTAGCTACGGGTCTAGCCCTGATATGTCTTTGTAGGACCATGCAAAAACCTCCTTATTCTCTTTGAGAAGGGCAATGTAATTGGCTTCCTCTTCGAGGGATAAACTTACCCCCAGATTGATGATTTATGAATTCATTGGATCAAAATCGATGTCTACGTCAATCGTCTCTTCGACTGACATGTGGGATCTGTCCTCCAACTGATGTGGATTTGGGATCAGGTGGATATCATTTGCTAAATTTAGATCTACATTAGGAACATCTGGTTCCTCTTCAGCATGGAAGATATCCTGATTCTATCCTGGGATGAAATGAAACATCTCATCGCAAGGCGAGTACTCTGATGGGGATGGTGGTGAGTCAACACGATCCCAGTCTATGGCATCTAGGTCTAGATACAATGGTCATGTTGGATTAGTTGGATTGTGGATGGGTGTGGTTAAATCAATAGAGATCATGTTGATGGAATGAATTTGGTCTCCATTGTCGTGCGGGTGTTGATTTAGAAATCCTTGGTGATCCTTGTACCCCAAATCTGGCTCTATGGGTACTGGCACAAAAGGATCGACCTTATGTGTAGGTAGAAGGACAAGGTCTGCCCTTGGCATTGATGACCCTATAGGGTCTCTAGGTGGGAGGTGCTTCCTGTATGCCCGACATGGTGGATGAATCACTTAGTTTAATTGTACTTAGTTTAAATGCCACCTATGCCTTGGTCCCATATTTAGATGTTCAAACATATCATCGATGTCTATGGGGTATTCCTATTGTCTCATATGGTTGAGATATGCCATCTCAGTCTCATCTTCATAGTCACTATTGAAGATCCATAGGCCTTCATTGGATCCTACAAGTATGTGCCCCTCTAGATGGTATAGCCTCCCACTAGGCGTTTCTTGATCACTATCCTCACTCTCTATGAAAACCAAAAATCTAGCATGTAGGTAGTCGATGTTGAAGAAGATATTTGGATCTTCCTCCGGTGGATCACTCGGCCTTATGGCTGACATGGGAGGCTCGTTTTGTTTGATCAAGTTGATTTGGTCCCTTATGGGTTGTTCTGCTCTAATTGGGAGGGCTGGATTCTCTGGAGGTAGCAATTGATCGATCGAAACATTAAAGGGGAACATTACCATGAAGTTCTCCTGATAGTCATCAATGGGTGTCACCTGTGAGTGATTGCTATCAAAATCAAAAGGGTCCCAAGGTGCTACCTCATAATCTGACTCATCTTCAGAAGACCCCCTTGATCTTGTTCATATCCCTCTTGGAGGTTACTTCTTGAACTTTCCCCTTCCTCGATCAAAGGGGAGGGGTTGTTGAGGTCAACAAGGTTTGTTGTTAACAATGGGAGATAATCTCCTAATGTGTATGTTGTGTTGGTATTGGCATATGGATATTGTGCCAACCCATCCCTGTTGCCTAGACCTAGGCCTTACATGGTTTCTACCAATATGTCAAGGGGCAAAGGGTGGTTGAACCCTACTCCTGATTTATCATATTGCATCTGGTATCTCAGTTGAAAAAGAATGCGCCTTCCTTGTTCATATCTGCCCAATCCATACCCATTCCAATTATATTGGTCTAGGTATTTCAACGTGAATTTCGGGTTGGATAGATAGTCAACATTCTTAACAAATGGCTCTTCATCCTCTTCCTCTTATAGGTAGGGTTCAATACCGTTCTTGAGGTCCCCATATACAAAATTGGTCTAATTTTGCGGGTAGCCTAAAGGGATGATAGTGTTGATGGGGAGGCGAGGTCTCCCCATGTCTTGCATGGATTCAAGCACAGGTGTTGCCACAACATTCCATACTAGGTACTCCCCCAGGCCCGTGTTGGCCATCTCAATCGTAAGCGTCGATGATTTATGGGGAGGGAATGGGAGTTCTCCCTGAGTCCACTCCATGTTGGGTGAACCAGGTGTCTCAACTTTCGTTCGACTGGGTACATCTTCGATAGAGATGGTTGAGACTAATGGTGGTAGGGGCTTCTTCCTATTGTCCTTCGATGTGGCCACCATAGGTGGCATCATTTGTGAAGGAATAGATGACAAAGATAGGCCAGGTTGGTGAGTTGAGGGACTCAACAACGAGGATGTAGGCAGAATCGAACCCTGTGTGGACGGATTCAATTGAAAGTCCAAATGTGTTGATGGGAGGGTCGATTGTGGCATCAGCTGCATCGCATTGCAAAACTTGAAGGGCTCTAAGTCCGCTGGAACTACATGTACTTGCCCTTCATATGTGTATTTGAGGCATTGATGGGCTATCGAAGGGACACACTTCATGTCCCTAATCCAAGGCCGACCTAGCAAGATATTGTAGGCCATCTCACCCTCAAGGATGTGACACAACGTAGGAATGGTCGTTTGTCCTACTTGTATGGGCAAGAAAATTGTGCCAACCATCGAGCATAATGTGTCGTTGAATGCTTGAAGATTGTAAGTGGACACCACAATGTGGGATGCTAGTTGCTTAAGGTGTTTTAATGCCACTATCATGATTATGTTGCTGGACAAGCCAGTGTCCAACAACACCCTCTTGAATGGAATCCTGTTGACCCACGCAATGACGTGCAGGGGTGGATCCACCATCTCACCAGTAACCAATTTCATTTTGTCTTCCCTGAAGGTTATGACTGGTTCTATGCACTGTCTCACATATCCCATAAAGTTGTTGAAAGAATTGGCTTTTTGGGGTTGTAGCTCAATGGCTTTGAGTATCTCCATCAGAGCCTCCCGATGGGATGGTGATTGTTGGATGAGCTCATAAATGGAGAGTCTAGCCAACATGGTCCTTAAACTTTGAGTAATTTTAGTCTGAATCATGGCCATTGGTCTAGGTGGGGGATGTTGTGTAGGGTGTTGTGGAGGTTGTGACGTTGATGAAACATATCCCATAGCTGCAGCGGGTGCAGCCATGTTTGGGTATCTTTTGTTTCGTGTCACGATGCTTATCATCCCTACGTATCCTTGCATGGGGTAGTTTTGTGTTACCTCATTCACTTGTAAAGCCTTTACCTATGCATCATGGGTAGGCAGGGGATCTTTGAAGACCTCCATCTATTGGTTGCTCAATGCTACGGGACTATCTACCGCGAGTGTTTTGTTGTCTATCAAGTCCTGCACTAAGTGTTTGAATTTCCAACAAGTGGAGATTTCATGTCCTTTCTATCGGTGAAATATACAATATAATTCTTCCCTATAGCCCTTTGGTTTTGGTGTGTTGGGGTCTATGGGTCGACTTTTCGACAAGTTTATCAGGTTTGCCATGAACAAGTTGTCAAACAAGGAGTCTCTAGACTCTGTGAATTGTTGCCTAGGGCGACGTTGCTAATTTTGCTCTTGTTTATGATTTTCCTTTTCATAGTTATCAAGATGAACTACCTGATAATTAGCCTTTGGGGGCTATGTCGTTTGTGTAGGCTTTGGTATAGTTATGACAACCTGATTGAACACAACGGTTTTTGGTTGCGTGGGCCCGATTTTAGTAGTTTTGGGCCATTCTTTCTTGCGTAGCTTGGAAATCCCACCATCTTGTATTTTGATCTCCTAAATTATCCTAGCTTACACCAGGGCTTCTTTGAGGGTGGCATATTGCTGCAGCTACAATAGCACAGAGATCAACCTTAAGCAACTCTTTGAAAAAATTTGAGTCATGTTGGCCATGGGAGGGAGGTAAGGTAGCTTTGAAAGCAATGTCCTCCACCGATTCCCATAAGCAGCCATGGTCTCATCATCATACTGCTTAAGGCCAGCTAGGTCGCTTAAGGATGCCTTCTTGGTGTTGAAGGCAAAATGTTCAAGGAACACATCCACTAGATGGTCTAGATTATTGATGTTATGCTTCGGCAACTGGGTAAACCAATCTGAGGCAGGGCTTGCGAACGTGGTTATTAACATTCTCAGAAGCAATGCATCATTGTCCTAAATGCCAAAGCATTGACTTAGGAACCTTGTTACATGCTCTTGGGTATCCTCATCCCCTCTAAAAATTACCAATTGAGGCACTTTGAAGTGGTCGGGGTATGGGGTTTCTAGAACTGAAGGATGCATAGGGTGACTATGGAGTTGGCATAAGGTGGGCTTTTGGGGCCTTGAAGTCTTAGTCTCCACAGACTCTAAGCGCTCTAGCAGTGCTTTGTATGCATCAGAGGATTTGATTTCCTCTTCTTTGGTTTTTTCCCATTGTGAATTGTGAGGAACTTGAGGCTTATGGAGAGGTAGCCGGATAGCGCCCCCTTGCCTTGGTAGGGCGTTTCAGCCCACTCTTCTTATCTCTCAAATTCCTTATAGGCCTCATGAGGAATTTTTGAGCATGACCTATAAACATGGACGGGTGCCCGAGGAAGGCACCCATCATTGGTTCTAGGAGTGGCCTCCCCCTGAGGTCTAGGAGGTCTTAGAGGCAACTCTTGATAAGGTCATGGAGACCTGTTTCGTACTAAGGGGTTGTGCCTCTCATAAATTTCTATCTTATGCGTACGAGGGGTTGGAATCCTCTCATGCATAGTGTTCTGGAACAACTCATCTATCTGGTGCTGAATGCGCTCTTTGTTAAGATGATACAGTTGTTCTAACTGCTACTGATCTTGCTTAAGCTACATGATTTGCACTTGGCGAGCGACATGTTTGGCAAATGCCAAGTCAATTTGTTTCGTCATCCTAGGTCTAGGAGGTCTATATGCCTCCCCTACATATCTATCTTAGTCATGGTAATCTGAGATCTCTATGGGTCATTTTCCTTTATCGAGGTTAGCAGCATTCACCCGAGGCTCTGGCCTCAATAGGTGATCTTGATAATCAGCAGGTGTGGAGTTGCATTTCTCCCGCACGATGTATTGCTCTTGAGGAATATATAGGTTTTCCTCATTCTCTCTTTCATACATGTGAAAGGGACAGGTGGAGTTGGCTCGCCCTATCTGAAGAGCCTTATGCTCTAGATTTGGCCTATTAGTTCTAACAGTAATGAGGGGTGGAGGAGGAATGATATAATCATGTGGGCCCTCCTTATGAACCCTATGCTGCTCTAGCGCTTCATCGCACAGTGGCCACTCATAATGAGTGTCTAAGGGGGCCTTCCCATGTGTGTACTCCTCCTGAGAGGGTCTGTGTTGAACGGGAGTGCCCCTCAAAGGGGTGCCTCTATAGTCCTATTATGTAGTGGTATGGTGTGGACTATGTTGTGGGTCAGGCTACCAAGGTGGTATAACCAAGTCCTTGGGGCTATAACGGAGGTGACTTGTGCCTCCTTGCATACTTTTCGTAGCTTCTGCCCATGATTGGGCTTGGCTACGGGTATACACCATGGTGGTGGTTTTTCTAAAAGGATATGTATATTTTTATCTTCTTTACAATTTTTATGCTATACCAAACAAAAGGGGACCACACAAACAAAGAAATGATTATCTTGTTTACAGATTAAATATGTGTCCTAGATCTGGTTCAGTGTGTTTGATTTTTGTTATGTAACTCTTGTAAAGAAAAAATTGTTATACATGCATAACGAGGGCTCTTGTATCTCCAAAATAGTCACCCCTTCAATATACCATTGTCAAGCCGTTATATCGAACCTCTCAATATACCCGCCCTTACGTGAGGGAAACTATTGGTATGCGAGAGCAGAATAGTAAGTGGAACATAGGCGGTACGAAAGGAGGATCACTCTATTTTTGACACCTACCTTAGAAGACTTATCCTCATGCATGGGGAATCACCCCGATACACTTGGTCAGCTTTCGTCAGGATTTATGTCTAGAAACAGTCACGATCAGGGCATATGTATGCAAAATCCAAGCCAAGGTGGTGATGAAACCCACCGATGGTCTTGATCAAGTGTTGGGGTATTAAGACCAACTCCTTGATGTTAATTTTATTAGGTGGTGTGTGTGTGGTTCCTTTTAATTGTGTAAATAAAGAAAACATACAACAAAATATGATTTTCACTAATGCAATGCTTTAAAGTACGTTTTATCTTTCAGAGACAATTAGTAGCAAAAAGGAAATCACAAAACCTAACTAGAACTAAAACCTATAATGAGGACTTGCCATTTGTGCAAGTATCATGCAAGAAAACCAGAGAAACATGCATTCCTAATCAAGTTCCTTCCATTTAATTTACTCTATGTTTTTATTTATTTTTCTTTATTGCAAGAAAGGAAAACAAACTACTTAACCTTTCTATGCAAGTGTCTGAAAATAAAGCAAAGAAAATAGAAAATTGCAGAAACAGAAAGTAGAAAAACACAGAGGATGTTCAGAAGGCCTACCTCTTCTCTGTCTATACCAGATGTCTCTGAGTTTTTGTTCAAAAAATGCACAGAGCTCTAATTATCCTAGGGTGGGATGAATAGTAGGTTTGCATTCGTCACAGGATGGAATGAATACGTATTCATCCCGGGGTGGCACGAGTAGCAGTCGAGTGCCCGAATGAGTAACACCTGCAAAGAAAAACCACAAAATTTGGATCAAAAACTTGATCCTAACAGCAGGGGACAGGGTCCCACCGTGATCACCACTTAAAGCAATGTAGAAATACGGCATACCGATATGATGCAAAAAAAAATGGATACATATGCTAAGTCCTACGAATGCGATGAGCAATGCATGCAGGAAATGACGCAAAAATGAGATGTGAGCAAACAAAGCGAGGCCTCATTTTATTGATATTGCTTTTAATATGATTATAGTACATTCCCATATATAGGACTCAGAACATTTGATACAATTTGTTACATCAATGGATGCCAAAAAGAAGTCGCACTTCCAAGATCAGACGATATGCTTCTAGCGTCTTTCGCGTGCCCACATTCAAAGTGGGCAGGCTAAAGTTGTCATTGCTTGCGTCCATGTGTTCTTCATTCCTTGCTACCCCTCTAGTATTCCCAAAAGTGAGATCTTGTGCATAGAAAGACAACAAATTGTTAATAGCATATGTGTATCTAAAAAAAACATGTAATCCCCAAGGCCTCCAGCGGATGCTTGTGGGATATCAGTGATAATATTGATAAATCAATTACAAAATTATATATATATATATGTAAAGGACAACTTCTAGAATTGGTATCACCTAATTTTTGCATCGAAGCAGCGTCAAACGGCCCCGTTATGCTCGTTTGCCTGTCGGGGGCCTCTCCAAAGCGAGCACTCCAATGTCCCATCTATGCTTATCCAAATCACCTAAAACTCATAGGTTAGGCATTATATGTAATTCTAAGACTACCTAGATGCTCATAATTTACATATCCTACCTAGATTCTCCTGTGTGATAGGGGTGCCCTACGAGCTAGTTAATACATAAAATGATATAACAATCATCAAATCATGTCAAAATGAGTTCAAACTTTAACAGAGGCATTAGGATATCATTTGGGACATATTGCAAAAATAATAGTAAGGAAATCATGCATGTATTTCTAATCACTCTGGGGTGGGACGCTGGGGACTGTCGTAAAACCTACAAAAAGTGACCTTGTAAATGTCCTACCCATAGGCCTCCAAAACTCCTACAAACTTGTGGTTAGACTAAAAACAACATTTTGAGATGACCCAGAAGGTCATATTTTGCAGATTCTTCCTAGGTCATCCTGTATCCGAAGGCACTCCCTGTAGGTTAGTAGACACATAAAATGACAAAAACTAGGTCAAATCATGTCAGAAAGCAATGAAATTTGGACAGCAGCATAAGCACATTAGATATAAAAGAATGCAAAAAGAATAGTAACAAAACCATGCATAGATTTCTAATCGCTTCAGGGTGGGGCGATTAGGACTGTAGTAGTTTGGGGGGTGCCCGAGGGTGGGACGCCCACTGTTCAGGGCCTAGTTTTGACACCAATCCAAGTGGTATGGGTCCAAAACTTCCTAGGGGGTTGTGTCGATGAGTTTGGGGTGGGATTAAGGCTGATTGCTTGAGTTTTTGGATCTGTATTGCATTCCTAGTGTTCACCCGATAACCTCTCTTCCAAAAGAGAGATTAGGGATGTAGGAAGCACAAAGAGGAGTGGGGGTATATTTTGGCAGCACTTTGTTGCTCCAAATGCTCTAGCTCTATTTTTTTTTTTTTTGGGTGAGGAGGCTCACCTTTTTATAGACCTAAGGGTCTCCTTTGAATGTGCATGCGAGGGCACCACTTGGCTCATTATGCCTTTTTGGGGGAGAGAATATTCCTCCCTAATTAGGGCCTCCTTGATTGAGGCCTCCATGATTTGAAACATTCCCTCGCAATTGCATGCCTTGAAGGTAGAGTTAGGTGGCAGATTTGGGCTACCATTTGTCAAGGTTTGACTTTTTTCCAGTCAAACCTGCTAATCGTCCCACCCTGGAGTGATTGCTGCTAATCATCCTGGGGTGGGACGAATAGGATTCTAATCATCCCAGGGTGGGATGAATAGGGAGAAAAGTACTTAAAAGGTGCAAAACTGATATATGACCTTCCAAAACTAATTTGGGAGTGGTTAGGACCACTGTTTAACCTCTGGAGGCTGCCCTAGGGGGTATGTATGCCAATTCAATCAGTGCTTGTAGTCATATAATTGGATTGGTGCTATTTTGGTGTCTACACAATCATCCCCAATGTTAATACACTCCTTTAGAAGAGTCGTATTCATCCCTATTTTGAAGGTTGTATGAGACCAGTAAATTAGCATTTCCAAAAATTAGGCCCGATGACCCCACTAAAAGGCCTAAAAGTTATAGAGAGCACTTGTTTTTCCCATACCATAGGCAAAATGGGCATGATATTAACTCTTGCCATGTTTTCAAGAACATAGTGCAAGACCTCATAGACCTAGGGATATATCACACACCTCTACCTAATGAAAGCATGAGGATATGAAAGCAACCAAAATGGGAATGTAACGCTAAGTCCTATGAATGAGAATGCATGAAAAGAGGGAAAACAAATGAATTGAAACAAGATTTAAAGCAAATGTAAAAGTGCAGCCCTTTATTTTATTAATTTTCTTGATATCGGGTTACAATACGTCTCCTCCCTTTTCAGGGGCTGGGAGCATCGGTCATAGTTTTGTTACACCACAAATGATATATTCCCCTTGGGGATATTTTGCGTTTCCACATTGAAAATGGGCAGGCCAAAAATTGTCGTCACTTACATGAATGCATCTATAGTTCCTTGTTTCCTCTCTAGTGTTGGGATCCTGTGTTCAAAGAAATAGTAAACGATTAGTAGCACCTGTGGATGGAGGGAAACATGTGATCCCTAAGGCCTACGGTTGATGCATGCAAGAAAAATTAAAATGATAACTAAAACATATCAGAATAAGCTAAAAATTTGACAGAAGCAAGAAAACATTACCAGGAACACACTGCAAAAGGAACAGTAGAGAAATTTGCCACAAATTTCTAATCACTCCGGGGTGGGACGATTAGGACTGTCATAAAATGTCAGAAGGTGACCTCCAAAATGTCCCATCCAGGGGTCTCCAAAACACCTATAAAGTTGAGGTTAGGCAAAATGAGGAATTTTGGAATGACCCAGAAGGTCGGATTTTGCATATTCAGCCTCGATCACCCTATATCCGATGATGCTCCTTGTATGTTAATGAAAGCGAGAAACATTGAAAGCACAGTCAAAACTCATCCAAATGACATGAAATTTAAATGACAGCATATATGGATGACCTAGAATCAAATGCAAAAGAAATAGTAGGGAAATATACCACATATTTCTAATCATTCTAAGGTGGGGCGATTAGGACTGCAGTAGTGCGGGGGGCACCCAGGGGCAGGATGCCCACCGTCTGGGGCTCGGTTTCAGCACCAATCCACTTGGGATGGGTCCAAAAGCTCTTATGGGGTTGTTTTAGAAAATTGGATGGGGTATTGTGTCTAAATGTTTAGGTTTTGAGTTTGAATTACACTGCCATAATCACCCAATAACCTCCCTTCCAAAAGGGATATCAAGGATGTAAGAAGCACAAACAATGGGTGAGGATGTAATTCAGCAGCACTCTGTTGCTCCAAATGCTCCTCATCTATTCTCATTTTGGGGTGAGAAGACTCACCATTTTATAGACCTGAGGGTCTCTGTGAATGAGCATGCAAAGGCGCCACTTGGCCATCATGCCTTGCTAGGGGGAAGAATATTCCACCCTGATTAAGGGCTCCATGACCACCCCTATGACTGCCTCTTTGAGATAAAAAATGCTCACTCACACTCCATGCATTGAAGGAGGAGTTAAGTGGTGGATCTAAGCTACCATTTGTCAAGGTTTGAACTTTTTCTCGTCAAACCTGCTATTCGCCCCACCCTGGAGCGAATACTGCTAATCGTCCCAGGGTGGGACGAATACCAGTTTGTAATCATCCCAGGGTGGAACGAGTAGGGAGAAGAGTGTCTTAAAGGTGCTAAATTGACCTCTAACCTTCCAAAAATACTGTGGGAGTGGTTAGGACCACTATTTAACCTCTGGGGGCTACCCTAGGAGCTGTGTAGGCCAATTTAGTCAGTGGTTGTAGCCACATAATTAGATTGGTGCTATTTTGGTGTCTACACCTAACCATGTGGAGGTCCAACATAATATAGGAGGTAACAATCAACAAGAACCTCCTAACCAAGTAAATCATGTGCAACAGTATCAAAACTTTGTAGGAGCAATCAATGTGGTCAGTAGAGGACAAAGGCAAAATCAACAAAATGCTCAAAAACCTTCAAACCCACCTCCCATCCAAACATCACCAAATCCATAGCCGCCAATCAATCTATCCAATCCATATGGTTAGCCCATCCTTCGTCCAATAAGGCCAATAGTAACCTTGAACAGCCGGTTAACCACTAGTTTGAAAATGACATCAGCCAAGCTTTTTGTGTATGAGCTTATCCAACAATCCCCTAGGCATAGAGAAGCTTTAATGGAAATATTCAAGTCAATTGAGTTAGAATCCCAAGACTCTAATGCCTTCAACAAATTTTTAGGGAGTGTTAGGATGTGCATGGAACGATCAATCACCTTCTATTACTTTGAGATAAAGTCAATGAATTCTGATTTAGTAGACCCTCCATTGCACATAATGGCCTTAATAGATAGAAATCCATTTAAAAGAGTACTAATTGATACCGACTCATCCATAAATATCATTACTACCTTGGACCTTAGTCACCTCAAATTACCTCCATCCCACATTTTCAAATCATCATTCACCCTCAAAGCATTCAACGATGCTTTGTGTACCATAGTTGGCACTGTTGTTTTACCCATAGAAGTGGGGGCCATAACATTGCACATAATGTTTCACATATTGGAAGGGGACATGGTGTATAATATACTCCTTGGTAGACCTTGTATGAGGAAAATGAAATTTTTTCCTTCAATTCTCCACCAATGCTTGAAATATGTTAATGATGGACAAGTCCATTGCATCCCTATGGATGTCAAACCTTTTAAGTATTGTAATTTCATTTCAAATCCTTATGAATCCATGTTACCTTCCACCCATATATTCTTGGTGCCATCATCGAATCCATCCACATCATATCTTAATTTGTATTCTTCTAATCCATCTGCATCCTCTTCTAAGGCTCCCATCCTAGAGGAGCTACCCATCACATCACCTCTTCAAACATCCACTTCTTCTTGTACATATGGTCACAATCAGTCTAATGTTAACACATCATATATCACATATACCTCTTCTTCTACAACCACTTATTCTATTTTATCATTACACTATATATCACCATCTAATACCAAATTTCCATCCAACCCCACTCCATCAGCTGATGTTTCACAAGTCAAACTTTTGGACTGTGAAATATTTAATTCACCACCATCCACAGCCAACCCAGAACCCTCTGGGTGCCCATCATCAACCACATCAGCCCAAGTCAAATTCCACATCACCAATCCTGGTATAGGTGAGTACGTGGTCCAAGACATCACCATAACACCCTTAGCCATTCCCACAACCAAGGATTTTGGACATCCTCGAGACCATTATTTATCCATAGGTGTTTTTTATGACATGAGCACAGCTCCAAATAGAATAAACTTTGTTTATGGAGGGTTGGATTGCTCAACTAGAGAAAATCCACTCGAAGAACCAAAAGAGCCTAGACGTGCCATCATACATAATATGGAAGAGTTTCCAACTCACTACTTTAACATGTTCAATTGGTAGGGTCAAGGTCTAGGTTCCCATGAGCAAGGGATGCATGATATCTTAGAGGTCCCATATAGAGGTACCCATGATTATTTTGGTTTAGGCTATACCCCATTGTCTTCCACCAGTGGGATTGCTCAACTAGAGAAAACCCACTCGAAGAACCAAAAGAAACTAGACGTGCCATCATACATAATATGGAAGAGTTTCCAGCTCACTACTTTAACATGTTCAATTGGTAGGGTCAAGGTCTAGGTTCCCATGAGTAAGGGATGCATGATATCTTAGAGGTCCCATATAGAGGTACCCATGATTATTTTGGTTTAGGCTATACTCCATTTTCTTTCGGTTTTGGACATCCTCGAGACCATTATTTATCCATAGGTGTTGTTTATGACATGAGCACAACTCCAAATAGAATAAACTTTGTTTATGGAGGGTTGGATTGCTCAACTAGAGAAAACCCACTCGAAGAACCAAAAGAGCCTAGATGTGCCATCATACATAATATGGAAGAGTTTCCAGCTCACTACTTTAACATGTTCAATTGGTAGGGTCAAGTTCTATGTTCCCATGAGCAAGGGATGCATGATATCTTAGAGGTCCCATATAGAGGTACCCATGATTATTTCGGTTTAGGCTATACCCCATTGTCTTCCACCACTTATCTTGAGCAAGCCTTTAAAAAGCTTAGCCTTAATGATGAAGACCATCCCATCCATCCATTACCCCCAACATCATAGCTTGAACAAGCCCTTCAATAACTTCACATTGATGAAGTAGACGAGGATGACCCCATAAAATTCTCCTATCCTATCTTTGATTCTGACGATGAAAGTTACGAAGATTTTGAAGTTATGTCAAACGCTTTTGACGATTCTGAAGAGGATTCACAACCCATTGTCCCCATCATCCAACAGGAAGATTTTTACCTTCGAATGTTCTCCCTCCATCATCCCATATTACGTCTACTTCTTCCACAAGAACAAGAAAATCCACCTGGTAATCCACCTTGAGCCACACACATCAGCCAAGAACTGTAACGTATGTACATATTTAAAAAAAAACAAATCATCAAAAAAATAAAAAAAAAAATGTGTAGCTCTCATATTAATTTCATGTCCATTATTACATGGATAACACAACTCGACATCAATTCATATTCAATCGTTCCATCTACCCATTTATCCAGTCCATCCTTCCATCCATTAAGTCAATATGAATCCTATTGACTTATTCACTCTGCTCCGTAATCCATATGATTTGGCTAGGCCAATTCCAATTGACATTAGCCTTATTGACTTGGACCGGATTTCCTCCCCATCCTTCTTTTCAGAGTTTACCCTATCCGAGGAATTTCTAAAGGCTTTGACCCAATACATTCCTCCTTCACCACCACCTTCACCTCTGTCACTTTCTATCAATGATCCTAAGGTATTTCAGGCAGAGTTAGACAATGATAAGTAGGAAAAGTTGGATGACATCTTAGATGACATAAATCTGATCCCAACACCACACCAACTTGAGGAAGGCTCACATATGTCCATTGAAGATACCATCGATGTGAACCTTAGTTCAAATCCCGACAACCCCCAAGTTGTCAAGCTTGGCAAAAGCTTAACACCAGAAGAACAAGAGCATTTCATTGCTCTCATCAAGAAAAATAAGGAAGTGTTTTCATGGTCCTACAAGGATATGCCTGGGCTTGATCTTGACCTTGTGGTTCATAACCTCACCTTGCATCCTAACGCCAAGCCTTTCAAATAAAAACTTAGGAGAATGCATCCTATCGTGGCTCTCATAGTTAAAGAGGGAATACAAAAGCTATTAGACATACATTTTATTGTTCCTATTGACTATCCTAAGTGGTTGTCAAACATGGTACCTATTCATAAGCCTAACAGGGTGATACGTGTTTATAATGACTTTTGAGATCTAAATCAAGTGTGTCCTAAGGATGAATTCCCTCTTCCAAATATTGATACTCTTTTTGACACTTGCACAGGCCACAAAATGCTTTCCCTCATGGATGATTTTTCAAGATACAACCAAATTTGAATAAATCCTGATGACCAACACAAAAAAACATTCACAACACCTTGGGGGACATTTTGTTTTAGGGTTATGCCCTTTGACCTCAAAAATGTAGGAGCTACTTATCAAAGAGCCATGACTTATATCTTTCATGATTACATGCATAAAATCATCGAAGACTATGTAGATGATCTCTTGGGTAAATCTAAAACTTGACAATAACACATTGATGTTTTGAAAAATATTTTTGATCGGCTTCTAGAATACAAGGTGAGGTTAAATCCCAAAAAGTGTGTCTTTGGTGTTACCTCTGGTAAAATTTTAGGATTCATTGTATCTAAAAGAGGTATTGAAGTGGACCCAAATAATATTAAAGCCATCATGGAAATGCCACCCCCAACCAACATCAAGGAATTGCGTAGCTTGCAAGGCAAAATTCAATCAATCA
Organism: Wollemia nobilis; assembly: GCA_028583015.1. Lineage (NCBI taxonomy): Eukaryota > Viridiplantae > Streptophyta > Pinopsida > Araucariales > Araucariaceae > Wollemia > Wollemia nobilis. The sequence goes on from JAQPPZ010000101.1 coordinate 2,640,912, forward strand.
AATGTTCATCGTGTAACTTTTTAACAAATTCAAGCCATTTAACCACTTGCTACAAAAGGGGGTGTCATTCATATGGACAAAAGAATGTGAAAAAGCATTTGATGAAATAAAGCGATACCTAACTTCATCACCAGTCTTAAATCCTCCTAGGCTAGGGGTTCCTTTTCATCTATATGTATCAGCTATAGAGGCTACTTTAGGGACAATTCTTGTACAAAAAAAATGAACAAAATCCAGAAAAAGCAATCTATTACATTAGTCGAACATTGGTGAGTTATGAAAAACAATACGCTTACGTAGAAAAACTATGCTTAGAAGTGGTCTTGGACACTAAGAAACTTCAAAATTATATGCTAAGCCAAACAACCTATGTCATATCTAGAGAAAATATTCTACGTTACATGATGTCTCGCACTTATAACAACACTCATATCGCTAAATGGATAATTCTCCTCACATAATTTTATCTCAAATTTATTAGCCAAAAATCCATTAAAGGTCAATTTATAGCTGATCAACTTGTGGAAGCTCCACTACCTAGTGATCATCATTTGATTATTGAGCTCCCAGATGATTCGGTATTTTCAGACACTGAATTAGAAGAAGATGTAATTCCGAAGGAAGATGTTGATCTCACCTTATTCTTTGATGAATCCAAGTGTGAGAAAGCTCAAGGTGTAGGAGTTGTCTTTCATACACCACAAGGGATTCTCATACCCTTATCATTCAAGTTAGACTTCTCATGCACAAACAACATAGCAAAGTACAAAGCCTTAATCTTAGGTCTTCAATCAGCTATAGCTATGGGTATTAAGCATATTCGAATATTTAGGGATTCTCAACTTGTAGTAAAAAAGGTAAGAGAATACCAGTGCAGAGAACCTACCATCAAACTTTATCATGAGGTAGCAATGAAATTGCTCTCAACATTATAATGGTATGAAATCAACAACTTACCTTGTTCGACTAATAGATTTGCAGATGCAATGGCCTCTCTTAGATCCTTGATTCTACAAAAAAACTTAGGAGAGGTACAACCCCTAATAATATCAACAATATCTAAAGCAACCATGGTTCGTACTGACCCCACAAATGGAAAATACATTTGCTTTATCCATACAAAACCATGTGAGTCTTGGTCAAGCCCCATAGTAGCCTTATTAAAATTTGGAACACTCCCATAAGACATGTCTCGGTCAGCCAAATGTGCTTTGAAGAAAAAAGTAGCCCATTTCATTCTCTTGGGTGATGTGTTGTATAAACGGGGTTATGATGGAATCTTGCTTTATTGTCTCGAACACGGTGAGGCCCAAAGGGTCATACAAGAAGCCCATGATGGTACTTGTGGTGGTCACTTTAGTGGAATGGCCATTGCAAAGCATCTATTATGCATGGGTTATTATTGGCCCACAATGGAACACGACTGTTGCACCTATGTCAAAAATTGCAAACAATATCAAACACATGCCAATTTAACTCATGTACCATCACAAACCTTATAGTCTCTATAGATATTTTGGCCCTTTTCACAATGGGGCCTAGACTTAATTGGAAAAATCTCACCTTCTTCTTCGAGACAACATACATTCATCATTACCGCCACATAATACTTCACAAAGTGGGTTGAGGCCATACCTCTAACCAGTAAGATAAGACCTCGAATTGTGGATTTCATACTCCATCATATCATCTGTCACTTTGGCATTCCCTCTAAGATCATATCGGATAACGACAAGTATTTCAAGAATAAGGATGTTCGAGCACTTTGCAAAAAGTATAATATCCAACATAGTTTCTCAACTCCTTATTACCCACAAGCAAATGGACAAGTTGAAGCTATCAATAAGACCTTGATTGACATTCTTAAGAAACTCATCAAAGAAAATCATAAATATTGGCATACACAAATTCCTTTGGCACTTTTGGCTTATCGAACAAGCATCTGAACGCCAATAGGAGCAACATAATTTTTCTTGGTCTATGGAGCAGAAGCTATTATACCTCTTGAGATCGAGATTTCCTCCTTACGAGTTTCCCTATAGGAATTCATAGATGACGATACAGCTAGACAAGAACAACTTGACCAACTCACTCTCCTAGATGAAAGGTGAGTCAACACACTAGAACATTTAAGAGTTTATCAAGACCACCTAAAGCGTGCTTACAATGCTAAAGTCCATCTTCAGGAATTTCAAGTAGGGGAATGGTACTCAAAGATAACCAAAAAACACCAATGCTTTGCCACATCTTTGTGACAAATTTGTAGCCAATTGGTTAGGTCCATATATAGTCACTCAAAAAGTGAGTCATAGTACTTATAGACTTGTCGATCTAGAGGGAATAAAGGAACCCGAACCACTTAATGTTCTACATTTAAAGGCATTCTATTTTTAAAGGTAACACTTTATATGTACATATACATGGCTTTTAAAAAAAAAAAAATCATTCACATAGGCATTCCCACATTGCATACATTCCATTTGCATTTACATTTAGACATTTGACATGCATTTTTATTTTTGCATTCATGCATTGTTTCATTCGCATACATTAAATCATACATATTCCATTGCATTGTACAATTTCCATTTGCATATCAACACTCCATTGCATTAGGCATATACATTTGCATCCATCCCATCCCATGTTCAAAGATCATTTATAGTAATGATGATATGGCCACAAACAAAAAAGTTAAGTTATACAAATTGGGGGTACCTAGTTTGAAGAAATCATGCAACCCTCGCAAAAGTCATATGTCAACCACATCATGTGTCAAAAATCATAAGTCCTAGATTTTTAGTCACTCAACCATTACTAGTGTAGCAAGCAACCTCCAAACAGATGTCAGATTTTCTTTAGGACCAAAAACACAATTTATACACTAAGAAATTCTTGAGTATTGCTGATCAATCACAAAACAATCTTGAACCAACCACATTTCCTCACATCTTAAGAACATTTTGAGTTAATGAGGGTTAGTACCATAATTGGGTAGAACCTTGAGGCAAAAATGATATATCCCTCGCTTGTCCCATCATGCAAAAAAATCCAAAAATAGTGGTTTTCACCACTACCATAATTGATTTCCACAACATAAACATAAAAACATAGAGTAGTAAGGATAGGGTAAAAATTCTCATCACACATCGGTTGAGAATCCGATTCCCCAAATCTCTATACAAAATTCATAAATAAAATTCCAAACACCCTTGATCCCTAAAGTCATAAGGATTCGTACTACATGCCCCTAACAAGGATGGGTAGTCATCCCCAAGGTCTAAAAGATCAATCCCATTGGACTATGGAGTGAATCTCCACTAGGGCTATAGATGCTTGACTGGCATTGGAGTAAGCTCATGCGAGGCGATATGTCTTTCCTCTAAAAAGGGATACCTATGAATGCACATAAGGACAGGCTAGCCTCAGGTCATCTCCATAATAGGTCATGCCTAAATCTACTCATAATGGGTTAATGAAATTCACATGCATACATTGGTTCTTGATTAGATAGGGTCATTGTCATACTCAATATTTGGTAATTGAACCTCACTTGCACACACATTTGGTCCTAAAGAAATTTAGACAACCTTAGTGAGTTTTATTGATGACACTAGTATGTTTGAGTCTTTGAAAAACTTTCAATTTTCCATATCAACATCCATGTCTTCTTCCATATATGGTTCCTATAACCACCAAAAAGGGTCACACCCATTTGCGGCTCCTATTAAGATAAATGGTAAAGATATAACATGCATACAAGAAAATAAAATTGACAACAAATGAAACAAGAAAGAAACACTTTATTCCATTGTATTCAAAGCCAAAATCCAATTACAAGTACGTCCCTCTTAGGGATATTCATTTTGATACAATATTACAATAGGAGTGCACAATTGTTTTCCCTCTTAAGGGTAAGTGTGATTTCCAAATACCTTTCAAAATGGCACGAACTGCTCTAGGGTGGAGGTGCCCTCTTCTTCGCAATGTGGAAGGAACTTGATGGTTTGATCTCCTTTGAAACTGTTCCCTATGGTAAAGAAACAACAAGAATGTCAAAAATATAGGCAGCCTCTCATGATGAGGTCCTTTTAGGTAAATTGCATAATGACACCATTAACATGCATAATCAAGAAAACATAAAGAAGGCTTCTAAGCTATGCAAAGTGAATCAAGATTCATGTAATAACATAAAGGAAAGTAGCAACTACACTATGCATGGATCAAATATGAAAAGTGAAACATAAACATGCATAAAGAAAACATTTAAGCCCTAATTGAAGCATAAGCATAAAATGTAAATCTAACCTAGTTCTACGATCAAAAGTCTTCTAAAATGCTATTAAACCATAAAAACATCTAATCTAACCTAATTAGCTAGACATAAATAGAAATAGGAAGGCGATTATACCTCTGCTACAAATCGTAGCTCTAATACGCGATCTGCACTGTAAACCATGGCTAACAATTGTGGTTAGTACTCTGATAGGATTGCCCTCAATTCCAAGGGTAGTGGGTTTAACCTCCTTGTCTAATTAATGTTTAAGGGTCACCTTCGATGTCCTTATGATAGGTTTTGTGGTTGAATCACTATGATGGGCCTTCATTTGCCCGAATTTGTATTTCTTGGCTCTCCTAGACTCCTATGGCATCCATAATGCAATCCATCATGAATCTTGGCAAGTAGGTAGGGGATAAGTGTAATAGATCTCTCTTAGTATACTCGATTGAGTGTATAATTCGACAGGGCTCCACTGCTCAAATCTCCAATGCTCTCTCTAATAGTTTGCTATAATTCTGAGGGGTACTTATAGGACTACCCAAGGGCTAGGCATGGCTTCTTGGAGAATCCAAGATCAAGAAGGGGTGGTTAGGATAGTTGGAATGGAAGCTTCTGCCATCTAACCACCTTCTTCTATATCCAATGGCTGTTTCAATCGATTTGGCTCGGATTGAAGGCCAACTGAACTTCAGTTAAGACCGTAGGTCATAACTGCAGTCTAGACTACAAACCATAGGTCTCAGCCATGGTTCAACTGTAAACCATAGTTCTGGGCTGTGATTCATACTAATTAGGCCAAGGACCCCAAATTGAGTGGTTAGAACCACTGCTCTATCTTGGAGTCTGTCCAAGAACTTCTATATGGTCTTGTAGCATGTCCATATGAGTAGTCACCCCCAAAATGACATGTTTTAGGTGTCTATAGATGCTCCTTTTGATATGCATTGTGAGATCGAACAACAATGAGCAAAAATAGACCTCCTAAAATGATGTCGAAGGTTCTATGATGATCATTAGTTAGATCAACATTAGATGCCCCAGGTCCAACAAAAGGATGCACATCCTGGAATCATTGCTTCCAACTCTTTGGAGGCTTAAACTTGAAAATATTGCACTCACCATCAGTCATTCGGGTAGCATTTGATGCTACAATAGGAGTGGCCTATATAACCAAAAGGAGATGAGATACAAAAAAATTATCATATTTGCTATTTTCCCCAAGAAAAGGGGTAAGCTTATGATAGTTTTTTACAATGATTCACAAGGACGAACATAATTTTGACAAGATCAAGGGATCTACGATTCTTAAGGATCTTCTATTGATTTTTATTATGATTTGATATTATGACTACCCCCTCAAGTGACGAGTCGATGAGGGTAATGACAATGTATGAAGTGAAGATGTTGCTTGACCACCATGGATGATTTGAACAAATTTAGATTTTGAGCATATTAATGCCTTGACTAGGCTTAGTTCAACTTTTGATTCCAATAGTTAATAGTATTTGCATGCTTCTATCCCATGGAGTAGTCAGGATACAATAGCCGTCTTAGGGAATCAAATTGATACAAATCCAATCAGATTTGTGTTGAATCAAATTGTTGATGATTTGCTAAAAAAGAGGTCATAGAAGAAATGGCATGCAATGCCTCGTTCCCATGGAGCAGTCCGATCGTGAAGGCCTTCTTAGGGATTGAAAAGAAGCATATCAAATCAATGACAATTTTTGCCCCAAATGTCCTTATGGTAATTTACTCATCCTGCCAGATTGCATTGATCGTAAGTCGTTGCAACCGCCAAGTGTATAGGGTAAATTATTGAATACGAGGCACATTTGGTGTTTTAATTTATTTGATTTTTTTGAATGTTTTGAATTATGCATTGAGCTTATTTATTTGGTTGGGAGGTGTGTCGCTCCATGAAAGGATTATCATAGTAACGACCTCGGTTGTACTTTATAATCTCAACCAGATTTTTAATTTTTGATTGGATCTCGGTGCTTGATTATCACAAAATTTCCAAATTAGCTTGCTTTTATTGAGTTCTAACCCAATGGGAGGCATTAATTGATCTTTTTGGCCCTTCCCATGGTGGGACTTTTCTAAATTACCTTCCAGTTGCAAACCGTGGCTAGGGTCTGCGGTTCCCATTTGTAAATTTGGGAACTACGGCTAGGGCTTGCAGTCCGCGTGGAATATGAGAAGTCTAAAAATTCCAAATTTCAAATATCTCTCATTATTATTTGATAGTGACCTGCAAACTAGAGCTCTGACAGTGACAGTTGACAAAACTGACCTGCAACCTACTACACCTTACCTGCACACCGACTTACAGCACGATGGCAGGGTGCAGGTAAGCATCTTCTAGCCGTGGGGGACGAGGCGAGGGCAAGGTAACTCAAAAACCAAACCTCACATCCATTACCAGTTAAAATGAACCCAATTAAGAAATTGGCAAATCAATTACACTAAACTGCTGGTAATGAACCTCGTCTTAGGCTAGGGTAGCTTAGATTTAATAATTATTTTGCAAATTTGGTCATGGTATTGCACCCAACCGGACTTCAATCGAAGACCACAGGTACCAGCTATGGTTCCCAATAGGTCAATTGGATACCGCAGATTCCAGCTACGGTTAGCATTCAAAATCCCAATGATCAATTTTTGACCCAATGCGGACGGTAGGGTTGACCTATGGTTCGTCAAATTTAGGAAAAGTTTACAAATTTTTTTATTTTTCTAAATTCTTAGAGGTAATTAATGTCATTTAATGCATTTTTGACCTACCTGATTGACAAATTTAATTTGTATGCCTGCATGATGACATGTTTTTGCAATTTGATCAATTTTTTACTGTTTTTGATGATTTTTAGATCATTTTTTAAATGTTTTTGCTTGTTTTAGTTATATTTTTCCTTATATTATGCTATTTATTTTATATATTGACCTCTAGAGCATGAGAGCCTAACATTCTAAAAACTCTCCATGGAGACTTCACTGATGGTGAGCGATAGTGGTTCGAAGCTGTTATCTTCGGCTATGTTCTGGATCAACCCACCATTAGGGTAGATCAATCCTATTTGATTGCGTTGGCCTGACGCTGGAATATGCGGACCAACACATTTAACCTACCTAAAAGTGAAATTATAGTTACATTAGAGGATGTATACAGGATCTTAAGGATCCCCATTGATGGCGAGGCCATCGTATGCTCTACTTCTAGGGCTAATGAGTTCATCTTTGATGCTATCTTTGGTGCTCACAATGAGGAGGCTCAACGAGCTATTGATCATGGAGGGGTCCATATTGGCTATTGGTAGTGGAAGAGCATCTTATCCATGTGTGAGGAAGTTTTCATGCATCTGGTGGTGCAATATGTGCTTCTAGACTCCTCGGGTGTGAGGATTCCCTAGAACCTATTGGCTACTATATGTAGAGTTGTACAAAGCTCTATTCACCAACCACTACTCATAGCCTAGGGGAGTACTTTATTAGCTTAGCTATACCATGATTTATACTAGATCATTGAGCATAGCCATAAGGGCATCAGTTGTAGTATACTTTTACAGATTTGAGGCTGGCAGCATATCAAGGTGGAACATCCTAGGTGATGAGGCCAGGAATTGCCTCATCTATGAACACTTTTTGGATACATTCTAATTATTTGAATCACCCTTTTTATTATGTTTCTATGCTAATTTTGGGTAAAATGCATTATGTACTGATATTTGCATATTCTGAAATGATAAGTGCATATATTCTGTTTTACTATTTCTTTCTGTAGTTTCACCTATTTTTCAGCTAATTTATCAGTAGTGATTCAGAATCAGTAGTAATTGTTGAATGTTTGGTGCTTAATAGTAATATTCCTCTGTTTGAACTAATTCAATTGCAAAAGGTGCCAAAGACCTTGTCCCCTATAGCTGACTATGCAGGAAAATAGACTGTGACTATGACAGTTCTAGCCAGCTGTACATTTATAGCAGGGCTTGGAAACAGTCACTCCAGCACGTGCCACCAATGCAAAAAGGATGTACAAGATAAAGGAAAACATTCTAGGTGGTCAAATACTTCTTCCCTACATGTTTGGAGCATGAAATAATAACTAAATGTCACTTCCTGTTATTCCGGAGTAGTGCAGGAATAATAGCGTAGGAATAGGGAATAGCGCAGGAACAACAGAAGATGGTCAAAAAGCGACAGATCGATAGAGGAAAGTATTGACAATTGACCAAAAAGTTGTCCCAGCTCATGTTAACTGATTTCCTCAACGAATGCAGCTTAATAAGGTTGAATAGATCAAGTTTGACAAAGCAAGCTCATGCATTCTAGGAAACAATTGTGCAAACAGTTGTAAATCCCTACAAATCAGTAATCAAGTATATCAACATAATATTATAAATAAGAGAGCTCCCAGCATGGTTGAGCATATAGAATATAGGCATATAGTCATATAGGAGACATAGAGAAATAGAGAGTGCAGTTGTTTTTGTAGCAGAATAGTAATCTGCAGGTTTTTCCTGCATTACTGTAATGCATTTCCAGATTGAATAAAAGGTGCAGTTTTTAGTTCTCAATTGGCATGTTGAGTTGATTATTAGTATTTAGGTTTTCTTAGCATAACTCTTCACCTTCATCTGGTTCTGGAAGCAAGGGCCACTTGCAGGACCAGAGGAAGGCATCTTCTGACATAATACATTGCTAATTCCTTGTTGCAGCAGGTTAGCAGAATTCTGCCAGTTTCATTTCTTTAGCAGCTTTAAATTCAGATTTCAGTCTTGACAACATTTTTCCATCATTCCATGCAATTTCAACATTTTTGTTCAGATTTGCAGCAACTTCAAGTTTTCTCGTCATTTTCCAGATTTGCAGCAATTTCCAGCTTTTCTATCATTTTACTGCAATTTCCAGATTTGTGACATTTCCAGTTTTGCAATAGATGTTAGTTTGAATTTCTAGATTTAGAACATGCTCAGAGAATTGTAGTTAGTTTATTTTTCTGCAACTGTGTGTGATTTCAATTCTGCAATTTGCCTTTCTCGACAATTTCAATTTAGCAACATTTCATTTTTTGCTATTTTAGATTCTGCTTTTCATGCAAGTTTTAATTCAGTTTTTATTTCCTGTAATTTGATTTCCAGTTCTAGGAATTAGAGGACACACAAAACCCCCAAAAACACTAATTGATCTACAAATAAAACCCTGTTCTTAAATGAATTGAACCTGCAACTGTGACACCTTCTATCGTATACAGCCTTTGGACATCACCCTGGACTGACACATATAATGATTAAATGATGAATGAACAACGACACTCATCATTTTTGGCATCGTTGTCGGGGAACAATCGGTGTTGTTAGGAAAAGTGAAACAGGTCAAGAATTGTGTTGCAATTTTTGAATTACTGCATTTCAGTTTATTTAGTGAATAGGCATGAATGCATAGGCCAAGAGACGAAAGAGGGAGGTTTATCAGGACTAGTTCTGAACCACCAAGGCGTTCTTCATGATCAGATGAAGAATTGCCAGAGCAAGAAATACCTTCTTCACCAACTGAAGCTTTGGACAGATTAGAGCAAGAACTTTTTGCAGCACTTTCTGCTAAACGTTCCCTTAAGTCTGAACCATCCACATCAAACTCAAGAAAGAAAACAACTATGGCAGCACCACTACCACCACTAGGTGGGTATGTTGATGATCCTCCTAAGACTTTTGAATATCCCATACGGTTGGATCCAGCTTTAGATGCTCCCATGAAAACTATTTCTCCATCCATATTGCCAATTTTTAGGGGAACTATTTCAGAAGATCCTGATCAATTTTTGTTTGAATTCAAAGTGTTATGTCAGACTTATGACTACATAAATGATAATCAAAAATTGAAATTGTTTCCTTCTACACTTAAGGATGTTGCTCTCCGATGGTTTATGAGTAATCTTGAACCTAATTCAATCCGTACTTGGGATGACATGGAGACTGCATTCTTACATAAATATCAAGATTATTGTAGAGTACGAAACAGAAAAGATGAGTTGTTTCGGATTAAGCAAGAAGAAGATGAAAGTTTAGAGGATTACCTTGATCGCTTTGCCTTTGTCCAAAAGAGATGTGGTCCTGTAGAACCCGATTTCTTAAAGCCTATCTTCTTAAGAGGATTGCAGGATGAATCTAGGGAAGTGTTAGATTTAATGGGAAAAGGAGACATAGATCAACTTGACCTTGAAGATATTGTGGAGTTATGTAGAAACTATTCCCGCACTCACCAACGGAGAAAGAAAAGGAATTCTGGCAATAATGACATAAAGGAGTTGATGGAGGAAATGGCTAATTTAAAAACTGATATCCTTGTTCAACTCAATTCTGCATTAGGTGAGAGGAACACAAAATCCAATTCTACACCACCTTTGGCAATTTATTGCCCAAGATGCAGGAATAAGCATGCCTTGCAGGATTGCCCTTTAAACAAAACTTCTATTTGTGGAATTTGTTCCAAGGAACATTCAACAGATAGATGTCCTTTGTTGCCTCATCTAAAATCTATCTTGGGCACCCAAACAGAAGAACTTAATGCTATTGGGCAGAGATCCGGTGGTGGCTATACACAATATCCCAATGCTCCTCGGTTTCCAAACTAGGGACAATCTCCTTGGAATATGAATATGCCATGGGGACATGCAGAAGTCCCTGCACAACCTTGGAACCAACCTTGGACAGCTTCTCCAGATTGGTCACAATCTGGATGGATGAACCCACCTTGGCATACCATGCCTCCACAATGGACACAACAAGGACAAATATGGGGACAACAATATCAAGGACAACCATATCCACCACAACAATATCCATCATATCAAGGACAACAAAAGTATCAGGGACAAGCTCAAAACTTGTTGCCTGCTCCTAATCCCAATTTTTAGGGAAGAACACAACATCAACAAATGCAACCAGTAAAACAACCTCCACTCCCAGCTCAGCCTGTGACTAACCCAAATAATACCAGACAAACAACCCCTGTTTATGAGGCTGAGTCTAAAGATTCTGCTACAGTTCATGTACTTGACTGTAGTAACATCCAGCTGTGTTTAGGGAAGGTTTTACCTGAACCTGTTCCACCCACCATTGAAGAAATAAGTGAGAAACAAGAACCTCCAAATCAAGAGACAATGCAACAAAAACAAAAAGATGAAGTAACAAAAAAAATGCAAGAATCTTCTCCAGTAGCATTACCATACCCTGAAAGGTTTGATCATATTGATACTACCCCTGAATCAGAATTAGTGACAGAACTTAAAAAGATGTCAATTTCTCTCCCTTTGTTGCAAGCAATAAGGGATGTGCCTTCACTCAAAAAAACTATTCAGGAGTTATGTATCAAGAAACCTGGTAAAAAGAAGGCCTTTCCTAAAACTGTTCAGGTAGAAGGAAAATTAGCTGATTTATTGTCCGAGAAACTAGTTCCTCCTAAATATAGTGACCCCGGTAGTCCAATAGTTACAATTACTATTGGATTAATGCAAATTCCTAATGTGCTAATTGATCTTGGAGCTGCAATTAATGTTATGACTAAGGACACAATGCAAAAATTGCAGCTCAAGAATCTCAGTCCTACTACCATAGTTTTGGAAATGGCAGATAGGTCAGTTGCTAAACCTGAAGGTATCCTAGAAGACGTAGCCATTGAAGTCTCTTCTTGGGAATATCCTGTAGACTTTTTAGTGTTGCAGCCTAGGAAATCAGTCAACGGATATCCTATCATTCTAGGACGACCTTGGTTGGCTACTGCAACTACTTTTATAGACTGTAGGTCAGGAGAAATGACCATTTCTAATGGTGTTGACCTAAAGAAAATTTATTTGTATCCACCAGCTCAACCTTCAACTAAATTTTTTGGACAAATTTGGTATCCTGAATCTGATGAGGAACAGGAAACCATTGCTACTTTGGCTACAGTTGTAGTAAAAGAACATATTGAAGAAATCACTACACCTGAGAGAGAAATATTCGAGAATGAAACTATCCTAATTGAAACATTACAATCAGAAGGACTAACTGATGATCAAACTCTTGTTCATCGGTTGTTGTGGCAAGAAGAGGAACAAAATTCTGAACTTCTGTCATCCATGCCTAATCAAGAAAGATCATTCATTCTACCACATGGGTGGCATCATCATCTCCTTAACACCTTCAAATGTCCTCTGATTCCACCAGGTATCATTTCTGAGACAGATTCTAGAGTATTTCATACTCTACAGCCACACCATTGTCCATTAAATGCATTAATCAGTAACTATGAAGCAACTAGTTCTATCTATCCAGGGATCAAACAAATTGAAATCCAGCCAGGTAAATTTTTGAACATTAATAGCTGGCTAACTGAGAACCAGGAAGCCCAATTATTTGTAGTCCTACAAAGACATGTTCAAGCTTTTGCATGGAATTATAAAGACATGACTGGAATTCATCCTGAGGTATGTACACATAGGATATATATAGACAACGTAAAACCAGTAAGGCAACCTCAGAGATGTTTGAATCCTGCTCTAAAGGAAATTGTGAAAGAGGAAATTGAAAAACTCTTAGATGTTGGATTCATTTATCCAATTTTTGACAGTAAATGGGTTTCACCATTGGTCATTGTTCCAAAGAAAAATTGTAAAATGAGAGTATGTGTGGATTATAGGGAGTTGAATAAGGCCACACATAAGGATCATTTCCCATTACCATTCATAGACCAAGTATTGGATACCCTTGCTGGAAAGAAATTTTTCTGTTTTCTTGATGGTTTCAGCGGGTATAACCAGATACAAGTTGCCCCAGAAGACCAAGAAAAAACTACCTTTACATGTCCTTGGGGAACCTTTGCTTACAGGGTTTTACCCTTTGGTTTATGTAATGCTCCAGCAACATTTCAGAGAGTTGTTTTAGCAATTTTTTCTGATTTAACCAATGAAAGTGTTGAAATTTATATGGATGATTTCACGGTGTTTGGAAATAGTTTTGAATATGCATTAGAACAGCTTGAAAAAGTGTTGATTCACTATGAAACATACCACCTCTCTCTGAATCCTGAGAAATGCTTCTTAATGATGGAGGAAGGAATTGTCCTTGGACATCATATCTCTTCTTATGGAATCAAGGTTGATCCTAAGAAGGTTGAAGTCATCAAAAACCTCCCTCCTCCACAAACTCAAACTGATGTACGTAGTTTCTTAGGGCACATTGGTTTTTATCGTAGATTCATTGCTAACTTCAGCACTATAGCAAATCCTATGTTTGCTTTACTCATGAAGGATTCTGAATTTGTTTGGTCTTCCGAATGTCAAACTTCTTTTGAAGACTTGAAGGAAAAGTTAACCACTCCACCTGTATTAAGAGGTCCTAATTGGGAGTTACCCTTTCATATTCAAACTGATGCTTCCAATACTGCTATAGGAGTTGTATTAGGACAGATTGAAAATGGGGAGCATTATGCTATTTACTATATCAGTAAAAACTTGACAGGAGCTGAGAAAAACTACACTACTACTGAAAAAGAATTCTTGGCTGTAATCTATGCTATTAACAAATTCCGACACTACATCACAGGGTATCAAGTATTCATCCATACAGATCATACTGCAATCAAATACTTGATGAATAAACCATTGGTTAGTGCAAGAATTATTCGTTGGTTGATTCTATTGCAGGAATTTGATGTTACCATAGTAAACAAGCCTGGGAAATCTAATGTAGTTGCAGATTTCTTGTCAAGAATACCAAATGCAGATACAGGGGAAGTTGTAGAAGATACCTTTCCAGATGAAAAGTTGTTTGTTATTTCTGTACAATCTCCATGGTTTGCGGACATAGCTAATTACTTGGCTACAAGGAAGATTCCTCTTCACTTTACCCCCAAACAAAAGAAACAATTAATTAAGCAAAGTTCTTCTTTTCAATGGATAGAGGGCTTACTGTTTAAATGCAGTCCTGATCATGTTTTACGCAGGTGTATCCGCCAGGATGAAGTATATGATATCCTACGGGCATGCCATGATGAACCATCAGGAGGGCATTATTCAGTCAAAAGTACTATTCATAAAATCTTGGGAACCAGATATTATTGGCCATCTTTGCATAAAGATGTAAGGAAGTACATTAGACATTGTGATGCTTGCCAGAGAATGGGAAAACCTACCTTTACTAATGAAATGCCATTACAACCTCAAATAGGAACAGAACCATTTGAAATATGGGGTTTAGATTTCGTAGGACCCATTAATCCCTCTTCCCAAGGCAAAGTGCATATCTTGGTATGTACTGATTATGTTACCAAATGGGTAGAAGCTCGTGCCTTTAAGCATGCTAGAGAGGAAAAAGTTGCTGATTTTCTCGTATTCACAGATTTTTCTGCGTTTTGGAGCCCCACAATCCATCACAACTGATCAAGGACCCCAATTTACTTCAAAAGTTGTTGAAGCCTTCACTCAACTCTATCAAGTCAAACACAGAAAATCCTCACCTTATCATCCACAAGCCAATGGCCAAGTTGAAGTGACCAATAGGGAATTAGAACGAATTCTGACCAAAACAGTAGCAGTCCATAAAAGAAATTGGCTGGACAAATTACCAGAAGCTATTTGGGCTTATAATACCACTTGGAAATCTACCACTGGATTTACGCCCTATGAATTGGTCTATGGAAAGAAACCGCTTTTGCCTATTGAGTTTGAATTACTAACTCTTTGAACTGCTTTGGAAGTAGGTATTGATCTGTCGCAGGCACAAGAAGATCGTATTCTACAACTTGATGCATTGGATGAACTACGCATGGATGCACTGCATCAGACGGAGATAATCCAAGCACAACGGAAGATGTGGCATGATAGTCACATAAAGCAACAAAAATTTCAGCAAGGTGACTGGGCCTTGTTGTTTGATTCACAATACAAGGATTTCCCTGGAAAGTTGCAGACCAGATGGCTTGGACCATATCAAATTGAGGAAGTATTTGACAATGGAGTTGTTCGCCTTACACCTATCGATGACTCACAACGCAAATTGGTGGTAAATGGACATCGTCTTCGTATGTACCATAAACCACAAAACAAGGAGGAATTTCTCAAGCAATTGGGAAGTTTGGATGTACACATTTGGGAAGAAAGCTCTTCTTCCATCTCGAATTCAGCAGAATGATACAAATTATAAAAAAAATAAAAAAAAAAAGAAAAAAAGAGAAAAAAATAATAAATAAAAACTCAGAAAGTGAAAACCTCTTTGAGGCGCTCCTGAGTTGGGTTTACATGAAAACCGGGGTTTCGGCATGTTTACCTAGTTGGTTTCACCCTCATTGTTCCATGACCATTGTTTCATCTATTTTCAGATTGCACCTGCCTTAGTTCAAAGATTGATTTGCTGGAAATTTCAGCAGGAGCATCCTGAAATGTAGATAAAATGGTTTTAACAGGTATGTGTCTTTTCATTTTCTGAATAGAGTAAATCATTAGTATATAAGTGTATATATCCTTGATTAGTATAAAGCATGTAAAAAGGGGAATCAAAAGTAGAAAGTGTTTTACAAATGCCTCTGCCTAATTCTTCTCTAGAATGCAAAAGTGAAAACTACGCGACCAGAATCAAAGCAGAATAAACCGTCCAAAGCGCAGGAATGAACTATTTTATTCCCAAAGCGCAGGAATGGACTGTTTTATTCCCAAAGCGTAGGAATGAACTGTTTAAATCACTAAGCGCAGGAATAAGTCATTAAGGGCAGGAATGGGTTTCGTGTAAAAATTTATGACACGTGTCCTGCGGTGATTTATTTGGTGGAAAATGGAAAGTTCAAGTCTTGGATTCCGTGCAACATGCGAAAGTTGACAACCATAACAAAATCAAGCAAAAATTAGGGGTTGACGACGTCGTAAACACTGCCACGACATTCTGCATGTTTCGAAGCAGTTTCGACGCTGAAGATTAAAAAGCCCTAAAAACAGAGAACACAGACGCAGGTCATAAAAATTTACAGCCACCGACACATAGAAAGCAGCAGAAGATACCATGGGCGGAAAGAAGGTTAGAGCAGAACCTGAGAACATCAGCTACCTGGAAACAGATGTTGCGTCCCTGCAAATTTTTACCAATGGAGGATTTCTGCCGTTTCTACGCAAATTCGACGGTTATTCTGAGGGCCTGGTGACAGAATTCGCACGTACCTTCCGAAATGATAGAGTACATATTGCTGGGATGTTTATCCAGGTAACCCCCAAAATACTTAGTCAGATTACTGAATTTCCCCTTCAAGGTTTGCAAATTGTTAAAACCGACAGAAATACTTTACCAGACCTAGTGAATCAATTTACGAAAGAAGGGGATAGGCAAATCAAATTTTTGATGAATAAAAATGTATGTAAAGGGGTAAAGAGGTCCAGTTTGTAGTCTCCTTGGGATGATGTCACAATGTGGGTAATGCGGTACATTACCTATGATGACCAGTTTCCTGTTGTGTCTGGCCCACACCTCCGAATCCTCAACCATTTGCGCCATGGAGCAGCTAGACCAGAATGTAGGGTCAACATTCCTCTGTATCTTTACCAGGAACTTAAAGCCATGGCCCTAAAGTACCAAGCAGGGAAGGGAAGCCCTAAACATCATGGGCTAATTAAACTCATTTGTAAATACCATTTTAGGGGAAACCCTAGGAACTTTGAACGTTTTTTCTCTCCCTGGGCAGAAATTAATGATGCAAACTCAGCACCAGAGGGAGAGGAAACAGAAGAGGAAACAGAGGAAGATGCAGAAGAAAATCCTCAGCCAGAACCCTCTGAACATAGAAATTCCCCTTCACCTGACAGTCCCCCATCTTCCAGAATTAGGAGACAACATGCATCAACATCTGAATCCTGGATAAAAAGAAGAAGGGTGACATTTGCAGACAATGTACAGCCCAACAGAGAAACTGGGGGTTCCAGTGAGCAGGCATCTGCTCCAGAATCAACAACAGAACCCATGTCTATTCTTGACCCAACAGAACAATCTATAGTTGCTCCAGAACAAGCAGAAGCTGCATCTACTCAGGAACATCCAAAACCTACAGGGTTGAGAAGGTCTGCAAGACTTCAGAAAACAAAAACCTTGTCAGATACACCAGTACATATTGCAGACCCAATCAGTTTGTAGAAGAAGAAATTAGGACAGACAGTTCATAGGAAGCTGCACAGGAAACAAAAATACAACCAATGGAATTTGACCTAACAATAGAAGAAACTGTAATAAGCCCTATCCGTCCATTGGTTGATTATACTGATTCTGAGTCTGAGGAGCATTTAGACTTCAATGTTGAACCAGCTAGGATTGAGGAGCATACTCCCATGTATTCTAAGTCTGACAAATATTCCAAATTTGAAAAATATACTGAGTCTGAGATGCATTCTGAGTCTGAGACACATTCTGGGTCTGAATCTGAGGAGGAAGTTGACATCCACACTCAGTTGCATGCTGCAAGGAGTGTTATTAAAACCCAGACCAAATGGATTGATCATGCTGAAGAGGCCATGAAAGAAAAAGATCAACAAATTTTTTTGCTGCAACAACAAGTTCAAGAATTGCAAAACAAATTGTTGCAGCTGGAAAATTAGTCTACAGGGTTGACAGAAATAGTACCTGATGAATGGGCTCAAATTCTCCTAGATTTGGCTGGACAATCAGAAGATGACACAACACAGGCACAGGAATCACCTGTTGCAGATGCAGCAGGAGTAGAAACATCTGATGATATGCTTTTGCAAGAAAATCCATCTAAAATTTTGATGAAGAATGACAGTTTCCCTCAGTAGGACATTCAAACATTTCTTGTGCAGGACCAAATAGTTGCAGCTCCGGAACAATTGTCCACACTCTCTCCTCTGGCACAAATGCTTCCTCATGAAATTCCAATCACTATAGTTACAGTAGAATAGGGGACACAGACAGATTTGCCAATAGCAACATCAACTGTGGAAGTTGGTGTACAGGTCAACATAGTGGCACAGATGCAACCGATTTTGAGGCCCCCAAACACAGTGCCCTTGACTAGGTACAATGAAGACCTAGCCTATTGGATGACTCAGTGTCATCAATTAGAGGGGAAAATTGCAACTTTGAACTCTGCCACAACCAAACTAGCAGAGAAAGAAACAAAAGTCAACAGGTTGAAAACACAGGTAAAAGATGTATGTCAAATTGCAGAGTATGCAATACAGTGCAGAAGACCACCTAGGTTCTACAACCTCCTACTCAAGGAGAGGTACCTACGTTGGTAGATTATGAGACTGGTTTCTGAGCTCCCTCACCAGTTGACCACTCCTACAGAATTTGTGGAAGCCTTTGTGCAGAGTCCAGCAGAGCAGCAGAACTTAATATGTGAGTTATTCTTACATAACTTCTTTTTGCCAACAGAGAGTATGTTTCTGCCTCACCTGTATACAGGAGATTTACAACTGAGGGCCTTTATGTCCACCTTACAAAATCATATTTATTGGGACTCAGAGAAGAAGATAGCTAAGGACTTAGAATCATAGGTAGTTTTACTTGTCAGGCCTGCTCCTCTCAATCATAGGGACTGTACCAACAATCACTATTCCTTCATGAGGGATCCTAGAATGAGACAACTTTATCTAGGAAATCTGCAAAAAGGTATAACTCAATTTCAAAAATTTTGTGCAGATTTCTTTGATGATGTTGTGGCAGCATGTAAGAACAGATGGGGTGAATTGTCTATCTCCCTACAAAAATGGGAGCCAATTTCTCCCACTAACCTGTTTTGGTCAAGGAGAAGGGCAGAAGGTATTATACACATTATTTCAGAAATCAAAGAACATTGGATAGGGCTAAGATACAGAATGCCCATAGTCATCACTCCTGTCCCCTATTTCTTTGATAATGATCCACAACCTGATGAGCACTTCCAACAATGGTTTCAGTCTGTAAAAATAGTCAGTGGATTCTACAAAATTGGTGGTGCATTGTTAAAATTTTATGAAAGATGTCTAGATCTGGACCTATGTGCCTCAGTAGCTGCACAAAATGCATGAGGACATGCATTACCATAAGTTGGGAGGAAAATGATGAGGCCAAGAATTGCCTCATCTATGAACACTTTTTGGATACATTCTAATTATTTGAATCACCCTTTTTATTATGTTTCTATGCTAATTTTGGGTAAAATGCATTATGTACTGATATTTGCATATTCTGAAATGATAAGTGCATATATTCTGTTTTACTGTTTCTTTCTGCAGTTTCACCTATTTTTTAGCTAATTTATCAGTAGTGATTCAGAATCAGTAGTAATTGTTGAATGTTTGGTGCTTAATAGTAATATTCCTCTGTTTGAACTAATTCAATTGCAAAAGGTGCCAAAGACCTTGTCCCCTGTAGCTGACTGTGTAGGAAAATAGACTATGACTGTGATAGTTCCAGCTAGCCGTACATTTACAACAGGGCTTGGAAACAGTCACTCCAGCACGTGCCACCAATACAAAAAGGATGTACAAGATAAAGGAAAACATTCTAGGCAGTCAAATACTTCTTCCCTACGCATTTGGAGCACGAAATAATAACTAAATGTCACTTCCTGTTATTCCAGAGCAGTGCAGGAATAATAGCGTAGGAATAGGGAATAGCGTAGGAACAACAGAAGATGGTCAAAAAGTGACAGATCGATAGAGGAAAGTATTGACAATTGACCAAAAGTTGTCCCAACTCATGTTAACTAATTTTCTCAATGAATGCAGCTTAATAAGGTTGAATAGATCAAGTTTGACAAAGCAAGCTCATGCATTCTAGGAAACAGTTGTGCAAACAGTTGTAAATCCCTACAAATCAGTAATCAAGTATATCAGCATAATATTATAAATAAGAGAGCTCCCAGCACGGTTGAGCATATAGAATATAGGCATATAGTCATATAGGAGACATAGAGAAATAGAGAGTGCAGTTGTTTTTGTAGCAGAATAGTAATCTGTAGGTTTTTCCTGCATTACTGTAATGCATTTCCAGATTGAATAAAAAGGTGCAATTTTTAGTTCTCAATTGGCATGTTGAGTTGATTATTAGTATTTAGGTTTTCTTAGCATAACTCTTCACCTTCATCTGGTTCTGGAAGCAAGGGCCACTTGCAGGACCAGAGGAAGGCATCTTCTAACAGAATACATTGCTAATTCCTTGTCAGTAGCAGAGTTAGCGAATCTCGCCAGTTTCATTTCTTTAGCAGACTTTAAATTCAGATTTCAGTCTTGACAGCATTTTTCCATCATTCCATGCAATTTCAACATTTTTGTTCAGATTTGCAGCAACTTCAAGTTTTCTGTCATTTTCCAGATTTGCAGCAATTTCCAGCTTTTCTATCATTTTACTGCAATTTCCAGATTTGTGACATTTCCAGTTTTGCAATAGATGTTAGTTTGAATTTCTAGATTTAGAACATGCTCAGAGAATTGTAGTTAGTTTATTTTTCTGCAACTGTGTGTGATTTCAATTCTGCAATTTGCCTTTCTGACAATTTCAATTTAGCAACATTTCATTTTTTGCTATTTCAGATTCTGCTTTTCATGCAAGTTTTAATTCAGTTTTATTTCTTGTAATTTGATTTCCAGTTCTAGGAATTAGAGGACACACAAAACCCCCAAAAACACTAATTGATCTACAAATAAAACCCTGTTCTTAAATGAATTGAACCTGCAACTGTGACACCTTCTATCGTATACAACCTTTGGACATCGCCCTGGACTGACACATATAATGATTAAATGATGAATGAACAATGACACTCATCACTAGGGAGTTGCCTCTACACATTACAAACATTGATGATGAGTATAAGTGCTATGTTTCCTACTGGCCTCATGAGGGGGAGGTTTTTCGTAGTAGCACTCATGCTGGTGAGACATAGCATTACATTACCCAATTTGCAACACTTAGGTCAGATGATATCTAGTGGTGACCCTACATGGATTATCCTAACTGGCCTAAGGCCGATGAGAGGCTTTGACGGGCTCATTGAGATAGATGGCTACTCAGCTATAAGACCAATATTAGAGAGTTTTAGTTTTTATCTCATGTCCTATGGTAGTTTGTCATGGTGTAAGACATCCTAGAGATCCCATTTATTTACAGGTACTTGGCTCTGGAGAGGGATCTATCATGGATCTAGCTTCCAACTCTAGGTGATGATCCTAATGATTTCTAGGAGACTGGGGTTGACATAGCGGTGACCACTTCTATGTACAATGGATGGTGGTCTCTATTCTACTAGTATGAGATAAGATCTCTGGGCCGAGCAGTAGATCAGGCCAGAGTAGATGTGGATCCTAATGAGTGCAAGGTGTGCCAGTGGATAAAGGGTGGCTAGGGTGTAGAGGCTATCGCTAAGGAGGCTCCTAAGATTGATCCTAATGAGGAGGCTCAAGAGGAGGATGAGGTCCCTCTTGACAGTATAGAGGGGATACTTTTAGCACATGTGATTGACTTGCAGAGTCATCTTGGGTGATTCTAGATGTAGTAGAGGGAGCATGACACTACTATCGCTACTCTATAGGTGTAGCTGACAGAGAGAGATCACCGATTGATGTAGGTGGAGCATGAGATTGTTAGCCTGACAACATAGGTGACCATAGTAGAGACCCAGGTTAGTGAGCTCACTCATGCTCATGACTTGATAAAGGCATATAGGGATGCAGCCATAGCAAAGCGAGATTTACTCAGGGTAAAGAGGGGGGGTCCTCCATCCTCTCAGGTGATTATGGGGCCTCTAGCAGCACCATCAATAGTAATACTAGGTGGACGAGATCCTATGGTAGATATTCAATGTCGACAGGGTTTACTTATGAGTTCCAATGAGAGGTATGCATCCAAGATTGCTCGGGTAGACTAGCTGGTTGGATACATTCAGATGCTGGGTGCAGAGGTTCCTAGGGATCCATATGCTCCAAAGTCCCAGCAGACTAGATCTTGGACTATAAGATAGTCTAATGCTAGCTCTAGAAATTTCACCCATCAAAGCGAGAGGACACATAGGTCCTCTAGTATGCATGGTGGTAACAATCATACCAGGACCAGGGAGGTAGGGTAGTCTTCTACAACATCCAGTCATAGGTCCTAGTGCACAAAGGTGCCCATAGCATAGGGGGTATTTGGATGAGTGCTAGACCTCTTCGGGCTAGGTGGTACTCAGGGCTCATAGCAGGATCCACAACAGTCAGTAGGGTAGTAGGTAGAGTAGGCTCTTGAGCATAGTACTGAGGGAGACGATGAGAGCTATGGTACAGGGGGAGCAGATCAAAGCTAGAGCTCTACTATTACATGACACATTTTTGATATATCTCATTTTTGGTGTAAGGTCAAGGACATACACATTTGTAGCCTGCGGGTATTTTTGTACTCTCGATGTACTATGAGAAACACATTATATATAATATAATCATTATTATGGCTCATTTATTGTGTACTCATTTATTTTTAATTTTCTGTTTATGTTATATACATGGATGCAATACTTATGTTATACTGATGCTATGTGATGTGATGTATGGATGACATGCAATAGATAGCTATTTGATTTATGATGATGATATGCAATGATCTTAGATGCTTAGATGTGTTTTTTGATGGATGCATATGGATGCGATGTTTTCTCTTAACGCATATTTGATATTGCTTTCTTTTCATGCATTAATGTATGTAATGCTTTATTTACACAATGCTGATCTAATGTAAATGAACCTATACGCTTTTTCACTTAAAACATAAGGAATGAATGCAAATATATTTATCAATCTAATGGATGACACCACAGAATGTATAAAAATCATGAATGTAATTGAAAATCCTTAATATAATAATTTAATCAATTAATCACCCATATATGAAATGCAATGGTATGCGATGTTTATAATGCAAATGATATAATGTGTCATTCATTTTTCTTTTGCAATTTTAAAAAATGTGCACGATATAGTCAGAGGCCACCTAAATATTATTGCTCATATCCATCCGATATCTATCCTATATGTTGATTGTACTTTTTATAATGATGTATCATGGGTTTGATACTTTGTAATTTGATGATTTATATGGTTGTCATTTTTGACACTTTGTTGCTATGGGAAATTTTTTTGAGGTTTTCCATGAGACTCAAACACCCTAATAGACTTATCAGAAGTTACATACTAACCACACTAGACTTTTGAGATAAAAAGCTTTTCCTAGGATAGACCCTAACGGTTCATTATCCCTATGTGTGCAAATTATTATTTAAGAATAAAACACGAGCGTTCCTCGATGTCAGGCAGGATTCTTTCAGCCCATTGCTAATATAGGGGTTCCACAAATGTCTTATCCAATCTCAAGTTTATATTTTAGTTGGACTAAGCCACTAGGAAATGCAAGACACCTGAAGCTAGCTCTTCCACATTCAAACATTGGTCTTGTTCATAAGCGAGATGCTAATGCATCAGACATATCGTCATGCGTAAGGTATAGTAGTATTGACAATTCCAGGGATTTAGGATCATTCCTTTCTATCCTTCAATTTTTGGGATACTTGCTCATATGTAGTGAAGCAAGGGAGTCGGTTCCATATTATTTTTGAACTATCTTTGAATATTCATTTGATCTCTCTTCGAACTAGATTTTGGATCTTATTTTGATCTCCACTAAAAATTTTGATTTATGATCTTTATTTGATCTTCACTTTGAACTTTGATTTAAGCCTATTTTTTTATCTTTACTTGATCTTCACTTTTCGACATTTACATTTGATAATTTTCTTTAGAAACTTTCCTTTGGAGAGATTTACATGGAAAAACTATTTCTGGTATATCGATTGAGAATATCTATCTTGTGATATCAATATGGGATATCACTTTGGGGATTCAATCTATGATATCGATCTAGGGTATCAATCATGAGGATTGATATGGGATATCTCTTTGGGATATGCTCATTTTATCATAAATAAGGGATTCTAAATAGGGAACTAACCTGACCTTTTACCAACTACCAACATTTCCCACACCATCCGCACAGAGGGATAAGAAAGAATAACTCTTTTTGCTTCAGGATACCTGTATCGCTCTAAATTTTTTGCATCCTTACCTTCAGGCTATAGGATCCACGCCTGAAAGGGGATGTGAGAAGGATGAGACAATACCTTAGACTGAGAGGCCCTTTGAAGGTTGCGCCTCTCGGGGGAGGGGTATAAGGGTGAATTTATGATAGATGATGGGTTCACCAGGAAACTTTGAGTGGCAGTTTCCATGCCTAGGTTGAGAATGTGTTTGATGTGTTCATTTTGTACTTTAATCATTCATATCCTAGGTTTGGCCAAGATGAATCTAAGCTATTCTATATGCCAATGCTAATTTATATGGATACAAAAAACATGAATAAGTGCTAAACATAGAAAGTGTGCTAAATAAGACAAAATGTACCTGATTTCGGATGTCTGATGAAGATTCTAAGGTTTGTAGAAGTCCATATCGTCTCAAATATTACATAATCATTTGTAGTTGCACAAAATTGTCTTAGATCATAATCGGTCATCTAAGATCATACGTGATCATCGTCGACCTGACGACTTCGTCAAATGAATTTTTCAGAAACCTACAATCACAGAAACAGATACCAAAGACCAAAAATGCAACTGCAAAAGCAAGGGGAAATGATAGAAATAACAGTAAACCTACCTAAATGATAGATCCAGATAAAAATTAAAGGAAATGCATTAATTTAATAATTTATTTTAACTTTATCATGCATCTATGCTAAATTAGGTGAACTCTAGAATGTAGAAATAGAATAAACTAAGTTAATGCATAAGGAAATGAAGAGAGAAGATAAAAAAAATGCAAACTCTAGGCTCTGATTTCCCCCAATTGTACGAGATCGTTGTCGATATATGACAGGATCATCTGAAATTGTCCGAAATCGCCAGCGATGATCCGAGTTGCTCCAGCTAAAAAATAGTAAAATTCCTGCAATAAAAACTTGAAATACACAATGCAAACAATGGTGCGAAGGTGTTCTAATGCACAGGAAACTAAAGTTGCAGGGGAAATCAGCCAGGGGGAAGTCAAGAAAAAGCCTAAGTTTATCTAGGATTAAGGGAGAGGTTAGGAGGTTGGAGATCACCCCAATTTGGGAGATCTCTAACGGGGGAGACTCTAACCGTGCAGACACACTTTCTGCCCAAGTTAGAGAAGCTGTTGAAACAAAAGCTAATTATGAAAATTTGATTTTGGGATGAAATCGTCTGGACGTTCTGTTCCAGACGAATTCATCTGATCTGGGATGATTTCATCTGATCGACGACGATATCGTCTAATGGTCAAAACAACTCCTAAAAATGGCATGAAAAATAAGGGGAGTGGGTAATGGGCATTTAACGAGCGGTTTCGAGGTTAAAATTCAAATTTTATCTTTTTACTAAGGTTTAACTGCGCCAATTTTAGGGTGCTACATTTTGCCCCCTCTTTAGCAAATTTTCCAAAGACAATGCGTTAAAGACGAGTTCTTCTCGTTTTATGAGAAAGCAAAAATTTACTCAATTTTATAGACGACGATTCTAGGTCAAATCGTACAACTGCTTACTATGGTGCCCCCTCCGTGTTTTAACCCAAATCGAACGTTTGAGGTAAAAGCACGAAAAAGCAAAATTAAAAAAAAAAACCCTAATTCATTTTTTTACTGTTCATTTTCACTGTTTTTAGAGCTCTGCAGACAAAATGGTCGAAACCACGCACAAATCGATAGAGGTCCGATGCGGGCTACGGGTAAGGATCAAAACTTAGTGAATTATGTTTTTAATTGGATTTCTGTAATTTTTTATTTAAATTTTGACTATTTTGGGGCATCGCGGCCATTTTTAGGCCATCGACGACATAGGGATGAAATTGTCCCAATTTCGTCAAAATCGTCCCTAGATCGTTGATTTCGTCAAGGGGCAAAATCGGCAAAATAGGGGCGATCCTGTCCAACAAGGGGCAATCCCCAAGTTGCAAAATTAGAGATGATTTCGTCCTACCAAGGATGATTTGACCCAATTTAGGACGATATCATCCAATGGTGGACGATATCATCATTTTTTTTAGAAGATTAAATTGATTTAACTGATTTTAATGATTATCTATTGATGATTTTTATTGTTTGATTATTTATTTTGTAGAGGGAATTACTAAAAAGTCAGGAGTGGAAATACGGGGGGCTAAGGGATGACATGGCCACACTCAATCAGGAGGATCGAGACCAACTGGTACAGGTCAGACTACAACATGTGGCAGAGATGCCACAAATACTGATAGACATGGGGCTACTGACAGCCCTAGCAGAGAGATGGTATCTGGGGTCATCCTACTTTTGGTTACCAACAGGGGAGATGGATCCCACTCTAGAGGATGTATGGAGGATCTTGAGGATCCCCATACAAGGGCAATTTATGAATCCTTTGGCCAATCAAGGCCAGGCTATGATGAGGTTGTGCAGAGACCCGAGCTTCGCCCTAGAGAAGGGTGGAGTGAACATCGAGTCTCTGAGGTAGATGCATGGGGCATCTAGGTTGACTCAGGTTTTGGTAGGGGTAGTGGGTGGCCTACTGCTATGCCACCAGAGTGGGTGTAGATTGCCATGGCTCCTTTTAGATGTGGTCTACGACATGAGATACCATGAGTACAAATTTGCATGGGATAGCTTTGTACTGTGCCGACTGTATAGGATCCTACATGGGGTCGTATACAAGGGAGGTCAATGTCTAGTTTTGACATCGCTACTATAGATATGGTGCTAGGAGCACATCATGGTGCAGAGGCTGGTAGGACTCCCACTGATAGGGGTTGACTAGGAGAGACCTCGAGTTTTCTATTGGTGGCTCTAGAGAGGGTCATAGCGATAGATAGATTTTTCGATGTCACGGAGGTTACTAGATGACCTCATCCCTGACTAGATCACCTTGAGGCCATGGAGAGAGCATCCAGGGTGGGGAGTGGACAGACAAGAGTTGGCTCACATAAACCAATTCTGCTAGCTGAGGATGGAGTGGGGAGAGGTAGAGCTCCACCGCTATGACCAAGTTTTGTGATAGTTTGGTCTACAGTAGGGGATCCCATCTCTCAAGGACTATGAGTACTCTCGGACTATTCAGGATAATACCACACTGAGCGGGGCTCCATATATGTAGCGATTTTGGAGTCAAGACATGGATGATGCCCCTATACAGCCAGTGGATGGGGATGACGCTGGGTCACTGATGGATACGATGCATGGTACGTAGGCATCTGCCCTCCTCGAATGACGAGGGCATAGGGTTCGATGCACGTGATTGTGTGACAGATGGGGAGGCAACGCCAGGCTGCCATTGAGGAAGCGCAAGGTCGCAAAGGGAGAGAGCAATGATGGTCTCCACAGGAGAGATGCTAGAGGATGCCACAGGCTCCGTAGAGATTGCAACAGATAGGGAGGAGGGAGGAGGGATTCCCTTCTCAATAGGGGGAGAGGCCACCATCACCCGATAAGGGCAAGGGTGTCGAGGTGGGGGAGAGTAGCGATATGGTGGCTCTCTAGGCTGAGGTTTCCTGCCTTCGGGCTCAGGTGCAAACACTATAGGATGAGGCTACACAGCTTAGGGCTCAGAGCAAAGGGGCGAGCATGCAAGATTTGGCACGGTCTATGGCTCAGACCATGTTATATCAGGGAGTATACTTCCAGCTGGTTCCAAAGAGCTAGAGGTTATAGCTACCAATCGACATTATGGAATCGATCAGGGTAGGATCATCGAGGAAATCCTCACGATAGATAGAGAGGACCCGAGACACAGCACGGACCTCTATGGGACCACATCCTCCACCTCAGGGTGGGAGAGGATATGAGGCTAAGATCTCGAGGGCTTCTTAAGACTAGCTGTTATAGACTGGATTGGATTTATTTTTTGAGAGGATTGAGTATGCCAGGGTATAGATTGTGGCATACCAATCCAGTTGTGATATATAATTTGATATATATATGATATTTTTTTTGTTTGTGATATGACTTTTCGATATGTTTGATGATGCTTCAATTTTAGAATTGTTGATTGATTATTCATGTAATTATGTCATTTGGAAATAGTATAATTTTATGTCATGCTGTAAAATTTAAATGAAATAACCTGATGTAAACAAATTGGTTGTTTGGTGGTGTGATTTGAGAAAAAATAAAAGGGACTTCTAACAATAATTTTAAAGGACATTGTCACTATTATAGACCATTTCATGGATTCGCCGCTCGCTAGGTCGTCAAGCTAATCCCAGTATAGAAATATTGCTAAAATTAAAAGAGTGCTTAAGAGACTGTCTTAAGGCTTTGTGTTGTGATGATGAAAAATGATGATGGTGATGATTTGTTTTCATATTTTCATGAAAATATTATGCATGAAATATATAAAAAAATATGATTTTTGTTAGGCATAAAATTCCTAAGTGTGATAAAATTTTGAACAATTCCTTAGGAATTATACCATCATTGCAAAATTGAATGTTGACATAATGAAATTGAATAGAAAAAGTGTTCGTTCTTTTTAAAGCACAATTGTGTAATATAATGATATAAGCCATATGTTTTTATAAATAATAATGAATGGGAAATAAAATTAGAACAATGGTTTGCGCTAGGCATAGAATTACAGGTATAGACTTATACCATCATTGCGAAATCTAAAAAAGTAATTTTATTGCATAATTTGATTTTTGATTTTGAGATAAATAGAAAAAATATATAAACGTGACTTTATTGCTAGATTTTTGAATATGTTGTTGAAAGAAATTTTGGATTTTTGAAAAAAATGTATGTAATTTTTTTATACTAAACAGATGTTCTTAAATAAGAAGATGAAATTATTCCAAAAAGAGTTGTAGAAATATTTTAAATTATCTCAAAAACAAAATGTATATTTATAAGGAACCCTCATGTGCATATATGAGTTCATTGCTGATCTTGATTTGTCATAATGATACAAAATCTCTCAAATACAAATGTGTGTGCAATTGTATTGTTCATTCACCAATTTTGAGCAAGATAATTTGATACAAGTAATTTGAATTAACCAAATAATTATTCATTGACCATGATTTATATGCATGTAACCATACCAGACTACTATGTAAGTCGGGTCATCAAGAGCTAGCGATCCATAAGCAGATATAGGTCTGTACAAAATAAGGTCGCTAATGTGATAGACATATCACCACACGAGGGATTACCCAAGGCCAAGCGGGTTGGGCATAAACCACCTGTTATGGGGCTTACCTCACAGTTTTCGAATAATTGAAAATTCTAGGGATTCAAGCTCATTCACCCTTATTTTCTTTTTCAAGGGGTAGGGAAAGGGATTTTATTGCTTTTTGTTTTTTATTTTTCTTTTTCTCTTCTTTCTCTTTTTTTTTTTGTATTTTTTCTTGGAACTGAGATAATGCTGAAATATTACTGCGATGGTACAAAATAATATTTTTCTTTTTCTCATTTTCTTTGACTTTTATTTTTCTTCCTATACTAGGGATACTTGCTCGGATTGGTTGTAGAGCAAGGGATTTTTATTCTGGGCAGGGGTGAGCTTTTCCTTTTATCAATTCTCAAAGATTCTAGACCATGTGCATGATAGGATAGCAGGGGAAACTTTTCGCTCAAGAAACCATTTCTACTATGTAGCATCATATCGAATTTGCAATGAAATCATTTTAATGTGAAAATATATGCTTGGTTCAAGTAAATAACAAGATCAGTTCTCTATGCTCAAAACTTTATTTAATTCAAATATGGACTTTGATATAAGAGAGATTAATAATCATACCAAATAAAATCAAGATATTTATGCATGTGAGTGTGAAAGTGCGGGATTCCAAATAAATGTTAATTTATCCAAAATAACTGAAAATATAACTGCAATACTTCAAGAATTGACAAGTACGAAAATAAAAGATGTTTTTGAATATTTTGATGATTTTGATGTTTTTATATTTTGATTTTGATTGATGAATTGAGAAGATACATAATGTGATTATTTTTGAAATTTTTATATGAATGACTAAAATGAAACAACATGCAAAATAACAATATATACAATGATGAAATGACTAGATTTATGCATAATAGCATTTAAGATGCATAATGTTCATAGGTTCTTTAAGATCTTTACCATCTAAGGTAGATAATCTGTATGCTCCCGAGCCAAATTTAGCAGTGATGATATATGATCCAAGCCAGTTAGGTTCAATTTTACCTTTAATATCTTTAGTTGCATTAGTATTTTTTGATTTTCTTTTAAGACAAGATCACCGATCTCAAAGGATCGATGATGAACTTTCTTGAGGTATGCTCATTTAAGCTTATTCTAGTAGACACGAAGATGTTCCAAAGCATTGATGTGCTTCTCATCTAGGAGTTCCAGCTGACTAAATCTTCCAGCACGATATTCAACTCCTACTTCAGTATCTTGAAGTAGCAAAGCCAAAGAAAGAACTTCTAATTCAAAGGTAAAAACTGCTTCAGCACCATAAACCAAAACAAAAGGTGAAGTGCCCGTGGGAGTACGAACACTAGTTCGATAAGCCCATAAAGCAGGATATAGTTGAATGTGCCAATCTCGGCCAGATTTTTTGACCAGTCTTTTAAGGATTTTGATTAATTTTTTATTAGATGCTTCTGCTTGGACATTACCCTGAGGATAATAGGGAATGGACCAACGATGTTGAATTTTATATTTTTGACATAATTTCTTGACATCTTTATTTTTGAAACAAGTTCCATTATCCGAGATGAGATTTTCAAGAATTTCAAACCTACAAATAATTTGATTAAAAATAAACTTGGAAACTTGGGTTCTAGTGTAAGAAGCTAAGGGCATAGCTTCAACCCACTTCGTGAAATACTCGGTGATGGTTATGATGAATTTGTGTCCATCGGATGATGTAGGATTGATTTTTCCAATGATGTCTAAGCCCCATTTTGAAAATGGCCAAGGAGATGAAATAGCCTGCAATTCTTGTGCAGGGGCATGGACAAGGTCAGTGTGTTTCTGGCACTTGTCGCAATGGCACGCGTAATCATGTGCATAATTTTCCATGGTAGGCCAAAAATATCCTATCCTAAGGAGCTTCTTAGCAATGGTGCTATCACTAAAATGTCCCCCATAAGATCCATCGTGGGCTTCACTCAAAGCTGATCTAGATTCTTCTAGATTCAAACATCTCAATAGGATGCCTTCAAAAGATCTCCTATACAATGTATTGGCAATAATTACGAAGTGACTTGTTCGTCTACGTAATAACCGGTGCTGGTTGCTATTACAACCTTTAGGGAAGGTCCCATTGTGAATAAAATTGAATATATCAGTGTACCAAAGTTTAGGAGTAGTATCATTGATCAAAAACACATCCAAAGGTTCTAAGCATGATTTATTTGAAGTGGGTTCCTGGAGTCAACGAATAATGATGGTAGCATATTCATCATCTAACTCCAAGGGTAAAATGGATGCAGCTACAGCCATAGCGTCAGCCGCACGATTGCTAGTTCAAGGAATAGCTTCCAAGGTAACTTGATCAAATAAAGATAATAATTGTAATACATATGCTTTATATGGGCACAATTTATCATCTTTGGTCTGATAAACATCATTAATTTGATTTATGACAAGTTGAGAATCATCGAAAACTAATATATTTTTAATTTTTAGTGCCAAGGCAACTCGTAATCCAAGTATTAGAGCCTCATACTCAGTAGTGTTATTAGTACAAGCAAATGTTAATTTAAAGGATAGAGGTATAAGATGTTTCTGCACCAGCCCCACTCATGCATCAGGCTTCGTCAAAGTATAAGGACCATTGCTCTGAATGATCGGCCTCTAGTTTAAGGCATTCATCAAGAAACTCAATGATGAGGGGATAGGTAGACTCTAAGGGTGCAACAGCTAATTGATCTGCTATGATTTGACCCTCAACAAACTTTTATCCTATAAACGTGAGGTCAAACTTTCTTAGGGCAAGAACCCACTTTTCTGTGCGACCAGATAAGTATGGTCGACTCATGAGATACCGCAAAGGATCAGATTTAGAAATAACATATATTTTCTAACCGAGCATATAATGGCATAATTTATGTGTATAAAATACGACTGCTAGACATAACTTCTCTAATGTTGTGTAACGGGTTTCATAACTGATTAATGTTCTGCTGATATAATAATTATCATGTTCTCTTTTCTCATCGTCAAGTTGAGCTAACATAGATCCTAAGGCAAGATCTAAAGAAGAAATATACAAGATAAATGGGTGATCAGGTTTAGGTGGCGAAAGCACAGGTGGGTTAAGAAGATATTTTTTGAGGAGTTCAAATGCTTCCTGACATTCATCGTCCCAATGAAAAGAGACATCTTTCTTAAGAAGCTTAAGAAAGGGTCCTGTTTTGTCCACCAACTTATTGATGAATCGACGAATAGCTTGAAGCTTACCTTGTAGACTCTATAATTCTGATATATTTATGGGTACAAGCATATCATTGATAGCCGTGATCTTGAGAGGGTCAATTTCAATGCCACGTAAAGAAACTATAACCCCCAATAATTTATCGGACTTAACACCGAATATACATTTGGCTGGATTTAGTCGGATAATATATTCCCTTAACCGATCAAATACTTTTCTCAAGTCATCTAAATGATCATGTTATTTTATGGAACGAGCTATAATATCATCTACATAATCATGTAGAATATCATGCATCATATCATGAAATATATAAGTCATGGCTCGTTGATATGTTGCACCTGCACTCTTCAAACCGAATGGCATCACTTTCCAACAAAAGGTCCCCCAAGAGGTAATAAAGGTTGTTTTAGCTTGATCTTCATGAGCTATCTTGATCTGATTATAACCAGAAAATCCATCCATTAAGGATATCATTCCACTCCCAACAGTAAAATCAACAATCTGATCCATGTTGGGAAGAGGAAAATTGTCTTTAGGGCATGCAGCATTAATATCTCTAAAGTCTGTGCAAACCCTAACCTTAGTAGCTTCTTTCTTAGTTACTGGAACTACATTCGAGATCCATTCATCATAATCAATGGCTTGTATAAAAATAACCTTCAAGAGTTTTTCTAATTCCCCTTTGACTAGTAAGGCCACTTTAGGATGCATTTTTCTAAGTTTTTGTTTAACAGGTTTAGCATCCGGATGGACTACTAGGTGATGCATAACTACAAAAGGGTCTAATCCTGGCATATCTTCATATGTCCAAGCAAAGACATCTTCATATTCCTTAAGAAATGCAATGTATTTATCTTGTTTGTCTTGACTCAATTCTGATCCAATGTTGATTATGTGAGGATTATCTTTGGTTCCAATGTTAATTTTTATGATATTTTCTACTTCCATGTGTAGATCTCTCTCAAAATTAGGTGGGGCGGGTGAAATGCCAAATTATTGTAATTCTTCTAAGGTTAGCTTGGATAATTCATCTTGAGGAGTCGTGGCCTCAAGCTGGGCTATACTAGGTATAGATCCATCAAAATAAAATTCATGATGTAATAATTCCTCAACGGAGACATCATGGAAGATATCTCCCTCCAGCTCATCGTCGGATTCGGAAATCATATTAAGGTAGGCTATAGATAGCATATTACATGTAAATGGCTTATTCATTAAACACAAGGCATCATATTTATCCAAATAATCTTGGTAACATATGAGATGGTCATCATCCTCAAATGGGAAGGGTTGACCTTTACTAGGAAATAGGCCCACACCACATCGGGCAGGCCATGGTTCTACCTCAAAGGGTTATTTCATACCATTCTAGAAAGGTCCTAAACCTTTCCATTTATATCCCAATTTAAGCATTATAGGCTTAGCTTTAATATACTCATTAGTAAAATAACATCGAGCATATCCATCATAATGAACCTTGATGTTTCTGGGTATTTGACCCTAGTCATATCCCTTATAAATAGAAGTGCAACTCCCGACTTGGTAAATACTTCCCATAGGTTGTGGGAGACCCAAGGTACGAGAAGAGGGCGACAAATTATTTAATATAAGGGAATCTTGCATAGCAGCATTCGTTTGCTCTGATATAAGAATTTTAGATAAATTGGGTAAGAGCTCGTCAGTAAGAGAATAAGAGGTAGAAGGAACATTTCCCATATCTTCTAATGTGGAAATTATGCATTTGGTGGATGTAGATGTTGTAGAGATGTCGATGGATGATTCAATACAAGTTATAGGAGTAGAGAAAGAAACCTTGGTTGGATTAGGATTTTTCTGAGGTCCTAATGTAGGTTTTTTAGAGGATGTTTGAGATGTATGTAGAGGTGGAACTGATGTAGAAAGAGTAGATGGCATTATGGGTGTGTGTTTCACACATTTAGATAGATAATGAGAATTAGGATGTGTGGATGATAAAGCAGGGAAAAATTGAATGCCAACAGGTTTTGCCAAAGCACACATATCAAAGGGTCTAGGATCACCATGAATGGTAACCAACTGATTATTAAATTTGAATTTAACACATTGATGTAAATTTGAGGGAACGAATCGCATTGTGTTGATCCAAGGGCGACCCAAGAGTATATTGTATGATGCAAGGCAATGTACAATAAACATGGTTGTGTCTAAGGTTCTTGGACCAACTTGCAATGGGATAGTAATAACTCCACATGTTTCTTGTGTTTTGTCATTGAAGGCTTTTATGATCATATCAGTTCTTTTCATTTCGTCACTTCTAAACCCAAATTTTTGGTAGAATTCAAAAGTACAAATGTTTAAATATGAACCATTATCAATCAAGACTCATTTAACTGCTACATCTCCAATTAGGGCAGTAATATATAAGGGGTTATCCTTATGTAAAATATGTTACGGTATATCTCTATCCCGGAAGTCAATACAATCAACTTCACGAGTTATTATAGTATTTGCCATGGCTTCAAGTTGAATATTTTGTGGTACCATCATTTGGCTTAATGTGAGCATTAATTCATCCCTATGTGTAGGAGAAGATCTTAAAAGGTCCAAAAGGGAAATTCTAGCTATAGTATTTGATAATTGTTCATTAATATTATAAGGAAGTTTAGGTTGAACGTTAGGTGCATGATTCTCTTTATTAGGAACTTTCAAAACAAATGGAGCTGATCCATCATTCTGAGTTTGATCTTGTTGAGAATTTTGATCCTGTTTTCTAGTAACAGCTTCGATGGTACCTACAATATTATTTTGCGGATGATGAATGGGTCTTGGTCTAGCGTTTATGGCTTATTCATTAGAAAGTAATTGGTGAGACAATGGTCGAGTAGTGACTCTTCTTGGAAATGGTTCTTCTAGAACCATAGAACTTGTGATAGGTTGAATAGGATCGGATTCATCTTCAGAGCTATTCGATTGATTTGAGGTGATTTCCATGTCACTTTCAGTCTCATATTATGTATCACTAAGATCAGGTGTCTGAATGTTATATAGAGGTTTGGTCGTAACCATGGATAAAGTTGTGTCAAATATTTCCAAATCATGAGTAGGTAAATGCCCACTAATAGTTCCTACATATCGGGTAGGAGGGGGAACATTATGATGCTCAATTTGATTAGCCACCTCTTTACCATGCTTTGGTAAAGGATGTTGAAATATGTCCAATGATTGATTGTCATTTTGATTCTAATTTTTGGGGATGTTCTTTTGAGAATTATTAGGAGGATTTTGTTTAGGTTGAAAGGCTTGCACCTCCATCTCATTGTTATCAATTAAGTCTTGTATTTTATGTTTTAATATTTTACAAGAGTTGGTAGCGTGTCTAGGTCCTCTATGGAAATCACAGTGTAAATTAGCTCTGTATCCGGGTATAGTTGGATCAGGTTCTCGGATATTTGGTAATTGGATCAAACCTCATTCTAATAATTGTGGTAGAATGGTTGATAGAGGTTGATTTAACCTAGTAAATTCTTGAGGTGGTTTATCATGAGGTTTCAGTATAAACGTCTTCGTTGTTTTTGCAACATTAATATTAGCAATGTTTTTGCTATCATTGACTCCATCACCCACAACTTGTTTATTCTTATATTGATTTCTAGATGTTTTCTCATCATCTTTCTTTTTAAGCTATCCTCTCCTAATGAGAGCATCTTCCACTCTTTGAGCTAAGTCTATATATTGATCAAAGGTGGTGAAGATAGCAGTTGATAACTCATAGGATAGTTGTTCTTGTAAATTATTGATAAAGATATCCAACATTCCCCGATAAGGTAACACAAAGTGCAATTTTCCTATCAACTGTCTCCATCGAGCTAGGAAATCAGCAAAACATTCATCTTTGTCTTGTTTTAATTTGTACAAATCTTTAATGGTTACATGCCTTTTGATGTAGGCACTAAATTGATGAACAAAAGACTTGGCTATTTCTTTGAAATTCCTCAAAGAATGAGTGGGTAATTGATAATACCACTCTAATGCCATTCCTCCTAAACTTTTCGGGAACATTTTTAGTAATAACAAGTCATCATGTGATATATCATGACATGCTATCCTAAACATACGAAGATGCTCTATGGGATCTTCGATTCCTTTGTATATAGGTAGGACAGGCATAGGAAAGTGTTTAGGATATGGTTGTGCTACAACTATAGGATCTAAAGGCTAACTACACATCTCTCGATAATTGTATGAGGGATGGTAGGGATCTATCTGGTCCATGCGGGAGACTAACTATTTCACCATGGCTTCCAGATTACTAGTTTGTCCACCATATTGGTTCGGTGGTATGTGAGCGTATGATGGCATGATGTAAGTATTAGATGCTATATTGCTATTATGCAAATGGTTGGTAGGGAGAGTATTATGAAGAAGATTTGTAGTAGCATTATGTTGTATCCCAGATTGTTGGAAATTGGTGTTTGGTTTTATTTTGGGATTTTGTTGATTTGAGGTATGTTTATCAATAGCTTGGCGAAATAAAGCAGTGAATGAAGGTTTCTTTTGTGTGGGAATAAATCTAGGCTTGGTAACAGGCACTCTAGGTGGTTGGGTAACCTATTGTTGTTGCATGTTCTAGATTATAGCGGCCATATCCAAATTGGATGGTCTAGCTTGATCACTTTCTTGATCAATGAAGGACAAGGGATTAGTGCATGTGTGATATATTTCTTCTAGGGTTTCTTGAGTGTCACTAATTTGATCCTTGTCCATATGGACTGCTCTATTAAGAGCACCAATATTAGTATTGAGGAACTCCCAGAAATGTTCCATGTTCTCAAAAGTAACAGCTCCTCCCGGAGACATTTTAGGGGATGAGGATCCTTCGTCTCTAAAAATTTCTTTTTGTTCATTTCCTCCATCAAACTCTTCTTCTTGTTGGTCTAGGGTTCTTTCTTCCTGAATTGGGTCTTTAGGAAGGACATTTGGGTTATTTAATGGTTTTCCTAACCAATATTCTTCTACTTCAATATGTTTTCCATTCCTAAGTCTAGTCATTATGCTTAAACTTAGATTTTAGCAACTATATATATATATATATATATATATATATATATATATATATATATATGTGTGTGTGTGTGTGTGTGTGTGTGTGTGTGTGTGTGTGTGTGTGTGTGACAATTTTGGGAGGTATATATTTTAATTATATACCTACTATAATACTTAAAAGAAAACATTTTAATTTTTGTTTTTATAATAATATTATAAAGACAACAAATAGCATACTAAATGCAAGAAATAATAATAATAAAATAATGGCTTAGTTTTCTATAAATAGTTTATGGATATCATTAATAGGATCAATTTCATCAGGAGTCATGAAATGCTCCTCTTCAAATTAGAAATGGTTTTTCAAGAATTTGACAAAGTGTGCTATGGTGATATTATCTGTTTCAGACTCTGACCTATAGAAATAAAGTTCATGACAATACTCTCGATATAACACAGCTCTAGGAACTCTATTCCATCTCTTTCTATCCATAAGAACGACCTCTTGATCCTCTATATGAGATAGAAATTTATGTACTACAACTGTGTTGTTGAGGTATTCCTCAAAGGTGTACAACTCGGAAGACACAAGTGCTCTTTTATTAGCTAACCACCTATGGCAAGCTCTCTGAAGCTCATGGTACAAAGTCACCTGATCAGGATCCAGGATTCTATCTAGGACAAACCTCTTAATTTGCCTAAGTTCTGTCGACCTAGATGAAATAATACCCAATCTCCTATCAAGTTCATCCCACAAAGGTTGGACTCTATTTGTTTGAGGTACTCTAAGCACAGAGGTAATCTCTATGGCTACTAATTTATTTTCAACATTTATGGTGACAGCTCATATTTTATTATAATCTACCATCTAAATATGATATGCAATCTTTAATTGTTTGTCTGATGATTCTAAATGTTTTTAACAATAATTTTTTTTTTTGGATTATTTTCAAAAGGTTTTAGTTTCATGTCGGGTTCACCAAAATGTATCTCTCCAAATTTTTTGCATCCTTACCTTTAGGCTATAGGATCCATTCCCAAAATGGGGATGCGAGAAGGATGGGACAATACCTCAGACTGAGAGGTCCTTTGAAGGTCATGCCTCTTGAGGTAGGGGTATAAGGGTGATTTTTTTATGGATGGTGGGTTCACCAGGAAACTTTGAATGGTAGTTTCCACGCCTAGGTTGAGAATGGGTTTGATGTGTTCATTTTGTACTTTAATCATTCATATCCTAGGTTTGGCCAAGATGAATCTAAGCTATTCTATATGCCAATGCTAATTTATATGGATACAAAAAACATGAATAAGTACTAAGCACAGAAAGTGTGCTAAATAAGACAAAATGTACCTAATTTCCTATGTTTGATGAAGATTCTGAGGTTTGTAGAAGTCTAGATCATCTCAAATATTACATAATTGTCTGCAATTGCACAAAATCATCTCAGATCATAGTCGGTCATCTGATATCAGACGCGATTGTCGTCGACCTGATGACTTCTCAAAAACCTGCAATTATAGAAACAGATACCAAAGACCAAAAATGCAACTACAAAAGCAAGGTGAAATGATAGAAATAATAGTAAACCTACCTAAATTATAGATCCAGATAACAATTAAAGGAAATGCTTTAATTTAATAATTTATTTTAACTTTATCATGCATCTATGCTAAATGAAGTGAACTCCAAAATGTAGAAATATAATAAAATAAGTTAATGCATAAGGAAATGAAGAGAGAAGATAAAAAAATGCAAACTTCAGGCTCTGATTGCCCCCAATCTAGATTGCAGTCGAGATCACCTCCAATCGTATGAGATCGTCGCTGATCTACGACAGGATCATCCGAAATCGTCTGGAATCGCCAGCAACGATCCGAGCTTGCTCCAGCTGAAAAATAGTAAAATTATTGCAAGAAAAACTTGAAATATACAATGCAAACAATGGTGCGAAGGTGTTCTAATGCATGGGAAACTAAAGTTGCAAGGGAAATCAGCCAAGGGGAAGTCAAGAAAAAGCCTAAGTTTATGTAGGATTTAGGAAGAGGTTAGGAGGTTGGAGATCACCCCAATTTGGGAGATCTCCAATGGGGGAGACTCTAACCACGTAGACATGCTTTCTACCCAAGTTAGAGAATCTATTGAAACATAATCTAATTATGAAAATTTGGTTTTAGGATGAAATCGTCTGGACATTCTGTTCCAGACGAATTCATTCGATCTGGGATGATTTCTTCTGATCGGTGATGATTTCATCCAACGGTCAAAACAACTCCTAAAAATGGCATGAAAAACGAGAGGAGCAGGTAACAGGCGGTTAACGAGCGGTTTCGAGGTTAAAATTCAAATTTTATCTTTTTACTAAGGTTTAATCGTGCCAATTTTAGGGTGCTACAATACCCAGTCCTGCTTCATGGCTTTCATCTTCCCGTAGTCCTTGTTAGGAATGTTTAAATTTGTTGATTAGTGATAGGCTTCTGATATACTAAGGGCTATACTAACTAAACCTTAGCTACAAAATCAAAGTAATCTTTCTACCAACTCTTGATAAGACTACTAGGTATGGCTGAGTGACCATAAAACCATAGTATATCTCCATAGCAACATTATAAGTTGTGTTGACAAACACAATTACTCACATGAATGATGGATCATGATAAATTCACAGATGCATGATTTAAACACAAACATGGCATCGTTTGTAATACTGACAAACAGAATGCCTTCTATTACAGAATGCAACAGATGACAAATGCCTAATGCAATGCAATAATGCAACGGATGCATAAGTGAATGCAAAATGAAAATGCAAAATTCAAATGCAAATGCAAATGTTTTTGGATTTTATGCTTTACCATTTTTTTTGGATTTTATTGATTTTATAATTTTTATGGGTTTTGAGCCTCATAATTGACCAAACAATGAGTACATGCCTTTGGAACCTTTAGATTGACCAAGTGATTTTTAGGAATCCTTGGAGCTTTTGGGATTGACCAAAGGGATTATGGGTACCTTTGGGGTATTTTGGGATGACCAAGAAATTTTGAGAATCCTTGGAGCCTTTGGGATTGACCAAGCAATTTTTCAAAAACTCTTGGTGCCTTTTGCATTTGACCAAAGGGCTTATAGATGCCTTTGGAGCTTTTGGGTTGACCAAGCAATTTTTTAGAAACTCTTGGTGCCTTTTGAGTTTGACCAAAGGGCTTGCAAATGCCTTTGGAGCTTTTTAGGATGACCGAGTGATTATAAGTATTTCCTTGGGGATTTTAAATGACATGACCAAGTAGTTTCATGAACCCTTGGAGCCTTTCTGGGATGACCGAGCGGTTTTGACCAAATCCTCAGAGCTTTTGAGGTTGACCAAAGGGTTTACAGATACCTTTGGAGCTTTTTGACTTTGACTAAATCACTAATGAAATTATTTGGAGATTTTAGGATGATCAAGCAGTTATAAGAAACTCTCAGAGCCTTTTACTATGCTCTTCAAGCATAAAACACCTTAAGATGGATGATGTTGAGAGGTTCAGGCTCTTCAACACCCCCTAGCGACATTAGGCGATAGGTACCTGGACCAATATTTTTAGATATGATGTAGGGTCCTAGCCAATTAGCCATGAATTTGTCTCACATATTTGGCAGTAAATTAGAGTTTTGTTGGTTTTATTTCAAGATTAGATTCCTAACTTCAAAGTCTCTCTAGTGGACTTTAACATTGTAAGCTCATTTGAGTCACTCCTGATAAACACAGAGATGCTCCAAGGTATTCATGCGATGTTCATCAAGTAGTGTTAGTTGATCCAATCAAGCTTGTCGTGCAGTGTCATCATTGATGAAATCTTTAAATGTGATGTGCAGTGTTGGAATTTCTAATTCCAAAGGCATAATGGCCTCAGTGCCATATACTAGTGAGAATGGTGTTGCCCTAGTTAGCATCCTAATACTATTCCTGTAAGCCCACAATGCAAGGGGTAGCTGGATGTGCTAGTATTTGTGGTTTTATTGTATCGTATTTTTCAAGATGGCCAC
Organism: Wollemia nobilis; assembly: GCA_028583015.1. Taxonomy (NCBI): domain Eukaryota; kingdom Viridiplantae; phylum Streptophyta; class Pinopsida; order Araucariales; family Araucariaceae; genus Wollemia; species Wollemia nobilis. Next base: position 2,682,696 of record JAQPPZ010000101.1, read on the forward strand.
CACTATATTATTTGAAGCTTCATCCTACCCGTTTGCTTGTGGATAGTATGAAGTCGCAAAACTGTGTTTGATTCTATATTTAGATGTCAAAGCTCTCACAATTTTATTCTTGAAAGATGTTCCATTATCTAATATTATTTTGGATGGAATCCCAAAATGACTTATGATATGCTCTAGTATAAACTCTGTTATACGAGCTCCAGTTGTCATTTTTAAGGGTATTGCTTCCACCCACTTTGTAAAATACTCAGTAGCCATGATTATGAATGTATGTCGGCTTGATGATGGAGGAGATATCTTTCCTATAATATACAATACCCACTGAGCAAATGACCAAGCTGCTTGAATGGGCTATAAGGCCTGCGATGGCAAGTGCATGAGATTAGCATGATGTTGGCACTTAAAAACATTTCTTGACATACGCATTGCACTCCTTCTCCATAGTGGGCCAATAATAACCCATTCGAAGGATGTGCTTGACGATGGCTATGTCGCCGAAATGGCCACCGTACGTACCATCATGGGCCTATGAAATTGTCCATGATGCCTCTTGGGGCTCTAAGCAACGGAGGAGAACTCCATCATAGCTTCTTCTATACAATATATCTCATATTAAGACATATTTGGTTGCTTTCTATTTAAATGTGCACTTCGCAGCACACGACAATCCCTCTGGAATTATACTAAGCTTTAGGAAGTCTTTAATTTGTGACATCCAATTTTAATAAATCTTAACTTCGACTGCTAAGATGACTTGCTCCCATTGCATATTTACTTTTGTAAATGCAGTCTTGGAAACAACCCTATGGTGAATGGTAGTACCACTCCCCATGGGACTCTAAGAAGTTAGTGACCCCCAAGGTGTCTTCTTAAGGAAGTCTTTAGCTCTATAGAACCACCCAGCGTGTGGTTCTATACTAATCATGTTGACTGATTCTCTGTTATCATAGGCTGCACGCTTTGCTACTAGATGAGAGAGCATCTTGACATGGATGGTAGTGAAATTAACAGATGAATTCTAAGGGATTAAATATCCTAGAGAAGCCATGGTATCTACAAACCTATTTGACGATCGAGGGATTGCCTTAATGTCATACCATTCCAGTTTGGCCAAATATGTGTCAACTAGATCTTTATAGGCTTTCAGTATGGGACATTGACACTAAAAAATCCCCTTGACTTGATTTACTAAGATAGAGGAATCACCAAAGATGTTAAATATCTTAATATTCATGGTGATGGCTATGTGGAGGTCTAGTAGTAGGGCTTCGTACTCAACATTGTTGTTGGTGCACATAAAATCCAACTTGAATGACAAGGGCATTGGAGCACCTTACGATGTGAAGAACAATATTTCAACACCACTCCCTTGTTTGCACTTTGAACTATCAAATAATAGAGTCATATCAGCATTTTTCTTTGGTTCTTCAGGTTTAGGAGCTTTAGATACGACAAAGACTGCATCATCTGAAAGCTCAATTGTTAGAGGTATATTGTTTGATAGTTGCGCCTCAGCTAATTGATCTGCTATGACCTGTCCCTTAATGGACTTCTAGCTTATGAATTCTAGATCGAATTCCATCAAAATAATGATCCACTTCATAGTACGCATATTGTGATAAGTCTTACTCATCATATATTGCAAAGGATTTTGTTTGGATATAACATACGTCATATTACTTAACATATAGTATCACAATTTCTTTGTAGTGAACACTACTGCTAAGCACAACTTTTCCACGTATGCATACCCAAGCTTGTAGCTCACCAAAGTTTGAATAATGTAATATATGGCTTGTTCTTTGTCTTGCACGTTCTTTTGGGCCAACATGGTTCCCAGTGCAAATTTAGTTGCTGATATATATAGTAGAAAAGACACATTTGGCCTTGGTGGAGCTAGTACTGGTGGCATCGCCAGATATTGCTTTATCTTAGTGAAGGTTGCCTTGCAATCCTTATCCTAGTTGAAAGGGACACCCTTATGTAGCAGTCGATTCATGGGCCAACATTTATCTGATATTTGGGAGATAAATCACTTTATCGAGGCTACCTTGCCCTGAAGGCTCCTTAATTCCTTAATATTTGTGGGAGGATGCATCTCCAAAATGGCCTTGACCTTCACTGGGTCTACTTCAATTCCTCTCTTGGAGATGATGAACCCTAGTAATTTTCTAGAAGTTACGCCAAATACGCACTTCTTAGGATTCAGCCTGACGTTGTGCTCTATCAAGTGATTGAAGACTTTCCTTAATACCTCTGCATGCTCTTCTTGTAGCAATAACTTGGCTAACAAATCATCAATATAATATTCAAGAATTTTGTGCATATAGTCATGAAAAATGTATGTCATGGCCCTCTGATATGTGGCACCAGTGTTTTTGAGGCTGAATGGCATAACTTTATAGCAAAATGTTCCCCATGGCATTATAAACGTAGTTTTGTGCTGGTCTTCGGGTTTAATCCAAATTTGATTATAACCAGAAAAATTGTCCATTAAGAAAAGCATTTTGTGACCTACAATTGCATCTATGAGAGCATCAATATTGAGCAAAAAAAATGAAACTTTGGGTGTTGCCTTATTTAGGTCTCTAAAATCCATGCAAATATAGACTCTTCCATTGGCTTTTCCCATGGGTACCATATTGGACACCCATTCTGGATAATCGATAGAAATCACAAATTCCACATCCAACAACTTTTGTAGCTCATATTTCACCATTAAGGATACTGTTGGGTGCATTTTCCTAAGCTTTTCTTAATTGGCTTCTTCGTCAAGTCTAGCAAAAGGTTATGAGTAACCAATTTTGGGTCTAGACCTGGCATATCCTTATACGACCAAGAAAAAAAATTTGGTCTCTATTTCAGCAAAGGGATGAGGGTGGCCTACTCATCTGGAGTGAGACTCTCTCAAAATTTAACCTTCTTTGCATTGGTGGGATCATCATCAATATCCACCTCAAAGGTTTCCTCTACCAACATATGCGATCCCTCCTCAAGCTGGTGAGGCATAGGAATCATATGAATGTCATCAGTCGGGTTGAGTGGTTCCATGTTGGAAGTATTTTTAGCATGATAAAAATCATATGCACAGCCTGGTGTGAAATGGAAAGGTTGCAACATTTCTTCATTGGGGAAGAAATCCTCAGGCTCAATGGGTGAATCAATGCAATCTCAGTCGATAGCATCTTTGTTAAGATACAACGATTTAGATGGATCTACTAGATTTTTGAGTGGAGTGATCAAATAAATGCAGACCATGTTTATGGAATGAAATTGATCTCAAGGACCACACAGACTGACCTCTACAAAATCTGTATAGTCCTCATATCCATGATCTGGCTCTAATGGCATAGGAACAAAAGGGTTTTCCCTATGAGGAATGTGAATAACTAGATCCTCCCTATGCATTGAATGCAAAATAGGATCATTCGGCTCATGGATCTACATGTAGGTTAGTATAAGGGGATTAACCAACCGATGGATTTGCTCTAGGTTTAACTGTCTTGCTCTCAGACACGGACCAACATGTAGCTACCTATAGACCTCATCGATATCAATGGGTTTATGGTAGTGATGCAAATAAGGAGGACCAAGGTAGACTCTCTCTAGCACATCTTATTCATCACTGTCATAATAGAATCCTTCATTCACCCCCAATCCTGGAGGACACTCCTCTAAATGAGGCCCCATGAATCTCACTTCTTGCATACTATCATCGCTATCTAGAAAAATTGGATAATTATACCTCATGTATGATGCTATCGAGAAAATTGGCTTGGTCTCTTCCCTTGGATGATCAATGTTGGGAAGGATCTCTTCGGTATCATGTACCAATTCCATAGGCAATAGATGATGTGCATACAAAGGCCTTACATAAGTGCCTTTGACTTCATCTCCATATTCATCGTTGATTAGGGAATCCTCATTTGCATCATAGTCTAGTACACTTATATCAGAGGTGGACTCCACTCCATATTCATTACAAAGATCTCCTAACTCGAGATCGCTTACAGTTATGGGGTTGCACCCCTGCATGTCTGTGTCATCGACTGCTTCATGGGTTTGGTGTCCCAGTTGATCTTTGGGGTTCATTTCTTCCTCATTATGCTGAGGGATCCCTTCACGATGATCTTCAAGTGGCTCAATGGTGATGGCAGATATAATAGGGTAATTCCTCCAAAATTTGGAAGGATCTGGATGATATGGATTAAAATCTACATCGCCCGCCATACTGAGGTACAAATGATCTAGGGATACTACAAGCAAATTGTACTACCCACATATCTATAACCCTAAACCAAATCTATCAATGACTAACTGATAATGATATTCCAGTGGAGTCCTTCATCCTTGTTCAAAGAGACCAAGACCATATCCATGCTAGTGATATAGCTCAAAAATACACATGGCATACTTCAGATTAGAAAAATAATGAACATTTACTGCAAAAGGTTCCTCGTCATCTTTATCCATGGGCTCTTGCATTGGAATCTGATCTAGCCCCACATAGATGAAGTTAGTTTGGTTAGGCAGCTCTCCCAGTGGAACCATCGATCCAATCAGATAACGATGGGCAGATGGTCTACCCATATCTTGTGCAGTATTTAGAATTGATTCGAAGTTCACATTTTACACAAGGTACTCACCTAATATAGTATTAGCGAGATGTACCATCACCCATGATGTAGATGACCCTATTTAATATGCAAGTTAGGTAGGCTGAGATGCCTCCTCGACTTTGTATTGGGGTTCCTCAACTTCCATGGGAATGGGAACATCTTCGACGATTGGCTTGGTCTCATGCTTTTTTTTTTCTCATTTATCTTTGCCTTTAACTTCCTATCATCCCAATGGATTACTGATGTTGACGACTTCAAGGAAGTGGTAGTGGTATGCTCTGATATGTGTGACATAGATGGCATCGATTAAGCATGCACTACCGGTTTACCTCATGGTTTCCTTATTGGTGATGACAACCAAATCTGCTAGGTTCACAAACTTAAATGGCTCCTCATCCGATGCCACCACATGAACCAGTTCCTCATGAATATATTTCATGCATTGATGTAGTATCAAGGGGATACAACACATTTCATGAATCCAAGGTCTACAGAGTAAAATTTTGTAATGCATGGCCCCTTCTATCATGTGACACATTACTGAAATGGTCTTAAGACCCACTTGTATGGGTAGGATAATTTTTTTGACAGTCAAACATAGTCCGTCGTTAAATGCTCTCAATGTAAATGTAGTTGGCACAATATGTGATTTAGGTAGCTTCAAATGACTCAGTGCCTTGGTCATTATTATGTTGATCGATGAGCTAGTATCGATCAAGACCTTTTTAAATGGCATGTGATTCACACATGCAATTATATGCAATGGCAGGTCAACCATGGTTGTAGAAACCGTCCTTATATCATGATCGTAAAATTGAATCATCGATTCTTGACACTATTATACATGTCCCATGAAATTTGTGAACACCTGCGCATCTTGGGCTTGTACTTCAATGGACCTTAAAATATCCATAAGAGTCTCCCTATGCCTTGAGGACTGCTAAATTAATTCATATATTGACAACTTCGCAAGATTTATCTGCAAGTTTTGGACCAACCTGCTCCTTAGGGTCACCATCGGTCTTGTTGGTGGGCCTGGAATATTCTGTGTTGATCGCTGATTCAGCATGGCTTGTATCTGAATAGGAGCATGAGGTTGATTTTTTTGTTCATATCTCACATGCCTAGTAACAATATTGACCATGCCTACGAACCCCTGGGTAGGTGGTTTGACTCGTACCTGGTTAACTTGACCAACATTGTTCCGAGGTGCCTCATGATTCAATAAGGGGTTCTTGTAAATCCCCATATTTTGATTATCGGGTACTTGCGGGTTGTGAGGCACTAAAAGCTCACCCTTGTCGATCATATTTTATACTAGGTGTTTGAAAGACTAACACACCTCAATGTCATGACCTTTCACTCTATGAAACATGCAAAATACATCGTCTTGGAACCCCTTTGGTTTAGGTTGATTGGGGTCTATCATCTTGACTTCGGGTAATATGATTGCCTTAGGCTTGCATAACTAATGGAAAATCACCATCAACAATTTTTTCAATGGTGTGAACTAGTGAGGCAGGCATTGCTCTTTGTTTTTACCCTTGTAGTTATTGCACTTGTCATATTGCATAGGGGGAGGTTGAGCCTGATAGTTCTGCTTCTACTTCCCCTTGTCCTCCCGTTGGAGATTTAATACCACTTGATTTACGTGGGCATGCTTGCCCTGATGCTTTGTGGTCCTATTCTTCTATTCCTCTCATATTTTTGAGCTTTAATTTGCCCTCTTGCAACTTGATGTCCTCAATCACCTTGGCTTGCGCCAAAACCTCTTTGAATGTAGCATACTGTTGTAGCTACAACAATAACAAGATGTGCTTGGCACAACTCTTCATAAAAATTTGAGTTAATTCCATGGTCAGAATGGGGAATGGCAACTTTTCCATTAATATCCTCCACCTCTTTTTGTATTGTTCTATCGGCTCACGTCGCACTAAGCTAGCGCAACTAGATAAAAAATATTAGCCTATTTCTTGATGCTAAAGGAATAGTATTCAAGAAAGGCATCAACTAAATGCTCAAAACTTATTACACTGTGTTTATTTAGCTAATTAAACCACTCTAGGGTAGGTCCTAAAAGTGTCGTGATGAATGTGTGCAACAATAAGGCATCATTGCTTGCTATCTGAAAACAAGCATCCAGAAAGCTCGTTACATGTTCTTGTGCATCTTCATCACCTTTGACCTTATCTAACCTAGGCATGTCAAAATGCTCAAGGTAGGCTAGAGTAGGCACTAAATGATCCAAAGGCTCATTATGGATTTTTCTTAGAGTTTGCTTTTGAATAGCCGCACCTTGTCTCTCAATGGCTTTAATTTTCTTGGCCAAGGCCTTATAGGCCTCTAAATATAGAAATTCCTCCTCCCTAAGTTGACATGTAGTTGGCTTAGGAGGTACTATCTTCCTTGTGCGAGATGGAGATATTTTTTATTCCTCCTCTTTATCTCAGTAGCTTTTAGAATATTCCTGCTCGTATCCATCTCCTACTGCTACTTCATGTTGTCTCTACCTTTGATTATTGAGTAGTGGTAGCCACTCTCTTTGTTCAACAGTAACATGGGTACAAGAATCTCTATGCTCTTGATGCATCTCAGCTTGTGAGAAAGCCTTCCTATGCATATGCTCTTGATACTCATCTTGAGGATATAGGCCAGCCCTAGCTAGCCAATCCTCCTATTCTACGCATTCCTTCTGAGCAAGGATACACTCTTCGTGCATGTGTTGCTCATATAACCTCCGTATTATGAGCCTTTGTGCTTGAATATTTTTATCTTCAATATGCTACCTCTCTAGGTGGGCATCCTCCAATTGGTCTTGGAGGAGTTGGCATTTTTGCTCTGATTCCAGTCGATGTGATCTATCGATCTGGTTAGCCATGGGAGGCCTTTGATACCCTTGCTCTGTACGAGCAAATTTGTGGATTCTATACCCATCATACTGATGTGATGTGCCTTTGCCTCTATTTGTGAAGACAACATTGGCCTCCTACTATGTCCTATATTGTGACCCAACATGCTCAGATAATGGGTGCGTGACATGAGGGCGCTTAGAAGCCTCCCCATGTTCTCTAGTAGTGTGGACAACACTCACGCTATGTTCACATGGGGCTCGAGTGGGTGGAGCAAAAGGCTTGTAGCCTAGCTACTCTAGAACACTACCTAGACCTTCTAGCTTCCTAGACCACCATCACTCATGCGGCAGTGTACCATTATCTCCCACCCTTGATATTTCAATGGTGATCTTACGTGGCAGACCATGCATGGGAGTATGGTTAGTTCTATGCTTGGTAGCGAGCCTATCTGCCTGCATTTGAATGGGTGGGTCTCTAATCCTTCTATACTCAGAAGGTGGAGCCATGGATCCTCCAATGGACTTAGTATGTAGGGGTACCAATCTGGTCCCCTGTACAATAAACTCTTCAGTCGACCCCATGGATGCACGTGCTTTACGGTCTTGATAATGGCTCTCAAGTGGAACACCCTCATGTTGGAAGGTTTATTGTTCTACTCTATGCCTAGAGGAGTGTATTGAAGCTCCTCTATTTGGGGTTTTCTCTAATGGCTCCTGTCGTGTCGAGTTGTCTCCTCAAATGTTAGCCGAATGACGTTCGGTCCACTCATGTGGTTGAGGATTCGACACATATTGTTGTGAACTAGTTAGGGGTTGGTCATCGATGTTGGATTTGGACCTTTGCTGACCACCCCATGTGTCCAATATTGTGTACCTAGATTCTAAATGTATTATTATTAAGCAAAAAAGGTATACAACAATGATTATATCATTTTAAGTTTTAAAAGTGAGTCCTAAACTATTTGATGTGTTTTCAATATGTGTTGTATCAGTTATATAAAATCTTATCATATTTTGCAAAATTTGTTGGATTTTACTCTTGGTTTAATGGATTTCACCTGTACGCTCGTAGCTCGACAACTTGGCTATGAAATCCAAGTCGTGTAAATCCCCCATGTGTGGTAATGAAGCCCACACCCAAGAAAAGAGCACGGGTCTTGCTAGATCCTCACCCAATATCACCTAGTTAGCATTATACCCTCTGAAGAGGAGTACATGCAAATTTTTTGGGCTATGGATGGTTCTTGGATCCGATATTGGTCTATATATCAAGGGTTTGTAGGATTTGGGCCAACGGATGGAAGTTACGCCCACCATCGTTGAACCCTACTAGTGGTTGGATGTCAAGCCCAACTCACTAGAATTTAAGTGTTTTGTGGTGTGTGTGGTTCTTTTTAATGTACATAAAATAAATGCATCATATAGCACACATGCTCATTTTCTAAATGCTATGCTTATGGAAGACATTTTAGATTTAGAAAATGCAAGTTACTCTAGATGATCTTTAATACTATGCACATTACAATGCTAAATGGCCACTAATATGGCCTCACACATGCAAACCATCAACACATATCTATCAAGCACATTATAGCCTAGGGTGAATTGCAATCAGAGGTTTGATGTTCCCAACAACACATTTCTAGTGAAAGCAAAGTATGAAATCAGACTAGGATAATTGATTTACATTTTTTATAGTTATTTTCCTAATTTGCATTTGAATTTGACCGACTATAAAAACATAGAGAGCAAAAAATGTGACAGAGGTCTAGAAAAAGGACCTACCTTTTGTCCTGCACTGTCTGAAGTTTTGAACTTGTCTGTCTATGTTGTTAGCAGGAAACCATAGGTCTGACCTACGGTTCTGACTATGAACTGTGCCTTGTACATTTTTTTTCAGTTGTTGGGCTACAACTGATAGTTGTGGTCTATACCTATAAATATAAAAGCCAACAAAGCATAGTCATATCCTACAAATATGGGATCCCATAGTGATCGCCTCTGTAACCACCATAAAGGGTCACACCTGATTGTGACTCCTATTGCCATAAATGGTAAAGATATAACATGCATACAAGAAAATGAAATTGACAACAAATGAAATAAGAAAGAAACACTTTATTCCATTGTATTCAAAGCAAAAATCCCATTACAAGTACGTCCCTCTTAGGGATATTCATTTTGATACAATATTACAATAGAAGTGCACAATTATTTTTCGTCTTAAGGGTAAGTGTGATTTCCAAATGCCTTTTAGAATGGCACGAACTGCTCTAGGGTGGAGGTGCCCTCTTCTTCATGATGTGGAAGGAACTTGATGGTTTGCTCTCCTTTGAAACTGTTCCCTACGATCAATAAACAACAAGAATATCAAAAATATAGGTAGTTTCTCATGATGAGGCCCTTTTAAGTAAATTGCATAGTGACACCATTAACATGCATAATCAAGAAAACATAAATAAGGCTTCTAATCTATGCAAAGTGAATCAAGATTCATGTAATAACGTAAAGGAAAGTAGCAGCTACACTATGCATGGATTAGATATGATAAGTGAAACATAAACATGCATAAAGAAAGCATTTAAGCCTTAATTGAAGCATAAGCATAAAATGTAAATATAACCTATTTCTACGATCAAAAGTCTTCTAAAACGCTATTAAACCATAAAAACATATAATCTAACCTAATTAGCTGGACAAAAATAGAAATAGGAATGCGGTTATACCTCTACTTCAAACCGTAGCTTTGGTATGCAGACTGCATTGTAAACCATGGCTGACAGCCATGGTTAGCACTTTGATAGGCTTACCCTCAATTCCAAGGGCAGTGGGATTAACCTCCTTGTCCAATTGATGTTCAAGGGTCACCTTCAATGTTCTTTTGACAGGTTTGGCGATTGAATCACTGTGATGGGCCTTTGTTTACCCGAATTTGCATTTCTTGGCTCTCCTAGACTCCTAGGGCATCCATAATATAATCCATCATGAATATTGGAAAGTAGGTAGGGGATAAGTGCAATAGCTCTCTCTTAGTATACTCAATTGAGTGTACAATTCGATAAGGCTCCGCTGCTCAAATATCTAATGCTCTCTCTAATAGTTTACCCTAATTTTGAGGTGTACTTATAGGACTACCCAAGGGTTAGGGGTGGCTTCCTAGAGAAGCAAAGATTAAGAAGATGTGGTTAGGATAGTTGGAATAGAAGATTCCATCCTCTAACCACCTTCTTCTATATCCAATGGTCGTTTCAACCGATTTGGCTCAGATTGAAGGCCAACTAAACTTTAGTTAAGATCACAGGTCATAGTTATGGTCTAAACTACAAACCGTAGGTCTCAACCATGATTCAGCTATAAATCGTAGGTCTAGGCTACGGTTTAGAATGATTAGGCCAAGGAGCCCAAATTGAGTGGTTAGAACCACTGCTCTATCTTGGATTTTGTCCAAGATATTCCATATGGTCTTGTAGCATGTTCATATGAGTAGTTGCCCCCGACATGACGCATTTTAGGTGTCTACACTTCCATATAAACATCCATATATTATTCCATATCAACATCCATATCTTCTTCTATATCAACATCCATATCCGCTTCCATATTAACATTCATGTCTTCATTAAGAGACAAGTTGCAAGAGCATCGACAAATTTGGTACTCCCAATTGCAAAACAATGGACAACAAAAATGGCCAATAAAATTTTTGAACTATAAAATGATCATTTGAACATTATGCATTCGTCTCATATAGTTTAGATTCATTATACATTTACTTGCATTAATCATCCATAACAAATATCATTTATATGGCATTAATCATCCACATAAACACCATTCATATACATGAAATTTCACATGCATTAATCATCCATATAAGCATTATGCATACACATAATGATTAGCCTACATTAAGCATCAATAAAACATTAAACACAAATTGCATAAAAACACAAAAGCATTCACACAAAATACAACACAAAAGTAAAAGCCATGTATATATATGTATAAATATCGCATATACAATAAACGCCAAAAAGGCTACAAAGGGAGCACCAAGGCTCATATAAAAAATAATGCATCTAAGCACTAAGATAATGTCCATGAGAGGACCCCTGAGACCTAGTAGGAGCCCTCGGACTAGTACTCTACCTAGACTCAGTATGCCTAGATGACTCGGATATAGAAGAAGAAGGAGGATCTGACAACGTAATGTGGTGATGCATACACAAATCCTCTAAGGAATGTGCATACGCCTCACTATCCCATAGACATAGCAAGTCCATCTAATGCTAACACTCCTTATCCAACATATCTACCTGAAGCCTCATGACCGTCTCCTGATCACTAGCAATAGCGGTTGCTCGCTTTGCCTCCAACCATGCTATAGTAGCCAAAGACTCCCTATGAGTCTCAAGCATAGTCTCTCGCTCCTCACGAAGCTGCTCTAGATTCACCCACAACCTGGACATATTTGACATCTCACCCATCTCCTCATCATCCTCCATCTCCTCATCCACCAACCCCATCTCTAGATATTGCTGAGCTGATCCCATCGACCACCTTCGACTCATTGATCGCTGAGGCCTCATCCTCTTCAGAGTTGCTCCTGATCCCGTAGCTATTGATCACCCATAACCTTTAGTACCCACATTGTTTGGGCATCAAACCAAGCCACATACTCTAGAGTCACCCCATCATCATCTACATCAAGGACCTCCAACTACCCATCATCCTCTGCATGCACCCACTATGGCTCCACGCATGGAAGCCCCTCCTCATCCTGTCGACGTCGATACAACATCGACTCATCTGGCACATCCTGAGGTAAGCAAAATTACCTCAACACCTGCGAGTACTAAAAGTACTCCACCTCCTCATCTCTCCACCCAATCAACCATCGAGCCTATCTCACCTGACGTAGTTACTCCCTATCACCATCCCATCGATCCCCTCACCACGACCTCCATATCACGTTAGCCCGAGTCAACCCCAACTACATATCTTGATACCATTGGCTGGTATGTACCTCCCAACTTGGCTAAACCTCCTTTACCACTGCCCATCGCTTAGCATAGGGCTCTCCCATCTTCCATGTCTGACATGGAAACCCCTCTGTCTAAGCCACAACAAAATGTTCCCAAGCCCAGCACTGTAGGAGGAAGCTACACCAAATCCCCTTCCTCCTCCTTTGCATCACCTCATATAGCTATTGATATAACTGTGCTAACAACGTAGGACCCCATGCATACTCTAAGGGATTAGTGAGTAGATCACTCACCAACCCCAATAGGTTACAAGGGAACCTACATCCAGTGCTATTTGGTAGCACTATTTTTGCTAACACAAACATGATCAAGGTTGGGAGCACATCCAACTCCTTTGCCTTGTACATGCTCAAATAGCATATACCTCCATCCCCCATCCGATCCTCCTACCATAGATCCCCAAACATCCTCTCCATATTTACCTTCTTGTCCTGACCAACCACCACCTTCTCCCCTTCTACTAGCACCTTGAGGATGTGGTATACATCCTTAAGAGTGACAATAGCCTCCCTAGTCAGTAGCTAGAATGTCCCTCTATCATATTCCCATATCTCTATTAATGATGAGAGATACCCATCATCTGCCCTTACCAAATACAACCTAGCTACCCCCTCCAGGCCCACCTTCCCCAAAAGCTCCCACTCCCCATCCGTGAGCTTCTTCCTCATCCTAGGAACAAGAGGAGAGAAGTGATGTCGAGGCTCAATATCCCTCAACTGCAACAACAAACATTTGGTTAGCATTAATACTACTTAAAAAAAAACACAAAAACAAAAACAAAAGGAAAGAACATTTTGCACAAAAGATAGTGTTTTTAAACATTATCGGGGCAAATTGATCCTTAGATCCACCAGCAACATTCGACCCCTCTGTCACCATAGATTATGCACAGATTCTCACTCGCCTCACTAAGCTCACCACACCCACTTCACTCCCCAGATTCAGCTTCTCAAAGTCCAAAGCATGCAACTGAGCCTCATGATTCACTTAGAAAACTATTTATAGCTTTCCTTAGTGCATTCAGGCGCAGACCTGTGCCTGCAAACCACAGGCTCACGTAGGTGCCTGCGAGCGCACCCAAGCACACGCGAGAACCTACAGAATACGCTAGGTGCAGCCACACACCTAGCGCCAAAAAGGCATAAATACAAAATCAATAAAAATAGTAGCTTACCTCCTCCAAATTTCATCCACACATCATATACATCATAAAATTTGATTTTGTGAAAACATAAATTGTTTTACATGCATATTTTGCGAGAACAAACCAAATTCTTCAAATACACATATCGCATTACAAAACCTGTCAATTGAGGTCAAATTTTCACAAAATCGACATTCCATAATGCTTCATCATCCCATCAAATTTTGTGAAAATTGGAGTTGATTTGACCACTAAACCATTCATTTCTGATAAAATGCGCAACCAATAGCAGCAAAAATGCAAAATCAAAAATCAATCAACTTCACAATAAGCAAAATCACAGCATGACTCCATCAAATATTCTTCCATAATCATCTTTCATGAATCACTCATCATACATCACATTTTTGTCTTGTTGAGTAGATGGTAAGCGAACCTTGTATCTAGTGGGTTATCCTATCAACTTGGTGATTGAAGCGATGTGCTTCCATGCAATTCAGTAAGATGAATAACCTACAATAAGGACACTTGACCATTATCATCATCAATTATCTCATCGTCCAAGATCACAATAACATTGGGAAGTTCACATTTTGGAGTGAAACCTTACCAAGAATAATTTGCACAACTGTTGTCATTGATGGCCTAGTTCATGAGGCTTAAAACATGAACACAAATCACCCAAATTTCATCATTTTCATAAAAAACCTAATGATCAACACTAGCTAGGATGATTAGTTCCAATTGTAAGAACAATCACCAACTGGCTATCCACGGTACTCTGCATCATCATACTTGCATATCAATGGCCTTAGAAAGCACACTATTCAACAACATCAAATCATCCCATCATTTGGGGCAACCACAATTGAATCTTGATTTCCCACAATGGAATACATATTACATGATCATGACATCTACACTTGACAAAACCCCCTCTTCCACCATTGGGGCAAAAACGATATCACATTTTACATCATTCATATCATCCACAATCACATGGTATTATACACCAACCCCATTTTTCCACCGTTGGGGCAAAAACGGTATCACATTTTACATTATTCATATCGTCAACAATCACATGGTATAATACACCGACCCCTTTTCCACCATTGGGGTAAAAATGGTATCACATTTTACATAATTCATATCATCCACAATCACATAACATGGCATTACATCATTCATCACTTGCACAAAATTATTTTTCGATTTGCTCGTGAGATGTTTCTCACTCACCAATTGAGGGGGTAAGCTACGCAAATTCCAAAATTTCTTTATTCTTTTGTCTTCAACATTAGTGCCCAAATATAACAACAGAGAGAAGTTGTTCTACACCTATATCCCATGCATGTATCTCGTATTTTTGCACCATATTGTGTTTCATGCAATATGGTACAAAAAGGGGCATTTTTAGACACCAAATTGCAGCCATTAATCCCCCATCCTAACCATCCCACCACCCACTTGTCCACCATACACCTTTCCAACCAATTATTTGGCCCAATTCCACCTTTCCCGCCATTTCCTAACCCAATTGGACTTACTTTAATACTATTTAATATTATTTTATATTTAATATAATATATTATATTATATTATAATATATTTATTATAAAATATGTATTTATAAACCCAATTAACCACATCCGTCCATCCAATATAATATCCATTGTCCATCTTCATTAATCCATGCCACACTTAAAGTACAATCTCAACCCTAGGACATGATTTAATCTTAGCCACACATTCTAAAGTGTTGATTTAAAACCCTAAAAAACCCTAAGGTTGGATTATAAGTAAAGGCATTTGCAAATTCCCAAACCCTGGAACCCTGATATTGGCATGTGCATCCTGAAGAAGTCATTGGCAAAGCCCTAGTGAAGCAAGAAGTGATAGAGCTAGCTAGCCATAGGACTTCAACTATTCCAACCATCCCCACATCCATTCTCCATCACTGTCATAGTCCCCATCCATCCATCGTATTCATCGCGTCCTCTATGATTTGCTTCTACAGATATACCCTTACCTGCAGGTACCCTCTCGAGCTTACCAAGCTCACTGTAGATCCTGCCAAGTGCTCACTAGAGCCTACTATTTCTCATAGGTGCGCATCCAAGCCTGATGTTTCTCGTAGGTGCACACCAGAGCCTACTGTATCCTACAAGTGTGCACCCAAGCCTGCTATTTCCTATAGGCGTGCACAAGATCCTACTATATCTTACAGGTGCACACCAGATCCTACTGCTACACATCTGCTACTGCTACCAGGGCATCACATTCATGGATCTACAATAATGAAGCAACAAATCATCATAAGCAAGGTAAATCTAAATTTTTGTTATCATTTTTTGTTATTGCATCTTACATATCCAGCTTACATAGATCTAGGGTTTTAGTTTTCATTTGAAGAGATCTATAGAAACTTATTCCAAAAATAATATAGAAATAAATAGCTTAGAAGAAATGACATCACACAATGCACATATGACACACAAGATTTACCTTGGTTCACCCGATGTGGGCTACTCCAACAAAACAAGAGCCACTCCACCTTTGATATTATTATTCTATTTATTGCCCAAAAATGGGACATTACAATAAAATATAAAGGAAAAATCACAACCTTAAACCACTATGTGGTTTTAGAATACAATGGGCACAATACCATGGGCTAAACCACCCATACCCACCAACCACCCACCAACCATGGGAATCCCAGCAATCGCTCCGCCAATCGCTCTGGAAAAAGGGGGAAAAAAAATTCTAGCATTGCCAAAAACTGCCTTCGACAAACGCCTTTGGCGTGGCAGGGGGGCTACCGCCCCCCCCAGACCCCCTGACACCCCTAGGGAGGGCTTCACCCTCCTCTTAAGGAGCTTTGCTCCTATTTACCCTCTCGTGCTTGTCGTACAATATTTCCTCGATAAAGGATGAGATACATCCAACATCATTTCTAAGGGTTCACACTGTGGAACCCTCCTTTTGTTTACTAAAAACTTTATTGTTTTTTGTGTGTGTAGGATTGGATAGCATCAACCAAGAGAGCATTGGAAAACTACTGTAGTCAGAGTGGCCTGAACACACAGATACCTGAAGCCCACTCGTTTTTTTGGGAACGAAGCATGCTGAAGACACTTTTTCTATTATAGCTAGGGTTTTAGAGAACCCTAGTAATATGTATTCATTATATCACAACATTTTTGTCAAGGCAAAATTAATTGTACAAAGGAGTTTTTCAGCTCTCCCCCCATTATTTAATAATAATATTTCTTGTGCAATTACTATTGTCTTATCATATTTGTTTACTTTTTGTTGTTATTTAGTGTTGTGCTTTTAGCTCTACAGATACCTTCGGTGATTATTTCTAACAATGACACTCCTTTCAAGAACAAGGATTTCTATAATCTCTATGCTAAGTACAAGATTCAACACAGATGGTCCACTCCTTATTACCCTCAGGGTAATGGACAAGCCAAAGCATCCAACAAATCCTTGATCAATATTTTGAAGAATTTGGTTAGTAATACCGGTTGCGATTGGCATACCTAACTTTATCCTACCTTGTGGGCCTATCGTACTAGTGTGCATAGTCCCACAGGGGCCTCACCATATATCTTTGTATATGGGTCTGAGGTGGTGTTTCCTTTTGAGCTTGAGATTCCTTCTTTGCGCATCTTGTTGTAAGATGCTCAGGTAAGTAATGAGTATCATGTGGATTATTTGCATCAATTGGAGCTATTGGATGAAAAGCACATTCATACCTTAGAGCATTTACGAGCCTATCAGGATAGGCTCCAACCATATTATTCTAAGAAAGTTTGTAATCATTATTTTGAGGTTGGGGATCTTGTCCTCAAGAAAAACCAGAAAACTAATGCTCATTTTGATATTTGATGTAAATTATAGCCCAATTGGTTAGGGTCCTTTGTCATAATGACCAATTTTTGTTTAGGTGCCTATCATTTGGATTGTTTGGATGGTAAAGAGCTTAAAGAACCAATGAATATAATGCATTTAAAAAGATATTATTATTTATCTATCATCCATGTTGCATTTGCATTTAGTTAGGTCATACTGCATATTTTATTAACATATTCTACATGATTGCCTGTCATACTTCGCACAATTGCTTGACATTTTGTTTTGCATGTTGCTTGTAATAATTGCATTGTTGTCTGATCATGACTACTTGATCATATAGTTTTTGGAGATTCATGATGATGACATGTGATGATACCTATTTAGGTCATAGCTCACATGCATTGCAATTTCACTAGGACTCTAATTCCTAGCAAAGCTCCAACCTAGGGCCCATGCATTTTCATCCTTTCTTCTCTTTGTAGAAACTAAAATCATGTCAATTCGATTAGGCGACTGAAAGCATTGGCAAATTGACATCATATGGTCCCCTTGGGCAACTCTCAAAGGTTTTATAGTGGTCCTAACCACTCTAGAAGGCTATACCCCAATTTTGGGAGGTTTTGGGCCACATAGGCATGACCATCCCACCCTGGGATGGTCATAGTTCATGGATGTCCCACCCAGGGACTATGGTAAAGTAGTCATCCCTGGGTGGGATGGCCATAAGCTTTGAATACCAAAAAATCAAATTTGGACAAATGGCACCCAAATATTGCCATTTATCCTACCTATTTGAGCATGCAAACCTAAGGGTGTAGAATCCTTATGACATATTGCAGAATGGAGGCCAAAATAGGAGATTCTCTTCCCCCTCCAATGCATGCTCAATTTTTGACAAGTGGCACCTCTTGCCCTGCATGCCCTTGCATGCCCATTTTCCCAAAGGTCTCCTTTGGCTATAAAGTGGATCTATTTTCCACACATAATATAGAGAGGATTTTTGAGACATAGCAACGAAGTGCTGCCAAGATTTCCCCTCACCCTTTTGTGCATTTTTCCGTTGTAATCTCTACCTAGAAAAGGAGGTTTACGAGTGATCCAAGAGGTGAAATTCATTTGCAAAACCAAATCATTTGAGTGAATTTCACCACTAAATTTTATGACAACACTGTTAAGGAGGTTTTTGACCAATCCCTTATGGAATTGGTGGCAAATTAAGAGCAAAATTGGTGGTCGTCCCACCCTAGGACGGTCCCCAATATGGGATAGTCACCACCATCCTTGCAATGTGTGGTGATATATATGTGCCTAATTTTTCTACTATTTTTAATTAGGCACATACTAGGTTATATTATTAACATGCTGTCAAAATTTCATGCAATTTGGAGTTATATTGAGTGAGATATTGTAATTTTAAGGTTTTGCTGGCTTTCGGGGACCATCTGAATATGCACATGAAACTATGACTGATTTTACAAATATGACCATATGGGTCCTCTTAAAATATCATTTTATACATACTATCCAATTTTGGTTTTATTTGGAGGTATTTTGGTCTAAAAATTGCTTGTTTTGGGTTTTATAGGCTTTGTAGGTGCACTACGAATGCGACCACCGATTCAGAGGCAATTTCTGTTCTATTTTCAATTAGATCTTCCCAAAATAATATACATATATATATATATATATATATATATATATATATATATATATATATATATATATATATATATATATATATATCGCAATTTCAGATCATTTGGAGTTGTTTTAGATAGGTGCATTGCATATTTACACTTTCTAGCTTATAGTTGCATATATGGCTTTTGCATGTTTCACATTCTACACACTTGCTATTTAACAAATCTAGTTTCCTTGTGTGCAGATGCAGGTTTTACAGCGTAGGAGGAAGGAATACAATATCATAACAACAAATAATGAAGTGATGGCATCATAGGTTCATCCACCTCAATTATGGGTATGAGGAAGAACATTTGGAGTGCACATGAGCTTGTTTGAAAGGACTTGATCCTTGGGCACCCATTTTTGTAAACAAGTGTATCAAACTAAGAGGCCTCAAGGGGATATATATGTAACCATAATTATGATTTATGAAATGAAATAAAGAGAAACTCACTTTTCTTGCACTTATTTGTCTTCCATGGTTTCTTGCATGTTTCCTTTTATAATGCTTGATTAATACCAAATATAGATTCATCTTGTTTAGCATTATTAGGTGCACCATTTTTTCCCTACTTCAGTGGTGATCATGGTGGGACCCTATCCCTATTGATTTTGTTAAAAATTTAACCTTGCTTTTGTTTGCATTATGTTGCAGGAATTGGTCGTTCTAGCCTGAAACGACCTCTCGACTATTGATCGTCCCACCCTTGGACGACCACACAATCGTCCCACCCTGGGATGGCCATTAAACTAGCCACCGTCACACCCTGGGACGGTCACAAAATAGGATATTTTTTGCTCCAAATTATAGCAACAATAGGCTTATAGGCCATTGAGGTAGGTATAAAAACCCTCTGTTTTCATTTTTGCTATTCAAAACTGCTAAAATCTGGTTTTTCTTACCTCTTTTGATTGCTTGAAAAGTAGAAGTTAGATTTGCTTTTCTATAACTGAAAAAACAACAAAAATAAGAAGAAAAACTGAAAAGGAACTAAGTAGAAATGCACTTGTATGGCTTGCTTGCTTGTAGCCTACCTAATGGGTAGGTTATCATTTAGGATTTGCATTTTGTAGGTTGTTTTTTATCTAACTTTTTTGAAAGTAAAATGTCCTTCTTATTGTACTTAGTGAAATATCATTGACTGCTTCATTGATTAGTTTCTTTAAGCTTAAAAGGAACCACACACACTTGCACATATCACAATAACATTGGTAAGGTTGGATTTCATCACCAACCTCCAATTTAGATCGATGATGTTGGATTTCACCTCCTTCCATCGGCTTGCCCCACCTTGGATAGAATAGGGTACTCTCTTAATATGGAATAGGTCACTAGTGTGAAAAATCCCTCCCACTATTGAAAATGCTTATCATTTCAGAGTGGAAGAGCTAGGTGAACCCTCCATTCATTGTGGGTTTTAAGTGGTGTACCCTAGAATATTTTGAGAACCTCATATTTGGCACTAGTGTTCCTAGTCACCACTTTGGTTGAGTTCCCTCATTCTAATTACAAAACATGAATAAGAAAGCAAGAGCAACAACAAATCTAAGCACACCAAATAGCTTAGGGATTCACATCTAAAACTTAAAGGAGATAATCACATTGTTTGCTTGTGTGCTTCTTTGATCATTTGATTATGTGTTCTTAAGATTTAAAAGATATAATAACATACATCTATCCTTAAAAGAGATAAGCATATTGTCTACTTTATGTGTTCCCTTATTTTTTGGGTAGTCAACATAAGATCCTTGATCTATGACCAAACCCTAATTAAAAAAAAAAAAAACTATAACAAATCCAATGAATTGAGAATCAAGAATCCAATGAAGCTACTTTTTGATTCTGCATCCAACGAATCGAGAATCATGCAAATCGGAGCTATAACAAAAAAGTTATACTGGTTTGATGATTACTCTATTTTTGAAGTCGAAAATAGGGAAAAACTGCACTAAAACGGTCATAGAATGGTCTAGACAACTCAAAAAATTGACAAATTTATTTTTTTGTCTTAGTTAGCTCCTTCTACACCTCTCATATAAATTTTGAGTCCTAACTCTTCATGCTTCAAAATTTCCCAAAAATTCCCAATAGTAGGCATTTCCCCATGGGGCCCGGTTGGCCAAATATTTCAAAAATACAAATTTTTGCCCCGAAAATCAGATTTTGGAGCCCTAGCCCATTGTGATAAGCTCATCGCACTGATTATGTTGATATATAACACTTACAACATTTTTTTGAAAAGTCAATTTTCTAAAAATGGTCGATGGACCCCCTTTTATGGGTTTGGTCCAAAAGCGGTTCAAAACAAGACCTCCAATTCAAAGAGAGATTCAAGATCCATAACCAATGAATATATCCAAATAATTCTAGAGGATATGCCCATCCCTGAATGGCATCACAATTTTTATCATAACAACAATACCATCCTCAAGGGGGCAAAAATTTGAGATACCCCTACTAGGGAAGCACCCATAGGTCCTCTAGGAAATATTCCTGACTTGGATACCCTGATGGAATTCTATATAGTGAATAATCCACCCATTGAGGGGTCTAGTAGGTCAATATCATGGATTCACATCCCAACTTGCTCTATACATCAATCAAAATATGAACATGAGAGTACACCATGGCCTAGCTTGGATGAGCAAACCACCCCATCTGAGCTAGCAAGTCACCCCTATACTCCTCACAGAGAGCACTCGGTATACACACATCATGCTTTTGTGTAGCCTAAATATACAAAGCTTACATCCAAAACTGAATATGAAGATTTCCTCATAGATGAGGAAGAAGACCCAAATCATCCTCCTACTCCTCGTGAATAGTAATTGGTGTGACCATATGATGGCTCTACATCATCGAACTATATAGAGTTGACTCATAAACTAGAGTCTCAGTTCAATGCAATATTTAGGGAGTGTGGAAAACAAGCAATAGATCCTACTAGGGGTAAAATACATGATAAACCCATCCGTATTTCAAATACAAGGGCACACAAACCCCCTACAAATGAGCAACAAAATCATATTCATCAGGCACCTAGGCCAAATCTTAATAGAAAATAATATACGGATCAACTCCAATTGGTTCAACAACAAAGAAATCAACAATGGGTGGACTCACAACAAGCACACCTACAAATTTTGTATCAACAAAAGATATAAGAACAACAAAAGATACAACAAGAGCAATTGCAATATGCATTACATGAAGTGGTGCTTACACCTAGCACCTATAAGATGCAACGATGTGCAAGGCATCCAATACAATCTCAAATGTTGCCCCCTAGGCCTAATCGAGACTTGCCTCCTAGGCCTAACATAGATCACATTCCATAGGTGCTTACCCCTCCTTATAGGCCAGTTCAAGAAACACCCTATGGGGCCTATAATGAGCTTGAACCTAGAGAAGAATACCATGAAGCACCCTATAGAGGCATGGTGGATGATATTCAACCACTACACAATAGGCATGGTATCCCTCATTGTCCCTTGCAAGGCCAAAACAAATATTAGGAGATTGAGTCCTCTGAAGCATTTAAAGCATTGCTAGAAAGCATGGAGTCAATTGAAAACAAGACCTCTCAGTATGGGTCTTAGAAGCCCACTTTGTGCCAGTTATGGAGTCAACCACTCTATCCTTTTGTACCTACCCCTTCCTATCTAGAACTGTTTAAAATGCCCCACTTGGTTGACTTTACAAGGGAGGAAGATGCGCAGGAGCATGTTACTAAATTCCTGAACCAATACTTTGGCATCCAAGATAATGATGCTTTACTCTTGAGGATATTCTTGACTACCCTCTCCAGCCCAGCCCCGAAGTGGTATAGCCAACTCCCGAAGCATAGCATACAATCTTAACCAATTCATAGATGCATTTTTGGAATGATTTACCTTCAACACTAAGCGAAAGGTGACATTGGCTGACCTTGCGGGGTTGAAGCAATATGATGACGAGTCAATCACCAACTATGGCAATAGGTGGTAAATGTTTCTTGCTAAGCTGCCATACATACTTCCCATGTTTGAGTTGACTGGCATGTTTTCTAAGAGTTTCTGAAGCTAATTTCCTTGTTTTTGCGACTCCAATAGTATCCAATTCTTGAGGATGCTCTAGCACAAGCTAAAAAAATTGAAGACATCAACATTCAAGATGGAGAAATTATGAAACCCCGCAAGAAAGAATGGACTAAGAATACCAAAAACAACCTGGTACAACTAAATCCAACATCAATCGATCAAGTTGTTGTTAGGATTCCAAGACCTACGCAACCTGTGCTGCCTCAAAATCCCAACTATCAAGACACACCGGGAAACTATGACAACAAAAATAAAATAAACCAAATACAAGACCAACCGCATCAGCCACCATGACAATATACTCATTTTTCAGAGCCCTTAGCTTCAATCTTCAATCAATTGTATGAGGCACAAGCAATCACGCTTCTCAAGATCCATCCATTGAAACCTAATAAGCGTATATCAAAGGTGCACATGAAAAATTTATACTATGTTTACCATCGACAAAGAGGCCATGACATATAGACATGTTATCCCTTTAGATATGTAGTTCATGATATGATCGAGAGGTAAGAGGTTCTTATGGGAAATCCTCTTAATCCAAAAAATCAACCAATAGGAGACTTCCAAGACCTTTGGCCCACACATGAAGCAAACACAACACTTGCCAACCACGTTGAGAAACCCAATCAGGTGCATAACAACCCACCTCCCCAAGATTTTGTGGTAATGATTAGTATTGTAACATAGAAGCAGGAATATCAAACTCGAGCTACACAATCGGTGATTTCATCCAAATTTCACCTTCACCCATATCGTCTCATCAGAACATAGGCATTGCTGACTATATTGCAGTGTGATCGGCTGTAGTAGATTACATTTAATTTTGTCAATCCGAGTTAATCTAGGTTATATTTAAATAATAGCAACTAGTATAGATTGTATCATAGTAATTAATACTAAGCTTAGTTCAGATCTCTTTTTGGTTTCATGTGTTGCAAAAATTAAAGTTTGCAAAAAATTAAATTAAATTAAATTAAATATGCAATTTATGAATTATTCTAATGTGGATCCACTAATGATTTACTTAATGCATTATTTATCTACTATAATTTCTAATTATATTTTCATGTAAATTAATTTTTAATCTAATTCTATCTACCAGGTTAGTGGGGGGAAGAGATTTAGGAACTAACCTTTCGGAGTGGGCCCTACTTCTGAAAGGTTAGTGTTAACCCCTTCCCCTATTTTCTATTTTACTAACTTCAATAATCTACTCTCATTTAATTAATATAATTCTTAATTATTTCATAATTACAAGAGAACAAAAGAAATAAAATTTACCAAAGCAAGCAAAATATAAAATAATTATAAAACACATTTACCATATCCTGAAGAAAATATTTTTGCTACTTGTTGGCAATTTTGGGTACTTTGGGTACATTGCCTTTGCTCAAGTGTATAAGTTGTCATTGATGTCAAAAGGCATTTTTGTGATGATATCAAAAAGAGTGTGATGTCAAAAATATCTTGAGAAGCTTCATAATGTTAAAGGGTTTTTATTAAAACCATGGTGACAAGGTTAAAGGTTTTTCTTAAAACCATTTAGACTCATTAAGGGTTTTTATTAAAACCAAGCTTAACTTAATGCAAAGGTTTTTACTTCTTGAAAAACCTTGAAGGTCCATGTTTATTATTAATAATTAAATTAACTCAAACCTTTGACAAGGGTCTAAGTTTAATTTATTATTAATAAAATAATAATTATTATTATTTTAATTATTATTAAAGGGTCTTTCAACCCTTAAGCGATGGAGAAAAAATAATTCTTTCGCCGATGTGTTGCCATCGTTGGAGGAGCGCCGACATCAAACAGTTAAGGAGAAATGGCTATATAAGTGGGGATGATTTTCTAAAGTTGTTGTAACTCCGAGTAATGAAAATTGTAGCTCTGTGATCTTCGAGAAAGTGTTGTATTTCATTGAGAGTTGATTATCGATATTGAGTTTCCCAAGTAATTTCTTGCGTTTTCAGTTTGCGCTTTGATATCCGACAAATTGCGCTTCACCTACAATTGTTGGGACTGCACTCGAATTACATTTTCAGTTTTCACTTTGACATCCAACAGTTTGATTTCACCTACGATTGATTGGATTGCATGAAGGACAACCGTTTTTGTTAGCATTGTGTGGATGATTATTTTTATTGCCCAGTAAGTTACATTTTGGACAGCGCTCACTAGTTTGCATGTGGCTTGTGGAAGACATTTACGATTTCCAGATTCTTGGCGTCAAAGGAAGATAAAATATAGGGCAACACTATACTTCTTCATTGGGAACTTGTGACCCAACGACGGTGGTGTTTAAGAGAAGGTGCTAGAAAGTAGAGGCGGCGAGTTCGATTCTCTTCATGGGTAATTTTCTTTTGGTCATAGTGTGCAAAGGATAGTGGCTGTGAAAGCGCTAGAGGTATAAGGTTAAGGTATCATATTTGCTTTGACATTGTTTTATTGATGCTTAATGTTTATGAGGAGTAATAAGGTGTAAAGAGGTTTTACTTTGTATGTATATTATACTTCTAGTGGTTTTTATTAAGTTGGAGAAATAAGGTGTTAATTTGGATCTTTATTATTGTCTATTGTTGTATAGTTGCTAACTCTAATTGGTGGCAAATTGAGAGTTAGTGTTGTGACAGATTTTGAGTTCTCCTTCTTCATCAAAGTAAAGGTATGGGCAACTTCTTCCATGTATATTGTTGATGGTATATTTTCTGAAATTGAGTTTGGAGTGAAAAGGTTGTCTACTAGGTATTTTTGGTGTAAATCCTAATTTCTGGATATTGAAGATTGTTTATGCATTAAAATCATTGATGAGTTTTTGGGTGAATGCATAATTCTGGTTGAGGAAGAGGAAGCATTTTTTGCACTAGGGTTTATGTTAGTAAGTCTTGCTACTTGCATTGAGATGATGAAACCCTTAGTTGGATATTTTGATATTGATGGTTGAGTTGCTTCCATAGAGGTTGTTTTGATCAAGTTAGTGCTTTACTTGATACATGATATTGGGCTTACTCCATTGAGTTGATTTGAGCAAGTTATTCTTTGCATTTGGTGATATTGTGTTGGATGCTTTTTGTTCAAATAATCTTGGAGGGAAAAGGATTTCTACTTGTTTCCTTTTCTTGTGATGATTGGTTGAATGCTTCAAGGTTGATGTTGAGTTGAATGGTGTTGGTTGACTAAACCTTGTTTGATGAGCATTGTTGTTGAAACCCTAATTGTTGGTAAAAATAATATGAGTATCATTGTTATATGAGATATTGCATGGTTGGCAATTGTTGGGTTGTGTTTCATATTCTTGAGAAAAGCATACTACATCTATATTATTCTTTTGAGATTGAGATTGAGTTGAGATTGATATTGGGAGTTAAGTATAGAACATATTGGGTCTCTAACAATTCTCTTTATGTTTCTATGAGATTTGAGATTGAGATTAGGAGTTAAGTATAGAACATATTGAGTCTCTAAAAATTCTCTTTATGCTTCTATGAGGTTTATGAATCACATTGGGTCTCTAACAATTCTCTTTATGGGTTAATGCTAAGCAAGTTTTTCTTGGTGAGCTTGCTGAGGTTTTGGACAGGTTCCGGTGGGGACTTGTGAGCAGGTTTTGGACAGGTTCCGGTGGGGACTTGTGAGCAGATTTGGACAGGTCCTAGCAAAGGACTTGTGAGCTGAGTTTTTGATAGTTCTATCAAAGAACTTGAGGACAGAGGTGCATTGGTTCTTTGAGAAGAATATGAGGATAGATTTGGCAAGTATTTGAGAAGGCTTGTATGTAGAGGATTGATTTGTTCAAGTGTTGGACAGATTTGACAGATAGAGGAAGACTTGTACTAGATCAACTGACTATGTTTGGTACAGGTTGCTGAGCTGCTATGGACATGATCATAGAAGGCAGAGGTCTCTTAGGCTAAGCATTGAGGACAGGAGGTATTCGATGGAAAGGAGTTCCACGTGCTGGCAAGAGGTAGAGGTAGTTGATCTTCCGAGGGATCATTTCCGGAGAGCGAGAGGGAAGGTATCTCCTTTGAGCAGAGGCTCATAAATTCAGATTGGGGGAAGGTATCTCCTTTGAGTAGAGGTTCATAAATTCAAATTGGGGGAAGGTATCTCCTTTGGGCCAAGGCTCATAAACATTGTAATTGGGAAGGTTTCCCAAAGAACTTTGAGATAACTTTTAGAGAAAATTTTTGTGGATGTAGCCCAGGATTTTTGGGTGAACCACGTTAAAATTGGTGTCACTTTGTGGATGATATTGTGCTTTGTTTTGATATTGCTTTACTATTTTGAAGTATAAAGCAAAAAGTAAAAAGAGGTCTTATACTGTTCACCCACCCTCTCAGTATAAGCTTGTGTTCTTTAATTGGTATCAGAGTGGGTTCCTTCGGAAAGTTTAACAGCTTGAAGGAAAATCTAGTAAAGAACACAATGGATCATTCAAGTGGCAATGTAGCACCTATTCTTGATGGGTTAGATTTTGGTCTTTGGAGTGCACGAAGGATCATTCACCTACGATTGATTGGATTGCACGAAGGACAACAGTTTTTGTTAGCGTTGTGTGGATGATTATTTCTGTTGCCCAGTAAGTTACGTTTTGGACAGCGCTCACTAGTTTGCATGTGGCTTATGGAAGACATTTACGTTTTCTAGATTCTTGGCATCAAAGGAAGATAAAATATAGGGCAACACTATACTTCTTCATTGGGAACTTGTGACCCAACGACGGTGGCGTTTAAGCGAAGGCGCTAGAAAGCAGAGGTGCCGAGTTCGATTCTCTTCGTGGGTAATTTTCTTTTGGTCGCGGTGTGCAAAGGATAGTTGCTGTGAAAGCGCTAGAGGTATAAGGTTAAGGTATCATATTTGCTTTGACATTGTTTTATTGATGCTTAATGTTTATGAGGAGTAATAAGGTGTAAAGAGGTTTTACTTTGTATGTATATTATACTTCCGGTGGTTTTTATTAAGTTGGAGAAATAAGGTGTTAATTTGGATCTTTATTATTGTATATTGTTGTATAGTTGCTAACTCTAATTGGTGGCAAATTGAGAGTTAGTGTTGTGACAGATTTTGAGTTCTCCTTCTTCATCAAAGTAAAGGTATGGGCAACTTATTCCATGTATATTGTTGATGGTATATTTTCTAAAATTGAGTTTGGAGTGAAAAGGTTGTCTACTAGGTATTTTTGGTGTAAATCCTAAATTTTGGATATTGAAGATTGTTTATGCATTAAAATCATTGATGAGTTTTTGGGTGAATGCATAATTATGGTTGAGGAAGAGGAAGCATTTTTTGCACTAGGGTTTATGTTAGTAAGCCTTACTACTTGCATTGAGATGATGAAACCCTTAGTTGGCTATTTTGATATTGATGGTTGAGTTGCTTCCATAGAGGTTGTTTTGATCAAGTTAGTGCTTTACTTGATACATGATATTGGGCTTACTCCGTTGAGTTGATTTGAGAAAGTTATTCTTTGCATTTGGTGATATTGTGTTGGTGGTTGTTTTGTTCAAATATTCTTGGAGGGAAAAGGATTTCTACTTGTTTCCTTTTCTTGTGATGATTGGTTGAATGCTTCAAGGTTGATGTTGAGTTGAATGGTGTTGGTTGACTAAACCTTGTTTGATGAGCATTATTGTTGAAACCCTAATTGTTGGTAAAAATAATATGAGTATCATTGTTATATGAGATATTGCATGGTTGGCAATTGTTGGGTTGTGTTTCATATTCTTGAGAAAAGCATACTACATCTATCTTATTCTTTTGAGATTGAGATTGAGTTGAGATTGATATTTGGAGTTAAGTATAGAACATATTGGGTCTCTAACAATTCTCTTTATGTTTCTATGAGATTTGAGATTGAGATTGGGAGTTAAGTATAGAACATATTGAGTCTCTAACAATTCTCTTTATGCTTCTATGAGGTTTATGAATCACAATGGGTCTCTAACAATTCTCTTTGTGGGTTCATGCTAAGCAAGTTTTTCTTGGTGAGCTTGTTGAGGTTTTGGACAGGTTCGGTGGGGACTTGTGAGCAGGTTTTGGACAGGTTTCGGTGGGGACTTGTGAGCAGATTTGGATAGGTCCTAGCAGAGGACTTGTGAGCTGAGTTTTTGATAGTTCTATTAGAGAACTTGAGGACAGAGGTGCATTGGTTCTTTGAGAAGAACCCGAGGATAGATTTGGCAAGTCTTTGAGAAGGCTTGTATGCAGAGGATTGATTTGTTCAAGTGTTGGACAGATCTGACGAGACAGAGGAAGACTTGTACTAGACCGATCGACTATGTTTGGTACAAGTTGTTGAGCTGCTGTGGACGTGATCATAGAAGGCAGAGGTCTCTTAGGCTAAGCATTGAGGATAGGAGGTCTTCGATGGAAAGGAGTTCCACGTGCTGGATAGAGGTAGAGGTAGTTGATCTTCTGAGGGATAATTTCTAGAGCAGAGGGGAAGATATCTCCTTTGAGTAGAGGCTCATAAATTCAGATTGGGGTAAGGTATCTCCTTTGAGCAGAGGCTCATAAATTCATATTGGGGGAAGGTATCTCCTTTGGGCCGAGGCTCATAAACATTGTAATTGGGAAGGTTTCCCAAAGGACTTTGAGATAACTTTTAGAGAAAATTTTTGTGGATGTAGCCCAAGCTTTCTAGGTGAACCATGTTAAAATTGGTGTCACTTTGTGGATGATATTGTGCTTTGTTTTGATATTGCTTTGGGTATATTGCTTTACTATTTTGAAGTATAAAGGAAAAAGTAAAAAGAGGTCTTATACTGTTCACCCCCCCTCTCAGTATAAGCTTGTGTTCTTCACTACTTTATTATTGAAAATCAAACGTACATGGTTGCGCATCCAACTTCCAGAATTGCATACAAAATATTACATCGGGAATAATCACAGATTACATATATTTCTCCATTAGCTCGCCATCCCTCTTCAAAGGTCTCGTATGCAAATATATATTGTCACTCAGACAATTCTGAACATAACTCCCCGTATTTCTCCCATATGGTTTGGACTTGATACGCAACAACATTCCGAACATAACTCCCCGTATTTCTCCCATATGGTTTGGACTTGATATGCAACAACTATGTTCTTAACAAGAATAAAGCTAAATTAACACATCTCCTAAAATACTTGGACTCAATAAATATTCTAATTGGTCCAAGTGGCAACTAATTATAACATAATACTAACTTTGACTTGGTGGGATAGCTACGTAACAATACAACCCTTGATTTAGACTTTTTCTACAACTTTTATCCTTTCTTTTAGGGAAGGATACATTTATTACAAATATTCACGTAACAACTTATATGCCCCAAATAAATGGTGAGTCACCCACATTTGATTCTTCTAACCGCCCATGTGGAATTTGAAACCTTTCGTGCTTGATTCTTTCAGCTTCCCACGTGGTGTTTGACCAAGCCATAGCTTATGTGGCATTTATGTGAAACAGGTTCTTCCGTAGATTTTTCTAGGTTTTCGTAGCGCCCTTCCATAGCACCCTTCCGTAGCACGCATCCACGTGTCTCCTCGGTATTTGTTCATCCTTTCTTCAATATATGACCTGTATTTTGTTGTAATATTACCTGCCAAAAACATACAAAAACTTCGCACAATTTGTGTAAAATATGATCATTTATCATTTTAACCTCATTCATCAAATTAACTGATAAATCACATAAATAAGGTAAAATAATCATTAAAACACATTTACTTTCATGATTTTGCAGATAGAAAATAGATAATCCTTGCATAAAATATGTGTCAATTTGGCACTCATCATTCCCCCAAACTGAAGGAAGTGCATGTCCTCATGCACATAGGATTAATACAACAATCTCAATGGATAAACTCTGCAGTTATAACAGTTGCATAAATCCAAAATTTGGTCTATAGTAGATGATTGATGCCTTGTTCATGTAAATCCAAATATTTACCTTGATATTCCATTTTAAACAATATTTCTTTTGGAATGTGATATACATTTGATAAGAAGCACAATGCAAATTGTCATTTGGCTAAATTGGGATTACCATCATTTTTTTCAAATTAAATAAGTTGAAACAAGAAGGTACTATAAATCATACAATGAATATGTGTTTTATTTTAGTCTAATCACTTCCTATAGCAGCAGTATTTCAACTTCTATCTATCTAAACACACTTTCCAATGCAAAAGTCAATAGTGCTCATTGGACTTATTTAGATGTATATCAAAACTATGCATAAATAAGACTTATAACTTCTATAATAATGTTATCTACAAACCCATACTAACAATAAGAACATCATTATATATGTAACATATAAAATTTAAATTAACTTTTAAAGTTTATTTATTTATTTATTAATTTATTATTATTATTATTATTATCTTTATTTTTTTTGAGAAGAATGATCAAAGTAAAGATATAGTAAAAAATAGTAAATTAATATAATATATATTCATTTTATTTATTATTATTATTATTATTATTATATAACTATAAAATATTATATTACCTATACTATACCTCTAAACTATATTATAAACTCTATTGTATTAAGTATTATAAACTATATTACTGAAGATTATTACAGAAGTTGTCTACAGAAGATATCTACAAAACTGTAGTTGTTAGAGTTTAAGAAAATACTTTACCTGATTCTTCCCCCCAAACTGAATTGTGAACTTTGTATACCTTATTTACTTCCCCCCAAACTGTAATTTTAGCCAAAACAAGATGAAGGGTGTTTTATTTATATTGGTGGATAATATAATAATAAGTTTTATTTATGGGGGTTTATTATAATTTTTGTGATTGTGCTTCCTGTATGTCATTAAGAAGTTTCCGAGATAGAAAGGTAATGAATATGAAATTTGATTTCAGCCTTCTAGGATATCTTCAATCATGGGAAAAAGTGAAATAGATATTAAGATGGCTTTTTCTAAGGGATGAAAATGTGATGGGCACAAGCCATGTTTTTGTAGAAAAAGAAAAAAATTGAAACCATAGTACTTTCATGAGGGTTTGCTTTTGAGTTTTGCCTGCATGTGATGTTTCTAGGATTATTCTTCAAGGACTTCAAACATTCTAGCAATTTTGAAACAACTTCATTTACTCCTTTCACAAATCAATATAGTGTCAAAGTTGTCCTAGTATTCTCAAGCTTCTTTCAAGACCAACTATGTGTGCAGTGAGGATTCATTTCCCATTATGAGCAAGGATTGAAAAACAACAAGGGTTATGTATGCCAAAAAGCTAGCTTATCGTATGAGCATCTAGAGGTCTTATCCAGACTTAGTGCTAATACGTAAGGATACCTTAATAAAGAGTACCCCATGGTGTTTGAGATACTAAGAATTCTAGGGATTCAAGCTCTTTTGCCCTTTATTTACTTTTTTTTTATTTGGGATACTTGCTCATTTTGTGAGGAGCAAGGGATTTTTAGTGCTTTTTAGGGTTCTTGCTTATTTTGAGGAGAAGCAAGAAGATTTTTATTGGGATACTTGCTCGATTAGATGAGGAGCAAGGGATTTTTTTCTTTTTTTTTTTTTTTTTTCAAGGGTGAAGGGCGAGCTTGTCCTTTTGCCAATTCGTTAGTATTCTAGACCATGCGTAAAAATAGATAAGCAAGGGAAACTGTTCACTTATGGCAAAAATAACACATGAGTTAATTTTTCCAATACTTCACAATGTTTTTAGGTGTGCAATTGTGCGTGGCCAAAGAGAAACTTGATCAACTAGGAGTAACTTACAACATTTTTAAAATATTTGCTTCATTTTCAATGAAAATTTTGCTCAAGATACCAGATATAGTTTGAGTATTTAAAGAACACCTAGACTTCATCTAGCAATAAGGTACTATGCATCATGTGGTAATCATCTTCCTACAAGGTTTTTTTAGAGAGAACATTTTCTTGGGCTATCTTTAAAACATTAAGACTGAAAATGGAAGGGAATACAGATACTTCATGATGAAACAAAGGAAGCATAATTATTTTTATTTTTATATATTAATTTTTATTTTTTTCAATATATATATATATATATAATATATATTTTCTTTTCAAAGAGAGAAATTATTGGATAGTAGTTGGTTGCAGTTCAGAAATGCACTGCAAATCAGTTTGTTATCTAAGGTGGTGTATGAATTTTTTTAGATAGTGACTTTTTGTATAGTTAAAACCTATGCCCATTAATTAGTGATTTTCTAGTTGAGTTATCAATAGGATTTGAGTTTTACTACACCCTTTCAAATATTTTCTAATTGAAATTTTCATGATACAATATGTTTGTCCTGCCACTTTATAATTTCGTTGGTTCAGTCTTGTATATACCTCTATTTTATTTCATTATTATTATTATTATTATTATTAAATATATATATTTTTATTTTATATATATTTATTATTATTTCTAATAATATATATATATATATATATATATATATATATATATATATATTATTATTATTTTGTAATATTTTCTAGAGGTTTATTGGACTGTTTTCCACCACCTAGCAACTTATTTTTCTTTTCTCTCTTTTTGGTTTTGTTTTTGTTTGGGTTTTGATTTTGATTTTCTGTTTTAATCCTACTGTTGTCAAGTTTAGATACAAATCATAGAGTTTATAACTATTCTTAACACAACAGAAATAAAATAAAATTTTTGAACAATCCTAATGTTACTAAAATTAGGTGCGACCCACGGTCTATGAATCCATACAACCAATTCTAGTACAATAGGAGGAAAGTAAAAATGCTTGAAAAATAAATTTTACTAGAAATGAAATTGCTGAAATAAAAGGTAAACTATTATTGTTTCTTTGACTGTTTAGGAGGGTTTCACTAAGGTTGTGTCACTCAATCTTACCTACTTCCTACGTTCAACAGGGTCCTAAGCAAATTTTAGGTTGTTTTCAGCGTTCACCTACTTCCTATTGTTTTTCTCATAGGTCCTAAGCCAAATCATCAATAATAATCACCCAAAGCAAGGAAATTGCAGGAAATTAAATATGCTGAAATAAAAGGTAACTTATTACTGCTTCTTTGATTATTAGGAGGGATTTCATTACAGTTGTGTCACTCAACGTAACTACTTCCTACTATAAAAAATAGGGTGTTACTTTCGGCGTTCACCTACTTCCTATTCTTTCTCATAGGTCCTAAGTCAACTAAGCAATAATAACTACCCAAAGCAAGAAATTTGCAAAAATTGAAATTTGCAAAAATTGAAATTTGCAAAAAATAAATCTTAATCTATGAAAGCAGTAAAAATGATTCCTTTAAGAAAAATGAACCTGGCAACGTCGAACGGAGGAGCTTGTTGGAACCATATTCGGGCCACTCTGACTCGTATGCACACCAAGGTCTCGTACGTACCCCTTTTCACATACAAGTAAGCCTCTCTCTTTGCACTGCCAAACAACTTTTTTGATTAACCACTACGACGCTACTCTCCTCGACAACGATGCCAAAATGATCGGTTGTAGTAGCTTACATTTAATTTTGTCAATCCAGGTTAATCCAGGTTAGATTTAAAGAGTAGCAACCCAGTATAGATTGTACCGTAGTAATTAATACTAAGCTTAGTTCAGATCTCTTTCTGGTTTCATGTGTTGCAAAAATTAAATTTTGCAAAAAATAAAATTAAATATGCAATTTATGAATTATTCTAATGTGGATCCACTAATGATTTACTTAATGCATTATTTATCTACTATAATTTCTAATTATATTTTCATGTAAATTAATCTTTAATCTAATTCTATCTACCATGTTAGTGGGGGGAAGAGATTTAGGGACTAACCTTTCGGAGTGGGCCCTGCCTCCGGAAGGTTAGTGTTAACCCCTTCCCCTATTTTCTATTTTACTTTAACTTCAATAATCTACTCTCATTTAATTAATCTAATTCTTAATTATTTCATAATTACAAGAGAATAAAAGAAATAAAAATTACCAAAGCAAGCAAAATATAAAATAATTATAAAACACAGTTACCATATCCTGAAGAAAATATTGTTGTTGCTTTATTATTGAAAATCAAACGTACATGGTTGCGCATCCAACTTCCAGAATTGCATACAGAATATTACATCGGGAATAATCACAGATTACATATATTTCTCCATTAGCTCGCCATCCCTCTTCAAAGGTCTCGTATGCAAATATATATTGTCACTCAGACAATTCTGAACATAACTCCCCGTATTTCTCCCATATGGTTTGGACTTGATACGCAACAACATTCCGAACATAACTCCCCGTATTTCTTCCATATGGTTTGGACTTGATACGCAACAACTATGTTCTTAACAAGAATAAAGCTAAATTAACACATCTCCTAAAATACTTGGACTCAATAAATATTCTAATTGGTCCAAGTGGCAACTAATTATAACATAATACTAACTTTGACTTGGTGGGATAGCTACGTAACAATACAACCCTTGATTTAGACTTTTTCTACAACTTTTATCCTTTCTTTTAGGGAAGGATACATTTATTACAAATATTCACGTAACAACTTATATGCCCCAAATAAATGGTGAGTCACCCACATTTGATTCTTCTAACCGCCCATGTGGAATTTGAAACCTTTCGTGCTTGATTCTTTTAGCTGCCCACGTGGTGTTTGACCAAGCCATAGCTTATGTGGCATTTATGTGAAACAGGTTCTTCCATAGATTTTTCTAGGTTTTCGTAGCGCCCTTTTGTAGCGTGCATCCACGTGTCTCCTCGGTATTTGTTCATCCTTTCTTCAATATATGACCTGTATTTTGTTGTAATATTACCTACCAAAAACATACAAAAACTTCGCACAATTTGTGTAAAATATGATCATTTATCATTTTAACCTCATTCATCAAATTAACTGATAAATCACATAAATAAGGTAAAATAATCATTAAAACACATTTACTTTCATGATTTTGCAGATAGAAAATAGATAATCCTTGCATAAAATATGTGTCAATTTGGCACTCATCATGAACTTTCTAATGAGACAAGAGATGAGGAGCGGTGGAGGAAGCAAAGGAAGTGAAGGAGGAGCAAAAACGATAGGCATAAATTTTGAACCAACAAAAGAAGAATATCTAGAGGCAGGTCAGAATGCTGTAGCTAGAAAGGAAAAAGATTCCCTGTTAGCTCAGTTCAAAAAGGCTAAAGGTATAGATCCTCTAGATAAACCCTCAAACAAAGGGTCCCACTGGGGTTCGGGAGCTAGCAACAAGGGCCCAACCTTTTTGGAAATGCTAAAAGGG
This sequence comes from Wollemia nobilis, assembly GCA_028583015.1. Lineage (NCBI taxonomy): Eukaryota > Viridiplantae > Streptophyta > Pinopsida > Araucariales > Araucariaceae > Wollemia > Wollemia nobilis. The sequence goes on from JAQPPZ010000101.1 coordinate 2,719,236, forward strand.
AAAAAGAAGGATCCAGTTAGTGAACTACCACCCCTAGTACCAAACAATAACAGGTTAACTGTGCCAGTAGAGATTATGAAAAAATTCTTGGATATGGAGGCATCATCCTTAGTTGGCAAGTTTTTGGGAGGAAGGCTAGACATTGAGACTATTCGGTCATGGGCTACAGAAAAGTGGAAAAATTTATGAAGCTTAGAAATTGTAGCCATGTCAAGAGGTTTTTTATGATAAGACTCAACAAAAAAGATGATATAGAGCGCATCTTAACATGAGGAACCTGGTTTCTAGGAAGGCATAGCCTATTTATGAGGAAGTGGGGGGAGGATTTCAACCCTGAGAAGTAAAACATTAATATAGCACCCATTTGGGTCTGCTTGCCAAACCTCCCAACCTAGTTTTTTAATGAGTACTGGCTTAGTGGCATAGCAAAGGCGATAGGAGAGCTCGTGGCAATAGACCATTCAACCCGGGCAAGGACTATACTGATGCATGCTAGGATATGTGTAAATGCAAACTTGGATTCTGATCTATCTTCTCAGGTGGAACTAGCATATGGAGAGTTTATAAGAATTCAGCCTGTGGAGTATGAGAACAAGCCAGCATTTTGTAGCATGTGCAAAACCCAGGGCCACCTTCAAGCCCAATGTCTAACAATAACTGCAAACAAGGAAGCCACGAGCGAAGGTTTTCTGGGTAAAGCTAATGGGAGAGGGATCCCAAAGTTTCAAGGACCGCATCTTAACTTGGAAAGATATAGACAAGTTAAGAATAACCAGGCTGACCAAGCTAACACAAAACTGGAAAAAATCTAGGAGAAAGGAAAGCAACATAATGAGGGAGGAAAAAATCATAAGGTATGTAATAAAGATCCTAGCTTGAACATGTTTGATATCCTAGAAAATATAGAAGTTGAAAAAGAAAATAGTAAGGATGATACCATCAGTGTCAAGTTTCCTAAAACCCTAGACTCCCCATCCAAATCGGGACCATCCACAACTATGACAAAAAGCCCCAAAAGCTATGCTCAAAATGAAGAAAAATTGCCAGGTCATTTCAGTTTAAACATGGAAAAAATAGAGTCAAGAGTCAAAGTTGTGGAAACAAGAGCCAAGAATGTAGCTCCTAATCCGGTAGTGGAGCAAATTATCCCTTATCAGATGAGCCCAATGGTAAAATGTTCCTTGAAGGAAAGCCCCCTGTTTAGGAACCAAATAGGAGAGGTGAACCAAAACAAGGCTGAGGATGAAGAGGAAATTGAAATCCCCCAAAATGAGGAAGAAGGTTCAAGCCCTAGACTATCACAGTATATATCCCCTGACTTCAGTCCAAAATAGACTAGAAGCACTACCAAACCTCTGATAGATTATGGAAGTGAAAGAAAGAAAGGGAGAATATCTATAACAGAGCAATATAGAATGAGAATCAATGAAGAAATTGTAAACGAAAAGCAAAGAACATTGTTACAGTAAGCTATTCCTAGCCAGGATAATAGCAAAATTGACAAACCCCCTTTGGATCAGGGAAGAGGGTGGGGAAAAAATATCAAATAGTTTAAATGAAGGTTCTCTCATGGAATGTGAGAGGCCTAAACAGCCCACCAAAATAAAGTATGGTGAAGTCTATAAGGAAGGATTGGAATCCTACTATTATTTTTCTTCAAGAAACCAAAATAGATGCGGCACAATCATCACTTATAGCTAGAAGGATTTGGAAGCAAGGGGAAGTGGCCTTTCAATAGGTGAGAGGAGCATATGGGGGCCTCATGATCTTATGGGATCCTATTAAAATAGAAGGAAGTATTATTCAGGCAAATGAAAGAGTCTTAAGCATATTATTTCATGATTTTGATACTAATAAGAATTGGATTATGTCAAATTTTTATGCCCCCACCTCTGTCCAAGGGTGGTTTGAACTGTGGGAGTTTTGGGGGCATTTGAGCCAAGCTTTTAAAGACATTCCTTGGGTGATTGGGGGAGATTTCAATACCCCCCTTTACCCATCTGATAAGAAGGGAGGATCTGGGTTACCCTCAAGGAGCATGGAGGACTTCAATGAATTCATTAACACAAATGAATTGATGGATGTAAGACTAAAAGGAGCTAAATTTACATGGAGTAATAAGAGGATAGGAAGTCAGCTGATTCAAGAAAGGTTGGACAGGTTTTTTTTATCCAAGGAAGCTACAACAATGTTTGGTGATTAAGCATTACAAGCCCTTCCTAAATGTGCTTCAGACCATAATCTTATTCTATGGGAGGCATTTTAGGCTAACTCCTTTAAAAAGCCATTCAAATTTCTATCAATGTGGGTTAAACATCTAGACTTCAAGAAATGAATAGAGGAATGGTGGCAACAGCCTATCCAGGGAAGTGCTTCCTTCAAACTATCTCAAAAACTTAATATGGTGAAAAACAACCTTAGAATATGGAATAAAGAAGTCTTTAGAAATATTTTTGAGAATAAGAGAGCAGTGGGGGAAAAATGAGAATAATAGAAAGCAAAATCCAAAATGGAACCTATGATGAGGCGACAAGGATCGAAGAGAAGGAAACCCTTTGTGAGTTTTATAATATTTTAGCTTGTGAAGAGATGTATTGGAGGCAAAAATCAAGGGCATTATGGCTAAAGGAAGAGGACTCTAATTCAAAAAATTTCCATGTTACCACATTGAGCAATAGAAGCAACAATAATATTAGAAATTTAACTAAGGTGGATGGATCCTCAACTCAAAACATTTAGGAGATCAGGGACAAGGCTGTTAATTTTTTCATTTCATTATTGGGTGAAGAACGGGCCTGTAATGCCCAAGCAAAGGACTCTCTCCTTCAATTCATTCCACAACTCATTGATGAAACGATTAATGAGTCTCTTACAATAGTTTTTTTAGACAAAGAGATCAAGGAGTGATGCAAGAGCATCCGGAGGTGGAAGAGCAATCTTGCATCACCCAAAAATATTTTTTTCTCTAAGTACCAAGGCTGTCGCGATATCGCGACACTTTTTGCGAAAAGGCGCCAAGGGGCCAAACTGTCGCGATATCGCGACGCTTTTTGAGAAAAGGGGCCAAGGCGCAAAATGGTCGCGAAATCATGACATTTTCGAAGCAAAGGAGCCAAGGCGCAAAATGGTCACGAAATCGTGACATTTTCGAAGCAAAGGAGCCAAGGCGCAAAATGGTCATGAAATCGTGACATTTTCGAAGCAAAGGAGCCAAGGCGCAAAATGGTCGCGAAATCGTGACATTTTCGAAGCAAAGGAGCCAAGGCGCAAAATGGTCACGAAATCGTGACACTTTCGGAAGCAAGGCTCAAGGCGCAAAGTGGTCACGAAATCGTGACACTTTCGGACGAAAGGCTCAAGGCGCAAAGTGGTCACGAAATCGTGACACTTTCGGAGCAAAGGCTCAAAGGCGCAAAGTGGTCATGAAATCGTGACACTTTCCGGAGCAAAGGCTCAAAGGTGCAAAGTGGTCATGAAATCGTGACACTTTCGAAGCGAAGGCTCAAAGGCGCAAAGTGGTCGTGAAATCGTGACACTTTCGGACCAAAGGCTCAAAGGTGCAAAGTGGTCGCGAAATCGTGACACTTTCGGACCAAGGGTTCAAAGGCGCAAAGTGGTCACGAAATCGTGACACTTTCGGAGCAAGGGCTCAAAGGCGCAAAGTGGTCATGAAATCGTGACACTTTTTGAAAAGAAGAGCCGAATGGAGCAACTGTCACGAAATCGTGACCCGATGGCAGAAGCCGAGTGCGAAGGGCAAGGACGTCACGAAATCGTGACATGTCACGGTTTCGCGGCCCGAAGGCAGAAAGCGAGTGCGAAAGGCGGAGGCATCATGATTTCGTGACATGTCACATTTTCGCGGCCCGAAGGAAAGAAAATGATAGGTCGTTCATGACTCCACTCGGACAGGCGGTTGCAGAGGTCGTTGTAGAAGGGCACGTGGCAGCAATGCAGGTGTCTTTAGAGCACTCCTAGGAATGATGATTCAGAGGGTGGATGGACAGGCGGTTGCAGAACACTCTGCCACTACATGCCATGCTGATTGGAGACACCTGGCAGCATTTTGTAGGCGGCGACAGAACATTCATGTGGGCGGTTAGAAGCAACTTCGCATTCTGTGTAATGATGTCGAAAAGGGATCGGGTCCGCTATAAGAAATGGCTCATGCATTGTAACGGGGGTTGGCCATTTTAGATAACTATTGTATTTTCGAATTTGAGACCTCTGTTAATGAAATTTTTGTGAATTTTTTTGTGTGTTATAACTGTTCTGCTTCAAGTGGTATCAGAGCCAGAAGGTTCTGAGTGCATGAACCGATCATCGACAGTGAGGCAGTTCATGCCAGGATTGTGGTTGTGGGTTGAGAGGAAGCGAGCAGGATGCCTCCACGTAGGAACCATGGTGGTGTGAGGAATAGGGGAGCAGAGGTCGATCTTAGAGCCTTGCAGAGGCAAGTTCAAGCCCTGCGAGGAGGAAATCAGAAGAGGAGTTGAGCCAAGAAGGGAGGAACCCAGTGAAGATGAAGTTTGGGAAGAAGAGGGTCCATCTGATGAGGAAGAAGCATTGGATCCAGCAGAAGCTAGGCTGTATAGGGCCATATCCCAGATCGGGAAGAAGCCAAAGTTTGATGTCTCCACTTATTCTGGGAATCTCAATCCCGAAGAGTTGATAGATTGGATCAACGACATGGAGGAGTATTTCGAGTATGAAGAGATCTCAGACCCAAATCGGATCAGGTTCACAAAAACAAAGCTGAAAGGACATGCTAGCATCTGGTGGAAAGGAGTACAGCTGGAGAGGAACAGGAGGGGAAAGGAAAAGATCACCAGGTGGGATAGGATGGTGGAGAAATTGAAGAGGCAATTCATCCCCATGGATTATGAGTTGGATTTGTTGAGAAAGATGCAAAGTCTTAGACAGGCAAGTAAATCTGTCAAGGAGTATACGGAGGAGTTCTATCAGATCTCGATTAGAACCGGCCATTCTGAGGCGAATAAGGAGAAAGTCGCACGATACATCAATGGATTGAGAACCAGCATTCAAGAAGAACTGGGTCTGGTTAGGATGAGCACGGTTGAGGATGCATACCAGTTTGCATTAAAAGTGGAGGAGAAACTGAATAGGAGATTTGATGGTAAGCAGAGAGGAAAGGATCATGGTGGAAGAGCTGGTGGAAGGACCAATGGAGGAAGATACAGAGATTTGGGGAAGACTGGTGAAGCAAGCAGTAGCCAGAACCAGAAAGAGGAGAAAGAGGAGAATACCCAACGCCCACGCAATCAGAACAACAACTACCCGAGGGGAAGAGGTAGGCCTGGGCGAGGGTTTGGAAGAGGTGTCTTTCGAGGAACCTGCTTCAACTACGGAGAAGAAGGACATCGGGCATACAACTGCCCGCAGCATCAAGAAAGGCCAAATCGAAGACCTGAGGGTCAGGCCCGAGCTGCTGTAGCAGACGAAGGTGTCGAATCTGAGCACTCTGAGGAGGCAGAATGAGGAGAAGCGATGATCATCAGAAGAGTCTTGTTGAATGAAGAAAAGAAGGCAGACCAGAGGAACAACCTATTTCGAACAAGATGCAAGTGCGCAAGCAAGGTCTGTAACATCATCATCGATAATGGAAGCACTGACAACTTGGTCTCTGAGGAGATGGTTGCTAAGTTGCAGCTGGAGAGAAGAAAACACCCGCACCCTTATCGGATTGCATGGTTACAAAAGGACCATCGGGTGCTGGTCAGTGAGCAATGCCTGGTGAAGTTCAACATTGGAACTTACCGAGATGAGGTCTTATGTGACATCTTGCCTATGGATGCATGTCACCTGCTGCTGGGGAGACCATGGCAGTTTGATCGAAGTGTTGTACATGATGGTCGAGCCAATACATATTCCTTGTCAAAAAATGGAGTTCGACATAAGTTGAAACCCCTGAAGGAGGCGGATGAGAAGGTATGCAGTAGTGCACGAGTCTGTCTAGTTGATGGAAGAAGATTTTTAGATGGCCTGAAGCCAGATCATATGTGCTATGCAATAATCCCTAGGGTTAGGGAAGAAGAATGCAAGGAAACTCCAGTGGAAGTCATGGGGTTGTTAGAGGAGTTTCCAGATATCATTTTTGATAATGTTCCTGAAGGTTTACCACCTGTTAGGAAGATCAGTCACCACATAGATTTGGTGCCTGGATCGAGCTTGCCGAACAAGGCTGCACACAGAATGACGCCTGTAGAAACTGAGGAGTTAAACCGGCAGGTTCAAGATCTGCTAAAGAAGGGGTTGATTAGGGAGAGTCTTAGTCCATGTGCAGTACCTGCAGTACTAGCACCCAAGAAGGATGGGGAGTGGAGAATGTGCACAGACTCTCGGGCAATTAACAAGATCACTATCAAATACAGATTCCCATTGCCCAGGATGGATGATATCATGGACTGTTTGAGTGGAGCTGAGTACTTCACGAAGATTGACCTAAAAAGTGGTTACCATCAGATCCGCATTAGAGAAGGGGATGAGTGGAAGACAGCCTTCAAAACCAGAGAGGGGCTGTATGAGTGGTTGGTCATGCCATTTGGGCTAACCAATGCACCGAGTACCTTCATGCGGTTAATGAATGAAGTCCTGAAGGAATTCCTAGGCAAATTTGTTATTGTCTACTTGGATGATATCTTGATTTTTAGCAAAACCCTGGAGGAACACCTGATGCACATCAGGAGGGTTTTTGAGAAATTGCGGGAGGAGCAGCTGCTGATAAATCTGAAGAAGTGTAACTTCGTGAAGAGGGAGCTAGTATACCTGGGATTTGTTATCTCAGCAGATGGTCTCAAAATGGACCCCGAAAAGGTGAGGGCTATCATAGAATGGCCTGCTCCAAGAAGTGTGACTGAGGTGAGATCGTTTCACGGTCTGGCCAGTTTCTACAGAAAGTTCATTAGAAACTTCAGCAGTATTTGCGCATCCCTTACGGAGACAATGAGGGGGAACAAGAAGGAATTCAAGTGGACAGCTGGAGCAGACAAAAGCTTTGCTATGCTAAAGAAGAAGGTCATAGAGCAACCTGTCTTAGCACTTCCAGATTTTAACAAGGTGTTTCAGGTAGACTGTGATGCGAGTGGTAGTGCCATAGGGGCCGTATTGAGCCAAGAGGGTAAGCCTGTTGCTTATTTTAGCGAGAAGCTCAATGATGCCAGAAAGAAGTATTCGGTATATGATCAGGAGTTCTATGCCATAGTTCAGGCTCTGAAGAAATGGAGGCATTATTTGTTGCCAAAGGAGTTTGTTCTGTATACTGATCATCAGGCACTGCAGTATATTAACAGTCAAGGGAAATTAAATCAGAGGCACCTGAAATGGGTTGAGTTCCTGTAGAGCTATACCTTTGTGCTGAAGCATCGGAGTGGGAGGTCCAATAGGGTGGCAGATGCCTTGAGTAGGAGGCAATGTCTATTGATGGAGATGAAAGTGGAGGTTGTAGGGTTTGCTGAGCTCAAGGGTTTATACCCTGCAGACCCCGACTTCGTAGAAGCTTGGAAAGCCTGCACTGCGCCTGTTACATTGGACAGGACTAAGTGGTTAAATTTTCTGATTCAAGATGGAATGTTGTTCAGGGGGAACCAATTATGCATTTCGAGGAGCTCAATGAGGGAGAATCTCATCAAGGAAAAGCACAGTGGAGGTTTAGCTGGACACTTTGGTCGCGACAAGACCATCTCCCTTGTTAGTGAAAACTACTACTGGCCGCAATTGCAACAAGATGTGGCAAAATTCGTGCAAAGTTGTAGGATATGCCAGATGGCAAAAGGTGTGAGGCAGCCTACTGGTTTATATCAACCACTACCTATACCCGAAAGGCCATGGGAGGATATTAGCATGGATTTTGTTCTTGGTTTACCTAGGACGCAGAGGGGACACGACTCCATATTTGTGGTAGTGGACAGGTTTTCAAAAATGGCTCATTTTATTCCCTGCCAGAAGACTAGCGATGCGGTCCATGTGGCTGGTTTATTCTTCAAGGAAGTGGTACGCCTTCATGGGCTGCCAAGGAGCATTGTATCGGACAGGGATACCAAGTTTGTAGGGTATTTCTGGAGAACCCTGTGGAAGAAAGCGAAGACGGATTTAAAATTTAGTTCTGCATACCACCCCCAAACAGATGGCCAAACAGAGGTGGTAAATAGGAGCTTGGGCAATCTATTGAGATGCTTGGTCGGAGACAAGCCCAAGGGATGGGATTTAGTTCTGCCATAGGCAGAATTCGCTTACAACAGCTCTATCAACGAAGTACCAATAAATCGCCATTCCAGATAATCTATGGGAGCAGCCCAAGAAATGCTTCAGAGTTGAGAAGGATGGATACAAGAGAAAAATGCGATGCTGAAGGCTGAAGACTTTGCTTGAACACCTGAAGGGAGTGCATGAGGAGGTGACAAGGCACATTGCTAAGATGAATACTCAGTATAAAGCCAGGGCAGACCAGAAGCGTCGGGCTAAGGAGTTTGAAGTAGGAGATTCCGTCATGGTCCATCTAAGAAAAGAGAGGTTTCCTGCCAAGACCTATAACAAGTTGAAGATGAAGAAATTTGGGCCATGCGGGATCATTGGGAAACGGGATTCGGGTAATGCATATGAGGTGGAGTTGCCGAGTGAGCTTAACATCTCACCGATTTTTAACATCTCAGATTTGGTCGAGTTTCATGAAGGAGATAGTAGTGCAACACCAAGCCTGGATTTGTGGAGCATTCCCACGGTCACTCCAGTCGTAGACGAGATAGAAGAAGTCCTTGATACGCGTGAGGGCCGAAGTACTCGAAACAGGTGTTATTCTGAGTATTTGATCAAGTGGAAGGGCAGGCCCATAGAAGATGCGACTTGGTTGTCGAAGGCAGAGGTTGACCGCCTGGGTCTACCTCAGACAGATCAGAAGTGAAGGTCACTTCTCAATTCACCCTGGGTGTCTGATGCAGGAGCATCCGGAGGTGGAAGAGCAATCTTGCATCACCCAAAAATATTTTTTTCTCTAAGTACCAAGGCTGTCGCGATATCGCGACACTTTTTGCGAAAAGGCGCCAAGGGGCCAAACTGTCGCGATATCGCGACGCTTTTTGAGAAAAGGGGCCAAGGCGCAAAATGGTCGTGAAATCGTGACATTTTCGAAGCAAAGGAGCCAAGGCGCAAAATGGTCGTGAAATCGTGACATTTTCGAAGCAAAGGAGCCAAGGCGCAAAATGGTCATGAAATCGTGACATTTTCGAAGCAAAGGAGCCAAGGCGCAAAATGGTCGCGAAATCGTGACATTTTCGAAGCAAAGGAGCCAAGGCGCAAAATGGTCGCGAAATCGTGACATTTTCGAAGCAAAGGAGCCAAGGCGCAAAATGGTCACGAAATCGTGACACTTTCGAAGCAAAGGCTCAAGGCACAAAGTGGTCACGAAATCATGACACTTTCGAGGCAAGGCTCAAGGCGCAAAGTGGTCACGAAATCATGACACTTTCGGAGCAAAGGCTCAAAGGCGCAAAGTGGTCACAAAATCGTGACACTTTCGGACCAAAGGCTCAAAGGCGCAAAGTGGTCACGAAATCGTGACACTTTCGGAGTGAAGGCTCAAAGGCGCAAAGTGGTCACGAAATCGTGACACTTTCGGACCAAAGGCTCAAAGGCGCAAAGTGGTCGTGAAATCGTGACACTTTCGGACCAAGGGTTCAAAGGTGCAAAGTGGTCATGAAATCGTGACACTTTCGGAGCAAGGGCTCAAAGGTGCAAAGTGGTCACGAAATCGTGACACTTTTTGAAAAGAAGAGCCGAATGGAGCAACTGTCGTGAAATCGTGACCCGATGGCAGAAGCCGAGTGCGAAGGGCAAGGACGTCGCGAAATCGTGACATGTCACGATTTCGCGGCCCGAAGGCGGAAAGCGAGTGCGGAAGGCGGAGGCGTCGTGATTTCGTGACATGTCACATTTTCACGGCCCGAAGGAAAGAAAACGATAGGCCGTTCATGACTCCACTCGGACAGGCGGCTGCAGAGGTCATTGCAGAAGGGCACGTGGCAGCAACGCAGGTGTCTTCGGAGCACTCCTAGGAATGATGATTCAGAGGGTGGATGGACAGGCGGCTGCAGAACACTCCGCCACTACATGCCATGCTGATTGGAGACACCTGGCAGCATTTTGTAGGCGACGACAGAACATTCGTGTGGGCGGTTAGAAGCAACTTCGCATTCTGTGTAATGATGTCGAAAAGGGATCGGGTCCGCTATAAGAAATGGCTCATGCATTGTAATAGGGGGTTGGCCATTTGATATAACTATTGTATTTCCGAATTTGAGACCTCTGTTAATGAAATTTTTGTGAATTTTTTTTGTGTTATATCTATTCTGCTTCAAGGAGGTTTTTTTTAACATGGATCTTGACAAAGCTCCTGGGCCGGATGGGTTTTCACCATGGTTTTTCCAAGTTTGTTGGGATATTGTTGGAGCAGAAGTTATTGCTGCAATCAAGGAGTTCCAAAGTTCAAATCATATTCCAAGGGGTTTCAATTCAAATTTCATTGCTTTGATCCCTAAAGGCCCCAACCCCAAGACTATGGCTGACTTTAGGCCAATTAGCTTGTGTAATATATCCTATAAAATTCTGTCCAAAGTTTTAGCCAATCATTTGAAGAAAGTTCTACCAGTTATCATTGATCCAAGTCAAGGAAGTTCTGTACAAGGAAGATCAATCTTAGATGGAGTTATTACTATTCATGAGGCTCTTCATACAGCCGCTCAGACCAAAAAAGTAGTCATGGCTTTAAAGTTAGACATGAAAAAATCTTATGATAGGATAAATTGGGAATTCCTAGAGGCAATTTTATTAAAATTTTGCTTCAACATGAAATGGGTCAAGTTAATAAGAGAGTGTATTTATAAGCCTTGTTTTTAGTTTTGGTTAATGGGTCTACTGTAGGTTTTTTTCAAAGCAAATGTGTGGTCTAATACAAGGAGATCCCATAAGTCCTATGTTGTTCATCATTGCAGCTGAGGCCTTGGGAAGAACCATTAAGGCAGCAACGGTTATTGGACTCATATCAGGTATCAAGGCCACGTCGCTAACTACCTCGATGACATATCAACAATTTTTTGATGATACATTGCTACTTGTAGACACCAAAACAACACCAATCCGATTATGTGACTACAAAAACTGATTGCATTAACACACACAGCCTCCAGGGTAGCCCCCAAAGGTTAAACAGTGGTTCTAACCCTATTTTTTTGACCACAATATCCTACCAATTTGTCGACAACCCATCACAACAGGTTTCGAACCCATCCCAAGTGGATTGGTGTTGAAACAAAGTTTCACTCGTGGGTGGTTTGCCTTCGGGCACCCCCTGCCTTATTGCATTTGGTGACTATTTCTTTTACAGTATTTTGCTAGTTACATGATTATGCTTCTGTCAAATTTTTAGTTTATTTGGACTCATTTTAACCATCATTATATTTATCTTTCGTTTTTCATACACAAGTGCTACTGATTCTTTGTTTGTTTCTTTGAACGCAAATTTGCAGCATTAGAGGAGCAACGAGGAATCTACTTTTACCAACACAAGCGGCGGCAATGTTTTGGTTCGCCCATCTTATATGTGGGCACGCGAAAGAAGGAATTCTGAAACAAGTTGTAAAAGACCAACATTTAACGCTTCTATCCCCTCAAAAGGAAGGAGACGCATTGTAACACAAATTTGAAAAGCATATCAATAAAAGGGCCGTATTTTATATTGCTTTGATATCTTGTGTTCATGTTCTTTCTTTTTACGCATTTCTTAATAACATAGGGTTTAAGCGTTATTTTAGCTTCATTTACATTGCATTTTTAGTCCATCATTTTTGTTTTCGGAATCTCGTGTCATCAATGGCGATCATGGTGGGACCTCTATCCTCTGTTTATTTTTTAGGTTAGATTTTTGATCTGAAATTGCTTGTTTTGATTACAGGCACCTATTTTTCAATCATAAGACTGTTATTCATTTCTATTAGTGACGATTACAGAATTGGGATTCGTTTCACCCAGGGACGAATAAGCATTTTCTCACCCTGGAACGAATACTATTCTGATATTCGCCTCACCTAGGGATGAGTATCTTTTTGTGCATTTTTTAGAGAAGCCAATAAGAAATATCCTTTCGGGCATAAAATAGGTAGGGTTTTTTAACAAGCCTCTGTCAAATTTTTGTTTTCTAATTTTTGGTTTTCAGTTTTTGTATGGCTTAGGGAAAGTTTCCTTTTCGTTTGCCTGTTTCAATTTTTGCAAATTAAAATGAACCCCACACATCACGTGGTTACTTAAACCAAGGAGCTAGTCGTAAAACCCCAGCCCTTGAGCAAGAACAATAGTGGATTCCATTATCACGTTGGCTTGGATATTTGCATTCATTTACCCTAATTGTCACTGTTGCTCGATGTAAATCCTGACGAAAGCTGACCGAGTGTTGTTGGGGTGATTCCCAGCATGCGAGGATAAGTCTTCTATGGTAGGTGTCATAAACAAGACAATCCCCCTTCCGTACCGCCTATGTTCCACGTATCATCTGCTCTCACGTACCTATAGTCTCCCTCACGTAAGGGTGGGTATATAGAGAGGTTGGTATATTGGTCCGGCAATGGTATATTGAAGGGGCGACCATTTTGGGAGTCACAAGAGCCTTCATAATTGCATTTAAACGGTTTTCACAAAAAAACAAAAAAAAACAAACAACAAAACACACTAAAACCAGTTTAGGACACACCATTAATATTTAAAAGAGATAATCATTGCTTTGTGTGTGTATGTTCTTTTCTGCTTAGTGTAACAAAAAAAAAAGAAAAATTAGAAAATCATAAGCAAAAGATAAAAATCTACGTAGCTTGTAGAGAGTCATTACCATGGTATTCACTCGTAGCCAAGCCCAATCACGGGCAGAAGCTATAGAGAATGCACCAAGGGGGACAAGTCACCTCCGATATAGCCCTAAAGACTTGGCCATCCCGCCTTGGCGACAGGATACACAAGTTAGTCCACACCATGCAGTTACAGAACATGACTTTAGAGGCACCTCCTTGAGGGGCACTCCAACTCATGCCATCACTAGACAAGACTATAGAGGCACCTCTTTAGGGGGTACTCCCAGGAAGCAAAGATCCTTTCAAGAAAACAACCAACATGTAGCACATGACCTAGATACAAGGCCCCCCTTTGAAGTTTGTTATGGGTGGCCTAGTGATGAAGCGCTATGTACTGCTCTAGAACAACAAAAGGTCCACAAGGAGGAACCATATGATTTTGTTACTCCTAATTTACCCCTGATCAATGTCAGACACATGAGACCATATCCAGAATATCAGGTTCTCCCGGTCGGGCAAGGCAACTATGCTCGCACCTTTTATGAATATAACAGAGAATGTGAGGAAGATCAATACGTTCCTCAAGGAAAGTACCTAGCATGGGAACGATGCATGTCTACACCTGCTTTATATCCAGATCGCTCATTAAGACTAGAGCTTCAAATCAATGCTGCCAACCTCGATAGAGGGAAGCAACATATAGGGGTCTCAGAGTACTAGGATCAAGACAGGTATGTAGGGAAGGCATCTAGGCCCCCTAAACAAGAGATGATGGAACAAAATGACTTGGAATTTTCCAAAATAGCCACCCATCAAGCACAAATCATGTGGCTTAGGCAAGACCAATAGTAATTAGAACATTTGTGTTGCCTTAACCAAGAGCGCATTCAGCATCGGACAGCTGAACTGCTTCACAACAATGCACCTGAGAAGGCTCCAGTCCATCGTGCACAACAATCTGAGATGTATGTGAGGCACAACCCCCTAGTGCGAGATAGGTCTCTATGACTTCATTAAGCACTACCTCTAAGACCTCCTAGACCTGAGCAGGAGGCCACTCCCCGCAACCGTGATGGGCATCCTCCACGGGCACCCATCAATGTTTATAGGCCTAGGCCAGACACTCCTCAAGAAGCTTATGAGGATTATGAAGAAGAAGAGTGGGTTGAAACACCCTATCAAGGTAGGAGGGGTGCTACCCAGCTACCCCTCCAAAGGCCTCAAGTTCCCCGCAACCCACAGTGGGAACAAACCAAGGAGGAGGAGATTACGTCCTCCGATGCATACAAAGTGTTGTTAGAACGCTTAGAGACTATGGAACTCAAGACTGCTGGGCCCCAAAAGCCTACTTTATGCCAACTTCATAGTCATCCGATGCATCCATCAGTGCCAGCACCTCCATACCTCAAACATTTTAAGCTACCCCAGTTGGCACTCTTTAAAGGGGAGGAAGATGCTCAAGAGCAGGTGATTCAATTTTTGAGCCAATGCTTTGGTATACAAGACAATGATGCATTGCTATTAAGAACCTTTATAACCACATTCGTAGGACCTGCCTCGGATTGGTTTACCCATCTACCAAAGCATAGCATCTACAACTTGGATCAACTAGTGGATGCGTTCCTAGAACGTTTCGCTTTCAACACAAAGAAAAAGGCATCACTCAATGATCTAGCTAGCCTCAAGCAGTATGAGGAGGAATCTATGGTGGCATATGGGAATCGATGGAGGACGTTGCTTTCAAAGCTATCCTACCTCCCCCCTATGTCCGACCTAACTCAAATGTTCGCAAAGAGTTGTTTGCGATCGATCTCTGTGCTATTGCAGCTGCAACAATATGCCACTTTAGAAGAAGCTCTGGCGCAAGCTAGAATTATCGAAGAGATCAAAATATAGGATGGCAAAATTGCCAAGCCTAAGAAAAAAGAGTGGAACAAGAGCACAAAAATAGGGAATACGTAACAGAAACTCGTCGTGGTCAATCAAGTTGCTATCAATGCCCCTAAGCTTGCCCAAGCGACACAGCCTCCAAAGGCTAATTATCAAGCGGTGCCTCACAATAACTATGATAAAGATAATGAAAAATAGGATCAAAATCAGCAGCGTCACCCTAGGTGGCAATATACACCATACACCGAGTCCAGGTAATCTTTGTTTGACCATTTGTCAGTGATAAACTTGATTAATCTACTAGAGATTCAAACAATTGATCCTAATGCGCCCAAGCCTAAGGGCTACAAAGAGGATCTTTACTGTATATTCCATAGAAGGAAAGGGCATGAACTTAACATCTGTTGGACGTTCAAAGGTTTAGTGCAAGACCTCATTGACAATAATACACTGGTAGTGGATACCCCCATCGCACCCAACAACCAACAAATGGGTGTTTTCAAAGATCCTTTACCCGCACATGATGCACAAGCAAAACCTCTTCATGTCAATGAAGTGCAATAGAATTGCCCCATGGAGGGGTATGTTGGGATGATCAACATTGTGACAAGGAACAAGAGACACTCAGGGGCTGCCCCCATGATAGCCACAAGGGAAGTTCCACCCATGTCACAACCTCAAGTGAATCCTACACAGCTTCCTTTGCCTAGACCAGTGGCCATGATTCACACTATACTTACTCAAAGTCTATAGACCACGTCGGCTAGGCTCTCCATCTATGAGCTTATTCAAAAATCAGTGCCCCATCGGGAAGCTCTCATGGAGATATTAAAGGCAATTGAGCTGCAACCCCACGAAGCGAATTCGTTCAACAATTTTGTGGGGCATGTCAAACAGTGTACCGAACCAGTCATCACTTTTAGGGAAGATGAATTAAAAATGATGACTGGAGATGTAGCGGATCCACCCCTGCACGTTATTGCACGGGTCAACGGGACTCCGTATAAGCGGGTATTGGTAGACACTGGTTCGTCCAGTAACATTATTACAACTGCTACACTGAAACATTTGAAGCTGTCAGCCTCTCACATTGTACCTTCCACTTATACCCTTCAAGAATTCAATGATGTGATATGCTCGACAGTTGGCACAATTGTTTTGCCCATACAAGTGGGACAAAATACCATTCATACGTTGTGCCACATTTTAGAAGGTGATATGGCTTACAATATCTTGCTTGGGCGGCCTTGGATCCAGGATATGAAGTGTGTCCCTTCAATTGCTCATCAATGTTTGAAATATACATTTGAAGGACAAGTACACGTGGTCCCCATAGATTTGGAACCTTTTAAATATTGCAACTCAGTGCAAATCATGCCGCAGTCGACCCTTCCTTCAACGCACATGGATTTCTAGTTAAATCCATCTAAGAGGGGTCCGACTAAGCAGGAATCTCCATTACACAATCAATCAAATTCCCAGGCAGGTTCATCTTCTTCATCCAGTCCTCCCACAACGACGCCACCTACGGTGGCCACACCAATGAAAAAAGGAAAGAAGCCCTTGGAAGCGAAACCACCTTTAGTCTCCAACATCTCGACAGAAGAGATGCCTCATAGAATGGAATTTGAGATGCCTAGTTCACCCCACATGGAGTGGACTCAAGGAGAACTCCCATTCGCTTCCTCTCAATCGCCAAAAAATACTGTTGAGATGTCTACCATAGGCATGGGGGAGTATATAGTGTGCAATGTTGTTGCAATGCCCACACTTCAGTCTATGCAAGACATGGGAAGACCTCGCTTCCCCATAGGCTTTGTGGTTCCTCTAGGCTACCCACCTAATCAAACAAACTTTATTTTTGGGGGCCTAGATCATGGTGTTGAACCTTCCCGACGAGAAGAGGAAGATGAAGAGCCCTTTGTGGAAGATGTCAATTATCTGGCTAACCCAGACTTTGCATTACGATATCTCAGCAAATACAATTGGCATGGATATGGGTTAGGCAGGTATGAACAAGGAGTGCATGTTTTGTGCCAACCAAGATACCAAATGCCTTATTACAAGTCAGGAGTAGGGTTTAATCACCCTTTGCCCCTCGACATCTTGGTTGAAAACATGCACGGCCTAGGGATAGGCAACAAGGATGGGTTGGCATCAGATTCATATGTCAATCCAAATACAACTTATACATTGGGGGATTATTTCCCATTACAAACAAATAACCTTATTGACCTCAACAACCCTTTCCCTATAGCCACACAAGGAGAAACCTCACAGATTCACCCATAAGGGGAAGATGGACAAGACCACAAAGGGTCTTCTGACGATGAGTCGGAGTATGATCATTCGCATGAATATCCAATGAATGATGATTAGGAAAGCTTCCTGACAATGTTCCCATTGAATGATCCCAGTGAGCATAGACTACCTCAAGAAAATCAGGTTCCCCCGTAGAGGGCGAGATAGCCTAGATGGGACCACATAAATCTGCTTGAACAAGGTGAGCCCCATGTGTCGCAAGCAACCATTGGAGTTAACGAAGGCCTGTGGTTCTCCGATAGTGAGTCGAAAGATGAAACTGAGACGGCTTATCTCAACCACATGCACCAAATGCAACAAAGGCAAGAAATGCAACAACGATATCCCTTGGACATAGATGACATGTTTGAACACTTACACATAGGTCCAAGACATAGGTGGCACCTCAACCCGGCGTAGTTATAGCAATTACTGCACCCGCCACTCCAGGTATACAAAGAGCATATTTCACCTGGAGACCCTATCAAACCATCAATGCCTAGGGTAGACCCTGTTTGCATGTCCACGAATAGGGTAGATCCCTTTGTGCCAGTGCCTACAGAGCCAGACCCAACGCATCCAGAGCATCCCGAATGTCAGAGTTATCACATCTACGGTAATGGAGGTTACCCTCATTTCATCAACATGATCTCCATTGACTTGACCACCCCCATCCATGATCTAGCCAATCCCACATGATCATTGCATCTAGACATAGAGGCTATAGATTGGGATCGCGTTGACACACCACCATCCCCATCAAAGTATTAGCCTTACGGTGGTATGTTTCATTTCACTCCAAGACAAACTCAGGATGTCTTCCATGCTGAAGAGGAACTTGATGTTCCTAATGATGATCTTAATTCAGAAAATGATATCCATCTGATCCCCATTCCACATCAGTTGGAAGACGGATCCCACATGTCGATCGAGGCAACGACTGATGTAGAAATCGACACAGATCCAATGAATCCATGAATTCTCAAGCTAGGGGTAAGTCTTTCCCCCGAAGAGTGAGTCGATTATGTTGCCCTTCTTAAGGAAAAGAAGGAGGTTTTTGCATGGTCATACAAGGATATGCTGGGACTAGACCCACAGCTAGTCACGCATAATTTAACGCTTGATTCGACAATCAAGCCAGTCAAGAAAAAACTATGCAAGATGCACCCAAAAGTGGCCTTAATGGTAAAATATGAGTTACAAAAGTTTTTGGATGCCCAGTTTGTCATCTGTGTTGATTATCCTCCATGGTTGTCTAACATGGTTCCCGTCAAGAAGCCCGATGGGAGGATTTGCATATGCACCAATTTTTGAGATCTTAACAAAGCGAGTCCTAAGGATGATTTTCCCTTGCCCAACATTGACGCATTGGTAGACGCCACAGCGGGCCACAAAATGCTTTCCCTTATGGGTGGTTTCTCAGGATACAATCAGATTCGTATCAATCCCGAGGACCAACTAAAAATGGCATTCATAATGCCTTGGGGGACATTTTGTTATAAGGTCATGCCTTTTGGCTTTAAAAACGTTGGTGCCACTTACCAACGTGCCATGATGTACATCTTTCACGATTACATGCACAAGACTTTGGAAGATTACATGGATGATTTTTTGGCCAAATATCTTTTGCACCCAGATCACCTCGATGACTTGAGCAAGGTCCTTGATCGCCTCATTGACCATAAAGTGAGACTAAACCCCAAGAAGTGCATCTTTGGCGTCACCTCTGGAAAGCTCTTGGGTTTCATAGTCTCCAAACAAGGAATTGAGGTAGACCCAAAAAAAATCAAGACAATCCTTGAAATGCTTCCCCCAACCACCATCAAGCAGCTCCGGAGTCTACAAGGAAAGGTTGCGTCGATCAAGCGCTTCATAGCGCAGTTATCTGACAAGTGCTGACCCATGAATAAATTATTGCATAAGGGGGTCACATTTCATTGGGATGACGAGTGCCAGTCAGCCTTTGATGACATTAAACAGTACTTGGCTTTGTCGCCAGTATTAGCACCACCTAGACTAGGAGTGTCGTTCTATTTATACATCTTAGCTACTGAGGTGGCACTAGGCACCATGCTGTCCCAGAAAAATGAACTTCACAAAGAACAGGCTACATACTATCTTAGCCGCACCCTGGTCAGTTATGAACTTAACTATGCATACGTTGAAAAGCTCTGCTTGGCAATGGTGTTTTCTACCAAAAAGCTACCCCACTACATGCTTAGTAATAAGATGTATGTTGTGTTTAAGGAGAATCCATTGCGATACATGATGAGTCATACTTATCATAGTGTTGTGGCTGATCCACAACACACCCCAAAATTGGGGACCCACCTTTTTTGCATGCTTTCAAAGAAGACCGCAGTGGCCCAGATGCTAAAAAAATCAAAGGAAGAGCAAAATATAGCAAGAAAAAGAAGGTGTCGCGATATCGCGACATGTTGCTCCGTCGCGACCGAAAATGAAAAGTTGTCACGATATCGCGACATGTTGCTCCGTCGCGGCTAAAAATGAAAAGTTGTCGCGATATCGCGACATGTTGCTCCGTCGCGACCGAAAATGAAAAGTTGTCGCGATATCGCGACATGTTGCTCCGTCGTGGCCGAAAATGAAAAGTTGTCGCGATTTCGTGACATGTTGCTCCATCGCGGCTAGAAATGGAAAATTGTCGCGATTTCGTGACATGTCGCTCCGTCGCGGCTAGAAATGGAAAATTGTCACGATTTCGCGACATGTCGCGTTTTCGTGGCCAAGAGCAGCAGAATGCATCATGAAGAGAAAATGTCGCGATATCGCGACGTGTTGTGAAATCGCGGGTCATAGAAGAGAGAGAAAGACAGAATGGAAAATTGTCGCGAAATCGTGACATGTCACAAAATCGCGGTCAAACCAGTCAAATAGGGCAAGGCACTAAAGATGTCGCGATTTTGTGACAGGAAGCAGCAGAAAGCAGCCAAGTGGTACAAAGATGAAAAGCGTCGCGATTTTGCGATAGGAAGCAGCCAAGGGGTACGAAGATGAAAAGCGTCGTGATTTCGTGACAGGAAGCAGCCAAGGGGTACGAAGATGAAAAGCGTCGCGATTTCGTGACAGAAAGCAGCCAAGTGGTACGAAAAGAGAAAACGTCGCGATTTCGCGACAGGTAGCATCTGCACAACCCGAAAGAGAAAAATGTCACGATTTCACGACAGGTAGCATCTGCACAACCCGAAAGAGAAAAAATTCATGATTTCGCTACAGGTTGCATTTGCTCAGCTACTGACAGAAAAATGTCATGATTTCGCGACATGTCTCATTTTCGCGATGCATGATGACAAACAAGGCTGCTGACAGGAAAATGTCGCGATATCGCGACATGTCTCATTTTCGCGGTGAAAGAAGAAAAGCTAAGCTGCATACATAAAAACGTCGTGATATCGCGACATGCTATTTTTGGTCACGATTTACAGGGGGCAGTTATGAAACATGCAGAAAAGTGTGAAACACGTGGCATAAAGGTGTAAGGGTTACAGAGGCGTTACAGTTCACAGAAAATATTAAACGTTTCGACGTAGAACAGAAAGTCAAAGACAACGAAGAGGCATGGAAGACGAAGCGATGCAGTTTGGGAAATGAAACGAAGCGTCACGGAGCGAAACAGAGAGCATTGCTAGAAAGTATAAAAGCAGAAGCACAGATTGGTACAGGGGTCAAAAACCGCTACGAGCAGAGTTGCAGTGCCGAAGGCGAGAAGCCATTCTGGGCCTGCTTAGGAGTGTTTTTCTTCCCCTTTTTATGGTTTTGAGAAAACTAGAGATTCTGTTGTTGTATAATGACCAATTTTTAATACAGAAAATTTAGAGAGTTGCACCTCATTGGCAAGAAAGAAGGAGTTATTTTCTGCATGCAGGATTGAATGTTTATCTTTCCCCTTTTCGGATTTTTAGGCTTATAGGTGAAGTTTAATGCAAGTTCTCTTGGTTGCTTCATGCGAATGTCTAAATCTGAAAAATCACAGTAAAACCCCAGAGACCAGCACTTAACTTATCTGGATTGTGCATGTTTTGCAAGTTCAATAGGTTAGGTTGTATGCAGAAAACCTCATTGTCTTCGGTTTTGTCAAAGCAGGATAACATCATACTGAATGCACTTTCATTTTCCTTTTGCATTTTATTTTTATTTTCATTTTTTTTCTGCATTTTATTTTATTTCCAGGCATTAAAATAAAAATAAAAATAAAAAACTAAAAAATTCCAAAGTCAGAAAATAGAAAATTTCCATTTCTAGGCCAGAATTTCATTTTACAGTTTTGTTTTTCATTCATGAGCAGATGATGATATTCCCTTCATAAAATTCCAATTTCATTGAAGGGGTTATGTTTCATGGCATTTCATAAATTTCCATTTTGAAGTTACAACTTGGTCATATGGAGATCAAATCACATTTGCTTTATTCGGGTTCAAAGAACAATCATTAAAGTTTCACAGTAAAATAAACCAGCATTGCCCCTTGTTTTCAGTTACTTGCAACCACTAAGGTGTTCCAAGCATTTTAATTGAATATCTTCATTTGAGATCATTAATACACAGATGTAAAATGCTAACATAGCGGAACCTTGGAGAAATTGTTTATTAAATTTCTTTGCAAGAGAGGATTTAGAACCCAAATCCTATCGGAGAGTGTGTTTTCACAATCGGGTGAAAATACCACTCAACATATTGGCGCTAGAAGGAGGGCTGGATGGGTTTATTTTAGTGAGATTTAAAATTTTTGTATATTTCATGCCCTACTGATTGTTATCTTTAGCCTTCTAACACCACTCAACAGATTGGTGCTAGAAGGAGGGCATGAAAAGGTTTATTTTATCATGATTTTAGATGCTACAGGTTTATAATTGTTTAAGAGCTTTACATTGCTAAATATTTCAAGTCCATTTGATTAGCATCTTCGGCCTCCTCTAACACCACTCAACAGATTGGCGTTAAAAGGAGGGCCTGAACTGGTTTATTTCACGGTGATTTAAGTGCTACAGGGATTTAAATTTTGAATATTTCATGCCCTGTTAATTGTTATCTTTACTCCTCTAACACTCGGCAGATTGTTAAAAGGATGGCCTGAATTGGTTTACTTTATTCTATTTTAAGCAATTCAGGTATGTTGTATATTTTTTTGATTGTTCATACAGAAACAATGTGATTTGATTTAATTTTGAAAATTTTGGTTTTGACTAACAAAGTGTTGTTTTCATGCAATTACTTTTCATTTGATTTTAATGAATACATCTCTTAGTTGATGCTAACTTGATTTTTTATACATTGCAAGTTGAGTATTCAACATATTTGGTTCTAAAAATACATTTTAATTTTCACCAATGGCAACACTTGAGGAGCAAATGGTATCCCTAAGAGCTCAAATAGCATCTCTAAGAGAAAGAATGGTATCTACAATGGAGGATCATTATAAGGGTTTGTCTATACATGTGATACCCTATCATATTCCTAAAATGTTATTGGATTTTTTACGGTGTTTTAATCAAGAGGTGCCACTAGAATACTTGCAAAGACTGCATGTCTACAAGAATACATTGTGTCAATTCCAGATTTTCTATGAGGAGGTGGCTTGTAAGTTATTTGCATACATTTTGGATGATAAGCCATTCTTTTGGTATAGCCAACTACCCATGGAGGTTAGGACTTCTTGGATACAACTAGAAGCAGCCTATCTTTATCATTTTGGTAATCAGGTTGACTTAGAAATCTTGAAAAATCAGTTTACCTCCATATGTAAAGAGCCTAATGAATCCTTGAGTCAATTCAATGGAAGATTTCGTGAGTTGCACTCCCAAATGTGGGAAAATTTTAACACATTAGAAGAGGAAGCCATGGAAGTATACCTAGGAGCCATACACCCCACACTTGCTTCACACATTGAGAAAAAAATGAGTGGTTTGTCTCTAGAGAAAATCCATGAGATCTTGGAAGAGATAGAACGACAAGGTCTTGAAGAAGAAAAGGCACAACATGTTCATATGAGAGATTGTTCTTTTGATGCCAACCTACACCAACCATCAAATATAGCACCCTCCACTCCAATGATATCTAAGGTAAATGATCAAGGGGATGAATTTGAATATCCAAATTTTACAACCACCTTAGATGTAGTCCACGAGGAGGTGCAAATGGCTAAGCCAACATCCGCTAGTGAGGATTATGCAGAAATGATCTCATTCATAGAGATACACGATTATCCGGATGAAGGGGTTCTAAATTCAACAATGTTTGATATATGTGATAGGATGGAACCCACCATAGAATTGAATGAAGTGGTTGAAAGTGAAATGGAAAGAAAATCAATAAATAAATTTGAAGATATGATAGAATTTCACCACTTGTTCTTGGAAGATACTATTGATGAGATGTGTAAAATTAACAATCAAGAAATTCTTCACCCTCCAAATTATGATAAAATTGAATCATGGGTTACTAATTTGGACGATGATAGCCTTACAAATTTGAATTCAAGAAACGACCCACTTTTGGAAATAATTGAATCATCTAAGGAAGGTGAAGATGAATTTGATGAGAAACACATTGATGAAATGGAAGATGTTGAAGAAGTAGTTGAACGTCACCACTTGATTTTGAAAGAGGATTATTATGATGCTTGGAAGAAGTGGGAAGACTACACTCAATCCAAAACTACTAATGAAACTTGTGTGCCAATTGATATACAGGACAACATAATCGCCTACTTGAAGGAAGATATTACAACTCCTATACAATTTGAGGATGTTTTGGAAGAGGGTTTCAAATCTCATCAAATTTTGGAAGATTATAATGATTCTATTACCAAGGACAAAGAAGAAAATGAATTGATGAATGAATCAAAAGATCATGTCACAAATACCATGGAGTTTCATCTCACAGATCTGGATGACGATTTTCACAATGGTTGGGGGAGATATGATAATGCATTCTTTTCTCACATCCCTATAGATGAAACTCATATTTCACTTGATATGCAGGATGTTGAACCTTCTACATCATACGAAGATCTCATATTCACAAGATTTGAAAAGGTGACAAAATTCGATCATGTTGAATATAAATTCATTGAAGGTGCGGATGCAAGTTTGCATGATGATTTGGAGGATTCAAATGAAGAGATACCATGGATAGTGAACAAAGAATTGGAACCAAATGACAAAGAGATTGATCAATTGGAAGCAACTCAAATGAAGGATCATCAAGATGAGTCATGGGACATACACTTTGACCAAGAATGTTTGAGGATTGAAAAGGATGACCATATTTTGAATTTAAATAATGTTTATGGTGAAATGTCATTAAAGGTAAATGAAAAACAAGGTATAATTTTTAATCACACCTTTAATAACATTGTTTTAATGAATGGAAAAGAAGTTGATGCACTTGAATTGTTAAATCAAATTCATCAACAATTGCTAATCGAATCTAGGGTAAAAACCGTTAATGATCCTAATTTAGTAAATATCCTAGATGCTTGCAAACTGTTACACAAATTTGATTGGCCTACAAATTTGGAAAATAATTTGGCTTTAAAATTTGTAGAAATAGGCTCCTACTTACAAAATTGCATATTGGAAGAAGATAGCCTAATTCTAAATCAAAGATTGAGTTTTGAAATGGAATTTTTAGAGAATAGACAAGATAAAATTGAATATCAATCATTGTCTAATCAATTTGAAAATTTGAAGCTCACCTATGGGAATACTAATGGAACTAAATTTAATTGGTGGGGTGAGAGAGGAAAGTTGAAGTGGGTTGCATTGTTTGGTCTTGTCTTGTTTTTGTTGGATTCCCACAACATTTGGCATGCATATCATGTTATATTTTTGTTAAAATGTTCTAATCATGTTTGGGATCCAGGAAAGTGATAGTCCAAGCTTTGCATCATCTTGTATTATAGTGTACATTTGTATATAGATTTTGGTTTTTGGTTTTGGGTTTGTGTTTTCAAGTTTCATTTTGGGATTGCTATTTGGATTTGGATTTAAGTTGTGTGTTGGTCCTTTGGACATTTTTGGTTTGTTTATGAAAAAAAAAAAAATTGGTTTTGAGATGTCAACTTATGCCTAAAATCAGGAGAATATGAAACATTGGAATTGTGTTGTAGAAAGCTCCACAAGTAACACAAACATTTAAATGATATCGTTTGAATCTTGTGATGCATGAAGTTGTCAGTTTTGCACATTATGGTAAAGTAGATGATATATTCCAAAAGAAGCAGTGCATTCACATCTCATGTCACATTCCACATGGCATATATACATGTCATCTCAAGTTACATTTTCATTTCATGTGCAATCATTGAGAAGGTGTCGAATCCTCTTAGGGTTATTCTATAACATAAAACATAAAAAAATCCTAAGGTTGGGAACTGATGTCCGAACTATCTTGAACCAAGCACATTCCATGCACATTAAAAGAATCTTGAGCAAAATGGTCAAAACCATACTTGGATGAAAAGGTGAGGTGAAAAGAATATTTCATGTTTGTCCTATCATGCAACATAATCCTTGAAAAAGTGGTTTTTACCACTCCCATAAAAGCTTAAAGCCTAAAACCGGAGTAGTAAGGATAGGGTTAAATCCTCATCGAACTTAGGTTGAGGATCCAACTCCCCAAAGCTCTGATTTGACCTACATGGAGTAGTAAGGATAGGACATAATTCTCATCTCGCTTAGGTTGAGAATCCGATTCCCCAAAGCTTCCATTTTTCCCACTTCATCATAAAGCTTGGATTGGAAGGATAGTACTACATGTCCTCTGCAAAGGATGGGTAGTCATCCCAAAGGTCCAAGTAATAAAATTAACTAATATTTCCCATTTTTTCTTAATATTGGATTGGAAGGATCGTACTACATGTCCCTAGCAAGGATGGGTAGTCATCCCCAAGGTCCAAGAAGTAAAAAATTAATATTTCCCATTTCATCTCAATATTGGATTGGAAGGATCGTACTACATGTCCCTAGCAAGGATGGGTAGTCATCCCAAAGGTCCAAGAAATAAAAGAAAAAGAATGAATGAAGCCAAACCAGGGATTATGGGGTTAAGTATGCTCATGCGTGGCAACATGTCTTGTCTAAAAGCAAGACCACTCATTGCTCATATGGATAGACTAGCCTCGACCATTTCATCCATAACAAGGTTAAATCATTTTGTTTAAGATGAGGTAATGAACTCTAAATCAGAATAGTAAGGATAAGGTTAAATTCCCATCTCGCTTAGGTTGGGAATCCTATTCCCCAAAGTTCTGATTTCACTTACACTTGCACATGGGTTCAAGATGGTAGTGACACATAACCAACTTTGGGATCTAATAAATAATTTAGTAGACATATATTTGGTCCTAAGAGGGTTTGACAGCTTTAATTGTTTGTACATGATATTAGAAGGTTTGAGCCTTTGCAATGCAAGTTGTCATATCTTTAGCATCTTCATCATGCATCAAATCCTGCACAAATTATTCATAGCCTTGCATACAAATCATAAGTGAAACTGACAATGGAATGTTGATCAAGTTCAAGCGATAGGGAATGAAAACACATTGCACACACCGAGCTGATACTTAATGATTCCGATGTTTCATGTATTTTTGATCTATCGGTATTAGTTTATCCTTTATGTGCTGACGCTTGTATCTAAGCTTCTATATTTCAGGTTGGGTTCTCACCAAAATGCTCAGGAGCATTTGACAAAGAGAGTCACCATTTGTTGTGGCTGATCCACAACACACCCCAAAATTGGGGACCCACCTTTTTTGCATGCTTTCAAAGAAGACCGCAGTGGCCCAGATGCTAAAAAAATCAAAGGAAGAGCAAAATATAGCAAGAAAAAGAAGTTGCGATATCGCGACATGTTGCTCCGTCACGACCAAAAATGAAAAGTTGTCGCGATATCGCGACATGTTGCTCCGTCGCGGCCGAAAATGAAAAGTTGTCGCGATATCGCGACATGTTGCTCCGTCGCGGCCAAAAATGAAAAGTTGTCGCGATATCGCGACATGTTGCTCCGTCGCGGCCGAAAATGAAAAGTTGTCACGATTTCGCGACATGTTGCTCCGTCGCGGCTAGAAATGGAAAATTGTCACGATTTCGTGACATGTCGCTCCGTCGCGGCTAGAAATGGAAAATTGTCACGATTTCGTGACATGTCGCATTTTCGCGGCCAAGAGCAGCAGAATGCATCATGAAGAGAAAATGTCACGATATCGCGACGTGTTGTGAAATCGCGGGTCATAGAAGAGAGAGAAAGACAGAATGGAAAATTGTCGCGAAATCGCGACATGTCACAAAATCATGGTCAAACCAGTCAAACAGGGCAAGGCACTAAAGATGTCGCGATTTCATGACAGGAAGCAGCAAAAAGTAGCCAAGTGGTACAAAGATGAAAAGCGTCATGATTTCGTGACAGAAAGCAGCCAAGGGGTACGAAGATGAAAAGTGTCATGATTTCACGACAGGAAGCAACCAAGGGGTACGAAGATGAAAAGCGTCATGATTTTGCAACAGAAAGCAGCCAAGTGGTACAAAAAGAGAAAACGTCACGATTTCATGATAGGTAGCATCTGCACAACCCGAAAGAGAAAAACGTCATGATTTCATGATAGGTAGCATCTGCACAACCCGAAAGAGAAAAACGTCATGATTTCGCTACAGGTTGCATTTGCTCGGCTGCTGACAGAAAAATGTCATGATTTCATGACATGTCTCATTTTTGCGATGCATGATGACAAACAAGGCTGCTGACAGGAAAATGTCGTGATATCGTGACATGTCTCATTTTCACGGTGAAAGAAGAAAAGCTAAGCTGCATACATAAAAATGTCGCGATATCATGACATGCTATTTTTGGTCATGATTTACAGGGGGCAGTTACGAAACATGCAGAAAAGCGTAGAACACGTGGCATAAAGGTGTAAGGGTTACAGAGGCGTTACAGTTCACAGAAAATATTAAATGTTTCGACGTAGAACAGAAAGTCAAAGACAACGAAGAGGCATGGAAGACGAAGCGATGCAGTTTGGGAAATGAAACGAAGCGTCACGGAGCGAAACAGAGAGCATTGCCAGAAAGTATAAAAGTAGAAGCATAGATTGGTACAGGGGTTAGAAACCGCTATGAGCAGAGTTGCAGTGCCGAAGGCGAGAAGCCATTCTGGGCCTGCTTAGGAGTGTTTTTCTTCCCCTTTTTCTGGTTTTGAGAAAACTAGAGATTCTGTTGTTGTATAATGACCAATTTTTAATACAGAAAATTCAGAGAGTTGCACCTCATTGGCAAGAAAGAAGGAGTTATTTTTTGCATGCAGGATTAAATGTTTATCTTTCCCCTTTTCAGATTTCTAGGCTTATAGGTGAAGTTTAATGCAAGTTCTCTTGGTTGCTTCATGCGAATGTCTAAATCTAAAAATCATAGTTAAAACCCCAGAGACCAGCACTTAACTTATCTGGATTGTGCGTGTTTTGCAGGTTCAATAGGTTAGGTTGTATGCATGGAAACCTCATTGGCTTCGGTTTTGTCAGAGCAGGATAACATCATCCTGAATGCACTTTCATTTTCCTTTTGCATTGTATTTTTATTTTCATTTTTTTCTGCATTTTATTTTATTTACAGGCATTAAAATAAAAAATAAAAAAACTAAAAAATTCCAAAGTCAAAAAATAGAAAATTTCCATTTCTAGGCCAGAATTTCATTTTACAGTTTTGTTTTTCATTCATGAGCAGATGATGATATTCCCTTCATAAAATTCCAATTTCATTGAAGGGGTTATGTTTTATGACATTTCATAAATTTCATTTTGAAATTACAACTTGGTCATATAGAGATCAAATCATATTTGCTTTATTAGGGTTCAAAGAACAATCATTAAAGTTTCACAGTAAAATAAACCAGCATTGCCCCTTGTTTTTAGTTACTTGCAACCACTAAGGTGTTCCAAGCATTTTAATCGAATATCTTCATTTGAGATCATTAATACATAGATGTAAAATGCTAACATAGCGGAACCTTGGAGAAATTGTTTATTAAATTTCTTTGCAAGAGAGGATTTAGAACCCAAATCCTATCGGAGAGTGTGTTTTCACAATCGGGTGAAAATACCACTCAACACATAGTAGCCGCACGACGAAATGGATCATGTTTTTAACGGAGTTTGACATAGATTTCATTGGACAAAAATCCCTAAAAGGTCAAGTCATCGCCGATCAACTAGCTGAGGCTCCTCTTGAAGACGATCAGCCTCTGACTTTCAAACTACCTGATGATGGGGTCTTCCATGTTTCGGAATTGTCAGATTCTGATGAGCCTGAGTCACAGGCTGACATAACCCTATTCTTTGATGGTTCTAAATGTGAGCAAGGGGGTGGCATGGGAATTGTATTCTTCACTCTACAAGGCACTCCAATGCCCTTGTCATTTAAATTAGACTTCTCGTGCACCAACAACAATGCAGAATACGAAGCCTTGCTCATAGGTCTTCAGACAACAATCACCATGAACATTAAATGATTGAACATCTTTGGTGATTCACTATTAATTGTCAATTAAGTAAAGGGGATATTCCAATGTAAATGTCCAGTTTTGCAGGCCTTTAAAGCCCTTATGGATAAATTCCTGGCACAACTTGAATGGTACGACATTGAGGCACTCCCTCAATCATCGAATAATTTTGCAGATACTATGGCCTCCTTGGGGTCCTTAATATCGCAAGACCCTTTTGATGAGATGACAACCATCCAGGTTAAAACATTATCACAATCTATGATGGAGCGTGCAAGCTCTGATCTGACGCTAGGAATCCACTTGATCCAGATTGAACCATCTTCGGATAAGTTCTCTCGAATCCACGATTGTTTGACCCAAGCCAATTGGGGGTCCTTGTTCTCCCCTACCCCTCTTAATAGCAATACAACGTTGTTTTTACAAGTTCTCTCCCGCTCAGCTTTTGTTTGGGATGCACTTCAAGAGGGATTGGTTGTTCATACCATCAAGGTTTCTGATTAGCAATATTGGTACACACCCATTCGGGATTACCTCAAGCTAGGTAACCTCCCACTTGGATTGACACAAGTCGTGAAAAGATCATTCAAATAGAAAACAACAAAGCATGTCTTGTTAGGAGACATTTTGTATCGTCATAATTATGAAGGAATCCTCCTTCGTTGTTTGGACCAGCAAGAGTCCGCTTGGGCGATCACCCAAGCTCACGATGGTACATGTGGTGGCCACTTCAACCATATGGCCATCGCAAAGCACATTCTTTGCATGGATTATTATTTGCCATCTTTAGAGTGAGATTGTTGCGCATATGTGAAGAAGTGCATGAAGTGTCAACACCATGCTAATTTGACACATGTACCTTCTCAGGCCTTGCAGCCGATCCAATCGATTTGGCCTTTTTCATAGTGGGGCTTTGACCTAATTGGAAATATCTCCCTTGCATCGTCTGGTCATCACACATTTATTTTAACGGCCATAGAGTACTTCACCAAGTGGGTGGAAGCGATTTCGCTAACCTCTACGACTGGATCCCGCATTGCGGATTTTATTTTGCATAACATCATATGTCGTTTTGGTATTCCATACAAGATCCTGTCAGATAATGGGACACCATTCAAGAATAAATATGTGCATGCTTTGACCACAAAGTACAAAATTTAGCATAGTTTTTCAACACCCTATTATCCGCAGGCAAATGGGCAAGCAGAGGCATCAAACAAAATTCTAGTTGCCATTCTCAAAAAGATAGTTGTAGACAATCATAAGGACTGGCACATCCAAATATCGCTTGCCCTATGGGCTTATCACACTAGCATTCGGACGCCCATTTGGGTAACTCCATTTTCACTGGTGTATGGCTCTGAGGTAGTCATGCCTTTTGAGTTTAAAATCCCTTCCCTATGTATTTCAATGCAAGAGTTCATCGATGATGACACTGCGTGACAGGCCTAGTTAGATCAACTAACGTTGCTCAATGAACGACGCATTAATGCTCTTGAACATTTGTGTATCTATCAAGAGTGACTTAAGAGAGCATACAACATGAAAGTCCAACTCAAGGAATTTTAGG
Source organism: Wollemia nobilis (assembly GCA_028583015.1). NCBI lineage: Eukaryota > Viridiplantae > Streptophyta > Pinopsida > Araucariales > Araucariaceae > Wollemia > Wollemia nobilis. Next base: position 2,750,360 of record JAQPPZ010000101.1, read on the forward strand.
TTGGTGACTTGGTCTTAAAAGAGAACTAGCAGAATTCTAATTTATCGTCCCATCTACGGGACAAGTTCACGACAAACTGGTTAGGTCCTTATGTCATTTACAGTAGAATAGGACCTGGAACATACCGACTTGCCTCTCTTGAAGGAATCAAGGAAAAAGAACCCTTGAACATCAGTCATTTGAGGCCGTTCCACGTCTAGAGAGCCATAGTCCAACCAAAAGCTCCAAGGATTCTCATAATTGCTTGGTCAACCTTAAACACCCCAAAGGTATCTATAAACCCTTTGGTCAAGCCAAAAGCTCCAAGGATTCTCGTAATCGCTTGGTCAACCCTAAATGCCCCAAAGGTATCTATAAACCCTTTGGTCAACACCAAACGCTCCAAGCGTTACCATAACTTCTTGGTCAAAATAAATATTCAAAAATAAACAAAAACAATACAAAAATCAAAATCACAAAAAACAATTGCATTTCAATTCCATGCATACTCATAAAAAAATCAAAATCACAAAAACAATTGCATTTCAATTCCATGCATACTCAAAAAAAAAAAAATCAATCAAAAAAAAAATTACAAAAAAACAATTGCATTTCAATTCCATGCATACTCATAAAAAAATCAAAATCACAAAAACAATTGCATTTCAATTCCATGCATACTCAAAAAATAAAAATAAAAAAATAAAAAAAAATCACAAAAACAATTGCATTTCAATTTCTTGCATTCTCATAAAAATCAAAATACAAAAATATAGGTTGCATTAAGCATTGCATCCATACATTGCATACTTCGCTCGATCATACAAGTCAACCGCACCATAGACTGTCATCACTTGGCAATTCCATCATTTTCCACAAACGCATACATCTAGAATAGCACCATCGCCATTTTTTTTTTTTTTTAGCATCGTCAGTTGTCTCCTAATGTATCTAGGGTTTTCGTCATTCAGCTGTCTTTAAATTTCTAGCCAAAACGGTACATAGTTAAACGGATTTTACATGGGAAAAGTTTTACTTGGATCACGCCTTGTTACGTAACATCCCATCACAAACTAACACACATAAAATAATTCCTAAGTTGTGTGAACGCAAGAGAACCCTACAAAGCAGTCTCGGGTACTATAAGTGAAAGATTAGCCTGTTCATCCCCCTGTGCGAATGGTTCTAGAATGCTGAGAATTGACAAAAGGACGAGCTCTTCCCCACTCATTCACCATAATAAACAGTAGTTTTCACTACTCCCACAAATCCAAATCATATTTGGTCCCCAAAGTTGTAAGGATTTGTACTACACGTCCCTGCCAAGTATGGGTAGTCATCCCCAAGACCTAAAAGGATCAACGTCCTTCACCAACAAAATTCCAACGAACCATCATCCTAACCTTTCATTCATCTTTGATCTCTAAGTTGTAAGGATTCATACTATCTGCCCCTAATCAAGATGGGTAGTCATCCCCAAGGCCTAACAAATCAATGCCTTTACTTCATACTCACCATTCTCCCTTTGGTCTCCAAGTTGTAAGGATTCATACTATCTGCCCCTAACCAGGATGGGTAGTCATCCCCAAGGCTTAACAGATCAATGCCCTTCCTCATCTCCATTATCCCCTTGGTTCCCAAAGTTGTAAGGATTCATACTACACGTCCCTGCCAAGGATGGGTAGTCATCCCCAAGACTTAAATGGATCAAGGCCATTCACAAGTTCAAAATTACAAAGCTCAAAATACAAAATCAAATAACAGTGGTTTTCACCACTATTCAAAATCCTTGCTCAAAAAAAAAAAACCAAAAGAAAAATAAATCAAAAAATAAATAGTGATTTTCATCACTATATCGACGAGCAAGTCTCCCAAATCATTCAGCCAATAAATAACCTGAACTTGAATCCTTGGAAATTCTCAACATTTGAAAACCATCTAGGTGATCCTCATTACAGGTTTGGTTGACAGCCTACCTGGCAATGGTGGTCTCCTACCCGCATGACGATATGTCTGTCACATTAGCTTTGCGTGTGCGTAGACTAATGTTTGCATGTGGATGAGCTAGCTTATGGTACCTTAGATTATCACATGAATTAATCTTGCTAAATACAACAACGGAGTTAGTGGAGCTAATTAGGTGATCCTTAGTATAGGTTTGGTTGATAGCCTATCTAACACTGGCGGTATCCTGACAAATACCATATAAACGAACTCAATTGCACACATAGGGATGTGAAATAACTTGGTTAAATTTAAGTCGGATTTAGACCTTGTTCAAAATTCTCAAAAGATAAATGTATAGTCTTGGCTAGTTAGTTAAAATATCTGCATCTCAGAAAAGCTTAACTACATTTTCAAACAATCGGTACATTTCATTTCGTACATCACCATCAGAAAATGGATAAAATACAAAAACAAAGTTGTCACATGCACACGCATTCCACAAAGTTATCCCATTAATATAGCAAGTCAGTCAAATCTTGTACAGTCTATGGTGCATTGACAAATCATCAATAATTCATTTCATTCATTCCATATGCATACATCATACAAATTAGAACCATCGCATTCATAATCGCATATGCATACATCAGTGTAAAAACATGTACATAAAAATAAATTATGAAAAATATATAAACACCAAAAAGAGTCATCTGTATATATATATCATAACAAAATTGCCCGCAGGCTACAATGAACTAGTCATCGAACCTCGCTACCACAAGCCAAAAACTCAAAAACCCCAAGCCTAGGGTGTCGGTCACCATGATCATGCAGGATCGATGTGACGGGAGCTACCCCCTGTAGTGTGGGTCCTATGGGACCTCTCAGGGCGACTACTGCTCGCCCCTGCATCGCGCCCACTCGTGCCTCCCTCATCTAGCCGCTTGCGATGGGATGATGCTGACTACTCTGTCCCACTGTCTCTTGTTCGATACGACGAGCCACCTGTAGGGGGCTCTAGTATTTGCCCACCAAGGTGAATAATCTCTCCCTCCATCTTTGGTGCATCGGCTTACTTCAGAGCATCTTGCATCTCTGGCTGCTCCTCCTCACCAAAGTCCTCTCTCGCATCTGCCACCTCCACCATGTCCACATCAACAGGAGCTCCCCAACCCTCTCTTGGTGCCTCTGCACACTCTCTGCCTCCCGCTACCTCACCCCCTCCCAATGGCCCCTCACCTCGTAATTGTCGGAGTGTCCACCACTCCTGGTACTCGACAGTAACTCCAACATCATCCATGTCTGGAGTGTTTAGTACTGTATCCACCTCCTCCCCTAGTGGCTTGAGGATCGATATAGCTAGAGTCCTCTCATCACTTTGGCATCGATAGACTACGGGTTCCCCAGGCAACCCCTGGCATACCCCAAACTGTTGTGTCACTCGAAGATAATGGAAGTATTCCTACTCTGTCCCGTGTCATCCAATAATCCACCTCCCCCTCTGGACCCACCGAAGCCACTCATCAGCCTTTGGCCATGTGGGACAATCCCGATATGGCCTCCACACCACATCTCCTAGAGTCAGTCGGGCCAATGCATCTACGTAATGGTCCACGTCTCCTACAAACCGTCGACTCTACCCCTGCTCCTCAGCTCGATGCCATAAAGCCCCATAACCAATGTCTCGATCTACCATGTCAACCCGTGTAGTCCAAGGTAGCCCTTGTGGTCTCTCTACGACTATATGCTGCCAGTCCTAGCACTACAATAAGTAACTACAACCAATCGCCTTTCGCTTTTGACAATAGACCTCATACAACTCATCATATAGTTGAGCCAATAGCGTCTGGCCCCATATCATGATCACCAACTCTGTCATAGGACAATCCACTAATTGCCACACCACCTCCAGTAGGTTCCATGGGAACCTCACCCCCGAGGAGTCTAGCAACAACATGTTGGAAATGAGGCTCATGAGTAGTGCATGCCTCACTCCCAACACTCCCCTCTCATACCACCACCTCACTAGGATCCCACCAATCTGACAATCCTCCTTAGCCTTCTCCACTGAGCTCATCCCATCCACATCCTCCCCATGTCCAAAACACCAGGTCAGTATAGCCGTCCTCTGGGCTCGTGGCATCGTCCGGATGGGAACCCCGTATATCAAAATCTAGAGAATCTGATACACATCCTCCAAGGTCACTATCATCTCCCTTGTTTGGAGATGGAAGGTGTTTGTCCGAACATCCCATAGACCGATTAAAGTTGTCAAGTATGCCCGATCCCCAACCACTGCCTCCAATCGCACCACATGATTGAGCCCCAAGGCGTCAAGCCACTCCCAGTCCTCCGCACTCAATGTCTCAAGAGCACTAGAAAAAATAGTCGGTACCCGATGTCGACTCTTCACCACTTGCATATCACAAAACATAAACACATCAAAAACATGCATCAAATCACCATCACATATTCAAAAATGCATCAATATACAGTAACAACATTCATTCACATGTACATCTGTTACAATTTACAAACATACAAAAAAAAAAAAAACACAAAATCGACATGGTTTACCTACGGTTTCGACCTAAGTTTACCAGTTCAACAAAAAAAATTCATCACGTTTTCATCTTACATTTCATAAAAACAACAAAAATTTGACATGGTTTACCTACGGTTTTTACCTAAGTTTACCATTTCAAAACAAAAAAAAAATTCATCAAGTTTTCATCTTACATTTCATAAAAACAACAAAAATTTGACATGGTTTACCTATGGTTTTACCTAAGTTTACCATTTCAAAACAAAAAAAAAAATTCATCAAGTTTTCATCTTACATTTCATCAAAAACAACAAAAATTTGACATGGTTTACCTACGGTTTTTACCTAAGTTTACCATTTCAAAACAAAAAAAAAAAAAATCATCAAGTTTTCATCTTACATTTCATCAAAAACAACAAAAATTTGACATGGTTTACCTACGGTTTTTACCTAAGTTTACCATTTCAAAACAAAAAAAATTCATCAAGTTTTCATCTTACATTTCATCAAAAACAACAAAAATTTGACATGGTTTACCTATGGTTTTACCTAAGTTTACCATTCCAACAAAAAAAAAATTCATCCATTTTTTAAAAAAAAAATCTAGGGTTTCATCATAAAAACAGACAAAAAGTGACATGGTTTACCTACGGTTTCGACCTACGTTTTACCATTCACATAAAAAACATTTTTATAACCATGGTTACCCTAAGGTGTTACTCTAAGTTTCATTTGGGTTTATTCTACGGTTTTCCATCTAGGTTTCCATCGGTTTGCATACATGTTTCATTTTATTTCATGGTCTTTAACTCAATTCATTCACCTTTTCATTAATTAATTAGGGTTCCATGTCTTAACCAAAAGAAAAACATAATCAAAACAAATTTGCACTTTTCAACTTAGCACTCGTGGAGATAGTTCACTTACTGGTCTCGCCTCGGCTCTGCCGCTTGACGACCTGGTTTGTGCACTCATGGCAGTAGGAAAATTTGGCAGCGCTTCGCGTTAGAAAATCTACCTCCTCCTCAGAACTCCAAATTGCAATCGATGAACAGTGCAAATGAGCCAAATCCGTCATTTTTGCCTATTTATATTTTTTTCTTGTTGGTATTCATCCCTGGATGGAACAAGTGCTTTTTTCTTGAAAACGTGCTCATCCCACCCTAGAAAAGTACCGTCATAACGTTCGTCTCCCCTCGGAATGAATACAAAAAAAAAAAATTGAAAACTGCACCACAACAAAACCACTAAAAATTGTCGGACAAAAGTGCTCTTGTACTTAATCTCTTGGCATCAAAAAAAAAAAACAAATGTCGGGGTTTACATTGTCCTTATTTGTCTCCCAAAGAAGGCTACCATGGCCGGACCGCTCCATGAGAGATCAGATTTTTGCCAATATTAACCCCAAATGGCATCCCAAAATGGGTTCACACCCACCAAAAATAGGTCAAAACAATCGAGAAACTGCTCGAGCATTCACCGAATAACATCTGAAGGCACCCTCACTTAAGTCATCTTGGGTCAAGCGACTCGTTGCTTTTCTCATGTCGGTCATTCCCTCATCGATTCGTCACTTGAGGGGGTAGTCACACTTAGTTATCAATCAACACACACACCCAATCAAGGCAATGACACACATTCAAAGGATCATTGACAAAGATAATCACGCCCCTGCTTGGGGCAGCAAACAAGCAACAATCATAAATTGATTAAACACTTGGCATTCATGAATCATGAACTCAAGGTTCCCATAGACAAAAGGTTGCGCCCTTTGCCTATTCATGACTGATCAATGTCCAAGCTCAAGTAACACCTCACTAAACAAGGTTAACACTTGGCATTAGTTCCTTAGCTCGTAAGAAGCAAGGATTCAAATCAAGGATTCAAAAATGCGTGCCCTTTCCATACTTGGGGCATCAAGAGTTGGTTAGGTTACTGAGAAAACCTAATCATTAGTGCTTTGGTTATCTATTTTTGCTCGGCGTTGTGCCTTGCACAATGCTTCCCAAAAAGGGGCATCTGTAGACACCAAAACAACACCAATCCAATTATGTGACTGTAAACACTGATCGCATTAACACACACAGCCCCCAGGGCAGCCCCTAGAGGTTAAACAGTGGTTCTAACCACTCACACAACAGTTTTACAAGTTAGAGATCAATTTGGCACCTTTTAGGCACTTTGCTACTTACTCGCTCCACCTAGGGATGAGTGCATACTGGTACTCATTCCACCCAGGGACGAGTGCATACTGGTACTCGTTTCACCCTGAGATGATTATCAGCGCTCACTTTTGGGTGGGACGAATGCCAAGTTTGACCAGCAAAAAGTCAAACCTCGGCGCATGACAACTCAGAACTGCCACTTAGCTCTCCTTTCATGGCATAAGGGTGCGAGTGAGTTCTTTTGACAACTCATATCTGCCACTTGACTCTCCATTCACTGCATGGGAATGAGAGTGAGCTTTTCAGGACAACTCAGATTGGCCACTTAACTCTCCCTTCATTGCATGGGAGTGAGAGTAGGCTTTTTCATGACAACTCAGATTTGCCGCTTAGCTATCTCTTCATTGCATGGGAGTGCGAGTGAGTTTTTCTAAACATACAAAGACATGCACAGAGGCAGTTAAGAAGCCCTTGATCAAGAAGAAGTCTTCTCTTCACAAAAAAGCATTCATGCAAAGTAACACTTTTGCATGGTAATTCAAAGAGACCCCTTTGGTCTATAAAATGGTGAGCTTCCTCACCCAAAAGATATACAGAGAAGGAGCATTTTGAGCAACGAAGTGCTGACAGTTTACTTACTTACGATTTGTGCTTCACATCCATAATATCTTAATCGAAAAGGAGGTTATTGGGTGACTTTGGAGGCACGAATCAAGAACCAAAACCCAAATTTTCTGACCACAATATCCTACCAATTTGCCAACAACCCATCACAACAGGTTTCGGACCCATCCCAGGAAGATTGGTGTCGAAACAAAGTTTCAACCACAGGTGGTTTGCCTTCGGGCACCCCCCGCCTTATTGCGTTTGGTGACTATTTCTTTTACAGTATTTTTCTAGTTACATGATTATGCTTTTGTCAAATTTTTAGTTTATTTGGACTCATTTTAACCATCATTATATTTATCTTTTGTTTTTCATACACAGGTGCTACTGATTCTTTGTTTGTTTCTTTGAACACATATTTGCAGCATTAGAGGAGCAGTGAGGAATCTACTTTTACCAACACAAGATGCTGCAACATTTTGGTTCGCCCATCTTATATGTGGGCATGCGGAAGAAGGAATTCTGAAACAAGTTGTAAAAGACCAACATTTAACGCTGCTATCCCCTCAAAATGAAGGAGATGCATTGTAACACAAATTTGAAAAGCATATCAATAAAAGGGCCATATTTTATATTGCTTTGATATCTTGTGTTCATGTTCTTTCTTTTTACACATTTCTCAATAACATAGGGTTTAAGCATTATTTTAGCTTCGTTTACATTGCATTTTTAGTCTATCTTTTTTGTTTTCGAAATCTCGTGTCATCACTACTAACTTTGGCTTCTATGGTTGAGGCAAGAAGGATTAAAAATATTCTCATAATGTATGAAGAAGAGGTTGGACAGAAAGTGAATTTTGATAAGAGCAAACTTTATTTCATCAATACCCCCATTCCTAGGCAAAACAGAATAGCAAGGATCATGGAATTTCAGATTGCATCTCTTCCCACCTCCTATTTAGGTCTTCCCCTGTTTACGAGGAAACCTGAAGGATCAATGTGGAACATAGTTCTGGAGAGGATCCAAAAAAAGCTAGCAGGTTGGAAAGGACATCTCGTTATATCAAGCAGGCAAAGTAGTTTTAACTATGGCTTCACTTCAAAGTATACCCGTTTACTTCCTATCAGTATTCAGAGCTCCCAGCAAGGTGTATCACAAAATTGAGCAGCTTCAAAAAAATTTCTCTAGTTAGGGACTAAGGATAATAAAAGGATCCATTTAATAGGTTGGAACAAGATTTGCAAACCTAAAGCTGATGGGGGGTTAGGATTGAGGAGAGTTACTCATCTCAATACAGATCTGTTAGCCAAACAAGCATGGTGGTTATTGACTAAGGTCGATAATGAATGTACTGCCATAGTTAGATGGAAATATCTCCAAGGTGTGAACTTCCTTAATGAAAACTTAGCAAGCAGGGGGTCTACTTTTTGGAAGGCAATACTCATGAGTAGGGATCTTGTCAAGAAAGGTCTTAGATGGATTCTAGGAAATGGGAAAACAATAGACTTTTGGAAGGATCGATGGGTGAGAGCTGAGGAGTTATCCTAGAATCCTCATTTGGCTAGGATTCAAGAGCATATGGAGCAGCATATTGGGAAGAAGGTTGTAAATTATATGTGGTAGGATATAAATATCAATAGGTGGAAACACATCAGAGTACAGGGTTTTGAAGTGGAGTCTGAAGAGCTTTATAACATTTTAACTCAGCAAATTATTCCCTCTTGAGAGGATGAAGATCATATTGTTTGGGCTGAGACTAAAAGTGGTGACTTCATAGTTAATTTTGCCTATAATTTGCTTCTCAATGTGGAAAGTCAACAATTTCAATCGAGTTTGGCTTGGATCAAAGGCTTAATTCCTAAAATATCCTTTTTTTCATGGCTGGTGATTCAAGGAAAAATCCTCACTATGGACAATATGTTATCCAAAGGTATGGTTATTGCTAACTGTTGCTACATGTGCAGGGCAGGATGGGAGACAACCCAACACTTGTTTCTGGAGTGTCCGGTAGCGTAGTCCATCCTGGATGAACTTTTCCAAGCCTTTAGGATCTTGTGGTTTAAGCCTGCTCTTATATTCGAAGTGTTCCATAAATGGCCTCAACCCTTTGTTAGCCTAAAACTTAAGTACCTATGGAAAATCTATTGGCATCATTTTCTCTAGCAAATTTGGCTAGAAAGGAACCATAAAGCCTTTAAGGATACCATTCACAACCCAAAAACCATCCTCAACAGGATTATTGTCTTTGCGAAAGAAAACCTTAGCACCTTAGTGGATGAGAACCACTCAATTCTTCCCCAAGAAAAACAATTATCTTGGGCCTTAGGTATTGAGGACAAACCTTCCATTCCTTTGCCCAATCCCAAAAATGGGATTTCTTGGGAGCCACTCCCCAGGGTTGGTTTAAACTAAATTTTGATGGTGCAGCCAAGGAGAACCCGAGAAGAGTTGGAGCTAGATGAATAATCAAGGATCATCAAGTAAATCTGGTCAAGGCCTTCGCTGAACCATTGGGAATCAAAACTAATAACGAAGCAGAAGCTAGAGCCCTTTGGAGAGGGTTGCAAGTAGCCCAAGCAACTCAAGGTAACTTGATGATTGAAGGTGATTCTATGAATATCATCAACCTATTAACCAATGGTAAAAAACCTCCATGGAGAATCGAGGGAGTCATCCATGAAGTGAGGATCCTTTTTATGAAAATACATAATAGGAGGGCTCATCACGTGTACCGTGAGGCCAACAAGTTAGCTGACAAATTAGCCAACATAGGTGTTGATGTTAGTAGTTTGGTGACATGGACACAAGGTGTACCATGTGAAGTGGAAAACATTAGTAGTCATGAAAAGAAACCTACCCGTTAAGGAGAAAGATGAATGGGTGTTCTTTCCCCATGGAGATGGTAATAACTATGGGGTTTCCCTCTAAATCATACCAAATTGGAAATGAAGGTAACAGGGTGTAAGCCTTGGAAGATTTCGACAGAGAATAGGAAATGGGCAAGCAATAGGTTTCACAAGTGCAAAGTTCTAAACTTCAATTCTTGTCAATGTAAGTAATGTTTACAGTTATGTTTAGGTATGGGTGTGCTTTGTTAGTAAGGTGTTGTAGGGGATTCAACATAATTTCTTGTAAGAAATTTTCAAGGATGACTAGGATCTACAATCTCAGCAGAAGGCTAGATATTGTAATAGGTTTTGGATTAACCTGCAAAACCCAGTAATTAGTGGAGACTTTTATTTACCAAAAAAAATATTTGGCACTCATCATAGTGGAAAAATGCATGTTGGGGGTCCCAAAGGTAGCATACCTTCTTCACCATCCACATCACAACCAACGAAGCATAGTGAGAACTATAAAGGTATCACACCTTTATCACATTCATTGAAGTAGCACACACACTAGGGGTGCCTAAGGTATCGTGCCTTCTCCTCACAAAGCATTCCAAATATAAAAACAATGGAAAACATAAAAAATCCAAACAAATAAAAAAACATCAAAATTTCAAAAACAATCTAAAACATTAAAAACAAAAAAAACATTTGCTTTTACATTTTTGCATATACATTCATTTACTTGCATTGCATTAGGCGTGTTCATCCATTTCATTTGTATTAGGATAGGTTGTGTTCACAATCTTACAAATGACACCATGTTTGTATGCCAATCATGCATCCACAAAATCATCATCCATTTACCCTTGTGAGTAATTGTATTTCTCAACACAACCCCTTCCTATTGCTATAAGAAATATACTAGGGTTTTCCAGTCATTTAGCCATACCTAGTGATATTCTCAAATTTTGTAGAAGACTATCTTCATTTTCAGAAGATGTGGCCTAGTTCTGATATCACCTAGCATACCTCAAAGTACCATCATTAATCAAACACTAATAAATCCAAGTTTTGCATAAGGAAATATGAAACCTATGAAGTGGTCTAGGTTATCTTAAGTGAAAATTCTATCTCGCTCATCCCCCTATGCAAATGGTTCAAAAATACTGAGAATTGACAAAAGGACAAGCTCTCCTTACCCAATTTCCCAAAATAAACAGTGGTTTTCACTACTATCAATAAGCAAAATCTAAAAATGCAAAATAAACAGTGATTTTTGTCACTACACATATCCTTTGCTCAAAGAAAACAAAATACAAAAAAAATAGTGATTTTCATCACTAAGTATGAGCAAGTATCCTTGAAATCAAATAAAATAAAAGAAGGAAGTATTGAACTTGAATCCCTAAAATTCTCAAAATTTGACAAACCATAAGGTGATCCTCATTACAGGTTAGGTGGCATCAAGCCTGCCTAGCAATGGCAGTCTCCTTATGCATGATGATATGTCTATCACATTAACATTTTGTGTGTGTACAGACCAATTTTTGCAAGCGAATGAGCTAGATTTTAGTAGCCTATACTACCTAGTGGTCTAATCCAACAACGTACAAAACCCAGGATCATGATACTCATAGGGTGATCTTCAGTACATATGGGTTGCATCAATCCTTTTTAGCATTGGAGTAACTTTATGTGCTATCATACAATGAACTCACTTGCACACACAGGGATAATGAATATCTTTCAGGAGTCCTGTATAGTCATTATACAACTTTTGATTAATCAACTAGGGTGTTTGAGTCTCATGGAAAACCTAAAAAATTCCCTAATAGCAACAAATTATTACATCAATAATACACATTTTCACATCTCACAGTCATCTCATTTCACATATGGATGCTTAAATGATTAATTCTTATGATAAGCATTATCATTTTCATTCATGATTTTCATACATTTTGTGGTGTCATCTATCAGTTTGTCAAAACACATATTAATTGCATTCCTTATGTTTTAAGTGACTAAAGCATACATGTTCATTTACATTAGATCATCATCATGTAAATAATGCATTACATACATTGCATTCACCATATCATATCACATAAATTAAGTGCATAAACAATTGAAACAAATTAAACATGCATTCAACATTCACCATTGCATCCATATGTGCATACATAGTAGAGCATCTACACATCTAGATCACAACATCTAATCATACATTTATCATCTAGCTAGTGTATTTCATTAGTACATCACATACATATAGCATATTCACATCATCAATAGGCATTACATCCCTTAATGCATCCATAAATCATAACACATAATGCATCTAATGGTCCAAAAGTGCACAATTGCAAATCACACAAACATTTTAAACATAAATTGGGGTATTATTGGTATCATACCTCCCCTAATTAGCAGTAAAATAGCTAAGAAATCAACCTCAAAAATACCCAAGGGTATATCCAAACTACTTGGTCAACCCAACATGCTCCTAGGTGGTCTACGACCATCTAGGTCACCCCAAAATGCTCCAAGGGTATCTATAAACTGCTTGGTCAACCCAACGTACTCTTAGGTGGTCTATGACCATCTAGGTCAACCTCAAAATTCTCTAGGGGTATCTACAAACCGCTTGGTCAATCCAAAATGCTCCTAAGCAGTCTACAACTGTTTAGGTCACCCCAAAATGCTCCAAGGGTATCTCCAAACTGCTTTATAAACCCAAAATTTTCGGATGTGGTCTACGACTATCTAGGTCACCCAAAAATGCTCCAAGGGTATCTCCACATTGCTTGGTCAATCCAACATGCTCCTAGGTGGTCTGTGGCCGTCTAGGTCACTCCAAAATACCCTAATGGCATCCACTAAGCACATTGTTCATAATAACAATATGTATAATCCAAATCAATAGTTGATAACTTAATCAAGTTAATCACGTTCATCTTACAAATAATTTTTGAAGACAATCATGCACCCTCCTTGCTTGGGGCAAATAAGCAAAAGATCAAAAGTAAATTCAAGCAAACCAGTAATTTGGTCTCCTAATCACTATGAAGGCTAGGATTTGACTTAAGCTTTCTCTCCTAATTGCCATCAAGGCTAGGATTTGACTTAATATTTCTCTCCTAATTACCATCAAGGCTAGGATTTGACTTAAGCTTTCTCTTCTAATTGCCATCAAGGCTAGGATTTGACTTAATATTTCTCTCCTAATTGCCATCAAGGCTAGGATTTGACTTAAGATTTCTCTCCTAATTGCCATCAAATCTAGGATTTGACTTAAGATTTCTCTTTTAACTACCATCAATACTAAAGTGTAGACTTGAGCTCATCTTCCAATTTACACCAAGGCTAAAGTGTAGACTTGAGCTCGTATTCCAATTGCCACCAAGGCTAAAGTGTAGACTTGAGCTCGTCTTCCAATTGCCATCAAGGCTAAAGTGTAGACTTGAGCTCATATTCCAATTGCCACCAAGGCTAAAGTGTAGACTTGATCTCATCTTCCAATTACCACCAAGGCTAAAGTGCAGACTTGAGCTCATATTCCAATTGCCATCAAGGCTAGGATTAGACTTAAGCTTGTTTGCCAATATCCCAAATATTACCAAAATCAAGTTCCTTAACTTATTAGAGGCAATGATTCTGAGATGCATGTCCTTTCCATGATTAGGGCATCTAGAATTTATTAGGTATTCTTCTATAAAATCTCATAAAAAATTAAAAATTAAAAAACAATTGAACAATCAAAAATTCAAAAACAACATAAAAATTAAAGAAAATGGTCTAAAACCCACCAAAAATAAGTTCAATCTGATGAAATTCACTCTGGATAAATATGAAAACTAAATTTCTCATGGATGAATAGAAAGGTATATACTTCAATTACTAAGAAGTCCATTGTGGCTGAACCGCCCCATAGGAACGAGGTTCTCAACTCTTTTCTTCCATGAAACATCAACAGAATCATCAAAATCCTCACAAAAATGCTCAATTTCATAATGGGTACAACTGAAGGAAACCCTAACCAAGTCATATGGGTCAAGTGACTCATAATTTTTATCACTTGTCATTCCCTCAAAAACTCATCACTTGAGGGGGTAGTCATACTTAATAAATTCATAATCAAAATCAACAATCAAACACTCAATCATGCAAATTGCATTCATCCAATGAATCTTTGACAAAGACAATCACACCCCTGCTTGGGGCAGCAAACAAGCAAATATTTCAACTAAGCACATAACAAGGTAGATGAACCTGCCTGTTTGGTACACCTCAAAAGTTACCAAAATACTTGGTATTCTCTAACGCCTAGGGTTATAAGTCCCCCAAGCATACTTAGAAGCTAAAGAGAAACCAAAACCAATTTCTTTATCGAGTCAAAAGTAAGGATTCAATAACACATTCTCTTTCCATTATTAGGGCATCTAAAGTTGGTTAGATTTTTGAATAACCCTAGTTATTCAATATTTTAGTCATCTATTTTTGCTCAACACTGTGTTGCACACAACACATCTTAAAAAGGGGTATTTGTAGACACTAAAACCATGTCCATCCAATTAGGTAAGTGAAAGCATTGGCTAATTGACATAATATGACCCCCTTGGGCAACCCTCAGAGATTTTATAGTGGTCCTAACCACTATAGGAAGGCTATACCCCACTTTTTGGAGGTTTTGTGCCACATAGACATGACCGTCCCACCCTAGGATAGTCACAGTTCATGGTCGTCCCACCCAGAGACGGTGGCAAAGCGATCATCCATAGGTGGTATGGCCACAATATTTGACTCCCAAAAAGTCAAATTTGGACAAATGGCACCCAAAAACTACCATTTAATATCAGTGGCCTAAATAGACCCCCTAACACTAATTCCATTTTCAAGTGTTTCTGAGTTATCTTGTAGGATCAAATATTATTGATATCATTGAACAAGAGGAAGCAAAAGCAAGGATCAACCTCCGGATAAGCTAAGTGTTTTGATTAGTATTTAGGTTGTTTGTTGAGTGCTTTATATTTCTATTGTAAACCCTAGATCTAATTTTATAAGAATATATCTTAAGTTCTAGGCATTAAAAGACAACAACATATAGTGTGCATCTAGGGTTAATTTTGTTTGTGCATTCTTTCTTGAGCCCTTGCTTAAATATTGTTTATCTAAAATCCTAGGTTAGAAAGCATTCAAAGAAAGAATCATTCTAGGGTTAGCTCTTGTATTTTCTATATTTTGTATTTATGCGTTGTCCTTTATCTTTAATAGCATAGATCTAGAAAGGCCAAAATTAGGTGATTGCTTAAAACTGAATACATCAAACATTCTTGAATATCCCGAGGACTTGGAGTGAGTCCTAAAACCATTCCTGGTGAACCCTTCCTCCCTCCTAGAACCGAGTGTAGAGAACAACATAGCCCCCACGATTCACCCCATAAGGCTTTCTATCTTTGCGAATCCAGCCTTATTTGGGAAATGTATGCAATAGGGCGGTTTTCCCCCTCTACAGAGTATTGGAGAGAATTTAACTTCAATAGGAGGTTACAACAATATTTTCAATATGAAATTGATAACACCAAGTCTACCATTAAGAATTTTATTGGGTAAAACTTCAATTTATAGAAGCTAAATATGGACTATCTACTTATTGAAATATATTTGAAGGAGGTTATTATAAAGTATATAAATTTGGTTGCTATTGTGGAGGGAAAAACCTATACAGATGATTCTCGATGGATCCACTAGAAGTTCTAGGAACTATGTAGTTAAGCCCTCTCACATTTTGGGATTTGGGGATTCAAGGGTTCACCATGAGTGCTTTTAGGACTCACTCCAAGTTTAGGATGGTAGGGTTTGATGTGTTAATTCAAATACACCTAAGTTTGGCCTCAAAAAGGAATAAAACTACAATAATTGAAAATATTGTAAAATAATGCAAAAAAACAAGAATGTAGACAAACAAAATTTATCCTAAAAATGACTCTTCCTTTGCATGTACATTATTTCTAGGGTACAAGAAGATAAAATTTATTTTTTCAAGAAAGGGTTCAAGAGAGATGCATATAGAAACTAACCTATATGCAAAACTACATGCAAATTATCTTTCAATATCTAAACAAATAAACTTCTCTTTATAACGTAATAAAACTGAATGAATTTTTATTTCCTTAACTTGTTTTCTAAATGTGTTTAAAATTAATTTTTCATTGCCAATGAGATGCTACAAAAATTAGAAAGAAACAAAAATGTGCAATAGTATACAATAAACAACCTAACATACTAATAGGGAACTTATCTTTTTTTTGTGTTTTTTTGTACACTGAATTCACGCCCCAAAACCCACAACCACGAATCCAATTTTATATCTTGAAAAACATGACCGTGAATTCAATTGAACGTATAAAAATAGACAAAAACTTGAAAAAATATGATTAGTGTTTGAGGGCCTGATTAGGCCATTATGAAGGCAAAGCTAGCAAGTGCAGCAGTCAAGCCCCCTTGGTACTTTTTGAAAGCATGAGATTTCAGAAATAAAACACCGAGATGCAAATAAAATAGAACCAAATTGATGCATAAAATAACACGGATAGAATTATATTAAAAACAGGAGCACAGCCCTTCTTATTAATGTAATTCCGCTCGGTTACAATATGTCTCTTCACTGTTACGTATTTTTAAATACACCAGATGAATAGTGATCTCTCTTCCCGCATGCCCACATGCAAAATAGGCAGGCCAGTGTTGCTGCCGCTTATGTTAATTTGTCCTTGCTTGCTGCTGTATTTCCTGCGGTCAGAGAAACAACAAAACCATTTAGTAATACCTGTTGTTAAAACAAAGCATTCGGTCTTAAAAATACAGAACAACAGATTAAAGAAATCAGAATACTTTGAAACCTGCGTATTAGTGAGAATGAAATAACAGCACAACCCGCATGTAAATATGCATTCAATCTTAAAAACACATAAAACACGCATGGATGATTAGAGCAAAACACGTAACTAAAAATACACTAGGCTTTGTCGGCGAATGGGTGGATCATGGATCCAGACTCATGTTCTTCATATCATGTACGTAGAAGAAATGAATCGAAAGGTGCAGTCGGGTATCGAGTTCAACAGCACTTCGTTGCATTTCTAATAATGCTTCTGTCTCTCTTTTTACATTGTATCGAGCCGGTTTTTTATAGAGGGTTCGGCCTCTGAGAGCATTAATGTTAAAACCCTAAATCCGCAAGGGCCGCTTAGATTTGATCCTTATCGGGCCATTATGAGACATGGCTCGCACTGACAGATCGTAGTTATGAGGCGTGGCTTTGGATCGGATTTGTTTTGAAACCGCTTGTCTCATTAAAGTCCACCGCTTAGTTAAAATCCACTTTAAATTGCTTTAAATGCTCTCTTTGGATATTTTAATGTTTGTCTTAAATGCTGATGTGTCGCCTCTTGAATGGTCGAATGTCTGCTTTTAACGCTGTCGTAATGTTTTCGTGTCTGCTTTTAATATTAAAAACCTGCCAGGCGCTAAGGCAAGAGACCGTCGCGATATCGCGCCTAGACAGCGCTTTGTCAATTTTTGACTTTGTTTAAAAGCAATTTTTCCTAAGGTTTGAAGTTTGCTTAAGTTTTGAAGGTTTTGAATAAGTTTGTTAAAGGCTCGCTTAAAGGCTTTGAAGTTTGTTAAAGGCTTTGATAAAACGACCAACTCTTCCAAACTGTTGTGCAAGTGGCCAAGACCATTGTTTGACCTCTAAAGGCTGCCCTGAAAGCTGTGTATGTCAATGTGATCAGTGTTTGTAGTCACTTAATCGAATGGTGCTATTTTGGTGTCTACAGATGCCCCTTTTTGGGAAGCGCTGCGGGTGACGCAGTGCTGAGCAAAAATATACGACCAAAGCACTAATGATTAGGGTTTCTTGGTAACCTAACCAACTTTTAATGCCCCAAGTATGGAAAGGGCATGCATTCTTGAATCCTTGCTTCTGACGAGCTAAGGAATTTGATTTCAAGTGTTAACCTATTTTGGTGAGGTGTGACTTGAGCTTGGACATTGATCAGTCATGATTAGGCAAAGGGCGCAACCTTTTATCCATAGGGGAAACCTTGTGTTCATGCTTCGGGAATGCCAAGTATTTGATCAACTTAATGATTGCTTGTTTACTGCCCCAAGCAGGAGCGTGATTGTCTTTGTCAATGATTCTTTGAATGCATGTCATTGCCTTGATTGGGTGTGTGGTTGTTGATTGGTGACTAAGTGTGACTACCCCCTCAAGCGACGAATCGATGAGGGAATGACCTTCGTGAGAAAAGCGACGAGTCGCTTGACCCAAGATGACTTAGGTTAGGGTGCCTTTAGATGTTTTACCATTTGAGCACGTGCAATTTCCCGACATTTGGACCTATTTTTGGTGGGTGTTAACCCTTTTGGTGATGCCATAATGGGGTGAAATCATCAAAAACCCATCTTCCCGTGGAGCGGTCCGGCTATGGTAGCCTTCTTGGGGAAGTAGGAGAGTGAGAATTTGAGCCCCGACATCGATTTTCTATGCCAAGAGGTTAAGTGCAAGAGCACTTGTGTCCAGCAATGCTTATTGCTTATGTTTTTGTGTTGCATTTTTGTGATGTTTTTGTTGTTTTGATTTTCTTTCTTTGCGTATATGTCATGATTTTATGCACAATGGTTGATGTTGGTGGATGCATGCTACTTTATATTGATGGATGCATATGGTATGATAATTACCGATGTTGTATGTTGATTTATTTTGATGGATGCATGATGGATGCAAGTGCATGTGATATGCAGAAATGAAATGGATGGATGGACTTGGTGATAGTTGGTTATGGCACCATAGACTGTTTTAGAACTCCATTATTTTGCTATGTACAAATGTGGTGTTTCTTTTTTTGTATTTTCTGGTGGTATTGCAAGGATGAAAAGTAGCGCAATTGGTTTAGAAATGTAGCAAAGGTTTTTCGAGACTCAGACGGTTTTAACTTACTAGCCATGATTGTACTTTATCTTACAAGACTTTTGAACAAGGTATGAATCGGACTTGTTTTTGACCAAGCTATTTCACATCCCTGTGTGTGCAATTGAGTTCATTTATGTGGTATTTGTCAGGATACCGCCAGTGCCAGATGGGCTTTCAACCGAACCTGTACTGAGGATCACCTAATTAGCTCCACTAACTCCTTTGTTGTATGTAGTTAGATTAATCTACGGTGTCATCCAGGATACCATAAGCTAGCTCATCCACATGCAAACATTGATCTGTACACAAGTTAATGTGATAGATATATCGTCATGCGAGAAGTTTACCGCTAGTGACCGATAGGCTATCAACCAAACCGATACTGAGGCTTGCCTCATGACCCTGTCAGAATGCTGAGAGTTCCAGGGATTCAAGGTCAACTCCCTTCTTTTCTTCAATTGTATTGGGATACTTGCTCTTTATAGTGATAATAATCACTGTTTATTTTGATTTGTTTTTCTTTTCTCTTGAGCAAGGGATTTGGATATGGAGTGACGATAATCACTATTCTTTGTGCCTTTTGATATGTGCACTGTAGGATGTCAAATTTTGGAGCTTTGACATTTGCAAATTTTTGATGTTTTGCAACTTTGGGATTCTTAGGGAATTGGGTAGGGAGGATGCTTGTCCTTTTGCCAACTCTCAGCATTCTTGGGGTCATTCGCACAGGGGGATGAGCAAGATAACCGTTTCGCTTATGGTAACCTGGATTATTGTGCAGGTTTCATCCTTCGTTCACACAACTCGGGAATTTTTATGTGTTTTAATTTGTGTTGGGATGTTACGTAACAAGGTGTATTGCAAGTGTAACTCTACCTTCGTAAAATCTGTTTGACTTGATACATTTCATTGCTAAAGAGCAAAATGATGACTGAATCACGAAAAACTCTTGATACATTAAGAGACCACTGACTCTAGTGTGGTAAAATGAATGGTGTTTTTGCTGTTTTTGTAAAATGGAACAGTGTGGAACGAGATGGACTAGTAGAACCATGACAGCCTATGGTGCCTTTGACCTATACGACCACAAATATGCAATGTATGGGTGCAATGCTTAATGCAGCTATGTATTTTTGTATTTTTGATGGATTGATTTTGGTGAATATGAAGATGAATTGCGAGAAGAACTCTCTATTGATGAATTTGAATATGCCTAGAAATGAGATGCAAATTTTTGTTGTTTTTGGTGATTTTTGTTGTTTTTGAATTTTCATGATTTTTGACCAAGTGATTGTGGAAATCCTTGGAGCGTTTTGGGATTGACCAAGCGATTGCAAGAATCCTTGGAGCATTTTGGGATTGACCAAGCGATTGCAAGAATCCTTGGAGCCTTTGTGGGATTGACCAGTGTAATCTTGATTTTGTTGACCAAGCGATTGCAAGAATCCTTGGAGCATTTGGGATTGACCAAGCGATTGCAAGAATCCTTGGAGCCTTTGTGGGATTGACCAAGCGATTGTGATAATCCTTGGAGCATTTTGGGGGATTGACCAAGCGATTGCAAGAATCCTTGGAGCATTTGGGTTTGACCAAGCGATTGCAAGAATCCTTGGAGCCTTTGTGGGATTGACCAAGCGATTGTGATAATCCTTGGAGCATTTTGGGGATTGACCAAGCGATTGCAAGAATCCTTGGAGCATTTGGGATTGACCAAGCGATTGCAAGAATCCTTGGAGCCTTTGTGGGATTGACCAAGCGATTGTGAGAATCCTTGGAGCATTTGGGGTTGACCAAGCGATTTTAAGAATCCTTGGAGCTTTTGGGGTGACCAAGCGATTGCGATAATCCTTGGAGCTTTTTGAGATTGACCAAGCGATTGTGGAAATCCTTGGAGCATTTTGGTTTGACCAAAGGGTTGATGGACACCTTTGGAGCATTTGGTGTAATCCACTTGCTCTTCAGGGAATAGAGGTACCCCCAGCTTGACAATCTTTGTGCACCGGATCTGGCTCTGTAGGAATTGGCACGAATGGATCGGCCTTATGCACGGATAGGAGGACAGGGTCTGCCTTCGACACTGATGGTGCTATGATATCTCTGGGTGGAAGTTGCTCGCGACCTTCCCCAAGGAGTGGGATGGACATGTGATGCCGGTGGGCTGGGTCTATGCGCCACTCATGCCCTAGTATTATGTTTATTTGCTGACATGCTTCATCGATATTTATGGGATGTCGATGTTGTCGTATGTGATTGCTTTGAGCTATCTCTGTTTCATCCTCACCTTCGGACAATGTGTATAGTTCATCAGAATCTGGAGATTCTGAGACATGGAGGACTGCATCATCAGGTAGACCTACGGTTAAAGGTTGATCCTCTTCGAAAGGAGCCTCATGTAAGTTGGGCATTGGGAGCTCCAAAATCTTGGTCTCTAGCGACTCTAAGTGCTCCAATGTTTTGCATGTATCAGGGGATTTGAGCTCCTCCTCTTTGGTTGGTTCTTGTTGAGGGACTTGAGGCCTATGAAGGGGTGGCTCGATGGCACCCCCCATGCCTTGACAGGGCATTTCATCCCTCTCTTCTTCTTGCTTTGATTCCTCAGAGGCTTCTTGATGAATTTCTAAGGGTGGCCCATGAACCTGAGTGGGTTCCTGAGGAAGGGGCCCATCATTGGTTATAAGATTAACCCCCCGCTCATGTCTGGGAGGCGTCGGGGGCGATGCTTGATAAGGTCGCGGAGACTCGTCTCGGCGCAACTTATCCGCTTTGCGCTGCATGTATAAGTATTCTAACTCCTGACGACCTTGCTCAAGCCGCGTGGTTCGAGCTTGGCGGGCGGATTTTCTGGTGACTGTCGGGTCAATTTGGTCTACCCTATTTTGCTCAGGAGGTTCGGATTTGTGCCTCTCATAATGTTTTGTCTTATGTGTGTGAGGGGTTGGAGTCCTTTCCTGCATAGTGTGTTGGAACAACTCATCCTTCTGGCATTGAAGGCGCTCTTCGTTAATATGGTACAGTTTCTCTAATGGTAGTCGGTCGAGCTCAAGTTGCGTGAGTTGCACCCGACGTGCGAAATGCTTGACAGGCTCTAAGATAGTTGGTCTTGTCGCCTCATGTGTAGAAGGCCTAGATGCCTCTCTGACATATCTATCTTGGTCGTAGTGATCCAAGATCTCTAGAGGCCATCTCTCTCTGATGGGGGTAGCGGCATTTATCTGAGGCGCTGGCCTCAGAGTGTGACCATGATATCTAGCAGGTGCGGAGGCGTATTGCTCCCACGATGTGTATTGTTTTTGAGGAAGGTAGGAATCTTCCTCATGCTCTCTTTCATAAGCGAACACGATTTGGCGGACGGAATTGGCTTGGCCTGCCTGAGGAGCTTTGTGCTCTGGATTTGTCATCGTAGTCCTGACAACTGGAGGGGTTGAGGGAGGGATAGTGTAACCATGTGGTTCCTCCCATCGAACCCTAGGTTGACTCAGCGCTTCATCGCGCGGTGACCGCTCGTAACGAGCATCTAAGGTAGCTCTCCTATGGATGTACCCCTCATGGGAGGATGTGTGTTGAGTGCTATGCTGAACAGGAGTGCTCCTAGAAGGGGTACCCCCATAGTCCTTATCTGTTAAGGTGTGGAGGGGACCGCCTTGTGTGTCAGGCCGCCAAGGTGGTATGACCAAATCCTTGGGGTTAAAGGGAAGGCGACTAGCGCCCTCTCTTTGTGCACCTTTCGCAGCGTCCGCCCTTGATTGGGCTTGGCTACGGGTGTACACCATTGTGTTGCTTCTCTACTATCTAAGCAGATTTTATCTCGTTTATGATGATTTGTCTTTTTTGTTTACACTAAGCAGAAATGAACACACACATACACAAAACCGTGATTATCTCTTTTAAGGATTAGATAGTGTGTCCTAAACTGGTTTAGTGCATTTTGATGTTTTGTTTTGTTTTTGCAATTTTGGAAGAACGTTTAAATGCATAATGTTGGCTCATATGACTCCCATAAATGGTCGCCCCTTCAATATACCATTGCCGGACCGATATACCAACCTCTCTATATACCCGCCCTTACGTGAGGGAGACTATAGGTACGTGAGAGCAGATGGTACGTGGAACATAGGCGGTACGGAAGGGGAATCGCTCTGTTTATGACACCTACCATAGAAGACTTATCCTCGCGTGCATGGGAATCACCCCAGCAACACTTGGTCAGCTTTCGTCAGGATTTACGTCTAGCAACAGTCGCGATCGAGGTAATGGATGCAATATCTCAAGCCAAAGTGATGATGGAATCCACCTTTGGTCTTGCTCAAGGGTTGGGGTTTTACGACCAACGCCTTGGTTTAAAATACCACGTGGTGTGTGAGGTTCATTTTACTTTGCAAAATTGAAACAGGCAACTGAAAAAGAAAGCTTTCCCTATGCCAGACAGACACTACAAACCGGCAAACAACAAGTAGGAAAATTGAAAAGAAATTTTCTACCTTTCTTTAACAAATTTTTAATTATTAAATGAATAATTACGCAGATAACTACATAATTAAATAAAGCAAGAAAAATCTTTAAGAAAAATTTCTCTACCTTATTTTAATAATTAAAAAGATTTAATTATTAAATGAATAATTACGCAGATAACTACATAATTAAATAAAGCAAGAAAAATCTTTAAGAAAAATTTCTCTACCTTATTTTAATAATTAAAAAGATTTAATTATTAAATGAATAATTACGCAGATAGCTACATAATTAAATAAAGCAAGAAAATTTTTTAAGAAAAATTTCTCTACCTTACTGTAATAATTAAAAGAAATTAAAATGACAGTAAATGAA
The DNA here is from genome assembly GCA_028583015.1 of Wollemia nobilis. Taxonomy (NCBI): domain Eukaryota; kingdom Viridiplantae; phylum Streptophyta; class Pinopsida; order Araucariales; family Araucariaceae; genus Wollemia; species Wollemia nobilis. The sequence continues at coordinate 2,774,237 of JAQPPZ010000101.1, forward strand.
ATAACCCGAAACTTCGCAACAGAAAATGATATGGACGGCTAGAACCGTTACCTCCTTTCTGCCCGAAATTGCTGTTTCTGACCTCCGGCTAAAAAGAAGTACCTGTTAAGCACAAGACACAACAAGTTTAATTAACTTCTGTGATTTTAAAAATCTGGGAACGGTCCCACCGTGATCGCCACTGAAAGCATGAGATTTCGGAAATAAAACACTGAGATGCAATAAAACAGAACTAAATTGATGCATAAAATAACACGGATAGAATTAAATTAAAAACAGGAGCACAACCCTTTTTATTAATGTAATTCCGCTCGGTTACAATATGTCTCTTCTATTACACGTTTTTAAATACAACAGATGAATAGTGATCTCTCTTCCCGCATGCCCACATGCAAAATAGGCAGGCCAGTGTTGCTGCCGCTTATGTTAATTTGTCCTTGCTTGCTGCTGTATTTCCTGCGGTCAGAGAAACAACAAAACCATTTAGTAATACCTGTTGTTAAAACAAAGCATTCGGTCTTAAAAATACAGAACAGCAGATTAAAGAAATCAGAATACTTTGAAACCTGCGTATTAGTGAGAATGAAATAACAACACAACCCGCATGTAAATATGCATTCAATCTTAAAAACACATAAAACACGCATGGATGATTAGAGCAAAACACGTAACTAAAAATACACTAGGCTTTGTCGACGAATGGGTGGATCATGGATCCAGACTCATGTTCTTCATATCATGTACATAGAAGAAATGAATCGAAAGGTGCAGTCGGGTATCGAGTTCAACAGCACTTCGTTGCGTTTCTAATAATGCTTCTGTCTCTCTTTTTACATTGTATCGAGCCGGTTTTTTATAGAGGGTTCGGCCTCTGAGAGCATTAATGTTAAAACCCTAAATCCGCAAGGGCCGCTTAGATTTGATCCTTATCGGGCCATTATGAGACATGGCTCGCACTGACAGATCGTAGTTATGAGGCGTGGCTTTGGATCGGATTTGTTTTGAAACGGCTTGTCTCATTAAAGTCCCACCACTTAGTTAAAATCCGCTTTAAATTGCTTTAAATGCTCTCTTTGGATATTTTAATGTTTGTCTTGAATGCTGACGTGTCGCCTCTTGAATGGTCGAATGTCTGCTTTTAACGCTGCCGTAATGTTTTCATGTCTGCTTTTAATATTAAAAACCTTCCAGGCGCTAAGGCAAGAGACCGTCGCGATATCGCGACCGCGCGATATCGCGCCTAGACAGCGCTTTGTCAATTTTTGACTTTGTTTAAAAGCAATTTTGCCTAAGGTTTGAAGTTTGCTTAAGTTTTGAAGGTTTTGACTAAGTTTGTTAAAGGCTCGCTTAAAGGCTTTGAAGTTTGTTAAAGGCTTTGATAAAATGACCAACTCTTCCAAACTGCTGTGCAAGTGGCCAAGACCATTGTTTGACCTCTAAAGGCTGTCCTGAAAGCTGTGTATGTCAATGTGACCAGTGTTTGTAGTCACTTAATCAAATGGTGTTGTTTTGGTGTCTACACTTTTAGCTAATCATGCAATAAAGAAAGAATGTTGACCCTCTTGGATATGGAAGATAATGTGCAAAAAAAAAACTAGGGTTTATCAAAAAGTAGAACATAACATAGAAATGCAATATTGATAACAAAAATGTAGTAGGGGAAGTAGAGGCTTTCCCCCAAATTATCATAGCCGAATTTGCACCCTATAAAGGGTGACCATGAATTCACAATAGAGAAATGAAAGAGTGAAATAAAGGTCTTCGTTGAATTTATGCCCTATATGGATAGGCCAAAAATTTACAATAAGAGGAATATTGGTCAAATAATACAGTGTAAATGCAACTTAACAATAACAAATAAGATACCAACAACAAAGAGGGACATAAGGGAAGAAACGTAACAAGCTAAATGTAATGTAAATAGTAGATGAGATGCAAACCAAAATAAATATGATCTAAAAGAAATAAAATGTAAAAAAGAATGTAAATGATGTAATGATACTCAAATAGCAATGCAAATTATCTAAAATATGATGACATGCAAACAAAAATGTAAATAGTCTAAGTGTAAGAGAATGTAAAAAAAAATATGCAAACAAGTATATAAGTAATCTAAGTATAATCTAATGGAGTAAAAATAAATCTAAATGTAATCCTAATGCAAAAAGTAAAATGAATCTAGCTAGTGTATATTTTAAGTAGATGATTTTAAAATAGAAACAAGTAGCTCAAATAGGAAAACACAATAATACAATAGAAAATAAGATCTATGATTGTAAATGAGCAATTAGAACAAGAGAAAATAAGAGAGCGAGAAAGAAGTGAAGGCAAAAACCAAGGAGATGAGCCTATTCCTATTTCTTTTGATGAATTTGAATATTATCTTACACCTAATTTGTCATTATGGTTTTCTCTCCATTCACAAATCTACAACTTGCTCGCCAATGCATCTAACACATGTCACAAAAGAAGGTGGAAGAAAGAAAAGTCATGGAGAATGGATAGCAATTTGAAGATAGCAAAAATGAAGATGGTAGTTCAAGGATAAATCGCATATCACAGATGGGCCAAAAATGGGACTCAACACCTCTATTCATAGAGGGTTTGAGGATGATATAGGAAGGAAATAAAAATTAAAAACTAGGTTTAGGGTTGAAAAGGCGGCTCAAGGGTTAAGGATTTGAGGCTAAACCCTAAATTTGTGATCGATACAAGATGATTATGAATTCATGAAATTTGACCATTGAAAGTCAAGTCAATGAAAAGCACTTTGTGTGAATTCATGGTCGATTTGGGAAGACCAAGAATTTGAAAAATCTAATAAAAATGGCTTGGAGTAAGGGGTGGGGAGCTCAAAATTGCACTTAGAAACTTTGAGTGGCTTCCTAGAAATCTGAGGAAAAATTGATCCATTTGGTTGGGTCAATTTTCCATGCCTACATTTTACCCCCTCTTTGATGCATTTATGGCATAATAAATGCATCAAAGAAATTTGTAGACACTTACAGGCTCGAAACGATGAACACAAAAGGGGTAGCAAGTTTAGGCAGAGGGATGGTGCAAAAATTGTGTGATTCTACACACTTTAAAAATTTTCATGCTTTAGGCCAAGGTGCCTGCTCAAGTTTAAGAAGGAATAAAAAATTCATGAAGAAAATTTGAAATGGTAGACATTGAAGAACAGATAAGCAAAAAAATAGAAAAACAACAAAAAGAGGAGAGAGAATGGGAGGGGGTAGAAAAGGGAGGGGAGGTGAAAATTGATTCATTTTCACCATGCAAGGAGGAAAGGAGGGCTCTAGAGAAAAATAAAAAAATGATGCTTTCGACGCACTATGTAGTGATCATGAGAGGTGAGGTCAGCACAACTATAGATTGAGGATGGGTATGCACCTAAATGTGCACTCTGGACTAGGTTAGATTAGATTTTTTCTTAAGTTATTATTTTTTTCAAATTTTTGGAAGAATCATCACATGAACCTCAACATGAATTTGTGGATTTGATTGAGCACCAATGAGGAATGAATTTGTGGCTGGGTAAAACTAGTCATGAATTTGTGAATCATGCCCCAAAATATAGATCACAAATTCATGATTTCGTGCCATGAAAGTAGGGGACACAAAATCGTAGAAGAAGAATTATGGAGAGAAAAAAAAAATAAGATAGAGAGAGAGAAGAGGAACTAGATAGATAAGAGGAGAAGAATGCTTGCATTCTTAATGTTTTATTATTTTATGATTGTTATTATTATTTTTTATGATATAAAACTAATGAAATTTTATTAATTTGGTTTTGCAAGAAGGTGTGCTTGAGAGTAGGGAATGGATACTAGGTACCCTAGAGGATATTGTGAGGGACCTCATGATAGTGTACAAATATGTTCTTTGGGTTGTGGGACTACTACATATGATAGAGGTACCCAAGTTGAGGCAAATATGGCCCTCTTGACAACACTTATAGAGAAATGGTATCCAGAGTCTTTAACATTCTGGTTACCTACTAGTGGGATGATTGTCTATAGAGAATAGGTTCCTATAGGTCTAAAATTTGCACACTCCTTTACTTTAGGCTAATGGATTTGTGCCTTGAAGGGGAATGTGGGAATGATAGGTCTACACCTCAGAGAGAGACACTTGAGATCGTGTCTTCTTTGGTGATTTTTTGACGAATTGGGTGGGTTCACCAGGAAACATTTTGTGGTAGTTTCCACGCCTAGGTTTAGGATTTGTTTTGATGTGTTATTTTTATCAAATCATGCATACACCTAGTTTTGGCCAATATGCAACTGCATTAATCTATATGCAATTATGATTTCTATGAAGACAACAAATAGCAGAAAATAAGTTTAATATGAACTATGCAGTGCTATAAAAGAAATTTAAATTCTTACCTATATCCAAAAGTCTGATGTAGTTTCTAATTCTTTGTTGTAGGCAAAATCGATCAAAATCTAGCAAGATTGGGTGATCCGATCTGCTAATCGAGTGGTCCGATTATGCAAAAATCTACCCGATTAGGGCAGAAAGCTATAGTTTGACAACTTTGATACAAAAAACAACATTTTCACCAAATAATATGCATCTACTGAACTAAATTATAGAAAATAATGAATTTGAAAATACAACAGATGACTTATTGAATATGACTCTACGTTAAACACATGAATATTTGCAAAAAAGTGATGAAATGGGAATATGCAAGCTAGAATATCAAGTATAATGAATGTAAGATGATCTAAATATGATCCTAAATAGAAGTTATGAGAATATAGAATGCAAACACTGAGGTCTAGATTCCCCTAGACAGCTGAACATCATGGATGTGTGATGTAAAAAAAATTGGGTAGTTTTATCAAAATCGGGCAGAATGATATCAAATCGAGCGATACGATATCACACGAATCTGATCGACGCACAACTTGAACTTGCAAAATCACAGCAAAAAATGGTAGAATAACAAGACAAAAATATGTGAATGTTCCAGGGGAAATTTGAGGTGAGGATCCTGGATTAAATAGGAAGAGATCAACTGAGGGGTTGGGCTAAAATTGAAGGGAGGTTACAACCTCCTCTATTATGGATGAAATCGGTCGAACCGATCCTGTAACCGCATTGTAGTTTCCCATGTAGAGACAAAGAGGTTACAACTAAGTTTTATCACCTTGCTAAAGCAGGTATTTTTTGGTTTTGGACAAAATCAAGTGACCTTATTTTGTGCAAAATCTATCGATTTTGCACAAGGGCTTAAAAAAACTTGTACTGGGTACGAAAATTGAGGTAACAAGTTGAGGATAGTTAAATTTAATTTTTCAAATGTTTATTAACTTAGGTTTGATTAATGTGAGTCATTTTTAGGGTGCTACATTTTACCCCCTCTTTAGCGCATTTTTGAAAGAAAGTGCATTAAAGAAAAGTATGACACGCTTTACGAGAAAGAAAAACTTTATTGCATATTTTTTGATGATTTCAAGTTTTATTGTTAATTTTTTTTAGATGTGATACCCCCTTTAAGTTTTTGCACCAAATTCTAGGTTTGGTGAAAAACTCGAAATTTACCCATTTTAATTACCACGGGAGCAGGAGGATTCTGAGTACCATGACCCCTTGGTGGAGACGATGATGCTCAAAGTTCTAGAGGATCTAGGGAGTTATATTAGACATTTTGTATCATATATCTATTGACTGAGTATACTAATTTTTGAGGATTGTGGCATACCAGTCTAAATTTGTCTTGTACATGGACTTTTGATATATATCTATATATCTATCTATATATATATATATATATTGACCTTCTTGTCTTACATGACGTTAAATGATTTGGTTGCATTTGATTGAATTTTTATGATGTTTAAATTTCTCATAATCATGCTTTTAATTTAAGTGTTTTGATCATGCTTAAAATGAAAATTGACTTGAGTTTTTGTAAATATGTTTTTGAAAGATGTTTTTGAAAAAGATGTTTTTGTAAAATAATGAAATAAATGGATTAGCAATGTTCCTCGGAGGATGTTGTGTTGTTATATGACCGTTGGTGGAGATCGGTGCTCGCTAGGTCATGAAGTGAATCCTACTGTGAGGAATTTTGTATTGCTAATAATAGAAATTTTTTTGTGATGCTTAAGTATAATCTTGAGGCTTATATTGACAAAAGAAGATGTTTGACTTTTGTTCTTGAGAAGATTTTTTTTTTTAAGAAATATTTTGATGATGTTTATTGTTTGTGAAAATAATGTGGTTTAAGCATGAAAATTTGGGAAAGATGACTTGCACTAGGCATAGAATCCCTAGTGTGAAATTTGAGTAGAATAATTCCTAGGAATTATACCATCATCATGAAGTCAAAATGCAATTCATGATAATGTGAAACTATTTATTTTGAAGACATAAGTTGATATAAAACAAATAATTTGTATCACATATTTAAGAATATTAATAAATTTGGGATTGTTTAGACTTTAAAATTGAGAAAAATGACTTGTGCTAGGCATAGAATTCCTAGTGTGAAATTTGAGAAGAATAATTCCTAGGAATTATACCATCATCGCAAAGTCAAAGTGCAATGTATGATAAATGATTTTGGATGTTTGTTAAAGATGCAAATTAATGTATGAAAAATTATTTGTGCTATATGAAATGATTAAAACTTAAAAATTGAGAAATATGACTTGCACTAGGCATAGAATTCCTAGTGTGAAATTTGAGAAGACAATTACTAGGAATTATACCATCATCGCGAAGTCAAAATGCAATGTATGATAAATAATTTTGGTTTACAAGTTCTTTTGGAGCGAGCTATTTTTTTTGGAAATTTTGAAAAAAAATTATGTGATGAATGAATAAGGATAGAAATGCTATCTAACAAATTTCAAAGAAATATTTTAACTAATTTCTAAGACAAAATCAAATTTATCAAGAACCAGTGTGTGCTAAGTGAGTGCATTATCCATATTGATTCGACACAATGATACAAAATATCTCAAGGATCAAATGTGTGTGCTTGTGAAATTGATTTACCAATTTTGAGTAAGGTAGTGATACAAGCAAACTTTTATGAACCAATGTGTGTACAAGTGAAATGTTCATTAACCATGATTTTGTGCATGCCATTGTACCAAACTACTATGTAAGTCAAATTACCAAAAGCTAGCTAATCCACAAGAGGACATTGGTCTATACAAAATAAGGTCGCTAATGTGACAAACATGTCACCACGTGAAAAGGGTTTACCCAAGGTCAAGTGGGTTGGGCAAAACCACCTATTATGGGGCTTACCTTATGGTTTTCGAATAACTGAGGAATTCCAAGAATTCAAGCTTACTACCCCCTTCTTTTCTTCTAACTTTTGTAATAGGGATTTCTTGTCCATTTTGAACAAGAGGATTTTATTTCTTTTGTTTTTGTTTTTATTTTTCTTTTTCTTTTTGGGATACTTGCCCAAATTAGACGTAGGGCAAGGGATTTTTATTCGGGTAGGGAGGGAGCTTGTCCTTTTGCCAATTCTCAATATTCTAGACCATGCACATAATAGGATAGCAAGGAAAACTTTTTGCTTAAGGAACTAAGACTACTATGTAGTATCCTTTTCGAATTTGCAACAAATCATTTTTAAGATGTGAGAATGTGTTCTTGGTTCAAGAAGTAGCAAGATCATTTCCCAAAATTCAAAATTTATTTAGTGAAGTAATAGTGCTTTTCGATACAAGAAAGATTTATAATCGAAGTAGCAAAATAAAAATTATGAAAGATGTAAATTAAGTGCATGGTTCAAGATAAATTTTGAATTTATTTGAAATACAATAAAATATAACTTGGATTTTTGGAAGATAACACACACTGATGCAAAATGAATAGCTTAACAAGTTGGAAATATTTTTGGAAATTTTCATATTTTCTAATTTTTTTGTTATTTTGATAATATGAGGGTTGCAAATTATGAAGAAATGTATTTACAATTATGTACAGAGATGAAAATTTTCATTTTATGCGTAATATCTATTTAAATGCATGATATTCATGGGTTCCTTGAGATCTTTCCCATCTAAGGAAGCCACTCTATATGCACCTAATCCAAATTTAGCAGTGATGATATATGGCCCAAGCCAATTAGGTTGAAATTTTCCTTTTATATCTTTTCTTTCATTAGTATTTTTTTTATTTTATTTTAAGACTAAATCATCGACTTCAAATGATCGACTGTGAACTTTATTTGCATATGATATTTTAAGTTTGTCTTGGTAGGCACGAAGATGCTCCAAAGCATGAATGCACTTTTCATCTAGAAGTTCCAGCTGACTAAATCTACCAGTGCAATATTCATCTCCTACTTTAGCATCTTGAAGTAGAAGAGCTAAAGAAGGAACTTCTAATTCAAATAGAAAAATGTTTCGGCACCATAAACCAAGACAAAAGGTGAAGCGCCTATAGGATTATGAACACTAGTTCAATAAGCCCACAAGGTAGGATATAATTGTATATGTTAGTCACGACCAAATTTATTAACTAATATTTTTAGTATTTTTATTAATATTTTATTGGATGCTTCAACTTGGCCATTACCTTGTGGATAATAAGGAGTGGACCATCTATGTTGGATTTTATATTTTTCGCATAATTTCTTAAAATATTTATTCTTAAAAAATGTTCCATTATCAGATATGAGATTAGATGGAATTCCAAATCTACAAATGATTTTATTAAAAATAAATTTAGAAACTTGAACTCCTATGCAAGAAGCTAAAGACATAGCTTCAACCCACTTTGTAGAATATTCTATTATTATGAATATATGACCATCAGAAGAAACATGATTTATTTTACCAATGATATCTAAACCCCATTTAGAGAAGGGCCAAGGAGAGTATATGGCTTGAATTTCCTGAGTAGGAGAATGGATGAGGTCAGCATGCTTTTGACACTTATCACAATGACACACATAATAATTAGCATATTTTTCCATGAAAGGCCAAAAATATCCCATTCTAAGGAGCTTTTTAGAAATGGCACTTCCACTAAGTGTCCTCCACATGATCCATCATGGGCTTCACTTAAGGCTTTATTAGACTCTTCTAGGTTGATACATCTTAATATAATACCTTCAAAATATCTTCTATAGAATGTATTACCAACAATTACGAAGTGAATAACTCACTTACGTAGTAGCCTACATTGGTTTCTATCTAGTCCTTTAGGGAAAATCCCTTTATAGAGAAAAATAAAGATATTTGTATACCAAGAATTTGGGGTAATTTCATCAATAAGGAATACATATAATGGTTCTAAACATGACTTAGAAGAATCGATTTCTTGTATTTGGTGAATAATGATAGTAGCATACTCATAATCTAACTCCAATGGCAACAAAGAAGCAGTTGCGGCCATAGCATCGACAACACGGTTGGTAGTTCTAGGAACAACTTCTAAAGTTACTTTTTCAAACAATGATATAAGCTTAAGGACATATTCTTTATAAGGACAAAGTTTCTCATCTTGTTTTTGATAAACTTCATTTATTTGATTTATCACAAGCTAAGAATATCCAAAAACTAATAAAACTTTAATTTTTAAATCTAAAGCAGCTCGTAACCCAAGGATCAGACCTCATATTCTGCAATATTATTAGTACAAGCAAATTGTAACTTAAAAGATAAAGGTATAAGGTTATTTTGGGGATATTTCAATATGATACTGGCACCTGCATCACTTATGCATCTAGATCCATCAAAATACAAAGACCATGTCTCAAAATGATCTTCTTCTAGATTAAGGCACTCATCAAGAAATTCAATGTTCATAGGATGAGTAGATTCTAAAGGTGTAGCAGCTAACTAATCAACTATAACTTAACCTTTAATAGAATTTTAGCCAATAAATGTGATTTCAAACTCACTAAGAGCAAAAAACCCACTTAGTTGTGTTTCCTGACAAATAAGGTCTACTCATCAAGTACCTTAATGGATCAGACTTAGCAATAACATATGTTTTCTAACTAAGCATGTAATGATGCAACTTTTGCATAGAAAATACAACTGCTAAACAAATATTTTCTAATGGAGTATATCGGGTTTCATAACTTATTAAAGTTATGCTTATGTAATATGTGGCTTGTTCTTTCTTTTCATCATCAATTTGAGTCAACATGGCTCCTAATGCAAGTTTCGAAGAAGAAATATATAAAATAAATGGATGAACTGGTCTAGGAGGGACAAGAATTGGAGTAATAATATATTGTTTAATACTCTCAAAAGCTTATTGACATTCTTTATCCCAATTTAAGGGAATATTCTTCTTGGGTGCATGGAATTAGACAATCCTGGAGACGTGACCTTTATTGAAGACATGCCGGAGTAGTACTGGGATGGGTGACCTCCTGGGAAATCCCGATGTTGCACCCTTTTCTTTCTTTTCCCTTTTACCCATCACGCCTTGAACCCTGTTCTTCATGCAACGCATGTTTGGTTCATGTTATCCCATCGATCGCTCATCAGCCTATGCCACACCATGCTTGGATGTCGAAAAGCAATTTAAGAAAATGTCATGTTTTATCTGCCAATTTATCAACGAAGCAATGAATAGATTGAAGTTTTCCTTGTAAACTTCTTAACTCTGATATGTTTTTAGGAGGTGGCATATCAAGGATAGCCTTAACATTGAGAGGATATACTTCTATACCATACATAGAAACAATAACCCCCAATAATTTTCTTGATTTAATTCCAAACACACATTTGTCAGGATTTAATCATATTAGATATTCTCTTAGTCTATCGAACACTTTTCTTAAATAATTAATGTGATCATCTTATTTTGATGAACGAGCTATAATATTATCCACATAATCATGTAGAATATCATACATCATATCATGAAATATGTATGTCATAGCTCTTTGATATGTTGCACCTACATTTTTTAATCCAAAGGGCATTACTTTCCAACAAAATGTTCCCCAAGGAGTAATAAAGGTTGTCTTAGATTGGTCTTCAAGAGCTATTTTGATTTGGTTGTATCCTAAAAAACCATCCATGAGGGATAGCATCCCACTCATGACTATGAAATCTATGATCTGATCCATATTAGGGAGGGGAAAATCATACTTAGGGTATGCAATGTTTATGTCTCTAAAATCGGTGCAAACCCTAATATTAGTAGTTTCTTTCTTAGTTACTGGAACAAATTTTGATATCCACTCAGAATAGTCAATAGATTGTATAAAAAATACATTCAAAAGCTTTTCTAAGTCAGTTTTGACTAGTAGTGCTACTTTAGGATGCATTTTTCTAAGTTTTTGCTTTACAGGTTTAGCATCAGGGCTCACTACTAAATGGTGCATAACTATGGAAGAATCTAGGCCTAGAATATTTGCGTATGTCCAAGCAAAAACATCAGCATATTCTGTTAGAAATTTAATATATAGATTTTATTTTTCTTCACTTAATTTTGATCCACTTTTGACTAGGTGAGGGTTCTCTTCTATTCCAATATTAAATTTTGAAGTATCTCCAACAACAATATTTAAGTCTCTTTCAAAGTTGGGTGGTGTGGGTGATACACCCATTTCTTGTAACTCTTCTAATGTGCATTTGGATAGTTCTTCTTGAGGAGTAGTTGCTTCAACATGAGCTATACATGGCATAGATCCATCAAAGAAGAATTTATTCCTTAAAACTTCATCAAGAGATATATCATGAAAGATATCACCTTCTAAACATTCATTCGGAGAATCAATCATTTCTAGATAAGCTACGGTTAACATATTGCATGTATGTATCCTTTTAAAGAGCTCTTTTTGTTCCATATATTCTTGATATGTTATAAGATGATCATCATATTCATATGGGAATGGTTCTATTTTTGTGGGAATATAGCCAAGACCACACCGAGCAAGTCGTTATTCAACTTCCAAAGGTTATTTGGTACCATTTTCATGAGGTCCTAAACCTTTACCTCTATAACCCATATTACACATCATTGGTTTTGATTTTATATATCCATAAGAAAAATAACACTTAGCAAATCCATCCTGATCAATTGTAACTTTTACAACTGTAATTTTAACCCAATCATACCTTGCATACACAAAGGCACAACTCCTAATATGGCATATGCTTCCCTTATTTGGTAAGCCCAAGGTTCAGGAAGATGGAGGTAACTTATATAATACCAAAGAATCTTGGGTAGAAAAATTAACTTCTTCTATAGTTGCAAGTACTGAAGATAAGACTGGTAATACTTCATTCGAAAGAGCATATGAAGTATATGGACTATCCTCCTTAACTGGTTCTTTAGATGTGAATTTAAACACTATAGAATCAAGAGGTGAATTTGATAATGTGGATTTAGGAAATAGATTAGATATGGGCTCATAAGATGATAATGATTTAGAATTTGTTGATGTTAGTGATTTAGAACATGCTTTTAATAATATCAGTTTAGGTCATGATGATTTAGAGAATAGAAGGTCTTGATGATGGGGTTGGACTAAGGTGAGTAGAAGACATAGCAGAATAGAATGGAACCCCTATAGGCTCCACCATACCACACATATCAAATGGCCTAGGATCACCGTGGATGGTAACTAATTGATTTTTGAACTCAAATTTGACACATTGATGTAATGTGGAAGGTACTGCTCTCATTGCGTTGATCCAAGGTCGACCTAGAATAATGTTTTACGATGCAAAATAAGGTACAACAAACACAGTAATATCAAAAATTCTTGGGCCAACTTGCAATGGGATCGTCATTACTCCACATGTTTCTTGAGTTTCATCATTAAATGCTTTAATAATCATTTCATTACTTTTCATATCTTCTTTTTTAAATTCAAATCTTTGAAATAAATCATACGTGCATATATTTAAAGATGATCCATTATCAATTAGAACTCTTTTGACTCCTACATCTCCAATAAATGTTGTAATGTATAAAGGATTATCTCTATACATGCTTTGAGGAGGGATATATTTGTCACAAAAATCTACAAAATTTGCTTCATCCAAAGTCACAACATTCACCATAGAATTAGGTTCAATATCTTCAGGTACCATCATATTGCTCAAAGTTCTCATCAATTCTTACCTAGGTATGGAGGAAGTTCTTAAAAGGTCCAAAAGAGAAATTCTCGCTATGATGGTAGCTACTTGTTCATTAATATCATATGGAGATATTTGTTGTGAACCTAGTACATTATTTCCCTTAGTGGGAGTTCTTAGTACAAAAGGAGTTGATTTCTCATTTTGACTTTGTGGTTGAGAATTTTGAACTTGTGCTTGTTGTCTTGTGACAACCCCAATGGTACCCACAATGTTGCTATATCGAGGATTACCAAAATAGGGTCTAGCATTTTTTTCTTGCTCATTTGAAAGCCATTGTTGAGATGATGGTCTAGTAGTTATTATTATTGGAAATGGTTCTTATAGAAATGATAAAACTATAATAGAAGTGACTTGTTCCGATTCATACTCAAAACTATTTGAAGCAATCTCTAGTTCACTCCCTATTTCACTTTCTATGTCACTTTATATATTGCTTTTAGTATCTTTCGAAGATGACTAAGAATGTTGTATTGGTCTAATTGTGACCATAAATAAAGTAGGTATATAAGATGTTTGCAAATCTTGTTTTGGTAAAAATCTACTAATGGTTCCCACATATCTAGTTGGACGAGGAACATTATGATGATCTACTTTGTTTGCTACTTTTTTACCATGCTTAGGTAAGGGATGCTGAAAGATATTTAGGTTTTGATTTGCATTTTGATCTGTTTGTTTTTGGGTATTATTTTGAGTATTATTGTTTGTAGGAAATTGTTGAACTTCCATTTTTCCTTTGTCAAACAAGTCTTGTATCACATGCTTTAACCTTTTATAAGAATTTTTAGAATGTCCATCTACTTGATAGAAATTACAATGTAAGTTAGCCCTATATCAAACTACAGTAGTGTCTGGTTGTCTTATTTCGGGCAACCATATCAATCCTTTTTCCAATAATTGAGGTAAGATCATTGTTAAAGGTTGATTTAATACCATGAATTCTCTTGGTGGCTTATAAGGAAATTTCAATAAAAACTTCTTAAATATTTCTACAACATTGACAATTGGAGTATTCCTGCTATCAGTAACTCCATAACCCACTAGTTGTTTATTCTTATATTGATTTGTAGAAGCTTTATCTTCATATTTCTTCTTAAAATGACCTCTTCTAATAAGGGCTTCTTCTACTCTTCTTGCTAAATAAATGGCTTGATCAAAGGAGGTTACTGTAGTAGTAGAAAGCTCATAAGATAGTTGTTCTTGCAAATTACCAATGAATATATCCAACATTTCATGGTGAGGTAAACCAAAATATAATTTGCCTAAGAGTTGTCTCCACTTAGTCAAGAATTCAGCAAAACTTTCATCTTTTCCTTACTTCAAATTATACAAATCTTTAATAGTCACATGCCTCTCTATGTAAGCACTGAATTGATGATCAAAATTTTTTGTTGTCTCTTCAAAATTCCTTAAAGAATTAGTGGGTAATTGATAATAACACTCTAGATCCATGCCTCCAAGACTTTTAGGGAACATATTTAGTAACAACAAGTCATCATGAGATATATCATGACATGTTGTCCTAAAAATGCAAATATGCTCAATAGGATCTTCGGTTCCTTTATATATCGGTAGAACAGGCATAGGAAAATGCTTAGGATATGGTTGAGCAACCACAATAGGATCCAAGGGTTGGCTACACATCTCTCTATAACTATAAGAGGGATGGTAGGGATCTGATCTAGTCTTGAAGCTAACTATTTAACCATGGCTTCAAGTCTTTGTTGTTGTCCACCAAATTGGTTTTGTTGCATCATATTGTTGTGTCTTTGATAATAAGTTGGTGTTGTTGTATAATGATTTCCAACTGAAACACTATTATGTAGAGTGTTACTAGGAGGATTATTATGAATCTGATAGGGAATTTTGTTTTGTTGAACCTTTTGCTGATTTTGAACAAGGGGGTGCATCTTCTTAATTCTTTGTGCTACTTTTTTTGAAGCAAAATATGGTTGTTTTTGTTTAGAATTTGAATTTATTACTGGTGGTGGTTGTGCTATATTCTGATTCAAATTTTGATTTACATTTTGAGATGTACCAGCTTGATTTTTGTTCATGTATGTTAATGGGTTCCCATTCAATCAAAGAGCAGCCTCTATGGAAGCCTCCATTGAATAATCCCCCATAGGGAGTTGAGATTATGTCTGTATCACATGGTTAATGACATCTATATTGTCCTTTAAAAACTCAGTGAAATATTGTGTGGAGGTAAATTTAAGATTGCCTTCTTCATCTACTTGTGGCTTATGATAGAAAACGTCTTCTTATTTATCATGGTTTTCCTCATATGACTTTGATGATACATAATATTCAATTTGAACTACATCTTTAGGATTTTCTTGATCTTGTTCTCCCATATGATCATGTTCTACTTGTTTACCACTTCTTAATTTAGGTATTTTTCTTAAAATATTTTATCTTGCAAATATATATAACTATATATATGTGCTTAAATTCTTGGGGTATATATGTTATATATATACCTAAATAATATATTATATTATGTTTTTGGGTTTTTGTAGTTTTTTTTTTTTGGATTGCAAACAATAAAATAAAAACTATAATATTATAGATATTATACTTTAATTTTCTTGTAAAATCTTGTAGATATCATTAACATGTCCTAGTTCCTTAGGTGTCATATAGTGTTCTTCTTCAAACTGAAAGTTGGCCTTTAAGAATTTTATAAAATGAGCTATAGTGATGCAATCAACTTCATAGTTTGACATATAAAAGTACAATTCATGGCAGTATTCTCGATAGAGCACAGCCCTAGGAAATCTATTGAATCTTCTCTTATCGTCTAAGATAATTTCTTGATTCTCCACATATGATAAAAATTTATGTATCGTTATTGCATTCTTAAGATAATCTTCAAAGGAGTAAAGACTTGGAGAAATGACAAATCTCTTATCCACTAGCCACCTATCACATGCTATTTGAAGGTCAAAGTAAAAAGGTGCACTATCGGGATCTAGGATTCTAGACAAATCAAACCTTATAATTCTCTTAAGTTTAGGTTCTTTAATACTTATGATTCTAATCTTCTCCAAATATCAGGGTATGGCACACTACCTAGTGAATAAATTTCTTGGGTTGACAATAATGTACTAACATCAATTCAGACAGTTCTTCTTATGTTGTAATCTACCATCTATGGAATACAAAATTATGTGATTTAAACTAATTATTTTCTTGATTTTTATTTTGTTTTATATTTTGTAATTTTTTATGTTTTTTTGTGTTTTATAAATCAGAAATATGCCTAAGTTTTTCACGTCAGGTTCACCAAAGAATATAGGTCTAAAATTCACACACTCCTTTCCTTCAGGATAATGGATTCATGCCTCAAAGGGGAATGTGGGAATGATAGGTCTACACCTCGGAGAGAGACACTTGAGATCGTGTCTTCTTTGGTGATTTTTCGACGAATTGGGTGGGTTCACCAGGAAATATTTTGTGGCAATTTCCATGCCTAGGTTTGGGATTTGTTTTGATGTGTTCTTTTTATCAAATCACACATACACCTAGTTTTGGCCAATATGCAACTGCATTAATCTATATGCAATTATGATTTCTATGAAGACAACAAACAACAAAAAATAAGTTTAAGATGAACTATGCAGTGCTATAAAAGAAATTTAAATTCTTACCTGTATCTAGAAGTCTGATGTAGTTTCTAATTCTTTGTTGTAGGTAAAATCGGTCAAAATCTAGCAATATCGGGTGATCCGATCTGCTAATCGGGTGGTCCGATTATGCAGAAATCTATCCGATTAGGGCAAAAAGATGTAGTTTGATAACTTTGATATAGAAAACAATATTTTCACCAAATAATATGCATCTAATGAACTAAATTGCAGAAAATAATGAATTTGAAAATACAACAGATGACTTATTGAATATGACTCTATGTTAAACACGTGAATATTTACAAAAAAGTGATGAAATGGGAATATGCAAGCTAGAATATCAAGTATAATGAATGTAAGATGATCTAAATATGATCCTAAATAGAAGTGATGAGAATATAGAATGCAAACACTAAGTTCTGGATTCCCCCAGACATCTAAAAAACATGAATGTGTGATGCAGATGAAATCGAGCATTTTTATCAAAATCGGGCGAAATGATATCAAAATCGGGCGATACGATATCGCACGAATATGACCGATGCACAACTTGAACCTAAAAAAACATAGCAAAATATGGTAGAATAACAAGATGAAAATATGTGAATGTTCCAGGGGGAATCCATGGTGAGGATATTGGATTAAATAGGAAGAGATCAATTGAGGGGTTGAGCTAAAATTGATGGGGAGTTACAACCTCCTCTATTTTGGACAAAATCGGTCGAACCGATCCCACATCCACCATGTAGTTGCCCAGGTAGAGAAAAACAGGTTACAACTAAGTTTTGTTGCCTTGCTAAGGAAGGCATTTTTTAGTTTTGGACAAAATTGGGTGACCCAATTTTGTGCAAAATCTATCGATTTTGCACGAGGGCTAAAACAAACTTGTAACGGGTACAAAAATCGAGGTAGTAAGTTGAGGATAGTTAAATTTGATTTTTCAAATGTTTATTAACTTAGGTTTGATTAATGTGAGTTATTTTTAGGGTGCTACAGTACCTCAAGCATCATTGTAGCAATTATTACGGTATTCAACACATGATACCCACCAAAGTGAACTTCATTTCAATGAGATGCTCGAGTGGTATGGATTTGATGAATTGGAAACTATGCTTTACATGGTAGTGGTTGGGCTCTTGGTGTGCCACACTAGTAGGTGACACTTACCATGGACATTAGTAGGGGTAATAGCAAACATGCAATATTAGTAGGTTAGATTTGCATAGGGCCCCTATGTACTAGCCCATTTGTATAGGACATTATATAATATTGTGTAAAAGTGATAAATTAGGATTGTATGTACCTTGTTGCTTCAGGTATGGTGTTGGGAGCACATAGCCATTTGTAGACTACATGAACTACCAGTTCCATCACCCAACCCAAAGCAACCAACAAAATTTACATGGACTTGACACTTTGAGCATGTATAGAGGACATATGCTAGTATCCTACCATTAGAGAGGAGGGTGATAGATGAGCTTCAAGATCAAGAATCACATGATCATATGGAGATCAAGGTGTTATAACCCTAGGTGGGTAGAGGATGGCTATACATTGGTGAGAGTTTGAAGGATCAAATGCATGACCACATACCAAAATGAGCTAGATCTATACCAATTTGATCGAGTACAAAAGTAGTTTGACATCCTATAGAATATGCCAAACCTAGGTGAATATTGGTTCAAGTGGGTGTAAAGGGGTCTATTAGAGGTTGGAGGGGATCCTAACATGATGAGGTTTGTATAGGAGGACCTAGATGATCCTCTATACATAGACCTAGGGATAGATAATTTTGATGTGGACTTCAAGTATAGGATATGGTACATGAGTATTATACCCCAAGAATCCCACCACTAGTTCCAGTGTAGAGGCATAAAATTATAGATCAGGATATGCAACTAGCACTCAAAGAGGCCACCCAAAAATCATAGAGTGATAATAAGAGTTAGTAGATCATCCTAGGTAGAGGTGGGTGGAGGTTAGGGTGGAGATGGTGACATCCATTAGTATAACCATCACTATATTGGGTCTATGGGAGGGGAGGGGACAATAAGAGTTTCCCCCAAAGCTATAGAGTAAGGACCTAACAATATCATGGGTCAATATGACCTGACTATGGAGATAGAGGTGATTTGGACTAGTATGGTTGACATGCAAAGGGATATGGACCTACTTTGGGAGGATAGGATCGAGAGGTTGGAGGGGATGCAGGGTGCAATAGGCAATATCATCATGGAGCGATATCGATCCATACAAATTAGGACACAATTATGAAGAAGAGGAATGCAATGAGGGTTGAGGTAGGGTGCCTTAAGGAGGATATGGAATGGCTATATCAGGAAATAAAACATGCTCCCATAGAGAGGATGGTCATCATTGTTGGTAGCCAACAATACCAAGCTATCCAACTACTATAGGAGGAGCTATATAGGGTGAGGGAGGCACTAGAGACATCGATATGGAGGGAGAACTTTTACAAAATGGTTTACTTCTAGGTAGTCCTATAAAATAAAAGGGTACCTTTTTAATCCTCTCAATGATCATAGAGTATATCACAATATCAGACATGGACTATATCACGATTCATGAAGATACCTCCATCAAGACCACCTCCAAAAGGTGGGATAAGAGAGTCTAGATCATAGATTTAGGATGAGGATTGGGATGACATACCAATTTTAAGTGTGGTATGCTTCTCTAGGCTAGGAGATGGTCGAGTGTGTTGATATTATTATTGTGGTACACCAAGTCAATGGCTAACATGTACTCTCATTTTTTAGCAATAGTACCTAGTTGCTTTGTTATGATTGTGTTTTTAATTTATTATGCATGACTGGATGAATATGAAGAATGGAAATGGATGAATGAATGAACTTTAAACTATGTAGGATGATTAGATGATTATATGTAGATAAAAAATGAAGGAAGAAAAGAGAAAAAAAAGGAGGAAAGAGAGGGAAGAAGAATAGAATAAGAAGGAGAAAACCAAAAAAAATATGAAAGAAAGCAAAGAGGTGCTTAGATTATGCCATTTGAATTAGTGTATATATAAATAGATCAATGTGACCAAACAAACATAAATCCAAGAAATAGATGAGTGAACAAATATGGAGTGATGCCCTATAAGTATGTGTGCTAAAACATGATCAAATATGGAGCGGTAACCGCTATGGGTATGGTGTTTGTGAGTGGCCATAAAGCTATCCTGTAAGGGTGTAGTACTTATTAATGAGAAAAAGTGGATGGAGTGATACCTATTATGGGTGGGTGCTCACTAATGACCAAAGATGGAGTGATACCCACTATGGGTGTGTGCTTGCTAGTGATCAAATGTGGAGCAATAAATGTTAAGGATGTGTGCTTGTAAATGATCGATGATGGAGTGATACGTACTATGGATGTGGTGCTCATGAATGGTCATGAAGATATCCTATAAGGGTATAGTGCTCACTGATAGTCAAAAGTATAGTGTAACCTGATAGGGGTGTAGTGCTCATAGATGGTCAAAAGTGGAGTGAAACCTGATAAGGGTGTAGTGCTCATAAAAATATAAGATATTAAGTAAAGCATAGTAAAAGTGTGTGTGCATGTGATAGATAGAAGGAAGATAGATGAGAGAAAGAAGAAAGTAATGAAAAGTAGTGTGTGTGTGTATCTATGTTGAAATTTTGATAGCAAAGATATGTGTGTAGAATAGTCAATGGTCGTATGAACACCATAAATGGTATTCCACCAGAATCTATGCTACCCTACGAGGATACCTTAACAATCAAAATATCAATAAGGAAAAGTATGATCAAATGAAGATGTGTAGATAGTGTGAAAGAAGAAAATGTGTATATCCTTTGTCTTGGAGAAAAAAAAGTGATGAGTGAAAATGTTTCAAAGGACATAGGATATACAAGATATGAAGAAATATATTCCTTGAATTGGTAAATTTTTATGATTATTGATATTTTCAAAGGTCAAGTAATATAGAAGATAGAAGCTTACTTTGTGCCAATGGATGCAATAATGTGAAAAATATATAAAACAAGTGTCTTGCTAGCACATAAATACCTCATGTATGTATCTAAACAATAGAGGTAATCATTAGCATCCGGATGAAAGAAAATAAAATATATTCCCTAGGGTGGGGATTCACTAAGCATTAGTAACCTAGTGTAAGTGCAACACATATGAGCTAAAACCAGTCCTCAAGAGTCTATATGATCAAGCAACTAGATGAAAATATCTTCAAATAGTGAAGTAGCTATATGAAAAATGTAAGTGTACAAAGAGAAGTATGTCAAGAAATTCATGCAAGGTATGGCAATTTGTCATGTAGTATGAGAAATAAAATTAATGCAAGTTGGCATAGAAGAAGCGAAAGAAGAGAAGATGATAAGAAAAATGGAGAAGGAAGAGAGATGAAGAGGAGAGATGATAGATGTGAATTCTTGCATAATATCTTTTAAGTGCATTATGTTCATTGGTTCTTTAATATATTTACCATCTAAGGTTACCAAGCAATAGGTATTTGAGCCAAAATTGGTCATTATGACAAAGGAGCCTAGCCAATTGGACTAAAATTACCCTTTACATCTATTTGAACATTAGTGTTCTTTTGGTTTTCCTTGAGGACAAGGTCCCCAACTTCAAAAGAATAATTGTAAATTTTATTAGTGTAATTTCACTTGAGCAAGGTCCGAGGTGTAGACCAATTGGTTCATCCAAACCCCATAAGGGGGGTAGAGGTCCAAGGTTCAAATCTCGGGCCTCATTGAACTGAATGCTTGTCCCTTTCCTAGTGCTTTCAATGGCATAAAAGGTTTAAAATGATTGTGGCATGGTGGTTATATGGGTGGACTATGCAAAGATCTGTGTGGCGGCTTTTGGGGTGAACAACATAGAATACTGTGGTGGCCATAAAAGCTGGACAACCTGCCCGAATTTGTGGTGGCTATCGATTCCACCATGTAAATAAAAAAATTTAAAAAAATCACTTTAGCCTATTCTAATAGGCTCAAATATGCTCTAGGTTGTGGATACGATTTTCATCTAATTTCTCTAATTGGTGCAAATGATCTAAACAATACGCATCGCTAACTGAGGCATCTTGCAACAAGATACACAAGGATGATACTTATAACTCAAAGGGGAAGACTACCTTGGTGCCATAGACCAATACATAAGGGGTTGCACTTATGGGATTTCATAGGTTGATATGATAAGCCCACAAGGAAAGGTATAACTACATATGCCAATCTTGATCGGTCTTCGTAACCAACTTCTTAAGGATTTTGACTAAGTACTTATTGGAGGCTTTGGCTTGACCATTAACCTAAGGGTAATATGGGGTTGACCATTTTTAATGGATCTTGTACTTAGCACAAATATTATGGATATACTTGTGCTTGAAAGGAGTGACATTATCAAAGATGATAATTGAAGGAATCATGTACCTCCAAAAGGATTTGGTTGAATATGAACTTAGAGACTTGGGCTCTAGTCACCATGGATAAGGGCATGACTTCTACCCACTTAGTGAAGTACTTTATTATCATGATGATAAAATTATGACCATAAGTACTCTATTATCATGATGATAAAATTATGACCATAAAATGGCGTTGGGTTAATCATCCTAATGATTTCCAATCCCCACATGGAGAATGGCCAAGGGAAAGAAATGACCTGAAGGTTTTGAGGAGCATGAAAAATTTTATCATGATGTTGACACTTGTCATAGTGTCAAACATAGTCACATGCATATTTATCCATGGAAGACCAATAATATCCTATCCTAAGGAGCTTCTTGGCAATTGCATTATCACTAAAATGGCCTCCACATGATCCTTCATGTGCTTCACTAAGGGCTCGACTTGCTTCATCAAATTCTAGGCATTGTAAAAGGATACCCTCAAAAGAACATTGATATAAAGTATCATCAATTATAATAAATCAACATGCTCTTTTATGCAAAATCCTTTGCTTTTTGTGATCTAAACCATCAAACATGGTTCCATATTTAAGGAAATTAAATATTTCCATGTGCCAAGGCTCTAATAAAGAGGCTTCAATTTTCAATATATATAAGAGAATTTGGCTAGAACTAAGGGTTGCAAGCTCTCAGAGTTGTCAAATTATGATGGTTGCTTAATCATCTTCCAACTCTAAGGGGATAAGGGATGTAACAATGGCCATGGCATCTGCATGGTGGTTGTAGGATCTAGGGATAGAATCCATGGTTTTCTTATTGAAGGATGACAAGAGATTGTTGAAAATGTCCTTGTAGGGTTTTAGTTTATCATATTTAGTTTGGTAAATTTTGTTAAATTGGTTGACTACAAGTTGAGAGTCACTAAATATGAAAAGGCTCCTAACTTTTAAGACTAAGGTTTCTCTAAGACCTATGATCAAGGCTTTGTACTTTGTAGTGTTGGTGTAGGAGAAGCACAACTTGAAGGAAATGGGGATTAGTTGTTTTTAAGGGGTGACTAGAATGATTCCAGCCCCAACACCCTTTAAGCAATGGGCTTCATCAAAAAATTATATCTGGGACTCAAGATCTTCTACTTCTAGGTTGAAGCACTCATAAAAAACTTGAAAACTAAAGGATAAGAGGATTCTAAATGGGAGATGACTAATTGGTCAAAAATAACTTAACCTTTTATAACTTTTTGATCTATGAAGGTTAAGTCAAACTCACTAAGAGCTAGGACCCACTTGGACCTGAAAAGTGAGGCTTAGATATTAAGTAGCAAAAATGGTCAAATATTGCAACTACTAATATCTTATGGCTAATCATATAGTGTCACAAATTTTGGAATGCAAACACTACAACGAGGTAAAGCTTCTCTAAGAGGGTGTACTAGGTTTCATAGCTAATGAAGATTTTACTAATATAGTAGATGGACTGCTCTTTTTTCTAATCATCATGTTGAGCAAGCATGGCCCCCAAGACTTGGGTTATGGTTACTATATAAATCATTAAATGTCTATCTAGGTTGGGTGGGATACGGACAAGCAGTAAAGTGAGATACTTCTTGAGTTCATCAAAATTATTTTTACACTCATCATCCCACTTGGACTCTACATCCTTTTTAAGGAACCTAAGAAAATGTTGATACTTATTTTCTAATTAGGAACTTGTGCTCTTCTTCTAGGTATTCCTCAAAACTAAGGATAGTATAGAGGGTTTATTGGATGTCAAACTTGGTTGTTTTAGGGGTTGTGGATCTTGTTATATATGTACTTGTTATCTAGTGATTTTCACTATCATACGATCATATTATTATATAGGAGTGACACATTATGATAGGGCACTTGGTTTGTTGGTTGTTGATCATGGTTGGGTATGATATTTTGAAAAATCATCATATCTTATTAGTGGTTGGAGTAGGTTGGTGGTTCAAAGTAGGATGGAAATCACCTATAACCAGGTGACCCTCATCTAGTAAGTCCTTAACCATATGCTTAAACCTATTGCACTAATATATCATATGTTCATTTACCCTGTGATAATCACAATGTTGGTTGGGTTTGTACCAAGTTGTCATTGTGTTAGGTTGTCTTATGTTGGGAAACTCGATCATCTTAGCTTCCAAGAGTTTTTTAAGGATAGATAATAAATGTTGGTTGAGTCTTGTAAATTTTCTTGGTGGGAGTCATTGAGGTTTTCTAAGTACCAATTTTTGTAAGGTACTAGCTATGTTAAAATTATTAGTTTATCTATTATTAGTGACCCCATAATTGACCACATGTTTATTATTGTATTAGGTTTTTATCATCCTTTCTTCATTTCTTGGTTTGATTTGACCCCTTCTTTTTAAGAGTTTTTTAACTATCCTACCTATATCTACTGCTTGCTCAAAATATGCAATAGTTTTTGTCTCTAATTCATACGAAATTTACTCTTGTAAGTTGTTAATAAATATCTCTACCATGTCTCGAGGAGGTGGGGTATATTGTAATCTTCCAACTAAGGTTCTCCACTAAGATAGAACATGTGAGAAACTTTCATCCTTAGCTTATTTTAAGAGATATAATTCTTGAAGGGTCACTTTCTTCTCTACATATGCTTCGAAATACTAAGCAAACAACTCAGTTGTTTCTTCAAAATTCCTTAGATAATGGTGGGTTAGTTGATAGTATCACTCCAAGGCAATTCCTCCAAGATTATTAGAAAACATATTTAGAAACATGCCATCATAAATAATATCATGACAAACTATCCTAAACATCCTTACATGTTCAATAGGGTCCTTTATTTCGTTATAGATTGGTAATATTGGTGTTACAAAATTCTTAGGATACAATCTAGAAGCTACTATGGCATCTAGGGGTTAATTGCACATTTCTATGTATGAATAAGTGAAACATGTCATTCATAATGTATCCATACTTAATGCAAGTTTTTTTATTATAGATGTCAAGTTCTAAATATCAGGATTTTTGTTGTGCAATGCAAAATGGGGTGATGTTGACATATTTACTCCAAGGTTACCTAAATGTGGGTTATAACTGTAGGCAGCAAATCCACCTCCTAGAAGAAGTAAAAACATTGGATTTGCACAATTTTGCTAATTGTCAATTTTTTTAGATGTATGGTTTGTCAAAACATACACATGTGAGGTTTTATCTAATTGTACAAAGGAGAGTTAGAAAATGTACAATTGGGTGTAATTGTACAAATTCATAAAGTGCAATTAGAAATTAAAGTAAAATTAGATGAAATGTGCATTTAAGATGAATTTGATAATAATCAAATTAGACTTAGGAAAATCTTTTTGAAATTTAATTGTTACGGGTATGGTAGTTGTAAATGGTGGTTGTCTTAGGAACCTCTTCGGAATGGCCTAGGCAAGTATTATAAGGATCCCCCATTCAATTTTGATGGTTGTTCATGCTAGTTGATATATAAAGGTTCATGGTTGTTCATGCTAGTTGATAGACAAAGAATATTAGTAGTAGGCTCTCCAAAGTAGAATAAGAATATGGATATATAAAGAAGAGATATTTGTCATTGTAAGGAGATTCATATCATTGAAGAAGAGTCTTATGTAATCGTCATGCCCACGAAGTGGCCTCTCATCTTGGGAGATCTTGTGGAGTTATTCCTTCCTTAAGGATTATTATTGGTGTTTCCCTACCTTAAGGGTATTATCTATCTCTCTCTCATTTGTGGATTGTTATTGTGGATAATGTATTGTGGATGAAAGATTTGATATTTCTGCATATTGGTGAATGGTTCATGTTTAATAATAATAGTTATGCAACAAGTGGTATCAGAGCAACGATTTTTGCAAAGTGGGGATTTTTGTGTGAAACCCTAGAATTAGGGCAAATTTTTTTTTGGAAAAACATCTCATCTTTCAGGAGCTATATCTCTGTGCAAGTTTATCCGATTCAGGCGATTTTTGGATCAGATTGTGCAAAATTTGAAGAGCTTTAAAATGAGTGGTCATATGATGGAATCTGAGCAGTATTGAGGGAGATACGACCTTTTGAAGTTAGTCATCCGAAACAAGGATAGTGACGAATTTCGTAGATTTTTTCTGGAAAAATGCCTCATCTTTCAGTAGCCATATCTTTGCGACAATTAATCCGATTGAGGCGATTCTTGGATCAGATTGTGCAGAATTTGAAGATCTTTAAAATGAGTGGTCATATGAAGGAATACGAGCAGTATTGAGGGAGATACGACCTTTTGAATTCAGCCATCTGGAACAAGGAAAGTGACGAATTTTCAAGTCGCGAATTTTTCAAAAGACAATTTGTTTAGTTCGGGTAAGCAAATCAGTTACACTTTATTTTGTTTGGAAGAAAAATTGTAGATGTAGTTGTCTTTGGGATTTTTAGCTTCAACTTGGTGGGAAGATATTTTTTTTTTCCATAAAACCCTAGTTTGCATTAGGGCATGATATTTATTATAAAAAAAAAAAAAACCTAGTTGCATTAGGGCATGAACAATGGTAATCCAACGTTTTTCTGGAGAAGATGATATTGATGCCCGAGAATGGTGGAAAAATTTTAGATCTCGATGTTGTAATGTCTCATGGGGGAAAGCCTTTCTTGGTATATGTCTTCAAGGGGAAGCTTTGTTTTGGTTGGATAAGTTTCGTAAAGAAAGGAATAATGAATACACTTGGGATGAAATAGAGCATGCATTCTTGAGTAAATGGGACCCATATTATGTAGATCACCTAAGGGATTTGATCGACGACTATGAAAAAGAAATAAAATTACTCAAGATGAAAGAGGAAAAGTTCAGGGAAGATAAAAAAGATGTCAGTATGCAGACAGAGGAAACCATACCTGTGGCGGAAGATAAATTAGAAAATGGAAAAAGGAAGTTGTTTGAATCTAAAAAGTCTATTATGCAGGTTCATGGAAGCATTCAAAAGGAACAAGTTATTATTTCCATTGACCCTGTTAGTAGATATAATTTTATTAATGTTTCTTTGGCTAAGAATTTGCAAGTTCAAGCAACAAAAATCAAGGACATACAGCTAGAGGGTGAGAATGTTCAGATTTTTGAAGATTTAAAGATCACCATGGATAAATATGTTTTACATTCAGATTTCTATGCTATTGAGATGGATGATAAGGATATTGTTCTTGGTTATCCTTGGTTAGATTCTTTGGGTACTGTTAACATTAATGTGCAAAAGAGTTTTATGAATTTATGGTACAGGAAAAAGAAGATAACATTACAAGATATTTCTCAGCTTAAGGAGCAGGGATCCAAGGAAAATCATGAAGCGGTTGTAGAAGAACAAATTGAAGAACAGGAAACAGAATCCATGAAGGCGATAGCAGCAATAAAGTCCAAGGAATATTTGATAGAAGAGCACAAGGACACACCAAACAAAGAGAACATGAAAGAACAATGTGTAGAGGAATTTAAAATAATGGAGCCAAATTTTGAGAAGTCAAAGAAGGTAGAACATCAAGTAAAGGTTGCACTATATCGCCATCCACACCACCATGAGCGAAAAAAATATTGGAGGCATGGTTCAAGGCAACAATATTATGGTTCTACATGTAATCAGCAGGGCACCAACTATGGCAGTGTTTGGCAAAGAAAGCATAGTGATCATGGTTTTCAGCATGGTTCATCGGCATCAAGGAAAAAGTGGACCCATAATTCAAGTTATCAAAATACAGACGAGAAGCATGGAGCCAACGAAGCAAATTTGGATACTCAAGTAACAAAATGGCGTACCAGCATCATCGGGTTTCACTTGGATGGATGGATGATCGAGATTGGTACCAATTGCTAACATTGCTTAACAAATCATACTATCGAGTTTCTTCATATGTTTCGAGGACGAAACATTTGTAAGGAGGGTGGCATGGTAGGGTACCTAGGAATAGATATTTGGGGATATATTATTATATTGTATAAGGGTTGGCATGGGCCACACATAACCCAAGGTTGATTGTATTATAATATTATCTTATATTTTAATATAATATAATATTAGTAGTAGGCTCTCCAAAGTAGAATAAGAATATGGATATATAAAGAAGAGATATTTGTCATTGTAAGGATATTCATATCATTGAAGAAGAATATTATGTAATCGTCGTGCCCACGTAGTGGCCTCTCATCTTGGGAGATCTTGTGGAGTTATTCCTTCCTTAAGGATTATTATTGGTGTTTCCCTACCTTAAGGGTATTATCTATCTCTCTCTCATTTGTGGATTGTTATTGTGGATAATGTATTGTGGATGAAAGATTTGATATTTCTGCATATTGGTGAATGGTTCATGTTTAATAATAATAGTTATGCAACATTGTTCATGCTAGTTGATAGACAAAGGTTCATGGTTTTCATGCTAGTTTATAGACAAAGGTTCATGGTTGTTCATGCTAGTTGATAAACAAAGGTTCATGCTTGTTCATCGATGGTTGATGATAGTTGTTGTTCATTGTTGATAGTTCAATCATCTTGTTTTTCATGGTGATTGTTTATGATAATTGTACATATTTAGCCATATTAATGAGAATAGCATTGTAGGTTGTGAGTTATGTGAATTCCATTGTGTATGTGAATGGTAAAACCATATTGTGTATTATGTGCAAGTATGGTTAGGATATTGTGTTAGAATAGTAAAGATATAAAGGAATTACCTTATTGATGAATCTATAACTCAGTATGTTGATATATAATTGATTCATGGGTGAATATTGTTGTACTAAAATATATTATGATAGTTGTACAATTTTTGGAAATATTAATGATGATAATAATTCAATGGTACTAAATTAGGGTTTGCATATTGGAGGAAAAGTTGGCAATTGCAATAGGAAAACATCCTCAAATTGTCCTGAAGAGAGTTGTGGTACTAATTAGAAAATCTATGAATGAAGAATACAGTAAGGGTTTTGTGAAATCATACATTCTAACCACCAAACCGTACAAATATTCATTTGGCTAATTTAGAAATGGACTTGCATAGTTAGAACTTGCCAAATACAGAAAACTAGTGTTTTGAGGAAATAAATTACAAAATTGATCGATTTAGCTTACAAAACCACTTTCAGTGAATTGATCAAGTAGTAAATCATACAATTTATAGTTTTGTATAATATGGATCATACAATTGTATGCTTTGATGACCGTACAAGCTATTTTGAAAAAATTTCAAACTATACAAGGCAAATCATACACCTCATATGATTTGGGTAAAATTTGTTACAAAACATTGGGAATCATCTCTAATCCCTCTAGATCATCTCCCTCTATGAGAATAATCTCCCCTATGGTACATTTGGTATTGTTGTCTATTCCAATTAGATCACCTTGATGCAATTGAGAAGAACCCATTATCATAATTGGAAGGACCCATTGATCAATTAGGTTGCACCAAAGTGTGCTACATTTGGTGTCATTGCCTAAGTGAACCTTGATAATTTTATCAAAATTAGGTTAAAATTGTTGTCATAAAGGACCTGTAAGTGACAAGTGGTGAGTAAAAACCAATTAGAAGTGAATTATAGACACAAGTTCATGAGGACAAAGGATATTGAATCACAGTGAAGAACAAATCCCAATTAGAAGGAGCACAAAAATTTCTCAAATGGAGACCATGAACAACTTGATGAACAAACCAGTAATTGAACAAGTATGGACTTAAAAATAAGGAGATACTGAAAGGTGGAATACATTGCTGGTAGATACAAAAGGAGTACAAGAACCACCATGGATCAAAGAGAACATTTATGTAAGGGAAGACATTGATGGAATAACTGTGAGAAGACATTGAGTGGATGGTAACACCTAAAAAAGTTATAGGAAGGTTGCAAAGGGGTGTAGAGGATGGGATTCAGGAACCAGAGCAACAAGATGCAAGGTCGCAAGAAGGAGAACTAGGGTCACAGTTGACATTTCGATAAAGGAGGTCAAGGATTGAGGATGCACAAGAGGTCGAGAGATAACTATTTGGTTAAAATAAGGTACCACAGATAGAAACATCTAATGAAGTGCAACATAGTGGAACACCCACCTTAGAAAGGAATTAGTTAAGGATTCTAGAAGATACCTCCTCAAGTGACAAGGAAGGGAACTCAGCAATGGCTAGTATAGCTACAAAAGCTAGGCAAAAAATATGTCCACCCTTCATAGGGGAAGGGAAGGAGGACCCGACAAGATAGATCAGGATGTGCATAACTATTTAGAAATTAAATAGTGTAAATCAACCAAATGAGTGGTTGAAATTATTCTTGGCTACACTAAGAGGACTCATGATAAATTGGTATCTAAAGTGAGATAATACAACACCATTCCAAGCATGGAATATGATGAAGAATACCTTCATCAAATAATTTAAATCCTTTATTAATGACGATGATATTTTCATTGAGATATATACCATGAAGCAAGGTGTGGATGAAGATGTGAAGACATATAGCCATAGACTAAAGCGATTGAATGATAAGATACAAATCCCACCAGCATATGCATTGGTGAAGAGATGGTTTATTGATGGGCTACTGCTAAGATATAATAATAGGATGAAGGTAGCACCATCCTCAAATTATGAGGAAGCACTTGAAAAAGTGAAGAATTTTGAGAGTGAGATGATCATGGGAATTGCAGCACATGTGAGGCATGAAGATTTAGATAGATGTGAAGAAGATATAATACATCAGACCATTTAGTCATTTTGTAAGGAATTTGATAATATCATAAGGGAGGCCAAGAAAGATATATGGCAAGATCAAAAGGATATCCGATGTACATAATGTAAGGTCAAAGGGTATTCTAATGCAAATTTCCCTCAGAATGAATATTGCCATATATGTAATGTGATGGAACACAAAGTGGTAGAGTGTCCATTTAATGCAAAAGTCCACCAAAAAAGCATCACAATTCAAGAGAAAGATGAGAAACCAAAACCCCAAGGGAGCGGACAACCTGGAACAAGGGAAGGTTATAGGAATATCCAAAGAGAAGGAAGGCCAAATTAGGGTAATTGACAAGGAGGATAGAGTCGATTACAGTATGATTTGGAAGGAAGGTCAATCATGCAATGTTGCAATTGCCAATAGTGGGGGCATTTTGTAAAGAACAATACTTTTCCTCAAATGATACAACCAACCCAAAACAATACTACACATATGTATTGATGGTGTGGTTCAAGGAACCACAAAGAAGCCAATTTTCCTAAGAAATCAAGCTCCAATGGATCGCAAAACGTAAATTTATTGGACATTGATGTACCCTCAGTGAAGGAAGGAAAAACTAAGGAAGAAGTATGAGTAGTTACATGGAGTAAGGCTACGAAAGATACACACTCAAAATATTCCAAGGAAAAGTAGAGATGGTAGGTAGAAAATAAGGTACTTGAAGAGGAAACCAAGAAGACTAAGCAAGTAAGGCTTGTAGAGGAAACAAAGTGGTAGAGTGTCCATTTAATGCAAAAGTCCACCAAAAAAACATCATAATTCAAGAGAAAGAGGAGAAACCAAAACCCCAAGGGAGTGGACAACCTCGAACAAGGGAAGGTTATAGGAATATCCAAAGAGAAGGAAGGCCAAATTAGGGTAATTGAAAATGATGCTAGAGTCGATTACAGTATGATTTGGAAGGAAGGTCAATCACACAATGTTACAATTTCCAATAGTGGGAGCATTTTGTAAAGAACAATATTTTTCCTCAAATGATACAACCAACCCAAAACAATACTACACATATGTATTGATGGTGTGGTTCAAGGAACCACAAAGAAGCCAATTTTCCTAAGAAATCAAGCTCCATTGGATCGCAAAACATAAATTTATTGGACATTGATGTACCCTCAGTGAAGGAAGGAAAAACTGAGGAATAAGTATGAGTAGTTACATGGAGTAAGGCTATGAAATATACACACTCAAAATATTCCAAGGAAAAGTAGAGATGGTAGGCATAAAATAAGGTACTTGAAGAGGAAACCAAGAAGACTAAGCAAGTAAGGCTTGTAGAGGAAACAAAGTGGTAGAGTGTCCATTTAATGTAAAAGTCCACCAAAAAAGCATCACAATTCAAGAGAAAGAGGAGAAACCAAAACCCCAAGGGAGTGGACAACCTGGAAAAAGGGAAGGTTATAGGAATATCCAAAGAGAAGGAAGTCCAAATTAGGGTAATTGAAAAGGAGGCTAGAGTCGATTACAGTATGATTTGGAAGGAAGGTCAATCACACAATGTTGCAATTGCCAATAGTGGGGGCATTTTGTAAAGAACAATCCTTTTCCTCAAATGATACAACCAACCCAAAACAATACTACACATATGTATTGATGGTGTGGTTCAAGGAACCACAAAGAAGCCAATTTTCCTAAGAAATCAAGCTCCAGTGGATCGCAAAACGTAAATTTATTGGACATTGATGTACCCTCAGTGAAGGAAGGAAAAACTAAGGAAGAAGTATGAGTAGTTACATGGAGTAAGGCTACGAAAGATACACACTCGAAATATTCCAAGGAAAAGTAGAGATGGTAGGTAGAAAATAAGGTACTTGAAGAGGAAACCAAGAAGACTAAGCAAGTAAGGCTTGTAGAGGAAAAAGAGTTAAAGAAGTCTTGTACATTAGAAGATAAGATAATAGTACAAAATTTGGTAGCACATGTATTGCATACGACCATAGAGATAGATATGTTCAATACGTTAGAAGACATACCATCATTACATAAGGCAATGGAAGAGGAGGTGCAACCATAGAAAGTGATGGATGTTGAAAGATAACCTATATAGGAGAAGGAATAAAAATAATATTTTATAGATCCAACTATCCTAATGATTGATGTTGGAAAGAAACTAGCATTAGTTCATATGGAAATAATAGGGCACAAATTAACACAAGTGATTGTGTACGGAGGGTCTAGTATGAACGTGCTACCAAAAAAGACTTGGAGAGAGATTAGAACTCCATCCTTGTGGACACCAAGCTTTTAGTTGTATGGTGCTAACTAGTATGGCATTAAAACAAAGGGAGTATGGAATGCATAACAAGTGATAATCACTGACCAAGAATTTGTCTTGGATTTCATTGTGATTACAATGCAAAAGCCTACATACAATGTACTTCAAGGAAGAAGCTAGCTATGAGTGGCCAAATTTAATCACTAGGGAAAGGACCAGATCACGTTCAATAAGGGATAACACAAATATATGATTAACCTAAATAATATATTTAGGTTATAAATGCAGTTCTTCAGGTGAAGAAGAGTATGAACCTAACAAAGAAGGGAGGTTGTATCTGTATGACTATAGTGAATATGAAGCATGATATAATAGTGGACTTCTCCACTGGAAAATGGAATATTATGAGATGTTTTAATGCATGTTTATCATGATATAGGAAATCCAAAGAAGACAAAAATAGATAGTTGAGTCCAATGAACCTTCGAAATTGTCATTACGTAATCAAGATCCACCACAAGAAGTCAACGATATGGGGATCACATGCCTATTTGCATAAAGGGAGGAGGCAATACCAATTATAGCAATATGATAATTGTTACCATACCCTAGTGAAATAAGGTGAATGCAAGTACATGGAAGGTTCACAAATAGGATGAACCTAATGATAGAAGAGGAGAAATTAATCCCTCCAAGTAATCATGCACTCATACCATTAGAAATTAATTGGGAATGATAAGAAGAAGCCAACAAATTGGATGAAATACTGTATCCTCAACTTGAACAAAGAGAATTACCCTGCATAGTGAAAGTTTGATGCATTATACAACTAAAAATGTAGTATGAGAATAGAATTGATACCTTTGATATGGATGTCCCAGACTCAAATGTGGAGCAGCAAAAGAAGAATTGGTAGGACTCACTCTATGCAAATAGGTATGATGCAATAGATAATGCACTATCAAGCACAATAATTGCAAGAGGAGTATGAGGTATTGCAAGCACAAAATGTGAGGCTTCATGGATAGATCATCCAAGATATAGATGATACCATACAACAACTTCTAGAGTAGTAGGTTACATGACAAATAAAACTAAACTTAAGAAATGAGAGTAGTGAGGAAGTAACTTAAGAAAGAGGGATTCCACAAGAAGATACAACCTCACAAGGGAAGGAAATACTCCAAGTTGAAACTTGAGACCCCATGCATGAGCCACATGTCATAGGGGAAATAGTTGAGGTATTTTGGAGAGACATAGAGGAAGACCTCACATCCCCAAATCCCTAAGGTAACTTGCATAAAGAATAAAGTGATTCCAGTACTGGTGGAATGCCCTATTTAGTACATGATAGTGACCAAGAGAGTGGTTGTAATGATATCATGGTGCAACCAAAATCACCCCATGGCCGACTAGATATAGAAGCCTATGAGATAACCTATCAACAACTAAGAAGGCAAAGGAGGGAAGTTAGAAGACTCCAAAAAATAATAAAATTTCCAATTAAGTGGTCAACACAAGGAGTAGACAATTGTAATGACTCAAGCACAAAGTCCAATTTTTTAGATGACTATAGAGAAACCTTGATAAGTTATTTCCCACAATGTTGCTTTGAAGAAATTTATTGGATGAAATGAATTATGTGTGCACACCTTCAGCTAAGAGCATTACAATGATTGGTACTGTAAGTTCCAAGAATGAATGGGCACATAGCCAATGTATAGTTGGTGGAGGTAACTTTGAGCACTTGGGAAAGAGGATAAAATAGTCGATAAGAAGATCGACCACCAAGAACCTTGAGTACCATAAGGTAGCAGACAAGTCAGAGAGGACTGCAATCACCTAAAGGCATGAGGGAAAGGATTTGAACTCCTACTCTAAGATGGCCTAGGGACACACCACTCACGTGTTTGAATTAGACTAGGAATGCACATGGCCTTTATGTACTAGAGGTGCAAATAGTAAATCTCATAGGAATATATCCATTGGGGCAACCATCCATACATTGACCAAGACCTAGAAGGGTATAAGAAGGTAGAGATTCACCCCAAGAAGGGGGTAACCCATTTAATATGAGAAGAGGTCCACTAGTAATAGGATGAGGCCACAAATGATGAGTGCATGATAGAGGACCTATTGTTCGAGGAAGAGTAAGCTTTACGAAGGAGGGAAGTCAAGAAAGGCAAAGGACTCGCTCACCAATTTTAGAGGTAAACCTTGTCTGATGAGATAGGAGTAAAAGTTGACCAAATGGAAGTGGAGTGGCAAGGGTACCCCTACCCTAGTATCGACCAATGGAGTGATAAAATATAGCTTTGCAAGGAGGACATAGTACAAATGCAAATTGTACAACTTACAATTGCATAAATCCAAATCATATAAATGACATCAACACTTGTACAATTTCAAATTGTACAACAAACTAGCAAGTAGGGCCAAATTATACAAAGGATATGGGTATGATTTTAAAATAGAGAGGGAACTTGCAAGAAAGAATCAATCATACAAATGATCGATCATAATCTAATCGTACAATTGTATGAAATGAGGTGGTAAAACTCCCCAATGATACATCAATAGAATGGATCATACAAGTGAATGTCACTATACGATTTCCTAGAAGGTAAGTGGTAAATAAGGCAATTTGAAAAAAAATAGAAAAATATCTTTATTGTAAAAATTCACTAAGGTTCAAATCTTGGGCCTCACAGAACTGCACATTTGTCCCTTTCCTGGTGCTTTCAATGGTGTAAAAGGTTTAAAATTATTGTGGCATGGTGTTTATAGGGGCAAACTACATGAAGATCTATGTGGCATCTTCTAGGGCGTACAATGCAGAATACTATGATGGCCATAAAATCCGGATAGCCTACCCAGATTCATGGTGGCTACTTATTCCACCATGCAAATTAAAAAAAATTCTTGGGATACTATTGATACGTAAGGTGGTTGAAAAACAGAAATGGCAGCCCCTTATGAAAAAAAGAAAAGAAAAGACAAAAATAAAAAATATATATTCAAAAAGGCAAGAAAAAGACAAACATCCAGAAAAAGACAAGTGAATGCAAAAATGGTGAATTGGAAATCATCCATACAAAAAGACAAAAAAACATGCACAAAGGGCTAAGGTGGTGAAATTTCATGCAAAAGAACATTAGGGTTTAAAAAACAAAGAGCCATGCAGAATATTTTTACCAACTTAGCAAATTGTACAATTGCAGCAGTGAATTTCAAAGTAATTAAAGAGCGAGAAGGGTGCAACTAAAATTTTTTATTCTACATAGGAATGTGAAAATCACCAGTTCATTGAATTTGACTGACCCATCATGACTTTGCACTGGTTGAATTTTCTTGTTTTTG
Organism: Wollemia nobilis; assembly: GCA_028583015.1. Classification (NCBI taxonomy): domain Eukaryota; kingdom Viridiplantae; phylum Streptophyta; class Pinopsida; order Araucariales; family Araucariaceae; genus Wollemia; species Wollemia nobilis. The sequence continues at coordinate 2,810,714 of JAQPPZ010000101.1, forward strand.
AAAAAGCTTGCCAAAATTAGAGTAAATCTATAAAAAGCTAGGGTTTTCACTCTAAAAATATGGAATTGTTCTATAAAATGAATTGTAGGTGGAAGAAAATGCTAAGAAAGCTAGGTTTTGAAGTATAAATGCACCATAAGAAACCCTATGTAGAGAAAAATATTGCTAGGGTTTAAAGTTTTTCAAAAAATGTAGAATGGAGGGGAAAATGGCAAACCCTAGTGCATGAAAAACTGATTGATGAAAAGATAAAAATGTCTTAGTATTTGCATGAGGAGGAATATTAATAGAGAGGCCATACATCAAATTGCCATATTGCCACAAGAATTCGTGTTGTTGAGGACCTGTCATAAAAGAAATTACATAAGTACACCATAATTGCACTGAAAAGGAAGAATTACATGTTACTGGTAAAAGGATCCTACAAAAATCATACAAATATAAAAAAAAAAAAAAATTCCTAAGTACAGGGTTGAAGAGCATCTTGTATGATTTGGATATGAAATTGTATGATTTTGGGAGATATCGTACGATTTCAGGGCAGATTGAAACCCGAATTGTGCATTTTGGAGGTAATTGTACAAATTTTTATGTAATTGTATAGAAATTGATATAGTTTTATGGAATTGAAGCACCATTGTATTATTTCAAGCTACTTGTATGGTTTTTGGGTGGAATTGTATGATTTGGAGCTCAATTTGTACGATTTTGCAAAGTTTTACAAAATCGAGTACAGTTGTATGATTTCAAGCTTCATTGTATGAACTAAGAAGTGTTGTACGATTTTAGAAATGTATATGTATGATTTGGAGGAGCATTGTATAATTTATAGAGGAATTTGTACGTTTTTGGTGTAGTTGTACAAATTTTGGAGTTGTTTTGGCTATATTTGTCTAGAATTACCGAGTTGAATACAAGTGCAGAAGTGGTTTCACATCAACCATGGGAGAAGAATGAGCTCTACGCAAGAATTTCAAGCTTGGTTAGATCAAATTGCAACCACTAAGGTGGAAGGCTTACTAGGACCATTACACCAAAGAGATTCCTAGCCCAAGTAAACAAATGAGACCTACCCTGTGCAAGTCCAAGGGCGAGAATTCTAGCCACAAGGGATAAGCAACTACTATCATTGGAGAGGGAGAAAGTACAGGCCAGGGAGAGGTCATGGAGGTTGGCGTGGTGGTAGAGGATGAGCCCAATTGTAATTTTGAAGAGGGACAATGGAACCACCAAGATAAAATCGAAGGAAACTTTAAAGTGAAGTTCATAGGGAGATTACCTAGGAGGAGTAGGAAGAACTATTCAGTGAAGAGGAAGAAGAACAAGTCGATCAAGAATATCACTTTTGGAAAATCGACAATGGACTTTTGTTAGAAGTGGTGGGAAAAATTTGACCCTGAGCATCCATTAAGATTAGCATTGGATAAATTTGATGTCAGTATATTGGCACAAATCCCACCCCAAGATAAAGTGTTCTACAATGAATACTCATTGCAGATCGTACAATCGTATGAACCCAGTAAGACTCACACCTATGTGCAGGTGAATAACTACCATATTAATGTGGAATTATTGATAGTGATATTTTGAAGGATGTTTGGATTACCTAAGGTAGGACAACCTATTTTGAAGAAGATGGTAGATCAAATTGAGTCCCATAGTCTGATTACTAAACTCACATGAGTGAAATCTCCAATAGCGGTTAAGATTTTTGGTTTTGGAAGTCATAGAATCAAGCAAATCCAGTTGAAGATAGATGAAATTTGTTCTATGAATATAGTGATGGCTTAATTTTTAGGAGAAACATGATATTTGGATAATTTGATCTGGATGGCTGTATCGCTCCAAATTTTTTGCATCCTTACCTTCAGGCTATTGGATCCGTGCCCGGAAGGAGGATGGGAAAAGGATGGTGCGGTACCTCGGACTGAGAGGACTTTGCGAAGGTCCCGCCTCTCAAGGGAGGTGTATTTTGATGATTTTTCGACGGATGGTGGGTTCACCAGGAAACATTTAAGGGCAGTTTCCACGCCTAGGTTTGGAATGTGTTTTAATGTGTTCGTTTTTAACTTTAAGCATTCATATCCTAGGTTTGGCCAAATGAATCTAGATTAATCTACATGAAAATGCAAATTCAATGAGTACAGAAAATAGATTTAAAGACATAAAACAGAGAATTTACAGAATACAAATGAGGAATACCGATCCGGATGTACGGTGATGATTTCGATGTTTGAAGCGATCGGGATCGTGCGGAATTCGACAGAATCGTCGAGATCCTGACGAATCGTCGAGATCGACAGAATCATCGAGATCGACGAAATCGTAAATTCGTCGAGACACCAAGCAGAAAAATAGATACAAAATACAATGAATACTACTATGCTAACAGAGGGAAACAACACCAAATGATTGTATGAATACTGAGTAATAGTTATGAACAGAAATTCAAGCAAATTACGATATTCTAATGACAAATCATGATCTTAGTATGCAATCTAAGCTAAATGGGTGAACTCCAAATGCAAAATAACATAAACAACTGAATAAACTATCTAATTTGCAGAATAAAACAACGAGAGAAAAGGTTGAGAAATGCAAACTTCAAGCACTGATTGCCTCAATATGGAATGCAGTCGAGATCATCTCGCATCAGTACGAAATCGCCTCGGATTCGACAGGTTCGCCTCCGATCTGAACAGGTTCATCGGCGACGATGTGTGCTGGCTCCGGCTGAAAAATAGTGATGTACCTACAACAAAATTGGTATGGGACCAGTGCAAATGAAAAATTGGGATGGTTCAACGTAGATGGAGTTAAATTGCAGAGAATTTCAGCCAAGGGGGTGCTAAGGGAATAGCTTAGGATTAAATAGGCTTAGGGGAGTAGTTAGGAGGTTGGAGATCATCCCAATTTGGGAGATCTCCAATGGGGAGGGTCCCTAATGGCGCAGACACTTTCTACCCGGATTGGAGACCCGTTGGAACAGAAGCTAATTTTGCAAAATCAGTTTTGCGACAAGATCGTCTGGACGTCCTAGTCCAGACGAAATCGTCAGATACGGGGCGATATCGTACGATCGGCGACGATATCGTCAAACGGTCAAAACAACCTCTAAAAATGGCACGAAAAAGGGGAAACGGATTACAGACGGTTAACGGGCGGTTTGGGAGGTTAAATTTGAATTTTAAATTATTTACTAAGGTGAATGTAATTATTATAATTTCTTTGCGCCAATTTTAGGGTGCTACATTTTGCCCCCTCTTTAGCGAATTTTTCGAAGAAAATGCGTTAAAGATGAGTTCTTCTCGATCTACGAGAAAGCAAAAATTATTCCCATTTTTAGGCGACGATTCTTGGTCGAATCGTACGACAACTTACTATGGTGCCCCCTCAGTGTTTTTACCCAAATCGAACGTTTGAGGTAAAAACGAAAAAGCAAAAAATTATTTTTGAATAAAATTAAAAAAAATAGGGTAAAACCCTAATTCATTTTTACTATTCATTTTCTAGTTTTTAGAGCTACGAAGCAAAAATGGTGGAGACGACGCACGGATCGACGAGAGGTCGGCGCGGTCTACGGGTAAGAGTCTAGACTTAACTAGGATGCTTTAATTTGAATTTACATGCTTTGTAGGTAATTTTTAGATGATTTTTGAGCATCGCGGCCATTTTTGGGCCGTCGACGTCGTCGGGACGAAATCGTCTCAATTTCGACAATTTCGCCCAAGGGCGAAATCGACGAAAGGGGGACGATTTCGTCAAATTAGAGACGATTTCGGCTTGCGAAATCGGAGACGATTCTGCTCAAATTTGGGACGATATCGTCCAATAGTGGGCGATATCATCAATTGCAAAAAATTGAATTTTAACTTGCATTATTAATTACTTGAATTGTTTATTAATGATTGTTTATTGTTTTGTTGTTTATGTTTGCGAGAGAGGATTACTAAAGAGCGAGGGAATGGAAGTATGGAGGGTTGAGAGATGACTTGGCCGCTCTCACACGAGCGAGCGAGATCGGCTGGCACGAGCAGCTTGCGGCATGTGGCAGAGATGCCACAAGTATCTACGAGATATGGGGCTCCTAACAGCCCTAGCAGAGAGGTGGTATCCGGGTTCTTCATGTTTTCGGCTACCGACGAGGGAGATGACTCCCACACTAGAGGATGTATGGAGGATCTAAGAATCCCCATACAAGGAGATGATTACTCCTATGGCCAATCGGGGCCACGCAATGGGACGACTGTGCGATGACCCGAGCTTCGCCTTGGAGAAGGGTGAAGTTAATATCGAGGCACTGCGCCAGATGCTTAGGGCATCTAGGCTCACACGGGTACTAGCTGGAGTGGTTGGTGGACTTCTGCTGTGCCACCAGAGTGGGTGCGGGGTGTCGTGGATGCTCGTGAGATGTGATCTACGATATGCGGGATCACGGCTACAGATTCTCTTGGGGCAGTTTTGTGCTATGTCGATTGTACAGGATCCTATATGGGGTCGTGTACAAGGGCGATCGATGTCTAGTCATGACATCGCTCTTACAGGTTTGGTGCTGGGAGCACATTGCAGTGCGAAGGCCGATAGGGCTTCCTCTGACAGGGGTAGACGGGGAGAGGCCCCGAGTCTTCTATTGGTGGCTCCGAAGAGGGTCACAACGACGGATAGACCTCCCTATGTCCCGGAGGCTATTGGATGACTTAGTCCCGGATCAGATCACCTGGAGACCATGGAGGGAGCATCCGGGGTGGGCAGAGGATGGACAGGAGTTGGCTCACATCAGGCGAGTCTGCGGCTATGGATGGAGAGAGGAGAGGTGGAGCTCCACCGCTATGACCGAGTTTTGAGGTAGTTCGGTGCAGCGAGGGGATCCCATCTCCGAGGGATTACGAGTTTTCTCGGACTATCCGGAATAAAACTATGATTAGCGGGGCTCCCGACATGCAGCGATTCTGGAGCCAGGACGCGGATGATGCCCCCATCCAGCCAGTGGATGGGGACGACACGAGGGTAGCCGATGGCTACGATGCCTAGTACGTAGGCATCCACCCTCCTCGGATGATGAGGGCACAGGGTCCGATTCATGCGGTTGTGCATCGGATAGGGAGGCGATGCTAGGCAGCGATGGAGGCAGCCCAGGGTCACGACGGGAGAGAGGCGAGGAGGCCACAGGCACAGGAGAGGCCACGACGAGAGGGAGAGGAGGGAGGCGAGACCCCCATCTCCATAGAGGAGAGGCCACCATCGCCCGATAAGGGCAAGGGTGTAGACACAGGAGAGAGTAGCGAGATGGCTACTCTTCGGGCGGAGAGAGATCGTCTCCAGGCCCAGGTGCAGACTCTACAGGATGAGGCTGCATGCCATCGAGCTGAGGTGTCACAGCTACGGGACGAGATTGCATGCCTCAGGGCACGGGGCGGAGGGGCGAGCTCTGGAGAGCTGACACGGGCTATCGCCCAGCTGACATTCTATCAGACATTGTACTACCAGCTAGTGCCAGAGATAGACTACCCCTGCCAGCCAACATTGTAGATCCGATCAGGATCGGGTCATCGAGGACCACGTCCCGATCGAGGACTAGGACTACACAGACTACGATGGGGCCACCTCGTCCACCTCAGGGCGGGGGAGGAGATGAGGCAGAGAGCTCGAGGGGCTCTCGAGGCTAGAGGGCTGGACTGACATTGTATTATATATTATTTTTTTGATAGAGGATTGAGTATGCCGAGGTACAGATTGTGGCATACCAATCCAGATTTGATGATGTACATATACGGTTGTTGATATATATATGAGGTGATATAGTTTTGATCATATGACTTGTATAATGTGTATGCTTATGATGCTTTTATGTTTGATTGATTGATTTGATAATTGGATGTAATTATGTCATTGGAAATATTATAATTTGAATGTCATGCTTGTAATATTTTAAATGAAATAATCTGATGTAACAAATTGGTTGTTTGTAATGAAATGTGATATAAAAATAAAAAGAGACTTCTAACAATAATTTCAAAGGACATTGTCGCTATTATAGACCATTTCATGGAGTCGTCGCTCACTCGGTCGTCAAGCTAGTCCCATTTATAGAAATATTGTTAAAAGTAAAAGAGTGCTTAAGAACTGTCTTAAGACTTTGGTGCAATAGTGCAAATGATGATGATGATGATGGTTTGTTTTCAGATTTTCATAAAAATAGTATGCATGAAATAATTTTAAAATGATTTTTGCTAGGCATAAATTCCTAAGTGTGATAAAATTTTTGGATAATTCTTTAGGAATTATACCATCATTACAAAATTGAAGGTTGACATAATGACATGAAATAATGAAAATGGGTTTGCTTTTTAAAAGCATAATTTGTGTAACATAATGAATTAAGTCATATGGTTTTCATGATTTTTAATAAATGGGGAATAAAAATTGTTACAATGGTTTGCGCTAGGCATAGAATATGTAGGTATAGACTTATACCATCATCGTGAAAATCCAAAAAAGATAGTTTTATTGCATGGTTGATTTTTGATGAACAGAAAATATGAAAATGAGGACTTGCGCTAGGCATAAAATTCCAATTTTGGTTTTGGAACTATACCATCGTCGCGAAAGTCAACCAGATATATATGTATATGTTTTGATTGTATAGTTTGAAAGAAATTTTTGATTTTTCTATTATATAGTTGTCTTTGTGGTAGACAACTGTACTTGATTTATTCCAAACAAGTTGCAAAAATAATATTTCAAAGTATTTTGAAGACAAAAGTTAGATTTATAAGGAATCCCATGTGCATATGTGAATTCATTTCCAATCTTGACTTATCATAATGATACACAAAATCTCTCAAATACAAATGTGTGTGCAATTGCATTGTTCATTTACCAATTTTGAGCAAGATAATATGATACAAGTGATTTGAAGAAACCAAATAAGTGTTCATTAACCATGATGTAGATGCATATAACCATACTAGACTACTATGTAGGTCGGATTATCAAGAGCTAGCTAATCCATAAGCAGACATAGGTCTGTACAAAAGAAGGTCGCTAATGTGACGGACATATCACCACGCTAGGAGTTACCCAAGGCCAAGCGGGTTGGGCACAAACCCCTTGTTATGGGGCTTACCTCACAGTTTTCGAATAATTGAGAATTCCAGGGATTCAAGCTCATCAACCCTTCTTTTCTTTTCAAAGGGTAGGGAAAGGGATTTTATTGCTTTCTTGCTTTTGCTTTTCTTTTGTATTTTTTGCTTGATAATGCTTGGAACATTGTTGTAATGATATAAAAGAACATTTTTCTTCTCTTTTTTTCTTTTTTTCTTGAACTTTTCTTTTCTTTTTCTTTGCTAGGGATACTTGCTCGGATTAGCTTGTAGAGCAAGGGATTTTTATTATGGGTAGGGGTGAGCTTGTCCTTTTGCCAATTCTCAAAGATTCTAGACCATGTGCATGATAGGATAGCGGGGGAAACTTTTCGCTCAAGAAATCACTTCTACTATGTAGCAAAACATGGAAATTACAAATATAATCATTTTATTGTGAAAAGATGTGCTTGGTTTAAGTAAATAACAAGATCAATTCTCTATGCTCAAACTTTATTTAATTGAATTTTGTGGACTTTGATATAAGAGAGATTAGTAATCATGCCGGATAAAATCAAGATATTTATTGTTGTGAGTGTGCAAGTGAGGGATTCCAAATAAATGCTAATTTATCCAAAATAATTTGAAACATATAACTGCAACATTTGTAAGAAAATATATATAAACACTTTTGAGAAGTTTTGAGAATGTTGACTCTCTCTTTCTTCTTTATTTTATTTTGGTTTCGAAAGAGTCAAGCATATAGCTGTTTTTATATTTTTATCATTATTTTGATGTTTGGTTTGATTTTTGTTTTTGAGCAAAAAATTTAACAAGTGCCATAAATAAATGCAATAGATAGTTTTGAAGATTTTTGATGATTATGAATATTTTTGATGTTTTTGGATTTTTATAAATTTGAAAGAAATATAAGATAAAAATTTTGAAATATTTTAAACAATTATATACAAGGATGAAATGACCAAATTTATGCATAGTAACGTTTAAGATGCAAAATATTCATGGGTTCTTTAAGTTCTTTACCATCTAAGGTAGATAATTTGTATGCTCTGGATTCAAATTTAGCAGTAATAATGTATGGTCCAAGCCAGTTGGGCTCAAATTTACCTTTAAGGTCCTTAGTTGCATTTGTATTTTTTTTATTTTCTTTTAAAACAAGGTCGCCGATCTCAAAGGATCGATGACGAACTTTCTTAGCATATGATCTTTTAAGCTTGTTTTGGTAAGCACGGAGATGCTCCAAAGCATTGATGCATTTTTCATCTAGGAGTTCCAGTTGGTGAGTCTGCACGGCCACGATATTCATCTCCTACTTCGGTATCTTGAAGTAGCAGAGCCAAAGAAGGAACTTCCAATTCAAATGGAAAAACTGCTTCGACACCATATACCAAAACAAATGGTGAAGTTCCCGTGGGGGTTCGAACACTAGTTCGATAAGCCCACAAGGCTGGATATAATTGAATGTGCCAGTCACGGCCAGTTTTATTGACTAATATTTTGAGAATTTTGATTAAGGTTTTGTTAGATGCTTACCTTGACCATTACCCTGAGGATAATAGGGAGTGGACCGGCGATGTTGAATCTTATATTTTTGGCATAATTTTTTAACATCTTTATTTTTGAAGCAAGTTCCATTGTCGAGAGATGAGATTGGCGGGAATTTCGAACCTGCAAATGATTTGATTAAAAATAAATTTAGAAACTTGTGTGCTAGTGCGGGAAGCTAAAGGCATAGCTTCGACCCACTTCGTGAAATACTCGGTGGCGGTTATGATGAACTTGTGTCCATCGGATGACACAGGATTGATTTTGCCAATAATATCCAAGCCCCATTTAGAAAAGGGCCAAGGAGATGAAATAGCCTGCAGCTCTTGTGCAGGCGCATGGACAAGGTCGGCATGTTTTTGACACTTGTCGCAATGGCGCACATACTCATGTGCATCCGTTTCCATGGTAGGCCAAAAGTATCCTATCCGAAGGAGCTTTTTAGCAATGACACTACCACTAAAGTGTCCTCCACAAGATCCATCGTGGGCTTCACTCAAGGCTGATTTAGACTCTTCTAAGTTTAAACATCTTAATAGGATACCTTCAAAAGATCTCCTATATAAAGTATTGCCAATTATTACAAATCGACTTGCTCGTCGACGTAATAACCGACATTGGTTTCTATTAGAATTGGCAGGGAAAGTCCCATTTTGGAGAAAATCAAATATGTCTATATACCAAGGTTCAGGAGTAGTTTCATTGATTAGAAACACATCCAAAGGCTCTAAGCATGACTTATTTGAAGCGGGTTCCTGGAGTCGACGAATAATGATAGTGGCATATTCGTCATCTAACTCCAAGGGCAGGAGAGATGCAACTGCGGCCATAGCATCGGCTGCACGGTTGCTAGTTCGAGGAATAGCTTCCAAGGTAACTTGATCAAATAAAGACATTAATTGTAAAACATAGGCCTTATATGGGCGCAGTTTATCATCTCTAGTTTGATAAACTTCATTAATTTGGTTTATAACCAGTTGAGAATCACCAAAAACTAAAAGATGTTTAATTTTTAGTGCTAGGGCAGCTCGTAATCCAAGGATTAGAGCTTCATACTCAACAGTATTGTTGGTGCAAGCAAATGTCAATTTGAAGGACAGAGGAATAAGATGTTTTTGCGGAGATATTAAAATAATACCCGCACCAACCCCACTCATGCATCGGGCTCCATCAAAGTATAAGGACCATTGTTCGGTATGGTCTGCCTCTAATTGAAGGCATTCATCTGGAAACTCGATGATGAGGGGATGGGTAGACTCTAAGGGTGCAGCAGCTAATTGATCTGCTATGATTTGACCCTTAACAGACTTCTGTCCTATGAATGTGAGATCAAACTCGCTTAGAGCAAGAACCCACTTGGTTGTGCGACCCGATAAATAAGGTCGACTCATGAGATACCTTAAGGGATCATATTTAGCAATGACATAAGTTTTTTGACTAAGCATATAATGTCATAATTTTTGCGTAGCAAACACGACTGCTAGACATAGTTTTTCCAACGTTGTGTAGCGGGTTTCATAACTGATGAAGGTTCGGCTAATATAATAATTAGCACGTTCTCGCTTTTCATCATCAAGTTGAGCTAACATAGCCCCTAAGGCAGAATCTGAAGCGGAAATATATAGGAGAAATGGGCGATCAGATTTAGGTGGTGAAAGCACAGGTGGATTAAGGAGGTATTGTTTGAGAAGTTCAAAAGCTTCTCTACATTATATGTCCCAATTAAAAGGGACATCCTTCTTAAGGAGTTTAAGAAAGGGACCGGTTTTGTCCGCCAGCTTATCGATGAAGCGACGGATGGCTTGAAGTTTACCTTGTAAACTTCGTAACTCGAATATATTAGTAGGTGCGGGCATATCGGTGATGGCCGCAATCTTGAGAGGGTCGATTTCAATACCACGTAAAGAAACTAAAACCCCTAATAGTTTGTCGGATTTAACTCCGAATATGCATTTTTTTGGATTTAATCGAATGAGATATTCTCGTAATCGATTAAAGACTTTCCTCAAATCATCTAAATGATTATTTTCAATAATAGAGCGAGCTATAATATCATCCACATAATCATGTAGGATATCATGCATCATATCATGAAAAATGTAGGTCATAGCTCGTTGATAAGTTGCACCGAGCGTTCTTTAAGCCAAATGGCATCACTTTCCAGCAAAAGGTACCCCAGGGGGTAATAAAGGCTGTTTTAGCCTGGTCTTCAGGAGCTATCCGAATTTGATTATAACCGGAGAATCCATCCATTAAGGACATCATCCCACTTTCGGCGAGTGAAGTCAATGATTTGATCCATGTTTGGAAGAGGAAAGTTAACTTTAGGGCATGCAGTGTTAATATCTCTAAAATCTGTGCAAACCCTAACTTTGGTAGCTTCTTTCTTGGTGGCTGGAACTACATTTGAGATCCATTTAGCATAATCAATAGCTTGTATAAAGATAACATTCAGGAGTTTTCTAACTCCCCTTTGACTAACGAGAGCCACTTTGGGATGCATTTTTCTAAGTTTTTGTTTAACGGGTTTAGCATCCGGATGGACCACTAGATGATGCATGACTACGGAAGGGTCTAGACACTGGCATATCTTCGTATGTCCAAGCGAAGACATCTTCATACTCTTTAAGGAATGCAATGTATTGTTCTTGTTTTTCTTGACTTAATTCTGATCCAATATTGATTATGTGAGGATTGTCCTCAGTTCCAATATTAATTTTAATGACGTTTTCTACCTTCATATGTAGATCTCTTTCAAAATTAGGTGGGGCGGGTGAAACGCCCAATTCTTGTAATTCTTGTAAGGTTAATTTAGATAATTCATCTTGAGGATTAGTGGCCTCAAGTTGGGCTATAGTTGGTATAGAACCATCAAAATAAAATCCATTGTGTAACATCTCTTCAACGAAGACATCATGGAAGATATCTCCTTCCAATTCTTCATCGGGGTCGGCAATCATTTCAGGGTAAGCTATGGATAGCATGTTGCATGAAAATGACTGATTTTTAAGAGGCAAATCAACATGCCTATCCAAATAATCTTGATAACATATGAGATGATCATCATCCTCAAAAGGAAAGGGTTGACCCTTATTAGGAAATAGGCCCACACCACAGTGGGCAGGCCACGGTTCTACCTCGAAAGGTTCTTTCATGCCATTTTGGGAAGGTCCCAAGCCTTTCCCTTTATATCCCATTTTAAGCATCATGGGTTTAGCTTTAATATAATCATTGGTAAAATAACACCGAGCATATCCTTCATGATGAGTTTTGATATTCCGAGGGATTCTTCCCCAGTCATATCCTTTATAAATGAAGGCACAACTCCCGACTTGGTAAGTACTTCCCATAGGTTGTGGGAGGCCTAAAGTACGAGGAGATGGTGGCAAGTTATTTAAAAGGTTTGAATCTTGCATGAAAGCATTTGTTTTTTCTGATATTAAGGTTGTGGATAAATCTGGTAAAAGTTCATCAGAAAGGGCATAAGATGTAGAAGGCTTATTACCTATGTCTTGAGATGTGGAAGGTATGATAGTTGTTTCTAGAAGATTTGAATTTATAGGGGTAGAACTTGAAGGATTGGTTGTAGATTTAAGATCTTTTTGAGGTTCTAGAGTAATTTGTTTAGAGGGTTGTTGATCTATATAGGAGGATGAAATTAATGGAGGGGAAATAGGTGAAGTTATGGGTGTATGTTTCATAGTTTTAGATGAAAAATAAGAACTAGGATGTGTGGATGACAGAGCAGGGCAAAATTGCACTCCAACGGGTTCTGCCAAAGCACACATATCAAAAGGTCTAGGGTCACCATGAATAGTGACCAACTGATTTTTAAACTCGAATTTAACACATTGGTGTAAAGTTGATGGGACCGCTCGCATGGCGTTGATCCAAGGGTGACCCAAAAGTATATTGTACGATGTTGGGCAATGTACAATAAACACGGTTGTTTCTAGGGTTCTAGGACCAACTTGCAATGGGAGGGTAATAACTCCACATGTTTCTTGTGTTTCGTCATTAAAAGCTTTGATAATCATATCGATTTTCTTCATTTCATCACTTCTAAAGCCAAATCATTGGTAGAAGTCAAAAGTGCAAATGTTTAGAGATGAGCCATTATCAATCAAAACTCTTTTGATAGCTACATCTCCAATTAGAGCAGTAATGTATAAGGGATTATCCTTATGTAAAGCTGTGTTGTGGGATATCTTTATCCCGGAAGTCAATACAATCAATCTCTCGAGTGATGATAGTATTGGCCATAGCTTCGGGTTGAATGTTTTGAGGTACCATCATTTGGCTCAATGTAAGCATCAACTCATCCCTATGGGTGGGAGAGGATCTTAATAAATCTAAGAGGGAAATTATGGCCGTAGTATTGGACAATTGCTCATTAATATTGTAAGGGGGTTTAGGTTGAACAGTAGGAGCATGATTCCCTTTATTGGGGTTTTTCAAAATGAATGGAGCTGATCCATCATTTTGGTTTGGTTCTTGTTGAGAATTTTGAGCTTGTTGTCGAGTAACGACTCCAATGGTACCTACAATGTTATAGTGAAGATGTTGAACTGGTCTCGGTTGAGCATTAATGGCTTGTTCATTAGAAAGGAATATATTAGAAGAAGGTCGAGTAGTAACTCTTCTAGGAAATGGTTCTTCTGGAACCATAGCATCTATGACGGGTTGAATAGGATCTGATTCATTTTTAGAACTATTCGATTGGTTTGAAGTAATGTCTAGTTCACTTTCACTATCTGATTCTATATCACTAGAATCAGAAGTTTGAAAATTATGTAAGGGCCTGGTCGTAACCAGGGATAAGGTCGTGTCAAATATTTGAGGATCCTGAACAGGTAATTGTCCGCTAATGGTTCCTACATATCGGGTAGGAGGGGGAACATTATGATGTTCGATTTGATTGGCTACCTCTTTACCATGTCTTGGTAAAGGGTGTTGAAATATGTCTAGAGTTTGATTGGCATTTTGATTTTGATTTTGAGGAATGGTCTTTTGAGTATTATTAGGAGGGTTTTGTTTAGGTTGGAAGGCTTGCACTTCCATTTCATTATTGTCAATCAAATCTTGTATTTTATGTTTCAACCTTTTACAAGCGTTGGTAGAATGTCCAGGTCCTCTATGGAAATCACGGTGTAAGTCGGCTCTATATCCGGGTATAGTTGGATCAGGTTCCCGGATGGCTGGTAATTGGATCAAACCTCTTTCAAGTAATTGAGGTAAAATAGTTGATAAGGGTTGGTTTAATCTAGTGAATTCTCGAGGAGGCTTATCAGGAGGTTTCAATATGAATTTTTCTGTTGTCTTCGTTGTATTGACATTAGCAATATTTTTGCTATCAGTGACTCCGTCACCGACAACTTGTTTGTTTTTATATTGATTTCTGGATGTTTTCTCATCATCCTTCTTCCTAAGTTGGCCTCTCCTAATGAGGGCATCTTCTACTCTTCGAGCTAAATCTATAGCTTGATCGAAGGTAGTTAAGGTAGCAGTTGATAGCTCATAAGATATTTGTTCTTGTAAATTATTGATGAAAATGTCCAACATTTCCCTATAAGGTAGCACAAAGTGCAGTTTTCCTATCAATTGCCTCCATCTAGCTAAGAAATCGGCAAAACATTCATCCTTGTCTTGTTTTAAATTGTATAAATCTTTAATAGTTACATGCCTCTCGATGTAGGCACTAAATTGATGGACAAATGATTTCGTTGTTTCTTCAAAGTTTCTCAAAGAATGAGTGGGCAATTGATAGTACCACTCTAATGCCATTCCACCTAAACTTTTTGGGAACATTTTTAGTAATAGCAAGTCATCATGCGATATATCATGACATGCTATCCTAAACATGCGAAGATGCTCTATGGGATCTTCGGTTCCTTTATATATAGGTAGGATGGGCATGGGAAAATGCTTAGGGTATGGTTGAGCTACAACTATGGGATCCAAAGGTTGACTACAGATCTCTCGATAATTATACGAGGGACGGTAGGGATCTATCTGGTCCATACGTGAAGCTAATTGTTTCACCATGGCTTCCAGATTACTAGTTTGCCCCCCATATTGGTTCGGTAGGGCATTGACATGGGTTTTATGGGCATATGATGGAGGAACATGCAGATTAGATGCCATGTTACTATTGTGTAAATTATTGGTAGGAAAAGTATTATGAAGGAATTTTGAAGTTGTATTATGTTGTATTCCAGATTGTTGAAAGTTTGTATTTGGCTTTGTTTTAGGTTTTTGTTTACTTGAAGCATATTGCTCAATAGTTTGGCGGAATAAAGTAGTGAAGGAAGGTTTCTTTTGTGTGGGAGTGATTTTAGGTTGAATAACAGGTTCCTTAGGAGGTTGGGTAACCTATTGTTTTGACATGTTTTGAGCCATAGTGACCATATCCGTATTGGATGGCCCAGCCTTGTCACTTTCTTGATCAATGAAAGACAAGGGATTAGTGTGCATATTACACATATATTCCATGGCTGCTTGAGTGTTACTAATTTGCCCTTTATCAATACGAATTGCCACATTAAGGTCATCAATGTTATCAATGAGAAATTTTTGAAAATGCTCTGCATTGTCAAAAGCAATAGTTCCATTTGGAGCTACTCTAGGGGATGAGGATCCATCCTCTTTAACACTCCCTTCTTGTTCCTTATCTTCACCTAAGTCTTCTTCGATTGACCTAGAGTTTCTCCTTCCGGATTTGGATCTCCAAGAAGGACATTTGGGTCTCTAGTTGTATCTTGTAACCAATCTTCTTCTTCTCCTAAAGTTTCTTTACCATTCCTAAGTTTAGGCATGGTGCTTTAATTTTGATTTCAGAAATATATATATATATATATATATATATATATATATATATATATATATATATATATATATATGCAACAAATTAAGAGGTATATGTTTACTATATACCTACTACAATATTTGAAATGAAATTTTTAAGTTTTTGCTAAGTTTTTGGTTTTTTTTCTTTGTTTTTTGAAATAATATAATAAAGACAGCAAATAACACAAATAAATGCAAGAAATAAGACTGAAAGTAATAATCTAGTTTTCTATAAACAATTTATGAATATCATTAATAGGTTCGAGTTGTTTCGGAGTCATGAAGTGTTCTTCTTCAAATTGAAAGTTTTCTTTTAAAAATTTGATGAAAAGAGCTATAGTGATATTATCTGTCTCGAGATCTTTGGTTGATAAAAGTAAAGCTCGTGGCAATACTCTCGATATAGCACAGCTCACGGAACTCTATTCCATCTTTCCCTATCTGTAAGAACAACCTCTTGGTCTTCTACACAACCTAGGAACTGGTGCACAATGGCTGCGTTCTCGAGGTATTCCTCGAAGGTGAATAGTTTTGAAGATACTAGAGCTCTCCTATAAGCTAACCATCTATGGCAGGCTCTCTGAAGTTCATGATAAAAAACTAGTTGATGAGGATCCAGGATTCTATCTAGGACTAGCCTCTTGATTTGCTTAAGTTGTGTGGACCTAGATGAGATGAGACTAAGTCTTCTATCAAGTTCGTTCCACAGGAATTGATTCCTACTTGTTTCAGGCACATTAAGGATAGAATTGATTTCTATGGCTGCCAATTGGTTTTCTACATTTATAGTAACTGCTAACCTTTTCTTAGGAGCTACCATCTAAACATGATTTTAAACTTTAAATGGATTTAAAATGCATCTATGTTTTAGTTGTTCTATATATGTTTTTTTTTTTTTTGTTTTCAAAAGGTTATGATGCATTCACGTCGGGTTCACCAAAATGTATCGCTCCAAATTTTTCGCATCCTTACCTTTAGGCTATTGGATCCGTGCCTGGAAGGAGGATGGGAAAAGGATGGTGCGGTACCTCGGACTGAGAGGACTTTGCGAAGGTCCCGCCTCTCAAGGGAGGTGTATTTTGATGATTTTTCGATGGATGGTGGGTTCACCAGGAAACATTTAAGGGCAGTTTCCACGCCTAGGTTTGGAATGTGTTTTAATGTGTTCGTTTTTAACTTTAAGCATTCATATCCTAGGTTTGGCCAAATGAATCTAGATTAATCTACATGAAAATGCAAATTCAATGAGTACAGAAAATAGATTTAAAGACATAAAACTAGAGAATTTATAGAATACAAATGAAGAATACCGATCCGGATGTCCGGTGATGATTCGATGTTTGAAGCGATCGGGATCATCTAGAATTCGATAGAATCATAAGATGAGAATCGTCGAGATCGATAGAATCATCGAGATCGACAGAATCATCGAGATCGACGAATTCATCGAGAATTCGTCGAGACACCAAGCAGAAAAATAGATACAAAATACAATGAATACTATTGTGCTAACAGAGGGAAACAACACCAAATGATTGTATGAATACTGAGTAATAGTTATGAATAGAAATTCAAGCAAATTACGATATTCTAATGACAAATCATGATCTTAGTATGCAATCTAAGCTAAATGGGTGAACTCCAAATGCAAAATAACATAAACACTGAATAAACTATCTAATTTGCAGAATAAAACAGCAGAGAGAAGGTTGAGAAATGCAAACTTCAGGCACTGATTGCCTCAATATGGAATGCAGTCGAGATCGTCTCGCATCAGTATGAAATCACCTCGAATTCGACAGGTTCACCTCCGATCTGAACAGGTTCATCGGCGACGATGTGTGCTGGCTCCGGCTGAAAAATAGTGATGTACCTGCAACAAAATTGGTATGGGACTAGTGCAAATGAAAAATTGGGATGGTTCAACGTAGATGGAGTTAAATTGCAGAGAATTTCAGCCGAGGGGGTGCTAAGGGAATAGCTTAGGATTAAATAGGCTTAGGGGAGTAGTTAGGAGGTTGGAGATCATCCCAATTTGGGAGATCTCCAACGGGGGAGGGTCCCTAACGGCGCAAACACGCTTCTGCCCGGATTGGAGACCCGTTGGAACAGAAGCTAATTTTGCAAAATCAGTTTTGCGACAAGATCGTCTGGACGTCCTAGCCAGGACGAAATCGTCAGATCCGGGGCGATATCGTATGATCGGCGACGATATCGTCAAACGGTCAAAACAACCTCTAAAAATGGCACGGAAAAGGGGGAAACGGATTACCCGGCGGTTAACGGGCGGTTTGGGAGGTTAAATTTGAATTTTAAATTATTTACTAAGGTGAATGTAATTATTATAATTTTACTGCGCCAATTTTAGGGTGCTACAATGGCACAATATGTGGAGGGAATCACCCATAGAGTCAATTATGATTAGGGAACCTATTTGGAGAAAAGAATTCAAACACTCTTGACCAGAAGGATAAATACCTTTGCCATGACCTTCCATGCTATTGATCTCATACTGGATGTGGTATCCCAACTAGACATTCCATTTCTAGGTTTGATATTACCTCATGATTTATTGCTATATCAACCCTCTATATTGTGATGGGTGAAGACCGTACCTCTTCAGAAAGTGACTCCAAAGAAACCTTGATTGAAGAAGGCAACAAAGAAAACAAAACCTTCAATGATGAAAGAGACTTCATCATATCAGGAAGTTCATCCTCAGAGGAAGAGATGAAGATAACTTGAACCTACCTTGGAGCAACATGTATTTGAACAAATGTCGTAGGAGCAACCACTATCTCAAGAAGGGAAGGACGTAGTAGCACTAACATCCAATCTAGTGCAAATTAGAATGTGAAGAGTTCGATGTAGAAGGAGCGACCTAAATCTATGCCCAAGAATGTAGATGAGGTACAATTGGATCTAGAAGTTTTATATTTTATGAATATCAGTGTGCTAGGTGGCATAGGATAGATGGGAGAAGTGATGGGATCTCCCGTATTGCTTCAGTCCATTGATTTTGATTTTTTTGATTCATCAAAAATCTAGCGAGAACTTCCAATGAAATCACTAGTAATTAAAGTAAAAAAATGATAGTAGCTCCTTTGGAAGAGGCTATGGTAAAGAATAAGGTGCAAGGTGAAAATAGCTAATAGGAGTAGACAAGCACACAACCATCACAAGAATGGTCTAATCCACCTCTAATATTTACAGTAATGAGATAAGTACAAGTAATTCCACAAGTTGATGGGTTGATAGAAAATTGGTATGAGGAGTTTCCTAACCCACAAGAGGAAGTCCAAGCACATTTGGTAGAGTAGTAACTACTCAATGATATCATCAACATGGAAGATATCAGATCGGTGAAAGAAGAGGTAGGCAGGATTATAACTCAAATTCTGCTATAGGAATAGAATGCATCTCGTGCAATCAAAGAAATTGAAGGAAGTTCTATTCCACAAGAGGAAGAGGAAGAGAAAACTCCACCACAGGAGGAGGAGAGCCTTTTCACATGTTTTTTTCTCAAAGTACCATAGTTTAGTATTTTGAAATGTTATAGATAAGACACAAATGGACATGTGGAGCATTTTTTCCAATAAGTTAGCGAGATGTTCGCTAGTTCCAGATTGCAATTTGTTATTGGTGGTGTGGGAAAACTGAAGTAGTGGAGGGATAAAACCTTAATTGAATTGGAGAAGGTCATGGAGTGGATGTGTAGTAAATAATGCATCAGAAAAATAGCCTATATTCACACACAACACCCATGGTAGTTATAGGGTATATCCACGAGTGTATTTGGATCGGGAAACATGCCAGAGCTATCCATTGAATACACCAAAAATAAAAATTTGAAGGGTGCATTTTGAGTTAGTCTTCACCTTACAAAAATTGAATTTCCTAGCTCATTGGATCGAGTGGCTAAGCTTGGGTCTTGAACACATTTACCAAGTCAAAGAGGCACAAAAGGAAGAAGTGGATGCTACTCAAAAATAAATGGTTGTGATTGAATAAGAACTTGAACATAGCAAGATCGAGGTCAAAGAGAGGTTGAAAAAATAGAAGCTAAATGAAATGACATTAATATGGCTTATGTCATAGAAGTAGGCGAAGTAGCTTGTGATCTAGCAAGTGAAAGAGCACATGAAGTAGTTAGAAGCACAACTGGCAGCACAGAGTGAACAACTGGCCAAACAGGAAAAGTAGTAGAATGTAGCTAAGGAACAACTGTAGTAGAAGGATCATAAGATCAAGGAGATGGCTACAGATGCCAAGTGCTACAGTGAAATGATCTTGGATCATAAGGCTCAACGTCAGGCTAAGGATGAACATATTATAGCTTGTGAATCTAACATACATTAGAATCTTAAGGTCATGACAAATAAGAATGAGGAGTTAGTCATAGCAGCCCACATAAAAGCTACATTGATGGATAAAATACACAAGGGAGCATCCGAGCGAGAGGAGTTAGCTCAACTTTTGACTATTGTGGAAGAGAAGGCTAATAAGTATGGGTTGAATGCTATGGAAATTAACCATTATGCAACCAAGTTGCAGAATGAATGTGTTGCTCTTCCTCTTTAGCTTGAGTATTTCCAATAGGAACAGTTGACCAAAGTACAGAAAACTAAGTCAAAATGACACCTAATGATGTAAAGGGGAGGGTAGATTTAGGCAAAAAATACACCTCCCAGAAGAAGTAAAAATATTGGATTTGTAAAATTTTGCTAATTGTCAAATTTTTTAGATGTACAATTTGTCAAAATGTACATATGTGAGGTTTTATCTAATTGTACAAAGGAGAGTTAGAAAACATACAATTTGGTGTAATTGTACAAAGTCATGAAAAGTGCAATTATAAATTAAATTAAAATTAGATGAAATGTGCATTTAAGGTGAATTTGATAATAATTAAATTATACTTAGGAAAACCTTAATGAAAGTTGATTGTTACTGGGATGGTAGTTGTAAATGGTGGTTGTCTCAAGAAATACTTTGGAACAACCTAGACAAGCATTAGAAGGACCCCCCATTCAATTTTGATGGTTGTTCATGCTAGTTGCTAAATGATAAACAAAGGTTCATGGTTATTCATCGATGGTTGATAATAGTTGTTGTTCATAGTTGATAGTTTAGTCATCTTGTTGTTCATGATGATTTTTCATGATAATTTTACATATTCAACTATATTAATGAGGACAACATTGCAAGTTGTGAGTTATGTGAATTCCATTGTGTATGTGAATGGTAAAACCGAATTGTGTATTTTGTACAAGTATGGTCAAGATATTATGCTAGAACAGTAAACATACAAAGGAATTGCATTATTTATGAATCTATAACTCAATATGCAGATATATAATTGATTCATGGATGAAAGTTACTGTACTAAAATGCATAATGATAGTTATACAATTTTTGGAAATGTTAACGATGATAATAATTCAATGCTACTAAATTAAGGTTTGCATGTTGGAGGAAAATTTGGAAACTGTAATAGGAAAACATCCCCAAATTATATTGAAGAGAGTTGTGGTACAAACTGATAAATCTATGAATGTAGAATACAACCCACCAAACCATACAAATTATTGTTTGCCTAATTTGGGAATGAAATTGCATAGTTAGAACTTGCCAAATATGGAAAACTAGTGTTTTGGAGAAATCGATTATAAAATTGATCAATTTAGCTTACAAAACTACTTTTAGTGAATTGACCAAGTAGCAAATCATACAAGTTGTAGTGTTGTACAATTTGGATTGTACAACTATACAATTTGGTGATCGTACAATATGTTTTGAGAAGTTTGCAAATCATACAATACAAATTGTACACCTTGTACGATTTGAGTTAAAGTTGTTACAAAACACTGGGAATCATCTCTAATCCCTCTAGATCATCTCCCCCTCTAGGAATACTCTCCATTGTGCTACAATAAATATTGTGCATAGGTTGTTGATAGGGTGCTTGCTTAATGTTTAAAGTATTTATACTATTATGGTAAGGGTTATGGAATGGGGAATTTTGTGTAGTATCTTGCAGTGGAACATGATTTAAAGTTGGTCAGACATAAGAATAATTGTTAACATTATGAGGAAGAATATTTAGATTAGGAGTATGATGAGAAGGAATTTGAGTATGATTTTGAGGTATGCTAATAGTTGGAGAATATTGAGAAATCCCAACAATGTTAGTGTAGACATGGAAAATTGACCCATCAAAATGAGTCAATCTTTCCTTAGATCCATAGGAAGCCACCCAAGCTTATTAAGTGCAAAATTGGGCCTTTTTTCCCCTCTTCCTTTGTCCTTTTTCCCTAGCCTTACCAATTTTTTTCTTGGTCCACACGAGGCATGAATTTGGCTTGCAAAATTCACACCTTGTAATTACTGGGCATGAATTTAGCATTCTAAGTTTTTTTTTCTCTCAAAAACCCCACCCCTCATTGGCTCATTTTGGTGGTAGCCCTTACCCATAGTGAACTTTTATTTTACTACCCTTTTAGCCCTCCAAAAATCTTATAAAAAGAAGATTAGATTCCATTTTTTACACCATCTAGATCTAGAGAAATAAATCCTCTTGAGAACCCTAATTTTGGTTTATTCATTTGATAACAAGTGCTCTTCTTCTATGGATTGTTGTTTTGTTGTTTTTCTGCTTTGGTGTTGGCTTCCCTTGGGGATCAAGTGGATGAGTTTTTATGGTTGGATAAGTCCACCATTATGGAGTGTTTCATTCATCTTATCATTGTTCTTTACATCCTCCATCATCTAACTAGGTTATTTTCTTGAATTATTAGTCATTATCTCTATTTTTTGTTGTTTTACATCACATTTTTTGGCGTTTTAGGACCCAAAAAGTGCATCTGAACCAAATTCGTGCCCCACCTATATAGAGTGAAAATTTGAAAATATATATTTATGACCCCTCATTATAGGGCATGAATTTGGTCAATTATGGATTGAAGGTAAAGTTTTGCTTTCCAAAACCCTAGTTTGTTGCTTGCATTTTAGCTTTCTATCACCTGCATTTTGTTTCATTTCATTTCATTTCATTGTTGCATGTCCATTTCATATTTGATGAGGCCTGGAAATGCCTCAATCATAACATGTTTTGTACACTAAAAATGCCTATAAACTCTTATGTTTTATCTGATATGTTAGTTAAGTTGATTTAATATCTTGTATATTAACCATTTTGCATGATCAATGTATTTGAGATATTATATGCTGATTTTACAGACTTTTTGCATAGTTTTGTGTTCTTTTTGTTATGATTTGCTACAATGAGATATGCTTAGAATAATAGCAGCATTTCACTAATCATATTTTGATTTGTTTCAAGTATTCACTTCACCTAAATCGCAGCGAGTGCAAGCAAGCTGTTCTTTGTGCAGCAAAAACTGGTCTTTCCCATATAAATTCCAGCCAGTTGTCCATAAATAGCAAGGCATGGAATTCACATGAGGAAAGGGATGAAGACCATTAGAATTTGATCTTAGGAGATAACCCACTTGAGAGATGCAGAAGAAACCAATGGAAAGCATACATTTGTTCATTCTGAAGCATCTTCGGAATGAACAGATATCTTCGAAATGAAGAAAACACGGCATCTTCGGAATGAGCGGATCTTCGGAATGAAGAAAGCAGCGTCTTCGGAATGAGCGGATCTTCGGAATGAAGCATGCAGTATCTTCGGAATGAGCGATCTTCGGAATGAGAATGCAGTATCTTCGGAATGAGCGATCTTCGGAATGAAAGCTGCACTTGTCTTCGGAATGAAGCCACTTATCTTCGGAATGAAGAACGAGAATGTGTTTTTAACATTTTTGATCGATTTTTGAAGGCGGAAAAAGGGAAATAAAGGTTGGAAAAAGTAAAGAGAAATATCCTCCATCTGTCTTTGCCGTCATTGCCGACCAAATCCATCATTAAGGGAAAGATCGGGTTTTAGTCCTCTTCTAGGATAAAACCAGAATTTGTTGCAGCATTTTAGGATTAGATCTTTTGAGATATTCTTTGTTTGTAATCAGATCATAGGATAGCTATAAATATTGCTCCCATTCGAGGTTGAGCTATAGAGAAGGAGGTAGAGAAATAGTAGATAGATAGAAAATAGAGTAAGGAAGCTAAATACATAGTATAACTAGGAATTGACTATTACAGTCTTGTAACAGTTTTTTAGCAGAATTCTTGTAATCATGTCTTTTGATCAATAAAGTGCACCAGTTCTATTTCAATTTACTTGTAAATGAGTGTGATTAAGATTTAGAAAGAGAGAGAGACTTACACCTTCTTACGGACAAAGAGGCTGGCCACTTCCAGACCTAGGAGGAGGACTAACAGAACAGGTTTTTATTCTGATTTTCTTTGCAGTGAGAATGAGTTGCAGAACTTGTTATGTAAATTGCTTGTGAATAGTTGACAATATTTGCAGTATTAGTTTATTTATGCTAAGATAAATCTTGTGCTTAATGTTTTAGTTGCAATCTTACTTTCAGCCAAGCTTTCACTTTATTTTTAGAACTGTTATTTCTAGAATTTACTATTTTTCAGCAATTTCCTGCATTTTTATGTTTCTTTGTCAAAATATGAACAGAGGATTGACAACCTTCTATTACGAGAATTTTGATAGTTTTTATTTCCACATTAGATCTAGACTTTCATTACTGCAAAAGTAATTAGATTTCCTTTACGCAATTAGAATCAGACTTTCAATTCTGCAAGCTATTAATTCTGCAATATAATTAGGTCTTATTCTGCAATTGTAATTAGGACTTCATTTACTGCAGTTAGTGATTAGTTTCCAATTCTGCAACTTAGATTAAGATTTAATTCATGCAATTTAGAGATAGGAATGTTCCAAAACCCCCCACCAAACCGGTTCCACCAATAAAGACTTGTTGCCCTAGATTGACCTAAGTTATAGCTGTTTCACTTCTTCTTTCGTAGATAGCCTTGTACACTGCCCTGGATTGATAGATTCTTTGAGAATTAATGATGGTATAATGACTACGCATCATTTTGGCACCGTTTCCGGGGATATAGTGTTGCCAGAAGAAAACAAATAGTCCAATAGCTGTAATCAGACTAAACTGTGAACATTCAGGTTAAAATCTGAATATAACAGCAGAGTAAGATAACAACTATTGACTTAATTTATGTCATTTAGGAGTAAACATGAATGAGTAAGTCTAGGGAGACCCCAAAGGATCCCTGGCTTGTCCCATTAAGGAGATCTTCATGCCTAAGGGGTGAATCACCTGTGTTTGAACTACCGAAAGAGCGATAGAAAAATCACCGGTCTCACCATCGGTAGAACATTTTGAGAAAGGAAAATCACCAATTGTATCAACAGAATATCTTAAGGAAGATAATTCATCGGACTCATCAACGAGAAAAGCTTGGACCTCTTGAGAGAAAAATTTGGGAAGCTTTAACTTCTCCTAGGAAACAAGAAACTATGGCAGGCAATGTAGATGGCCAGCATGGCTATGTTCATAATGAAGGGGATGATCAGGATGTGCTCCAACCATCCAGAACATTTGAATATCCTATTCATCTGAATCCAACACAAAACTCTCCCATGAAGACCATTTCACCTTCAGTACTTCCCACCTTTCGAGGTGTTGTATCTGAAGATCCGACCGATTTTTGTTTGAATTCAAGGTAGTGTGTCGGACTTATGATTATATAAATGACAATAAAAAACTTAAGGTTTTTCCCTCAACTCTCAAGGATTCGACATTACGGCTGGTTCATGAGCTTAGAGCCAAATTCCATAAGAACACGGGATCAAATGGAGACTGTCTTTTTAGACAAATATCAGGAATACTGTCGTGTAAGGAATAGAAAGGATGAGTTATTTAGAATCAAGCAGGAAGATGATGAGACCTTGGAAGATTACCTTGATAGGTTCTCCTTTGTTCAAAGGAGATGTGGACTAGTAGAACCAGAATTGTGTAAAACTATCTTTTTGAGAGGATTGCAAGATGAATCCGAAGAAGTTCTGGATTTGATGGGAAAAGGGGATGTAACCACTCTCGGTAATGAGGAAATTATGGATCTCTACGGGAATTACTCTCGCACTAAGCAGAGAAGAAGAAAAAACCGCACAAATGGCACTGATGTAAAGGACCTGATAGAGGAACTAGCAAATTTCAAAACTGATATCCTAGTGCATCTAAACACTACTTTAGGGGAAATCTCTGCAAAAGCTAAAAATACAGAACCTTTGGCAATTTATTGCCCAAGATGTAGAAGTAAACATGCTTTGCAGGAATGTCCTTTGAATAAAACAACCATCTTAGCCATTTGTAGTATCTGTTCAAAAAGGCATTCAAGCGATCAATGCCACTGCTACCACAACTCAAAGCTGTGTTAGAAAACCAGGTCGAGGAACTCAACTATATTGGACCAAAACGGGGGGAATTTCTCTCAATATCAAAATCCCCCTCATTTTCCTACAAATTGGGGGCATAATCCTGGTACTATGCCTTGGGGACAATCAGAACCACCCCAACGTCCTTGGAATTATCCTCAATGGACAAATTCCCAAGAATGGCCATAATCAAATTGGAGTAACCCGACCAGGAATCAGAATCAAAACAACCCCTCATGGAATCAAAACAACCCCTCTTGGAATCAAAATCGGACTAATCCACATTGGGTGTAAAACCAACCACAATGGAATCGGCAATACCGAGTCCTATCCAAGGCAGCAAAGGAATCAAGGTCAAACTCAGCATTTGTTGCCTGCACCTAATCAAAATTTTCAAGAAAAATAGCAAACACAGCAAGTGAAGCAACCTCAATTGCCAGCTCAGCCAGTCACTAATCCCAATAGTGTAAGACAGACACCTCCTGTCTATGTGGCTGAAGCTGAAGAAAATATTGAAATTAATGTTCTTGATTGTAGTGATATTCAACTCCGTTCAGGAAAAGTTGTACCTGAACCAGTTTTAATGGAAACCAAAGATAATGAAGAGCAAGAATCATCAGAATCGGAGAGAATTCAACCAACAAAAGAAACAGAAAAATTGGATCCAACAATAGAAAAAGAGACACAAGCAGAACAATTACCAAGGATAGTTCCATATCCTGAAAGACTTAATGCAATACCAAAAATTTTTGAGTCAGAATTGGTCAAAGAACTAAAAAAATTGACTATCTCATTACCCTTATTGCAAGCCATTAAGGAAATACCAGAAATTAACAGTACTGTCCGAAATTTGTGCATTAAAAGAACAGGGAGAAAGAAGAAAGCATTCCCCAAGGCGTGCGAGGTTGAAGGGAAGATAGCTGATCTCTTATATGGAAAACTACTACCTCCAAAGTATAGTGATCCGGGAAGCCCGGTTATCACGAGTCACCATAGGTTCGAGTACCAATATCAAATGTTTTAGTGGATCTAGGAGCTGCAATAAATGTCATGACTAAAGATACAATGGAACAATTACTGACTCAAACATCTCGGCCCCACATTTACGAGTTTTAGAAATGGGTGATAGGTCGAGTAGCAAAACACTGAAGGAATCATTGAAGATGTCCCTATAGAAGTTTCTTCTTGGGAATTCCCTGCAGATTTTTTGGTTTTACTGCCAAGAAATTCAGCACATGGATATCCCATTATTTTGGGAAGACCTTGGCTTGCAAGCTGCGGTGGCCTTCATAGGCTGCAAATCTGGAAATATGACCATTTCAAATGGTATTGAGCTGAAACAAATTTCTTTATATCCTCCTACAAAACCATCTAGCAAATTTTTAGGCCAGTTATGGTTTTTCGACTCAGATGAAGAACCAGAAGAGGTCATTTCTACACTAGCTACCTTAGTAGTAAGAGAACACACAGAAGACCTCAGTGACACAGAAAACTTAGAAAATGAAACAATCTTGATGAATGTTCTGCATGAACAAAGTTTAGAAGGGGAAGCAACAAATACCCAACAATTGATAAGTAATGAGGAGAATCAAAAATCTGAAGATGAATCATCTGTGCTATCACAAGGAAACTCTGTTTCACTATCACATGGATGGCACCATCATCTGATTTTTCCTTCTCACTATTCCATACAAGAAATGCTTCCCTCAAGCAGCAATGAAACAGAAACTGCTTCGTTTCTCCAATCACAGCAATGTCCTCTTAATCCCTTAATCACCAAGTATGAAGGAGTGAATTCAGTCCTTCTAAATACAAAACAAATAGAAGTCCAGCCAGGCAAATTTTTGAATATCTACAGCCAGCTTACTAGGGAAGAGGAAGAAAAATTGATAGTTGTTTTGCGGAAGCATGTTCATGCTTTTGCTTGGAACTACAAAGATATGTCGGGAGTTCATCACGATATATGTACCCATAAGATCTATACCGAAGAAGTCAAGCCGGTCGGACAATTTCAAAGAAGATTGAATCCTGCCTTAAGAGATATTGTGAAGGAAGAAATTGAAAAACTCCTGGAAGTAGGATTCATTTACCCAATTTATGATAGTCAATGGGTTTCTCCATTGGTAATAGTTCCTAAGAAAAATGGAAAAATGAGAGTATGTGTAGATTACAGAGAATTGAATAAGGTGACATACAAAGACCATTTTCCATTACCTTTCATAGATCAAGTGTTAGATACTCTTGTTGGAAAAAGATACTTTTGTTTTCTTGATGGATTCAGTGGGTATAATCAAATTCAGATTGCACCTGAAGATCAAGAAAAGACAACTTTTACATGTCCATGGGGAACATTTGCCTATAGGGTTTTACCTTTTGGTTTGTGTAATGCCCCGACAACTTTTCAGTGAGCAGTCCTAGCAATTTTTGCTGATCGACCACCAAAAGTGTTGAAATTTACATGGATGATTTCACAGTATGTGGACAAACTTTTGATTTTACATTGGAAAATCTTGACAAAGTCTTAACTCGTTGTGAAACATACCACTTATCCTTAAATCCAGATAAATGCTTCATGATGATGAAGGAAGGGATAGTTCTTGGTCATCACATCTCTCCTGAAGGGATCCAAGTTGATCCAAAGAAAGTTGAAATTATCAAGAACCTCCTTCCTCCTAAAACTCAGACTAATGTCAGAAGTTTCCTAGGACACATTGGTTTTTACCGCAGGTTTATTCCCAACTTTAGTACAATAGCCTAGTCCTTTGTTTGCCTTATTGACTAAAGATTCTGAATTCTCCTGGACTGCAAAGTGTCAGGAAGCATTTGAAGCTATGAAAGAGAAATTGATAACTCCACCTGTGCTTAGAGGACCTAATTGGACATTACCATTTCACATTCAAACTGATGCCTCCAATACAGCAATTGGAGCAGCATTAGGACAAATTGATAATGGTGAACATTATACCATCTACAACATTAGCAAAAACTTGACGGGAGCAGAGAAAAATTATACAACAAGCGAGAAAGAATTCCTAGCGGTGATTTATGCCATCAACAAATTTAGGCATTATATCACAGGTTATCAAATATTTATTCACACGAGATCATACGACCATTAAGTATTTGATGAATAAACCTATGGTAAGTGCAAGAATTATTCGTTGGTTGCTATTCTTTGCAAGAATTTGATATTACCATAATCAACAAACCAGGAAAAGCTAATGTTGTAGCAGATTTTTTGTCCAGGTTGCAGAACACAGATGAAGGGGAATTAGTTGATGACACTTTTCCTGATGAAAAACTATTTGCTATATCAGTTCAATCACCTTGGTTTGCAGATATAGCCAATTATTTGGCCACAGGGAAAGTTCCTCCACATTTCACCTCAAAACAGAAAAAACAATTGATCAAACAGAGTTCTTCTTTTGAGTGGATTAAGGGTATGCTTTTTAAGTGCGATCCCGACCATGTGTTACGTAGGTGCATCCGAAAGGATGAAGTGTATGATATCCTTAGAGCTTGTCATGATGAACCCTCGGGTGGACACTATTACGTAAAAAGCACGGTTAGAAAAATCTTAGGGATAGGATATTATTGGCCATCTCTTCACAAGGATGTGAAAAAGTACATCGGGGCATTGTGATGCATGCCAAAGAATGGGGAAACCCACTCATACAAATGAGATGCCACTTTGCAGCCTCAAATGGTTTTAGAACCATTTGAGAGGTGGGAGCTTGATTTTGTAGGACCTATTGATCCACCTTCTCAAGGAAAGGTGCATATTCTAGTATGCAGTGATTACTTGACAAAGTGGGTAGAGGTGCGTGCTTTCAAACATGCTCGTGAAGAGAAGGTCGCTGATTTCTTGTATACTCAGATTTTTCGAGAGATTTGGAGCTCCACGGTCTATCACCACGGACCAAGGACCCCAATTTGCATCCAAAGTCATAAAAGTATTTACAGAATTGTATGAAATCAAACATAGGAAATCATCACCTTACCACCCACAAGCAAATGGCCAGGTTGAAGTAACAAACAGAGAACTAGAACGCATCTTGACAAAAATAGTAGCTTTTCATAGGAAAAATTGGCTAGACAAACTACCTGAAGCAGTTTGGGCCTACAATACTACTTGGAAGTCCACTTCTGGATTCACACCTTATGAACTAGTCTTTGGTAAAAAGCCTCTCTTACCTATTGAATTTGAGCTACTAACATTGCGCACAGCACTGGAAATTGGAATTGACTTGTCGCAGGCACAGATAGATAGGATTCTGCAGCTGAATGCATTGGATGAACTTAGATTGGATGCTCTGCACCAAACTGAGGTAATTCAGGAGCAGAGGAAAGTGTGGCATGACAGTCACATTCAGCAGAGGAAACTCCAACAAGGATATTGGGATTTATTGTTTGATTCTCAATATGAGGAATTCCCTGGAAAAATAAGAACTAGATGGTTGGGACCTTACTGGATTGAAGAGGTATTCAACAATGGAGCAGCTCGTTTATCCCCCATTGATGGGTCACGAAGAAAGTTGGTAGTGAATGGACATCGCCTCAGGGTATACCATACACCTCTGACTAAAGAAGAATTCTTGCAGCAACTTGATAGTTTGGATACACAGCAGGTGGAAGAGAATCCTTCTTCCACTTCAAAACAATCAACATGATCAGTGGATTTCAAGAAAATAGAAAATACAAAAAAATCAGAAAAATAGAAAACAAAAAGATGAATAAATTCTGAGTATGAATTCCTTCATGGGCATGGTTTCGGGGGAAATCATGAAATTCCTTCATGGGCATAGTCAGGATCAAGAAAAAAAAAAAAAAAGAGAGAAAAGGAGAGGTAAAAATAAAAAAAATGGGGAAAATCAAAAAAAAAAAAAGAGAGAAAAATGAATAACTCAGCAGTGAAAACCTTTTTAAGGCACTACTGGGTTGGTATGCATGAAAACCAGTTTTCCGGCATGCATAACCTTGAGAAATTTTTGAATCATCATTGTACAAATTCACCTAGTGCACTTGTTTTGAAATGTTGCAGAAAATCTCAGTGAGAATATCAACAAAAGCGAGTCATTCTTCAAAGCTGGCATTAACTTGTTTTTATCAGGTATATATTTCTTACATTTCTTCATTGTAAAATGATTGGTATATAGTATGTGACAATTAACCATTAGCATAAAAGGTATTCATAAGAGTTGGCATACTTAAAAACATGTTTTAAGAATGATAATATTGATTTCTGCCTAATCTTCGGAACAAGAATGCCAAAAACAATACTTGTTGTATTATCTTCGGAATGAAATTGTCTTCAGAATGACAGCAAAATGAATGTTGCACTTTATCTTCAGAAAGAAACTTTGTCTTCGGAATGACAATTTGTCTTCAGAATGAAACTTGGTCTTCAGAATGACGATTTGCTGCATCATCTTCGGAATGAAGATTTGTCTTCGGAATGAAGATCTATCTTCGGAATGAAGGTCTGTCTTCGGAATGACGATTTACTTTCACAATGAGGATTGATCTTCGGAATGAAGATCTATCTTCGGAATGAAAATTCTGCAAAGAGGATTTGTCTTCGGAATGAGGTCATAATCTTCGGAATGAGGATTTGTCTTCGGAATGAAGACTTGTCTTCGGAATGAGGTCATAATCTTCGGAATGAAATTTCGTTTGCATTTTCGGAAAGAGCATTTCCACGTGGCGTCCAAGAAAATAAGATACGACAAAATTAAGATTTTTCTTAGTTGCATGCGAAGAAGGGACACGTGTCAATCAGCACATGGTCTGTTTTTGCACTCATTGGAAATACGGAGAATCTGCAACCATATGCCACCAGTTTTTAATGTCAATTAACATGCACGTGAGAATCTGCAAAGCGATGACGTGGATCGACGGCAAGGACATCCATGTAATTATCAATGAACAGGTGTATAGTGCAGAAGTAGATATGTGTGCCATCCTTCTTTTCGAAGACGTGTTGCGAGGTACAGTGCACAGAATACGGCTCATTCTGAAGAAGACGAAGAAGAAGGAGAAACAGGGCAGCGAAGGTTCTAAACTCTGCAAATTAGCAACAGGAAACAGCCAGAAAATCCTGCAGTAGGACAGCAGCCGCAGTGTACAAGTTTTAAACAGAGAAAAATGGGACGCATAGAAATACTATTTGATGATAACCCCATAGAAATAGCAAATAAGGGGGTGCAAGTAGAGATATTGACAGATGAACAACCAGTGGAAGTGGCAGAAAAAGGAGTTCAGACAAATCTGGTGCCTAGGATCCCCCCGTAGTAAGACCACCTAATATTGTGTCCTTAGAGCAGTACAATGCAGACATAGCTAGCTGGATGATTAGATATGAACAGCTTGCCAATAAAACTGAAAAATTCAAACTGGAAGCAAAACAGCTAGAAGCCAAGGACACAGAAATTCAGGCATTGAAAGAAAAGGTATCTGACTTGTGCCAAATTGCTGAGTTTTTAGTCCAATTTAGATGGCAGCCAGTTTTATAGCCTTATTTTGAAGGAAAAATACCTTAGATGGCAGGTCATGAGGATTACTTCAAACCTTCCATACAAATTGGACACTATTGAAGATTTTTGGAGGCATATTTTGACAGTCCCTTTGAACAGAAAAATCTCCTGTGTGAACTATTTTTGCATAGTTTCTTCATTCGAGAGGAAGTTGACTCTCATCCTCAAATCTACATTGGAGATGTTCAGTTGAGAGCATTTATGTCTACCTTGCAAAATCAGCTTTATTGGGATCATGAGAAAAGGTAGAATAAAGTGATTGAAACAAGGGCTGAGTTGTTAGTCAGAGCAATCCAGCCAAATCACCTAAATATCACTCAGCAGCACTTTTCAATGATGAACAGGGATGATATTAAGAGAATGTACTTGAACAATTTGAGGGATTGTGTGACCAGATTTAACAATTTCTGTGATCACAATTTCTTTCCAGCATTGTCAGTATGCAGAGACAGATGGAATGAACTTTCCATGTCTTTAAGAAAAAGAGAACCTATCTCCCCCATCAATCTAGAGTGGTCCTGAAGAAGAGCAGAAGGTGTAGTCCAAGCCGATCCGGATCATGCGGCATAGCTTGGATAGGTCTCGGGTTCGAGGCCTCCAACCATCATTACTCCGAGTTCCATTTTACTTTGAGGAAGATGAACGATCTGATGAACAATTTGAAGATTGGCTTAGAAACATTCAGGAAAATAGGGGATATTACATAGGCAAGAAGTTATTCTACGGGTCATGGAATCCGAACATGGACATATGTGATTCCATAGCCCAACGAGAATGCATGAGGGCATGCATCAATATAAGTTGGGGGGAAAATGATGAGGCACTGGAAATGCCTCAATCATAACATGTTTTGTACACTAAAAATGCCTATAAACTCTTATGTTTTATCTGATATGTTAGTTAAGTTGATTTAATATGTTGTATATTAACCATTTTGCATGATCAATGTATTTGAGATATTATATGCTGATTTTACAGATTTTTGCATAGTTTTGTGTTCTTTTTGTTATGATTTGCTACAATGGGATATGCTTAGAATAATAGCAGCATTTCACTAATCATATTTTGATTTGTTTCAAGCATTTACTTCACCTAAATTTGGCAACAGTGCAAGCAAACTATTCTTTGTGCAGCAAAAACTGGTCTTTCCCATATAAATTCCAGCCAATTTGTCCATAAATAGCAAGGCATGGAATTCACATGAGGAAAGGGATGAAGACCATTAGAATTTGATCTTAGGAGATAACCCACCGAGAGATGCAGAAGAAACCAATGGAAAGCATACATTTGTTCATTCTGAAGCATCTTCGGAATGAACAGATATCTTCGAAATGAAGAAAAGGCATCTTCGGAATGAGCGGATCTTCGGAATGAAGAAAGCAGCGTCTTCGAAATGAGCGGATCTTCGGAATGAAGCATGCAGTATCTTCGGAATGAGCGATCTTCGGAATGAGAATGCAGTATCTTCGGAATGAGCGATCTTCGGAATGAAAACTGCATTGTCTTCGGAATGAAGCCACTTATCTTCGGAATGAAGAACAGAATGTGTTTTTGACCTTTTTGACCGATTTTTGAAGGCGGAAAAAGGGAAATAAAGGTTGGAAAAAGTAAAGAGAAATATCCTCCATATGTCTTTGCCGTCATTGCCGACCAAATCCATCATTAAGGGAAAGATCAGGTTTTAGTCCTCTTCTAGGATAAAACCAGAATTTGTTGCAGCATTTTAGGATTAGATCTTTTGAGATATTCTTTGTTTGTAATCAGATCATAGGATAGCTATAAATATTGCTCCCGTTCGGGTTGAGCTATAGAGAAGGAGGTAGAGAAATAGCAGATAGATAGAAAATAGAGTAAGGAAGCTAAATACAGAGTATAACTAGAAATTGATTGTTACAGTCCTGTAATGATTTTTAATGAAATTCTTGTAATCATGTCTTTTGATCAATAAAGTGCACCAGTTCTATTTCAATTTACTTGTAAATGAGTGTGATTAAGATTTAGAAAGAGAGAGAGACTTACACCTTCTTACGGACAAAGAGGCTGGCCACTTCCAGACCTAGGAGGAGGACTAACGGAACAGGTTTTTATTACGATTTTGTCTGCGATGAGAATGAGTTGCAGAACTTGTTATGTAAATTGCTTGTGAATAGTTGACAATATTTGTAGTATTAGTTTATTTATGCTAAGATAAATCTTGTGCTTAATGTTTTAGTTGCAATCTTACTTTCAGCCAAGCTTTCACTTTATTTTTAGACTGTTATTTTTAGAATTTACTATTTTTCAGCAATTTCCTGCATTTTTATGTTTTGCTGTCAAAATATGAACAGAGGATTGACAACCTTCTGTTATAGAATTTTGATAGTTTTTATTTCCACATTAGATCTAGACTTTCATTACTGCAAAAGTAATTAGATTTCCTTTCTGCAATTAGAATCAGACTTTCAATTACGCAACTGTTAATTCTGCAATATAATTAGGTCTTATTACGCAATTGTAATTAGGACTTCATTTCTGCGGTTAGTGATTAGTTTCCAATTCTGCAACTTAGATTAAGATTTAATTCATGCAATTTAGAGATAGGAATGTTCCAAAACCCCCCACCAAACCGGTTCCACCAATAAAGACTTGTTGCCCTAGATTGACCTAAGTTATAGCTGTTTCACTTCTTCTTTCGCAGATAGCCTTGTACATTGCCCTGGATTGACAGATTCTTTGAGAATTAATGATGGTATAACGACTACGCATCAATATTTATTTTGCTTGTTCCAAAGTTCAAATATCATTTTATTTTCAAATGATCAGCTAAAAGGACTAAGGGAGCTTGACTACTATGCCTCCAAGCTTAGTCACATAGTGGCCTAAGTAGGCCCCCAACCACTGATCAAATTTTCTAAGGTTTTGTAAGTTGTTTCATAGATTTAAAGTTGTTTGGATATTCTTGGATGCAAGTTAAATATAGGATCAACCATCAAACTAGGTAAGTGCTCTATTACATCTTTAGGATATTTGGTGAGTGTTTTTGTTCTTGATATTTTATTTCTAGGTATTTGAAAGAGTAAAAGCATATAGTTTGCAACCTAGGGTTTATTATTGTTTCTGCATTCTCTTAAACCCTTGATCAAAATAAAAAGGTTTAATTTATTACAAGTAAGGGTTTAGTTATCATCAAAAATCAAGAATCATCCTAGGGTTAGTTTCTTATCTTCTCACATTTTTGCTTGTCTTCCATTGTTCTTTCATTTCTTTGGCATAGATTTTAGAAATGCCAAACATAGGTGTTTATTTAATTCACACACTAAAAATATCCATCCCATACTTGAAGTGAGTCCTTAAACTATTCATGGTGAAACCTTTGATCCCCAAACCCTCGAGTGTAGAGAATATAACACACCCCTGCGGTCACCTCGGCTCCTAGTAGATCCAATTGAGAATCATACATGACAGGGCAGTTTTCCCCCTCTATATATTTGGTGAACCTGACATGAAAACACATCTTAGTGACCAAAATATGAAGCCTCTTCATTTTATTTTTCTTTTAAAAACTTTAATCAATACCACTAAATTTGTTTTCTTAGAATTAGAAAACATTAAAAATATCTAAAAATCTTCTTGTGTGTCTTTTTCTAGTTTTATCCTCTATCCTTTCTCTTTCTCCTAATGGTTCCTAACCTTAGGAGTAATTGAAAGCTTTTAGAATTTGATAAAATTACTCAAGAATATAATCAAATTGATAGGGATAATCCCAATCTAGATGTGAAAGAGGAAGAACGTGAAAAAACTAGTAATAACTTTGATCCTTTTGAGGGGCCTAATGGAGGCTTTACTTTCACATCATTTGATCATATATGAGGTTTTAGGAAACACTATAAGGAGTCTTTGGTTAAGGCTATGGAAGAGGAGTCTCGACTTAAAATAGGTGGTATGCTTCCTCCTTCATCCATCTCTCCTAAGAATGTTCATAACAACCCTTTGTTTGAATATTCACATCATATTAATCCTTTCCATAAATCAACATATGCTACTACCATGACCACCAATGTTGGGGCTCAATTTCCTCCTCATTTTACTCATCTCAACATTCATGCTTATGTTCCACCAAATGTCAGTTATCCTTAACAACAAGATATCACATACCATAATCCATACCATAATAGTGTTAATACCTCCAACATTGGCCAAGTTCCCTTTCAAAAACCTACTTACACCCCTCCCCTAGGGAACCTAGGGGTATTTCACAACAACAATCCTAATATGCAAAGTTTGACAAGTGTGGTGAAGCAATTGGTTTCAAGAGTGGATATGATTCAAACTCCAAGTTTCACCTACAACTACAAGGAGATATTCAATCAACCCTTAGACCCTGTTGTCGCTTCTAGGCTAAAGATGTTCTCTAAGAGCCTTTGTGGTATGGCATTGAAATGGTATTATCAACTGAATCATCATTATTTGAGGAATTTTGAAGAGAAAACATAATTTTTTGTTCACAATTCAGAGCCTATGTTGAGAAAAATGTAACTATGAAAGATGTTTATATGTTAAAAAAAGGTAAATATGAAAGCTTTTTAGAATTATTATCTCATTGGAAAAGTTTAGTTCGATGATTAAGATACACCTTACCTCCTTGAGACATGTTAGATATTTTAATTGAAAATTTACAAGAAAAAATATCTTATGAATTAGAAACAATAATTATCACCTCTTTTCACCAAGCAATAGATGTGGAAAGAAGGGTAAAGCAATCCCTTATTTGTAGAGGTCAAATTAAGCCAAATAAATAAGAAGATACAACCACAAAATATTAGTACAAGAACAAGCATGTAGTTGGTGATAGGGTATGAAAACACGAGATTCCGAAAACAAAAAGGAAATACTAAACAAAATTGTATTAAAAGGAAAGAACACAAATGAATGAACACAAGATATAAAAGCAATATAAACTATGGCCCTTTTTATTGATATTCTTTTCAATTCATGTTACAATGCGTCTCCTTCCTTTTTAGGGGATAGGAGCGTTAGATATTGATCTCTACAACTTGTTTTAGAATTCCTTCTTCCGCATGCCCACATATAAAATGGGCGAACCAAAATGTTGTCGTCGCTTGCGTTGATAAAGGTCGATTCCTTGCTGCTCCTCCAATGCTGCAAATCTACGTTCAAAGAAACAAACAAAGAATCAGTAGCACCTGTGTATGAAAAATAAAAGATAAATCTAACTATAGCTAAAATGAATCTAAATGAACTAAAAACTTGACAAAAGCATAAACATGAAACTAGCTAAATACTATAAAAGAAATAAAGCGGGGGGGGGATGCCGGAAGGCAAACCACCCGTAGATGAAACTTTGCTTTGACACCAATCCGCTTAGGATGGGTCCGAAACCTGATGTGATGTGTTGTCGGCAAATTGGTAGGATATTGTAGTCAGAAAAATCGGTGTTGGTCCTTGATTCGTGCCTTCAAAAGTCACTTAATAACCTCTCTTTCGATTAAGAGATTATATATGTTGAAAACACAAATCGCAAGTAAATGAATTAGTAGCACTTCATCGCTCAAAATGCTCCTGCTCGGTATCTCTTTTGGGTGAGGAAACTCACCATTTTATAGACCCAAGGGGTCTCTTTGAACTAACATGCAAAAGTGTTTCTCTGCATGAATGCTTTTTGTGTGAAGAGAAGACTTCTTCTTGATCAAGGGCTTCTTAACTGCCTTTGTGCATGTCTTTGTATGTTTTAGAAAATCTCACTCGCACTCCCATGCAATGAAGGGATAGCTAAGTGGCAAATCTGAGTTGTCCTAAAAAGCTCACTCTCATTCCCATGCAGTTAAGGGAGAGTCAATTAGCAGATATGAGTTGTCAAAAGAACTCACTCGCACTCCTATGCCATGCAAGAAAAGCTAAGTGGCAGTTCTGAGTTGTCATGCGCTGAGGTCTGACTTTTTTTTGGTCAAACCTGGTGTTCGTCCCACCCTGGAGTGAGCGCTAATAATCATCCCTGGGTAGGACGAGTATAAATTTGCACTCGTCCCTGGGTAGGACGAGTACAAATCCGCACTCGTCCCTGGGTGGGACGAATAAGCAATAAAGTGTCTAAAAGGTGCCAAATTGATCCCTGACTTGCAAAACTGCTGTGTGAGTGGTTAGAACCACTATTTAACCTCTGGGGGCTGTGTGTGTTAGTGCGATCAGTGCTTGTTGTCACATAATCAAATTGGTGTTGTTTTGGTGTCTACATATGCCCCTTTTTGGAAAGCGCTGCACATGGTGTAGTGCTAAGCAAAAATAGATAACCAAAACACTAATTATTAGGGTTTCTTGGTAACCTAACCAACTTTTGATGCCCCAAGTATGGAAAGGGTATGCATTCTTGAATCCTTGCTTCTGTCGAGCTAAGGAACTTAAATCAAGTATTAACCTATTTTGGTGAGGTGTGACTTGAGCTTGGACATTGATCAGTCATGAATAGGCAAAGGGCACAACCTTTTATCCACGAGGGAACCTTGTGTTCATGCTTCGGGAATGCCAAGTGTTTAATAAGTTTGTGATTATTGCTTGTTTGCTGCCCCAAGCAGGAGCGTGATTGTCTTTTTCAATGATTCTTTGAATGCATGCTATTTCCGTGATTGGGTGTGTTGTTGTTGATTGGTGACTTAAGTGTGACTACCCCCTCAAGCGACGAATCGATGAAGGAATGACTATCATGAGAAAAGCGATGAGTCACTTTACCCAAGATGACTTAAGTAAGGGTGCCTTCAGATGTTATCCAGTACATGCTCGAGCAGTTTCTTGAATGTTTTGACCTATTTTCGATGGGTGTGAACCCATTTTGGGATGCCATTTGGGGGTAACATTGGCGAAAATCCATCTTTTCGTGGAGCGGTCCGGCTATGTTAGCCTTCTTGGGGAGTAGGATAGCGACAAGGTAGACCCCAACATCAGTTTTCTTATGCCAGGAGGTTAAGTGCAAGAGAACTTTTGTCCGACAATTTTTAGTGGTTTTGTTGGCATTTGTCATTTTTATATTTTGGTTGTTTTGTTGTGTTTTTTTTTTTTTTTTTTTGTGGCGTGTTTTTTATGTATGTGTTTGATGTATGCAGAGGTGATTATGAATGTGATGTTTCTAATTTGTATGATGTATGGATATGGAATGAACGAAATGAGTTGTTGATGATGTGTCGATGCACCATAGACTTGTACAAGATTTGACTGACTTGCTATACTAATGGGATGACTTTGTGGAATGACTTTGCATGTGATAACTGTGTGTTTTTGTATTTTGCATATATTTTGATGGTGATGTACGGAATGAAATGTACCAGTTGTTTTAAAATGTAGTTAAGATTTTTTGAGATTTAGATATTTTAACTAACTAGCCAAGACTGTACATTTATCTCACAAGACTTTTAGAACAAGGTATAAATCTAACTTGAATTTAACCAAGTTATTTCACATCCTTGTGTGTGCAATTGAGTTCATTTATGGCATTAGGATACCACCAATGCCAGATGGGCTTTCAATCGAACCTGTACTGAGAATCACCTAATTAGCTCCACTAACTCCTTTATTGTATTTAGTCATTTTTGTCTGCGATGTTATCTAAGATACCATAAGCTAGCTCATCCACATACAAATATTGATCTGTACACAAGTTAATGTGATAGATATATCGTCATGTGGGAGGTTTACCACTAGTGACCAATAGGCTATCAATCAAACCGGTACTGAGGCTTGCCTCATGACCTGTCGAAATGCTGAGAGTTCCAGGGATTCAAGTTCGACTCCCTTCTTTTCTTCAATTGTATTGGGATACTTGCTCCTTTGTAGTGATAAAATCATTGTTTATTTTTGTTTTTTTTGTTTTTTTTTTTTTTTTTTGAGCAAGGGATTTGAATATGGAGTGACGAGAATCACTATTGTTTGTGCTTTTTGATTTGTGCACTGTAGGATGTCAAATTGTAATGTTTTGACGTTTTGCAAATTTTTGAGAACTTGGGATTCATGGGGAATTGGGTAGGGAGTATGCTTGTCCTTTTGCCAACTCTCAGCATTCCTAGGGTCATTTGCACAGGGGGATAAGCAAGATAGTCGTTTCGCTTATGGTAACCTGGATTACTATGCAGGTTTCATCTTTCGTTCACACAACTTAGGAATTTTTATATGTGTGTTAATTTGTGTTGGGATGCTACGTAACAAGGCGTGGTCCAAGTAAAACTTTCTCATGTAAAATTTGTTTAATTATGTATAGTTTTGGCTAGAAATTTAAAGACATCTGAATGACGAAAACCCTATATACGTTAGGCGACAACTGACGATGCTAAAATAAAAGGGTGATATGCTGGATGTATGCGTGTATGAAAATGGAGTTGATGTGGAAATGATGGAATTGCCAAATAATGACTGTCTATGGTGCTTGTGACTTGTATGACCTATAGAAGTATGCAATGTATGGATGCAATTCTTAATGCAACCTATATTTTTGTATTTTGATTTTTATGAGAATGCATGGAATTGGAATGCAATTGTTTTTGTGATTTTGATGTTTATGAGAATGCATGAAATTGAAATGCAATTGTTTTTGTGATGATTGATTTTTTTTGAGAATGCATGGAATTGAAATGCAATTGTTTTTGTGATGATGATTTTTTTTGTGTTATTTTTGTTGATTTTTGAATATGTATTTTGACCAAGCAGTTATGGTAATGCTTGGAGCGTTTGGTGTTGACCAAAGGGTTTATAAATACCTTTGGGGCATTTAGGGCTGACCAAGAGATTATGAGAATCCTTGGAGCTATTGGGGTTGACCAAGAAATTACGATAATCCTTGGAGCTTTTTGGGATGACCAAGCGATTGCGATAATCCTTGGAGCTTTTAGGGTTGACCAAGAGATTGCGATAATCCTTGGAGCTTTTGGGATGACCAAGAGATTGTGATAATCCTTGGAGCTTTTGGGGTTGACCAAGAGATTGCGATAATCCTTGGAGCTTTTTGGGATGACCAAGCGATTGCGATAATCCTTGGAGCTTTTTGGGATGACCAAGCAATTGTGATAATCCTTGGAGCTTTTGGTTTGACCAAAGGGTTTATGGACACCTTTGGAGTGTTTGGTGTAACCCACTAGCTCTTTAGGGAATAGAGGTACCCCCATCTTGATGATCTGTGTGCATCGAATCTGGCTCTGTAGGAATTGGCACGAATGGATCGACCTTATGCATGGATAGGAGGGCAGGGTCCGCCCTCGGCACTGATGGTGCTATGATATCTCTGGGTGGAAGTTGCTCATGATCTTCCCAAAGGAGTGGAATCAACATTTGATGCCAGTGGGTTGGGTCTATGTGCCACTCATGCCCTAGTCTTACGCCTAGTTGTGCCATCAGTTTGTCATGGGTTACAGGGTGATTGTGTCGTCACGCATGATTGAGATATTCCATCTCAGTTTCATCATCGTAATCATTTTCGATGATCCAAAGGCCCTCATTGGCCCTGACAACTATCTGTGACATGCTAGGATCTTCTTGTTCGAGCAGATTGATGTGGTCTTCATGGAGTTGTTTTGCGCTTTACAAGGGGACCAGATTTTCTGGCAATGGCACGGGCTCTATGGGAGCCTCCAAAGGGAGTAATGTTAGGAGAATTTTGTGATGCTCATCCATGGGGACCACCTATGAATTAGTGCTGTCGAACATGAACGGGTCCCCTGGTGCTATTGCATATGCTAACTCATCTTTGGCGAGAGAGTCAGGCTCATCATAATCTAGTGATTCTGAGATATGGAAGACCTCGTCATCAGGTAGCTCTACAACTAGGGGTTGATCCTCTTTGAGAGGAGTTTTGTGTGAGTTGGACATTTGGGACCCCAAAATCTTGTCTCGCACCCAGTTGTGTCTCTCATAATGTTCTGTCTTATGCGTGCGATGGGTTGGAGTCTTCACCTGCATAGTGTGTTGGAACAACTCATCCTCCTAGCTCTGAATGCACTCTTTATTTAGAAGATATGATTGTTCTAACTATTTTTGTTCTAGCTCAAGTAGCGTGAGTTGCATCCGATGTGTAATATGCTTGGTAGATTCTAAGATAATTGGTCCTACCGTCTCATGTCTAGAAGGCCTAGATGCCTCTCCTAGATATCTATCCCGGTCATGGTGATCTAAGATCTCTATAGGCCGCCTCCCTCTGTTGGGGGTAGCGGCATTCCCCCGAGGCTTTGGCCTCAGTAGGTAATCCTGATAGCTCACAATTGCGGAGGCATGTTGCTCCTGCAATGTATATTGTTCTTCAGGAAGGTAAGGGTTTTCCTTGTGCTCTATTTTGTAAGTGAAAGAGGAACGGGCAGAGTTGGCTCACCCCACCTGAGGAGCCTTGTGCTCTGGATTTTTCCTTGTAGTCCTGACAACTAGAGGGGGTGAAGGAGGGATAGTGTAATCATGTGGTTCCTTTCGTCGAACCCTATGTTGACCTAGCGCTTCATCGCGCGGTGACCACTCATAGCGAGCATCTAATGGAGCTCTCCTATGAATGTACCCCTCATGGAAGGGTGTGTGCTGGGTGCTATGCTGAACAGGAGTGCCCCTAGAAGAGGTGACCTTATAGTCCCTTTCCATTGAGGTGTCTAGGGGACTGCCTTGTGTGTTAGGTTGCCAAGGTGGTATGACCAAATCCTGGGGACTATAATGGATGCGACTCGTGCTTCTTTGGACATTAGTCACAGCATCTGCTCATGAGTGGGCTTGACTACGGGTGAATACCATGGCGATGTCTCTCTAAAAACCCTAAAAATTGAAATGATTCAGATGGGGCCCAAAATTGGGGTGCACATCCCTCTTACCATAGACAAGATAAAAATGAAGTTTCAAGTCCTAACTCTAAATACATTAGGAGATATTAGCCTTCGAACAGCTCAAAAAGCACAAAAAATTAGGTGAGCAATTTTAAAACCTAATTTTGGGGCACTAGATGATGGAATTTGGCCTCGAAAACTGACTTTCAAGTCAATCGGAGCTACGGTTGAGAAGTTATGGCCCCGACAAGATGCACTAAAATTTAGAGAAAAATATAAAATTTCCCATATTTTGTTGGATGCTCCTGCATCACTTATGGGCACCTTCAGGGTGCTTTTGGGTTGACCAAAGGGTTCATGGACACCTTTGGAGCATTTTGGGGTGACCAAGCGATTGCGGGAATCCTTGGAGCTTTTGGAGCGAGTGACAAAATGCGTAGATTTTTATCTTTGTTTATGATTTTTTTTGTCTAAACAGAAAATAGCATACACACACAAGCAATGATTATCTCTTTTAAAGATTAATAGTGTGCCCTAAATCTGGTTTAGTGTGTTTTTGTTGTTTGTTTTGTTTTTTTTGAAATTTTTTGTGAAACGTTTAAATGCAATTATGAAGGCTCTTATGACTCCCAAAATGGTCGCCCCTTCAATATACCATTGTCGAACCGATATACCAA
Source organism: Wollemia nobilis (assembly GCA_028583015.1). Lineage (NCBI taxonomy): Eukaryota > Viridiplantae > Streptophyta > Pinopsida > Araucariales > Araucariaceae > Wollemia > Wollemia nobilis. The sequence goes on from JAQPPZ010000101.1 coordinate 2,854,568, forward strand.
CCTCTCTATATACCCGCCCTTACGTGAGGGAGACTATAGGTACGTGAGAGCAGATGATACGTGGAACATAGGTAGTACGGAAGGGGAATCGCTCTGTTTATGACACCTACCATATAAGACTTATCCTCGCGTGCTGGGAATCACCCCAAGCTACACTCGGTCAGCTTTCGTCAGGATTTACATCTAGCAACATTCGCGATCGAGGTAATGGATGCAATATCTCAAGCCAAAGTGATAATGGAATCCACCTTTGGTCTTTTTCAAGGGTTGGGGTTTTACGACCAACACCTTGGTTTAAAATACCACGTGATGTGTGGGGTTCATTTTAATTTTGTAAAAATTGAAACAGGCAAACGAAAAAGAAATCTTTCTCTAAGCCATACAAAATTGAAAACCAGAAAACAGAAAAATAAAATTTTGACAGAAGCTGTAAAAACCCCTACCTCTTTTCTGCCTGACAGGATGTTTCTGATTTGTTCTGAAAATTGCATAGAAATATACTCATCCCTGGGTGAGGCGAATATCATAATAGTAATCATCCCAGGGTGAGACGAATACAATATTCGTCCCAAGGTGAAACGAATAAAATTTTGTAATCGTCACTTGCAGAGACGAATAACAGTCTGATGTTGAAAAATAGGTACCTGCAAAAAAACAAGCAACTTTAGATCAGTAAGTTAACCTAAAAAAAATAGAGGACAGAAGTCCCACCGTGATCGCCATTGAAAACACGAGATTCCGGAAACAAAAAGGAAATACTAAACAAAATTGTATTAAAAGGAAAGAACACAAATGAATGAACACAAGATATAAAAGCAATATAAACTATGGCCCTTTTTATTGATATTCTTTTCAATTCATGTTACAATGCGTCTCCTTCCTTTTTAGGGGATAGGAGCGTTAGATATTGATCTCTACAACTTGTTTCAGAATTCCTTCTTCCACGTGCCCACATATAAAATGGGCGAACCAAAACGTTGTTGCCGCTTGTGTTGATAAAGGTCGATTCCTTGCTGCTCCTCCAATGCTGCAAATCTGCGTTCAAAGAAACAAACAAAGAATCAGTAGCACCTGTGTATGAAAAATAAAAGATAAATCTAACTATAGCTAAAATGAATCTAAATGAACTAAAAACTTGACAAAAGCATAAACATGAAACTAGCTAAATACTATAAAAGAAATAAAGCGGGGGGGATGCCCGAAGGCAAACCACCCGCAGATGAAACTTTGCTTCGACACCAATCCACTTAGGATGGGTCCGAAACCTGATGTGATGTGTTGTCGGAAAATTGGTAGGATATTGTAGTCATAAAAATCGGTGTTGGTCCTTGATTCGTGCCTTCAAAAGTCACCCAATAACCTCTCTTTCGATTAAGAGATTATAGATGTTGAAAACACAAATCGCAAGTAAATGAATTAGCAGCACTTCGTCGCTCAAAATGCTCCTGCTCGGTATCTCTTTTGGGTGAGGAAACTCACCATTTTATAGACCCAAGGGGTCTCTTTGAACTAACATGCAAAAGTGTTTCTCTGCATGAATGCTTTTTGTGTGAAGAGAAGACTTCTTCTTGATCAAGGGCTTCTTAACTGCCTTTGTGCATGTCTTTGTATGTTTTAGAAAATCTCACTCGCACTCCCATGCAATGAAGGGATAGCTAAGTGGCAAATCTGAGTTGTCCTAAAAATCTCACTCTCATTCCCATGCAGTGAAGGGAGAGTCAATTAGCAGATATGAGTTGTCAAAGGAACTCACTCGCACTCCTATGCCATGCAAGAAAAGCTAAGTGGCAGTTCTGAGTTGTCATGCGCTGAGGTCTGACTTTTTTTTGGTCAAACCTGGCATTCGTCCCACCCCGGAGCGAGCGCTAATAATCGTCTCTGGGTGAGACGAGTATAAATTCGCACTCGTCCCTGGGTAGGACGAGTACAAATCCGCACTCATCCCTGGGTGGGACGAATAAGCAATAAAGTGTCTAAAAGGTGCCAAATTGATCCTTGAATTGTAAAACTACTGTGTGAGTTGTTAGAACCACTGTTTAACCTCTAGGGGCTGCCCTGGGGGCTGTGTGTGTTAGTGCGATCAGTGCTTGTTGTCACATAATCGGATTGGTGCTATTTTGGTGTCTACAGTGGTAATAGATAGTAGGCATGTTAATAGTTTTGCTAACACCCTACAAAATATGATGCTCAGCCAACCTCAAAAAGCCCCACCAAAGAATTTTACAAGACTCAAAACACCTATGAACATGGTCCTAGAGCAACTTTTGGAAGCTAATATGATTGAGTTACCTCCCATAAGGAAACCTAATGCCATGACTAGTTGGTATAAGCCTAGTCAAAATTGTGAGTATCATAGGATGGAGTGGCACATGCCAAATTCATGTAATATGTTGAAACATGTGGTTCAAGACTTAATTGATGAAGGTTGCATTATTATAGAGGTTCCTCAACCTAATCCTTCAATAAAAAATCAACCTCCTACTCAAAAAGCACCCACAACTAATCAAGACGTGGGGATCTTCAAAGATGCCCTACCTAAACATGGACAATAGGCAACCAATCAAGTGTTATATTGTAATGTGCCACCTCCTACAAAAATATGGTTGGTATGATAGCAGTAACTATAAGGTAATAATATCAAGCTCAACTGAATCAACAATCTCAGTAGGATACGAGTTCTACATCCAACCAACCTTCAAAACCATGCTTAGTTTTGAAGAGTGCCTAAAAAATGGCACGAGAGTAGAAACCTACCTTTAGTGTTGAAACCACAACCTAAAGTATCCTTTGACATTCAACAATAGTTAGCTAGTACCCTAGCTATGATCTCCCTCTTAGAAATTTTACAAACTTCTATTCATAGGGAAGCCTTGTTGAAGCTTCTAAGACAACAATTCAATATATTTTCTCTGGTGTTATAGCTGATGTTATAGGATCTCTTGGGATACATCATATCATATTTTTGGATGATAATATTCCTTCCTTGTACTTACAAGGGGATTCATCCCTCTACATCACTGCATTTATTGGGAAAACGTATATCAAACAAATTTTGATTAGATAATGGTTCTTATCTCAATCTATGCACTTATAAATTTTTCCAAAATTTTAGATTAAAAAAGGAAGATTTAACTAAATCTGATATCATCATCAAAGCTTTCGTTGACAAGTCTCAAGAATCCTATGATGTTATATCTCTCCCCTTTAGGGTTGAACCTAAGATCTTAGATACCTTGTTTTATGTGGTATCTTGCCCTGTATATTTTAATATTCTTCTTGGACACCCTTGGATTCATGTGATGAGGGTTGTCCCTTCTACTTTTTATCAATGTTTGAAGTTCAAATTTAGAGACCAACTTGTCACCATTTTGGGAAACCCTCATCCATTTCAATATTGTTCAATGGTTGAGCAAGCTCAATCTAATATTAATTTATGTCCATAAGTTTCTTCATATCACATCACCAAGCAACCTTAAAATATAAAGATGAGCGAGGAACCACTAATATTTGTTTCATCATAGGATCAATTCAATCATTTTTTTCAAGAACCTCTTCTTGATATTTCCAAGCTACCACATTCATCAAGGACTATGGGTTTACTCTATAAGAGATGTGAAGTTGATCATATTGGCATGTGTACCTTTATCTTCACATGAGTATCCCTCAAATAAAAGATATGTGGTAGCAACCCTCTTCCTGTAGAGTGTTATTTTGCCCATTGTTACTTATCCCATGATTACCTTCTTCCCAAGAAAATTCTATCTAGTATGGAATGCATAGGTAAAGGTTTGGGGCTACAAATTTAAGGTATTCAAGAGCCTTTGGAGGTTGATCTTTGGCTTGGAATATGTGGAATAGGCTACATCTCTAATAAAAACTATCCTTTACCCTTTTATAATGATGATCACCTCATTAATTATGTTGAATATTTAGATCATAAAGGCTTAGAGTGGAGTGATGAGGATGAGGGACTGCCTTATCCCACTGATATTCTATTTTGCAATGTGGTAACTTTGGTGCATCCTAAGTTAGTTGTGATCCTAGGGGAGTATGTTTAAGGGGATACTCTTTGTGACATGGATCATGAGAATATTCTTTGAAACAACTTCTTCTTTGATGGGTCAGTCCCTTGTGTTGTGCATGTCGAGTCTTCTAGTTCTCAAGGGGACCTTGTTCCTCTATCTCATAAAGACCTTGAGAAATTAGGAGTCTCTCCCCCTTTCATCAAGAAGGATGTAACAGTTAGATTTTACAATGATTTTTGTGCAACAACTCTTGAATAATATGCTATGGATAATCCTATTTGTGATAGAAGGCACAATAAAAATATGTGATGACGATCACTTCAATTTTTTGCACCAATTTGAGTTGCTAGATGAAAAGTGCATTCATGCCTTACAGAATATTTAAGCCTATCAAAATAGGCTCAAGAAATCTTATTTCATGAGATTTTGCAATTATTCTTTTGAGATTCCAATGCTCGTTTTGATCTAAAAGGTAAGTTTCAACCCAATTGGTTAGGTCCCTTTGTCATAATGACTAATTTTGGCTTAGGGGCCTATCATTTACCTTCTTTATATGGTAGAGATATTAAATAACCAATGAACATAATGCATCTAAAGAGATACTATGTATGAATATGCATTTTCATATTATATTTAGCTTAGTTTTCATATTGCATTTGGTTTGCTTGTTTATACTACATGATTGCATATCATATCTTGCATGGTTTTCCTGACATTTTGTTCCACTTTGCATTTTGCTTTTCATATAATTGCATTGTTTCTTGACCATATTTGCATGAATTCTTGTTCATATAGATTTTTGATGATTTCATGAGGATGGCCAGTGATGAAACCTAGTTAGGTCTTAGATCACATGCATTGCACTCATACCAAGTTTTTTATGCCTAGCAAATCCCCAACTTAGGTCCCATATCCATGCATTTTCATCATTGCATTCACCCATTTCTTCTTCTATTTTCTTATCTTATATTCCTTGACCTTGAAAGTATAAAATGGTCGTCAAATTTCTCTCCATGTCAAGGGATATAATTCTTCATCTCTTGTATTTTATTTTTCCTTAAAAGTTTTAAAATTTTCTTATCCTCCCCAAGACAAAGGATATATGTTCCTTCTTCTATTTTCTCATTATTGCTTTGGCTCACACCTAGTGGTAGAAACTGCATGGATATCATTTATGGAATGCATACAACCACTGAATATCTTACACACACCTCTTAGCTATTGAAATTTTAATATGTTTACACACACCATATTTTGCTTCTTGCTTCTCTCTTTCTTTTGTCTTCGTCTAACACACACACACTCACACTAATTTTATCATGCTTTGCTCTACTCATACATATTTTACAAACACCACACCCCTATTAGGTAGTACACATTTTTATAACATCAATCACATATTTTCACCCCACATAGGATAAGATTCAAGGCCAGACACAAGGGGTAACCTCCATCTAAATAATTTGAGAGCATACATTCTAATGGGTATCTCTTCTTCTCTAGCCATTAATGAGCACTACACCCATAGCATGTATCACTTCATACATGTTCATATTTGTGAGCATAACACCCTTTTAGGATAAGCTTCATGACCACACACAAGGGAAAAACTTCATCTCGATCATTTGTGAGCATACATCCTTACAAGGGTTTTGCTCTCATTTTATTTTATTTTTCCCTTTTGATTTTTTGGAGCTATAATTTCTTCTTTTTTAACCCTTATTTCTTCTTTCATTGTTCCTTCTCTCTTATTTTCATCTTTTTTTCTTTCCATCTGCTCATCCATGTATTTCATTTTGCATTTCATTTTAGATTGCATTGTATTTAGTTAGATTCATTCAAGCATTTAATTTATTTAAGATCATCATGCATTGAACTCGTTATGTTTGTGATCATCATGCATCATTAAACAACAAAAACAAATAATAATAATAATAATAATAATAATAATAATAATAATAATAATAATAATAATAATAATTCACATAAATCACAATAAAATAAAGTAATTTTTATTACTCAAAAGCACTAAGTGCATGCTAGCCGATTAGTGTGCCACAATAGAGAGCTTGACACACTCAACCATCCCTAGGGATGCATGCCATAATCAAAATTGATATGTCATCCTAATTCCTACCCTACTTGTGTGAGTATATACCCTTTGCTCTACCTATTGGAGGTGGTGGAGGAGCCATGTTCATATATCGTGAGCCAAATCATGCCTATGACTAGTTGGATAGCACACACTTAGTGCAACAGGCTTGGGTAGGTGGTCTCCCTCACTCTATTGGTTACCTACAATGATAGCCATCCACTCTGTCCAAGCCTATTGCCACTCTCACTCTAGCTAGACCCTCTCCCCTCTAAGGCACTCTACCTTAGTTCTCGTCTTATCCTTATTTACTCAGGCCTAGTCTAGTGTTGTCTGTATGGTGTCCATATTTTCCTTCATAGCCATCCCCATGGCCCATAGTACCTCTGTCTCCCTCACCTGCTCTTCTAGATTTGTAGCTTTGTTAGGTCCTATATGTGTTCTTATAGTGGCAACTCCTATAGTTCCTCCTCCCCCTAATCCAAATATGGTGATCATCCCCCTTATGGTCATCACTATCTCCACCCAAAACTATGCTTAGGCCATTCTTGATAGGAGTGTACCCCTCTATTCCTTCTTTGTGGTCCATCGAGTGGCATCTTAAAGCACTAGATGCACTTTCTTGCTCATAAAAAGGTATCTAAATGTTAGCACTAGTAGGGAGATCCTTGAGGGTGCAATGATCATATACCCAAAGTCCACCTCAACATAATACACCCTTAGATCCAAGTACAATGGGTCATCTAAGTCCTCTGCCCACATCAAGAGTGCCTCTAACTCTTGGTGGATCCCTCACCCTCCTAAGCTAGTAGTACTCAAGATATAGAATCTCTTATACTTGTTCAAACATGTATAGCTCTTGCTTTCCCTTCTTAGTAATAACCAACTGGATCCTCCTCACCTGAGCTAGATCCTCTACATCCTACACCTAGTTAGGGTGTCTATTCCATGATCACCATATGATCTGGTGCTCTCATAACTCATTTTTCACCTATATGCCTAGTGGAAAGACACTAGCATACACCCTGTGCCCATGCTTATAGTGTTGGATCCACCTATATGTTGTTGGTTGCTCAACATTGGGTAATGGCCTTGGTAGTGTATTTTATCTTTGGACTACTATATTATTTCAATACCATAGTGAGAGCAACATCATACAGATTAGCCCTATTTGTTTCTTATAAACGATACCATGCAACATTCTATACAAGCGAGCCAACACATATGGTCCCTATGCAAATATCACTCCCTGATCTCACATTTATATGACTACTCCTACCAATACCCATGGTAGGTATCACCTACTTTTGTGCCACACCAACATCCTCACCACCACCCCATATAGTATAAACTTTAGTACCCTAAATCCATATCGACATGGCATCTCATCAACATGGAATCCACTCTACTAGATCGCATGTGTTGAATCCCTCAATATCGTCTTCGATGCCACCATTGGAACTCATACCATCATCCCCCTAATATGGGTCCTCAATATGTGCCACACATCCTCCAATTTTACGGTCATATCCCCTATTGATAACCAAAATATTGATGATGTTGGATACCATCTCTTTGCTAGAGCGATTAGTAGTGCCCTATCAGGCTCAACATGGGGTTTTTGTGCCAGATGCAGTAGCCTCAAGTTCTCTAGTGTCTCCTTATCTACCATTATGAGATCTCTCATAGCCTCCTTGAGTGTGATTGACTATCACTCTCTACTCTTGAGTACATATAGCTACACAATCAACATAACAATATTCACATATATCATCAGGATCATTATAAAAAAAGTGCATTTTTTTGTAAAATTTACCAAATTCGTGCCCTAAAATGATCGAACATATATTTGGAAAGGGAACTTAACCAAATTCATGCTCCATGATGAATTTTTTAAAATAATGCTTAAAAACACCAAAAAAATAAAAAAAATTGCTAAACATTATTGTTTTGCACCACCCATTCGTCCAAACCTGGCCACCCCTTTTTTGTGTGTGTGTTTACCATTTTCACCCATAGAAGTCTACATATTTCTTTTTATGCATTTATTTGGCTATAAATGCATCAAATAGGGGGAAAATTTAGACGTGGAATATTGACCCATTAAAATGAGTCAATCTTTCCTTAGATCCCTAAAAAGCCACCCAAGCTTACTAAGTGTAAAATTGGGTCTCTTTTACCCTCTTCCTTTGTCCTTTTCTCAGAGCCTTACCAAATTCATGATCGATCCATATGGGGAATGAATTTGGCTTGTCAAATTCACACCTTGTAATTACTAGGCATGAATTTGGCATTCTAGGGTTTTTTCTCTCAAAAACCCCACCCCTCATCGGCATATTTTGGTGTCGGCCCTTGCCCGCGGTGAAATTTTATTTTCCTACCATTTTAACCCTCAAAAATCTTATAAATAGTAGATTGTATTCCCTATTTTACCTCATTTAGATCTAGATAAAAAAATTCTCTTGAGAACCCTAATCTTAGTTTGTTCATTTTCTAAAATGTGCTCTTTTGTAGTGGATTGTTGTTTTGTTGTTTTTTTGCTTTGGTGTTGGCTTTCCTTGGGGATCAAGTGGATTAGTATTTATGATTGGAGAATTAAACCATTATATAGTGTTTCCTTTATCTTCTCATTTATGTTTGCTTCCTATTTCAACTAAATAGGCTCTTTACTTGAATTAATTGTCATTAGCTCTATTTTTCACCATTTTGCATCATATTTTTTTATGTTTTGGGGCCCAAAAAGATCATCTAAACCAAATTCATGCCCCACCCCTATAGGGTGTAAATTTGGCAAGCGATATTCACACCCCCTAATTACAAGGCATGAATTTGGTCAAATAGGACTTGGGGAAAAAATTTTGCTTCCCAAAACCCTAGTTCATTGCTTTCATTTTAGCTTTCTATCACCTACATTTTTTTTCATTTCATTTCATTATTGCATGTCCATTTCATCAAGCTTTTGCTTATTCCAAAGATCAAATATAATTTTATTTTCAAATGGTTAGCTAAAAGGACCAAGAGGGCTTGACTATTGTGCCTCCAAGCTTAGTCACATAGCAACCTAAGTAGACCCCCAAACATTGATCAAATTTTCTAGGGTTTTGTAAGTTATTCATAGGTTTGAAGTTTTTTGGATATTTCTAGATGCAAGTTAAATCTAGGATCAACAATGAAACCAGGTAAGTGCTCTAGTAGATATTTAGGCTATTTGGTGAGTTTTTATCTTTTTTGTTTCAAATTTTGATCATAAAATAAAAATTAAGTACTTGATATTTTATTTCTAGGCATTTGAAAGAGTAAAAGCATATAGTTTAAATCCTAGGGTTAATTATTGTTTTTGCATTATATTAAACCATTGATTAAAATAAAAAGACTTAGTTTATTGCAATTTAGGGTTTAGTTATCTTCAAAAATAAAGAATCATCCTAGGGTTAGTTTGTCTTCTTGTATTTTTGCTTGTCTGGCATTGTTCTTTTATTTCTTTAGCATGGATTTTAGAAAGACCAAACATAGGTGTTTGTTCAATTCACACACTAAAAATATCTATCTCGAACTTGGAGTGAGTTCTTCAACCATTCTTGGTGAACCCTTCAATTCCCAAGCCCTTAAGTGTAGATAATATAACACACCCCCGTGGTCATCTCAGATCCCAACAAATCCAGTCAATAATCGTATGCGATAGGGTAGTTTTCCCCCTCTATAGTTATTTTTTTGTGATATTAGCATACATAGGGTTGTGAAATGGATTTATATTATGATTTTGAAAATATTGAAATAAAGGATTAATACGATAATTATGATGAGAACTAGTGTGATGATAGGATAATCTAACTTCATTGAAGTGGATTCTCTTTTATAATATTTTAGATAAAACTTATTTCTTTTGCCTACAAAAGTTCATCATATGATCATATATTTGAAAATGAGTTGACCATGAGGCCCTTCTTTTGGATCATACTTATCATTAGTTGTTATATCCTCTTCTTCTTCTATGTTCCAATCAATTTGATTATCCTTGTTCCACAAAGGGTTATCATTTGGATCTACAACTTTAATGTATTCCTAAGGGTAGGTATCATAGGATAAGGGAAAGAGGGTTTGAAATTAAACTATTTGAGACACAAAAGACACAAAATTTTATTAAAGCTTTTAAATTTTACAATCTAATCTATACAAACAAATTTATGTGGTCTTGTTTAAGTTTTAAAAAAATAAAAAGGAAAAGGAAAATGTTTCCTAAATTGCCACTAAGGATATTTTCATGTTAGGTTCACCAAAAGTGCAGAGGGAAAAAGCTACGCAGACGATTCTCATCATATCTGCTGGAAGCCAAGGTAACTATGCAGTTAGGCCCTCTCACACTCTGAGGTTTGGGGATTTATGGGTTCACCATGAGTGCTTTTAGGAATCACTCCAAATTTGAGTGGGTTTTTATGTGTTAATTCAAAGACACCTAAGTTTGGCCTCAAAAAGGAATAAAACTATAATAATTAAAAAATACTATAAAATAATGTAGGAAAACAAGAATGCAAACAAACAAAATCTATCCTAAAAATGACACTTCCTTTGCATGCGCACTATTCCTAGGGTACAAGAAGATAAGTTTTATTTATTTTTTAGAAAGGGTTCAAGAGAGATGCATAAAAAAACTAACCTATATGCAAACCTACATGTAATTTATCATTCAATGCCTAAACAAACTTCTCTTTATAACCTAATAAAATTGAATGAATTTTTATTTTCTTAAATTGTTTTCTAAATGTGTTACAATTAATTTTTCTTTGCCAATGAGATACTACAAAAAGCATAAAGAAATAAAAGTGTACAATAAAATACACCAAACAACCAAAATACTAACAAGGTACTTATCATTTTTAGCATTCATCCCTGCATGGAATTCACATCCCAAAACTTGTGACCATGAATCCAATTCCACACCTTGAAAACCATAACCATGAATTTGATCAAACTTGCAAATAAATACAAACACTTGAAAATAAATGTGATTAGTGTTTGGGGGCATTATTAGGCCACTATGAAGGCTAAGCTTGCAGGCCCAAAATTTAAGCCCCCTTGGACCTTTTAGTTGATCGTGCAATAAGAAAGGAATATTAACCTTCTTGGAGATGAAATACAATGTGCAATAGAAAAACTAGGGTTTTACAGAAAGTAGAATAGAATAGAGAAATACAAGATTGAGAATAGAAAGATAACAGGGGCAGAAGAGGCTTACCCCCAAATTATTGTTGGAAATTTTGAGTATATTGTTGTCATTGATGTCAAAGAATTAATGGCATAAGTTAATGACATTGAATGTCATTTATGTCAAGAAGAATAAAGGTTAAGTGGTTTTACTATGGTGGCATTTGCAAAATAAAAAGAAAAAATAATTTATGGTGGCAAAGTTTGTATCCTAAGAAAAGGTCCAAAGGAAAAATTATAACATTTAAATCCTTGAAGATTTAAATAGTTATAATAATTTAAAAAAAAAAATTGAGCACCAAAATTTTATTTGAAAATCAAATGTGTCGACGTTAAGGACCATGTCAAATTTATTATATATAATGCTAAGCCAAGGTAGAAAAATTTAATGAAAAACAGATGCGCCTAAGTTCGTTTTATTTGCAATGGAGGAGAAGACAAAAAGACATTTTCACATATCAAGGTAGGGCACATAATAAGGATAAGAGGACCAGGATTTGGTTCCATCTGGGTAGGTAGCCCAGACGGTAGAACCCATGGCTCTAGGGCATGGCAAAAGAGAGGTCTTTATTTCGAGATGTAGAGGTAGCAACATGATAAAGTTTTTTTTGGAAAACCTCTTGATTTACAGTGGAATTCAGGTATAAAGTACTGTGAGCACCTTTTGGTTTTGTGTGGGTGGCTAGCCTACATGGTGGCCTAGCTGATGGCTAAGGCGCTGGACAATAGGTAGTGCAGGTTTGAATCATGGTGGCAAGCAATAGCAAGGGAATAATTTTTGGAAAATTATTTTGTGCCCAAGTCAAAGGTATGTGTCATGCACTTGTTTAGGGAGACATAAGGAGAAATAATTTTGCTTTTAATTTTTAATCAAAAGGGTTGAAAAGTGGTGGTTTAATTTTTAAATAAAAATATGAAGTGGAGTTCTTGTTAATGCTATAAGGTATGAGATAAAGTGATGCTTTAATGGTCTTTTTGGAAATTTGAAGTGCTTTAATTCATTTGTATCAAGAAGGAGGTATAAGGTGTAAATGAAAAAATTATATGTGTAATTTGTGGCTTTGTTGGATTAAACATTATTTTGCAATATTAGGAGTAATAAGGTGTAAAAGTGGCTTGATAATTTTATTGTATTTATTGCATTATGAAAAGGAATTTTGAAAGGTTTTGTTGAGTTTTAATGCATAATATTTGAAAACAAAAGAAGAGTGATCTTATATCAAATTCAGATTTCATTAAGCATTTTAGAAGGTGAAAATTCATGTGGATGTTTTAAGAAAGTATCTTGCAATCTAACCCTTGAAGTGGCATTAGAAAAATCAGTTATTTGTGAGACAAGTTTTAAAGACATATCTCCATAAGAGAAAATTAAGAGGTATGGGCATATCATCCCTTGTTTAAACTTTTTTGTTGAAGTGAATATTTTTGGAACATAAGGTGGAGATAAAAGGATTTTTTGGTAAGAATTTTTGAAAATATTTGAGTTAGGTTTTGAGACCTACATTGTGCATCTTTGTTGAAAGAAATTGGAAACATTTGTGTTAGGGTTTTTTAGCAAATTGTGCTTCATTGTTTGAATGAATGTGTGAAGCTTTTGAGCATTGGTTTTGAGTGATATTTAAAGTGAATGTGCAAGCATTATAAATCATATTTGTGAAGCAATTGTGTGCATCAGGATGTTAAATGTCATGTGCTAGACTAGACCTACCTTTAAAGAGCAATAAATGTGAGACATGTGAAAGCTACAGACTTAATGATTGAGTAGAACATATTGAGATATTGGAAAGTGCATATCATTCCCTCTATGTTCCAGAGGTTAAAAAAATTATAAGTAGAATTTATCTGTGTGAAAGAGATTTGAGTTGTGTTTTGTATGCAGGATTTGGAGTTATTTGAGTAGGTTTTGTGAGCAGCATTGAAGGCAGATTTGAACAAATATTTTGAGAAGGCTTGAAGGTAGATTTGAACAAGTATTTTGAGAAGGCTTGAAGGTAAATTTGAACAAGTCTTTTAAGAAGGCTTGAAGGCATATTTTTTCAAGTCTTGTGAAGACTTGAAACAAAATTGAGAGTAGATTTGATTTCTGATTTGTTCAAGCTTTGTGTAAGGCTTGAGGCATATTTGAGATAAAATTGAGAGCATGTTTAATTTTTTATTTGTTCAAGTCTTGTGAAGACTTGAAACATGATTGAGAGCAGGTTTGATTGTTTATTTTTTCAATATTTATGTTAAGCCTTGGGGTATATTTGAGATAGAATTGAGAGCAGGTTTACTTGCTAATTTGTTCAAGTCTTATGAAGACTTGAAACAAAATTGAGAGCAGGTTTGATTGCTGATTTTTTCAAGCTTTGTGTTAAGTATTGGGGTAGATTTGAGATAGAATTGAGATCAGGTTTGATTGCTAATTTATTCAAGCCTTATGTTAAGGCTTGTGGCATATTTGAGATAGAATTGAGAGCAAATTTATGAGCAGAGTTAGAGAAAAATAGTGCTAGACTTGGGATAGAGTTTGGTGTAGATTTGTGAGTAGAGTTAGTAGAGTTAGAGTAGATTTGTGCTAGACTTGGGATAGATTTTGGTGTAGATTTGAGATAAATTTGAGAGTAGGCTTTGGAGGTGATAGAACAGAGAGGATAGAGTTCTCCAGTGGATATAGGTCCATCATACAGTGTAGTAGGGACATAGGTCTCCTATGGAAAAATATACACAAGCTAGAGCAGTGGGGGAATAAGTCTTCTAGAAGTTCACCAGATAGAGTAGAGGGTATAAAGTTCTCCTATGGATAGAGATCCATGAACCATAGCAAGGGGAAATAGTTCTCATATGGATTAATATTCATGAACTAGTTGGGGAGATATAGTTCTTTTATGGAGAGAGATCCATGAACTAGTTAAGGAGCTAGAGTTCTCCTAGATCAAGTTCCATGAACCAGAGCAAAGTGGAAAGATTTCTCCTATGGAGAGAGATCCATGAATTAGATTAAATGGGAAATATTTCTCCTATAGAGAGATATCCATAAACTAGAGCAAGGGGATAAAGTTATCATGTGGAGAGATATCCACAAATCAGAGCATAGGGGATTGGTGTCTCCTTTGGAAAGAGGTCCATAAAAATTATAATAGGGAATTGATTCCCAAGAGATTTTTTGATAAAATTTAGAAGAAAATTTTTCTTTGTGGATTATACCACATTAGGTGAACCATGTTAAGTTTGTGTCTCTCTTGTGTGTGATGATTTATGCATTGCTTTGATTACTGATATTGATATTGCCATTAAAAATATTGGATAATATTGTTTGGGAAAGAAAAGTAAAATTTGATCTTATACTATTCACCCTCCCCTCTTGGTATAAGCTTGTTTTATTCAATTAGTATCAGAGTGAGTTCCTTCAAAAAATTCTAACAGCTAAAAGAAAGAAAGTACATGAACACAAATGACATCTCAAAATGGATCTTCATAAAATATGGCACCATTGTTCAATGGGAACAATTATGCTTTCTAGAGCATAAGAATGAAGACTTACTTGATGACACAAGGATATGAGATATTGCAATCCATTGAGTATGGGTTCACACCTAAAACTACTCCTCCCATAGATAAATATGGTAATATGTTACATGTGAATAATGCCAAGGATATGAATAGAATCTTAAGTGGATTACGTGAAGCATAATTTTTAAAAGTTATGCATTGTAAATCAGCAAAAGAGATATGGGAAAAATTGAAGCAAACATATGAGGGAGATAAAAAGGTCAAGATGGCAAAACTACAAAACTACAAGAAAATGTTTTAAAATTTGAATATGGAAGATGAGAAAGGTATTACTACATACTTGCTTCATGTGGATGAAGTTGTTAATACCATGTGTGGATTTGTATTTAAAATTGAAGACTCCAGTGTTTCTTAGAAAGTATTAAGGTCACTTCCTATGAGGTATGATGGAAAGGTTTCAAATATAGAAGAGATGAGAGATATTGAAAATTTTACTATGGATGAGTTACATGGAATTCTCATAGCTTATGAGATGAGAATAGTAAAGGATCCAAACTCCAAGAAAGAGGTGGCTTTCAAAGCATCAAAGAAGATAAAAGATAAGAAACCAGAATCAAGTGGTGAGTCAAGCAGTGATGAAGAAGCTAACTATGGTAGAAGAAATAAGGACTCAAGAAAGCACAAAGGTATGAAAAAAGTGAAATGTTTTAACTATGGTAATTTGGTCACTATGCATCTAATTGCCAGAAGCTGGAAGCAATAGCAGTGAAGAGAAATAGGATCATAAGAAAAAGGAAGGAGGAAAATCCAAGTATGAAAATAAAAATAGGTATGGTCAAGACAAGCATGAAAATAGTTCTTTCAAAGGCACAAGAAGAGTTTCTATGTTAATAAGGTAAGCAAGGATTCAAGTGATAGTGATGAAAGACTCTCATATATTGAAGAAGAAGAGATCCTATCAGATAGTGATGAAAGACTTTCAGATAGTGAAGAAGTAGAGAAAGATTCAAAAAATGAAGAAGGCACAGTGGATCTAGAAGAAAAACTTAATGTTGCTCTTAGATAATTGAAAAAGGTTAGAAAGTAGATTTCAAGACTAAAGACTCAAGTTCAATAATGTGAAGAAGAAAAAGAAAAGCTTCTACAAAACCTGAAAAACTCAAAAACTAAGGCAAGAAAAATTAAAGAGGTCATGAGTAAAAATTTAGAGGCAAAAGAGTTAGAATGTGAAAGATTAGAACATGAGGTAGTTTCACTAAGGATATAAGAACAAATATTCTAAGGACAGGCTACACAATTTTAGGAAAAGTTCAAAAACTTTGGATAATATTATCAATGCACAAAGATCTTCATCTATCAAAATAGGACTTGGTTTTGAAGAAGGAAAAGGGAAACAAGAAGAAGGGTCAAGCTCAAGCTCAAAAGAAGAGGAAATTTTAGAGGAAGAGAGTGAAGAAGAAATTGAGACTTATGAGGATAAGTTGAAGAATAGAAGCTTCAATAAGAAAGAAAACAATGCACAAGCAAGAAAAAATGATCATCATAGAGAAGGCAAAGAAAGGACTAAGAGACCAGAGGGTTCAATACAAGATTTATTCAAAAGACATTGTTTTTCATGTAATAGATTTGGTCACAAGGCTATGCATTGCATGTTTCATGGAAAGAAGAAGTATGGTTTTACTAAGAGGAACTTCAAATATGGACATCTCTTTCAAGGGTATTTCTACTCTTGTAATTGATTTGGTCATAAAGCAATCCACTACAAGGTTCATGCCAGAAATAATTATGGCTTCACCAAGAGGAACTTCAACATATTTGCACCTTCCAAAAACTACAATATTAAGTGTTACAAGTACAATAATCTTGGGCATAAGGCCAAGTGGTGTAGAACAGAGTTTCCAAAATTTCTAGAGACAAGAAAAAATAGGGACACTCAAAAGGATCAAAAGGGTATGTTGAAAATGAAGGTAGACAAAGAAAAGGAGCATTGTATTCTAGGAGTAGAGATACTCCCACCCCAAAATTAATCACCTCAAGGAGAGGAGGTGGGAAGGGGGCTGAGCTAAGAGTCTTATATTTAGCCCCAAAGGAGTCCCTTTGCTATTTATGTCAAAGAGGGAGATATTTGAGTAAGGGGGAGAGCATTCAGTTTAGGGGAGCAATTTCTCAAGGGGAGCATATTTGGAATCAAGTGGTTTGGAAAATGGATTTTTTAGAAAAGGGTTGTCATCAATGACAAAGGGGGAGATTGTTGGAAATTTTGAGTATATTGTTGTCATTGATGTCAAAGAATTAATGGCATAATTTAATGACATTGGTTGTCATTTATGTCAAGGAAAATAAAGGTTAAATGGTTTTACCATGGTGGCATTTGCAAAAGAAAAATAAAAAATGATTTATGGTGGCAAAGTTTTTATCCTAAGAAAAGGTCCAAAGGAAAAACTATAACATTTAAATCCTTGAGGATTTAAATAATTATAATAATTAGAAAAATCAAATCAAGCACCAAAATTTTGTTTGAAAATCAAATACGTCGACATCAAGGACCATGTCAAATTTATTATATATAATGCTAAGCCAAGGTGGAGAAATTTAATGAAAAATGGATGTGCCTAAGTTCGTTCAATTCGTGACGAAGGAGAAGATAACAAGATGTTTTCACATATCAAGTTAGAGTGCATAATAATGATAAGGGGACCAAACTTTGGTTCCATCTAGGTAGGTAGGCCAAATGATAGAACCCATGATGCTAGGGCGTGGTAGAAGAGAGGTCTCGAGTTTGAGACATGACGATAGCAAGGTGATAAAGTTTTGTTTCGAAAACCTTTTTATTTATGGTGAATTTTAGGTATAAACGATAATGAGCATATTTTGGTGTTGTGTGGGTGGCTAGCCCACATGGTGGCCTAGCCAGTGGCTAAGGCACTGGCTAGCAAGAAACACAGGTTTGAATCGTGGTAGTAGACAATAGCAAGGGAATAATTTTTGGAAAATTATTTTGTGCCCAATTCAAAGGTATGTGCCACACACTTGTTTAGGGAGACATAAGGAGAAATAATTTTGCTTTTAATTTTTAATTAAAAGGGTTGAAAAGTGATGGTTTAATTTTTAAATAAAAATATGAAGTGGAGTTCTTGTTAATGCTATAAGGTATGAGATAAAGTGATGCTTTAATGGTATTTTTGGAAATTTGAAGTGCTTTAATTCATTTGTATCAAGAAGGAGGTATAAGGTGTAAATGAAAAATTTATATGTGTAATTTGTGGCTTTGTTGGATTAAACATTATTTTGCAATATTAGGAGTAATAAGGTGTAAAAGTGGCTTGATAATTTTATTGTATTTATTGCATTATGAAAAGGAATTTTGAAAGGTTTTGTTGAGTTTTAATGCATTATATTTGAAAACAAAAGAAGAGTGGTCAAATATCAAATTCAGATTTCATTAAGCATTTTAGAAGGTGAAAACTCATGTGGATGTTTTGAGAAAGTATCTTGCAATCTAACCCTTGAAGTGGCATTAGAAAAATCAGTTATTTATGAGACAAGTTTTGAAGGCATATCTCCATAAGAGAAAATTAAGAGGTATGGGCATATCATCCCTTGTTTAAAGTGTTTTTTTGAAGTGAATATTTTTGGAACATAAGGTGGAGATAAAAGGATTGTTTGGTAAGAATTGTTTAAAATATTTGAGTTAGGTTTTGAGACCTACATTGTGCATCTTTGTTGAAAGAAATTGGAAACATTTGTGTTAGGGTTTTTTAGCAAATTGTGCTTCATTGTTTGAATGAATGTGTGAAGCTTTTGAGCATTGGTTCTGAGTGATATTGAAAGTGAATGTGCAAGCATTAGAAATAATATTTGTGAAGCAAGTGTGTGCATCAGGATTTTAGGTGTCATGTGCTAGACTAGACCTACATTTTATAGAAATACCTACCAAAAGATACAAAACACGAAGCAATTGTATTCAATAATGGAGATGGTATAAATACAATATTTCAGGTGGTTCGGTTGGTTGAACCACCAGTTGGTTGAAACAACCAACTTTCATATGAGCGCTTAAAACACTTTTTAAAATACCCCCCAATAATGAAATATAACATGCATAGTTACATATATGCTAACATCCCCCCTTATTACATTATTGGCAAATACCAAGAGTATTGCAAAATAATTCAAACTTGATTCGTGCAAGTACCTTGGTGAAGATATCTACAACTTGCTCATTATTGGGAATGTAGTGGAGTTGTATTTTATGCTTTGGAACTTCATCCTGAATAAATGACAATGAGTGTCAATGTGCTTGGTGCAATCATGAAAAATCAGATTCTTGACAAGGTTCAAAACACCTTGATTATCGTAAAACAAATGTAGTGGAAGATTCTATGGAAGGTCCATATTTGTAAGAATGTGATGTAGCCATATTATATCATAGACTGCTCCACTAGCTGCATGATATTATTCCTCTATAGATGAAATAGCAACCACCTACTACTTTTTACTATGCCAAGAGATAGGACCAGACCCAAGATGAAAGATATATCCAGAAGTTGATTTTCGATCATCAATAGATCCAACATAGTTAGAGTCCATGTATCCCTGTAGATAAAACTTGTTATTCCTTTTGTATTCCAAGCCAAAATCTATTGTATCATAGACATAATGTAGAAATATTTTTTTTGCTTTCCAATTAATTGCCTTGGGTTCCTGCATGAACCATGAAATATATCCCATAGAAAAACTGAGATTGGGTATGGTATTAGTGAGGTATAGAAGACTTTCGATCAGTTGATGATAGAGAGTGCCATCTACCTTTGGAGATTGATCATATCTAGATAAATTAAGTCTTGCTTCCATTGGAGTAGCTTTTGACTTACAGTCAATCATACGATATTTCTCAACCAAAGTCTTGGCATATTTTTTTCTGTGAAACTCTAATATGATATTTCTTTTGAGTCACTTCTAAACCAAGATAGTAGTGCAGAAACCCTAGATCTATCATTTCAAAATATGTCTTTAGATCATTTTTCATTGTATCAATCATACTATCTAAACTACCTATTATGATCAAATCATCTACGTACAATACCAGAATCACTATGTCAGAACCATTGTTCTTTACATAGAGATTCACATCTGACAAACTTTGTTGGAATCCATGTTGCAATAGGTGACTATCAATTTTGATATACCAGGCTCGAGGAGCTTGTTGTAGCCCATACAACGATTTGATCAACTTATAGACTTTTTTTTCTTGCTCTTTAGCAAAAAATCCTTTTGGTTGGGTCATGTATACTTCTTCTTGTAGATCACCATTAAGAAAGGCACTTTTGACATCCATCTGATGTAGCTTCCACCCAAACTAAGCTACCATGGCACACAATACTCGAATGGTAGTAATTTTTGCCGTAGGGGCAAAAGTCTCTTCATAATATATGCCTTATTTTTTAGCATGATCCCTTTGCAACCAAACAAACTTTATGTTTATTAATCGTACCATCTATTTTATACTTTACTTTGTATACCCACTTACAACCAATGGGTTTCTTTCCTGATGGCATATTTACTAGCTTCCAAGTGTGATTCTTCATGAGATATGTATGCTCTGCTTCCATAGCAACCTTCCATTGAGGCTTACTAAGAGCTTCCTGAGCAGTTGTGGGTTCATTTTCATCCAATGTTGTCAGATATACCCTTTCATCCTCTATATCCATATCTCTATCTTCTGTTGCATCTATGGATAGTTCATAAAACTGATGATAAAGTTCATCAACTTTTGAATATGATGCTTCTACCTTCCTCTACCGAGTGATACTATGAGTACATGGTCGATCTAGAGTCATATCTGGAAGTGAGGTCAATTTAGAATCTCTCGAAGTGTTGGTATACCATTTTGGAATTTTTTTTCTGATAAGATGAAATATCTTGCTTAGGTTCATCATCCTCATGATATACTGCTATAGAGGTATTTTTTTATGTGAAAGTTTCATTAAAAACTACATCTCTACTTATATGTGTTTTCTTGGTTATAAGATCTATCAAGCGATATACTTTTGAATGCTCATCATAACCAAGAAAGATACATTGCAAGGTTTTCTCATCTAACTTCCTCCTTTTCTATTTTGGAATATGCATGAAAGCTTTACATCCAAATACTCTTAGATGAGAAATGGAGGGTTTCTTACCACTCCATGCTTCTTGTGGGGTTTTGCCTTGTAGAGTTCTTGTGGGTGCTCTGTTTAAAAGGTACGATGTTGTATTTACTGCTTCTGCCCAATACTAATCTTCAATATGTGCTCATTTTATCATACATCAAACCATTTCCACAATGGAGCTATTTCTCCTTTCAACCACACCATTCTATTGGGGTGTATATGTTTTTGTCAGTTGTTGCTTTATCCTATGTTATTTCATAAATGATTAAAAATCTTTGGAAGTGTATTTCCCCCTCAATTTGAGTGGAGGGATTTGATGACACAACCAAAATATTTTTCAACAAGTTTCTTGAATTGTCAAAAATATGAAAAAGACTCTAATTTCATTTGGAGGAAGAAAACCCACATTTTTTGGGAGTAATCATCAATGAATAATTGAAAGTATTTATTTCCACAATAACTAGTGGGCATAGGGCCGCAAATATTGGTGTGTACTAAATCCAAAGGTTTCTTAGATTTGGAAGAGCTTGGTTCAAATGGTACCCGATGTTGCTTCCCTGCTAAGCAATCCGAGCAAATTGGTAAGATGGAAGAGAGATGAGGAAGTCCTCTCACCATATCATATTTACTCAACTTGATAAAATATCCTAAACTGAGATGCCCATATCTTCTATGCTAGAGAGAAGTGGCCTCCTTTGTAGTTGTAGCTAGAGCAACATGAGGTGTTGTAAGAGCATCTAGGATGAACAAGCCATGCTTGTAGGAATCGGTTGCAACATGTTTACCTCTGTAGGTTATAAAAAATTTCTTCTTGCCTTTCACCACTCGAAACACAACATCCATTTTTCTATCCAACATCCAAGGAACAAACAACATATTATTGGCTAATTCGAGGACATAGAGGACCTTCTCTATCTAACATTTACCATCTAGAAGAGTAACAAAAACATGTCCTCCAATCACTTGATAGACTTGATCATCAACAATGGTGATGGGCTTTCCCTCTTTCTCCTCAAATGTGTCAAATCATGATTTGTATCTAGTAATATGCTTACTAGCTCCAAAATCAATATACCATACAACATCTATCTGAGAAGATGAAGTATGAGTCATGAGCACCTTGTGTGCTATTTCAGAGTTAGAATATGAATCAGACTCAGAGGAATCTGTGTCTGAATTGGAGTTAGCACAAGCAACATGTCCCTCAGGTTGCTTATGTTTCTTTTTATACTTCTATTTCTCTTTCCCTTTCTTCTTATGAGTTTGTTCATATTTCTACTTGTTCTTGAACCAACACCTGTTGGTGTCATGGTTATTCATATCACAAATCTTACAATATTTATCCTTTTTTTTTATTCTACTTCCCTTTTCCTTTGGAATATGGACCCCCTTTTTGAAATTGCCCTTGTTGCTTACCCCTCTATTGAGTAGAAAGGGCATTATCTGGCACCTCATATTTTTGGACCTGATTTGCTTCCTCAGTCTGGAGCAAATTTACCAACTCCACAAAAGTTACTTGTCTACTAGAAACATTGAGGGAGGTGATCAAAATTTTATAGGAATCTGGAAGTGCTCTCAAGATAACAGAATTCAAGACATCATCATCCACTGGTTTCCCCATAGCATTTAGTTTGGCTTTCAGTTCTGCCACTCTATAGAGGAATAGGTCAACTGTTTCCCCAGAATTCATACTGAGGATGTGTAGTTGAGTTTGAAGGTGTATAATAGTGGACTGATTCTTCCCTTCATACACAGTAAGCAATGAATCCCAGGAATCCTTACTAGTTTTGGCATCACAGATGTGAGGTTGGACCTCATCTGTGGTAGCAAGCAAGAGAAACATAAGGCCCTTTTTGTCATTTTTATCAAATTCTTCTTGAATTGCTCCTGCTATTTGTGGGCACTTTGTAGTTTCAGTCACTACATCCCATAAATATTCCACCTAAAGAATGGCTCTCATTTTTTTCTTCCATGAAAAAAAATTAGGACCTTTTAGAAATTGTAAATCTGAGAGATATTTATGCACAATTTTCATTATGAAAGTTTCTAGGTGAAATAATTTCCCCTCCTGGATTTTGGAATTTTGCAAGAAGGAAGGAAGTGCACACTTGAACCCTTTGTTTTGGTAAAATTTCATAGTGGAAAAAAAACAAGGAATAAGCCAAGAGCTTTACTAAAAAAAACAAAAATTGGCAAGGTGTGTTTAGCAAAATTTGTTTGAAAATTTTGTTGGCAAATTTATGTAGCAACTTTTGGCAATTTTTTTTTTGTTTTAGCAACTTTTTCAAATTGTTGCTAGCAACTTTTTTTTTTTGTTTTGACAACAAAAAATTGTTGTGGGTGGGATTGGAACTCCCAACCTCACATTCTACGCTATGAAGTCCAAACCACCTCGGTTGCACATGGAGGTGAAAACAAAAGCATCCAATGCGCCTTTAATTAAACCTTTGTAGCAAAAACATTTTCATGACTTTTGGTGAGGATGGAACCCCCAATCAAACCGTCTTGAAGAAGATACTAAATCACCTTGACCACACACAAAGGTGACAAGGGCAAAGGAACCGTCACGTTATAGCATCTAATGATAATAATTTTTTTTTTAATTTTTCTTGCAAAATGCGGTGGGGTTGGAACCCTTGACTTCGCCCATCAAGGAAGCAAACCAAACCACGCAGGAAACACATATCATGGGTGAAAGAAGGAACAAGGTGCCTCTTGGTGTCAATGTGAAATAGAGGTTCCTCACTGTGAAACATAGAAACTCTACACCATGAACCTCATGAGCTTTGCATGAACCTCTGCATGAAACCCTGCATGAAACACAATAATTTTTCACACATTTTTGGGAATGTTGCATTCATCAAGTTTTAGAGTTTGTTGAGGGTCACCATGGAATGTTGTTGCCATCGAGTTTAGGGTTTGTGAGTGTTGAAAATCACCACCAAAATTTGTTTGTGCTACATCCTATGAAAAAAAATAAAAAGCTATCTTTCCTTTATCCCATATGCACGAGGGAAGGAAAGAAAGAACAATTTTTATTCGCCTTGTCACACTAAGGCTTTCGATTGCCTTTGGGAAATCAAGCCTTACCCTTATTTTTCCCCCAAGCCTATCTCCACGTGCCACATAGATAGTCAGCCTGGTCAGCCTCGCCCGTGTCCTGCCACATGTCCTAGTCAACTAGGTCAGCCTCAGGGTCGCCCGTGTTCTACCACGTGTCACCACCTGGTTTTAGGTCTCATTCCATGTGTTCGTGGACCAGGTTTTAGGGTCTACCTGGTTCTAGTCTCGCCATGTTTTAGGGTCCATCTAGTTTCCACTACCTTGGTCTTACCTCCCAGCTCCGCTCAGACCACCCTGCTCTGATGTCATATAGAAAGACCTGCTAAAAGATACAAAACATGAAACAATTGTATTCAATAATGGAGATGCTATAAATACAATATTTCAAGTGGTTCGGTTGGTTGAACCACCAGTTGGTTGAAACAACCAACTTTCATATGATTTCTTAAAACACTTTTTAAAATACCCCCCAATAATAAAATATAACATGCATAGTTACATATATGCTAACACCTTTAAAGAGTAATAAATGTGAGACATGTGAAAGTGATAAACTTAATTATTGAGTAGAACATATTGAGATATTGGCAAGTGCATATCATTCTCTATATATTCCAGAGGTTAAACAAATTCTAAGTAGAATTTATCTATGTGAAGAAAGCTTTTTGAAAGATATTTGAGTTGTATTTTGTATGCAAGATTTGGAGTTATTTGAATAGGTTTTGTGAGTAGCATTGAAGGCAGATTTGAACAAGTCTTTTGAGAAGGCTTGAAGGCAGATTTGAACAAGTCATTTGAGAAGGCTTGAAGGCAGATTTGTTCAAGTCTTGTGAAGACTTGAAAAAAAATTAAGAGCAGGTTTGATTTTTTATTTGTTCAAGCTTTATGTTAAGGCTTGGTGTAGATTTAAGAAAATATTAAGAGCAGGTTTAATTACTGATTTGTTCAAGTCTTGTGAAGAATTGAAATAGAATTGAGAGTAAGTTTGATTGTTGATTTTTTCAAGCTTTGTGTTAAGGCTTGGGGCAGATTTGAGATAGAATTGAGAGCAAGTTTAATTGTTTATTTATTCAAGCCTTGTGAAGACTTGAAACAAAATGAAGAGCAGGTTTGATTGTTGATTTTTTCAACCTTTGTGTTAAGGCTTGGGGAAATTTTAAGATATAATTGAGAGCAGGTTTGATTGTTGATTTTTTCAAGCCTTGTGTTAAGGCTTGTGGTAGATTTGAGATAAAATTGAGAGCATATTCATAAGTAGAGTTAAAGCATATTTATGCTAGAATTGTGATAGAGTTTGGTGCAGATTTGTGAGAAGAGTTAGAGTAAATTTGTACTAGACTTGGGAAAGAATTTGGTGCATATTTGAGACAGAGTTGAGAGCATACTTTGGAGGTGATAAATCAAAGGGGAAAAATGTCTCTAGTGGATAGAGGTCCATCATCCAGTGTAGTGGGGATAGAGGTCTCCTGTGGAGAGAGATCCACAAGGTAGAGCAACAGGGGCAAAAGTATTCTAGAATTTCACCAACTAGAGTAGAGGGGATAGAGTTCTTCTATGGATAGAGATCCACAAAATAGAGTAAGGGAAAAGAGTTCTCATATAGATTAATATATGTGAACCAGTTGGGGAGATAGATTTCTTCTATGGAGAGAGATCATGAACTAGTTGAGGAGATAGAGTTCTCCTGGATTAAGTTCCACGAACTAGATAAAATGGGAAAGAGGTATCCTATGGAGAGAGATCCACAAACTAGAGAAATGGGATAGATTTCTCCTATAGAGAGAGATCCACAAATTAGAGCATAGGGGATTGGTGTCTGTTGGACATTTTGAGTAGATGAGTTGTCATTGATGTTGTAACCACCAGAAATGGTCACACCTGATGGCGTATCCTATTGCGATAAATGATAAAAAAAAATATAGCATGCATACAAGAAAAATATATTAACAAAAAATGAAAGAAGAAAAACACTTTATTCCATTGTATTCGCAGTCAAAATCCAATTACAAGTACATCCCTCTTAGGGATAATCATTTTGATACAATATTACAATAGGAATGCGCAATTGTTTCCCTCTTAAGGGTAAGTGTGATTTCCAAATGCCTTTCAGGTGACACGAACTTCTCTAGGGTGGAGGTGCCCTCTTCTTCATGATGGAGAAGGAACTTGATAGTTTTATCTTCTTTGAAATTGTTCCCTGCGGTCAAGAAACAACACAAGTATGTCAAAAATATAGGCAGCCTCTCATATAATGACACCATTAAATATGCATAATAAAGAAAACATAGAAAGTGCTTCTAAGCTATGCAAATCAAATCAAGATTCATATAATATCATAAATAAAAGTAGCAACTACACTATGCATGGATCAGATATATAAAATGAAGCATAAACATGCATAAAGAAACCATTTAAGTCCTAATTGAAGCATAAACATAAATAAGCTAAACTAACCTAAATATATGGTCATAAGTCTACTAAAATGTATTTTAACCATGAAACCAACTAATATAAGCTAGTTAACCATACAAAAATGAAAATAGGAAGGTGGTTATACCTCTACTGCAAACCGTAGCTTTGGTGAGCAGTATGCAGTGTAAACTGTGGCTGACAGCTATGGTTAGCGCTCTGATAGGTTTACCCTCAATTCCAAGGGTAGTGGGCTTAACCTCCTTGTCCAATTGATTTTCAAGGGTCACCTTCGGTGTCCTTTTGATAGGTTTGGTGATTGAATCACTGTGATGGGCCTTCGTTTGCCCAAATTTGCATTTCTTGATCCTCCTAGGATCCTAGGGCATCCATAATGCAATTCATCATGAATCTTGGCAAGTAGGTAGGGGATAAGTGCAATAGCTCTCTCTTAGTATACTTGATTGAGTGTACAATTCAATAGGGCTCCACTGCTCAAATCTCCAATGCTCTCTCTGATCGTATTTCGATAGCGCTTCGCTATCAAAATCCTCTATATCATTGCCCTCATTTGTAGGGGTACTTATAGGATATCCCAGGGCTAGGGGTGGCTTCCTGGAGAAGCCAATATAAAGAAGGGGTGGTTAGGATAGTTGGAATGGAAGCTTTCGCCCTCTAACCACATTCTTCTAGATCAAATGGTCGTTCCAACCGATTTGGCTCGGATGGAAGGCCAAATGAACTTCAGTTAAGACAATAGGTCACAACTATGGTCTAGACTATAAATCATAGGTCTCATACATAGTTCAGCTATAAACCATAGGTTTGGGCTGCGGTTCATAATGATTAGGCCAAGGAGCCCAAATTGAGTCATTAGAACCACTGCTCTATCTTGGAGTTTGTCCAAGATCTTCCATATGGTCTTGTAGCATGTCCATATGAGTAGTCACCCTCGACATGACACATTTTAGGTGTCTATAGATGCCCGTTTTGAGATGCATTGTGAGATTGAACAACGCGGAGCAAAAATAGACCTAAAATTATTTTAAAGGTTCTATGATGATCATTAGTCAGATCAACATTAGATGCCCCAGGTCCAGCAAAAGGATGTGCATCCTGGAATCATTGCTTCAAACTCTTTGGAGGCTTAAACTTGAAAGAGTTTACACTCGTCATCAGAAATTCGAGTAGCTTTGGTGCTATAATAGGAGTTAGGCATATATAACTGAAAGGATGAGAGTTACAAACTAATTATCATATTTGCTATTTTCTCCAAGCAAAGGGGTAAGCTTATTGTAGCACCCTAAAATTAGCACAGTTAATACTTAGTAAAAAGATAAAAATTTGAATTTTAACCCAAAACCACCCGTTACCTGCTCCCCTTATTTTTTGTGCCATTTTTAGGATTTTTTTTACTGTTGGACGATATCATCGCCGATCAGACGAAATCATCCCAGATCTGACAAATTCGTCTAGAACAGAACGTCCAGACGATTTCGTCCCAAAACCAAACTTTCATAATTAGCTTATGTTTCAACAACTTCTCTAACTTGGGCAAAAAGCATGTCTGTGTAGTTAGATTCTCCCCCGTTGGAGATCTCCCAAATTGGGATGATCTCCAACCTCCTAACCTCTCCCTAATCCTATATAAACTGGGATTTTCTTAGTTTATCCCCCTGAACCCCCTGGATGACTGATTTCCTTGCAAATTTAGTTCCTTGTGCATTAGAACATCCTCGCACCATCGTTTGTATTTTGTATTTCAAGTTTTCTTGTAAGAATCTTACTATTTTTCAGCCAAAGCAAGCTCAGATCATCGAAGGCGATTCCAGATGATTTCAGATGATCCTGTCGAGGATCGGCGACGATCTCATATGATTGGAGGTGATCTTGATTGTAGTCTAGATTGGGGGCAATCATAGCCTGAAGTTTACATTTTTCTTATATTTTCTCTTCATTTTCTTATGCATTAACTTGGTTTATTTTATTTCTACATCCTGGAGTTCACCTCATTTAGTATAGATGCATGATAAAGTTAAAACAAATTTTTAAATTAATGCATTTCTTTAAATTGCTATCTAGATCTATCATTTAGGCCAATTTACTATCATTTCTATCATTTTTCCTTGCTTTTGCAGTTGTATTTTTGGTTTTTGGTATCTGTTTCTGTGATTGCAGGTTTCTGATGAATTCATCTGGTGAATTCATCATATCGACGATGATATCATCTGATCTCAGATGATCTACTGAGATCTAAGATGATTCTATGACATTTCAAATGATTACGTATGATTTGAGATGATTTAAACTTCTACAAAACTCAAAATCTACATCAAACATCCGAAATCAGGTATATTTTGTCTCATTTAGCATATTTTTTGTGTTTAGCACTTATTTATGTTCTTTGTATTCATATAAATCAGCATTGGCATATAGAATAGCTTAGATTCATCTTGGCCAAACCTAGGAATTGAATTATTAAAGCACAAAATGAACACATCAAACCTACTCTCAACCTAGGTGTGGAAACTACCACTCAAAAGTTTCCTGGTGAACCCACCATCCATCAAAAATTCACCCTTATACCCTTCCATCGAGAGGTGCGACCTTCCAAGGGCCTCTCAATCTGAGGTATTGTCCCATCCTTCTCTCATTCCCCTTTCGAGCGTGGATCCTATAGCCTGAAGGTAAGGATGCAAAAAATTTGGAGCGATACATTTTTGGTGAACCCGACGTGAAAAATAAAAACCTTTTGAAAACAATCCAAAAAAAAAACATAAATGCATTTAGAATCATCAAAAAAACAATTAAAGATTGCATATCATATTTAGATGGTAGATTATAATAAAATATGAGCTATCACCATTAATGTTGAGAACCAATTAGCAGCCATAGAGATTACTTCTTTTCTTAGAGTATCTCAAACATATAGAGTCCCACCTTTATGGGACGAACTTAATAGGAGATTGAATCTTATTTCATCTAGATCAATCGAACATAGGCAAATCAAGAGGTTTGTCCTAGATAGAATCTTGGATCCTGATCAAATGACCTTATATCATGAACTTCAGAGAGCTTGCCATAGGTGGTTAGCAGATAAAAGAGCCCTTGTGTCTTTCGAGTTGTACACCTTTGAGGAATACTCGACAATGCAGTTGTAGTACATAAATTTCTATCTCATATAGAGGATCAAGAGGTCATTCTTATGGATAGAAAGATATGGAATAGAGTTCCTAGAGCTATGTTATATCAAGAGTATTGCCATGAGCTCTATTTTTACAAGTCAGAGTCAGAAGTAGATAATATCACCATAGCACACTTTGTCAAATTCCTAAAAAACCATTTCCAATTTGAAGAAGAGCATTTCATGACTCCTGATGAACTTGATCCCATCAATGACATTTATAAACTATTTATAGAAAACTAAGCCATTATTTTATTATTTCTTGCATTTAGTGTGTTGTTTGTTGTCTTTATCATCATAAAAACATAAAATCACAAAAAACAAAACAAAAATATAACAAAAATTAAAACGTTTTTCTTTTAAGTATTATAGTAGGTATATAATTAAAATATATACCTCCCAAACTTGTTGCAAACAAATATATAAAAATATATATTTGCTAAAATCTAAGTTTAAGCATAATGACTAGACTTAGGAATGGAAAACAGACTGAAGTAGAAGAATATTGGTTAGGAAAACTAGTAAATAAACCAGATGTCCTTCCTAAAGACCCAATTCAGGAAGAAGGAACACTAGACCAACAAGAAGAAGAGTTTGCTGAAGCAAATGAACAAAGAGAAACTATTAGAAAGGAAGGATCCTCATCCCCTAAAATTTCTCCGGAAGGAGCTGTTACTTTTGAGAACATGGAATATTTTTGGAAGTTCCTCAATACTAATATTGGCGCTCTTAATAGAGCATTCCATATGGAAAAGGATCAAATTAGTGAAACCCAAGCAACCCTAGAAGAAATATATCACACACGCACTAATCCCTTGTCCTTCATTGATCAAGAAAGTGATCAAGCTGGACCATCCAATTTGGATATGACCGCTATAATCCAGAACATGCAACAACAACAGGTTACCCAACCACCTAGAGTGCCTGTTACCAAGCCTAGGCTTATTCCCACACAAAATAAACCTTCATTCACTACTCTATTTTGCAAAGTTATTAATCAACATACCTCAAATCAACAAAAGCCTAAAACAAAACCTAACACCAATTTCCAACAATCTGGGATACAACATAATGCTACTACAAATCTTCTTCATAATACTCTTCCTACCAACCATTTGCATAATAGCAATATAGCATCCAATCCTTACGTCACGCCATCACATGCTCAAATACCACCAAACCAATATGGTGGACAAACTAGTAATCTAGAAGCCATGGTGAAACAGTTAGTCTCCCGCATGGACCAGATAGATCCCTATCGTCCCTCATACAATTATCGAGAGATGTGTAGTCAGCCTTTAGATCCTATAGTTGTAGCACAACCATATCCTAAACACTTTCCTATGCCTGTCCTACCTATATACAAAGGAACCAAAGATCCCATAGAGCATCTTCGTATGTTTAGGATAGCATGTCATGATATATCACATGATGACTTGTTATTACTAAAGATGTTCCCGAAAAGTTTAGGAGGAATGGAATTAGAGTGGTATTATCAACTACCCACTCATTCTTTGAGGAATTTCAAAGAAACCGCCAAGTCTTTTGTTCATCAATTTAGTGCCTACATCGAAAGTCATGTAACCTTTAAATATTTGTACAACTTAAAACAAGACAAAGATGAATGTTTTGCTGATTTTCTAGATCAGTGGAGGTAGTTGATAGGAAAATTACACTTTGTGTTACCTTATCGAGAAATGTTGGATATCTTTATCAATAATTTGCAAGAACAACTATCCTATGAATTATCAACTGCTACCTTGACCACCTTCGATCAGGCTATAGACTTAGCCCGAAGAGTGGAAGATGCTCTCATTAGGAGAGGTCAGCTTAAAAAGAAAGATGATGAGAAAACATCCAAAAATCAATATAAAAATAAACAAGTTGTGGGTGATGGAGTCACCGATAGCAGAAACATTGCCAATGTTAATACTATGAAAACAACAGAGAAGTTCATATTGAAACCTCTTGATAAACCACCTCAAGAATTTACTAGGTTAAATCAACCTCTATCAACCATTCTCCCGTAATTACTAGCACAAGGTTTGATCCAATTACCAAATATTTGGGAACCTGATCCAACTATACCCGGATACAGAGCTTATTTACACTCTGATTTCCACAGAGGACATGGACATGCTACTAACTCTTGTAAAATATTAAAACATAAAATACAAGACCTGATTGATAACAATGAGATGGAGGTGCAATCCTTTCAACCTAAACAAAATCCTCCCAATAATGCTCAAAATAACATCCCCCAAAATTAGAATCAGAATGCCAATCAATCATTGGATATATTTCAACATCCTTTACCAAAGCATGGTAAAGAAGTGGCTAATCAAATTGAGCACCATAATGTTCCCCCTCCTACCCGATATGTAGGAACTATTAGTGGACATTCACCTACTCATGATGTGGAAGTATTTGACACAACTTTATCCATGGTTACGACCAGACCTCTATATAATACTCAGACACCTGATCTTAGTGATGTAGAATATGATACTGAAAGTGACATGGAAATCACCTCAAATCAATCAAATAGCTTTGAAGATGAATCAGATCCTATTCAACCTATCACAAATTCTATGGTTCCAAAAGAACCATTTCCAATAAGAGTCACTACTCGACCATCGTCTCACCAATTACTTTATAATGAACAAGCCATAAATGCTAGACCAAGACCTATTCATCATCTACAAAATAATATTGTCAATACCATCAAAGCTGTTACTAGACAACAAGCTCAAAATTCTCAACAAGATCAAACTCAGAATGATGGATCAGCTCCATTTGTTTTGAAAGTTCCTAATAAATGGAATCATGCACCTAATGTGTTAGTATTACAATGGCACTGAGAGGGGGGGTGAATCAGTGTAGCTCTTTAATCTTGAATCTACAGCTCTTAAAATAACAATAATTAAAAATTATAAATAGATACAGTAAGAATAGCAACAGAGCATCACACAACACAAGATTTAATGAGGTTCACCAATGTGGCTACTCCTAAAAAATGACTGCTTGGACTACCATCCAAATCCAGCCTTTGCAAAGCAAAAACTTCACAAATAATTTTACCAGCACCCACTGGAAGGAGCACCAACCCCTAATTTCTCTGCACCAACAGAAAGGAGCACCAACCCCTGATGACAAGCACCAACTTGGACTTCAAGTCTGAAATTAGAAAATTGATAATAAGATACCTTTGCTTTTGCTAGACCCTAACTAGTCACCTTTGATTCCTCTGCGCACTCTGCTTTTTCTGCGCAAGCACTTCACACACTTTGCTGCACCTCACAGTCATCTTCTCCTTATTGCACACTCTTCTTTCTTCTACGCAAGCACTTCGCACACTCTGCTGCACCTCGTAGTCATCTTCTCCTTATTGCACACTCTGCTTTCTTCTACACAAGCACTTTGCACACTTTGCTGCACCTCACAGTCGTCTTCTCCTTATTGCGCACTCTTCTTTCTTAGAAAAATTCCACACTTTGAAAGATTCGACATGACTTTCTCTCTGCGCTTAGCGACCGTATATCTCACACTTGGATACCATTGAAATTCTCCAAATAGCCCTCCTTTTATAACAAAATTTTCATGAAGAAAACTCTAATCTTAGTCGACTGAAAAACCCAAATCTTAGTCGGCTGTAAACCCTAATCTTAGTCGGATGCAAACCCTAAATTTTGTTGGCTTCCATCGGTCTTCGTCGGCATCAACTGCCCCTACAACTCTTCTGTTGTTGTTGCCACGAAAACACATGTCACAATATCGCGACACTTTTGCCTCCGTACACTTACACTTAGCTTTGGCCCACGAGAATACATGTAGTTATATCACGACACTTTTTTGTCCATACGTTTTCTCTTAGCTTTGGCCCATGAGAATACAACATGTAGCAATATCGCGACACTTTTGCCTTCTTGCTACTTTTCTTGGCTTGCACTCGTGAAAAAATAACATGTCACAAAATCGTGACACTTCTGCCTTCTTGCTTTCTCTCTCCTCATTGAGTCGTGAAAATGCGACATGTCGTGATATTATGACACTTTTTCGTCCGTACGCTTTCTTTTACCTTCAGGTCGCAAAAACGTGACATGTCACGATATCGCGACACTTTTGCTCCTTAGCACTTTTTCTTGCCTTCGGGTCGCAAAAACCCGATATGTCCCAATATCACGACACTTTTTCTCCTTAGCACTTTTTCTTGTCTTTGGGTCGCGAAAATGTGACATGTCACGATATCACGACACTTTTTCTCCTTAGTGATTTTTCTTTCAACATGTCGCAAAATTGCGACACTTTTTCTACTTGCCTCTTTTTCCTCTAGCATGTCACGAAATCATGACACTTTTTCTTCCATACTATATTTCTTGCAATATGTCACGAAATCGTGACACTTTTTCTACTTGCCTTTTTCTTTGCCAACATGTCGCGAAATCACGACAGTTTTTCTAGCTTGCACTTTCTCTTCGAACATGTCGTGAAATCATGACAATTTTTCTTTCTTCTTCTCTCTCTTCCAACATGTCACAAAATCATGATAGTTTTTCTTTCTTCTTCTCTCTCTTCCAACATGTCGCAAAATCGTGACATTTTTTCCATTTGTGTTTTTTTTTGTAGACACCAAAATAGCACCATTCGATTAAGTGACTACAAACACTGATCGCATGCACATACACAGCTTTTAGGGCAGCCTTTAGAGGTCAAACAGTGGTCTTGGCCACTTGCACAGTAGTTCGGAAGATCAAAAAATGAGCAGAGCAAAGTCGGTCGTTCTAGAGCCTTTAACAAACTTCAAAGCCTTCTTCAAGCCAAGCCTTTATCCGCGCCAAGCCTTTTGTCAAAAACCAAGCCCTGGCCGAAGTGTCGCGATATCGCGACACTTTGGGCCCCGACCCAAAGCGGGCCCAAAGTGTCGCGATATCGCGACACTTTGGGCCCCGACCCAAAGCCGGCCCAAAGCGTCGCGATATCGCGACACTTTGGGCCCCGAGCCAAAGCCGGCCCAAAGCGTCGCGATATCGCGACACTTTGGGCCCCGAGCCAAAGCCGGCCCAAAGCGTCGCGATATCGCGACACTTTGGGCCTCAAGCCAAAACGTCACCAAAGTCAAAAGCATGCATTCGACCATCCAAGGAACGACCGCCACGTGGCACCTCTACGTGTCCCTTCTCGAAGAGACCCCATGGCTCACGTAAAACGGCGGACTTCACGCAAATGACATTAATGAGACAAGCGCTCTTAACAAAATATCCGATCCGAGGCCACGCCTCATAACTCGACACGATTTCTCGAGAATCTCCGTGCGAGCCATGTCCCATAATGGCCCGATAAGGATCAAATTTGAGCGGCGCCTACGGATTTAGGGTTTTGAACATTAATGCTCTCAGAGGCCGAACCCTCTATAAAAAACTGGCTCGATACGTAATAAAAGGGACTGCGAAGCATTTTGTTAAGACAACGAAGTGCTGCTCATTTGGATATCCGACTGTATCAATCTAAGTTCACCTTCTTTACATCTGGAATCTCTCACAAATAGAGGTTGTTGGGTGATTCTTAGAAGAGTGAACCGGACTTTCACACCCGACAGTGGATCATTGCATCCCACTAATTCGATGACAACACACAGCCTTAGATCTCGAGCCCATTCCTAGTGGATTGGCGTCGAGACTAAGTGTAAACCAGGGGTGGCCCGCTTGGGCAGCCCATGAACGTTTCTAATTAATGCAATATATGCTGTTCTCTTTTGAAATATATTGCAAAAACTAACAGTATCGAAATAGATTATTCTTTACGCTGTTCAAGTAAACTTTACGTTAGAATATATCGTGTCATACGTTATATGCTCGAATGCGTCTTGCAATACGTTTTATCGAATATTGTCATGCAACACAATGAAGTGCTAACTTGCAGGCAATAGCATTAGAATCGGTTGATTATTTTAATGACTGTCCATGTCTCATGTATTGTGTTGTCTTCAAGTAGAATAAAAATAACGAGTTTACGTTTTACATCCTCGGATATATGGCATTTCGAATGTATACTGTTCTCTGTTCTCGGCAAAAGTTGTAGTTTCACGAAGAGTTGTTTTATTCATGCATCTGATCTATCTTCATATGTATGCTAAAGTCAGAAGGTTCTGCCCTCTTATTACGGGTGCTACTAACGTTCTTCTCGTGTTTCTGAATGCAGGGTAAGCGGTTGAACGCAAGATAGGCAACGGCTAACAAGACTCATTAAACATCAAGCGGCGGCAACACTGTAGCCCGCCCATTTTACATGTGGGCATGCGGAAAGAAATTATTGTTCATCTGTTGTAATAAAAAAATCAGACTATTGTAACCGAGTTGGAATTAATATAAAAAGGCGGTGCTCTTACCTTTTGATATGATTACATCCGTGTTATTACATGCATTAAACTAGTTCTGTTTTTATTGCATCTCGGTGTTTTATTTCCGAAATCTCATGCTTTCAGTGGCGATCACGGTGGGACCGGTTCCCATATTTTTAAAAATCACAGAAGTTAATTAAACTTGTTGTGTCTTGTGCTTAACAGGTACTTCTTTTTAGCCGGAGGTCAGAAACAGCAATTTCGGGCAGAAAGGAGGTAACGATTCTAGCCGTCCATATCATTTTCTGTTGCGAAGTTTCGGGTTATTTCATTTACTGTCATTTTAATTTCTTTTAATTATTACAGTAAGGTAGAAAAGTTTTTCTTAAAAATTTTCTTGCTTTATTTAATTATGTAGCTATCTGCGTAATTATTCATTTAATAATTAAATCTTTTTAATTATTAAAATAAGGTAGAGAAATTTTTCTTAAAGATTTTTCTTGCTTTATTTAATTATGTAGTTATCTGCGTAATTATTCATCTAAAAAAAAAAAAAAAATTTTTTAAAGAAAGGTAGAAAATTTCTTTGCAATTTTTACTTGCTGTTTTCAGTTAGTATTATCTGTCTGGCATAGGGAAAGATTTCTTTTTCAGTTGCCTGTTTCAAATTTGCAAAGTAAAATGAATCCCACACACCACGTGGTACTTTAAACCAAGGCGTTGGTCGTAAAACCCCAACCCTTGAGCAAGACCAAAGGTGGATTCCATTATCACTTTGGCTTGAGATATTGCATCCATTACCTCGATCGCGACTGTTGCTAGACGTAAATCCTGATGAAAGCTGACCGAGTGTTGCTGGGGTGATTCCCATGCATGCGAGGATAAGTCTTCTATGGTAGGTGTCATAAACAGAGCGATTCCCCTTCCGTACCGCCTATGTTCCACGTACCATCTGCTCTCACGTACCTATAGTCTCCCTCACGTAAGGGCGGGTATATAGAGAGGTTGGTATATCGGTCCGGCAATGGTATATTGAAGGGGCGACCATTTATGGGAGTCATATGAGCCAACATTATGCATTTAAACGTTCTTCCAAAATTGCAAAAACAAAACGAAACATCAAAATGCACTAAACCAGTTTAGGACACACTATCAATCCTTAAAAGAGATAATCACGGTTTTGTGTGTGTGTGTGTTCATTTCTGCTTAGTGTGCACAAAAAGACAAATCATCATAAACGAGATAAAATCTGCTTAGACAGTAGAGAGCACCACGACGATGTACACCCGTAGCCAAGCCCAATCAACGGCGGACGCTGTGGAAGGTGCACAAAGGGAGGGCACTAGTCGCCTTCGCTTTAACCCCAAGGATTTGGTCATACCACCTTGGCGGCCTGACACACAAGGTGGTCCCCTCCACACCTTAACGGATAAGGCAGACTATGGGGGTACCCCTTCTGGGAGCACTCCTATTCAGCATAGCACTCAACACACATCCTCCCATGAGGGGTACATCCATAGGAGAGCTCCCTTAGATGCTCGTTATGAGCGGTCACCGCGCGATGAAGCGCTGAGTCAACCTAGGGTTCGACGAGAGGAACCACATGGTTACACTATCCCTCTTTCAACCCCTCCAGTTGTCAGGACTACAAGGACAAATTCAGAGCACAAGGCTCCTCAGGCAAGCCAAGCCAACTCCGTCTGCCAAATCGTGCTCACTTATGAAAGAGAGCATGAGGAAGATTCCTACCTTCCTCAAAAACAATACACATCGCGGGAGCAATACGCCTCCGCACCTGCTAGATATCATGGTCACACTGCGAGGCCAGTGCCTCAGATAAATGCCGCTACCCCCATCAGAGAGAGATGGCCTCTAGAGATCTTGGATCACTACGACCAAGATAGATATGTCAGAGAGGCATCTAGGCCTTCTACACATGAGGCGACAAGACCAACTATCTTAGAATCTATCAAGCATTTCGCGCGTCGGGTGCAACTCACGCAACGTGAGCGAGACCGACTACCGTTAGAGCAATGGTAATATTCTAAATGAAGAGCGCCTTCAGCGCCGGAAGGATGAGTTGTTCCAACACACTATGCAGGAAAGGACTCCAACCCCTCACACACATAAGACAAAACATTATGAGAGGCACAAATCCGAACCTCTTGAGCAAAATAGGGTAGACCACATCGACCCGGCAGTCGCCAAAAAAGTCATCCGCCAAGCTCAAATAACGCAGGTTGAACAAGGTCGCCAGGAGTTAGAAAACTTATACATGCAGCGCAAAGCGGATAAGTTGCGCTATAAACTACCTGAGAAGGCGCCAACCCCTTGCATCCAAAGAGCACAACAATATGAGGAGCACAACCCCCAGGTGCGAGACGAGTCTCTGCGACCTTATCAAGCATCACCCCCAATGCCTCCTAGACATGAGCGAGAGGCCACTCCTATAACCAATAACAAGTGCCTCCCTCAGGAACCCACTTAGGTTCATGGACCACCCTTAGAAAGTCACCAAGAAGCCTCCGAGGAATCGGAGCAAAGAGAAGAGCTGGATGAACTGCCCTACCAAGACATGGGGGTGCTATTCGACTACCCCTCCATAGGTCCCCGGTTTCTCAACATGAACCAATCAAAGCGGAGGAGCTCAAATCTCCCGATCTATGCAAAGAGCTAGAGCACTTAGAGTTGGTGGAGACCAAGATTTTGGAGCTCCCAAGGCCCAACTTACATGAGGCTCTTTTCGAAGAGGATCAACCTCTAACTGTACTCACTGATGATGCAGTCCTCCATATCTCAGAATCTACGGATCCTGATGAGCTATACACATTGTTCGAAGCTTCTGAGGAATCAGAACAAGAAGAAGAGCGGGATGAACAGCCCCACCAAGACATGGGGGGTGCTATTCAGCTACCCCTCCATGAACCCCAAGTTCCTCAACAAGAACAAATCAAAGAGGAGGAGCTCAAATCTCCCGATACATACAAAGTGCTAGAGCACTTAGAGTCGGTAGAGACCAAGATTTTAGAGCTCCCAAGGCCCAACGTACATGAGGCTCTTTTCGAAGAGGATCAACCCCTGGTTGTAGGGCTACCTGATGATACAGTCCTCCATATCTCAGAATCTCCAGATTCTGATGAGCTATACACATTGTCCGAAGGTGAGGATGAAACAGAGATAGCCCACAGCAATCACATACGACAGCATCGACATCCCGTAAATATCGATGAAGCATGTCAAATGATAAACATAATACTAGGGCATGAGTGGCGCATAGACCCAGCCTACCAGCATCACATGTCGATCCCACTCCTTGGGGAAGGTCGCGAGCAACTTCCACCCAGAGATATCATAGCACCATCAGTGTCGAAGGCAGACCCTGTCCTCCTATCCGTGCATAAGGCCGATCCATTCGTGCCAATTCCTACAGAGCCAGATCCGGTGCACAAAGATTGTCAAGTTGGGGGTACCTCTATTCCCTGAAGAGCAAGTGGATTACACCAAATGCTCCAAAGGTGTCCATAAACCCTTTGGTCAAACCAAAATGCTCCAAGGATTATCACAATCTCTTGGTCAAACCCAAAAGCTCCAAGGATTATCGCAATCTCTTGGTCAACCCCAAAAGCTCCAAGGATTATCGCAATCGCTTGGTCAACCCAAAATGCTCCAAGGATTATCACAATCGCTTGGTCAATCCCACAAAGGCTCCAAGGATTCTTGCAATCGCTTGGTCAATACCAAAATGCTCCAAGGATTATCGCAATCGCTTGGTCAATCCCAAATGCTCCAAGGATTATTGCAATCGCTTGGTCAATCCCAAAGGCTCCAAGGATTCTTGCAATCGCTTGGTCAATCCCAAAACGCTCCAAGGATTTCCACAATCACTTGGTCAAAAATCATGAAAATTCAAAAACAACAAAAATCATCAAAAACAACAAAAATTTGCATCTCATTTCTAGGCATATTCAAATTCATCAAATAGAGAATTCTTCTCGCAATTCATCTTCATATTCACCACAATCAATCCATCAAAAATACAAAAATACATAGCTGCATCCAAGCATTGCATCCATACATTGCATATTCATGGTCGTACAGGTCAACGGCACCATAGGCTATCATGGTTCTACTAGTCCATCTTGTTCCACACTGTTCCATTTTACAAAAACAGACAAAAACACCATTCATTTTACCACACTAGAGTCAGTGGTCTTTTAATGTATCAAGAGTTTTTCGTGATCCAATCATCATTTTGCTCTTTAGCAATGAAATGTATCAAGTCAAACAGATTTTACGAAGGTAGAGTTACACTTGCAATACACCTTGTTACGTAACATCCCAACACAAATTAAAACACATAAAAATTCTCGAGTTGTGTGAACGAAGGATGAAACCTGCACGGTAATCCAGGTTACCATAAGCGAAACGGTTATCTTGCTCATCCCCCTATGCGAATGACCCCAAGAATGCTGAGAGTTGGCAAAAGGACAAGCATCCTCCCTACCCAATTCCCTAAGAATCCCAAAGTTGCAAAACGTCAAAAATTTGCAAAATGTCAAAACTTCAAAATTTGACACCCTACAGTGCACATCTCAAAAAGCACAAAGAATAGTGATTATCGTCACTCCATATCCAAATCCCTTGCTCAAGAGAAAAGAAAAACAAATCAAAATAAACAGTGATTATTATCACTATAACGAGCAAGTATCCCAATACAATTGAAGAAAAGAAGGGAGTTGACCTTGAATCCCTGGAACTCTCGACGATTCCGACGGGTCATGAGGCAAGCCTCGATACCGGTTTGGTTGATAGCCTATCGGTCACTGGCGGTAAACTTCTCGCATGACGATATATCTATCACATTAACTTGTGTACAGATCAATGTTTGCATGTGGATGAGCTAGCTTATGGTATCCTGGAGAACACCGCAGATTAATCTAACTACATACAACAAAGGAGTTAGTGGAGCTAATTAGGTGATCCTCAGTACAGGTTCGGTTGAAAGCCCATCTGGCACTGGCGGTATCCTGACAAATACCACATAAATGAACTCAATTGCACACACGGGGATGTGAAATAGCTTGGTCAAAAACAAGTCCGATTCATACCTTGTTCAAAAGTCTTGTAAGATAAAGTACAGTCATGGCTAGTGAGTTAAAACTGTCTGAGTCTCAGAAAACCTTAGCTACATTTCTAAACCAATTGCGCTACTTTTCATCCTTGCAATACCACCAGAAAATACAAAAAGAAGAAACACCACATTTGTACATAGCAAAATAATGGAGTTCTAAACAGTCTATGGTGCCATAACCAAATCTCACCAAGTCCATACATCCATTTCATTTCTGCATATCACATGCATTTGCATTCATCATGCATCCATCAAACTAAATCAACATACAACATTGGTAATTATCATACCATATGCATCCATCCATATCAAGTAGCATGCATCCACCAACATCAATCATTGTGCATAAAATCATGACATCTACGTAAAGAAAGAAAATCAAAACAACAAAAACATCACAAAAATGCAACACAAAAAGAAGCAATAAGCATTGCCGGACACGAGTGCTCTTGCACTCAACCTCTTGGCATAGAAAATCG
Organism: Wollemia nobilis; assembly: GCA_028583015.1. Taxonomy (NCBI): domain Eukaryota; kingdom Viridiplantae; phylum Streptophyta; class Pinopsida; order Araucariales; family Araucariaceae; genus Wollemia; species Wollemia nobilis. The sequence continues at coordinate 2,896,134 of JAQPPZ010000101.1, forward strand.
ATGTCGGGGCTCAAATTCTCATTCTCCTACTTCCCTAAGAAGGCTATCATAGCTGGACCGCTCCACGGGAAGACGGGTTTTTGATGATTTCACCCCATTATGGCATCACCAAAAGGGTTAACACCCACCAAAAATAGGTCCAAATGTCGGGAAATTGCACGTGCTCAAATGGAAAAACATCTAAAGGCACCCTAACCTAAGTCATCTTGGGTCAAGCGACTCGTCGCTTTTCTCACGAAGGTCATTCCCTCATCGATTCGTCGCTTGAGGGGGTAGTCACACTTAGTCACCAATCAACAAGCACACACCCAATCAAGGCAATGACATGCATTCAAAGAATCATTGACAAAGACAATCACGCTCCTGCTTGGGGCAATAAACAAGCAATCATTAAATTGATCAAATACTTGGCATTCCCGAAGCATGAACACAAGGTTCCCCTGTGGATAAAAGGTTACGCCCTTTGCCTAATCATGACTGATCAATGTCCAAGCTCAAGTCACACCTCACCAAAACAGGTTAACACTTGAAATCAAATTCCTTAGCTCGTCAGAAGCAAGGATTCAAGAATGCATGCCCTTTCCATACTTGGGGCATTAAAAGTTGGTTAGGTTACCAAGAAACCCTAATCATTAGTGCTTTGGTCGTATATTTTTGCTCAGCACTGCGTCACCCGCAGCGCTTCCCAAAAAGGGGCATCTGTAGACACCAAAACAGCACCATTTCGATTAAGTGATTACAAACATTGATCGCATGCACATACATAGCTTTTAGGGCAGCCCTTAGAGGTCAAATAGTGGTCTTAACCACTTGCACAACAGTTCGGAAGATCAGAAAATGAGCAGAGCAAAGTCGGTCGTTCTAGAGCCTTTAACAAACTTCAAAGCCTTCTTCAAGCCAAGCCTTTATCCGCGCCAAGCCTTTTGTCCTGGCCGAAGTGTCGCGATATCGCGACACTTTGGGCCCACCAAGCGGGCCCAAAGTGTCGCGATATCGCGACACTTTGGGCCCCGACACAAAGCGGGCCCAAAGTGTCGCGATATCGCGACACTTTGGGCCCCGACCAAAGCCGGCCCAAAGCGTCGCGATATCGCGACACTTTGGGCCCCGAGCCAAAGCCGGCCCAAAGCGTCGCGATATCGCGACACTTTGGGCCCCGAGCCAAAGCCGGCCCAAAGCGTCGCGATATCGCGACACTTTGGGCCTCAAGCCACACGGCCAAAGTCAAAGCGGACACGTCACCAAAGTCAAAACCATGCATTCAACCATCCAAGGAACGACCGCCACGTGGCACCTCTACGTGTCCCTTCTCGAAGAGACCCCATGGCTCAGTAAAACGGTGGATTAAACGACGAACATTAATGAGACAAGCGGTTTTAAAAAATATCCGATCCGAGGCCATGCCTCATAGCTCGACACGATCTAGCGGATCTCAGTGCGAGCCAGGTCCCATAATGGCCCGATAAGGATCAAATTTGAGCGGCGCCTACGAATTTAGGGTTTTGAACATTAATGCTCTCAGAGGCCGAACCCTCTATAAAAAACCGGCTCGATACAATATATTAAAGAAGACTGCGAAGCATTTTGTTAAGACAACGAAGTGTTGCTCATTTGGATATCCGACTGTATCAATCTAAGTTCACCTTCTTTACATCTGGAATCTCTCACAAATAGAGGTTGGTGGGTGATTCTTAGAAGAGTGAACCGGACTTTCACACCCGACAGTGGATCATTGCATTCCACTAATTCGACGACAACACATAGCCTTAGATCTCGAGCCCATTCCTAGTGGATTGGCGTCGAGACTAAGTGTAAACCAGGGGTGGCCCGCTTGGGCAGCCCATGAACGTTTCTAATTAATGCAATATATGCTGTTCTCTTTTGAAATATATTGCAAAAACTAACAGTATCGAAATAGATTATTCTTTACGCTGTTCAAGTAAACTTTACGTTAGAATATATCGTGTCATACGTTATATGCTCGAATGCGTCTTGCAATACGTTTTATCGAATATTGTCATGCAACACAATGAAGTGCTAACTTGCAGGCAACAGCATTAGAATCGGTTGATTATTTTAATGACTGTCCATGTCTCATGTATTGTGCTGTCTTCAAGTAGAATAAAAATAACAATTTACGTTTTACATCCTCAGATATATGCCATTTCGAATGTATACTGTTCTCTGTTCTCGGCAAAAGTTGCGGTTTCACGAAGAGTTGTTTTATTCATGCATCTGATCTATCTTCATATGTATGCTAAAGTCGGAAGGTTCTGCCCTCTTATTACAGGTGCTACTAACGTTCTTCTCGTGTTTCTGAATGCAGGGTAAGCGGCTGAACGCAAGATAGGCAACGGCTAACAAGACTCATTAAACATCAAGCGGCGGCAACACTACAGCCCGCCCATTTTACATGTGGGCATGCGGAAAGAAATTACTGTTCATCTGTTGTAATAAAAAAATCAGACTATTGTAACCGAGTTGGAATTAATATAAAAAGGCGGTGCTCTTACCTTTTGATATGATTACATCCGTGTTATTACATGCATTAAACTAGTTCTATTTTTATTGCATCTCGGTGTTTTATTTCCGAAATCTCATGCTTTCATTTTTCTTTCCAACATGTCACGAAATCACGACAGTTTTTCTTGTTGTTTCTCTCTTCCAACATGTCACGAAATCACGACAGTTTTTCCACTTGTGTTTTTTTCTTTCCAACATGTAGCAAAATCACGACAGTTTCTCCTGCTGTTTCTCTCTCTTTCAACATGTCGCGAAATCATGACAGTTTTTCCACTTGTGTTTTTTTCTTTCCAACATGTTGTGAAATCGTGATAGTTTTTCCTCTTTTTTCTCTCTCTTCAAACATGTCGTGAAATCGTGACAGTTTTTCTTGCCTGTTGTATATGTCATGATATCGCGACACTTTTCTTACTTGTATTTTTCTTTGATATTTTGCAAGTGGTCCACTTCGATCTTCTTGGAAAATCATTGTACATACTCTGAGTAACCTTTGAACTCCTGTCTTCTACATCTGACTAGCCATTGAACTTCCTATCCACTGCATCAACAGATCTATCTGAATGTGTTGACAACAATGACAATACTGATGTTGCACCTTGCTCAACAATCTCCTCCTTTGGAATTTTTGGCAACACGTTTGTAGTTTCCTGTAACTCTTCTCCCCCTTTGACAATAATACCAAAGGGCTACTACAGACTCCCCCTGAGTCCATGCACAACATTCTTAGGCACAATTTATTACACTTAGCAAAAATCATGAACATGAGCACAAAGATAATCAAATACTTAAATGCTCCCCTTGAGAATGTGATCCCTGTAGCTAGTCAATTCTTGGGAAGAGTGACCACTCCCAGTTTATTTCGAAGATACTCAAAAACTTCCTTTGGCAATGGTTTCATAAAGATATCTGCTACTTGTTCTGTGGTTGGAACAAAATCCAACTTAACCTCACCTTCTGCAACTTTCTCCTTCAAAAAATGATATCTGATAGCAATGTGCTTTGTGCATGAATGCATAACTGGATTCTTGGAGATGTTAATGGCATTGGTGTTATCACACTTAACTGATATTGGCTCACTGAAACTAATACCAAAATATTTCAAGGTTTGCTTCATCCACAATACCTGTGTACAACATGTTGTCGTTGCAATATATTCTTCTTCTACGATCGATAAAGAAACTGACTCTTGTTTCTTACTATGCCATGCGACTAATCTGTCTCCAAGATAGAATGCACCTCCACTGGTACTTTTTCTATCATCTACACATCCTGCCCAATATGCATCTGAATATGAAATAAGGGTGAAATATTTACCTTTAGGATACCATAAGCCATACTCCATTATACCCTTAAGATACCGAAGAATCCTTTTCACTGCTGTTACATGAGTCTCCTTAGGATTAGCTTGAAATCGTGCTACCATGCATACTACCTGTAAAATATCCGGTCTAGTAGTTGTCAGGTACAGTAAGATTCCAATCATGGATCTATACATGGTTTGATCAACAGGTGGAGATTTTTCATCCTTGCTCAACTTACAGCCTATCGTCATGGGAGTGCTAACTGGCTTATAGTCCTCCATTGTGAACCTTTTTAGCATCTCTTTTACATATTTAACTTGAGAAATGAATATGCCCTTCCTACTTTGATTAACTTGCAATCCGAGGAAATATGACAGTTCTCCAATCATTGACATTTCAAATTATTTCTGCATCTTATTTGCTAAGTCCTTGCATGACTCATATTTGCTGCTACCAAATATGATATCATCTACATAGACAACAAGAACAATAAGATGCCCATTTTTTGTTTTGACATACAGATTGCTATCCACCATACCTTTCTTGAACCTTTGTTGAGTGAGATAGTTTTCTAGCATTGCATACCATGCTTGGGGTGCCTGTTTTAAGCCATATAAAGTTTTCTTCAACTTGCAAACAAGTTTGGTATTATCACCAAGTTGGAAACCATCTGGTTGCTCAATGTAAACTTCTTATTCAAGTTTCCCATTTAAAAATGCTGATTTCACATCCATTTGATAAAATTTGAAATTCTTGTAGACTGCTAAAGCTAGAAACATTTTGATTGCCTCTAGTCTAGCTACTGGTGCAAAAGTTTCCTCAAAGTCAATGCCTTCAACTTGTGCATAGCCCTTACAAACTAATATTGCTTTATTTCTGACTACATGTCTATCTTCATTCAATTTGTTTCAAAAAATTCATTTGGTTCCGATGATATTTTTATTTACAGGTCTAGGCACTAGCTCCCAAGTGTCGTTTTTCTCTATATGATCTAATTCTTCATTTATTGCTTTCATCCAGCTTTCATCTTTGCTTGCATCATCAATATTTTTGGGCTCAATGCTGGATAGTAGAGAGTAGTTACTTACTGCTCTTCTTCTTGTCTGAACTCCACCTTTGGGATCTCCAATTATTTGCTCTCTAGGATGATTTCTCTGCCAGCTACCTGTTTTGAATTTCTTATTCTCTTCCATTTTTGAATCATAATTTAAATCATCTGAGTCAATTTCCTGTATCTTCTCCACTTTGTTTTCATCTCCTTCAATAACCTCTTCATAAATAGGGTAGTTCGTTTCATAGCTAATTACTTGTTCTCTACCTTCATCAAATTTAACATCGACACTATCCACAATTTTCTTTAGCCTTTTGTTGTAGCATTTGTAAGATTTGCTTTTTGATGAATATTTGACAAAAATACCTTCATCTGCTCTATCTTCAAACTTACCAAGATTATCTTCAGTTCTTTTGATGTAGCACTTGCTGCCAAAAACTTTGAGATACTTTGTTGTTGCCCTTTTTCCGAACCACAACTCATAAGGAGTTTTATTTTCATGTGTTCTCAACATGTACCTATTTTGGATATACACTATAGTGTGTATTGCGTCTTTCCAAAATCTGTCTGCTACTCTGCTTTTAGCTAGCATAGTTCGTGCCATTTCCTGCACTGCCTTGTTCTTTATTTCTACTACTCCATTCTGCTGAGGTGTCTTGGCTGCTGAAAAATGTCTCTTAATACAGTACTCTGAAAACTCCTATGAAATGAATTCTCCTCCTTTATCTGATCTTAGACATTTGATCCTCTTTCTTGTTTCATTCTCTACTAGGTTTGAACATATCAAAGGCTTCTAATTTATGTTTCAAGAAAAATATCCATGTCATTCTAGAATAATCATCAATGCACATCATAAAATATTTGTCACCATTTATGCTTTGTGTTCTCATGGGACCACATAAATCAGTGTGTATTAGTTCTAGAGGTTTGCTTGTGTAGTACTCTTTGGTTTTGAATGAGACTCTAGTTTGCTTCCTTTTTTGACATGAAGCACAGATGCTATTTGTAGGTTTGCTGATGGTTGGGATATCTCTCACTGCCATTTTTGAGGTGATCTTTAGAAGATTATTGAAACTAATATGACCAAGTCTCTTGTGCCACAACCAATTTTCTTCTTCCTATACAATAAAGCAAGTCCCTTTTGAAGTCTCTAAGAGCGTGTACAAGTTACCAGATGTTCTTGACCTTGTTGCTATCAATTTTCCACTGTTTGTTTTTTTGACTTCACAACCCTGCTTCATAAAGACTACTTCATGACCTTTATCATAGATCTGACTTACACTCAATAAATTATGTTTCAACCCATCCACAAATAAGACTTCTTCTAATTTAATCCTTCCATCACTGATTTTGACTGAGCCTTTGCCCACTATCTTAGCTCCATCATTATTTCCAAATTTTATTGATCCTCCTTCATATTTCTGTAACTTTTCAAATTTTTGTTTGTCACCTGTCATATGACAAAGTATTTTTGTAACTGATTTGATGTAAAAGTATTTCTACAATTTCTTGCAATATGCCCAAAATTATGACAGTTATAACATTCTACTATATAATTCATTAGAGGAGAAAAAACATTTCTACTGGTGAAATTCCTTGGTCTTACATTATATTTGCAGTCTAAGATTTTATGCCCATAGCCATTGCATTTAAAATAGAAACCAAATAAATGATAATTGAACCTAGGAGATGGTATTTGCCATGTTTCCGTAGGAGCCATAGGTCTTCTTCTTCTTTGATGTGAGACATTGGTGAATCCATCATTGTCAGTTTTCTTTTTGTGCCTGGCATTGATGCTTTCTTTTGCATGAGGCATTTTTCCTTGATCAACCTGTCTCTTAGCTTCATTCTTTGTGGATTCTGTATTTCTAGCCTTTGATCCACTTGATGATTCTCCTTCGATGAAACCCAGACCAAATTTGATGCCTGCAGGTCTTTGGTCATTTATGATCTTATCCAGCTTCATAGAAATTTCTTCATGTTTGTGATAACAACTGATTTTCTTATTCATCTCTTCTAGATGCATTCTTAAACCAACAATCTCTTCTTCTAACTTGCTGCAAAGATCTATTTTCATAGTTAATTGTACTTTGAGATCTTCAGAGATTTTCTTAGATTCTTCTATCTATACTTTTAAGCTAGTTATGATTCCATTTGTATCCTCAATATTTCTTGATAGTTTCTTATTCTTTTTCTTTTCTATCTCCCACTCTTCAAGTGCAGATATCAACTCACCCTCCAAGTCTATTTCAACCTTGATATTTTCACCACAAAATTCAGAGGTCACTCCTTCTTTTTCTTATTTAACTTCTTCAAATGCCATAAAAAGAGCTTCATATATTTCTTCTTCAAACTCTTCACCGGAGCTATTTTCTGATGAACTAACATTCTTGGATATGAAACTTTTATTTTTGAAGTTGCCTTTTCTAAAATTTGTTTTCATCTTCCAGTCACTTCTTTCTTGGTGGGATCCTTCATCATTTTTGTTCTTCTATTTCAGTGGACATTTAGTTGCAAAATGCCCAACACCTCCACAGTTGAAGCATTTAAATGGAAAATTCCCTTTGTATTTTACTTTCCCCTTTTTCAGTTTTCTAACAAAGTTTGCTTCCATTTCATCTGATGTCTCTTCTTCCTCGAAATCTTATTTTGTGTTTTTATTTTTAAGGGCTTTGAAAGTTGCTTCTCTGTCAGTGGGTTTAGATCTTCCTATCCTCATCCCATATGCAGTTAAAGAACCATACATTTCATCTATACTAAAAATTTTTAGATTTTTTGCTTCTTCTATCGCTGAGACTTTGGAATCAAACCTTTGAGGAAGAGATCTTAATACCTTTTTCACGACAGCAGAGTCATTGATATCCTCACCGAGTCCTCTAATCTCATTGATGATTCCATTAACTCTCAACATGAATGCCTCAATGTTTTCATTGTTATTCATATTCAATGCTTTGAACTGAGCTCGATGTGTCTGTAACTTGGCTTCTTTGATCTTATCATCTCCTTCATGAACACTCTTCAGTTTGTCCCATATTTCTTTTGCCGATTTATAGTTCATGACTTTTACTAGTTCACTGTCTGCTAATCCACACAAGATGGCATTCTTTGCTTTCAAATTATTCTCAAATAGTTTATTTTCATCTGCTTCTTTTGGAGGAGTGGTAGGAGTTGTGTATCCACTAACTACTAAATTCTAGATGTCGTATCCCAAGGCACAGAGATATGTCTGCATCCTGACTCTCCATAATGCATAGTTAGATCCATAAAACAGTGGTGCTTTGTTTGATGAGAAGCCTTCACCACCTGCCATTGTGTCACTTCCAAGATCACCCTAGCTGGTTAAGCTTTTATAGGGACTTAGCTTTGATACTAATTGTTAGTCTTACAATGGCACTAAGAGGGGGGGTGAATCAGTGTAGCTCTTTAATATTGAATCTACAACTCTTAAAACAGCAGCAATTAAAACTTATAAATGAATATAGTAAGAATAGAAATAGAGCATCACACAACACAATATTTAACGAGGTTAACCAATGTGGTTACTCCTCAAAAATGACTACTTGGACTACCATCCAAATCTAGCATTTGCAAAGCAACAACTTTACAAACAATTTTACCAGCACCCATTGGAAGGAGCACCAACCCCTGATTTCTCTGCACCAAAAGAAAGGAGCACCAACCCTTGATGCCAAGCACCAACTTGGACTTCAAGTATGAAACTAGAAGATTGATAATAAGATACATTTGCTTTTGCTAGACCCTGACTAGTCACCTTTGATTCCTCTACACACTCTGCTTTTTCTGTGCAAGCACTTCGCACACTCTGCTGCACCTTGCAATCATCTTCTCCTTGTTGTGCACTCTACTTTCTTTTGCGCAAGCACTTTGCACACTCTACTACACCTCACAGTCATCTTCTCCTTTTTGTGCACTCTACTTTCTTCTACACAAGCACTTTGTACACTTTGCTGCACCTCGTAGTCGTCTTCTCCTTGTTGTGCACTCTACTTTCTTAGAAAAATTCCACACTTCAAAATATTCGACATGACTTGCTCTCTACGCTCAGTGATCGTATATCACACACTTGGATACCATTCAAATTATCTAAACAACCCTCCTTTTATAACAAACTTTTCATGAAGAAAACTCTAATCTTAGTCGACTGAAAAACCCAAATCTTAGTCGACTACAAACCCTAATCTTAGTCGACTGCAAACCCTAAATTTCATCGGCTTCCATCGGTCTTCGTCGGCCTCAACTGCCCCTACAACTCTTCTGTCGTTGTTGCCATGAAAACACATGTCACGATATCGCGACACTTTTGCCTCCGTACACTTACACTTAGCTTTGGCCCGCGAGAATACAACATGTAGCGATATCGTGACACTTTTTCATCCATACACTTTCTCTTAGATTTGGCCAATGAGAATACAACATGTAGCGATATCACGACACTTTTACCTTCTTGCTACTTTTCTTGGCTTGCACCCGCGAAAACATAACATGTCACGAAATCGTGACACTTCTACCTTCTTACTTTCTCTCTCCTCATTGAGTCACGAAAATGCGACATGTCGCGATATCATGACACTTTTTCATCTGTACGCTTTCTCTTGCCTTCAGGTCATGAAAACATGACATGTCGCGATATCGTGACACTTTTTCTCCTTAGCGCTTTTTCTTGCCTTCGGGTTGCGAAAACCTGGCATGTCACGATATCGCAACACTTTTTCTCCTTAGCACTTTTTCTTGTCTTTGGGTCACGAAAACGTGACATGTCACGATATCATGACACTTTTTCTCCTTAGTGCTTTTTCTTTCAACATGTCACAAAATTGCAACACTTTTTCTACTTGCCTCTTTTTCCTCCAGCATGTCGTGAAATCGTGACACTTTTTCTTCCGTACTATCTTTCTTGCAATATGTCGTGAAATCGCAACACTTTTTCTACTTGCCTTTTTCTTTGCCAACATGTCGTGAAATCACGACAATTTTTCTAGCTTGCAACTTTCTCTTCAAATATGTTGCGAAATCATGATAGTTTTTCTTTCTTCTTCTCTCTCTTCCAACATGTCACGAAATTGTGACAGTTTTTCTTTTTTCTTCTCTCTCTTCCAACATGTTGTGAAATCGTGACAGTTTTTCTTTCTTCTTCTCTCTCTTCCAACATGTCACGAAATCATGACAGTTTTTCCACTTGTGTTTTTTTCTTTCCAACATGTTGCAAAATCGTGACAGTTTTTCCTATTGTTTCTCTCTCTTCCAACATGTCGCGAAATCGTGACAGTTTTTCCACTTGTGTTTTTTCTTTCCAACATGTCACAAAATCGCGATAGTTTCTCCTGTTGTTTCTCTCTCTTTCAACATGTCACGAAATCGCGATAGTTTTTCCACTTGTGTTTTTTTCTTTCCAACATGTCGCGAAATCGCGACAGTTTTTCCTCCTTTTTCTCTCTCTTCAAACATGTCATGAAATCATGACAGTTTTTCTTGCCTATTGTATATGTCGCGATATCGCGACACTTTTCTTACTTGTCTTTTTCTTTGATCTTTTGCAAGTGGTCCACTTCGGTATTCTTGGAAAATCACTGTACATATTTTGAGTAACCTTTGAACTCCTCTCTTCTGCATCTGACTAGCCATTGAACTTCCTATTCACTGCATCAACAGATCTATATGACTGTGTTGAAAACAATGACAATACTGATGCTGCACCTTGCTCAACATAATGTTCAACCTAAACCTCCTTATAATATTAATGAACAATTATCAAATACCACAGCTAGAATTTCCCTTTTGGACCTTTTAAAATCTTCTCCTACACATAGGGATGAGTTAATGCTCACATTAAGCCAAATGATGGTACCACAAAATATTCAACCTGAAGCCATGGCCAATACTATAATAACTCGTGAAGTCGATTGTATTGACTTCTGGATAGAGACATACCTCAACATAGTTTACATAAGGATAACCCCTTATATATTACTGCCCTAATTGGAGATGTAGCAGTTAAACGAGTCTTGATTGATAACGGTTCATCTTTAAACATTTGCACTTTTGACTTCTACCAAATATTTGGGTTTAGAAGTGACGAAATGAAAAGAACTGATATGATCATAAAAGCCTTCAATGACGAAACACAAGAAACGTGTGGAGTTATTACTATACCATTGCAAGTTGGTCCTAGAACCTTAGACACGACCATGTTTATTGTACATTGCCCTGCATCGTACAATATACTCTTGGGTCACCCTTGGATCAACGCGATGCGAGCTGTTCCCTCAACTTTACATCAGTGTGTTAAATTCAAATTTAAAAATCAGTTGGTTACCATTCATGGTGATCCCAGACCCTTTGATATGTGTGCTTTGGTAGAACCTGTTGGAGTTCAATTTTGCCCTGCTTTATCATCCACACATCCTAATTCTCATCAACCATCTAAACGTGTGAAACACACACCCATAACATCATCTACTTTTTCTCCATCAACTCTACCTCTACATATAGTTCAACCATCTTCCGAACAAACCACATTAGGACTTTCAAAAGATCCTAAACCCACAACCAATGCTTCTTGTTTTACTCCTATAACTTCCATACCTATAGACCCATCCATCGACATCTCTATAACATCTACATCCACTAAAGGCATACTTTTTGCATCCGACGATGTAGGAAATGTTCCTTCTACCTCTTATGCTCTTACTGATGAGCTCTTACCCGATTTATCTAAAATTCTTATATAAAAAAAAACAAACGTTGCTATGCAAGATTCCCTTATTTTAAATAAATTGCCGCCCTCTCCTTGCACCTTGGGCCTCCCACAACCTATGGGAAGTATTTACCAAGTTGGGAGTTGCGCTTTTATTTATAAGGGATATGACTGGGGAAGAATACCTAGAAACATCAAGACACATTATGATGGATATGCTCGATGTTATTTTGCTAATGAGTATATTAAAGCTAAGCCTATAATGCTTAAATTGGGATATAAAGGGAAAGGTTTGGGACCTTCCCAAAATGGTATGAAAGAACCTTTTGAGGTAGAACCATGGCCTACCTCGATGTGGTGTGGGCCTATTTCCTAGTAAAGGTCAGCCCTTCCCATTTGAGGATGATGACCATCTCATATCTTACCAAGATTATTTGGATGAACGTGATCCTTTGCATTTAATAAATAAGCCATTTACATGTAATATGCTCTCCATAGCTTACCCTCAGATGATCGTTGAATTCGATGATGAGTTGGAGGGAGATATTTTCCATGATGTCTCCATTGAGGAATTATTACATAATGGATTTTATTTCGATGGCTCTATACCTAGTATAGCCCAGCTTGAGGCCACGACTCCTCAAGATGAATTATCCAAGCTAACCTTGGAAGAATTACAAGAATTGGGTGTTTCACCCGCCCCACCTAATTTTGAGAGAGATCTACACATGGAAGTAGAGAATGTCATAAAAATTAACATTGGAACCAATGATAACCCTCACATAATCAACATTGGATCAGAATTAAGTCAAGAAAAACAAGATAAATACATTGCATTTCTTAAAGAATATGTAGACATTTTTGCTTGGACATATGAAGATATGCCAGGATTAGACCCTTCTATAGTTATGCATCACCTAGTAGTCCATCCGGATGCTAAACCTGTTAAACAAAAACTTAGAAAAATGCATCCTAAAGTGGCCTTACTAGTCAAAGCGGAATTAGAAAAACTCTTGAAGGTTATTTTTATACAAGCCATTGATTATGCTGAATGGATCTCGAATGTAGTTCCAGTAACTAAGAAAGAAGCTACCAAAGTTAGGGTTTGCATAGACTTTAGAGATATCAATGTTGCATGCCCTAAAGATGATTTTCCTCTTCCCAACATGGATCAGATCATTGAATTTACTACTGGGAGTGGAATGATATCCCTCATGGATGGATTTTTTGGTTATAATCAGATCAGGATAGCTCCTGAAGATCAGGCTAAAACAACCTTTATTACCCCTTGGGGAACCTTTTGTTGGAAAGTGATGCCATTCGGTTTGAAGAATGCAGGTGCAACTTATCAACGAGCCATGACTTATATCTTTCATGATATGATGCATGATATTCTACATGATTATGTAGACGATATTATAGCTCGTTCCACTAAAGAAGATGATCATTTAGATGACTTGAGAAAAGTCTTTGATCGGTTAAGGGAATATCTTATCCGACTGAATCCAGCTAAATGTATATTCGGAGTTAAGTCCGATAAATTATTGGGGGTTATAGTTTCTTTACGTGGCATCAAAATTGACCCTCTCAAGATCGCGGCTATCACTGATATGCCCACACCCACAAATATATCTGAATTACGAAGTCTACAAGGTAAACTTCAAGCTATTCGTCGCTTTGTCGATAAGTTGGCAGACAAAATAGGACCCTTTCTTAAGCTTCTTAAGAAATATGTCTCTTTTCATTGGGATGATGAATGTCAGGAAGCATTTGACCTCCTCAAACAATATCTCCTTAACCCTCCTGTGCTTTCACCACCTAGATCTGATCGCCCATTTATCTTGTACATTTCTGCTTTAGATCTTGCCTTAGGAGCTATGTTAGCTCAACTTGACGATGAGAAGAAAGAGCGTGCTAATTATTATATCAGTAGAACCTTAATCAATTATGAAACTTGCTATACAGTATTAGAGAAGTTATGTCTAGTAGTCGTATTTTCTACATAGAAATTACGCCATTATATGCTCAGTCAGAAAACGTATGTTATTGCTAAATTCGATCCTTTGCGGTATCTCATGAGTCGCTCGTACTTATCTGGTCACACCGCAAAGTGGGTTCTTGCGCTAAGTGAGTTTGAACTCACGTTTATAGGACAAAATTCTATTAAAGGTCAAATCATAGCAGATCAGTTAGTTGTTGCACCCTTAGAGTCTACCCATCCCCTCATCATTGAGTTTCTCGATGAATGCCTTAAACTAGAGGTAGACCATCCTGAGCAATGGTCCCTATACTTTTATGGAGCCCGATGCATGAGTGGGGCTGGTGCAGGTATTATTTTAATATCTCCATAGAAACATCTTATACCTCTGTCCTTCAAATTAATGTTTGCTTGCACTAATAACACTGCTGAATATGAGGCTCTAATCCTTGGATTACGGGCTGCCTTGGCACTAAAAATTAAAAATTTATTAGTTTTTGGTGATTCTCAACTTGTCATAAATCAAATCAATGATGTTTATCAGACCAGAGATGATAAATTACGTCCATATAAAGCATATGTCTTACAATTATTATCTTTATTTGATCAAGTTACCTTGGAAGCTATTCCTCGAACTAGCAACCGTGCGGCTGACGCTATGGCTGCAACTGCATCTCTTTTGCCCTTGGAGTTAGATGACGAATATGCTACCATCATTATTCATCGACTCCAAGAACCCGCTTCAAATAAATCATGCTTAGAACCTTTGGATGTGTTTCTAATCAACGAAACTACTCCTGAACCTTGGTACACTAATATATTTAATTTTCTTCAAAATGGGACCTTTCCTGAAGGTTGTAATAGCAACCAGCGTCGGTTATTACGTAGACGAGCAAGTCACTTCGTAATTATTGGTAATACCTTGTATAGGAGATCTTTTGAAGGCATCCTATTGAGATGTTTGACTCTAGAAGAATCTCGATCAGCTTTGAGTGAAGCCCACGATGGATCTTGTGGGGGACATTTTAGTGGTAGCACCATTGCTAAGAAGCTCCTTAGGATAGGATATTTTTGGCCTACCATGGAGAATGATGCACATGATTATGTGCACCATTGCGACAAGTGCCAAAAACATGCTGACCTCGTCCATGCGCCTGCACAAGAGCTACAGGCTATTTCATCTCCTTGGCCCTTTTCAAAATGGGGCTTAGACATCATTGGAAAAATCAACCCTGTGTCATCTGATGGACACAAATTCATCATAACCGCCATCGAGTATTTCACGAAGTGGGTTGAAGCTATGCCCTTAGCTTCTTGCATTGGAACCCAAGTTTCCAAATTTATTTTTAATCAAATTATTTGTAGGTTCGGAATTCCTGCAAATCTCATCTCAGATAATGGAACTTGTTTCAAAAATAAATATGTCAAGAAATTATGTCAAAAATATAAAATTCAACATCGTTGGTCCACTCCCTATTATCCTCAAGGTAATGGCCAAGTAGAAGCATCTAATAAAACATTAATCAAAATCCTCAAAATACTGGTCAATAAATCTGGCCGAGATTGGCACATCCAATTATATCTTGCTTTGTGGGCTTATCGAACTAGTGTTCGCACTCCCACGGGCACTTCACCTTTTGTTTTGGTCTATGGCACTGAAGCAGTTTTTCCCTTTGAATTAGAAGTTCCTTCTTTGGCTCTGCTACTTCAAGATACTGAAGTAGGAGATGAATATCATGCTGGCAGACTTAGTCAGTTGGAACTCCTAGATGAGAAGCGCATCAATGCTTTGGAGCATCTTCGTGCCTACCAAAACAAGCTTAAACGAGCATACCTCAAGAAAGTTCATCATCGATCCTTTGAGATCGATGACCTTGTCTTAAAAGAAAATAAAAAAAATACTAATGCAACTAAAGATCTTAAAGGTAAATTTGAACCTAACTGGCTTGGGCCATATGTCATCACTGCTAAATTTGGCTCAGGAGCATACCGATTAGCTACCTTAGATGGTAAAGATCTTAAAGAACCTATGAACATTATGCATCTTAAGCGCTATTATGCATAAAATCTGGTCATTTCATCATTGTATATATTGTTATTTTGCATATTGTTTCATTTTCGTCATCCATATAAAAATTTCAAAAAAACAGTAATAGTATTTATTCTTTCCATTCATAAATTAAAATCAAAATATAAAAACTTCAAAATCATCAAAATCTTCAAAAACATCTTTTATTTTCGTACCTGTCAATTCTTGAAGTATGGCAGTTATATTTTCAATTATTTTGGATAAATTAGCATTTATTTGGAATCCCGCACTTTCACACTCACATGAATAAATATCTTGATTTTATTTGGTATGATTATTAATCTCTCTTATATCAAAGTCCACAATTGAATTAAATAAAGTTTTTGAGCATAGAGAACTGATCTTGTTATTTACTTGAACCAAGTATATCTCTTCACATTAAAATGATTTCATTGCAAATTCGATATGATGCTACATAGTAGAAATGGTTTCTTGAGCGAAAAGTTTCCCCTGCTATCCTATCATGCACATGGTCTAGAATCTTTGAGAATTGACAAAAGGACAAGCTCACCCCTACCCAGAATAAAAATCCCTTGCTCTACAGCCAATCCGAGCAAGTATCCCTAGTATAGGAAGCAAAAGAAAAAGTCAAAGAACATGAGAAAAAGAAAAATATCATTTTGTACCATCGCAGCAATATTTCAGCATTATCTCAGTTTCACGCAAAAATCCAAAAAAAAAAAAGAAAAGAAAAAGCAAAAGCAAAAAGCAATAAAATCCCTTTCCCTACCCCTTGAAAAGAAAAGAAGGGTGAATGAGCTTGAATCCCTGGAATTCTCAATTATTCAAAAACCGTGAGGTAAGCCCCATAACAGGTGGTTTGTGCCCAACCCGCTTGGCCTTGGGTAATCCCTAGCGTGGTGATATGTCTGTCACATTAGCGACCTTCTTTTGTATAGACCTATGTCGGCTTATGGATTAGCTAGCTCTTGATGACCTAACTTACACAGTAGTCTGGTATGGTTACTTGCATATAAATCATGGTCAACGAACACTCATTTGGTTAATTCAAATTACTTGTATCAAATTATCTTGCTCAAAATTGGTGAATGAACAATACAATTGCACACACATTTGTATTTGAGAGATTTTGTATCATTATGATAAATCAAGATCGGTAATGAACTCACATTTGCACATGAGGGTTCCTTATAAATCTACATTTTGTCTTTGAGATGATTTAAAATATTTTTGCAACTCTTGTTGGAATAATTTCATCTTCTTATTTAAGAACATCTATTTAGTATAAAAACAATTACATACATTGTTTTCAAAAATCCTAAAATTCTTTCAAATAACATATTCAAAAACCTAGTAAATAAAGTCATGTTTATATATTATTATTTTTTGTTTATCTCAAAATCAAAAATCACTCATGCAATAAAACTAAAATATCAATTTCCTTTTTGGATTTCGCGATGATGGTATAAGTCTATACCTATAATTCTATGCCTAGCGCAAACCATTGTTCTAATCTTATTTTCCCATTAATTTTAATTTATAAAAAACGTATGGCTTACATCATTATGTTACACAAATTATGCTTTAAAAAGAACGAACACATTTTTCTATTTTCGTTTCATTATGTCAACATTCCATTCTTGCAACCATGGTATAATTCCTAGGGAATTATTCTAAAAAAATTTATCACACTTAGGAATTTATGCCTAGCAAAAATCATATTTCTTTTAATATCTCATGCATAATATTTTTATGAAAATCTGAAAACACATCATCATCATCATCATTTTTCATCATCACAACACAAAGTCTTAAGACAGTCTCTTAAGCACTCTTTTACTTTTAGCAATATTTCTATACTGGGATTAGCTTGATGACCTAGTGAGCGGTGACTCCATGAAATGGTCTATAACAATGACAATGTCCTTTGAAATTATTGTTAGAAGTCCCTTTTTATTTTTCATCAAAACACACCACCAAAACAACCAATTTGTTTACATCAGATTATTTCATTTAAATTTTATGCCATGACATAAAAATTATAATTTATTTCCAAACGACATAATTACATGAATAATCAATCAAAAAATCCAAAATTAAAGCATCATACAACATATACACAAGTCATATCATCAAAAAGACCATATATATATATATATATATCAATAAATTATGTACATCATCTGGATTGGTATGCCACAATCAATACCCTGGCATACTCAATCCCCTCAAAAAGTAATAAATGTATATACAATCTCTGTGCAGTGAGCGGCTAGCCTCGAGAAGCCCTCGAGCTCTCCGCCTCATCTCCTCCCCCACCCTACCATGGAGGAGGTGGTCCCATAGAGGTCCGGGCAGTGTCTCGGGTCCTCATCGTCGATCGTGAGGATGTCCTCGATGATCCCATCATGACCGACTCCGCAATGGGGGCTGGCAATGGTATCCTCTGGTTCTCTGGAACCACGTGATAGTACAACCCCTGGTAGAATGCGGTCTAAGCAATAGCCCATGCCAGATCTCGAGTGCTCGCCCCTCCACTCTGAGCCCTGAGCCATGTAGCCTCATCCTCTAGTGTCTGCACCTGAGCCCGAAGATGGGCATTCTCAGCCCGAAGAGCCGCCATCTCGTTGCTCTCCCCCACCTCGATACCCTTGCCCTTATCGGGCGATGGTGGCCTCCCCCCTACTGAGAAGGGAATCCCTCCTCCCTCCTCCCTATCTATTGTGGCCTCTATGGAGCCCGTGCCATCCTCTGGCATCTCTCCTATAGAGACCGTCATTGCTCTCTCCCGTCGTGACCTCGCACTGCCTCAATAGCAGCCTGATGTCGCCTCCCCATCTGTCACACCATGGCGTGCACTGGACCCTATGCCCTCGTCATCCGAGGAGGGCGGATGCCTACGTACCAGGCATCGTATCCATCTACAACCCTAGCATCGTCTCCATCCACTGGCTGGATGGGGGCATCATCCATGTCTTGACTCCAGAATCACTACATATCTGGAGCCTCACTCAGTGTAGTACTATCCCAGATAGTCTGGGAGTACTCGTAATCCCTGAGGGAAGGGATCCCCTGTTGAAGACCGAACTATCATAGAACCCGGTCGTAGCGGTGGAGCTCTACCTCTCCCTGCTCCATCCTTAGCCAATAGACTCACCTGATGCAAGCCAGCTCCTACCCATCCTCTGCCCACCCTGGATGCTCTCTCCATGGCCTCCAGGTGATCTGGTCTAGGATGAGGTCATCTAGCAACCTTCGAGACATCGACAGATCTATCCATCGCTGTGACCCTCTCTGGAGCCACCAATAGAAAACTCGGGGCCTCTCTCGATCAACCCCTGTCAGTGGGAGCCCTACTGGCCTCCGCACCATGATGTGCTCCCAGCACCAAACCTATAGTAGTGATGTCACAACCAGACATCGGCCTCCCTTGTATACGACCCCATGTAGGATCCTATACAAGCGGCATAGCACAAAGCTACCCCATGCAAATCTGTATCCATGGTCTCTCATGTCATAGACCACATCCAAAAGGAGCTAGGGTAATCTACACCCGCTCTGGTGGCACAATAGTAAGCCACCCACTACCCCTGCCAACACCCGAGTCAACCTAGATGCCCCAGGCATCTGCCTTAGAGACTCGATGTTCACTCCACCCTTCTCCAAGGTGAAGCTCGGGTCTCCGCTCAACCTCATCATCGCTTGGCCCTGATTGGTCATAGGAGTCATCAGTCGTCCCTGTGTGGGGATCCTCAAGATCCTCCATACGTCCTCTAGTGTGGGAGCCATCTCCCCTATTGGTAACCGGAAGCAGGACGACCCCGGATACCACCTCTTTGCTAGGGCTGTCAGTAGCCCCATGTCCGTCGATACTTGTGGCATCTCTACCACATGTTGTAAACCGACCTGTGCTAGTCGGTCATGCTCTACCTGGTCGAGCGTGGCTATATCATCTCTCAGCCCCCTATATTTCCACTCTCGACTCTTTAGTAATCCCCTCTACAAAACAAACAATAAAACAATAAAATTTATTAATAAACCAATTATTAAAATCAATTAAATGCAATTCAAACAAGCTTAATTTCATCAAATGATGATATCATCCACTATTGGACGATATCGTCCTAAATTGGGTAAAATCATCCTTTGTAGGATGAAATCGTCTCCTATTTTGCAACTTGGGGATCGCCCCTTGTTGGACGAGATCGCCCCTAGTTCACCGATTTTGCCCTTAGACAAAATCGACGATCTAGAGATGATTTCGACGAAATAGGGACGATTTCGTCCCGACGTTATCGACGGCCTAAAAATAGCTGCGATGCCCTAAATAGTCAAAATTTAAAACAAAAAATTGCACAAATTAAATCCAAACATAATTCACTAGGATTAGATCCTTACCCATAGCCCGCACCGGACCTCTATCAATCGGTATGCTGTCTCAACCATTTTTGTCTGTAGAGCTCTCAAACAATAAAAATGAATTAGGGTTTTCCCTATTTTTCTTAATTTTATTTAAAAACAACTTTTTTTTAGTTTTGCTTTTTCGCGCTTTTACCTCAAACGTTCGATTTGGGTAAAAACACGGAGGGGGCACCATAGTCAGCAGTCATACGATTCGACCAAGAATCATCGTCTAGAAAATTGAGTAAATTTTGCTTTCTCGTAAAACGGGAAGAACTCGTCTTTAACGCATTTTCTTCAAAAAATTTGCTAAAGAGGGGGCAAAATGTAGCACCCTAAAATTGGCACAGTTAAACCTTAGTAAAAAGATAAAAATTTGAATTTTAACCCAAAACCGCTCGTTACCCGCTCCCCTTGTTTTTCGTGCCATTTTTAGGATTTGTTTTGACCGTTGGACGATATCATTCGCCGATCAGACGAAATCATCCCAGATACGACGAATTCATGCGGAACAGAACGTCCGGACTGATTTCGTCCCAAAACCAAACTTTCATAATTAGCTTCTATTTCAATAGCTTCTCTAACTTGGGCGAGAAAGCGTGTCTACACGATTAGAGTCTCCCCTGTTGGAGATCTCCCAAATTGGGATGATCTCCAACCTCCTAACCTCTCCCTAATCCTATATAAACTGGGATTTTCTCAGTTTATCCCCCTGAACCCCCTGGCTGACTAATTTCCCTACAAATTTAGTTCCTTGTGCATTAGAACATCCTCGCACCATCGTTTGTATTATGTATTTCAAGTTTTCTTGCAGGAATCTTACTATTTTTCAGCCAAAGCAAGCTCGGATCGTCGAAGGCAATTCCAGATGATTTCGGACGATCCTGTCGAGGATCGGCGATGATCTCATATGATTGGAGGTGATCCTGACTGTAGTCCAGATTGGGGGCAATCAGAGCCCAAAGTTTGCATTTTTCTTATCTTTTCTCTTCATTTTCTTACGCATTAACTTGGTTTATTTTATTTCTGCATCCTGGAGTTCACCTCATTTAGTATAGATGCATGATAAAGTTAAAACAAATTTTTAAATTAATGCATTTCTTTAAATTGCTATCTGGATCTATCATTTAGGCCAATTTACTATCATTTCTATCATTTTCCCTTGCTTTTGTAGTTGTATTTTTGGTTTTTGGTATCTATTTCTGTGATTGTAGGTTTTTGACGAATTCGTCTGACAAATTCATCAGATCGATGATGATCTCATCTGATCTCAGATGACCGACTGAGATCTGAGATGATTCTATGACATTTCAGATGATTACGTATGATTTGAGATGATTTGGACTTCTACAAAACTCAGAATCTGCATCAGACATCCGGAATCAGGTATATTCTATCTCATTTAGCATATTTTTTGTGTTTAGCACTTATTTATGTTCTTTGTATTCATATAAATCAACATTGGCATATAGAATAGCTTAGATTCATCTTGGCCAAACCTAGGAATTGAATGATTAAAGCACAAAATGAACACATCAAACCTACTCTCAACCTAGGCGTGGAAAGCGCCACTCAAAAGTTTCCTGGTGAACCCACCATCCATCAAAAATTCACCCTTATACCCCCTCCCCGAGAGGCACGACCTTCAAAGGGCCTCTCAGTCCGAGGTATTGTCCCATCCTTCTCGCATTCCCCTTTCGGGCGCGGATCCTATAGCTTGAAGGTAAGGATGCAAAAAATTTGGAGCGATACACTTATGATAGTTATTGACAATGATTCGCAAGGACGAACATAATTTTGACAAGATCAAGGGATATATGATTTCAGGGATCTTTTATTGATTTTTATTATGATTTTGATATTATTACTACCCCCTTAAGCAACAAGTCGATGAGGGTAATGACAATGTATGAAGCGACGATGTTGCTTGACCACCATGGATGATCTAAACAAATTTAGATTTGAGCATATTAATGCCTTGGCTAGGCCTAGTTTAGCTTTTGATTCCAACTGTTAATAGTATTTGCATGCTTCTATCCCATGGAGTAGTCGGGCTACAATAGCCATTTTAGGGAATCAAATTGATATAAATCCAATCAGATTTGTGTTGAATCAAATTATCGATGATTTGTTGAAAAGGGGTCATAGAAGAAATGATATGCAATGCCTCATTTTCATGGAGCAATCTGGTCGCAAAGGCTTTCTTAGGGATTGAAAAGAAACATATCATATCAACGATGATAATTTTTTTCCCAAATGTCCTTATGGTAATTTACTCATCTTGTCGGATTGCATGGAGCACAAGTCACTGCAACCGCCAAGTGTATAGGGTAAATTACTAAATACAAGGTGCATTTGGTGTTTTAATTTATTTAATTTTTTTAAATGTTTTGATTTATGCTTTGAGCTTATTTATTTGGCTAGGAGGTGCATCGCTCCATGAAAGTATTATCATAGTGATGATCTCAGTTGAATGTACTTTATGTTGAGCAAGGTGCAGCAAAAGTATTGTCATTGTTGTCAACACAGACAGGAATTGATGCAGTTGAAGCAGTGGACAAGAATTCAGAGGTCAGTCAGATCAAGTACAGTGAAATTCCAAGAAAACAGAAGTGGCCCAGATTCAGAAATTTGCAAAAAAAGACAAGTAAGAAAACTGTCGCGATATCGCGACATGTTTTCTGTCGCGATTTCACGACAAAAATGAGGAGAGAGAAGGCACAGCCAAAAATGTCATGATTTCACGACAAAAATGAGGAGAGAGAAGGCACAGCCAAAAATGTCATGATTTCACATGACAAAAATGAGGAGAGAGAAGGCGCAGAAAATGTCATGATTTCATGACAAAAATGAGGAGAGAGAAGGCACAGCCAAAAATGTCATGATTTCACGACATGCTGGAAGGAAAGAAGCAAAGTTGAAAAACTGTCACGATTTCATGACAAGTTTGGAGAAGCAACGCCAAGGATGAAAAGTGTCGCGATTTCATGACAGTTTCGGAAGAAAAGCACTAAGGGTGAAAAGTGTCGCGATATCGTGACACGTCGGGTTTTACGACCCGAAGAGAGAGAGAATGTACGGCAACAAAAGTGTAGCGATTTCGCTACATGTTGAAGTTTTGCTGCAGAGAAGAAGCGCTAAGTCAAAAAGTTGTAGCGATTTCGCTACATGTTGGAGTTTCATGGGCCAAAGCAGAGAGGAAGAGTCAAAGCACAAAGGTGTAGCGATTTCGCTACAAGTCGAAAGTGCAAGACACAAAGGTGTAGCGATTTCGCTACAAGTCGAAAGTGCAAGACACAAAGGTGTAGCGATTTCGCTACAAGTCAAAAGTGCAAGACACAAAGGTGTAGCGATTTCGCTACAAGTCGAAAGTGTAGAACACAAAGGTGTAGCGATTTCGCTACAAGTCAAAAGTGCAAGGCAAAGGTGTAGCGATTTCGCTACAAGTCAAAGTTTCACGGGTCGAAGCAAAGTTGGAAGCACAAGGCACAAAGTTGTAGCGATTTCACTACATGTAGGATTTTCGGAGGTCGAAGGAAAGAGAAAGTACAAATGGAAAAGTTGTAGCGATTTCGCTACATGTCTTGATTTCGCTAGTGCATGAAGTGAGAAATGTACGGATGCGAAAGATGTCACGATTTCATGACATGTTGCATTTTCGTGAGCGAAAAGCAAAGAACAGCGCTAAGGCAGAAAAGCGTCATGATTTCGCGACATGTTCCGATTTCGCTGAGGCTTGCGGAGAAAAGTGTACGACAGCGAAAAGTGTCGCGATTTCGCGACATGTTCCATTTTCACGGCTACAAGCGAAGCAGAGTGCAGGGAAGCGAAAAGTGTCACGATTTCGTGACATGTTCCATTTTAGGTGCTTGCGAAGGAGAGTTGTACGGAAGCGAAGAATGTCATGATTTCGTGACATGTAAGGATTTCACGGTTGCATGCGAAGGAGAGTTGTACGAAAGTGGAGAACGTCACGATTTCGTGACATGTCTAGTTTTTGCGGTTGCAAGCGAAGAAAGGAACAAGGAGGCGAAAAGTGTCATGATATCATGACAGGTCATGTTTTCGCTGGTAGAAGGCGAAGAAGAGTGCAAAGAGACAGGTGGCAACAACACGCTAATTGACGATCTAAGCTGAACAGAACTACGATTCAGAGAAAAAGCAAAGAGCCAAAATTAGAAAAGTCAATTGAAGACAGTGCGACGGTTACAAGTGCAGTAACAGTTAGAATACATGCAGAATCGTAAAAGCATTCGAACAGCCGTATATGCAAAATTCGAACAGCCGCATATGGAGAATCAAAAATGCATTCGAACAACCGTATATGCAGAATCGTAAAAGCATTCGAATAGCCGTATATGCAGAATTTGAACAGTCGCATATGGAGAATCGAAAATGCATTCGAACAATCGTATATGCAGAATCGTAAAAGCATTCGAACAGCCGTATATGCAGAATTCGAACAAACGCATATGGAGAAGAGAAAAGCATTCGAACAATCGCACAAGTAGAATAAAAATTGCATGCACGCAGAGAAAGGAATTCGAACAGTCGAGTATGTTATTCGACTGCATGCGGGATTAGAAAAGTCATAGAAGACGAGGAGTCTCGATGAGGAAAAGGGGTTATAAAAGGACAATCATGCGAGAGAATCAGGTTGTTGTTGTGAGAGTGAAATTACTATGAAAAGAGGGTTAGAAGAGGTCCAAGAGAGAAATAAGCAGAGCCGTGAGAGTGTGCAGAGTTTGTTTAATTGCAGACCAGTCAAGGTCATGTAAATAGTGAAGGCATTTTTATGTCATTATAATTGCTTAGAATTGCAGTCCAAGTTGGTGCTTGGTACTAGGGGTTGGTGCTCCTATCTGTTGCAGCAAAAAATTAAGGGGTTGGTGCTCCTTCCAGTGGATGCTGGTAAAGTGTTTGTAAAATTGGTATTTTGCACAGACTGGATTTGGATTGGAGTCCAAGCAGTCATTTTTGAGGAGTAGCCAAATTGGTGAACCTCGTTATATTGTGTGTTGTGGTGTGCTCTCTTGTTCAATTTGCTTTTCTGGTTTTCAAGTTCTCTTTGCTTTAGTTTTAAATGTTGTAGATTTGAATTTTAATAGCTACACTGATTCACCCCCCTCTCGGTGTCATTGTGTGAATATCAATTGGTATCGAGCAAGGTTTCTTGAACAAGCTTAATCAGCTAAGGTGATCTTGGAAGAAACACAATGGCAGGTGGTGAAGGATTCTCATCCAACAAAGCTCCCTTGTTCGATGGAACTAATTACACTTTCTGGAAACTCGGGATGCAGACATATCTGAGTGCATTGGGATACGACATTTGGGAGTCTGTAGAAAGTGGATACACAACACCCACTACTCCTCCAACAGATACTATTGAGAAGAAAAAATTTGAGAACAACTCCAAAGCAAAGAATGCCATAATGTGTGGGCTTGTAGACAGTGAACTGATAAGAGTCATGAGCTGTAAATCGACAAAAGACATGTGGGATAAACTGAAGAGCATCCATGAAGGAGACAACAAGATCAAGGAAGCCAAGCTGCAAACTCATCGAGCTCAGTTCGAAGCATTACAAATGAATGAAGATGAGAACATAGAGGCCTATATGCTGAGAGTCAATGGAATCATTAATGCAATCAGAGGACTCGGTGAAGAAATTGATGATGCAATTGTCATGAAAAAGGTTCTCAGAACACTTCACAAAAGATTTAACTCCAAAGTTTCTGCAATAGAAGAGGCGAAAGATCTAAACAATTTTAGCATGGATGAGATGCATGGTTCCTTGATTGCATACGAAATGAGAATAGGACAAACTAAGCCTATAGACAGAGAAGTTGCTTTTAAAGCACACAAGAATATAAAAGCTGAACATGAATCTGAGGATGAAGAGACACTGGATGAAATGGAAGCTAATTTTGTTCAGAAACTCACAAAGGGAAAAGGAAAATATAGAGGAAAGCTACCATTTAAGTGCTTCAATTATGGAGGAGTCGGTCATTTTGCAGCCAAATGTCCAATGCATGAGAAAACCAAAAATGGTGAAGGGTCACACCAAGAAAAAGGTGACTGGAAGAAGAAACAAAATTTTAGAAAGAACAACTTCAAGAAGAAAAGCTTCATATCCAATAATGTCAGCTCTTTGAAGAAAGCTCAGGTGAGGATTCTGAAGAAGAAACAGGTGAAGCTCTGTTCATGGCACTTGAAGAAGAAAGAACAGAAGAAAATCAGGAAGGTGATGAAAACTTTAAGGATGAGGCTGAAGTATATCTGGAAGGAGAATTGGTTGCTGCACTTGAAGAGTTGAGTGTAGAAAGGAAAAAGAATAAAAAGTTTTCAAGAAAACTAGAGGATGCCACTGACATAATAAACAGTTTGAAAATACAGACAGAGGAATTCAAGAAAATGTCTGAAGAACTTGAAGTAAAATTAACCATGAAAATAGATGAGTGCAGCAAGCTGGAAGAAGAAATAGATGGTTTAAGAATACGGCTAGAAGAAAAGAATCAAAAATTGAGTTGTTATCACAAACTTGAAGGAAGTTCTGTAAAGCTGGATAAAATTTTAAATAGGTCGGAGGACCTCGGACATCAAATTCGGTTTGGGGTTTGTTGAAGGAGAATCTTCAAGGGGATCAAAAGCCATAACTGTAGAACCAGCAAAGAAAGAAGATAAGATCAAGATTGACCAAAGAAAATTGAATCATGCTAAAGAAAGCAACAATGCCAGGCACGAGAAGAGTGCTGACAATGAGGGATTCACAAAAGTCACACATCAAAGGAGAAGAAAATTTATGACTCCTACTACAAGTTGGCAAAGACCAACTCCAAGGTTTAATCATTTCTTTTAT
This sequence comes from Wollemia nobilis, assembly GCA_028583015.1. Lineage (NCBI taxonomy): Eukaryota > Viridiplantae > Streptophyta > Pinopsida > Araucariales > Araucariaceae > Wollemia > Wollemia nobilis. Next base: position 2,923,010 of record JAQPPZ010000101.1, read on the forward strand.
GGTTATTGTTTTAAATGCAACACTTACGGTCATAAAATTTCAGATTGCATTTATAATATAGGACAAAGAAATTTCACAAGTAGAAATGCATTTTCACCCTTGATAGAGTATGCTGTAGAATGCTATAATTGTCATAACTTTGGACACATAGCAAGAAACTGTAGAAGCACATTTGCAGCAAATAAATTTCGAGGAAGAAGAACTCAACCAAACGGTTTAAAGCAAAACAAGAAATTTTCTAGAAAAACAAGCACATGCCAATGAAAAGGAAAAGTCTAAACAAGTGACCAAATCTACCATCAAACAAGAATGGAACAAAACAAGGAAGAAAAGGAATCATTGATTGTTCAGACAACATTCAAAGCACAGAACAAATCAACACCTTGGATATTGGATAGTGGATGTTCCAGTCACATGACAGGAGATAAACAAAAATTTGAAAATTTACAGAAATATGAAGGAGGCTCTGTGAAGTTTGGAAATAATGATGGAGCCAAGATAGTTGGAAAAGGATCAGTCAAGATAAGTGATGGAAAGATCAATTCCAAGGAAGTTCTGTTTGTGATTGGTTTAAAGCACAACTTACTGAGTGTAAGTCAAATCTGTGACAGAGGTCATGAAGTCATTTTCAAGAAGCAGGGCTGTGAAGTGAGAAAAGCACACAGTGGGAAGGCGATAGCTACTTGGATCAAGGACTTACGGTAATCTATATACTCTCTCAGAAACTACAGAAGGAACATGCTTGATTGGACGGGAAGATGAAAATTGGTTGTGGCACAAGAGGCTTGGTCATATTAGTTTTGATAATCGGCAAAAATAAGTTCAAAAAGAGCAATAAGAGATATACCAACCATTGGCAAACCAAGTAAATAGCATCTGTGCTTCATGCCAAAAAGGAAAGCAAACCAGATCCACATTTAAATCAAAGGAATACTTCACCAGCAAACCGTTGGAGATAATTCATACTGATTTGTGTGGACCCATGAGAACACAAAGCATAAACGGTGACAAATACTTTATGCTTGTTCATAGATGATTACTCCAGGATGACATGGGTATTATTTTTAAAGCTTAAATCAGATGCCTTTGAGATGTTTAAGATTTTTAAAAAATAGGTTGAAAATCAAACTGGAAAAAGGATTAAATGCCTAAGATCAGACAGAGGAGGAGAGTTTATTTCAGAAGAATTTGTAGAATACTATCAAAAATATGGGATAAGAAGACAGTTTTCAGTAGCAAGGACACCTCAGTAGAATGGTGTTGTAGAAAGGAAGAACAGGACAGTGCAGGAAATGGCACGGACAATGCTGGCTGAGAACAAAATAGCTGACAGATTTTGGAAAGAGGCAGTCCATACTGCAGTTTACATTCAAAACAGGTGCATGCTAAGACCGCATGAAAGCAAAACACCTTATGAGCTGTGGTTCGGCAGAAAGGCAACAACAAGATATTTCAAAGTATTTGGCAGCAAGTGCTACATCAAACGGATTGAAGATAATCTCGATAAATTTGAAGATAGAGCTGATGAAGGTATTTTTCTTGGTTACTCAACAAAAAGCAAAGCCTACACATGTTACAACAAGAGGCTAAAGAAAATTGTTGAGAGTGTTGATGTTAAAGTTGATGAAGGTAGAGAGCGAGAAATTACTTATCAAGAAAACTACCCTATTTATGAAGAAGTCATTGAAGGAGATGATGAAAAGGAAACAGAAGAGAATCAGAAAATTGATCCAGATGTTTTAAAAACTGACTCAGAAGAAGAAGAAAACAAGAAATTTAAAACAGGCGATTGGCAGAAAAATCATCCCAGTGAACAGATTATTGGGGACCCCACAGATGGTATTCAGACAAGAAGAGCGATAGTGCGGAACTATTCTCTGTTATCTAGCATTGAACCTAAAAATGTTGTTGAAGCAAGCACAGATGAAAGTTGGATGAAGGCAATTAATGAAGAACTAGATCAGATTGAGAAAAACAAAACCTGGGAATTAGTACCACGGCCAACAAATAAAAACATAATTGGCACTAAATGGATTTTTTGAAATAAATTAAATGAAGATGGACAGGTTGTCAGAAATAAGGCAAGATTGGTCTGTAAAGGCTATGCTCAGGTTGAAGGCATTGATTTTGAGGAAACCTTTGCACCGGTAGCCAGACTAGAGGCAATCAGAATGTTTCTGGCTTTAGCAGTCCATAAAAATTTCAAAGTATATCAAATGGATGTAAAATCAGCATTTCTGAATGGAAAAGCTGGAAGAAGAGGTTTACATTGAACAGCCAGATGGCTTCCAACTCGGTGACAATCCAGATTTTGTTTGCAGGTTAAAGAAAGCATTATATGGTTTGAAACAGGCACCCAGAGCATGGTATGCAAGGCTGGATAACTATCTTATTAAACAAGGGTTCAAGAAAGGTTTGGTGGACAACAATTTATATGTCAAAACAGAGAAGGGCCATCTTATTGTTCTTGTTGTTTATGTAGATGATATAATATTTGGCAGCAACATGGATGAATATTGCAAAGACATATCAACTAAAATGAAGAAAGAATTTGAGATGTCTATGATTGGTGAACTTTCTTATTTCCTAGGACTGCAGGTCAATCAAAATGAAAAGGGCATTTTTATTTCTCAAGTTAAATATGTAAAAGAAATGCTGAAAAAGTTCACAATGGAAGATAGTAAACCTGTTAGCACTCCCATGACAACAGGCTGCAAGTTGAGCAAGGATGACAAATCTCCAGATGTAGATCAAACAATGTACAGGTCTATGATTGGAAGCCTACTGTATTTAACAACCACTAGACCAGATATATTACAGGCAGTATGCATGGTTGCAAGATTTCAGGCTAGTCCCAAAGAAACTCATGTGACAGTTGTAAAGAGGATCTTTAGGTATCTCAAGGGTACTATGGATTATGGGTTGTGGTATCCAAAAGGTAAAGACTTCACACTGATTGCATATTCCGATGCAGATTGGGCGAGGATGTATTGATGACAGAAAGAGTACCAGTGGAGGAGCATTTTATCTTGGAAACAGGTGGTAGCATGGCACAGCAAGAAACAAGAATCAGTCTCTCTATCCACAGCAGAGGCAGAATACATTGCAGCAACAACATGTTGTACACAGATATTATGGATGAGACAAACGTTGAAAGATCTTGGTATTCACTTCAAAGAGCCAATTTCAATTAAATGTGATAACACTAGTGCTATCAACATATCCAAGAATCCGGTTATGCATTCTAGAACCAAACATATTGCGATCCGGTATCATTTCTTGAAGGATAAAGTTGCAGAAGGAGAGGTCAAATTGGATTTTGTTCCAACTACAGAGCAAGTAGCTGATATATTCACAAAACCATTGCCCAAGGAAGTTTTTGAGTACCTTCGAAATAAGTTGGGAGTGGTCACAATTCCCAAGAACTGACTATCATTTGGGATCACATTCTCAGGGGGTGCATTTATGCCTATGCTTATAGTTTTGCTTATATTTATGATTTTTGCTAACTATAACAATATTTGTTCGTCAGAGTGGTGTGCATAGACTCGGGGGAGTCTGCGATGACCCTTTGGTATTATTGTCAAAGGGGGAGAAGAATTACAGGAGAGTGCATGAGTGTTGCCAACAATTCCAAAGGGGGAGATTGTTGAGCAAGGTGCAGCAAAAGTATTGTCATTGTTGTCAACACAGACAAGAATTGATGCAGTTGAAGCAGTGGACAAGAATTCAGAGGTCAGTCAGATCAAGTACAATGAAATTCCAAGAAAACAGAAGTGGCCCAGATTCAAAAATTTGCAGAAAAAGACAAGTAAGAAAACTGTCGCGATATCGCGACATGTTTTCTGTCGCGATTTCACGACAAAAATGAGGAGAGAGAAGGCGCAACCGAAAATGTCGTGATTTCACGACAAAAATGAGGAGAGAGAAGGCACAGCCAAAAATGTCATGATTTCACGACAAAAATGAGGAGAGAGAAGGCGCAGCCAAAAATGTCACGATTTCACGACAAAAATGAGGAGAGAGAAGGCGCAGCCAAAAATGTCATGATTTCACGACATCTTTGGAAGGAAAGAAGCAAAGTTGAAAAACTGTCGACGATTTCGCGACAAGTTTGGAGAAGCAACGCCAAGGACGAAAAGTGTCACGATTTCATGATAGTTTCGAAAGAAAAGCACTAAGGGTGAAAAGTGTCACGATATCATGACACGTCGGGTTTCATGACCCGAAGAAGAGAGAGAATGTACGGCAACAAAAGTGTAGCGATTTCGCTACATGTTGAAGTTTCGTTGGCTGAAGCGGAGAAGAAGCGCTAAGTCAAAAAGTTGTAGCGATTTCGCTACATGTTGGAGTTTCATGGGCCAAAGCAGAGAGGAAGAGTCAAAGCACAAAGGTGTAGCGATTTCGCTACAAGTCAAAAGTGTAGAACACAAAGGTGTAGCGATTTCGCTACAAGTCGAAAGTGCAAGACACAAAGGTGTAGCGATTTCGCTACAAGTCGAAAGTGCAGAACACAAAGGTGTAGCGATTTCGCTACAAGTCGAAAGTGCAGAACACAAAGGTGTAGCGATTTCGCTACAAGTCAAAAGTGCAAGGCAAGGTGTAGCGATTTCGCTACAAGTCAAAGTTTCGTGGGTCGAAGCAAAGTTGGAAGCACAAGGCACAAAGTTGTAGCGATTTCGCTACATGTAGGATTTTCGGAGGCCGAAGGAAGGAGAAAGTACAAATGGAAAAGTTGTAGCGATTTCGCTACATGTCTTGATTTCGCTAGTGCATGAAGTGAGAAATGTACGGATGCGAAAGATGTCACGATTTCGTGACATGTTGCATTTTCATGAGCGAAAAGCAAAGAACAGCGCTAAGGCAGAAAAGCGTCGCGATTTCGTGACATGTTCCGATTTCGCTGAGGCTTGCGGAGAAAAGTGTACGGCAGCGAAAAGTGTCACGATTTCGTGACATGTTCCATTTTCGCGGCTACAAGCGAAGCAGAGTGCAGGGAAGCGAAAAGTGTCACGATTTCATGACATGTTCCATTTTTGCGGGTGCTTGCGAAGGAGAGTTGTACGAAAGCGAAGAATGTCATGATTTCATGACATGTAAGGATTTCATGGTTGCATGCGAAGGAGAGTTGTACGAAAGCGAAGAACGTCATGATTTCGTGACATGTCTGGTTTTCGCGATTGCAAGCGAAGAAAGGAACAAGGAGGCGAAAAGTGTCACGATATCGTGACAGGTCATGTTTTCATTGGTAGAAGGCGAAGAAGAGTGCAAAGAGACAGGTGGCAACAACACGCTAACTGACAGCTAACTGGAATAGAACTACAGTTACAGAGAAAAAGCAGGGAGCCAAAATTAGAAAAGTCAACTGAAGACAGTGCGACGGTTACAAGTGCAGTAACAGTTAGAATACATGTAGAATCGTAAAAGCATTCGAATAGCCGTATATGCAGAATTCGAACAACCGCATATGGAGAATCAAAAATGCATTCGAACAGCCGTATATGCAGAATCGTAAAAGCATTCGAACAGTCGTATATGCAGAATTCGAACAGCCGCATATGGAGAATCGAAAATGCATTCGAACAGCCGTATATGCAGAATCGTAAAAGCATTCGAACAACCGTATATGCAGAATTCGAACAGCCGCATATGGAGAAGAGAAAAGAATTCGAACAGTCGCACAAGCAGAATAAAAATTGCATGCACGCAGAGAAAGGAATTCGAACAGTCAGAGTATGTTATTCGACTGCATGCAGGATTAGAAAAGTCATAGAAGACGAGGAGTCTCGATGAGGAAAAGGGGTTATAAAAGGACAGTCATGCAGAGAATCAGGTTGCTGCTGTGAGAGTGAAATTACTATGAAAAGAGGGTTAGAAGAGGGCCAAGAGAGAAATAAGCAGAGCCGTGAGAGTGTGCAGAGTTTGTTTAATTGCAGACCAGTCAGGGTCGTGTAAACAGTGAAGACATTTTTATGTCATTATAATTGCTCAGAATTGCAGTCCAAGTTGGTGCTTGGTACTAGGGGTTGGTGCTCCTATCTGTTGCAGCAAAAAATTAAGGGGTTGGTGCTCCTTCCAGTGGATGCTGGTAAAGTGTTTGTAAAATTGGTATTTTGCACAGACTGGATTTGGATTGGCGTCCAAGCAGTCATTTTTGAGGAGTAGCCAAATTGGTGAACCTCGTTATATTGTGTGTTGTGGTGTGCTCTCTTGTTCAATTTGCTTTTCTGGTTTTCAAGTTCTCTTTGCTTCAGTTTTAAATGCTATAGATTTGAATTTTAATAGCTACACTGATTCTCCCCCCACTCTTAGTGTCATTGTGTGAATATCACTTTATAATCTCAACCAGATATTTGATTTTTAATTGGATCCCCATGCTTGATTATCACCAAATTTCCAAATTTATCTGCTTTTATTGAGTTTTGACCCAATAGGAGGCATTAATTTATTTTTTTGGCCCTTCCCATGGTGGGCATTTATAAAATTGCCTGCCAATTACAAACCGTGGCTAGGGTTTGCGGTTCCAATTCATAATTTTGGGAACCATGGCTAGGGCCTACGGTCCGCGCAAAACATGAGAGGTTTATAAAAAGTCCAATTTTCAAATGTCTCTCATTATTCCTTGATAGCGACTTGTAAAACTAGATCTTTGACAATGACAGCTGACAAAACTGACCTCCATCCTACCAAATTTTACCTGCACACCTACTCACATGACGATGGTCGGTCACGGGAAAGCATCTTCTAGCCACAGTGGACGAGGCGAGGGCAAGGTAACTCAAAACCAAGACCTCACATCCACTACCACTAAAATGAACCCAATTAAGAAATTGGAAAATCAATTTTACTAAATTGTTGGCAATGAACCTCATCTTAGGCTAGGGTAGTTTAGGTTTTAATTTTTTCCCATTTTTGGCCACGGTATCACACTCAGCCGGATATCAATTGGAGACCGTAGGTACTAGTTGTGGTTCCAAATTGGTCAATTGGGGACCGCAACTGCCAGCTGTAATCAACATTCAAAATCCCAATGGTCAATTTTTGACCGCATTCGGATCGTAGGGTTGACCCGTGGTTCGCCAACTTTAGGAAAAATTTGTAAAATTTTTAATTTTTCTAAGATTTTAGAGGCAATGAATGTAATTTAATGCATTCTTGACCTGTATGATTGAAAATTTTAATTTTTAGGCCTGCATGATGACATGTCTTTGCGATTTGATCAGTTTTTAACTATTTTTAACGATTTTTAGATCAGTTTTTGAAATGTTTTTGCTTGTTTTAGTTATATTTTTCCTTATATTATGCTATTTATTTTAGAGGTTGACCTCTAGAGCTTAATATCCTGACATCCTAAAGGCTCTCCATGAAGAGCTCACTAATGGTGAGCGAGAGTGGTTTAGAGCTATCGACTTCGGCTATGTACTAGATCTACCCACTATCAGGGTAGATCAATCCTATTTGACTATGTTGGCCCGATGCTAGAATATGCGGACCAACATGTTTCACCTACCTACAGGTGAAATGACAATTACATTAGAGGACATCTATAGGATATTTAGGATCCTTATTGATGGTGAGGCCATTGTCTCCTCGACTTCTGGCACTGAGTTTGTCTTTGATGCCATCTTCGACATCTGAAGCGAGGAGGCTCAGCACGCCATTGACCACAGAGGGGTCCACATCAGCTATTGGCAGGAGAAGAATGTCTTCTTCATGTGTGAGGTTGTTTTCATACACCTGGTGGTGCAAGTCATGTTTCTAGACTCCTCAGGTGTGAGGATTCCCTAGAACCTCTTAGCTATTGTGCGCAGAGTTGTCCAAACCTCTATCTGATAGCCACTACTCCTAGCCTGGGGGAGCACTCTACTAGCTCAGCTATATCGAGAGCTATATTAGATCACTAATCGGAGCTGTTGAGGGATTAGCTATAGTCTACTTCTATATATTTGGGACTGGTAGTATATTATGATAGAGTGTCTTGGGGAGCTACACCTACACATCAAAAATATATATGACACCCATCAGTGCTATGCTACCTGCTAGCCTCGAGAGGAGGAGGGCTTCTGTAGCAGGACCCATGATGGCGATGTCCAACATTACATTACCTGGTTTGCAGGACTTAGGCTAGATTATGTCAAGTGGTGGACCTATATGGAGTGTCCTGACTGGCTTGAGGCTGGTGAGTGGCTTCGACAGTCTCACCAAGATAGATGGTTACTCGGTCAAAAGGTTGATATCAGAGAGTACCAATTTTTCTCTTGCATCCTGTGGTAGTTTGTCATGGTATAGGACATCCCGGATATCCCATTTTCTTATAGGCACCTGGCTTTGGAGAGGGATCTACTATGGATCCAGCCTTTGGCTCTAGATGATACTCTAGATGAATTCTAGGAGACTAGAGTTGACAAAGATATGACCACTCTAGAGTACGATGGATGGTGTTCTATGTTTTGTTGGTATGGGATAGGGCCTTTGGGGTGAGCAACAGATTAGGCCAGAGTAGAGGTGGATCCTGACAGACGCAATGTGCACCAGTGGAAAGAGGGCAGCTGGGGTGTAGAGGCTACAGTGGAGGAAGCTCATAAGGTTGATCCTGATGAGGAGGCTCCTAAGGAGGGTGAGGTCCCCCTTGACAGTGCAGAGAGACTACTTTTGGCATAGGTGGTTGACTTGCAGATTTATCTTGGGTGATTCCAAACACAGCAGAGGGAGCAAGACACTACTATGACTACTCTACAGGTGCATTTTATTGATAGAGATCACTGACTGACATAGGCAGAGTAGCATATTGCTAGCCTGATATCATGGCCTACCATAGTAGAGACCCAGGTTGGCGAGCTCACCCATGCTCATGACTTGGAATTGGCATAAAGGGATGCAATAGTAGCAGAGCAAGATATATTCAGGGCATAGAGGGGGCATCCTCCATCCTCTCAAGCAATTATGGGGCCTTCGATGACACCAGTAGCAGTACTACCAGGTGGCTGAGATCCTATGGTAGAGATTCAATGCCTATAGGGTTTGTTGATGAGTGCCAATGATAGGCACACATCCAAGGTTGCTCGGGTAGACCAGCTAGTTGGATATATTCAAATGCTAGGTGCAGAGGTTCCTGAGGATCCATATGCTCTAGAGTCCTAGTGGACTAGATCTCAAACTACTAGATATTCTACTTCTAGCTTGAGCCATCGCACCCATCATAGTGAGAGGAAACACAGGTCCTTTAGTACACATGACAATAGCAGTCATACCAAGACTAGGGAGGCTGGGTAGTCTACTGCAGCATCCAGCCATAGGTCTCGATGCACAAAGGTGCCCATTGCATATTTTGTAGTTGGACGAGTGCTAGACCTCTTCGGGCTAGGCAGTACTCAAGGCTCTTAGTAGGATCCCCAGTAGGTAGCAAGGTAGTAGGCAAAGCAAGCTCCTAAGCACAATACTAAGGGAGGTGGTAAGAGCTACGATATAGGGAGAGTAGATCATAGCTAGAGCTCTACTATTATAGGATATATTTTTGATACATATCATTTTTGGTGTAAGGTCGAGGACCTACACATTTGTAGCCTACGGGTATTTTTGTACTCCCGATGTACTTTGAGACACAAATTTATATATGATATGATCATTATTTTATGGCTCATTATTGTGTACTCATTTTTTTAATTTTATATTTATGTGATGCACATGGATGCAATGCTTATGTTATGTTTATGCTATATGATATAATGTATGGATGACATGCACTAGCTAGCTATTTAATTTATTATGATGATATGCAATGATATAGATGCTTAGATGTGCCTTTTGTGATGGATGCATATGGATGTGATGCTATTTACTTAACGCATATTTGATATTGCTTTCTTGTATGCATTAATGTATGTAATGATTTATTTACACGATGCTAACCTAATGTAAATGAACCTGTATGCTTTAATCACTTAAAACATAAGGAATAATTGCAAATATGTTTATCAATCTAATGGATGACACCATAGAATGTATAAAAATCATGAATGTAATTGAAAAATATTTAAGATAATAATTTAATCAATTAATCACCCATATATGAAATGCAATGGTATGCAATGTTTATGATGTGAATGATATAATGTGTCATTCGATTTTCTTTTGCAAATTTGAAAAATGTGCACAATATAGTGAGTGGTCGTCTAAATATTATTGCTAATATCCATCCAGTATCTATCCTATATGTTTATTATGCTTTATATAATAATGTATTATGAATTCGATACTTTGCAATTTGATGATTTATATGGTTACCATTTTTGACACTTTGTTTCTATGGGAGAAATTTTTGAGGTTTTCCATGAGACTCAAATACCCTAATAGACTTATCAAAAGTTGCATCCTAACCACACTAAACTTCTGAGATAAAAAGGTTTTTTCTAGGATAGACCCTAACTGTTCATTATCCCTGTGTGTGCAAATGATTATTTTAAGATAAGACACAAGCATTCCCCAATGTCAAGCGGGATTATTTCAGTCCATTGCTAAGATAGAGGTTCCACAAATGTCTTATCCAATATCAAGTTTAGATTTTAGTTGGACTAATCCACTAGGCAATGCAGGACACCTGAAGCTAGCTCTTCCACATTCAAACATTGGTCTTGTTCATAAGCAAGATGCTAATGCATCAAACATATCATCATGTGTAAGGTATAGTAGTGCTGACAATTCCAAGGATTTAGGCTCATTCCTTTCTATCCTTCAATTTTTGGGATACTTGCTCATATGTAGTGAAGCAAGGGAGTCGATTCCATATTCTTTTTGAACTGTCTTTGGATATTCATTTGATCTCTCTTCGAACTGGATTTTGGATCTTCATTTGATCTCCGCTCAAACTTTTGATTTATGATCTTCATTTGATCTTCACTTTTGAACTTCACTTTAAACTTTAATTTAAGCCTATTTTTTGATCTTCACTTTCGGCATTTACATTTGATAATTTTCTTCAAAAAATTTCCGTTGGGGGGATTTACTTGGGAAAAGCTATTTTTGGTATATCGATTGAGAATATCGATCTTATGATATCAATATAGGATATCACTCTAGGGAGTCGATCTATGATATCGATCTAGGGTATCAATCATGAGGATTGATGTGGGATATATCTTTGGGATATTGCTCATTTTATCGTAAGCAAGGGATTTTGAATAGGGAACTAACATGTCCTTTTGCCAACTGCCAACATTTCCCATATTGTCCGCACAGAGGGATAAGCAAGAATAACTCTTTTCGCTTCAGGATACCCGGTCCTGCTTCATGGATTTCATATTTCCCTAGTCTTTGTTAGGATTGTTTAATTTATTGATTACTAATAGGCTTTTGATATGCTAAGGGCTATACTAACTAAACCTTAGCTACAAAAGCAAAGCAATATTTCTACCAACTCTTAATAAGACCACTAGGTATGGCTGAGTGACCAAAAAACACTAGTATATCTTTATAACAACATTATAGGTTGTGTTGAAAAACACAATTTCTCACATGAATGTTGGATCATGATAAATGTAGAGATGCATGATTTAAACACAAAAGTGGCATATTTTGTAATACTAACAAAAACAATGCTTTCTATTACGGAATGCAATGGATGACGAATGCCTATATGTAATGTAGTAATGCAGCGAATGCATGTGTAAATGCAAATGCAAATGTTTTGGATTTTATGCTTTACCAATTTTTTGGATTTTATTGATTTTATATTTTTTATGGGTTTTAAGCCTCATAATTGACAAAACGATGAGTACATGCCTCTGGAGCCTTTAGATTTGACCAAACAATTTTTAGGAATCCTTGGAGCTTTTAGGATTTACCAAAGGGATTATGGGTACCTTTGGGGCATTTTGGGATGACCAAGCGATTTTTAGAATCCTTGGAGCCTTTGGGGTTGACCAAGCAGTTTTTCAAAAACTTTTGGTACCTTTTGCATTTGAACAAAGGGCTTACAGATGCCTTTGGAGCTTTTTAGGATGATCGAGCGATTATATGTAAATCCTTGGGGCTTTTAAATGACACGACCAAGTGGTTTTAGGGACCCTTGGAGCCTTTTGGGATGATCAAGCGGATTTAACCAAACCCTCAGAGATTTTTAGGTTGACAAAAGGGCTTACAGACACCTTTGGTGCTTTTTGATTGACCAAACCACTAATGAGAGTGTTTGGAGTCTTTTAGGATGATCGAGAAGTTACAAGCAACTCTCGGACCCTTTTACTATGCTCTTCAAGCATAAAACACCTTAATATGGATGATGTTGATAGGTTCATGTTCTTCAAAACCCCCTAGCAATGTTAAGCGATAGGTACCTGGACCAATATTTTTAGATATGATGTAAGGTCTTAGCCAATTAGCCGTAAATTTGTCTCGCATATCTGGCGGTAAATTAGAGTTCTATTGGTTTTATTTCAAGACAAGATCCCCAAATTCAAAGTCTCTCTGGTGGGATTTGACATTGTAAGCTCATTTTAGTCACTCTTGATAAACACTAAGATGCTCTAAGGCATTCACGCGACATTCATTGAGTAGCATCAGTTGATCGATTCGAGCTTGCCACACAGTGTCATCATCGATGAACTCTTTCAATGTGATGCGTAGTATTGGAATTTCTAATTCCAAAGGTATAATGGCCTCAATGCCATATACTAGTGAGAATGGTGTTGCCCTAGTGGGCATCCGAATACTAGTCCTATAATCCCATAATGCAAGGGGCAGTTGGATGTGCTAGTCTTTGTGGTTTTCTTGTATCGTCTTTTTCAATATGGCCACCACTATCTTATTTGAATCTTTAGCCTACCCGTTTGCTTATGGATAGTATGGAGTCATAAAATTGTGTTTGATTCTATATTTATTTATCAAAGCTCTCATAGTTTTGTTCTTGAAAGACGTTCCATTATCCAATATTATTTTGGATGGAATCCCAAAATGACTTATGATATGCTCCAGTATAAACTCTATTATACGAGCTCCAATTGTCATTGTTAAGGGTATTGCTTCCACCCACTTTGTAAAATACTCAGTAGCCATGATTACAAATGTATGTCGACATGATGATGGAGGAGAGATCTTGCCTATAAGATCCAATCCCCACTAATCAAATGGCCAGGCCGCTCAGATCAGCTGTAAGGCCTACGATGGCAAGTGTGTAATATTAGTGTGATGCTAGAATTTAATGGATTTCTTGACATATGCATTACACTCCTTCTCCATAGTGGGCCAATAGTAACCCATTTGAAGGATGCACTTGACGATGGCCATGCCACTAAAATGGCCGCCACATGTACTGGCATGGGCTTGCAAAATCACCAATGATGCCTCTTGGGGCTCTAAGAAACAAAGGAGAACTCCATCATAATTTCTTCGATACAAGATATCTCATATTAAGACATATTTGGCTACTTTATGTTTTAATGTGCACTTCGTGGCACATGACAATCCCTTTGGAATTATACTAAGCTTTAAGAAGTCTTTAATTTGTGATATCTAAATTTGATAAATATCAACTTCGACTGCTAAGATGACTTGCTCCCCCTGCATGTTTACTTTTACAAATGCAAACTCAGAAACAACCTTGTGGTGAATGGTAGTACCACTTCCCATGGGACTCTGATAGGTTAGTGATCCCCAGGGTGCCTTCTTAAGAAAGTCTTCAGCTCTACAAAACCATTCAGCTTGTGCTTCTATACTTATCATGTTGACTTATTCTCTGTTATCATAGGGTACACACTCTGCTACTGTATGAGAGAGAATCTTGACATGGATGGTAGTGAAATCAGAAGACAAATTCTAAGGGATTAAAGATCCCAAATAAGCCATGGTATCTGCAAATCTATTTGATGATCGAGGGATTGCCTAAATGTCATACCATTCTATTTTTGCCAAATATTGGTCAACTACACCCAAGTGTTGTAGGTGAGTTGGAGAGGAGAGGGCAATCCTCCAAGGGAGGTCCCATGTTCAAATCTCCACCCTACCAAAAAGTTGAATTGGGTACCCAAAATCCAATTGATAATGTTGGTGCGGGCGGGGCTGGGTGCGACTCTCGGGTGACTTTGATGGTATAGAACCCCCTGTTCGTGGTCTCTCAGACCAAGGCAACCCCACATGGAGTTTTTTGCTTTATAAAAAATAAAATAATATATATATATATATATATATATATATATTTATGTGTCAACTATATATTTATAGGCTTTTAGTACGGGACATCAACACTGAAAAATACCCTTGAATTGATTTAATATGAGCAAGGAGTCACCAAAGATGTTCAATCTCTTAATATTCAGGCTATGTGGAGGCCCAGTAGTAGGGCTTCGTACTCAGTGTTGTTGTTGGTGCATGAAAAATCCAACTTGAATGACAAGGGCATTGGGTCTCCTTGTGGTGTGAAGAACACTATTCTGGCACCACCCCCTTGTTCACACTTCTAACCGTTAAAGAATAGTCATATCAAAATTGTTCTCTGATTCTTCAGGTTTGAGAGCTTTAGATACGATGAATACTGCATCGTCCAAAAGCTCAATTGTTAGAGGCCTATTGTTTGACAGTGGCACCTCAGCTAATTGATCTGCTATGACCTGTCCCTTAATGGAATTTTGGCTTATGAATTCCAGATCAAACTCTGTCAAAAGCATGATCCATTTTGTAGTACATGTATTATGATAAGTCTTACTCATCATGTACTACAAAGGATTCTGTTTGGATATAACATACGTCGTATGACTTAACATATAATGTCACAATTTCTTTATAGTGAACACTACTGCTAAACACAATTTTTCCACGTATGCATACCCGAGCTCATAGCTCACCAAAGTTTGACTAATGTAATATATGGTCTGCTCTTTGCCTTGCATGTTCTTTTGGGCCAACATGGTTCCGAGTGCAAAGTTAGTTGCCAATATATATAGTAGAAAAGGCACATCTAGCCTTGGTGGAGCTAGCACTGGTGGTGTCGTTAGGTATTGCTTTATCTCAGTGAATGCTTCCTTGTATTCCTTGTCCCAATTGAATGGGACCCCCTTATGTAGCAGTCGATTCATGGTTTGACATTTATCCGATAGTTTAGTGATACATTGCTTTATTGAGGCTACCTTGCCCTGAAGGCTCCTTAATTCCTTAATATTGGTGGGAGGACACATTTCCAAAATGGCCTTGACCTTCGCTGGATCTACTTCGATGCCTCTCTTCGAGATGATGAACCCCAGTAATTTTCCAGAAGTTACACCAAATGCGCACTTCTTAGGAATCATCCTGATGTTGTGCTCTATTAAGTGAACGAAGACTTTCCTTAAGACCTCTGCATGCTCTTCTCGTAGCAATGACTTGGCTAACAAGTCATCGATATAATCTTCAAGAATTTTGTGCATATAGTCATGAAAAATATATGTCATGGCCCACTGATATGTGACGCTAGTGTTTTTTAGGCCGAATGGCATAACTTTATAGCAAAATGTTCCCCATGGCATTATAAACACAATTTTGTGCTGGTATTCAGGCTTAATCTGAATTTGATTGCAACCAGAAAAACCATCCATTAATGAGAGCATTTTGTGACCTATAGTTGCATCTACGAGAGCATCAATATTGGGCAACAAAATATTTAGGTGTTGCCTTGTTTAGGTCTCTAAAATTCATGCAAATACAGATTCTTCCATCGGGTTTTCCCACGGGTACCATATTGGACACCCATTTTGGATAATCGATGGAAATCACAAATTCCACATCCAACAGCTTTTGTAGCTCATATTTCACCATCAAGGCTACTTTTAGATGCATTTTACTAAGCTTTTGCTTGACCGACTTCTTCGTCAAATCTAGCAAAAGGTTATGTTTAACCAATTTTGGATCTAGACCTAGCATATCCTTATACAACCCAAAAAATAATTTTTTTCTCTATTTCAGCAGAGGGATGAGGGTGGCTCGCTCATCTGGAGTGAGACTCTCTCTAAATTTAACCTTCTTTTCATGGGCGGGATCATCACTAATATCCACCTCAAATATTTCCTCTACCGACATATGCGATCCCTCCTCAAGCTGGTGATGCGTAGAAATCAGATGGATGTCATCATTCGGGTTGATTGGTTCTATTTTGGAAGTATTTTTGGAATGATAAATATCATATGCATAGTTTGGTGCAAAATGGAAACATTGCAACATTTCTTCATTAGGGAAGAAATCCTCAGGCTCAACGGGTGAATCAGTGTGATCCCAGATGATAGCATATTTGTTAAGATACAATGGTTTAGATGGATTTGCTAGATTATGGAGTGGAGTGGTCAAATCAATGGATACCATGTTTATGGAATGGAATTGATATTTAGGACCACACGGACTGACCTCTACAAAATTTTCATAGTCCCCATACCCACGATCTGGCTCTAATGGCACAGGCACAAAAGGGTCTTCCCTATGAGGACTATGAATAACTGGATCCTACCTATGCACTGAATGCAAAATAGGATCATTTGGCTCACGTAGCTGCATGTAGGCCAGCAGAAGGGTATTAACCAACCGATGGATGTAATCTAGGTTTAACCATATTTCTCTCAGACGTGGACCAACATGTAGTTGCCTATAGATCTCATCAATGTCGATTGGTTGATGATAGTAATGTAGATAAGGAGGACCAAGGTAGGCCCTCTATAGCTCATCTTATTCATCATTGTAATAATAGAATCCTTCATTCACCCCCACTCCTAGAGGGCACTCCTCCAAATGAGGCCCCATGAATTTTACTTCTTGCATGTTGTCGTCGCTATCCAAAAAAAATGGATAATTATACCTCATGTACGACACTACCAAGAAAACTAGCTCGATCTCTTCCCTTGAATTATCAATGTTGGGAGGGATCACTTCGGTATCCTGTACTAACTCCATAGGCAATAAATGACGTGCATGTAAAGGCCTTACATAGGCACCTTCAACTTCATCCTCAGATTCATCGTCATTTGAGGAATCCTCATTTGCGATATAGCATAGTCCATTCATATCGAAGGTGGACTCTGCTCCATCTTCATTAAAAATATCTCCTAGCTCAAGATTTCTTGCAGTAATGGGGTTGCACCCCTGCAAGTCTATGTCATCGACTACATCATGGGTTTAGTGTCCTAGTTGATCTTTGGGGTTTGTTTTTGCCTCAGTATGCTCAAGGAGCCCTTCATGATGATCTTTGAGTGGCTCAATGGTGATGACAGATATCATAGGGTGATTCCTCTAGAATTTGGAAGGATCCAAATGATATGGATTAAAATCCACATCATCTGCCATGCTGAGGTACAAACGATCTAGGGATGCTACGAGCAAATCATCCTGCCCATGTATTTGTAACCCTAGACCAAATCTATCAGTGACTAACTGATAATGAGGTTCCAATGGAGTCCTCCATCCTTGTTCAAATATACCAAGGTCGTATCCTTGCCAGTGATATAGCTCAAAAATATGCATGGCATACTCTGAATTAGAAAAATAACGAACGTTTACCATGAAAGGTTCCTTGTCATCTTCATCAATGGGCTTTCATGTTGAAAGTTGATCTAGCCTTGCATAGATGAAGTTAGTCTGGTTAGGTGGCTCTCCCAATGGAACCACCAATCCAACAGGATAACGATGAGCACATGGTCTACCCATCTCTTGTGCAGTCTTCAAAATTTTTCCAGTCACATTTTGCACAAGGTACTCACCTAATCCGGTATTAGCGAGATGTACCGTCACCCGTGGTGTGGATGACCCTACTGAAGATGTAGGCAAGGTAGGCTGAGGTGCCTCCTTGGCTTTGTATTGGGGTTCCTCAACTTCCATGGGAATGGGAATATCCTCGACGATTGGCTCAAGCTCACGCTCTTTCTCTTTCTTGCCCATATTCACCTTCAATTTCCTATCATCTTGATGCATGACTGATGCCGATGGTTTTAAGGAAGTTGTAGTGGTATGCTCCGATCTGTGTGATACAGATGGCATTGGTTGAGCATGCACTGCTAGTTTACCTCCTAGTTTCTTTTTTGGGGACGACGACCGAACATCTAGGTGCGTTGATGGGATTATGAAACCCCCAAGTAAATCTGCTAGGTTCACAAAATTAAATGGCTCCTCATTCGATGCCACTATGTGAACCAGTCCCTCGTGAATATATTTTATGCACTGATGTAGTATCAAGGGGACACAATGCATTTCATGAATCCAAGGCCTATCGAGTAAAATGTTGTACTACATGGCCCCTTCTATCACATGACACATTATTGAAATTTTCTTCATACCCACCTACATGGGTAGGATAATTGTGCAGATAGTCAAACATAGTATGTCGTTAAACACTTTCAATATGAATGTAGTTGGCACAATGTGTGATTTAGGTAGCTTCAAATGACTCAACACCTTGGTCGTTATTATTTTGATCAATGAGCCAGTATCGACCAAGACCCTTTTAAATGGCATGTTATTCACACACACGATTATGTACAATGATGGGTCGACTATAGTTGTAGAAGTCATCCTTATCTCATGATCATAAAATTGGATCATCGGTTCCTGACACTGATGTACATGTCCCACAAAATTTGTGAATGCTTACACATCCTAGGCCTGTACTTCAATGGAACTCAAAATATCCATAAGAGTCTCCCTGTGTCTTGGGTACTGCTATATTAATTCATATATTGACAACTTTGTAGGAGTTGTCTGCAGGTTTTGGACCAACCTGCTCCTTATGGTCACCACTAGTCTTGTCAATGGGCCTGGAATATTTTATTTCGGTCGCTAATTTGGCATGGCTTGTATTTGAATGGGAGCACAAGGTTGATTTTATTGTTTGTATCTCCCATGCCTAGTGACAACATTGACCATACCTATGAACCCCTGGGTAGATGGTTCGACTTGCACATGGTTAATTTGACCAACGTTGTTTCGAGGCACCTCATGATTTGGTAAAGGGTTCTTGTAAATCCTCATATTCTGATTGCTGAGCATCTACGGGTTGTGTGGCACTACAAGCTCACCCTTCTTAATCAATTTTGCACTAGATTTTTGAAATACCAACACACCTCGATGATATGGCCTTTCATTCTATGAAAGATGCAAAATAGATCATCTTGGAACCCCTTTGGTTTGGGTTTATTGGGAACTATCATCTTGAATTCAGGCAATTTGATTGCCTTGGCCTCGCATAACTGATGGAAAATTGACATTAGTGATTCCATCAATGGTGTGAACTGGCAAGGTAGGTATTGATCTTTATTCTTGCCCTTGTAATGGTTGTTGCACTTGTCATACTACACATGGGGAGGTTGGGCTTGAAAATTTTATTTTTGTTGCCCCTTGTCCTCCCGTTGGAGATTCAATACCACTTGATTTATGTGGGCCTGCTTGCCCTGTTGTTTTGTGGCACTCTTCCTTTGTCCCTCTCTCCTATTTTTGAGCTTCAAGTTACCTTCCTACAACTTGATGTCCTCAATCACCTTGGCTTGTGCCAAAGCCTATTCAAATGTAGGATACTGCTGCAGTTGCAGTAGTAACGATATGTGCTTGGAAAAACTCTTCATAAACATTTGGATTAACTTTGTGGCAGGAATAGAGAATGGCAACTTCACCATTAGTATCCTCCACCTCTTTCCATACTGCTCTACTGGCTCATTGTTACGCTGAGCTAGCATAGCTAGATCAGAAATATTGGCCTATTTCTTGATGCCAAAGAAATAGCGTTCAAGAAAGGCATCAACTAATTACTCAAAAATAGTTATGCTATGTTTCTTTAGATGATTAAACCACTCTCAAGCCATCCCTAAAAGTGTCATGATAAACATGTGCAACAATAATGCATCACTGCTTGCTATCTAAAAACAAGCATCCAAAAAGCTCGTGACATGGTCCTGTGCATCTTCATCACCCTTGAACTTGTCCAACCTGGGTATATCAAAATGCTCAAGGTAAGCCGAAGTAGCCACAGAAGGATCCAAAGGCTCTTTATGGATTTTCCTTAATGTCAGCTTTTGAATAGTCGTGCCTTGTCTCTCAATGGCTTTAATCTTCTTGGCTAAGGCCTTATAGGCCTTTGAATACAGAAAGTCCTCCTCCCTAAGTTGACGTGTAGGTAGCTTAGGAGGTATTGTCTTCCTTGTATGAGATGGAGGTCATTGCTCTTCCTCATTTTTAGCTCAGGAGCTTTTAGGATATTCTTGCTCATATCCATATCATGTTGCTACTTCATGTTGCCTCTGCCTTTGATTATTGAGTGGCAATGGCTGCTCCCTCTGTTTGGCACCAGCATGAGTATGAGCATATCTATGCTCTTGATGCATATAGGCTTGTGAGAAAGCCTTCCTATGCATATACTCTTGATGTTCATCTTGAGGATATAGGCCAACCCTAGCTAACTGATCCTCCTACTCCACATGTTCCTTCTGGGCAAGGATACGCTCTTTACACATATAATGCTCATATAACCTTTGTCGCATGAGCCTTTGCACTTGAATATTTTTATCTTCAATATGCTGCCTCTCTAGGTGAGCATCCTCCAATTGGTCTTGGAGGAGTTGGCATTTATGTTCTGATGTCAGTCGATGTGATTTATCAATCTGGTCGACCGTGGGAGGCCTCTAGCATCCATGCTCTTTACGAGCAACCTTGTGGGTTCTATACCCATCATACTGATGTGTTGTGACTTTGCCTCTATCTATAAATATGACATTGACCTTATGCTATGTCTTATATTGTGAACCACCATGCACAGATAGTGGGTGTTTGACATGAGGGTGCTTAGAAGCCTCCTCATGTTCTTTAGTAGTGCAGATGATACTCACGCTACGCTCACTCGGGGCTCAAATGGATGGAGTGGAAGGCTTGTAGCCTAGCTGCTCTAGAACACTACCTAGAACCTCTAGTTGCCTAGACTACCATCGCTTATGTGATGATGTGCCATTATCTCCCACCTTTGATATATCAATGGTGATCTTGCATGGTGGATCATGCATGGGAGTATGGTTAGACCTATGCTTAGAAGCAAGTCGGTCTGCCTGCCCCTGAGTGGGTGGGTCTCTAGTCCTTCTATACTCATAAGTTGGATCCATAGATCCTCCATTGGACTTAGTATCTAGGGGCACCAACCTGGTCCCCTACACAACAAACTCTTTGACCGATCCAGTGGATGCATGTGCATTGTAGTCTCAATAATGGCTCTCAATTGGAACACCCTCATGCTGGAAGGTTTCTTATTCTATTCTATGCCTAGAGGAGTGTAATAAAGCTCCTCTATATGGGGTTTGCTTTACTGGATCCCCTCGTGTCGAGTTATCTCCTCGAATGCTAGCCGAACGATGTTCGGTTCACTCATGTGGTTGAGGAATTAACACGTATTATTGTGAATTGGTTAGGGGTTGGTCATCGACGTTGGATTTGGACCTTTGCCGACCACCCCATGTATCCACCATTGTGTACCTAGAGTATAAATGTATTATTATTAAGAAAACAATGTATACAATAATGATTATCTCATTTTAAGCTTTTAAAAGTGAGTCCTAAACTGTTTGGTGTGTTTTCAATATTTGTTGTATCAGTGTAGAAACTCTTATCGTGTTTCACAAAACTTATTGGATTTTACTCTTAGTTTAATGGATTTCACATGTACGCTCACAACTCGACAACTTGGCTATGAACTCCAAGTCACGTAAATCCCCCGTGTGTGGTAATGAAGCCCACACACGGACAAGGAGCACAGGTCTTCCCATATCCTCACCCATTTTCCTCGAGTCAATGTTATACCCTTCAAATAGAATACATGCAAATTTTATAGGATACAAAAGGTTCTTGGATCCGGTATTGGTTTATATATCAAGGGTTCGTAGGATTTGGGCCAATGGATGGAAGTTACGCCCATCGTCGTTGAACCCTACTAGTGGTTGGATGTCAAGCCCAACTCACTAGTGTTTAAGTGCTTCATGGTGTGTGTGGTTCCTTTTAATGTACATAAAAGAAATGCATCATATAGCATACATGCTCATTTTCTAAATGCTATGCAAGTGAAAGACGTTTCAAATTCAGAAAATGCAAGCTATTCTAGATGCTCTTTAAGACTATGCACGTTACGATGCTAAATGGCCACTAATTGGACCTCATGCATGCAAACCATCCACACATCATTATCAAGCACATTTTATCCTGGGGTGAACTGCAATCAGAGGTCCGTTGTTCCCAGCAGCACCTTTCTATTGAAATTAAAATACAAAAATAAACTAGGACACTTAATTTACCATTTTCTTAGTTCATTTCCTAATTTGTATTCGAATTAACCTTACTGTAAAAACACAGAGAACAAAGAAGTGACAAAGGTATGAAAATAGGACCTACCTCAAGTCCTACACTATCTGATATTCTAAATTTTTCTATCTGTGTTGTCAGTAGGAGACCGCAGGTCTGATCTGCAGTTTTGACTGTAAATTATGCCTTATACCTGTGATTCAGATGTTGGGTTGTAGCTGATAGCTGTGGTCTGTACCTGCAAGTGCAAAAACCTAATAAAACATAGTCATATCCTTTAAATGAGGGGTTCTATCGTGATTGCCTTCTATAACCACCAGAAAAGGTCACACCCAATGGCGTATCCTATTACGATAAATGATAAAAAATATAGCATGCATACAAGAAAAAGATATTGACAACAAATGAAATAAGAAAAATGCTTTATTCCATTGTATTTGCAGTCAAAATCCAATTACAAGTACATCCCTCTTAGGAATAATCATTTTGATATAATATTACAATAGGAATGCACAATTGTTTCCCTCTTAAGGGTAGGTGTGATTTCCAAATGCCTTTCAGGATGACACGAACTGCTCTAGGGTGGAGGTGCCCTCTTCTTCGCAATGGGGAAGGAACTTGATAGTTTTCTCTCCTTTGAAACTATTCTCTGCGGTCAAGAAACAACACAAGAATGTCAAAAATATTGGCAGCCTCTCATGATGAGGCCCTTTTAGGTAAATTGCATAATGACACCATTAAACATGCATAATCAAGAAAACATAGAAAGTGCTTCTAATCTATGCAAATCGAATCAAGATTCATATAATAGCATAAATAAAAGTAGCAACTACACTATGCATGGATCAAATATATAAAATGAAGCATAAACATGCATAAAGAAACCATTTAAGTCCTAATTGAAGCATAAACATAAAGAAGCTAAACTAACCTAAATCTATAGTCAGAAGTCTGCTAAAATGTATTTTAACCATGAAACCAACTAATCTAAGCTAGTTAACCATACAAAAATGAAAATAGGAAGGTGGTTATACCTCTACTGCAAATCGCAACTCTGGTGAATGGTCTACACTGTAAACCACGACTGACAGTCGTGGTTAGTGCTCTGATAGGCTTACCCTCAATTCCAAGGGTAGTGGGCTTGAACTCCTTTTCCAATTAATGTTCAAGGGTCGCCTTCGGTGTCCTTCTAATAGGTTTGGTGGTTGAATCACTGTGATGGGCCTTCATTTGCCCTAATTTGTATTTCTTGATCCTCCGAGGCTCCTAGGGCATCCATAATGCAATTAATCATAAATCTTGGCATGTAGGTAGGGGATAAGTTCAATAGCTCTCTTTTAGTATACTCGATTGAGTGTACAATTCAATAGGGCTCTGCTGCGCAAATCTCCAATACTTTCTTTGATCATATTTCGATAGAGCTTCACTATCAAAATTCTCTATATCATTGCCCTAATTTGTAGGGATACTTATAGGATATCCCAGGGGTAGGGGTGGCTTCATGGAGAATCCAAGATCAAGAAGTGGTGGTTAGGATAGTTGGAATAGAAGCTTCCACCCTTTAACCACCTTCTTTTAGATCAAATTGTCATTCCAATTGATTTGGCTTAGATGGGAGGCCAACTGAAATTCAGTTAAGACCGCAGGTCACAACTACGATCTAGATTTTAAACTACAGGTCTCAACCGTGGTTTAACTATAAACCACAGGTCTGAGCTACAGTTCTGACTGATTAGGCCAAGGATCCCAAATTGAGTGGTTAGAACCACTCCTCTATCTTGGATTCTATCCAAGATCTTCAATATGGTCTTGTAGCATGTCCATATGAGTAGTCGCCCTCGACATGACACATTTTAGGTGTCTATAGATGTCAAGAGTGAGTGGTCATTGATTTCAAAAGGTAGTTTCAGTGACCAGTGCAAGGAGAAGCAGTTCTACAATCAGTGTAAAATGGAGAGTCTGCTTCAAGTTGGTCAGATCTAGTTCCAGGTAGTCAGATGTGGTCCAAAATGCAAAGAAGAGGCCCAAGAAAATAATATTATAATATTTTATTATAATATTAAAAAGGGGATTTAAATTAATTATAAATTAATTAATATAATTTTATTATAAATTAATTTAATTAACTTCCAAAGTTATTTAAGTTAATTATAATTTAATTATAAATTAATTTATATTAATTTGAATAACCCTAAAGAGGGTTATAAAGTTTAAATTAAAATCAAATTTGAAATTTGATTTAAAGCACCGACGTTCTATGGCATGAGGCCTTCGTATATAAAAGGTGGCAAAAACCTTTGTCGTACTTCCTCTAGACCATCGATCGATTTCCTAAGCTCCAAAGTATCGTGCACAAAAAGAGAGTTTTTTGCATTTTGAAAGGTCTTCAATGGTAGAATATTAGATAAATAAGAGTGAGGCTCCTCTTGCCTCGCACAATACTATGTAGCGCAGTTGGCAATGACGGATGGTGCTAAGTCTTCTGGCAGGCAAGGAGTGCAGGGTTTGAATCCCATCGAAGTTCTTTTTGCAAGGAAGAGAGGGAATTTTCATTTTGAGCAGTGCTAAACTAAGGGAATAAAGGGAGGCTTACACCTTCTCTTCCTCGTGGAAGAGCTTAGCCCATGTGGTGCGCTAGCACCTTGACAAGGCGCTCGACTACGAGTGGTCTCACGTTTGAAATCCATCGAGGCCTTTTGGATAGTGTTAAAGGTATGCACTGATGTCATTTGTCTTGGTCACTTGATTATTTTAGATGTGCTAAGTTTGAAAAGAATAAAATATTTTGATGGTTTATAAAGTTTATTTTTGCCTAAATTAATTTGGATATTGAGCATTTGAGGGAGATAAAAGGGTAGGCAATATTATTTTGAAGGTTTAATTTTTGGAGGATGATTAATTAAAGTTGGATATTATAAGGAGCAATTGAGTAATTATTTTTAGGTATGTTTTGATGATTTCTAATTTCAAGGACTAATAAGGTGTATTTGAGTTTGATTATTTTTGTAATTGAGAAATATTTTGAGAGAGTGTTAGTGTGATATTTTGTCATCTAACCATTGAAATTGGCAAAGAAGAAAATTGTAATTGAGACAGGTTTTTAAGGGCACTTCTACATAAAAAAAAGGTATGGGCACATCTTCCTAGTGAGTGATTGTTGGATATTGTGAATGCTAAGTTAGAATGAAAATGATTGTTTAACAAGCATTGTTGAGTTTAATTGTTAAAGGATTTTTTGAGTGAGAGTTGATGATAAAAACCTTGTTTTATAAGCATTGTTGGAAATATTGAGTAAATATTTCATATGCTTGAACTAGGGTTTGTGCAAAGAACATGAGTATCATTGTTATGTGAAGTTGTGAAAGAACATGAGTATCATTGTTATGTGAATTTATGAACTATCTTGAACTAGAGTTTGTGAAATATCATGAGTATCATTGTTATGTGAGATTTTTTGATAAGCATTGTTGGAAATAAGTGATTGAGTGTTCATATGCTTGGACTAGGGTTTGTGATCAAGGATTATTTCATTGAGTGAATTATTGAGTAGAGTAGGTTAACCCTAGTCAAGTGGATGTGTTGAAGTGATAGTTCAAGTTCTGTAAAACAAATTGTTCCATATTTTAAATTGATTTGAGAAAGAGGTTGAGTGTTTGGGAATGTGAAACATATTGAGTCTTTAACAATTCTCTATATGTTTCTATGGTAAAAAGAGAGAGTGAAAGTGATTGAGCATTGTGGTGAATTTGAAGCATATTTAGTCTCTAAAAATTCTCTATATGTTTCTATGATATTGGACAAGTTTTAGTGAAGAATTTTTGAGAAGATTTGAGGCAAGTCTTTGAGAAGACTTGTGGACAAATTTGTGTGAGATTTTGTGGAAGCTTACAATAAATATTTGAGAATAGAGATTGAGAACAAATTGGACAAATTTTAGTAAGGACTTGTTGAGTAGATTTGAGGCAAGTCTTTGAGAAGACTTGTGAACAGATTAGTGTGAGCTTTTGTGGAATCTTACAAGGCATATTTGAGACAAGTATTTGAGAAGACTTGTGAGTAGATTTGATTGATTGATTTTTTCAAACATTGAGTTAAGGTTTAGGGAAAATATAGCAGAGTTGATTTGAGATTAATTCAAGCTTTGTGTTAAGGCTTGAGGATATATTTGTGCTAGATCGAAGGACTATGTTTAGTGCAGATCAGAGGATAGAGATTGAGGATAAATTTGTGCTAGATCGAAGGACTGTGTTTAGTGTAGATTTGAGGATAGAGTTTGGTGCAAATTTGAGTATAGGTTTGTACCATACTATAAATAGAGATTGAGCAGATTTGAGCTAGACCTAAGGATTGTGTTTAGTGCATATTTGAGGATATATTTTGGTGCATATTTGAGGACAAGTTTGTACCAGACAAAAAATAGAGATTAAGCATATTTGTGCTAGATCTAAGGACTATTTTTAGTATATATTTGAGACAAAGCTGAGAGTAAGCTTTGGAGGTGATAGAGTATATAGGATGATAGTCTCTAGTGGATAGAGATCAATTAGCCAAGGCAGTGAGGACATGTCTTCTGAGTGAGGACAAGATTCTTCAATGGATAGAGATCCATTAGCCAGTGCAATGGAGGCAACAGTTCTTCTAGAAGATCACCAACCAAAGTAGAGGAGAAAGGAGTTCTATGGATAGATATCCATGAACCAGCTAAGGATATTGGTGTCTCTTATGGATAGAGATCCATGAACTTGATTAGGGTATTGGTGTCTCCTTTGGATAGAGGTCCATAAACATTGTAATAGATAAAATATTCCCAAGATATTTATTGAGAAAATATTGGTGAAATAATTTCTCCATGGAGTAGTCCACATTGGGTGAACCACGTTAAATTGGTGTCTCTATTGTGTGTGGTGATTTTTGCATTGCTTTGATTACTTTTGTTCATATTACTATTGATACATTGCATAATATTGATTGGGAAATAAAAGTAAAAAGTGGTCTTATACTATTCACCCCCCTCTCATTATAATCTTGTGTTCTTCAATTGGTATCAGAGTGGGTTCCTTCAGAAGAGTTTAACAACATGAAGGAAAAAATTACAAGAAAACAATGTATTCTTATAATGGATCCTCATATAATTCAACACCAGTATTTGATAGAAGCGATTATATATTTTGAATTATGAGAATGAAGATTCACCTGATGGCACTTGGCAATGAAATATGGGAAGCACTTCAAAATGGATACACACCACTAGCTACTCCACCTATAGATAAATATGGTAATATTCTACATCATTACAATTCAAAAGCAATGAATGCAATTTTGAGAGGTTTGCATAGAATATATTTCATAAAGGTTATGCATTACAAATCAGCAAAAGAAATTTGGTATAAGTTGCAAAGAATATATTAAGGAGATAAAAGTGTCAAAAAGGCAAAGATAAAAAATCTCAAAGGACAATTTGAAGAATTAAGAATGAAGGATGAGGAAAACATTAGTGCTTATCTACTTCATCTAGATGAGGTTGTTAATGCCATGCAACTACTTGGACTTGATAATGAAGAATCTGATGTTTGTGATAAGATCTTAAGATCCCTTCCAAAAATATTTAGTGAAAATATCTCTGCTATAGAGGAATCAAAATATGGTGATATTTTGACAAGAGATGTATTACTTGGTATTCTTATAGCTTTTGAGATGAGAACAAAAGAGGAACCTAATATCCGGAAGGAAGCAACCTTCAAAGCTACTAAGAAGACAAAAGACAAAAAGTCAGATTCAACTAATGAGTCATCTAGTGATGAAGAAGCAAATTATGGCAGAAGGAATAAGGATCCAATAAGATTTAAAGATGTAAAATTTGTTAGATGTTTCAACCGTGGAAAGTATGGTCACTATGCAACTAATTTTCAAGAAGCTAAAAATAACAATGATAAAGAAAAATAGGATCATAAGAATACGGAATTAAAAAATAATAGGTACCAAAAGAAAGGTAAGGATGGACAAGGAAAACAAGGAAAGAATTTCTTTCAAAGACAAAAGAGGAGTTACTATGTAGACAAGGAAATTAAGTACTCAAGTGATAGTGAAAATAGTTTCTCAGGTAATGATAAATATGAAGTTCTATTTCTGATAGAAGAAAAATAAGTTAAGAAAAGGTCACCAATAATTCTCAAGTGTTTTAGATGTGGTAATTTTGGACATATTGAAGATAGTTGTACAAAGAATGGTTTCAGTTTCAGTGATGATGAATATGAATATACACTTGAAGGACCATAAGAGAATATTCTAATGATACTATAAGGAGGATGTGATCCTATATAAGACAAGTCAGAAGAGAATGAAGATGTTTTAAAATGCAAACAAATAGAGGAAGAATCAGAATTAGGAGAAGATCTTGAGGGAGAGCTTATTTATGCTCTTAACACATTAAATAAGGTAAGAAAGCAAAACTCCCAACTTAAGGTTCAGTTTCAATAATGTGATGAAGAAAGAGGAAAGCTTATAGAGGATCTAAATAAGTCAATGGCTAAGACAAAGAATTTCAAGGATAAGTTAGAAGCAAAGGTCTTAGAATATGAAATATTAGAACAAGAAGTAGCTCTACTAAGGGAAGAAGTAGAAAATTCTAAGGATAAGCTACACAAGTTTGGAAAGAGCTCAAAGATCATAGATAAGATGATCAAGGTACAAATATGGTCAACAAACAAAATAGGTTTTGGTTTTTAATAGGTACAAAAGAAATAATAAGAGCAGTCAATCTCAAGTTCTAAAGAAGAAGAAACTTCAGAATAAAACAATGTGAGAGAAAGTGAGACTTTTGAGGATGAGTTGGACAATAGAAATTTCAACAAGGAAAAGAAAAATACACAAAAGAGGAATAGATGGAACAAAAACTAGCATCGGGTAAAAGAGACTAAGAGACCAATGAGGTCAAGGCAAGGAAATTTCAATGGATGATGTTTCTCATGTCACATATTTGGGCACAAGTCTTCATAGTGTAGGACACATGAAATATAGGAATATGGGAACTTTAGAAATAGGTAGCTTTTTTATGGGTATTGCTACTCATGTAATCAGTTTGGTCACAAGGCAATGAATTGCAAGGTTCATGATAGGAATAGATATGGCTTCACCATGAGAAATCCCAAGACATTTGCACCTTCAATAAATAACAATATTAAGTGTTACAAGTGCAATAATTATGAACATACAACAAAGTGGTGTACAGCAGAAATTTCGGAGACAAGCAGAAAAAAGAAAAGACAGAGGAATCAGAAGGATCATATGAGAAGGAAAGTGGACAAAGGTAAATATCAGTGCTTGTTGGGAGTAGAGATACTCCCACCCCAGAATTAATCACCTCAAGAGGAGGTGGGGGAGGGGCTAAGCTAAGAGTCTCATTCTTAGCCCCGAGTCCCAAAGGTAAACCTTTGCCATTGATGTCAAAGGGGGAGAGATTTTATTTAAGGAGAGAGCATTGTGTTAGGGTGAGCAATTTCTCAGGGGGAGCAGAACAGAAAAAGGTTAAGGAAATTTGAAAAGATAATTGGGTTACCATCAATGACAAAGGGGGATATTGTTGGACATTTTGAGTAAAATGAGTTGTCATTGATGTCAAGAGTGAGTGGTCATTGATGTTAAAAGGTAATTTTAATGAACAATGCAAGGTGAAGCAGCTCCGCAATCAGTTCAAAAAGGAGAGTCCGCTTCCAGTTGGTTAGATTCAGGTAGTCAGATGTGGTCCAAAATGCAAATAAGAGGCCCAAGAAAATAATATTATAATATTTTATTATAATATTAAAAAGGTAATTTAAATTAATTATAAATTAATTAATATAATTTTATTATAAATTAATTTATTAATTAATTTAATTAACTTCCAAATTTATTTAAGTTAATTATAATTTAATTTTAATTTTATTATAAATTAATTTATATTAATTTGAATAACCCTAAAGAGGGTTATAAATTTTAAGTTAAAATCAAATTTGAAATTTGATTTAAAGTGCCGACGTTCTATGGCATGAGGCCTTCGTATATAAAAGGTGGTAAAAACCTTTGCCTTACTTCCTACAGACCATCGTTTGATTTCCAAAGCTCCAAAGTATCGTGTGCAAAAAGAGAAAGAGTTTTTTGCATTTTGAAAGGTGTTCGATGGCAAAATATTAGTTAAATAGGAGCGAGGCTCCTCTTACCTCGCACAATGCTATGTAGCGTAGTTGGCAATGACGAATGGTGCTAAATCTTGTGGCAGGCAAGGAGTGCAGGGTTCAAATCCCACAAAAGTTCATTTTGCAAGGAAGAGAGGGAATTTTCATTTTGAGTAGTGTTGAATGAAGGGAATAAAGGGAGGCTTGTGCCTTCCCTTCCCCGTGGAAGCACTTAGCCCACGTGGTGGGCTAGCACCTCGATAAGGTGCTTGACTAGGAGTGGTCTTACGTTCGAAACCCATCGAGGCCTTTTGGATAGTGTTAAAGGTATGCGATGATGTCATTTATCTTGGTCGCTTGATTATTTCGAATGTGCTAAGGTTGAAAAGAATAAAATATTTGATGGTTTATAAAGTTTATTTTTGCCTAAATTAATTTGGATATTGAGTATTTGAGGGAAATAAAAGGGTAGGCAATATTATTTTGAAGGTTTAATTTTTGGAGGTTGATTAATTAAAGTTGGATATTATAAGGAGCAATTGAGTAATTATTTGTATGTATGATTTTATGATTGCTAATATCAAGGAGTAATAAGGTGTATTTGATTTTGATTATTTTTGTAATTGAGAAATATTTTGAGAGAGTGTTAGTGTGATATTTTGTCATCTAACAATTGAAATTGGAAAAGAAGAAAATTGTGATTGAGACAGGTTTTTAAGGGCACTTCTACATCAAACAAAAAGGTATGGGCACATCTTCCTAGTGAGTGATTATTGGATGTTGTGAATACTAAGTTGGAGTGAAAAGGATTGTGTAACAAGTATTGATGAGTTTGATTGTTAAAGGATTTTATGAGTGAGAGTTGATGATAAAAACCTTGTTTTATAAGAATTGTTGGAAATATTGAGTAAAGCTTTCATATGATTGAACTAGAATTTGTGCAAAGAACATGAGTATCATTGTTATGTGAAGTTGTGAAAGAACATGAGTATCATTGTTATGTGAATTTGTAAACTATCTTGAAATAGAGTTTGTGAAAGATCATGAGTATCATTGTTATATGAGATTTTTTGATAAGCATTTTTGGAAATAAGTGAGCGAGTGTTCATATGCTTGGACTAGGGTTTGTTAGCAAGGATTATTTCATTGAGTGATTGGTTGAGTAGAGTTGGTTGATCCTAGTCAAGTGGATGTTTTGAAGTGATAGTTCAAGTCCTGTAAAACAAAGTGTTCCATATTCTAAATTGATTTGAGAAATAGGTTGAGTGTTTGTGAATGTGAAACATATTGAGTCTCTAAAAATTCTCTATATTTTTATGTGGTAAAAATATATATTGAAAGTGATTGAGCATTATGGTGAATGTGAAGCATATTGAGTCTCTAACAATTCTCTATATGTTTCTATGAGATTGGATAAGTTCTAGTGAGAACTTATTGAGCAAATTTGAGGCAAGTCTTTGAGAAGACTTGTGGATAGATTTGTGTGAGCTTTTATGGAAGCTTACAATACAGATTTGAGGATAGAGATTGAGAATAGATTGGACAAGTTCTAGTAAGGACTTGTTGAGCAAATTTGAGACAAGTATTTGAGAAGACTTGTGGATAGATTAGTGTGAGCTTTTATGGAAGCTTACAAGGTAGATTTGAGATAAGTCTTTGAGAAGACTTGTGAGCAGAGTTGATTTATTGATTTGTTCAAATCTTGAGTTAATGTTTGGGGCAGATCTAGCAGAGTTGATTTGAGATTAAGTCAAGATTTGCGTTAAGTCTTGAGGATATATTTGTGCTAGATCAAAGGACTATGTTTAGTGCATATCAAAGGATAGATATTGAGGATATATTTGTGCTAGATCGAAGGACTGAGTTTATTGCAGATTTGAGGACAAAGTTTGGTGCATATTTAAGTATAGTTTTGTACCAGACCAAAAATAGAGATTGAGAAGATTTTTGCTAGACCGAAGTACTGTGTTTAGTACAGATTTGAGGACAATGTTTGGTGAAAATTTAGGGATAGTTTTGTACCAGACTAGAAATAGATATTGAGCATATTTGTGCTAGACCAAAGGACTTCAAAGTTAAGAGGTGAATTATTAAATTTTTATTTAATAATTCTAAGGTCTAAAGTTGAATTACATTATCCACCGACGTGCAAAGGTTGGGGAGATTAATAAATATTTGCTGACATCATTCGAAGGATGGAGGTGCATATAAATAAAATGTGAAAAACCTGTGTTTATTGATAACTTGAGATACTGCATGAGAGAGAGTTGTCGAAAGGGGAGCAACGAAGAAAGAAGGATAAATAAATTTTGATTTGAGAGCAAGGTCAAGTAAACAACGCAAGAAAGTGATGTCACGCAAGAGCCTATAGCTCTATTGGTAGTGCACGAACTTTACACAAGGCAGGTTCACTATTCAAATCTCGCCAAGGGCAAAGTGTTTTGCTAAGAAAGTAAAATCAAGTTTCGAATTTGAGCGCAGGTTAAAGTTGGATGTTTGGGATTAAAATCCCAAAGCAGGCTAGCACCCATGTGGTAAGCGCTTCACAGCGCTAAGTGAGAGGAATGGAGTTCGACTCCCGTGAAGGTGTGAAGGTGCATTAATTTTGGCAAGGCATTTTGGCAAAGACGATTTCAAAGGTTACGAAGGCAACAAATTTCATATAAAGGTATTTATCTCGAGCGCATGGTAATATTTGTTATTACCAAAGTTTTGGTGCATTAAAATTATTTATGTGATAATTAGGGAGTCATAAGGAGTTTAGGGAAATAAATGCTTGTTGTATGTGTTAATGTTCTTAGGGAGTTATAAGGTGTATAATTAAATATATATTATTGTTGTGTGTGATTAGGGAGATATAATGTGTGGAAATAAATATTTGTGATTGTTGTATGTGGAGTTATAAGGTGTGGAATTAAAAATAAAAGCATAGGTGCTTGTTGTATATGTTAATGAAATTAGGGAGTCATAAGGTTGAAAAGTGTTGAAGTTGTTATATGTCCTAGTGCATGATTTAATTATGAAATTAAACTAGGAACTGGAGACCTAGTTAATTGCTACTTTGAGTTAGAAGACATGCACATGAGTTAGGGTTTGAAGTTGAAGCAAAATTGCTTGATTATGTGCCTTGGATATTAAGAGGGAGTGGATGGAATAGAAAATCAATTTTATGGATAAAATTGATGCTTGAGTTCCATAATTGCTTTAGTGGTGTTCATTGAGAGTATTGTCATTATTGAGGAGGTTTTTGCTATTGCTTTGAGGAGATTATTGTTGGTTACTGGTTGAGTACATTGCCACTATTTGAGACCATTGAGGAGATAATTTTCTAGTCACTTGTGGATACATTTGCCTTTCATTTGAGGAGATAATTGTTGGCTATTTGAGAGCTCTTTGCTTGAGAGAGTTGTGCTTGTTTCTTAAGAGCTTCTTGACATTGCATGAGAAATATATTATTGAGAACCTATTGCTATCACTTGTGGATATTGTCCTTGGTTGGTTGAAGTCCTCATTGTTATTGCTTGAAGAGTTTTCATTAGAGAGCTCATTTGCCATACATTTGAGAGTACATTGTTGAGCATTGTTGTTATCCATTTGAGAGTACATTATTGAGCATTGTTGTCATCTATTTGAGAGATCATTTGTCATACATTATTGTGATCATTGTGGATAATTGTTGTCATCCATTTAAGAGTATATTTCCATTTATTGTTGAGAACATTGTTGAGTATTGTCATCATTCATTTGTTATCCATTGTTGAGTTCATCATTGAGCCTTGCCTTCATTGATTTGTGGTTGATATTTGAGTGCAACTTGAGAGTCATTGGTTGAGCCTTTGGGAAGGCTTTTGGGACAAAATTTTTGGATATATTTGAGACAACTTTTGTGCATGATTGATTGAGCCTTTGGGAAGGATTTTGGGACAAAATTTCTAGATAGATTTGAGACAACTTTTGTGCATGATTGGTTGAGCCTTTGGGAAGGCTTTTGGGACAAAATTTTTGGACAGATTTGGGACAGCATTTGAGCAAGATTGTTTGAGCCTTTTGTGAAGGCTTTGAGAAAATATTTGGGACAAAATTTGAGCAGTATTGTTTGAGCCTTGTGAGAAAGCATTGAGGTAGATTTATGAGCAGTGAAAGATACATGACATAAATAGAAAACACATCAACACTAGTTGCCTAGCTGAGTAGATCAGTGGATAGCCTAGCTGAGAAGATCAGTGGATAGCCTAGCTGAGTAGATCAGTGGATAGCCTAGATGAGAAGATTAGTGGATAGCCTAGCTTAGTATATCAGTGGAGAGCTTATATAAGCAAATAAATGGAGAGCCTAGCCGAGAAGATCATTGGATAGCCTAACTGAGCAGATCAATGGATAGCCTAGCTGAGCAGATCAATGGATAGCCTAGCTGATCAGATCAGTGGAGAGCCTAGCTGAGCAGATCAGTGAAGCCCACTTGAGAAGATCAGGACATCATAGCTTTGATTATATCAAAGTAATCATTTGTATTGGGATAAGGATCCCTATTTATTTATGAAATATTATAAGGAGAATATCTTATGGACTACCCCATATTGGAGGAACCACGTTAAATATTGTGTCTCAATTGTGTGTGATGATTTTTGCACTTGCTTACTATTGCTATCTGCACTCTGCTATATTTGGTTATTGCAATTGAGGAAACTAATTGATATTGGTTTGGAAAGAAAGTAAAAAGTGAGCGCTATAATGTTCACCCCCCTCTAAGTATAAGCTTGTGTTCTTCAATTGGTATCAGAGCGAGTTCCTTAATAAAGGCTAACATCTTGAGGGCATATTCTACAAGAACACTAATGACTTCACAAAATGATTCATCTACAAGTAAGGCTCCACTGTTTGACGATAGTAATTATGCTTTTTGGAGCATGAGAATGAAGAACTACTTGATATCACAGGGATATGAGG
Source organism: Wollemia nobilis (assembly GCA_028583015.1). Lineage (NCBI taxonomy): Eukaryota > Viridiplantae > Streptophyta > Pinopsida > Araucariales > Araucariaceae > Wollemia > Wollemia nobilis. The sequence goes on from JAQPPZ010000101.1 coordinate 2,958,373, forward strand.
TATGGTGAATGGTTGCAAAAGAGTATAAGGTTGAAGGTGATCCCAAGACAAATAATACTATCAAGAAATTGGTTGAGATCAATGCAAAGGCAATGAATTTTATTTTGAGTGGGCTACATGAGATAGATTTTGCAAAGGTCATGTTATGTAATTCATCTAATGAAATGTGAACCAAATTGTGGAATACCTATGAAGGATATTCCAAGGTAAAATTGGAAAAACTATAAACTCGTAGAAGAAGATTCAAGGAATTGAAAATGGAAGATTATGAAGATATTGCAAAGTTTTTACTTCGAGTTGATGAGATTGCTAACACCATGAGAGGCCTAGGATTTGAGATGAAAGAATCAGATATTACTTAAAAGGTTTTGAGATCACTTCCCATGAAGTATGATGCAAAGGTTTCAGCGATAGAAGAAACAATGAATATTGACAAACTAATAATGGAAGAACTTCAAGGAACTCTCACAGCTTATGAGATGAGGATAGATAAGCATCAGGATCCAAAGAAAGAAATTGCATTTAAAGCTTTAGAGAAAAAGAAATGGAAATATCCAAAGATAGATAGAGATTCATATAATGATGAGGAAGCTAAATTCATCAAAAGGAAAAAAGACTCAAGGAATTATAGGCATATGAAGAAATTCAAATGCTACAAGTGTGGTGATTATGGTAACTATGCAAACAAGTGTCCACATGATGAAAACAATGATGATTAAAAATAGGGTCACAAAAGAAAAGAAGAAGGAAAGCATAAGCATGACAAAGATGAAAGGTACAAGCAAAGCAAACATGATAAGAAGAAATTTTTTTGTAAGACAAAGAAAACTTTCTCAATTGAAGAAGCAAATGATAGCTCAGATCATAGTGATAGAGATAATTCAGATGATGAAAATGAAGAACATCTATTCTAAGGAATAGAATTTGAAAGAGAACAATGCTTTGTGTGTGGTCAAAGAGATCATAGATCAGGATATTGCAATGGCTGCAATGATAGTGAAGATGAAATGACACATCAAGGAAACATGCATGGTCAAAGAATTCATGAGAGTTTGTTTGTTATAGAAGATAATAATGATATTAGTGACAGTAAATATGAAGAAGTCTTACTTTTGGTAAAATAAAAAGAAGAGGATGAGCCAAGAAAACAAAAATCATAAGTCAAAAGGCTAAAATAAGAAATTAGGAATCTTGAAAACAAGATTCGAACAGATGTCAAAATCAGAGAAGAACTACTTCAAACAATCAGTGATCTAAGAGATGAGCTTCAATATGCAAAAAGGATATAGGAAAGGATGAATGAAGAACTAAGGGTAATGATGGCAAGAAATGACACATTAGATGAAAAGGTTCAAAAAGGAGTGGAAACATATTTTAAGGTTGTATCTCATTTCCAAGAAAAGTCACACTCAAAAGGAAAGGATTTTCTAAAAGATGAAAGCAAGGAAGCACCTAAGATTCATGAAGAAATTTCCAAAGCTCCTATGGCTCCAAATATCTAGTTTGAATATTTTTTTGAGATAGGTGAATCAATTTCAAGAAGCAAAGAAATTCTTGAAGAAGAAAGCAAGGAAGAAGTTAAGAAAGAAGATTTGGATACCACAAATAAGGATCAGGGATACAATGCACAAGTATAAAATGATCACAAGGATAAAGGTCAAGAAATATATGAGGAACCAAGGCATGAACAAAGGGCTTTTCAAGGACATTGTTTTTCTTGTAATGTATTTGGAAACAGGGCTATACATTGTAGGGTCTATGGATCAAAGAAGTTTGTTTTTTCTAGAAGGAACTTCAAAGGAAGAAGGTATGGTTTTTAGAGAAATTGATTCTTATGCAACAGGATTGGTCATAGAGCTTATTAGTGCAAAGGAAATGAGCAATATGGTTTTGATTATAGAGTTGCATAATTCAGAGGTCATGGTCAAAATGATTATGAAAACATAACTTCACAATACAGGGTTCAGGAAAGGAATGGATATGGAAATGGTTTCAAGAAATAATTTAGGACATGGGCACCATACAAAGGCTACAATATCAAGTGCTTTAATTGCAATAACTTTGGACATATTGCAAGATGGTGTAGGAATCAATTCCAAATAGTTTCAAGGCAAGAAGTTCAAATAGGTTCAAGGCAAGAAGGTCAAATAGGTTCAAGGCAAAAATGTCAAATAGGTTCAAGACAAGAATATCAAGTAACTTATCAAGAAAATGAGACTAGAAAGATGTGGAAGGAAGTTGAAAAAGGAAAGAAACAATGTAATATGGGAGTAAATGTACTCCCACCCCAAAATTAATCACCTCAAGAGAGAATGTGGTGATGGGGTAAGCTTAAGAGTTATATATTTTAGCCCCATAGGTGTCCCTTTTGCCATTGATGTCAAAGTGGGAGAGTTTTGAGTAAGGGAGAGAGCATTGAGTTAGGGGGAGCAGCCTCCAAGGATAGCATTCAGATAGGGGGAGCAGCCTCCATAGAGAGTATTGAGTCAGGGGGAGAAACTTTGATTCTCAGAGATGGTTTTTTTAGTGATTGTGGTGATTTGCATTAGAGGTGTTGCCATCAATGAAAAAGGAGGAGATTGTTGGCAATTTGAGTTATTTTGTGTTGTCATTGATGTCACATGGATCACATTGAGTTTTGGTGGCAAAAGCACTTCATAAATAATAATTTATGATATTTTGGAGAGCATGGATATTTACAGGGTTTTGTGGCACAAGAGGCATATAATAATTAATTTTTTAAATATTATATCAATGGTTTTTATTAAAACCAATGGTAAAGGTTTTTATTAAAACCAATGGCAAGGGTTTTTATTAAAACCGATGGAAAGGTTTTTTATTAAAACCAACGGAAAGGATTTTCATTAAAACCATTGGAAAAGGGTTTTTCATTAAAACCACTATGCTAAGACTTCTCCAAATTATGATGGATGAAAAGGTTTTCCAATAAAACCTAGGTGCAAAAAGTTTCATGGCAAAATTCAAAATAATGAAGGAGATATCCCAATTCAAAGTTAAGAGGTGAATTATTAAATTTTTATTTAATAATTCTAAGGTCTAAAGTTGAATTACATTATCCGTCGATGTGCAAATGTTGGGGAGATTAATAAATATTTGCTAACGTCATTCGAAGGATGGAGGTGCATATAAATAAAAGTTGAAAAACCTTTGTTTATTGATAACTTGAGATAGCACATGAGAGAGAGTTGTCGAAATGGGAGCAGCGAAGAAAGAAGGATAAATAAATTTTGATTTGAGAGCAAGGTCAAGTAAATAGCATAGTAAAGTGACTTCATGCAGGAGCCTATAGTGTAGTTTGTAGCACACGAACTTTGCATAAGGCAGATTCATTTTTTGAATCTCGCCAAGGACAAAGTGTTTTTCTAAGAAAGTAAAATTGAGTTTTGGATTTGAGCGCAGGTTAAAGTTAGATGTTTGGGATTAAAATCCCAACCTGGGCTAGCGCCCATGTGGTAAGAACTTCACAACGCTAAGCGATAGAAACAGGGTTCGACTCCCATGAAGGTGTGAAGGCGCATTAATTTTGGCAAGGTATTTTGGCAAAGATGATTTTGAAGGTTACAAATGCAACAAATTTTATAAAAGGTATTTATCTCGAGTGCATGGTAATATTTGTTATTACCAAAGTTTTGTTGCATTAAAATTATTTTTGTGATAACTAGGGAGTCATAAGGAGTTTAGGAAAATAAATTCTTGTTGTATGTGTTAATATGATTAGGGAGTTATAAGGTGTAGAATTAAATATTTGTTATTGTTGTGTGTGATTAGGGAGATATAAGGTGTGGAAATAAATATTTGTGATTGTTGTATGTGGAGTTATAAGGTGTGGAATTAAAAATAAAATCATAGGTGCTTGTTGTATATGTTAATGAAATTATGGAGTCATAAGGTTGAAAAGTGTTGAAGTTGTTATATGTCCTAGTTCATGATTTAATTATGAAATTAAACTAGGAACTGGAGACCTAGTTAATTGCTACCTTGAGTTAGAAGACATGCACATGAGTTAGGGTTTGAAGTTGAAGACAAATTGATTGATTATGTGCCTTGGTTATTGAGAGGAAGTGGATGGATTAGAAAATCAATTTTATGGATAAAATTGATGCTTGAGTTCCATGATTGCTTTAGTGGAGTTCATTGAGAGTATTGCCATTATTGAGGAGGTTTTTGCTATCTCTTTGATGAGATTATTGTTGGTTACTTGTTGAGTACATTGCCACTATTTGAGATCATTGAGGAGATCATTTGCTAGTCACTTATGGATACATTTACCTTTCATTTGAGGAGATCATTGTTTGCTATTTGAGAGATCTTTGCTTGAGAGAGTTGTGCTTGTTTCTTAAGAGCTTATTGACATTACATGAGGAAGATATTATTGAAAACCTATTGCTATCACTTGTGGAGATTGTCCTTGGTTAGTTGAAGTCCTCATTGTTATTACTTGGAGAGGTTTTCATTAGACAACTCATTTGCCATACATTTGAGAGTACATTGTTGAGCATTGTTGTTATCCATTTGAGAGTACATTATTTTGCATTGTTGTCATCTATTTGAGAGATCATTTGTCATACACTGTTGTGATCATTGTGGATCATTGTTGTCATACATTGAAGAGTACATTTGTTGAGCACATTTTTGAGTATTGTCATCATTCATTTGTTATCCATTGTTGAGTTCATCATTGAGCCTTGCCTTCATTGATTTGTGGTTGAGATTTGAGTGCTACTTGAGAGTCGTTGATTGAGCCTTTGGGAAGGCTTTTCGAATAGAATTTTTGGACAGATTTGAGACAACTTTTGTGCATGATTGGTTGAACCTTTGGGAAGGATTTTGGGATAGAATTTTTGGACATATTTGAGACAACTTTTGTGCATGATTGGTTGAGCCTTTGATAAGGCTTTTGGGATAGATTTGTGGATAGATTTGGGACAATATTTGAGCAGGATTGTTTGAGCCTTTTGTGAAGGATTTGAGAGTAAATTGGGACAACATTTGAGTAGGATTGTTTGATCCTTGTGAGAAGGCATTGAGGCATATTTATGAGCAGTGAAAGAGATAGGATATAAATAGAAAATACATCAACACTAGTTGCCTAGCTAAGAAAATCAATGGATAGCCTAGCTAAGCAGATCAGTGGATAGCCTAGCTGAGTAGATCAATGGATAGCCTAGCTGAGCAAATCAATGGAGAGCCTAGCTAAGCATATCAATGGAGAGCCTAGCTGAGTAGATCAGTGGATAGTCTACCTGAGTAGATCAGTGGATAGCCTAGATGAGCAAATCAGTGGAGATCCTAGCTGAGCAGATCAGTGGAGCACACCTGAGCAGATTAGGACATCCTAGTTTTAATCAAATCAAAGTAATCATTTGTATTGGGATAAGGATCCCTATTTATTTGTGAAATATTATAAGTACAATATCTTGTGGACTACCCCACATTGGGGGAACCATGTTAAATCTTGTGTCTCAATTGTGTGTGATGATTTATACACTTGCTTACTATTGCTATCTATGTTATTAATGCACACTACTATATTTGGTTATTGCAATTGAGGACACTAATTGATATTGGTTTGGAAAGAAAGTAAAAAGTGGGCGCTATACTATTCACACCCCCCCCTCTTAGTATAATCTTGTGTTCTTCAAAATCCATTATCATTAGGCTCATAGATAAAAACTTGGGTGTCTGTGTTTTTTCCATCGACTGGTATATTTTAGAAGACTTTTTCCAACTTAATATTAGAATGTGTACTCTAAAGTGAACAAGATTCCCTAGCATGATATTTTTCTTAGATCTAGAACTTTTTTGACCAAGCTTTTAGGAGGAATCTACTTTTAGAAAATCATAGGAATTTTATGCTTCAAGTAACACCATCCTCTGCTAGAGTGTCTTTTACTTGCTCCTAAAAATCCACAAGCCCAATATTTTTGGTTGATCCATCTTTTCATATTGTGTTCTTATGCTTGAACTTGTCTCCAAATAGCTTCATCACCTGCTCTTGCCAATTTTATTGGAGCAAAAAATCATCTCTTGCATTCCATATCTCTAATTAAATATTTCCATGACCATAATTTTTCTCAAGACATCATTATATTCTCTTTTGATGTTGAGAGCCTTTATCCCAGCATCTCCACCTCTCAAATACTAGCAGCCCTCCATCATTTTTTGAGGAACAAATTTGATTTGGCTAAGACAAACTTTGTGGTAAGGCTTGTAGAGATAGTTTTAACACAACACTACTTGGAATTCAAAGGGAAAACATACAAACATATAAGGGTAACAACCTTGGAAAGTAATTTTTTGTGGCTTATGCTTGTTTATTTCTCTGTTATCTAGAGGAACAGGTGTTTAATAATGTTGTTGTGGAAAAAAATTATTTTATAGAAGATACATTAATAATGCCATTGGAGTTTGGCATGGCCCTAAGGAGGATCCTAATGGTTTTTTTATTGCCTACAGTTCCTTCTATGATAGTATTAAAATTGATATCTTTGTTTCTAATTTTGAAGTAACACTTCTAAATACTATGTTTTTAAGGGGCCTGATTTTTCTTAGACTGGATTTCTTTGCACCAAATTGTTCCATAAGCCAATGAACGGCTATCAATCCATCCCTTCTTCCTCCCATAATACATTTCATTAATAAAATACCTTTATCATGAGTGAATTCAACATATTTTTGGGTAGAGAAATCTCCAGGGATGGATTTATGTCTGTTAAAAATAAAAAAATTAACAGAATTAGAGCTAGGGGATATCAAATTAATTTTATCTTACCTTTTTTTAAGAAAGTTAAATTTGATGGTAGGCCTTCTCTTTTATCTATATTTTTGGAGCGAGAAATACATAAATATGGAACTATAATAAAAATGGTTACTTTTATTTTGAAGTTGGGCAACTGTAGTTTTGTCAGAGATATTTGAATCGACATAGATATTATTTCTCCAATGTTCAAAAAATATAGAAGACAGCTCAAGAACATTGCTCGAGGCATCTTCTTTTGGGGGAACCAAAAAACTATTTGATCTTATCTTTGTAAGGACAAAATTGTTTGAGGGACTCTATTTTTCATCTTATATTTTCACATTTTTAATGTGTTTCTTCTCTTTTTTGGGGGTGGATGTTTCTTGGGGTTGAGCCTAGGACTTATCTTCTTTTCACCATCTTGGTCTATAAACCTGTAGTTTGTAACAATGCTTGGGTGTTTTATCCCATATGCATTACTCTTTGAATCCCCCCTAGAGTTAGGTCTTTATAAAGAGAGGTTATACCTCTTCAAAGCTCACTCCATTGATAAGACCTATAGGTCAAAATGTATTTGAAGTTTTGTAGATGTATCACTTCCTTTTTGAATAAAAATTCAATCAAATGCTTTTTGTTCCTTTCCTAACTCGTCTCTTTATTTAAGTTTATAATCCTTTTTTTTTCTTCCTTCTATTTTCTAATACATTTTTTTGCTGGTATTATGCTCTTCACTTGCACATAATGTGATTTGGTGAACCAGAAATCCTGTAGCACTAGGAATATGCTCTTCATTTGTGCATCTGCAATCTAGTGAATCAAAAACTAGTTTACAATTTAGAGTACTGCTTCACCATATTCTATTTTTAAATTAAACCAACACTTCTACATTTTATGCTACACTTTGAATATTGTTAAGTGTGTTTAAAATTGGTGATGGCTCTACTTCTTACTACCTAAGACCTAATCTAGTCTAGAAAATGAGTAAATAAGAATTCTTAGAGGAGAATAACAACCCTCACTCATAAGGAGAAACTCATGTTAGGTTAACCAAGATGTACCCCCCATATTTAGACAAGCCAAGGAGGTCACTTCACCTCATAGGCAAAGGTGTTAGGACCTCATCCTAACATTATTTTGTTAATTATAAATTGATTATGTAATGACCCACGTCCAACGCAAGGATCCACTTATAATGTTATTTTGTAATACTTTTGTAATGGTATGTGGTAAGTAAGGTACCTCAAAAAGTGGGGCCATTTCATGTAACCATTATCAAGAATGTAACCGATGTTTGATAGAAGATTCTAGCTTGAGTGGAATTTTACATGTAAGCCAACTCTTGAGCTTAGGGTTAGGGTTGCATGAAGTATTTTCTTTAAAAGCTATGAAGCCATGTACGAATGTATATTTTTCAAGTGAATGAAATATTGAAGGAGGTTGAACCCTCGAAGAGTCTTGTAATTATAAGTTATTTGTGAGATTATTTCAATTCTGCAATTACTTCCCGCATAGTATTATTCTATTATTTGATGCATTTCTTTTTATTTATAGTATTTTATGTGAGTGAGCTTATTTCTAATAGTAGGTTCCTAAAAAGTGGTATAAGAGTCATTTCTAGGGCTAAGTTCTGCTATGACTGCGACAATTTTTGCCCATCCATTTTTGCCTGCTAGGTATAATTTTTCTATGTTTTTCATTTTTGTTTTCCTTTATTAAAAAAATTAGTAAAAAGCAAGAAAAGCAAAAAACACAATTCTTTTTTACAGTAGTTGAGTAGGCTAGAAACCTTTTGCTAGGGATTTTAAAATATTGTGAAGGAGTTGTTGTTATTGGCTAAGCTAGCTAGCCCATAAAGCGTCTAGTGAAGTGAGGGGTGATTAGTTTCCAATACCCAGGCCTCAAACAACACTCACACATGAAATTAAACTCCCATGCATCTTCGGTTGTATTGGGCTAGGCTTAAACAAAATTTTATCCAATAGAAATTTTTTTAGCCTTGTATTATCCATAGTCCATGGGACACAACATCCTAGATGATTACACTCTCGTACTATCAAAGAGGTAGATAGTGTGCTCAAGGGTATGTGTGGAATACTCCTTGGATAGTGGCCTGAAATATTGGTCCAAGAACTATTGTTCATAACTATGGTATAACATAGGGCTTATGGGTATTACATATTCCCTTGCCTAGCTCACCTTGGTTCTATCCAAATAAAAATCTTCAACCTGCAAAAATAAAACCTTGTTTGTTGGACCTGCAATTTTATTTCCCATAAAAGTGAGCATACAAAGAAGACTTCCATATCACAATAATGAACAACTGCATGCACTAAAAATTTTGGACAAAGTTGGTAAATGTTTGTGATAGTCAAAAATATTTTAGTGGTAATAATAGTCAGGTTAGTCATAGTAACAATCAAGTTGACAGTAGCAGTAACAATCATCGATAACAAGGTTGTCAGTTACAGAAACATAATATATAGTGTTAGTAACCATAGAGTATAGGGAATCCTAGGGTCAATGTCTAAATAGTGTCAGTGATCATAGTATAGATGATAAATATAGAGATAGGACCGTGACAGGAATAGTCAATAGTCAGAATATACAAGGCAGAGATAGTTGACACAATACTCGACTTTTAAACCCAATATCGTGTTAAAAAATATTGAATTTTTACTCATATTGACTCCAAAATTTACAAAAAAATTCTACATTCCATTTCAAATAGAATTATCCTTGGCAGCTCCTAGTCAAGTTTTGCATTGATTTCCCAAAATTGGCAATTTTTTATTTTTCTTGTTAAGGCCATAACTTTCCAACAGTTTGTCAATTTTTTATTTTTCTTTTTAAGGCAATAAATTTCCAACGGTTTGTCAATTTGGTCTAAAATTTTGGGACTAGAAGCAGCTCATTATTTTACACCAAAGACCCTCAAGGAACCACCTATAAATTTTTAAGTCCAAGTTGAAGAAATTGCCCTGACATTAACTTGCACCAAACCAAGAGATCACAAAAAGTGAAAGAAGTCAGTATATCTCCTCACTGATTGCTTAGATCGAGTGGCCATTAAAATGATACCTATCTTAAAATAAGTGTTTCAACCTAACCAAGCACTTTTTGTGATGAGTTTCGTTGTTCATTCATCATTTAATCATTATGTGTGTCAATCCAGGGCGGTGTCCAAGGCTATATACGAAAGAAGGCTCCAACAAGTTAAAGATTAGTTCATTCAAAAATCAGGCTTTATTGATGGATCAGTTAGTGTTTGGGGGTTTGGTGTGACCTCTAACTCCTAGAATTGGAAATCAAATTGTAGAAGCTGAAACTAAATTTGAAATAACAGGAAGTGAAATGTTGCTAAATTGAAAGTGACAGAAAAGTAAATTGTAGAATTGAAAACACACACACAGTTGCAGAAAAGTCAACTAATTACAGAGTTCACAATTATCTGAGCATGTTCTAAATCTAGAAAATCAAATTAACATCTATTGCAAAACTGGAGAATAACACAAATCTAGAAATTGTAGTGAAATGACAAATCTAGAAATTGCTGCAAAGCTGGAAAATGACAGAAATCTAGAAATTGTAGTGAATTATGGAAAATGTTGTCAAATCCTATTAAATGTTGAACACTATTCCAAACATGTTCTAAATACTATGGTGCACTTCTAAAATGAAACTAATTCTGCAAATAAATGTTGACAGAATTTACTGATCTGCTACAGCAAGAAATCAACAAGAATTTTTTGTCACTGTGTTGCCCTTCCTCTGATCCTGCAAGTGGCCCTTACTTCCAAAACCAGAAGAGGGTGAAGAATTATACTAGGTAAATTAAATGTGCACTATCAACCATCAAATGCCAATAAAATCTGAAGAATGCACCTTTTATTCCATTTGAAACTGCATTACAGTACTACAGGAAAAATCTGCAATTTACTGTAATGCTACAAAGACTTTATCTTCTGCTAATAACTATCTCCTATTCCTCTATCCCTATTTCTCCATTTATATATCTATATATTATCCTCAACCGTGCTGGGAGCTTTATTTATAAGACAAAGTTGATATATTTTTTTTGTTGAGTTTTAGGGATTTCCAATTGTTTACAAAATAGTTTCCTGGAATGCAGGGTTATAATTTGTCAAACTTTATCCCTTTATCCCAGCTGGTCCGCCTATGGTGAAGGAACGGAGTCCAAATAGGGTGGACTAACCGCTTGGTCAATTTCCAATCATGCTTTCCATGGTTTTGATGCATTTTGACCATTTTCGGTTGTTCCTGCGCTATTCCCTATTCCTGCGCCGCTTATTCCTGTGCTGCTCCGGAATAACAGGCAGGTGACAATTCATTGCTTATCTGTGCTCCAAACGCATAGGGAGGAAGTTGTTGACCGTTTGGATTATTTTCCCTTATCTTGTACACCCTTCTGCATTGGTGGCACGTGCTGGAGTGACTGATTCCAAGCCCTACTGTATATGTACAGCTGGCTGGAATTTGCATGACTGTGTCCTGCATTTACCAAATTTCTTGCATTTTAGCCTTTTGACTTGTTGCTCCCATTTGCATCACGTGGAAGTGTTGTCAGGTGGAGAAAGAGTCATGCCTATCCTCCCTCAACTGTTTCCAAGCGTTTACCTCTTCTTAGTTGACAAATTCCATGCCTTCCTTCATAGTGACAGGTGGCTGGAATTTGTATGGACTGTGACCTATTGTTTCTAGCTGCCAAAACATGCCCATATGCCCTTTTGGAGTGCTCATAACTTGTTCATCGTAACTCCATTTTTTACCAAATTATGTCCACGTGTTCTTGGTTATATGAACAACATTGGGTTCAATTTTCAACTCTTAATTCCTCATAAATTACTCCTTGCATCGTTGTCAAGTTGGCCTTTAACACAGATTTTTACCAACATTTCCAACAGTCAAAAAGTGTGAAACCGCCATTTTGCAAGCCCCATAACTTCCAGGTTACTTGTCCATATGCCTTCAAATTTGGGTCATGTTTTCTCTATATTATGAAGTACCATTGGTATGAATTTGGTACCTTAACTCACTCTGGATCATTCCCAGTAGATCCGCCAATGTTCCCTTTAACGTAGATTTGCACCTATTAACAGCTCCAGAAAAGACTAAGGCATGAACAATGAGCGCAGGAATGAACAATGAGTGCAGGAATGATGTAACCTTCATAAATTTTTATCTACAACTCGGATTGACTTGCTTCAAAAAGCAAAGTTGTAGTTCTTGATGAGAGGAATCTGTTCATGCCATTAGAATGTAATTGCAATACATGTTTTATTTACTACCTAATCAACTGAAACAATGCATAAAATGCTAAAAACAATCAAAACAGAGGTATAATGTTCCAAACATAAAATCATGCAAACATGTAACAAATAACATATTCTAATCACTATTTGGCACTTTAACTTTGTCATATTTAATATTATGGCAGTTTTTATATGTCAACCATAGTGTAATAATGAGGCATTTCTAGGCCTCATCATTCCCCCCAACTTGAACTGATGCATGCCCTCATGCATCCTAGTAGGCCCTAGTAAGATGAACAACATACTTTTGCCACCTACTACCCGAGAAAGTTCTTCTTACTGCACTACACCAAGCATTGTAGTTCCTGCAATTTTTTTCTTTTCTTCCTTTGTACTTGTGGTAGAACTTTAAGAAACTTAATATCTAATGTGCCCTACTATTCTGCAACATTTTCAAGAATTTTTGGCATAATTTGTCTCGATTTGAATCTTGCTCTGGAATGATACTGTTGTTCCAAAGTTTCTCTGGAATGAGACTGTCATTTTGAAGATGTGTCAAAAACATGCTGAAATGGCCTCCTATGCAAAATTTAGCTGCAGATTCTAGTGTGGGCCCATATTTAGAGTGTATAAGCCTTCCATAACATCAAAAATTCTTTTTCCATGCTATTTTTTTTTGTCTCGTTGTTGTTTTATTGCAGTAGTAGTAAAACAGAATTTTCGAGTGCATTTCGTCCTTCTCAGATTTATGAGGTATTGGTGGGACATTTTATTCTGAAATCTGCCCTACTAATAAAGATAAAATGGTTGTCATATCTATCCCAAAATCAGGTTTTTCACAATTTTGAATTTCCCATGCAACTAAGGGCAGAAGGGGGTGTTTCTTGACATTTTGAACAACATGTTCCATTTTTTTTTAACTTGCCAATATTGTATGAACAGTTTATGCCAAATATTGATTATCATATACTAAATGCTAAATGCTTACCATGACTAAATGCAAGAAACACATACCTTACTGTCCTGAAAATTTATCATCCACCTTACAAGCTGCTTTTGATGATGATTTTTTTTTGAAATAAGAACAACATAGGTGCGATGAGGTGAGATTTGTACAATGGTAGAACAATGATGGGTGGATCAACAAGGCAATGCATGCCGAAAAACCGGTTTTCATGCAAGCCAACTCAGCAGCGCCTCCGAGAAGGTTTTCACTACTGAATTATTCATTTTTTTCTTCTCTTTTTTTCATTTTTTTCATTTTTTCATTCTTTTTTATCAGAAGAGGCTGCCATTTCTGGTTTTCAACCAACTTCTTTTTTTTTTTTCAATTTTTTTTTCCATTTTATTTTTATTTATTTTTATTTTTTTATGTCTTGCTTGTGCCCATGAAGGAATTTCACAATTTTCTTGAAATTGTGCCCATGAAGGAATTTCACAATTTTCTTGAAATTGTGCCCGTGAAGGAATTTCACAAACAAGATTATTTCCTTCCTTTTTTTTCATATTTTTTTTCAAGGCTAAAAAAAATATGATCATTTGGAAACCTTGTCAGAAGAGGAATCCTCTTCTATCATATGCAAATGTGATTGTGTGAAAGATTGAGCAAATTCCTTCTTTGTGAGTGGTTTATGGTACAACTGTAAAAGATGTCCATTCACCACTAATGTCCTTCTTGAATCATCAACCGAAGAAAGTTGAACAACTCCATTCTCAAACTCTTCTGGTTCATCCTTGTTGCTCTTAATGTGATCATCATGCCACATTTTCCATTTTTGTTGAATGAACTCTATTTGGTGAAGTGCTTCCAACCAAAGTTCATTAACTGCATTCAACTACGAAATCTATTTTTTTTTACCTGCAACAACTCAATGCCAACTGATAAAGATGCATAAAGTGTTAGTAGAGCATTAGGATGTTGGATCAATACATCAAACAAATTTACTTCCTAGTTTTTAGTCAACCAACTATTGTTGTTCAAAGGTTGTTTTGGCTGCATTTCAGTTTGTTTTGTACCAAGATGTTTTGAATTGGTTCTTGGAGAATGATGCATTAATGAATGAAGAGAACAATGATATGGTGGAAAAGAATGGAAAATTTGTGTATGTTTACCAAAAACAATTCTTAAAAGAATTAACTTTGATAAATGGAAAGGAAAAGATGAGAAAAAATGATGACATCCATGTGACAAGTGAAGAAAATTGTTTTGTATTGGAATGGATGACAAATTTTTTAAATTTTGTTTTTCATCATTCCATAATAATTGTTGAACAGTGATTGGTTCATCTTTAAAATCTGCATTTTGAACATTTTCATCAAAAACAGACTGTTTGGATGAATCCATCTCTTCTACATTATCCTTTACAATGATGGAGGCCAAAATTGAAATGTTCGTTTCATTTTCCTTATATGTTTCACGAAACCATGGGCATCCTAGACAATCATACTTAGGTGGACTAAGGTTTCCTGCAAGCAAGTTTACTCTTTTACCACCGACTTGTATGTTTTTAGGATATATTTTCTTCTTTTTTCTTGGTTTGTTAAAACATATTTCTTGAACAATTGTATTAATGATTGGCACATCTTTAATAGCTTGAAGTAAAGGGACTATAACATTTAAATGTTTTAATTCCCTTATCAAATCTGATTTCAAAGATGTTAGTTTTGATATTTCAAACTATTCAAGATATGATTCTTTTTGTGGGAGATTTTCTTTTTCTTCTTCTTGTTTCAGTGCAGATTTGTTTTTATGTGCATTCATTTTAGCTCCTATTTCTACACTGGTAAGTGGAATATGTTCAAGAAGTGGTTTTTCTAAACACAACTAATTTTTATGACAGTCACCAGCATTTATTATGGTTGTATTTTTTGATTTAGCCATAGAGACAGGGGTTACCTGTTTAACATTGTTTGGACTGACCACAGGTTGAGCTGAAAATAGAGGTTGTTTTTCATTTTGTTGTTGTTGTCCATGAGAGAAACTATGGGTATGAGTGGGCAATAAATTTGATTTTTGTGTTTGATAATGTTGCTGCCCTTTGTGCAATTTTTGTTGTTGTCCCCATTGATATCCTTGCAGTTTTGGCTGCAACCATGGTGGATGTGGTTGATTCCATTGTTGTTTCATCCATCCATGTTGAGACCACTCTTGGGAATATGCCCATGGTGGTTGACTCCAACATTGTTGAAGTGGACCTGAAGCATACCATGGCATATACCAAGGATTATTTCCCCAATGTGTAGGAAATTGAGAAGCATTATGATATGGAAACTTAAGAAAATTATCTCCTTGTCCTTGTCCTACAAAATTGAGTTTTTTCATAGGTTGAGGCTGTTTTTCAAAGACACTTTTGAGTTCTGGAAATAAACTACATTGATTTGTGGAATGTCCTTTTTGACAAATGCTACATGTAGCTGGTATAAATGTTTTGTTCAAAGGACAGTCATGAAGCAGTGTTGCTTGCTCACATCTTGAACAATAGATAACTGAAGGTTCAATAGATTTACTCTTTTTATCTACTATTTTATCAAGATGTACAACAATATCAGCTTTAGCAAACTCTTTCATGCATTCTTTCAAATCATGTTTATCATTACCAATTCTATGTTTTCTATGCCTTGAATGAGAATAATTTTTGCAAAGTTTAATGATTTCCTGGATTTCAAGTGCATTTGCATCGCCTCTTCCTAAAATATCCAATGCATCCCGAAATTCATCTTGTAGTCCCCTTAAGAATATAATTTTGCACATTTCAGGTTCAACACTACCACATCTCTTATGAACAAAAGAAAATATGTCTACATAATCTTCTAAGATTTCATTTTCCTTTTGTTTCATTTCAAGCAATTCATTGTTTTGATTCTTGACTTGACAATATTCTTGGTATCTCTCCAAAAATATATTTTCCATCTCATTCCAGGTTCTAATTGAATTAGGTGCTAAGGTGATAAACCATCGTAGAGCTGACTCTTTAAGAGTGGAAGGAAACAATTTGAGCTTTTGATTGTCGTTAGTGTAATCATGAGCTTGACACACAATTTTAAACTCAAACAAAAACAAATCAGGGTCTTCAGATGTAACTCCCTTAAAATTCGGTAACACAGAAGGTGAAATGACCTTCATGGGAGCATTTTTATTAGGATCTAATTGGATGGGATTTTGAAAAGTTTTGGCAGGTGTACTAGTTGCACTAGGTTGGAGCACATTATTGGCTCTCCCTAGATTCTCTTGTGAGCCTACCCTTATAGGTTCCCAATCACAATTATATATCCTATTAAACTGTCCTGATTGTATGGATTTGTCAAGAAAAAAAGGTGTTGAACTATTGATTGTTCCTCCTTGTGATGATTTCTCAAAGGATCCTACGAGTTCTGGACATAGATGATTGTAATTCTTTGAAAGTTCCAACAGTTTTGGGAATCATAAATTTGGACAACTTTGACATACTTTCAACCTCTTGTGAAATTTTTCTTCCTGTGGTAGGCAAAGGATTTTTCATACTTTGACATCGTGCTTTCACATCCTTTAACCTATTCATACTTGCTTGTTCTCTAAATGAACTAAAATGGAATTTACCAACAACTATTAATTATGCCAGTTATTACATTCAGATTTCACTCTGAAGTTCACAACTTAGCACACTAACAATTATTGGACTGCTTTCCTCTTCTAACAACACCTATCCCCGGAAACGGTGCCAAAAATGATGAGTGTCATTGTTCATTCATCATTTAATCATTATGTGTGTCAATCCAGGGCGGTGTCCAAGGCTATATACGAAAGAAGGCTCCAACAGGTTAAATATTAGTTCATTCAAAAAATAGGCTTTATTGATGGATCAGTTAGTGTTTGGGGGTTTGGTGTGACCTCTAACTCCTAGAATTGGAAATCAAATTACAGAAGCTGAAACTGAATTTGAAATAACAAGAAGTGAAATGTTGCTAAATTGAAAGTGACAGAAAAGTAAATTGCAGAATTGAAAACACACACACAGTTGCAGAAAAGTCAACTAATTACAGAGTTCACAATTATCTGAGCATGTTCTAAATCTAGAAAATAAAATTAACATCTATTGCAAAACTAGAGAATAACACAAATCTAGAAATTGCAGTGAAATGACAGAAATCTAGAAATTGCTTGCAAAGCTGGAAAATGATAGAAATCTGGAAATTGCAGTGAATTATGGAAAATGTTGTCAAATCCTATTAAATGCTGAACACTATTCCAAACATGTTCTAAATACTATGGTGCACTTCTGAAATGAAACTAATTCTACAAATAAATGTTGACAAAATTCTGCTGATCTGCTGCAACAAGAAATCAGCAAGAATTTTTTGTCACTGTGTTGCCCTTCCTCTGATCCTGCAAGTGGCCCTTGCTTCTAGAACCAGAAGAGGGTGAAGAATTATACCAGGTAAATTAAATGTGCACTATCAACCATCAAATGCCAATAAAATCTGAAGAATGCACCTTTTATTCCATCTGAAACTGCATTATAGTACTGCAAGAAAAATCTACAATTTACTGTAATGCTACAAAGACTTTATCTTCTACTAATAACTATCTCCTATTCCTCTATCCCTATTTCTCCATTTATATATCTATATATTATCCTCAACCATGCTGGGAGCTTTATTTATAAGACAAAGTTGATATATCTATTTGTTGAGTTTCAGGGATTTCCAACTGTTTACAAAATAGTTTCCTGGAATGCAGGGTTATAATTTGTCAAACTTTATCCCTTTATCCCAGCTGGTCCACCTATGGTGAAGGAACGGAGTCCAAATAGGGTGGACTAACCGCTTGGTCAATTTCCAATCATGCTTTCCATGGTTTTGATGCATTTTGACCATTTTTGGTTGTTCCTGCGCTATTCCCTATTCCTGTGTCGCTTATTCTTGTGCTGCTCTAGAATAATAGGTAGGTGACAATTCATTGCTTATCTACGCTCCAAACGCATAGGGAGGAAGTTGTTGACCATTTGGATTGTTTTCCCTTATCTTGTACACCCTTCTGCATTGGTGGCACGTGTTGGAGTGACTGATTCCAAGCCCTGTTGTATATGTACAATTGGTTGGAATTTGCATGATTGTGTCCTGCATTTACCAAATTTCTTGCATTTTAGCCTTTTGACTTGTTGCTCCCATTTGCATCACGTGGAAGTGTTGTTATGTGGAGAAAGAGTCATGCCTATCCTCCCTCAACTGTTTCCAAGCATTTACCTCTTCTTAGTTGACAAATTCCATGCCTTCCTTCATAGTGACAGGTGGCTGGAATTTGTATGGACCTGTGACCTGTTGTTTCCAGACTGCCAAAACATTCCCGGATGCCCTTTTGGAGTGCTCATAACTTGTTCATCGTAACTCCATTTTTTACCAAATTATGTCCACGTGTTCTTGGTTATATGAAAAACATTGGGTTCAATTTTCAACTCTTAATTCCTCAGAAATTACTCCCTGCATCGTTGTCAAGTTGGCCTTTAACACAGATTTTTACCAGCATTTCCAGCTATCAAAAAGTGTGAAACTGCCATTTTGCAGGCCCCATAACTTCCAGGTTACTTGTCCATATGCCTTCAAATTTGGGTCATGTTTTCTCTATATTATGAAGTACCATTGGTATGAATTTGGTACCTTAACTCACTCTGGATCATTCCCAGTAGATCCACCAATGTTCCCTTTAACGCAGATTTGCACCTGTTAACAGCTCCAGAAAAGACTTAAGGCATGAACAATGAGTGCAGGAATGATGTAACCTTCATAAATTTTTATCTACAGCTCGGATTGACTTGCTTCAAAAAGCAAAGTTGTAGTTCTTGATGAGAGGAATCTGTTCATGCCATCGGAATGTAATTGCAATACATGTTTTATTTACTACCTAATCAACTGAAATAGTGCATAAAATGTTGAAAATAGTCAAAACAGAGGTATAATGTTCCAAACATAAAATCATGCAAACATGTAACAAATAACATATTCTAATCACTATTTGGCACTTTAACTTTGTCATATTTAATATTATGGCAGTTTTTATATGTCAACCATAGTGTAATAATGAGGCATTTCTAGGCCTCATCATTTTGGACTTATTACTAAAAATGGTAATCCCTGCAATCATACTTCTATTTTTAGTAAGTCAATAGTCATTGTTCAAATCTCTCCAAAATGTCTAAGGGGATTCATGGACATTGAAAAGAGATAGAACAAGCCACATCACAACTCGATTTCATCTCCAAAGAACTTACTTCCCTTATCGATGACAATAAATTAATTCGAGTAGACATTGCCCACCTAAGAAGTGACTACACCATCGTCAAATCAGACTTAGAGCACCAACGTCATGAAGTAGAGTATAATATTCAAACCAGTACACATGCTTTCAAGTATCATGAAACTAAATAGTCAAGGTAAGAAAAAGGATCCCATAAGGACCCAGACAGTTTTCACCTTAACCTTGACCATGATACCACTTTCAAGATGCCTAAACTGGATTTTCTAAAATTCAATGGGAAATATGTAGAGGGATGGTTATGTCATGTTGATCAATTCTTCCAACTCCACAATGTTCCTCGATATTACTGGGTCAAGATGCTTCTTTCAATCTGGAATCAAAAGCCTTACAATGGTACCAATGGTTTAGACAAACAATTATTGATCCTTCTTGGGAAGATTTTGAATCACAACTACTCACCCGCTTTGGCCCTAGTGCATATGATGATTTCCAAGGAGCATTGACCAAGTTGAGACAAACTTCTATAGTTTGATATTACCAGGCTCAATTTAAAAAATTAGCTAACAGGACTATGGGATTGAATGAAGGGTTTTTTATGAGTTGTTTCATTAGTGGCTTAAGGTATGATCTTCAAGCTAAGGTTAAGATGTTTAATCCAAAGACAATGATGCAGGCCATAAGCCTCATTTGTTTGGTCAAATCTAAATTTGTAGCTCAAAGGAGAATGCCTATATTTTAACCAACCAAACCCTCCTTACCTCCCAAGCTCAGGCACTCAGAAAAATAAAGTTATCCCTTCAAAACACTTGACCATTGAGAAAATGGATGCTCGATGAGACCAAGGGTTGTGTTATAATTATGATTAATAATAGGTTAGGAGGAATAGGTATACCTACAAGAAGTTGTTATTAATAGATGTGGAGGAACCCACCAGTAGTGACCATAGTGATGATGAAGAATACACAATCGAAGAACAACCTCAAAATTAAGAGGAAACACATGAAAAACCCTAGGTAGAAATTTTGGTCCATGATATTTTAGGGATTGCTACTCCATAGACCATAAAAATTATGGGTTTCTTCAAGGGCCAACACCTTACAATCCTTATTGATTCAGGTAGCATACACAACTTTATTGATTCTCAAATTGTAAAGCAGGCCAATTGTTACATCCACACATGCAATTCCTTTGAGGTCATGGTGGCAAATGGGGATTATAAGCTCAAAAAATATATGTTTACCCTTAAATTATGGGGATGTGATATTGTGTTAGACACTCAGTGGTTGGGCACTTTGGATACCATTTCATGGAATTTTGCAAAACTATGGATGCAGTTTTCACAAAATGGATAGTTGTACACTTTTCATGGTTCAAAAGCAAGGTCTCCTCATATTATCAATTCCAATTGTATGGAGAAATTGTTAAAAAAATCATCTCATAGGGTCATTGCATAGATATTTTCCATCCAACCACCTACTACAGTAGTGGATCAAATTCTAGAAGATTTACAACTTGTTTTGACAAAGCACAATGTAGTTTTTTTTGAACCAATCTAATTGTCACCATGTTTCTCACATGGTCATGCTATTCCATTGGTCCCTAGTAGTGTACCACCTAACATTAGGTCATACTGATACCCTTATGCTTTTAAGTTAGAGATCGAGAAGTTAGTATAGTAATTTTTAAAAGTTGAAGTTATTCACCCCAGTAACAGTTCGTACTCTTTTTCAGTCTTATTAGTGAGAAAGAAAGATGGTTCATGGCAATTATGTATTGATTTTTGTGAGCTCAATAATCTCACCATTAAGGATAATTTTTCTATTCAAGTAGTGGATGAATTTTTGGATGAGTTGCATGGGACTATGTTTTTCTCTAAATTAGATATTCACTTTGGGTATCATCAGATCCAGCTCAAGGAAGAAGATATTTCCAAAAATACATTTTGTACTCATGAGGGCCATTATGAGTTCTTGGTAATTCCATTTGGCCTGACCAATTTACCTTCCACATTCCAAAGTCTCATGAACAACATTTTTATCCATTTCTTTGTAAATTCATTCTAGGTTTCTTTGATGATATTTTGGTCTATAGTCACTCTTGGGAAGAGCACCTTGTCCATGTGGATCATACCCTACAACTATTGGCACAAAATCAACTTTATATTAGGTGGTCCAAGTGTTATTTGGGTTGATGAAAGTAGAATATTTGGGACATATCGTCTCCAAATATGGTGTTAAATTTGACCCTAGAAATATTTAGGAAGTTCAAGAGTGGTTGAAATCTCGCACTCTCATGGATCTTCATGGATTTTTGGGGCTTACTGGCTATTACTACAAATTTATTTGCAATCATGGGAAATTTTTTGTTCCCTTAATATCCATGTTGAAAAAGTATTTGTTTACTTGATCGGATCCAAGTGAACAGTATTTCCTTGATTTGAAGCATGTTATGACAACAACTTTAGTCTTAACAATGCTTGATTTCTCTAAGCCTTTTGTAATTGAAAGTGATATTTTAGTCAATGGTATTGGTGCAGTATTGATGCAGGAAGGATAACCCTTGTATTTCACTAGTAAAGCGCTTTCTAGTCACAATCTAGGAAAATCCACTTATGCTAAGGAAATGCTTTCCATTTGGCATGTGATCACTCACTGGTGACCTTATTGCATTAGGTGTCATTTTTCCATTAAAATGGATCATCAAAGTCTCAAATATTTCTTAGAGCAATGGGTTGCCACTCTTGAACAATAAAAGTGGGTTTCTAAGCTTATGGGTTATGATAATGAATAAATTCTCTCTGTGAGGAGGTGCTTCAAGATTTATATTTGAAAACTATGGTTGCTTCCCTTTAAACATATCCTACCTCATGTCTTGGATATAGTTGGAATGGACAATATTTACGCTACCATCAGTGCCTTGTGGTTCCTTGTACATCTTCCTTTTGGGACATTATCATGAAGGAAATGCATGCTTCCCCTATGGTAATCCATTCAGGGTTCCTTAAAACATATGAAAGGATTAAGTGTACCATTTTTTGGAAGGGTATGAAGAAAGACACAATTTTATGGCCATATGTGACACCTATCAACAGATGAAAGGTGAAACAGTGCATTCTCAATGAACTCTCCAACCATTATCGATTCCAAAACAAGTTTGAACAGATATTTCAATGGACTTTATTAAATGGTTATCTAAGTCTAGTAGTAAATAAGTTATTTTTGTGGTAGTGGATCATCTCTCGAAGTATGCTCAATTTTATTCCCCCTCCCATCCTTACATGACCTCCATTGTTGTCCAATTTTTTCTTGATTCTATCTTCCACCTTCATAGCATGCCTACCTCCATTGTGTTTGATTGTGACCCTACATTCACTAGTAATTTTTTGTAAGAATTATTTAAGTTGTAGGGAACTTAGCTCAAGATGAGTTCATCCTATCATCCACAAATGAATGGTCAAACTAATATTGTTAATAAATGTTTGGATATCTACCTTCGTTGCTTTACTTTTGAGCATCCTACCCAATGAGTGAAGTGGCTTCCCTTGGCTGAGTGGTGGTATAATACTTCTTATCACATAGTGACCAATATCACACCTTTTAAAGTAGTTTATGGTTGATCTCCATGCATGCCCTCCTCCTACATTCTTAGTATCTCTAAGGTACATGCAGTCGACACTACACTCAACCAACATGCCAAAGTCCATCAATTGAAGATGAATTTGGAAGCAGCCTAGAATTGGATGCACCAACAAGCTGATAAACATCGTTCTAAGTGTAGTTTTGATGTTGGTGATATGGTTTTCCTTCACTTACAACCATACAAATAATCATCTCTCCAGCTTCGCAGGTGCTAGAAATTTGCAACCAAGTACTATGGGCCCTACCAAGGTTTTACAGTGGATTGGTGCCAAATTGACCCTGCCGCCCACATCCAAGCTCCACCTTATTTTTCATATATCCTTCCTCAAAAATGTTGTGGGCAATCAAGTACAAGTTCAATATGCCCTCCTAGAATTGGATGAAGAAGGTTCTATCTTGCTCAAGCTAGAACAATTGTTGTATCGATGAACATGCACGGTTTGCAACTGTGACATTACTAAGGTCCTTGTTTAGTTGTGTGGCCTTCAATAAGAATATGCTATATGGGATTCTCTCCACCAGCTCTAGCACCATTTCCCTCATCTACAGGTTTGAGTACAAGGATTTTTGAAGGGGAAGGACATGCTAGGACCCCATCCTAACATTATTTTTGTAATTCTCAATTCATTATGTAATGACCCACGTCCAAAATGGGGATCCACTTATAATATTATTTTGTAATACTTTTGTAATGGTATGTGGCAAGTAAGACACCTAGACAAGTGGGGTCATTTAATGTAACCATTATCAAGAATGTAACCAATATTTGGTAGAATATTCTAGCTCAAGTGGCATTTTACATGTAAGCCAACTCTTGAGCTTAGGGTTAGGGTTGCATGAAGTCTTTTATTTTAAATGCGTGAAGCTATGTATGAATGCATCTTTTTGCAAGTGAATTAAATATTAAAGGAGGTTGCCCCCTCGAAGAGGCCCATGATTCTAAGTTATTTGTGAGATTGTTTCAATTCTGCAATTACTTCCCACATTGTATTATTCTATTATTTGATGCATTTATATTTATTTACAGTGTTTTGTGTTAGTGAGCTTATTTCTAATAGTATATTCCTAACAAAAGGTAACATAAGATGAAGTCAAATAAGCAAAACTCTAGTTCAATAAGAATAATAATATTATGATTAGTATGGTTTGGTTGGTTCTAGTAAGCACTCATTTTTCTAATGGTAAGAGTGTAGAGGTGGAAGTAGAGTAGAAGTATAAACATAATCTAAGAAAAAGAAGAGTAAATCAATGTAATCAATTGATCCAACATGAAATAAAATAGAGTGCAATATAACAAGTAAAGCAAAGAGATAACAAGAATAGATACTAACATTATAGGGTACTTACTAAAATGCTTAAATATCTCCTTTGGGTGTTTAAACCTGTTGGTCAAATATCTGCCTAATCATACAAAACTGTGTTTGTGCACCCTAGACACGGCCAACATTGAACGACCGAAGGAAAGAGATGTCCCCCGTGTCAATCTCCAGAGAGGGCTGGTTTTCGTACTAATTCTAAAATGGTTGAATACTAAGGATGCAGGAAAGAAATCAAAAAATGCATAAAGAAATGGTAAATATGGCCATGGGCTGACTGTGTAGGATGGGAATAGATTGATAGCAGGAATTCACACCAAGTTGAAAATATCATTCAAATAGATGATCAAACAACAAAATTTCCATACAACTTCACACATGTAATCTTTAGATCAACACTCCAACACTCACTCTCTCACTTGCAATATTTAAATCCAACTTGCAGAATTTAAATCTAACATCAAATAATAAAGTTAACTGTGTAAAAGAAATGCATAATATAAAAGACCACAATACACCAAGTCATTTGCAAATCCAACTATTTTGAATTCACTATTACTGCAGAGAACTTGAAGTATTTTCTCATAGGAATATCTATTTTTTCCAACCCCTTACAATGCAATTTTTCTTAGTATTTATAGAGGTTTGCGCCTCTTTCATTGAATACATCAAATGAGTCATCATTTCTTGAAAATATTATTTTGGTAGACATAATCCTAAAAATGGTTTGAGATAATAGCATTCAGGCACCGTAGCATTAAATTTAAGTCACCTCCATCTTCTTAGAAATCAAACATGAACTTTAGCAATTTACTCCATATTTAATTTTCTTTGGAGAGGGAGTAAAACCTTGGATAAGATGTTCTTGAAAATGACAAAAATGCTTCCACTTCATCACCAACATTAAATTGTAGCAGTTACCCGAAGAAAATATTCAACTAAAAAAATCAAGCTCTAAAATTGCCGAAGATGATGGCAATTAATAATTAAAATCTACCCATTTAATTCTACTCATGCCTCTGGAGAAATTTAATCACATGTGCTAAAAAAAACAAACAACATTCACCTTTAAAATATCTTTGCCACATCTATCATGACATTCACCCATTTTACCTGAGTGTAAGGGTGAAAACCATTTAAAAATTGTCACCACCCAAACTTTATCTCTCCATGTCGTTCGCATTTAAAATTAATGAATGAATCCATCGTGAATACTTTAAAGTGACCATGACACATATTGAAATCATTTTCACCCAAATGAGGGGCGAACACCCACTTAAGGGGCGAACACAATGTGTTCCTTTTATTCTCATTTTTGTTTGGTGCATTCCTACTTTTGGGGCGCATTCTCATTTTCAATAGGCGAACGTGACATTCGCCCCTCCAATGAGGCGAACACATGACGTTCGCCCCTCTAATGAGGTGAACACATTTGCATTTTTCATTTAGCCAATTTTCTTTTGTCTGAAAGCCTTCAATTTATTATTGTCGCTTCGCCTCTGAAGTGAAATCATTTTAATCTTTTGATTATTGTTGTGGATAATTTGATGAAGTGAATTTGAAGCAGATTTCCAAGTCACAATTTGGGGTTAATTTTTTTATTTTCAGAATGAAAAATTACATAAAAACTGAAATTACTGCAATATTTTTAAACATTCTGAGAAAAATGTGAAATCACAAATTTTTTACATTACAATCAATGATTTATTTAAAACCAATGTGGCATGGTGCAAAACTACCAATATTTTTGGCGGCTTTCGGGTATCCATCTTGCAATGATGCAAGCAATCCCAGGCCTTAATCCATTGGGCAATTTTGAGTCTTCTTCCCAACCTCCTTGGATGATGCTTTTGATGTAGATGCTTGATGATGCTCCTCCTCTTCATTTTCTTTCTCAGCGGCTTTTGCTTCCTTTTCTACCTCTACTTGTTCTTTGAGGGCCTCAAAAGTAACCTCATAAAATGCAACCGTAGAATCCCACGCCTATGTGGTAAACAAAGAAGGAGTGCTCAAGGACTCATATACGAAGCGTAAATTTTGAATATCTTCCAAACTCAGGTGCCTTTCTCATTGGGCTAAATCAAAAATGGAAAGCTCCATACCAATATACTTTTGCATGAATGGTAAGACCTGAACATCTGTTATTGGCTCTTCCCATGTATCAATCTCCAAAGAATCTTCCACGAATTGCTTCCATGTTGCTTCCAATTATGCTTGTGGAAGAGGTTCACCTTGTTCATCAATAAATTCTGGAAAACCCATGTCACGTAAAGTGTTAAGATGAGTCATTGAAATAGTATGTTCCTGCTCTATAACATTGAGAATTTTCTGACCTTCTCATATTAGATCCATCTGCTAAAAATAACTGCGCAGTGTGACTTTTGTAGCTGACTAGGAATGATCCATTTTGCTCAATGGTTTCACATACATGGTGGAATTTGCCAAGGCGTGTATTTTTACTGCCATCTCCAGATGTGGCAACAATAACTCCTCCATGTTATCAATTATTTTTTGTCCCATTTGTATATGTAGATGAGCCACCCATAGATAGTGAAACACTTGAACTGCTTTAGGAGCTAGTTTCTCACAACTATGTGCAGAGCAAAGGCGCATTTCCTTGATGTTATTACGAGAAAAACCTACAGCCTTTGCAGCTTTCTCTACCAACTAAATTTGGACAACTTCAAGCATATGGCAAAGATTGTGCATCTCAATACATGCTACATCTCTCTCTTTCAGGTGCACTCCAACATGTCGCTTAAAATTCTTATTTTCTATAGCAATTTTTTCCTCTTGTACTTTAATTTTAGCCAAGGCGGTCTCGAGTTCAATGATCCTATTGGTCTGATCAAAGTATTTTTGTTTGTAATGCTCACCATGCAGGTAAACTGAACTCATGTCAACTTGAATATTACCATATTTTCCATAGGATCAATCTTCGTGAGGTCTTCAATGATGGTCTTAGAAATAAGTTCGTCTGGAAACAATTCTCCTTATGATTTCTGAACCAATGGAGTAATCTTGGTGATATGAGCTTCCATTGTAACAGGATAAAAAATGACCCTCTTTAGAGGATGTGCTGGTTCAAGAGCTTCCTTTCATCGCCTGCTTTTCAACCATTGGGATGAACTCAAATGTACTCGGTTGATTTTCTCTACATCTGACTGCTTGGATGCGACGTGAATGTTAGGCAAATATTGTAATTCAAAAAATGGGGTGAAGGGAATGAGGGCTTCAGAGCAGTTAGGCTGTGAAATTGACATGGTGGTTAGAAGTTGTGGAATATAAATGGTGGAATGGATGGGTAAACTGGTTTTATTACGCTTATCCGAGAAGGAGTTTGTGTACTTACAACTTCAGTATAAATGGCAAAAGTGATAGATGGGGATGAATGCAAAAATAAATTTGGTCCTGACGGATATGAACTAAAAGAAAGGGAAGATGAAGAAAAGGGAACAGAAGGAGCAGTAGTGACTTCAGGAATTATGGATGAAGAAAGTGGAAGGGATATTGAGGGCATACTGAAGGGTGAAGAAACGGACACAGAAACTAACGAAAGTGAAACTGACATAGTCACTACTTGCTCCAAAATAGAAGAAGAAGAAGGGAGAGAAAATGTACCTTCGGGTGCAAGCACCGTGTGATGTGGTGATAGAAAGGGCTGCAAAAAATCCTCCTCTTTTTGCTCTAGTGCTACCTCTGTTGGAACCTCAGTCACCATGGTGTTGAAATAAATGAATATTATTCTATTGATTAGAACCAGTTTAAATAATACATTGAGAGCCCAGATTAGCTCGTAATCTTAGGATCTAATCAACAGTTTAGGTCTTCAAATAAAATAATAAAATAGACCAAATATTATTACTCTAAAAATAGCGTAACTAACCTAGGTAGTTAACTAACTACCCTATCAACATAAATAAAGTAATAATAAGATTTACTATAGTAAATCTAACATCCCCCCTTATTACATTATTTATGTAATTTAAAAAACTACTAACATCCCCCCTGATTACATCATTTGGTAATACAAAGAGAGCTGCGAAACAATTCAAATTTGACACGTGCAAGTGCCTTAGTGAAAATGTCTGCAACTTGAGCATTGGTGGGAATGTACTGAAGCTGAATTCGGTGCCTTGGAACTTCGTCTCGAATGAAGTGACATTGTGTGTCAATATGCTTGGTTCTTTCATGATGTACTGGATTCTTGACAAGATTCAAAACAACCATGTTGTCACAAAACAAGTGTATTGGATATTCTTATGGAAGACCCATACTTGTTAGGATGCGACGCAACCATATCACTTCGCACACAGCTTCACATGTGGCACGATATTTTGCCTCTATTGATGAAATAGCAACCACCTGTTGCTTCTTGTTGTGCCAAGAGATAGGACCAGATCCAAGATGAAAAAAATATCCTGAAGTTGATTTACGGTCATCATATGATCTAACATAGTCGAAGTCCGTGTATCCCTATAAGAAGAATTTGTTGTTCCTCTTATATTCTAGGCCATATTCCATTGTGCCACGGACATAGTGAAGAACACACTTTGCTGCTTTCCAGTGTGTAGTCTTAGGCTCCTGCATGAACCTCGAAAGATAGTTGACAAAAAATACGATATCTGGCCTAGTGTTGGTCAGATATATGAGACTCCCAATCAACTGTCGATAGAGAGAACCATCTACCTGATGTGAATCATCATATCGCGATAACTGAATTCTTGTTTCCATCGGAGTTGGCATTGGCTTGCAATCAGTCATGCGATATTTTTCCAATAGGGTCTTGGCATATTTTTTCTGAGACACTTTGATGTAATGCTCCTTCTGGCTGACTTACAAACCAAAAAAATAATGGAGAATTTTGAGATCTGACATCTCAAAATATTGACACAAGTCTCTTTTGACAGTAGAAATCATTGGTTCTAAACTCCCTGTAATGAGCAGATCATCAACATAGAGTACAAGAAACACTATTTCAAAACCTTGTTTCTTAAAATAGATGTTTGCATCTGACGGACATCTCTTAAAACCATGCTGCAGAAGGTTATGATCCATTTTTATATACCAAGCCCGAGGGGCTTGTTTCAAACCATATAAGGATTTTACCAATATGCAAACATTCTACTGTTGGCCTTCCACTTCAAATCCTTTCGGTTGAGTCATGTAGACTTCTTCTTGGAGATCACCATTTAGAAAAGCACTCTTGACATCCATTTGGTGTACTTTCCACCCATATTGTGCTACCATAGCACAAAGAACTCGAATGGTTGTCATCCGAGCAGTAGGTGCAAAAGTTTCTTCGTAGTCAATGCCTTATCTTTGAGCATAGCCCTTTGCAACAAGTTAGGCCTTATTCTTATCTATTGTACCATCTACCTTATACTTAACGTTATACACCCATTTGCAGCCTATGGGCTTCTTTCCGTATGGCAGATCGACAAGCTTCCAAGTTTTGTTTTTCATCAAAGACTTAAACTCTGCATCCATAGCGGCCTTCCACTGAGGCTCACCAAGAGCATATTGCACTGATGCGAGTTCAAGATCATATATGGAAGACATAAACACCCTATAATTATCAATATCCATATCTTCTGTATCTCTCTCTAGATCTACAAAAAGTTCCTCAAAATATTGACACAGATCATCAACCCTAGTATTCTCTGTTGCAGCTTTCTCCTGTCGAGCCATATTGTGAGTACGAGGCCTATCCAATGTCAAATCTGGTGGAGTGGATAGCTTAGAGTATTTCATTGTATTTGTATACCACTTAGGATTCTTCTTCTAAGGTGTTGAAGAAGATGAATATGGAACTCCAACTTTTGATGAAGGAGATTTATCAACCTTAGTTTCCATAAGGTCTAGGTATACATCTAATGTGTTTTCTGATGTGAAAGCCTCATCAAAAACTACATCTCTACTGATGTGTATCTTCTTGGTCAAGGTATAAATCAAACGATAACCCTTTGAGTGCTCATCATACCCAAGAAGAATACACTTCAATGTCTTCTCATCTAGCTTCTTCCTTTTCTCTTTTGGTATGTGCATGAAAGCTTTACATCTAAAAATGCGTAGATGAGAAATGGAGGGTTTCCTACCACTCCATGCTTCCTGTGGAGTCATTCCTTGTAGAGCCTTTGTGGGTGCCCTATTCAATAGATATACTATTGTGGTGATAGCTTCTGCCCAATATAGTTGCTCAAGACTAGCTCCTATGAGCATGCAATGAACCATTTCCATGATGGAACGATTCCTCCTTTCAGCAACTCCATTTTGTTGAGGAGTATAAGTAGTAGTTAATTGTCGTGTGATCCCATTTTATTTCAAGAACTCAAAGAATTCTTTAGAGGTGAACTCCCCCCTAGATCTGAGCGGAGGGTCTTTATAGAAGTACCTGACTCATTTTCAATAGATTTCTTGAATTGCTGAAAGAAGCCAAATGCTTCAGATTTCAGTTGAAGAAATAATACCCACATCTTTCAAGAGTAATCATCCATGAATAACTAAAAATACCTCTTACCCACACAACTTTTGGGAGTTAAGGGACCGCACAGATCGGTGTGAATCAACTCCAGAGGTTTCTTTGCTCTTGTAGAGCTCCTTTCAAAAGGCACTCTATGTTGCTTTCCTGCCAAGCGATCGAGCAAACTGGTAAAGTGGTAGAAAGGGAAGGAAGACCTTTTACCATGTCATACTTACTTAAATCAAGTAAGTAATCAGAACTCAAATGTCTATATCTCTTGTGCCATAGGGAAGTTGCCTCCTTTGTAGATACTTTCATGGCTACATGTGGAGTAGAGATAGCATCTAAAGCAAATAAGCCATGCTTATATGAAGTAGTTGCAATGTTCTTACCCCTCTTGGTAATAGAACAACACTTCTTGCCTCCCTCAACACTAAAGTTCACAACCATATCTTTGTCCAAAATTTGTGTGATTGACAACAAATTGTTTGCCAATCCTGGAACATAGAGAACTTTGTCAATCTGACACTTGCCATCAGGAAGAGTGACTAAAAAAATACCTTCTACCTGAACCTTGTAGGTTTTATCATCAACAATAGTGACAGGTTTGCCCTCTTTGGCCTCAAAAGACTCAAACCACGATTTGTCACCAGTCATGTTCTTACTGGCTCCAGAATCAACATACCAGATGGGATTCGTCTACTTGGACACTGTGGTAGTCATGAGAACTTTGTGGTCTCTCTCAGAATCTATGTTAGATTCTTCAATAGCAACATTCACTTGTTGTTTTTTCTTTTGTGGTTTGTTCTGGCCTTTCTATTTTGATTGTTTATTCTTATGCCAATATTTGTTTGTATCATGACCTTCTTTGTCACAGATCTTGTAATATCACTTTTTCTATTGAGGTTGTTGAGTTTGTTTCCCTTTTGAATCCTTTTGTGAATTCCCTCCCTTCTAAAAATTACCCTTCTTCTGGTTTTGCCCTTTCTTGTTGATGTAGAGGGCAGTGTTAGAAGAATCATCTCGTTGTAGTTGGCATGCCTCCTCCTCTTGAAGCATATTAACCAATTCTACAAAAGTAACTTTCCATTGTGATACCTGAAGGGAAGTGATCAACACCTGATAAGAATCAGGTAAAGCTCTCAATACAATTGAGGTAAGGAGCTTGTCATCAACTAGTTCTCCTAAAGAATTCAACTTTGCTTTCAATTCAGACACTCTGCAAAGAAAAAATTCAACTGTCTCCCCCTGCTTCATGCTTATACTGTGTAATTGAGATTGAAGAAATAGAATAGTGGAATCATTCTTCCCCTCATATATAGTATTAAGGGCATCCCATACCTCTTTACTATGTTCACAGTCAGCAATATGGGGTTGAACTTCATCAGACACAGCAAGCAAAATGAGAACTTTTGCTTAGTTGTCTATCTTGTCAAAGTCTTTTTGAGCAGTAGATGGAGCTATAGCACTAGCAGCAGATGAAGGTCTTGTTGTTTCTCCAGATACAACATCCCATAAGTCATCCATGACTAGGATAGCCTTCATCTTGTTTTTCCATGGTGTGTAATTAGGACCTTTCAACAACTGATGAGAATCAGTCATTAATTTTGTAGACATGGTGAAGGTTCCTTATAACACCAATTGGTCCCCCTTTCGATATACCTTTTGCTAGGCCGTTATACCGTACAAAATACCCACCCTTACGTGAGGGAAACTATAGGTATTTATAAAGATAAAAAAAAATCACCCGCCCTTATGTGAGGGAAACTATAGGTAATTTTTAGAGATCATACGATACGTGGTACTTAAGTAGTACTGAAAGGGAATAGTCTTATTGATGGCACCTACCATAGAAAGTCTGCAATCCTCATGCATGGGACGTAACTTCCCCTAAACACTTTGGATTTCAAAACTTTCGTCAGGATTTACGCCTAAACACAAGAACTATTAGGGTAATAGATGGAGTAAAAAAATGCAAAATGGCAAACTTATCTCTCCTCGACGATTTATAGAGAACAAGCTCAAACGTCATTTTGGTAGCTATATTAGGTGATGGATACAGTAGCACAATCACGATAGCTTTAACTGTAAGCACTGGCCAGAGGTATACCGAACGTTGTAGTGCAATAAATTGCACGTATGGGTTTTAATTATTTCGGGGACTTAGGGAGTGAATTTGATTTTTTTTTACTTTTTAATGAAGTAGTGCAAAACAAAAAAAAAATGCACCCTACAACATAAAAAGTCCCACAGGAATGACCCAGTAGGTGTCGGGTGTGACCGAAAATGCACCTTTACAATAATGCCAAATTTGCTTTTCAAAAAATTACTCACTTTCCCCCTTTTATTTTTGAAAAAAAAAACACCCCCTTAAAAAAATCTCTTAACAAAGCATTTTTTTATAATTATTATATAGTTTTAAAGTTAAAAAAAATAATTTTAATTTATATAGTTTAAAAACTATTAAAAAATAAATTAAAATCAAATTTTAATTTATATAGTTTAAAAACTATTGAAAAATAAATTAAAATTAAAATTTTTAATTTAACTAAAAATAATAATAATTAAAAAAACTTTAGAATTTTTTTTTTTTACCTTTTTTTTCAAGGGGGGGTTGGCGGGATTTGAACCCCCGACATGCAGGCTCCCTGAGCCTTACCGCACAGTCCACCACCAGGTGGACTAGCGGGCTGATTCGAAAGGATCAAGTACCCCCTCCTATTTGAGGAGGGTCCCGTAACCCCTGCTGTTGTTGCGGCCGCCTGGCCGTAGCTGTCTCTGCTACGTCGCACGGCTGGGTGGCTGCCTTCACTGCATTGCACAACTGGGTGGCTGCCTTGCCTGCATCGTGCGGCTGGGTGGCGGCCTCCGTTACAGTGTCTGCTACATTACGCAACTGGGCGGTTGTTGCCTTCACAGCGGCGTCTGCTGCGTTGCACGGTCAAAATTGCACGTCACAGCACGACGTCGGGGGGAGCCTGCATGGCCGCAATGTGAAATCGAGGAAGGGGTCAGGGGAGGGGAGTGGGCGTCGCACGTCCTGCGCAACGTCGGGGAAGGGGAGGGAGCATGAAAAATATCATGCACGCGACGTCGGGGGTGCGTGAAAAAAATCACGCACACGACATCGGGGGGGGAAGTGACTGCGTCGTGACGACACGGGGGGGGTTAGAAAAAAAATAGTGCGAGGAGTGCAGAAAAAAACACGCTGCACAGGGGAGGGTCCAGGAAAAAAAATTGCATGCACAGGAAAACGCACTGCGTGCATAGGAAAACGCACAACAAAACACTGTGCGTGGGAGTGCGTGCACTAAAAAAAAATTATTATTTTTTTTAATTTTTTTTTTTTAAACACAGTAATAATAAGATTTACTATAGTAAATCTAACACATGAGAGCACTAACAACTATCGTCAAAATGATAGAAGTTACAACAGTCATATTAACTGCAACATCACCTGAAGAAATAGTGATGGCACCAATCCTTGGGTTCTTAGCCACCTTGGGAAATAGTGGCACCTGTTGTACATCACACTTTTTTTGCTTTGGTACTTCCTTTATATTTTGCTTTTCTTGTTGAGATCTTCGCTAAAATGTATATTGTGTTTCCTCTTCCTCAAGAGTTTCTTCTATGATCAATGGATGGTGTTCTTCTATCTCGCTTTCACCACTTTCTAACTATTAAAAACTATATGGCAAAATATTGGTGAAAGCAACTGGCTGGTAGGAATCCACATATTTATCATAAACCGCTGAAAAGGCATCATAAAGTTTGAGCCCGTACGCAGTTATAGGTTTTCCACAATGAACTCTCATTATCCACCAATTCATTATCTTCTCTTTAGACCATTCAGGCTTACTGGATTTTACTTGGTCAAACAAACCCGACGGAGGAGTTTGAGACCTGTAATCTACTTCCTGCTGATAGCAGTCATGCCAAGGAGGAACTATAGCCATTTTCTCAATATGCCAGTTCATTTTTGGCCCATTAAAATTGTTCTAATTACGCTCAATGTCCGATCGAGGACAACAATGAAATGATTTCATTTTGACAAAGTCTTTAAACTTATCTAAAGGATCATACCTCCACCGTTGTGGTAACTCAATCAGCCCCAGATCCTATAATGTAATGGTAAGAAGATGATTATGTCCAACTTGAATTACTATTATGCCACCAAACTGAAACGACATATTACATGTAGTCTTGCTTCTGTTCCCAGCTCCATATATGTCATTCACGTAATCTGATTGGCACACTACTTCCATAGCAAAAACATGCTATGTAGCAAAATATGGTGGTAGGAACGGCCTACCCATGAAACCAAAAATTCTCACGACCACACCTTGGGTAAGCAAAAAAATGTCACCCTTTTCTTGAGTAACCATTATATCTTTCAATTCTCATGGCACTCTTTTACAGGTACCGCAAAGCA
This sequence comes from Wollemia nobilis, assembly GCA_028583015.1. Taxonomy (NCBI): domain Eukaryota; kingdom Viridiplantae; phylum Streptophyta; class Pinopsida; order Araucariales; family Araucariaceae; genus Wollemia; species Wollemia nobilis. Next base: position 2,993,483 of record JAQPPZ010000101.1, read on the forward strand.
ACTCAATTGTCGATCCCAGAAATAAACTATTAAAGCTATAACATGATTCTTTTTTCAATAAAACATAAGTCCACTGGTAAACCGGTAAAGGCTCATCCTTTTCATTTGTAGTCAAAACAACAATAAAAGGAAAACAACACTGTAGTTGGAAGAAGAAAAACCATACCAAAAATGAAGTATACTTGAAAGATTTATCTACTCTAGTCTACAAGCTCTCCAGCTGCAAATTTAATCTCCATGAAATATAATCAGCCCAATCAAAGAAACTTGGATTGGTGCATTGTTTCATGGCTGAAGGAGAATAAAATTCTACATGACAAATGCATTATGCCACATCCGCTTGCCATTTGTGAACTATATCATCTAAGGGCAAACCCACAACCCATGCTAGCATGGAATAAATATCCAAGCTTTTAAAATATTTCAGTGGTCTAGGTAGGTTCGAAAGCTGTCCCATTGGTGGATCTTTAATCAACTGAGTCTCCATAAACTGACACATGGCCACAATGGAGACATATTTGTCTTTTTGCTCATCAATATGTAGCTTCTTATGGACTCCATAGTTGGGAGGTCGTAACCCATAGGCAAAAGCTTCTCGAACTTCATCGGGAGTAATGGTAAAAAGAATTTCCCTCTTCGCATTCCTGATAGCCTTGGTTGAAGGATCATAATATCTGGCAACAAGCAACACAAGCTCGGGACAAGGATGTACTAGAGGACATAAATACCAAAAAATTAGTGAGTGATAAGGTACTGTTAACCAACTTCCCGATGTCAATCCCTGCTGCACTACAAATTTGACATTTTGCCATAATTTTTCTACTCCTTTGTGAGTGATGACGTAGTCACTGATTCTAGCCATCGAATCTTCATACGGGTCCAAATCAACATAATCATTTTTCTGAGCCTTCTTGGACCTCGTAGTCGTTTCTCTTCTTTTCAACTTCTTTGGATCTAAAGATTCTGAAACTTCTTGAGGCTCCTTGCCATGCCTTCCCATTTTTATTAAAAAAACTTTGAGCAAATTTCCCGCACACTTTCTGAGCACTTTTGCAATAATCCCTTGAAACACACGATAGCAGGAAAAATTAAAAAGAATAACTACAAGGGTTACCTCGTCTTGTTTAAATAGACCCCTTTTCAACCGCCACAATAAATACTGAGTTACTTGGTCGGCTTCGAAAAAAATGTCTTCCTTGGCCGCATAACTATGTCGTAAACCGTGCCCTAACTACAGAAGCTTGATTTGAAAAAATAAATTGGCCCCTTGAACCAATTAAATGCTTCTTGTGCTTCCCTGAGAAAGAAAACTTCCCATAGTCTGCATGCTTTCCAATAAACGCCATGTCCTGAGAGGGGCAATATGTCCACACTAAATCTTATAAATCAAAGGGAATGTTTTCTCACTTAAATTTGCTTCTCCTTCGGAACACTTTTGATCTGCTTGATGAAACTGGGGTGAAGGATCTCCTTTTAAAGACTTTGATTCTTTGCCTTTTTTTATTTTTTCCTTCGTAAAAAATAGTTTTTTTTTTTTTTATATTGCTTTAAAAAACTGTATTTTTATTTTTTATTTAAAAAAAAAAAAACTCTTTTTTTTTTTAATTTTTACTATGATCGCCTTTAAGTCGAATAGAACATTCACCCAACTCTTAAGGTGATCGTCCCTTTCCTTTTTGACGTCTTAATATTTATTTTTAAAGTTTTTTTTTTTTAATCTTTACTTTTCAATTTAGAGTTGGCGATCGTCCCTTTCCTTTTTGACTTCTTAATATTTATTTTTAAAGTTTTTTTTAATCTTTACTTTTCAATTTTTTTTTTAATTAAAAGTGGTTCGCCCCTATGAGGAGCAAACATGACATTCTCCCCTCAAATGGGACGAACCACTCTTTTTTTTTTCCCTTTTTTTATTGTTAATTTTTAATTTAATATATATTTTTTAATTTTAAAAGTTTAAATTTCCCTCTCCATTAATTAATGGAGAGGGGGGGAAAGCGCTCAACGTGAGCGCTTCCCCTTTAATTAGGGGAAGCACCCACGTGGGTGCTTTCCCCTTTGATTGGGGGGAGTGCCCTTTTATGGGGGCAAACTTGACGTTCACCCCACATGGGGGCGCTTCCCTTTATGGGAAGCATCATCCAAGGTCAGGGCAAACATGGCATTCGCCCCACCCATTGGGTGAGTTGCTTCCCTTTATGGGAAGCATCGCCCAAGGTCAGGGCGAGCGTGGCGTTCACCCCGCCCATTGGGTGAGCCACTTCCATTTATGGGAAGCATCACCCAAGGTCGGGGCGAGCGTGGCGTTCGCCCCGCCCATTGGGCGAGTCTTTTTTTTTTAATTAAAATTTTAATTTTTTTTTTGCAAATTGTAATTAAATTTTTTAAAGGTTTTTTAATTTTTTTTTTTGTTTTTTTAAGCGACGTTCGCCCATGGTGGGGGTGAACATGACGTTCACCCTCACCATGGGGCGAACATTTTTTTTTTTTTTTTTTGAAATGAATAAACTTAACAATGAATATGTACATATTTACAAAGGTACCTCATTATGATTTCGTCATTGGATATAAGTATTTAAATGAAGGTCGTTCACCATAATTGGAAGCTCCCAGCCCTCCATATCTTGCAGATGGTAAGCGTTGGCAAAATTCATAGCCAAGATTTGGAAAGGACCCTCCCAAATAGCATCGAACTTGTGATGCTCTCTAGGCTTGGCCTTTTTTGCATTCCACTTGAGGACCAAATCTTCGACTTGAAAACTACGTTCGGTCAACTTCTTTCTAAACCATTTTTGCATCTCCTTGTTATGTTCGACAAAATTCTGGTAGGACCTTTCTCTATCCTCTTCCAACTGAATCAACTGTGCCAATCATGCACTCAAGGGATCAAACTCTTCATCTTCCTCCTGAAATAGCTACAATGTCTAAAGGACCGGAAGCTCAATATGAGTAGGTAGAACTGCTTCTTTCCCATACACCAAGGCATACAACGAAGTTTTAATGGAATTTTTAACTGAAATGTGATCTACCCAAAGTGCTTGATTCAACAACAAATGCCAGCTCCGTTTGTTGTCTCCTAGTGTCCTTTTTAGAATTCACAACAAATTCTTATTAGTAGATTCGGCCAAGCCATTCCCTTGCGGGTAGTAATTGGACGAAGTCTTGAGATAAATCCCATATTTGCTAGCAAACTCAGTAATCTTGGCCCCAATAAATGGAGTTCCATTATATGTTATAATTGAGTCTAGGACACCGAAGCGAGTGATGATTCCCTCTAGGAAAGAGATTATAGTTGCTTGATCCGCTTTCTTAGTAGGAATGGCCTCCGCCCATCGGGTAAAGTAATCAGTTGCCATCAAAATGTACTTATGTTCTACAAAAGAATGCGGGTTAATAACTCCCACAAAATCAAGACCCCACTGCTAAAAAGGAGCTTCTACTTGAATTAGGTGAAGAGGCAATGCCCCTTTCTTGATTCTGCCAACATATCGTTGACAACTATCATAGTGTGTACTTATCTTATGTGCATCGACAAAAAGAGTAGGCCAAAAGTAGCCTACTCAAATGATTTTTAAGGCCATAGGCCTTCCCGCGTAATGACCTCCCGATAGTCCAAAATGAAATTCCTCTAAATTTTTTTCTTTTCTGAGTCCCTCACACACCTGAGAAGAACTCCATCAATGTTCTTGTGAAATAACCCCTCAAGAAACAAAGTATATCTGAGAGCTTGCAACCTAAATCTTCGACATTGCGAAGCATCAAGGCGAGATGGACATCTGCCTAAGATAAAATAATCAATTATCTCTTCAATCCAATCAAGATCACTGGCAGTATGGTTTGCATAAATGCTTTCACCTAGGCTGTCCTCATGCACCACATCAAATGATTTAGAGGCCGCACTTTTGGCTAGCTCCTGGCATAGAGCTCTCCCACGAACCAGCTTCATTGGTTGTATCTCCACATCATATTCTTGAATTTTCATGACCCAACCTACTCTTTTATCTCCTAATTCTCCTTGGAGAATAAAATTTCGTACATCAGGGTGTATGACATACACAATCGTTTTGCTCTGAGAAACAAAGTGTCAAAATTTCTTCAATGCTTTCATTACTGCATATACTTGTTTCTCAATAAAATTATATTTCTCTTGATGAGGAGCAATAACCTAACTCAAGAAAGAAATTGGCTTCTCATCTCCATCCTCTTGTCATTGTGTCAAAACTGCAACATAACTCTCCTATTCGCCTACGACATAGAGAATGAAATATTTAGAATAATCATGATTAATGAATACTAGAGCTTGAGTAATCCTCTCCTTGATTTCCTTAAAAGTTGATCTCCTTGTATCGGTCCATTTAAACTCAATATTTTCTTAAAAATCTCAGTCATGGGTTTACCACTTGAGCAAAATAAGAAATAAATTTACGGATGAAATTAATTTGGCCAAAGAAATATTGTAAACATTTTTTATTAGCAGGCAATGGTAACTTCATTAGAGCTTTCGCTCTTGCAGGATCGATTGACAATCCTTCTTGTGAGATCACATGGCCCAACAACTTCCCTTCCTTGACAACAAATATTTTCTTTGGATTAATAGAAATCCCAAACTCTCGACACTTCTCAAATACCTACCTTAGATGAGAAATGTGGTCTTCTCTACGATGTGATAACACAGTCATATCATCAAGATATATCACAATAATCCTATTTAATAACTCACCGAAAGTAATGTCCATGGCCCTATAAAAATTAGCATCGACGTTTGACAGTCCAAGTGGCATCCGTTGGTAGGCAAAAGTTCCCCACTTAGTGGTGAATGTTGTTTTATATTGATCCTCATCTTTCACCCAAATTTGATTATACCCAGAGAAACCATCAAGCAATGAGAATCTCTGAGTGCTAGCTACTACATGAAGGATTTGATCGATCTGTGGTAGAGGGTAATGGTCCTTAAGTGATGCCTGGTTTAGGTTGCAAAAATCTACACACAACCGAATGTCATCATTCTTTTTTTGTACTAGGACCAGGTTAGCCACCCATGTTGAATGCTTGATTGGATAGATTATCTTGGCCTCCAACATCTTCAATAGTTTGGATTTCATGAGGACTTCAATCTTGGGATTGACAGGTCGTTGGTTCTGATGAAAAGTTTTTATCCCTTCATGGAGTTCTATAGTATGTTGGATCACATTCTTATTGTAACCCCTCAAATCATGGTAGCTCCAGGAAACAATATATGGATACTTGTAACACAATTTCTTGATATCTTCCAGTTCTTTTGGGGTGCCATCTATTCCAACCTTGATGATTTTCTTAGGCTCCAAATGCAATTCTTTATACTCCTTTGCATCTACTTTGATCATGTGCTTCTCAACCCGATCACTCTGGTCGAACAGACTTTCAAGTGTAATCAGTCCCCTAGGGATGTGATTATTTTTCAGTTGAATCATCCCTTCTCTCTCTTCTTTTGTAAGAACTCTATCATTAGCACTTGCAGTTTCTTTAAGTAGGAAGTTGACTATCTGCTCATCATTGTCAAACACTTGCCAATGGATATTTTTTTCAAGAACTGAGGGTCTATAAATTACCCTAACTATCTTAGGCTTTCTAACTACTTGCTCCATAGGAGAGTAGTTAGCACCAAGAGAGGCCAGAATATCTACATGTTTATTTAGCTCTCTCGAAATCGCCTGAACATTTAAAGTAGTGAAAGACTCAAACAAGTCCCACACTCTATTGTGGTAGGCCTTCAAGTAGTGTTTCTTTGACACACACTTGTTAGTGATCTGATTAATTATGAGTTTAGAGTCACCAAAAATCTGCAACTACTTGATGCCCAACTTTTTAGCCTTCTTCAATCCAAGGCATAGTGCCTCATATTCAGTTGCGTTATTTGTGCAACCCCAAGTTAACCTGTAAGAATAGGTTTTTTGCAACCCTTTAGGAGAGATCAACACAATGTCGGCTCCTGCACCATTCTTGCACCTGGCACCATCAAAATACATTCTCCATAACTGATCTGCAACAGGATTGGGAGAATCAGGAACCTTCTCTTCAATTTACTTTGGCTTAGTTATAGTATAGCAACCAATGTCTGTTCCAACCATCACATTGAAATCCATGAGTGAAAAATCATCCTCGAGGTGAAGCTCACCCAAAACTTCCTCCATTAAATCAACCTCTTCTATCTCCTCAGTCAACATGTTAACTGCTCCTGGAGATTCTTCTTCCTCTAGCTTCTCAATGTGAAAAGGTGAGGGCTTCTCATTATGAATGTGAATCCTCTTTCCCTTGAATGGTATCTCCAAATGTGAGTAGTCTAAGGAAAGATATCCTCCCAACTTAGTTGTGAACTCCCTTGAGAGGCACATGCTAAAGTATGGTTCTAGGTCAACCACTACCACTTCCTAGATGACTGTAATTTATGGCATACTATGGAGGACAATGGGAATATCCTTGATTACTCCCACCGTCTTGATCGGAGTTCCATCCAACTGCAACACTCTTGGGCTACTCCTTGTATATTCCATCCCCATCACTTTGCATATTGCCTTTGGCATGATAGTAGTTGCAGCTCTAGAGTCGATCATACAATTGTGTACAATCCACCCTTCCATTATGAGTGATAAATAAAATGGGGGAGGTCTATTTTTTCCCATAGTTGAAGTTGGAAGCATTTGCGCCAAGACTGTTTGAGAAGGATTTTTCTTTTGATCTTTAGCAATCTTCAAATATTCTTGCAACAGGTCAACCTGTCCTAGCAATTGAAGTGCATCATACAAACTTACTTTTGCAAGAATCTTTTTCATCTCTTCCATAATATTGTAATTCGAAACAGTCAGAGCCTTCTCTTCTACAACCTGCTCATACTTGTCTCGGTACTGTTGGGTAGCTTCCACCCTTTGTCGCTTGGTCAAATATGGGTACTTGAGTCGCTCTTTGGCTTGTTCTCTTGTTTCATCTTGTGTTTGAGTAGTTGTCACAGGTTGTGAGGAAGATGCTCTCATTTGTGCCCTTCCCTAAGTTTGCTTAGGCATCAAATCTTTCAACTTGATAGAATCTTGCTCTTTAGCTACCCCAATAGGCACTTTTTCTGGAGGTTTCCCTTTTTCATCTTGCACCTTTGGTTTCATTGGCACCTTTAAGGGTTCAAGCTCAACAAGATCTACTATTACTAGTTTCTTTCCAGATCGTGTGAGAACCGAAACTTGCTCTACAGATGACATCATGAAATTGTGATTGGCTTCCCTGATCATATTGACTTCTCCTCTAGTCAAACTCTCTGCTAGCGTTTGTACATAATTCATATGCACCATGCACGTTTCTTCTCCATGAGGATCATTGCATGTTGAGAACCAATACGCCCTCTCTGTTGTGCTAGTTTCTTCATTTGCTTGCATCGTTGTGCTCTTTTCAGGGCCTCTACTAGTAGATGCTTGCTCTCGAGTGATCGATGGAGTTTGGAATCTTCGTGATCAAAATTCAACCTCCGCTTGCTTCTTCCTTAGTATTGTAAGTTCATTTGATATCATATTTAAGGCTGTGTTATTATATTTCACCTCTTGCAACAACATCATGAAAGGATAAGTATTAGAAGATGCGGGGGGTGCAGGTAGAGGCAAAGGCATTGTAGGCACGGGCAATGGTAATGGAACTGGTGGTGCTGGCAGCACAGGAGCAGGAATAGAAGTGGGCAATTGTGGAAGTGAATGATTAGGTAGCTATGGGAAGCTTGGAGCCATATGTCATGGAGCAAGAATAGGTGTAATCTGAGGTGGACCCGAGCTCCATGAGGGAACTGGGTACATGGAATGCATAGGCTACGAAAATGAACTAGAATATAAATATTGCATAAGATCAAGAACAATGGGCATAGTCATCTTTGGGGGAAGTCTACCTACAACAATCAGATCAGATTCGGCCTTTTGTGCCTATGTATACAGGTCTAGGAATGTAGTCACATTGGCTTGATGCACGACCATACCGATTTTAGTGTTAAATACCCTGAGATAGTAGAAAGTAGCTTGCTCATGTGTGGGACGTAGACCGTCGAGAACTCTTTGCCAACTTCGGGTGAATCTGACATTAAAATCGACTATCTCCTCTTGTGGGTGTCTTTGAATCATTGTGAACTAGTGCAACAAGGAGTATGGATCAGCTTGTTCATGGAAATTCTTAATCAACAACTTTGCTAATTGATCCCATGATGTAATAGTACCCGGTTGCAATGATCGGTACCAATATAGCAATTTCCCTCTTAGCGATAATACCAGTAATTTTATCATCACATCTTCATCTATTATGTCGTGGATGGTTGCCAATGAAGCTACATCTTGGATATGCTCATACGCAGTTTTTCTAGTACCATCATAGGTTAGAAAATCCTTCAAAGAAGCTTGGGGCACTGGATTTTGTGCTTGTAAATTCAAATCCCTTGAGCTATTCCATGCTGGGAACTACCTAGGTGGTGGATTCTGAGCCATGTGGACTGGTATATGAGGTGGAGCTCAAGGAATACTAGTAGTCATGTGAGGGGGAGGTTGAGGAAGACTAGTGGTAGTACTACCTGGGCTTACGAGAGTAGAAAATACACCAGCTAGTCGTGATGATGTGATAGATGATATATGGGATATATGAGGTAATGAAGATGTATGGCAAAAAGTGACTAATTGAGGATGTTCTCCTAGCCTTTGGATATCAAGTTTGTAGAACTCAATTTGGTGATCTAGATTTTTGGCCTTTGATCTTGTATTCATGAGACACAACTTTCGCTGTACTCACGTGTGGAGATTTCTAAGTATAATCGAGTCGCTAGATGTTCTAATTCTACAACACGAAGGCAAACATCAAACCTTAACATTGTTTAAAGTGGAATTTTTGAAGTCCCAAAAAATTGTTGGCACCGATGGGTTTGTCAACTTGGGATAATACTTGTTCCACCGACTATGGATCTTACTAGGACAAAAACTGTCTGTCCCACCGAGCGTGCCAAAAATTGTTGGTCAAATATCTACCTAATCATACAAAACTGTGTTTGTGCACCCTAGACATGGCCAACATTGAAATACCAAAGGAAAGAGATGTCCCCCATGTCAATCTCCAGAGAGGGTTGGTTCCCGTACTAATTCTAAAATGGTTGAAGACTAAGGATGCAAGAAAGAAATTGGAAAATGCGTAAAGAAATGGGAAATATGGCCATAGGCCAACTGTGTAGGATGGGGATAGATTGATAGTAGGAATCCACACCAAGCTGAAAATAGCATGCAAATAGATGATCAAACAACAGAATTTTTATACAACTTCACACATGTAATCTTTAGATCAACACTCCAACACTCACTCTCTCACTTGCAATATTTAAATCCAACTTGCATAATTTAAATCTAACAACAAATAATAAAGCTAACTGTAAAATAAATGTGTAATATAGAAGACCACAATACACCAAGTCATTTGCAAATCCAAATATTTTGAATTCACTATTACTGTAGAGAACTTGAAGTGTTTCCTCGTAGGAATATCTATTTTTTCCAACCCCTTACAATGAAATTTCTCTTAGTATTTATAGAGGTTTGCGCCTCTTTCATTGAATACATCAAATGAGTCATCATTTCTTGGAAATCTTCTTTCGGTAGACACGATCCTAAAAATGATTTGAGATGATAGCATTCAGGCACCATAGCATTAAATTTGAGTCACCTCCATCTTCTTAGAAATCAAACATGAACTTCAGAAATTTACTCCATATTCAATTTGCTTTGGAGAGGGAGTAAAACCTTCGAGAAGATGTTCTTGAAAATGACAAAAATGCTTCCACTTTGTCACCAACATTAAATTGCAGCAGTTACCCGAAGAAAATATTCAACTAGAAAAATCAAGCTCTAAAATTGTCGAAGATGATGGCAATTAATAATTAAAATTTACCCCATTTAATTCTACTCATGCCTCTAGAGAAATTTAATCACATGTGCTAAAAAAACAAACAACATTCACCTTCAAAATATCTTTGCCGCATCTATCATGACATTTGCCCCTTTTACCTGAGTGTAAGGGTGAAAACCATTTAAAAATTGTCATCGCCCAAACTTTATCTCTCCATGTCATTCGCCTTTAAAAATAACGAACGGATCCATCATGAATACTTTAAAGTGACCATGATGCATATTGAAATCATGTTCGCCCAAATGAGGGGCGAACACCCACTTAAATGGCGAACACAATGTGTTCCTTTTATTCTTATTTTTGTTTGGTGCATTCCTACTTTTGGGGCGCATTCACCTTTTCAATAGGCGTACGTGACGTTCACCCCTCTAATGAGGTGAATGCATTTGCATTTTTCACTTAGCCAATTTTATTTTGTCTCAAAGCCTTCAATTTCTTACTATCGCTTCGTCTTTGAAGTGAAATCATTTTTATCTTTTGATTGCTGCTGTGGATAATTTGAAGAAGTGAATTTGAAGCATATTTCCAAGTCACAATTTGGGGTTAATTTATTTATTTTTAGAATTAAAAATTACATAAAAACTGAAATTACTGCAATATTTTTAAACATTCTGAGAAAAATGTGAAATCATGAATTTTTTACATTACAATCAATGATTTATTTAAAACCAATGTGGCATGGTGCAAAACTGCCAACAAAACCTTAAAAGCATCTTGAGAGTACTTAATATCATTTATTTCTAACAACTTCTTGATGGAGAGGCCTAACTAAGGTGGCCTTGAGATGAGGACCCCTTGCTAGGAGAAGAGTGATATATAAGGGAACAAGGAGAAGATATTTTTTTATAAATCTAGGGTTGCAAGAAAGATGTAAAATATTCTTGAGGGCAAGAGATAGCTTTGTGGAGACCTAGCACCTAGTGCTAGGAGGAGCTTGAAGGAGTAGAATTTTTATGTGTCTTCTTCTTATATCATAAAATATTGGACCCAAGTCTACTACTTATCATCAAAACTTGCAAGGATTGTTGATTGGAAGGTGTTTAGAATGATTGTTCTAACCTATTAGTTATGGTATATTTTATGTTTGGATTTAGTAGATCAAAGACACCATTATATGGGAAACACCCTTATTGATGAGGAAAATTCTAAAATTAATGTTATGGATAAGTTTTACATGATCCACATGAGCCAACCATGGATAGTTTGGAAAAATATTTTGTTTTTATTGAGGGTTTCATTGTTTGATAGGTTTGCGCTCTACAACAATGCTCTTGGTGGTACCTCGGATATTTTGGTAGTACCCTTACTATTTAGCAAGCACTCTTGCTTTTAAAGTAGAAAACTATGAAATTTATGGATTTTAAATTTGATTGACTATTGAAGAACACATGCTTATATTGAGAGGGAGGGTGAACATTATAAGATCAACTTTTACTTTTTTTTCCTAAAAAATATTATACAATATTAGCAATGGCAATATTAATAGCAATAATCAAAGAAATGCATAAATCATCACACAAATGAGAGACACAAATTTAACGTGGTTCACCTAATGTGGGTTACGTCCATGGAGAAAATATTTCTTCTAATTTTTCTCAACAAATCTCTTGGTAATCAATTCCATATTACAATGTTTATGGACCTCTATCCAAATGAGACACCAATACCCTATGCTCTGATTTATGGATCTCTCTCCACATGAGAAGTCTATCACAAATCTACTCTAAATTTGCTCACAAATCTGTTTCAAAATTGTCCCAAATCTTCTCTCAAGAATTGCTCAAATTTACTTTCAAGCCTTCTCAAAAGACTTGCTCAAATCTGCCTTCAAGCCTTCTCAAAAGACTTGCTCAAATCTGCCTTCAAGTCTTCTCAAAAGACTTGCTCAAATCTGCCTTCAAGTTCCTTCAATTCTTCATACAAGACTTGCTCAAATTTGCCTTCAATGTTGCTCACAAAACTTGCTCAAATATTTCCAAATCTTGCATACAAACAAATGCTTATATCTCTTTCAGAAATACTTTCTTCAACTAGGCAATTCAGACATATTCTACCTAGAATTCGTTTAACCTCTGGAACATATAGAGAATGATATGCACTATCAAAAATCCCAATATATTCTCCACATTCATAAATCTTGCATTCAACTAATCCAATCTCTCTCTCTTGCAAAATCCCTTTCAAATCAAATCAAAACAGTGTATAACTTGCTTCACAAAACTGGTCTATCTTTCTTGCAAATTTTCTCTCAAACATCAACCACACTCATGCAACAATTCATTTCCAATCTCTAACACAAATGTCTCAATCTCTTTCAACAATGGAAGCACACTTGTTCTCAAACTCTATCCCAAATATTTCCAAAACCATTCAAAAATGAAGTACAAGAAGATCTTCAAACTCTAATGCAATTGTTTCAACTTTCTCTCAATAATTGATGCACATGTAGGTCTCAAACCCTAACTCAAATATTTTCAACAATGCATCCAAAACAACCCTTTTATCTCCACCTTATGTTCTAGAAACATTTACTCAACAAAACACTTTAAACAAGGAATGATGTGCCCATACCTCTTAATTTTCTCTTATGGAGATATGTCTTCAAAAACATGTCTCACAAACAACTGATTTTTCTAGTGCCACTTCAAGGGTTAGATTGCAAGATACTTTCTCAAAACATCCACATGAAATTTCACCTTAAAAAATGTGCTCAATGAAATATGAAAATGATGTTCTAGGATCCTTATTTTATTCTCAAATATGAAGCATTAAAACTCAACAAAAACTCTCATATTTTCTTTTCACCATGCAAGAATTACAATAAAATTATCAAGCCACTTTTACACCTTATTGCTCCTATTCTTGCAAAATATTAATCAACACAATAAGGCACAAATTACACACATCAAATTTTCCATATACACCTTATTCCTCCTACTTGAAATAAAAAATATTTCAATCCACTTCAAACATCCAACAAGAACATTATAACATAATTTTATTTTTGCACCACTCAAGGCTCTTAAATAAAAACTCCACGTTGTCCCTTTTTATTTGAAAAATCAAAACAAAAAGAACCCCTTATGACTCCCTAAGTGGTACATACCTTAGACTTTGGCAAGTTAATTATTTCAAAAATAATGCATCCACTTTGTGGCCATCGTGATTCGAACCTGTATCGTTGGCTGGCCCACACCCTGACACTAGCTAGTCCGTCGGGTGGGATAACAACCCACGTAGAACTCCAAGCTCACGTGCTTTGACTTAAGCTCAATTTTTGGCACTAAAAATTCCATGAACAAAACTTCTATCGCTCTACCTTCTTGTGTCTCAAACTCAAGACCTCCCTACTACCACACCTTCGTGCATAGGGGGTCCTGTCGTTTGGGCTAACTACTCGGATGAATACGTCTTTCATTATCCCCTATTTTTACACCCGAATCACTACCTTGAAATGTGCATCATCCTCTATCTTCTCTGCCCTGATGATTGAAACAACGAGTGGATGAATGTGCACCTTCCTCTATCTTCTCTACCTTCATCGATCAAAACAACGAGCGGATGAATGTGCACCTTCCTCTATCTTCTTTACCTTTGACAAAATAGTGAGTGGATGAATGTGCGTCTTTCTCTATCTTCTCTACCTTCGATGATCAAAACAGTGAGTGGATTATTTCATCGACTTCAACCTTAGATTTTGCAAAAATTAATCATCCCTTATATATATTATATATATATATATATATATATATATATATATATATATATATATATATATGTGTGTGTGTGTGTGTGTGTTGTTTTGGCTCTTCAAAACATGATGTCGGCGCTTGGATTTTACCTCATGCTTTGGTGCTTTGACATGACGTCAACACTTGGGTTTTACCTTATGCTTTGGCACTCATAATTAAATTTAAATAATATTATTATAATATTTAAAATTTTAATTTAAATATTATAATTAATCCTTTTAAACCCTTTGTCCTTTGCCTTGGAAACTTCCTCATCTTGCCAATAATGAACCTTTTTCAAAGGAGCTTTGTCTGCCTTTTTCAATGGAGGTATTTGCCTTGCAATTTTAATATTTCAACCTAGAAGATGATTTTCAATCATTTTACCTTTGACATCAATGACAACCAAAATACTCAAAATTTCCAACAATCTCCCCCTTTTCATTGATGGCAACCCTTTCTAAAAATTACTTTTCCAACCACTGGATTCCAAATCTGCTCCTCCTGAGAAACTGCTCCCCCTAAATGAATGCTCTCCCCCTTACTCAAATATCTCCCCCTTTGACATCAATGGCAAAGGGACTCCTTTGGGGATAAATATAAGACTCTTAGCTCATCCCCCTCCCCACCTCCTCTCCTTGAGGTGATTAATTTTGGGGTGGGAGTATCTCTACTCCCAACATACAATGCTCTTTTTCTTTGTCAACCTTATTTTTCAATATTTTTGTAGCCATACCCTTTTGATCCTTTTGAGTGTCCCTATTCTTGCTTGTCTCTGGAAGTTCTGGAAACTTTGTTCTACACCACTTGGTCTTATGCCCAATATTATTGCACTTGTAACACTTAATGTTGTAGTTCTTGGAAGGTGTAAATATCTTGAAGTTCCTCTTGGTGAAGCCATAATCATTTCTGTCATGAACCCTACAGTGGATTTCTTTATGACCAAAGTGATTACAAGAGTAGAAATACCCTTGAAATAAATATCCATATTTGAAAGAGTTGAAATTCCTTTTAGTGAGGCCATACTCCTTATTTCCATGAGTCCTGCAATGCATAGCCTTGTGACCAAACCGATTACATGAAAAACAATGTCCTTTGAAGAAATATTGTCTTGAACCCTCTGGTCTCTTAGTCCTTTCTTTGCCTTCTCTGTGATGATCCTTATTTCTTGTTTGTGCATTGTTTCCTTTCTTAGTGAAGATTCTATTCTTCAACTTATCTGCATAAGTCTTAATTTCTTCTTCACTCTCTTCCTCTAAAAATTCCTCTTCTTTTGAGCTTGAGCTTGATCCTTCTTCTTGTTTCCCTTGTCCTTCTTCAAAACCAAGTCCTATTTTGATAGATGAATATCTTTGTGCATTGATAATTTTATCCAAAGTCTTTGAAATTTTCCCAAACATGTGTAGCTTGTCCTTAGAATATTTCACTTCCATCCTTAGTGAAACTACCTCATGTTCTAATATTTCACATTCTAACTCTTTTACCTCTAACTTTTCAACCATGACCTCTTTAAATCTCCTTGCCTTAGCTTTTGAGTTTGTCAGGTCTTGTAGAAGCTTTTCTTTTTCTTCCTCATATTCTTGAACTTGAGCCTTTAGTCTTGAATTCTTCTTTCTAACCTTTTTCAATTCTCTGAGAGCAACAATAAGTTCTACTTCTAGATCAACTGTGCCTTCTTCTTCATTTTTTGAATATTTCTCTACTTCTTGGTCTCCAAGAGCATCTTCATACTTTTCGACTTTATCTTCAATAGGAGCATTTTCTTCCTCTTCTATTGCCAAAAATAGAATCTCTTCTTCTTCACTATCTGAGAGTCTTTCATCATTGTCACTTGAAGTCTTGCTTGCCTTGTTAACATAGAAACTCTTCTTGTGCCTTTGAAAGAACTTCTTTTCATGCTTGTTTTGACCATACCTATTTTTATTTTCATGCCTAGATTTTCCTCCTTCCTTTTTCTTATGATCATGTTTCTCTTCACTACTACTGCTTATGACTTCTAGATAATTAGATGCATAGTGACCAAAATTACCACAATTAAAACATTTCATAGTCTTCATACCTTTGTGCTTTCTTGAGTCCTTCTTTTTTTTTATCCCATAGTTAGCTTCTTCATCACTGCTTGACTCACCACTTGATTATGGTTTCTTATCTTTTGTCTTCTTTGAAGCTTTGAAAGCTGCCTCTTTCTTGGAGTTGGGATCCTTTACTATTCTCATCTCATAAGCTATGAGAATTCCATGTAACTCATCCATAGTCAACTTATCAATATCTCTCATCTCTTCTATAGCTGAAACTTTTCCATCATACCTCATAGGGAGTGATCTTAATAATTTTTGAGCAACACTGGAGTCTTCAATTTTAAATCCAAGTCCACGCATGGTATTAACAACCTCATCCACATAAAGTAAGTATGTAGCAATATCTTCCTCATCTTCCATATTCAAATCTTTAAACCTTTTCTTGTGGTTTTGCAGTTTTTCCATCTTGACCTTTTTATCTCCTTCATATGTTTACTTCAATTTGTCCCATATCTCTTTTGTTGATTTCCAATGCATAACTTTCATAAATTTTTCTTCACGTAATCCACTTAAGATTCCATTCATAGCCTTGGCATTATTCACATGTAACAGCTTACATATTTATCTATGGGAGGAGTAGTTGTAGGTGTGAACCCATCCTCAATGGATTGTCATGTCTCATATCCTTGTGCCATCAAGTAAGTCTTTGTTCTTATACTCTAGAAAGCATAATTATTCCCATAAAACAATGGTGCCTTATTTTATGAGGATCCATTTTGAGATGCCATTTGTGTTCTTATAATATCTTCCTTCAAGCTGTTAGACTCTTCTGAAGGAACCCACTCTGATACCAATTGAAGAACATAGGCTTATACTGAGAGGGGGGTGAACAGTATAAGATCAAATTTTACTTTTCTTTCCCAAACAATATTATCCAATATTATCAATGGTAATATCAATAGCAGTAATCAAAGCAATGCATAAATCATCACACACATGAGAGACACAAATTTAACGTGGTTCACCCAATGTGGGTTACATCCACGGAGAAAATATTTCTTCTAAATTTTCTCAACAAATATCTTGGGAATCAATTCCCTATTACAATGTTTATGTACCTCTATCCAAAGGAGACACCAATCCCCTATGCTCTTATTTTTGGATCTCTCTCCATAGGAGAACTCTATCCCTTTACTCTGGTTCATGGATCTCTCTCCATAGGAGAACTCTTCCCCTTGCTCTGGTTCATGGATCTCTCTCCATAGGAGAACTCTTTCCCCTTTGCTCTGGTTTGTGGATCTCTCTCCATAGGATAACTCTTTCCCCTTTGCTCTGGTTCATGGATCTCTCTCCATAGGAGAACTCTTTCCCCTTTACTCTGGTTCATGGATCTCTCTCCATAGGAGAAATATTTCTATTTTGCTCTGGTTTGTGGATCTCTCTATAGAATAACTCTTTCCCCTTTGCTTTGGTTCATGGATATCTCTCCACAAGAGAACTCTATCCCCTCTACTCTAGTTTATGGATTTATCCACACGAGAACTTTTTTCCCTCTACTCTGGTTGGTGAACTTCTAGAAGACTTTTATCCCCACTGCTCTAGCTTGTGGATCTCTCTCCATAGGATACCTTTGTCCCCACTACACTGGATGATGGAACTCTATCCACTAGAGACCTTTGTCCTCTCTAATCTTGTCACCTCCAAAGTCTACTCTCAAATCTATCTCAAATCTGCACCAAACCCTATCACAAGTCTAGCACAAATATGCTCTAACTCTACTCACAAATCTATTTCAAAACTATCTGATGTCTTCTCTCAATACTTGCTCAAATCTACCTTCAAGCCTTCTCAAAAGACTTGCTCAAATCTGACTTCAAGCCTTCTCAAAAGACTTGCTCAAATATACCTTCAAGTCTTCTCAAAAGACTTGCTCAAATCTACCTCAAAGCTACTTCAAGTCTTCTCACAAGACTTGCTCAAATCTACCTTCAAAGTTGCTCACAGAACCTGCTCAAATATTTCCAAATCTTGCATACAAACAAATGCTTATATCTCTTTCAAAAATACTTTCTTCAACTAGGCAATTCAGACATATTCTACCTAGAATTAGTTTAACCTCTGGAACATATAGAGAATGATATGCACTATCAAAAACCCAATATGTTCTTCACATTCACAAATCTTGCATTCAACTAGTCCAATCTCTCTCTCTTGGAAAAACCCTTTCAAATCAAATCAAAATAATGTATAACTTGCTTCACAAAACGGATCTATCTTTCTTGCAAATTTACTCTCAAATATCAATCATACTAATGCACAAATGTCTCAATCTCTTTCAACAATGGAAGCACACTTGTTCTCAAACTCTATCCCAAATATTTCCAAAACCATTCAACAATGAAGTACAAGAAGATCTTCAAACTCTAATGCAATTATTTCAACTTTCTCTCAACAATTTATGCACATGTAGGTCTCAAACCCTAACTCAAATATTTTCAACAATGCTTACCAAAACAACCCTTTTATCTCCACCTTATGTTCCAGAAACATTTACTCAAAAAAATACCTTAAACAAGGAATGATGTGCCCATACCTCTTAATTTTCTCTTATGGAGATATGTCTTCAAAAACATGTCTCACAAACAACTGATTTTTCTAGTGCCACTTCAAGGGTTAGATTGCAAAATACTTTCTCAAAACATCCACATGAACTTTCACCTTCAAAAATGTGCTCAATGAAATCTGAAAATGATGTTCTAGGATCCTTCTTTTGTTCTCAAATATGAAGCATTAAAACTCAACAAAAACTCTCATATTTTCTTTTCACCATGCAATAATTACAATAAAATTATCAAGCCACTTTTACACCTTATTGCTCCTATTCTTGCAAAATATTAATCAACACAATAAGACACAAATTACACACATCAAATTTTCCATATACACCTTATTCCTCCTACTTGAAATAAAAATATTTCAATCCACTTCAAACATCCAACAAGAACATTATAACATAATTTTGTTTTTGCACCACTCAAGGCTCTCAAATAAAAACTCCACGTTGTCCCTTTTTATTTGAAAAATCAAAACAAAAAGAACCCCTTATGACTCCCTAAGTGGTACATACCTTAGACTTTGGCAAGTTAATTATTTCAAAAATAATGCACCCACTTTTCTATCGCCATGATTCGAACCTGTATTGTTGGTTGGCCATGCCCTAGCGCTGGCTAGTCCATCACGTGGGCTAACCACCCACATAGAACTCCAAGCTCACGTGCTTTGACTTAAGCTCAATTTTTGGTGCTAAAACTTCCATGAACAAAACTTCTATCACTCTACCTTCCCGTGTCTCAAACTCGAGACCTCCCTACTGCCACACCTTTGTGTAGGGGGTCCTACCATCTGGGCTAACCACTTGAATGAATACATCTTTCATTATCCCCTATTTTTACACCCAAATCACTACCTTGAAACATGCACCATCCTCTATCTTCTCTGCCCTAACGATTGAAACAACGAGTGGATGAATGTGTGCCTTCCTCTATCTTCTCTGCCTTCGATGATTAAAACAATGAGCGGATGAATGTGTGCCTTCCTCTATCTTCTCTGCCTTCGACGTTCGAAACAGTGAGCGGATTATTTCATCGACATCAACCTTAGCTTTTACAAAAATTAATCATCCCTTATATATATGTTTTGGCTCTTCAAAACATGACGTCGACGCTTGGATTTTACCTCATGCTTTGGTGCTTTGACATGACGTCGGTGCTTGGGTTTTACCTTATGCTTTGGTGCTCATAATTAAATTTAAATAATATTATTATAATATTTAAACTTTTAATTTAAATATTATAATTAATCCTTTTAAACCCTTTGTCCTTTGCCTTGGAAACTTCCTCATCTTGCCAATAATGAACCTTTTTCAAAGGAGCTTTGTCTGCCTTTTTCAATGGAGGTATTTGCCTTGCAATTTTAATATTTCAACCTAGAAGATGATTTTCAATCATTTTACCTTTGACAACAATGACAACCAAAATACTCAAAATTTTCATCAACTATAACGTAAATAATCTAATGGACTTGTGGAACTCCTAAATAAACTATTTATTTCAATTGTCCTGGTTAGTTGGGTAAGTAGCTAAGGGAATCTATGGCTTATGAACCTCAAGACTTATTTACTTGTACCCACTCGCAATTTCTTGAGTATCCATCAATTTATTTATGTTTAGCATATATATAGTCATAGTAAAATAGTAAAAATTATTTTAATGTTGATAATATCACTTCACTCGTCTCCTCTTTTTTTAATTTACATTATTTATTTTGACAAAAAACATCTATATTCTTTCTAGATATTTTCTCTTTTTCATAAATTATTGGTTAATAATGAATTTATATTTATTTTATCATAATTATAAAAAATTTAAAAAATAAGTGAATCTCTTTTATTTTAAATTTATAGAATGGTTAACAATAATATAACAACAATAATTCATTAGTATCAATATGTATACTACCTACAATTATTATAATATACAATTTGAGTAATCCTAAAGGTTTGTGTACTCCAAATAACAAATCTAAGGTTCAAACCTAGTTCTAGGTATATTTTTACACCATGTAATATGTGGAGAGGGCTTGTGTACTTTCAACCACATATAGCTCATATTTTTACAATCCCTCAAACAAGAACATGGTGAAAGCACGAGATTTCGGGCAAAGGAAACACTAGTTATGCAACATAAGACGAAAATGTAACGCTTTGATCCTATGCACTAAAACAGAGAAAGGAGACAACTTGGAAACGAAAGACAAGATGTAAAGAAATCACAGCCCTCTTTATTCAAATATCTTATCCTCGGTTACATAGACGTCTCCTCCCCTTTTGGGGGCTAGGAGCGTTAAATTTGTCTTCATTACAATGTGTGACCTAGTCTTCCTCTTCCCGCGTGCCCACGATTGCAATGGGCGGGCCAAGATGCTTCCGTCGCTGATGTGGATAAGTTCTTCACCTCTGATTGCTTTTCCTGCAATCAAAGAAACAATAAAAATGTCAGTAGCACCTGCTGCAAAGGAAAGGGGTTCGTTCTCTAAAATCAACGAAATATGCATGTAAACATCTGCCTGAAACAGTAAATACAGTGAGTCCAAATGGCTTGAAAACTTGACAGAAGACAGAAAATGTTACCAAAAGGCCATTGCCCCTGAGACAGCCGGCCAATCTGCTTTTACCTGGTAATCGTCCCTGGTAAGGACGATTGCTACTGTTAATCGTCCCTCGAAAGGACGATTGCTGCTGTTAATCGTCCCCTGGAAGGACGATTGCTGCTGTTAATCGTCCCCTGCAGGGACGATTGATACTGTGTTGAAGAAGCCGACCTGCCGCTGCTCCAATGTCGATTCTCGAGACCTGCAAAATGCCTGCAAACAAGGGGGTTATGTAATTGGGGCCATTTTGGGACGACCCAGATGGTCGGATTCTCCCAATTTGGCCTCCATCACCGAGAAATTGGACGTTGTTACCTGCAAGTCAGTGGGACAACCAAAATAACAAAAGCATGATAATATTCGATGAAAACCTTTTGAAATCAAGATTCAAGATTCTGAACTATTGAACAACGAGAGAATAACATGGAATATGAACAAATGACAGAAAATGAACTACAACTAAATCCAAAAGGTGCGGGGTGCCCAAGTGGGCAGCCCACCGATGGAACTTGATTTTGGCACCAATCCACTTGGGATGGGCCCAAAATCTCTTAGGAGTGGGGGGTCGGCGAATTGGTTGGTTCGGGTGTCCATGTGTTGGATTTGGGTCAGGTTCGAGCTTCCAAAGGCCACCCAACAACCTCCCTTGCAAAAGAGATTGGTGGATGTGGGAAGGTGAACCAAAAGGGATGCAAGTGGGTCTTCAACTCGGCAGCACTTCGTTGCTTGAAAACTCCTTCAACCTGTATCTTTTGGGTGAGAAAAGTCTCACCTTTTATAGACCCAAGGGGTCTCCTTTGGGAAGGAAGCACAAACGCCATGTGTTGGTCATAGGCGCCATGTGGCAGTCATGTCTCCTCATGAGGGAGGGGAGTCCTCCATTGACTTGTGTTTTCATAATTGCTTCTTGTGACGAGTCCTCTAACGGCCCTTCTGTCCACCTACACACGCGTGCAAGGCAGGAGTCATCAACTGACTGTTCTGGGCTGCCACTTGGCGTCGTTTGTCGTTTTGCCCGTTAAACTTGGTAATCGTCCCTGGGTGGGACGATTACAACAATCGTCCCTGGGTGAGACGATTGCAAGTTAGTAATCGTCCCTGGGTGAGACGAGTACTGGGCAAAGTGTCTAAATGTACCAAATTGCTTCCTGACCTTACAAAATTGCTATGGAAGTGGTTAGGACCACTGTTTGACCTCTGAGGGCTGCCCTGGGGGCTGTGTTTGTCAAAGCGATCAGTGTTTGCAGTCACATAATCGGATTGGTGCTGTTTTGGTGTCTACAGATGCCCCTTTTTGGGAAGCGCTGCGGGTGATGCAAGTGTTGAGCAAAAATAGATAACCAAAGCACTAATGATTAGGGTTTCTTGGTAACCTAACCAACTTTTGATGCCCCAAGTATGGAAAGGGCATGCATTCTTGAATCCTTGCTTCGACGAGCTAAGGAATTTGATTTCAAGTGTTAACCTATTTTGGTGAGGTGTGACTTGAACTTAGACATTGATCAATCATGAATAGGCGAAGGGCGTTTTTACCTCGGGGGAACCTTGTATTCATGATTCACGAAATGCCAAGTGTTTGATTGATTTGATTGTTGCTTGTTTACTGCCCCAAGCAGGAGCGTGATTGTCTTTGTCAATGATTCTTTGAATGCATGTCGTTTTCCTTAATTGGGTGTGTGATTGTTGGTTGGTGACTAAGTGTGACTACCCCCTCAAGCGACGAATCGATGAGGGAATGACCTTTGTGAGAGAAGCGACGAGTCGCTTGACCCAAGATGACTTGTGCAAGGGTGCCTTTAGAGGGTTTACCGTTAAGCGTGTGCAATTTTTCCAACATATGGACCTATTTTTGGTGGGTGTTAACCCTTTTGGTGATGTCATAATGAGGTGAAATCATCGAAAACCTAACTTCCCGTGGAGCGGTCCGGCTATGATAGCCTTCTTGGGGAATTAGGAGAGTGATAATTTGAACCTCGACATCTATTTTTCTATGCCAAGAGGTTAAGTGCAAGAGCACTTGTGTCTGCAATGTTTATTGCTATGTTTTTATGTTGCTTTTTTGTGATGTTTTTGTTGTTTTGTGACACCATTTGGGGATTTAAATTGTCTAAAATCCATTTTCCCGTGGAGCGGTCCGGCTATGGTAGCCTTCTTAGGGAGTAGGATAGTGACAATGTAAACCTCGATATCAGTTTTGCTATGCCAAGAGGTTAAGTGCAAGAGCACTTGTGTCTGGCAATGTTTATTGCTTTTTGTTTTTGTGTTGCATTTTTTGTTATTTTTGTTGTTTTGTGACACCATTTGGGGATTTAATTGTCGAAAATCCATTTTCCCATGGAGCGGTCCGGCTATGGTAGCCTTCTTAGGGAGTAGGATAGTGACAATGTAAACCTCGATATCAGTTTTGCTATGCCAAGAGGTTAAGTGCAAGAGCACTTGTGTCTGGCAATGTTTATTGCTTTTTGTTTTTGTGTTGCATTTATTTGTTGTTTTTGTTGTTTTGATATTCTTTGATCTTGTGCATGATGGTTGATGAATATGGATGTATTATGTTGATTTATTTTGATGGATGCATATGCTATGATGATTGCAAATGTTTTTGATTTATATGTGATATGCGGAGATGAAATGGATGAATGGGATTTGTGATGTTTGGCTATGGCACCATAGATTGTTTAGAACTATGTTATTTTGTTTTTAGGTGATTGTTGTGATGCATGAATTTGTATGTATACATGTGGTTTTTTTTTTTTTTTGTATTTTTTGATGGTATTGCAAAGACGAAAAGTAGCGCAGTTGGTTTAGAAATGTAGCTAAGTTTTTATGAGACTCAGACAGTTCTAGCTCTCTAGCCACGACTGTACTTTATCTTACATGATTTTTGAACAAGGTATGAATCAGACCTATTTTTGACCAAGCTATTTCACATCCCTGTGTGTGCCATTGAGTTCATTTATGTGGTATTTATCAGGATACCGCCAGTGCCAGATGGGCTTTCAACCGAACCTGTACTGAGGATCACCTAACTAGCTCCACTAACTCCTTTGTTATGTTTAGTTAGATTAATCCGTGATGTTTTCTAGGATGTCATAAGCTAGCTTATCCACATGCAAACATTGATCTGTACGCAAGTTAATGTGACAGATATATCGTCATGCGAGAAGACCTTTAGAATGCTGAGAGTTCCAGGGATTCAAGTTCAACTCCCTTCTTTTCTTCAATTGTAATAGGATACTTGCTCGTTTGTAGTGATAAGATCATTGTTTATTTTGATTTGTTTTCTTCTTCTTTTTTTTTTTTTTTTTGAGCAAGGGATTGGAGTGATAAAAATCACTGTTTCTTAGTGCATTTTGATGTGTGCACTGTAGGATGTCAAATCTTGATGTTTTGACGTTTTGCAAATTTTTTGATTTTTTTTTTGCAACTATTGAGAATTAGGGATTTTTGGGAATTGGGTAGGGGTGATGCTTGTCCTTTTGCCAACTCTCAGCATTCTTTGGGTCATCCGCACAGGGGGATGAGCAAGATAACCGTTTCGCTTATGGTGACCTAGATTACTGTGCAGTTCATCTTTCTTTCACATAACTCTGGAATTGTTAATGTGTTTAGTTTGTGTTGGGATGTTACGTATCAAGGTGTATTTCAAGTATGACTCTACCTTCGTAAAATCTGTTCGACTTGATACATTACATGGCTAAAGAGGAAAATTTTGGCTGAACTACGAAAACTCGTGATACATTAAAAGACCACTGACTCTAGTGTGGTGGAAGCAATGCATGGTGTGTCTGTTGTTTTTATGAAATGGAACAGTGGGGAACAAGATGGACTGTATGAATGCAATGCTTAATGCAGCTACATATTTTTGTATTTTCGATGAATTGAGTTTGGCGAATATGAAGATGAGATGTGAGAAAACTCTCAATTGATGAATTTGAGAATGCGTAGAAATGAGATGCAAATTTTTGTTGTTTTTGATGTATTTTGTTGTTTTTGAAATTTTTTTTTGTTGTTTTTGATGTATTTTTGTTGGGTTTTGACCAAGTGATTGCGATAATCCTTGGAGCTTTTTGGGTTTGACCAAGTGATTGCGATAATCCTTGGAGCTTTTTGGATTGACCAAGAGATTGCGATAATCCTTGGAGCTTTTTGGATTGACCAAGAGATTGCGATAATCCTTGGAGCTTTTTGGTTGACCAAGAGGATAAGAACCTTGGAGCTTTTTGGGTGACCAAGAGATTGCGATAATCCTTGGAGCTTTTTGGTGACCAAGAGATTGCGATAATCCTTGGAGCTTTTTGGGTGACCAAGAGATTGCGATAATCCTTGGAGTTTTTTTTTTTTTTTTGGTATATGGCTTTCTTAGATATGAAATGGTCGCAAGTGACTGATATTCAAGGGTTCTGTTTCCTTGATACCGTCAAGAGAAGCTAGCCTGTACGTTCCCGGTCCTATTTTGCTATCAATGACATAAGGACCTAACCAATTTGCCGTGAATTTGTCCCTCATATGGGACGGCAAATTAGAGTTTTGTTGGTTTTCCTTCAGAACCAAATCACCAACCCGAAAGTCTCTTAGGTGAACTTTCATGTTGTAAGCTCTCTTAAGCCGCTCTTGATAGATACGTAAGTGCTCGAGAGCATTAACGCGTCGTTCGTCAAGCAACGTAAGTTGGTCTAATCGGGCCTGCCGTGCAGTGTCATCATCGATGAACTCCTGCATTGATATGCGGAGGGAAGGAATTTCCAACTCGAGAGGCATTACTGCCTCTGAGCCATACACTAGTGAAAACGGAGTTGCCCCAGTTGGCGTCCGAATGCTAGTGCGATAAGCCCAAAGTGCAAGTGGGATTTGTATGTGCCAATCCTTATGACTATCTGCGACGGTCTTTTTAAGGATGGCAACTAGTGTCTTGTTTGATGCCTCTGCTTGCCCATTTGCTTGCGGATAATAGGGTGTTGAAAAGCTGTGCTGAATTTTGTACTTTGTGGTCAAAGCACGCACGTCTTTGTTCTTGAATGATGGCCCATTATCCGAGATTATTTTGGATGGAATACCAAAATGACATATGATGTGATGCAAGATGAACTCCGCAATGCGGGGGCCTGTCGTAGAGGTTAACGGAATTGCTTCCACCCATTTGGTAAAGTATTCTGTGGCCGTTATGATAAACGTGTGACGGCCTGACGATGCAGGGGAGATCTTTCCGATTAGATCGAGGCCCCACTACAAAAATGGCCAAGCAGACTGGACTGTCTGTAAGGCCTGGGAAGGTACGTGCATCAGATTGGCATGATGTTGACATTTTACGCACCTCTTGACATACGCGCAACAATCTTGCTCTAAAGATGGCCAATAATAGCCCATGCGAAGAATGCGCTTTGCAATGGCCATACCACTAAAGTGGCCGCCACATGTACCGTCATGCGCTTGGGCGACTGCCCAAGTGGACTCTTGCTGGTCCAAGCAACGAAGGAGAATTCCGTCATAGCTGCGACGATACAAAATGTCTCCTATCAAGACATATTTTGCCGCTTTCTGTTTGAATGTCCGTTTTGCGGCATGCGTCAATCCAAAGGGAATATTACCTAACTTGAGGTAGTCTCTGATTGGTAAATACCAGTCCTGTTGATCGGAAACCTCGACAGTATGAACAACCAATCCCTTTTGAAGTTCTTCCCTAACAAATGTTGATTGGGATAGAACTTGTAAGAATAGCGTTGTGTTGCTATCAATGGGAGTGGGGGAAAATAAGGACCCCCAGTTGGCACGTTTCAGACTATCTCGGATTCGAAAGAACTTATCCGAGGATGGTTCGATCTGGATCATGTGGATTCCTGGCGTCAAGTCTGAGCTTGCACGCTCCATCGCGGGTTGCGATAATGTTTTGACTTGAATAGTTGTCATATCACCGGAAAGGTCTTGCGGGATTAGTGACCCCAAGGAGGCCATTGTGTCCGCAAAATGATTCGATGATCGAGGGAGTGCCTCGATGTCATACCACTCAAGTTTTGCCAGGAATTTATCCACGAGGGCTTTATAGGCCTTCAAAACTGGGCATTTGCATTGATATACCCCTTTGACTTGATTGACGATTAACAGCGAATCACCAAAGATGTTCAGTCTTTTGATGTTCATGGCGATTGTTGTTTGAAGACCTAGGAGCAAGGCTTCATATTCTGCATTGTTGTTGGTGCATTGGAAGTTTAATTTAAATGACAGGGGCATTGGAGCACCCTGCGGTGTGAAGAATACAATTCCTGTGCCACCACCTTGCTCGCATTTAGAACCATCAAAAAATAAGGTTATGTCGGCCTGAGACTCAGGCTCTTCAGAATCTGGCGATTCTGAGACATGGAAGACCTCATCATCGGGTAGTTCTATGACTAGAGGCTGATCGTCTTCAAGAGGAGCCTCTGCTAGTTGATCGGCTATGACTTGTCCTTTTATAGATTTTTGCCCAATAAACTCAATGTCAAATTCCGTCAACAACATGATCCATTTCGCCGTGCGACTACTATGATAAGTACGACTCATCATGTATCGCAATGGATTCTCCTTAGACACAACATACGTAGTGTTGCTCAGCATGTAGTGGCGTAGCCTTTTGGTAGCAAACACCACTGCCAAGCAGAGTTTTTCAACGTATGCATAGTTAAGTTCAGTAACCTGACCAGGGTGCAGCTAAGATAGTAAGTAGCTCTGTTCTTTGTGATGTTCATTCTTACGGGCTAGCATGGCGCCCGGTGCCACCTCGATGGCTGAGATGTATAAGTAGAACGGCACTCCTGGTCTAGGTGGTGCCGATGCGGCGGCGAAGCCAAGTATTGTTTGATTTCGTCAAAGGTGAGTGGCACTCGTCATCCCAATGAAATGTGACCCCCTTGTGCAATAGTTTGTTCATTGGTCGGCATTTGTCAGATAATTGCGCTATGAAGCATTTAATCGACGCGACCTTTCCTTGCAGACTTCTTAGGCTGCTTGATAGTGGTTGGGGGAGCCATTTCAAGGATTGCCTTGACTTTGTTTGGGTCCACTTCGATGCCTCTCTTTGAGACTATAAAACCCAAGAGTTTTCCAGATGTGACGCCGAACACGCACTTCTTGGGATTCGATAGACCTTATGCTCTATGAGGCGATCGAGAATCTTGCTTAAGTCACCGAGATGATCTGAGCGCAAGAGAGACTTGGCTAACAAATCATCCATGTAATCTTCCAAAGTTTTGTGCATGTAATCGTGGAAGATATACGTCATAGCACGTTGGTATGTAGCGCCGGCATTTTTAAGGCCAAAAGGCATGACCTTATAGCAAAATGTCCCCCAAGGCGTTGTGAATGCCGTTTTGAGTTGGTCTTCAGGATTGATACGAATTTGATTGTATCCTGAGAAACCGTCCATTAGGGAGAGCATTTCGTGACCTGTTGTAGCGTCTACCAATGCGTCGATGCTTGGCAAGGGGAAATCATCCTTAGGACTCGCTTTGTTTAGGTCTCAAAAATCGGTGCATATGCGAATCCTCCCGTCGGGCTTCTTGACGGGAACCATGTTGGACAACCATGGCGGATAATCCACGCAGATGACAAATTGTGCATCCAACAGCTTTTGCAATTCGTCTTTGACCATCAAGGCCACTGTTGGGTGCATCTTTCTTAGTTTTTGCTTTACAGGCTTGATTGTCGGATCAAGCGTTAAATTGTGCATGACTAGCTGCGGGTCTAGTCCTGGCATATCCTTGTACGACCATGCAAAAACCTCCTTCTTTTCTTTAAGAAGGGCAATGTAATCGGCTTGCTCTTCAGGGGAAAGACTTACCCCCAGCTTGAGAATCCGTGGATTCATTGGATCTGTGCCGATGTCTACGTCGGTCGTCTCCTCGACTGACATGTGGGATCCGTCCTCCAACTGATGTGGAGTTGGGATCAAATGGATATCATCGACTGAGTTAAGATCTACGTTTGGAACCTCGGGTCCCTCTTCAGCTTGAAAAATATCCTGAGTTGTCCTTGGGGTGGAATGAAGCATTTCACCGAAAGGCCAGTACTCTGCTGGTGATAATGGTGAATTGACGTGATCCCAGTCGATGGCATCCATGTCTAGATGCAATGGCTGTGATGGATCGATCGGATTGCGGATGGGTGCGGTCAAATCAATGGAGATCATGTGGATGGAATGAATTTGGTCTCCAGAACCGCGGGTGTGATGACTTGATTCTTTTAGTTGTTCCCTATACTCTGGATCTGGCTCTACGGGAACGGGCACGAATGGATCCTCTCTAGGTGCAAATTCATCTCTATGTGTGAAAAGGAAGGCGGGGTCTTCCCTCGGTACTGCTGTCATGATGGGATCTCGAGGTGGACGATGCTCATCTTGAATTTGGAGCCATAGGTCTAACACTTGGTCCCACCTCGCTGGGTCTACGTGCCATTCATGTCCTAATAGGATGCCCATTTGTCCCATTAGATCTTCATGCGTTAAAGCGCGATGATGCCGTCGTGCGTGTCTGAGATAGTCCATCTCAGTCTCGTCTTCTGACTCACTTTCATAGATCCAAAATTGTTCATCCTCTTCAGCATCTGTTGCTTGTGACGTTGAGGACTCTTCTTGTTCCAATAAGTTAATCCAGTCCCATTGTGGTTGTTCCACTCTTGGTGGAGGGACCTGATTCTCTTGACATTGTGTCGTTTCATCTGGAATCTCTAGGGGAAACAGCTTCAGAAAAATGTCCGAAAGCCGTTGTTGTTCTCTTTGAGGATTGCTCTCTGAACTTTCACCTCTCTCTAGCAAAGGAGAGGGATTATTGCTATTTCCAGGGGTGTTTGTAGACCATGGGAGATAGTCCCCCAATGTGTATTCTGTGTTTGGATTGGCGTACGGGTCTTGTGCCAATCCCCCCTTGTTGCCTATTTCTAGGCCTTGCATATTTTCAACCAAGATGTCTAAGGGCAAGGGGTGGTTGAACCCCACTCCTGACTTGTCGTATGGCATCTGATATCTTGGTTGGCAAAGGATTCGCGTCCCTTGCTCATATCTGCCTAGCCCATACCCATGCCAATTGCATTGTTCGAGATATTTTAGGGCAAATTCTGGGTTCGACAGATAATTGATGTTTTCGACAAAAGGCTCTTCGTCTGTTTCCTTTTGTTGGCATGGTTCGAGACCATGATCAAGGCCCCCATACACAAAATTCGTCTGGTTGGGAGGGTAGCCTAGTGGAACAATTGTCCCTATGGGAAGGCGAGGTCTTCCCATGTCCTGCATTGACTCCAATGTGGGGGTTGCCACAACGTTTTGCACTAAGTACTCCCCCAGGCCCGTACTGGCCATCTCAACAGTGATTGTTGATGATTGGGTAGGAGGAAACGGTAGTCCTTCTTGAGTCCATTCCATGTTTGGTTGTTCAGGAGTCTTGGTTTGTGTTGTGTTGGGTGTTTCCTCTGTTGATATCGTTGAAATCGTGGGCAACCCCTCTTCTAGAGGCTTAACCTCTTCCATGATTTGCTTTCCCTTGTCCTTCTGTTGGGCCACGATAGGTGGCGTTGATGATGAAGGAGTAGGTGATGAAGTCTCACCTGGCTGGGATTTTGCCTTGTTGGCCACCAGTGGTACCTGCGGTATCGGACCCTGTTTAGATGGATTTAATTGAAAATCCAAATGCGTTGATGGGAGGGTCGATTGAGGTATGAATTGTACCGCATTGCAATACTTGAAGGGCTCTAAGTCCATTGGGACTACATGTATTTGCCCTTCATAGGCATACTTCAAGCAATGGTGTGCGATCGAGGGGACACACTTCATGTCCCTGATCCAAGGCCGCCCTAGCAGTATATTATAAGCCATTTCGCCTTCCAGCACATGGCACAGTGTGGGTATTGACTTTTGTCCTACCTGGATAGGCAGAACAACTGTGCCGACTGTCGAGCAAATTGCATCGTTAAAAGCTCGCAGTGTGTACGTGGAAGCGGTGATGTGAGAGGCTGGCAGTTTTAAATGTTTTAACGCTGCGGTGGTTATAATGTTCTCTGGACGAGCCGGTATCTATCAGCACTCTCTTGTACGGGATCCCGTTGACCCGCGCGATAACGTGCAGGGGTGGATCCGCCATGTCATTTGATATCGTTTTGACCTCGTCTTCTCCGAATGTGATGACAGGCTCCGTACATTGTTTCACATGTCCCACGAAGGCGTTGAAAGAATTTGCTTCGTGGGGTTGTACTTCAATGGCTTTTAAAATGTCCATAAGAGCTTCTCTATGGGGAGCTGATTGTTGGATAAGCTCGTAGATGGACAGCCTAGCCGATGTGGTCCGCAGACTCTGCGTGAGTTTGGTCCGTATCGTGACCTCGGGTCTAGGCGGAGGCAACTGCGTTGGGCGTTGTTGAGGCTGCGATGTCGACGGAACTTCCCTCGCAGCTACCTCGGGGGCAACTGCTGGGTATCTTCTATTCCTTGTTACAATGCTAATCATTCCCACCAATCCTTGCATGGGAAGATCTTGTCGCACCTCGTTAATCTGGAGCGGTTTTGTTTGTGCCTCGTGGGCAGGCAAGGGGTCCTTGAATACCCCCATTTGTTGGTTGTTTGGTGCGATGGGGTTGTCCACGACCAATGTTCTATTGTCGATCAAATCCTGGACTAGTTCTTTGAATTTCCAGCACCCATTTAGGTCATGTCCTCTGCGCCTATGGAATCCGCAATACAATTCCTCCCTATACCCCCTAGGCTTGGGAATGTTAGGGTCAAAAATTTGGATTTCTGGCAGAGTAACTAAATTTGCCGTCGACAAGCGGTCAAATAAGGAGTCCCTAGACTCCGCATACGGGGTGAATTGTCGCCTAGGGCGACGCTGCTGATACTGCTCCTGTCTTATGTTATCTCTTTCGTAAGCAGGAGGCACTGCACGGTAATTAGCCCTTTGGGGCTGCGTCTCTTGCACAGGCGCGGGAACATTTATCGCAACTTGATTGACTGCAGCGTGTTGTGGTTGCGTTGTCCCGATTTTAGTGGTTTTGTTCCACTCTTTCTTCTTAGGCTTGGCAATTGCGCCTTCGCCTATCTTAATCTCTTCTATAAGTCTGGCTTGGGCCAAAGCTTCTTCTAGGTCTGTCGTATTGTCGCGGCAACAATAGACCGAGAGATTGATTTTAAGCAACTTTTTGCGAACATTTGCGTGAGATCCGACATGGGAGGACGGTAGGGTAACTTAGAAAGCAAAGCTCTCCATCGGTTCCCGTACGCTGCCATTGTTTCCTCCTCAAATTGTTTAAGGCTAGCAAGATCACTAAGTGATGCCTTCTTCCTTGTGTTGAAGGCGAAGCGTTCAAGAAACGCATCTACTAGCTGATCTAAGTTGCTTATGCTGTGTTTGGGCAGTTGTGTGAACCAATCCGAGGCGGGGCCTACGAATGTGGTTATGAATGTTCTAAGCGACAATGCGTCATTATCTTGGATTGCGAAGCATTGGCTTAGAAATCTTGTAACGTGCTCTTGTGCGTCCTCCTCACCTTTAAAAACTGCCAATTGAGGCAACTTGAAGTGTTCGGGGTAAAGAGGTGTAGGCACTGAGGGATGCACCGGATTACTGCGGAGTAGACGTAATGTGGGTTTTTGATGCCCAGCAGCTTTTGTCTCCACAGACTCCAAACGCTCCAATAGCGCTTGGTATGCATCGGAAGATTTTATTTCTTCCTCTCTTGCTTGCTCCCGTTGTACGTTATGATAAGCGGGGGCCTATGGAGGGGTGGCCGAATGGCAGCCCTCCTGCCTTGATGGAGAGTTTCAACATGTTCTATCTCTGGTTCGTACTCCTCATAAAATTCTTGAGGAGTTTTTGGGCGAAACCTCTGACCTTGATCGAGTCCCCGCTGAAGGTACCCATCATCATTTCGAGGAGTAGCCTCCCTCTCATGTCTATGAGGTCTCGGAGGCAAAGCTTGACGAGGTCGTGGAGACCCGTCCTGCGTTAAAGGGTTATGCCTCTCATGTTGTTCGGCTCTTTGGACGCGAGGGGTTGGCCCTCTCTCAAGTATTTCATATTGTAACTCATCCGCTTCACGTTGCATGCGTTCTTTATCCAAGCGGTATTGATACTCTATCTCTTGTTGACTTTGTTTAAGCCGCATGATTTGGGCTTGACGGGTGGTATATCTGGCGACAGCCGGGTCAATTTGATCTACCCTATTTTGTTCAGAAGGTTCAAATGTTCCTCCTATGGGTTTACCTCGGTTTTGATGCTCTAAAATCTCAAGGGGTCGCTTCCCTCTGTCGAGGTAGGCGGTATGTGCTCGAGGTTACGGCCTCAAGGGGTGATTATGATATCCGGCTGGTGCGAAGCATAAGGTTCCCGCGTTGTATGTTGTTGTCCTTGAGGAATGCGATGATCTTCCTCATATTCTCTCTCATAGGTGCGTAAGGGGCGGGCGGAGTTAGGTCGCCCTGTGTAAGGAGCCCTACGCTCTGGATTTGGTCTCTCTGTTCTGATGAGAGGTAAAGAAGGGACGCCATATCCACGTTGTCCCTCCAAATGGACAGTGTGCCCCGTTAGCGCTTCATCGTGCTGTGGCCACTCATGTCTAGCTTGAGAGGGTGATTCTCTATTTACATTAAGGTCTGCATGTAGGGCATCTTTTCGAGAGGGGCTGCTTTGAATGGGCATACCCCACCGAGGATTTTGAATTGGATTCTTTTGTAGGTTAGACCGATAAGGCGGTATGACCAAATCCTCAGGACTGAAGCGAAGGCGACTTGTGCCTGCTTCTTGTGTACCTTTCGGAGTCTGCTGCCCTTGATTGGGCTTGGCTGCGGGTGTACACCATTGCGGTGCGTCCACACTATCTAAGTAGATTTTTATCTTGTTTTTAATGATTTTTTTTTTTTGTCTACACTAAACAGAATTAAACACACACATTCACAAAACCGTGATTATCTCTTTTAAGGATTCTTGGTGTGCCCTAGACTGGTTTAGTGTATTTTGGTGTTTTGTTTTGTCTTTGTAGGTTTTGTAGAACGTTTAAATGCATCATGTAGGCTCTTATAACTCCCAAAAGGTCGCCCCTTCAATATACCAGCCAGGCCGATATACCAACCTCTCTATATACCCGCCCTTACGAGAGGGAGACTATAGGTACGTGAGAGCAGAAGGTACGTGGTACGTAGGTGGTACGGAAGGGGGATTGTCCTGTTAATGGCACCTACCATAGAAAACTTATCCTCGCACGCATGGGAATCACCCCAGCTACGCTCGGTCTGTCTTCGTCAGGATTTACGCCTAACAACAGTTGACAATCAGGAAATGTATGCAAATCAAGCCAAGGTGGTGATTAAATCCACCAATGGTCTTGATCAAGGGCTGGGGTCTTACGACCAGCTCCTTGGTTTAAAATTGTTTCGTGGAGTGTGTGAGGTTCATTTTATCCAACGAAAATGAAACATGCATGAATGACTTTTCCTAAGCAATGCAAGCTAAAAATGAAAACAGTCAAAGAAACAGAAACAGAAACAGAAAATTTCAACAGAGATGATGAAAATCCCTACCTCTTCTCTGCCTGCTCCAGTTGCCTCTAAATTTTTGCTCTGAAAAGTTGCAGACAGAAAATCGTCCCTTGGTGAGACGATTAACAGAACAGAAATCGTCCCTTGCAGAGACGATTTTACAATCGTCCCAGGGTGAGACGATTTCAAAAATCGTCCCTTGAGACGATTTTACAATCGTCCCAGGGTGAGACGATTTCCAGAACAGAAATCGTCCCTTGCAGAGACGATTAACAGTCTGCAAGAAAAAAATGTACCTGTCAAGCACAAACACAAAAATTCAATCAGTTTCTGTGATTTTAAAAATAGGGGACAGGGTCCCACCGTGATCGCCACTGAAAGCACGAGATTTCGGGCAAAGGAAACACTAGTTATGCAACATAAGACGAAAATGTAACGCTTTGATCCTATGCACTAAAACAGAGAAAGGAGACAACTTGGAAACGAAAGACAAGATGTAAAGAAATCACAGCCCTCTTTATTCAAATATCTTATCCTCGGTTACATAGACGTCTCCTCCCCTTTTGGGGGCTAGGAGCGTTAAATTTGTCTTCATTACAATGTGTGACCTAGTCTTCCTCTTCCCGCGTGCCCACGATTGCAATGGGCGGGCCAAGATGCTGCCGTCGCTGATGTGGATAAGTTCTTCACCTCTGATTGCTTTTCCTGCAATCAAAGAAACAATAAAAATGTCAGTAGCACCTGCTGCAAAGGAAAGGGGTTCGTTCTCTAAAATCAACGAAATATGCATGTAAACATCTGCCTGAAACAGTAAATACAGTGAGTCCAAATGGCTTGAAAACTTGACAGAAGACGAAAAATGTTACCAAAAGGCCATTGCCCCTGAGACAGCCGGCCAATCTGCTTTTACCTGGTAATCGTCCCTGGTAAGGACGATTGCTACTGTTAATCGTCCCCCGAAAGGACGATTGCTGTTGTTAATCGTCCCCTGGAAGGACGATTGCTGCTGTTAATCGTCCCCTGCAGGGACGATTGATACTGTGTTGAAGAAGCCGACCTGCCGCTGCTCCAATGTCGATTCCCGAGACCTGCAAAATGCCTGCAAACAAGGGGGTTATGTAATTGGGGCCATTTTGGGACGACCCAGATGGTCGGATTCTCCCAATTTGGCCTCCATCACCGAGAAATTGGACGTTGTTACCTGCAAGTCAGTGGGACAACCAAAATAACAAAAGCATGATAATATTCGATGAAAACCTTTTGAAATCAAGATTCAAGATTCTGAACTATTGAACAATAGAGAATAACATGGAATATGAACAAATGACAAAAAAATGAACTACAACTAAATCCAAAAGGTGCGGGGTGCCCAAGTGGGCAGCCCACCGATGGAACTTGATTTTGGCACCAATCCACTTGGGATGGGCCCAAAATCTCTTAGGAGTGGGGGGTCGGCGAATTGGTTGGTTCTGGTGTCCATGTGTTGGATTTGGGTCAGGTTCGAGCTTCCAAAGGCCACCCAACAACCTCCCTTGCAAAAGAGATTGGTGGATGTGGGAAGGTGAACCAAAAGGGATGCAAGTGGGTCTTCAACTCGGCAGCACTTCGTTGCTTGAAAACTCCTTCAACCTGTATCTTTTGGGTGAGAAAAGTCTCACCTTTTATAGACCCAAGGGGTCTCCTTTGGGAAGGAAGCACAAACGCCATGTGTTGGTCATAGGCGCCATGTGGCAGTCATGTCTCCTCATGAGGGAGGGGAGTCCTCCATTGACTTGTGTTTTCATAATTGCTTCTTGTGACAGTCCTCTAACGGCCCTTCTGTCCACCTACACACGCGTGCAAGGCAGGAGTCATCAACTGACTATTCTGGGCTGCCACTTGGCGTCGTTTGTCATTTTGCCCGTTAAACTTGGTAATCGTCCCTGGGTGGGACGATTACAACAATCGTCCCTGGGTGAGACGATTGCAAGTTAGTAATCGTCCCTGGGTGAGACGAGTACTGGGCAAAGTGTCTAAATGTACCAAATTGCTTCCTGACCTTACAAAATTGCTATGGAAGTGGTTAGGACCATCTGTTTGACCTCTGAGGGCTGCCCTGGGGGCTGTGTTTGTCAAAGCGATCAGTGTTTGCGGTCACATAATCGGATTGGTGCTGTTTTGGTGTCTACACATGGAGGTAAGGGTTGAATTTATGCCCAAATATTACAAATCAAATTTCACCCTCATGTTCTCTAATATTTATGTCTAGATGTTAACATTAATCCCATGGGGATAATGTCTAACTAGTGAGAGTATTTGGCTCACAAATGTCCTATTAAATTTCAATTCCCATGTGTGTGATATAGTTTATCATAGTACCACTATTTGGTTCTTTAAATTACTGTCATAATGTGGTCATGATGTTATGCAAATTGGGCTTGTTTTTATTTCATATAAATAGTTAAAAATATATTATTATTATTATTATTATATTCAATATTAATAACTAATGATATAATTTTCTTTTTTATTTTATTAAATGTATTTTTAAAAAAATTACTTGAAATATTAAATTATCTGTTTAATAATATAATAATCAATGTCTAATAATTTTTAATATTTCACGTTTATTTTTTTTGGAATTTATTACATCATGTAATATATTTAGAGTTAGGTATTTGAGAGTTGTACCTGAATAAGTGGTTGATAGTTAGTTATCCAAACAAACCACCACAACTTTATTGTACATACACAAAATATCAATACAATATGTTTGGCATCCAACTAGTCCAACATGTCATATTAGAGTCAATATCATTCCTGGAGCATGTGAAAGAAGAGATTCATGAAGAATAGCAAAAATACTATTTCTTAACCATTCTAGGAAGTTAAGGTTTAGATACATTTTGGAACATGTTGAGCATTGAAAAAAAATAGATGAAATTCAATTGGGCATATTTGAAATAACAATAAGAAACATAGCCTTATTGTGATATGATATGATAATAACATCATGTCATCAAATAAAAGAGAAATTTGGAAGCTATATCATTAGAAGCAACATCAATTGTTGACTTGCAAATAAAGCAAAAAGGAGAAAGAGCAAGTTTTTTAATTTTGTTTATGTTTTCAGTTTTGTAGGTGAATTGGAGTTCCAGTTTATTGTTGATTGCATAGAAGAAAAGCATGTTTTGAAGATAGATGTGATATGATTTTGTAATATTTTTAAGGTATGGTATCCTAATATGTCTTGTTGTCTAAAGGAGAAGAGGTTATTCATACTTATCATCAGCGAAGGGTCATCTAGTGCAAAGTTTGAGCTAGATTGGAAAAAGAGTTGAATGCATGCTAAGGTGTTATAAACTATTGAATATTGTTATGAATGATGAAGATGTGAAAATTGTTAAGCCTCAAGGTGGGCATTCAAAATAATGCATGATGTCATTAAGGAGAGTATTGAAGGAGAGATTGAGGATATTGCACCAAATTTTAGTCCAATCTAAGATGGATTGACCTAAAGGAGATTTCAAGTAACCAAGTTATCTAGAGAGATTAACATTGACCAAGCCATCTCATGAATAGGCCGTCATGTAACTAAATCCAATGGTTATCTAAATACCACATAGGGTTAGCTCACACTATTATCTAAAATAAGGTTGTCTAGACATGAGAAGAAGTCATATGAAGAAGTTTATATAGGGATGTCTAAGGCTAAGATATATCATTTCATTGATGGATATATCCATGCAAGCCATCCTAATAATGATGTGTAATAGGCCATAACCCGTAAAAGCTTTCCTTATTATGTTTAATACAAATATTGTCTAAATTCAACCAATCATCATCATAAAACCTAAAGATTAATCCTAAAGTTATTCTTAGATATGTTACATCTAAGATGCCATTGAACAAAATTAATTTGTCATATGTATGAGTATGCATGTTTTAAAGTTTACAAATGAAATCAAACACATGCACATGGCACCAAATAAATACATGGTCTTGAAAGCAAAGCATAATTCACTATCACAGTTCTTTTATGTTGATCATAATCAATGGTCTTTGGATGTAAATATTTTATGAAGGCGACTAATCAAATATAATACTTGATGAACATGTTGAGGAAGATCCCCGTGTATTTGTTGGATTTCTATGTAGTGTGCATAATAAGAGGTATTTTGAGTTCTAGTCTCACCTTATCATGTTTTCTATTCTAGTGGATACTTGCTTTATCAATATGTCAATCAATGATGTGGACTAAAACTAGCCAATATTTTATTGCTCAAACTAAAGTTTAAATAGGCACTTAAATATACCTTTAGTTACAACTAATAGCAAATATATTTATATATCTCAACAATAATATAAGCTATTTAGTATCTAACAAACTAACAACTTGATATAGAAAGCTAACAACCTTACCTTCTAGATAACCAACGTGAGCATTGTGTTCTCACATAGTACATAGGATAGAATATCACCTAAACTAAAGTTTATAAATAATAAAAGAAACCTATGCCTATCCTTATCATTCCTCCCCACCATAGAAGCATTGGACTCCAATGCTTATACAAGAATGTGGGAGAGAACATCAGAGTGTGCAAGTGCCCAAATTATAATCCTCAAACTTGTTGAAGAAGAAAGAGAGTCACTAATCGAGAGAGCATAAAATAGCCCCAATGGGATCACAAAAACTCCTGCAAATGGAGTGCCAAAAGCAAAAAAAAAAGTTTAAAAGGGTCTTGTAGGAAGCCCAAATGGGATCACCATAACTCTTATGAAGAGAGTGTAAAAATTAAATAATGCTCAAAAGGGCCTTGTAGGAATTATCACTACAAATCCTACGAAGGGAGTGCCAAAAGCAAACAATACTCTCCAAAAAATGTTGTCTACTCCTTGAAACTATAGAGGAATATTTACAACATATAGAGAAAAAATGCACAAATCATTGCAATCAAATACAAGACATAGAATGGAGTGTTGGGTGCCACCAAACATGCATTGTTGCACTCCTTATTACAAAGCCACAAAAGATTTCAAAACCCAAATTGGAGGATTGCAAACCCTTAAACGCTTTAGACAATCCAAGGGATCGTATTACAAATCCATAATGACAAGTGGAAAATTATGCTTCCACTAATTATAATGGCAGTTTAATCCACAAACTTTCAATATTACAATTAAGCACTTAAATGTGCATAAAGAAGCAAATGGATAAATCTCACAAATGCTCTTAAAATAGCAATATTTCCTTTTCTTCATTTTTTTTGGAATTTATTTATTTACTCTTAAAATAATAAAAGTAAATAAATTAATTAATATGCATGCTTTCCTCTCTTTTTTATTTAACTTATTTATTTACTCTTCAACTATTATAAGTAATAAATAAATAAATATGCACTTCTGTCTCTCTTTTTTATTTTTAAATAAATTTATTTATTTACTCTTCAACTACTAAAAGTAAATAAATAAATGAATCTGCACTTTCTCTTCTTTTTTTAATTTATTTATGTACTATTAAAAGATAAATTAATGTGCATTTTTTTTAATAAAATATATTTTATATTTTATACTAAATATAAAATATAAAATATTATAGTGCAAATCAAAATGCACGGAAAATGAGTGCAACATCTAATTGGAGAGCTATCTAAGTGCAACTCTTGTTCTCTAGAGCTCTCTATGTAGGGGGAGAAAAAAATAATAATTAAAAAAAATCCAAATGGGAGAATAATTAAAATAGAAATGCATGTAACAATCACCTTGCAAGCAACTGCAACAAGCAAGACTTTACCAACAAAACATCTCCTAAGAACTTCATCCTCTTCTCCAATAAAGTGGTTTTATGAGAAATAGCCAAAATTAAATGACTAATCAAAACCAACAAAGGAGGAATTTCCATGAGGGAAACTCCCCCTCATACGCAGGATTTACATGCTTTGATACCACTAATGTGGATTGAAACTAGTTAATATTTTATTGCTCATATTGAAATTTTAATAGAAACTTAAAGATTCCTTTAGTTACAACTAATAGCAAATATATGCACAAATCTCAACAATAGGATAAGCTACTAACTTAGGATCTAACAAACTAACAACTTGATCTAGAAAGCTAACAACCTTACCTTCTAGATAACCAACATGAGCATTGTGTTCTCATGTAGTACATAGGATAAAATATCACCTAAACTAATATTTATAAATAATAAAAGAAATATATGACTATGCTTATCAATCAATGGATTTATTTGATTATTTGATTCGAGAGATGAGTCATTGTGCTTTTTCTAAAGATATTTTGGAGAAAATAATAAAGGTCATTTTTCATTGAGATGTCAATTGATGAAAGAAAGTAGACAAAATAAAACCTAAATCATTGATAGAAAAATTGTAAAAAAATTGAAGGTTGATGAATGATAAAATAAAAATCATAGTTGTCTACTAGTTGTTGTGATGGCATCTACAAGTATTATACAAAATCCTAAAATCAAGTTGCAAGTGTGAGTAATTTGATCGCATGAAATTGACAATAGAGACATTTCTAGACTTCATTGATTGATTATGTTTATGTTTGGAGCTTACTTAATATATTTATCCCACATACAATTGAAAAATGAAGGTAAAATAATTTATATAATATTAGCTTTATGAAGAACACAAGCTTTTACTAAGAGGGGGGTGAACAGTATAAGACCACTTTTTACTTTTTTTCCCCAATCAATATTATGCAATGTATCAATAGCAATATCAACAAATTTAATAAAAGCAATGCACAAATTACCACACACAATAGAGACACCAATTTAACGTGGTTCACCCAATGTAGGTTATTCCATGAAGAATAATATTTCACTAAAATTTTCTCAATCAATCTCTTGGGAATCCTTTCCCTATTACAATATTTATGGAACTCTGTCCAAAGGAGACACCAATCCCCTAATCAAGTTCATGGATCTCTATCCATAGGAGAACTCCTTTATCCTCTGCTCTGGTTGATGATCTTCTAGAAGAATTGTTGCCTCCACTACACTGGATAATGGATCTCTATCCACTGAAGACTCTTGTCATCACTCAAAAAACCTATTCTCATTGCCCTGGCTAATGGATCTCTATGCACTGGATACTGTCATACTCTATAATTTATCACCTCAAAATATCTATCTCAAATCTACACTAAACATAGTCCTTCGGTCTAGTAAAAATCTACTCAAACTCTATCTCTATTCTGTCACAAACCTGTCCTCAAATCTGTACCAAAATTTATCCTTGAATATGCACTAAATATAGTCCTTCGATCTAGCACAAATATGCTCAATATCTATCCTTTGATTTGCACTAAACACAATCCTTCAGTCTAGCACAAATCTACTTAATTACTGTCCTCTGATCTGTATTGTAAGCTTCCATAAAAGCTCACATCAATCTGTCTACAAGTCTTCTCAAAGACTTACCTAAAATATGCTCAACAAGTCCTCATTAGAACTTGTCCAATCTCACAAAAACATATAGAGAATTGTTAGAGACTCAATATGCTTCACACTCACCACAATACTCAATTCCTTTCAATATTTATTTTTATCACATAAACATATAGAGAATTGTTAGACTCAATATGTTTCACACTCACAAACACTCAACCTATTTCTCAAATCAATTTAGAATATGGAACAATTTATTTCATAGAACTTGAACTATCACTTCAACACATCCACTTGACTAGGATCAACCAACTCTACTC
Source organism: Wollemia nobilis (assembly GCA_028583015.1). Classification (NCBI taxonomy): domain Eukaryota; kingdom Viridiplantae; phylum Streptophyta; class Pinopsida; order Araucariales; family Araucariaceae; genus Wollemia; species Wollemia nobilis. Next base: position 3,035,584 of record JAQPPZ010000101.1, read on the forward strand.
AACCAATCACTCAATGAAATAATCCTTGCTCACAAATCCTAGTCTAAACATATGAACACTCACTCAATTGTTTCCAACAATACTTATCAAACAATATCACATAACAATGATACTCATGATATTTGCAAACCCTAGTTCAAGTTCTTCACTCAACCAATTACTTCAACAAAAATTCTTATCAAGTGATCCTCACATAATAATGATACTCATGATCTTTGCAAACCCTAGTTCAAGTTCTTCACTCAATCAATCACTTCAACAACAATGCTAATCAAACAATCCTTTTCACTCCAACTTAGCATTCACAACATCCAAAAATCACTCATTAGGAAGATGTGCCCATACCTTTTTGTTTGATGTAGAAGTATCCTTCAAAACTTGTCTCAATCATAATTTTCCTTCCTTGCAAATTTCAATGGTTAGATGAAAAATATCACACTAACAATCTCTCAAAATATTTTCTCAATTACAAAAATAATCAAACTCAAATACACCTTATTACTCCTTGAAATTAGCAATCATCAAATCACACATAAAAATAATTACTCAATTGCTCCTTATAATCTCCAAATTTAATTAATCAATCTCTAGAAATTAACCTTTCAAAATAATAGTTGCCTACCCTTTTATCTCCCTCAAAATACTCAATATCCAAATTAATTCAGGCAAAAATTAACTTTACAAGAATCAAAAACATTTAATTTTTCTCAGACTTACCACATCTGAAATAATCAAGCGACCAACACAAATGACATCAGCATATACCTTATACAAGCCAAAAATGCCTCGATGGGATTCGAATCAAAACCACTCCCATCGAGTGCCTTATAAATGTGCTAGTCCACCACGTGGGCTAAGCCCTCCCATGGGGAAGGGAAGGTGCAAGCCTCCCTTTATACCTTCATTTGGTGCTGCTCAAAAATAATTGCCCTTGCACTGCCTGCAAAACAAATTTGGAGATTCGAACCTTGCACACCTTACCTGCCACACGACTTTGCACATTCGTCGTTGCCACCTGCGCTACACAGTGATGTGCATGGTATAAGGATCTTCGCTCTTATTTTTTAACCCTCTGTCGTCGAAGACCTTTCGAAAATGTGGAAACTCTTTAACATATTTGTGCATTACACTTTGGGCTTAGGAAATTCGATCGATGATTATTCGAGGGTAATGGCAAAGGTTTTTGCCACCTTTTATACACGAAGCCTCTTATGCCATAAACATTAGTGCTTGAATCAAATTTAAAATTTGATTTTTATTTTAACCTTATAACCCTCTTTAGGGTTATTTAAATTAATAGAAATTAATTTATAGTTAAATTAAAAATTAAATTATAATTAAATTAATTAATAAATTAATTTATAATTAGTTTAAATTTCCTTTTTAATATTATAATAAAATATTATAATAGTATTTGCTTGGGCCTCTTCTTTGCACTTTGGACCACATCTGACTACCTGGAATCGGATCTAACGAACTGGAAGCAGACTCTCCTTTTTGCACTGATTGTCGAACTGCTTCTGCTTGCACTGGTCACTGAAACTGACTTTTGACATCAATGACTACTCATCTACTCAAAATTTCCAACACTTTGGCATAAAAATTTAACATCATATGGTGGACATCAATTTTTGAACTTGAGAATCTAATTTTTGTGCGAATTGGTTTGGCACATTGACAATCTTGGTCATATTTTATTTAGACTAGTTAGCACCTTTTGAAGTTAGTGTCACATTGATGTGACAAGTTTGAAGATTTTTTTAAAGTTAAAGAAGCCTATTCTCCCATATGGATTGTGCAGAAGTCATTTTGAGTGCTTATATAGGTCTTTGGTGAAAACTATGCTTAATTTGTGCACTCAAATATTGATTGATTAGTGATGTGATCAAACATTGGGAATCATATTGCTATTTGGTTGATTATATATTTATTAATATTTTGTTTACCTAATGATTGATTTCTATGCAATTTGATAAAACAAAATTTTTAAATTTAGTACAAGTAGTTTTTTATAAATTTTTCAAATTTTGGTTGGACCTAGAGAGACTTAATTATTTTTGCCTACTATCCTATTGTGGAAGATAGGCATGTTTATACTCATTGGAAGGTATTTTTTGAGCTTAATACAATTGTCTTATTTAAGATAGATGCCAAATACTTTGAATACCACATGATAAAAATTTGTTTAGTTTAAGGGTTCACATGGTTAACCTAATTGTGATCCATTTTAAAGATTGAATTAGATTTCATTGTCTATTAAAGATAATGCTTCATTCAAGAGAAGTGGAGATCCCATATTTTATAGATAGTAGAATGTGATCCTATTCGTATATGATCTTGTGAATGGTTGTAGGTATCTGTATTCATAAGCCAAGTATTGTACCAATGATTGTTTGAGTATGTCCCTAATCTCAGAGGTTTGTAGAATAATGAGTGTGATCTTGTTTATAATAGTTTAGATGGATAGCATATATTCTATCCACTTCTGATGTATAATGTTAGATGGTTGTGTTTGTCACTATTTGTGATTGATTTTAGTGTGATTAGTCCCACCAAGGTAAACAGTTAAGTTTATCCCTATCCATGATGATATAAATCATTGGCTAATGTGTGTGTCCTAGACCATGATATTTTTTAACTATGTAATTTTGTTAGGAATATTCCAATTAAAATAAGCACACCCACACAAATATTGTAATAATTAAAAGGAAAATATGAACTAAAATAACAATATTGTAGTACATAATGGAAATACAATAGATTTATTAATCATAAATATAATTCATAATACAAAATCTTAGTCCTCTTCAAGGGGGCAACCTTCTTGAAAGTAGAGCTATGTTACAATATGAGAAAATGACATTATATATTTCAATTCAACTCTTGCATTTTTATAGACTATTATCAACCCTAACCCTAATTCTAAAGCATTTGTCCACATGCAAGTGTGGATCCCAAGCTCATAATTCCTAATTAAAAATAGTTACATCTTTGATTGACTTCTTGCAATAAGTAATGCTTACATCTCATGGGCACATATGCATTAGGCATCCAAGGTGCCACATACACATTTACATAATAATATTAGGATAGGGTCCTAACAAGACCTTCCCCTTCAAAAGCATTGTTCTCAAAGCTTGAGATGAGGAAACTATTGTTGGATCTAATGTAGCAATTTCCATGTGGTATCTTCTAGTTGTAATCCCCGCCATTGTGCTAAAATTTTAGTGATTGGTTTGGTTGTAGAGTGCATGTGTTTGTCGATCTAGAACATGCTCAGGATCTAATATGATTGATCCTTCCTCGTCCAATTATATAAATGTTTACTAAACCTATACTTGGATTCCAAGAACCTTTTTAAATAAGAGACATGAAAAAGTAGATGCATCTTGGAAGAGGGTAGCAAATTGAGCTTGTAAGCAATTGAGCCAATATACCATAATACCTAATAGGTCCATAGAATTTTGTGACAAGTTTTTTATGACCATGAAACTACAATGATAATTTTTTGTATGGTTATAGGCAAATAAAGACCTTATCACCTACATTAAAATTATGCTTCATATGATATTTATCATCCTATTGACGCATACAATTTTGATTCATTGTCAAATTCTCCTTAATTTGTTGAAGGAGTAGTGTACGCTCATGAAGAGTGAAATCTATGCTTAGACCTTGGAGATACCTAGGATATATGAGGAAAGTGATGGAGGAGGATATCATATTAGTAGTAGTATGATAAGAAGTGGTGTACCACCATTCTACCATGGGAAGCCATTTGACCCAGTGAGTAGGATGTTCAAATGCAAAGCAATAAAGGTATATGTCAAAGCACTTGTTAACAATATTTGTTTGGACATATTTATAAGGATGGTAAGCTAAGATCATTTCTAGTTTTGTGCCCTATAGTTTAAATAGTTCCTATCAAAAATGACTAGCAATAGTTGGGTCTCGATAATAAAAAATGGATTGGAGTATACCATGTAGATAAAAAATGGAATATAATAATATTACAACTATGGAGGCCTTATAGGGATGAATTAGGGAACAAAAATAAGTATACTTTGATAGATAATTGACCACCACAATAATGACTATTTTACCACTTGATTTTGGAAGCCCTTGAATAAAATCCATGGAGATATTTTTTCAAACATATGTTAGATTCAAAAGAGGCTAGAGGGCACCCAAAGTGCATACAATTTCCATTTTCATCCATTGACAAGTGTCACATTTAGCCACAAATATCTAAATATCCTTTTTCATTCCCACCCAAAAATAAAGTGCATTTTGTCCTCTCATAAATATTTAGGAACCTAAAATATCTTGCAATTGGGGATGAATGTATTTCTTGTGGTGTGGATTCATAAAATGGTAATTTCTCTAGAATATCTAGGAAACCTTGGTATCTCAATTGTTGATTATCCCATGAATATCCTAGCTGATAACTAGGATCATTTTGGAGTTGTTGAATTAGGGCTTGCAAGGTGGAGTCTTTAGCTACTTCATCTTGGAGTTGATGGATCTATTGAGGAAGTAGAGTTGAAATTGCACACAACATACTTTGGTCCTCATATTGGCATGAAAGGGCATCAACCACTATATTCTCCTTGACCTTTTTATAAATAATTTCATAATCGTACCCTAATAATTTGGAGATCCACCTCTATTTTTTTGGTGTGGAGACTCATTGCTCTAAAAATATTTTAAACTTTGATGATCTATTTTAATTGAAAAATGTCTCCTAATAAGGTAACGACACTGGTGATTGATGGTATGTAAAATTGTTGTCATCTCATTCTCATAAGTTGATTTTACCAAGTTTCTCCCTGATAGTGCTTTGCTTGTAAAGGCTAATGGCCTTCCCTCTTGCATCAATACTACACCAATTCTACTATCTAAGGTATCACTTTCTATCACAAATAATTTAGAGAAATTGGGTGTTGCTACCATAGGCATAGTTAACATCGCTTGCTTAGGTTTAGGAATGCTTGTTCTACTCATTTTGTCCATACAAACAAGTCCTTTTTCAAAATAGTTATCAAAGGAGCTACAATATTCTTATAATTTTGAATAAATTTTTGATAGTAACTTGTGAGACCATGGAAATCCCAAATAAATTTGAGATTATAGGGTTTTAGCCACTCTTGGATAGACATAATTTTCTTTGGGTCCACCTTAACCCCTTCCCTTAAAACAATGTGTCCCAAGTACTCCACTTCTTGCAATGCAAAGTAACATTTGGAACGCTTAGCATACAATTGATGTTCTTTCAAGAGCTTTAAGGTTTGATCCAAATATTGCAAATTCTCTTCCCAAGTGTAACTATAAATGAGGATGTCATCAAAGAAGACTAATATGAATTATCATAAAAAGGGACAAAATATAGTATTCACAAGACTCTGGAAAGTAGAAGGTGTATTATTGAGACCAAAAGGCATGACCAAGAATTCATAATGACTTTTGTGAGTCTGAAATGTCATTTTGGGAATGTCTTCTCTTATTCTAATTTTATGATACCTATATTGCAAATCGAACTTAAAGAAAAATTGAACACCATGGAGCTCATCCAACAACTCATCAATAACAGGAAAAGAAATTTATCTTTAACAATAATCTTATTGAGATTATGAAAATCCATGCATAACCACCAATATCATTCATTCTTACCAACCAACAACATTAGAGAAGAATAATGGCTAACATTTGGCCTTATAAACCCTATGGCTAATAGCTCTTGCACCAATTTCTTAATCTTAGACTTATGTGCATCTAGGTACCTATAAGGGAAAATTTTAGGTGGTACATTATCCGTTATAAATTAGATTGCATGATCATGAGAGTGCTAAGGTGGAAGACCCTTTAGTTTAGCAAATATATATGTATTTTTATCCAGTATGAGTTGTAACCTTGATGGTTGGATTGTATCCTTAATATATTGGGCTTGTAGTGCAATAATTTTGCTACCACTCCATGAGATAATTTCTTCAAGAGGTTTTTCATCCGATGAGAAGAGATAAGCTAAGTAGCCCCTATGGTCATTCCTTGAAGAGTATAATGCATTCCCTATTGTGTGAATTGCATCCAAAGTTTATAAAATCCCTAAGTTATTAGACCCAAAATTCAAAGCCATTATGTTCCTAATTCCACATTACTTCCTCCCAAAGTTAAGGTAAACATGTCAACCTTGATATTGTATTCTCCCATCTGCACCTTGAAATTTTATCATTTTTCCTTACATGGAAAGTTTTCCCCATTGGTTGTCATGACTTCAAATAATTACATTAATTTATGTAACAATTTGTTGTTTGACCACTCAAGAATCAATGAAATTGTGTGTACTTCCAAAATTGATGAGTATTATGATTTGTTGGCCTTTGAAATATCCCACCATATTCATGGTTTGGGGATAGATATTATTGCTAGAGTGTGTATTAAAAAAAAATGTTGTGGTTCCTCTGGCCTTCATGTTGCTCTTCTTCCTAATGCTTCTTCTTAGGACTCTTCAATTGAAAAATTGCCTACATCAAGCAAATAATTTTTTTTTCGTACACACTTGTGCCCTAGGAAATATTTTTCATCATAGTTATAGCATAGCCCTTATGCCCTACCAGCTTTCATTTCTTCTGGAGTCAAGTGTTTGATTATAGTTGATTTATTAGTGGGATTCAATGTTGGTTGATATGGAGGTGGGGGTCAAGTTTATGAAAATTTGGATGTCCAAATTTGAGTCATAAATTTATTCTCTACCAATCTAGTCAAACCTATTATGCCCACCATGGTTTGTAGTTTGAATATTTTTATTTTAGCTTTAATATCTTTTTTCAGCCCACTAATAAAACAAATTGAAAAGAATTCTTCACTCAAGCCCCTTATGTGGTTGGCCATTTTTTCAAGCTAAGTTTGATATTCATGGATAGTGGAGATTTGTTTCAATTTGGTAATGCCTCTTATGAAGTCCTCATATTCACTAGGGCCAAAATAGGAGAGTAATTGTTTCTCCCAAGAGAGGATTTTATGCATATTCCTCAACCACTAGCACCAATACAGTGTATTAGCTTCAAAGTTAAAATATGTTATTATGAGCCTCAAATATTGGGGGACATCATGAAGAGGAAAATATTGGTCTTGGTATAACCAATCATTAGGGTCCTTCCATCAAATTTTAGAAATTCTAACTTGGGAATTTTATATATGTTATTATTGGGAAATGTATTGTGTGCTCTCCTTCTGAGCTTCCTAAACATCTTATCTTGTACTCAAATTCCTTATTGTCAAGCTGAGTGTATGCATAAGTCCTATTAAATGATAATCAAATTTATTTAACCTATTATTAATTATCTTTCATTTAATTATTCTCAAAAACCATATAATTTACACTATCATTTAGTGGCTTTATGTCAATATTTGATTGATTAATGGATATCCTTATTTGACTCATTTTATTTTATATATGAATAAATTGTTCAACTATTTGTTCCAATGTGCACCCCTAATAGCTTCAACCATGTTTGAGTAATTTGGGATTCCCAAAAATACTTATGGGTGTTATATACCAAAACAACATAATGACATTTTCTAGCACCCTAGCCCTTTTTTAGTCAAGTATTACCAAATAAGTATTATAATGATTAGGCAAGGTATTTTTTGTACCTATTGTGTTTAGTGATCACACATGGTGTTTCTACATTAATAGACTAACACTTGACAAATTCCACTGACTATTATTACTTCCTATTATTACCAACCATTTAGACTACCATGTTGACTGCCTATGACTACTACCATATTATCACTCTACGATGGGAATTACCTCCTCAATATGCTCAAGTTTATTTTTTTATTTAGATAGGATTGAAATCTGACTAACACAATTTAATAAGGATAATCTAAGCCAAGGTGTGTTTAGTTTCATGGGATATCTGATATACTCTCTCGATCATGGCTAGTGGTTGGTCAAATATTTCATAGCTCTAACTATGTAGGGTTCCACCATACCTGTAGCCACAATTTTATTTTTGAGTGTAATTTAAGAGTAACTTTCCAATATGATGTTTATCGATGCACCCAAAAACTCAAACAATCATTATCTTCCGAAGGTTAAAGGTTTCTCCTAATCCTAGGGAGTCTTCCCATATATCTGAGGGTACATGGGAGCTCGTTCTTGTATATAGGTGTTATCTAAGGCCTAGGTCATGGAGTCTAATCATGCCTCACTTCACTAGATGCTTTATGGATAATCTAGTTTAGCCAATAACAACTACTCCTCCATGATACTTTAAAACTCCTAGCATAAGGTTTCTAACCTATTCCACTTAAAACCAAAAAAAACATTGTACTATTTTTGTAGGGTATTTAGAAAAAAAATAGAAGGAAATTATACCTAACAATGACAGGATGACAAGACAACAATTGTTGTGACTACAGTAGAAGACAACACTTGAATTTGCTCTAATACCACTTTTTAGGAACCTTCCAATTAAAATAAGTACATTCACATAGTTATTGCAATAATTAACAAGAAAATAGGAACTAAAAAAACAATATTGTAATATAGAATGGAAATGCAAAGCTTTATTAATTAAAAATATAATTTACAATATAGAATCGTAGGCCTCTTTAAGGGGGCAACCTCCTTGGAAGCAGAGCTCTATTACAATATGATAAAATGACATGATACATTTCAATTTGGCTCCTATCGTATTATATACTATTATCAACCCTAATATTAATACTCAAGGATCAGTCCACGAGCAAGTGGGGGGCTCGAGCTTGTAACTCCTAATAAAGAAATAGTATAATTTATTATGAAATCCTTACAACAAGTAATGTGTTTATCTCATGGTACCGTATGTATTAGGCATCCAAGGTGCCACATACACATTTACATAATTATGTTAAGATAGGTTCCTAATAGAGTTGTTGATTCCTACCTATATTTGAAGTAAGATGTTATAAAGGGGAATGTTAGGAATTAATTACATCATATAATATATTTAGGGTTAGATATTCAGGGGTTGTATCTAAATAAGTGGTTGATATTTAATTATCCAAACTAACCACCACACCTTCATTGTACATATACATATTTTTTATCAATACAACTTGTCTAACATCATGTTGGTCCAACATATTTGTTAGAACCCTATCCTAACACAACCATTGTTATGTACTTGTCTAGTGTTAGTGTATATTTACACCTTTGGGTGCCTAGTGTGTATGGGCCTATTATGATGTAACATTTACTTTTATTATAAGTAGGAATTAGTATCTCAAGTCCCCTCTTTCATGTGGTCTAACCCTTGAGAATTAGGGTTAGGGTAAACAAGAGTCTATATAAGGACATGGATTTGGAGTAGAATGTATCTCATATTTTTCTTAAATTGTATTAGAGTTCTTCTTCCAAGGAGTATACCCCTCTAAGAGTCTTGTGATATCTATTTTACTTAAATAATATAATTTTGTTGTATATCTAATCAATTATTTTCTTAAACACTTATGTTATTTCATTTTCATGGTCATTTAGTTTATAAAATTTCATTAATTCTTGTATTTATTTATTTTTGATAGAGAACAAGGGGTTGTACTTGGGTCCCCTACCTTTGAAAATTGAGTTGCTATAGCTAGATATCTACATCATAGATTATAGATTTGATGCTCATATCAATTGAGTTGCTATAGCTAGATACCTACATCACATTTCATAAAATGTCCAAATTCTTGATTTTCATTTTTTAAATCTTCTTCAATTTTTTGTGTGAATACAAATATTCTAAAATTCAACATTCGTTTTCTTAACATTTTCTTATATCATCCTTCACAAAACCAAAATCCCACCTCCACTATCTATGCATTTCATTTTAGTAGAGTAATACTTTTGAAACATTGCACTATCATAGTTCACTTTACCACATATGGATTGCTAGTTTCCTTCCAAAAGTATAAGTGCAACCACAAAAATTGTAATAAATAGTTAATATGAAAATACATTAGTGTTATAAAATAAAGCAAATAATACCACTGGAAAACATTAAAGTAAATCTTATTCATTATTTTATTCAGGAAATCAACATATTCTTGTTAGCTTCAGCTAAACATACTACTTCCTCTAACCATGGAAAAGAGAATTTAACTTCACGGTCCTTAATTAAAACCCCTATATTGGATAGACTATCTACACATTTATTTCCTTCCCTTAACGTATGTGTAAACCTTATTTCTTCAAACTATATAGAAAAATCTTGTATTTCCACAATTATCTCTTGTATGTTCCATGGAGCCTTTGCTTTCCTCAAAACTACATTTATTACTATTAGTGAATCACCTTCCATCCATACTATGCTCCATTTCATTTGTTTGCATTTTTTTAATCCTTCCAAAGCTACCCAAGCTTCAACTTCATTATTTATCTTAAATCCACTATTGAAAGCATAATGATAAAAAATATCTCCTCTATTATTTTGAATTACTCCTCCTCCTCCTATTGGTCCTGGATTTCCTTTAGATGCTCCATCAAAATTCAATTTGATCAAATTCCATATTTGTTGATTTTCACTTTATATTATTTACTTTTTTATGTTTCTTCTATACCCAACATCATGATTCCACTTTACGACTTGACTCCATCTATTAAGGCTCTTTGCTTCCATATTAGTGATTGGGTGAGGTTATAGGATTGGTTTAGACTCCTCTATGGATAAATTAATTTTTTATTTTCATTACCTCTAAAACACATTCCTTTCATTTAAATATTCTTCTATTCCTTTCTAGCCATATAGTCCAAAGTATTTTATCTTTTTATATATCCCAAATTGTCTTTAAAGCCTCATTTTTAAAAGTGCTTTGTCATTGCTTTAATAATTCTTCAATTTTTCCATTCATCTCCATGCATTTACCAAACATATTAAGAATCCATTGCCATAGTTTCCAGACTATTGAGCAGTGTCCCAAGAGATGGTATATACTCTCCTCCTCCTTTTTACAAAGAACACACTATGAGGGGCCATGAAAACTCCTTTTCATAAGGTTATCCCAAGATAAAATTCTTTTATTACCTACTATCCAGATAAACAAATTGACTTTAGGAATGATCTAGCTATCCCAAATATCTCTCCATATTATTATAATATTCCTATTTTTTTGGTGCTTTATACTATATCCACTTCTTTTTGTGTATTCCCCTGAGTTATTCAACTCCCAAATCAGCCTTAAGTCCACTTATAATCCCATTTTGGTTAGCCTTCTTCAAGTTCCTACCCAAAACCTCTGCCATAATAATGAACATATATGATGATAGATGATCTCTCTATCTAAGACCTCTCTTGGCTATAAAAAATTATACTACTAATCCTTTGACCAACACTGAATATGAGACTGTAAAGACACAAGCTTTAATCCATTTGACCCATTTCTTCCCAAATCAAAACTTTTCTAATACTACAAAAATAAATCCCCATTCCAAAATTTTCTAATACTACAAAAATAAAACCCCGTTTAATATTATCATAGACTTTACTCATATAAAGTTTTAATATTATTGCTCTCTCTTTTCTTGAAGTTGTTGAATGCATAGCTTCATGAGCTATTATGATCCCATCCATAATATGTCTCCCTTTCACAAATCATCCTTGCTCTTCTAAAATAATTTAGTCTACCAATACCATCACTTTGGAGATAATATTATATGTCATATTAATATGCTTATGGACCTAAATGAATCAAATAAATTTACATTCTTCTTTTTTGGAATTAGGGTAAGATATGTTGCATTTATTTTATAAGGAATGTATTGTTTTACCCTATATTGTTCCACTACCACCAATAAAGAATCCTTCACTATTTCCCAATTATGTTGATAGAATTTTGTAGAGAGGTCATCCAAACCTGGGGATTTATCCTTATAAAAAGAGAAATTAGTTAAATAGACTTCTTCTAGAGTAATAGGCTCCATCAGTTTCTTATTGTATTTTTATGTTATAATTGAAGGTACTTATTGTAGTAGTTTATCATTAAGAACTTCAAACTCCTTTGATCCTAGAATATTATGTTAAAAACAACCTTGTATCCTTTCCGATTTCACTCTTGTCTTCAATTCAAACCCCTTCTACTGATTTAATTTTACTAATTCTAGATGTTGTTATATGTACTATTGCCATCTTATGAAAGAACTTTGTATTTGTATCTCCTTTTAACCAAGTATGTCTTGATTTTAATCTCCAAAAATTATCTTCCTAACTCAAAATATTATGATATTCACTAAGAAACTCCCTTTCCTATGAGCTTGGATTACTATGATCACCTTTTTAGAATTTTGAAAGTTTATCTTCTAGTTATTTTTTCTCAAAAATGTTTCCAAAATTTTTTGTTCCATTATTTTAATCTAGATGTCATTGATTTAATTTTTTTGGAAGTGTATACAACCCATTGTTTCCTGAAGAATTTCATGTTTATTCTATCATATCAACAAATTGAGGATGGTATTACCACATATTTTCATATTTAAAATATGATATTTTTTTAATTCACTTACCACCATTTAATTCTTATTGGCTAGTGATTTGAACCAATCCTTTTCAAGGTATTAATTTTAGCACAAGTCCTTTCATCTAGCCAATTATATAAGAGAATGCACCTATCTATATTTTTTGCTATTAGGTTTTGGTCTCTCCTATTTTTGGTCCATGTATAGTTGTCTTATTCAAAATCAACCTCCCATAGATTATTGTTTTGAATAAAAGTTGAGAAATCTCTCATACTTTTGTTAATTTCCTAATTCCCCAAATTTTTCATCCAACTTGGTTATGGCAATAAAATATTATATGATCATGAATTATATTTCTTGGTCTTTACTTCTTATAAATGCTTCAATCCCACTCCATACTTCTAATCTACCTAACTAATTTGTAGGTCCATAGACATTGATAAGGATGAAACAAATATTTGTAAAGTAGCATATGACTATAGAGGTTATCCAGTACCTAGTTTTATGAATGGTTACACAGGAGGTTCTAATAGGATTTAAAAATGTTATAATTCCCCCTATCATTCCTTTAGAATCCACAACATCCCATTCACATCTCATCCATACTACTTTTGTACTTTTGAAAACTTCTCTCTTTATCAATTTAGTTTCCGGGATACAAAGAATATAAAGCTTTTTACTTAAACAAATGTCCCTATTACACCTCTACTTTGAGGAGGCATTAGCACCCTTTATATTCCATAATATGGTAATCATATATCATTAGGGTCAACTAGCCCCACCTATGAATTACCAATATCATTTTGTTATTTGGTAAAGAGAAGTTCAACCAATTTAGTTTGTGTTCCTTTCTCTATGTTTGCTCTTGCTTCCATGGATATCACTTGATAATTTGAAGGATTTCTTATTTTTATCTGGACCATATCATGAGTAGGTCTTATTTTTCTATTCCTTAATATTCTTTCACAACTTTATTTTTCATTATATTTATCCTCTCCTAGCTCTACTACAAAATTTTGACTTTTTTTGCTCATTTTCTAGTATTTCCTTATTAATGGTAGAGGTATAAACATCTAATATTGCTTTTTCTCAACCAATTTTATCCTCCTAAATAGAACATGGTGCTTCAAAAGAGTCTACAAAATCTAAAGATACATATTCCTTAGGTTCATCGGGAATGTTCTTCCCTAAATCAGGATCATATTGAATAGATGGTCCCTTATTAATATTCTAAACTTGTATTGTTTCCCCTAAGATTTGATCTTATTTTTCTTTATAGGCTAAATCCTCAAAATAATTAGTATTTATTCCAATATCCTTCCTAATTTCTCTCCATTATTTATTTACTTTCATCTATCTAGACCTATTATTTGAAAGTTGAAAACTATCCTCATCCATGTCCATTATAAGTTTCTCTTGTGGTTTTCTACATATGTTTATGCTAGACTCTTCTTAGGGATAATATCTCAATATGTTCTACCTCATGACACCTTCTACATCTAAAATGTATTTTTTCATAATCTATGGTTTGGGTCCACAAATTACCCCCATACTTAAGAATTATTAATTTTGGTAAAGGTTTACTTATATCAATCATGACCAATATCCGAGCATAAATAGCTAAGAATCCATATTTTTTAGTTTCTAAAATCTTAAGGAATTATCCCAAAGTTTTTCCTATTGCCTTGAAGGTATCCATTCCCCAAAATTTAATGGTCAACCCATACATCCTAACCTAGACTGGTACTAGGGATATATTTACATTTTTATGTGCAGCGCTTCATACCAGTAGGTAAAGAAGAGTAAGACTCTTCCTATAAATCAAGTATATCCTTCATCCCTAGAAAAAAAAGGCTATAAAAAAACCTTTGAGAGTAAAATATAGAATCACTCCTAGAGACTTCTAACTCCTATCGATCCATTTCCTCAATGCTAAATCCCCTGGTCAAGATCCATTAATACCAAAAATTATTGTATCTTTGAGTAACAAGGATTGCTCCTTTGTGAGACCCTCCCTAATATCTACTAATAGGAATGATTTCAAGGATTTAGTTGTAAATTGATCCATGGGAAATAAACTATAACTCAAAGTCTGCTAAAATTTACCATAATATCCTAGTGATTATAATATTTGAAAAAACCTATAATAATTTACATGCAAAATTTCTAACATAAATAAGGGAAAAAGGGAAACTTAGCTAAAAAATTATATGCCCAAACATAATTTCTTACCTCACTAAATCCCTAGCCATCCATTGCTCCTCCCATCATCTAAACCCTGGCTAACAAATATTTACTATTTTGTTTTTCGTGACTTGAAAAATCGTCATTGCCTATGTTTTGGATATCTAACTTCATAAGATTGTATATCCCTTAATATTACATAGATTTCTTCATATGACCACTCATTTAAAATATCTTAAAATTTTGCATAATTTTGTCTAAGAATCATCTAAATCAAAAAATCCTTCGTAAAGATATGGCTCCTAAAAGATGAGATATTTTCTAGTAAAATTGCCCTAACAATGCCCTAGTTTCTAATGGACGTCTTCACATGGTCATATCTCCATAGACCACAAGTGGGTATTGACATCATTAATTTATGTATTACTATTATAGTTATTCTTATTTTTATCTAAAGGTTCCTAACAAGTGGTATCAGATCTCTTTCCAAGCCCATATTTCACAATAGCAGCAATAGTTCTTATCCTTCTGTCCAGATTTCTATTCTATAATTTTTTTTATTATACTCATTTTTCATTAAAGTATGTTTCCAAAAAGACACAATTTTTGTCTAGTTTTAGTGTATTAGGTTATAAACCCTATGTCAAAGGTATTAAAATATTACAGAGAAGTTATCATTTTTGGCTAAGATAGATTTCCCATAAAGCATCTAGTGAAATAAGGGGTGCTCAAACTCCAATACCTAGGCCTTACACAAAACTTGTATATGGCTACAACCTCCCACATACCCTCAGGTATATAGGGATACCCCCTAAAAATAGTATAATCCCTCACCCATAGAAATATATTGGTTGTTTGAGTTTTGTGATGCACCAGTAAGTGGTTATCCCTAGGAAGTTACTCTCATAACACCCTAAAAAATAGATAGTGTGACTATGAGTATGGTGGAACCCTCCATATTTAGAGCTCTAAAATATTTTGTGAATACTAATCATAAAAACAATTGTATAGATTCCACGACATCATACACACCTTAACTTAAGTTATCCCTATTAAAACCTTCTTTTAAGAACCTTTTGGTCAAAATCAAAACCAAATTTGAGCATACTATAGAAGAGACTACTTTAGCCAAAATTTGATAGTGCAAATAATATCTAGTGTAATATTATAGATAATATATCGTTAAAGTAATTAGTTTTAAGTCATCAAAGCAGTCAGTTGTCATTTTAACAATGTAAAGAATAACAACTCTGATAGTCAAAGGAGTTAGTTATCAATAGTTTTCCAATGAAATAATCAATTATCAGTATTAAAGAGTACAAAAAGCCAAAATTTAACATTTTATGGTATATTAAATTCCAATCATCTCTTTGAGTTGATCATTTGGACATAAAAATTTGATAAATTTGTTTGGAAACCCTAAAGTGACTAAAAATGGCAAGTGGTACTAGAGCTACCAAGAGCTGGAGAAATTAGGCAACCATGAGAAACAAATTGAAAACCCTTAGTCACAAATCCTTTATGAATTATCCAAATTAGATAATTTGGATAAAATTGACAATCTTGACAGTCATTTAATAGGCCTAAATGCAAAATATGACATTCTAGTAGGACAATCACCAAGGAGTCAAGATGGTAGTTCTGAGGGTATATCACAAAATACCTTACATCTAAATACAGTTTAGAGATGCCTAAGTTGGACTTTCCAAAATTTGATGGAAAGGACCCAACTAGTTGGTTGTATCAAGCTAAACAATATTTTTATTTTCATGCTACTCCTCATAATCAAAGGCTTGTAATTACATCTTTCAACCTAGAACGAGAAAATTTTGATGGTACTAATGGTTAGAGAATATGAATCCATAGCTTACTTGGGTTGAATTTAAAACATAATTACTCACCCATTTTAGAACCAATGAGTATGCATATTTCATTAGATACCTCACCAATTTAAAACAGATGATATGTGTCCATGATTACCATGCATGGTTTAAAAAGTTGGCAAAGCCCACTAGGGATTGAGTGCTAAGTTTTTTCAAAGTTGTTTCATTAGTGGATTAAAGAAATATTTTTATACTCAAGTGAAAAATTTTAAGTCAAACAACATGATGGTATCTATAGGATTGGCTATGCTTTTTGAAGATAAATTCATAGTACAAAGGCATACTTTAAAACCTCCACAAGCTCAAACCTTGTTTCCATCCCAAACAATATCAAACTTAGAAAACAAACCACCCTCGATCAAACACCTCACCCAAGAATAAATGGATGCATATAGTGTATAGGCACTATGTTATAATTGTGATGGTAAATATTCTCTAGACCATAAGTGTGTACAACATAAACTATATTTACTCGATGTGATAAACCTTCCATTAGGGAACCACATGATGAAGGGGATGACCATAGAGAAGAAGATCAACTTGAAGAGTTTAAACCAAAAAAAAACCAATCACCTAAAATTTTAGTATATGCATTAGTGAAAATTTCTACTCCCCAAACCATGAAAGTGTTAGGGCATTTCAAAGGCCACTAACTCATAATCCTAATCGATTCTAGTAGTACCCATAATTCTATGGACCCTCAAGTAGCTAAAAAGAAGTTTGTTATATTTTCTCTAACAAATTATTTGAAGTCATGGTTTCCAATGGGGATATTGTTCCATGCAAATAAAAATTAAAAAATATAGAAGTGATTATTAGTGAGTACAACCTCAGGTCAAATATGTTTTCCTTTCCTTTGGGGGTTATGACATTGTGTTGGTAACTCAATGGCTTTGTACCTGGGGCCTAATAGTATGGGAATTTTTGAGCTACTAATGCAATTTACTAAACATAGGAATTAATACACTCTCCATGGAATGATCGTGGGTCTTACCCAACTCATTAGATCACATAAAATGGAAAACAATTTAAAGAAATCATCTCAATAGGTGGTGGCATGATTATTTTCACTACAAGTCTTGAATACCAATAATACAATACAACTATACTTGCATAACTGCAAGGGTTCCCACCCTAATACACCTATTATTATGTCATTGAGCATGTCCTAGGAAGCTTACTTTTGAAAATTCATCCCTATCGATACCCATATGTGCAAAATATTAAAATTGAAAAGATGGTGTAGGAGTTATTAGTAGCAAGGGTCATTCGATTGAGTGTTAGCACATATTCTTCCTTTGTAATTTTTATTATAATAAATATGAGTCTTTGTAATTAGTGGGGGAGTTTATGAGAACTCAACAAAATTACCATCAAGGAAAAATGTCACGTTCTCATCATTAATGAGTTGCTAAATGAACCCCATGGTGCTCGCTTCTCAAAGTTAGATCTTTGTTCAAGTTATCATCATATCAAATTGTGGGAAGAATATATTCCAAATATAGCATTCTTCACTCATGAAGGCTATTATAAATTCATCATCATTCAATTTGGTCTCACCAATGTGTCATCCACCTTTCAAATTCTCATGAATGCAATCTTTTAATTATTTCTATGTAAATTTATTTTGGTATTTTTCAATGATATTTTGATTTACACTCATACATGGGTGGAACATTTGTAAAATTTAGACTAGACACTACAACTCTTGGTAGATAATAAACTATGTTATAAACAATACAAATTTTCTTTTGGGATGTAGGAAGTGGAATACCTAGGCCATATAGTTTTAGGGGAAGCGATCAAAGTGGATTCTAAAAAGTTTACTGCCATACATGAATAGCCCACTTTCAAAAGTCTTCATGGATTCATAGGCCTCCATTGATATTATAAAAAAAATTATCTACAATTATAGAAATATTTCATTTCCTTTTATGACTATGTTGTAGAAGAACTCATTTCTATGGTCAAAACTTGTCAAACATGCCTTTTTTGTGATTCAAATAAGCTATGCTCTCTACTCTTGTGTTGGCTATGCCTAATTTCTCTAGACCATTTATTGTTGAAATTGATGCCTCCAAAAGTAAAATTAGTGAAGTGATTATGCAAGAAGGATGACCATTGGCCTTCACTAGTAAGGAACTATCAGACAAAACCCTAATAAAATCAACTTAAGAGAAGGAGATGATGGCAATATTACATGTTATCAACCAATGGATGCCTTATCATATTGGGTAATGTTTTCTCATAAAAATAGACTACCATAACCTTCAATACCTTCTTGAGTAGTGTATATATGCCCAAATAACAAAATAGGTTACCAAACTACTAGGGTATAACTATAAAATCATTTATAAGAAGGACAAGAAAAATGTAGTTGTCGATGCACTATCCTACCAATATGAGGATCAAGGGTATGCTATGTGTCACTCTATTCTACTTCCTCAATGGATCTGCCAACTTCAAGGAGAAGTGACCCAATATTCCACCTTGCAATCATTATTCAACAACTTCAAACTAATCCTAACTCTCACTCAAGATATACATTGGATGGAAAATATTTGTGATATTTGAGTCACCTTGTTATTCCTAAAAATTAGTCACTCTATGAGTCTATGTAGACACCAAAATCTAGCCACTTGTCTTCCATCCATAACTTCCTGCCACAATTATCCATTATTTATATATATTTAAATAATAATATTTTATATATTATATTTATATATTTAATAAATATATGTATATATGTATGAATTAATCCTAACCATCCATCATGATCTAATCTTAGCCATCCATCCACCTTAATCCATGCCACTTACCCCGCTTTAATATCCATCCTTCGTCATGTTTTAATCTTGACCACACAAATTGTATCGTTGAAACCCTAACATGCCCTAGGAAAGATTAAAAAGAGGAGTCATTTTGATGACTCAACCCCTAAGTTCTAAGTCTCCCTAAGTTCCAAGCCTTAAGTTTTTAAATTCTCTAAGTCATTTGGAGTTTCAAATCCCTCCAAGTTCTTGAGGTCCTAAGCATTCTGAAGCATCCTCGCCACTTCCATCCTTCATCGCTCTCTTTTGCATCTACCATATCCATTGCCTCCCACCTAGTAAATCAAATCTACTATGTAGCTTCTGCTTCACACCTCAAACACCCACCAGAGCCTTACAAGTGCCTCTAGGTGCTTTAGACCATCATCGAGCACCCCCAAAGTTTTGTGAGTGTCCATAAAAGTTTCTCAAGCACCCTTGGATATTTTTGGTCATCGTCGAGTGCCCATGAGCATTTCTCGTCCCTGATCTAAGACCCTACGGCCCTCAAGTTTTGCTATGGCACATCTGTGCACCCATCCTCTACAACCACAATGAAGATAGAAGCAACAAGTCAGCATAAACAAGGTAAAAGTTCATTTGCAAGTATTTTAGTATTTTCATATATGTTTACAGTTTATTTATGCAACTAGGTTTAGTGATTTCTTTTTTGAGGGTCTCACGTAGTGGAGCCCTCACATATATTATTAATCTTATTTTTTTTAACTGCGTGCAGATGTGAGAAGAATATTCATTGGTAGTTGTTTAAGTTGGAGTGGTCCTACATATGATAACAAAAAACCCACTCACTTTGTTGGGATCAAATACGAGTTTAAAGACACCACTGTTTATTGACCTAGATTTTTGAAGAACCCTAGATTTTTAATATTTGTATCAATATCAAATTATTTTGTAACATTGTATATTTAAGGGTCCCCCCCTTTATATCAATTCTCTCATTTGTGCAACATATTGTGTATTGATTTTAATTATCTATATTTGGTGTTTCGTTTTTGCATTCACAAATACAAGAAAAGCATGCTTCTCTAACTATAGGATATTTATAATTCTTAAATACATATGAACAAGCTAAATGCACATTTTAGTGGGTAGGGATGAAAAATATATCAATACCTTTATTACATAATGTGACACTTGACATGTTAAGGGTGAAACTATTCACACATTGGGCACACTCTAGCCTCTTCCTAATTTGGAGACCATTTGGAAAAATATTTCTATGGATTTTATTTAAGGGATCCTAAATTCTAGAGGGAAAATAATTATTCTTGTGGTAGTGGATAATCTCTCTAAACATGCTCTTTTTTGTCCTCTTACCCACCCTTATAAGGCCTCAACAAATTACCCAAATATTCTTTGATTCTAATTTTTGCCTTCATGGCATGCCTTAGTCCATTGTATTTGATCATGGCACCATATTCACTAGTCATTTTTTGTAGGAACTATTCAAGTTACATGACGCACAACTCAATATGAGCTTGGCATACCATCCCCAAACCAATGGGTAAACTAAAGTTGTCAATAAGTACTTGTAAACTTACCTCCATTTATTTGCATCTGAGAAACTAACTGATTGGGTCAAATGGATTCCTTTTCCTATTATTCCACCAAATTGACACCATATTTTGTCATATATTTTAGGTAGTTCCAAGGTCCATGGCACATAGTTTTATAATAACAAGCAAATCAACACCATTTTTTAGCATAGTTTGAGCATCAAAGATATGTTTTACCTATGCTTGTAGCCTTATAAGCAATCATCATTGAAACTCCATGGTAGTAAAAGGATAACACCGAAATTATATGGACCATATAAAGGGTTCCATCAAATTTCCCCCATGACCTATAGGTTATAATTATCATCTTCTTCCATGATAAATCTAGTTTCTATGTCGCATCTTTAAAGAAGATCCTTGGCAACCATATAGAGGTCCAATCCACTATCCTAATTATAGGAAGGCTCAATCATATTAGAACCCATGAATATTTTGGATTGGCGTACACGCACACTTTGCAATAGTACTCTCATTGATGTTCTAATACAATGGTATGGACTACATCCAAAATATGACACCTCGGAGTTGCTCCATAAAATATAGTAGCAATTTCCTCACCTCAAGCTTTGAGGACAAAGCTTCTTGAAGGTAAAGGGCATGTTAGAACCCTATCCTAACACAACCATTGTTATCTACTTCTCTAGTGTTGGTGTATGTTGCACCTTAGGTACCTAGTGTATATAGGCCCAACATGATGTAACCTTTATTGTTATTATAAGAAAGAATTAGTAGCTTGGGTGCCCTCTTTCTTATGGTACAACCCTTGAGCATTAGGGTTAGGGTAAATAAGATTCTATTTAAGGACATGGGTTTGGAGTAGAATGTATCTCATATTTTTTTAAATTGTATTGGAGCTCTACTTCGAAGGTGGTTGTCCCCTTGAAGAGGCCTAATATATATTTTTTTATTGATTAATATACATTTGTTGTATTTCCTATCAGTTATTTTATCAAGCAGTTATGTTATTGCATTTTCATGGTCATTTAGTTTATAAGCATTTTTATTAATTCATACATTGTAATTGTCGATATGCTTGTTTTTATCTGAAGGTTACTAAAAATATTCTCTAATGATCATATTACACACATCATAAAATTAATTTTAACTAAAATTTAATATTATCTACATGTCATCTAAACCAATATACATTATCATTAAATATCTATAACCAATGTAATACAATAATAGTTGTTATACCATATTCTAATTATCACCATATGATAAATCTAATTGATAGTTAAAGAGATTGATGAGAGTGCCAACAACATATAGAGATACCCTTATTTAAGGTAAAAATGATGATAGAATTGTGGAATCTAGATATAACTAAAGTTAAGAATAAACTACCAACATGGAAAGGTAGATGGTTATCATTAGCAAGAAGAGTAAAACCAAATAAATCAGTCTTACAAGCCATTCCAACATATTATGTCCTTGTATATTATGCCAAAATAAGTAGAAAAAAGTTTAATCTATATTATGAGATCATTTTTATGGTCAATATTACATGATACAAGGATATTTATGGATCAAGTTGTGTGATGATGAAACTAGAGGAGGTCTTGATTTAAGAGTACAAATGCAAACTTAGATCTAAGGGGAAAAGTAATGTGGAGATTGTACAAAGAGATTCAAATAAAATGGGTAACAATTCTTATCAGTACATTGATCCCAATGACCCAAGTAATATTTACTACTTCCTCATTTTTGTATGGTTCTACACTTTAGAACGGTTTTAAAAAAATAATTGATCTAGTGATTAAAGTTCTAATATGGGTGGTGGGAACTAGATAAATATATATATATATATTGATGGATACTTGGTGTGATAATAAACCACTCAATCTATATATAATTTTGAAATCATGGATGAGATTACTTCAAGAAAAATATGGTTATAGGTTTTTAAACATTATGTATAAGGATCAGGAAATAATATATAAATGGAAAAATTATTTTCTTATGAGTATACCATACATTGTTGTTAGGAGGCAGTTGAGCAAAAAGATAACAACTATGATTATTCCAAGGGGAGATAAGGATAAGTTTTTTTGAGAGTTCAATAACTTAGGAGAATACTGTGGGTGAATTTTGGCACCTCTTCACCCACTCTTTCTTTTTGGCAAGATGTTAGCTAGGCAGACTGCCCAATTTTGAAGCGTTAAAGGGGAAGACATAGAAATGGTAAGGTGAGAACTCAATATGGGTCATAAATACCTACCTTCATCATCAAAAAAAAATTGGGATGCCAAAACCCTCGGACAGATAAAGTGAACTATGTGCCAATGGTCACAAGTCCCAAGTTCCCATCCAAAATTTGGATGAAAATTTGGGAAAAGCAATATCAGAAGTCCAAACCAAATTTGTTGTCCGCATAAGAATATAGTGAGCAAAATATTGGGAGGTTGGTGCAGGAAAAGCCTACCCAAAAAAATCTCATCCGAAGTTGAGATCACCATGAAATAGGATGGAAGCTTTGAGGATCCCTAGGAGTAAGCATCGATGACCTCAAATGCCTGATGCAGATCATCGATGGGCGCAAAGTAGGATTTAAAAGTGCATAATTTTAGAGGTAATTAATCCCTTACCTATCTATGGCATGAATATATGGGGTAGATTGGAATTTAAGAGGCTATCAAATAATCAAAGGCCTAGATCCCTACAGAGACACCTGACTCCTTTCGAACGACTGTCATCCCTCTTGGGATAAAGCATCAACAGATTTCCTAATAATTTTAGTTTGATATTTTCCATCGAACACCATTAATGCTTAATTTCAAGTTCATTTTAAATTTTCTATAAATAGCGGAATGCTTGGCATTCCAAAGGATGGCTTTGTGGCCTTTACAATTCATATGTAATCCTCTGTTGCTTGTAAATAATAGTAACTCACTATTTGGTCTCTCAACTTATCTTTCTACCTTTGTGTGAATGTTTATTTGGGCGATGGTCATCTGAGTCTGCTTAATTCTGCTATCTAGATTTTATGGGTTTGATTGGGTGATTCTGGAATTCACATTCACCACTGGGCATTGGGGTTTATTTTTGCTAAATCAAATAGGGTAGGAGCACTCTAATTCAGCTACCTATATTTTATGCACTCTCCCAATGGTTCTGGAATTTACCCCTACATGTCGAGTCAAAGGAGAAGTGATAGACAAGGTGGGATGATCTGTTAGGTGGTTTGTTTTTGTTTGCACCTATGACATTGGAGAAGTGTGTCTTGATGTGGCCACATTCTATCCTTATTAGTTCTAGATATGACCTTATTTTTTTTCTTTCTCCTTATCTTTTCCTCTTTTCCCCTTTACGACATAGGTAGCTAGGACCTCAGGAGCCAGCCTTCTCCAAATATCAACTGACTCTACCCTGTTAAGATCCTACTATAAAATATACTAAACAACACATTCTCAACTCAAATAAACACACTCTCACACATTTGCTTGGAAATAAACTCATAGAAACATTATAACAATATTCAGAATTAAATGCAAATGATAACAAAAATTACTTAAAAGGAACAATCTCACAATAGATAGAATCACAGGCCTCTTCGAGGGGGCAACCTCCTTCAACACTTCATTAATTTGCAAAAATATGATTACATTGGTGCCTTTTCGGGTATTTAAAGAGTTTCCTTCCAAGGTTGGCTTACATGCATAATGCCACCCGAATTACATGCATAATGCCACCCGAATTACATGCATAGTGCCACTTTGAATTACATGCACAATGCCACTCGAATTACATGCCAAATGCCACATGAATTACATGCATAATGCCACTCGAATTACATGCACAAGGCCACCTTACCTAACCTATATACCATGTGTTACATAGAAAAGGGTGCCATTTGTCATAGGCACTACCTAAGCTAAAACTTAGAACATTACAAAATATTAATCATGGGTACTACCCACGTTCGCTAGGAATTATTACATCAAGGAAGTTATTACATTAAGGGTTAGGATGAGATCCTAACATGCCCTTCTCCTTGAAGAAGCTTTGTCCTCAAAGCTGAAAATGAGAAAACTGTTGCTGGAGTTGATGGAGAGACTCCCATGTAGCATCCTCAGGTTGAAGCCCATGCCACTGAACAAGGACCTCTATAATGGTACGGTTGCGCAGAGTGCGAGTTCGATGATCTAGCAGCTGCTCAGGTGCAAGTAATATGGAGCCTTCTTCATCCAATTTGGGGAGTGTTGATTGAACCTATACCTTTGTGCCCATAAATTTCTTGAGAAGGGAAACATGAAAAATAGGGTGGAGCTTGGAAGTGGGGGGAAGAGCCAATTTGTAAGCTTTAGGGCCAATCCGTTGTAGAACCTGATAAGGACCATAGAATTTTGGAGCGAGCTTCTAACACCTACGAAGTTGTAGGGAAGATTGTTTGTATGGCTGCAAGCGAAGGAAGACCATATCACCCACATCAAAAATGCACTCAGAATGATGCTGATCAGCTTGTTGGCACATCCGATTCTAGGCCATGTTCAAATTTTTCTTGAGTTGGTGGAGGACCTCGGTGTGTTGACTCAGAGCATTGTCAATGACCTGGACCTTGGAGCTGCCCGAAATGTAGGAGGAACGCGTGAGTGGAGGGCACCCGTAAACTGCCTCAAACAGTGTGATTTTGGTGGTGGTATGATAGGAAGTGTTGTACCACCATTCGGCCAAGGAAAGCCATTTTTCCCAATGAGTAGGATGATCGAATGCAAAGCAGCGAAGGTAGGTTTCCAAGCATTGATTAACAACCTCTGTTTGACCATCCATTTGCGAATGGTAGGCTGAACTCATTTTGAGCTAAGTCCCCTGCAACTTAAACAAATCTTGCCAAAAATTGCTAGTAAAGGTGGGATCATGATCAAATACAATGGAGGTTGGCATGCCATGAAGGCGAAATATGGAGTCAAGAAAAATTTGGGCAATAGTGGATGCTATGTAAGGATGGGTTAGGGCACAAAAGTGAGCATACTTTGAAAGGCGGTCCACTACCACAAAAATAATTGACTTACCTCCAAATTTAGGTAGCCCTTCTATGAATTCCATGGAGATGTCAGTCCACACCTGCTCTAGGATCAGCAATGGTTGAAGAGTGCCCAGAGAGCACACTGTTTCCCCTTTCATCCTTTGACATGTGTCGCAGTCAGCTACAAAAGAGAAAATGTCCTATTTCATACCTTTCCAAAAGAAGGTGCGCTTGAGTTGCTCATAAGTTTTTAGGAACCCTGAATGGCCAGCAGATGGAGTAGCATGTGATTCCTTCATGAGGAGCTCTTGAAGTGGGGACTTAGGAGGAAGAACCAGGCATTGATGGTAACGCATATCTTGGCCATCCCAACTATATCTTGGTGTAGACTCTGGATCATCCATAAGTGAAGCAACCAAGTCTTTCAAATATACATCTTGAAGTATTTCTTGATGTAAGGGCTTAATCCATTGGGGCAATGGTGCAGAAATGGCACACAACATACTAAGGGTCTCAAATTGGCAAGAGAGAGCATCCGCCATAATATTATCCTTTCCTTTTTTGTATGTGATGTCATAATCATAGCCCATGAGTTTTGATACCCACTTTTGTTGCTTGGGGGTGGCAACCCATTGTTCTAGAAAGTATTTTAGACTCTAGTGGTCAGTTTTGATGGATAAATGGTGCCCAATAAGGTAAGGTCACCAATGCAGGATTGCATGCAATATTGCCAACATTTCCTTGGCATAGGTGAATTTCCCTAAATTGTAATCAGATAGGGATTTGCTGGTGAAAGCCAAAGGGCATCCTTCTTGCATCAATACCACCCCAATACCACAACCAGAAGCATCACTTTCAATGACAAATTTTTTAGAGAAGTCTGGCATGGCTAAAACTGGAGTGGTGGTCATGGCATGCTTGAGTTCTAGGAATGCTTGCTCAGCCAACCCTGTCCAAGTAAAAGAATCCTTCTTCAACATGGAGGTGATGGGGGTGGCTATCTTTCCATAATTACAGACAAATTTATGATAATAGCCTATAAGCCCTAAAAATCCTCGAAGTCCCTTGAGAGTGCAAGGTTTCAGCCATTCTTGGACTACTTGGATCTTCTTAGGGTCAACCCTGACACCATCCTTTGAGATAATGTGTCCCAGATACTCCACTTTAGTCAAACCAAAGGAACACTTGAAACTTTTTGCAAACAGTTGATGGTTGGCCAATAGTTGTAGGGTTTGATCTACATGCTTGAGATGCTCTTCCCATGTGTGACTGTAAATCAAGATGTCATCAAAGAACACAAGGATGAACTTCCACAAAAAAAGGTGAAATATGTTGTTCATCAGTCTTTGAAATGTGGAAGGAGCATTTGTGATACCAAATGGCATTACCAAGAATTCATAATGACCTTCATGAGTGCAAAAAGCAGTTTTAGGAATATCTTCATCCCTGAGCCGGATCTGATGGTACCTAGAGCGAAGGTCTAGCTTGGTGAAGTACATGGTCCCATGTAATTCATCTAGTAATTCATCAACCACAGGGATAGAAAATTTATCCTTGAAAGTTATCTTGTTGAGTTCCCGGTAGTCAATACACAGTCGCCAGGAGCCATCCTTCTTGAGGACCAGTAAGACTGGTGCAAAGTAAGGACTAGTACTAGGCCGAATGATACCTGCATTGAGTAATTCCTATATAATTTTCTCAATCTCTGACTTCATGGCATGAGGGTACCTGTATGGTCTGATATTGGGAGGTGCACTATCCAGTAATAATGGAATGGCATGGTCGTGAGAGTGATGCGGTGGTAGTGTAGTTGGTTCCGTAAAGATGGCCTCATGTTTATGGAGAATCTGTTGCAGGTCTGATGGGGTTTCACCCATTTGAGAGGTGGATGGTTGGATGGATAATAGTTGTGCAATGACCCCACGTGATGATTTCTTTAGCAATTTCTCCATGCCATTTGAACTAATAATTTGAGGTATTCCTGTCGGGGAGCCCTTGATGATGTGTGTTTGTCCATTTTGGGAGAACTGCATCCAGAGTTTGGCAAAGTTCCAATTGATAGTGCCCAACGTACTCAACCATTGAGATCCCAAAAAAATATCACATCCACCCAACTGGAGGGTAAACATGTCCTGCTTGAGTTCATAGTGCCCTATCTTGATTTTAACATTGCGACATTTTCCTTTACAAGGTAAGGTTCCCCCATTGGCTACCATGACCTCAAAGGAATTACAAGTGTGGATATAGCAATTTTCCCATCGAGAAAATCTAGGGTCAATGAAGTTGTGCGTGCTTCTCGAATCCATAAGGATGGAAATACGTTGGCCCTTGAAAAATCCCATAACCTTCATGGTTTATGGAGTAGTAATGCCTGCAAGAGCATGGAATGTAATTGTTGTCTTAGGTTCTTGTTTCACTTCTTCTTGTGGAGAAGGTGTTTCTGGAGGGTCCTCATCCTCATCACTTTGGTCAGAGTTATCAGGTTCTTCAACATCTATCAAGAACAATTTTTTGTGTGCACACTTATGCCCTTTAAAAAAAAATTCATCATAATTGTAGCATAATCCTTGGGCATGACATGCATCCATCTCTTCTGTGGTTAGGCGCTTGGGTGCAGTAGGTTTATTATCAACTGGGTTTTGGGATCAAGAAGGAAATGAAGGTCTATTTTGAGGAAACTTTGATGGGCACATTTTGGTAGAGAGTTTAGATTTGGCCAAACGGGCCAAACTGATAGCTTCCATCATAGTTTGTGGTTTCAACATTCTTACTTTCGCTTGGAGTTCCCCCTTCAACCCACTGATATAACAACTCTAGAAGAACCCTTCATTCAATCCTCTTGTCTTATTGGCCAATTTTTCAAATTGAGCTTGGTATTCACGGACTAACCTTGTTTGTTGTAGTTTGGTCAAGGCCCCTGTAAAGTCCTCATACTCACTAGGACCAAATTGAGTGAGTAGTTGGGATTCAAAATTCTTCCAAGAGATATTTGGGTTGGCAATACGTAACCATTGAAACTAGTGTAGAGCCTCATATTCCAAGTTAAAGGAAGCCATCTGGACTCGATGAAATATGGGGACATTATGAAGTCTAAAGAATTGATCAACCCTACATAGCCACCCATCAACATCCTTCCCACTAAATTTGGGAAAGTCCAATTTGGGCATTTTAAAGGATGGATCATGGTCATGATTCCTTATAGAACCCTCAGCTTGGTGTTCTATTTTGGGTGGTCCTCTTTTTATTTTGTTGTCTACTTCTATCAGTGCTTCTTCTAAGCGGTTACTAGTGGCCTCATGCTCTAGGCAAAGACCTTGGACTTCTTCCCTTATGGAGTGAAAAGTCGAGTGCAAGTTCTCAATGGATTTTGTTAAGGATTCCAAGTGGTCTAGTTCTTTTTGATGTCCATGGGTACCCTAGGCCATTTTGAAACCTTTTGTGACCAGTTACTAAAAATAGAATTGAGTTTTTAGGACTTACTATTTTTAGTAAGTGCCCAAAAAAGTGCTTGGGTGTTATATATCAAAATGATCAGCTCGAAGAGGTGGTCACAATGAGCAATATCTCTCAACACTAATTTTTAGCACCCTTTTTTTTATCTCCTATTTTGTTGAGTCTAACGGTGTTTACAATTTTTGATTCTGAGCTACAAAGCAAAAGTTGGGTACTGGAGCACTATCTATAATTGGCCTCGTGTCATGCTCTCACTGGTTGGCCCAGTCCTGACAGTATCTCTAACACTACTGACCTCACTAGCCCCAAGATTCTCTGTATTTTGCAGGTGACTGTTATGACATTTTTGTTCTGACCCTGAAAATTATAAATTCTGACCTGACTGTGCTGACCTCTTTGACCTGACTGACTTGATTGTGACTGCCACTATAAATTTGATTGTTATTCTCCAGACTATCAACTTAAGTATCACCCTCATGGTCTATCCCAAATGCATGTACTTTCTATTATTTTTTTAGTAGAGGACTCCTTTCTCATATGCTCACTTTTGGGGATTTGAAATGCAGGTTTACGAATAGGGAGGTTTGGTTTTTTTTTATTTATTTATATTTTCATTTTTTATAGGTTGAAGTTTTAAAAAAACCAGGGAATGCTAGATAGAGGAGTATGTACCACCCATAGGCCCTCTATTATACCGACAATGATGAACAATAGTGCTCGGATCAATATTTCAGGCCACTACTCAAGGAGGATTCCACACATACCCTTAAGCACACTACTTGCCTCTATGACAATATGAGAGGGTAATCATCCAGGATGTTGTGTCCCATAGACTATGAGTAATACAATGTTGAAAAGCTTCCTAATGGCTAAAAGTTTGTTTAAACCTAGATGGTCTCTCGATATACCCGAAGATACGTGGGAGCTCAAGTTCGTGCGCGAGTTCTGTCTGATGCCTGGGTATTGGAGCTTGATCGCCCCTCACTTCACTAGACGCTTTATGGGCTATCTAGCTTAGCCAATGCACTGTATTTTTTTTTTTAATAAATAAAAACAAGAACGGAAAAAACACACAGAATTTATACCTAACAGGCAGATTGGATGGCAAGAATCATTGTAGTTGCAGTAGAACTTGGCCCTGGAAAGCGCTCTGATACCACTTGTTAATATCCTACTATAAAATATACTAAACAACACACTCTCAACTCAAATAAACACACTCTCACACATTTTCTTGGAAATAAACTCACAAAAACATTATAACAGTATTCAGAATTAAATGCATATGATAACAAAAATTACTTAAAAGGAACAATCTCACAATATATAGAATCACAGGCCTCTTCAAGGGGGAAACCTCCTTCAACACTTCATTAATTTGCAAAAATATGATTACATTGGTGCCTTTTCGGGTATTTAAAGAGTTTCCTTCCAAGGTTGGCTTACATGCAAAATGCCACCTGGATTACATGCATAATACCACTTGAATTACATGCATAGTGCCACTTTGAATTACATGCACAATGCCACTCGAATTACATGCATAATTCCACACGAATTACATGCACAATGCCACTCGAATTACATGCACAAGGCCACCTTACCTAACCTATCTACCATGTGTTACATAGAAAAGGGTGCCATTTTTCATAGGCACTACCTAAGCTAAAACTTAGAACATTACAAAATATTAATCATGGGTACTACCCACGTTCACTAGGAATTATTACATCAAGGAAGTTATTACATTAAGGGTTAGGATAAGATCCTAACATACCCATTCAGGGCAAGACGATCATTCAATGTTGTTTGAAAACCTCCAGGTGCACCTCCTGCTCCTCTTATGTCAATTTTTACACCAACCATTTTTGGCAACTCTATTGGGGAACTTTGAGTTTTCTTGTTTAATAAAACCAAAGTTTGGTGATTCTCTAGTTTATCTAGATCTTGGAAAATCACTTAACGACTATAACTATGTGACATCTCCACATCATGATATCGGTTGCCTTTTTGTCTTGAGATTTGCTATTTATTGAAGGACCCAGGGTTTTATGAGTAGCCTTGACCTTGCAATGATGATAATATGTTCATTTGGTGATTCCATATTAGTGATGTAATCCAGAGGTTGTAATGGACCAGTACTATAATGGCTAAGCCAAAATGTCCCAGTTAGAATAATATGGGTACCCTAAAAATCTTAGGTCCGCAAGAAATTCCCAAGGCTACTCTCAAAATGCTCCTCAGTTATGAGGGTACTGACGGTGTTGCATATGAACACTACCAGGATGTAGCATATCTATTTTTTATCCATGGAATTACTTCTAAAGATATGATGCTTATGCTCCTTGCTTCTTCTCTAAAAGGAAGAGCATTATCATGGTCAAGAACTCTGGATCATGGAAGCATCAATAAATGGATTGATCTCATAGAAGTATTTTATGCTTCTACAGATCCCTTCCTCCTACTCATGCAACTTGCATTCATCAAGCAAAATGACAGTGAATCCATGGTTGACTTCAATTTTTGCTTTACTATAACTTGGAGGAGGATACCCTATGAAGCTAAACCATCTACTACCCAAGCGTACATTTACTATGTTCATGCCTTTGAGCCTGATATAGGTCTTCTAGTGTAGAAATCAGGAGAGAGATGTTTTCCTCAGGTTTTTAAAGAAGAATCATGATTAGAGAATATATCAATTCAAGTGGGTAAACTCCCTAAAAAAAAATTTCAATGTCTTCTATCCATCACATCTTCTATTCATAATCTAGGGTTTGTAGCTTTCACGACATATCCCAACACAAAACAAGAGGTCAAAGTGAGGGAAATAAATAGGTACCCTAAGCCATGCAGCCAAAGTAGTTATTTGCCTTAAAAGGCAATATCATAGCTCATTGTTTCTCATGGGAGTAGCAATACAATGGCACACAAGCGTTGATCCCTAGATCATAAGATATGGAACCTACCCACCAACTCGAATGCAAATATGGGTTAGAATCAAGAAAAATTGCAATAGAAGAATCATGCCCTGATCACTTCTATTGCAACTATCCCTAGGTCTCACAACAGCCTATATACAAGGGGACTAATATCCCTCCCAAAAAGGATGAAGTATGGGTAACAATGTAAGTTGACCCATACAAGGTATGATTCTGGTATCCACTTTCAAAAGAGATGACAGCCCAAGCATGGGCTAAAATAATAAAGGTAGTTCTTACACAAGTAGTCTACCTTCAAAATATAGAGTTGCTCAAGCTGAAAGCAGCATTAGGATGGTAGGCCCAAATGTAGCATGAGGAGCGGCTAATATTTTGTATCATTTGGTTTGGATATTGCAGGTTCACTGGATAAATGGCAGAAGAGTCCCATGGAGCGGTGTATTGCCAATGCCACAATTTTATGTAAATAGGTTGGTAGATAAATAAAAGGTGTAGATCAAAAGGCCACATAGGTTGTTGACATCATCTTAGGGAATCCACTTCTAGAAAATATGATGGTTTCAGATGGCATCTTTTCCTTCAATGTTCTTTCCTCCCTTCTTTATCTTGTGACTTCGTAGCCCAATGGATAACTCTAATTTACAAGTTGATGTAACATGTACACCTTGGCTCGTATGGTAAAAGATATGCATTAAGATAAATCTTTAGAGTAAGTACATAACCCAAAAAAAATCACTCTATAAATGGATGTGTACGCACCCCTGATGATTCATTAAATCAGTTGGCTCCAGAGCATGAACCGAGGTTCCAAGATGTGTTCTGACAAATTGAGAAAATTCTTGCTAAATTGCATAAGAAAGAGATGTATTAGCATAGATAAATATCTCTGGAACTCTATCAATTCTTGAAAATACCCAGAGTAATTATAAAGCCTAAAAAAAATTACTCTATAAATGGCCTTGTGTGCACCCCTAATGATTCATTAAATCAATTGGCTCCAGAGCATGAATTGAGGTTCCAAGATGTGTTCTGACAAGCTGAGAAAATTCTTGTTGAATTGCATAAGAAATAGGGGTTGTATTGGCATAGATAAATGTCTCTGGCACTCTATCTATTCTTGAAAATACCTCGAGAGGTGTTCTTCAAGGCTACTCTCTCTTTTGTTTCCTTCTTGCACTACTTCTCTCTCTCCCCCTCCTTCCTTTTATTTTGATTCAACACTTCTCCCTCTATGCTTCTTTTTATCCTCTTGTGTCTTCCTTCTAATCTTGTTCTCCATTGTATACTACCTGATTGTACTCTTTATCTTCCCCTCTTTTCATCTGGTATCTTTCCCTTGGCTACCCCTATTCACATTTTATTCTTCCTATCCTAGTCTTCATACCTTCCCTTTTCTATCTTGCTTTGCAAAGGAAGAATGCTATCCGGGTTCGTATTTCTTGCAAGTGGAAATAACCTATGAGTCACCAAGAGTGTAGATGAATTTTGGCACCTCTTCACCCACTCTTTCTTATTTGCAAGATGTTAGCTAGGAATATTGCCCAATTTTGAAGCGTTAAAGGTGTGGACAGAGAAATGGGAATGTGAGCACTCAATCTGGGTCTAAAATACCCACCTTCATCGTTAGACGAAAGAATGGGATGCCAAAACCCCCAAACATAAAAATTAGACTATGGACCAATGGTCACGAGTCCCAAGTTCTCATCCAAAAGCTGGATGAAACTTTGGGAAAATCAATATCATAAGTCCAAACTAAATTTTCCATCTACATAAAAATACAATGAGCAGAAGACTAGGAGATTGGTGCAAGAAAATTTTAACCAAAAAAAGTTCATCCAAAGCTGATATCACCATGTGATAGGATGGAAGCTTCGAGGATCCCCAGGAGTAAGCATTGATGACCTCAACTTCCTGATGTAGATCATTGATGGGCACGAAGGAGGAGGATTTAAAAGTGCACAATTTCAAAGGTAATTATTCCCTTACCTATCTGTGGCACGAAGAGACGGGTTAGATTGGAATTTAAGAGGCTATTAAAATAATCAAAGGTCTATATCCCTACAGAGACACTCGACTCCTTCTGGATGATTTTCATCGCTCCTTGGATAGAGCATCAACAGATATCCCAATCATTTTAGTTTGATATTTTCCACTGAATGCAATTAATGTTTAATTTCAAATTTATTGTAAAATTTCTTATAAATAGTGGGATGCTTGGCATTCCAAAGGGTGGCTCTATGGCCTTTACAATTCATATGTAATCCTCTGTTGCTTGTAAATAATAGTAACTCACTGTTTGGTCTCTCAATCTATCTTTCATTATCTTTTTGCCTTTGTGTGAATGTTTATTTTTGTGATGGTCGTCTGAGTTGATCTGCTTAATTCTACTATCTAGATTTCATGGGTTTGACTGGGTGGTTCTATAATTTACCTTCACCACTGGGCATCAGGTTTTATTTTTGCTAAAGCCAATCAGGTGGGAGCTCTCTAATTTTGCTACCTAGATTTCATGCACCCTCCCATTGGTTCTATAATTCACCCCTGTATGTTGAGCCGAAGGAGAAGTGATAGACAAGATGGGCTGATCTGTTAGGTGGTTTCCTATTATTTACACCTACAACATTGGAGAAGTGTGTCTTGATGCATCCACATTCCATCCTTATCAGTTTTGGCTATAGCCTTATTTGTTTCCTTTCTCATTCCCTTTTTCTCATTTTCCCCTTTGCAACATAGGTAGCTGGGGCCTCAGGAGCCAGTCTTCTCGGGAGATTGACTGACTCTACCCCTCTAGGGTATGATGGCTATTCAATGCTGGTCAAAAACCTTCGGGTGCACCTCTCGCTTGTCCGGTGCTAGTTTTTGCACCAATAAATACACAACTAGAAGCAATGTTAGTGTAAAGCACCAACAAAATAGGAATACCACAAGAATATATAAATATATTTGGTATATTTTGAGCATTCCAAAAGTTAAAATGTTTGTATAGCTAGTAAGTCATAGGAAAAATTTATCCTAGGATAACCTAACAAAAAGGGATTTTTTATGACCCCTCACAATGTATTTTATGTAAAAAGGAAGAAGAAAGTATAGACCACCTCTTGGGACACTGCTCAATAGTCTAGGAACTATGGCAATGGATTCTTAATATGTTTGGTAAATGCATGGTGATGAATGCTAGGATTGAAGAATAGTTAAAGCAATTCCAGAGCACTTATAAAAGTGAGGCATTATAGATAATATGGGATATATCAAAAGATACAATACTTTGGACTATGTGGCTGGAAAGAAATAGAAGAATAATTAAAGGAAAGGAAGTAATTTAGAGGTATTGAAAAGGAATATTTCTTTAGCCATAGAGGATTCTAAACCAACCCTATCAACTCACCCAATCCCTAATATTGAAGCAAAGGGCCTTGGTAGATAAATTCAAGTTATTAAATGGAATTATGATGTTGGGTATAGGATAGAAAATAAGAAATGAAAATAATATAAAGTGGAAACCACTAGAAGTGGAGTTGGTCAAGTTAAAATTTTATGGAGCATCTAAATGAAATCCAAGACCAACAAGAGGAGGGGGAATAATTAGAAATAATGAGGGTGATATTTTATCACATTATGCTTTGAATACTAGTTTTAAGATAAATAATTAAGCTAAAGCTTGGGTAGCTTCAGAAGGGTTAAAAATATGCATATAAATGAATTGGAATAGAGTATGGATGGAAGGGAATTTATTAATAGCAATAAATGCAATTTTGAGGAAAGCAAAGGTTCCATGGAACATACAAGAGATCATTGTGAAAATACAAGGCCTTGCTACAAAGTTTGAAAAAAAGTAGTTTTATACATATGTTAAGGGAAGGGAACAAATGTGTAGATGGGCTAGCCAATAGAAGGGTTTTAATAGAGGATCATGAAGTTAAATTCTATTTTCCATGGTTAGAGGAAGTAGTAATTTTAGCTAAAGCTAACAAGAAAATGTTGATTGCTTGAATCAAATAATGATTAAAATTTACTTTAATATTTTTCATTGGTAATATTTGTTGTATTTTATAACATTAATATGTTTTCATATAAACTATTTATTATAATTCTTATGGTTGCACTTATGCTTCAAGAAGGAAAAATAGCAGTCCAAATATGGTAAAGTGGACTATAATAGCACAAAATTTGGAAAATATTACTCTATTAAAATACAAAGTGTAGACAGTAGAGGTGGATTTTTGGTATTGTGAAGGTTGCTACAATAAAATTTCAATAAGGATGCTAAATTCTAGAATATTTGTGATTGCAAAGAAAATGGAAGAAGATCCTGAAAATGAAAATCAAGAATTCAAAATTTTCATCAAAAAAATGTAAGTATCTAGCTATAGAAACTCAATTGAGATGAGAATTGGATTTGTTTATAACCTATCAAGATCTAAAGGAGAGAGTTATGATTTTTCAAAGGTGGGGGACCCAAGTACAACCCATTTTCTCCAACAAAAAAAAGAGACTAATGAGAGAGAGAGAGAGATTACCAAAGAAGAAGTAAAAAATGGGCATGACACAAAATGTCTCTCCCATATACTCATGTATCAATATATAATACATGATTAATGTTTTCTATATTTAAAATTAACACATAGCTTTGCTATAACTAAATCCTATTTGCATTTAATCCTAATATTAGTCAAATAAAGCTACATATTTAGACATTGAAAGTTTCTATTATAGGCATATGTGTGATTATCTAGTCCACATAGCCTTCTCAATTCCATCCCATTGGCCTTA
The DNA here is from genome assembly GCA_028583015.1 of Wollemia nobilis. Classification (NCBI taxonomy): domain Eukaryota; kingdom Viridiplantae; phylum Streptophyta; class Pinopsida; order Araucariales; family Araucariaceae; genus Wollemia; species Wollemia nobilis. The sequence goes on from JAQPPZ010000101.1 coordinate 3,072,647, forward strand.
ACACTATTACCTACTACTTACTAAAGCATTTATTAATACCTTTGCTTTTTGTACCTGTATAACTATCCCAGTACCATTTGATATCCATTCTTCAATATATCACTCATGAAGACTAGCAATAATGTTCTTGCAGCATAGTCAAATCATTGATCACATTTTTTTAGCATCTTGCTTTGTCACACTTAGTAGTTATATATTCTATGCCTTATTTTATATTATCACTCTATCATAACTTATCTACCTTCACTAGCTAACTTTATACTTATAGTAGTTAGGCTACTATCATATAATTCTAAGAAATTAGCCATATAAAAATGAATTTAACAAGTCTAGGAACAACATTAACAACAAAAGTTTATAAAAGTGATAAAATATGGTTGTCTCCAAGGTGGGCCGATTTGCTCAAGAGTCGATTTGCTCACAAGTGTCGACTAGATCCAAATTGATCTATTTGTAAAATGGATTGATTGGCTTATAGGAGTGATTTGCTAATAAAATGGAGTGATTCATTTGCTAATTGGAGTGAATCACTTGGCAACCAGTAAGGGTAAAATTAAAGGTGAAGATACCAAAAATAATATTTGGAAAGTGACTTTTTTATCTTCTAGTGGTGCACTAACTCATTTTGGAAGCCTTTGGAGGTGTATCATTTTTCTAAATATGCCCCCAAATATTTATTTTAATAGGAGTAGCAATTTCTCACCTTGGTAACTCAGGGGTAAACTCCCATTGTAAATAAGAGCTATATGACTTTCAATGTAAACATCTTTTGGCCATGAGAATTCAAAGCTACACTCTATAAAACCCATATTATGTTTTGATATTATGATATTATAATAAATTGACAAGTCCTTATACATTCCATTAGCAATACCACCCTCCTAGTTTGTTAAGTGCACAACAATTGTGGCATTGCCCTTTTAGCCCATCTTGTCATTCACTTATGAATTTCATATCTAATGAATGGGTGGACATTGATGTTATTTTAATTTTTATGTGGTGATTGATCACACACTTTCTCACTATGGTTTAAACTCATGTTTGTTTTGAATCACTCATATCCTATATCTTTCATGAATGATTATTTTTCACACTTTTCTTTTCTTGCAATTAGTGTAGGTTGGCATAGGAGTATTCTACAAGGATAGTAGGGACTTGACCTAGATCTAGAGGTTGGGAGAAGCCATCAACACTCCCTTCCAACTTTTTTGGAACTATAATTGGAGCACAAACACTAAATTAGAAGTTATGACAACTCACTAGTTCAACATGGTTTTTGGCATTCTTTGTGGGACCAACCTCATTCTTCCTCAAATATTTTCTAATCTAAATCAAATTCATTAATTTTTGTGTCAAATTTTCATACATCATGGATGAAATAATTAGCTTAATATTGAGAAAATTTTTAATTCTAGTTAATGGAAGAAATTTGCTTTGAATTTGGAACAATTAGCTCTATTTAAGCTAAGTGCCTAAAAATTTTATTATGTCAATTTTTTTGAGCAATTCGCTTTATTTTACAAGTGATTTATTCCAAATTTATTGCATTTTTATAAGTTGAATTCAAAGTGATTCGTTGAGGCTAGGGACTCAATTTTTCAATCCCAATATCAAATTAACCTTAAAATATTAGTATTTTTGTTGTGTTTGATTTTTGCAAGTACTCTGTGAATGACGACTCCAATAAGAACTCCAAAATTTTATTGTTTTCAAGAAGACGATGACATGAACAACATTAGAGCATAATAAAACTTTAAATTTGATCTTTAATATGCTTCTACCATGGAAAAAAAGTATTTAAAGCAGTTTATAAGCCATTTTTCCAAAAGATATAAATTAGTAAGTGATTTGCTAAATTTAGTGTGTAATTTTTTCCAAAAATAGTAAAATCTCACCAAGTTAGATCTGATAGGCAATTCTCTCTAAATTTAAGAAATATTCACTAGGAAAGACAATATTCTTCCTCCCTTCATCTTGGAATGGCAATTTTCTCTAGTTTTGAAGTGATTCGCTCTAACCAATTCACTTAGACCCTTTTCATCTCAAATTTTTCTAAGTTCAAATGTTATGAGCAAATCACCCAAATTTACAATCAAATAGCTTCGTAAGCAAAATTTTACTAAGTCTATTTCTAATAGAAAATTGCTTGAAATTACAAGTAAATCATTTGATTTTGCAAGTGAATTGCTCTACAAAAAAAGTTTTACTAAGTTAATTCCTATAATTGAATCACCTAAAATTGCAAGTGAATCGCTCCAGTTTGCAAGCAAATTTTTCCATGGGATAATTTTTAAGATTTTGTGAATTTTGATCCCAAATATTTTTCTACACAAGTATATGCACTGGAGAATCTATGATTATGTTTTATGGGATGGTAATTATTATGAACTTTAGCAAAATCAAGTGACCAATTCACTTCAAATAAAGGTTGCTTTTTATAACAAAATAATTGGGCTTTGGGTAACATTATGGTGAGTCAACCATGGGCTAATTCTTACATGATAATAAATATATCATGGTCTTAAAGTCCTCAAATACCTCAATGCCTATATATTTAGTAAGGCTAGTAATAAAATTTCTATAGAGCTCACAACCAAATATGCATCCTTTAGTGACTAATATAGCAACAAGGGGTGGAACCAAGTTACCAAGCTACGTAAAACCATTAATGGATTGAATATCTTGAATAAAAACCAGCATGTCCTCTAATATAGCAACCCATATAATAAATATTAAGTGTGCATATGTAGTATGGATAATCACCCCAACAACAAATTCCAATGTTGTGTGTGCAGTAAAATCATATTTCTTATTTGACCTAAACCCATCAATAAAAGGTGGCTCCACAACATAAACGGGTTCCCAAATAATAATAGAAAAATCAAGAGTTTCTAAATAACTTGTACCAACTCAAGGAAATTCTCATGATCCTTAAATAGATAAATAAATTAGATAATGAGATTGAAGAGCAAAGTTGGAGAATTCAACAAGAAAATGTTCAAGAACCTCAATGCTCAATTACTCAACAACAAGACCTATAATCCCTACTCATGAGAAATTTCTAAACTATAATGATTTCCTTTGATTTATAGCACTCCAATAGGAAAATATGTTGATGACTAATAAAATGCACAATGGCATGAGTAATATGAATATAAATTTCTAGTGTCCTACCTACAAAATACCACATAATTTGGCAAGTTATGCCATGAAAATCTAATTTGCTTAAGCAAGAAATAATAAGTATCAATCCAACCTATAGTAGTGTATAATGGTCCATTGCCACTAATCCAATAATGGCTAGTCAATACATGATAAACCATTTCATTATAAATAAGGTAACTACAACCCAATTCAATATGGTACATGTCTATGTAATGCCTAAAACACTTAAAATGAGTGGTTATTGCCTTCCTAATCCAAGTGCAATGGAAAGAAACTCTCTAAATTTTTCTTAGCTACTCTCTAGGAATAATACCCCCTTCAAATAAATTAGAAACCTAGGATGACAAGGGAAGCTTGTAGTAACAATAGGTCAATAGTTCGTATGGTGAAACTCCACCCTTCTATCAAGGGGCATATTTTTTATGATCTAAAGAAATATTTGAGGTTGAAAATGAAGATATTGAATACAAAGAAACAAAATTTGAAGAATATTATAAATCAATTGATCCTTCCTCAAATACAAAATCAAAGTCTATAGAAGAATTTGAAGTGTTTACTTTCCCCTGAAAGGAGAAGAGACTATGATGGGAGTAGAAATCAAGTCAAAATATTATGGATTTAGGTTCTCCTTTTAGGATCCCCTAACTATGGGGATGATAAAAGTAAATATCTAATAATATTATCAAGCATTTATGCTTTCCTTAAATGATGAATTGGAGCATATAAGAGAAATAGAAAGAGGGATTAGGCTATAATATGAAGAAGAAAATACTACAAAGTCCAAAGAATTAACATTTAAATCACCTTTCATGAATAAATTTTACTTCCTTGATGAGGAAATTTTAGAATAAAATTATCAAGTTCCTAAGACTCCATGGGAGGTCTAATTCATTGTGACACCTAAGGAACCTAAGATTGTTCAATACCATCTTTATATCTAAAATATCATCATGTATGATCCTCATAAATCATTAAAGGATGGTGAAATATTTGCTCTCCTATAATATGAGGTGTTTCATTTCTCTTTAGAGGAAGAAGATCCTATAGAAGAAGTGGAGGAGAGCCTGCAACTAAAACATGAGGTATTTTTGTTTGAGCCAGAATTGATACTGGAGGATGAGAATAAAATAGAGTAAGAAACTAATCTATAATATGAAACATACAATCTTGTTTTAAAGAAAGCTAATATTGTAGGGTTTAGAGAAATTTATTGGGCCCCATTTTGTAAAGAATATTCCTCTTTGATGATGAAAACCTAGAAGTAGATAATATTTAGCAAATAAAGAGGGATTAACCTACAACTCTTGAGATTATTCAAGTAATTTCAGATAATTGGACTATGTTGAATGATAAAGAAGCCATTTTTCTAGAAATGGGATGTTCCCTACAATCTTGGGGATTATAGCTAGGGTAAATTTTGTATCCCAATAATCTAATGATTTGAAGAATTACATTGGGATGGTTAAGGAAAAATAACAAAAAGATACATTGTTGTTGTGTGATGCTATGTTGCTTGATTCTTATAAAGGTGGTGGTCCAAATATTTGAAGATAATATTTTGGAAGAAAACATCCAAATTCCTAGGATTCCATGTGAGATTCAAATCACTAAGATGCCTAAAGCACTTGAGGTTACCAAATATCTTCTTTCATGTGTGATGCTTATAAATCAACAAAGGAAGGTGAAATATTTTCTCAAGTAGAACATGGGGTACTTTTATTAGAGCAAACATTGATACTAAAGGTTGAGGAAAAAATCCTAGAAGTATATATTATGTAACAAATAGACAATGATTCATCTATAACTTTTGAGATTGCTCAAGTGATTCCAGTTAAATGGGCTACATTGAGTAACCAAGAAGCTATGATTATAAAAATGGGATTTCTCCTACAATTTAGGAAAGTACAACTAGGGTAAAATTTGTACTCCAATAGTTTTATGCTTTGAAGGATGATATTGAGTTGGTTAGGGAACAACAATAAAAGGAACCATTATTGTTGAGTGATGTTGTGTTGCATGGGTGCATAAAGTTGATTGTCTAAATTGATAATTGTTATCAAATTCTATCATAAAATGGGGTAAAATATGGAAATGTTATCATAGTTGTAGAAATGCTAATGCACATCTATACTTCCCACCAATTCAAAATTAAAGGAAGGTATCATTTCTAAGATAATTAACATAAAGTGGCATTAGCTCAACCAGTTAGATTCCTCAATATTTAAGGAGGATACCAAGGTTCAAATCTTGCCAAGTGATACATGGATAATATACAAGCTTTGTTGTAATACTACTACATAGTGATGACGTAATACGGGTGGGGCCCATTTAAATCCCATATAACCAATTGATAAAAAAATATAATTAGCATCAAAAGGCAGATTAGGAGGGAATATAATAGAAAAGGTCGTTCTAACTTCCCATAGCATGACATTCACTTAGGATTCTAATTATTTTGGTGAAGAAACATATTATCTTTCAAAATATCCCCATGATGTTGTTAGAGTATATTACATTATTTAGGTACATGTCAATTTACCACCTTGGGTACATTGTTAGATTAGGAGTTTATCTTAGGTTACTTGAGGAAGAAGTAATAAATGCACAAGTGTCAATGTGCAATGATGTAAATGTACAAAGAGTCCACTTGTACATGAGTCATAGGAAAGGTAGTTAGGAAGAGTAAGGGCCAAGTAACTTATATTCTTATATATAGGCCCCATAGTGAATAGAATGGTGTGTGTGTGTGAATAAAGCAGAAGTGCTACTCACTATAGTGTAGTGAGTAGTATCCATTAGAGTTTTGGAGTGTTCATATCCTCCATTACTTTGCATTGTAATATTTTTGTAACTTTCCATTAATAGCATATTTTAGTCTTATTGCAGAATTCTATTATCTTACTTTTTTGCATATTTTACATCTTGTGATTGTTATCTCCCATATCATACATTATCAAAAGCTAAAAATGGTATCAAAGCTATGGTAGATCAGATAGGAATAGGGAGAGCCACAAGAGAGGTTGAGAGGAGAGAAGCAAATCTTAGTTCTAAAATTTTTGAGATTGTATTTGGCTAGAGTCTTTCCACAAAGTTGCAAAAAACTCGTGAAGACTAGGACTCAACATTCATTCCACTAGATTGACAAATCAACTAGTGAAGATTCATCACTTATCCGATTTAGAATCATCATATTCCTAATACTTTGTTGCATGAAAAAGGAGATTCAAAGAAGGTTAGGAAGAATATCATCTTCAAAATCAATCTAGCACTAGAAGCAACAAATGGAAGAAGAGGAGATTCTAGGAACCTGAGGGAAGTCTTATTGTAGACCTGCACATTGTAGAAGAAGAAAAGACCATAGTAGCCTTGTTGTTGATCCTAGAGACTCCAAAAAAGAGTCTAGAAAAAGATAGGATATTGGTGATCTCCATCGAAGATTGTAGATAGTAGATTGAAGAAATTATCCCAAAGAAGTTGAAGATACCCATAGAAGATCCCATTAAAAAACTCCCAATTCTAAAATATTGGAGGTTGGTGATCTCCATCAAAGCCTATAGATTGCAGAAGTGAAGGAGGACTAGCAAGGTCCTATTCTAGAGTCCAGAAGTAACAGGTTCTAGAGATATGAGAGATCTCATTGCCAACACTTCCATAGTAGAAGGTTGAATGAAAGGTCTCATTGAGAAGACCAAAGAAGCTGTAAGACTAAAGACCTTGGAGAGGTCTCAAGGAGAAAACAAAGGATAAGGCTTGGAGAGCCTTATTATAGAGTTCAAAGAAGCCATTAAAGGAGTTCCTAGAAGAACTCATTGGATAAATTCACTACCAAGGAGAAGCTCCTAATAGTGAAGGAATTGGGACAATTATCGCCATTCGACAACAAGCCCAAAGGAGAAGGATTTGATAAATTTGTCAAATTTTAGAGGAGACCAGTGAAGACCTCAAGACTTACATATTCTTGAGAAGAAGGCCCATATTGAAGTTAGAATTCGACAAGGAGGTTGAAGAAGAACTCAGATAGAAGAAGCCTACCAAATCTAAGAGATTTGGAGATTGCAGAGACAAAAAAAAACCCCCCAAACCAAAAAAAATTTCATAGCTAAGAAGGCATATTTCGGAGATAAGGGTTTGCTGAATCTACAAAAAAATACTAAAGATTTCATAGCTATGATTTACTACCATTCCAGATAGAAAATTGGTGAATCTATTCATCAAGATCTACATCATCTTCAAATATCATTAAAGGTAAGCAACTTAGGTGCAAAGGGTTCATTACTTGAACACTTATATTTAGTTCATTACTTAGCTTCATTAAGCACCTTATTAGAATCTAGAAGTTGCAAGGAGAAGGTTGCATTCTAAAGTCTTCAAGGGAAGTGTAGAAGATAGTTTATGTTAAGGGTTATTACCTACACATTAAAATAGGAGTTAGATACATTCTTCCTATTTATAGAAAATAAGACTACATTAAGCTGCAGATATTATAGAAGCATTTAAGAGTTCTTTAAGAGTTATCATTAGTGCATATTACAAGTTACTTTTAAGGAGTAATAAGGAGATTGCAGTTGCACTATATTAGTTTCTCTTAAAGCTTATTAGAAGTGCACTAAGTGTTACAATGAAGGTGAAAGTTAGTGCAAAGATTAATCTCTCTAGCATATTGGTTATATTATTATTAGCTTGGATTCATTGTTACTAAATTATCCAAGTGAAGGAATTAGATACTAGTGTTATCTAATAAAAAAGGTAACAATACATTGCTCTTAAAGAGTAGAGCAAGAAGTGACCATATCCAAGAAGCAAAGGAAAAGCTTCAGATCAATCTACATTAGTCCTCAAGCTATACAACGAGGAGCCATCATATCAAAGGAGAAAATAGCATCAAAATAAGACAAGGAACTTTGGTGCAAAATAAAGTTTATCATTAATATTACATTGGTGCACCATATACCTCCTAAAGAGGATAGAATATCAAGTGTCTCAAGACACTAACATAGCAGGGATTCAACATCTACTATTGGTAAATCAACGAAGGTAGAAGAAGAGCCAATCCAAGGTTCACAAGCATCAGGTTTTAGGTGTCTAGAAACACCATTCCAATCACCAAAGCAATACCCACTAACGACATCAACCTATAGCCACATTGGAAGCATTACAACCATTACAATCCTATTGCAAAGCAAGGTAGAATAGTAGCATGAGAAAGTATGCAAAAAAACCAAGTGAAGGAACAAAATACTACCTCAATAAAGCATCTAACAACCAACAAGGAAGAGAGCCATCGAAGCATCCAAGTGCATCAATCAAGTGATGCCATATCATCTGCCTAGAAGCTACATTGGATTCATAGTTGGAGCCAACATTGGAGAAAATCATCACTGGAATTGTAAGCTAGCATTCACTGGAAAAAATTTGGAGAAACGAAGTGAACAACTTGCATTCGATGGAGGAGATATAAGGCTAAAAGAAATATTGAAGAGTTTCACATGCAAGTTCCACTTGGCACGAAGAAGAGAAGCATTACATTCTTCTCACGAAGGAGCCCAACAAAGTAATAATACTCATGTTGGAGCATCAAATAGAAAAATAATCATTTGATTCCCAAATAAGAGTAACATACACCTTGGAGCATTAAAAGGAGTACAACAAGGAAGTAACATCTTGAGCATTGGAATATTGAAAGCAGAGACCATCATTACATCTTGAGCATTGAAACACAGGGTGTAACCTCTACAACCCAACCACCACATGTTTGAAGCATCAAGAAGGGAGTATAATACCTCAAGGTACTCCACATAGGGATATTACCCTATTAATAACTCAGGTGAAATATGCTCATAGTGAACAGCATGAATATCAAAGGAAGAGCACATGGTTGTCTACAACAAAGGTCTTTTGCACAATAAGGTCAAAGTAACGAAAGGAGTAGCATTGAATGAGAGTTGAAGAGCATTGAATGCTCATCTTCACCCAACCAACAGATATGTTGAAGTCTCAAGCAACACAAGCTACTCGAATATACGTAGAGATACATCAAGGAGGTGCAAAGCCATACATAGTTCCCAAAGATACCTCAAAGAAACATCAAAGATAAGTTGATATACACAAAGTCTCAAGCTACTTGAAGATACGTTGAGCCACAAGCAACACTACATACTATAGTGCTAAGGTAAATTTGATATTGCTTGCTTTAATTAAGGTAACGTTGGAGTTATAAGGTGATATAATCAAATTTACTATTGCATTGGAATAACCAGCATTAACCAAGCATTAGTAATTTATAAAGAAAATCTCATTTCAAAGTATTATAATTGAAGGATATTCTCATATTTGCAAATAACCAAGTAGGAGATATAAGGTTGTCAACCTTGGTAAACTCAAATATTAATTTGCAAATACAATTATCATTATTTTCTAATATTCCAAAAGTAGGGAGTTATAAGGCATACTACACCAAACTATAGATAATTGGAATTTAGAAAATTAAATAGAGAAGCAAATCTATTGCTTTCATATAGAGTTGGAATTAATTGGTAACACTTATCTCATACTCAAACTAAGGAGACAAAAATAAATCCAACTATAAGAACTTCATTAGAGCATACTTCATTAGGAGAGATAAGGTAAAATTGAAGGTTGATTATTCTCAAAACATTACAAGATCAACATAAAAGGTGAACTAATTATTGCTAAGCTTATTATCAAATTCTATAGCATATTCTAAATTACTTGGGAGATATAAGGAAACCTACATAACCTAAATCTAAGAAAGGTTTTATCAAATTAGTTCACATACTTTAAACTAGGGAGTCATAAGGTAGACTACTTAGAATACTCTATTCTCAAAATTCCTAAAGAACTAAAGGAGCACACTTCAAGATCTATCAAGAAGAAATATGGATGAAATATTAAGAAATGCATTTAATAATGAAGAACTATTCTATGAAGTGAAACTTTACTCCCAAAACCTAATAGATACTCTTGAAGGATACAAGTATCTATCTACTAGTGATAAAGAGAGATTCTTCTTATTCCTTAAAGAGGCAAAAGAGGGTAGATTTACAACATTAATTAGTTATCTTCATGAAGTCCTCTTTAGAGCATGGTGGAATACACAAAAAATAGTTATATTCACATTAGAGGAATGTTTAATGATCTATCTATCATTAATTATTTTTGTACTTGCTCAACACATGAAGCAAACTAGCAATACAAATCAATATTATTGTGATGATAGACTAACTTGTCATGAAACAGATATTCCACTAGTATCAATATAGAATCATAGGAGAAGGAGGAAGAGGAAGAAAAGGTATGCTAAGAGAGAACATAGCAAAGAAGATATAAATAGAGAAGAAACCACAAAGACTGAACCAGATGGACATATTCAAATTCAAGAACTGGAAGAACCTTCAGTCAAAGCTTTCTTTATCTTATATGAAGATACTAACTACTTGCTTGAACAAATTCTGGTAAGCAAAGAAGAAGAATACAATTTCTAGTACCAAGAGGAAGATCCATATTGAAGACTAAAGTCTTCAATACCCAAATAATGTAATACAAGGGGGTGTTAGAGTATATTACATTATTTAGGTACATGTCAATGTACCACCTTGGGTACATTGTTATATTAGGAGTTTATCTTAGGTTACTTGAGGAAGAAGTAATAAATGCACAAGTGTCAATGTGTAATGATGTAAATGTACAAGGAGTCCACTTGTACATGAGTCATAGGAAAGGTAGTTAGGAAGAGTAAGGGCCAAGTAACTTATCTTCTTATATATAGGCCCCATAGTGAATAGAATGGTGTGTGTGTGTGTGTGAGTAAAAGTGCTACTCACTACAATGTAGTGAGTAGTATCCATTAGAGTTTTGGAGTGTTCATATCCTCCATTACTTTACATTGTAATATTTTCACAACTTTCCATTAATAGCATATTTTAGTCTTATTGCAGAATTCCATTATCTTACTTTTTGCATATTTTACATCTTGTGATTGCTATCTCCCATATCATACATTATCAAAAGCTAATAGAGGCTCTAAATTGGGAATCCCCCTTGGAAAAGGCCCTCCATATACACCATTAATGTTATCTAATTTATTATGTTTATATAGGTGTTTGAAAATTCTAAGCTAGAACATTGGCATCGGAAGGTTGAATAATTATTTTCATAAGCCTTTGAATGGGACTATTTTCCATTTGTTTCTATAAATTCCCTCTTCTAATTTACCCTTCTTCCAAAAAAATAAGAAGATATATAAAGAAATATATAAAGAGAAAATTCCCATATCACTTAGGCTAAAATCTTGTAAGAGACACTCAAGTATCTATTTATTTTCATATCTTTCTTCCATTATTGGTTGAAGATATCTCTAATATTAGTGGTTTCTTTCACAAAGCTAATAAGATAATATTGTCAACCTATGAATAAAATGATAGAAAGGTAATGCCTAACATCCAAATTATTTTGGGATAGGTAGGAGTTTTCTTTTGATTTCATAGCCCAATGGATGAGGTAGGTTTTGGGATAGGCCTTGCTGACAAAGTAGTCACTAAATATCTATCAACACAAAGGTTGGTAAAAAAGACTCAGTCCCATAAGACCTTTAATAACTCAAATAAATGAAGGAGAAAATAATATAGAGAAATGATAGATAACCTTGAAGAGGACCCTGAAGGAGAATGTCTACAAAAAAGGAAAAGAGTGGCAAGAACGAAAGTTATTAATCTAGGAGTACAAGTTTCTTCCACCATATTTCCTACAACCATTTTCACTGTACTTTCATTCCCGTTTATTCTACTTACCTCTCTATATTCTCTCTCCTTATTTCTTCTACTCTCACTTCTCTAGTCCTCTTCTTTTTTTCATCCATACCATCTCAAATAAGTGTAGTCCTAGTCGTAGGGTCACCAATGGTTTATATATTCAAAATGTAGGGTCATTTCACACGTCATTTCAAATCCAATCTACTCTATCATCTTTCACACTATAACCAGTCATTTAATTTCCCTTTCTCTTATATTTTAGTTCACCACACATCACAAGTTTCATCATGTCACTCCAAGTGTTCTCATCTCAATCCCTCTCATCATCCATCACCACTCAGTCCACACCATCATCTATGTCCTTGTATCAATTTGGTATTTTCATCTTCATAGACCCAATATTCACTACAAGTGCAATGATGCTTCTCCATCCAATAGATTCAAAACTATTCAAGTTAATTCACACTATGAAGAAGCACCTTGATATTGATATCCATTAGTCATTTTTTCACTTAATTAAAAGGAACCCTTGAGAGGAAATATAGAGAATAAATATAATATGCCACACAAGGGGCAAGAAAGAAGGTTGATCAAGACAAAAATAGTAAAAAAATCTTAAGAATATGCTACATCCATGATCCAAAAATTCTAATTGATAAAAGGAAGAGGAGAGTTGTTATTCATCAAAGCATTTCCAATATTAAAAATAAAAGTCAAGATATCAGTGTTGGGACAAGTTGAGGTCCTTTGGAACCAAGTGTGCTAAGTAACACCTGATATTTCTCAGGTCAATTCCCTTTATGCTAAGGCACACCCCACATATCTCAATAAGTGCAAGAACTTGATTTTAAAATACAATCAGGCAAGTGAAAGGAGATCTAATATCCAAGGAACAATACACCAAAGAACTTCCCATCCAATTAATAGATGAATTAGATGGGTAGGTTAGATAAGAATATGATAATCACATAGCTGAAAGATATATCCCACAAGCAAGGGAGATCCCAACAATACAAGTTTCTTATGATGCTCACAGTCTAAAAATTGAATAATTGAGAAAGAATATGCAAGATTTGTAAATAAGGGAGGTACTTTCCTACCAAGAAAAACACCATAGATGTTGTCAACACCATTTATGAAGAAAACCAAATTGGAGGTGTCCATAAATAATGTTTTCTTATGCTTCAAATGATATAATTAAACCATAAATCCAACTAGGGAGGTCAAGATAGTAAAGAGGATCAATGGAAGAGCCTCGCATAGGAACAACATGAGAAGTTGATGTCAAATTCTAAAATGTGAATGATCAAGATGTACCATTACACACTAATTTTCAAGTAGTTTTTAATCTATGAACCCAAAGTTAAACAAAGGTGACCCATAATTTTATAATTTTACAATAGGGATTCCAATTTTAAATACTTTATACCCAATTATAAATATAATATCTAGGATCTCTCACCAATCAAGCTTAGTGCCCCATGAAGTCACCATAAATAAAATAGCTAGGCTACTACCTTCTAATTCCAAGGAATTAATTATTGAAAATGAAATTTGCAAACCCAGGAACAACATTGCAAAACAACAAAAGTTTACAAAATTGACAACATTTGGCTATCTTGAAGGTGGGATAATTTGATGAAGTGTTAATTCACTCAAGGGTTGATTTTCTCAAGTGTGAATTTTCTCAAGTGTCAGCATTCAAGTGTTGATTTACTCAAGTGCTGATTCACTCATAAGTGTTGATTGTCTATGAAGTGATCTGCTTGCAAAATGAACTAATTAGCTTGTAGGAGTGATTTACTCACAAATTTTAGTGATTTGTTAGCAAAGTGGATTGGTTCACTCACTAATTGGAGAAAATCACTTGACAACTAGCAAGGGTAAAACTAAATGTGTGAATCACAAGGAGAATATTTGGAAAGTGACTTTTTCTATCTTTTAGTGGTGCACTAACTCATTGTGGAAGCCTTCTTATTCAAGGACTGTTTAGAAGTATGTAACATTTTGAGGTGCATAAATTTGTGAAATATGACCCCAAATATTTACTTTTACTAGAAGTAATAATTTCTCACTCCAAAGTAACTCATGGGTAAACTCCAACTATAAATAGAAGCCATGTGATCCATTTTAAATATTTTATAGTTATGAGAACCCATAGCTACACATTGTGAAACCCACATTGTGCATTGACCTCATGAGATTGTAAGAACTTGACAAGTCCTTATGCATTCCATTAGTGGCATCGCCCTGTAGGTTAGCATAGAAGTATTCCATGAGGATTGTGGAAATCCAACTGGAATTCAAGGGTTGGGAAAGGCCATCAACACTCCCTTAAAAATTTTTTAAAATTGGAATCGGGATGCAAATACTAAATTAGAATTCAATATATTTTACCGGTTCTACAATACCATATCTTATACCCCAACAATGAGGATTATAATATTTTCACTTTGACATTATTGTTTGCATGAGCAAATTTGGGTCATAAGAAATAATATTAGAAACATCATACAAAGGTATAAGCTTAGAAAATATTATTCCTACAATCTTTGTATTGTATTTTTTATTCATTAATAATCCATGTTAAGTGAATTGGTTAGTGTGGTTGGACTCAAAACGATAGCACACCTTTTTGCCTAGTTTTTTTGTCCATATTGTTGCCCTAATTTTTTTCCTTACATATAGAGATTTTATATTCTTATTAATTGGACACTCTATTAAACCCAATACATCATTTGTTCATCCATTTGACATTTTGTTTCATCCAAGTTCCCTTTTTCTATTCAAACGATATCCTAAAACCTTAAACCACCTATTTACATCCATTTGTTTATTTTTTTTGGGATATCCTAGGTGAAGAATGATTACAATTGCCTTTATAGGAAAAGTACATATTTATGTTAGGAGTATTTCACACATAACTAAATATTTTATTTTGAATTTGTTTGTAATTAAACACTTTTGGATCCTATCAATTTTTCCCCATTTCAAGCTCGATGTACTATTGGCCTATACTCAATTTCTCTAAAGCACCACAAACACTACCAACATTTTGAATAACACCAATATGACCTTCCAATCCCACAAATTTGCCTACTGACATATATTCTCCAATGTAAATATCACTCTCCAAACCCCATAATATTTTTTATTTGCATATTTTCCAATTAATTCTACCATTGAAATCTATACCAAAATACTTGTATTATGTTACTTCTTCTAGGAGGCCCATTCAATTTGTAAGCTTAATTTTTTCATTTTCTTTTGAATGGTCACAACCACTACCTTGGTTTTGCTAGTATTTACTTGTAAGACAACTTCCTTGCAAAAGTATTTTAAGGCCTTTAAATTCTCTTAACATTTGTATTGTTCTTACAATAAAAAATGTGATCATCTATATATAAAATTAGCTTCACCACTAAATGCCTAGCTAGACATATTTCCCTCCACTCGCATTTAGCCATTCTTCTAACTTATCAATATGTAAGCCAAATAAAATTAGGGATAATAAACATCCTTCTTTAATTCTTGTGCTATTTCCAAAGCATTTGTTTTCAATGAGTTTACACGGGTTTTTATGAGGGATCCCAATCTCATCATACTAAGTGGGTTTTGAACCTAAGACCTCTAAAAGAGAGGACAAAGCCCTTACTAGTGCAGTAAGCTTACAACTTATTTTCAAAGCATTTTAAGAGACCTTGTGTTTTAATTTAGTTTGAACCTCTTTATATAGCCTATGGAATGTTTCACTATGCCTAGTTCTTTCATATAGGCATTGTGTCAAAGGAATTCTCAAAGTCAACAAAACAACAATATGTAAAAATATTTTATCTCATATATTTTTTGATCATATGTTTAATGTGATTCCATGATCTACTATTGAGTTTTCTGACCTAAATTTATTGTATGTTATCCCTCTTTCCTTGTTCTTCTACCCACTTACTAATTTTGTGCTCAATTATACTACCAAAAATTTGTACAAATAGAAGATTAACCATTATGGTTCAATAATTTGAAGGGTTGTCTATATCATCATTTTTGAAGAGGGTTATAGTTAATTTGTCATCAAATCTTTTCAAATTTTGTGTTGAAGGACACTATTAAAAAAATTTAGCATGTGATGCTTAGTTTTCTATTTACTATTTTACATATTCTGCTTATACTCCATGTACATATCAAGATTTACCTAATCCTAACTTCGTAATACTCTCTTTCACCTCCTTTAATGTGAATTTTTTTTTTTGCATTTTGTTTTCTAGAGAACAAGAGGTTGTACTTGGTTCCTCCACCCTTGAAAAGTCACAAATATCCTTTCGATCTTGATATTTTACAAATATATTCAATTCTCATCTCAATTGAGTTGTTATAGCTAGATACCTACATCATTTTTCATAAAATATTTGAATTCTTGATTTTAATTTTTTGGATATTCTTCAATTTTTTGTGTGAATAAAAATATTCTAGAATTCAACATCCTTCTTAACATTTTTCTATAACAACATTCATAATACAATAACTCCACCTCTACTATCTATGCATTACATCTTAGTAGAGTAATATTTCCAAAACATCGCACTATCATAGTTCGCTTTACTAGATCTTGATTGCTAGTTTCCTTCCTAAAGCATAAGTGCAACCACAAAATTGTAATAAATAGTTTATATAAAACACATTAATGTTATAAAATAAAACAAATATTACCAATGAAAAACATTAAAGTAAATCTTAATAATTATTTGATTCACACAATTAACATTTTCTTGCCAGCTTTGGCTAAACTTACTACTTCCTCTAACCATGAAAAATAGAATTTAATTTCATGATCCTTAATTAAAATCCCTCTATTGGATAACCTATCTACACAATTTTTTCCTTCCCTTAATGTATGTGTAAACCTGATTTCTTTAAAATCTATAGCAAGGTCTTAAATTTCCCCAATTATATCTTGTATGTTCCATGGAGCCTTTGCTTTCCTCAAAATTGTATTTATTACTATAAGTGAATCACCTTCCATCCATAATGAAATCTCTTCCAAGGTGGCAAGAGGATGTGAATATGAAAGATAAGATTATAAACAAGAGAATATTAATGGCAAGAGGAGATTTACAAAAAAGGAGATTACCAAAGGAGATCCAATTTTCTAGCATTATCATCACTGTCGTTGAGAAGAATTGCACTGCCATTGAAGTTGCTTCTTTTCAACATCAACAATAGTGTTGAACCCTTTGGAGGAGAGGCTTGGTAATGGATTAATGCAAAGCCATTATAGACATATGCATTCCTTTTTTATGTCAATTATATTACATTTAATTGTTTTGTTGGTGATAGCAAGGATTAGAGGAGTTTTAAAAAATTAAAAAATTAAAAACCCCATTTTTTTATCTTTCCAAAACTCTAGTTGCTTTTGGAATTAACTTTTGGATTGAGATCATAGAGTTACCAATTTTCATTAGAAATCGTGACATTGATACTTGAGAATAGTGGATGAAGTTTAAATCACTATATTTTGGTGAGATTTTTTGAAATTGCAAACTTTTTTATCTTTTAAAAGAGGAAGCTCATGACTGGTGGGATATTCTTACTAAGAAAAGGATTGCTAAGGAAAGAATTTTGACATGGGATGAAATGGAGCATGCATTATTGAGTTAGTGGAATCCTTATAAAAATATAACTAGTCTGAAGGTCACCATCAAAGGATATGAAGAAGAAATAAAAAGTCTTTAAAAGGAATTGAAAGAAATGAATAAAGAGGATATAATAAAAGGAATAAATATAGATGATAACATGCAATTTCATGGTTTTATTCAAAAAATATTAAGAAGCAAGGATCCAAAGAGAAGCAAGAAGCGGTTATGGTAAGGGAATAAGTTGAAGAACCATTAGAAAAATAAAAAGTTGGATTTATAGTAGCAGTAGCAATAGAGTCCATGGAAGAAGTAGCAACAAATTCTAAGGAAGCCTTGTCATAAGTGCATAATGATGCACTAAAAGAAATGTATAATAGAGAATATTGTGAAGAAGAATTTAAAATTTAAAAAAAAAAATGTTGAAAAATCAAAGAAAACAAAATGTCAGGTTAAGGTTGTAGCCACACCACCTGAGTGGCAACAACCTTGTAGGTATGGCTTAAGGCATCAACATTTTAGATCTACATGGAGTTAGAAAGGCATAAAGTATGGTAGTTTTTGGTAGAAAAAACATAATGTTTCTAGATTTCAAGGTGTGTGGCAGCATCAGGGAACAATAGGATCCACCGTTCGAAATATCAGAGTAAAGCAACAAAAGCATGAAGCCAACAAAGCATTTATGAATATTCAAGTGGCACAATTATAGTTTGATATCATCAAAGACCATCACTAATCAATATTTCACTTGGATGGATGGATGAACAAAATTGAAATTATCAAGAAAAATGATGTTGAATATTTATATAAAAAAAATTTGAAGATCCAAAAAATAAATATAAAAAATTCAATTTTTTTATGAAAAAATGTAGGTATATGGTTATAGCATCTCAATTGAGATTAGAATTGAAAAATTTTGTAAACTCTCAAACTTTATAGAATAGAGTTGTGATTTATCAAGGGTGGGGGACCCAAGTACAACCCCTCTTTCTCAAGAAAAAAAAATCACCTTCCATCCATACTTCGTTCCATTTTATTTGTTTGCATATTTTTAACCCTTTCAAAGCCGCCCAAGCTTCAGCTTCATTATTTATCTTAAATCCACTATTGAAAGTATAATTATACAAAATATTTCCTCTATATTTATAATTATTCCTTCTCCTTTTGGTCCTGGATTTCCTTTAGATGTTCCATCAAAATTCATTTTGACCAACTCCACATCTAGTGGTTTCCACTTTTGAACAAATTTATTGATGTAGTATGATATTATGATTTTTTTAATGGGTTACATGGGGTTGAAATAGTTCCACCAATATTACATCATTACCACATAGCGATTTTACAACAACATGGCAATTATGTGTATCTATTGGTAAGATTTGAAACTGGGTCTCCTCCTTGAAATTTTGAAAAATTAATCGATTGAGATAATGTAATTTGATATGATATCATGATTTATCATTATACAAGGATAATATATATATTTTAAAAGTAGAATGGTATCATATCATATGCAGAAATAACCTATTTATTATGGAGTATGCTCTAGAACCTCAAGAATAACCTACTGACCCCAGATATCTACAATTGCCCTTTATGTTTTAAAAAGTATCTTTTAATTTAATTTAATTTAAGATCCCTTTTAAAATAACATGGAGGGAAGACCTCTTAAAAATAAAAAATGGGTTGCAAAATTGCACATGTCTGAACCAACCTGGCTTTTTAAAAACAAAAATGTAGAATGTGAGGTTATTCCTCTTCCTTATGCGGTAATAAGACTTAAAAGATAATTGAAAGAATCAAATAATCTTGTTTGGTTTTTGTCCTTTGTTTTATATATTAATGAGTTGGGGTTGCACTTGATAGAACTTGAATTGAAGTGATGAGATTTTAAAGAGTGGCCTATTTAAAGCAAGATCAAGACCTAAGGAAAGAAAAGAGGTTCATGGGAGAGTTTGACCCTAGGTGAAATCAAGTCCCTGAACCACCAAGTTCTTCTTTAGGATTTTGGTATGAATGAGAACATAGCCATACCCAAGGGAAGGAGTAGCTTACCTTGGCTAGCCCCAGCATGAGGGAAGGCAAAGGCAACCCTACCCTTTATTCAAAAAATAGATCGATCCAGAATGGGAGTCAGAGGATATAGAATGGAAGTTAGGGGATTATAGTACCTTATTAATCAATAAATTTTCCTTAAAATTGTATTGGTAGAGAGTTGGTCAGATCTATTTATTATAATTTTCTAAAGGGCTTACCACCTCTCTATTTTCAAAGGATTTTTATTTTATATTGAAACCCCACCCACCTATTTGTTTCTATTATTCCTTGGAATGGAAAACCTTTTCTCTTAAAGTCCCACCACTAGAAAATAGTTGAAAAGAACCCTACTAGCATTGGTGCATGGAAATTATTCTTATCAAACATAGGTCAGTTTGAACATAGATCTATCGAGTTCCATGTATGCATAGTTTAGCATCTGTCATGGAATCTTTGTGAAGCCTTTTCAATTGGACAAAGGAAATGTGACACGAATCAAGTCGGTCTTATTACGTATAGAATCTATGCTGAAGCGGATGGAAGGGGAATCAAACAAGATTCTTTGTCATTCTAGTGCTCTATGAAATGAATTATATGGGTCCCACCCCTATTACATCATTAACCACATATTGGTATTTCAATATTGGCAATTATGCATGTTTTGCTTGGCAATATTTGAACATAGGTCTCCTCCTTTAAAGTTGAGGAATTTAAAAAAGTATGCTAATACCATTTTCTAATGATGATATGATTTATTAAAATACTACAATAATACTATTGTATATACAATTTGATAATAGGATGTTAAGTTTTTATTTTTTAATAAGATATGTGTGGCTTCTATTGGGGCCACTCCCATTATAATACAAAAAATATATATTGTTCTCATTACATTGCTATCATGTTAATTAACCCATATTCAACTTGTCTTTTTATCAAATATATTCTTCATTTACCTTTCTATCAAAATATATTTTTTATCTTCCTCAAATTACTATGTTTCTACAATCAACTCTTTGATATCATTTTTATTAAGAGATAAAATCTCACTCATCCAATTGCCTTCTAAAATTTGAATTTTGCCAAGATGAAAATCAACACTGCTAATGGCTAAAATACTTGTTGTGGTTTACATATATGCAAAAATTATGTCAAATAAATGTTACAAACCTTCTAATTAAAATAAGCACATCCACATAAATATTGCAATTAGATCAGTAATTCATGAAAGAACAAAATATTACAATACGAAATGTAAATGCAAAAATATATATTAATCTCTTAAATCACAATACATAATTATGGGCCTCTTCAAGGGGGCAACCTCCTTTAATACTTTGACTCAATATGCAAAAATATACATTCATTTATGCCCCCTTGTATTTTAAATATACACTTCATGCAACCATGATCTAATGCTCAAGAGTTGGATTACATGCAAAGTGCCACCCAAACAAGAATCTTCTACCAACAAATAGTTACATTATTTATAACGGTTACATGAAATAAAATCACTTATCTAGGAAAATTCAAGTGCCACATACCATTACAAAGTATTACAAAATAGCATAATAATAGGGTCTCTAAATGGAAAGTGGGTCATTACATAATAATGTTAGAATTACATAATAATGTTAGGATGGGGTCCTAACATGCCCTTCCCCTTTAAAAATTTGTGTTATCAAAGTTAGAGATGAGGAAAATACTATTGTAGCTACTAGAGAGACTCGCATGTGGCATTTTCTAGTTGCAGTCCATACCATTAAACAAGAACTTCAGTGATGACACGATTGTGAAGGATGCGCGATCTTTGGTCTAAAATTTATTCAAGATCAAGCATGATGGAATCTTCTTCATCCAACTCCAGTAAAGTAGATTGAACTTGTATCTTGTTGTCAAAAACCTCTTAAGAGAAGAAACATGAAGACTAGATGGAGTTTGGATGTAGCGAGAAGGTCCAATTTATAGGCTATTGAACCAATTTACTGTAATACTCGGTAGGGTCCATAGTATTTAGAAACTAGCTTTCGACATCTATAAATTTAGAGTGATGACTATTTGTAAGGTTGTAGGTAGATAAAAACCATATCCCCCACTTCAAAGCCATGCTTAAAATGGTGTTTATTAGCTTGTTGATGCATATGATTTTGATTCAATTCAAGATTCGACTTAAGTTGTCAAAAGATGGTGGCATGTTGGCTGAGAGTGGTGTATACAATGTGAACATTATAGATTCCTTGAATGTAGGATGAGGGTGTTGATGGAGGATGACCGTATACTACTTCAAAGGGTGTAACCTTGGTCATGGTGTGATATGAAGTATTATACCACCATTCAACCAAAGTAAACCACTTCATCCACTATGTAAGATGTTCATATGTAAAGCAACGAAGGTAGGTTTCCAATAATTTGTTAACAATTTCTATTTGGCCATAAGTCTTAGGATAATAGGTCAAACTCATTTTGATTTGAGTTCCCTACAACTTAAACAATTCCTACCAAAAATTACTAGTAAAGGTAGGGTCTTCGTATAACACAATAGATGTGGAAATTTTATGAGAAAGATTGAGTCTAAAAATATTTGGGCTACTATGAAGGTTGTGTATGGATTGGATAGGAACATAAATGAGCATACTTTTTGAGATAGTCCAATAACATCAGACTAACTAATTTTCCTCTCAACTTGGGTAACCCTTCAATAGAATCCATAGAAATATTTGCCCATACTTGTTTTGGAATAGGTAAGGGATGAAGGGTTCTAAGGAAACATAGTTTCTCCTTTCATTCTTTGACATGTGTCACATTTAGCCATAAAAGTTTGAATATCTAATGAGAGCATATTTGGCATGTATTTATGTAATAAAATATTTCATTCTTATGTCTAATTAATGATTATAATGTATTTATGTAAATTTATTGTTGTATATTTCTATAATTTATCAATAAAAGGATAAATGCAGTTTATCTTATAAATGTATTTATTTTATGTAAAATACACCTAAGATTTTGAGTAATTATGCAGGCAAGGTGTTGAGGAGTGTTCCACAAATGAATGATGCAGCTAGCGAAAGCCTTGGGATACACCTTAAATGCAAAGAGATAGGCTTAAGCACAAAGGATGTAGGAAGCCTAAGGTATGGTGACATATCAGTAGCAGAACACTGTTATAGAAGATGGTAGTTGAAGCATGTTATAGAAGATAGCTACTGAAGCATGTTACGAAAATAGCTATTGAAGTATGTTACAGGAGATAGCTATTGAAGTATGTCACCAAAGGATTTTTACCAGCAGTTACCGAAGGATGATTAAGTTCGTTAATTTATGTTGCTTGCCACATCATGTTCACATGGTAGCAAAATATTTCTAGTAAACATAGTATTTAATTTATCACATATTCTTCACATGAAATAGCGTGATTAATAAAGTTATTAATTATTTAATAAAGTTGTATAATCCAACTATTGTTAGGTTTATTAGATTTAGACGCAATATTATTGTGCCTTTTCCTAGAATAAAGGACATTTGGTTATATTGTATATCTTACAAAATGTCAAAGTTATTTTTTCTTTGTTAAGTTAGCTTACGTATTGCCACTTGGACCATTCAGGAGGTTTACCAAGTCCAAGTAGGAATAGGAATTGTATTAATTTAGATTATTCTAGTTAGTACATAGTTGTCGCATCATAAGTCCACAAAACTCCACATGGCAAAATATGTGGAAGAATTTATTCATATTTGTATAATTCATATTATATATTACATAGGATACCTTTGAAAATGTCCGGCTAGCTAATGGAAAAATAGCTAATGTCGAAATCTTGTCGAGATTTTCTGAAGAACTATGCCAGCATGTACTCTTGAATCACCAACAATAAAATTAGCACTTTATTCTTCGCAAATGGTAATTGTGTCATTTGTATTTACTATTTAATTTCATTTATGTAAGTGTAATTATATTTTCCTACATTCATAGAATAAAATCATGTTAGGAATAGTTATGCATTTTAGTCACTGAGATAAAGTAAACTAGGGGAGAAAGACTTACATTATCTTATAGGAGGTAGGGCCCACTCCTACAGCCAGTCCCTAAGCTCTCACCCCTACAATAGGTTAGAAATAGTTAATTAACCTAGAATATAAAATAAAGTAAGTTGCATTTTCATATAATATAAGGTCAGAATAGATAAATAAAACTAACTGCAGAAGGATCCTAAACAATAGTTAGGCTCACCAGTAAGATTAACTCATCAGTAGTCAGTTACTATTAGTTAAACTCAACAATAGTTAAACTCGTCAATAGCCAATTACTATTAGAAATTGCATTATGTTTTCATTCCTGCACAATCTAACTCTTATTTGCAAACACTTGAAACTAAAAGAAATCTAAACTAAGTTTAGCATTGATCCCTACAGTACAATCTATATTGGATTGTGATTCTTAAATCTAACATTGATTACCCTTGGATTGAAAAATTTAAATGTAAGCTATTACAGTCAATCATTTTGGCATCGTTGCCAGGGAGAATAGCATCGTAGTGGTTAATCAAAAAGTTGTTTGGTAGTGCAAAAAAAAAGGGACGCTCACTTGAATGTAGCAATGCATACAAGTCAGAGTGGCAAAAAGAAACTTACTTGTGTGTAGGAATGCATACGAGTTAAAGTGGCCAAGAGAAGCTTACTTGTATGTAGGAACGTGAGTCGCATCTAATTGTAGCAAAATATTAGGATTAGCGTAAAATTTTATTTCAAATTTTACTTTTCCTGCAATATTTCATTATGTTCCTAATATGCTAAAGTTGGTTGTATGAAGATTCATAGGAACGCGAGTCGCATCTAATTTTAGCAAAATATTAGGATTAGCATGAAATTTTATTTCAAATTTTACTTTTCCAACAAATATTTCATTATGTTCTTTATATGCTAAAGTTGGTTGTATGAAGATTCGTAGGAATGCGAGTCATCTAATTTTAGCAAAATATTAGGATTAGCGTGAAATTTTATTTCAAATTTTACTTTTCCTACAAATATTTCATTTTGTTCCTGATATGCTAAAGTTGGTTGTATAAATATTCGTAGGAATGTGAGTCGCATCTAATTTTAGCAAAATATTAGGATTAGCGTGAAATTTTATTTTAATTGTTCTCTGTTGTATTAAGGATGGTTTTAAACCCAATTGTTGTGATTTGTATCTAAATTTTATTGCAGTAGAATTAAAATAGAAAATCAAAACCAAAACCCAAACAAAAATAAAATCAGAGAGAAAAAAAGGGAAACAAAAATAAGTTTCTAGATGGTGGAAAACAGTCTAAATCAATCTGCACTTATAGACCTTAGAGAACTATTGATTAAACAAGTTAACCTTCTTTTTGGGTAAGGAAATAGGGTATCTAGTAAAGAGTGGAAAAGTTTGTATGAACACATTGACATTATTAAAGAAAGATCAGACGAACTGAAGGAAATCAAAAGGGTTAACATAGCTAAAACTCTAGGGACAAACCACCATTCATATTACCTAGATCTTAAAAGAAGTTGTGAATGTTGGCTTTGGGATAGAAGAGCAACAGTAAATCCAACCATTTAAGCTTGGAATCAATATTTTTAATACTCCCTCCTCTTTCATAGGTTCCTTGGAGACCTAGAAAAGAAATAAGTAGCCCTAGAATATAGCAAGAAATATCATAGGATACCTAGAGTTGTGCGCTTTAGGGAGTTGTGTCAAGACCTACGTTGTGAGTTACAATTTGGAGATCCTGACCCCATTCCAACTCAAGATTTTCTCATTTAATTTATTGACTTGGTGACAGACCATTTTAATTTTAAAGAGGAACACTTCATGACACTCGAACAACTTGATCCGATCAACGATATTCATAGACTATTCAAGGAAGATTAGGTGTATTGCAAAAACAAGAAACTTGAAAAAATCATGAATACCTAGAGACTCTAAAGGAAGATTCATAAAAATTGGTAACACAAAAGGAAACTTCCAAAGATACTTTAGTAGGTAGCCTATAATTTATAAGTGAGAAGAACTTGAAACAACAACATAAACCAAACAAGCTAAAATCCTAGAACAAGATCCTGATTCATACTTGTTACCTGAACCATAATTTGACAATCACATAGATCCTTCTTCTAAATTTACTGAAACCATACCTGATCCAATTCTTGAGATCTTATATTCAGCTATGGCTGACCAAGAAAGTGGGCAAGGAGAAGTAGACGAGAACCAAAGGGGGAATGAACAAAAATAAAATAGATATCATAGAAGAAATGGGCAGAGGAAGACATTTGCCTTCCCAATCTTATACATATATGGGACAACAAGAGAACCTAAGTCGGTATCTATCTTTGTATTACCCACATTCCATGGGAAACCACACGAAGATCCAAATGCTTTCCTCTTCGAATTTGAAGTAGTGTGTCAAGCTTACTTTTACACTACCAATGAACAAAAATTAATATTGTTTCCCTCTACCCTTAAATATGTAGCTTTAAGATGGTTCATGGGTCTAGGATAAAACGTTTGCAAACAATGGGATGGAGAACATGGAATAAAAGAGCTATTCCTTGAATGATACCAAGATTATTGTAGAGCCCACATAAATAAAAAAGAAGAGGAATCTTTGGAGGATTACCTTGAAATATTTCTATTTGTTGAGTCTAGAGTAAATATAGACCTTGATGAAGAAATCTTAAAAGAAATTTTTCTAAAAGTACTGAAGGAGGATGTCCTCAAGGTTTTAAATCTCATGGCAAAAGGATATATCCATCTTATGGTATTTTAAGATATTGTGAACCTTTGTAGAAACTATTCAAGAAACAAACCTCTAAGGAGTAACAAGTATACATCTACTGGAGAAGTGACGATAGTAGAAATTAGAAACATGTTGGAAGGATTAAAAACTGATTTCTCAAGTACCTTGACTACATCTCTGGATTTAATGGATAAAAAGCCAAAGGGACAAGATAGTGAAGAAATTTACTATCACAGGTGTAGGAAAAAGCATAATCCGAGGGAATGCCCTCTTAACATTACCAACATTTCCAATATTGCTACTTGTAAAATTTGTGATAAAGGTCACAAAACTAAAAACTGCAAATACATCTTCACTGTTAAAGCTGCCATAAAGGAACCTAAAGTTGAAGAGGTAGAAGATATTTATTTTTTAGCCCAAATACGGAAAGGTCCATTCAACGGACCATCAAATTGGTCAAATCCTAGTTATTCCAACTCGCAAAGGCCTAATAAATGGTCTAATGCACCAAAATGGGCAAACTGGAATTCTTATTCAAATAATCAAGATTGGAACATACCTCCATGGGTCCAATTTATGGTCAATACCTATGTAAATCCACCATAGAATCAAGGAATGCCCAAACAAAATAATTGGAATACTAGTAACTAGGTAGGATCTGGTTGGTATCAAAATTTGTCACAACAATAGAAATTTCAAAATAAATTTAGGGGACAAGCCCCTCAAAATTCACCTCAGAGTAGACTTCTTCCACCTCCAGTTAACAATAATAATCCTCCTAAGCAACCTCCTCTTCCAGCTCAACTGGTCTCTAACCCTAATAACAACAAGAACATTCAACAAGCCTATGAAACTAGTGAGACGTGTTCTATATATGTAGTGCCTTATCAACAAATTCAATTGAGATCAAGAAAAGTGTTGGAAAACAATGTAACTCTTACAGATCTTGAAAATCCCACTATGGATTTTTTGAAAAGGAGGATAACAATGAAAAGGAAATGGAAAATTCACCAAAAAACATTCCAACCAAACAACAAGAAATCCAATTTTCTCAAAGGAAGGAAGTAGAGGTACCTTTTCCTCAAATACTGGCAATACCAAAAAAACAACTTAAGCTAGCATTTAACTTCCTTCAGGAATTATAAAATGTTACTATCAAAATTCCTTTGTTACAAGCTATCAGGGATATACCCATCTATTCCAATATCATTAAAAATATGTGTATGAATTTCAGAAGGAAAAATAAGAATGAAGCACAAACTATTCAAGTCATTGGACAATTGTCTAAGATAATAATGAGAGGTAGGTTATTACCAAAGTACACAGATCCTAGAATACCTATACTCATGGTGCACATTGGTGACATAGCCTTGCAAAATATCTTGGTCGATTTAGGAACCACTATTAATATAATGACTAAAGAGACAACAAAATCTTTAGGGTTATAAAACTTGCAATTAACTTCTATTGTACTCCAACTTGTAGATAGGTCTATTGTTAAGCTAGAGGGAAAACTGGAAGACATTATAGTCTCTGTAAGTTCATGGGAATACCTTGTAGACTTTATAGTCTTACAACCTAAGAAAAAGTTAGGGGGACATCCCTTAATTTTAGGGTGCCCATGGCTTGCAACAACATATGCTTATATCGGTTTTAGAACAAGAAATATGACTATTTTCGATGGTAAAAATACTAAAGACCTTAGCCTATTCCCTGAATCAAAAATAGAAGATGAGTTCCCAAAACAATTGTGGTATAAATTCCCTCATTATTTTTATGAAATCCAAAACTTATCAATAAATGTTCTAAGCGATCAACTTCAACAAGAGGTCAAGGGACCATTACCATTCTTGTTAGGAAATCAAAGCAAGGACCCAAGTCAAGATAATGGTTTTTCATCTAAATCTACCACAACTATTAATGAAGCAAGCACAAGTCAGTCTCAACAAATGATACCATATAATTGTTACTTAAATGTTCTTGAACATGAGATAATGGTAATAGATGCAAACACAAAAAAATGCAAGCAAATAGATCTCACACTAGGAATGACCTTGAATATCAATGATGAACTCGCAAGCATACAAGAGTCACAAATAATAGATGTGCTTAAGGAATACAGATTGGAATTTGCATGAACTGTTGGTCACCAAATCTGCCTAGGAAAGGATCTGGGTAAGTGTATGCGCCCTAGACCTGGACCAACATTGAAAGGCCGAAGGGAAGAGATGCCCCTCGTGCCAATCTCCAGAGAAAGGCCGGCTCCTATGCTAATCTACTTTGGTGTTTTGAGATAAGGGATGCAGGAAAGAGATAAAAGGAGTTAGGGTTAGAGAAAGAAATAAAAAGGGGTAAGGGAAGAGAGATCGATGATTTAAGGTGGGAGAGAACAGGAAGCACGATCACTAACTGACAACTTGAATAGCAGCAAGGAACACCAAGAATAAATGAAAGAAATGCCACATTAACCTTCCTATGTATCCTCTGGGCGAGCTCACAGGGATTCTCCTTCTCCCTTTCATCAAAATTTAGGGTTCAGAGTAAAGACGATTAGGACAAGTGAATGTAACATAAACCACAACCCACCAGGCAACATAAAAGAAAACCAATATAGCGTTTTTCCTCTCCTATGTATCCTTCAGGCAAGTTTTAGGGTACAGTCCCCAATCGCACACCGGATTCAGATTTCAGAGTCTCAGTATACAAATGAAGAAAGACAAAAGAATCAAGCACAAAAGGCAGCATAAAAGAGAGAAATTGAGCCCAAAGCTCTTTAGTATTAATCGCAGGACATCAAGTTACAGCAGCTTTCTAGCAGATAGTTCCCCCCTTTTTTCATTACAATGCCTGGGTTTTTATAGAGGACCCGACCCTCTGAGTCATAATTACACAAGATGGAGGAGTACATCCTTGGAAGCTGAGAAGTTGGCCCTTCGTGGCTCTCGTGACTGAGCTTTCATATCCTTTGCCAAAACTAGCAGCTATGACCAGGTCAACCGGGGAAATACGCATTAATGAGCCGCCTGAGCATCCTCGGCTTCTGGGTGCAATGCTCGAGTGGCCGCCATGCTTGTCGGGCTCTCCTTCTAGGGATGATACTTCATTTCCAATTGCCAAAAATGAGCAGCGGTCTTATCGGGCACGTAAAAATGCATTTATGAGGCAATTCATTGCCTCGAGAAAATACCCGGCTTGGAACGCGTGCCTTTGAAGCGCTTCGCAAGATGTTCGTTTGCAACTTTGCTTCGCAATGGACTTGTGCCGAAGCAATAACCCCTCCTTGATTTGTACTTCACAAAATGGAGCTTCGCAAAACTGCTTCGGGGGGCGTGAGTGCCGAAGCATATTTCCTTCGCAAAATGGGCCTCTTCATTCTTCACTGCTTCACTGACAAAACTGCTTCACTGATGCCTTGGAAAAATGCTTCGATGCGATCTTCTTTCAAGACTACGGTTCGGGAAGATTTCGGCTGAAGTGCATCCTTGCCTTCAAAATATGTTGCATTCTTAGGCATCACTACTTCGGGTGAAAGTACTTCGCATGAAAGTTGGCCGAAGTAGATGCTTCGCAATGACTTTCGGCGAAGTAGAAATGGTTCGCTGGCGCTAGGGGCCGAAGTGGATGCTTCGGCGGCTTTTTGGTGAAGTTTTTTAGTGTTGCGCTCCTTCAAATCCCGCTTCACAAAACTTTTTCCTGAAGTAACCTTTTGAAATGCTTCGGGTGCGAAGTAGTTTCATTCTTCTTCATTTGTATTTTACTTCGGCTACACCGCTTCACAAAAATCTTGCCCGAAGTAGCTACTGGAAATGCTTCGGGCCCGAAGTAGTTTTCTTGCCTTAGCCAATTTGGACCGTGGTCTGGACTTTCCTTCTTCGATGAAGTTGTTATTTTGAATGCCGCTTCGCACAACTTTCTCCCGAAGTAATGGTTCGGAGCATTTCGGGCCCGAAGTTCTTTTAATCGCTTCCCTTGTCATTCTTCTTCGGCAACACTACTTCGCAAAATTTTTTCCCGAAGTAGTGCTGGAAATGCCTCGGGTGCGAAGCTCTTCTCATTTTCTTTCGGTGAAGCTCTTTTCTCTAGCTTTTTCGGTAGCGAAGCTCTTTCTTTTTCATTTTATGTACAAGGGGGTGGCAGGGAAAGCCAAAATTGCTGCAACTTACAAATATTTCCAAAAAAACAACCAAAGAAATACTTTACAACAAAGAACACTGTACAAAGTTTTAATTTTCTACCCCATTGTGAAATGTGACAAAATTGTCAACATTCTTGGTGGCTCACGGGGCAACGAGCTCGTCTCGGTGGGAGAACCCTCAGCTTTGATCCATTGGGCCAGAGTCATCTCCAGATCCTTCTCCACCTTCTCCCTCTGGGAGCGCCTCCATAGTTGGTTCTCCTTCTTCTTCTACTTCTTCTTCTTCTTCTTCTTCTTCTTCTTCTTCTTCGGCATGGCTTCCTCGGGAGTAGATTCCTATGGCGGCGATGGGGCAAGACGCTCATGGATTTTCCTCATAGTTCGGCGGACCTGAGACCAGGCACTCTTCGAGAAAGGCTCAAGATCTTGCAGAGCCTTGATTAAAATGTGAAACCGATCAATTTTCCCGATATCGACGTGTTGGGCCCTAGCATACAGGTCGTTCAGGCAGGCCATGATCTTGTAGTATCTTAAAAGGTAATCTATGATCTGCATTTCTATTATTGGTTCCGCCCATCCATCTATCTCTGAGATGTCGCTTTCAAACTGAAGCCATGTCGGCTTGATCTCTTCTTTGGTCAGGAGATTCCCATCATCATTTGTGAAGCTCGGGAAGCCCATGGAAGAGAGATCCTAAAAATAGCCCATTGATGTGCGTTGCTCATTCTCGAACACGTCCAGGAGGTCCTTCACCTTCTATGTTTTTTGCACCTTAGAGAAGAAAGCATGAACTGTGGCCCGAGCTGTAGACCAATCCCTAGCTATCCGACTCATCGTAGGGACCTACAAGTCTTGATATTTGGCGCTTTGGACATCGAAAGCTAATTTGAGCCGGCTTCTAGCTTTCTGAGTGATCTGATCAATGATTGGCCCTCCTTCGGCAGTGGCATTCCGGGCTTCCATGATATAGGCCAAAATTGAAAGGGCACTGGATGCCCGAGACCTAAAATTTTTGAGCAAGTGCAAGCGAATCTCCTTGATTCTTCCCCTATCAAACAACTCTAGATTTGCCTTATCGAACAACTACTGCTATGTCTACAAGATTTTGCTTTCAAGTTCCTTGGCCTTCAGCTCATTTTTGGCCTGTATTTGCGTTTGGTGCTCAGTTGAACACTGCAGTTGTAGTATTTGTTGTTTGAGGGTGTGCGTTTCATTTTTCAATAGCTTACACTGCTCCTCTGAATCCTCCATCTTGGAGCGAATTCTAGCTAGCTCCTCCTCCAGCTTGATGTTAGCACTTTTTGCTTTGAACCTGCATTGATTAGCGATGTTTGCGTGCACTCGAAAAGTCTCGATCCCGACATGCATAGACACGGACTCATTGTCTATGTTTAAGTGCTCCAGGTCCTTGGTCTTCTCCTGATAGTCGTAATCTGTTGGAGTCATTTCATCCAGAGGCTTCTGGACCTTAGGGACCTTCTTTACCTTGTGCAGCTTTCCAGCCTTCAAATCGAAGACAACACATTTTTCAGTCTGGGCCAGAGAGCGCCCCTTCTTCTTCCTCGCTTCTTTTAGCATTTTTTCTATATTTTGCCGAGCTAGGAGTAGTTTCTCGGCTAGAGGGCATTCCTTGATTAAAGACATCTCTGATTCAAATGAGGTTGGATCTCCAACCAAAGGGGTGAACAAATACAAAGAATGAATGGGGGATGCCTCACCAGCAGGTTCGGTGATAGGTGTACTAGGAGTCCCAGGGAGTGCAACAATGCCATGCGAGGCAGGTGAATGAGGAACAGGGTTTGGCGAAATGGTGGCGATAGACTTGTCCCGGCCTGGTGACTCAAGTGGAGTGGGGCTAATGGGATCAGTGGCAAGAGGCAACGCGTGAGGAGGCGACTGACCTTGAGAGGGAAGGGTAGACTGGTGAGAAACTTTGGCCAGGACTATAGTGGACATGTGAGAGACCGAGGTAAAGGGTGGAGACTGCGTACCTGCATGCCCTTCTGGCAAAGCGGTCGTGGTGACTTCTTGAGTAATAGGGTCCTGCTCCTTTTGGGTTTCGGCATCCCCGACCTCCACAACTTCTATTTTGGGATCTCCCTCTTGTTGGAGGAGTTCCTCCACATCAATGACGTCCAAGTCTGGGACCGTCTCAGCACTTGGTGGCCCCATATCTCCGACATTTGCTTCGGTCGGGTCTGATGCAGGTGGTTCGGTAGGAGCACTTGCGAGCTTCGTGCGAGGTCACTTTGGGTGGCTAGGAGGCACTTGAATTTGCTCTTGCCTTTTTCTTTTCTTCCTCTCCAATGGCTGCTCTGCCTCTTCGACGCTTGTGTCGTGGCTCTCTGATGGTCCCTGTGGTAGTGCCACTGGTGAAGCCTCGGCTTCTTCCTCTTCTTTCGAGGTATCTTCCGCTCCTTTTGGGCTTTCGCCCGATCCTGGGGTAGCTGGAGGAACAAAGTCCGCAAAGGATATAGACTTCCAAGTTTTAGCATTGGCTTCATAAAGAATTGCGAAGTCCTTATCTGCTGCCAAGAGTCCATAAGAATTCATTTTTTGGCGATGGACTCTCATTATCCACCATTCCCTTAACTTTTCTTCACTCCAATCCTTCAATTCTTCCTTCAAATCATCCTTTGCCTTTTTCCAAAAGGTGGAGCTTGGAGTTGGGAGGGGGTACTGGTCAGGATCAAACTCGAGCTCCATGGGGTAGAACTCATGCCAGGGAGGCAATGTCCTCATTTTCTCCAAATGCCATTCCAGATCCTTCCCATTAGGATTATTCCTTTGTTCCACAATTTTAGGGTGGGGGCAGATGTGGAAATTCTTGAATTTTAAATGATCCCTCATTACTCCCAAGGGATCATAGAGCCATTGCTGAGGAATCTGTAGTAGACCAAAATTGGCAAGCTTTTCTTCCAAGAAAATGTTTTGCTTTAAGGCAAATACTTCAATCGCTCCCATCCTGAAAGGGAAGTCACAAGTATGAGCCCATTTCCGACCATGGCCATAGACGGCGTTGGTTGTGTCACTCTGTCGAGCGACCTCCAATACAAATTGGTACTCGAAAGGGAAAAAAGGGAGCAGGAAGGGTTTTCCTATAAAGCCGAATAGGCGAATCACCAGTCCCTACGTCAATTGAAAAACATCCCCCTTCTTTTCCTGCACTACTCTATCTCTCAGACTGAGGGGGACCCGAGGGCAAGAACCCTTCAACAAATGCATAGCGGGTCCCAAAAATTGTTGGTTAAAAGAATAATAGGACTCTGTCCTCAATAGGAGGGGAGTCCACTGGTATACTGGCAGAGGATTTCCATCCTCGCCACTTGGAGAAATGGCGATATGGGGGAATCGCTTGTGTACTTGGTAGAAAAACAACCAGACAAGGAAAGAACAAGGTGCGAAGTACTGGCCTGTCACCGAATTCTTCATACTGGTGAGCCGTGTATGCAAGGTTCGGGCCACCCATTCTGCCCAATCAAAGAAAACTGGGTTGGTACTTGGTCTCGAAGCATCAGGGGCATAGAATTCCCCTCTTGAAATACATTCGGCCAAAGACACCTGCCAGGGTTGCACCGAAGCATCTGTCGACAGGCCTGCCACCCATGCAATGATGGAGAAAATATCGGTGCTCTTGAACGCCACCAAGGGTAGAGGCATTTGGGGCAGCTTGTTCGAAGGGAGCCCACTTTTGAGATTCTCACATAGGAATTTCAGTATGTAGCTGTTGGAGGTAAACCTCTCCATCTGTTCACTTAGAATGACGTTGCGAACGGAATAGCCCTTGGGTGGACCTTGCAGTGGCGCGAAGGCTGCTTGCACATCTTCCTTTAGAATGGAAAACAATTTATGACCTGAAGCGTCTAACACTTGCCTGGATGCAGGTTGGTAGTTCTGCGCGATAGCACAGATTAACTCTGGATAGTGGTGAGCTGGCAAGGTCAAAAACCAATAAATTTGAGAATAATAGGCAGCAACCCTCTTATTCTCTGGGGTGAGTCTGCTCACCATAAAATCAATAGTGCATCGGAGGTCGGACACACCCTTAGAGAGCTCCGTGTCTCTGATTTTCTCCCACCCATCTATTGGTGGTTCTACGAGCTGCTCTTCCTCGAAATCATCTCCTTCTACTATCAGCTGCTTTTCAGGGCGAGGGGTGGGATTTATCTTCTTTGGAGTATGCCTTTTCTCTTCCTTGCCCTTCTTTTTTTTTTTTCAGGGCCTGCAACTTCGGGTTTTCCCTCCCTTCTCTTTGGAATTCTTCTTCCCCATGATGGCGACTGAGTCCTTGATACAGAGGCTTGATGTGAAGGACTTAGATGCAAAGGGCAAGAGAATTGTAGAATAACTGAAGGCTCTTAGTCTAGCTCGAACTGATGGATAAATAACCTCCTTCTTGCTAGGACTTCGCGTTTTATAACCTAAAAAGGCAACCACCTGAATTTATGGCACCTACTAAAATTAAATTTACACTTTGGACGGAGGAGGTTACCGTATCCTTTAATTGGTTCTTCATCGACGTGGTATGCAGGGCCACATGCTTTGATGATTACGCTTTGTATTGGAGAAGCAACTTGCTGCCACCTCGTACTTGGGCGCGGGATTTTTCTTTCTAACCAAATCACCTCGGGATGTGCCCCACCACTTTTGCCTTAAATTCACCTACTTCAAACACTTTTCATGGTTGTTGGTTGCACGTTCTTCGAGGCACATTTTAAATTCTCCCATCTCGCGCTTTGTTGGTTCGGTGAAGTTGAAAACAACATTGAAAATGCTTCACGGTGAACCTTTGATGCGGGCTACTTTTTGACACTTCGGGCCCGAAGTACTCCTCCTTCACCGTGCTTTACAAGGACCACCTACCGAAGCTTGTGTTCTTGAAAACTGCTTCGCAAAAGCCCCTTTTAAAATCTACTTCGCAAAACTTCTGCCCGAAGTAGCTGCTAGAAATGCTTCGGGTGCGAAGCTCTTTTCGTGCCTTTGTTTGAACTTTGGTTCGGCCCTTTTGAGGGTAAAGTGCTTCGCAGCGAACCTCCTTGCAACTGCTACTTCGCATTTAAAATCCCCGAAGGAGATTTTGGAGTGTAGTTCTTGGCTTTTGCATCTCGGAACAGGACGTATATACACAAATGAAAACAAATATATACAAAAGTACATATACACACATTTTTTTTCATTTTTTTTTTACAAGAGTTTTACCTCAGCGATGAAAAGTCTTCAGATGAAGACCATTGACAGAGATCGGCAAAACCTGGCCATCTGCATCTTTGAGGATGAAAGAGTTAGCCGAGTTCACCTTCACAATTTCGAACGGCCCATCCCAGAAGGCGTCCAGCTTGTCATGATTTCCAGGCTTGGCTTTCTAGGAATCCCACTTCCATACCAGGTCTCCCACTTTGAACGTGCGATCGGATGATTTTTTCTTGAACCAATCTTGGGTGACCTGAGCATGCTTAGCGAAGTTCTGGTAGGCTTCCTCGTGATCTTCCTCTAGCTGCAACAACTGAGCTAATCTACTTTCCATTGGACTAACTCCATCCTTTTCTAGCAGCTGCAATGCAGGGATCTCTATATGGGTAGGTAAGATGGCCTCCTTACCGTAGACCAGGGCATAGGGTGAAGTCTTGATTGACTTCTTGACTGAAATTCGATCGGCCCACAAGGCCCGATCTAGAAGAAGATGCCAAGTCCTTTTGTTTGTCTCTATAAGCTTTCTCAACACCCTCAACAAGGTCTTGTTGGTGGATTCTGCCAATCCATTGCCCTGTGGATAGTAGTTGGAGGAGACTTTATGATATATCCCATGTTTGTAGAAGAAATCATTGATTTTGGCACCTAAAAAATTGGGGCCATTGTCCATAATAATTGCTTCGGGAATGCCAAACCTGGTGATCAAACCCTCTAGGAAAGCGATTACAGTCTCTTGGTCCGCATGCTTCGTAGGGATCACTTCGGCCCACCTGGTAAAGTAGTCAGTTGCAGTCAGAATGAACTTATGTCCCATGGAGGAGTTCGACGATACGACCCCTATGAAATCCAACCCCCATTGTTGAAAGGGCGATTCAACTTGTATCGGTCGGAGAGGCATCGAAGCATTTATGCTTTGGCCGGTGAACTTCTGACACTGCTCACATCGACGACAGACTGTGAAGGCATCAGCGAAGAGTGTGGGCCAATAATAACCTGCCTTGATTATCTTTAGTGTCATTGTTCTTCCCATGAAGTGACCTCCAGATAATCCTGAATGGAATTCTCCTAGGACCTTTCTTTTATCATCATCTTTTATGCACTTGAGAAGAACGCCATCAATGTTTCTAAAAAATAGACCTTCGAGGCGCAAAGTATATCGGGAGGACCGCATCCTAAAATGTCTTCGCTGTGAAGCGTTCAGATGCGAAGGACATCTGCCGGTGTTGAAGTACTTGATTATCTCACTGACCCAGTCCTGCTCATCCTCTTCTTGGTTTATGAAGCATCCTTCGACTGGTGAATCATCCCATTTAGATTCTGTTGCTTCGACCGCTGCGCTCTTCACCAGTTCTTGACACAATGCACGATCGCGAACCAGTTTTGTGGGCTTGATCTCAATGTCAAATTCCTGTATCTTGTTCACCCAACCGGCTCTCTTGCTTCCCAATTCTCCTTGGATGATGAAATTGCGCACGTCGGGGTGAATGACAAAGACCGTAACCCAAATTTGGGAGATGAACTGCTTGAACTTCCTTAGAGACTTCATTACTGCATGCACCTGACGTTCTATAAAATTGTATCTCTCTTCATGGGGATTGATCACCTGGCTCAAAAATGCGATGGGACGCTCTTCACCGTCTTCCCCCTTTTGCGTCAGGACCGTAGCATAGCTTTCGGGCTCCCCTATGGCATACAGGATAAAATCCCGATCGTAGTCAGGGTTGATCAAGACCGGTGCCTGAGCGATTCGAGCCTTAATCTCTTCGAATGCCTCCTTCCTTTCTTTCGACCAGATGAATTTGGTGCCCTTCTTTAAAAGTTTGGACATCGGCTTGATGACTTGGGTGAAATCGGGGACAAACTTCCTCACGAAGTTGATCTGGCCGAAGAAATATTGAAGTCCTTTCTTGTCTGTTGGGAGTGGGAGCTTCGTTAGAGCCTCGGCTCTATCGGGATCTACAGCGAGGCCCTTTTCTGATATTGCATGTCCCAACAATTTTCCTTCGCTGACTATGAAAATGGACTTCTTTGGATTGATTGAGATGCCAAACTCTCGACATTTTTCAAAAATTTGTTGTAGGTGTACAGGGTGATCCTCCCTTCTTCGGGAGAAAATAGTCATGTCATCTAGATAGATGATGATTACCTTATTCAGAAGCTCACCAAAAGCTAGGTCCATAGCCCTCTGGAAAGTGGCACCAGCATTCGAAAGGCCAAATGGCATTCGTTGGTAAGCAAATGTTCCCCACTTGGTGGTGAACGTTGTTTTATGTTGGTCTTCGTTCCTGACCCAGATCTGATTGTACCCTGAGAAACCATCGAGCAGGGAGAAGCATTGAGCCCCAGCCACCGAGTGCAAGATCTGATCGATTTGCGAGAGAGGATAGTGGTCCTTGAGAGAAGCCTGGTTCAGGTTGCGAAAGTCCATGCATAACCGTATATCTCCATTCTTTTTTTGATGGGGACTAGGTTCGCTACCCAAGAAGAATGCTTGATGGGATAAATGATCTTCGCCTCGAGCATCTTCAGGAGTTTGGCCTTCATCAGGACCTCGATCTTCGGGTTAACCGGCCTTTGCTTTTGTCGGAAGGGTTTGACCCCCTCTTGTAATTCAATTGTATGTTGGATCAGCTGTCGATTGTATCCCCTGAGGTCTTGATAAGACCAAGCAATTATGTCGGGATACTTCTTGCATAGAGTCTGGATCTGTTCTATTTCTTTCGAAGTGCAATCGGTTCCAAATTTTATTGCTTTTCTAGGTTCAAGCTCTAAATCTTGATACTGCTTTTCATTGACCTTAATCATGTGAGAAAGTGCTCGATCATTCTGATCAAAGAGGCTTTCAAGGGTGATCAGTCCCTTGGGAACATGGTTATTCTTCAATTGGACCAGCCCTTCATATTCTTCTTCATCGAGGCTTCTGTCTTCTATTGTGGTGGTTTCTTGAATCATGAAATTTACAATCTGCTCGTCATTGTCAAAGACTTGCCAATGTAGGTCTCTGTCCGGGACAGAGGGTCTATAGATCATTCTCACAGCTTTGGGCTTGTGCACCATGTCTTCTATGGGAGAGTACTTGGCTGCGATGGATGCTAGAACATCAGCATGTCGATTCTTTTCTCATGGGATAAATTGTAGATTGAGAGACTCGAACTGGTCACATAGGTCCCATACCCTATTGCGGTATGACTTTAGATAATGCTTCTTTGAACTGCACCTGTTTGTGACCTGGTTGCAGACCAGCTCAGAATCTCTGAATATTTGGAGGTGCTTTATGCCTAACTTGTCGGCTTTCTTGAGTCCTAGGCATAATGCTTCATATTCAGCTGCATTGTTGGTGCAGCTCCATGTCAACCGGTAGCAATACTCCTTTTTCTCTTCGGATGGTGAGACTAGAAGAATCCCTACCCCAGCACCATTTTTACATTGGGCACCATCGAAGAACAACTTCCATAGTCCTTCTTGGGCACTTGTTCTATTCTCTGGTTGGGCACGTTTCTCAGGCTTGGCGATCGCATAACATCCCATCTCGATTTCCACCATGGCATTAAAGTCTGCCAATGAGAACTCATCTTCATAACTTAGTTGCGCAAGAGCTTCCCCGACCAAGTCCACCTGCTCTATTTCCTCCACTATTGCGTTCACTGGATCGCTGCTCTCTTCTTCGGACATCTTCTGCACAAGGAAGGAAGAAGGTTTTTCATTGTAGATCTTCACCTTCTTTCCTTTGAATGGAATCTCTAGATGAGAGTAATCCATAGACAGATATCCACCCAGCTTTGCTATGAATTCCCTTGACAAACACATGCTGAAGTATGGCTCTAGGTCGACGACTACTACCTCTTGTATGACCATGATTTGAGGCATCTTATGTAGTCGAATAGGAATGTCTTTGATCACTCCTATAGTCTTCACTGGGGTACCATCCAACTGGAGTACGCCTTGGCTGCTTCGCATATATTCCATCCCTATTTCTTCGTAGACTACTTTCGGCATGACTGTTGTCGTGGCCCCAAAGTCGATCATACAGTTATGTACGATATACCCTTCCATCTGTAGAGATAGGTAGAATGGAGGTGGTCTATTCTTCCCCATAATGGATGTGGATAGGGTCTACACAAGAGCAAGTGGTGCTACCTTTTTTGCTTTAGTCATCTTCAATGATTCTTGCAGCAAGTCCACTTGTCCAGGTAGTTGGAGTGCATCGTACAAGCTGATCTTGGCTGGAATCCTCTTTAACTCCTCTACAATGTTGTACGTCAGGGAACTGAGCACCTCGGGTTCCTTCCTCGGCTCATATCTGGTGCGATACTATTCTGTAGCTTCAACTCTTTGTCGCTTAGTCAGTGAAGGAAACTTGAGCTTTTCCCTAGCCTGCTCTTTGGTTTCTGCTTGAGGTGGTTCGATAGAGGCCTTTTGAGCTTCTTCTTTGCTTGATGCAGGTGGAGGAGCTTCGTTCGGGGCCAAAGAAGATGATTGTCCCTTCTCGGGTTGAGCGTGCACTTTCAAGGGAGCCATCTGAGTAGCATCCACTTCTATCACCTTCTTTCCTCCTCTGGTAAGCACTGCAACCAGCTCTTCTTCGCCAATCGCCAGGTTCTGACTCATTTGCCTGATGACGTTGACTTGACCACCATGACTACTACTCGCCAGCGTTTGTACATAGTGTTGGTGCAGCATGTAGGTATTCTCTTCATGTGGATCATTGCACGTAGAGCACCAATACACATAATCGAAAGTGCTCGGGGCTTCATCAATCGTAGCGTTTCTCGTCGAAGCCTTCCCCTGCTGGACTGCTTGATCTTTGGTAAGCGCAGGTGTAGGATAAGACCTTCTTGGTAGAAATTCTTGTTGTGCTTGCTTCTTCTTCACAATGGTCATGTCATTGGACAAGCGTCTGAACTATGGAGTTCAGAGACTGCATCTCTTGCAGGATTTTAGCTTGCATATCATCGACTTTTGGAACGAGTGGCAATGAAGCCATCGTCGGTACTGGAGGCAGGGTAGGGGGTTGAAATGGTGCTGGTAGTATAGGGAATGCCAAAGTGACAGTAGGCTATGAAGTTGGAAATGTGGGAAAATGAATTTGTGGAGCGGCAATTTGAGACACAATAGGATTTGGGTTCCAAGACGAGATCGAGAGTGCAGGGGTTGCAGAGATTTGTGAAGCGGCTGCACTCACATACTAGGATTGAGGGAATTCGAGGAGTATAGGCATCGACATTCTTTGGGGAAGCTTACCCACAGCTATCAAATCTATTTCTACCTTCTTGGCTAACCCATATAATTCGGGAAAAGTATTGATGTTAGAATATCTTACCATGATACTGATATCAGGGTTGAAAGCCCGAAGGAAATAATATGTTGTAGCTTCGTCGGTTGGCCGAAGTCCAACTGGTACTCTCTGCCAGGTTTGAGCGAACCTAACATTGAAGTCTACGATCTCTTCTTGTGGATGTCTCTGGATTGAAGTGAATTGATGTAGGAGAGAAGTAGGATCGGAGGACTCATTGAAGTTTCCCATCAACTGTCCGGCCAACTGGTCCCATCCCGTAATAGTACCGGGTGGTAAAGATCTATACCAGTAGAGGAGTTTTCCTCTAAGGGAAAGAACCAGAAGCTTTACCATAACTTGCTCCTCTGCGATGTCGTGGATTGCTGCCAGAGAGATTATGTCCTGGATGTGCTCTAGAGCAGTCTTCCCAGTTCCATCGAACATTGGGATCTTCTTTACAACAGCGGGTGGCACTTGCCCTTGTCCCGCTAGATTTAGTGGTGACAAAGAATCCCATGACGGGAACCACCTGGGCGGCGGTTGTTGCTGCATTTGTTGTTGTTGTTGTTGTTGTTGTTGTTGTGCCATACTTGCTCCCAGATTTTGAGAAACAGGAGTCCCCGAAGCTCCTCCTTGATTGCTAATAGGATGACTAATAGGAATGGAGGCACTAGGATGCTTCGGTGAGTTGGGAGGATTGGGAGGAAAACTAGATGTTGTGCTATCAAAAGTCAGGCCTTGTTCGTCAACACAGCCTCTTGCGAGGATGTTCCACGTAACAGTGATTCGGGGGTGACCAACCTTGATCGCTCCCCAAAGGCATCAATATCTAGCTCAAAGAACTCGGTTTCCTCTCCTCTATTCTTAACTCTCCATCTCGTTTGCATGAAGGCACAGACTTTGGTACTGGTATTTTCGACTTAAAGATTCTTGGGAAAACAGAGTCGCCAGATGCTAAGAGTCTTTCGGTAATGAGAGCATCGGTTCTCACTACCACTAGTCAGGTGAGACTGATCGGGTCACACCGGGAACTGGTTAGAACTATTGGCCCCGATGTAGACGGGTTTGAGATTTGCGCTTAAAATATGGGACCTTGGTCCCACCGGGTGTGCCAAAACTGTTGGTCACCAAATCTGCCTAGGAAAGGATCTGGGTAAGTGTATGCGCCCTAGACCTGGACCAACATTGAAAGGCCGAAGGGAAGAGATGCCCCTCATGCCAATATCCGGAGAAAGGTCGGCTCCTATGCTAATCTACTTTGGTGTTTTGAGATAAGGGATGCAGGAAAGAGATAAAAGGAGTTAGGGTTAGAGAAAGAAATAAAAAGGGGTAAGGGAAGAGAGATCGGTGATTTAAGGTGGGAGAGAACAGGAAGCACGATCACTAACTGACAACTTGAATAGCAACAAGGAACACCAAGAATAAATGAAAGAAATGCCACATTAACCTTCCTATGTATCCTCTAGGCGAGCTCACAGGGATTCTCCTTCTCCCTTTCATCAAAATTCAAGGTTCAGAGTAAAGACGATTAGGACAAGTGAATGTAATAGAAACCACAACCCACCAGGCAACATAAAAGAAAACCAATATAGCATTTTTCCTCTCCTATGTATCCTTCAGGCGAGTTTTAGGGTACAGTCCCCAATCGCACATCGGATTCAGAGTTCAGAGTCTCAGTATACAAATGAAGAAAGACAAAAGAATCAAGCATAGAAGGCAGCATAAAAGAGAGAAATTGAGCCCAAAGCTCTTTAGTATTAATCGCAGGACATCAAGTTACAGTAGCTTTCTAGCAGATAGTTCCCCCCCTTTTTTCATTACAATGCCTGGGTTTTTATAGAGGACCCGGCCCTCTGAGTCATTATTACATAGGATGGCGAAGTACATCCTAGGAAACTGAGAAGTTGGCCCTTCGTGGCTCTCGTGACTGAGCTTTCATATCCTTTGCCAAAATTAACAGTTGTGACCGGGTCAACCAGGGAAATATGCATTAATGAGCCATCTGAGCATCCTCGGCTTTTGGGTGCAGTGCTTGAGTGGCCGCCATGCTTGTCGGGCTCTCCTTTCAGGGACTGATACTTCGCTTCCAATTGCCAAAAATGAGTAGCGGTCTTATCGGGCACGTAAAAATGCATTTATGAGGCAATTCATTGCCTCGAGAAAATACCCGGCTTGGAACGCGTGCCTTTGAAGCGCTTCGCAAGATGTTCATTTGCAACTTTGCTTTGCAATGGACTTGTGCCGAAGCAATAACCCCTCCTTGATTAGTACTTCACAAAATGGAGCTTC
The DNA here is from genome assembly GCA_028583015.1 of Wollemia nobilis. Taxonomy (NCBI): domain Eukaryota; kingdom Viridiplantae; phylum Streptophyta; class Pinopsida; order Araucariales; family Araucariaceae; genus Wollemia; species Wollemia nobilis. The sequence goes on from JAQPPZ010000101.1 coordinate 3,115,891, forward strand.
GCAAAACTGCTTCGGGGGGCATGAGTGCCGAAGCGTATTTCCTTCGCAAAATGGGCCTCTTCATTCTTCGCCGCTTCGCTGACAAAACTGCTTCGCTGATGCCTTGGAGAAATGCTTCGCTGTGATCTTCTTTCAAGACTATGGTTCGGGAAGGTTTCGGCCGAAGCAATTGCCTTCAAAAGATGTTGCATTCTTTATGGCCATCACTACTTCGGGTGAAAATACTTCGCATGAAATATGGCCAAAGCAGATGCTTCGCAATGACTTTCGTCGAAGTAGAAATGGTTCGCTGGTGCCAGGGGCCGAAGTGGATACTTCAGTGGCTTTTCGGTGAAGTGTTTTCAGTGCTGCGCTCCTTCAAATCCCGCTTCACAAAAATTTTGCTTGAAGTAACCTTTTGAAATGCTTCGGGTGCGAAGTAGTTTCATTCTTCTTCATTTGTATTTTACTTTGGCTACACCACTTCGCAAAAATCTTGCCCGAAGTAGCTGCTAGAAATGCTTCGGGCCCGAAGTAGTTTTCTTGCCTTAGCCAATTTGGACCGCGGTCTGGACTTTCCTTCTTCGGTGAAGTTATTTTGAATGCCGCTTCGCACAACTTTCTCCCAAAGTAATGGTTCGGAGCGTTTCGGGCCCGAAGTTCTTTTAATCGCTTCCCTTGTCATTCTTCTTCGGCAACACTACTTCGCAAAATTCTTTTCCTGAAGTAGTGCTGGAAATGCCTCGGGTGCAAAGCTCTTCTCATTTTCTTTTGGCGAAGCTCTTTTCTCTAGCTTGTTCGGTAGCGAAGCTCTTTCCTTTTCATTTTATGTACAAGGGGGTGGTAGGGAAAGCCAAAATTGCTGCAACTTACAAATATTTCCAAAAAAAACAACCGACAGAAATACTTTACAACAAAGAACACTGTACAAAGTTTTAATTTTCTACCCCATTGTGAAATGTGACAAAATTGTCAACAGGAACTATAAGGATATGAAAGGGATACATCCAAATGTTTGTATCCATCATATTTTTATCCAAGAAGGATGTTACCCAGTAAGACAACCTCAAAGAAGATTGAATCTAGCTATGAAATACGTGGTGTAGGAAGAAATCATTAAACTCTTGAAGGCAGGATTTATATACCCAATTTTTGACATTCAATGGGTGTCACGTCTTGTGATAGTCCCTAAAAAGAATGGGAAATGGAGGATTTGCGTGGACTATAGAGAATTAAACAAGGTAATAAAAAAAGATTATTTTCCTTTGCCATTCATTGATCAAGTTCTTGACACATTTGCTGGAAAGAAATATTTTTGCTTTTTATATGGGTTTAGTGGCTATAATCAAGTTCCATAGCTGAGGAAGATCAGGAAAAGACAACCTTCACATGTCCAGTAGGTACATATGCTTATAAATTCTTACCTTTCGGGTTATGCAATGCACCTACCACTTTCTAAAGAGCAGTTTTGGCTATCTTTACTGATCTAATAAATGAGTGTGTTGAAGTCTATATGGATGACTTCACAGTCTACAGTAATACCTTTGAAAAAACCTTGTCAAGCTTACAAAAAATATTTGATTATATGTCAAGATAAAAACCTCTCTTTGATTCATGAAAAGTGCTTCATGATGATGAGAGGAGGTATTGTTCTAGGGCATTACATATCAAAAGAAGGTGTGAAAGTAGATCCTGCAAAAATACAAGTTATTCAATCCCTTCAAACTTCGAAAACACAAACAAAGGTGAGAAGTTTCCTAGGACATGCAGGATACTATCGTAGGTTCATTAAAGACTTTAGCAAAATTGTTGCTCCCATACTTAAGCTCTTAACTAAAGAAAGTGAATTCAATTGGACTGAAGCATGTCAAGAAGCCTTTGAAGTTATAAAACATAAATTGATTACTGCTCCAATATTGAGAGGACCAAATTGGAAATTACCATTCCATATACATTATGATGCTTTGGGTTACGCAATAGGAGCAGTATTGCAACAAGTTGAGAACAAAATACCTTATGCTATCTATTATGTAAGTAAAAATTTGCATGGAGCTGAACTTAATTACACTGTTACTGTTGGTCATAAAATATGCCCAGGAAAGGATTTGGGTAAGTGTATGTGCCCTAGACCTGGACCAACATTGAAAGGCCGAAGAGAAGAGATGCCCCTCGTGCCAATCTCCAGAGAAATGCCGGATCCTATACTAAACTACTTTGATGTTTAAGATAAGGGTGCAGGAAAGAGATAAATAGAGTAAGGGTGCAGAAAATAAATAAAAGAGTAAGGGAAGAAATTTTAGTAATTTAATGGTGGGAAAGAACCAAAAGCATGATTACTAGCCAATAGCTTGAAACAGCAGCAAAGAACACCAAGAATAAATGAAATGAACACAATATTAATCCTCCTATGTATCCTCTGGATGAGTTCCAAGATTACCCTTCCCTCTCATCAAAATTCAGAGTTCAAATTTTTGACGATGAAAGAGTGAATAGGACAGAAACAATATCCACAGGCAACATAAAAGAAAACTAATACAGTGTTTTCCTCCCCTATGTATCCTTTGGGAAAATCTCAAGGTTCCACTCCAATCACATACCTAAATCCAGAGTTCAGAATTGCAGTATGCAAATGAAGGAAAGATAAAAGAAATAATCATAGAAGGCAACATAAAAGAGAGAAATAGAGTCCAAAGCTCTTTAGTATTAATCACAGGAATCTAAGTTACAGCAGCTTTCTAGCAGAAAGGTCCCCCCCATTTACATTACAATGCCTAGATTTTTATAGAGGACCCGACCCTCTGAGCCTTTAATGCACAAAATGGAGGAGTACACCCTTGAAACCTAAGAATTTGGCTCTTCACGGCCCTCGTGACTGAGCTTTCAAATCTATTACCAAAATTGGAAACTGTGACTGGGTTAGCCATGGAAAAATGCATTAATGAGTCGCCTGAATTTCCTTGGCTTCTGGGTGCAGTGCTCGAGTGGCTGCCATGCTCGTTGGGCTCTTCTCTAGGAACTGATACTTCATTTCCAATTGCTAAAAATGAGCAGCGAGCTTATTGGGCACGTAAAAATACATTTATGAGGCACTTGATCGCCTCAAAAAAATACTCGGCTTGGAGTGCATGCCCTTGAAGTGCTTCGTTGGACCTTTATTTGCAACTTCTCTTCGCAATGGATTTGAGCCAAAGCAGATCCTCCTTCTCGGTTTGTACTTTGCATGGTGGAGCTTTGCAAAACTGCTTCGGGGGTGGTGAATGTTGAAGTAGATTTCCTTCGCAAGATGGGCTCTTCATTTCTTGCTGCTTCGTAGAAGAGACGTGCCAAAATAGCTTCGCTGATGAACTATCAAAATGCTTCGTCGATGCATTGTAGAAATGCTTCGCTGTGATCTTCTTTCAAAACTACGGTTTGGGGGAGCTTGGGCCGAAGCACATTCTTACCTTCAAAAAATGTTTCATTCTTCATGGCTGCTATCACTTCGGGTGAAAATGCTTTGGACGAAAGCTAGCCAAAGCAGATGCTTCACAACAAATTTTGGCGAAGTGGAAATTGTTTGCTGGTGGATAGCTCCGAAGTGGGTGCTTTGGCAATTTTTTGGCGAAGTACTTTTCAATGTTGCGCTCTTTCAAATTTTGCTTTGCAAGTTTTTTGGCCGAAGTAGCTGTTTGAAGTGCTTCGGGCCCGAAGTAGTTTTCTTGCCTTAGCAATTTCGGACCACGATTTTAGACTTTCCTTCTTTGGCAAAGCTGTTCTTTTGAAATGCCGCTTCACAAAAATATCGCCCGAAGTAGCTATTGGAAATGCTTCGGGTGTGAAGCTTTCTTTTACGTCTTCCTTGCATTCTTTCTTTGGCAACACCGCTTCACAAAATTCTCACCCGAAGTAGCTTCTGGAAATGCTTCGGGTGCAAAGCTCTTTTCATCCTTCATCTCTTCCTTTGGCGGAGCTATTTACCTCTTCCTGCGAAGCTTTTTTCTTTTGTTCACTTAGTAGCGAAGCTCTTTCATATTTATTTATGTACAAAGGGGGTGGCAGGGAAAGCCAAAATTGCTATAACTTACAAATATTCAACAAAAGAAACACTATACAAAATTTTTATTTTTGTTTTTACCTCTTTGTGTAATGTGACAAAATTGTCAACATTCTTGGTGGGTTGTAGGGCAACGAGCTCATCTCGGTGCGAGAAGCCTCAGCCTTGATCCATTGGGCTAGAGTTACCTCCAAACCCTTCTCCTTTTTCCATCTCCAGGGGCGCTTCCACAGCTTGTTCTTATTCTTCTTCTTCTTCTTCCTTTTGCATGGCTTCCTACTGTGGCGATGGGGCAAGGCGATCACGGATGAGCTTCATGGTTTGGCAGACATAAGCCCAGGCACCCTTCGAGAAAGGTTCTTGATCTTGCAATGCCTTAACCAAAACATGGAACCAATCAATCTACCTGATATCAGCATGTTTGGCTTTGGTGTACAGATCGTTTAGGTAGGCTGCAATCTTGTAGTATCTCAAAATGAAATTTGTGACCTGCCTTTCTGTTATCAGCTCCACCCACTCATCTACCTACGAGATGTCGCTCTCAAAATGAAGCCATGCCGACTTAAGCTCTTCCTTGGTCAAAAGGTTCCCATCATCATCCATGAAGCTTGGGAAACCTAAGGAAGAGAGATCTTGGAAATAGCCTAGCGATGTGCACTGCTCATTCTCAAACACATCCAAGAGGTCCTTCGCCTTCTATTCTTTCCTCACCTTGGAGAAGAAGGCACGAATTGTGGCTTGGGCTGTAGACCAATCCCTAGCCGTCTGACTCATTGCAGCGACTTACAAGTCTTGATATTTAGTGCTTTGGACATCAAAGGCTAATTTGAGTCGACCTCTAGCTTTCTGGGTGACCTCATCTATGATTGGCCCTTCTTCGGTAGTGGCATGCTGTGCTTCGGTGATGTAAGTTAAAATTGATAGGGCACTGGAGGCCCGAGATCTAAAATTCTTTAGAAAATGTGAGTGAATCTCTTTGATTCTACCTTTGTCAAAGAGCTCCAGGTTTCCCTTCTCATACAACTGCTATTGCATCTGCAAAATCCTGCTTTCAAGCTCTTTGGCCCTCAGATCAGCTTCACCCTGTATTTGGCTTTGACTTTTGGTTGCATTCTGTAGTTGTCTTATTTGTCATTTCAGAGCGTCTGCTTCTTTCTTTATCTGCTCACATTGCTTTTCTGAGTCCTCCAGCTTGGAGTAGACCCTAGCTAGCTCTTCTTCCAACTTGATGTTGGCATTCTCAGCCTCAAACCTACGTTGATTGTGATATTCTCAAAATGACACTGAGAGGGGGGGTGAATCAGTGTAACTATTTAAAAACTTGAATCTGCAAATCTTAAAACTTAACCATGCAAGCTCAAAAACATATAAAGCAAGTATCACACAAGAGCATCACACAACACAAGATTTAACGAGGTTCACCGATGTGGCTACTCCTCAAATAATGACTGTTTGGACTACAATCCAAATCCAGTCTTTGCAAGGATTCAGTCTTTACAAATTATTTTACCAAGGACCCACTGGAAGGAGCACCAACCCTCGATTTTTCTGTTGCAACAGATAGGAGCACCAACCCCTTTTTCCAAGCACCAACTTGGTTTTCTATTTTGCAAAATAAATTGACATAAAAATGCCTTCACGTTTACAAGACCCTCACTGGTCTATAGCTCATACAATTTTATCTCACAGAAGCATAAAGAGACTTGTTAAAGACTCAATATCTTCTTCTCAATCAAAAACCTCTCTCTTAAATTTTTAGAATAATATTGCTGGTTTTTGTTCTATATCTGTTTTTCATACAACACTCTTACCACACCATGCCTTTTGATATATTCAATAAAGCACAGTTGCAGTAACCTTCTAACTATGCCTGTTCGATCCTTATATTCTTGATTTCCTCGAACGGCTCAATTCAAAACGGCTCAAATTTTCCCTCCAATTTTTCATGCATTCTTGGCTGTAATCAATCTGTCAAACCTTCTCTGACTCGATCTGCCTTTTAGCCGCTTTCTTACTGACATATCCTGACATTCTTCTCTGCACTTTCCGATGACCTTTATTCTTGTATCCTGACATGTATCTTGACAGCCTTTCTGCGTACCTCGGCTCTTTGATGTTCTTCTTTCTTCTCTTTTGAATACTGTGCGACCACTTTTTACTTCTGCATTCGATTGTATCTTCTTGATATACACAACAAAAAAAATTCTCTGTAATTGATTCTCGGAATACTCAACCCTGTGACGCCTGTTCTGTCTTTAATGTTTAGTTTCGTAGCTTCCCTATGTAACTGCCACCTTTCCCAGTCATGCTGTATCACGGCCCTGCAACAGCCGTTCTTTTCTTAAATGTACTATCTTGAAACTCTCACTTGTAACTCCAGTTAACTGCAGATCTGACCCAAGTTAACTTTACTGTAACTGGCTGCATGCTTATTCGACACCTGTCACTGTGCATGCATCCTTGGCTTTTTCCCGCCAAAATGATTACCTGTCGCGATATCGTGACATTTCTCCCTGTTTGACTTTATCTAGGCTGTTGACTGTGAAAACCTGACTTGTCGCGATATCGTGACGTTTTTTGCCTCCTAGACTTCCTTTCTATATGCAACCGCGAAAACATTACATGTCGCGATATCGCGATGTTTTTTGCCTCCTCCTACTTTACTCGGCATACACCCGCGAAAATGAGACATGTCGTGAAATCGTGACACTTTCCGCTCTCCGGCACCTTGCTTCGCTTCCACCCGCGAAAATGAAACACGTCGCGAAATCGCGACACTTTTCGCTTTTGCTGACGTCATCTTCAAAGTTGTCGTGAAATCGCGACGCTTTCGGCTTCCAGCGGCTTTTCTTTCAACTTGTCATGATATCGCGACACTTTCAGCTTTTGCTGACGTCATCCTCAAAGTTGTCGCGAAATCGCGACGCTTTCGGCTTCCAGCGGCTTTTCTTTCAACTTGTCATGAAATCGCGACACTTCTCAGTTTTGTTGACGTCATCTTTCGCTTTGTCACGAAATCGCGACGCTTTCGGCCTCCGTACAATTCTCACTTCATGCAGCCGTGAAAACCTTACATGTAGCGAAATCGCTACACTCTTTTGACTTAGTATTTTTCTTTGCTGCAGCTTCCTCTTGCTAAGCTTAGACTTGTAGCAAAATCGCTACCCCATCTTGTTCCGTGTTTTGCACTTGTAGCGAAATCGCTACACCTATCTCCCTTGCATTCCGAACTTGTAGCGAAGTAGCTACACCTTTGTGCCTTGTGTTTCAAACTTGTAGCGAAATCGCTACCCCTTTGTGCCTTGCATTTTGAACTTGTAGCGAAATCGCTACCACTCTTCGCCTTGCATTTTGAACTTGTAGCAAAATCGCTACCACTCTTCGCCTTGCATTTTGGACTTGTAGCGAAATCGCTACCACTCTTCGCCTTGCATTTTGGACTTGTAGCGAAATCGCTACCACTTTGTGCTTAGGCATCTGAAGTCTGCTTCGGCCCGTGAAAGTCTGACATGTAGCGAAATCGCTACACTTTCTTCACTTAGCTGCTTTGCCTTCAACATGTCACGAAATCACGATAGTTTTCATCCTAGGCGCTGCTTCTTCAAACTTGTCGCGAAATCGCGACACTTTTCGTCCTTGACGCCTTTGCTCCAAACTTGTCACGAAATCGTGACAGTTTCTCGACTTAACCTCTTTCCTTCCAGCATGTCGCGGAATCGCGACAATTTTTCATGAACTTTCTCTCTCCTCCTTTTTGTTGCGATATCGCGACACTTTGCGCCCTTAGTGCTTTTCTTTCGAAACTGTCGCGATATCGCGACACTTTCTCATGCACTTTCTCTCTCATCCTTTTTGTCACGAAATCGTGACAATTTTGCTTGCGCCTTCTCTCTCCTCGGCCATGTCGTGAAATCGCGACAATTTTGCATGCATTTTCTCTCTCCTCCGTTATGTCGTGATATCGCGACAATTTGGCATGCATTTTCTCTCTCCTCGGTTATGTCGTGATATCGCGACAATTTGGCATGCATTTTCTCTCTCCTCAATTTTGTCGTGAAATCGCGACAGAAAACATGTCGCGATATCGCGATAGTTTTCTTCCTTGTCTTTTTTTGCAAATTTTTGGATCTGGGTCCCCTCTGTTTTCCTTGAAATTCACTGCACTTGATCTGACTGACCTCCGAACCGCATCAATCGCACCATTCTATCTCGTGTTGACAACAATGACAATACTTTTGCAATGCTTTTGCTGCACCTTGCTCAACAATCTCCCCCTTTGGAATTGTTGGCAACACACTGTAACCTTGCTCAATTTCTTCTCCCCCTTTGCCAATAATACCAAAGGGCTGCTGCAGACTCCCCCTGAGTCTATGCACAACATTCTCAGGCATAAATAATTTTAATGCTCCCCCTGAGAATGTGTTCCCCATAGCTAGTCAGTGCTTGGGAAGTGTGACTACTCCCAACTTACCCCTAAGGTATTCAAAAACTTCCTTGGGCAAAGGTTTGGTAAATATGTCTGCTACTTGCTCTGTAGTTGGAACAAACTCCAATTTGACCTCTCCTTCTGCAACCTTATCCTTCAAGAAGTGATACCGGATTGCAATATGTTTGGTGCGGGAATGCATGACCGGATTCTTTGAAATGTTGATTGCACTAGTGTTATCACATTTGACTGAAATGGGCTCATTGAAGTGAATACCTAGATCTTTCAGTGTTTGTCTCATCCATAATATTTGTGTACGGCATGTTGTTGTTGCAATGTATTATGCCTCTACTGTGGATAGAGAGACTGATTCTTGCTTCTTGCTGTGCCATGCTACCAATTTATCTCCAAGAAAAAATGCTCCTCCACTTGTACTTTTTCTATCATCAATACATCCTGCCCAATCTGCATAGAATATGCAAAAAGAGTGAAGTCCTTTCCTTTTGGATACCATAGGCCATACTCCATAGTACCTTTGAGGTACCTAAAAATTCTTTTCACAGCTGTCACATGAGTTTCTTTTGGACTAGCCTGAAATCTTGCAACCATGCAAACTACCTGTAAGATATCCGGTCTTGTGGCTGTCAAATACAACAGGCTCCCAATCATAGATTTGTACATTGTTTGATCAACATCTGGAGATTTATCATCCTTGCTCAACTTGCAGCTTGTTGTCATGGGGGTGCTAACAGGCTTACTATCCTCCATAGTGAACTTTTTCAGCATTTCTTTCACATATTTAATTTGAGAAATAAAAATCCCTTTTTCAGTTTGATTAACTTGCAATCCCAGGAAGTATGAAAGTTCACCAATCATAGACATTTCAAATTCTTTCTGCATTTTGTTTGCTATGTCTTTGCATGATTCATCATTGCTTGCTCCCAAATATTATATCATCTACATAAACAACAAGGACAATAAAATTGCCATTTTCAGTTTTGATATATAAGTTGCTATCAACCATACCTTTCTTGAATCCTTGCTTAGTGAGATAGCTGTCCAATCTCGCATACCAAGCCCTAGGTGCTTGTTTCAAGCCATACAAAGCTTTCTTTAGCTTGCAAACAAAGTTAGGATTGTCACAGAGTTGAAAACCATCAGGCTGTTCAATATATACTTCTTCTTCAAGATTTCCATTCAGAAATGCTGATTTTACATCCATCTGATAAACTTTGAAATTTCTATGAACTGCTAAAGCCAAAAATAGTCTTATTGCTTCAAGTCTGGCCACTGGTGCAAAAGTCTCTTCAAAATCAATCCCCTCAACTTGAGCATATCCTTTGTAGACTAATCTTGCTTTATTCCTTACAACCTGTCCGTCTTCATTCAATTTGTTTCGAAATATCCATTTAGTACCAATTATGTTTTTATTTTTAGGCCTTGGTACTAATTCCCAGGTATTATTTTTCTCAATTTGATCTAGTTCTTCATTTACTGCCTCCATCCAGCTTTCATCCGTGCTTGCTTCAATAATATTTTTGGGCTCAATACTGGATAATAGAGAATAGTTATTTACTACTCTTCTTCTTGTCTGAATGCCAACTGTAGGGTCCCCAATAATCTGCTCTTTGGGATGATTTTTTTGCCAGCTGCCTGTTCTGAATTTCCTGTTTTCTTCTCTTTCCAAATCATCTGAATCTGATTTTTGTCTCTCTTCCTTTTCTTGATCTTCATCTTCTTCAATAAATTCTTCATAGGTTGGGTAGTTTTCATTATTGCTGATTTCTTGTTTCCTGCCTTCATCAACCTTCACATCCGCACTCTCCACAATTTTCTTTAGTCTTTTGTTGTAGCATGTGTAAGCTTTACTTCTTTGTTGAGTAACCAAGAAAAATTCCTTCATCAGCTCTATCTTCAAACTTGCCAAGATTGCTTTCAGTTCTTTTAATGTAACACTTGTTGCCGAACACTTTGAAGTATTTTGTTGTAGCCTTTTTGCCAAACCACAGTTCATAAGGTGTTTTGCTTTCATGCGGCCTCAACATACATCTATTCTGAATGTAGACTGCAGTATGAACTGCCTCTTTCTAGAACCTGTCAACAATTTTGCTCTCTGTTAACATGGTTCTTGCCATTTCCTGCACAGTTCTGTTCTTTCTTTCAACTACTCCATTCTGCTGAGGTGTTCTTGCTGCTGAAAACTGTCTTCTTATTCCATGTTTTTCATAGAATTCTGCAAACTCATCTGAAATAAACTCTCCTCCTCTATCAGATCTCAAGCATTTAATTCTTTTTCCAGATTGATTCTCAACAAGATTTTTGAAGGTTTTAAACATCTCAAAGGCTTCTGATTTCTGTTTCAAAAAGAGTACCCATGTCATTCTGGAAAAATCATCTATACACAACATAAAATATTTGTATCCATTTATGCTTTCTGTCCTCATGGGTCCACACAAATCAGTGTGAATCAGTTCTAACGGCTTGCTTGTGAAATACTCTTTTGCTTTGAAAGTAGATCTGGTTTGCTTCCCCTTTTGGCATGACTCACAAATGTTGTTTGATGGTTTACCAATAGTGGGTATGTCTCTTACTGCTCTTTTCGAGCTGATTTTTACCAGATTATCAAAGCTTATGTGACCGAGTCTTTTGTGCCATAGCCAATTTTCTTCTTCCTATCCAACCAAGCAAGCTCCTTCTGAAGTCTCCGAGAGAGTATACAAATTTCCAGAAGTTCTCGATCCAGTGGCTATTAACTTTCCATTTTTTGTCTTTCTTACTTCACATCCCTCCTTCTTGAAAATTACTTCATGACCTCTGTCACAAATTTGACTTACACTCAGTAAGTTATGCTTCAGACCTATCACAAAAAGAACTTCCTTAGAGTTGATTTTACCGTCACTTAACTTAACTGATCCTTTACCCACTATCTTTGCTCCATCATTGTTTTCGAATTTCACAGAACCGCCTTCGTATGTCTGTAGCTTATCAAACTTCTGTTTGTCTCCTGTCATGTGACTGGAGCATCCACTGTCCAGAATCCAAGGAGCAGATTTATTCCGTGCTTTGAGAGCTATTTGAACGATCGGATATTCCTTGTCTTTCTTCGGTTGTTCCTTTTCTTTCCACTGAGATTTGACAGCAGATCTGGTCACTTGCTTTACCTTCTCCCTTTCATTGGCTTGTGACAGTTTTTTGGGAAATTTTCTTGTTCTGTTTTGATCCAGTTGATTGATACTTTCTTCCCTGGTATTTATTTCCTGCAAAAGAGCTACGACAATTCCTTGCAATATGTCCGAAGTTATGACAGCTTATAACATTCTACAAAGATAATCTATCAAAGGAGAAAAAATATTTCTACTAGTAAAATTTCTTTGTTCTACATTATATCTACAACTTGAGATTTTATGACCATATGCATTACATTTAAAACAATAACCAGAAAAGGAACGAGTGTACCGGGGTAATGGTTGTTGCCATGTTGTAGTAGGAGCCATGGGTCTTCTTCTTCTTTGATATGTGACTTTGGTAAATCCATCATTTGCAGAACTCCTTTCAAGCTTGGACTTATTGTTTTCTTTTGCTTGATACGGTTTGTCTTGATCAACCCTGATCTTGTCTTTATTCCTTATTGGTTCTACAATTCATGGCCTTTGAGTCCTTTGAGGATTCTCCTTCATCAAATCCCAACCCAAATTTGATACCCGTAGGCCTTTGATCATTTAACATTTTATTCAGCTTCACATAACTGTCTTCAAATTTATGATGACAACTCAGTTTCTGATTCATCTCTTCTAGCTGCAACCTTAATCCAACTATGTCTTCTTCTAGCTTGTTGCACTCATTTATTTTCACGGTTAGTTGTGCTTCAAAATCTTCAGACTTTTTCTTATATTCTTTAGTTTGTACTTTCAAACTGATTATTAAATTGCTAGCATCCTCAAATTTCCTTGAAATCTTTTTATTTCTTTTCCTTTCTGCACTTAACTCTTCAAGTGCAGCAACCAACTCACCTTCCAGATCTATCTCAGCTTCATCCTCTAATTTTTCTTCACATTCCTAGGTTTCTTCTCGTTCTCTGTTCTTCAAAAGCCATGAACAAGGCTTCACCAGTTTCTTCTTCGAGTCCTCACTGGAACTATCTTCAGAAGAGTCAATATTCTTTGAAATGAAGCTTTTCTTCTTGAAGTTCCTTTTTCTAAAATGTGGTTTCTTTTTCCAGACATTTCTTTCTTGGTGTGTCCCTTCATCACTTCTGTTTTTCTCATTCATTGGGCATTTTGCTGCAAAGTGCCCGATGCCTCCACAGTTAAAGCACTTGAACGACAGCTTACCTCTCGTACTTTCCTTTTCCCTTTACCAATTTTCTAACAAAATTTGCTTCGCTTTCATCTCGTAGATTCTTCTTCCTCGTATTCTTGTTTAGATTTTATATTTTTCTCGTGCTTGAAAAGTCTGCTTCTCTGTCCGAGGGCTTAGTTTGTCCAATCCTCATTTCATATGTTGTTAGAGAACCATGCATTTCATCCATACTAAAAAAATTTAAATATTTTGCTTCTTCTATGGCAGAAACCTTTGCATCAAACCTTTTATTTAGAGTTCTTAGTACCTTCTTCACAACGACTGCATCTTCCATTTCTTCCTCGAGTCCTCTTATTGCATTGATGATTCCATTTACTCTCAGCAGATATGCTTCAATGTTCTCATCATCGGTCATCTTTAATGCTTCGAACTGGGCACGATGTGTTTGTAGCTTAGCTTCCTTGATTTTGCTATCTCCTTCATGAATGCTTTGCAGTTTGTCCCATATGTCTTTAGCAGATTTGCAGTTCATGATGCGTATCAACTCACTGTCTACTAATCCACACATAATAGCATTCTTGGCTTTCGAGTTGTTCTCAAACTTTTTCTTCTCAGCCGCATCCTGTTGGAGGAACAGTGGGTATGGTGTATCCATTTTCAATAGATTCCCAAATGTCATAACCCAATGCACATAGATAAGTCTGCATCCTGAGTCTCCAGAAAGAATAATTTGTTCCATCGAACAGAGGAGCTTTGTTAGAAGAAAAACCTTCACCACCGGCCATTGTGTTTCTTCCAAGATCACCTTAGCTGATTAAGCTTGTATAGGTGCCTGGCTCTGATACCAATTGATATTCTCACAATGACACTGAGAGGGGGGGTGAATCAGTGTAACTATTTAAAAACTTGAATCTGCAAATCTTAAAACTTAACCATGCAAGCTCAAAAACATATAAAGCAAGTATCACACAAGAGCATCACACAACACAAGATTTAATGAGGTTCACCGATGTGGCTACTCCTCAAATAATGACTGTTTGGACTACAATCCAAATCCAGTCTTTGCAAGGATTCAGTCTTTACAAATTATTTTACCAGCACCCACTGGAAGGAGCACCAACCCCTGATTTTTCTGCTGCAACAGAAAGGAGCACCAACCCCTTTTTCCAAGCACCAACTTGGATTTCTATTTTGTAAAATAAATTGACATAAAAATGCCTTCACGTTTACAAGACCCTCACTGGTCTATAGCTCATACAATTTTATCTCACGAAGCATAGAGAGACTTGTTAAAGACTCAATATCTTCTTTTCAATCTAAAACCTCTCTCTTAAATTTTTAGAATAAAATTGCAGGTTTTAGTTCTATGGCTGTTTTTCATACAACACTCTTACCACACCATGCCTTTTGATATATTCAATAAAGCACAGTTGCAGTAACCTTCTAACTATGCCTGTTCGATCCTTATATTCTTGATTTCCTCGAACGGCTCAATTCGAAACGGCTCAAATTTTCCCTCCAATTTTTCATGCATTCTCGGCTGTAATCAATCTGTCAAACCTTCTCTGACTCGATCTGCCTTTTAGCCGCTTTCTTACTGACATATCCTGACATTCTTCTCTGCACTTTCTGACAGCCTTATTCTGCGTATCCTGACATGTATCCTGACAGCCTTTCTGCGTACCTCGGCTCTCTGATGTTCTTCTTTCTTCTCTTTTGAATACTGTGCGACCACTTTTTACTTCTGCATTCGACTGTATCTTCTTGATATACACAACAAAAAAAAATCTCTATAATTGATTCTCGGAATACTCAACCCTGTGACAGTTGTTCTATCTTTAATGTTTAGTTTCGTAGCTTCCCTATGTAACTGCCACCTTTCCCAGTCATGCTGTATCACGGCCCTGCAACAGCCGTTCTTTTCTTAAATGTACTGTCTTGAAACTCTCACTTGTAACTCCAGTTAACTACAGATCTGACCCAAGTTAACTTTACTATAACTGGCTGCATGCTTATTCGACACCTGTCACTGTGCATGCATCTTTGGCTTTTTCCTGCCAAAACGATTACCTGTCGCGATATCGTGACATTTCTCCCAATTTGACTTTATCTGGGCTGTTGACTGTGAAAACCTGACTTGTCGCGATATCGCGACGTTTTCTGCCTCCTAGACTTCCTTTCTGTATGCAACCGCGAAAACATTACATGTCGCGATATCGCGACGTTTTCCGCCTCCTCCTACTTTACTCGGCATACACCCGCGAAAATGAAACACGTCGCGAAATCGTGACACTTTTCGCTCTCCGGCACCTTGCTTCGCTTCCACCCACGAAAATGAAACACGTCGCGAAATCGTGACACTTTTCGCTTTTGCTGACGTCATCCTCAAAGTTGTCGCGAAATCGCGACGCTTTCGGCTTCCAGCGGCTTTTCTTTCAACTTGTCGCGATATCGCGACACTTTCAACTTTTGCTGACGTCATCCTCAAAGTTGTCGTGAAATCGCGACGCTTCCGGCTTCCAACGGCTTTTCTTTCAACTTGTCGCGAAATCGTGACACTTCTCAGTTTTGCTGACGTCATCTTCCGCTTTGTCGTGAAATCGCGACGCTTTCGGCCTCCGTACAATTCTCACTTCATGCAACCGTGAAAACCTTACATGTAGCGAAATCGCTACACTCTTTTGACTTAGTATTTTTCTTTGCTGCAGCTTCCTCTTACTAAGCTTAGACTTGTAGCGAAATCGCTACCCCATCTTGTTCTGTGTTTTGCACTTGTAGCGAAATCGCTACACCTATCTCCCTTGCATTCTGAACTTGTAGCGAAGTAGCTACACCTTTGTGCCTTGTGTTTCAAACTTGTAGCGAAATCGCTACATCTTTCCACCTTGCATTTTGAACTTGTAGCGAAATCGCTACCACTCTTCGCCTTGCATTTTGAACTTGTAGCGAAATCGCTACCACTCTTTGCCTTGCATTTTGGACTTGTAGCGAAATCGCTACCACTTTTTGCCTTGCACTTTGAACTTGTAGTGAAATCACTACCACTTTGTGCTTAGGCATCTGAAGTCTGCTTCGGCCTGTGAAATTCTGACATGTAGCGAAATCGCTACACTTTCTTCACTTAGCTGCTTTGCCTTCAACATGTCGCGAAATCACGACAGTTTTCATCCTAGGCGCTGCTTCTTCAAACTTGTCACGAAATCGTGACACTTTTCATCCTTGACGCCTTTGCTCCAAACTTGTCACGAAATCGTGACAGTTTCTCGACTTAACCTCTTTCCTTCCAGCATGTCGCAGAATCGCGACAATTTTTCATGAACTTTCTCTCTCCTCCTTTTTGTCACGATATCGCGACACTTTGCGCCCTTAGTGCTTTTCTTCCGAAACTGTCACGATATCGCGACACTTTCTCATGCACTTTCTCTCTCATCCTTTTTGTCATGAAATCGCGACAATTTTGCTTGCGCCTTCTCTCTCCTCAGCCATGTCGCGAAATCGCGACAATTTTGCATGCATTTTCTCTCTCCTCCGTTATGTCGCGATATCGCGACAATTTGGCATGCATTTTCTCTCTCCTCGGTTATGTCGCGATATCGTGACAATTTGGCATGCATTTTCTCTCTCCTCGTTTTGTCACGAAATCGCGACAGAAAACATGTCGCGATATCGCGACAGTTTTCTTCCTTGTATTTTTTTGCAAATTTTTGGATCTGGGTCCCCTTTGTTTTCCTTGAAATTCACTGCACTTGATCTGACTGACCTCTGAACTGCATCAACTACACCATTCTGTCTGTGTTGACAACAATGACAATACTTTTGCAATGCTTTTGTTGCACCTTGCTCAATAGATTTGTGATGTTTGCATGTGCTCGAAAGGTTTCAATTCTGACATGCATAGATGTAGATTCATTATCTACATTTAAATGCTCTAGGTCCTTAGATTTATCTTGGTAATCGTAGTCCGCTGGAGTCATTTCATCTAGGGGCTTCTGGACCTTGGGGATCTTTTTTACCTTATGTAACTTCTTGACCTTCAAATCGAAGACAGCGCATTTTTCAACTTGGGCCAGAGAGCGCCCTCTCTTCTTCCTCACCTCCTTTAGCATTTTTTTTGTGTTTTGTCGGGCTTGGAGTAGCTTTTCAGCTAGAGGGAATTCCTTAATCATGGACATTTTTTATTCAAATAAGGCTAGATCTCTAGCTGAAGGGGTAAACAAATACAAATAATGAATGGGGGATGCCTCATCGGTAGGTTCGGTGACAGGTGTACTAGAATTTCCGATGAGTGAAACAATGTCATGTGAGATAGGGGAATGACGAACGAGGTTCGATTTTGGGGTACTATCTTTGCCTTGACTAAGGACCAAAGGAATGGTTACATGGGGAGGCAAAGTAGTACCAACAGACTTGTCCCGGCCAGACGACTCGAGTGGGGTAGATACACTTGTGGGACTAACGGGACCCTGAGGCAAACTTGGAATAGCAACGGGAAACATGTGAAGGGGCGGTTGATTTTGCATGGGAGGGAGATACTGATGGGAAGACTCGGTCGAGACCACGGTGAACATGTGAGAGACCAAGGCAAAGGGTGGAGAGTGTGTACCTACATGCCCTCCAAGCAGAGTGGTTGTGGTGACTTCTTGTGTAATCGGCTCCTGCTCTTTTTCGGCTTCGGCACTCCTGACCTTCATGACTTCTACTTTAGGGCCTCCCTCTTATTGAATTTCCTCTACATCAATGATGTCTATATATGGGGCTACCTCGATACTTTGTGGCATCGCACCCTCAATAGTTGCTTCGGCTGGGCTTGATGTAGGTTATCCGATAGGAGCACTTGGAAGCTTCATGTGGGGTCGCTTTGGGTGGCTCGAAGGCACTTGAACTTGCTCTTACCTCTTCCTTTTCTTCTCTACTTGTTGTTGACGAGGGTCATTGATCATTCATCATATCATCATTTAGGAATTATATGTGTCAATCCAGGGCCGTGTCCAAGGCTATATACAAAAGAAGGCTCCAACGGGTTAAAGATTAGTTCATTCAAAAAATAGGCTTTATTGATGGATCAATTAGTGTTTGGGGGTTTGGTGTGACCTCTAAATCCTAGAATTGGAAATCAAATTGCAAAAGCTAAAACTAAATTAAAATTATAAGAAATGAAAATTGTAGAATCTGAAATAATAGGAAGTGAAATGTTGTTAAATTGAAAGTGACAAAAAAGTAAATTGCAGAATTGAAAACACACACACAGTTGCAGAAAAGTCAACTAATTACAATTATCTAAGCATGTTCTAAATCTAGAAAATCAAATTAACATCTATTGAAAAACTGAAGAATAACACAAATCTAGAAATTGTAGTGAAATGACAAAAATCTAGAAATTGCTGCAAAGCTGGAAAATGACAGAAATCTGGAAATTGCTGCAAAGCTAGAAAATGACAGAAATCTGGAAATTGCAGTGAATTATGGAAAATGCTGTCAAATCCTATTAAATGTTGAACACTATTCCAAACATGTTCTAAATACTATGGTGCACTTCTAAAATGAAACTAATTCTACAAATAAATGTTGACAAAATTTTGCTGATCTGTTGCAGCAAGAAATCAGCAAGAATTTTTTGTCACTATGTTGCCCTTCCTCTGATCTTGCAAGTGGCCCTTGCTTCCAGAACCAGAAGAGGGTGAAGAATTATACTAGGTAAATTAAAAGTGCACTATCAACCATCAAATTCCAATAAAATATGAATAATGAACCTTTTATTCCATCTGAAACTACATTACAGTAATGCAGGAAAAACCTGCAAATTACTGTTCTACTACAAAGAAACTTCACTCTATGCTAATTTTCGTATTTTATTGCCTATCTATATATATGCTCAACCATCTAGGAGCTTTCTTATTTATAATATAATGTTGATATGCTTGGTTACTGATTTGTAGGGATTTACAACTGATTGCATAATTGTTTCCTAGAATGCAGGAATTTGCTTTGTCAACACTTTATCCATTCATCCTTGTTGGGCTGCATTTGTTGAGGAAATCACGTTAAGATGAGTTGGGACAACCTCCTGGTCAATTGCCAATAATTTCCTCCACTGATTTGTCACTTTTTTACCACTTTCGGTTGTTCATGCGCTATTACCTATTCCTGCGCTGCTTATTCCTATGCTGCTTCGAAATAACAGGCAGGTATTCGTTGCTTATCTATGCTCCAAATGCATAGGGAGGAAGTTGTTGACTGTTTGGATTATTTTCCCTTATCTTGTACACCCTTCTGTATTGGTGGCATGTGCTGGAGTGACTGATTCTAAGCCTTGCTATATATGTACAGCTGGCTAGAATTTGCATGATTGTGTCCTGCTTTTACCAATTTTTTTGCATTTTAGCCTTTTGACTTGTTGCTTCCATTTGCATCATGTGGCGAGTCTTTGTCAGGTGGAGAAAGAGTCATGCCTATTCTCCCTCAACTATTTCCAAGCGTTTACCTCTTCTTTATTTGACAAATTCCATGCTTTCCTTCAAAGTGACAGGTGGCTGGAATTTGTATGGACTGTGACCTACTGTTTCCAGCTGCCAAAACATGTCTAGATGCCCTTTTGGAGTGCTCATAACTTGTTCATCGTAACTCCATTTTTTACCAAATTATGTCCACGTGTTCTTGGTTATATGAACAACATTGGGTTTAATTTTCAACTCTTAATTCCTCAAAAATTACTCTCTGCATCGCTGTCAAGTTGGCCTTTAACATAGATTTTTACCAGCATTTCCAGTGCATCAAAAAGTGTGAAACTGCCATTTTGCAGGCCCCATAACTTCCAGGTTACTTGTCCATATGCCTTCAAATTTGGGTCATATTTTCTTTATATTATGAAGTACCATTGGTATGAATTTGGTACCTTAACTCACTCTAGGTCATTCCCAGTAGATCTACAAATGTTCCCTTTAACGCAGATTTGCACCTGTTAACAGCTCCAGAAAAGACTAAAGCATGAACAATGAGCGCAGGAACGATGTAACCTTCATAAATTTTTATCTACAGCTCGGATTGACTTACTTCAAAAAGCAAAGTTGTAGTTCTTGATGAGAGGAATCTATTCATGCCATTAGAATGTAATTGCAATACATGTTTTATTTACTACCTAATCAATCGAAACGAGTGCATAAAATGCTAAAAACAGTCAAAACAGAGGTAAATGTTCCAAACATAAAATCATGCAAACATGTAACAAATAACATATTCTAATCACTATTTGGCACTTTAACTTTGTCATATTTAATATTATGGCAGTTTTTATATGTCAAACATAGTGTAATAATGAGGCATTTCTAGGCCTCATCATTCCCCCCAGCTTGAACTGATGCATGCCCTCATGCATCCTAGTCGGCCTTAGTAAGATGAACAACATAATTTTGCCACCTACTACCCGAGAAAGTTCTTACTGCACTACACCAAGCATTATAGTTCCTGCAATATTTTTTTTTTTTTGTGTTTCTTTTTTTCTTTTCTTTTCTTCCTTTGTACTTGTGGTAGAACTTTAAGAAACTTAATATCTAATGTGCCCTGTTGTTCTGCATCAAAAATTATTTTTCCATGCTATATATATATATATATATTTTTTTTTTTTTTTTTTGGTC
This sequence comes from Wollemia nobilis, assembly GCA_028583015.1. NCBI lineage: Eukaryota > Viridiplantae > Streptophyta > Pinopsida > Araucariales > Araucariaceae > Wollemia > Wollemia nobilis. Next base: position 3,136,259 of record JAQPPZ010000101.1, read on the forward strand.
TGTTGTTGTTTTATTGCAGTAGTAGTAAAATAGAATTTTCAGGTGCATTTCGTCCTTCTTAGATTTATGAGGTATTGGTGGGACATTTTATTCTGAAATCTGTCATATTAATAAAGATAAAATGGCTATCATATCTGTCCCAAAATCAAGTTTTTCACAATTTTGAATTTCCCATGCAACTAAGGGCAGAAGGGGGGTATTTCTTGACATTTTGAACAACATGTTCCATTTTTTTTAACTTGCCAATATTGTATGAACATTTTATGCCAAATATTGATTATCATATACTAAATGTTAAATTCTTACCATGACTAAATGCAAGAAACACATATCTTACTATCCTAAAAATTTATCATCCACCTTACAAGCTGCTTCTGATGATGATTTTTTTTTAAATAAAAACAACATAGGTGCAGTAGGTGAGATTTGTACAATGGTAGAACACTGATGGATGAATCAACAATGCAATGCATGCCGAAAAACTGGTTTTCATTCAAGCCAACTCAGCAGCGCCTCCGAAAAGGTTTTCACTACTAAATTATTCATTTTTTTCTTCTGTTTTTTTTCATTTTTTTTTTTTATCAGAAGAGGCTGCCATTTCTGGTTTCAACCAACTTCTGTTTTTTTTTTTTTTTTTTACTTTTTTTTTCCCTTTTTTTTTATGTCTTGCTAGTGCCCATGAAGGAATTTCATAATTTTTCTTGAAATTGTTCCCGTGAAGGAATTTCACAAATAAGATTATTTCCTTTTTTTTTCGTATTTTTTTCAAGGCTAAAAAAAATATGATCATTTGGAAACCTTGTCAGAAGAGGAATCCTCTTCTATCATATGCAAATGTGACTGTGTGAAATATTGAGCAAATTCCTTCTTTGTGAGTGGTTTATGGTACAACTGTAAAAGAGGTCCATTCACCACTAATGTCCTTCTTGAATCATCAACTGAAGAAAGTTGAACAACTCCATTCTCAAACTCTTCTGGTTCATCCTTGTTGCTCTTAATGTGATCATCATGCCACATTTTCCATCTTTGTTGAATGAACTCTATTTAGTGAAGTGCTTCCAACCAAAGTTCATTAACTGCATTCAACTACGAAATCTATTTTTTTGTACCTGCAACAACTCAATGCCAACTGCTAAAGATGCATAAAGTGTTAGTAGAGCATTAGGATGTTGGATCAATACATCAAACAAATTTACTTCCTGGTTTTTAGTCAACCAACTATTGTTGTTCAAAGGTTGTTTTGCCTGGACCAAGATGTTTTGAATTGGTTCGTGGAGAATGATGCATTAATGAATTAAGAGGACAATTATATGGTGGAAAAGAATGGAAAATTTGTGTATGTTTACCAAAAAAAATTCTTAAAAGAACTAACTTTGATAAATGGAAAGGAAAAGATGAGAAAAAATGATGACATCCATGTGACAAGTGAAGAAAATTGTTTTGTATTGGAATAGATGACAAATTTTTGGAATTTTGTTTTTCATTATTCCTTAATAATTGTTGAATAGTTATGGGTTCATCTTTAAAATCTGCATTCTGAACATTTTCATCAAAAACGAACTGTTTGGATGAATCCATCTCTTCTACATTATCCTTTACAACGATGGAGGCCAAAATTGAAATGTTCGTTTTATTTTCCTTATATGTTTCATGAAACCATGGGCATCCTAAACAATCATACTTAGGTGGACTAAGGTTTCCTACAAGCAAGTTTACTCTTTTACCACCGACTTGTATGTTTTTAGGATATATTTTCTTCTTTTTTTTTGGTTTGTTAAAACATATTTCTTGAACAATTGTATTAATGATTGACACATATTTAATAGCTTTAAGTAAAGGGACTATAACATTTAAATGTTTTAATTCCCTTATCAAATCTAATTTCAAAGATGTTAGTTTTGATATTTCAAATTGTTCAAGATATGATTCTTTTTGTGGGATATTTTCTTTTTCTTCTTCTTGTTTTAGTGCAGATTTGTTTTTATGTGCATTCATTTTAGCTCCTATTTCTACACTGGTAAGTGGAATATGTTCAAGAAGTGGTTTTCCTAAACACAACTAATTTTTATGACAGTCACCAGCATTTATTATGGTTGTATTTTCTGATTTAGCCATAGAGACGAGAGGTTACCTGTTTAACATTGTTTGGACTAACCATAGGTTGAGCTGAAAATAGAGGTTGTTTTTCATTTTGTTGTTGTTTTCCATGAGAGAAACTATGGGTATGAGTGGGCAATAAATTTGATTTATGTGTTTGATAATGTTGTTGCCCTTTGTGCAATTTTTGTTGTTGTCCCCATTGATATCCTTGCATTTTTGGCTACAACCATGGTGGATGTGGTTGATTCCATTGTTGTTTCATCCATCCATGTTGAGACCACTCTTGGTAATATGCCCATGGTGGTTGAATCCAACATTGTTTAAGTGGACCTAAAGCATACCATGGCATATACCAAGGATTATTTCCCCAATGTGTAGGAAATTGAGAAGCATTCTAATATGGAAACTTAAGAAAATTATCTCCTTGTCCTTGTCCTACAAAATTGAGTTTTTTCATAGGTTGAGATTGTTTTTCAAAGACACTTTTGAGTTCTGGAAATAAACTACATTGATTTATGGAATGTCCTTTTTGACAAATGCTACATGTAGCTGGTATAAATGTTTTTTTCAAAGGACAATCATGAACAAAGTGTTGCTACTCACATATTGAACAAAAGATAACTGAAGGTTCAGTAGATTTACTCTTTTTATCTACTGTTTTATCAAGATGTACAACAATATCAGCTTTAGCAAACTCTTTCATGCATTCTTTCAAATCATGTTTATCATTACCAATTCTATGTTTTCTATGCCTTGAATGAGAATAATTTTTGCAAAGTTTAATGATTTCTTGGATTTCAAGTGCATTTGCATTGCCTCTTCCTAAAATATCCAATGCATCCCAAAATTCATCTTGTAGTCCCCTTAAAAATATAATTTTGCACATTTCAGGTTCAACACTACCACATCTCTTATGAACAAAAGAAAATCTGTCTACATAATCTTCTAAGATTTCATTTTCCTTTTGTTTCATTTCAAGCAATTCATTGTTTTGATTCTTGACTTGACAATATTCTTAGTATCTCTCCAAAAATATATTTTCCATCTCATTCCAGGTTCTAATTGAATTATGTGCTAAGGTGATAAACCATCGTAGAGCTGACTCTTTAAGAGTGGAAGGAAACAATTTGAGATTTTGATTGTCGTTAGTGTAATCATGAGCTTGACACACAATTTTAAACTCAAACAAAAATAAATCAGGGTCTTCAGATGTAACTCCCTTAAAAGTCGGTAACACAGAAGGTGAAATGACCTTCATGGGAGCATTTTTATTAGGATCTAATTGGATGGGATTTTGAAAATTTTTGGCAAGTGTACTAGTTGCACTAGGTTGGAGCACATTACTGGCTCTCCCTAGATTCTCATGTGAGCCTACCCTTATAGATTAATCACAATTATATATCCTGTTAAACTGTCCTGGTTGTATGGATTTGTCAAGAAAAAAAGGTGTTGAACTATTGATTGTTCCTCCTTGTGATGATTTCTCAAAGGATCCTACAGTTTTGGACATAGATGATTGTAATTCATTAAAAGTTCCAATAGTTTTGGGAATCATAAATTTGGACAACTTTGACATACTTTCAACCTCTTGTAAAATTTTTCTTCCTGTGGTAGGCAAAGGATTTTTCATACTTTGACATCGTGCTTTCACATACTTTAACCCATTCATACTTGCTTGTTATCTAAATGAACTGAAATGTAATTTACCAACAACTATTAATTATGCCAGTTATTACATTCAGATTTCACTCTGAAGTTCACAACTTAGCACACTAATAATTATTGGACTGCTTTCCTCTTCTAACAACACCTATCCCCAACAACGATGCCAAAAATGATGAGGGTCGTTGATCATTCATCATTTAGTAATTATATGTGTCAATCTAGGGCGGTGTCCAAGGCTATATACAAAAGAAGGCTCCAACAGGTTAAAGATTAGTTCATTCAAAAAATAGGCTTTATTGATGGATCAATTAGTGTTTGGGGGTTTGGTGTGACCTCTAACTCCTAGAATTGGAAATCAAATTGTAGAAGATAAAACTAAATTAAAATGGCAGGAAATGAAAATTGCAGAATCTGAAATAACAGGAAGTGAAATGTTGCTAAATTGAAAGTGATAGAAAAGTAAATTACAGAATTGAAAACACACACATAGTTGCAAAAAAGTCAACTAATTACAATTATCTGAGCATGTTCTAAATCTAGAAAATCAAATTAACATCTATTGAAAAATTGAATAATAACACAAATCTGGAAATTGCAGTGAAATGACAAAAATCTAGAAATTGCTGCAAAGCTAGAAAATGACAGAAATCTAGAAATTGCTGCAAAGCTGCAAAATGACAAAAATCTAGAAATTACAGTGAATTATGAAAAATGTTGTCAAATCCTATTAAATGTTGAACACTATTCTAAACATGTTCTAAATACTATGGTGCACTTCTGAAATGAAACTAATTCTATAAATAAATGTTGACAAAATTCTGTTGATTTGCTATAGTAAGAAATCAGCAAGAATTTTTTGTCACTGTGTTGCCCTTCCTCTGATCCTGCAAGTGGACCTTGCTTCCAGAACCAGAAGAGGGTGAAGAATTATACCAGTTAAATTAAATATGCACTATCAACCATCAAATGCCAATAAAATTTGAATAATGCACCTTTTATTCCATCTGAAACTGCATTACAGTAATGTAGGAAAAACCTGCAAATTACTGTTCTGCTACAAAGAAACTTGACTCTATTCTAATTTCAGTATTCTATTGCCTATCTATCTATATGCTCAACCATCTAGGAGCTTTCTTATTTATAATATAATGTTGATATGCTTGGTTACTGATTTGTAGGGATTTACAACTGATTGCATAATTATTTCCTAGAATGCAAGAATTTGCTTTGTCAACACTTTATCCATTCATCCTTGTTGGGCTACATTTGTTGACGAAATCACATTAAGATGAGTTGGGACAACCTCCTGGTCAATTGCCAATAATTTCCTCCACTGATTTGTCACTTTTTGACTACTTTTGGTTCTTCCTACGCTATTCCCTATTCCTGTGCCGCTTATTCCTATGCTGCTCTAGAATAACAAGCAAGTGAAAATTCATTGCTTATCTATGCTCCAAACGCATAAGGAGGAAGTTGTTGATTGTTTGGATTTTTTTCCCTTATCTTGTACACCCTTATGCATTGGTGGAATGTGCTGGAGTGACTGATTCCAAGCCCTATTGTATATGTACAACTAGCTGGAATTTGCATGACTGTGTCCTGCTTTTACCAAATTTCCTACATTTTAGCCTTTTGACTTGTTGCTTCCATTTGCATCACGTGGCAGTGTTGTCAGGTGGAGAAAGATTCATGTCTATTCTCCCTCAACTGTTTCCAAGCGTTTACCTCTTCTTTATTTGACAAATTCCATGCCTTCCTTCAAAGTGATAGGTGGCTAGAATTTGTATGGACTGTGACCTGTTGTTTCCAGCTGCCAAAACATGTCTAGATGCCCTTTTGGAGTGCTCATAACTTGTTCATCGTAACTCCATTTTTTACCAAATTATGTCCACGTGTTATTGGTTATATGAACAACATTCGATTCAATTTTCAACTCTTAATTCCTCTGAAATTACTCTCTACATCGCTGTCAAGTTGGCCTTTAACACTAATTTTTACCAGCATTTCCAGCTGTTAAAAAGTGTGAAACTGCCATTTTGCAGGCCCCATAACTTCCAGGTTACTTTTCCATATGCCTTCAAATTTGGGTCATGTTTTCTCTATATTATGAAGTACCATTGGTATGAATTTGGTACCTTAACTCACTCTGGATCATTCCTAGTAGATCTGCCAATGTTCCCTTTAACACAGATTTGCACCTGTTAATAGCTCCAGAAAATACTAATTTGCACCTGTTAATAGCTCCAGAAAATACTAAGGCATGAACAATGAGCGCAGGAATGAACAATGAGCACAGGAGCGAACAATGAGCGCAGGAACGATGTAACCTTCATAAATTTTTATCTATAGCTCAGATTGACTTACTTCAAAAAGCAAAGTTGTAGTTCTTGATGAGAGGAATCTATTCATGCCATTAGAATGTAATTGCAATACATGTTTTATTTACTACCTAATCAACTGAAAAAGTGCATAAAATGCTAAAAATAGTCAAAATAGAGGTATAATGTTCCAAACATAAAATCATGCAAACATGTAAAAAATAACATATTCTAATCACTATTTGGCACTTTAACTTTGTCATATTAATATTATGGCAGTTTTTACATGTCAAACATAGTGTAATAATGAGGCATTTCGAGGCCTCATCAGTTGTGCCGACCCCTTGGCACTTATGTCATGGCCTTCTGACGGTCCCTGCAATAGTGCTTCTGGTGTAGCTTTGGCTTCTCCCTCCTCTTATTGTTCCAAGGCATTATCAGTTCTTCTTGGGCTTTTGCCTGATCCTGGGGTAGTTGGAGGAACAAAGTCGGCAAAGGATATGGGCTTCCAAGTCCCAACATTAGCTTCATAAACAATTGTGAAGTCCTTATTCGTTGCCAAGAGTCCATAGAAATTCATCTTTTGGTGATGGACTCTCATTATCCACCACTCCCTTAGTTGTTCCTCGCCCCAATTCTTCAATTCCTCCTTTAAATCATCTTTCGCATTTCTCCAAAATGTGGATTCTAGAGTTGGGAAGGGATGCTGGTCAGGATCAAACTCGACCTCCATAGGGTAAAATTCATGCTAGGGAGGCAATGTCCTCATCCTTTCTAGATGCCACTCTAGATCCTTCCCATTGGGATTGTTCCTCTGATCCACTATTTCTGGATGAGGGTAGACATGAAAGTTCTTGAACCGGAGGTGGTCCCTCATCACTCCCAAAGGATCATGGCACCATTGTTGAGAAATCTGGAGCAAATCAAAATTGGCAAGCTTCTCCTCCAAGAAAACATTTTGATTCAGGGCAAACACTTCAATTACCCCCACTTTGAATGGGAAGTCGCAAGTGTGCGCCCATTTTCGATCGTGGCCATATACGGTGTTTGTTACATCGCTCTGTCGAGCGACCTCCAATGCGAACTGGTATGCAAAGGGGTAGACTGGTAGCATGAAGGGCTTCCCTATAAATTTGAATAGGTGGATCACAAGCCCCTGAGTCAGTTGAAACATGTCTCCCTTCTTCTCTTGCACCACTCTGTCTCTTAAACTAAGGGGGACCCGAGGGCATGACCCTGTCAACAAATGCATAGCGGGTCCCAAAAATTGTTGATTAAAAGAATAATAAGACTCCTTCCTCAATAGGATGGGAGTCCATTGGTACACAAGTAGAGGATTTCCATCCTTGCCACTTGATGAAATGGTGATATGGGGAAAACTTTTATGTACATGGTAGAAAAATAGCCAAACAAGGAAAGAGCAAGGCTTGAAGTACTGGCTCGTTCCAGAGTTCTTCATGCTATAAAGCCACGTGTGTAAATTTTGGGCCACCCATTCTGCCCAGTCGAAGAAGACTGAGTTGGTTTTCGGCCTCACAGCATCAGGGGCATAAAACTCCCCTCTGGAAATACACTCGGCCAAAGACACCTGCCAGGGGTGCACCAAAGCATCGGTTGACAGGCCCACCACCCATGCAATGATGGAGAAAATATCAGTGTTCTTGAAGGCTACCAAGGGTAGGGGCATTTGGGGCAGCTTGCCTGAAGGGAGCCTGCTTTTAAGGTTCTTGCACATAAATTTTAACATGTAGTTTTTGGAGGTGAACCTCTCCATCTGTTTGCTCAAGATGATGTTGCGAACCGTGTACCCTTTAGGTGGTCCCTGCTGCGGCACGAAGGCTGCTTGCACATCTTCTTTCAAGATAGAAAATAATTTGTGACCAGTGGCATCTAACACTTCTCTAGAGGAGGTTTGGTAGTTCTATGCAATGGTAGATATTAGCTCAATACAATGATGCACGGGCGGGGTCAGATACCAATATATCTAAGAATAGTATGCAGCGGCTCTTTTATTTTATGTTGAGAGCCTACTCCTCATGAACTCAATGGTGTATCTGAGCTCTTCCACACTCTTGGAGAGTTCTATGTCCCTAATCTTATCCCACCCATCAATTGGTGGTTCTACAAGTTGTTCATCTTTGAAATCTTCTTTCTCCTCCACAACTTGCTTTTCTGGGTGGAGGTTCAGGTCGACCCTCTTGGGTCTCTATTTCTTCTCCTCTTGACCCTTCTTCATTTTTTGGGGGGCAGTGACTTTTGGCTCCTTATTTTCCTTGGAGTTTTTCTTCCCCATGGTGAGTATTTACAGAAGAAAACCTACAGCACAAAGGATTTTGACGCAATGATTTTGATGCGAAGGTGAGAGAATTATAGGCTAAGCGACAGAGCTCCTAATATTGCATGCACTGATGAGCAAATAGCCTTCTTGCTACCAAGGATTTCATTTTATAGCCTTAGAAGGCAACTACCTGTATTTATGGCCTGCCATAATTGAATTTACATTTTTGACCTAGGAGATCACTACAGCATTTGATTGGCTATCTGGTGGCGTAGTACACGGGGCCACGTGCTTCGATGATTATGCCTTGTATTGGAAATGCAACCTGCTGCCACCTCGTATTTGGGCGCAAGCTTTTATCCTAATCAAATCCTCTCGAGATGTTTTTCACCACCTTTACATTAAACTTTCTTGCTTCGAATGCTTTCCAAGGTGGCTATCAGCACATTCCTCTAGGCACATTTTAAATGTCTCTGCCTTGCATGCTTTTGGATTGGCAAAGTTGAAATCAGGGCTAAAAATGCTTCGCGGTGAACCTTCGGTGGAAGACTATTTTCTACGCTTTGGGCCCGAAGTAATTTTTCCTTGTTGTGTTGCTTTTTTGCTTCACGGGATGTTGGCCCCCCTGAAGCTCGTATTCTTTGGAAAAATGCTTCGCTAGGCTCCTTTTGAAAACTGCTTCGCAAAACTTCTACCCGAAGTAGCTACTTGAAATGCTTCGGGTGCGAAGCTCTTTTCATCCCCTAATTTTCTCTTTGATGACTCCCTCGGTCTTCCGAGGACCTTTTGGAAGCCAAAGTGCTTCGCTGTGAAGCATCTCACGTTAGTTGCTTAGCACTAAAATTTTCCGAAGGAGATTTTTGTCGTGTTTAGCGAAGCTGGGGCTAGTGAAGCTGGAGTTTATCTCTATAACACTTAGCCTCTCGAAGATCTCGAAGCAGGGAATATATACAAGAATGAAAAACTATGTACAAAGTAACATTTTTTTTTTACATCTTCAGTGATGAAAAGTCTTCAAGTGAAGACCATTGACAGAAATTGGCAATACCTGGCCATCTGTATCCTTAAGTATGAAAGAGTTGGTCGAGTTTACCTTCACAAATTTGAACGGTCCGTCCCAGAATGCATCTAATTTGTCATGATTTCCAGGTTTGGCCTTCCAATAATCCCACTTCCATACTAGATCTCCTACTTTGAAAGTGCGACCGGAGGACTTCTTCTTAAACCAGTATCGAGCGATCTGGGCATGTTTAGCAAAGCTCTGGTAGGCTTTCTCGTGATCTTCCTCTAGCTGTAATAGCTGAGCTAATCTATTTTCCATAGGATTAATTCCATTTTCCTCATCTAACAACTGCAACGCAGGGATCTCTACGTGGGTAGGTAAGATGGCCTCCTTGTCGTAGACTAGGGCATAAGGTGAAGTCTTGATTGACATCTTGATAGAAATTCGATCGGCCCATAAGGCACAATCTAGAAGGAGATGCCAAGTCCTTTTGTTCATATATATGAGCTTTCTTAGTACCCTTAACAAGGTCTTGTTGGTGTATTTTGCCAATCCGTTGCCCTGTGGATAGTAGTTGGAGGATACTTTATGATATATCTCATATTTGTAAAGAAATTCATTTATTTTGGCACCTGCAAATCCAGGACCATTGTCTATGATAATTGCTTCTAGGATGCTGAAATGGGTGATCAATTCTTATAAGAAGGCGATGACGGTATCCTGATCTGCATGCTTCGTGGGTGTTGCTTCAGCCCATATGGTGAAGTAATCAGTTGTGGTCAGGATGAACTTATGCCCAACGAAGGAGTTCGGCGATATGACCCCTATGAAATCCAACCCCCATTGTTGAAAAGGCATTTCTACTTGTATCGATCGAAGAGGCATTGAAGCATTTTTGCTTTGGCCGATGAACTTCTGACACTACTCGCATTTGCAACAAACTACAATGGCATCGACGAAGAGTGTGGGCCAATAATAACCCACCTTGATGATCTTTAATGTCGTCATCCTTCCCGCAAAGTAACCTTCAGATAATCTTGAATGGAATTCTCCCAAGACTCTCCTTTTATCATCATCTTTTATGCACCTAATAAGGATGCCATCAATGTTTCTAAAAAATAGGCCTTCGGGATGCAAAGTATATCTGGAGGACCGCATCCTAAAATGCCTTCACTGTGAAGCATTTAGATGTGAAGGACATCTGCCAGCTTTGAAGTATTCGATAATTTCATTGACCTAGTCTTTCTCATACTCTTCCTAGTTTATGAAGCATCCTTCTACTAGAGAGTCGTCTCATTGAGATTTTGTAGCTTCGGTCGCTACGCTCTTTGCTAGTTCTTGACATAATGCGCGATCATGAACCAGTTTTGTAGGTTTGATCTCGATGTCAAATTCTTGTATCTTGCTGACCCAACCAGCTCTTTTACTCCCCAATTCTCCTTGGATGATGAAATTGTGCACATCGAGATGAATGACAAAGACCGTAACCCGACTTTGAGAAATGAATTGCTTGAATTTCCTAAGAGACTTCATTACTGCATGCACCTGTCTTTCTATGAAATTATATTTTTCTTCATGAGGATTTATCACTTGGCTTAGAAATGCTATAGGGCACTCTTCGTCATCTTCCCCTTTTGTGTCAGGACTGCAGCATAACTCTCAGGTTCTCCTATGGCATATAGGATGAAGTCTTGATTATAATCAGGGTTGGTTAGGACCGTTTCTTGAGAAATTCAGGATTTTATTTCTTCGAATGCTTCTTTTCTCTCCTTCATCTAGATGAATTCTGCACCCTTCTTTAAAAGTTCAAACATCGGTTTGATGACCTGGGTGAAATCTAGGACAAACTTCTTCACGAAGTTGATCTGGCCGAAGAAATATTGAAGTCATTTCTTGTTCATAGGGATTGGGAGCTTCAGTAGAGCCTTAGCTCTGTCAGGATCTATAGCGAGACCCTTCTCTGATATCACATGTCCCAGCAACTTCCCCTTGCTGACTGCAAATATGGACTTCTTCGGATTGATTGAAATGCCAAACTCTCAGCATTTTTCAAATACCTATTGTAGATGAAAGGAATGATCCTCCCTTCTTTAAGAGAAGATGGTCATGTCATCCAAATAGATAAAAATAACCTTATTCAAGAGTTCACCAAAATCTAGATCCATGGCCTTTTGAAAAGTGGCACCCGCATTCAAAAGACCGAATGGCATTCGCTAGTAAGCAAATGTTCCCCACTTGGTAGTGAATGTGGTTTTATGCTGGTCTTCATCCTTAACCCAAATCTGATTGTACCCTGAGAAGCCATCAAGTAAGGAGAAGTGTTGAGTCCCAGCCATTGAATGCAAGATCTGATCAATCTGTGGGAGAGGGTAATGATCTCTAAGAGAAGTCTGGTTCAGGTTGTGAAACTCCATGCACAATCATATATCTCTGTTCTTCTTTCTAACTGGGACTAGATTCACTACCCAAGAGGAATGCTTTATGGGATAAATTATCTTTTCCTCGAGCATCTTCAAGAGTTCGGCCTTCATCAGGACCTCGATCTTCAGATTAACAGGCCTTTGCTTCTACCGAAAAGGTTTGATCCCCTCCTGTAACTCAATTGTATGCTGGATCAATTGCCAGTCATATCCCTTTAGATCTTGATAAGACCAAGCCACTATATCGGGATATTTTTTGCATAGATATCAAATCTGCTCTAGCTCTTGCGAAGTGCAATCTATCCCAACTTTTATTGCTTTTCCAGGCTCAAGCTCCAAATCCTGATACTGCTTTGCATTAACTTTGATCCTATGAGAAATTGCTCGATCATTTTGATCAAAGAGGCTTTCAAGAGTAATTAATCCCTTAGGCACATGATTATTCTTTAATTGAACTAGCTCATCATATTCCTCATCATCAAGGCTTCTGCTCTCAACTGTGGCTGCTTCTTGAAATATAAAACTCACAATCTGCTCATCATTGTCAATGACTTTCCAATGCAGATCCCTGTCTAGGACAGAGGGCCTATAAATCATCCTCACATATTTAGGCTTATGCACCATATCTTCTGCTGGATAATACTTGGCTGCAATGGATGCTAGAACATCGGCATGTCGGTTCTTTTCTCTTGGAATAGACTACAGATTGAGAGATTCATACTGGTCGAACAAGTCCCATACCCTATTTTGGTATGACTTGAGATAGTGCTTATTTGAAGTGCACTTTTTTATGACTTGATTACATACCAATTCAGAATATCCAAAGATTTGGAGATGCTTAATGCCTAACTTTTCTACTTTTTTGAGTCTTAGGCATAATGCTTCATATTCTGTTGCATTGTTGGTGCAACTCCACACCAACCGGTAAAAATATTCCTTCTTCTTTCCAAAAGGTGATACTAAAATAATACCCGCCCCGACGCCATTTTTGCATTGGGTGCCATCGAAGAATAATTTCCATAATCCTTGGGTGAATACTTTTTCTTCTGATTTGATGTGTTTCTCAGGCTTGACGATGGCATAACATCCCATTTCGGTTTCTATCATGGCATTAAATTCTGCCAATGAAAACTCATCTTCACAACTTAACTGTGTGAGGGACTCCTCGACCAGGTCCACCTGCTCTGTCTCTTCTACTATCGCATGCACAAGATCGCTGCTCTCTCCTTTGAACATCTTCTCTATGAGGAAGGTAGAAGGCTTTTCATTGTAAATCTTTACCTTCTTTCCTTTGAATGGAATCTCCAGATGAGAGTAATCCATAGATAGATATCCTCCCAGCTTCACTGTGAATTCTCTCGACAAGCACATACTGAAATATGGCTCGAGGTCTACGACCACCACCTCTTGTATAACTGTGATCTGAGGCATCTTATGTAGCCGAATAGGAATATATTTGATAACTCCTATAGTCTTCATGGGAGTACCATCCAACTGGAGCACATCATGGCTACTTCACGTATACTCCATTCCTATTTCTTCGCACACTAACTTGGGCATGACTATTTTCATAGCCCCAAAGTCAATCATACAGTTATGTACAACGTACCCTTCCATCTGTAGAGATAGGTAGAACAAGGGTGGTATGTTCTTCCCCATGATGGATGTGGACAGGGTTTGCACTAGGGCAAGCGGTGTTGCCTTTCTTACTTGGTTATCTTCAATGATTCTTGCAATAGATCCACTTGTCCGGGTAGTTGCAGTGCATCGTACAGACTAATTTTGGTTGGAATCCTCTTCAACTCATCTACAATGTTGTATGCCAAGGAATTGGGCACCTCAGGTTCCTTTCTTGGCTCATATCTAGTGCGATATTGTTCTGTAGCTTCGACCCTTTGTCGCTTGGTCAGCGAAGGAAGTTTGAGCTTCTCTCTAGCCTTTTTCTTAGTTTCCACTTACGATGGATTTGTAGGGGCCTATTGGGCCTTCTCTTTGACTGGTGTAGGCTATCGAGCTTTGTTCGAGGCTAGCGAAGGTTGCTGTCATTTCTCATGATGATCATGCACCTTTAAGGGAGCCATTTGAGTAGCATCTACCTCTATTGACCTTTTGCCTCCTCTGATAAGGACTTCAATTGGCTCTTCTTCACCAATTACCAGGTTCTGATCCACTTTCCTAATGACATTGACTTGACTGCCATGACTACTTCTCGCCAGCGTTTGTACATAGTGTTGGTGCAGCATGCAAGTATTCTCTTCATGAGGTTCATTACACGTGGAGCACCAACGTATATAATCGAAATTGCTCAGGGCTTCGTCTATTGTAGCATTTCTTGCCGAAGCTCTTCCTTGTTGGACCGCTTGATCTTTAGTAAGCGAAGGTGTAGGATAAGATCATCTCAATATAAACTCTTGTTGTGCTTGCTTCTTCTACATAATGGTCATGTCATTAGACAGGGTCTGCACTATGGAGTTCAGGGACTAAACTTCTTGTAGTATTTTGGCTTGCATGTCATTGGTTTTAGGAATAGGTTGCAATGGAGCCATTATTGGTATTGGAGGTAGGGCGGGGTGTTGAAGTGGTGCTGGCAGTACAGGGAATGCCAAAGTGATCATGGGCTGTAGAGTCAAAAAATTGGGAAAATGAATTTGTGGAGTGGTGATCTGAGATACCATGGGGTTCAAGTTTCAAGATGATATCGGGTATGCATGGGTTGCAGAGATCTGTGAGGCAACTACGCTCACATACTAGGATTGATGGAAATTGGGAAGTATGGGCATCGACATCCTTTGGGGAAGCTTACCCATAGCTATTAGATCCATCTTCGCTTTCTAGGCTAACTCATACAACTCTGGGAAAGTATTGATATTCGAATACCTCACCATGACGCTGATATTAGGATTGAAATCCTAAAGGAAATAGTATGCTGCAGCTTCTTTAGTTGGCTGAAGTCCAACTGGTATTCTTTGTCAGGTTTGAGCGAACCTAACATTGAATTCTACGATCTCTTCTTGTGGATGTCTTTGGATCATTGTGAATTGATGCAGGAGAGAGGTCAGATCGGTGGACTCATTGAAGCTTTGCATCAACTGTCCGGCTAACTGGTCCCATCCCATAATGGTATCGGGTGGTAAAGATCTATACCAGTAGAGGAGTTTCCCTCTAAGAGACAGAACCAAAAGCTTTACCATAACCCTCTCTTCTGTGATGTCATAGATCATCGCCAGAGAAACTATGTCTTGGATATGCTCCAAAGTAGTCTTCCCAGTTCCATCGAATGTTGGGATCTTCTTTATAGCAGCAAGTGGCACTTGCCCTTGTCCCGCTAGATTTAGCAATCCTAAAGAATTCCATGCTGGGAATTGTTGTGGCTAATCCACAACACACCCCAAAATTGGGGACCCACCTTTTTTGCATGCTTTCAAAGAAGACCATAGTGGCCCAGATGCTAAAAATCAAGGAAAAAAGAAGAATATAGCAAGAAAAAGAAAGTGTCGCGATATTGCGACATGTTGCTCTGTCACAACCAAAAATGAAAATTTGTCACGATATTGTGACATGTTGCTCCATCGCGGCCAAAAATGAAAAGTTGTCGCGATATCGCGACATGTTGCTCCGTCGCGGCCAAAAATGAAAAGTTGTCGTGATATCGCAACATGTTGCTCCGTTGCGGCCGAAAATGAAAATTTGTCGCGATTTCACGACATGTTGCTTCGTCGCGACCGAAAATGAAAAGTTGTCATGATTTTGCGACATGTTGCTCCGTCGCGGCCGAAAATGAAAAGTTGTCACGATTTCGCGACATGTTGCTCCATCGCGGCTAGAAATGGAAATTTGTCGCGATTTCGCGACATGTTGCTCCGTCACGGCTAGAAATGAAAATTTGTCGCAATTTCGCGACATGTTGCTCCGTCACGGCTAGAAATGAAAAGTTGTCATGATTTCGTGACATGTTGCTCCGTCGCAACTAGAAATGGAAGGTTGTCGCGATTTTGCGACATGTCGCGTTTTCGCGGCTAAGAGCAGTAGAATGCATCATGAAGAGAAAATGTCGTGATATCACGACGTGTTGTGAAATCATGGGTCATAGAAGAGAGAGAAAGACAGAATGGAAAATTGTCGCAAAATCATGACATGTCACAAAATCACGGTCAAACCAATCAAACAGGGCAAGGCACTAAAGTTGTCACGATATTGCGACATGTCGTGTTTTAGCGACCTGAAGCAGCAAGATATGCCAAATGAAAAGATGTCGCGATTTCATGACAGAAAGTAGCCAAGTGGTACAAATATGAAAAGCGTCATGATTTCACGACAGGAAGCAGCCAAGGGGTACGCAGATGAAAAGCATCATGATTTTGCGATAGGAATTAGCCAAGGGGTACGAAGATGAAAAGCATCATGATTTCACGACAGAAAGTAGCCAAGGGGTACGAAGATGAAAGGCGTCGCGATTTCATGACAAAAAGCTGCCAAAGTGAACAGAATGAAAAAGTGTCACGATTTCGTGACATGTCACGTTTTCGCGGCTAGTAAAGCAAAACACAGCGAAAGAGAAAAACTTCATGATTTCGTGACAGGTTACATCTGCACAACCCGAAAGAGAAAAACGTTGCGATTTCGTGACAGGTTGCATTTGCTCGGTTGTTGACATAAAAATGTCACGATTTCGTGACATGTCTCATTTTTGCGACGCATGAAGGCGGACAAGGCTGTTGACAGGAAAATGTCGCGATATCGCGACATGTCTCATTTTGGAGGTGAAATAAGAAAAGCGAAGCTGCATACATAAAAACGTCGCGATATCGCAACATGCTATTTTTGGTCGTGATTTACAGGGGGGCATTATAAAACATGCAAAAAAGCATGGAACACATGGCATAAAGGTGTAAGGGCTACAGAAGCGTTACAGGTCATAGAGAAGATCAAGCGTCTCGATGTCGAACATAAAGTCAAAAACAACGAAAAGGCAGGGAAGGTGAAACGAAGTGATCTAGGAGATGAAGCGAAGCATCACAAGGTGAAATAGATAGCATTGCCAGAAAGTATAAAATCAGAAGCATAGATTGGTACAAGGGTCAAAAAACCACTGCGGGCAGAGTTACAGAGCCAAAGGCAATAAGCCATTCTGGGCCTGCTTTTGTGGTGTTTTTCTTCCACTTTGTCTGGATATTTCCTTTACATTGGACTGGGTAGGAAATTGTTGTAAGCAGAGTTGTAGTGCTGAAGGCTAGAAGGCCATTCTAGGCCTGCTTTGAGGCTGTTGTCTTCCATAGATTGGGTTTGGGAAACCAGAGATTCTGTTGTTGTATAATGACCAATTTTTAATACAAAAAATTCAGAGAGTTGGCAAGAAAGAAGGAGTTATTTTCTACATGCAGGATTAAATGTTTGTCTTTCCCCTTTTCAGATTTCTAGGCTTATAGGTGAAGTTTAATGCAAGTTCTCTTGGTTACTTCATGCAAATTTCTAAATCTAAAATCACAGTTAAAACCCTAGAGACCAGTACTTAACTTATCTGGATTGTGTGTGTTTGCAGGTTCAATAAGTTAGGTTGCATGCATGGAAACCTCATTAGCTTCGGTTTTGTTAGAATAGGATTGCATCACCCTGAATGCATTTCATTTTTTCTTTCACATTTTATTTTCATTTTTTTTTTGCACTTTATTTTTATAGGCATTAAAATAAAATAAAAAAACTAAAAAACTAAAATTCCAAAATCTAAAAATAGAATATTTCCATTTCAAGGCCAAAATTTCATTTTTCAGTTTTGTTTTTCATTCATGAGTAGATGATGATATTCCCTTCATAAAATTCCAATTTCATTGAAGGGGTTATGTTTTATGACATTTCATAAATTTCCATTTTGAAGTTACAGCATAGTCATATAGGGACCAAATCACATTTGCCTTATTCAGGTTCAAAGAACAATCATTAAAGTTTCACAGTAAAATAAATCAACATTGCCCCTTGTTTTTAGTTACTTACAACCACTAAGGTGTTCCAAGCATTTTAATTGAATATCTTTATTTGAGATTATTAATACACAGACGTAAAATGCTAACATAGCGGAGACCTTGGAGAAGTTACTTGTTTAATTTCTTTGCAAGCAGAGGATTTGGAACCCAAATCCTATCGAAGAGTGTGTTTTCACAATCGAGTGAAAATACCACTCAACAGATTGGCGCTAGAAGGAGGGTTGGATGGGTTTATTTTAGTGAAATTTAAAGTTTTTGTATATTTCATGCCCTACTGATTGTTATCTTTAAGTCTTCTAACACCACTCAACAGATTGGCGCTAGAAGGAGGGCTGGATGGGTTTATTTTAGTGAAATTTAAAGTTTTTGTATATTTCATGCCCTACTGATTGTTATCTTTAAGTCTTCTAACACCACTCAACAGATTGGCGCTAGAAGGAGGGCATGAAAAGGTTTATTTTATCATGATTTTAGATGCTATAGGTTTATAAGTGTCTAAGAGCTTTACATTGCTAAATATTTCAAGATCATTTGATTAGCATCTTCGGCCTCCTCTAACACCACTCGACAAATTGGCGCTAGAAGGAGGGCCTGAACTGGTTTATTTCATGGTGATTTAAGTGCTATAGGGATTTAAATTTTGAATATTTCATGCCCTGTTAATTTTTATCTTTACTCCTCTAACACTCGACAGATTGTTAAAAGGACGGCCTGAATTGGTTTACTTTATTCTATTTTTAAGCAATTCAGGTATGTTGTATATTATTCTAACACTTTTTTGATTGTTCATACAGAAACAATGTGATTTGATTCAATTTTGGTTTTGACTAACAAAATTTTGTTTCCATACAGTTATTTTCATTTTATTTTAATGAATACATCTCTTAGTTTATGCTAACTTGATTTTTGTTTATACATTGTAGGTTGAATATTCAACAGATTTGGTTCTAAAATTACATTTCAAGTTTCACTAATGGCAACACTTGAGGAGCAAATGGTATCCCTGAAAGCTGAAATAGTGTCTCTAAGAGAAATAATGGTATTAATAATGGAGGATCATTATAAGGGTTTGTCTATACCTGTGGTACCCTATCAAATTCCTACAATGTTATTGGATTTTTTACGGTGTTTTAATCAAGAGGTGCCACTAGGATACTTGCAAAAACTGCATGTCTACAAGAATACATTGTCAATTCCAGGTTTTCTATGAGGAGGTAGCTTGTAAGTTATTTGCATACATTTTGGAAGATAAACCATTATTTTGGTAAATCCAACTGCCCATGGAGGTTAGGACTTCTTGGATACAACTAGAAGCAGCCTATCTTTACCATTTTGGTAATCAGGTTGACTTAGAAATCCTGAAAAATCAGTTTACCTCCATATGTAAGGAGCCTAATGAATCCTTGAGTCAATTCAACGGAATATTTCGTGAGTTGCACTCCCAAATGTGGGAAAATTTTAACACATTAGAAGAGGAAGCCATGGAAGTATACCTAGGAGCCATACACCCCACACTTGCTTCACACATTGAGGAAAAAATGAGTGGTTTGTCTCTAGAGAAAATCCATGAGATCTTGGAAGAGATAGAACGGCAAGGTCTTGAAGAAGAAAAGGCACAACATGTTCACATGAGAAATTGTTCTTTTGATGCCAACCTACACCAACCATCAAACATAGCACCCTCCACTCCAATTATACCTAAGGTGAATGATCAAGGGGATGAATTTGAATATCCAAATTTTACGACCACCTTAGATGTAGTCCAAGAGGAGGTGCAAATTGCTAAGACAACATCCACTAGTGAGGAGTATGTAGAGATACATGATTATCTAGATGAAGGGGTTCTAAATTCAACAATGTTTGAAATATGTGATAGGACGAAAGCTACCATAGAATTGAATGAAGTGGTTGAAAGTGAAATTGGAGAAAAACCAATAAATGAATTTGAAGACATGATAGAGTTTCACCACTTGTTCTTGGAAGATACTGTTGATGAGATGCATAAAATTAATGATCAAGAAATTCTTCACCCTCCAAATTATGATAAAATTGAATCATGGGTTACTAATTTGGACGATGATAGCCTTACAAATTTGAATTCAAGAAATGACCCACTTTTGGAAATAATTGAACCATCTAAGGAAGGTGAAGATGAATTTGATGAGAAACACATCGATGAATTGGAAGATGTTGAAGAAGTAGTTGAACGTCACCACTTGATTTTGAAAGATGATTATTATGATGCTTGGAAGAAGTGGGAAGACTACACTCTCTCCAAAACTACTAGTAAACTTGTGTACCAATTGATATATAGGACAACATAATTGCTTGCTCAAAGGAAGATATTACAACTCATGTACAATTTGAGGATGTTTTGGAAGAGGGTTTCAAATCTCATCAAATTTTGGAAGATTATAATGATCCTATTTCCAAGGACAAAGAAGAAAAAGAATTTATGAATGAATCAAAAGATCATGCCACAAACATCATGGAATTTCATGCCATGGATTTGGATGACAATTTTCACAATGGTTGGGGGAGATATGATAATGCATTCTTTTCTCACATCCCTATAGATGAAACTCATATTTCAATTGATATGTAGGATGTTGAAACCTCTACATCATACGAAGATCTCATATTCACAATATTTGAGAAGGTTGCAAAATTTGATCATGTTGAATATAAATTCATTGAAGGTGTGGATGCAAGTTTGCATGATGATTTTGAGGATTCAAATGAGGAGATACCATGGATAGTGAACAAAGAATTGGAACCAAATGACAAAGAGATTGATCAATTGGAAGCAGCTCAAATGAAGGATCATCAAGATGAGTCATGGGACATGCACTTTGACCAAAAACATTGGAGGGTTGAAAAGGATGGGCATGTTTTCAATTGGGTGCCCAATTTTGGTATGTTTGATAAACAAGTAATCAATGAAGAATATGAAGACCATGAGATAAAAGAGGGAGTTACAAATCCCCATCAAATTTCGGTAAATAAAAATGTTCAAAAGGTAGAGTCTAACCTTTTATGTTCAAGCATCCAAAATTTGGGTGAAAATTTGCATGACCATATTTTGAATTTGAATGATGTTTATGGTGAAATGTCATTAAAGGTAAATGAAAAACAAGGTATGATTTCTAATCACACCTTTGACAACATTGTTTTAACAAATGAAAAAGAAGTTGATGCACTTGAATTGTTAAATAAAATTCATCAACAATTACTAATTGAATCTAGGGTAAAAACTTTTAATGATCCTAATTTAGTAAATATCCTAGATTCTTGCAAACTATTACTAAATTTGATTGGCCTACAAATTTGGAAAATAATTTGGCTTTAAAATTTGTAGAAATAGGCTCCTACTTACAAAATTGCATATTGGAAGAAGATAGCCTAATTCTAAATCAAAGATTGAGTTTTGAAATGGAATTTTTAGAGAATAGACAAGATAAAATTGAATATCATTTATTGTCTAATCATTTTAGTAATTTGATGCTCACCTATGGGAATACTATTGGAACTAAATCTAATTGGTGGGGTGAGCGAGGTAAGTTGAAGGTTGTTGCACGGTGTGGTATAATATTGTTTTTCTTGGATTCCTACAACATTTGGCATGCACATCACATTATATTTTTGTTGAAATGTTCTAATCATGTTTGGGATCTAGGAAAGTGATAATCCAAACTTTGCATCATCTTGTATTATATTGTACATTTGTATATAGATTTTGGTTTTGGTTTTGGGTTTGTGTTTTTTCAAGTTTCATTTTTGGGATTGTTAGTTTAATCATGATTTAAAGTTGTGTGTTTATTTGACATGTTTGGTTTGTCTAAAAAAAAAAAATGATGAAAAAGTTGTTTTTGAGATGTTAATTTATGCTTTAGATCAGGGAAATATGAAACATTGGAATTGTGTTGTAGAAAGCTCCACAAGTAACACAAACATTTAAATAATATCGTTTGAATCTTGTGATGCATGAAGTTGTCAGTTTTGCACATTATGGGAAAGTAGATGTGTATCGCTCCAAATTTTTCACACCCTTACCTTCAGGCTATAGGATCCGTGCCCGGAAGGGGGATGTGAAAAGGATGGCATGGTACCTCGGACTGAGAGGCCTTGCGAAGGTCCCGCCTCTCGAGGGAGGTGTATTATGGTGATTTTTCGACGGATGGTGGGTTCACCAGGAAACATTTAATGGCAGTTTCCACGCCTAGGTTGGGAATGTGTTTGATGTGTTCAGTTTTATCCTTAAACATCCATGTCCTAGGTTTGGCCAAAATGCATCTAAGCTATTCTATATGAAGATGCAGATTAAATGAATACAGAAAACAAAATTAAGACAAAAAACAGAGAAAAAAGGCAAGATTAGAAAGTCATACCTGATCCGGATGTCTGATGAAGATTCTAATTCTTGAAGCGATCGGGATCGCCTCCGATTTGATGAGGATCGTCTGCTATCGGACAAGATCGTCTGAGATCTGACGAATTCGTCAGAGACCTGCAAACGAGAGAAATAGGTGCAAAACACAGAAAATACAACTATTCTAACAGAGGGAAACAGTGTAAAATGATAGCAATAACATTAACATGATGATAATGAACAAAATACGAGTGTACTACAATGATTTAATGACAATTGATGACTTAATTATGCATTTGATCTAGATGGGTGAACTCCAAAATGCAAGATAGCATAAAATAATAAATAAACTAGCTAATTGCAAAACAAGAATAAAATAAAAGGATGAAGAAATGCAAACTCTGGGCATTGATTGCCTCAATGTTGATTGCAGTCGAAATCATCTCGCATTGGTACGAAATCGTCTATGATTCGACAGGATCGCCTCCGATCTGAACAGGATCGTCTGCGACGATGTAAGCTTGCTCCGGCTGAAAAATACTAAGGTACCTGCAACAAAATTTGGATAGAACTAATGCAAATAACAATTTGGGATGTCTTAATGCGTGTGAAGTCAAGTTACAGGAATTATCAGCCAGGGGGGTGCTAAGGGGAGGGCTTAGGATTAAATAAGCTTAGGAGGGAGGTTAGGAGGTTGGAGATCATCCCTATTTGGGAGATCTCCAATGGGGAAGGGTCTCTAACGGCGCAGACACGCTTCTGCCTGGATTAGAGACGTCGTTGGAACAGAAGCTAATTGTGAAAAATCAGTTTTGGGACAAGATCGTCTGGACGTCCTAGCCCAGACGAAATCGTCCGATCTGAGGCGATATCGTCTGATCGGCGACGATATCGTCAAACGGTCAAAACAACCTCTAAAAATGGCGCGGGAAAGGAGGAAACGGATTAAGCGGCGGTTAACGGGCGGTTTGGGAGGTTAAAATTTGAATTTGAATTATTTACTAGAGTAATTGTAATTATTAAGGTTTTACTGTGCCAATTTTAGGGTGCTACATTTTGCCCCCTCTTTAGCGAATTTTTCGAAGAAAATGCGTTAAAGATGAGTTCTTCTCGATCTACGAGAAAGCAAAAATTATTCCCATTTTTAGGCGACGATTCTTGGTCGAATCGTACGACGACTTACTATGGTGCCCCCTCCGTGTTTTTACCCAAATCGAACGTTTGAGGTAAAAACGCGGAAAAGCAAAATTTTAAATGTTTTTAATTATGTTTTGAATAAAATTAAGAAAAATAGGGTAAAACCCTAATTCATTTTTACTGTTCATTTTTTTGGTTTTTAGAGCTCTACAAGCAAAAATGGTGGAGACGAGCACACAGATCGACAGAGGTCGGCGCGGGCTACGGGTAAGAGTCTAAACTTAGCTTAGAATGCTTTAATTTGAATTTACATGCTTGTTAGGTGAATTTTGATCAATTTTTGAGCATCGCGGCCATTTTTGGGCCGTCGACGTCGTCGGGACGAAATCGTCCCGATTTCGATGAAATCGTCTCAAGTTCGTCGATTTCGTCTAAGGGCAAAATCGGCGAAAGGGGGACGATTTCATCAAATTAGGGATGATTTCGGCTTGCGAAATCGGAGATGATTATGCTCAAATTTGGGACGATATCGTCCAATAGTGGACGATATCATCATTTGTAAAATTGAACTTATTTTAACTTGCATTATTAATCACTTGAGTTTGTTATTAATGATTTGTTTTTTATTGTTGTTTATGTTGCAGAGAGGTTTACTAAAGAGCAGAGAATGGAAATACGGGGGGTTGAGAGATGATTTGGCCGCTCTATCACAAGCAGAGCGGGATCAGCTAGCTCAGGTCGGCTTACAGCATGTGGCAGAGATGCCACAAGTGTCTATAGACATGGGGCTACGCGATAGCCCTGGCGGAGAGGTGGTATTCGGGTTCTTCCTATTTTTGGCTACCGACAAGGGAGATGACTCCCACATTGGAGGATGTATGGAGGATTACGAGGATCCCCATACAAGGACGGTTGATCACTCCTATGGCCAATCAGGGCCATGCTATGATGCGGTTGTGTGGTGACCCGAGCTTCGCCCTGGAGAAGGGCGGAGTTAACATCGAGGCGCTACGTCAGATGCCTGGGGCATCGAGACTCACACGAGTTTTGGCCGAGTGGTGGGTGGACTTATGTTGTGCCACCGAGAGCGGGTGCGGGGTACCATGGGTGCTAGCAGATGTGATCTGCGACATGCGAGACCATGGTTACAGGTTCTCTTGGGGCAGTTTTGTTCTATGCCGATTGTACAGGATCCTGCATGGGGTCGTGTACAAGGGCGGCCGATGTCTGGTTATGACATCGCTTCTACAGGTTTGGTGCTGGGAGCACATTGTAGTGCGGAGGCCGGTAGGGCTTCCTTTGATAGGGGTTGATGGGGAGAGGCCCCGAGCTTTCTACTGGTGGCTCCGAAGAGGGTCACAGTGGCGGATTGACCTATCGATGTCCCGGAGACTACTGGATGACCTTGTCCCGGACCAGATCACCTGGAGGCCATGGCGAGAGCACCCAGGGTGGGCCGAGGATGGACAGGAGCTGGCTCGCATCAGGCGAGTCTGCTGGCTGAGGATGGAGAGGGGAGAGGTGGAGCTCCACCGCTATGACCGAGTTTTGTGATAGTTCGGTCTACAATAGGGGATCCCATCTCTCAGGGATTACGAGTTTTCTTGGACTATCCGGGATAACACCACGGTCAGCGGGGCTCCAGATATGCGGCACTTCCGGAGTCAGGACTCGGATGATGCCCCCATTCAGCCAGTGGATGGGGACGATGCGGGGGTAGCCGATGGCTACGATGCCAGTACGTAGGCATCCGCCCTCCTCGGATGACGAGGGCTTAGGGTTCGATTCATGTAGTTGTGCATCAGATAGGGAGGCGATGCCGGGCGGCTATTGAGGTGGCCCGGGGTCATAGAGGGAGAGAGTAGAGGAGGCCACAGGCATAGGAGAGGCCACGACAGTGGGAGAGGAGGGCGGAGAGACCCCCTTCTCCATAGAGAGAGAGGCCACCATCGCCCGATAAGGGCAAGGGTGTTGACACTGGGGAGAGTAGCGAGACAGTGACTCTCCGAGCGGAGACAATCCATCTCCAAGCACAGGTGCAGACCCTACAGGAGGAGGCTGCACGACATCGAGCTGAGGTGACACGGCTCAGAGATGAGATTGCATGCCTCAGAGCACGGGGCGGAGGGGCGAGCACTAGGGAGCTGGCATGGGCTATTGCCCAAATCACTTTCTACCAGACATTATACTATCAGATGGTGCCAGAGGAGGATAGACTACCACTGCCAGCTAACATCGTAGATCCGATCCGGATTGGGTCATCGAGGACTTCATCTCGATCGACGACTAGGACTCGTAGTACCACTCATACTGCGATGGGGCCACCTCGTCCACCTCAGGGCGGGGGAGGAGATGAGGCTGAGAGCTCGAGGGGTTCTCGAGGCTAGACTACTACATGGCATTGTACAGATTGATATGATAGCATTTATTATTTTTTGATAGAGGATTGAGTATGCCGAGGTACAGATTGTGGCATACCAATCCAGTTTTGAGATGATGTATATATTGTTGATATATATATGAGATGAGATATTTTTTGATCATATGACTTGTGTCTTATGTATTTTTATGATGCTTTTAATGTTTTGATTGATTGATTTGATGATTCATGTAATTACGTCATTGGAAATATTATGGTTTGAATGTCATGCTTGTAAAATTTTAAATGAAATAATCTGATGTAACAAATTGGTTGTTTGTGATGTAATGTGATAAAAGATAAAAAGAGACTTCTAACAATAATTTCAAAGGACATTGTCGCTATTATAGACCATTTCATGGAGTCATCGCTCACTCGGTCGTCAAGCTAATCCCAGTATAGAAATATTGTTAAAAGTAAAAGAGTGCTTAAGAGGTTGTCTTAAGACTTTGGTGCAATGGTGCAAATGATGATGATGATGGTTTGTTTTCAGATTTTCATAAAAATAGTATGCATGAAATAATGTTAAAATGATTTTTGCTAGGCATAAATTCCTAAGTGTGATAAAATTTTTGGATAATTCCCTAGGAATTATACCATCATTACAAAATTGAAGGTTGACATAATGACATGAAATAGTGATAATGTGCATGCTTTTTGTTTTGAAAGCATAATTTGTGTAACATAATGATTTAAGTCATATGGTTTTTATGATTTTTAAATAAATGGGGAATAAAAATTGTTACAATGGTTTGCGCTAGGCATAGAATATGTAGGTATAGACTTATACCATCATCGCGAAATCCAAAAAGAGATAGTTTTATTGCATGGTTGATTTTTAATAAACAGAAAATATGAAGATGAGGACTTGCGCTAGGCATAAAATTCCAATTTTGGTTTTAGAACTATACCATCGTCGCGAAAGTCGATAATATATATATATATATATATATATATATATATATATATATTTTTTTTATGTGTGTGTGTTTTGATTGTATGGTTTTGAAAGAAATTTTGATTTTTCTATTATGCATGTAGTTGTCTTTATACTAAACAACTGTACTTTAAAGAAGAAAATGAATTATTCCAAACAATTTGCAAAAAAAATATTTCAAAGTATCTTAAAGACAAAAGTTAGATTTATAAGGAATCCCATGTGCATATGTGAGTTCATTTCCAATCTTGATTTATCATAATGATACACAAAATCTCTCAAATACAAAATGTGTGTGCAATTGCTTTGTTCATTTACCAGTTTTGAGCAAGATAATATGATACAAGTGATTTGAATGAACCAAATAAGTGTTCATTAACCATGATGTAGATGCATATAACCATACTAGACTACTATGTAAGTCGGATTATCAAGAGCTAGCTAATCCATAAGCGAGACATAGGTCTGTACAAAAGAAGGTCGCTAATGTGACGGACATATCGCCACGCTAGGAGTTACCCAAGGCCAAGCGAGGTTGGGCACAAACCACCTGTTATGGGGCTTACCTCACGGTTTTCGAATAATTGAGAATTCCAAGGATTCAAGCTCATCAACCCTTCTTTTCTTTTCAAAGGGTAGGGAAAGGGATTTTATTGCTTTTGCTTTTGCTTTTTTTCTCTTTTTCTTTCTTTTGTATTTTTGCTTGATTTTTGAGATAATGCTTGAAACATTGTTGTAATGATATAAAATAACTTTTTTTTTTTCTTTTTCTTTTTTCTTGAACTTTGCTTTTTCTTTTTGTTCTATACTAGGGATACTTGCTCGGATTAGCTGTAGAGCAAGGGATTTTTATTCTGGGTAGGGGTGAGCTTGTCCTTTTGCCAATTCTCAAAGATTCTAGACCATGTGCATGATAGGATAGCGGGGGAAACTTTTCGCTCAAGAAACCACTTCTACTATGTAGCAAAGCATGGAAATTACAAATATAATCATTTTATTGTGAAAAGATGTGCTTGGTTTAAGTAAATAACAAGATCAATTCTCTGTGCTCAAACTTTATTTAATTGAATTTTGTGGACTTTGATATAAGAGAGATTAGTAATCATGCCAGATAAAATCAAGATATTTATTTTTGTGAGTGTGAAAGTGAGGGATTCCAAATAAATGCTAATTTATCCAAAATAATTTGAAACATATAATTGCAACATTTGTAAGAAGATATATATAAATACTTTTTGAGAAGTTTTGAGAATGTTGACTCTCTCTTTCTTCTTTATGTTGTTTTGGTTTCGAAAGAGTCAAGAATATTGCTTGTTTTTTTTATTTTATTATTATTTTTTTATTTTTTGAAAGAATTAACAAGTGCCATAAATAAATACAACAAATAGTTTTGAAGATTTTGATGATTATGAATGTTTTTGGTGTTTTTGAATTTATAAATTGAAAGAAATACAAGATAGTGATTTTGAAATATTTTAAACAAATATATACAAGGATGAAATGACCAAATTTATACATAGTAACGTTTAAGATGCAAAATATTCATGGGTTCTTTAAGTTCTTTACCATCTAAGGTAGATAATTTGTATGCTCCTGATTCAAATTTAGCGGTGATAATGTATGGTCCAAGCCGGTTGGGCTCAAATTTACCTTTAAGGTCCTTAGTTGCATTAGTATTTTTTTTATTTTCTTTTAAAACAAGGTCGCCGATCTCAAAGGATCGATGACGAACTTTTTAGCATATGATCTTTTAAGCTTGTTTTGGTAGGCACGGAGATGCTCCAAAGCATTGATGCATTTTTCATCTAGGAGTTCCAGTGGTCGAGTCTGCCATCTCGATATTCATCTCCTACTTCGGTATCTTGAAGTAGTAGAGCCAAAGAAGGAACTTCTAATTCAAAGGGAAAAATGGCTTCGACACCATAAACCAAAACAAAAGGTGAAGTTTCAGTGGGGGTTCGAACACTAGTTCGATAGGCCCACAAAGTTGGATATAACTGAATGTGCCGGTCGTGGCCGATTTTATTGACCAATATTTTAAGGATTTTGATTAAGGTTTTGTTAGATGCTTACCTTGACCATTACCATGAGGATAATAGGGAGTGGACCGGCGATGTTGAATCTTATATTTTTGGCATAATTTTTTAACATCTTTATTTTTGAAACAAGTTCCATTATCGGAGATGAGATTTGCAAGAATTTCGAACCTACAAATGATTTGATTAAAAATAAATTTAGAGACTTGTGTGCCGGTGCGGGAAGCTAAAGGCATAGCTTCAACCCACTTCATGAAATACTCAGTGGTGGTTATGATGAATTTGTGCCCATCAGATGACACGGGATTGATTTTGCCAATAATATCTAAACCCCATTTTGAAAAGGGCCAAGGAGATGAAATAGCCTGCGAGTTCTTGTGCAGGCGCATGGACAAGGTCGGCATGTTTCTGGCACTTGTCGCAATGGCGCACATAATCATGTGCATCCTTTTCCATGGTAGGCCAAAAGTATCCTATCCTAAGGAGCTTTTTAGCAATGACACTACCACTGAAGTGTCCTCCACAAGATCCATCGTGGGCTTCACTCAAGGCTGATTTGGATTCTTCTAAATTCAAACATCTTAATAGGATACCTTCAAAAGATCTCCTATATAAAGTATTGCCAATTATTACAAATCGACTTGCTTGTCTACGTAATAACCGATCGTTGGTTTCTATTAGAATTGGCGGGGAAAGTCCCATTTTGGAGAAAATCAAATATATCCGTATACCAAGGTTTCGGAGTAGTTTCATTGATTAGAAACACATCCAAAGGTTCTAAGCATGACTTATTTGAAGCGGGTTCCTGGAGTCGACGAATAATGATAGTGGCATATTCGTCATCTAACTCCAAGGGGAGGAGAGATGCAGTTGCGGCCATAGCATCAGTTGCACGGTTGCAAGTTCGAGGAATAGCTTCCAAGGTAACTTGATCAAATAGAGACATTAATTGTAAAACATAGGCTTTATATGGGCGTAGTTTATCATCTATAGTCCGATAAACTTCATTAATTTGGTTTATAACCAGTTGAGAATCACCAAAAACTAACAGATGTTTAATTTTTAGTGCCAAGGCAGCTCGTAATCCAAGGATTAGAGCTTCATATTCAACAGTATTGTTGGTGCAAGCAAATGTTAATTTGAAGGACAGAGGAATAAGATGTTTTTGTGGGGATATTAAAATAATACCCACACTGACCCCACTCATGCATCGGGCTCCATCAAAGTATAAGGACCATTGTTCAATATGGTCTGCCTCTAATTGAAGGCATTCATCAGGAAACTCAATGATGAGGGGATGGGTAGACTCTAAGGGTGCGGCGACTAATTGATCTGCTATGATTTGACCCTTAACAGACTTTTGTCCTATGAATGTGAGATCAAACTCGCTTAGAGCAAGAACCCACTTGGCTGTGCGACCCGATAAATAAGGTCGACTCATGAGATACCTTAAGGGATCATATTTAGCAATGACATAAGTTTTTTGACTAAGCATATAATGGCATAATTTTTGCGTAGCAAACATGACTGCTAGACATAGTTTTTCTAATGTTGTGTAGCGGGTTTCATAACTGATGAAGGTTCGGCTAATATAATAATTAGCACGTTCTCTCTTTTCATCATCAAGCTGAGCTAACATAGCTCCTAAGGCAGAATCTGAAGCTAAAATATATAGGAGAAATGGGCGATCAGGTTTAGGTGGTGAAAGCATAGGTGGATTAAGGAGGTATTGTTTGAGAAGTTCAAAAGCTTCTCTACATTCGTCGTCCCAATTAAAAGGGACATCCTTCTTAAGAAGTTTAAGAAAGGGACCGGTTTTGTCCGCTAGCTTATCGATGAAGCGACGGATGGCTTGAAGCTTACCTTGTAAACTTCGTAACTCAGATATATTAGTAGGTGCGGGCATATCAGTGATAGCCGCAATCTTGAGAGGGTCGATTTTGATACCACGTAAAGAAACTAAAACCCCTAATAGTTTATCGGACTTAACTCCGAATATGCATTTTGCTGGATTTAATCGAATAAGATATTCTCGTAATCGATTAAAAACTTTTCTCAAATCATCTAAATGATTATCTTCATTAATAGAGCGAGCTATAATATCATCTACATAATCATGTAGGATATCATGCATCATATCATGAAAAATATAAGTCATAGCTCGTTGATAGGTTGCACCTGCGTTCTTTAAGCCAAATGGCATCACTTTCCAACAAAAGGTACCCCAGGGGGTAATAAAGGTTGTTTTAGCCTGATCTTCAGGAGCTATCCTGATCTGATTATAACCAGAGAATCCATCCATTAAGGACATCATCCCACTCCCGACAGTAAAGTCAATGATTTGATCCATGTTTGGAAGAGGAAAATCATCTTTAGGGCATGCAGCGTTAATATCTCTAAAATCTGTGCAAACCCTAACTTTGGTGGCTTCTTTCTTGGTAGCTGGAACTACATTTGAGATCCATTCAGCATAATCAATAGCTTGTATAAAAACAACATTCAGGAGTTTTTCTAACTCCCCTTTGACTAGCGAGGCCACTTTGGGATGCATTTTTCTAAGTTTTTGTTTAACGGGTTTAGCATCCGGATGGACCACTAGATGATGCATGACTACAGAAGGGTCTAGACACTGGCATATCTTCGTATGTCCAAGCGAAGACATCTTCATACTCTTTAAGGAATGCAATGTATTGTTCTTGTTTTTCTTGACTTAATTCTGATCCAATATTGATTATGTGAGGATTATCCTCGGTTCCAATATTAATTTTAATGACGTTTTCTACCTCCATGTGTAGATCTCTTTCAAAATTAGGTGGGGCGGGTGAAACGCCCAATTCTTGTAATTCTTGTAAGGTTAATTTGGATAATTCATCTTGAGGATTAGTGGTCTCAAGTTGGGCTATAGTTGGTATAGAACCATCAAAATAAAATCCATTGTGTAACATCTCTTCAACGGAGACATCGTGGAAGATATCTCCTTCCAACTCCTCATCGGAGTCGGCAATCATTTCAGGGTAAGCTATGGATAGCATGTTACATGTAAATGGCTGATTTTTTAGAGGCAAATCATCACGCCTATCCAAATAATCTTGATAACATATGAGTTGATCATCATCTTCAAAAGGAAAGGGTTGACCCTTACTAGGAAATAGGCCCACACCACGGCGGGCGAGGCCACGGTTCTACCTCGAAAGGTTCTTTCATGCCATTTTGGAAAGGTCCCAAGCCTTTCCCTTTATATCCCATTTTAAGCATTATGGGTTTAGCTTTAATATATTCATTGGTAAAATAACATCGAGCATATCCCTCATGATGAGTTTTGATATTTCGAGGGATTCTTCCCAGATCATATCCTTTATAAATGAAGGCACAACTCCCGACTTGGTAAGTACTTCCCATAGGTTGTGGGAGGCCCAAAGTACGAGGAGATGGTGGCAAGTTATTTAAAAGAATTGAATCTTGCATGAAAGCATTTGTTTTTTCTGATATTAAGATTGTGGATAAATCCGGTAAAAGTTCATCGGAAAGAGCATAAGATGTAGAAGGATCATTCCCTATATCTTTAGATGTGGAAGGTATGATAGATGTTGATAATGTGGAAGTGTTAATAGATGGGTCTATAGGTTTTGAAATTATAGGGATAGAACATGAAGGATTGGTTGTAGATTGAAGATCTTTTTGAGGTTCTAGAGTGGTTTGTTTAGAAGATTGTTGATCTATATATGAGGATGAAATTAATGGAGGGGAAATAGGTGAAGTTATGGGTGTGTGTTTCATAGTTTTAGATGAAAAATAAGAATTAGGATGTGTGGATGATAGAGCGAGGGCAAAATTGCACTCCAACGAGGTTCTACGCAAAGCACACATATCAAAGGGTCTAGGGTCACCATGGATAGTGACCAACTGATTTTTAAATTCGAATTTAACACATTGGTGTAAAGTTGATGGGACAGCCCGCATTGCATTGATCCAAGGATGACCCAAGAGTATATTGTACGATGCGGGGCAATGTACAATAAACATGGTGGTATCTAGAGTTCGAGGACCAACTTGCAATGGGATGGTAATAACTCCACACGTTTCTTGTGTTTCGTCATTGAAAGCTTTGATAATCATGTTAGTTTTCTTCATTTCATCACTTCTAAAGCCAAATCGTTGGTAGAAGTCAAGAGTGCAAATGTTTAGAGATGAACCATTATCAATCGGGACTCGTTTAATAGCTACATCTCCAATTAGAGCAGTAATATATAAGGGATTATCCTTATGTAAAGCTATGTTGTGGGATATCTTTATCCCGGAAGTCAATACAATCAACTTCTCGAGTGATGATAGTATTGGCCATGGCTTCAGGTTGAATGTTTTGAGGTACCATCATTTGGCTTAATGTAAGCATCAACTCATCCCTATGGGTGGGAGAAGATCTTAATAAATCCAAAAGGGAAATTATGGCTGTAGTATTGGATAATTGCTCATTAATATTGTAAGGGGTTTAGGTTGAACATTGGAAGCATGATTCCCTTTATTGGGATTTTTCAAAACAAATGGAGCTGATCCATCATTCTGGTTTGGTTCTTGTTGAGAATTTTGAGCCTGTTGTCGGGTAACGACTCCAATGGTACCTACAATGTTATATTGAGGACGTTGAACTGGTCTCGGTCGAGCATTTATGGCTTGTTCATTAGGGAGGAATTGATTAGAAGAAGGTCGAGTAGTAACTCTTCTAGGAAATGGTTCTTCTGGAACCATAGCATCTATGATGGGTTGAATAGGATCTGATTCATTTTCAGAACTATTCGATTGGTTTGAAGTGATGTCTATTTCACTTTCAGTATCTGATTCTATATCACTAGAATCTGGAGTTGGAATATTATGTAGGGGCCTAGTCGTAACCATGGATAAGGTTGTGTCAAATATTTGAGGATCATGATTAAGTAAATGTCCACTAATAGTTCCTACATATCGGGTAGGAGGAGGAACATTATGATGTTCGATTTGATTGGCCACCTCTTTACCATGTCTTGGTAAAGGGTGTTGAAATATGTCTAATGATTGATTAGCATTTTGATTTTGATTTTGGGGAATGTTCTTTTGAGGATTATTAGGAGCATTTTGTTTAGGTTGGAAGGCTTGCACCTCCATTTCATTATTATCAATCAGATCCTGTATTTTATGTTTCAACCTTTTACAAGCGTTGGTAGAGTGTCCAGGTCCTCTATGAAAATCACAGTGTAAGTCGGCTCTGTATCCGGGTATAGTTGGATCAGGTTCCCGGATAGCTGGTAATTGGATCAAACCTCTTTCGAGTAATTGAGGTAAAATAGTTGATAAGGGTTGATTCAATCTAGTAAATTCTCGAGGAGGCTTATCGGGCGGTTTCAATATAAATTTTTTTGTTGTTTTCGTTGCATTGATATTAGCAACATTTCTGTTGTCGGTGACTCCGTCACCAACAACTTGTTTGTTTTTATATTGATTTCTGGATGTTTTCTCATCATCCTTCTTCCTAAGTTGGCCTCTCCTAATGAGGGCATCTTCTACTCTTCGAGCTAAATCTATAGCTTGATCGAAGGTAGTTAAAGTAGCGATTGATAGCTCATAAGATATTTGTTCTTGTAAATTATTGATAAAAATGTCCAACATTTCCCTATAAGGTAGCACAAAGTGCGGTTTTCCTATCAACTACCTCCATCTAGCTAAGAAATCGGCAAAACATTCATCCTTGTCTTGTTTTAAGTTGTATAAATCTTTAATGGTTACATGCCTCTCGATGTAGGCACTAAATTGATGGACAAAAGATTCAATTGTTTCTTCAAAGTTTCTCAAAGAATGAGTGGGCAATTGATAGTACCACTCTAATGCCATTCCACCTAAACTTTTTGGGAACATTTTTAGTAATAGCAAGTCATCATGTGATATATCATGACATGCTATCCTAAACATGCGAAGATGCTCTATGGGATCTTCGGTTCCTTTATATATAGGCAAGATGGGCATGGGAAAATGCTTAGGGTAAGGTTGTGCTACAACTATGGGATCCAAAGGTTGACTACATATCTCTCGATAATTGTACGAGGGACGATAAGGATCTATCTGGTCCATACGCGAAGCTAACTGTTTCACCATGGCTTCCAGATTACTAGTTTGCCCACCATATTGGTTCGGTAGGGCATTGATATGGGATTTGTGAGCATATGATGGAGGGACATGAAGATTAGATGCTATGTTGCTATTGTGTAAATTGTTGGTAGGAAAGGTGTTATGAAGGAATTTTGAAGTTGTATTATGTTGTATTCCAGATTGTTGAAAATTGGTGTTTGACTTCATTTTAGGTTTTTGTTTACTTGAAGCATATTGATCAATAGTTTGGCGAAGTAAAGCAGTGAAGGAAGTTTTCTTTTGTGTGGGAATGATTTTAGGCTGAATAACAGGTTCCTTAGGAGGTTGGGTAACCTGTTGTTTTGGCATGTTTTGAATCATAGTGACCATATCTGTATTGGATGGTCCAGCCTTATCACTTTCTTGATCAATGAAAGACAAGGGATTAGTGCGCACATCAAACATATGTTCCATGGCTGCTTGAGTGTCACTAATTTGCCCTTTATCAATACTAACTGCCATATTAAGAACACCAATGTTATTATGGAAAAATTTCCAGAAATGATCTACGTTGTCAAAAGCAATAGTTCCATCTGGAGCTACTCTAGGGGATGAGGATCCATCCTCTTTAACATTTTCTTCTTGTTCATTGTCTTCACCTAGGTCATCTTCGGGTTGATCTAGAGTTTCTCCTTCCGGAATTGGATCTTCGGGAAGGACATTTGGGTCTCTAGTTTTATCTTCTAACCAATCTTCTTCTTCTCCTTCGGTTTGTTTACCATTCCTAAGTTTAGGCATTGTGCTTAATTTTAGATTTCAGCAAATATATATATATATATATATAAAAATATATATATATATATATATATATATATATATATATGCAACAAGCTTAAGAGGTATATATTAATTATATACCTACTACAATATTTAAAATGAAAGGTTTTGGTTTTTGTTATGTTTTTTAGTTTTTCTTTGTTTTTGTAATAATATTGTAAAGATAACAAACAACACAATAAATGCAAGAAATAATACTGAAAGTAATGATCTAGTTTTCTATAAACAATTTATAAATATCATTAATGGGCTCAAGTTCTTCAGGAGTCATGAAGTGTTCTTCTTCAAATTGAAAGTTTTCCTTCAAAAATTTAATGAAAAGAGCTATAGTGATATTATCTGTCTCAGATGCTGGTTGATAGAAGTAAAGCTCGTGGCAATACTCTCGATATAACACAGCTCGAGGAACTCTATTCCATATTTCCCTATCCGTAAGAACAACCTCTTGGTCTTCTACACGACCTAGGAAATGGTGTACAATGGCTGCGTTCTCGAGGTATTCCTCGAAGGTGAACAATTTTGAAGACACAAGAGCTCTCCTATAAGCTAACCATCTATGGCCAGGCTCTCACGAAGTTCATGATAAAAGACGAGTTGATGAGGATCCGAGGATTCTATCTAGGACAAGCCTCTTGATTTGTTTAAGTTTTGTTGACCTAGATGAAATGACACTAAGTCTTCTATCAAGTTCGTCCCACAAAAGTTGATTTCTATCTATTTCAGGCACACTAAGCACAGAATTGATTTCTATGGCTGCCAATTGGTTTTCAACATTT
This sequence comes from Wollemia nobilis, assembly GCA_028583015.1. Lineage (NCBI taxonomy): Eukaryota > Viridiplantae > Streptophyta > Pinopsida > Araucariales > Araucariaceae > Wollemia > Wollemia nobilis. The sequence continues at coordinate 3,172,628 of JAQPPZ010000101.1, forward strand.
ATAGTAACTTGCTAATATTTTCTTAGGAGCTACCATCTAAACATGATATGCAACTTATTAATTTTAAATGATTTGAAATGCATCTATGTTTTGGTTGTTTTATTTTTTATTTGTTTTGTTTTCAAAAGGTTTAAAATGCATTCACGTCGGGTTCACCAAAATGTATCGCTCCAAATTTTTCACACCCTTACCTTTAGGCTATAGGATCCGTGCCCGGAAGGGGGATGTGAAAAGGATGGCGTGGTACCTCGGACTGAGAGGCCTTGCGAAGGTCCCGCCTCTCGAGGGAGGTGTATTATGGTGATTTTTTGATGGATGGTGGGTTCACCAGGAAACATTTAATGGCAGTTTCCACGCCTAGGTTGGGAATGTGTTTGATGTGTTCAGTTTTATCCTTAAACATCCAAGTCCTAGGTTTGGCCAAAATGCATCTAAGCTATTCTATATGAAGATGCAGATTAAATGAATACAGAAAACAAAATTAAGACAAAAAATAGAGAAATTAAGCAATATTAAAAAGTCATACCTGATCCGGATGTACGATGAAGATTCTAATTCTTGAAGCGATCAGGATCGCCTCTGATTTGACAGGATCGTCTGCTATCAGACAAGATCATCTGAGATCTGACGAATTCATCAGACGAATTCGTCAGAGACCTGCAAACGGAGAAATAGGTGCAAAACATAGAAAATGCAACTATTCTAACAGAGGGAAACAGTGTAAAATGACAATAACAATATTAACATGATGATAATGAACAAAATACGAGTGTACTACAATGATTTAATGACAATTGGTGACTTAATTATGCATTTAGAGCTACATGGGTGAACTCCAAAATGCAGGATAGCATAAAATAATAAATAAACTAGCTAATTACAAAATAAGAATAAAATAAAAGTATGAAGAAATGCAAACTTTGGGCACTGATTGCCTCAATGTTGATTGCAGTCGAAATCGTCTCGCATTGGTACGAAATCATCTCTGATTCGACAGGATCGCCTCCGATCTGAACAGGATCGTCTGCGACGATGTAAGCTTGCTCCGACTGAAAAATACTAAGGTACCTACAACAAAATTTGGATAGAACTAATGCAAATAACAATTTGGGATGTCTTAATGCGTGTGAAGTCAAGTTACAGGAATTATCAGCCAGGGGGGTGCTAAGGGGAGGGCTTAGGATTAAATAAGCTTAGGAGGGAGGTTAGGAGGTTGGAGATCATCCCTATTTGGGAGATCTCCAACGGGGAGGGTCTCTAACGGCGCGGACACGCTTCGCCCAGATTAGAGATGTCGTTGGAACAGAAGCTAATTGTGAAAAATTAGTTTTGGGACAAGATCGTCTGGACGTCCTAGCCCAGACGAAATCGTCCGATATGAGGCGATATCGTCTGATCGGCGACGATATCGTCAAACGGTCAAAACAAACTCTAAAAATGGCGCGGGAAAGGAGGAAACGGATTAAGCGACGGTTAATGGGCGGTTTGGGAGGTTAAAATTTGAATTTGAATTATTTACTAGAGTAATTGTAATTATTAAGGTTTTACTGCGCCAATTTTAGGGTGCTACAAGATGATATATTTCAAAAGAAGCAGTGCATTCACATCTCATATCACATTCCACATTGCATATACATGTCATCTCAGTTACATTTTCATTTCATGTGCAATCATTGAGAAGGTGTCGAATCCTCTTAGGATTACTACATAACATATATTAAAAGGATCCTAAGGTTGGGAACTGTTGCCCAAGCTATCTTGAACCAAGCACGTTCTATGCACATTAAAGAAGATCTTGGGCAAAATGATCAAAACCATGCTTGGAAGAAAAGGTGAGGTGAAAAGAATATTTCATGTTTGTCCTATCATGCAACATTATCCTTAAAACAGTGGTTTTTACCACTCCCATAATGCTTAAAGCCTAAAATCAAAGTAGTAATGATAGGGTTAAATCCTCATCTCACTTAGGTTGAGGATCCAATTCCCCAAAGCTCTAATTTGACCTACATGGAGTAGTAAAGATAGCACATAATTCTCATCTCACTTAGGTTGAGAATTCGATTCCCCAAAGCTTCCATTTTTCCCATTTCATCATAAAGCTTGGATTGGAAGGATCGTACTACATGTCCTCTGCAAAGGATGGGTAGTCATCCCAAAGGTCCAAGCAATAAAAAGTAAAACTAATTTTTCCCATTTCATCTCAATCTTGGATTGGAAGGATCGTACTACATGTCCTCTACAAAGGATGGGTAGTCATCCCCAAGATCCAAGAAATAAAAGATAATATTTTCCATTTCATCTTAATATTGGATTGGAGAGATCGTACTACATGTCCTTGGCAAGGATGGGTAGTCATCCCAAAGGTCCAAGAAATAAAAAAAAAAAAAAAGAATGAATCATGGATTATGGGGTTAAGTATGCTCATGCGTGGCAACATGTCTTGTCTAAAAGCAAGACCACTGATTGCTCAAACGGACAGGCTAGCCTAAAAATTTCATCCATAACAGGTTAAATCATTTTGTTCAAGATGAGGTAATGAACTCCGGATCAGAGTAGTAAGGATAGGATTAAATTCCCATCTCATTTAGGTTGGGAATCCAATTCCCCAAAGCTTTGATCTCACTTACACCTGCACATGGGTTCAAGATGGTAGTGACACATAACCAACTTTGGGATCTAGTAAATTAATTCAGTATACATATATTTGGTCCTAAGAGGGTTTGACAGTTTTAATTATTTGTACATGATATTAGAAGGTTTGAACCTTTGCAATGCAGGTTGTCATATCTTTAGCATCTTCATCATGCATCAAATCCTACACAAATTATTCATAGCCTTGGATACAAATCATAAGTGAAACTGACAATGGAATGTTAATCAAGTTCAAGCGATAAGGAATGAAAACACATTGCACACACTGAGCTGATACTTAATGATTTTGATGTTTCATATATTTCTGATCTGTTGGTATTTGATTATCTTTTATGTGCTGACGCTTGTATCTAAGCTTGTATATTTCAATTTGGGTTCTCACCAAAATGCTTAGGAGCATTTGATAGCAGAGTCGCCATTTGTTGTGGCTGATTCACAACACACCCCAAAATTGGGGACCCACCTTTTTTGCATGCTTTCAAAGAAGACCACAGTGGCCCAGATGCTAAAAATCAAGAAAAAAAGAAGAATATAGCAAGAAAAATAAAGTGTCACGATATCACGACATGTTGCTCCGTCGCGACCAAAAATGAAAAGTTGTCACGATATCGTGACCTGTTGCTCCATCGCGATCGAAAATGAAAAGTTCGACATGTTGCTCCATCGCGACCGAAAATGAAAAGTTGTCGCGATATCGCGACATGTTGCTCCGTCGCGGTCGAAAATGAAAAGTTGTCACGATTTCGCGACATGTTACTCCGTCACAACCGAAAATGAAAAGTTGTCATGATTTCATGACATGTTGCTCCGTCATAGCTAGAAATGGAAAGTTGTCATGATTTCGTGACATGTTGCTCTGTCGCGGCTAGAAATGAAAAGTTGTCGTGATTTCGTGACATGTTGCTCCGTCACGGCTAGAAATGAAAAGTTGTCATGATTTCATGACATGTTGCTTCGTCACGGCTAGAAATGGAAGGTTGTCATGATTTCACGACATGTCGCATTTTCATGGCTAAGAGTAGTAGAATGCATCATGAAAATAAAATGTCGCGATATCATGACGTGTTGTGAAATCGTGGGTCATAGAAGAGAGAGAAAGATAGAATGTAAAATTGTCGTGAAATCACGACATGTCACAAAATTGTGGTCAAACCAGTCAAATAGGGCAAGGCACTAAAGTTGTCGCGATATCGCGACATGTCGTGTTTTCATGACCTGAAGCAGCAAGATATGCCAAATGAAAAGATGTCACGATTTCATGACAGAAAGCAGCCAAGTGGTACAAAGATGAAAAGCGTCACGATTTCACGACAGGAAGCAGCCAAGGGGTATGAAGATGAAAAGCGTCATGATTTCACGACAGGAAGCAGCCAAGGGGTACGAAGATGAAAAGCATCACGATTTTGTGATAGAAAGCAGCTAAGGGGTACGAAGATGAAAAGCATCACGATTTCATGACAGAAAGCAGCCAAGGGGTACGAAGATGAAAGGCATCACGATTTCGTGACAGAAAGCTACCAAAGTGAACAGAATGAAAAAGTGTCACGATTTCGTGACATGTTGCATTTTTGCGGCCAGTAAAGCAAAACACAGCGAAAGAGAAAAACGTCGCGATTTCGTGACAGGTTGCATCTGCACAACCCAAAAGAGAAAAACGTCACGATTTCACGACAGGTTGCATTTGCTCGGCTGTTGACATAAAAATGTCACGATTTCACGACATGTCTCATTTTCGCGATGCATGAAGAAAAACTAAGCTGCATACATAAAAACGTCGCGATATCGCGACATGCTATTTTTGGTCGCGATTTACAGGGGGCCGTTACAAAATATGCAAAAAAGTGTGGAACACATGGCATAAAGGTGTAAGGGCTATAGAAGCGTTACAGGTCACAGAGAAGATCAAGCATCTCGATGTCGAACATAAAGTCAAAAACAATGAAAAGGTGAGGAAGGTGAAACAAAGCGATCTGGGAGATGAAGCGAAGCGTCACAGGGTGAAACAGAGAGCATTGCCAGAAAATATAAAAGCAGAAGCATAGATTGGTACAAGGGTTAGAAAACCACTACAGGCAGAGTTGCAAAGCCAAAGGCAATAAGCCATTTTGGGCCTGCTTTTGAGGTGTTTTTCTTCCACTTTGTCTGGATATTTCCTTTACATTGGACTAGGTAGGAAATTTTTGTAAGCAGAGTTGCAGTCTTTGAAGGCTAGAGGGCCATTTTGGGCCTGCTTTGAGGCTATTTTCTTCCATAGACTGGGTTTGGGAAACTAGATATTCTGTTGTTGTATAATGACCAATTTTTAATACAAAAAATTTAGAGAGTTGCACCTCATTGGCAAGAAAGGAGTTATTTTTTGCATGCAAGATTAAATGTTTATCTTTCCCCTTTTCAAATTTTTAGGCTTATAGGTGAAGTTTAATGCAAGTTCTCTTGGTTGCTTCATACGAATGTCTAAATCTGAAATCACAGTTAAAACCCCAGAGACCAGCACTTAACTTATCTAGATTGTGTGTGTTTGTAGGTTCAATAAGTTAGGTTGTATGCATGGAAACCTCATTAGCTTCGGTTTTGTCAGAATAGGATTGCATCACCCTGAATGCATTTCATTTTTTCTTTCACATTTTATTTTCATTTTTTTTTGCACTTTATTTTTACAGGCATTAAAATAAAAAAAAAAACTAAAAAACTAAAATTCCAAAATCTGAAAATAGAATATTTCCATTTCAGGGCCAGAATTTCATTTTTCAGTTTTGTTTTTCATTCATGAGCAGATGATGATATTCCCTTCATAAAATTTCAATTTCATTGGAGGGGTTATGTTTTATGACATTTCATAAATTTCCATTTTGAAGTTACAGCATGGTCATATAGGGACCAAATCACATTTTCCTTATTCGGGTTCAAAGAACAATCATTAAAGTTTCATAGTAAAATAAATCAACATTACCCCTTGTTTTCAGTTACTTGCAACCACTAAGGTGTTCCAAGCATTTTAATTGAATATCTTTATTTGAGATTATTAATACACAGATGTAAAATTCTAACATAGCGGAGACCTTGGAGAAGTTACTTGTTTAATTTCTTTGCAAGTAGAGGATTTGGAACCCAAATCCTATCGAAGAGTGTGTTTTCACAATCGGGTGAAAATACCACTCAACAGGAATAATCTGGGTGGTGGTGTTGAGAAGCAACACACCCCCACTAAAAATTTGAAATTCCATCCTTTGAAATTTTTGGTTTTCATTTTGCCGTAGGGACCCTCTTAATGTTTTTCAGGTTTTAATTCCAAATTTTGCTTGCCTCTTTCTTCTTCAAAGTTTTGCATATACCAAAGTATCCAAGTATGCTTGCATATGGCTTTGATTTATTTTAGAATTCATTTTTCAAATGTTAGAATCATTTCTGAGTAAAGAAAATCTTTCACTAAATATGTAAAATGCAGAATGCAGATGAATTCATTAGAGTCAGCCTACAATTTTTGGAAAATTTGCTAAGTGGTTTCCATTTTCAAAAATGTCACAAAATCGCGACGTCGTGAAATCGCAACGCGTTTGGCAAAGAAATGGCCAAGCCTCAGAAATGTCGCAAAATCGTGACGCATTTGGCAAAGAAAGTGCCAAGCCTCAGAAGCATCGTGAAATCGTGATGTCATGAAATTGTGATGCGTTTGGTAAGAAAAGGGCCAAGCCTCAGAAGCGTCACGAAATTGCGACGTCGCAAAATCGCGACATGTTTGGCAAGAAAAGGGCCAAGCCTTAGAAATGTCATGAAATCGTGACATCACAAAATCATGACGCGTTTGGCAAAGAAAAGGCCAAACCTCAAAAGCGTCACAAAATTGCGACATCGCAAAATCGTGACACGTTTGGCAAGAAAAGGGCCAAGCCTCAAAAATGTCGTGAAATCACGACGTCGCGAAATCACGATGCATTTGGCAAAGAAAAGGCCAAGCCTCAGAGACGTCGCGTTTTCATGACACATGTCAAAAAAAAATCAAAGTAACGTGTGATGAGCATTAGGGTTTTAATTTATATATATTAAAATGCTAATCCTGGTTTTGTCTTTTGCAGAAATCCATCTGGCAGTTGCATACTAACGGAAGTAATGGCAAAAAAGACAAAATAAGCACGGATCAAGCAAAGGTCGTCATATGGAAATGTGAGATGCCGAGAATTTTTGGTCCATCCAGATTTTATGGATTTGACTGCAAAGAGACTTTACGATGACTAAGCAACTGCCCATTTAATGGAATATGTCGATAATTGACAGGAAAATAAAAATATCTACACATAGTTACCAGAATTTGCCGATGGACACATTTAACAAGAGAATTTATGGTGAAAGTAATGTCGTACAGAGAATTTTAACTCAGAAGTGGCTCTGCAAAGATAAAATGTTAGAGAAACCAGTGACTCATTTCAAATTTCTCTGAGGAATTAATGAGGCACTCCTGGCAAGTGCACCAGAAAGATGAATATATTTACTTACGCAGTGCCCATTTATGGAATATATCGACGACCGACCAAAAAACAAAGATATTTACTTACAGTTACAGATGGATGAGAATAATATCAGATCATGCCTTCTCCATTTATGGCAAGTAATTGCACTAAGATTTGCAGAATGGTTAGGGTTTATAAAAAACTCTATTTTTAAAGGGCCTTATATTTTAAAACCTGGGTAGTAAGGTTTAGGTGATAAGATTTAGGGTTTTGAAAGAAGATATTTCTAAAAGGATCAAGGTTTGTCCTGAGTCTATATATACTTCTTTTGGATGTAAATTCCAGAGGTGGAAACTTAGAATAAAAGGTTATTGGAGCAATTTTCTGCAAATCTTGTTTGAATGCTTTGTTCTAGACCTGGAGTTGGTGTAGTTTTGTTTTCTGTGATAGCATGGCCAGAAGCCTAATCTCTTTCAGACTGCAATAAGTTCATCTTCTTTTGTTTTCATTTCATTAAGGTTTATTTAATTTATGTTGTAGATCTGTGTTATCAAAGATTGGGTATGCTACTGGGCTTCATTCTTTTTATTGTATGCTAGGGAAAATTACAGATTTAAGTTTTAGGCCTGTTCTAACTGCTTTGTCCTCACTGTGCGAGCTAGGCTGCTGGTGAGAGATACCAATTTCAACCAACTTCCCTTCTGTTTATGATTTTCTATTAGATCTATTTCATCTCTGTCTTATGCTCTTAGTGGAAAGTGATCTTAGAAAGCTGGACACTTTCCTCTTTGATTTGTTCTATTGTGAAGCTAACTAGTATAACTAAAATTGGTAGTTTTGGTTTTGCAGCTAAATTAGGTAAACTTATCTTTCTGCCCTACTCTACTCTCTCTGTTCCATCGATTGAATGATCCATTTTTATTTTCTTTAGAATTTGTTTTTTATTTAAAACTGCTAAAACATAAAGAGCTAGATCAAAGAACTGATTGTAAATCTGAGTGTCCACAAAGATAACCAATTTCAAAAGCATTATTGAACAAGTCCAGAACCCGTTGTAAGGTAACAAACAGTCCACTTGAAACTATTTCAAAAGTGAAAAAGAGTGAATAGACATTTGACCCAACTATGTAACTCACACCTTGGATATCCAGCAAGATCCTAAAGTGAGTAGGATTTATTCCTTATAAGTGTTATCGGGTTTTCATGCTCATTCTTCACAGGGTGTGTATAAAATTCGAACCAACAGGTGGTTTTTGTTGCATTTTTTGTTGTTGTTGTTGTTGTGTCATATTAACTCTTGGATTTTGAGAGACAAGAATTCTCGAAGCTCCTCCTTGATTGCTAACAGGGTGACCAATAGTAATGGATGCACTAGAATGCTTCAGTGAGTTGAGAGGATTAGGAGGAAAGCTAGCCATTGTGCTATTAGAAGTTAGGCCTTGTTCATCAACAGTAGCCTCATGTGAGGATGTTCCACATAACAGAGACTCGAGGGTGACCAACCTAGATCGTTCCCCAAAGGCATCAATATCTAGCTCAAAGAACTCAGTTTCCTCTCCTCTATTTCTAACTCTCCATCTTGTTTACATGAAGGCACAGACTTTGGTACCAGTCTCTATGACTTAAATATTATCAGTTAGATAGATTCACCAGATGCTAAGAGTCTTTTGCTAATGAGAGCATCGGTTCTCACTACCACTCACAAGGTGAGACTGACCGGGTCCCATCGGGTGTGCCAAAAACTATTGGTCATCAAATCTTCCTAGGAAAGGATTTGTGTAAGTGTATGCACCCTAGACCTAGACCAACATTGAAAGGTCGAAGAGAAGAGATGCCCCTCGTGCCAATATCTAGAGAAAGGTCGGCTCCTATACTAAACTACTTTGATGTTTAAGATAAGGGTGCAGGAAATAGATAAATAGAGTAAGGGTGCAGGAAAGAAATAAAAGAGTAAGGGAAGAAATTTTAGTAATTTAATGGTGGGAAAGAACCAGAAGCACGATTACTAGCCAATAGCTTGAAATAGCAGCAAAGAACACCAAGAATAAATGAAATGAACACAATATTAATCCTCCTATGTATCCTCTGGACGAGTTCCAGGATTACCCTTCCCTCTCGTCAAAATTCAAAGTTTAGAGTTTTGACAATGAAGGAGTGAATATGTCAAAAACACTATCCACAAGCAGCATAAAAGAAAACTAATACAGTGTTTTCCTCCCCTATGTATCCTTTGAGAAAATCTCAGGGTTCCACTCCAATCACATACCTAAATCTAGAGTTCATAATTATAGCATGCAAATGAAGAAAAGATAAAAGAAATAATCGTAGAAGGTAGCATAAAAGAGAGAAATAGAGTCCAAAGCTCTTTAGTATTAATCGCAAGAATCTAAGTTACAACAGCTTTCTAGTAGAAATTTCCCCCCCATTTACATTACAATGCCTAGGTTTTTATACAGGACCCAACCCTCTGAGCCTTTAATGCACAAAATTGAGGAGTACACCCTCGAAACCTGAGAAGTTGACTCTTCACAGCCCTCATGACTGAGCTTTCAAATCTGTTACCAAAACTAGAAACTGTGATCGGGTCAGCCATGGAAAAATGCATTAATGAGCTACTTGAATGTCCTTGGCTTTTGGGTGCAGTGCTCGAGTGGCTACCATGCTCGTCAGGCTCTTCTCTAGGAATTGATACTTCATTTCCAATTTCTAAAAATGAGCAGCGAACTTATCGGGCACGTAAAAATGCATTTATGAGGCACTTGATCACCTTGAAAAAATTCTTGACTTAGAGTGCATGCCCTTAAAGCACTTCGCAGGACCTTTATTCACAACTTCTCTTCGCAATGGACTTGAGCTGAAGCAGATCCTCCTTCTCAGTTTGTACTTCACATGGTGGAGCTTCACAAAACTGCTTCGGGGGTGGTGAGTGCCGAAGCAGATTTCCTTTGCAAGATGGGCTCTTCATTTCTCGCTGCTTCGCTGAAGAGACATGCCAAAATAGCTTCGCTGATGAACTGTCAAAATGCTTCGTCGATGCATTGTAGAAATGCTTCGCTACGATCTTCTTTCAAAGCGGTTTGGGGGAGCTTGGGCCGAAGCACATTCTTGCCTTTGAAAAATGTTTCGTTCTCCACGGGTGCTATCACTTTAGGTGAAAATGCTTCGGACAAAAGCTAGCCGAAGCAGATGCTTCGCAACAACTTTCGACGAAGTGGAAATGGTTCACTGGTGGATAGCTCCGAAGTGGGTGCTTCGACGATTTTTTGGTGAAGTACTTTTCAATGCTGTGCTCTTTCAAATTCCGCTTCGTAAGTTTTTTGGCCAAAGTAGCTGTTTGAAGTGCTTCGGGCCTGAAGTAGTTTTCTTGCCTTAGTGATTTCAAACTGCGATTTTAGACTTTCCTTCTTTGGCGAAGCTGTTCTTTTGAAATGCCGCTTCACAAAAATATCGCCCGAAGTAGCTGTTGGAAATGCTTCGGGTGCGAAGCTTTCTTTTATGTCTTCCTTGCATTCTTTCTTTAGCAACACCACTTCACAAAATTCTCGCCCGAAGTAGCTTCTGGAAATGCTTTAGGTGCGAAGCTCTTTTCATCCTTCATCTCTTCCTTTTGCGGAGCTATTTACCTCCTCCCGCGAAGCTTTTTTGTTTAGTCCACTTAGTAGCAAAGCTCTTTCATCTTTATTTATGTACAAAGGGGGTGGCAGGGAAAGCCAAAATTGCTATAACTTACAAATATTCAACAAAAGAAATACTTTACAAAAGAAACACTATACAAAATTTTGATTTTTGTTTTTACCCCTTTGTGTAATGTGACAAAATTGTCAACGAGTTACTAAAAAAGAATTTCTAGTTGTGGTCCATGCAATAATAAATCTAAATATTAGATAACAGGGTATGAAGTATTTGTTCACACTGATCACTCTACCATTAAATACTTAATGAACAAAGCAACAGTAGGAGGTAGAGTGTTATATGGCTTCTTTTGATACAAGAGTTCAATGTCATGATTATAGATAAGGCAAGAAAATATAATGTCATCGCAGATCACCTATCTCATATGTAAATCTTTGATGATGACAAATTGATTCTTTATAACTTCCCAGATGAACATTTGTTTGCTCTTTCTATTTTTACCCCTTGGTATGTTGATATTGTAAATTACTTAATAACAGGAAAAATACCTCAAAATTATACACCGCATGAGCATAGGAAATTGATACGGTAAAGTATTCCTTACATGTGGATTCATGGAGTCTTGTTTAGAATAATTCCTAACCAGGTAATTAGGAGATGTGTGCAATAAAATGATGTATATGACATCATTCGGGAAACACATGAAGAACCCTATGGAGGTCATTATGCCACCCAAAGAAAAATTAGTAAAATTTTTCAAACTGGTTATTTTTGGTCTACTATGAATAAATATGTCTATACATTTGTTGAGATATGTGACACTTTTCAAAGAGCCAGTAAGCCTATCCCTTCGATGGAAATGCCTTTGGTTCCACAAGTAGTACTTGAACCATTCGAGAAATGGGGAATTGACTTTGTTGGACCAATAGACCCTCCAAGCAAAGGAAATAAATACATACTTGTGTGCACAGATTACGTTACTAAGTGGATTGAAGTTAAAGCTTTACCACAAGTGCAAGTTGAACCAGTCACTGATTTCCTTTATGAAAACATTATGCAATGCTTTGGAGCACCCAAAGAATTAGTTTCAGACCATGGAACTCAATTTATCTCCAAATTAATCAAACATTTTGTTGATATTTATCAAATAAAGCATAATAAAACCTCACCATACCACCCTCAATCCAATGGACAAGTAGAAGTTACGAACAGAGAACTTTCAAAAAAATTTACAAAAACCGTAACTATTAATAGGGGTGATTGGGCTGAGCGATTAAAGGAAGTTGTATGGGCATACAGTACTACTTGGAAAACCACCATAGGATTATCACCTTATGAAATAGTCTATGGAAAATAATCTATCATACCCATATAATTTGAGATAGAAACTCTTCACACAGCGGTACAACTTGATATGAATTTGGATAAAGCGCAAAAAGCTAGATTGGAAAAGTTAAACATTCTGGATGAAAAAATATTAGATGCTTTACATAGGACTAAAATAACCCAACAACAATGGAAAAATAGCATGATAAACATATTGTACCACGCACATTCGAATCATGAGATTGGGATTTGTTGTTTGATTCTCGTTACCAAGACTTTCAAGGTAAACTGAGGACCAGATGGCTAGGACCCTATGAAATCAAAGAGATATTAAAAAATGGTATAGTCAATCTTAATACAATAGATGATTCAACAAGAAAATTGCTAGTAAATGGCCATAGGATTAAATTGTATAAGAAGCCATTATCTAAGTAGGAATTCATACACCATATTAAGCAACAAGCTAAATTGCAGTCCATTTTTGAACTGCAAGTAGCCACTATTGAATAAAATCTCTCTTAAAAAAAATATTGTGCTTCCTTTTTTTCATCATGAAGTTTCCATATTTGCAATATTTCCATCTTATTTTAATCAATTTTCAGTCTCAATGTTTCAAAAATATCCCAAAAAGATTTTATAAGAAAATTACTATTATATGTTGCATAATACTTTGTTTTCTAGATAAAATCTGGATGTTTTTTAATTACTTAAACAACATTAGTGTTTTGAGCAATTTTCATTGAAATTCAAGCAATATTTTGATGTTGTAAGTTATTCCTAGTCAATCAAACTTTTTCTTGGACTACGCACATTTGAACATTTAAAAATATTGTGAGATGTGGAGAGATTGACTCACATATTACTATTTTCATAAGTGAACAGTTTCCCTTGCTTATCCATCTATGTGCATGGTCTAGAGTACTACTGAAATGGAAAAAGGACAAGCTCATCCTTCATCAATAAATAGAAAAAATAAAAGAAGAAGAATAGTAAGGATAAGATCAAATTCCCATCAGGACTTTGATAGAGTGGTTGGGAATCCAACTCCCCAAAATTCTTACTCAAAAAAAAATCCCTTGCTCCTCATCTAATCGAGCAAGTATCCCAAAAAGAAAAAAAGTATCTTCTTGCTTCTCATAAAAATAGGCATGAACTCCAAAAAGCAATAAAAATCCCTTTCTCCCTCTCAAAATGAGAAAGTATCCTAAAGAAAAGTTTAAGAAGGTAAAAGAGCTTGAATCCCTAGAATTCTTAGTATCTTGAATACCTTGGGTTACTCTACATTAAAGTGTCCTTACGTAGTAGCACTAAGTCTGGACAAGACCTATGGATGCTCATAGATATGATAGTTTGTTGGCATAAGTGATCTTTGTTGTTACTCAATCCTCACTCACAATGGTAAATGAATACTCGATGCACACACAGTTGGTCCTTGAAGAAGATTGAAAATATTAGGATAACTTTAACACCATGATGATTTGTGAAATGAATAGATGAAATTGTTTAAATATGACTAGGATGTTTGAAGTCTTTGAGAAATAACTCTAGAGTATTCTAAGCAGGAAAAAGTCAGAAACAAAGTTCTACAATTCATTTTCCTCTATCAAAATATGGCTTTCATCTCTCAAAATTATGTATTTTTTTACAAAATCCATCATAACATTTATTCCATATTTTAAAATACTTCAAGTATTTAATATATATATCTATTTTTGTATACATTTATGACTGATATTAAGCCTTATAATCATTAAATTTCTCTCATTTGGTTACTCCTTAATGAAATTCAGGAAGCACAATCACAAAAATTATAATAAACCCCCATAAATAAAACTCATTTTATGTCATCCATCACTATAAATAGAACACCCTTCATCTTGTTTTGGCTATATAGCCAAAATTATAGTTTGGGAGGGGGGGTAATAGAGGTATACAAAGTTCACAATACAGTTTGGGGGAAAAACAGGTAAAGTATTATTCCAAACTCTAGCAACTATAGTCTCATAAACGTCTTCCATAGATGTCTTTTGTAGATATCTTCCATAGATATCTTTTGTAGGTATCCTCCATAGGTATCCTCCATAGGTATCTTTTGTAAGTGTCTTCCATAGGTATTTTTCGTAGGTATCTTTTGTATATGTCTTTTGTAGATATATTCTATAAATATCTTCCGCATATTTCTTCTGTATAGGTCTATTGTAGAAATTTTATGTATGCATATTTCATAAATATTATCAATAAATCTTCTGTAAACGATTTCCATAGGTACCATCAGTAACAATCTTTGTAGGCATCATTTGTAGATGTCATCCGTAAACATATATCGTAAAATATTCTAAGTGTTAAAATTTAAAATTAGGCAAACAAAAGTGAGACACATGGAAATTTAAGAAACACCAGGACAAGTAATAAGGGCACGTCAACAAAGACTACAAGGGAATCATGGCAATAAATTTTAAGTAAAACAAGGGGAACAAAATAGTAAAATGAAAAAAAAAACTTATTTTGTATGTTAGCCTCTTGTGTGACTCGATTGCGCCACATACCATATTTTTTGATATATGCATATGAACAAGCACCACATGCTGATTAATGTTTAAAACAATGATTGAAAACACAAGTGTTCTCGGTACCGAAGATAAGAGCATTGATCTATTGGAATGCACACAGGTAAAAACAAATAAAACAAGGATGTGGACCACTCCACCTAGTCGCGTTAGCAATAAAATGCCACGTAGACAGAGCATGACAAAGGGTGAAGACCACCCTCGCCATGCAATATGGTGGGCAAGTTTGGCACCAAGGAGAGACTGACCACCCAAATACCATACCAATGAAGGACAAGTGGATTCCCTCCACTAATAGAAAGAGACAATATGGATGAACAATGCAAGCCATCGATTAAGGCTTAAATGAACGGTCATGATACAAAGGAAAAGGAGATGAGTCTAGAAGTGTCATGGGAAGGACACGATCACCGACACATGGCCTCCATCAGTGAATAATGCAGCAACACTTGGATCTAAGTTGCAGGACCATTGATTAAACCTAAAATCAATGGACTACGAGTTTAAAATGAAATTAGGGCTAATTAGGGCAAATAGTCTCCATCATCGATTGGAATTGAGCTAGTATCTACTGTTGGATAGAGTTAATCAAAAATATATGACCTCTGCATGCATCCATGTAGAGTAAACTTAACCTAAATCACCTCTTTTGACATCGATGACCCGCTGTAACTCAATTTTGAGTGAAATTTCCTAGTTTTTTTGGCAAGATTGCTGATTTTTTTCAATTAGATGGTGGCGAGCTTCAGAACCTCGCATAATTTTATGGGCAGAAGGATAATTTTTCATTGAACAAAGGAAGGGTGGTGGAGTAAATAAAAAATGATAGGTAAGAATTTTCTTTTACTGTGACAGGATGTCAAAAATCATTTTTATTTTCTCTACTGCACATGGATTAAGCAATATTAAAATTATAGAAAATGTGCAGAGGATTAGGGGGAATTAAAAAATGGTTTCATTGATAATTTTTTTGTGTTTAATATGGGTTAAAAAATCTTATATACTGTTCTACATTTTTGAAAAAAAAACAAACTACTTTACATAATTATAAATTAATTTCTTTCATTATTTGAAATACTTGCAGGGTTCCCGGTTCTATAAAACATTGGGGTTTCTAAGAAATATTATGCCTATTCCTTTCTACTTTAAAGAAAATAGAAAAAATCCTAGACCCCTTTATGCCTCGATCTATGTTCCAAAAGATTAGTGAACCATTCTCGATCGAAACTTAGAACCCTAGAGACATCGTAACCGAACTATTTCAAAATACCATATGGTGGGAGTCTCTTACCAAATTTAGAGGACATTACTAGGGAGTGGCTAAACATTTTATCCTAAACTGTGACCCTGATAGGATGACCACTCAAGTTGGGGGTTTTCAATTTAATCTGAACTCCAGTCTAATCTCGAAGGTACTGAATCTATCGAAAGTAGGGTTACCATACTATAAAAATCCTTCCTAAAGTGTCACTCAGTTGATCATCAAATTCGATGAAAAATGTACTATTATCAGGGATAAAGAGGTATGGATTAAAGGGGTGTCTACTTCTTCACTTCCCCTCTTATGGCAGGAGGTAGTCGTCCTAATTATTAAATTCTTTACCTTAGAGGGACGAATGTCCACTTGTGCAGCCTATCATCTTCGAATGTTAATGAATCTAAAGTTTTTCAAAAATAGTGAATGTGTGATCAATTTGTCTTACTACTTGTTCCAATCACTAAAATCTACAGTTTTATGGGTTAAGCCTAAAAATTCTCAAGAGAAACCCAAATTACACCTACTTGCACATCATGGCTTGATTAAGTTAATAGTCTTAAAGAAATCTCATGAAGTTAAAATTGTGTGGAATCGGATAGTGGATGAATCTAACCTGTTGAAGTACTCTGAATCCACTGAGAATGAAGTTGAAAAGATACTTCAACTAAGAGCATGAGTCCTACAGTCAGGAGGAAGAACCTGATAGTCCAAAACGTGAATGCCAACCTGCTAAAAATATCAAACCAAACCAGTCAAAAGTTAGACGTCAAAAAAATACTGTCAAAACTCATAAGAAAAATGATACATCAGGGCATGAATTTGATTTACCTGAACCTAAGTCGATTTCCAAAATCCTATTCCACCTTCGGGAACAAAATACTATCATATAGATCAAAATTGATAAATTGCAAGAGGATTTCACAAAGCATTATAAACTGATTCAGTGAGCCCTTACCCTTCAGATAGACATGATCAAACAACTTTTAGTGGATAAGGTGATGAAACACGTATATTTGGTTAACCGACCACCTCCTGTGAGTACTTATCTGGATAAAAGTTCCACATCTAGTAAAAAGCAAAAAAATTCATTGAACTTCAACAAAGAAGCCCATACACCTAAACCCATTGACTTTTCTAAACTCCTTGACAAAGAAAGTCCCCACCAGCTCATCAGCCTAACGCAACAAAACCAACCTAATAAATCAGATTCTCCCATCAAGATAGAAACCGCACTAGGGAATATTGTCTTGAATGTTAGGATACCCCCAAAAATCAATAGATTTATATATAATATTGTTGCTTCAGTTGATAAACTTCTACTTTTTCAGATGCAAGATGCAAAGCAAAAGGAAGATTCCCAGGAAGTTATGCACATCAAAATTGTCATGGTTGAGATTCCAGTGGGTTAACAGAAGGCCAAGGAGCAGGTACATAAATTTAAAAGGGAACGCAAGTTTCCATAGTCGAGACCATCGTCTTTAAGAATCTCTACCTAATGCACACAAGTTGGATAAACTAAACTGCATTGAAAAAATTGTTTAATATTTTATAATTTCTAAGACTTCAAAAATCTGATTTATATATTGTTATTTGTAGCATGTTTTATATTCATTATCTGTAAATATATTTTAAGTAGTATATGTATATATGTGCCTTTGATAAACTACTGAGAATCTCTTTATTTTTGTGAAACTGTTTTGAGTAATATAAGTTTGGTGTCCATGATCAAAAAGTTTTATTATTTTAAAGACTGTATATCACAGAACTGTTCTCTGAAAATGATCATATGATTTGTATTATGTATGATGGATGGAATTGTTTTGTTATAAGAATTGTAGAAATTATCATCTTTTGATTTGTTTTTTTGAAAGATTCGCATTTTTATCATAATAATATATGACATCCAACGTATTCCATTCCAACTGTAGAATTTAGACTTTAATCTGATTGACAAATTTTGTACTGTGTAAGTTGTCATAAAAGAATGATTTGTAAAATCCAAAACATTGTATTCTATTATATATATGACTTAAATTGTGTAACATGTTGGTTTATGTTTTACATATTTCTAAAAACGTTCATTTCTCAATATCAAAAATTCTTTTATGGAAATAATGTCTGGAATTTGTTTGTTTACTCCTAGAAAAATTTACACATACTCATAATGTCTTATTTCATGGATTCTAAATGGTTTTTTGAATGACAGTGTGAATTTTGATTAATTTCAATCTTTCAGTTGTAATAATCTGGATGATGACATTTGATATGTGTGTAAAATCTATCATATTTTATTTATATCATCTCTCCGTGTGCATGAGGACATGCATAGATTTTAGTTTTGGGGAAAATGATGAGAGGATATTTGGCATGTATTTTTGTAATAAAATATTTCATTCTTATGTCTAATTAATTATTA
The DNA here is from genome assembly GCA_028583015.1 of Wollemia nobilis. Classification (NCBI taxonomy): domain Eukaryota; kingdom Viridiplantae; phylum Streptophyta; class Pinopsida; order Araucariales; family Araucariaceae; genus Wollemia; species Wollemia nobilis. The sequence goes on from JAQPPZ010000101.1 coordinate 3,190,925, forward strand.
TAATGTGTTTATGTAAAGTTATTGTTGTATATTTCTGTAATTTTTCAATAAAATGATAAATGTATTTATTTTATGTAAAATACACCCGAGATTTTGAGTAATTATGCAGGCAAGGTGTTGAGGAGTGTTCCACAGATGAACGATGTAGCTAGCGAAAGCCTTGGGATACACCTTGGATGCAAAGATATGGGCGTATGAACAAAGGATGCAGGAAGCCTAAGGCACAGTGACAAATTAGTAGCAGAACACTATTATAGAAGATGGTAGTTGAAGCATGTTACAAAAGATAGCTACTAAAGTATGTTACGAAAGATAGATACTAAAGTATGTTACGGGAGATAGCTACTGAAGTGTGTTATCGAAGAATTTTTACCAGTAGTTACCGAAGTATGATTAAGTTTATTAATTGATGTTGCTTGCCACATCGTGTTCACATGACAACAAAATACTTCCAATCAGCATAGTATTTGATTTATCACATATTCTTCACATGGGATAGCATGATTAATAAAGTTGTTATTACTTTATTTAATAAAGTTGTATAATCCAACTATTGTTAGGTTTATTATATTTAGACACAAGATTGTTATACCTTTTCCTGGAATAAAGGACATTTGTTTATATTGTATATCTTGTGAAATATCAAAGTTAGTGTTTCTTTGTTAAGTTAGCTTATGTATTGCCACTTGGACCATTCAGGAGGTTTACCAAGTCCAAATAGGAATAGAAATTGTATTAATTTAGATTATTCTAGTTAATACATAGTTGTCGCATCATAAGTCCACAAAACTCCACATGGAAAAATACATGGAAGAGTTTATTCAGATTTGTACAATTCATATTATATATTACATAGGAGACCTTTGAAAAGGTCTGGCTAGCTAATGGAAAAATAGATAATATCGAAATCTTGTCAAGATTTTCTGAATAACTGTGACAGCATATACTCTTGAATCACCAGCAATAAAAGTAGTACTTTATTCTTCGTAAATTGTAATTGTGTTATTTGTATTTATTTTTTAATTTCATTTATGTAAGTGTAGTTGTATTTTCCTGCATTCATAGAATAAAATCATGTTAGGAATAGTTATGCATTTTAGTCACTGAGATAAAGTAAACTAGGGGAGAAAGACTTACATTGTCTTCTAGGAGTCAGGGCCCACTCCTATAGCCAGTCTCTAAGCTCTTCCCCCTACAATAGGTAAGAAATAGTTAATTAACCTTAGAATATAAAATAAAGTAAGTTGCATTTTCATATAATATATTTTGGAAGTTAAAAGGGTAAAATGGTAAAAATTTGTTTTACCACTGTAAGCTTTGGACCTTACCCTTTTACCTTCTTGGACGATAACTGAGTTAGCAGGATTGGATGGCATGGACGGCAGGGAGTTTGACTCCTAATTCTATTTTTCTTTCCTCCCTAATATCTCTCCTAAGCTTTCTAGGTTATGGTTATTAATCTATGTATTTAAGCATTGTAATATTTTGAACCTGAAGTTAATATATATCAGTGTGATTATTATTTGTGCTCCTAAATTTCTAAGTGTTATATCTTGTATCAAAGCTGCGTGTGTCTAAGGCTTCAAGGCTAGGCACAAATCTTGAAAAGGTCTAGGAGGCCCACAATCCAGGCATAAATATTGAGGAGGTCTAGGAGGCCTGTAGAGCAAGGTTGAGAGGGCCCATAGTACAACATCGAGAGGACCCGTAGGACACAAACTGAGGTAAGATCGAGAGGGCTTGTAGCATGTGAATCGAGGTAATATCGAGAGGGCCCGCAGAGCATGAATCAAGGTGAGGTTAAGAGGGCCTGTAGAGCGAGATCCAAGGTGAGGTTGAGAGGAGACCCATAGAGAGCATGTGTATCGAGGAGCTAACCAGAGGTGGACACATGGACCAGAGGAGAGCTAACTAGACAGGTGACATGGCAGACAAGCGATGTGGTAGGTGATGTGGTGGACAAAGGGGCAACTGGAGACATGGCACGAGGATATTGGCTCAGCTAGAAGGCAAAAGGGTGATCATTGATTACCCTAAGGCAATCGAGAAGCTTAGTGCTTCTTTGTGCTTATAAAGCGCTATTTCCCCTTCACACAGCGGATGTGGGATAAAAACTTATAATTTTTTTTTATGTTTTGCACAGTCACGACGAAATAAAGGAGGAAAGCCTCCCTTGCCTTCTGGTCAAGCCACGCAACTCAACTGCCTCAAGAAGCCAACCTTAAGCTGCTCGCCCCCAACAGGTCGTGGGTTCGAAATCCAATGACGACGAAGCTGTTAAATTTTTTTTTTGTTGAAAACTTGCCCCAAATGCTTAAGAAATTATAGTGTCTAGTGCTTGAGTCCTATCGGTGGTGGAAGTCGAGTTGGCAAGGAAGCTTTGCTTAGAAATAGGAGTCGCGGGTTCGTCTCCTATGGAGGATAATGTTTTTTAAAAGTTTTTTTTTCTAAAGTTTATTATTATATATTAAAAAAAATATAACTTTATATTATATTTAATAAAATTAAATAATAATTGTTTTAAAAAAAAATTATAAAGCAATTATATTTTTTTTATTAAATACAAATATAGATATTTTTTTTTATATAATAAAATAGGAGAAAAAGAACATTGCCTAAGAGGCAATTTATGTAAGAGGACTCAAAAGTGAAAAATTGTGACTAAGAGGCTTTAAAAAGTGATCAAATATTGTGTAAAAGACCTAAAGGGCTTTAGAAATTTCTTTCTAAAAGTCTGAGAAAGGAAAAACATTGAAGACTAGGAATTTGTAAAAGAGACACATTGAAGGGCAAAATTCATGATTCACTCCATAGGATGTTATCATGCACTTTGTGCACTTTTGGTAAGAGAGAATGCTGAAATATTTGATGAAAAAGTACGAGCTTATGGGCTTCATACTATGTTTAGTCAGTTGCAAAATGTAGTAATATCACATCAGAGACATCCGGACTCAGGGTACGAGGCAGACTCTGAAGACAATTCGTTTGGGAGTGGATTTGAGCAATCCAAATCCATAGAAATCATACCTCAAGAATTTTAATATACTCATTATAGTAATTCAATGGAAATCCTAGAACCAGAATCACCAAAGATAATATTGATCAGTGACGATGAAGAAGAAGTAGCAGACAATTTCGTGACTCAAGAAATAGCAGCACCACAGCAAGAGGAACAAGCCATCAGTGATAGAGTGAATCAAGTTAGATTTGAATTAAATTTGTAATCTCTTCTTTCTTCTTCTTTATTTCTTCTTCATTATTCCTTATTTGAAAAAGCAGAGTGCTTTATTGTAACCGAGAAATAAAAAGAGTGTTTTAGTAACTATGGCCTCACATAACAATCTACCAATTCCATATTTCAATGGGTATGACTACGAGTATTGGTCTATCAAAATGAAGACCTTGCTCATAGGAAAAGGATTGTGCGATATAATAGAATATGGTTTCACAAAACCCATATATTGGGCTACATTGAGTGTCGCAGATAAGAAAACAAAGAAAGAAGCACAAAAGAGCAACTCTTTTGCTCTTTATCATCTCCAAGCAGTATTGGAGAAAATTATATTCCCTATAATAGTCGCTTGTATAACTGCACAAGATGCGTGGAAAGCTTTGAAATATGGATTCCAGGGAAGTGATCAAGTGAAGAAAGTGAGGCTTCAAACACTGAAACAAGATTTTGAAAATCTCAAAATGAAAGAAGACAAAAAATTTGGTGACTACTGTGTCAGAGTCAAGGCAGTAGTTGATAAAATGGTTACTCTTGGCGAAGAAATTAAGTCGAAAACAATTGTAAATAAATTATTACCAACACTTCTTCAAATATTGAATCACATAACCATAATCATAGAAGAGTTAAAATATTTTTCCACTTTAACATTTGATGCATTAATTGGGTCGTTAATGTCTCATGAAGAGAGATTATAGGAATCTCCTTCAACAAACTATGGAGGCGATAATAAAGCCTTCACATCCAATTAAAATGTTGGAAGAGAATGTGGAAGAGGTCAAGGCAGAGGCCAACGAAGAGGTAGAGACAGAGGCAACTACAGAGGAGGCAATCAGAATAGAGGAGGCAACTCTAACAGAGGAGGCAATCAGAATAGAGGTGGAAACCAAAATTGAGGAGGAAATCTAGGACAAAGTGGAAATAAAGGACGAGGAAGTGACAAGTCCAAAATAGCTTGTTTTAATTGTGGTAAGCCAGGTTACTTTGCTCGTGACTGTTGGTCAAAATCTTCTTAGGGCAGAAGCAGTCAATATGGAAATTATGGAGAAGAAGATGATACCTCTAATATTTTTCTATCATATGGACAATCAGAATAGAATCTAAATGACACATGGATTCTAGATACCGGTTGCTCAAACCATATGAGTGGCAAAGAAAATATATTTGCTACTCTAGATTCCACTTATAAATCCCAAATCAAATTAGGGAATGATGAATTTTTGCAAGTTGAAGACATTGGAGCCATGGAGGTTCCAACAAAATAAGGACTAAAGAAATTGAATGACATCTACTACACTCCAAAGCTCCAACACAATCTGCTAAGCGTTGGGCAAATGATGGAGAATAATTACAAACTTGTTTTTGATGAAGGAAAATGTATCATTCTTGATAAAAATAATTGTAATTGTGTCATCACACAAGTTCCTTGTTAGGATCTCATCCTAACCCTTAATGTAATAACTTCCCTGATGTAATAATTCCTAGTGAACGTGGGTAGTACCCATGATTAATATTTTGTAATGTTCTAAGTTTTAGCTTAGGTAGTGCCTATGACAAATGGCACCCTTTTTATGTAACACATGGTAGATAGGTGGCATTGTGCATGTAATTCGTGTGGCATTATGCATGTAATTCGAGTGGCATTGTGCATGTAATTCAAAGTGGCACTATGCATGTAATTCGGGTGGCATTATGCATGTAATCCAGGTGGCATTTTGCATGTAAGCCAACCTTGGAAGGAAACTCCTTAAATACCCGAAAAGGCACCAATGTAACCATACTTTTGCAAATTAATGAAGTATTGAAGGAGGTTGCCCCCTCGAAGAGGCCTCGCGATTCTGTCTTATTGTGAGATTGTTCCTTTATGCAAATTTCTGTTATATTAATATGATGTTTATGTGAGTTTATTTCCAAGCAATTGTGTGAGAGTGTGTTATTTGAGTTTATTTTATAGCAGGATCTTAACAAGTGGTATCAGAGCGCTTTCCAGGGCCAAGTTCTGCTGCAACTGCAACGATTCTTGCCATCCAATCCGCCTGTTAGGTATAAATTCTGTGTGTTTTTCCCATTTCTGTTTTTCCTTATTAAAAAAAAAAATCCAAAAAAATACAAGTGCATTTTTTTTCCAAACCAAAAACAAAAAAATATATTTTTAGTTGAGTAGGTAGAAACCCTGTACCGGGGGTTTTAAAATATCGCGAAGGATCTGTCGTTATTGACTAAGCTAGATAGCCCATAAAGCGTCTAGTGAAGTGAGGGGCGATCAGGCTCCAATACCTAGGCCTCATACAGAACTCGCGCACGGACTTGAGCTCCCACGTATCTTCGGGTATATCGGGAGACCATCTAGGATTAAACAAACTTTTAGCCATTAGGAAGCTCTTCGGCCTTGTATTACTCATAGTCTACGGGACACAAGCATCCTGGACGATTACCCTCCCGTACTGTCAGAGAGGCAGGTAGTGTGCTCAAGGGTATGTGTGGAATCCTCCTTGAGTAGTGGCCCGAAATATTGGTCCGAGCACTATTGTTCGTCACTTTCGGTATATTAGAGGGCCTATGGGTGGTACATACTCCTATACTTAGCATTCCCTAGTTCTGTTAAAACTTCAACCTGTAAAAAACGCAAAAAAAATAAAAATAAAAATAAAAATCCAAACATCCTTGTTCGTAAACCTGCATTTCAAAAGTGAGCATATGAGAAAGGAGTCCTCTACTAAAAAAATAACAGAAGGGACATGCATTCGGGATAAGCCATGAGGGTGACACTTAAGTTGACAGTCTGGAGAATAACAATAAAATTTACAAGTGGCGATCACAATAGTCGACCAAGTCGAGAGGTCAAGACAAGTAGGGCATAATTCACAGTCTTCGTGGTCGAATAGAACTCGTCATATCGCCCACCCGCAAAATACAGAGAATCTTGAGTGTGAAACGCGGCCAGCTATAGATAGTGCTCCAAGTACCCAACTTTTGCTCGCAGCTCGTAATTAGAAACCGTAAACACCGTTAGACTCAAAGAAACAGGAGATAAAAAAAAAAAGTCTGGGGTGCCAAAAAGTAGTGTTGAGAGATATAGCTCATTGTGACCACCTCCTTCAGCTGATCGTTTTGATATATAGCACCCAAGCACTTTTTTGGGCACTTACTAAAAATAGTAAGTCCTAAAAATTCAATTCTATTTTTAGTAACTGGTCACAAAAGGTCTAAAAAATGGCCCAGGGTACCCGTGGACACCAAAAAGAACTAGAACACTTGGAATCCCTAACAAAAGCCATTGAGAACTTGAACTCGGCTTTTCACTCCATAAGGGAAGAAGTCCAAGGTCTTCGCCTAGAGCATGAGGCCACTAGCAACCGCCTAGAAGAAGCACTGACAGAAGTAGACAACAAACTGAGAAGAGAACCACCCAAATCAGAATACCAAGCTGAGAGTTCTACAAGGAATCGTGACCATGATCCACCCTTTAGAATGCCCAAATTGGACTTTCCCAAATTTAGTGGGAAGGATGTTGATGGGTGGCTATGTCGGGTTGACCAATTCTTTCGACTTCATAATGTACCCATATTTCATCGAGTCCAGATGGCTTCCTTTAACTTGGAATCCGAGGCTCTACACTCGGTTTCAATGGTTGTGTCTTGCCTACCCAAATCTCTCTTGGGAGGATTTTGAATCCCAACTACTCACTCGATTTGGTCCTAGTGAGTATGAGGACTTTACAAGAGCCTTGACCAAACTACAACAAACAGGGTCAGTCCGAGAGTACCAAGCTCAATTTGAAAAATTGGCCAATAGGACAAGAGGATTGAGTGAAGGGTTCTTCCAGAGTTGTTATATCAGTGGGTTGAAGGTGGAACTCCAAGCGGAAGTAAAAATGTTGAAACCACGAACTATGATGGAAGCTATCAGCTTGGCCCGTTTGGCCGAATCTAAACTCTCTGCCCAAAGATGCCCATCAAAGTTTCTCGCAAAATAGACCTTCATTTCCTCCTAGAGCCCAACACCCAGCTTGATAATAAACCCGCCGCACCCAAGCGCCTCACCACCGAAGAGATGGATGCACGTCATGCCCAAGGATTATGCTACAATTGTGATGAAAAGTTTTTCAAAGGGCATAAGTGTGCACACAAAAAATTGTTCCCGATAGATGTTGAAGAACCCGATACCTCCGACGAGAGTGATAAGGATGAGGACCCTCCGTAAACACCTCCTCCACAAGAAGAAGTGAAACAGAACCCGAGACAAGCAATTACAGTCCATGCCCTTGCAAGCATTACTACTCCTCAAACCATGAAGGTTACAAGATTTTTCAAGGGCCAACGTCTTTCCATCCTTCTGGATTCGGGAAGCACGCACAACTTCATTGACCCTAGAGTTGCTCAATGGGCAAATTGCTATATCCACACTTGTAATTCCTTTGAGGTCATGGTAGCCAATGGGGGAACCTTACCTTGTAAAGGAAAGTGTCGCAATGTTAAAATCCAGATAGGGGACTATGCACTCAAGCAGGACATGTTTGCCCTCCAGTTGGGTGGATGTGATATTGTTTTGGGATCTCAATGGTTGAGTACGTTGGGCACTATCAGCTTGGAACTTTGTCTGAACTTTGGATGCAGCTTCTCCTGAACGGACAAACACACATCATCAAGGGCTCCCCAAACAGAACACCTCAAATTATCAGTTCAAACGGCATGGAGAAATTGCTAAAGAAATCATCATGTGGGGTCATTGCACAACTATTCTCCATCCAACCATCCACATCCCCAATGGGTGAAATCCCACCATACATGCAATAGATTCTCCACAAACATGAGGCCATATTTTCAGAACCAACCACACTACCACCGCATCGCTCTCATGACCATGCCATTCCATTATTGTCGGATAGTACACCTCCCAATATCAGACCGTACAGGTACCCCCATGCCATGAAGTCAGAGATTGAGAAGATGATACAGGAATTACTCAAGGCGGGTGTCATTCGGCCTAGTACTAGTCCCTACTCCGCACCCGCCTTACCGGTCCTCAAGAAGGATGGCTCTTGGCGATTGTGTATTGACTACCGAGAACTCAACAAGATAACCGTCAAGGATAAATTTCCTATCCCCGTGGTTGATGAATTACTAGATGAATTACATGGGACCATGTACTTCACCAAGCTAGACCTCCGCTCCGGGTACCATCAGATCCGGCTCAGGGATGAAGATATTCCTAAAACTGCTTTTCGCACTCATGAAGGTCATTATGAATTCTTGGTAATGCCATTTGGTCTCACAAATGCTCCTTCCACATTCCAAAGCCCGATGAACAACATCTTTCGCCCTTTCTTGCGGAAGTTCATCCTTGTGTTCTTCGATGACATCTTGATTTACAATCACACATGGGAAGAGCATCTCAATCATGTAGATCAAACCCTCCAACTACTGGCCGACCATAAACTGTTTGCAAAAAGGTCCAAGTGCTCCTTTGGTTTGACTCGAAGTAGAATATCCTGGGACACATTGTCTCAAAGGATGGTGTCAAGGTTGACCCTAAGAAGATCCAAGCAGCCCAAGAATGGCCGAAACCTCGCACACTCAAGGGGCTTCGAGGATTTTTAGGGCTTACAGGATATTACCGTAAATTTGTCTGCAATTATGGAAAGATAGCCGCCCCCTCACCTCCATGTTGAAGAAGGATTCTTTTACTTGGACAGGGCCGACCGAGCAAGCATTCCTGGACCTCAAGCATGCCATGACCACCACTCCAGCTTTAGCCATGCCGACTTCTCTAAAAAATTTGTCATTGAAAGTGACGCTTTCGGTCGTGGTATTGGGGCGGTATTGATGCAAGAAGGACGCCCTTTGGCTTTTACCAAGAAAGCCCTATCTCGATCGCAATTTGAGGAAATCCACATATGCCAAGGAAATGTTGGCAATATTGCATGCAATCCTGCATTGGCGGCCTTACCTCATTGGGCGCCATTTCTCCATCAAAACTGACCACCAGAGCCTGAAATACTTTCTAGAACAACGAGTTGCCACCCCCGAGCAACAAAAGTGGGTATCAAAACTCATGGGCTATGATTATGACATCACGTACAAAAAAGGGAAGGAAAATCTTGTGGCAGATGCTCTCTCTCGCCAATTTGAGACCCTTAGTATGTTGTGTGCCATCTCTGCACCATTGCCCCAATGGATTGAGCCCTTACGTCAAGAAATACTTCAGGATGCAGATTTGAAAGACCTGGTTGCTTCACTTAGGGATGATCCGGAGTCTACACCAGGATATAGTTGGGATGGCCAGGATCTGCGTTACCATCAACGCCTGGTTCTTCCTCCTAAGTCCCCACTTCGAGAACTCCTCATGAAGGAATCACATGCTACTCCATCTGCTGGCCATTCAGTGTTCCTAAAAACTTATGAGCGACTCAAGCGCACCTTATTTTGGAAAGGTATGAAACAGGACATTCGCTCTTTTGTAGCGGATTGCGACACTTGTCAAAGGATGAAAGGAGAAACAATGCGCTCCTTGGGCACTCTTCAACCATTGTCGATACCAGATCAGTGTGGACCGACATCTCCATGGACTTCATAGAAGGGCTACCTAAATCTGGAGGCAAGTCTCATTATTTTCGTGGTAGTGGACCGCCTTTCAAAGTATGCTCACTTTTGTGCCCTAACCCATCCTTACACAAGGATCCACTATTGCCCAAATTTTTCTTGACTCCATATTTCGCCTTCATGGCATGCCCACCTCCATTGTATCTGATCGTGATCCCACCTTTACTAGCAATTTTTGGCAAGAGTTGTTTAAGTTGCAGGGGACTCAACTCAAAATGAGTTCAGCCTACCATCCGCAAACGGATGGTCAAACAGAGGTTGTTAATAAATGCTTGGAAACCTACCTTCGCTGCTTTGCCTCTGATCATCCTACTCATTGGGCAAAATGGCTTTCTTTGGCTGAATGGTGGTACAACACTTCCTATCATACCGCCACCAAACTCACACCGTTTGAGGCAGTTTACGGGCGCCCTCCACTCACGCCTTCCTCCTACATTCCGGGCAGCTCCAAGGTCCAGGCCGTCGACAATGCTCTGAGTCAACACACCGAGGTCCTCCGCCAACTCAAGCAAAATTTGAACATGGCCCAGAATCGGATGCGCCAACAAGCTGATCAGCATCGTTCTGAGCGTAGTTTTGATGTGGGTGATATGGTCTTCCTTCGCTTACAGCCATACAAACAATCATCCCTACAACTCCGCAGGTGTCAGAAGCTCGCTCCAAAATTCTATGGTCCTTATCAGGTTCTACAACGGATTGGTCCAACAGCTTACAAATTGGCTCTTCCCCCCACTTCCAAGATCCACCCTATTTTTCATGTTTCCCTTCTCAAGAAAGTTGTGGGCACAAAGGTACAGGTTCAATCAACACTCCCCGAATTGGATGAAGAAGGCTCCATCTTACTTGCACTCGGAACAGTCGCTGGATCGTCGAACTCGCACTCTGCGCAACCGTACCATCACAGAGGTCCTAGTTCAATGGCGTGGACTTCAACCTGAGGATGCTACATGGGAGTCTCTCCATCAACTCCAGCAACAGTTTTCTCATTTTCAGCTTTGAGGACAAAGCTTCTTCAAGGAGAAGGGCATGTTAGGATCTCATCCTAACCCTTAATGTAATAACTTCCCCGATGTAATAATTCCTAGTGAACGTGGGTAGTACCCATGATTAATATTTTGTAATGTTCTAAGTTTTAGCTTAGGTAGTGCCTATGACAAATGGCACCCTTTTTATGTAACACATGGTAGATAGGTGGCATTGTGCATGTAATTCGTGTGGCATTATGCATGTAATTCGAGTGGCATTGTGCATGTAATTCAAAGTGGCACTATGCATGTAATTCGGGTGGCATTATGCATGTAATCCAGGTGGCATTTTGCATGTAAGCCAACCTTGGAAGGAAACTCCTTAAATACCCGAAAAGGCACCAATGTAACCATATTTTTGCAAATTAATGAAGTATTGAAGGAGGTTGCCCCCTCGAAGAGGCCTGCGATTCTGTCTTATTGTGAGATTGTTCTTTATGCAAATTTCTGTTATATTAATATGATGTTTATGTGAGTTTATTTCCAAGCAATTGTGTGAGAGTGTGTTATTTGAGTTTATTTTATAGCAGGATCTTAACATTCCTATGACCAATAATCGGTTATTCTCTCTCAAATTTGGCAAGTCAGGGGGAGCTCAACTTGTAAATGTAACTATAGCAAATCCAAGTGTGCTTTGGCACTTGCGATATGGTCACCTTAATTCTGCTAGCTTGAAACTGTTAACTTCTCAAACTATGGTGATAAGACTTTCCAAAATCAACGAACAAAATGAGGTCTATGAAGGATGTGCTTTGGGAAAGCACTCAAGATCTAAGTTTCCAAAAGGACAAGCATGGAGAGCCAGCTATCCACTTCAGTTAGTGCATTCAGACATCTGTGGTCCAATGCAAACAAAGAGTATCGAAAACAATTCCTATTTTCTCACTTTCATAGATGATTTCTCTAGAATGTGCTGATTTATTTCTTGAAACATAAATATGAAGCTTTTTATTGCTTCATAGATTTCAGAAACAATGTAGAGAAACAAAGTGAGTATTTTGTAAAATGTCTTAGAACAGATCGAGGAGGTGAGTACTCCTCAAAATAATTCTTGAAATATTGTAAAGCAAGTGGGATCAAAATACAACTCACTACTGCCTATACCCCACAACAGAATGGTGTGGCAGAGAGAAATAACCGCACCATAGTTGAGATTGCAAGAATTATGCTTCAGACTAAGCATCTAACTAATATGTACTGGGCCGATGTTGTAATAACTAGTGTATATATTCTAAATAGAAGTCCAACTTCTAGTTTAGATGGAATCACTCCTTATGAGGGGTGGTATGGAAATAAACCCAATGTAAAGCATTTCAAATTTTTTGGTTCTTTAGCATATGCACACATTCCTGATGAGAAAAGGAAGAAGCTTGATCCCAAAAGTCAAGCTTGTATATTTGTAGGGTATTATGAGTCTATGAAAGCCTATAGACTCTACAATCCCAAGTCTCATAAGATTATTCTTTCAAGGGATGTATTTTTTTATGAAGGGGGAGAATGGGGTCATCAAAGAATTTTTGTTGATGATGGATCCCAAGATGTAAATTCTTTACAGGTACAGCAGGTGTCTCCCAAGAAAATCAAAGGCACACCACCCCTTCCAAGCCCAAGCAGGAGTACTTTGAGTACATCTGATGCCACTCCAAGTCCTTCTCCACAAATATCAGTAAGTTCTTCACCAATGGACATTGACAGTGACTCTCCATCAAGAGGTAAAATAACTTTACAACATCATCCATCCTTTCAAATGCTAGATAGAAATTTCCAGAGAAGATTCATTAGAAGCCAAGCTAGTGAAATGAATACAGTTTTGCAACAAATTGAAAATTTGCAATTGTATGGGGATGATAACTCCTAATATCCTAAGGGATATGTAGTCAATTATGCTTTATTGGCTAGTGCACAGCTAGAACCAGCTAACTACGAGAAGGCTTGTACTCAGAATGTATGGCAAGAAGCCATGAAAGAGGAAATAACCTCTATAAAAAATAATGATACATGGGAGCTTGTAAAGCTTCCAAAAGGAAAAAAATGTGTTGGATGTAAATGGGTCTACAAGACCAAATACAATATTGATGGAAGCATTAAGAGGCACAATGTGAGATTAGTAGCAAAAGGTTTTACTCAAAAATTTGCAATTGACTATGAAAAAACCTTTGCTCCTGTTGCATGACAAGAGACAATTAGATCAGTTCTTTTCTTAGCTGCCCATAAAGGATGGAACATTCAACACATGGATGTGAAAAGTTCTTTTCTGAACGGATACTTGATAGATGAGGTTTATGTTCAACAACCTCAAGGATTTCAAGAACAAGGAAAGGATAACCTTATTTATAAATTGAAAAAAGCACTTTATGGCCTCAAGCAAGCACCAAGAGCTTGGTACTCATGCATTGATGGCTATTTCAATGAGTATGGATTCACTAAAATCAAAAGTGAACCAAATCTATACTACCTAAAGCATGGTGTAGACATTCTCATAGTTTGTTTGTATGTGGATGATCTAATATTTATGGGTAGTAACACTAAAATGAATATGGAGTTAAAAAACTCCATGATGAAGCAGTTTGAGATGAAATATCTCAGTTTAATGCGATACTTCCTAGGCATGGAAGTGCATCAATCAAATAAGGGGATCTTCATATGTCAACACAAGTATGCTCAAGACATGATCAAGAAATTTGCCATGGAGCAGTGCAAATCAGTTGCAACTCCAACTGGACATGGAATCCAATTGAGAAAGGATGACAAAGCACCAAAGGTTGACATGACCACTTACAGGAGCATGGGTAGGAGTCTAATATTTCTCACCAACACAAGGTCTGATATTCAATATGTTGTTTCTCTAGTTTCAATGTTTATGGCAAGTCCATCTGAGCTGCATCTACAAGCAACTAAAATAATCTTAAGATATGTAAAAAGTACATTGGATTTTGGAATCTACTACCACAAATGTAATTCTATGGAATTAGTTGGCTTTAGTGACAGTGATTGGGGCAGCAATATATATGATAGGAAATCTACATCAGGGAACTATTTTAGTCTAGGGTCAGGACTAATAACTTGGAGTTCCAAGAAACAAACTATTGTAGCATTGTCATCTACTGAGGCTGAGTATATAGCCATCACACATGCTAGTACTCAAACCCTATGGTTGAGAAAAATACTTTAAGAGATTGGAGAAATTCAAAGTGTTCCAACTCGACTTTATTGTGATAACAGAAGTGCCATTCAATTGGCATACAATCCAATCCACCATAGCAGATCAAAGTATTTTGATATGAAGTATCACTTCATCCAATACATGGTGGAGTAGTAGATAGTTGAGCTTAAATATTGTAGCACTTTGGATAACATTGCAGATATCTTCACCAAAGGCATGGCTAAAGCTCAATATATAAAGTTGAGATACTATATAGTCAGTCCTCTCAAATTTAAGGGGGATAATGTTGGAAGTTAAAAGGGTAAAATTGTAAAATTTTATTTTACCATTGTAAGCTTTGGACCTTATCCTTTTACCTTCGTGGACGGCAACTGAGTCAGCAGGATTGGACGGCATGGCTGGTAGGGAGTTTGACTCTTAATTATATTTTCCTTTCCTCCCTATTTTCCTTCCTTCCTAATATCTCTCCTAAGCTTTCTAGGTTATGGTTATTAATCTATGTATTTAAGCATTGTAATCTTTTGAACCTAAAGTTATATATATATATATATATATATATATATATATATATATATATATATATATATATATCAATGTGATTATTATTTGTGCTCCTAAATTTCTATATGCTATAATATAAGGTCAGAATAGATAAATAAAACTAACCGCACAAGGATCCTCAACAATAGTTAAACTCACCAGTAAGATTTACTCATCAATAGGTAATTACTATTAGTTAAACTCAGCAATAGTTAAACTCATCAATAGCCAATTACTGTTAGAAATTGCATTCTATTTTCATTCCTGCACAATCTAACTCCTGTTTGCAAACACCTAAAACTAAAAGAAATCTAAACTAAGCTTAGCATTGATCCCTACGGTAAAATCTATACTGAATTGTTATTCTTTAAATCTAACCTTGATTACCCTCGGATTGACAAATTTAAATGTAAGCTATTACAGTTGATCAATATTCTTCTTCATTCCCTTCCAAAAGAAGGTATGCTTGGTCATTTCATAAGTTTCGAGAAATCCATAATATCCCATTGTTTATGAGGTATGCATTTCCTTCAAGATGAATTCCCACATTTGTGAGGTTTGTGGAATAACAAATCAGACACAATATCTCAAATCTTGTTCATCCCAAGTGTATCCTGACCATGAGTTAAGCTCTCTTTGAGGTTTGGTTATCAAAGTTTGCAATCCTGAATCTTGGCCATTTTTTCTCTAAGATAATTAATCCATTGAGGAATTGTTGTAGAGAGAGAATTTAACATACTTTGATCTTCAAATTTTCAGATAATGTATCGTCCATGATATTCTCCTTTTCTTTTTTATATGTGATTTCATAATCATAGCCCATCAATTTAGAAACACACTTTTGTTGTTCAGGTATGGCTACCCATTATTCTAAGAAGTACTCGAGACTTTGATAGTCAGTTTTGATTGAAAATTGATGCCCAATGAGATATGGACTCTAATGATTAACAACATGTAAATGGATAGCATCTCCTTTGCATAAGTAGATTTACCCAAATTTTGACCTAAAAGTGCTTTACTGGTGAAGGCCAATGGTCTTCCTTATTACATCAACATGACCCCAATTCCATTGCCTAAAGCATCATTTTCAGTTACAAAAGTTTTAGAAAATTCAAGCATTGCTAACACTAGGATGGTTGTCATGGCTTATTTTAATTCATTGAAAGCCCTCTCTACTAGTTCAGACCAAATAAAAGATTTTTTTTAACATGGATGTTAAAGGAGATGCTATCTTCCCATAGGTTTGTATAAATTTATGGTAATACCCTATGAGTTCCAAAAATCCTTAAAGTCCCTTAAGGGTGTGAGGCTTTGGCCAATCTTCAACAACCTAAATCATTTTAGGATCAACTTTAACTCCATATTTGGTGACAATGTGATCCAAATACTTCACTTTTTTCAACCCAAAATAACACTTAGACCTCTTGGTATAATGTTTATTCTTAGACAAAAGATGTAAAGTTTGATATAAATGTATGAGGTGCTCCTCCCAAGAGTGACTATAAACTGGAATATCATCAAAGAAAACTAGAATAAATTTATGAAGGAATGGGAAGAAGACATTATTCATGAGGCTATAAAATATGGATGATGCATTAGTTAATCCAAATGGCATGACCAAAAATTCATAACGACCATCATGAATTCAAAATGTTGTTATGGGAACATCTTCCTCCTTGAGCCTTATCTAATGATAGCTCAATCGGAGATCTAATTTGGACAAAAACTTCATGACATGTAGCTCATCCAACAATTCATTGAACACTGGGATATAAAATTTATCCTTAATAGTGAGCTTATTGAGCTCACAAAAAATCTATACACAACCACCATGACCCATTTTTCTTTCTAACCAATAGCACTAGAGAAGAATAAGGATTGTTACTAAGCTAAATGACCCCTACATTTTGCAATTCTTGTATCAGCTTCTCAATTTTTTGACTTAAGTGCATAGGGGTACCTGTAAGGTCTAATGTTAGGTGGCAAGCTACCTGGTACCAATGGTATTGCATGATCATGGGAATGATGTGATAGTAATTATATTAGTTTTCCAAAACTGCATCATGCTTGGTCAAAATAAGTTTTAATTCATCGTGGGGCTTGTCTTCTTTTGAATTTTGTGGTTGAATTGCAAATAATTGAGCTACTACCCCCCATGAGGATTTTGTTAACAAATTCTCCATACATATTGAACTGATAATCTATGGAGATCTTATTGGTGAACCCCAAATAGTGTAGGACTTCCCGTTATATGAGAATTGCATCCATAATTCAACAAAGTTCCATGTTATTATTCCCAAGGTTCCTAGCTACTATGCTCCTCAAAATCACATCTCCTAGTTGAATAGTAAACACATCAATTTTGAGTTCATAGTCCCTTATATTTAACTTAACATTATGGTATTTACCCTTAAAAACATGTATGTAACAATTACTTGCTTGGCTACTCAGGGATCAATAAAATTATGCGTACTACCTAAATCAATAAAAATTGTAATACGTTAGCCTTTGAAGAATCCTATTGCCTTAATTGTCTAAGGGGTAGATATTCCTACAAGTGCATGGAAAAATATCTCTAGGTAGGGTTATTCCTGGATTTTACCCCCATCCTAAGGTTGTTTCTCTTGTGGATCTACTACTTCATCAGGTATTTCATTCCCTTCTGATTCATCCACATCCAGCAAAAATAACTTCATTTGAATGCATTTATGCCTTGGTGAATAATTTTCATGACAATTATAACATAAGCCTTGTGCTCGATGAGCATCAATTTCCTCTATAGTCAATCACTTTATTGGGGTAGACTTATTTTCAGTATTCAATGCAAACTTGGAGGGAAATGTGGGTTTGGCCTATGGAAATTTGGATGATCTCCTTTGGGCTAAAATTTTTTCTTCTGCTAATCTCGCCAATCTTATGGCTTGTATCATAGACTATGGTTTGAACATTTTTACCTTGACCTTAATACCGTATTTCAATCCACTAATAAAATAACTCTAAAAAAATATTTCATTCAACCCTTTTTTCCTATTAGCCAATTTCTCAAATTGAGTCTGATAGTCTTAGACAATAAATATTTGTTTCAATTTGGTCAAGGCTCCTATAAAGTCCTCATACTCACAAGGGCCAAAATTAGTGAGTAATTAGGACTCAAATTCTTCCCAAGAAGGGTTAGGAGTTATGTTCTATAACCATTGATACCATTTTAGGGCCTTAGATTCAAAGTTAAAAGATGCCATGGTGACCCACAAATATTGGGGTACATTATGAAGTTTGAAAAACCGATATGCTCGACACAACCAACCATCAAAATCCTTTCCATTAAAATTAGGAAAGCCTAATTTAGACATCTTAAATAAGGTATTCATGTCAAAAAGAGAATTATGGATTTATTTCTCTTTATTGATTGAACTACCATCCAATACTTCAGTGTTAATATGCTCAAACACCTTTGGGCCTTCTCTTAATCGCTCTTCAACCTCTAAGAAATTTTCTTCAATTTTAGATTTAGATTTAAGTTAGTCAGTTTTGATAACTTGTATGTGATCTTTCATATTTGAGATCTTATTTCTAATATGGGATCTTATTCTAGTGCAGATCCATTGTTGTTTGGTTGTCGAAGATGAGCACAACTAAAAAATAAAGATTAGCACACATTCCAAAGAGACTCCATGGTTGAAATTGTTGAGCTCTCCAAATGGGGTACCTACATTCACAAACTCGTAAATGCATAAGGAAGATTCAAGCAAAATTTGGATAGAGTTTTGGTAGTATGTATGTGTGTTCTCTAAATAAATGAAATTAGGGCATATTTGTAATATTTCCCAATGGTGGAGGAGAGTAATGAGGATAGATGAGAATGATGGACAAGTGGTATGGATAAGAGATAGGGAAATCTTGATTTTCCCCTCTTGGTTGCTTGGATGGAAAAATGTGCAAAACTCTCTAATTAGGCTATGACACCCTATGATGCACTATGGCATGCTATGACACGTCATGACATGCCTTACTAATGTTATTGGGGTGGAGAGATTCCTCACCCATAAAAAATTATGTGCTTGATCAATGTGCTTGGGTGGAGGGAATCCTCACCCATGTGCATTAATGCACTTGGAATGTGGAGGAAAGAGGGAAAATAAATGCCAAATGGGGTTAGGTGAACCATGGTAAAATAACAGGATGGTCTCATGATAATCGTGGGTTAGGCGTAGGAAGGTGCTTAGAATGGTAAAAGGGGCTAGAATAGTCAACATTAATATTTATAAGGTTGCAATATATTAATTAAAATAATTGCACAATTTATTAAATATTAATATTTAACCATTGTAAATGTGACACTTTTTAGGTGTCTATAGATGTCCCTTTTGTACCACATTGTGTGTAAACACAATATGGTGTAAAAACCGATGACACCAATTGATGGATTGATGATGGAGAGTTACAATGATTTATGAAGAATGACCTTTGACTTAAGGAAAGGGACATAGGATTGTCTCAAATCAAGAACAACGTAAGATACCCCAATCATGGAAGTGATAAATGTCCTTAAATCTTTGTCTTCGATGGATTAATGAGATCATTTTGATTAGAATTTTGAGTATTTGAGTTGGAGTTTTGATTAAAATTTTGTGAGAAGAAATGAGTTCTGCTATTTGCCCCATTAGAGAGAGGGGTTAATGATAGCCTTGAGCAAATATTATTAGACTTAAGCGACTCCAAAATACCTTGGTGACTACCTAGAGTGGTTGGCTTGTGCATTGGTGACCGCCTAGGGTAGTTGGTGACCTGTTTGGGCAGTTACTAGTGCAAAGGTATAAATAGGCTTTGTGGGGCTCATTTTGCAACTACAATGAGTTGTAGAGAAGGAGGATAAGGAAGAAGAAGAATTTGCGGATGAGATAACGATAGAGAGTACAACAGCAGGTTTTGGAGGGTGTGCAGAGTTGGTAAGTACCACAACCCTTTGTTTTTTGTTTTGCATTTTTATTATTTATAATTTTTTTTGCAAAATAAATAATGGGGGGCAAAATTTCTTTTTTTGTTTATTTTTTGAAATTTAACATTTGAAATGTTAAGTGTTAAATGTGAAATACTGGGTAGAATTTTTAAATGGTACCATCATGGAATGGGCAGAAAAAAAAAATTGTTTTTTAATTTATATGGTTTTATTGTATATGTATGAAATAAAAAATGTGTGCTAATGATTTTGTGGTGGTGATTGCAGTTGAGATTATTACGGCCATGACACAAATTTGGCACCATGTTTTCAAGTGCTAGATACAAGTTGAGTAAGGCATATTGGGAGTGGTTGGGAGTAATAGGCCTAAGAGAAGTGGTACGAATCGAGCCCATACACACAGATCGATGGTACCTATTGGCACTAGAAAAGCGATGGGACCTTGATAGGGGGACATTCAACCTTCCTATAGGGGATATGACAATAACACTTGAGGATGTAGATAAGAAAGACATGATGCCCCAGATGTATGATGATGATTGAAGGTTGATTGACACAGGCAATGATGGGATACAATATTTGGTGGACTACCTTTAAGAGAGACTATCACCATGATAACTAGTCTTGATGTTCTTGATATCTAATTATGAGTGTCATTGTATATCATCATTAAATCTCAAGGATATATCAATACGGGGTGGTGTCCAAGGCTATTTACGATAGAAATCAGGAATAGGGCTACAATTTAACCCACTTTGGAGCAGCAGGTCTTATTGGTGGAATAGATTGTGTTGGGGGTTTTTAGGTCACTTTTACTTCTAAATTGCATGAAATAAACTAATCTAATTGCAAGAATGGAAATCTATTCTTTAAGTTACAAGAATAAAAGTCTAATTGCAACTACAAAATTGAAATCTAGCTATCTTTGCAGAAATGGAAAAGTTGTTCTTAATTACAATTGTAGAAAGGAAACCTAAGTACTTATGCAAAACAAAACTACTAAATGGAAATAGATCCTGTCAAGGTTCTGTTCTAGAAGGTTGTCAGGCTTCTAGGCAGTAATTGACAACAAAAAGGAAAACATAGGAAATTGCTAGAAATTGTTGAAATGGAAATAAGACTGTAATCCATTGAAACATGTAACTAAACTAACAATGATCATATTCTATAAAATATTGCAAAAAAGGAAAGAATTCATATAACTAGAAATGATGTCAGTATGCAATAAAAGATAAAACAGACAAACATTTACAACTAATTCTGCTGCAGTAGGAATCAGAATAAAACCTATCCTGTTAGCCCTCCTCCTAGGCCTGAAAGTGGCCAGCTTCCTTTTCCAGAAGAAGGTATGAATTATCTAACTAACTAAACCTTACACACACTCATAAAGTGACAGAGAATATGGAAGAACTGCACTTTATTATTCTAGAAAAAGCATTACAGTGTTGTTACAAAACTATTGAACTAAAAACTGCTAATATCTATTCTCCAGCTAATGCTACGTACTATTTTCTACTTATCAGCTCAACCAAATAGGGAGCTATCTTTTATATTATAAAAATCTATTTACATACGAAAATATGCTATTCCTATCTTGCAATATCTTCTGCCTATTATGCTGCAACTATTTTTGGAACTGTTACAGGATATTTGTAGGTGCATAAAGTGGTTTTTCCATGAGCTGAGTCTTCTGTCGGCAAGGAATGGTGGGGTCAGTTGTAGAAGACCTCCCCTAACATTCCTCAACCTTCAGGTACCTTTTCAACCACCTTGAAACCACACAAATTCAATCGGAGATATTTTCCCCTGTTATTCCGAAGATAAGTGAATTCTGCTCATTTCGAAGATAAGCAAATTCTGCTTATTTTGAAGATCTTTGGAATAACTAGTTGTAGGTGTTTTCAGGTTATTTTGGCTGCTCCCTTCAGGTAGATCATTTATTTTAGCTCCTAGGAAGTGGTTACAATTACCTTCAATCTTCTCCATGTGCAAATTCCATGCTTTGCCATTCATTGGCAGCTGGCTGGAATTTACATAGCAAAAACCTGTTTCTGCTGCATAGTAACAATCCTTTTGCACTGTTTGCTAAATTTAGACAAATCATTGCTTGAAAAACATAAAAACAAAGATACTAAAGTGTTGCTATCAAACCCATGCACATTCTTCATTAACAAGCCATGATAAAGTAGTACAAAACTATACAAAAACTATAAAAATCAGAGTATAATATCCCTAACACATCAATCATGCAAACAGTTAATACATAGCATATTAAATCAACTTAACTAGCATATAAGATATATCACAAGATTTTTTAGGTAGTTTTAATTGTTCAAAACATGCTATGATCGAGGTATTTCCAAGCCTCATCATTTTTCCCCCAACTTATGTTAATGCATGTCCTCATGCATTATGTTGGGCTATGGATTCACATATGTCCATAGGCAAATTCCAGGTCTTGTAGAACAATTTAGTGCCTATGTAATATCCTCTGGTTTCTTGAAGCTGCCTGAGCCATTCTGCAAACTGGTCATTTGGTTGGGGATCCTCTTCAAAATAAAAGGGAACTAGAGAAATGATGGTTGGAGGCCTAAATTTTAGACCTACCCATTGATGCTTCATGGTTAGGATAGTCTGTATTACTCCTTCTGCTCTTCTCTGAGACCATTCTAAGTTGATAGGGGAGATAGGCTCTCTCTTCTACAAAGACATAGATAACTCTGCCCATCTATCCCTACAAGTTGTTAAGGCAGGCATAAAGTTATGTGCACATAAATTTTGGAAACTATTCAAACAGTCCCTCAGATTGTTTAAATACATCCTCTTAGTATCTACCCTATTCATCATCTAGAAGTGTTGGTTGGTGGTACTTGGATGATTTGGTTGTACTACTCTGACCAATAATTCAACTTCCAATTCAACTCCCTTGTTCTGTTTCTTCTCTTGACTCCAATAAAGTTGATTTTGCAAGGTAGACCTCAAGGCTCTTAACTGAACATCTCCCATGAAAATTTGAGGATGAAAATTTACCTCCTCCGGAATGAAGAAACTGTGTAAAAATAGCTCACATAGCAAATTTTTCTGCTCCTCAGGACTGTTGAGGTAAGCTTCCAAGAAATCTTTAGCAGTTTCCAATTTGTAAGGGAGACCTGAACTGATTCTCATGACCTGCCACCTAAGATATTTTTCTTTCAGGATCATGCTATAGAACCTAGTTGGTCGTCTAAATTGGACCAAGTATTCTGAAATCTGGTAGAGATCATTCACCTGCTCTTTCAGTTTATTAATTTTTGTATCTTTTTCTTCTATCTATTTTTCTGTCAATTTCAATTCTTCAACCTGGGTTGCAAGTTTTTCATATTTAAACACCCACTTAGCTATGTTTGCGTTGTAGTTTTCCAAAGATACGGTATTGGGTGGCCTTATTATTATTGGAATCTTGGCAACAGGTCTACCTATACCCATTTTTCCTCTACTTCTATTGCAGGTATGACAACTTTAGAATTGGACACAAAAGTTTCATGCAAAGGAGTACTTACTTGGATATTCACAATTTGATGCTCTAAATCCCCTTGTGTTGGTATTACTTGCAAGAGTGGTTGTTGTGGTGCTTCACTAATGCTCTTTTCTAAACTTTTGAGTAATTTTGAAGCATATTTGAAATGAGGGGGTACTGCTTCAGAATGAAAACTTACAGCAAGAAAACCTTGAAAATCTTGTTTTTCATCAGCCCCTTGTTCATCAGCCCCTAAGGGAGGTTGAAAACCTTGTTGTTCATCAGCCCTTGTAATAATGTCACTCTATTGAGGGGCTTGGGAATTTGTGTCTTCATTCAAGGGTTCAGTCACTTCAATTAGGGGAAAAGAATCATTTTCCCTAGATAATCCAAGTAGGATTTGAACCAAATCTTCTTCATCATTAGATTTTGTTGGCTGTGCTTCAAACTGTGACAACTTACTTTTCAATTCTTCTACCTCCTGCTCTAATTCCCCAATTTGCTTTTCATTATTTTCAATAGTATCCTCCATCTCTTCAATCCATCTCATTTGTGTTTGTATAAAGCTCCTAGATGCTCTTAATAGTTCTTTAATGTCTTCCTCTTCTTCTTCTGATTCAAAATCTGAGGGAGGTGTAGAAAAGCTATCCTCAATATATTGTCTAGAAACCATTTCATCTGTTGTTTCTATTTCAATTGCCTATTCTTGTTCAGGAAATTCTGGAAATTTTCCATGGTTGTATCTAAGAATACATTGTTCTGATGTATTTCAATAACCTTAGGGCTACCTTTCCTGGTTTCCTCTTCAGCCATACTCTCTGCTATTTCTTTTTTATGGAGTCTTGCAGACCTTCGAGTCCCTGTTGCAATTTTTTTCCTTTTTCCTATTTTCTTGTGGTACCAGGGCATGTAGAAACATTTTTAAGTTTTGATGAGAGTTCCTCTTCCCCTCCTTCTGTTTCCTCCCCTGTATTGCTGGGAATTTTACTTTTCTCTCTCCCCTGGTCTGTCAAAATAGTGATGTCCTCAAAAAATTGGACCTTCTTCTATTTTTATTTCCTACTGCTAGTCCCAACTCCTTTTTTTTTGTGTTTCTAAGTTTGTGAAGATGAGGGTTCTTGGGAGAGGTTCTCTACTTCTATAACAACATTCTCTATTTCCTCATTTTCTCCTTCGTCCTCCTCATGAACCACTTCATTCCAGACAGAGAAAAATCTATCAAAGCTCCTAAGGTTTCCTCTGAAATGATGTTTACAGATCAGTTTGATGAGTCCATGGTGACGAGGGCTTCCTTTTCCTTCCTGATAGCATTTGGACATGCTTTGCAGTTCCTGGTACAGGTATAATGGAAAGTTTACTCTAACCTCAGGCTATTGTCTACCATGCCTAAGATGGTTTAGGATTTTGAAGTGATGCCCAGACAAAACAACATATTGTCCCTCACAGGTTAGAAATTTAATGACCCATATGGCCACTTCATCCCAGGGTTCTTGCAAACTGGTTCTCTTTACCCCCTTACACATGTTATTATTTATCAAATATTCAAGTTCCCTATCATATTTTTCTACAAATTGATTGACTACGTTTGCCAATGTATGCCTACCAGTCCTAGAAATCTGAAGACCTTGTAATGGAAGCTCAGTTATCTAACTTAATATTTTATGGGTTACCTTGATTACCATGCCATTGATGTGTGCTCGGTCATTTCTAAATGTGCGAGTGAATTCAACAGCAAATCCTCAGAGCATCCGTCAAATTTGTCTAGAAAAGGCATAAGTCCTCCATATTCAAAAATTTGTAGCACCTCTAGACTCTCCCGGAGGTATCTAGTATCTGTTGGCTCCATCTTAGTTTTTCACCCCATTTTTCCTCCTGTTGTTGTTCTACTACGACTGCACCGATATCACACCTTACTCTGCTATCACACCTGTTTGTTTGGTTGTTGGTTTCTGCAAAATACAGGGTTTCTTTGTAGCTTGTTACCTTCGTCTACCTTCATCTACCTTCAAAAAGAACAATAGTTCCAACTTTTACCTCATAATCATGTTGCACGACAAACACGTCTTCGGAAGGAAAGGTGATGCACCTTTCTATTTCTATTTTGAACACCTGTCGTCAGTGATTGGCCAATTGTTCATGTCGTCAGAGCCACCTTGCCTTGTTTAGTGAACCTACCCTGTACGAGAATCTAGCGCACGCTTGGTTATCAACAACAGAATTTGGCTGCTTATGGTTAGTTGTCATTTTTGAGGATAAGACAATCAACACCATGCTTTTTCAAAACAAGCCTTACCTACACCTGTCAACCATCACATGTGGTCAAAACTATACCTTATCTCTCTCCTTGGATGCCACGTGGAACAAATTTTGTCAATTCCATGCATCCTTTTTTTTCAAAATTCACCTTTGTTTGTATTCTAAAGATAACTGCTCATTTCGAAGATAACTGCCCATTTCGAAGATAAGTGCTCATTCTGAAGAGAACTGCTCATTCCGAAGATAAGCGGACTTCGCTAATCCGAAGATGAACAAACTTTGCTCATTTCGAAGATGAACAAGTTCTGCCATTCTGGAGATGAACAGACTTTGTTATTCTGAAGATATTCCTAAACAACTTTTGGCACTCTCATTCTAAATATCAGGCAGAAACTAGAATCCCTCTTCTATGTTTTGTATATGTTAAACCTCATGAATGCCTTCATACTAATGGTTAATCCTCACATACTATATACTAGGTATTTACAATGATAAAAAGTGTAAGAAACATATACCTGTTTTAAACAAGTTAATTGCATGTTTTGATGGATGGCTGCCTCTGATGATGTTCTGCTGATTTTTCTGCAACATTTCAGAATAAGTGCAGTTGGTGGGTTTGTACAATGATGATGTAGATTTGTTTCAAGGCTATGCATGCCGAAAAACTGGTTTTCATGCATACCAATTCAGTAGCGCCTCATAGAGGTTTTCACTGCTGAATTATTCATTTTTCTCTTTTTTTTTTTTCTTTTTTTCACCTCTCCTTTTCTCTTTTATTTTTCACCTCTCCTTTCTTCTTTTTTTATTTTTTACCTCTCCTTTTTCTCTTTTTTTTTTTCTATTTTCTTGAAACTCCATTATCATGTTGAGTCTGCTAAAATGGAAGAGGGAATTTCTTCCATTTGTGGTACATCCAAGCTATCAAGTTGCTGCAAGAATTCTTCCTTAGTTAGTGGTGTATGGTAAACCCGAAGGCGATGCCCATTCACTACCAACTTCCTTCATGAGTCATCGATAGGAGAGAGACGAACAACTCCATTGTCAAATACCTCCTCAATCAGATAAGGTCCAAGCCACCTAGTCCACAACTTTCCAGGGAAATCCTCATAACGAGAATCAAACAACAAGGTCCAATCTCCTTGCTGAAACTTCCTATGTTGAATGTGGTTGTCATGCCACAACTTCCTTTGTTCTTGAATTACTTCAGTGTGGTGTATTGCATCCAGCCAAAGTTCATCCAATGCATTCAGCTATAAAACTCTATCCATTTGTGCCTGAGACAAATCAATTCCAATTTCCAAAGTTGTTCGCAATGTTAGTAGCTCAAATTCAATAGGTAAGAGAGGCTTTTTACCAAAAACCAGTTCATAAGGTGTAAAACCAGTAGTGGATTTCCAGGTAGTATTGTAAGCCCAAACTGCTTCAGGTAGTTTATCTAGCCAATTCCTCCTATGAAAAGCTACTATTTTAGTCAAAATCCGTTCTAACTCCCTGTTTGTGACTTCGACCTGACCATTTTCTTGTGGGTGATAAGGTGATGACTTTCTATGTTTGATTTCATATAACTCTATGAAAGCTTCAATAACTTTAGATGTAAATTGGGGTCCTTGGTCTGTGGTAATAGACCGTGGAGCTCCAAATCTCTAAAAAATCTGGGTATACAAGAAATCAACAACCTTCTCTTCACGAGCATGTTTGAAAGCATGCACCTCTACCCACTTTGTCAGGTAATCAGTGCATACCATAATATGCACCTTTCCTTGAGAAGGTGGGTCAATAGGTCCCACAAAATCAAGCCCCCACCTCTCAAATGGTTCTAAAACCATTTGAGGCTGTAGTGGCATTTCATTTGTGTGAGTGGGTTTCCCCATTCTTTGGCATGCATCACAATGCCTGATGTACTTTTTTACATCCTTGTGAAGAGATGGCCAATAATACCCTGTTCCTAAAATATTTTCTAATTGTGCTTTTTATAGAATAATGTCCACCAGAGGGTTCATCATGACAAGCTTGAAGGATATCATAGACTTCATCCTTTCGGATGCACCTGCGTAATACATGGTCAGGACTGCATTTAAAAAGTATACCTTTAATCCATGAAAAAGAAGAGCTCTGTTTTATCAATTGTTTCTTCTATTTTGAAGTGAAATGTGGAGGAACTTTCCCTGTGACCAAATAGTTGGCTATATCTGCAAACCATGGTGATTGGACAGATATAGCAAATAACTTTTCATCAGGAAAAGTATCCTCAACCAATTCCCCTTCCTCTGTGTTCTGCAACCTGGACAAAAAATCTGCTACAACATTAGCTTTTCCTGGTTTGTTGATTATTGTGATATCAAATTCTTGCAGCAATAGTAACCAACGGATAATTCTTGCACTCACCATAGGTTTATTCATCAAATATTTAATGGTTGTGTGATCTGTATGAATGAATATTTGATAACCTGTGATGTAATGTCTGAATTTGTTTATAGCATAAATTACTGCCAAGAATTCCTTTTCAGTAGTGGTATAATTTTTCTCTGCTCCTGTCAAATTCTTGCTAATGTAGTAGATGGCATAATGTTCACCATTATCAATTTGCCCTAGTGCTGCTCCAATTGCAGTATTGGAAGCATCAATTTGGATATGAAATGGTAATGTCCAGTTGGGTCCTCTTAACACAGGTGGAGTTACTAATTTTTCTTTCAGAGCTTCAAATGATTCCTGACACTTTGAAGTCCAGGAGAATTCAGAATCCTTAGTCAATAGGGCAAACATAGGATTGGCTATTGTGCTAAAGTTGGGAATAAACCTACGATAAAAACCAATGTGTCCAAGGAAACTTCTGACATCAGTTTGAGTCTTAGGAGGGAGAATATTCTTGATTATTTCTACTTTCTTTGGATAAACTTGGATCCCTTGAGGAGAGATGTGATGACCAAGAACAATTCCTTCCTCCATCATCATAAAACATTTTTCAGGATTCAAAGATAACTGGTATGTTTCACAATGAGTTAAAACTTTATCAAGATGTTCTAATGTAAAATCAAAAGTTTCACCACATACTGTGAAGTCATCCATATAGATTTCAACACTGTCGGTAGTCAGATCAGAAAATATTGCTAAAACTGCTCGTTGGAATGTTGTTGGAGCATTACACAAGCCAAAAGGTAAGACCCTATAGGCGAATGTTCCCCAAGGACATGTAAAAGTTGTTTTCTCCTGATCTTCAGGTGCAACCTGAATTTGATTATATCCACTGAATCCATCAAGAAAACAAAAGTATTTCTTTCCAGCAAGAGTATCTAATACTTGATCTATGAATGGTAATGGAAAATGATCTTTGTATGTTACTTTATTCAATTCCCTGTAGTCTACACATACTCTCATTTTTCCATTCTTCTTTGGAACTATAACCAATGGAGAGACCCACCGACTATCAGAAATTGGATAAATGAATCCTACCTCTAAAAGTTTTTCAATCTCTTCTTTGACAATATCTCTCAAGGCTGGATTCAGTCTTCATTGGGGCTGCCTCACTAGTTTAACATCTTCAATATAGATTCTGTGAGTGCATACATCAGGGTGGATTCCTGACATATCTTTGTAATCCCAGGCAAAAGCATGGATATGCTTCTACAAAATAGCTAATAGTTTTACCTCTTCTTCATTAGTAAGCCAGCTATTGATATTCAAAAATTTTCCTGGCTCAACTTCTATCTGTTTTGTCCCTGGAAGGACAGAATTTACTCCTTTATGTTGAGTTATTAAGGAGTTGAGTGGACAATGGTGAGATTGGAGGAAATAAGGAATTCCTGTCTCATTGATTTTTGATGGAAGCATATTTTGTATGGAACAATGAGAAGAAAGGAGTAGGTGATGATGCCACCCATGTGGTAATGAAACAGATGTTTCTTGTAATGGTGTAGATGGTTTGCTTTCAGAACTTTGACCTTCCTCTCTTCCTAACAACTGATGGATATTTATTTCTTCATCCCCTATTCCTTGCTCATGCAAAGCAGTTACCAAAATAGTTTCATTTTCCAAATTTTCCCTGTCATGGAAGTCTATCTCCTCTGTATGTTCTTTTACTATCATAGTGGCTAGTGTGGAGATGACCTCTTCTTGTTCTTCATATGAATCAGGGAACCATA
This sequence comes from Wollemia nobilis, assembly GCA_028583015.1. Classification (NCBI taxonomy): domain Eukaryota; kingdom Viridiplantae; phylum Streptophyta; class Pinopsida; order Araucariales; family Araucariaceae; genus Wollemia; species Wollemia nobilis. The sequence continues at coordinate 3,220,332 of JAQPPZ010000101.1, forward strand.
ACTGACCTATAAAATTGCTTGAAGGTCTTGCAGGAGGATACAGAGAAATCTATTTTAAGTCAATACCATTTGAGATGGTCATTTTTCCTGATCTGCAGTCTATGAAGGTTGTTGCAGTTGCAAGCCAAGGTCTTCCTAGAATAATGGGATAACCATGTGCTGAATTCCTTGGCTGTAAAACCAAAAAATCTATAGGGTACTCCCAAGAGGAAACTTCTATAGGGACATCTTCAATGATACCTTCAGGTTTTGCAACTGACCTATCAACCATTTCTAGTACTGTAAAGGTGGGACTTAGATGTTTGAGTTGTAATTGTTCTATTATATCCTTGGTCATGACATTTATTGCAGCTCCTAAGTCAACTAGGACATTTGATATTGGTACTGAGCTTATGGTAACTATGATAACTGGACTCCCTAGGTCACTATACTTTGGAGGTACTAGTTTCCCTGATAAGAGATCAACTATCTTTCCTTCAACCTGAACAGTCTTAGGAAATGCCTTCTTTTTTCTCCCTGATCTTCTGAGACACAAATCTTGGATAGTTATTTTGATCAAAGGTACATCCTTAATGGCTTGCAATAAGGGGAGTGATATGGTTAACTTTCTGAGTTCCTTGACCAGATCTGATTCAAAATTTTTGCTATGGTGTTGAATCTCTCAGGGTATGGAACTATCCCTGATGGAGGTAACTATTGTGCCTGTGGTTCTATTTTCTCTACTTATTTTTCTGTTGTTGGTTTGACTCTACTTGGTTCCAAAAGTTCTTGCATTTCATTTTCTTTGATTTCAGTCAAAATAGGTTCAGGTAAGACTTTTCCTGAACGAAGTTGGATATTACTGCAATCAAGAACATGTATTTCAACATTTTCTTTAGCTTCAACCACATAGACAGGGGATGCCTATCTTATGTTGTTTGGATTAGTCACTGGTTGGGCTGGTAGTTGAGGTTGTTTCACCTATTGTTGTTGTGGTTGATTTGGTTTCCCTTGAAAATTTTGATTTGGTGCAGGCAACAAATTTTGGGTTTGACCCTGATTTCTTTGCTGCCTTGGATAAGACTGGTATTGTTGTCCCCACTACTATTGATTTTGCATCCAGGATGGATTACTCTGATTTTGATTCCAAGGTGGACTATTCTGATTCCATGATGGGTTATTCTGGTTCTGATTCCAGGATGGATTACTCCAACCTGTTTGTGGCCATTCTTGAAAATTTGTCCCTTGAGAATAATTCCAAGGATGTTGGGGTGGTTCTGACTGACCCCAAGGCATATTCCAAGGGTTATACCCCCAATTTGTAGGAAAATGAGGAGGGTTTTGATACTGAGAGAAATTCCCCCTATTTTGGTCCAACATAATTGAGTTCTTCAGTCTGAGTTTCTAAAATAGTTTTGAGTTGTGGTAGCAGATGGCATTTATCAGTCAAATGCCCTTTTGAACAAATACTACAGATGGATGAGATGGATGTTTTGTTTAAAGGACATTCTTGCAAAGCATGTTTATTTTTGCATCTTGGGCAATAAATGGCCAGAGGTTCTATTGTTTTTGCTTTAGCAGTCATTTCCCCTAGAGTTGTGTTTAATTGCACCAAAATATCAGTTTTGAAATTTGCAAATTCCTCTATTAGGTCTTTTACATCAGTGTTGTTTGCACTCCTCTTCTTCCTTCTTTGCTTAGTGCGAGAATAATTTCTATAGAGATCCACAATATCTTCATTGTTAAGAGTATTTACATCCCCATTTCCCATTAAATCCAATACTTCCCTGGACTCATCTTGTAGTCCTCTTAAAAATATGGTTTTGCATAATTCTGGTTCTACAAGTCCACATCTCCTTTGAACAAATGCAAATCTATCAAGATAATCTTCTAAAGTTTCATCATCTTCTTGCTTGATTCTGAACAACTCATCTTTCCTATTCCTCACATGACAATACTCCTGATACTTGTCCAAAAACACAGTTTCCATTTGATCCCAGGTTCGGATGGAATTTGGCTCTAAGCTCATGAACCAGCGTAATGTTGTGTCCTTGAGTGTTGAAGGAAAAACCTTGAGTTTCTGATTGTCATTTACATAGTCATAGGTTTGACACACTACTTTGAATTCGAACAAGAACTGATCAGGATCTTCAGATGCAACACCTCGAAAGGTTGGAAGCACTGAAGGTGATATGGTCTTCATGGGAGAGTTCTATGTTGGATTCAAATGAATAGGATATTCAAATGTTCTAGAGGGTTGGGGCACATCCTGATCATCTTCTTGATCATGGACATGGCCATCCTAGCCATCCCCATCTGGATTGCCTCTTTCTGCCATAGTGTTCTATTCTTTAGGAACAATCAATCCTATCCAAATTTCTTTTTCAAGAGGTCCTAGACTCTCTGTTGAAGATGAGACTGGTGATTTTTCTTTCTCTGGATTTTCTAATGATGATGAAGCTGGTGATTGTTGTTTCAGTATTTCTGGTAATTCAAACATAGGTGATTCACCTCTTAAGCGTGAAGATCTTCTTACTGGAACAAGCCAGGGATCACTTTGGATAAATCTACCTTTTTCATCCCTAGGCCTACTCATTCATGCTTACTCCTTAATGACATAAATTGTAAGTCAATAATTGTTACTTAACCAACTATTATGTTCAGATTTTACCCTAAATTTTCATAGCTTAGCATAATTAACAACTACTGGACTGTTCTTTCTTCTAACAACATCATTTATTCCCTAGAAATGGTGCCAAAATGATGAGTGTCATTGAATCTCATCATTAAATCTCAAGGATATATCAATCCGGGGTGGTGTCCAAGGCTATTTACGATAGAAATCAAGAACAGGGCTACAATTTAACCCATTTTGGAGCAGTAGGTCTTATTGGTGGAACAGATTGTGTTGGGGGTTTTTAGGTCACTTTTACTTCTAAATTGCATGAAATAAACTAATCTAATTGCAAGAATGGAAATCTATTCTTTAAGTTACAGGAATGAAAGTCTAATTGCAACTATAGAATTGAAATCTAGCTATCTTTGTAGAAATGGAAAAGTTGTTCTTAATTACAATTGTAGAAAGGAAACCTAAGTACTTATGCAAAAATAGAATTGTTGAATGGAAATAGATCCTGTCAGGGTTCTATTCCAGAAGGTTGTCAGGCTTCAGGGCAGTAACTGACAGCAAAAAGGAAAACACAAGAAATTGCTAGAAATTGCTGAAATGGAAATAAGATTGTAATCTGCTGAAACATGTAACTAAACTAACAATGATCATATTCTATAAAATATTGCAAAATAGGAAAGAATTCATATAACTGGAAATGATGTTAGTATGCAATAAAAGATAAAATAGACAAACATTCAACTAATTCTGCTGCAGTAGGAATCAGAAGAAAACATGTCCTGTTAGCCCTCCTCCTAGGCCTGAAAGTGGCCAGCTTCCCTTTCCAGAAGAAGGTATGAATTCTCTAACTAACTAAACCTTACACACACTCATAAAGTGACAGAGAATATGGAAGAACTACACTTTATTATTCCAAAAAAAGCATTACAATGCTGTTACAAAACTGTTGAACTAAAAACTGCTAATATCTATTCTCCAACTAATGCTACGTACTATTTTCTACTTAGCTCAACCAATATGGGAGCTATCATTTTATAGATGCATAAGATCTATTTACAAACATAAAATATACCATTCCTATCCTATAGCTTTAACTGCCTATTATGCTGCAACTACTTTTGGAACTGTTACAAGATATTTGCAGGTGCATAAAGTGGTTTTTCCATGAGCTGAGTCTTCTATCGGCAAGGAAAAGTGGGGTCAGTTGTAGAAGACCTCCCCTAACATTCCTCAACCTTCAGGTACCTTTTCAACCACCTTGAAACTGCACAAAGTCAACCAGAGATATTTTCCCCTGTTATTTCGAAGATAAGTGAATTATGCTCATTCCGAAGATAAGCAAATTCTGCTTATTTCGAAGATCTTCGGAATAACTAGCTGTAGGTGTTTTCAGGTTATTTTGGCTGCTCCCTTCAGGTAGATCATTTATTTCAGCTCCCAAGAAGTGGTTATAATTACCTTCAATCTTCTCCATGTGCAAATTCCATGCTTTGCCATTCATTGGCAGCTGGCTGGAATTTACACAACAAAAACATATTTCTGTTGCACAGTAATAGTCCTTTTGCACTATTTGCTAAATTTAGACAAATCATTGCTTGAAAAATATAAAAACAAAGATACTAAAGTGTTGCTATCAAACCCATGCACATTCTTCATTAACAAGCCATGATAAAGTAGTACAAAACTGTACAAAAATTATAAAAATCATAGTATAATATCCCTAACACATCAATCATGCAAATAGTTAATACATAGCATATTAAATCAACTTAACTAGCATATAAGATATATCACAAGAGTTTTTAGGTAGTTTTAATTGTTCAAAACATGCTATGATTGAGGCATTTCCAAGCCTCATCATCTAAAATCATACTGTCAGATTCTAGTGGTGTGTGATTTCTATGGAATCTATTGGGATTGGTTACGAAGTTGATCGATATGCTAGTAGTATATGCCTAGGCATTAATGCTATTGACATAGATGTACATGGATATATATGAGGTGCATCAACAAAAGAGGGTGGATTTGGGTTGTAGCATGTTGTTGCAGGTTTGGTGGTGGGAGCACTTTAGGATATGTTGGCCAATGAGGCTACTGTATGAGATGGACATAGAGATGATAGTAAGGTAACCCTATGTGTTGATATGGTGACACGATAAGGAAGCACCATGAGGTTGACTATGAAAGAAGGGTTGGGAGTACTATCAATAATTATGGGAAGACCTTGGGGCCCAATATATGGTATGGAGGTGGTGGAGGTGAGGTTTGACATGGGTAGAGGATGGTATGCACTTGAGTCAAGTGCAAAGTGCTAGATGGTTTATGGGTTGACATAGGATAGAGCATGAGCTCTTCTAGTTCTCCTAGGTACTATGATTGTTTATATTGAGATAGGAGGTACCTAACCCACCTATCATCTATAGGAGATGTAGTGATGATACCACCTTAGAGTTTCCATGGGTGGATCTAGAGGGGGATGAACGAGATGAGGATATTAAGGTGGAAAATGGGGATGATGTAGGGATGACTCCTGATTTTAATATTTGGTGGACGATACAACACTGGGAGCCCAAAAGGGTGACACATCATTGGGATCCTAGAAGGGCGACAAAGAGGGTACGAAGTAATGATGTGACAAGGGGAGTGAGAGGAAGGAGGAGACACTACTATGATGATAATGGGTGGACAGTAAGGTAAACCCATTGAGGGTAATAGAGGAGGACTTATCAGAGGTGGAGCAGAAGGAGGAGATAACATTTATATAGGAAGAGTGAGACAACCTACGATATGACCAAGATGAGACGATGAGGATACTTGGAGAAGTGGAGCAGTAGCAGGTTTTACTAGTGGTTGGGAGGAAGGCATGGTTACAAGAGTGAGGAGGTGATGAGAGAGAGAGAGAGATATGCCAATGCGGATACTAGCATAGCTTTAGAAAGATAGATTAGTGATGATGATAAAGCAAGATGGTCTACATTAGTGGATAGACATAATTATGATTGAGAGGGAGGCTTTATGCCAATAGTTGGATGTAATTATAGAAAAGAGGGAGTCTATGCATCAATAGATGAGCGTAGTAGTGGTAGATAGGGATTAGTTGATAGCTAATATGGAGCAACTATGAAGGTAGCTAGAGGATACTAGCAAGGTAACCACCATAGAGGCACTACAAGCAAAGTTAGTTGGAGCATGGATGAAAGCAATAACGGTCTAGGGTAGAGTGATAATAGTGATGGCACAAAGATGAATAGAGGTGGAGAGGGTAATGGATATGGAGGATATTCTGATTAGGGAGGGATTTGAGGTCCCTTCTTGGTCAATGCTATATGGATATGGAGGATATTGTGTGAAATGATATATATATATATATATTATGGAAAATGATGTGAATTATTGATGATTATGTGATGTGTGATGAATGTATATTGTTTATGATGATTTATGTATGAATATAATGAATGTAATGAGATGCATGTGATGATACTCATAGATTATTCAAAGTATGAAATAATAAATATGACTAATATGAGATGTATTGATTATGCAATGATGAATGTAATAATATGGATATATATGCATGTTTGATTATCATTTGAAAAGGTCTAATGACACATCACTACTCATTAATTGACTGATTAATCAAGGGCATCAACACAATGGTACTGACATAATTGCATAATGAAATGGAGTGAGTGTGACACTATGGATACAAGAAATGAATAAACTCTAAGAACAAAGGTGATGTGACTTGTTATTTTGCCTATCCTATGAAGGAAGGATCAACAAGTGCTTTTAGGAAGCTCAAACACCCTAGTGACATAAATTAAACTCATCTATTAATCAAGGAAGTGCTTGAAGATACTATGACCAACCAAGGAATTTAATTTGCTCAAAGACCAATGTGTGTGTAGTGATGCTCATTTTTTATTTTGAACGAGGTAGGACTGGCCAATTATGGCTCAAGCCATTATAAGCTAGCTCATTTGTGAGCCAACATAGGTCTACAAAATAAGTTCGCTAATGTGATAAAAATGTCACCATACGAGGGCATACTCCACTATCAGTCAGGCATATATAGCCCTGATAAAGATATTCCCACAATCCCTTGACGTCGCTCCACTGCCAACCAAGCATTGATAGCCCCGATGGAGATGTCTAAAATTCCTTAGGATCCATAATAATTGATACAACTGATGATAATGCCTCTCTTTTTTTCTTTTTATTTTTAAGATAGATCCTTGGGTTTGGTTTATGTCATGATAGGATGAGTAGGGGAAATCGTTCACTTTATGGCTAGAGGGATGCTTAGTTTCATCTTTCCTAGACTCAAAATATGATTAATATATGAGATGTGTGCATGGTCCAAGATAAAAGCTAAGGTAACTAGGAAGGCCTTTAGCACTCAAGTGATACATGACTTTCAATGAATGTTGATTGAGACACTAGGCATGGTTGAATGACCAAAAGAACTCAAAGATTCTCTAAATCTAAGAGAGAAAAGAGACAAAGCATGGTGAACTATGAATTTGTGAATAGTAGATATTATGGAAAAGTGCATGTAAAGAGGTTAGACAGCTACAACTGTGAATATGCCCTTAAGTAATACAACCAAAATCCTTCAGAATGACGTGTGTCAAACTTAACCAAATGAAGACAAAGGTAGCATTGTAAACAAAACAAGAACACCAAATGAAGCATAGAAAAAGTAATTATATGATGATGGATCGAAAGATGGTAAAGAATAAAAAAGATAAAGAGAAGAAGAGGAAATAAGAGGATGGAAGAAAGAGGGGAGAGAGGAAATATGGAAAAGAGAAAAGAGAGAAAACACACCAGTCCATGGTATGTAGCCGCTCGAAGCATGATCATACAACTAGGAGTGATGTGCAAAGAAGTACAGAGAAAATAAAAATAAGAATGGGAACATGGTAGAAAAGTGAATTGATTGGAAAACAAAGAGTGCATGTGACATGAGCTTGTGGTTGTTTTGTTTTACGTGTTATGTTTTTTTTTTAAATTGATTATGTACAAGAAAACATAGTGGAATATGATCTAGGTATTAAATGTGTGTAAATAAAATATATCGATGGTTTCAGGTTCCTCAACCCCCTAGAGAGTCGCATGTTTATAGGTCCTTGAACCAAATGTGATCACCATTATCGAAGAGGGGTGATGTAGTATCACTAACATTAGCATTATAAACAAAAGAATGGGAGAAGGGGGAGGAGGAAAGTAAATATTTGAGTCTCTAAGTAATTGATCTAAGGGAAGGAAATCAAATATGAACAGAGAGGATAAGATCTACTCTAATTCAATGAGATCAATGTTAATGGTGATGGGGTGTGCAAGATCATTTGGATTACGAAGGGGCGTACATAAGTCAATGAAGATCATGTTGACTTGAGGGAATGAAGGGGATGGTGGATTGGATTTCGGATTCCCTTGTACATGCTAATAAGGAAGAAGCTGATTTAGAATGGGTGGGTGAGTATTAGGTGGAGGTGGCCATGGTGGCAGTGGGGATGAATGGGTGCATCAGGGTGCTCCAATGGGAGGAGCATAGGAAATATGGGAAGTGATATGAGGAACAAACGTAAGTAAAAATTATTTCCATCTATAATTGGGATAATGGGAGATGATTCTTCCTTAGAGCTATCAGAGGCAATCAAAAGTGTCTCAAATGGCTCATAAAATTCATTGTTTAAGGTGTCATATTGAATGAGGTAAATTTTAGAAACTTAGAAAAAATCATCTGGCAATAGGTGAGCATACTCAAGATCAATGTATTATCATCACTCTCCTCCTTGAGGCCAAGGGTAATGCATCGAAGATCATTTTCGAGGAGGTCGATCAAAGAATTTCAATTGTATCCTATGACAAATTTGTCTTGAGGGGGCTGAGAATGAGGCTCTAAAATAATATGCATTCCTTGCTCATAGCTATCAAGACCACATCCTCACCAATTAAAGCATTGAAAATACCTCATGGAAAATGAGGAATTGTCCAAAAAAATATTGTTAGAGAACAATGCTTCAGGCTCTTTATTAGGAGGTTTATCTAAGGATGAACCGATTCCCCCATACACAAAATTTGTGTGATTAGAGGAGAAGCCCATGGGGACCACCGTAGTGATGGTTAAGGGGAGACAATTAGGGTGACCAAAATCCCTAGCTTAATTTATAACTGAAGGTATAAATGTGACATTGTGTACTAGATATTCTCCTATGCTAGGAGTAGTCATATGTACAATGACATTAGCAGTTTGAGATGGGGTTATTAGAGAGGCGTATGAGAAAGAAGGTTCAACATTATTTATGAAAGGGAAAAGGGATGTGGATGAGGGTGGCAAAAAAGAAGTGTGTGTCACTTGAATCATATCAAAGACATATGGATTATCATTAAATATATTTGGAGGTGGGGGTAGGTCAAGTGTTGTGGGAGGAGACATGGCTTGGGAAGATTGCATGGTTGTAGGTATAAATGAGATAGGAGTGGCGATGGTGGTCAGAGTGATGGTGGTAGTAACCTATCCAATGATGGATATAGGGACTTTATGCTAGTGGTTAGGCTTGCTGGAAAGAATAGAAGAGTGTTGTTTGGATGGAATTAGTGGGGGTAATAGATATTAGAGTAGGTTGTTTACCTTAGCTCATGTTCACCTAGGTAATTTATTTTCCTTTTATTTAGTTATTCCATGTATTTTCCCCGCCCACTTATGTGTGGATATTTCATTTAACTTATTTAGATATTATGAGATGTTACATATTTATTTCTTAGATATTATGGGAATATTTTTAGGTTTGACTATTCCTAGGTGTTATGAGGTTATCTTTAGGTATATTTGGAGAGTTGATATTCTTTCTCCTCATAGCGGTTACAAATTTATGGACCATATCACTTATTCCTTTTGTACGGTGGATATTTATCTTTAGCTTGATCCTACCACTATGGTTTATCATACTTACCTATATAAGCAAGGCACCTTCATTGTACTCATTAAAGAGTAAGTTCATTATTCATGTATAATATATGATATTGTTGCTCATTGTTTTGCATATCCAATTGTGAACTTATCAATTTACTTTTAGATTCTTATTTTAGTTGAATGTGGTGTTTTGTTAACACTTGAGATCCTTGTAGCTTGGAATTATTTGATTATCATTCCTTTCATGACATCAAAGCAATAGGTGTTGCAGTCATCCATTTGTGAGTGTTGTGCAGTTGTTTCTCTTGCAGGTTTGAAGATTGGTGTGGAAGCTTTAGTTTTTGTGATCGGGTACTTGGTGGAGTTTTTTAGCTAGTTTCTATCTCTTATTCCATTTTCATATTATCACAAGCCTCCTAAAATCTCTTATGCCCCTACTGCAATAGCCTCATTCCCTTGGATTTGTCCTAAGCATTTTTCTTCTTGAGCATTTCCTTTTTTGGCAGGGTCACCAACCCATCCCATTTTTATATTTTACATGTATCTCCTTATAGAAATGCAATTTTTCCATGAAATTTTTTGGAGGTCTGTATATGCATTCATTTGAGTTGTGCCCAAAATTTCAGCTCATTTGGATCAATATTATTCAAGATATATTGATTTTACGAAAACCTATATTTTTTTAGTAATATGTGTATATCTTCATCAAAACTTCTAATTTTTTGTATATTTGTTTATAGAATGTATAAAATAATATTATAGACCAATCCATAAAATTTTAGAGCATTTGGAGCTGTATTCTAACAGTTACAGCAATTTTACTATTTTTAGTAAACTCGTCATTTCAAGAAAAATATTGGGAGTTGCTCAGCGAAATTTTTTCCAGACCTATAAAATCATTTTTCTGATATGTCTATAAATTTTAGATTTTTTGTATCTGTATTTAGACATTTACAATGACTTTATGACTGCACTCTTAATATTGCATTGTGAAAAAGGGTTTTGCACTTGAACCGGTATATGGACTATTGTTATAAAGTCCTATCTTCCTTCATTTTCTGTTTATCCACTTTATGATCAGCTTACTTGGTGTTCAGTATTGGTGGAGCCTACACATTGTTGTGCTTGAGGAGTCCTTTGTCTTTAACTTCCCTTGCTTTGTTGTGGTGCATCCTCTTGTGCCAATATTCCTCATTGAGGCACTTAGTTTGAAGGAGGGGATTCTTTTGGTAATTCCTTTGGAGATTTTTTAGAGTTCAGAGGCTTCATTTGTGCATTGATGTGATTTTGTGGTATTTTGCACCACCTTGTGACATCACACTAGACCTTTCACATTATAATGACATTTTATTTTGGGGGGGCTCTTCTACTTTTGAGGACATCTTGGAAACTTCTTTTTTTAAACTTAGCATAGAGGCAAATGCTGAAACTTTTGAAGCATGGTTTAAGGTACTTTGTTCATTATTTCAAAGTGAAGGTTTGGATCCTTTGTTCATAACTCCAAAACCCAAACCAATGGTGAAGGATAAGGAGTATAGGACATGGTTCATGAATAATTTAAGGATATCTAACATGCTTTATTATTCAGTTTGTGGGGAGCTTCAAAATTTTATTGGAGTTCACAAGAACATACCTCACCTTGCTTATCATATGTTGAAAAGAAATTTTCTACCCAAGGCACCTTCTCTTACAATTTATTGCATGGAGGACATCATTTGTGACATTGCATATTTATTTTTTGAATCACTATCTCATGATGTTTTGGATGATGAGGTTGATGCTACAGTACTTGCTTTAGATATTTTACAGGATACATCTCTATACTTGTTTTTTGTGGATGATCATGTTGATGTTGTAGCATATATATCAAATATTTCATGGCATGTTACATCCTTACATATAGATGACTTCTTGGATGTTGTTGCCTCTCTTCATTGAGAGTCACACATGTGATTTTCTTGACATTGAGGAGCTCACTCATTTATTTGATGATGGTGTATACATTGTATCTCCTCCATGTACTTCTTCTTTTATGGACTTGTAACCAAAGAACTGAACACAAATAATATTAAAGACAAAAAGAGAGGTAGATTGCCAAAATCCCCTTTTGTATTGATATTGATACGATTTTTACAAAAGTATTTTGAATTGCCCCAAGTGTGTTGGGAGCAATGTTACAATGTTCCTCGTCTCTCTGAAATACAATGCTTTGATGGAGGAGGGGAGATATTTCGACTCTTCCGCAGGATGTGGTGTTCTTCGCTCTCTCGTCACAGCTTCAAGGGGTGAGTGGGCTTTGGTATCCAACAAGGGACCACTCCAGCTTCAATAGCTTATCCAAGATACCTGTCACCTGCACACATGCAAACCAGCAAAAGGGATCAGTAGCACCTGTATAGTTAAGCAATAAAACCTGATGCTACACATAAACCTATCACTGATATATATGAAACAAGATAGAAACAAGTAAACAAATAAAGCCTTGCTAATATTAAATTATTGATCTCGATCGTGCATGTGATTTCGTGCTCGGGACTGTGGAACCGTGAAAGCGCGGTTGTGGGCTGGAAACCGTGGACCTGCGGTTGTGAAACCGTGGAGTCATATTTTTGACTGTGGAACCACGGATAAGCAGTTTCGGCTGAAATGATAGGTCGCCTCGGGATGCGAGCCAACGGTCAGAATCGAGCTCGCGCTCTCAATTTCTCGTTGGTCTAGATATATTTTGGTAGCCTGTCGGTATGCAAATTCAGCTCCCTTTGTTTGGTGGACTAATGGTGCTTTTATAGGCTTCCTAGGGCTTTGGAGGGGAATGGGAGGTGGCAAGCCTGACTTGCCAAGTGGTAAATCTGAACTGCCAGGTGGAAGGGGCAGTTACAGTGAGTCATTCAGTGTGGCTCACTTAACTGGGGTGATGTGGCTTCAAGTGGAGTGGGATGTGGGATGTTGTTTTATGTGAAGGGACAAGGGGACAACAACAAATGAGTTGTGGCATGGGTGTTGGGAATCTGTCTCATGTGCAAGGACAAGGGGGACAGGAGTGGGTAAGATGTGGCAGGGGTGTTGGGTGAAGTGTCCAGGACACATGTCCAATGGGTAGACAGGGTATCCTAGGGTGATTTTCCTAATTAAATAAATTAGGAAAATAGGATGATGTGTAGGATTTTATATCCCTAAGTTTAGACTTAGGCATATAATTTTATTATGCAGGATTTGATGGTGGGGTGGTGAATGTGATTTAGAGGGTGTCAGATTTTAGTGTCTACAGTTGCCCCTTTTTGTATTATGTTGTGTACAACACAATGCGGTGCAAAAACTAATGACATCTAACTTTATTGGATGGATGGACTCATTTTTTTTTGGTATGGAATGAATATAAAAAAAATATATATTTTTTTATATAATTTTTTTTTTTGTGTTTACCCCCTCAATTGGTAAGTGGGTGAATAGTGAAGCTCAATAACCAATTGATGAAAAGGTATTTTTGATTTTTTTGTTTTTTTATGCAAATGATTGCCCCAAGTTTGGTTGACTATTCATTCAAAAGTACCGTTTGATTTGATTGACATGCATGTTCGTGGTTTGAAGGAACCAATCACCTAGGTGCCTGTCCCGATGATTGTTAGCAATTCCTTAATGCACATTGATTGTATCATTACCATGTTTTGTAACCTCATGGAGTGGGCGTCAATTTCAACCTTGGGTTGATTTGATTGATATTGTGACTTGAGCCTGTAAGACCTTCATTTGCTTTTTGTTTTTTTTTTTTTTTTGTAACCGCTAATTTGCGGTTTTTATGGTGGTAACCGTGTGTGGCATTTTATCACCAAAACGCGTTACGCATTTTGTGGCACAAAACGTGGGTTTACGTTTTGATGCACCGCAAAAAACATGGGTGCACATTTTTCACCGCCAAAAGCGGCTATATAAAGGCGTGATGTCGCTTTCAAGTCATTCTACCAATTGTCATTTTGTTATTTGTTGGTGAGATGAGCGAGATGGAGCTTGGTGAGGGAAGTGGTGGTAGTGGCTCGACTGGAGCGAAAGTCGGTGCCCGGTTTGCTGAGGTAGGTGGTCCCTTATTTTATTTTTTGTTTGTTCTTGTTGTTGTTTTTTTTGTTAATTAATTGGGGCTGGTAATGAACTATTTTTTTATTTTTTGTTTACCTAGGAGTAGGTAATAAATTTTTTGTTTTTTTTTTTTTATTACCTAGGAGTAGGTAACAAAATTTGTTTTTGTTTTGTTTTTGTTTGTATTTTTTTTTTTTATTTTTTATTACCTAGGAGTAGGTAAATTTTTTTTTTTGTTTTTTTTTTTTTTTTTAGTAATTTTTTTTTTTTTTTATTTTTTATTACCTAGGAGTAGGTAAAAAAATTTTTTTTTTTTTTTTTTATTTTTTATTTTTATTACCTAGGAGTAGGTAACAAAATTTGTTTTTGTTTTTTTTGTTTTTGTTTTATTTTTTATTACCTAGGAGTAGGTAAAATTTTTTTTTTGTTTTTGTTTTTTTTTTTTTTATTACCTAGGAGTAGGTAAAATTTTTTTTTTGTTTTTATTTTTTATTACCTAGGAGTAGGTAAAAAAATTTTTTTTGTTTTGTTTTTTTTTGTTTTTTTTTGTTTTGCTAATTCTTAATGTGTTTCTTTCAGGTTAAGCTTCTTGATGCTCGGCATAGGTGGTCGAGGACTATCCAAAAAGTGCGGAAGGCACTTTCTGATGACGACTGGACTCTATTGCAGACCATTGGTCTAGATGGTTGCGGGCGGTTAGGCACCATCCGAGCTGATGAGGATCTTCTTTCGATGCTTGTTGAGCATTGGGATCCAGATAGAGGTACCTTTTAGCTCCCTACAAGGGAGCTGACTATCACCCTTGAGGACATCTACCATATTTTTTGTGTTCCTATCGAGGGTCCTATTATTCGGGTTGGCCTCGACAAGAAGGAGGCTCTATTTCCTATGTTCGGTGAGATGTGGGATGTAGACTACAGTAGGGGTGGTATTGCTTATTTGGACTTGTATACAGCTGGTAGCTTGGGGGTGCTTCCAGTTTTTATGATGTATATATTGAGCAACATGTTGTTGCCCAATTCCATGGGATCAAGGATCCCGTGGAACCAGGTGCCTATTGTTCTTGATCTCATATCTGATCCTCGTCGGTTGGCATAGGCTCCCGCTCTTCTTTATGAGGTTTACAATGAGCTATATGAGGTGAAGAGGAGGGGTAAGGGCCTAGGTTGTAGTTTGTTGCTCCAGATTTGGTGTTGGGAGCATATTATCATTGGTCGACCTATTGGTTTACCTTGTGGTGTGGATGCTACTTCTCCTCGTGCATATAGATGGGTACTCAGTGAGGAGGTTAGTCGATCAGTAGTGAGTGCCTTAGAGTACAGAGATATCCTGAGTTCTTTGACTAGAGATTTGATGAGCTGGCATCCTTGGAGAGGTCTAGATTGGGTGACGGATGTGTAGAGCTTCGTCACATCAGGGGGATGATGGGTTGTTGGTGCTCATCTGAGGGATATGGAGTTTATCCAATTTTCTAGAGTGTTGCATCAGTTTGGGCTAGTTTAAGATGTTCTTGATGCGCCTGTGACCTACAGGCGATGGGGTGACGAGTTAGGGCTACCTATTGCTCCTAATTTTTGGTGAGTTGATGATCCTTCTAACGACCCAGACTTGGAGGTTCTTGACTTGGATGATGTAGGTACCACCCCTGAGTATGATGTCTAGTTTGCTAGCCAACCTCTCTGGACTCCGAGTGTCATTGTAGATGATGATGGGAGTGGTGATGATGTAGATGTTGGAGGTTGGGTTCCTTGGTCGGTGAAGCACCGATGAGGTAGCTCTTCGAGAGCTGATATGGGTACCAATTTTCTATAGCTCGAGGAGGCTAGTGGTGGTGATGATGGTGGTGATGGGGGTGTTGGTGATGAGGATGCCCCTCCTCGATGGATAGAGGAGGATTGGGATATGTTATAGGCTGAGCGTGATAGCCTAGGTTTAGAGGTGACTCGCTTGAAGGGTGAGTTGGCATGGTACCAGGGTGAGGTGACTCACCTCCAGGGTGAGGTGGACAGGATGCATGATGGGCCTAGCAGCGATGCTCTCACTGCAAAGGACTTGGAGATTTCTAGGCTCGGAGGTGAGGTCACTCGGTTAGAGGGTGAGCTGACTCGGCTACAGGTAGGGTCCGATGGAGGTGACACTACAGCTACTATTGCTGCTCTATGAGCAGATATTTCTCAATGGGTTGCTCATGAGGGTGCTGACTTGAGGAGCCTACGCAAGTAGGCTATTTATATAGAGATGTTGGAGAACATTCTGCATGAGCATCAGATTCCTTTGCCTATTCCTCCTTCTTCATCAACCACTACTACTACCCGAGGGACTGATAGGAGTCGCAGGACTCATCGTTCATCGAGTTCTCATGGTGCTTCTACAGTGCAGGGTCCTCAGAGGGATCCTGCTGGTACTAGCTAGTGTGACTTATCGCTTCTCTTTTTTGTATTTTGTTTTTATTTTGCTATGAGCCTTAGTGCTTCGATGTATACAGCCTGTAGGCATTTTGTACCTTTGGGACTTTCATATTTATACATATATATACATGGCTTTGTATTTTGGTTATCTCATGTGTTAATGTTTATTTTGATGCTTTTTATATATGCTTTGCTAGTGCTTATGTGATGCAATGTTCACATTGTTATATTTGTGCTATGATAAATGAATGTAACTAATATGTAATATGCAACTTATGTTTATTTTCATTTAACTATATGATGACATGCATGATGTTTTTGTAATCTTTTATAGCTCAGAGTAGTTGACCATTACTTGTTCATTTTTGCAATTGGGGGTATCCAACTTGATGACTCTTCATGTTTGGTGTATGGTGGGTGTATGTATGTGATAATGTAGAACATGTGATAATGATATGATATTTGGTATGGTTTTTGATATATAACATTGGAGGATTTTCAAAGACTCAAACAGTCTAGTGATTTTAACCATTTTCTCAATGTTCGTCTAACCTTCTTTAGGACCAAGGTGTGTGCAAGTGGAGTTCATTTTCTGAATATTTGGTTTGGGAATGGCCCTAAGCAATCAAGAATTAGTGCATGTGTATGTGAAGTTCATTAACTCATGATGAGTAAAATTGGATGGTACCTGTATGGGTTTACCAATTAGCTAGCTTGTCCGTATGTGCGGTCAAAGGTCTTTTCTCTTTGGAGAAAGACGTGTCGCCCTGCATGAGTTTACTCCACTGCCAGTCAAGCGTCTATAGCTCCGGTGGAGGTTCGCTCCATAGTCCAATGATTCGATCTTCGAGCTTTGGGGATGACTACATAACTTTCTGAGGGGAATGTAGTACGATCCTTCTTGCTTTTGTGATCTGTGGTGTGTGTATAGTATTTATCATGATAGAGTTTGGGGAATCGGATTCTCAACCGAAGTGTGATGAGAATGTGATCCTATCCTTACTGTCTACCTTTTAATTTAATTGTTTGGATTGTTGTGATGGTGGTGAAAACCACCTTTTTGATTTGGACTATGTTGCGTAATGGGACAAGCGGGGAATATTTCCTTTTCGCTTCAAGGTTGTACCCAAGTTGGCATTATCTTTTCTTACTCAAAATGTTTTTAAATTTGTAAAGTGTTTTTGGTTCAAGATTGCTTTGGGGTCAATCTACCATACTCAAGACTTTCTTAATGTGACATAAGTGCTTTGGTCCTAAAGAAAATTGGACATATTATGATTTTTGGTTTTTCACTAGACATTTTTGAGTGACTGAAAATTTGATTTATGATATAGTAAAACATGGGTGGATATGAACTTTGTTGACTTGCGAAGAGTCTTAGTTGGGTATCCCCAATTCTTTGGAACTTGTTTTTACTTGGTCGTATCATCACCACTATGAAAGATCACTGAACATGGGATGGGATGGATGCAATTATGTGTTTATTCTAATGTTGCTATATGCATGTGATATGCCTATTTAATGCACAAGATTTTTTTTTTTTGTAATATGCAAATGCAACATGCTAAGTGCTAGTAATGACATTTCTATTTACAATGTAAAGAAATTCTGGAAATAAAAATTATTTTCTCTTTTTTTTTCTTTGTAATTTTTTTTTTTAAGCCATGTACATATATATACATATATTGCAAGTCGTTTCATGCATAAAATGCCTTTAGGTGCATTATGTTTAGTGGTTCTAGCTCCAATTCTCCTTCCAAGTTGGCAAGTCTATATGTTCCTGGTCCCAATTTATGCTTTACAATGTACGGGCCTAACCAATTAGCCGTAAATTTATCTCTTAAGTGTGGCAATGCATTGGTATTTTGTTGATTTTCTTTGAGCACTAGGTCCCCCACTTGAAATTCGTGAGGATGGACTTTTGCGTTGTAAGCACGTTTGACTCTGTCTTGATATACTCGTAAGTGATCTAAAGCATTGATACGTTTTTCATCAATAAGTGTCAATTGGTCAAGACGTGCTTGTCTAGTTGTTTCATCATCCATGAATTCCTGTAATGCTATTCGCAAGGAAGGTATCTCGAGCTCTAAAGGTAATATAGCTTCAGCACCGTAAACTAGTGAAAATGGTGTCGCTCCCGTTGGCGTTCTGATGCTTGTTCTGTAAGCCCATAATGCCAAAGGAAGTTGAGTATGCCAATCTCGATGATTTTCTTTGACCATTTTCTTGAGAATGGATACCATTGTTTTGTTGGTTGCTTCAGCTTGCCCATTTGCTTGTGGGTAATAAGGTGTGGAGAAACTGTGTTGAATTTTGAATTTGTTGCACAATGCTCTAACATCCTTATTCTTAAATGACTTCCCATTATCAAAAATTATTTTTGAGGGTATTCCAAAATGATAGATAATATGTTGAAGTATAAACTCCGCTATTCGAGGTCCAGTCGTAGTGGTCATTGGAATTGCTTCCACCCATTTTGTGAAGTATTCTATCGTAGTTATGATGAACTTATGTTGTCCTGATGAAGCAGGTGATATTTTACCAATCAAATCGAGACCCCATTGTGAAAAGGGCCAAATACTTTGAATGGGTTGTAATGCGTGCGATGGTACATGAGTCAAATTTGCATGATATTGGCACTTTTGACACTTTTTGACATATTTGCAATAGTCATTTTCCATGGTCGGCCAATAGTATCCCATGCACAATATTCTCTTTGCAATGGCCATTCCACTGAAGTGGCCACCGCAAGTACCATCGTGGGCTTCTATTATTGCTCGTTCTACTTCAATCGGATCTAAACATCGTAATAATATTCCATCATACCCACGTTTGTATAACACATCCCCCAGTAGAGTAAAATGAATTGCTTTTTGTTTGAATGTTCTTTTTGCAGTTCATGTCATTTCTACTGGGAGTATTCCAGACTTGAGAAAGTCTCTTATCTCATCAAGGTAAGAATTGTAAGGTTCAACATGTATCAAACAAACGTTCTTCTCACCTGTAGGTTCTGCTTTTTGAATTGATGATTTTGACATTGTTGTTATGATTAGCGGTTGTACTTCTCCATGCTCATTCTTAGGGATGAGAGATCCCAAAGAAGCCATTGCATCCACAAATCTATTTGTCGATCATGGTAAATTACTAATTTTGTACCAGTCAAATTTTTCTAGCAACCTTATTGCTACTTCATGGTATTTCTTTAAGACTGGTTCTTTACACTGGTATTCTCCTTTTACTTGGTATACAACTAGTTGAGAATCCCCAAAAATGCTTAGTCTTTTTATGCCCATTGCTATAGCTGATTGAAGACCTAAGATTAAGGCTTCATACTCTGCATTATTATTGGTGCATGTGAAGTCGAGTTTGAATGATAAAGGAATTGGTATTCCTTCAGGTGTATAAAACATGACTCCCGCACCTTGTCCTTTGTCGCATTTAGACCCATCAAAGAACATGGTCATGTCTGCTTCTTCCTCAGGAGAAACTAATTCCTCTTGTTCTGTGATAGAAAATACTGAATCATCTGGGAGCTCAATTATTAATGGTTTATCATTATGTAGTGGAGCTTCTGCTAATTGATCAACTATCACCTGACCTTTTATGGATTTTTGACTTATGAATTCGAGATCGAATTCGGTTAAAAGCATTATCCATTTAGCAGTATGGGTGTTGTTGTATGTGTGAGTCATCATGTATCGCAGAGGATTTTCTCTAGCTATGACATAGGTAGTATTGCTTAGCATGTAATGTCTAAGTTTCTTAGTGGTGAAAACCACTGCTAAGCATAACTTTTCGACATAAGCATATCTTGTTTCGTAACTTACCAGTGTTCGGCTAATATAGTAAATTGCTTGCTCCTTATGTTTTTCGTTCTTTTGTGCAAGCATTGTACCTAGTGCAAAATCTGTTGCAAAAATGTATAGGTGAAAAGGGATTCCTGATCTAGGTGGTGTAAGAACTGGTGGTGATGCCAGATACTTCTTTATGTCATCAAATGCTTCTTGACATTCAGTTGTCCATGAAAATGTCACTCCCTTTTGTAATAGGTGATTGAAAGGCCTGCATTTATCTGAGAGTTGTGCGATGAATCATCGGATAGATTGGATCTTTCCTTGTAAACTATGCAACTCTTTCAATATTTTGGGAGGTGGCATTTCTAATATTGCTTTTACCTTACCTGGATCCACTTCAATGCCTCGCTTGGAGACAATGAATCCTAGAAGTTTTCCTGATGTGACTCCGAATACACACTTCTTAGGATTTAGCCTTACTTTGTGTTCTATCAATCGATCAAACGCTTTTTCTAGTACATCGATGTGCTCAAGACGTGTCTTAGATTTAGCAATCAAATCATCTACATAATCCTCGATGATCTTATGCATATAATCATGAAATATGTACGTCATAGCTCATTGATATGTTGCTCCTGCATTCTTAAGTCCAAAAGGCATCACTCTATAACAGAATGTCCCCTAGGGTGTTGTAAATGTTATCTTGTGTTGGTCTTCAGGATTAATTCGAATTTGGTTGTATCCCGAGAAACCGTCCATTAAGGAAAGCATTTCATGACCAACGCAAGAATCTACTAGTTGATCGATATTAGGCAAAGGAAAATCATCTTTGGGACACGCTTTGTTTAAGTCTCAAAAATCAGTGCATACGTGTATCCCTCCATTCGGTTTGCGAATGGGTACCATATTTGAAAGCCATTATGGGTAATCAATTGGTACTATGAAGTGCACATCCAACAACTTTTGCAGCTCTTCTTTCACAATTAATGCGATTATTGGATGAACTTTCCTAAGCTTTTGTTTGAAAGGCTTTGCATCATGTGCCAGTGTAAGGTTGTGGACTACCAGGTCTGGATCTAAACTAGGCATGTCTTTGTATGACCATGCGAACACTTCTTTCTTTTTCATTAGCATGTTTATTATGCATTCTTTTTCTTCTATGGATAAATCTTTTGCAATTTTGACAATTTGGGGATTGTCCGCATCTTGACTAAGGTTCACATCTATAGATTCTTCAATTAGCATGTGAGAACCTTCTTCTAACTGATGTGGAGTTGGGATGAGGTGGATATCATCCACCACATTTTCAAATATTTCTGGGGTGTCCCCCTCTATCTCAGTTTGAAAAACTGAATTGTTTGATGATGAAGGTTGTTGTGGAATATATGTGTTTGAAGCACGCAACAACTCTTCGGATAGGATAAACTCAATAGTGGATGGTGGGGATGAAATCCTATCCATGGCTATGAGACTAGTGTCGATATGGATCGGGTTTGTCTCATCATATGGATTGCGGAGTGGGGTGAGAAAATCAATAGAAATCATATTGACTTGATGGAAATGAGGTGGTTGCGATTCGAGAATTGATGACTCATCTTCTCTAGGTTGCAACTGACCTAATGTGTGTGATTGGTTGTGTTGTATGTGATGCCAATGTGATGGAGGAGGTTCTGGTTCAGGACCCTCATGCTCTTTGTTTAGCCAAAAAAGAGTGTGGTCTATTGGGAATTTCTTTTGATACCAGTCATCTCTTTGTATAGTTTCTCCATATATTATCTCCTCTTGAGGCTCTTCTTCTTCTTGATTTAGCCATTCAAGATGTGCCTCTGCTTGTATCATTCTTCTAGCTTGCATTTCATGCATATGATTCATGAATATCATTTCAGTTTCATCCTCTTCATCATCGTCACTTATCCAAAAACCATTAGCATTTGTGTGAGGTCCCAATACCAGTGGCGTATCATCTGGCCTAAGGTAGGTCATCTCTATGGGATCTTCTGGCTCTTGCTGTAAGGCTTGCTCTTGAGGGTAAAAAGTGTAGATTTGGTACCCACCATCTATTTGTTCATCCTCATCATTAGGTTCATCTTCCTCATCGCTCTTTTCTTCTTCTTCTTCGCATTCTATGTCAAGTTCTTGGAAAGCTTGATTAAGCGAAGAGCTTGCGATGGAAGGTTTATAGCCTAGACCGGAGCGGTCACTTGGCTCTCTATATTCTGGTTCAATAATGTGGTGAGGACCTTGTTCATGTCTTCCAAGTCCATATCCTTGCCAATTAACCCTTCAAAAATATCTCACTGGGAAACTTGGGTTCGATAGATAATCAATGTTTTCATTAAACTCTTGTAAAGAGTTGTCATCTTGAGGAGGTGGGTCCGATGAAGAATCCACCCCTCCATATATGAAATTGATTGCATTTGTTTGAGAACCCATTCTATATATATCACCTATAGCTAAAGGTGGGTCACGAGGGTGACCGTAATCCCTGACTGACTCAATAGGTGGTGTAACTGTGACACTTTCAATAATGTACTCACCAATGCCTGGATTGGTGAGATGTACTACAACTCTAGATGGTTGGGAGGCTAATGGCTCGATGGATGAAGAGGGTTCTTGTACATTAGCTTGTGGCTCCACTGGTGATGGTGGATTATCTCTAATAGGTGGCCCTATTTGTGAGACTACGGGTTCTAATGATTGTGATGTAGTGATGGATGGTGTGGGTTGTGTTGTGAATGTGAATGGTTGTTGTGGATCTGGAAGTTTACTAGATGGAGTTGGTGATTGGTTAGCAGGATGGGTAGGTGTGACTTGAAAATGAAATGTAGTGTTTGAAGGGTGCATTGAGCTAACGCTTTTGGATGCAAAATTTGGGTCAACTATAGGCAATTCTTCTTGAATGGGTGCTTTTGAGGATGTGCTACTAGATGGAATGGTCCTAATGGCTAGTGGTTGGATAGTTAGGTGCGTTGATGGAAGCAAGGGCTCATATGGGTTTGAAATAAAGTTGTAGTATTTGAAAGGTTCTATGTCAGTTGGTATGCAATGCACTTTGCCTTCATGTACATATTTTAAGCATTGATGCAATGTTGAAGGCACACACTTCATTTCCCTAATCCAAGGGCATCCAAGAAGTATGTTGTATTGCATTTCTCCTTCCAAGATGTGGAAGAGAACATGTATTGTTTTCACCCCCACGGTGATGGGAAGAACAACATTCCCCACAGTTGAGCATAAAGCGTCATTAAAAGCCCTAAGGGTGAATGTGGATGTTGTGATGTGAGATGATGGGATGTTGAGCTTCATCATTGTAGGTGTGGTGATGAGGTTGATTGAAGAACCAGTATCAATAAGCACTCTCTTGAATGGTTTCCTGTCAATGTGAGCTACTATGTGCAGTGGTGGATCAGGTGAATCTGCTGAGATTTGTTTTTCCTCGAAGTCATAAAATACTATCGAGGGTTCCATACACTTTTGCACACTCCCTACAAAGGAATTGAATGCATTGGGGTCTTCTGATTGAACTTGGATAGACTTTAAAATTTCCATCAATGCTTCCCTATGAGGTGTTGATTGTTGTATTAGCTCATATATTGACAATTTTGTTGAAGCCATTTTCAAACTTTGTGTTAACCGGTTGTTCAAAGTAACAACTGGGCGATTGTGGAAAGGTGGTGGTGGAATGCTTGGTCCAAGTTGTATGGGCACATTTGTTGGTTGTGTTGTTGGAGCCTGTGTTGTGCGATTAGCTTACCTCTTGTCCATGGGTAACTATGCTTATAGCTCCTACAAAACCTTGTGGTAGTTGAGACACATAATTAACCTGGTTGGGAGGAACTGTAGAAGTTGATGCTCCCATCGGTTGTTGATTTGCCTCTCGATGTGGCAAAGGTGTCTGATAGATGCCTAGGTTTTGATTGTTTTGGGCTAGTGGATTGTCAACTTTGATTGTACCCGCTTCCAATAAATCTTGCACAATTCCTTTAAATCCATGACAACCTTCAATATCATGTCCTCTTTGTCTATGATAGATGCAAAAGAGGTGTTCTTTGTAACCTTTTGTTTTTGGTTTGTTAGGATCTTCAGGTTTCATTTTTGGCAATGTAAAAAGTTTTGCCGCATACAACTTCTGAAAAACTAATGAATATGGCTCTTGTACTGGTGTGTAATTTCTTTTTGGCTTAAAATGATGTTGTTGCCTTTCTGCAGGTTGTGTCTGATTTTGTGCCTATTGTGGGGGTGGAACCGCTTGATAATTCGATTGTTGTGGTTGTTGTTGTTGTTGGGGTTGTTGGATTTGTGTTTGGGTCGGTTGATTTAACTGTGGTTGGCCCAAAACTATCTGGTTAACCTATGCGGTCTTAGATTGACCGTGGTTATTCCCCTTTTGATTCTTATTGTGCCACTCTTTCTTCTTAGGCTTTATCTCACCTTCTTGGATTTTTATTTCTTCAATCAGTTTTGCTTGGGCGAGTGCCTCATCGAATGTTCTATACTGTTGTAGTTGTAGTAATGAAGAGATGGGTCTACCAAAACTCTTCGTGAACATTCGTATTATCTCTGGCATAGGGAGGGAAAATGGTAACTTGATCATGACTGATCTCCACCTATTGCCAAAGTCATAGACTGATTCATCGTCATATTGTTTTAGATAAATCAAATCAGTCAATGTGGTTTGTTTTCTGACATTCAGGGCGAATCTTTCCAAGAACTGGTCCGCTAGTTGTTCAAAGGTAAAAACACTTTGATGTGGCAGGTGGTTGTACCAGTCTTGTGCTTCTCCCCCTAGTGTTTGAGGAAATGTATGTAATAGTAATGCATCATTGCTTTTGATTCTGAAGCATGCATTCACAAATCTAGTTATATGCTCATGGGGGTCCTCTTCCCCTTTAAATTCAAGCTTCGATATTTGAAAATCTTGTGGATATGGTGGCTCAGGTACCGAAGCATGAATAGGGTGATTGAGTAGTTACCTCAAAGTTGGCTTTTGGTATTGCAAACCTAGGGTTTGCATGGCAAGACTATCAATATGACTCTATAAAAATTAGTATCTAGGGTCATCCACAGGACTAACACTTGAATGTACTTGATGCTTCTGGTAATGGGGTGGATTGTATGTAGGTTGTGGGTGATAAGACATGGGTGGCTGAAATGTGTTATGGTATGGATGTTGAGGGATGTTATGATATGGATGGGGTGATGGAGGTATGATGTTATGTTGACCTGTTGCGTTAGCATATGGGTGTGGCGGTTGATTATGAACCATAGTGGTAGAAGGAGGGTGCATTACCCAAGATGGATCTTGGATAAAGGTATTAGGTTGATGAGATGTAGGTGGAAAATTTTGCTCAATCCCTTGCAAATGTTGGTTGGGGTCAGGGTTCATGCTATGGTTAGCATTATCTAAAATCATTTGTTGTAGCTGTAAGAAAGCTTGTTGCATAGCAATTGCATTTGAAGTAGGAACCGCTACATGTGATGTGGTGGACTGGGTTGGTTGTGGGACAACCATGGTAGTGGAAGTAGGTGGGGGGTAAGTAGCAAAAGGTATCACTACTGACTGTGGTATGGTATGAGATGTATGTCCTACGAGTGTGGTGGGAGGAATGGATGTTGGGGCTTGCGAAACAATAGGAATTGTTTCATACAAGGGATTAGTGGAAATGGTCATTTGTTGAGGTAATGTGGGGGGTAATTGGTTGGTTGACGATGGTTGATTGGCCAATGCTACAATAGCTAACTCAAAAAGAGGATTGGTGAAAATATGTTTCGACTGCTGTGGATAGGTGAATGTGGATTCTTGTTGTGATGAGGGTATGACACAGGATGGGATGGAGAGTGGTGGTAATGATGGGAAGACCATTCCAGCTGCATTCAAGTACATTCTAATAGTATCCATATCGAACATGGTGACATGACTATCTACCACTACAGGAGGTTCACTCCTAGGTGTCTCAGGTATGGCTGTGTGAGTAGCCCTATGCATAATGTCTATGTCCATATTAGGGGCATTACTAGAAGGCCCTACATTAAGACTTTGGGACATAGAAAAGGGCATGCCTACTTGTCCTACCACCGAAGTGGGAGGGACGTTACCAGACTGAGAGGCCATAGGGGAAGACCACTGACTTTGGTTTGACACTAGTTTCTTAGCTTGACTACGAGTCACTACCATACGCTATTATGTGGTACAATGCCAAGTGCGACTATCTATGTAAATAAAATGACAATATGATGCAATACAACACACAAAGCAAATAAACACACAAAGTTTTTGATGCTAGATTTTTGTTTTTCTTTTTTTTTAGAATTTGTTCGAAAAATGAAAAAGACGTGTGCTCAATGTTTTGCCCTAAATGAATCTAGGATTTCACCTGTATACTCGTAGCTCGACAACCTGGCTATGAACTCCAGGTCACGTAATCCCACCTATAATGTGTGGTAATGAAGCCCACACACGGCCAAGGAGCACAGGTCCTACCAATTCCTCACCCTAGTTCACCTACAGTCTGCGATACACCTCTCTGAGGAGAAATGTGTGCTATAATCCATGGGCTATGACGGATCTTGGAATCAGCCTTGGCAAAGAATAAGGTATAATGTTGGTGGTTCGATGATGAAATCCAAACCCGATGATGATGAAATCCAACCATTTTCCAATGTTTACGTGAGTGTGTGGTGGTTTGTTTAATTATGGTGTTATGCAATGATACCATGCAATTCTATTTTGATGCCTAAATGTAAAAAATAGAGAACAAAAAATGACAGACAACAAATCAAGAGCAAAAGTGCCACCTTCAGGTCTAATTCCAATTGGCTTCTATTAGATAGGGCTAACCGTGAATGCACGGTTAGTTTTGGTAAACCATGAATGCATGGTTTGCCAACCACGCATCTACATTTGGGATATCCCAACCATGGATGCATGGGTCCTTTATGCTAATAGAAACAAAATGGGCTTTTTACAGACCCGAACCCAAAATTAACACCCAAGTTATTCCTAACCCGGTGAATGCAAAATGACCTATTTTCTATTATGCAAATGCAGATTCTTTTTAACCTTTTCCTTGTTATTTTATGTATGGATGCAAAATTTAAATACTTTTTCCTATCCCTAAGACCTAAATGCACACAAAGGCATACAATACTGAGACCTTTAATCTAATTAAATGCACCCTAAACTAAAGAAAAAGAAAAACAGAGAGCAGAAGGTACAGACCTATGATTCCTTTCGCTACTCCTTCAATTATCAACCGTCGATCTACGTTTCTGAAGCAACAACCTCTTTTGCATTTTCTCTAACCAAGGAACCATGCATCTGCATTTTCTCCAACCAGGAATCATGCATTTGCATTTCCTTAAAACATAAACCGCATTTTTGCATTTCCACAATAAACAATTCGAGCGCAAGGTTTTCCAAATATATCGATTCAAAATTGAATCTATGCGCATCTCGAATTCTCAAAACCTGTAGGTGCAAAAGAGATCTAAAAATTTAAAAAGCAAGAAAACAAAATAGAACCCTTAGGAGGTCCCACCATGATCGCCATTTCTATAACCAAAGAACTGAACACAAATATTTTTAATAAAAACAAAAAAAGTAGATTGTCAAAATCCCCTTTTATATTGATATTGATACAACTTTTACAAAAGGTTTTTGAATTGCCCCAAGTGTATTGGGAGCAATGTTACAATGTTTCCTTCTCTCTCTAAAGTACAATGCTTTGATGGAGGAGGGGAGATATTCCGACTCTTCCATAGGATGTAGTGTTCTTCGCTCTCTCATCACAACTTCAAGGGGTGAGTGGGCTTTGGTATCCAGCAAGGGACCACTCCAGCTTCAACAGCTTATCCAAGATACCTATCACCTACACACATTCAAACAAGCAAAGAGGATTAGTAGCACCTATATATTTAAGCAATAAAATCAATACTAGACATAAAACCCTAAGCAGATATATATGAAACAGATAAATAAACAATTAACAAATAAAGCCTTGCTAATATTAAATTACTGATCTCGGTCGTGCATGTGATTCATGCTCGAGACTGTGGAACCATGAAAGCGTGGTTGTGGGCTAGAAATCGTGGACCTACGGTTGTGAAACCGTGGACTCATGTTTTCGACTGTGGAACCATGGACGGGCGGTTTCGGTTGAAATGATAGGTTGCCTTAGGATGCGTACCAATGGTCAGGATCGAGCTCGCGCTTCACAATTTCTCGTTGGTCTATGTCAATTTTGGTAGCCTATCGGTATGCAAATTCAGCTCCCTTTTTTTGGTGGACTAATGGTGCTTTTATAGGCTTCCTAGGGCTTTGGAGGGGAATGGGAGGTGGCAAGCCTGACTTGCCAAGTGGTAAATCTGAACTGCCAGGTGGAAGGGGCAGTTATAGTGAGTCATTCAGTGTGGCTCACTTAACTGGGGTGATGTGGCTTCAAGTGGAGTGGGATGTGGGATGTTGTTTTATGTGAAGGGACAAGGGGACAACAACAAATGAGTTGTGGCATGGGTGTTGGGAATCTGTCTCATGTGCAAGGACAAGGGGGACAGGAGTGGGTAAGATGTGGCAGGGGTGTTGGGTGAAGTGTCCAGGACACATGTCCAATGGGTAGACAGGGTATCCTAGGGTGATTTTCCTAATTAAATAAATTAGGAAAATAGGATGATGTGTAGGATTTTATATCCCTAAGTTTAGACTTAGGCATATAATTTTATTATGCAGGATTTGATGGTGGGGTGGCAGATGTGGTTTTTGAAGGTGTTGGATTTTAGTGTCTACAGGACTCTTTTTTTATGTGCCCTCCCTCTTTGAGTGAGCCACCTTATCCACCATTTTCTTCTCCTATTTCTTTCACATTGGATGATGTACTCCCACAGGAGTTGGATACAAATATTTTGTCTTTAGTTGGACACTCACTTGGAGATCCTAAAGACCATGTTGATTCTTTTGAGGCTTCTAAGCCTCCATTCCTTTCTCTTGCTGCTTCCATGGTCTCATCATCACTTATGCAGTAGGACATTGGTGATTCTTCCTTTATGAATGCTCTTCACACATCTCTTCCACTTTTGCACACTCATGGTTTTGTGCACATTGATCTTTTGGATGTTGATTGGGATTGTATTCTACCTTATTTTGGTGTTGGTTTGGGCTTCTACATTCTTGGATATTCATTTCATAATTCATTGGTGATATCTTCTTTACTTCATCTTAGTTTGAAGGATTATATGTCATCATTCTATATTTTTTTCCCATCTTCTCACACTCAATTGGAGTGGGAAGACATTCGGCGAATGCTTCATGGCTACTTTCTTCCTCATGGGAGACACATTGTTCATCGTAGAGGCATCCACTTCTTCATAGGACTTATTCATGGAGCTCATCGTCCTAGGGGGGTGTTGGGAGCACTCCTTGGGTCCATTCCTACTTTTTATTCTCTCTTTCTAGCTGGATGGTTTT
Organism: Wollemia nobilis; assembly: GCA_028583015.1. Classification (NCBI taxonomy): domain Eukaryota; kingdom Viridiplantae; phylum Streptophyta; class Pinopsida; order Araucariales; family Araucariaceae; genus Wollemia; species Wollemia nobilis. The sequence goes on from JAQPPZ010000101.1 coordinate 3,249,598, forward strand.
TTCACATGGTTTTCCACCTTCTGGTTCAGGAGCTTCTGGATACAAATTGTACATGAGTACCTAATCAAGCCTTGTTTTCAAGACTCATATTATGGATATGCCACTATACTTTTTGGCACCTAGCTTCACTTGAGATGTGGTGTTAGATTAGGTTGTTTACCTTAGCTCATGTTCACCTAGGTAATTTATTTTTCTTTTATTTAGTTATTCCATGTATTTTCCCCACCCACTTATGTGTGGATATTTCATTTATCTTATTTAGATATTATGAGATGTTACATATTTATTTCTTAGATATTATGGGGATATTTTTAAGTTTGACTATTCCTAGGTGTTATGGGGATATATTTAGGTATATTTGGAGGGTTGATATTCTTTCTCCCCATAGCGGTTACAAATATATGGACCACATCACTTATTCCTTTTGTACGATGGATATTTGTCCTTGGCTTGATCCTACCGCTATGGTTGATCATACTTACTGTTGGCCATTTTGTATTCATTGGAAATTTTGTATAAAGCGATAATATATTTGCCTCCTTTATTTTATATGAAATTAATTTGGATAGGTTGTAATAATTTTCAGAAATACAATACATTTGAATGTATTAATGGAAAGATGTCCTTCAAGGTCCAAGAGAAATGAAGAGAATGAGTTTCATAAAAAACTTGAAGGAAATCGCCAGAAAATCTTAAGTATTGACGTTCGTCCTTCCTTAGGGGTGAACGTCCCTTTCGCCCTTCCTAGGGGCGAATCATTTTTGAAAGCAGAATGGCAAAAATTTAAAAAGTGATAAATTGCGTTCGCCCTTCCTTAGGGGTGAACGTGTCGTTCGCCATTTCTAGGGGTGAACATGTTAGAAAAATTGTGTTTGCCCTTTCTTAGGGGTGAACGTGTCGTTCGCCCTTTCTAGGGGTGAATGTGTCATTCACCCTTTCTAGGGGTGAACATGCCTTGGCATCGCCTTGAGGGGTCTTGCGCCCGAATTAAATTACGTTCACCCTAGTCAAGGGCTGAACACTTTGTTTGCCTCTCCTATGGGTGAACCACCTAGCGATGATGAAAAATCACATTCGCCTTCCCTTAGGGGTGAATGTGTTGTTTGCCCTTGAATTAGGTGAACCTTTTTGTATCAAGATCGCGTGCGTCTGAAGTGGCAAAACTAATGTTGGGAGAAGATAAATTGAATGAATGGGACTTTGGTCAAGATGTTGAATTTGGCATTAAATGAAGGGCACTCTCAGTTACTCTATTTTATGGATCACAAAGAGGAAGGTGAAGGGAAACAAGCCTTCAGATTTCCAATGTATCAGAGGCGATCCAAAGAATTTAATATTTTCTCCTAACAGGCGCACCTCTGTCCGAAGTTTGGATTTTCAAGAATTTTTTCCCTGGCGAATGGATTTTCTAGGAATTCAAGGAGGATTTTATTGATTTTGTCTTTGGTTCCCAGACATTATTCCCCCATATGTATTAAATGAAATAGGCAAAAACCTCTATAAATACTAGTCAAATTTCATTATAAAAGGATAAGTTAGACATTTTGCAAGAGATTTCCTTAAGCTCTCTGCATTAATAGAAGGCATCAGATTTCTGAATTTATGAGTGGTCTTGTGTATAATTATTTTTTGTGTAGTGTGCTTCTATTTCCATTCGCCCATCTAATTTGCTATTAAATTTAAATTCTGCTATTGGATTTAAAGTTGCTAAGGAGTAAGTGAATGCTGGAGTACCATTTTGAAAGTTATTATGGCAAGATTGTGAGATTATTCTATTTCATTTCATTTCATAAATGCTAATTTGTTCTTGGGTTTTTTCTTGCTAGTTAGTCTAACACTAATCCTGTACTTCGGCTTATGGCCATATTTCCCATTTCTTTCTGGTATTTCCAATTTCTTTCCTGTATCCCTAGTCTTCAACCAAATTTAGAATTAATTAATGAACCAACCCTCTCTGGATATTGGCACGGAGGACATCTCTTTCCTCTGGCCTTTCAATGTTGGTCGTATCTAGGGTACATAAACGCAGTTTTGTATGATTAGGCAGATATTTAACCAACAGTTTTTGGCACATCCGGTGGGACTTTTAAGGTTCCATTTTCAATGGCATTAGGTTTGGTTTTTTCCTTCCTGCTTGATATTAGAACATCTTGCGACTCGATTTTTACCCAAAACTTCATAAGCATGAGGACGACGAAAGTTGTTTCTCATGAATACAAGATCAAAAGCCAAAAATATTGATAATCAGATTAGATTTTATGAACTAGACATTCAAAGGCTAGGAGAGCATCCTCATATCTCATCCATACCATTTGTTTCATCTTCTCGGTTAGTTGGTGTGTCTTTTGCCCCTATAAGTCCTATAAGCACTGCCACCAGTTTCCCTCAGCCTTTGCCTAGTACAACCACTAACGTCCCAAGGCCTACTCCTCGTATTCCCATCCACATGGCTTAAAATCCTCCACCACATCAACAACTTCCAAGGTATTTTTTGTCTTGGAATAGCTCAAGAGCGCTGAATTTGCAGGCACAAAATCCCATACCTCAAGCTGCTCTAAAGGCTTTACCCACATATGATAGTATTGGAAAAACTGCATATGAGCATATCCAATATGTAGCCTCTCTTACAACTATTCATGATATAACTGATGAGGATGTGATGATAAAACTTTTGGTCCTGTCATTAAGAGAGAAGTTGTTGTATTGGTACCGATCTTTGCAGTCGGGTACCATCACCTCGTGGGATCAATTGGCAGAGTTGTTGATTAAGAATTTCCATGAATAAGCTGATCTGTATTCTCTATTGCACTAGTTCACCTCAATTCAAAGACATCCACAAGAGGAACTTGTAGATTTCAACGTTCGATTTGCACAAAGTTGGCAAATGGTCCCAGATGGGTTACGGCTAACTCATGAGCAAGTAGTATTTTATTATCTTCGAGCACTCAATACCGATATTATTATGACATTGCACCAGGCCAATGTGACTACATTCTTGGATCTCTATACATAAGCTCAAAATTTTGAGTCAGATTTGATTGTTGTAGGTAGGCTTCCTCCAAAGGCGACGTTGCCTATCCTCTCTGATATTCCATAGTATCTTTACTCTAATACATTTTCATAGCCTATGCCATCGATGTATCATGTCCCTTCATGGAATTCGGGCTCCCCTTAAGTAGCTCCTATCCCTATTCCACAGTCATCTGCTATGAGCTTTCCATAATTTTTTGTCCCATCAATAACATCACAACCTTCATCCGTTTCTTTTCTAACATTGTCAGTGCCTCCCATGCCTTTACCATTACCAGCACCTCCAATGCCCTTTTTGTTTCCAGTGCCAACTTCATCACCTAATACAGATCCTCTCACGACATTGTTACAAGAAGTAAAATCTAATAATATAGCTTTAAGGACGATATCTAATGAGCTTACTACTGTGAGGAAGAAGCAGGCTGAGGCTGAGTTTCGATCAAGAAGGTTTCAGACTCCAATAACCTGAGAACAAGCATCTACCAATAAGGGACCCGATAAAAACACCATGATTCAAGCAAATGATTGGAATAACGTATTTGAAAGGACATATTGGTGTTCTACATGTAATGATCCTCATGGTGAAGATACATGTATGGTACATCTAAACTATGTTTAGACATTAATATAAAGTTCTTCGGGCTAGAAATTCAACATGATTCAAGATATTGAGTGTAATTGTATGGTGTCATCTCCAGAGCAAGTTTTAGTCCTTACTAGGTCTAGAAAGAAGCCAGTGATCGTTGATCCTATAGACTTGCAACCTTTGAAAGTACCTACGACATCAAAAGCGTAGGAAGAGAAGCGGGCATCCCCGACAAAGATTCCTAATGCTGATAAATCAAAAAATTCACCTGATCAAGCATAAGATAAGGCACAGGTTCAGCCTTCAACTTTGCAATGCATCACTACTTCTCCATTTCCTAGAGAAACTAAAGAGCAAGCTAAGGAAAGACTCAAATATCCTTCATTGATGAAAAGGCAAAGAGTGGATGCTACGTAGCAGTACTGAGATAAATATAAGTGGCCCTTAGAAGAAAAGGTCTCACATACTCATAGCTATAGTATCATGGAATAAATGAAGAAAATCCCAGCAAGGATTAGCTTATATGATGCATTGTAATTACCTAGGCAGATTGATTTATTGCAAGAATCTCTGAAGACCACCAAAGATCAAAATAAATATCATTTACAAACAGTTTTGGCTCAAGCACTCCCCACTTTAGCGATAGGTAAGAATTAGGCTCCCTCGTTTTACTTATCTTTGAGGATGGAAGGGTGGATCATGCATAATTGTATGATCGATTCTGGTGTTGCCACTACTGTCATGCCAAAGGCAGTATGCGAAGTAATGGAAATGGAATATACAAGAAGCATCCTAGGAGTATTACAATTGGATGGTACACCAATTAAGACTTTTGGAGTAATCAAGGATATTCCAATAATGCTCCATAGCATGTCACAGATTACCATCATCCAGGAAGTGGTGGTTGTTGATTTAGAGCCCTACTTTAGAATATGCCTTTCAAGAGAATTCATAGCTAAGCTGGGAGGTTATCTCTCCCTAGATTATTCACATCTAGATATTCCTTTCAAAGGTAGGTAAATTCACATTCATAATGAAAAGCCCTCCCATTTTCATATTGAAAAGATAGAAGAGGCAGAACAATTCCTAGGCGCGGTGAACATGATGACCGAAGAAATGGAAGAAGTTGGTTTGGTTGAAGAAATATCCCAGGAGCTTGGCCTGGAATATGAGTTTCTACTGACAGATTTCAACACCATGATTGAGATGGATATTGGATGTTATTCAATTCAGAAGACGAAGAAGTCCCAAGAGTAAGTCCTTGAATCCCCAGAACCTATTTTGCATTAGTTATGGAAGTTTTTCTTTGATGGCGCTCGATGTAAGAATGGTGCAGGAGCAGGTGTTGTGTTGATCTCCCTTGAAGGCATACAAAAAACTTACTCCTACATATTGACCTGGAGTTGTACAAATAATGCAGTTGAATATGAAGCGATATGTCTTAGCTTAAAAAAAGCCAAAAATTTAGGAATTGAATAGCTGTAGATTTTTGGCAATTATGAGCTTATTGTTAATCAAGTTACAAATAGATGTGTATCAAAGCAACATTACTTGAAGGCTTATCGCAACAGAGTATGAGATATTTTAGAAGCATTTAAATCTTTGAATATTCAGGCAATTCCTCGGGAATAAAATAGACATGCTGACATTTTACCTTCTTTGGGTGCTAATTATTCTCCTGCTGAGCAAGTGGTTTGCAAGCCCAAGATAGTAAGAGTGATTTATAGACCTTCCATTCCATATAAGAACCTCTATTGGTAGGTGTTTGATAATGATGAGCAAATAGTAAATTTTTTGCTAAAAGAAGTTGTCGACGCAGAAGATATGATTCTTATGGAAGAAGAAAAGGAAGGAATGATTTAGTTAAAGAATAACCACATTCCTAGGGGTTTGATTTCACTAGAGAGTTTATTTGATCAAAGTGATAGGGCTGATAAACATACGATTAAGGTGGATGCTAAAGAATTCAGAGAATTGCAGTTGGAGCCAGGAAAGGTGATCAAGATTGGTACTAATTACAAATCAGATGATATTGAAGGCATTAGAAATTTGTGCTCCGAATATCCAGACATAGTAGCATGGAGTTATCAAGACTTGAAAGGATACGACAAGAGCATGATTCAGCATACTATCAAGCTACAAGAAGGAGTTAAGCCTTTTTGGCAAAAGAAGCACCCTGTTAATCCCAAGATCGAGGTTCTCATGAAAGCAGAGTTACTAAAGATGCTTGATATGAACATCATATACCCTATTAAGCATTCCACCTGGGTGGAAAACTTGGTTCCTATAAGGAAGAAGAATGGGGACATACGTCTATGCGTTGATTTTCAAAATTTAAATCAGGCATCACTCAAAGACCACTATATTCTGTCTCAGATAGACCATATTCTTCATGTCGTGGTAGGTGCTCAGAGATTTTCCTTGCTGGATGGCTTTTCTGGGTACAATCAAATTTGGGTTAAGGATGAAGATCAATACAAGACGACGTTTACAACTAAGTGGGGCACATTTGCTTACCAACGGATGCCCTTTGGACTTTCAAATGTCGGAGCTACTTTTTAGAGAGCCATGGACATCGCCTTTGGTGAGTTGCTAAATAAAATCATTGTAATTTATCTTGATGATATGATGGTGTTTTCACATTGTAGAATGGATCATGTTTTCCATCTGAGGCAAATATTTGAGAAATGTCAAGAATTTGGGATTTCTATAAATCCAAAGAAGTCAATTTTTGCGGTCAAGAAATGGAAATTGTTGGGCCATGTGATTTCATAGGAAGTATTGGCCATAGACCCTACATGAGCTAAAGCGCTCATGAGATTATCATTACCATCTAATAATAAAGACTTGCAGTCCTTCTTTAGGCAGATAAACTTTGTGCATAACTTTATTGTTGATTTTGCCCAATTTGTCAAACCCATGATCGAGCTCTTCAAGAAAAATATAGAATTTAAGTGGACAGAATCCAGGAAGCGAGCTTTTCAAGAAATCAAAGAGAGAATTACTCAAACGCCAGTATTGATCAACCCTGATTACTCCAAAGACTATACTTTATGTAGTGGGTGAGCAAGAGAGCTATGCTACAGTGCTAACGCAAAAGCAACAAGATGGCAAAGAAAAGCCTATCACTTTTCTAAGCCAGGTTATAGCACCACATCAAGAAAAGTACAACTTTATACAAAAATAATTTTATGCAGTGATGAAAGCCTTGAAGAAGTTTTGCCACTTTGTTTCTCAGAGTAAAATTATGGTTTATGTCATTCATCCTGACGTTCGAAATTTCATCATTCAAGGAGAACTAGGTGATAAAGGTTCAGATGGGTCTCAAAGATCCAGGAGTATGATGTAGAAATTAAACCCAAGAAATTGGTTCATGGACGTGCTTTATGCCAGGAGTTGGCCAAAAGCATTGTTGTTGATACAAGTCATGAAGATGTAATTTGTGCAAATAGTGTAGCAGTCAACAAAGAATGGACTGAGGAACTCTTTGAGTATTTTTTTTTTGGAAGGTGTCCTAGCCACCTTAAACCCTCACAGTGTCGAAGGTTCATATTACAAACGCTCAGGTATGTACTATTTCCCAATGGCTTATATTATAATAATGTTGATGGTATACTTCTTAGATGTGTAAAAGATTTAGATAAAGAGAATATTCTGGAAGAACTTCATTCTGGGTATCAGGAGAGCATTATACAGGTAGACCTATGGCTCTAAAAATTATTCGAGCGAGGTATTATTGCCCCACTCTGTTTGTCAATTCACATAAGATAAGCCAGTGGTGTGACAGTCATCAAAGATATGTGGGTCGAGTTAGGAAAGGAGCATCACCGCTACATCCAATCCAGGTGGAAGCACCCTTTCAGTAGTGGGGTCTAGATTTTATAGGAGTTATTGATCCACATTTCTCTACAGAAAATAAATATATTCTGACCATGATAGACTACTTTACCATATGGACAGAAGCTATACCCACCAAAAAAGCAGATCAGGCGACTATTATTTTTTTTTTGGAAAGCTTTATCACCCATTTTGGCATATCAGATTCTTTAGTCATCGAAAATGGCACTCCCTTCATTGGAGCCAAAATTATAGAATTTGCTAGTAGATACGAAATTTACCTAAAAACTTCTTCCAATTATTACCCACAATGGAATGGATTGGCTGAGTCAACTAACAAGAATCTGCTCCGAATTTTAAAAAGAATAATGGGCGACAATAAGAAGAGTTGGCATTTGTTATTAAATCAGGCACTTTGGGTTGACTGCATTTTAGTGAAAAAGTCAATAAAAACCTCCACGTATGCTTTGGTGTATGGAAAAGAAGTTATCCTTCCTACGCATATCGAGCTCCCTGTGCTCCAAGCATTGCAGATTTTTCACGATGATAACGAAGAAAATGATCCAGTGGAGGCTAGATTGGTGCAATTGTTGCAATTAGAAGAAGAAATGGAGCATGCTTACCATACTTTCGTAGAACATGTTGTTGAGATGAAGAAGTGGTTCAAGAAAAAAATGACTGATCAAAGCTTCCAGGTGGGCAATTTGGTACTGAAATGGAACAAAAAGAAATCAAAGCCAAGAAAACATTAGAAATTTGATGCAATATGGGAAGGACTATTGTGGAGTTTCCACAACCACCCCAAAATTCTTGCGGACCCACTTGTCATATTTTGATATGAAAGGTTTTTGGTTTTCTTTGGTTTGTAAGAATAGGGATGTTTGACCCTTTTGTTTTAATGATTTTAATTGCTTTGGTTATTTGATATTTAATGATTAATTAATCTAGGCATTAATGCTTAGATTAATTAAAATCCATTTTGATGAATAGGAGTTTAATGTTCTTCATACTATCTAAGGTGATGGAATGTGTTTAACAAAGCAAGGCCTGACCTAAAACAAAAAGAGGATACAAAAGGTACAAAGAAATTGAGATAGAAGCCAATATGCTATTATCTACCTAATATAATTGCATTAACTATATTATGTACATAATAGTAATATTTTTAAGATTATGTTATAAGGTTCTAAAATGTTATCATTATAATAATATTATTATGATTATATTATAATGTTATTATTATAATAATATTTTTGTGATTATATTCTTCTAAAATGTTATTATTATAATAATATTATTATATTGTATATAATAATATTATTATAATGTACTTTATAAAAGACGTGATAATAATATTTATGATAAGGTAAAGTTTAACGTTGTTTCGTTTGATTGTAGATAAGGCGATGGTGGCTATTCAAAAACATTCGAAGACATGAGTGGCTAGTCCAAGAACGTTCAGCGCTATGGCAGTGAAAGCTTCGTGGAGCAACATCGGCAAAGAAGAGGTGGTCCAAGATGGCATTAGGGTTTTAGAAGAACAACATGAAAGGCGCCGGAGTTGTCAGTGAAATGGTCGAGAGGCAGAGGTATGCCATCGAACAAGGAAGGAAGAAGCGTTATTAGGGCAACCTGTGACGCCAATTGATGGAGTTAAAGGCCGACCTCGAAGAGCATGGAAGGTTTTAGTGTTGCATATGTTTCATTACGCTATGGCAGTGTGAGTGTGAGAGTAGGGAGTTGAACAACGCCATGGTTGTGTAGGTTTGGCAGCACCATGACGTCGATGGCAGCATCGATGGCTACGTAGGTTTGGTAGTGCCACGACGATGATGGTAGCGCTATGGTTGCGTAGTCTTGGTAGTGCCATGGCTGCATATGTTTGGCAATGCCACAACATCGATGGCAGTGCTATGGCTGTGTAGTCTTGGCAGTGCTATGGTTGAGTCGTTGGCAGTGCTATGGCTATGTAAGTTGGATAGTGCCATGGCTGCGTAGGCAGTGTGATGGTTTCATTTGGTTACGTGGAAACCAAAGTGCCCAAGATGGGGGAATGCCATCCTAGTCCTTGGGCACATTGGTATGGCTTAGGAGAAATACCATCGGGTCTCGACCTCAAAAAGTGACAACGAAAGTTTCACTGAATAAGATTGGCCTGTATTATTTTAGTTAATGTGAATGTGGTTTGATCACGTTCAATGTTTTAAAGGAGGTCTAAAATCATAGGGGTTATAAGGTATAGTTAATGCTTTTATCATTCGTTTGATGGATGTAAAGGGGTATTCTTGGGTAGAATGCTTATAAGAGAAAGGGGAGATATAAGGAGTCATGCAGGGTTATGTTTTTGTTGTTAGTTTTTTTAAAAATAAATAACGTTTACAAGTGTTATGTTTATTAAATCATAGAAAATGATGATGGATTATTTTCTTATATCCATTCATTATTTTGGTTGTGAGAGAAGATGAAGCGAAAGGACTTCTAAGCATTATTTATACCTTGCTATCCTACCTTTTTCAAGGGGGGCTGGAAATGATGTAACATTCCGAGAAAGCAATAAAGAAAGAGCATTTTTCAGATTTTGAGAGGGTAGCAAACTTCTGTGAGCAAAATCAAAAGGAGGGTTTTTATCATAAAACTAATGTTTTTAGTGTCTTATCATTTCTGCATTTTAGTGACTTCTAGCCATTGTCTTATGCCATGAAATGGGTTGCAATAGGCGAAGGTCAAGATTATGCAGTTTCTTTATGTTTCCTTTGAGTCTCGCACTTGATTTAATGGTATTGTGCTTATGTTGTAGGTCCATTGATTCAAGTTGTTTTATGATTACCTCATAACTTGGGATTTTGCAAGGAGGAGCTTGCTAAACTAATTCAAAATTTGACTTTTCAAGCTAACCAAATTTACATGTTTATTTCATTTACTGTTCTCAAAGTTTATTTTATTTCAAGCATTCAAGCATTCCATTCTGGTCCATCCAGAATTTTAGTTTCTTTCATTTCCATTCTGGTCCTTTTCCATAATTTTTGCTAATTTCCTGTTAGTTTCATTTTTTCTGGTCCATTTCCAGAATTGTTAAGCTTTCAAGTTATTTCCATTCTGGTCATTTTCCAAAAATTTTGCACCTCCAAGTTTCATTAATCTAAAGCTTTCAGATAAAACACATGGTTTAGGAGGGATACTAACCTACTATTTCACATTAAACTAAGATAAGAAATGAAAGCTAACTTTGCTAACTTTGCTAACATGCTAACTTCTACTAACCACTATTAGGGTAGTGGCATCAACATAAGGAAGATAAAATGAACCCAACTATCTAAAATTTACTTCATCTTAAAGGCACGGGCATTAAAATGAGGTGGAAAATTCCACATTTTGTCATTTGAAACATTTTAAATGAAGATAAAATACTCTACTAACAAGGATTCAGGGTAGCACCAATTTAAAAAATCCTAAAAAGAATTGCTTTTATTTTTAGTTAGATCTTTCAAATCACTAAGCATTGTTTAGAACCAGTAAAGGCCCCTTGTTTATGGTCACATGCATTATTGAATTATTTTTGGCACTATTGTAATCTTTTAGATATTTTACCAGAACCTTGGAGAAGTTGAATGTTTGTCATTTGGTTTCTTTTCAAGAGAGAGTTTTCTATTCAATACTCTGCATGTGGTGGTATTTTGCAATTGGGAAAAATATACACTCAACATATTTGGCGCTAGAAGGAGGGCCTTCTTTTATGCTTTATGATTTAGTTTTTTGCTAATGCTAACGTGGTCAATTTTGGTTCAACAGTATTATGTTTGCAGGTGCAACATTTTACTCTTGACTAGTTTGTGAGAAGCCTTAATAGAATAGATTTGAGTTTTCCCAAGCTGGACCCACCTAGACGCATTGCTACTAGGTCTAAAACCACTGAGGAAACCATTTTTCAAAGTCTTTCTCCCAAAACTAGGAAACCGAGGTACAAAATCTAGGAGATTAAAATCATGTTCGAGCTTTCTGATACGTTAGGTTTAGAGACACTTTGCCAATATTTGGAAAGGCTAGCTCTCAGACCTCTGAATCTAAATACCTTCAGTGGATGTGCACCCATTAGTTCCACCGCAAGAGCTACATCAAGTGTACCCATCTTCGTCATCCCGAGTGTATCAACTGCTTTAGTAGGGTCATTACCTTTGGTTAATATGGCCCAACAATAGCAACAACAACAACTAGTTCCCTGGTTTGGTACCCAAAGTTCTTCATTAAGTATACCTGGGGATGTCCATGACATACCTAGGCACCTTGAGAGGTCTATCCCTAAGTTTTTCCATGATGGTCCCATTTCAGCTGAAGAGCACGTTCAAATTTACAAGGACCATATGATTAGGCAAGGAGTCAGTCATGAAGACGTCGCTTGTCGACTCTTCCCTAATAGCTTTGACCAAATGGCTCATGAATGGTACAAGAATCTTCCTGTAGGGTCCATTACATCTTGGGCCCAGTTGGAAGCTGCCTTTGTTAATCAATTTAGGTCATTGCTAGATCCTACCATCATGTATAACCAATTCATGTCATGCAAGAGGTATCCTAATGAACCTATCATAATATTTAATGCCAGATTCCAAAAGCTTTACACAAACGTGACTCATCATTTTGCAATAGACGTTGTTGTGGCATTGCAATTATACCTCACAACCTTAGATCCAATGACAGCCATGTTTACCAAGAGAAATCCTCAAGTTACAATGTTGGCCTTAGCCTATGCTGAAGCCATGACTATTGAGCAACAAATGACACCGCAAGGTGGCACTATGCCTCAATTTCCCATGTTAGGGCAATATGGCCCTTACAATCAATTTGCCATGATGAATCAAGTTGTGACACCTCGGATGCCCATGATGAATGCTTTGCCATATCATCAATCATACCCATTCGCTCCCATGCTTCCATATTTTTTGACATACCCTAGTGTTGCCATTCCACCCACTCCAAAAATGATGGATGCTAATCAGATAACCTTGTCAAGATTTGAGGTGAGTAGTACTCAAGCCTCAAATGCCTATCCCATGGTTGTGCCTCTTCAGGCCAAGGGTCCATGGTGGACCCAAAACACCCAGAGTCAAACCTTAGTGCCTAATACAGAGGTTGCTAATGTCAAAAATGTCAGTGGATCTAGGGCTATCATGCCCCAGCCACAAGGACCCAATTTCGAGCTGGAAGAGCTCAAGAGAATGACCATCAAACAGGGCAATGACATCATTCGGTTACAGAAACAAGTTGCCCAAAATCACATGCCCAATTGAAACCATGACCATAGGAGAATAGGATTGTACAATACGCAACCTAATAATGGGCGCATACCCAATCCGGTAGCCAATCAAGCTGATGCGTTAGGAGATTGTGATGAGTCAGTCATGTGATGAGGAAATGCATCACTATTACCATAGAAAGTCAGACTCTTTGGTGTCTGAAGTCATTCATTATTTAGAAAATGATGAGATGGAGGAAGATATGAATGTGTTAGGAGAGGAAGAGGATGAAGCTTTGGAAGCCCAAGCCGCTAAAATTTTTGGGAAAGCTAATCACAAGTATTTTACCAGGAGTTCTAAGGATCCCAAAACCTCCTCTACTCCCCCAAACAACCCTTTAGTTCCTCCTGATACAAAAGGTGATGTGAATCCACCACCTCCATTTTTGGAAGCACCTAGGACAATGACAAAAGTGTCAAATCTTGGAACATCCACTTATGACTTGGAAGAAGATATGAAAAGGACCAAGGCCAATATCTCAATGTATGAGGTCTCTCTATTGTTGGTGCAGGATAAAATCGTGGGGAAGAGATTAAATTCCTCGAGTCAAATTCATGAGGTTAAATCTATAGAACCCCAACTTGCTATGATGAAAGAGAAACCAGAGGTACCTCCTTTTCTCATAACTATTAGGATCACAGGCAAGAGTTTACATAATTGTTTGATTGATTTTGGTGCCTCGGCCAACATCATGCCTCTTGAGATAATCCAAAAGCTAGGACTTAAGCATGTTCATTCGAATAGCAAAGTGGTCCAATTAGACAGATCTATGGTGGATGTAATAGGTGTTGTAAAATATGTCCTAGTTCATATCAACTCAGAGCCTAGGGTCCAACATTACACGGATATCCTTGTGCTAAATATTACTTCCAAGTATGGCATGGTGTTGGGCAGGGATAGGAGCAAAAATCTCAATGGTTATGTGGTGACTGATTCCTCCCATATGTGGTTGCCATGGAGAGGAGTTGCAAATCAAATATAGGTAGACAAAGATCTCATTACTAGGGAAATGATTATAGAATATAATAAACCCAATGAGATTCAGTTTACTAAAATAGAATTAGGGGTTTACAATTTTGACATAGAGGACATAGCCAAAGGGTCCCAAAACAATAATATTTACCATTGTACTTCGGAATAAAACAAGAGGGTGTGGACCCTAAATTTTGATGGGTCCAAATAAAAACAAGGTGCGGGAGCTGGGGTAGAGCTCACATGTCCTAGTAGTAAGCCTTTTCCTTCTGCCTACAGATTATAGTTCTCAGCCACCAATATTGTGGCAGAGTATGAAGCCCTAATTTTTGGACTTTAGTTGGCTCTAAGAGAAAAGGTAAAATGCCTTAAGGCATCGGGAGACTCATATTTAGTAGTCAAACAAGTCAAGGAGCAATATACCAAGCCTTTTAGACAGAGGCAAAGAACGGTTAACCCAATCCTAGAGCCCTTGATAGAGAAGGAAGTGAAGAGGTTGCTGGAATCCAAAATCATCTTCCCTATTAGGCATTCCACATGGGTGGCTAATCTTGTCCCTATTAGGAAGAAGAGTGGAGAGATTTGGTTGTGCATAGATTTTAGAAATCTGAACAAAGCTTGCCAAAAATACAATTACCCATTACCCACCATTGACAAGATACTCCAAAAGGTAAATGGGTCTAAAATGATATCATTCTTGGATGGATACTCGGGATATAATCAAATTCTCATACATCCAAATGACAGGATGAAGATGACCTTCACCACGAAGTGGGGAACATTTGCCTACCGGAGGATGTCGTTTGGTTTGTTTAACGCTGGAGCCACTTTCCAAAGAGCCATGGATTTTGCATTCAATGGGCTTAGTGGTAAGTGCATTATTTTCTATGTGGATGATATTCCTGTCTTCTCCAAGAAGAAGGAAAATCATGTTAGAGACTTGATAAAATTGCTCTAAAGGTGTAGGGAACATGGAATTTCCCTAAATCCAAAAAAGTGCATCTTTGGGGTAATGGAGGGTAAGCTATTAGGACATGTCATTTTGAAATATGGGATTGCTATAGACCCATAGTAGATAGCCGCTATCTAGGATATTCCTCATCCCAATAGAAAAAAGGAGCTTAGGTCCTTTTTTGGTAAGATTAACTTTGTGAGAAAATTCATTTCAGGTTTTGCTGAAATTGCCAAGCCCCTAAATGACATGCTAAAAAAATATGTTCAGATTAAGTGGACTAGTGAGAATAGGGATGCCTTCACAAGCATCAAGGATGCTATTTCCAAAGCCCCTATTCTCATTAGTCTAGACTATGCTAAACCATTTTATATTTACACATTTTCTTCAGATCATTCTTTTGCAAGTGCGTTAACTTAAAAAAGTGAAGACAACATTGAAAATCCTATAGCCTTTCTGAGTTCTCCTTTGAATGACGCGAAACTGAGGTATTCTATCCTAGACAAGCAAATGTATGCCTTTTTTAAAACTGTAAAAAAAATTAGGCATTACATTGTGCATAGTAAATTTTTTGCTATAGTTCCTGACCTAGAAGTAAATTCCATGTTCTTACAAAGTGAGCTAGGAGAAAGAAGGGGAAAATGGCTTTCCACCCTTCAAGAATTTGACTTAGAGATAAAACCCATGAAGATAGTGTGTGGACAAGGTTTGGTCAAGGCTATCACAGAAATTGACCCTTTAATAACGTGCCAAAACTACGAGGTTAATGATATCACTACAGAGGAATGGAAGAATCACGAAGGAATTTTCCTTCGTTGCATTACTCAAGAGGAAGAAACCCAAGTACTCAAATACTTCCATGGTAAGTATGAAACTGGACATGGGTCAACAAACGTGACAGCACACCAAATTCTTAGAGTTGGGTATTATTGGCCCCACTTGTTTAAATACGCACATGCACATGTAAGAACATGTCACATATGCCAAGTGGGAGCCAATAGAGAGCGAAATGCGGTAATGTCATTGCAGTCAGTGGTAGAGACAAGACCATTTGTGCAATGGGGATTAGACATTGTTGGGGTGATAAATCCTAACTCGTCTGATTCGCATAAGTTCATCCTCACCACTACTGATTACTGCACAAGGTGGACATAGGCTATACCTACTAATAATGCCACCTCCAAGGTTGTGATTAGATTTCTAGAGGAAAACATAGTCACTCATTTTGGAATGCCTAACTCCATAGTAAGTGACAACGGATCTACATTTTTCTCTTTAGAATTTGCAAATTGGGCGTACGAAAATAAGGTGAGTCTAAAATTCTCTTCCAATTATTACCCCCAAGGCAATGGTTTGGCAGAATCATCAAATAAAAATTTATTATGCATAATCAAAAAATTACTTGAAAAGAACCCTAGAGATTAGCATAGTAAGTTAAAATTTGCCCTTTGGGCAGATAGGACCAGAATCAAGGAGTCAATTGGGACATCTCCTTATCACTTAGTCTATGGGCAAGACCCTATCTTTCCTACTAATCTGAAATTGTAAACTTTATATTTTATAAAAACTATGTTGGGACTGATGATAAAATTGAAACCAGATTAACCCAATTAATGCATCTTGATGAGAAAAGGGAGGAAGCCATGCTTCATTTCAACAAACATCAAGACATAATCAAAAGGTGGTTTGATAAATGGTCCAAAATTAAGGTATTTAAAGTTTCATATCTAGTTTTGTTGTGGGATAAAAGGCATGAAAAAAAAGAACATGAAAATTTTGATTGCTTGTGGCTGGGACCCTATCTAATATCTAAAGCCCTAGGTGAAAATAGTTTCATATTAAAAACCTTGGATGGAAAATATTTGCCTTACCCATCAATAGCCTTCATTTAAAGCATTATTTTCAGGCCTAAGGGTAGAGTCATTATATTATATGTACACTAATCAGCTTGCTTAATTGTTTGTCTTATCAGTTTTATTTCTTGTTTCTTTGATTTCAGAAGTCTTTAGTATGTCAAAGTGGTCCAGTTTTGGATTTTATTGTAGGAGTAAGAGGTCATCCTATGTGCATACGAATGTCAACCAAGACTAAAAGGATGTGAAAAATTGGAATCATATGGCAAAAGGTTTGAACATGTGAAATATTGTTTGCAGCTCATGAAGCATGAAGTCGTTGATCTCGCATATCTGATGCAGGAGCATCCAGGGCAGCACAACAATCTTGCATCACCGAAAAAAAATACAAACAAAAGAAACAAGAAAAAAAGTTCTAAGTTTGAAAGAAAGTTCTAAGTGTTACAATGTGTCGCGATATCGCGACACAAAAGTCGTCGCGATATCGCGACGTATTTAGAACCGTGGCGAGCGCAAAATAAATTGTCGTGATATCGCGACATAAAAGTTGTCGCGATATCGCGACACCAACAGCAGAACGGCGGGCGCCAAAGAAGTGTCGCGATATCGCGACACTTTGGCAAACAAAGCCAAAAGCCAAAGAAGTGTCGCGATATCGCGACACTTTGGCAAACAAAGCCAAAAGCCAAAGAAGTGTCGCGATATCGTGACACTTTGGCAAACAAAGCCAAAAGCCAAAGAAGTGTCGCGATATCGTGACACTTTGGCAAACAAAGCCAAAAGCCAAAGAAGTGTCGCGATATCGCGACACTTTGGCAAACAAAGCCAAAAGTCGAAGAAGTGTCGCGATATCGCGACACATTGGAGGAAGAGAGTCAAAGACAGAAAAGTGTCACGATATCGCGACACATTGGCGAAAGAGAGCCAAAGGTAGAAAAGTGTCGCGATATCGCGACACATTGGTGAAAGTGAGCCAAAGGCAGAAAAGTGTCGCGATATCGTGACACATTGGCGAAAGAGAGCCAAGGGCAGAAAAGTGTCACGAAATCGTGACATGTCGCGTTTTCGCGACTTGGCTAAGAAAGTGAAGGCGAGTTTTTTGTGGACTATTACAGAATGACAGTTGGCGATTCCAGAAGCCGTTAAGGCAGTTCCAAGTGGCAGTTCGAGAAGTCGTTAAGGCGATTACATGTGGCGAGTTCTAGAAGCCGTTAAGACGGTTACGAACGGCGATTGCAACAAGAAGCCGTGATGATAAAAGGGAATTTTTTGAAGGATTCGAGAGGCTGGAGAGACGAAGGCTGCGGCTTCTGTCATTTTTTTGTACTGTGTAATTTTCATGGTTTCGAATTGTAAGCTTTCCATGCTTCGAAATAAAGTTGCATCTTTTTCTTTATGATTTTAATTGGTTAAAATTGGCTCCCCATCAAGTGGTATCAGAGCAGCAAGATTTTGAGTGTGTGAGAAGAGCATCGAACGTGAGGCAGCTTGCACCAGGATCTGGGGTTACGGGTTCTGAGAAATAGTGAAGCAGAATGCCACCGTGAAGAAATCATGGTGCTGGAAGGAACGTGGTTCCTGAAGGAGACTTTCGAGCATTGCAGAGGCAAGTGCGAGGCCTTGCAGGAAGAATTGCGTAGAGGAGTAGAGCCAAGAGGAGAAGACCACAACGATGATGATGGAGTTGAAGACCCGTCTGAAGAAGAAGAAGAAGCAATGAGTGCTGCAGAATCTCGAATGATTAAAGCTATTTCGCAAATTGGGAAAAGGCCAAAGATTGACGTCTCCACATATTCTGGAAATTTAAATCCAGAAGAATTGATAGACTGGATTAATGACATGGAGGAATATTTCGAATATGAGGAAGTTGAAGATCCAAATCGAATTAAATTTGCCAGAACAAAGTTGAAAGGCCATGTTGGCATATGGTGGAAAGGAGTGCAACTGGAAAGAAACCAGAGAGGAAAAGAAAAGATCACCAGGTGGGATCGAATGGTTGAAAAACTGAAATGGTAGTTTATTTCGACAGATTACGAATTAGATCTGCTGAGAAAAATGCGAGTTTGCGCCAATCCAGCAAGTCCGTTAAAGAATATACAGAGGAATTTTTTTAAAATTTCTATTAGAACCGGTCATACGGAAGCAAATAAAGAGAGAGTAGCCCGTTACATTAATGGGTTAAGAACCAGCGTGCAAGAAGAATTGAGTCTGGTTCGAATGAACAACATTGAAGATGCTTACCGGTTTGCTCTGAAAGTGGAAGAGAAAGCGAACCGTAGATTTGATAGACAAACAAAGAGGAAGAGGTCATGGTGGAAGAAGCTGGTGGAAGAACCAGTGGAGGTAAATATGATGACCAAAAGCAAACTAGTGAAACCAGCAATCACCGAGAACAGAAGGAGGAGAATGCTTACCGACCCCGTAATCAGAACAATGATTATCAAAGGGGACGAGGTAGAGGTGGACGCGGATATGGCAGAGGCAGATTTCGTGGAACCTGTTTCAATTGTAGAGAAGAGGGGCATCGATCATATGAGTGTCCCAAACACCAAGAAACACCGAACAGAAGGCCTGAAGGTAATGCCAGAGCTGTAGTTGTTGAGGATGGTGTTGAATCTAAGCACTCTGAAGAAGCAGAGCACGAAGAAGTGATGATCACAAGGAGAACCTTGTTGAATGAAGAGAAGGAACCAGATCAGCGAAAAAGCCTATTCCGCACGAGGTGCAAATGTTTAGGTAAAATCTGTAATATTATTATTGATAATGGTAGTACAGATAATTTGGTTTCTGAGGAAATGGTAGCTAAGTTAAAGCTAGAAAGAAGACGACACCCGCATCCATACCGGATTGCGTGGTTGCGAGAAGGATCATAGAGCATTGGTCAGTGAACAATGCTTGGTCAAGTTTCAAATTGGAAGATACCAGGATGAGGTCCTGTGTGATATTTTGTCGATGGATGCTTGCCATTTGTTGCTTGGAAGACCATGGCAATTTGATAGACGTGCAGTGCATGATGGACATGCAAATACCTATTCCCTGACAAAATACGGAGTATGCCACAAACTGAAGCCATTGAAGGAGGTTGAGGAAAAGGTATGCAATAATGCTAGAATTTGTTTAGTAGATGGCAAAAAAAATTTGGATGGTTTAAAGAGGGATTCAATGTGTTATGCATTAATTCCTACTGTAAAGAGAGAAGATACTACTGACATTCCAGCAGAAGTTGAACATCTATTAGCAGAATTTCTTGATATTATATCAGACAATGTGCACGAGGGTTTGCCGCCAATGAGGAAGATTAGTCATCAGATTGACTTAATGCCAGGATCTAGCTTACCCAACAAGGCAGCCCATAGAATGTCTCCTGTAGAGAATGAAGAGTTGAACCGACAAGTTCAGGAATTGTTGAGGAAGGGTTTGATTCGAGCAAGTTTGAGCCCTTGTGCGAGTGCCAGCAGTACTTGCACCAAAGAAGAATGGTGAATGGCGAATGTGCACTGATTCCTGAGCCATTAATAAAATTACCATTAAATATCGCTTTCCATTACCCAGAATGGACGATATAATGGATTGCTTGAGTGGAGCTAAATACTTCACTAAGATTGATTTGAAGAGCGGATATCATCAGATACGTGTTAGAGAGGGTGATGAATGGAAGACAACCTTTAAAACCAGAGAGGGTTTGTATGAGTGGTTAGTTATGCCATTTGGATTGACTAATGCACCCAGTACATTTATGAGGCTGATGAATGAGGTATTGCGTGACTTCTTAGAAAAGTTCGTGATAGTTTATCTGGATGATATTCTGATTTTTAGTAAAACATTGGACGAGCATTTGTTGCATGTTCGGACAGTTTTTGAAAAACTGCGTGAGGAGCAGTTATTGATAAATATACAGAAGTGCAATTTTGTACAGAAAGAGTTGATATACCTAGGATTTGTCATCTCAGAGGAGGGTCTAAAAATGGATCCTGAGAAAGTGAAGGCTATCCTTGAATGGCCTGCCCCAAGGAATGTAACAGAGGTAAGATCATTTCACGGTCTTGCAAGTTTCTATAGAAAGTTTATTAGAGACTTTAGCAGTATTTGTGCACCCCTAACAGAAACTATGAGAGGGGATAAGAGAGAATTTAAGTGGACTGCCAAGGCAGATACCAGTATGAACATATTGAAGAAGAAAGTGACAGAACAGCCCATTCTGGCACTTCCAGATTTTAATAAAGTGTTTCAGGTTGACTGTGATGCCAGTGGCAGTGCCATTGGAGCTGTGTTGAGCCAAGAAGGTAAACCTGTTGCATACTTTAGTGAAAAATTGAATGATGCTAGAAAGAAATACTCTGTTTATGATCAAGAATTCTATGCTATAATTCAGGCTCTTAAGAAATGGAGACATTATTTGCTAACCAAAGAGTTTGTTTTATATACTGACCATCAAGCTTTGCAGTATATAAATAGTCAAGGTAAACTTAACCAACGGCATTTGAAGTGGGTTGAATTCCTGCGAGTTATACCTTTGTACTAAAGCATAGAAGTGGCAAATCTAATAGAGTTGCGGATGCCTTGAGTAGAAGGCATAATTTGTTGATAGAAATGAGAGTGCAGGTTGTTGGGTTTGATGAACTCAAGAGTTTATACCCAGCAGATCCAGATTTTGCAGAGGCATGGACAGCATGTGTGTCTCCTACTACTGTGGATCGCACTAAGTGGTTGGATTTCATGATCCAAGATGGGA
Source organism: Wollemia nobilis (assembly GCA_028583015.1). NCBI lineage: Eukaryota > Viridiplantae > Streptophyta > Pinopsida > Araucariales > Araucariaceae > Wollemia > Wollemia nobilis. Next base: position 3,270,848 of record JAQPPZ010000101.1, read on the forward strand.
TGTTGTTTCGAAAGAACCAGTTGTGCATTCCACGAAGTTCCATGAGGGAAAATTTGATCAAAGAGAAACATAGCGGAGGACTAGCGGGGCATTTTGGTCGAGATAAGACCATTGCTCTCGTTAGTGAGAATTACCATTAGCCGCAGTTGCATCAGGATGTGACCAGATTTGTGCAAGGTTGCGAGTGTGCCAGATGGCAAAAGGTGTCAGCCAAAATACGGGAATGTACCAGCCATTGCCTGTACCGGAGAGACCGTGGGAGGACATCAGCATGGATTTTGTTCTTGGTCTACCAAGAACACAACGTGGACATGACGCCATTTTTGTTGTTGTTGACAGGTTTTCGAAAATGGCCCATTTTATTCCATGTCAGAAGACAAGTGATGCGGTTCACATTGTCGGCTTGTTCTTCAAGGAGGTAGTACGACTTCATGGTCTACCCCAAAGCATTGTCTCGGACAGAGATACCAAATTTGTGGGTTATTTTTGGAGAACCCTATGGAAGAAGCTGAAAATAGACTTGAAATTCAGTTCTACGTACCACCCGTAGACTGATGGACAGACCGAAGTAGTCAACGAAGTTTGGGTAATCTTCTACGATGTATGGTAGGAGATAAACCCAAGGGATGGGATCTGATTTTACCACAGGCAGAGTTTGCTTACAATAATTCTGTCAATCGCGATGCCTGGTAAATCACCATTCCAGATTGTGCATGGGTACGACCTAGAAACGCTTCTGAGTTGAGACCGATGGATAAAGCAGACAAGTGCAGTGCTGAAGCTGAAGACTTTGCAGCACACATGAAGACTTTACATGAAGAGGTACAGCAGCATATCAATCAAATGAATGCTACGTACAAAGCCAAAGCAGATCAGAAGCGGCGTTTCAAAGAATTCCAGGTAGGGGATGAAGTCATGGTTCATTTGCGTAAGGAACGTTTTCCTCGAAAAACATACAATAAGTTGAAGATGAAGAAGTTTGGACCATGCCGGATCATAGGTAAACGAGATTCAGGCAATGCCTATGAAGTTGATCTACCAAGTGAGCTGAATATTTCACCTATCTTCAATATTTTAGACTTGGTTGAATATCATGCGGGGAAGTTGTAGTGAACCACCCAGTCCGGATCTGTGGAACATTCCTGCATCCACTCCAGACAAAGAAGAAATTGAAGACATACTCGACACTCGTGAAGGCAGAAGTACCCGAAACAGGCAATATTCGGAGTATTTGGTCAAGTGGAAGAACCGACCTGTCGAAGATGCCACATGGTTGTCCAAATCAGAGGTTGATCGTTTGGGTTTTCCTCTGACCGCCTAGAAGTGAGGATCACTTCTAAAAAAAAAATCTACCCCGGGTGTCTGATGCAGGAGCATCCAGGGCAACACAACAATCTTGCATCACCAAAAAAAATACAAACAAAAGAAACAAGAAAAAAAGTTCTAAGTTTGAAAGAAAGTTCTAAGTGTTACAATGTGTCGCGATATCGCGACACAAAAGTCATCGTGATATCGCGACGTATTTAGAACCGTGGCGAGCGCAAAATAAATTGTCGCGATATCGCGACATAAAAGTTGTCGCGATATCGCGACACCAACAGCAGAACGGCGGGCGCCAAAGAAGTGTCGCGATATCGCGACACTTTGGCAAACAAAGCCAAAAGCCAAAGAAGTGTCGCGATATCGCGACACTTTGGCAAACAAAGCCAAAAGCCAAAGAAGTGTCACGATATCGCGACACTTTGGCAAACAAAGCCAAAAGCCAAAGAAGTGTCGCGATATCGTGACACTTTGGCAAACAAAGCCAAAAGCCAAAGAAGTGTCGCGATATCGCGACACTTTGGCAAACAAAGCCAAAAGCCAAAGAAGTGTCGCGATATCGCGACACTTTGGCAAACAAAGCCAAAAGTCGAAGAAGTGTCGCGATATCGCGACACATTGGAGGAAGAGAGTCAAAGACAAAAAAGTGTCGCGATATCGCGACACATTAGCAAAAGAGAGCCAAAGGCAGAAAAGTGTCGCGATATCGCGACACATTGGTGAAAGAGAGCCAAAGGCAAAAAAGTGTCGCGATATCGCGACACATTGGCGAAAGAGAGCCAAAGGCAGAAAAGTGTCGCGATATCGCGACACATTGGTGAAAGTGAGCCAAAGGCAGAAAAGTGTCGCGATATCGCGACACATTGGCGAAAGAGAGCCAAGGGCAGAAAAGTGTCACGAAATCGTGACATGTCGCATTTTCGCGACCTGGCTAAGAAAGTGAAGGCGGGTTTTTCGTGGACTGTTACAGAACGACAGTTGGCGATTCCAGAAGCCGTTAAGGCAGTTCCAAGTGGCAGTTCCAGAAGCCGTTAAGGCAGTTACATGTGGCAGTTCCAGAAGCCGTTAAGACGGTTACGAACGGCGATTGCAGCAAGAAGCCGTGATGATAAAAGGGGATTTTTTGAAGGATTCGAGAGGCTGGAGAGACGAAGGCTACGGCTTCTATCATTTTTTTTATACTGTGTAATTTTCATGGTTCCGAATTGTAAGCTTTCCATGCTTCAAAATAAAGTTGCGTCTTTTTCTTTATGATTTTAATTGGTTAAAATTGGCTCCCCATCAATATCATCCACCCATGTCTCAAAGGCACATTCTTATTACATAAACATCATATGCTAAACCCAAACACTAAAAGTGATGTCCAATTATCTTGGGATCAAAGGCACAAATAACACTAAGAAGATCTTAGGTTTGGAAGTTGTTGCCGAAGTTGCCATAGGTCTATCACATTTTTGTCCATGTCCAACATCTTGGGTAAAATAATATGAAACCATACTTGGATGGGGATGTGAGGTGAAAAGATAATTCTGGTCTATCCCACCCTACACATAGTCCATAAAAAAGTGGTTTTTACCACTTTTGCAATACTTGAAAGCCCAAAATCAGAGTAGTAAGGATAGGGTCAAATTCTCATCATGCTTAAGTTGAGAATCCGATTCCCCAAAGCTTTGATTTTGCCTCCATAACACCATGGATCATTGGGTTGTAAGGATTGTACTACGTGTCCCTCAGAAGGATGGGTAGTCATCCCAAGATTCAAGAAATCCAAAGCAAAATGTTCACCACTCTGTTTCCATCACACCATTGACTATTGGGTTGTAAGGATCGTACTATAAGATTCAAGAAGTTAAGAGCAAAATCATGGACTATGGAGTTAACCTCCATAGAGGCTATAAATGCTTGACTGGCAGTGGAGTACACTAATGCCTGGTGACATGACTCTCGTAAGGTTGAGATTTATGGCTGCCATGAGGATAGATTAGTCTGATGACCTCATCCATAACCGGTTTAATTATTTTGGTCAAAGATGAGAGCAGTAAAGGATAGGGCTATATTCTCATCACACCTTGGTTGAGAATCCGATTCCCCAAAGCTCTAAGGTACACTTGCACACACTGGTCCTTGATGATGACGGCTCATAACCAAGCCCTAGATCTAGTCAATGACTTCATCGTACACACAGTTGATCCTAAGATGGTTAGACATTTTTGATGTGTTTTCTCAAGCCACCATAGAATGTGTTGCTCATGCTATAAAACTTTTTACCCTCAAAGCTCTCCATATCCATTGCCATAATTCTAGTCAGGTAGAATTGATGATGCAATGCGCAAAAGTTACAAAAAAATAAGGTGTGGAGTGCTACACACACCCAGAGCTAATATTGCATGATTCTAATATTTTACTGTTCTTATAAGTCTATTGACATTATTAATGCATTTGTTGATGCTTGCTGCTTTCTGGTTTGGAGTGTGTTTTCAAATTTTCTTTTTGGGTTCTCACCAAAATGCTCAAGAGCATTTCCCAACAGATTCGCCATTTGTTGTGGAGTTTCCACAACCACCCCAAAATTCTTGGGGATCCACTTGTCATATTTTGATATGAAAGGTTTTTGGTTTTCTTTGGTTTGTAAGAATAGGGATGTTTGACCATTTTTTTTAATGATTTTAATTGCTTTGGTTATTTGATATTTAATGATTAATTAATCTAGGCATTAATGCTTAGATTAATTAAAATCCATTTTGATGAATAGGAGTTTAATGTTCTTCATACTATCTAAGGTGATGGAATGTGTTTAACAAAGCAAGGTCTGACCTAAAACAAAAAGAGGATACAAAAGGTACAAAGAAATTGAGATAGAAGCCAATATGCTATTATCTACCTAATATAATTACATTAACTATATTATGTACATAATAGTAATATTTTTAAGATTATGTTATAAGGTTCTAAAATGTTATCATTATAATAATATTATTATGATTATATTATAATGTTATTATTATAATAATATTTTTGTGATATTCTTCTAAATGTTATTATTATAATAATATTATTATATTGTATATAATAATATTATTATAATGTACTTTATAAAATACGTGATAATAATATTTACGATAAGGTAAATTTTAACGTCATTTTGTTTGATTGTAGATAAGGAGATGGTGGCTATTCGAAAACATTCGAAGACATGAGTGGCGATTCCAAAAACATTCAACGCTATGGCAACGAAGCTTCATGAAGCAACGTCGACAAAGAAGAGGCGGTCCAAGATGGCATTAGGGTTTCAGAAGAACAACATGAAAGGCGTCGAAGTTGTTAATGAAACGATCGAGAGGCAGAGGTATGCCATCGAACAAGGAAGGAAGAAGCGTTATTAGGGCAACCTATGACGCCAATTGACGGAGTTAAAGGTCGACCTCAAAGAGCATGGAAGGTTTTAGTGTTGCATCTATTTCATTACACTATGGTAGCATGAGTGTGAGAGTAGGGAGTTGAACAACACCATGGCTACGTAGGTTTGGCAGCACCATGACATTGATGGCAGTGTCGATGGTTGCGTAGGTTTGGCAGCACCACAACGTTGATGGTAGCATCGATGGCTGCATAGGTTTGGTAGCACCATAGTGACGATGACAGTGCTATGGCTATGTATTCTTGGTAGCACCATGGCTGTGTAGGTTTGGCAATGCCACGATGTTGATGGCAGTAGTATGGTTGCGTAGCCTTGGCAGCGCCATGGCTGCATCGTTGGCAGCGCTATGGCTGTGTAAGTTGGACAGTGTCATGGCTGCATAGGCAGTGTGATGGTTTCGTTTGGTTACATGGAAACCAAAGTGCCCAAGATGGGGGAATGCCATCCTAATACTTGGGCACATTGGCATAGCTTATGAGAAATACCATCGGGTCTCGACCTCAAAAAGTGACAACAAATTTTTTGTTGAATAAGATTGGCCTGTATTATTTTAGTTAATGTGAATGTGGTTTGATCACGTTCAATGTTTTAAAGGAGGTCTAAAATTGTAGGGGTTATAAGGTATAGTTAATGCTTTTATCATTCATTTGATGGATGTAAAGGGGTATTCTTGGGTAGAATGCTTATAAGAGAAATCGGAGATATAGGAGTCATGCAAGGTTATGTTTTTGTTGTTAGTTTTTTAAAAATAAATAACATTTAGAAGTGTTATGTTTATTAAATCACAGAAAATGATGATGGATTATTTTCTTATATCCATTCATTATTTTGGTTGTGAGAGAAGATGAAGAGAAAGGACTTCTAAGCATTATTTATGCCTTGCTATCCTACCTTTTCAAGGGGGCTGGAAATGATGTAACATTTTGAGAAAGCAATAAAGAAAGAGCATTTGTCAAATTTTGAGAGGGTAGAAAACTTCTATGAGCAAAATCAAAAGGAGGGTTTTTATCATAAAACTAACTTTTTTAATGTCTTATCATTTCTGCATTTTAGTGACTTCTAGCCATTGTCTTATGCCATGAAATGGGTTGTAATAGGCGAAGGTCAAGATTATGCATTTTTTTTATGTTTCCTTTGAGTCTCGCACTTGATTTAATGGTATTGTGCTTATGTTGTAGGTCCATTGATTCAGGTTGTTTTATGATTACCTCATAACTTTGGATTTTGCAGGTAGGATCTTGCTAAACTAATTCAGGATTTGACTTTTTTAGCTAACCAAATTTACATGTTTATTTCATTTACTATTCTCAAAGTTTATTTTATTTCAAGCATTCCATTCTGGTCCATCCAGAATTTTAGTTTCTTTCATTTCCATTCTGGTCCTTTTCCAGAATTTTTGCTAATTTCCTGTTAGTTTCATTTTTTCAGGTCCATTTCCAGAATTGTTAAGCTTTCAATTTATTTCCATTCTGGTCATTTTCCAGAATTTCTACACCTCCAAGTTTCATTAATCTAAAGCTTTCAGATAAAACACATAGTTTAGGAGGGATACTAACCTACTATTTCACATTAAACTAAGATAAGAAATGAAAGCTAACTTTTCTAACTTTGCTAACATGCTAACTTCTACTAACCACTATTAGGGTAGTGGCATCAACATAAGGAAGATAAAATGAACCCAACTATCTAAAATTTACTTCATATTAAAGGCATAGGCATTAAAATGAGGTGGACAATTCCACATTTTGTCATTTGAAACCTTTTAAATGAAGATAAAATACTCTACTAACAGGGATTCAGGGTAGCACCAATTTAAAAAAATCCTAAAAAGAACTGCTTTTATTTTTAGTTAGATCTTTCAAATCACTAAGCATTGTTTAGAACCAGTAAATGCCCCTTGTTTATGGTAACATGCATTATTGAATTATTTCTGGCACTATTGTAATCTTTTCTATATTTTACCAGAACCTTGGAGAAGTTGAATGTTTGTCATTTGGTTTCTTTTCAAGAGAGAGTTTTCTATTCAATACTCTGCATGTAGTGGTATTTTGCAATTGGGCAAAATATACACTCAACAGGACCTTTTTTGAATTTATGCTGTCACTTTTTCTAATGCATTCTGACCTTGTGACATGGAAGGGTATGAGCTCCCTATCCTAGTGAATGGCCTTCATTTGAAGGCTTATTTTTCGTAAGGTTTCAAATCAAAGGTAACATCCTGTATATATGTAAATATTTTCATGTATTTTAAATGATTCAGCATGGGTATAAATATGTTCTAAAACAAATAAATAAAAAACAAAAAAAAGAAAAAAAAAAAAAAAAGATAAGAAAGGAAAAAGCATAAAAAAAGCTTGTTTTTCTTTTTTAGAAAAAATGTCATTTTTCAGGAGGCGCGCTATGAAATTTTAAAAAACATGCGCCCATGAATTCATAAGCGCATGAGAGGGTTTTTGTTGAAGAAGATATTCCCAAGGATTACGTGGCGATAATCGAAAGTAGTGGGCGATAAATTCGAGTAATGATTTCCGAACATGGGAAGCATTCGAATTGAATTTTTCAAGGTAGCAGTCAGAATTAATGATTGAATGAGTACTGGCTGGGTTGGTTTCCCTAACAAGTTTCTAGCGCCAGGGTACATTTTTCTATAAAATTGCATAGCGCAGAGGACATGTTTTTTCAATAGGATCCGATGACGAATTAGAGAAGAGGATTTTTACGCCTTGGAAAGGACATTTGGGAAGTTTTTAAAGAATGTTTTTCACCGGAGATGCACCTACATTTAATTTTGTAATTACTGTAGCAGTTGGTAGTGACTCTATAAATCCTGGGAGGTAAAGGGCTAATTTTATTTTTTCTCCCTGATTTTAAATCTTTTGCTTCTCTGTATCCTGTGCTTCAAAGTGTAGAAGAATTTTTGAAAGTCTCAGAGTTGGAAATTGCAAAAGAGTCGTTGCTTTTTATTTAGCAAAATGGGCAGACACAGTAAAGAACCAGAAGAGGCGTAGGAGATCATAGAAGCAAAGCCCGGTAAGAAAAGAGAAAGAATTTTGAGGGCCAAGAAAGCTCGACAAAATGATTATGTTGGCCTGGATCCTTATGAAGATAATATGGCTGAAATTGGAGATTTTTTTATCACACATAAAGGAGTTGACCATCTGAGGGAAGAGGTCAAAGTTACAGTAATTTAGGGAGTCTCCTACAATAGTTGGCTCACAACGCCTCACAATTCGCAACTTTCATGGTATCTTTGTTCGCTTGTGCATCCATGCCCCGAGCTTATTCAGTTAACTACACAATTTTATGACTCCTCTACTAGGGCCATCCAAAATGCTAGACAAGAGATTCTATTCACCATTACACCGGATGAGATCCAAGAGGCTTTCACCTGTGGAGTAAGCATGCCAAATTATGCAGTAAACAAAAAGATCCATATGGATGAACAAGAGGATAGGTATGTCTCCATAGTTACGATGAGACAATTCATGGAAACTTAGCTTGTCAAAGATCCACAAATAGGGCAGCTGCCGAGTTTGCCCAAACTTCTTTCAGAATTCAAGTGCCAGGACATCTATTCCATGCTTGCCTAGATTTTTGGGTTGCCCTCAGATGAAATGATGCATAAATGGCAGGCAGTTATGGCTCAATGTATTTGCAAGGTGGAGTTTTATTCGTCCACTACTATGAGGCAAGGTGAAAATATGATTTATTTTTATTGGGCCAAATTTATTTCATGAAGAATCAATTCGCAATTACAGAGATTATAAGAAGGGAAATCTAGATCATTTCGATATACATCATTGCCAGTATGGTTCTTATTTTTTTAGATGCAGCAATATTTTTCTTTTATCGCTGTTACGCAGACAGACGAAAAGAATGAGCCTCTGTCGGTTTATAAGTGGACTCAGTTGTTAACAAAGAAAGATTCCATCTACAACTTTAATAGCTAGTTTTTAGGCCCTGCCATTGAATTTTTTTGTGGCAATTGCGACCGAGTGCCTCGCGACTTGAGATATGCAATTGTTTTGAAGCAAGAGGGCGACATATTTTTGCTCACTCAGGGCATGGTAGTTCAAATTTTTGGATATACAAGTAAACCATTTTTGTTGCCTTATTTTGCTACTATGCACATTTTTGCAATGGAGGTTGTGCACCAGATGGATTATATCAATGACATATATGGCTCTAGACGAGGAAAAAAGATGACTTGTGCAATGCCTTTCAAGTTTGAAAGTATAGAAGTGAATCAGGTTGGGCAAAATCACCTTCTGATGGTGGCTCTCTAAGACCTGGGATTAATTGAATTATCGTAATGTTGGTGCTATGACCCGCTCGAAATTTTTTTGGAATTTATTAAGGCAAAGTCCTTTCATTGTTACCCGCATCCAGATGTTCAGAGGTGGCAAAATAATTTTGATGGGCCAGACATGAACTAGCATATAGAAAATATGTCCTCCCTTCCTCCATGGCATGATTATTACAATCAGGAAGCGGAGTATAATCTAAAAAAGAATGCAACACATATTCCTCCTCCGGGTTTGTTCACAACTATCCAAGAAGCGAATCCTAATTGGATGGAGGAGAAAATTATGAATTGGTGGGTGATGTGTGTTCATAGAAGGAATCTGTATAATGCTTATGGGATGAAGCTTGATACCCAATTTTTTGAAGTTTATGATAAGTTTGTGAAATCTTATCAGCCCATTGCTTTTGCCACTATTTTATCGCAAAGTTTTCAGCAATTTGATAGTGGTGAAAGCAAACCTGAGGAGGAGAATCCTCTAGTTGAGGATGACGTCGAGGACGAAGAAGAATAAGAAGAAGAACAATATGTTTTCCAAAGGTGATCACAAATAATGAAGCACCCTCAAGAGGAGGTTCCCACGCCCAAATAGCAAAAACAACTGATGGCACCTCCATTTCCTAAAGCAGTTAAACAGCCTCACACTGGCGCAGCTACTACTTTCACTGTTACAACACCCATGTCTTCAGGAACTATGATTTTTGTAGTGCCAAGTTCTATAGTCACCTTTGTTTCGATAGCAAAGCCTTCACCCAATGTTGAACTTCCCACTTTTGTAGCACAAATATTTCCAATGGTGCAGCAAGAAGAGGAAAAGCAGTTTTTTGAATATCCTCATGTTGAGATTCTGAATGAGGGGACAGCCCTTAATGTTGGTGAACCGAAGGTAAATCAAGAAGAGGAGGTAGTTGCTCAACCTCCCCCATCTATAGAACAAATGGCACTCATGCCCCAAGGTACATCATATTTTCCCTCTTCTTCTCTCTCTCTCTTCGAGCACACAGTTATTTCTTCTTTGATCCCATCTATTACATTTTCGTCTCCTCCACTTTCTATCCCTCCACCTTTTGGTAGTCCTTCCATTTCATTTTCTATGGTTTCTTCTTCCACTTCAACTTCTTCCATTTCTTAAATCGATGTTGCTCCTTCTTTCATTCCCGCTCTTTTGTCTTCCTTTTATTTTAGTTCATATGCATTAGGAGTGAATCCTTTTTTTCGTCCCCTTCTCTCGGTCGTCACTTCCTCCACTATTACAGCTATTAGTACCCAAGTTCCATCTAAAATTAGTATAACTACAGTCGTACCTGTATCTTCTACTCCCTCCACCCTTTCTCTCTCTTCCACCATTCCTGTGTCCATTCCTTCACTGCAATTTCTATCATCCGCGTCCACTGGGCCTGGTCGCCCAAAAGTTTTTGTTCCATTTACACTATTTTTGGAGCTGCAAACTGTCCCAGATATGCAGGTAGCCCACAAGCAGCCAGACGTTGAAAAATTAAATCGGATGCACCTGAGCTCTTCCCAATGGTTGAAGAGTATGCGATGAAAGGAAGCTTTGGCGTTGGCACGTCTGATCAAGAAGGTGGCTTTCGATCCAATTGCCAAGGAGGCTCATATGACTACATTCATTCCGTTGGTTCAGAAACCTCAAGGCGAGTTGTAGCCTGAAGATTATGTTTTTGAGACTATCACTAAAGATCTAACACAGATTGATCCCATTGAAAAAATGGGTAATATGCAAGTAAATATTAGTTCATTGTATTTGTACGGGGAATATTATAAAGAGAAATATTTTGAAGTGCAAAATAAGGTTCTGGAGCTTGAAAGCACCTTGGCCAAGAGCAGGGCCACAGAAGAAAATACAGCCATCGAAAATGAATATTTGTGTAATCAAGTCCAGGTGCACTTGAAGGAGCGTGATGCTGCTAGAATTGAAACGCATAATCTTCAACAATAGGTCAAAAAACTCAAGAAGCAGCTGGAAGCCAAGGTCGTACTTGTCACAATATTTTTATGCGATAATGTAAGAGACATTTGCCTTCGCTCCGTTCGAAATTCTACCAAGTTGGCCACACAAGCCGTCAAGATGTTGCAGTACTTATGGGAAGCAGGGATACAAATCTAGCTTGGGAAACAAATGATTGACTTAGTGGAAGGGTTGCTTTCGCCCTATATGGAGACATTTGTAAAGATACAAGCATTGTTGAATACGTCTCTGGATATTCGCCCTCTTAGTGAGATGGATTATGCCTGGTCCCGAACGCACGTAACCCTGCGGAGCTATTTTTAGCGCATGGACCTTGTAAATGAAGGGTGGGCTATCCTCAATACTATTGAGCGAGAGCATACTATTTTTATGTCTCATTTTGAGACTATTGATCGGATAGGTTTCACTACCTTCCTGGATGAATGGGGTGAACCTCTTCTGATGGAGAAATTGCAAAAGCTCTAGAGTGCATTCATTAAAGATACTGCAGATATTAACGCCTTGACTGATCCCCTTATTGAAGTGCAAGTGTTGCCTCTAATTGAAAAGTATACAAGTTTGGAGTTGTCTCTTTATGAATTAGCCCAGCATTCGAAGCGCCTCAGCTTGATGGATGTGCAAAATCTTCACTTCATTTATGAATCTCTCAGCGTTCCCTAATTATTTACTACTGAAGCTTGGCGTGAGGTTGTTCACACCTACAAGGCCCTTTCAGAGGTTATCATAGAGCAAGAAGAGAAAGTAGCGATGGATCATGAAGCAGCGACGAAGGTGGTGAAAGAGGTTGAACATGCAGAGGAACTTCACGTGGCAGTCACAATAGAACAAGAAGAAGCAGAATGCACGCAGCAAGCTTCCAAGAAGAAAGCTTCCACAGCTAAGAAGGCAACAGCAGCTGGCAAAAAGAACTCTACACCCAATGGATAAAGGCCTGGGATCACTTGCATCCATGCGAGTTGGATACCCAGTGAGTCACCAAGAAATATTGGCCATTTTGTATAATTGGAAATTTTGTATAAAGCGATAATATATTTGCTTCCTTTATTTTATATGCAATCAATTTGGATAGGTTGTAATAATTTTTAGAAATCCAATACATTTGAATTTATTAATGGAGATATGTCCTTCAAGGTCCAAGAGAAATTAAGAGAATGAGTTTCATAAAAAACTTGAATGAAATTGTCAGAAAATCTTATGTATTGACGTTTGCCCTTCCTTAGGGGCAAACGTCCCTTTCGCCCTTCCTAGGGGCAAATCATTTTTGAAAGCAAAATGGAAAAAAATTTAAAAGTGATAAATTGTGTTCACCCTTCCTTAGGGGTGAACGTGTCGTTCGCCCTTTCTAGGGGTGAAAATGTCGTACAAATTGCATTCGCCCTTTCTTAGGGGTGAACGTGCCTTGGCATCGCCTTGAGGGGTCCGCACCTGAATGAAATTACATTCACCCTAGTCGAGGGACGAACACCTTTTTCACCTCTCCTATGGGCGAACCACCTAGCGATGATGAAAAATCACGTTCTCCTTCCCTTAGGGGCGAACGTGTTGTTTGTCCTTGAATTGGGTGAACCTATTTGTATCAAGATCGCATGTGTCTCCAAGGGCGAAACTAATGTTGGGAAAAGATAAATTGAATGAATGGGACTTTGGTCAAGATGTTGAATTTGGCATTAAATGAAGGGGACTCTCAGTTACTCCATTTTATGGATCACAAAGAGGAAGGCGAAGGGAAATGAGCCTTCATGATTTCCAATGTATCAAAGGCGATCCAAAGAATTTAATATTTTCTCCTAATAGACGCACCTCCGTCCGAAGTTTGTATTTTCAAGAATTTGTTCCCTTGGCAAATGGATTTTCTAGGAATTCAAGGAGGATTTTGCTGATTTTGTCTTTGATTCCCAGACATTCTTCCCCCATATGTATTAAATGAAAGAGGCGAAAACCTCTATAAATACTAGGCAAATTTCATTGTAAAAGGATAAGTTAGACATTTTGCAAGAGATTCCCTTAAGCTCTCTGTATTAATAGAAGGCATCATATTTCTGAATTTGTGAACGGTCTTGTGTATAACTATTTTCTATGCGGTGTGCTTCTATTTCCATTCGCCCATCTAATTTGTTGTTAAATTTAAATTCTGCTATTGGATTTAAAGTTGCTAAGGAGTAAGTGAATGCTGGAGTACCATTTTGAAAGTTATTATGGCAAGATTGTGAGCTTGTTCTATTTTGTTTCCTTTCATAAATGCTAATTTGTGCTTGGGTTTTTTCCTGCTAGTTAGTCTAACACTAATCCTGCACTTCGACCTGTGGCCATATTTCCCATTTCTTTTTGTTATTTCCAATTTCTTTCTTGTATCCCTAGTCTTCAACCAGTTTTAGAATTATTTCGGGAACCAGCCCTCTCTGGAGATTGGGACGAAGGACATCTCTTTCCTCTGGCCTTTCAATTTTGGTCGTATCTAGGGCGCACAAATGCAGTTTTGTATGATTAGGCAGATATTTGACCAACACTCACCTATATAAGCAAGGCACATTCATTGTACTCATTAAAGAGGAAGTTCATTATTCATGTATAATATATGATATTATTGCTCATTGTTTTGCATATCCATTTGTGAGCTTATGCTATCAATTTGCTTTCAGATTCTTGTTTTGGTTGAATGTGGTGTTCTGTTAACACTTGAGATCCTTGTAGCTTAGAATGATCTGATTATCATTCCTTTTAATAGACAAAAGGGGTTGGATGAGGAATATGAAGTGGTATGTGAGATGTGAGGGGTCGATAATGTATGTCTAGTAACTATGGATGAAGAAGGAGTATGAGGAGAAAATGGAGATTAAATGGATTGGGGAGGAGATTGATCGACTTGAGTGCTAGAAAAGGGGTGGAATGATTGAGCAATAGAAGGGTAGAAGGAAGGTGGATAGTGTTGAGGAGGGAGATGTGAATAATATGGAAGATATGTAGGGGTTTTATTTGGGGTGAGATAAGGAGCATGGTTAGTGCCCAAGGATGAAGAACGAGGAACCAAATTAGGTGGAATTAAGTGCATAGGTTGCAGATTGGGTATAGGCAGTGCAAGTCAAGAAGGGTGAGATGTGGTCGAGTGGTAAAATGAGTTGAGTGGGAAACAGGTGAGGGATAGATGTACGAAAGGTAAAGAAGACTTGTGTGGGTGGGTGACCATGTGAGAATATTTTAAAGGTTTATCATCTGTTGAAATGCAATTAATGTGACCCTCATGTGTATATTTTTGGTAATGATGCAATGTTGAGGGTACACACTACATATCTCGTATCCACAATCTCCCAAAGAACATATTATATTGCATTTTTCTATCAAATACATGATATAAGGTGTGGATGGTTCAGACCCCTTCTTGAATAGGGATGACAACTATTCCAAGTGTTGAGCATAGAACGTTATTAAAAGCTCGTAGAGTGAAAGTGGAATCGTTTATATAGGTGGGTGGAAGGTTGGGATGTTTGAGGCTAGATGATGTAATTATGTTGATGGAAGAGGTTGTGTCCATCAAAATATGTTTTAAAAAAAAATTATCGATAGAAACCATGATGTACAAGGGTGACTCTAGTCCTTCAATCTGAACAATTTTTATTTCACCATCATAAAAGGTAATGGTCGATGTAATGAAAGTTTGAATATTACCCACAAAAGTAGCAAAAACATTAGAGTCTTGGGTTTGTAGCTCTATGGCCTTAAGGATATCCATAAATGCTTCTCGGTGGGGAGGCAATTAATAGATTAACCCATAAATCAAGAGCTTTATCAATACCATTTTGAGGCTATGAGCGAGCTTACTTTTAAGATGGATTGGTTGAGATTGAGATGTCTATTAGGAGATGAAGTCACTATCCAGATCTCTAATGTTCTTCAACAAAAGGTAGTTGCAGATGTCTAGACTATTGATGTCTAGACTGTAGATGTCTAGACTATAGATGTCTAGACTACAAATGTCTATCTGCAGACGTCTAGTCTATAGACATCTATACAGTAGACATCTAGACTACAAACATCTAACTGTAGTCTATAGACATCTAGCTACAAGTGTTTAGCTATAAACTACAGATATCTATGTGTATATGTCTAGCTATAGATGTCCATATGGGTAGTTGTAGACGTCTAGTTGCAGACATCCAGATGGGTAGCTATAGACGTCTAGTTTCAAATTTCCAAACGAGTAGCTATATATGTCTAGCTACATATGTCTAGATGGGTAGCTGTAAACATCTATCTACAAACGTCCAAATGCTAGATGTGTAGCTTTGGAAGACAAGACGAGCAATTTTCGAAGTCTTTCTTTGGGAGAGGAAATGAATAATTTTTGAAGCCTTTCTTCATTTATCTATAAAAGGGGAACAACCCCTTGCATGTAAACAAGTTGTGTGAATGTAAAGATTGCTAAAATAAATAAAATAAAGAAGTTACCATTTCCCCATGGTTTTTCCTACATATTGCAGGTTTACAAGTAAAATTTTTGTATTACTATTATTTTTCTATGTGTCATTGTGTTTTCTGGTTGCAGGTGAAATTTTAAGTTTTAACTAACATCTGGTATTAGAGCCTAGGGTTTTGTGTGAGTGGGAGCTAAAATAATAACAAAAGATGTAACAAAGTTCGATATTGAGAATTTTGATGGTAGGAACTTTACTCTATGGAAGATGAAGGTAGAGGATTTACTAGTTCAAAATGACCAATCCCTAGCCTTGAAAGGGGTCGTGAGTAAACCAAGTAGAATGAAAGATGAGGAGTGGGTACCGTTGGATAGGAAGGTTATTTTTACAATCCATATCTAGACTCTATATTGTTCAATGTTGCTAAAGAAAATATTGTGGAAGCCCCATGAGAGAAGCTTCAAAAATTGTATGAAACAAATTTAGCAACTAATAAGGTTTTTTAAAAAAAATACGTTTTAGCCTAAGGATGAAGAAAATTTCATCTATGGTAGATTATTTGAATGAATTTTATACCCTTATCAATAAACTAGTTTTTGTTAGTGTGAATATGGAGGATGATGATAGAGCTATCACCTTACTTTGTTCCCTCCTGAACTCCTAGGATCATATGGTGATGACCATCAATAATGCATCATCAAGAGCTCTAAAATTTGATGATGTGGTAGCCGATTTTTTGGTAGAAGTGTTGAGGTGAAAAACATCTTTGGAACCCTCAACCAATGAAGCACTATATGTGAGAGGTTGATCCTTGTAGGCGAGTAAACAAGGTAGATCACAGTCTAGATCTAAGTCTAAAGGATGCAAGCAGAAAGGGAAGTGTTGCAATTGTAGCAAGCTAGGACACTCAAAGAAGGATTGTTGGCAATTAAAATGAAAAATAATGGTGAAAAGCAAATTTAGCCATTTATTGAGGCCAATACAACAGATTCAGAAAGATGACAACATGTGAGGCTTTTTGTATCAGCAACAGTAGATCTGTTTTATATACCTGGGTACTGGACTCGGGTGCATCTTTCTACATGTCTCCTCACAGAGACTAGTTTGATAAATATTAGGCATACTATGGTGGGATGGTCTACTTAGATGATGATCATCCTTTAGAAATTATGGGAAGAGGGGATAATGGTAGAGAAAGGATGTTATGTGATGTACAACATGTGCCTGATTTACTAAATAATTTACTCTCAATCAAGATGATGGATAAGCTAGGGTATTTTAACACTTTTGGTAACAACTAATGCAAAATTACCATAGGAGCCCTTGCAGTAGAAAAATAAGAATATTATGGGACCTTATACCATTTATGCGGTGATACGATGAAAAACCATGCAGCAGCAACAACTTTTATTCAAGATGCAATAATGTTATGGCATTAACACCTAAGACATGAGTGAAAAAGTCTAAAAATTATGCATGAACGAGATATGCTTTCTAGGATTAAGTCTTATAACTTAGACTTATTTGAGCACTATATTTTTGGTAACCAAAAAAGGGTTTGGTTTACTTCGAGCCCTAGTTAGAGTTCTAATTTTTTGCAACTTATACATTTAGATATATTTGGACCAGCCCCCACTCGATCCTTAAATGGTGTTATCTATTTTTTTACTTTTATAGATGATTATTCTAGGAGAGTGTGGGTTTATTTTTTTAAGAAGTCATAAACTTTGCAAAATATTAAAGAGTTCAAAGCACAAGTAGAGAAAAATTTGGGCAAGCCTATTTTATGTCTCAAGTTAGATAATGGGGGTGAATATTTTTTTCAATTGGTTAAATGGGATTGAAATGGACCCCACCAGTATTACATCATCACCACATAGTGGTATTACAACAAAGCTTGGATATTATCCATGTATCACTTGGAAAGATTTGAACCTTGGTCTCCTCCTTAAATGTTGAGGAATATAACTAGTTGAGCTAATGCCACTTGATATAATTGTGGTGAATATTACTCCAAGGAATTTGATAAATTTAGTATGCATGAAGGTATTAAGCACCAGAATACTTTACCATATACTCCACAACAAAATAGTGTGGTTGAGTGGATGAATCACACAATCATGGAACGTGCAATAAGCATGCTCAGTTCATCCATGTTGGATAAAATATTATTGTTGAGCAAGGTGCAGCAAAAGTGTTGTTGTCATTGTTGTCAACACAGTTAGATAGATCAGTTGATGCAGTGGACAGGAGTTCAGAGGTCAGTCAAAGCATGTACAGTGAATTTCCAAGAAGACAGAAGAGGCCCATATTCAAAAGATTAAAGAAAAAGACAAGTAAGAAAATTGTCGCGATATCGCGACATGTTTGGCCAAAAAGAAAAATTGTCACAATATCGCAACATGTTTGGCCAAAAATAAAAACTGTCGCGATATCGCGACATGTTTGGCCAGAAAGAAAAACTGTCGCGATATCGCGTCATGTTTGATCGGAAAGAAAAACAGTCGCGATATCGCGACATGTTGAGCAAGAAGGAAAATTTGTCGCGATTTCGCGACATGTTCAAAGAGAGTGAAAGCGCAAGGAAAACTATCATGATTTCGTGACATGCTTGAAGAGAGAGAAAGCACAAGAAAAACTGTTGTGATTTCATGACATGTTCGAAGAGAGAGAAAGTACAAGAAAAACTGTCATGATTTTGTGACATGTTCAAAGAGAGATAAAGCGCAAGCAAAACTGTCGCGATTTCACATGTTGGAAGAGAGAGAAAGAGTTTGCAAAGAAAAGTATCACGATTTCGTGACAATTTGCAAGAAAGATTGTACAGACGAAAAAGTGTCACGATTTCATGACAAGTTCGAGAGAAAGAGCTCGCAAAGAAAAGTGTCACGATTTCGCAACAATTTGCAAGAAGGATTGTACGGACGAAAAAGTGTCGTAATTTCACAATAGGTTTGAGAGAAAGAGCTCGCAAAGAAAAGTGTCGTGATTTCACGATAATTTGTAAGAAGGATTGTATGGATGAAAAAGTGTCACTATTTCTTGACAGGTTCAAGAGAAAGAGCTTGCAGAGAAAAAGTGTCACGATATCGTGACATGTCGGGTTTTCGTGACCCGATGAGAAGAAAAGCGCCAAGGAGAAAAAGTGTCGCGATATCACGACAAAAGGAAAGAAGGAGAGTATGAAAGTGAAAGTGTCACGATTTTGCGACATGTTCTATTTTCGTGGGCGAAAGACAAAGAAGAGCACAAGGCAGAGAAAGTGTCGCGATTTCGCGACATGTCATGTTTTCGTGGTCAACAGCCAAGAAAATGTCAAAGGGGCAGAAATGTCATGATATCACGACATGTCATGTTTTCACGGGTAAAATGCGAGAAGAGTACAAAGAGACAGAAGTGTTGTGATTTCACGACAGGTCACAACAGCACAATTACGGACAGTTAACTGAAGTAGAACGACAGTTACAGGGGCAGTTGCAAAGGAAAATCATGCAACCAATATAAGAAGAGTCAATTGAAGTTAGTGCGACAGTTACAAGGGCAGTTACAGATAGAAATCATGCAAGCTAAAATAAGCACAGTGCATTAAAGATAGAACGATAGTTACAGGGCCCGTAAAGTAGTGTAACCATCGAGCGACAGTTATACTGAAAGTCCCACACAAGAAACAGAGCCATTAATAGGTTGCGTATAAGAATAGTGTGTTAGAAAGGAGTTACTTACAGGAGTGGCTATTAATAGGCTGCATGCGAGATTATGGCAGTTATAGAAGACTTAGGGTTTCAAGATGAAAATATTGTTATAAAAGGGCAATTGCGTGCAGAAGTAAAGTGCGACTTAGAATTGAAAAGAGTGCCACCGTAAAGAGTTAAAGTGTCACTGTTGAAAGAGTAAATGTGTCGCGAGGGCAGTTGTGTGCAGAAGTAAAGTGCGGCTCAGAATTGAAAAGAGTGCCACCGTAAAGAGTTAAAGTGCCACTGTTGAAAGAGTAAATGTGCCACAAGGGCAATTGCGTGTAGAAGTAAAGTTTGGCTCAGAATTGAAAACTGGGCTGTCAAAAGAGAGTTAGAAGAGTGTTGAAAGAGAGTGAAAGTGCTAGGGATTAGCGTGAGGTGGATTTAATCTTGCAAAGAGAGCAAGAGGAGAGAGAGAGAGGTGTGCGGTATGTGAAGCATTAGGAGAGTGCATTGGAGCCGAGCGAGCACAGTGTGAGTTGTGTGAAGAGTGGAAAATATTGAGAAAGCAATAGACCAGTCAAGGTCTTGTAAAAGTGAAGGCATATTTATGTCAATCTTCAAGTTTTAGAATAGAAGTCCAAGTTGGTGCTTGGCATCAGGGGTTGGTGCTCCTTCCAGTTGGTGCTGGTAAATCAAGGGTTGGTGCTCCTTCCAGTTGGTGCTGGTAAATTGATTGTAAAATTGTTGCTTTGCAAAGGCTAGATTTGGATGGGAGTCCAAACAGTCTATTCTTGAGGAGTAGCCAAAACTGGTGAACCTCGTTACATCGTGTGTTGTGGAATTCTCTCTTGTTATATATGCTTTATGTGGTTTTAAGTTTTCATTGTTTTGGCTTTAAGAGTTGAAGTTTTTTAAGTTTTAAAGAGCCACACTAATTCACCCCCCCTCTCAGTGTCATTGTGAGACTAACAATTGGTATCAGAGCGGGTTTCCCTTATCAAGCTAAATCAGCGAGGGTTGATCTTGTATTACTATGCAATGGGTAAGAAGAATAGATCTTCCTCAAATAAGGCATCTCAGTCAGTTTCAATTCCTGTGGAAGAGAAAATTGAACTAGAAAAGATAGGAGTGAATTCTGAAGCATGTGATGAAAACCTTGAGGGTGAAGTATATCTAGAAGGTGAGTTGATCTCTGCACTTGAAGAGTTGAATATAGAAAGGAAAAAGAACAAAAGACTGTCCAAGAAGTTGGAAGAATATGGGGATAATATTGAAGATCTCTTCTTACAAATTTAAAAATCCAAGAAAATAGAAGAAACCTTGAAGTCACGCCTAGATGATAAAAGCGATGTATGTAGCAAACATGAAGAGGAATCTAACAAAGTTATTAATGATCTAAAGTTGCAAGTAGAAGAGTCCAAAAGGATTGAAGAAACTCTCAGGTCACAGATCAATGAGAAAAAGATTGTTTGCTGCAAACAAGAAGAGGAGATTGTTGTATTGAAGAAACAACTAGAAGAGGCCAATACAAATCTCAAATTTGAGAAGAGCACAGAGTTGCTAGATGAAATGATAAGGCAACAAAGGAGCCCCATGTCTAAGCTTGGTCTTGGATGTAAAGTTGAACAACCTTCATCTTTCAAATATGTAGAGAAGAAGAAGTTCACTATTGAAGGATCGAAGCAAGAAAAATCTGAAGCTGAATCTTCAAAAAGAAGACAATATCAAAGGAGATCTACAGCAAAGCAACCACAACAAAAGAGGTTATATAATTCTCACTCTATTCATAATAATGCTTTTAATGGCTATTGTTTTAGATGCAACCATTATGGTCACAAGGCAATTTATTGTGGATTGAATAATAGATCAAAGAGTTATGCTGGTAGAAATACATCTGTTATTTTGGCTGAACACCATGTGCAATGTTTTAAATGTAATGGTCATGGGCACATAGCAAGGTTTTGTCCAAAAACTTCTGTATATAATCTAAGACAATATAGTAGATTTCATCAGACACAAAGAATGCAACACAGAAGAAATCATGTGCATCAAAGAAAGGAAAATAATCATCCATTAAGGATGCACAAGAGACAACCACCCAAGAGAAATGTTTTAGCTCACGAAAAGGTTCAAAACAAGGATGCAGTTGAAAAACTCAAGCCCAAGTTCAAAAAATCTTGGGGAAAGAAAGAAGAGAGGAAATCATGTCTCCTTGGACAGAAGGAGATTACTCCTCTATTGCACTAAGCAGCTCCAGGTAGCACATCCTCAAGGGGAGCAATGTTAAAGTTTATTTGAATGCTCCTATGTATTTGTGTAATTATCTGAGGATGAAAGGAAAGTAGTCGAGGAGTTGTTGTACAGCTATCAAAGTGTGTTTTCTGTTCATGCAGTTGTTTGTGGTAGTGCCATGAAGGGTGGTGATTAAATTGAGATTTGTCATCATTGGTAGTATTCCTATATGTCATTATTGTATTGGTGATGGTTCTTACTGCCACTGTCCAAAGTTAAGGATTATGACAGTTCAGATAATTTGGTTAGTGAAAGAATGTTGCCCTAAGTCGTATATATGTGTCTCGATAAAAGCAGTGTGTATTTGAACTACACATTGACGTGAAGATTGTTAGATCTATCATGACGTTGTGGTGAAAAAAAATATTGAAGTCTGATTATTGATTCATGTTTTGATCATCAAGATGAGCAACTTTGCGTTGTAAGGTCCAAAAGCATGAGTTTGAGTAAGGTGCAATATAGTTGGCAGTAAAATTGCAGTGTCGGTATAGTGTTGGACAAAATTTGGTACAAGTGTGAGTCACTTGACAATTTTTTATGGGAAGCTTGAAGAAGAAGTTTTCGATGCAGTAGCTGATAGGCGTTGTCTGAGATAGAACATGCAGCACAAGTCGACAAAGTCATGGAAGCATAAGCTGGCAGGTGCTGGTTTTGAAGCCTGTAACATTCCCAATCTGTAGATAAAATAGAATTCGTGTTGTGAGTGGGAAGGTGTGCGTTTCTTAACCAAAAATACAACACATCGTTTGGTATAAGAGAGCATTAATTTTATCTAAAGAAGTAGTCGCTATCAAAGAGATGCCAGAGTCAAAGCAATCAGTGGCACTAGTACCCAGTTGGTCAAGAGTGCCAAGTGGCACATGCAAGGCAGAGACGTTGAGAGAATAGCACCCAGGTGGTGAAGCGTCAAGGAGGACATGATGTCTATGCAACAAAGAAAGTCTTGCATTATTTGAGAAATGCAAGATATTGCTCGAGAAATCCCTTGATCGCAGCGAGGAGAATTGCTCCCTGGAATCACATGAAGAATGTTTGCCTAAGACATTCAATAGCCCTGACATATGTCCTAGCAAGAAGCAGAATACCGAGAGTTGATGACTGTGCACAGATTGAAGTTTCAACGCTAAAGGTAAAGATCCACTGTAAATACCTATGCAGGCGATAAAAACATTCATGATAGCTGTTAGAAATGAGAGACATTAAGCTGCACAACAGACGCGAGGCAAAGTCGTTAGTCATGAAGGAGGTGGCAGTCAAGAGGCCAAAGAAAATTATGGAGAGTGTCGATGATAAAGTTGATGAAGTGGATTTGATTTGAGATTGCCATTCATTTTTGAGTTCATTTTGAGTACTACTTGAGCATGATTGATTGAGCATTTGAGAAGGTCTTTGGGAAATAGTTGTAGTACAGTGTTTGATGCTTACACAGAGTTGGTTGATACATGCTTCGACTAAGGTTTGTGATAAAGGGATGTTCATTGAGGTGATTGGTTGAGTTGAGTTGAGATTGAGATTTGAGTATAGAACATATTGAGTCTCTAACAATTATCTTTATGCTTCTATGAGATTTAATTGATATATTGATTGAGCATTAAAGTTTGTCTCAAAATTGAAAACTGGGCTGTCGAAAGAGGGTTAGAAGAGTGTTGAAAGAGAGTGAAAGTGCTAGGGATTAGTGTGAGGTGGATTTAATCTTGTGAAGAGAGCAAGAGGAGAGAGAGAGGTGTGCGGTATGTGAAGCACGAGGAGAGTGCACTAGAGCCGAGCAAGCACAGTGTGAGTTGTGTGAAGAGTGGGAAATATTGAGAAAGTAATAGACCAGTCAGGGTCTTGTAAAAGTGAAGGCATATTTATGTCAATCTTCAAGTTTCAGAACAGAATTCCAAGTTGGTGCTTGGCATCAGGAGTTGGTGCTCCTTCCAGTTGGTGCTGGTAAATCAGGGGTTGGTGCTCCTTCCAGTTGGTGCTGGTAAATTGATTATAAAATTATTGCTTTGCAAAGGCTGGATTTTGATGGGAGTCCAAACAGTCTATTCTTGAGGAGTAGCCAAAACTGGTGAACCTCGTTACATCGTGTGTTGTGGAATTCTCTCTTGTTATATTTGCTTTATGTGGTTTTAAGTTTTCATTGTTTTGGCTTTAAGAGTTGAAGTTTTTAAAGTTTTAAAGAGCCACACTAATTCACCCCCCCTCTTAGTGTCATTGTGAGACTAACAATTGGTATCAGAGCGGGTTTCCCTTATCAAGCTAAATCAGCTAGGGTTGATCTTGGATTACTACGCAATGGGTAAGAAGAATTGATCTTCCTCAAATAAGGCATCTTAGTCAGTTTTAGTTCCTGTGGAAGAGAAAATTGAACTAGAAAATATAGGAGTGAATTCTGAAGCATGTGATGAAAACCTTGAGGGTGAAGTATATCTAGAATGTGAGTTGATCTCTGCACTTGAAGAGTTGAATATAGAAAGGAAAAATAACAAAAGACTGTCCTAGAAGTTGGAAGAATATGGAGATAATATTGAAGATCTCTTCTTAAAAATTTAGAAAGCCAAGAAAATAGAAGAAACCTTGAAGTCACGCCTAGATGATAAAAGTGATGTATGTAGCAAACGTGAAGAGGAATCTAACAAAGTTATTAATGATCTAAAGCTACAAGTAGAAGAGTCCAAAAGGATTGAAGAAACTCTCAGGTCACAGATCAATGAGAAAAATATTGTTTGCTACAAACAAGAAGAGGAGATTGTTGTATTGAAGAAACAACTAGAAGAGGCCAATACAAATCTCAAATTTGAGAAGAGCACAGAGTTGCTAGATGAAATGATAAGGCAACAAAGGAGCCCCATGTCTAAGCTTGGTCTTGGATGTAAAGCTGAACAACCTTCATCTTCCAAATATGCAGAGAAGAAGAAGTTCACTATTGAAGGATCGAAGCAAGAAAAATCTGAAGCTGAATCTTCAAAAAGAAGACAATATCAAAGGAGATCTATAGCAAAGCAACCACAACAAAAGAGGTTCTATCATTCTCACTCTATTCATAATAATGCTTTTAATGGCTATTGTTTTAGATGCAACCATTATGGTCACAAGGCAATTTATTATGGATTGAATAATAGATCAAAGAGTTATGCTGGTAGAAATACATCTGTTATTTTGGTTGAACACCATGTGCAATGTTTTAAATGTAATGGTCATGGGCACATAGCAAGGTTTTGTCCAAAAACTTATGTATCTAATCTAAGACAATACAGTAGATTTCATCAGACACAAAGAATGCAACACAGAAGAAATCATGTGCATCAAAGAAAGGAAAATAATCATCCATCAAGGATGCACAAGAGACAACCACCCAAAAGAAATGTTTTAGCTCACGAAAAGGTTCAAAACAAGGATGCAGTTGAAAAACTCAAGCCCAAGTTCAAGAAATATTGGAGAAAGAAAGAAGAGAGGAAATCATGTCTCCTTGGATAGAAGGAGATTACTCCTCTATTGCACTAAGCAGCTCCAGGTAGCACATCCTCAGGGGGAGCAATGTTAAAGTTTATTTTAATGCTCCTATGTATTTGTGTAATTATCTGAGGATGAAAGGAAAGTAGTCGGGGAGTTGTTGTACAACTGTCAAAGTGTGTTTTCTGTTCATGCAGTTGTTTGTGGTAGTGCCGTGAAGGGTGGTGATTAAATTGAGAGTTGTCATCATTGGTAGTATTCCTATATGTCATTGGTGTATTGGTGATGGTTCTTATTGCCTCTGTCCAAAATTAAGGATTATGACAGTTCAGATAATTTGGTTAATGAAAGAATGTTGCCCTAAGTCACATATATGTGTCTCGATAAAAGCAGTGTGTATTTGAACTACACATTGACGTGAAGATTGTTAGATCTATCATGACGCTATGGTGAAAAAAAAATATTGAAGTCTGATTATTGATTCATGTTTTGATCATCAAGATGAGCAACTTTGCGTTGTAAGGTCCAGAAGCATGAGTTTGAGTAAGGTGCACTATAGTTGGCAGTAAAATTGCAGTGTCGATACAGTGTTGGACAAAAGTTGGTACAAGTGTGAGTCATTTGAAAAAAATTTATGGGAAGCTTGAAGAAGAAGTTTTCGATGCAGTAGCTGATAGGCGTTATCTGAGATAGAACATGCAGTACAAGTCGACAAAGTCATGGAAGCATAAGCTGGCAAGTGCTAGTTTTGAAGCCTATAACATTTCCAATCTGTAGATAAAATAGAATCCATGTTGTGAGTGGGAAGGCGTGCGTTTCTTAACCAAAAATACAACACATAGTTTGGTATAAGAGAGCATTAATTTTCTCTAAAGAAGTAGCCACTATCAAAGATATGCCAGAGTCAAAGCAATCAGTGGCACTAGCACCCAGTTGGTCAAGAGTGCCAAGTGGCACATGCAAGGCAGAGACATTGAGAGAATAGTGCCCAGGTGGTGAAGCGTCAAGGAGGACAAGATGCCTATGCAACTAAGAAAGTCTTGCATTATTTAAGAAATGTGAGATATTGCCCGAGTAATCCCTTGATCGCAGCGAGGAGAATTGCTCCCTAGAATTACGTGAAGAATGTTCACCTAAGACATTTAGTAGCCCTGACATATGTCCTAGCAAGAAGCAGAATACCGAGAGTTGATGACTGCGCGTAGATTGAGGTTTCAATGCTAAAGGTAACGGTCCACTGTAAATACCTGCGCAGGCAATAAAAACATTCATGATAGCCGGTAGAAACCAGAGACATTGAGTTGCACAACGAACGCGAGGCAAAGTCGTTAGTCACAGAGGAGGTGGCAGTCAAGAGGCCAAAGAAAATTGTGGAGAGTTCCGATGATAAAGTTGATGAAGTGGATTTGATTTGAGATTGCCATTCATTGTTGAGTTCATTTTGAGTACTACTTGAGCATGATTGATTGAGCCTTTGAGAAGGTCTTTGGGAAATAGTTGTGGTACGAGTGTTTGATGCTTACACAGAGTTAGTTGATACATGCTTCAACTAAGGTCTGTGATAAAGGGATGTTCATTGAGGTGATTGGATGAGTTGAGTTGAGATTGAGATTTGAGTATAGAACATATTGAGTCTCTAACAATTCTCTTTATGCTTCTATGAGATTTAATTGATATATTGATTGAGCATTAAGTATAGTACATATTGAATCTCTAACAATTCTATTTATGATTCTATAAGATTGGATAGATTCTGTGTGAGCCTATTGATAGGGTACAGAGGACAAAGTCTCAATGGATAGAGATCCAGCAGCCAACACAGTTGAAGATAGATCTGAGTGAGGGACCACATTCTCAGGGGGAGCATTTATATATTTGATTATCTTTTTGCTCATGTTTGTAATTTTTACTAACAATTGGTATTGCTAACTATAATAATTTGTGCCTAAGGATGAGGTGCATGGACTCAGGGGGAGTCTACAGTAGCCCTTTGGTATTATTGTCAAAAGGGGAGAAGAATTATAGGAAATTGCATGAGTATTGCCAACAATTCCAAAGGGGGAGATTGTTGAGCAAGGTGCAGCAAAAGTGTTGTTGTCATTGTTGTCAACACAGTCAGACAGATCAGTTGATGTAGTGTACAGGAGTTCAGAGGTCATTCAAAGCATGTACAGTGAATTTCCAAGAAGATGGAAGAGGCCAACATTCAAAAGATCAAAGAAAAAGACAAGTAAGAAAAATGTCACGATATCGTGACATGTTTGGCCAAAAAGAAAAACTGTCGTGATATCGCGACATGTTTGGCCAGAAAGAAAAACTGTCGCGATATCGCGACATGTTTTTCCAGAAAGAAAAACTTTCGCGATATCACGACATGTTTGGTTGGAAAGAAAAACTGTCACGATATTGCGACATGTTGAGCAAGAAGGAAAAACTGTCGCGATTTCACGACATGTTCGAAGAGAGAGAAAACGCAAGGAAAATTGTCACGATTTCATGACATGTTCAAAGAGAGAGAAAGCACAAGAAAAACTGTCATGATTTTGCGACATGTTCGAAGAGAGAGAAAGCGTAAGAAAAACTGTCGTGATTTCGTGACATGTTCGAAGAGAGAAAGAGCTCGCAAAGAAAAGTGTCACGATTTCGCGAAAATTTGCAAGAAAGATTGTACGAACAAAAAAGTGTCATGATTTCATGACAGATTCGAGAGAAAGAGCTCGCAAAGAAAAGTGTCATGATTTCGTGACAATTTGCAAGAAGGATTGTACGGACGAAAAAGTGTCACGATTTCATGATAGGTTCGAGAGAAAGAGCTCGCAAAGAAAAGTGTCACGATTTCACGACAATTTGCAAGAAGGATTGTACAGACGAAAAAGTGTCACGATTTCGCGACAGGTTCGAGAGAAAGAGCTCGCAGAGAAAAAGTGTCACGATATCGCGACATGTCGGGTTTTTGACCCGATGAGAAGAAAAGCGCTAAGGAGAAAAAGTGTCACGATATCACGACAAAAGGAAAGAAGGAGAGTACGAAAGCGAAAGTGTCACGATTTCATGACATGTTCTATTTTTGAGGGCGAAATACAGAGAAGAGCACAAGGCAGCGAAAGTGTCACGATTTCATGACATATCATGTTTTCACGGTCAACAGCCAAGAAAATGTCAAAGGGGCAAAAATGTCGCGATATCGCGACATGTCATGTTTTCACGGGTAAAATGCAAGAAGATTACAAAGAGACAGAAGTGTCACGATTTCATGACAGGTCGCAACAGCACGATTACGGACAGTTAACTGAAGTAGAACGATATTTACAGGGGCAGTTGCAGAGGAAAATCATGCAGCAATATAAGAAGAGTCAACTAAAGTTAGTGCAACAGTTACAGGGGCAGTTACAGATAGAAATCATGCAAGCTAAAATAAGCACAGTGCATTAAAGATAGAATGATAGTTACAGGGCCCGTAAAGCAGTGTAACTGTCGAGCGACAGTTATATTGAAAGTCCCACACAAGAAACAGAGCCATTAATAGGTTGCGTATAACAATAGTGTGTCAGAAAGGAGTTACTTATAGGAGTGGCTATTAATAGGCTGCATGTGAGATTATGGCAGTTACAGAAGACTTAGGTTTTCAAGATGAAAGTATTGTTATAAAAGGGCAATTGTGTGCAGAAGTAAAGTGTGGCTCAGAATTGAAAAGAGTGTCGTCGTAAAGAGTTAAAGTGTCAATGTTGAAAGAGTAAATGTGTCACGAGGGCAGTTGTGTGCAGAAGTAAAGTGCAGCTCAAAATTGAAAAGAGTGCCACCGTAAAGAGTTAAAGTGTTGTTGTTGAAAGAGTAAATGTACCGTGAGGGCAGTTGCATGTAGAAGTAAAGTTTGGCTTAGAATTGAAAACTAGGCTGTCGAAAGAGGGTTAGAAGAGTGCTGAAAGAGAGTGAAAGTGCTAGGTATTAGCGCGAGGTGGATTTAATCTAGCAAAGATAGCAAGAGGAGAGAGAGAGAGGTGTGCGATATGTGAAGCATGAGGAGAGTGCACTGGAGCCAAGCGAGCACAGTGTGAGTTGTGTGAAGAGTGGGAAATATTGAGAAAGCAATAGACCAGTCAGGGTCTTGTAAAAGTGAAGGCATATTTATGTCAATCTTCAAGTTTTAGAACAAAATTCCAAGTTGGTGCTTGGCATCAGGGGTTGGTGCTCCTTCCAGTTGGTGCTGGTAAATCAGGGGTTGGTGCTCCTTCCAGTTGGTGCTAGCAAATTGATTATAAAATTGTTGCTTTGCAAAGGCTGGATTTTGATGGGAGTCCAAACAGTCTATTCTTGAGGAGTAGCCAAAACTGGTGAACCTCGTTACATCGTGTGTTGTGGAATGCTCTCTTGTTATATTTGCTTTATGTGGTTTTAAGTTTTCATTGTTTTGGCTTTAAGAGTTGAAGTTTTTTAAGTTTTAAAGAGCCACACTAATTCACCCCCCCTCTCAGTGTCATTGTGAGACTAACAATTGGTATCAGAGCGGGTTTTTCTTATCAAGCTAAATCAGCTAGGGTTGATCTTGGATTACTACGCAATGGGTAAGAAGAATAGATCTTCCTCAAATAAGGCATCTCAGTCATTTTTAGTTCTTGTGGAAGAGAAAATTGAACTAGAAAAGATAGGAGTGAATTCTAAAGCATGTGATGAAAACCTTGAGGGTGAAGTATATCTAGAAGGTGAGTTGATCTCTGCACTTGAAGAGTTGAATATAGAAATGAAAAATAACAAAATACTATCCAAGAAGTTGGAAGAATATGGGGATAATATTGAAGATCTCTTCTTACAAATTCAGAAAGCCAAGAAAATAGAAGAAACCTTGAAGTCACGCCTAGATGATAAAAGCGATGTATGTAGAAAACGTGAAGAGGAATCTAACAAAGTTATTAATGATCTAAAGCTACAAGTAGAAGAGTCCAAAATGATTGAAGAAACTCTCAGGTCACAGATCAATGAGAAAAATATTGTTTGTTGCAAACAAGAAGAGGAGATTACTGTATTGAAGAAACAACTAGAAGAGGCCAATACAAATCTCAAATTTGAGAAGAGCACAGAGTTGCTAGATGAAATGATAAGGCAACAAAGGAGCCCCATGTCTAAGCTTGGTCTTGGATGTAAAGCTGAACAACCTTCATCTTCCAAATATGCAGAGAAGAAGAAGTTCACTGTTGAAGGATCGAAGCAAGAAAAATCTAAGCTGAATCTTCAAAAATAAGACAATATCAAAGGAGATCTACAGCCAAGCAACCACAACAAAAGAGGTTCTATCATTCTCACTCTATTCATAATAATGCTTTTAATGGCTATTGTTTTAGATGCAACCATTATGGTCACAAGGCAATTTATTGTGGATTGAATAATAGATCAAAGAGTTATGTTGGTAGAAATACATCTGTTATTTCAGTTGAACACCATGTGCAATGTTTTAAATGTAATGGTCATGGGCACATAGCAAGGTTTTGTCCAAAAACTTATGTATCTAATCTAAGACAATACAGTAGATTTCATCAGACACAAAGAATGCAACATAGAAGAAATCATGTGCATCAAAGAAAGGAAAATAATCATCCATCAAGGATGCACAAGAGACAACCACCCAAGAGAAATGTTTTAGCTCATGAAAAGGTTCAAAATAGGGATGCAGTTGAAAAACTCAAGCCCAAGTTCAAGAAATCTTGGAGAAAGAAAGAAGAGAGGAAATCGTGTCTCCTTGGACAAAAGGAGATTACTCCTCTATTGCACTAAGCAGCTCCAGGTAGCACATCCTCAGGGGGAGCAATGTTAAAGTTTATTTTAATGCTCCTATGTATTTGTGTAATTATCTGAGGATGAAAGGAAAGTAGTCGGGGAGTTGTTGTACAGTTGTCAAAGTGTGTTTTCTGTTCATGCAGTTGTTTGTGGTAGTGCCATGAAGGGTGGTGATTAAATTGAGAGTTGTCATCATTGGTAGTATTCCTATATGTCATTGTTGTATTGGTGATGGTTCTTATTGCCACTGTCCAAAGTTAAGGATTATGACAGTTCAGATAATTTGGTTAATGAAAGAATGTTGCCCTAAGTCGCATATATGTGTCTCGATAAAAGCAGTGTGTATTTGAACTACACATTGACGTGAAGATTGTTAGATCTATCATGACGCTATGGTGAAAAAAAATATTGAAGTCTGATTATTGATTCATGTTTAGATCATCAAGATGAGCAACTTTGCGTTGTAAGGTCCAGAAGCATGAGTTTGAGTAAGGTGCACTATAATTGGCAGTAAAATTGCAGTGTTGATACAGTGTTGGACAAAAGTTGGTACAAGTGTGAGTCACTTGACAATTTTTTATGGGAAGCTTGAAGAAGTTTTCGATGCAATAGTTGATAGGCGTTATCTGAGATAGAACATGCAGCACAAGTCGACAAAGTCATGGAAGCATAAGTTGGCAGGTGCTAGTTTTGAAGCCTATAACATTCCCAATCTGCAGATAAAATAGAATCCGTGTTGTGAGTGGGAAGGCGTGCATTTCTTAACCAAAAATACAACACATTGTTTGGTATAAGAGAGCATTAATTTTCTCTAAAGAAGTAGCCATTATCAAAGAGATGCCAAAGTCAAAGCAATCAGTGGCACTAGCACCTAGTTGGTCAAGAGTGCCAAGTGGCACATGCAAGGCAGAGACGTTGAGAGAATAGCGCCCAGGTGGTGAAGCGTCAAGGAAGACATGATGCCTATGCAACTAAGAAAGTCTTGCATTATTTAAGAAATGTGAGATATTGCTCGAGCAATCCCTTGATCACAGCGAGGAGAATTGCTCCCTAGAATTACGTGAAGAATGTTCGCCTAAGACATTCAGTAGCCCTGACATATGTCCTAGCAAGAAGTAGAATACCGAGAGTTGATGACCACACGTAGATTGAGGTTTCAATGCTAAAGGTAACGGTCCACTGTAAATACCTATGCAGGCGATAAAAACATTCATGACAGCCATTAGAAACCAGATACATTGAGCTGCACAATGGACGCGAGGCAAAGTCGTTAGTCACGAAGGAGGTGGCAGTCAAGAGGCCAAAGAAAATTGTGGAGAGTGCCAATGATAAAGTTGATGAAGTGGATTTGATTTGAGATTGCCATTCATTGTTGAGTTCATTTTGAGTACTACTTGAGCATGATTGATTGAGCCTTTGAGAAGGTCTTTGGGAAATAGTTGTGGTACAGTGTTTGATGCTTACACAAAGTTGGTTGATACATGCTTCGACTAAGGTCTGTGATAAAGGGATGTTCATTGAGGTGATTGGTTGAGTTGAGTTGAGACTGAGATTTGAGTATAGAACATATTGAGTCTCTAACAATTCTCTTTATGCTTCTATGAGATTTAATTGATATATTGATTGAGCATTAAGTATAGAATATATTGAGTCTCTAACAATTCTCTTTATGATTCTATAAGATTGGATAGATTCTGTGTGAGCCTATTGACAGGGTATAGAGGATAGAGTCTCAATGGATAGAGATCCAGCAGCCAACACAGTTGAAGATAGATCTGAGTGAGGGACCACATTCTCAGGGGGAGCATTTATATATTTGATTATCTTTTTGCTCATGTTTGTAATTTTTACTAACAATTGGTATTGCTAACTGTAATAATTTGTGCCTAAGGATGAGGTGCATGGACTCAGGGGGAGTCTGTAGCAGCCCTTTGGTATTATTGTCAAAGGGGGAGAAGAATTACAGGTAATTGCATTAGTGTTGCCAACAATTCCAAAGGGGGAGATTGTTGAGCAAGGTGCAGCAAAAGTGTTGTTGTCATTGTTGGCAACACAGTCAGACAGATTAGTTGATGCAGTGGATAGGAGTTCAGAGGTCAGTCAAAGCATGTATAGTGAATTTCCAAGAAGACAAAAGAGGCCAACATTCAAAATATCAAAGAAAAATACAAGTGATAAAATTGTCGCAATATCGCGACATGTTTGGCCAGAAATAAAAACTGTCGCGATATCGCGACATGTTTGGCCAGAAAGAAAAACTGTCGCGATATCGCGACATGTTTGCCAGAAAGAAAAACTGTCACGATATCGCGACATGTTTGGTCGGAAATAAAAACTGTCGCGATATCGCGACATGTTGAGCAAGAAGGAAAAATTGTCGCGATTTTGCGACATGTTCGAAGAGAGTGAAAGCACAAGGAAAACTGTCACGATTTCGTGACATGTTCGAAGAGAGAGAAAGCGCAAGAAAAACTGTCACAATTTTGCGACATGTTTGAAGAGAGAGAAAGCATAAGAAAAACTATCATGATTTCATGACATGTTCGAAGAGAGAGAAAGCACAAGGAAAACTGTCTTGATTTCGCGACATGTTGGAAGAGAGAAAAAGAGCTCACAAAGAAAAGTGTCACGATTTTGCGACAATTTGCAAGAAATATTGTACGGATGAAAAAGTGTCATGATTTCATGATAGGTTCAAGAGAAAGAGCTCGCAAAGAAAAGTGTCGCGATTTCGCGACAATTTGCAAGAAGGATTGTACGGACGAAAAAGTGTCGCAATTTCGTGACAGGTTCGAGAGAAAGAGCTCGCAAAGAAAAGTGTCGCGATTTCGCAACAATTTGCAAGAAGGATTGTATGAATGAAAAAGTATCATGATTTTGTGACAAGTTCGAGAGAAAGAGCTCGCAGAGAAAAAGTGTCGCGATATCGTGACATGTCGGGTTTTTGAGACCCGATGAGAAGAAAAGTGCCAAGGAGAAAAAGTGTCGTGATATTGCGACAAAAGGAAAAAAGGAGAGTACAAAAGCGAAAGTGTCGCAATTTCATGACATGTTCTGTTTTCATGGGCGAAATACAGAGAAGAGCACAAGGCAGCGAAAGTGTCACGATTTCGTGACATGTCATGTTTTTACGGTCAACAGCAAAGAAAAGGTCAAAGGGACAGAAATGTCGAGATATCGTGACATGTCATGTTTTCACAGGTAAAATGCGAGAAGAGTACAAAGAGATAAAAGTGTCACGATTTTGTGACAAGTCGCAATAGCACGATTACAGACAGTTAACTGAAGTAGAACGACAGTTACAGGGGCAGTTATAGAGGAAAATCATGCAGCCAATATAAGAAGAGTCAAATGAAGTTAGTGTGATAGTTACAAGGGAAGTTACAGATAGAAATCATGCAAGCTAAAATAAGCATAGTGCATTAAAGATAGAACGATAGTTATAGGGCCCGTAAAGCAGTGTAACCGTCGAGCGACAGTTATACTGAAATTCCCACACAAGAAACAGAGCCATTAATAGGTTGCGTATAAGAATAGTGTGTCATAAAGGAGTTACTTATAGGAGTGGCTATTAATAGGCTGCATGTGGGATTATGGCAGTTACAAAATACTTAGGGTTTCAAGATGAAAATATTGTTATAAAAGGGCAGTTGCATGCAGAAGTAAAGTGCGGCTCAGAATTGAAAAGAGTGTCATCATAAAGAGTTAAAGTGTCGTTGCTAAAAGAGTAAATGTGCCACGAGGGTAGTTGCATGCAGAAGTAAAGTGTGTCTCAAAATTGAAAAGAGTGTCATCGTAAAGAGTTAAAGTGCCACTGTTGAAAGAGTAAATGTGCCGCGAGGGCAGTTGCATGTAGAAGTAAATTTTGGCTTAGAATTGAAAACTGGGCTACCAAAAAAGGGTTAGAAGAGTGTTAAAAGAGAGTGAAAGTGCTAGGTATTAGCGCGAGGTGGATTTAATCTTACGAAGAGAGCAAGAGGAGAGAGAGATATGTGTGCGGTATGTGAAGCATGAGGAGAGTGCACTGGAGCCGAGCGAGCACAGTGTGAGTTGTGTGAAGAGTGAGAAATATTGAGAAAGCTATAGACCAGTCAGGGTCTTGTAAAAGTGAAGGCATCTTTATGTCAATATTCAAGTTTTAGAATAGAATTCCAAGTTGGTGCTTGGCATCAGGGGTTGGTGCTCCTTCCAGTTGGTGCTTGTAAATCAGGGGTTGGTGCTCCTTCCAGTTGGTGCTGGTAAATTGATTGTAAAATTATTGTTTTGCAAAGGCTGGATTTTGATGGGAGTCCAAACAGTCTATTCTTGAGGAGTAGCCAAAACTGGTGAACCTCGTTACATCGTGTGTTGTCGAATGCTCTCTTGTTATATTTGCTTTATGTGGTTTTAAGTTTTCATTGTTTTGGCTTTAAGAGTTGAAGTTTTTAAAGTTTTAAAGAGCCACACTAATTCACCCCCCTCTCAGTGTCATTGTGAGACTAATAATTGGTATCAGAGCGGGTTTCCCTTATCAAGCTAAATCAGCTAGGGTTGATCTTGGATTAGTTCGTAATGGGTAAGAAGAATAGATCTTCCTCAAATAAGGCATCTCAGTCAGTTTTAGTTCCTGTGGAAGAGAAAATTGAACTAGAAAATATAGGAGTGAATTCTGAAAAGATAGGAGTGAATTCTAAAGCATGTGATGAAAACCTTAAGGGTGAAGTATATCTAGAAGGTGATTTGATCTCTGCACTTGAAGAGTTGAATATAGAAAGGAAAAATAACAAAAGACTATCCAAGAAGTTGGAAGAATATGGGGATAATATTGAAGATCTCTTCTTACAAATTCAGAAAGCCAAGAAAATAGAAGAAACCTTGAAGTCACGCCTAGATGATAAAAGCGATGTATGTAGCAAACGTGAAGAGGAATCTAACAAAGTTATTAATGATCTAAAGCTGCAAGTAGAAGAGTCCAAAAGGATTGAAGAAACTCTTAGGTCACAGATCAATGAGAAAAATATTGTTTGCTGCAAACAAGAAGAGGAGATTGTTGTATTGAAGAAACAACTAGAAGAGGCCAATACAAATCTCAAATTTGAGAAGAGCACAGTGTTGTTAGATGAAATGATAAGGCACCAAAGGAGCCCCATGTCTAAGCTTGGTCTTGGATGTAAATCTGAACAACCTTCATCTTCCAAATATGCAGAGAAGAAGTTCACTGTTGAAGGATCGAAGCAAGAAAAATCTGAAGTTGAATCTTCAAAAAGAAAACAATATCAAAGGAGATCTACAGCAAAGCAACCACAACAAAAGAGGTTCTATCATTCTCACTCTATTCATAATAATGCTTTTAATGGCTATTGTTTTAGATGCAACCATTATGGTCACAAGGCAATTTATTGTGGATTGAATAATAGATCAAAGAGTTATCTCTGGTAGAAATACATCTGTTATTCCAGCTGAACACCATGTGCAATGTTTTAAATGTAATGGTCATGGGCACATAGCAAGGTTTTGTCCAAAAACTTTTGTATCTAATCTAAGACAATACATTAGATTTCATCAGACACAAAGAATGCAACACAGAAGAAATCATGTGCATCAAAGAAAGGAAAATAATCATCCATCAACGATGTACAAGAGACAACCACCCAAGAGAAATGTTTTAGCTCATGAAAAGGTTCAAAACAAGGATGCAGTTGAAAAACTCAAGCCCAAGTTCAAGAAATCTTGGAGAAAGAAAGAAGAGAGGAAATCGTGTCTCCTTGGATAGAAGGAGATTACTCCTCTATTGCACTAAGCAACTCCAAGTAACACATCCTCAGGGGGAGCAATGTTAAAGTTTATTTTAATGCTCCTATGTATTTGTGTAATTATCTGAGGATGAAAGGAAAGTAGTCGAGGAGTTGTTGTACAGCTATCAAAGTGTGTTTTCTGTTCATGTAGGTGTTTGTGGTAGTGCCGTGAAGGGTGGTGATTAAATTGAGAGTTGTCATCATTGGTAGTATTCCTATATGTCATTATTGTATTGGTGATGGTTCTTACTGCCACTGTCCAAAGTTAAGGATTATGACAGTTCAGATAATTTGGTTAATGAAAGAATGTTGCCCTAAGTCGCATATATGTGTCTCGATAAAAGCAGTGTGTATTTGAGCTACACATTGACGTGAAGATTGTTAGATCTATCATGACGCTGTGGTGAAAAAAAATATTGAAGTCTGATTATTGATTCATGTTTTGATCATCAAGATGAGCAACTTTGCGTTGTAAGGTCCAGAAGCATGAGTTTGAGTAAGGTGCACTATAATTGGCAGTAAAATTGCAGTGTCGGTACAATGTTGGACAAATTTTGGTACAAGTGTGAGTCACTTGATAATTTTTTATGGGAAGCTTGAAGAATTTTTTGATGGGCGTTATCTAATATAGAACATGCAGCACAAGTCGACGAAGTCATGGAAGCATAAGCTGGCAGGTGCTGGTTTTGAAGCCTGTAACATTCCCAATCTACAAATAAAATAGAATTCATGTTGTGAGTGGGAAGGCGTGCGTTTCTTAACCAAAAATACAACACATCGTTTGGTATAAGAGAGCATTAATTTTCTCTAAAGAAGTAGCCGCTATCAAAGAGATGCCAGAGTCAAAGCAATCAGTGGCACTAGCACCCAGTTGGTTAAGAGTGCCAAGTGGCACATGCAAGGCAGAGACGTTGAGAGAATAGCGCCCAAGTGGTGAAGCATCAAGGAGGACATGATGCCTATGCAACTAAGAAAGTCTTGCATTATTTGAGAAATGCGAGATATTGCCTGAGCAATCCCTTGATCGTAGCGAGGAGAATTGCTCCCTGGAATCACGTGAAGAATGTTCGCGTAAGACATTCAGTAGCCCTGACTTATGTCCTAGCAAGAAGCAGAATACCGAGAGTTGATGATTGCACGCAGATTGAGGTTTCAACGTTAAAGGTAACGGTCCACTGTAAATACATGTGCAGGCGATAAAAACATTCATGACAACCATTAGAAACCAGAGACATTGAGCTGCACAACGGACATGAGGCAAAGTCGTTAGTCATGGAGGAGGTGGCAGTCAAGAGGCCAAAGAAAATTATGGAGAGTGCCGATGATAAAGTTGATGAAGTGGATTTGATTTGAGATTGCCATTCATTGTTGAGTTCATTTTGAGTACTACTTGAGCATGATTGATTGAGCCTTTGAGAAGGTCTTTGGGAAATAGTTGTGGTACAGTGTTTGATGCTTACACAGAGTTGGTTGATACATGTTACGACTAAGGTTTGTGATAAAGGGATGTTCATTGAGGTGATTGGTTGAGTTGAGTTGAGATTGAGATTTGAGTATAGAACATATTGAGTCTCTAACAATTCTCTTTATGCTTCTATGAGATTTAATTGATATATTGATTGAGCTTTAAGTATAGAACATATTGAGTCTCTAACAATTCTCTTTATGATTCTATAAGATTGGATAGATTCTGTGTGAGCCTATTGACAGGGTACAGAGGACAGAGTCTCAATGGATAGAGATCCAACAACCAACATAGTTGAAGATAGATCTGAGTGAGGGACCACATTCTCAGGGGGAGCATTTATATATTTGATTATCTTTTTGCTCATGTTTGTAATTTTTACTAACAATTGGTATTGCTAACTATAATAATTTGTGCCTAAGGATGAGGTGCATGGACTCAGGGGGAGTCTGCAGCAGCCCTTTGGTATTATTGTCAAAGGGGGAGAAGAATTATAGGAAATTGCATGAGTGTTGCCAACAATTCCAAAGGGGGATATTTTTGAGCAAGATGCAGTAAAAGTGTTGTTGTCATTGTTGTCAACACAGTCAGACAGATCAGTTGATGCAGTGGATAGGAGTTCAGAGGTCAGTCAAAGCATGTACAGTGAATTTCCAAGAAGACAGAAGAGGCCAACATTCAAAAGATCAAAGAAAAATATAAGTAAGAAAACTATCACGATATCGCGACATGTTTGGCCAGAAAGAAAAACTGTCGAGATATCACGACATGTTTGGCCAGAAAGAAAAATTGTCGCGATATCACGACATGTTTGGCCAGAAAGAAAAACTGTCGTGATATCGCGACATGTTTGGCCAGAAAGAAAAACTGTCGCGATATCACGACATGTTTGGTCGAAAAGAAAAATTGTTGCAATATCGCGACATGTTGAGCAAGAAGGAAAAATTGTCACGATTTTGCGACATGTTCGAAGAGAGTGAACGTGCAAGGAAAACTGTCACGATTTCGTGACATGTTTGAAGAGAGATAAAGCGCAAGAAAAACTATCATGATTTTGCGACATGTTCGAAGAGAGAGAAAGCACAAGAAAAACTGTCACGATTTCGTGACATGTTCGAAGAGAGAGAAAGCGTAAGGAAAACTATCGAGATTTCACGACATGTTGGAAGAGAGAGAAAGAGCTCACAAAGAAAAGTGTCGTGATTTCGCGACAATTTGTAAGAAATATTGTACGGACAAAAAAGTGTCGCGATTTTGCGACAGGTTCGAGAGAAAGAGCTCGCAAAGAAAAGTGTCACGATTTCACGACAATTTGCAAGAAGGATTGTATGGACAAAAAAGTGTCATGATTTCATGATAGGTTCGAGAGAAAGAGCTCGCAAAGAAAAGTGTCGCGATTTCATGATAATTTGCAAGAAGGATTGTACGGACAAAAAAGTGTCACGATTTCGCGACAGGTTCGAGAGAAAGAGCTCGCAGAGAAAAAGTGTCACGATATCGCGACATGTCGGGTTTTCATGACCCGATGAGAAGAAAAGTGCCAAGGAGAAAAAGTGTCACGATATCATGACAAAATGAAAGAAGGAGAGTATGGAAGCGAAAGTGTCGCGATTTCGTGACATGTTCTGTTTTCACGGGCGAAAGACAGAGAAGAGCACAAGGCAGCGAAAGTGTCACGATTTTGTGACATGTCATGATTTTGCGGTCAACAACCAAGAAAAGGTCAAAGGAGCAAAAATGTCGCGATATCACGACATGTCATGTTTTCACGAGTAAAAGGTGAGAAGAGTACAAAGAGACAGAAGTGTCACGATTTTGCGCCAGGTCGCAACAGCACGATTACGGATAGTTAACTAAAGTAGAATGACAGTTACAGGGGTAGTTGCAGAGGAAAATCATGCAGCCAATATAAGAAGAGTCAACTAAAGTTAGTGCGACAGTTACAGGGGTAGTTACAGATAGAAATCATGCAAGCTAAAATAAGCATAGTGCATTAAAGACCAAACGGCAATTACAGGGCCCGTAAAGCAGTGTAACCGTCGAGGGACAGTTATACTAAAAGTTCCATACAAGAAACAGAGCCATTAATAGGTTGCGTATAAGAATAGTGTGTCAGAAAGGAGTTACTTACAGGAGTGGCTATTAATAGGCTGCATGCGAGATTATGGCAGTTACAGAAGACTTAGGGTTTCAAGATGAAATATTGTTATAAAATGGCAGTTGCGTGTAGAAGTAAAGTGCGACTCAGAATTGAAAAGAGTGCTACCATAAAGAGTTAAAGTGCCACTGCTGAAAGAGTAAATGTGTCACGAGGGCAGTTGCGTGCAGAAGTAAAGTGCGGCTCAGAATTGAAAAGAGTGTCGTCGTAAAGAGTTAAAGTGTCGTTGCTAAAATATTAAATGTGTCGCGAGGGCAGTTGCATGTAGAAGTAATGTTTGGCTCAGAATTGAAAACTGGGCTACCGAAAGAGAGTTAGAAGAGTGCTAAAAGAGAGTGAAAGTGCTAGGGATTAGCGTGAGGTGGATTTAATCTTGCGAAGAGAGCAAGAGTAGAGAGAGAGGTGTGCAGTATGTGAAGCACGAGGAGAGTGCACTGGAGCCGAGCGAGCACAGTGTGAGTTGTGTGAAGAGTGGGAAATGTTGAGAAAGTAATAGACCAGTCAGGGTCTTGTAAAAGTGAAGGCATCTTTATGTCAATCTTCAAGTTTTAGAACAGAAGTCCAAGTTGGTGCTTGGCATCATGGGTTGGTGCTCCTTCCAGCTTGGTGCTCGGTAAATCGGGGGTTGGTGCTCCTTCCAGTTGGTGCTGGTAAATTGATTGTAAAATTGTTGCTTTGCAAAGGCTGGATTTGGATGGGAGTCCAAACAGTCTATTCTTGAGGAGTAGCCAAAACTGGTGAACCTTGTTACATCATGTGTTGTGGAATGCTCTCTTGTTATATTTGCTTTATGTGGTTTTAAGTTTTCATTGTTTTGGCTTTAAGATTTGAAGTTTTTTAAGTTTTAAAGAGCCACACTGATTCACCCCCCCCTCTCAGTGTCATTGTGAGACTAACAATTATGGGTATAGGTTGTTGATACAACTATTTATCTAATTAATAGGTCACCTACAGATGCATTGGATGGACAGATTTTAGAGGATGTTTGGTGTTGTAAGGTAGTTGATTGCTCTCATTTGTGTACCTTTAGATGTGATGTATTTGCCCATGTGTCTAAATATAAAAGGTCCAAACTTGACCCAAAGTCAAGAAAATGTGTTTTTCTCAGCTATGGATATACAGTGAAGGGGTATAGATTGTAGGATCCTACTGCCCACAAGGTAATTATTAGCGAAAATGTTATTTTTGACAAAAAACCATGCAAATGAAGGAGGTACAACAAACTCCTAAAGTTGTACCAGTTTAAGTAGATATGAACCAAGATGAATATGAAAATTAGCATGCTAAATTTTTTTATCACCATGTTGAATTTTTTATCATCATACAGAACAAGTAGAACAACAAATAGAGCAGCCACAACGGTCACAAGTCCAAGATCCACAATCAACAGATCATTGGGTTAGAAGATCTACGCATCCACAAAAGTGTCCAAAAATATATTCTCATGTTTATCAGTCCTCTTTTGCTTTGTTAACTAATGATGGTGAGCCTAGTTCATTTCAAGAATCTAGAGTCTATGAATGTAAAAAAATGGAGTAAACGAAATTGAGGCACTTCATAAGAATAAATCATGGTAACTTGTGGATCTCACACTTGGAAGAAAGGTTTTTGGAAACAAGTGGGTGTACAAAGTAAAGAAGAACAACGATGGGTTTTTGGAATGCTATAAAGCTCACTTGGTGGCAAAAGGTTATGTGCAAAAGTTAGGTATAGACTTTAATAAAATTTTCTCTCCAATTGTGAATATGACTAATGTTAGAGTTTTACTTGCACTTGTAGTAGCACATGATTTAGAACTGGAGCAACTTGATGTAAATACTACTTTATTGCATGGTGATCTCAAGGAGGATATTTATATGGATTAGCCTGAGGGTTATGAAGAAATAGGAAAAGAGCATTTGGTTTGTAGACTCAAGAAATCTATGTATGGGTTGAAACAGGTGCCAAGGATGTGGTACAAAAAAATTGACACCTTCATAAAGAGCCAAGGTTTCAGTAGAAGTGAAGCTGACCATTGTGCATACTATAAGAGGTTTGATGATGGCAGTTTTATTATTTTGTTGTTGTATGTTGATGATATGTTGGTTGTAGGCCCCAACATGGAGAAAATAATTAATATTAAGGCTCAATTGGCTAGGACATTTTAAATGAAGGATTTAGGAGTAGTAAACCAAATTTTAGGGATGAAGATACATAGGTACAAAAAAGGAAGAAATATTTGGTTAAGTCAAAAGTCATATATAGAAAATATTTTGTAGCGCTTCAATATGAAAAATGCAAAACCAGTTTGTACCCCACTTCTTTCACACTTAAAATTGTCTTTCAAACAATGTCCTAGAACAAAAGTAAAGAATATAAGCATGGCTCATGTACCATATTCATTAGCATTAGGAAACCTCATGTATGCCATGGTGAGCACCAGACCAGATATTTCCCAAGCAGTGGGAGTTGTCAATCGATACATGGAAAATCCTGGTAAGGAGCATTGGAATGTAGTGAAGTGGATACTTAGATATTTAAGAGGCACTTCAGATGTTGCTATTTACTATCAGATAATTTACAAGTTATAGGTTTTGTTGATTCATATTATGATGGAGATAGAGATAGGAGAAATTCCACTACAGGATATACTTTAACTCTTGCTGGTGGAGCTGTGAGTTGGACTTCTAAGTTGTAGTCTATGGTGGCTTTATCAACCACTAAAGGAGAATATATTGTAGCAATTTAGGCCAACAAAGAGGTAATTTGGCTAGAGAAATTATTGGGTGACTTCAAGATAATGCAGGAGAAAATTACATTGCATTGTGATAGCCAAAGTGCTATTCAACTAGTGAAGAACCCAACATTTAATGATCGCATGAAACACATTGATATTAAGTACCATTTTATAAGAAATGTGGTGGAAGAAGGTAGGATCATGTTGCAAAAAATTGATACTAAAGTGAATCTTGTAGATATGCTTACAAAGTCGATCAAGACAGAGAAGTTTGAGTGGTGTAAAACTTCTTTGGGCTTGATGAATATGTAATAAGGGCAACATTGGGCAATTGGCACTAGATGGAAAAACATAGGAGAATAATTCTTGTATATTGACTTCAAGTGGGAGAATGTTAGGAGATGAAGTCA
The DNA here is from genome assembly GCA_028583015.1 of Wollemia nobilis. Classification (NCBI taxonomy): domain Eukaryota; kingdom Viridiplantae; phylum Streptophyta; class Pinopsida; order Araucariales; family Araucariaceae; genus Wollemia; species Wollemia nobilis. The sequence goes on from JAQPPZ010000101.1 coordinate 3,313,987, forward strand.
CTATCCATATTTCTAATATTCTTTAGCAAAAGGTAGTTGTATATGTCTATATTGTAGATGTCTAGACTATAGATGTCTAGTCTATAGATGTTTTTAAATATATGTCTTATTTGTAGATATCTAGACTGCAGATGTCTAATCTACATATATCTAGCTACAATATGTAGACATCTAGTTGTATACTATAGATTTCTAGCTACAGATGTCCAAACGGGTAGTTGCAGATATCTAGTTGCATATGTCCAAACATGTAGCTGTAGATGTCTAGTTGCAGACATCCAGACAGGTAGTTCTGAACATCTAACTCCAATTAGGTAACCACCAAACGCATTGGATACATCACCCTAGTTGCACTCACTCATTGGGCACATCACCCTAGTTGCACTCACTCATCAAGCCACATCACCCCAGTTGCACTCACTCATCAAGCCACATCACCCTAGTTAAGTGAGGCACTCTAAGTGACTCACTCTAACTCCCTCTAAAGCCCTAAACTTGTCTATAAAATAAGCATCACCCCATAAAACAAAGGAGGTCGAGAACACACTGATGAGCACCAAAAATGCTCATTTTTATACATGGATTTCTAATATATTATGCGGCATTATTATTATAGAATGTATGTTTTATGGAAGTTTTATATATATTTAATAGTAAATTATGTATATTATCTAATATTTGTTTTTAAGTGAATTATGTGCAGATTTAGTGGGTTTTACAATATTTTAGTCTATTTACATCAAGGTCCCATTTGTATCTAGCACTATCAATTTGATGAAGGTAAAACATCTATAGTACATTGGTGAAAAGTGCGAAGTCAAGCACTTGATTCCCTTTGAAGCACCCGACTTCCGTTTTGTGCTTAACTAACGGGCACTTGCTTCCCATATAAAATAAGGCACATGCTTCCCATATAAAATAAGGTACCTACTTCCCATTAGATGTTTGCTTCCCATTGACGTAGAATTACAATGCGACATATGTTGATGTAAAATGACAGTGCGACTCCTATGGTCGATAGAATAGAATAGATATTTCAGCGATGGATGCGGATGATATTTTAGCAAAGATGAAGATAAAGGACAATATCAAAGACCATGTGTTTTCTATTTTCCAACAAATACGTAAATATCAATGCAAATAGATAAAGCATAAAATCATATGTATTCTGTTCTGATAAAAAATAGAATATGTTAAATCAATCCAAAATTAATGTTTTTGCTTTATCTCCCTATTTCTACGTATTTGTTGTAACCAAAAAATCAGGAATTTATTTGCTCTCAAATGTAACAGGGCATGGTTGCATATCTTATAAATATGCAAGCCACCCCTGATAAAAATAAGCTTGATCCCGAATTTCAGATTTGCTGTGTAATTTTTTGAAGCTACAATATATTCATTTGAGTGTTTTTATTAATCTCAACTTAGCATCCGATGAATGAATTGATCAGGCAAAAGACTGCTGGAGCCTGGGCCCACTCTAAACAATACTCCTCCCCTTTTACCTTACTTTCTTAGTTAATTTATTTACTATTTTTTTTAGATTATTTAAATTATATATTTTTCCCTATTTTTTGTTATTTTCTAGCAAAGTATCATTTCAATTTTTGTATGCATTCAATCCTATTTTTATATATGTATAATAGATTATTGGTTAGATTCAGAACTTCAACGAAATACCAACACCCCCCAAACCAATAGGTACAGAGGGACTCATTCCTCGCACTACAGGCATATACTATGCGTGTGATGCTCACAAGTCTACGAGCTACCCCGAGTTGATAATTAAATGGAGGCAATTAATTGAACTGTAGAAAACTAACCAATGTTTTGCCCAACACACACACCACCACGCTATCAAAATCATGCTAGGAGCTCACACGCATCTCGAGGATATCCAATATTTGATGCCTCGAAGTGCATTTTTGGAATATTCTACTACTCGGCCTCAACCACAAGATACATGATTACACAATTGCAACCACTCAGTCCACGATTTCCTAACCATCCCATCCACGGTTATCTAGTCAGAACCATGTACCCGACAGTTATGCATAAACTACCAAACTTGTTTTAGTCGTATCTCACTCATCCAGACTCAAATCAAGCTAAAATTTTGAGAGTAGGTTCTTGATATTATCAAGAACATCTCCACCAATTTTTAGGCCATTTGGAATAGCATAGATTAGTAATTTTATAACTTGTTATCAAGGCATTATGGTTTTAGTTTCTATATCTTCTACAAGAATTCATTCAAGGGTTTTCATTCGCATTGATTTTCAATCATTTATACATATGCTACTAACCCTTGTTTGATTTCCATGTGTGAATGAGATAGGTATTTGAGTAGTTGCTAAAGTTGGAGTGGCCCATCATAGGATACGCAAGCCCACTCACCACTTGGTTGTAGTAGAGAAGACCAAAGACACCATCATCATTTGTATTTGGAAAATAGGGGTATTTTCCCCTTTATTTTTTCATTGTAATCTAAGAGTAAGCATAGTGTAATCCTACCCTTGCACATTCAATAAAAAAACATTATAAACGGAGATCAAGACTCCATTCAAAATTAATACAAAGAAATCATTTTCATTGTAATTGTTTGTTTCATTATTTTGTTACTTGATGTTGTCTTATTTTCTTATAAAATGATGATCATGGTGGGACCCCCTAAGGGTTCCATTTGATATACCTTGCTATTTTTTGTTGCTAATATATTTTTTTGTACTCGCAGGTTAATGGAGCCTAGTCGAGTAAATATTGAGGATTAAAATTTGATTGTTTCAAACATCCTCTTGGCTTGGACCTGCACCTGAGAAATTGTGGAGTGCATAGTTACATAACTATACAACCATGCAGTCAGTGGTTATGGAACTGCACCCGAGCAACCACAGACTACATGGTTATAAAATCGAACAATCGTGCAATCAGTGGTTATAGACCTATACTTGAGAAACTGTAGAGCATAAGGTTATAGTTGTAGAATCGTGCAGTCGATGATTGGAGTGTTGTAGAACCACAGATTTAGTGGTTACATAGCTAGGAAGGAGCGGTGAAAGGATCACAAGTGTGTACCTTTAAAACCCTCTTTTCCTTTTCTATTCTTTTTAATTTCAGTTGGTTCAATAAGACTCTGTCCTTGCTTGATATTGCTTGCATTTAAGTCTTAGGCTAGGCATATTTAAACCAAAAAGAAAGACAAAATCAAAAGAATCATTTGCATCTTAGTTTAGTTAGTAGGGCATTTGTTGTTGTATGTTCCTATTTTCTGCATTTAGGCAATAAACGGAATCACATATTAGCTTGCATTTCACAATAACAAACAAAGTCAACACACACGCACGTGAACGTTGGACAAGGTTGGACTTCATCACCAACCCATTATTTACCCTTTTTCTTGGCCAAGGTTGGCTCCAAGAACCATCGTAGATGTGGAAAATAACATGCATTCCTTTTTGGAGGGTGTGTTATTGCCCACGGTGGACTGGGTGAGGACCAGTAGGACCTAGGCTCCCTCATCAGATTTAGGTTTCATCTCCAAGTCCTGGTGGGTTTCACAACTCGAACTTAGGTAAAATTCGTGAGAGCATATAGGTAAAATTCACCAAGTTAGTGTGTGAGAGCATCTAGGTAAAATTCTTAGATTCATTTTAGGGCAAAATATTTTGCATGTCGCTTTTTCTTTTTACCAAAAAACAAAAAAAAATCAAAACTCATTCAAAAAAATCAAAACTCTGTGAAAACTTAGGAGCAAAAACTTGTGTGTTTATTTGCTTTGAGTGTTGTTTGCTTTGTGTTTCCATCACACTTCCACACACCTACATTTGCATTTCACACATCCTCACACCTTAGCATATGGTAACGACCCATGGTCAAGCCAAAAGGTTAGCACTAGTTCAAAGTTAGTTGTCTTCTCCCATGGATCCATCTCAGTCCTGTCAGGCCCCTAACACTTTGGTGGTAGGGAAAATTAGTGTAGCCCCTACTATGTCCTTTACCTGAATGTCATACCCTCTAGTGGCCCCCCTATCTCGAACATAGAGATTATGTAAAGAGACACTCATGCCACCATCCCTAAGACCCCTAGGAGTGAGCCACCTACGCCAACGGACAATCCTGTCATATACATAGACATGGACACTGTTAGGCTATACCTGAATATCATTGGCTTAGAATTTCCATCATTGCCTCCACCCATAACCATACCCACACATCCACTCAATCACATGTATGGTGTTCCATCAGCACAACACACCATCATTCCACCATATCCTCATCAACAACCAACTCTTCACCAATACACTTTAATAATTCTATAACAAAATGTGAACTACCTCACAAGCATTGAGATACAATTGAGTCATCATCAACATCACCCACCTCGACAACCTCATCAACATCATCCACCTCAGCAACATCATCAACCTCATCAACATCACCCACCTCATCAAACCCAACAACCTCATCCACATAACCAATCTCGTTTGAATCATTAACCTCGTACCTGGACCCCTTTATCTGAGCCCATGTTGACCATCTTTCAAAAGTTACAAGATGCAAAAATAATCATTTTACCTAATATAATCCTATAGACACCAAAATACATAAATCTAAGTCGTATAGGGAAGACCATTATTTTCTCTATCATTGACAAGTGGGCTATGACATCAATGATTGTAAAGCCTTTAAAAATATGGTCCAAGATCTTATCGACAAGGGGGTCTTTTCCATTGAAATTCCAATAATCGCATCCAATCAAAACCCTGGTAGTCAACAAAAAATTGTGGGGATACTCAAGGTATCACACCTTCCCCATGCTCACCAAGCGCAAAATATTGTGGGGATACTCAAGGTATTACACCTTCCCCATGCTCACCAAGCACAAAATATTATGGGGATACTCAAGGTATCGCACCCTCTCCATGCTCAATAGGCACAAAATATTGTGGGTATACTCAAAGTATCGCACCTTTCCCATGCTCACCAAGCACAAAACATTGTGATGATACTCAAGGTATCACACCTTCCTCGTGCTCACTAGGAACAAAATATTATGGGGATACTCAAGGTATCGCACCTTCCTCATGCTCACCAAGCACAAAATAATTTGGGGATGATTAAGGTATCACATCTTCCCCCCTAAAAAAAAAAAGCTCCAAAGGAACCAAAACTCCTTTGGTCACATTCAATTCAAAAGGCTCCAAAGGAAACAAAACTCCTTTGGTCACATTCAATTCAAAAGGCTCCAAAGGAAACAAAACTCCTTTGGTCACATTCAATTCAAAAGGCTCCAAAGGAACCAAAACTCCTTTGGTCACTTTCAATTCAAAATGCTCCAAAGGAACCAAAACTCCTTTGGTCATAATCAATCCAAAAGGCTCCAAAGGAACCAAAAACTCCTTTGGTCACATTCAATTCAAAAGGATCCAAAGGAACCAAACCCCTTTGGTCACATTTTAGTTCAAAAACACCTAAAAAATAATAATAATAGAACACAAAAACATTTTCATACACATTGTATTTTTAATACATCGCATTCACAATCCCACTTTCATTGCATTCACACATTCCACTTTCATGGCATTTGCACAGTCATACCATTTGTATTCATTAAAGTCATGAATAATTGTTAGTACTATGTCTTGTTGCCTTCATCAGGGGTACCTTCGGTTTAGCATTAGTCACCAATCCATTAGTCGCAATCATTTACAACTTTCTAAGTGGTCCTTTGGTCATTAACATATTTGCAGAACAAAATCTAGGTGTTTTCGATCACTCAACCACTCCTAGTGTTTTAAACAACCTCAAATTAAAAATAAAACAATCCTTAGATGCAATAAGTTGTCCCTGGTCAATCAATTTTCCTCTTGGACCATGCACATCAAAACACATTAAAACATTATGAAGCTTAGGAATGACAAAGTCATGAGTTACTATTGCCATAAAGTGAAAATTTTCCCCTATTCATCCAATTATGTGCATGGTCCAGAAAGCTAAGAGTTGAAAAAAGGACAAGCTCCACCTTCATAAAAAAAAAATCCCTTACTCTTCCTAAAAGCGAGCAAGTATCCTAAAAGCATTCCAAAAGCAATAAAAATCCCTTGCTCTTCTTCAAAGCAAGCAAATATCCCAAAAGCATTTCAAAAAGCAATTAAAACCCCCTTGCTCTTCCTCAAAACGAGCAAGCATCCAAAAAGTAATAAAAATGGATGTTACTCCAACACAAAAATGAGCAAAATAAAAAATAAAATCCTCAAAATCCAATGCAATAAAAGAAGGGACGGAGCTTGAATATTTGGAACTCTTAGTGTCTTGAAAATTGTTGTGTGATCCTCATTATAGCAATAGGTTGAATGAAACCCACCTAGAAATGGGGTATCCTTATGCATGGCGCCACATCTGTCACATTAGCGATCTTCTTTTGTACAGACCTATGGTAGCTCTTGGATGAGATAGCATATTGGCATAAGTCACAATTGATAAGTTTGATCTAGCTCATGATGAGAAATGAACAATCATTGCACCCATAGTTGATCCTTGAGAAATTTCAAACCACTAGGATAACCTTAGCATCATACAAATTTGTGAGATGAATAGATGAGTTTGTTTGAGATCACTAGGATATTTGAGTATTTATAAAATAACTCTAGATCCTTTATCCATAAGGACAACAAAGTCATAAGCAAGCTTCCATTCCATACCACCATCGCATTGCCACACATATATCATAGTCCATTTCATCCTACAAAATATGGTCAAACCAATAGTACTATATTGGTGCCCCTGATTAAGCAATAAAGACAAAGTCTTCTAAACAATGGTTCATAACCTCTTTGAATAATAATTAATAAGGCAACACCATTCATTCATTGCAATACATCACCACCAATTGCATTTATTTGTAATACATTCATTTCATCACATTAAAAGCAAAAAGAAAAAAAAAATGCTCCAAAGGAACCAAACTTCTTTGGTCACTCTCAATCCAAAATGCTCCAAAGGAACAAAACTTCTTTGGTCATTTTCAATTCAAAAGGCTCCAAAGGAACCAAAACTTTGTTGGTCACATTCAATCCAAAAGGTTCCAAATGAACTTAACGCCTTTGGTTAAAACTTTATTCCAAATATTCTAAAGGAGATACACCCCTTTGGTCAAATCATTTCAAAGGCTCCAAAGGAACCAAACCCCTTTGGTCAAAACATCCTCAAGAGAACCTCGTATCTAGTGATATACTCTAGTCACCTAGCGGTTGCAATGACTGGTTATCCATGCAATCCGATAGGATGAGTATATTACAATAAGGACACTTGTTGGATTATCACTCATGCAATGAGGTCAATTAACTCAAGGGTCTCATCTGTTTTCATACTTCACCCATTTGTCACTTGGGGGAGTAAGTTAAAAAAATCAAAAATAAAAAATCAAATTTTCCAATCACATTCAATTCAAAAAGCTCCAAAGGAACCTAACCCCTTTGGTCAAGTTTCATTTCAAAATGCTCTAAAGGAAACACACCCCTTTGGTCAAGTTAATTCAAAAGGCCCCAAAGGAACCTAACCCCTTTGGTCAGTTCAATTCAAAAGGCTCCAAAGGCACCTACACCTTTGGTCAAATTAAGCAAAATGCTCCAAAGGAACCTAACCCCTTTGGTCAGTTCAATTCAAAAGGCTTCAAAGGCACCTACACCCTTGGTCAAATTAAGCAAAAGGTTCCAAAGAAACCTAACCCCTTTGGTTAGTTCAATTCAAAAGGATCTAAAAGCACCTACACCTTTGATAAAATCAATAAAAAGGCTCCAAAGGAACCTGACCCCTTTGTTTAGTTCAATTCAAAAGGCTTCAAAAGTACCTACACCTTTAGTCAAATTAAGAAAAAGGCTCCAAAGGAACCTAACCCCTTTGGTTAGTTCAATTCAAAAGGCTCCAAAAGCACCTACACCTTTGGTCAAATTAAGCAAAAGGCTCCAAAGGAACCTAACTCCTTTGATCACAATCAATTCAAAAGGCTCCAAAGGAATCTAATCCCTTTGGTCAAATTTTAGCAATCATAAACACTCACATCATCAACACTAACTGAAGAACACAAGCTTATACTGAGGGGGGGTGAACAGTATAAGACCACTTTTTACTTTTTCTTCCAATTCAATATTATGTTGTGTAAAGATATCAGTATCAATAGTAGTAATCAAAGCAATGCACAGAAACCATACACAATAGAGACACCATAATTTACGTGGTTCACCCAATGTGGGCTACTCCACGGAGAAAATATTTTACTAAAACTTTCTCAATCAATCTCTTTTGGAATCACTCCCAATTACAAATTTTATGGATCTTTGTCCAAAGGAGATGCTGATCCCCTAATCTCAAGTTCATGGATCTCTTCCACAGGAGAACTCTTTCCCCTTCTGCTCTGGCTATATGATCTTCTAGAAGACTTTGTCTCTCTGCCGCACTGACTCGTGGACCTCTCTCCACTTGAAGACTCCTCACTCAAATCTATCTTCAACTATGTTAGCTACTGGATATCTATCCACTGAGACTCTATCCTCTGTACTCTATCACCTCCAAAGCTCTATCAATAGGCTCACTAAGAACCTGTTCAATAGGCTCACACAAAACCTGCTTAACAAGTTCACACAGAACTTGTCCAAAACTGCTCTAGCAAGCTCACTCATAACTTGTCCAAATCTACTCTAGCAAGCTCACCAAGAACTTGCTCAAATCTACTCCAACAAGCTCATTAAGAACTTGTCCAAATATGCTCTAGTAAGCTCACCAAGAACTTGCTCAAATCTGCTCCAACAAGCTCACTAAGAACTTGTCCAAAACTGTCCTAAATCTGCCCACAAAACTGTCCCAAATGCCTTCTCAAAGTCTCAACCAATCATGCTCAAGTAGCACTCAAATCTCATCCACAAATCTATCAAGGCAAAGCTCAATGATGAACTCAACAATGAATGACAATGTACTCTTCAATGAATGACAACAATGATCCACAATGCTCTCAACTCAACTCAACTCATAGAAGCATAAAGAGAATTATTAGAGACTCAATATGTTCTAATATCAATATCAACTCAACTCAACTCAAATCAACTCATAGAAGCATAAAGAGAATTGTTAGAGATTCAATATGTTCTAATCTCAATATCAACTCAACTCAACTCAACTCAACTCAAATCAACTCATAGAAGCATAAAGAAAATTGTTAGAAACTCAATATGTTCTAATCTCAATCTTGACTCAAATCAACCTCAACTCAATTCAAATCAACATCAACTCAACTCAAGTCTTATAGAACCATAAAGAGAATTGTTAGATACTCAATATGTTCTAACCTTAATCTCAACTCAACCAATCATCACAAGGGACAACTCTTTCTCACACAACCCTAGTCCAAGTATGTATCAACCAACTCAAATGTTTCCAACAATGCTCAACCATAAATCTCACATAACAATGATACTCATGTTCTTTTCTAACTCAAGTTATTTCACAACCAATGGGCTTCAACCACTATGCTTATAACACAAGGTTTAAACACAACTCTCAATTCAAAAAACCTTGAAGCATTCAACCAACCACTTTCAAAAAGGAAACCACAAACAATCATTTTCCCTCCAATGATATTTCAGAAATCAACCACCATAAACAATCAATAGGAGAATGTGCCCATACCTTTTATGAAGATAAAAAAACCTCTTGTAAATCTGCCACAATCATAAAATTCTTTTGCCAATCTTCACAAGGGTTAGTAGATCACAAAATAATCAACATTACTCCACTTTTCAATCATCATCACCAAGGCCTTTAATTGCACAACTTCCTTATCTCTCCTAAACCACTTGTACCATAAAATAAAATAAATCAAAACATTGCATAACCTTTTCACTCCCAAAACCAATTATACCATAAAATGAAATAAATCACAATATTGCTTACCTTGTCACCTCATGAAAGAATTACTCCTCTTGAAAAAGAACAAGGCAAACTTCACTTTTGGAACCCATTTGCAAAATCAAAAATATCTCTTTACACACACGTTATTTCTCATTCTAAATATGTTATTCAAATATCCCTCGAAATAAGCTTTCCGAAAATATATAATATGCCCACTTTTCGAAATAAATTGAAACCTTTACATATATATATATATATATATATATATATACCTCCATTAATTTAAACTTAAAATTTAAACTTTAATATCTTCATCACCGAAGGTCCTTTTTCGATGAAACAAAATTCCACTTTGGCTTTTAAGAAAAGCCTTTTCCACATAAGCCCACCATGGTTTTAAATAAAACCTTTTATTTTGCTTGCCTTGGTTTTCATAAAAACCCTGTAAATAACCATGCTTTCCAAAATATCATAAATGCTTATTTATGAAATATTTTGGCCACCAAAACCAAATGTGATCCATGTGACATCAATGACAACATAAAATACCTCAAATTACCTCAAATGTCCAACACTAACTACAGGATTTAAGGTCTTACACCTTCCCCATCAATCACATCACACAATCAATCAAGCAACTTAAGGGATTCAAGATCTCACACCTACCCCAACAATCACATTAAACATTCACATTTCAAATCATCAGCTACATTCAAAAGGTTGCACCCTTTGCCTCATGTTCACAAGCACAACACATATAATTCCATTTAGTTTCTTGAATTAATCAATTTGATTCACTAGCTTAGATTCTCAAGCAAACCTTGTATTTAGTGATCTACTCTAGACACCTAGTGATTGCATCAACTTCTTATCCATGCAATCCGGTAGGATGAGTAGATTACCATAAGGACATTCATCATCACATCAGTTCAAAAGTATCCAAATAAATCAACCCCTTTGGTCACATTCAATTCAAAAAGGCTTCAAAGAAATCAAACTCCTTTGGTCACATTCAATTCAAAAGGCTTCAAAGGCACCAAACCCCTTTGGTCAAAAGGTCCTCGAGTGAACCTCATATCTAGTGATATACTCTAGTCCCCTAGCGGTTGCAACGACTGGTTATCCATGCAATTTGGTAGGATGAGTAGATTACCATAAGGACACTCGCCATTACATCAATTCAAAAGGCTCCAAAGGAACCAAGCTCCTTTGGTCAAAATTCAGTTCAAAATGCTCCAAAGGAACCAAACTCCTTTGGTCACATTCAATTCAAAAGGCTCCAAAGGAACCTAAACCCTTTGGTCAAATTTCAATTCAAAAAGCTCCAAAGGAACCTAACCCCTTTGGTCAAATTTCATTTCAAAAGGCTCCAAAGGCACCTACACCTTTGGTCAAATTAATCCAAAAAACTCCAAAGGTACCCCAATTCCTTTGGTCAAATTCAATATCAACAAGGCTTTTGAAAGAATCAAAGTGTTATAATCTCAACTCCCTAAGAAAACCATGTGGTTGGACTGCTCCATGGGATAGAGATGTGCATTTCCTTCTTCCACTCAGCCTTAAGTGATCCTTGTATCTAGTGATTTACTCTAATCCCCTAGCGGTTGTAACGATTGGCTATCCATACAATCTAGTAGGAGGAGATTACCATAAGGACAATCATGATTAACACATTTCAAAAAGCTCAAAGGCACCTACCCCTTTGATCAAATCAATCCAAAATGCTCCAAGGGTACCCAAATTTCTTTGGTTAAAAAAAAATCAATCAACAAACATAAAAACCACAAAAACAATATAAAACCCAAAAAAAATAAAAACCATCAAATCAAAAATCTCAAGTGAACCTTGTATCTAGTGATCTACTCTAGTCACTTAGTGGTTGCAGTGATTTTCTATTCATGCAATCCAGTAAGATGAGTACATTACCATAAGTTTACTCACAAAAAAAACAACAAAAACAAAAAGCTCCAAAGGTACCTCATTCCTTTAGTCAAAAACAAATTCAATAGGCACCTGAAAGAATAGAAATGCTCTCATCTCAACTCCCTAAGAAGGCCATGCAGTTGGACTGCTCCAAGGGATGCAAGAGTACATTTCCTTCTTACACTTAGTCTCAAGCAATCCTCGTATATAGTAACTTATCCTATACACCTAGCGGTTGTAGTTACTAATTATCCATGCAATCCAGTCATATGGGTAGGTTACCATAAGGCCCTTGAACAATGATTCACCTCAAGAAAATAATCGAATTGTTATCATCTCAATTCCCTAAGAAAGCCATACGGCTAGACTACTCCAAGGGATAGAGGTGTACAATTACCAATAATGGTCAAAATCATAGTTGTAAAAAAAATAAAACATCCATTTTATTATAACCATTGTCATCTATTTCATCACTTGCATCATTTCATCTCTTCTTTGTCGACTCATCGTTTGAAAGGAAAGACAAAATCAACAAATTCTAGTCTCAAATCAAGTTAATACTCAAAACACTCAATCATGCAAATTACGTTCATTCAATAATCATTACCAAAGACTATCATACACCCTTTTTGTTGGGGTAGATCACAAGAAAAAATCTCAATCAAGAAAACACTTGGTATACCTAAAGCCTAAAGCGTAGACTCAAGCCTGTCTACCCACGGATGGAAGGTTTGCCAAAATTAAGTTCATCAATTTATCAAAAGTAATGATTCAACAATGAGAATATTTTTCATGATTGGGACAACCCACATTGAATTTTATTTGTGACCATCTTACACAACTCCCCTTAAAATGCAAATGGCTTCAAAAACCCCATCAAATTAACACAAATGCATTCAAATAATCGTCTCACATCATCATCATCATCATCTCAAGTGAACCTTGTACCTAGTGATCTACTCTAGACACCTGGTGGTTGCAATGATTGGTTATCCATGCAATCTAGTAGGATGGGTAAATTACCATAAGGACACTTATTCAAAATCATTTAATATCATCATGTTTGAAATTAAATCAGTTTGGTCCCTCAATTTTTGAGTGACTTGCATTCAAGCAAATTTGCCCAAGGTTGTCATTGACGCCTGCTCCTTGGGGTTACAAAACAAGAAATATTTATACTTCATCATTTTGTATTAAGGAATTTTCTAGTCACTAGGACAAGCCCCTAGCATGATTGGTTCCTTTAATTCATCGTCTTGCATGTCAATAAAACCAAAAGCTAAATTTGTGACAGCATAGGTCCATCCCAAACTTGGGGCATCCAACTTGATCTTGATTTCAAATATTTGCATCCATCACATCCATCCCTTTTTCATCATCCACATTTGGTGTATTGGCTCATGGTTTTATTCTTTACCCATTCACCAATCGAGGGGGTAAGTAAACAAATCAAAATTTTCAAGTCATTCATTCTTGAGCATCGAGAATATTTGAGTCCATCCATCCAATAAAGATAGGTGTCATTAGTTTTTATACCGCAACATGTTTTACGCAATGTAGTGCAAAAAAGGGCATATGTAGACACCAAAAATTAGGCACTCACAAAACATCATTTGCATACCACCACACAAATTTGCATAATAAAATATGTATGCCTAAGTCCAAACTTAGACATATAAAATCCTGCACATAATTACATTTTCTAGATTTTATTAAATCTAGAAAATCCACCTAGGATACCTTGTTCCCCCATGGTACATGTGTCCTAACCACCACTACCCATCACCATGCCACATCTCACAAAATTTATCCCTTCACATGGGACATCCTCCACACATCACTCTAGTTGCACTCACTCATTAGCCACTTCACCACAATTGCACTCACTCATTAGCCACTTCACCATAGTTGCACTCACTCATTAGCCACTTCACCGCAGTTGCACTCACTCATCCTCCACATTGCATTCCACTTGCACTCACTCATTGGGTACATCACCCCAGTTGCACTCACTCATTGGTCACATCACCCCAGTTGCACTCACTCATCAAGCCACATCACCCTAGTTGCACTCACTCATCAAGCTAAATCACCCCAGTTGCACTCACTCATCAAGCTACATCACCCCAGTTGTAGTCATTCATCAAGCCACATCACCCTAGTTAAGTGAGGCACTCTAAGTGACTCACTCTAACTCCCTCCAAAGCCCTGAAATTGTCTATAAAATAAGTTTCATCCCATGAAACAAAGGAGGTCGAGAACACACACACCACCACGCTACCAAAATCATGCCAAAATCTCACACGCACCTCGAGGAGATCCGATATTTGATGCCTCAAAGTACATTTTTATAATATTCTATCACTCTACCTCAACCACAAAATTCATGGTTACATAGTCACAATCACTCAGTCCACATTTTCCTAATCGTCCCATCCATGATTATCTAGTCAGAGTCGCGCGCTCCACACTTATGTAAAAACTATCAAACTTGTTTTGGCCATATCTCACTCATTAAAACTTAGATAAAGCTAAAAATTTTAGGGTAGGTTCCTGACATTCCCAAGAACATCTCCACCAATTTTTAGGCCATTTGGAGTAGTAGAGATTAGTAAGTTTATAACATTTTAGCAAGGAATTCTGGTTTTAGTTTCTATGTCTTGTGCAAGCATTCATTCAAGGTTTTCATTTGCATTGGTTTTCAATCATTTATATAGGTGCTACTAACCCTTATTTGATTTCCATGTATGTAGGATATAGGTATTTGAGCAGCTACTAAAGCTAGAGTGGCCCATCACAGGATACGCAAGCCCACTCACCACTTGGTTGTAGCAGAGAAGACCAAAGACACCATCATCATTTGTATTTGGCAAATAGGGGTATTTTCCCTTTTATTTTCCCATTGTAATCTGAGAGAAAGCATATTGTAATCACCCTTGCACATTCGGGGAAAAATAATTGTAAACAAATATCAATACTCCATTCAAAATCAATACAAAGAAATCATTTTCATTGTAATTTCTTGTTTTGTTATTTCATTATTTGGTGGTCTTATTTGCTTACAGATCTTCTCTATACCCTCTTCCTTTGGGTTTGTTTGGATCTTTAGGTCTTATTTTGGGTAAAGAGATAAATTGTGTGTCCATAAGTTTTTGAAATATGGTTGATAAGGGTTTTGAAAGAGGCATGAAGTTACGTGGGGGTCGTTGAGAGCGTCCAAATTGATAAGTGGGTTGGTTGGGATTTTGAAGTTGAGCGAGAGGTGGCATAATATTGTATGTTGGTTGTTGTGATGGATATGAAGGTTGTTGTGGTGGATATTGAGGTTGTGGGAGTTGAGTCGTTGGACTACTCAATACTACCTGATTGACTTGGATGGACTTGGATTGATTATTGTTGTTGTTGCCCTTAGCATTTTTGTTTGGTTGTTATTTATTTTGGATTTTGTACTCTCCCTCTTGAATTTTTGTCTTCGATGATTTTGTCTTGGGTCAAGACTTCCTCGAGAGTTTGATATTATTGAAGTTGTAGCAGAAGGAATATCAATTTGGAACAACTTCGAATGAACATTTTAGTCAACTCAGTGATGGGGATAGAAAATAGTAATTCAGTTAAAACTGCTCTCCACCAATTGTCATAATCAAGGATATATTCATCATCAAATTGGTGAATATTGGTGAGATTTGACAATGTGGTTTTATTTTTGACATTTAGAGAAAAGCGCTCTAGGAAGAGATTGGCCAATAGTTCAATATTGTACAAGTTGTGTTTGGGCAAGTGGTTATGCCAATCCAAGGCTCCTCCTGTAAGAGATAATGAAAAAGTGTAGAGCATGAGAGGGTCTATCTCATTGATGAGATAACAGACATTGATGAAACTATTCACATGATCTTGAGGATCTTCTTTTCCCTTGAATTTTTGAATTTGGGTATTTCAAACAAGGGAGGGTATGGTAGTACTGGTACAAAAGGATGTATAGGGTGATCTTGGACCTAACTTAGTGTTGGATTTTGGTACCGAGTGCCTATAACTTGTGATTCTAAATTGTTGATCTTGTTAGCCAACATTAGAAATGTGTTTGGAGTATCCTAGGGGATTGAATAGGATGCAACATGATGAGTCAATGGGATGTCTCAAAAGGGGGATATGATTGATGTGAATGAAGTTGATGGTAATGATGTTGGTTGGGGTTAGAGGATGGGGCTTGGGGAACCTAGGAACTCAAGGGTGGATATTGATGTGGTTGGTGACATTGGTTGTAGGTATGTGGGTGATTCTATGGTGATTGATGAGTTAGATGTTGATGATGTGCAAGGGGTGGTTGGGGTTGAGTATATGATGGTTGATATGAATGGGGGGTTGTATGGAGATCAACTAATATGGGTGTTGGGTTGGATGTGATTGGTATGGTTGCAAGGTAGATTGATGTTGGTTTGGAGGTGGTTGTTGTTGATGTTGATGAGAGTGGTGTTGGTATTGATAAGGGGTGTATTGGTATTGGTGTGGTGGTGGTTGATGTTGGTGTGGATTTTGTGACTGTCACTGGCTACTAGTGAGAATCATGAGAGTGGGAATATATCACGAGTACCATGGGTGGATGGGAGGTCCATGATGGATATTGGAGAAATAAGTTGCCCTCGATAGATGAATGAGACAAAGGATTTAGGATCTAAGGTGGTTGTTAAATAATATGAGAAGTGTGTGAAGAGTTGATATAACATGGACAAGTGCTAGGGGGTGGTTGTTGTAAAGATGCATGATGAGAAGAAATAAGAGGGTCATAAGATTGATAAGGACAAGTAGAACATAAGGTAGAAGGATGTGCCACATGTGCACCATGAATGGTAATGGACGAAGGGTAAGTTGTGGAAGGGGTGACATTTAGAGTGGTGAATTATTAAGGTGGATTAGAAAATTGAAAATAAGAAGAGGGAGTGGATGCATGCTGATGAGAAGTGACATAGACTTGGGCTTGATGATGTTGGTGAGAATTGTGCATGATATAGGAGGGTGATGTGGAAATGTGCTGACATTGTGATGAATGAATGTGATTGGAAGAAGATGGATGGTTTGGATCAATGGCCATTGACATTAAAGTTATCATTTGCTTAGGGGGTGTGAGATTAGTTCCTTTAAGTGGGAATAATTTTTATGGCATTCCAAAATTTGTCACACTCAATATGGGATGAAAACTGATAGAATATGCAGGAGGTGATGGAGGATGATAGGGCTTATAAGCTTACACCTGGGAGAGTGGGGTTTCAGTGCAGGCAAGAATGTGTAGTGGGCATAAGGATGGAGGGAATGAGCTAGGTGGTGGGATATGTGATGAAGAGGGATCCTGGTTGGCAGGAGGTGATTGGGGATGATAGATCAGATTTTTTAGAGAATGTGGGAAACTTCAAGATCGATGGATGTGACATTAGAATTAGCTATAGAGATGGGAGTCTCAGGTTAAGGTGATTTAGGAAGGACAACATGGGTGGCATGGTGCATAATTCAAGAATCATATCTAGTGTTATGTGTCTCATATGGGTGAGAGATGTGATGGTGAACTTCAGTGGATAGGCTACCTTGATAGATTTGTGATGTGTTCCCCTAATGAGTCATGGGGGTAGTTGAAGGATGGGAGGATTCACCTAAATTTTCCATGGAGACTTAGGCTTGGTATTGAGTCTTAGCTTGACTATAGGTCATTACCATAGGCTATCAAGAATGGAATGGGATGCAAATCAGAGGTTCGTGGTAATGGTGCTCATGGTGGTTTTTTTAAGAAAAATGCATTATCTATACAAACAATTAAACAAGCAATCAATTAAATAAACAATTGTTGTTTTATTTTGATGTTTTGATTTTTTGTAATATTTTGCAATGCTCTTTTTGTTGTTTTTTTTCATTTTGATTTGATTTTGGTTTTTGTGTGTTTGATGTTCCCTAAAACTAGGAACTATAAAGGGGTGATGGAATGAGATCTATAAGGGTGTGTTTATGCCTACTCCCCTAACAAGGAATGAGATACAAACATTTAATGTGTATTCCTAGGATGGTGGGTTAGCTTCGAGTATCTTAAGGGGGAAAATATAACCTCTCAAAATAGGTCATGTTGTTTGAATCCTATTACTTCACCAGTCAGGCTTTTGCTTCACCCTCAGTCAGGCTCAGACAAAAATGATAGTTGTGAGTCCAATAATTATCAAGCCCCGTGAACAAAATGGTGTCTAACCTCAAGACTACCCCAATCTGGTCCCAAGGATAACCAGCGTCCTGGTGATGAAATCCAAGAAACTATGCATACTAGCTATGGTGTCTAAAGGATCAACCGATGGTTGGTGGTGAAATCCAACATTACCGATTGGTTTTCCTCATAAAATATTTGTGAAATGTATCATGAAAAGTGTGTGCTTGATTTTATTTGCTTTTTTTTATGCTAGAAATACCTATTTACCATGCATATTTAAAGCTAACCCTAAGGATGCAATGAAAACAATAACCTTTATATCAATGAGCTATGAAAAGAAAACTTGATCTAATGAGCCATGAAAGCAATAAAAACTAATTTAATGAGCCTTGAAAACAAATGACAACTAAGCTAATGAGTCTTGAAATCAAATAATAGCTAAGCTAATGAGACTCGGGTCTTTGAAAGCAAATAACAACTAAGCTAATAAGCCTTGAGTCTTTGAAATATAATAACAACTAGACTAATGAGCCTTGAGTCTTTGAAAGTAAATAACAACTAAAATAATGAGCCTTGAGTCTTTGAAAGCAAATAACAACTAAACTAATGAGCCTTGAGTCTTTGATTTAATCTAATGAGTCATGAAACAACAATGATTGAGACAATAAGTCTTGAGTCTTTGTGTAAATTAAGAGATGACTGGAATAATTGATTTAAGAATTCGCTTTAGAGGAGGGACATTTTTTCGTAGGACTGCCCAAACTATCGAACTTGTTTCGGCCATATCTCACTCATCCGGACTCGGATTGAGCTGAAATTTTGAGGGTAGATGCCTGAAAAACCCTAGAACGTCTCCACCAATTTTCATATCATTTGGAGCAACACAGATCCTAGCGCATCCCTATGTGTGAACGAGATTTTTGGCAAGCGGCTATGCGAGGGTTTCATCCGGGTTGAGTGCAAGCAGCTCCAGAGGTTGGTTTTTAGGGCCTTCGGGCCCTAGCGGCCAATATTTTTGTGGTTTATGCTCAATATTTTAGCAAGAAATGTTGCAGGGGATCCAAGATGGGTTAGAAATTTATCTTTCAACAGATCATACTGTGAACTTGAGTGACAACGACTTCCAATTTGCTGCACAAAAGAAAAGTGAAAACCATACCTTTCCACGACGTCTAGGGCAAGGATTAAAGAGATCACGAAACAAGTTTCAAGCAGTTGATCAAAAAATGGCTCATATCTCAAGTGAATCTGGTGCTAAGGTGCACCCACAAAATAATTCTACTCGTGAAAACCCTTGTCAAGGGTAAGAATTTTGAAAACTCAGCCCCAAAAATGAATTTTAGGGATGCCCTCCATGGTGGACAGCCTCAGCCCAATGCTAATATCAATCTTAGGGCTTCCCATAAACCTCTAAGAATGCCTAAGATTGATCCCAAGAAAATGGAGTCAGGATGTCTTAAAGCAATTGATGGAACTCCTATTGTTAAGCTTGATATGGGTAACATTCAGACTGGCATTGAAGATTTGGAAAAAAGAGGACTAATTTGTCGGTTCGTGGGTTTTCGTCCGAGCCTATCTGCTTTCAAAGTCTGGGCTGCAAAAAGCTGGAAAACTAAAGGTGAGTTACAAATCTCTATTTATCCAAATGGTTATTTTCTTGTTTTATTTGCTAATAATGAAGATAGAGAGAAAACTTTTCAAGGGGGTCCTTGGTTTTTTGGAAGGGCAGGGCTTTTCATGAAGCCCCGGCATACTAAATTTAAAGCCGAAGAAGAGATGCCTTCTATAGCTCCCATGTGGGTTAGACTCTTTGGCCTCCCTATTGAATTTTGGAATCCTACTATTTTTTCTTCAATTGGAAACTCTTTAGGAACTTTTATGATGACCGCTGATTGTACTCAAAATTTTGAACATATTATTTATGCTCGGATTTGTGTTTTAATGGATTTTGACAAACCCCTACCTAAAAAGATCACATTACAATTTGGGGAAGACACTTGGGAGCAAGTAGTGGACTATGAGAACATTCCTTTTCATTGTAGAATTTGCCATGAATATGGTCATTTGGCCAGTGCTTGCCCAAATAAAATTCCTGATCAAAAGAAAGAAGATATAAACTCAACAAGGTTTCCAAATGCCTAAGAAGAAGAACACTAAAAAAAACAAAATATGAAGGATCAATCAAAGTCATCTGCTAATATGTTTGAAATCCTTTCCACAAATGATGTCCCAAGTGAGGAAGAGGAAATAATGGAAACAAAAATCTTAGAAACACAATTTAAATATGAAGGGAAGAACTCAGAGACAAACCAACAAATCAAAGGTTTTCAACAGAAAAAAAAGGGAGAAAATTTACACAAGAAAAACAATCTTTTAAATGTCAAAACTTCAAATAATACAGGTCCCAATATAGACT
Organism: Wollemia nobilis; assembly: GCA_028583015.1. Taxonomy (NCBI): domain Eukaryota; kingdom Viridiplantae; phylum Streptophyta; class Pinopsida; order Araucariales; family Araucariaceae; genus Wollemia; species Wollemia nobilis. The sequence goes on from JAQPPZ010000101.1 coordinate 3,334,407, forward strand.
CCGTTGAACCCTCTAGTAAAATTTTGGTTGTGTACGAGCATTCTTCAAGGTTAGAAGCCATCTCAGATTCAATTGGAATAAGTCAAGAAACAGGGGAAAAAAATTGAAGATGGATTCTAATCAAAAAGCGGGTCGCAAGACCAATCAATATCATATGGTAAAAGAAGGTGAAAAGCTTGTAGAGGAAGGTAATATTAATGCCCTTCCCAACTTTTTAGCCCCGGTATTAATGAAGATCATCACTTGGAATATTAGAGGACTCAAAGGGAGTCTTTCAAAACAAAATGAAATTAGAAGAATGATTCAGATAAATCATCCACATCTTGTTTTCCTTCAAGAAACAAAGATGTCAATGGAGGATATGGACTCAATTGCCAAGTAAAATTTGGCCAGCTGGAAAAGTGGTTTCCCTCAGTTCCCAGGGGACTTCTGGTGGCATTGCTTGTCTTTGGGACCCAAAAGAGGTAGTTATTCACCATATGGTTGGCAGTTGGGGTCTGTTGGCTATAGCTATTCAAAGTAGACATTCCAACCAAATTATGCTCTGCATTACTATTTATGCTCCGACTGCTTTGGAGGAAAAAAGAAGACAGTGGAAGGATATAACTCATATTATCTCTCATTTTCCTGAAGCTTGGATCTTGATCGGAGGAGATTTCAATACCATCCTCTCTCTGGATGAGAAAAGGGGGGGAAATAGAAATTTGGACAAAAGCACTGACCTCATGAGCGAATATATTGCAAACCTCCATCTTGTGGACATCCAACCGGATAATGGCCTTATGACTTGGTCTAACAGAAGGCAAGGCTTAGCTTGTATAATGGAGAGATTGGATAGGTTTTTGCTCTCTAAAAATTTCTTAATCCATGGTCACATTCCTAAAGTGAAGACTCTTAATAATGTTGGTTCGGATCATTGGCCAGTCATGGTGGAAATGTGGAAAACCAATGTGAGTTTCTCTCCTTTTCATTTTCAATTAATGTGGCTTAGAGACATTTCCTTTAGACCTCGTGTGCAACAATGGTGGAAGGAAGGTAAACCTAGGCATGGGACTAAGATGTTCTATTTTGCCAAAATATTGCAATACATTAAATCCAAAATCAAGACTTGGAACTGGAAAGAGTTTGGGGATGTTCATAAAAAAAACATGAAGTTATTGCTCATCTTGAAAATTTGAATAAGAAAATCCGTTTAGATGGCCTCACAGAGAAGAGAAGTGCAGATGAAATTAAACTCACAACTCGGTTAGAGGAATGGGAAAAAAGAGAAGAAATCTTATGGAAGCAAAAATCTAGAATTCAATGGCTCAAAGAAGGAGATCGAAACACAAATTTCTTCCACAAATCTCTTCTAGCTCGAAGATCTCACAACTTTATTTCTTCCCTAAAATCAGATTCTGGAGATGTTGTTTATACTTGGGATGGCATGAACTCTATTGTTGTTGATTACTTTTCCAATATTTTTGCTGCTACTCCTCTTGACTCAACTTCTCAACAAAATGTTCTTCAAGCAATCCCTTCTCTTATCACCTTCGAGGAGAACTCTATTTTGACTGCTCCTGTTACTATCAATGAGCTTCAACAGGTAGTTTTTAAAATGCAAAAAGGGAAAACCCCAGTGTCCCGATGGTTTTCCCATTGAGTTCTACCAAGAGTTCTGGGATATCCTTCATGTTGATTTATTAGAGGTGGTGGAAGAAGCCAAGAAAGCCAAAGAAATTTTGAAGGTTATCAATAAAACTTATATTACTCTTGTTCCAAAAGCTCAAGAGGTTGATCATATCTCAGCTTTTAGACCTATTGCTTTATGTAATGTTCTTCTCAAAATCATTACTAAAATCATGGCGGAAAGGTTGAAGCCTCTTTTGCATAAGATTATTTCCCCAGAGCAAGGGGGTTATGTGGAAGGGCGTCAAATAGTAGATGAGATAGTTCTTGCTCAGAAGCCATCCATTCCATGGATATGCAAAAATCTCCTTCCATGTTCATTCGGTTAGACTTATCCAAAGCTTATGACAGAGTGGATTGGCACTTCCTTATCAAAGTTTTGAGGCAATTTGGTTTCTCTAAGGATTGGATGGATTGGATTATGGGATGTATCTCTTCAGTTTCCTACTTAGTTCTTATCAATGGCAGGCCTTCTCAATCATTCCTAGCTTCCAGAGGTATTAGGCAAGGTGACCCGCTATCCCCTTATTTATTCATCATTCTTGTTGAATGCTTGGGTAGGACTATAACAAAAAAGAGGGAAAACAAAACCCTTGAGGGAGTTACCATTGCTCATGGAGCTAGACCTATCTCTCATCTTCAATTTGTGGATGACTCTACTCTTTTAGGTAAAGCTACAGTTAAGGAAGCTTCTAATATTAAGCAAATCATTAGCTATTTTTCTAAGGCTATCGGGCAGTTGATCAATGAAGACAAATCTAAAGTTATTTTCTTTCACCGCTCTGCTAGACAGGAATCCATGGTCTTGGATAAATTAAGATATAAGAAGACCTCCCTTCCAATCACTTATTTAGGTATTCCCATAAATATTCAAAGGCAGAAAAATAAATATTGGAATTGGTTGTTGGACAAAGTCAAGAAGAAAATTGGAAAGTGGACCAACAGGTGGCTTTCTTCTGGGGGTAGAATCACCTTGGTAAAATCAGTCCTTCAAGCTATTCCTATTTATGTATCTTCCATGTTGAATATTCCAAAGGTTGTTCTTCGAGAACTGGATCAAATCAGTCATCGTTTCCTTTGGAGTGGTACTAAGGAGAAAAGAAAATGGGCCTTGGTGAAATGGGACACTTTATGTCTTCCTAAGAATAAAGGGGGGTTAGGATTCTGGTCTTCTATTAATAACAACAAAGCTTTAGCTGCTAAATTATATTGGAGGATGTTGCATAACCCCAATGCTCTTTGGGCCAATAATCTCCATGCTAAATATGTTGAGAACAAAAGTCCTGAAGACCTTGTTCGCTATCAACTTCCTACCAAAGGTTCTCCCATTTTAGCAGTTCTTAAGACTGGTGAGGATTTGATAAAGAAAAATTTATTTTGGATCATTCATAATGGTCAACAAGCAAATTTTTGGACAGATTCTTGGGATGGTCACAAGCCTTTGATAACTCAGTTTTCCGATTGGAGGCCTTGGATGGAGGAGCTTCACCGAGCTAACTGGATAAAGGTGGCTAATTACTATCGGTACCATACTCGGTAATTCAAAGGTTGGTAGATATTGGATCCCTATTGAGGACTGGCCTATTCAAATCCCAGAAAGGCAAAGACAAGATATCCAAGGCATCCTTCATATGAGATCTCTCTCTTGGTCCCATGAAAAAGATTGTTTTGGATGGAACAACACTACTAAGGGTGAGTATTCAGTTGCTCAAGGTTATTTGACCTTATGCCATAATAATCCCAACCATTCTTCTGACATATTTTCTCAATTGTGGGCTCAAAAGCTCTAGCCTAAGGTGAGGTTCTTTAATTGGCTTTTATTGCATCGTAGGGTGCTTACTGGTGAGCAACTTATGAAGCGTGGTTTTCATGGCCCTTTTAGATGTGAGATGTGTGAAGAGAATGTAGAAACTCTCAACCATATTTTTATTGAGTGTACTTTAGCCTCTGAGCTATGGAGGAGAATGGCCACTTTACTTGGCTTACAGTGGTCCAATTTTTTTACTTTTGAACAACTTTGGAGGGATTGGCCTAATCAAGAGGGTGTTGATCATTTTATTAGGCGCTTAGTTTGGATGGGTTCTACCATTCTTCTTTGGAATATTTGGATTGAAAGGAACAACCAAATTTTTAATCAAGATAGGAAGGATATTCACTATATTTGGCAAAAGACCATAGCCAACTTAGTTGAATCAGTCCATCAACTCCTTAATCACCCCCAAAACTCCCACCAAAGATGGGATCAAGTGATGCAAATATTGAAGATTAAATCTTCTAAGGGCAACCAACTTAAAGGGAATGTGAGTATTAGTAAGATGGATAGGACAAGAAATTGGCAACCTCCTCCTAAGGATTTTGGAAAAGTCAATACCGATGGAGCCTCTAGAGGGAACCCTGGAAAAGCCAGTGTGGGAGGAATTGGTAGACTTTCAGATGGCTCCCTGGTTTTTACTTTTGCCGAGAATTTGGGTATTCTTTCCAATAACCTTGCTGAGGGGTATGGTATCCTCAGAGGCCTTCAGGAGGCTACTAAGGTTGGATGGGAAAAGGTGTTAGTTGAGTCTGACTCTCAACTTATGATTAATCTTTTGAAGACTCCTTCCAAGAATCATAAGGTTGATTGGAGAATAAAAAGAATTATTGAGAAGATTCAATTAATCCAGATGGGATTTTTGAAAGTTGATTACAATCATGTGGTCAGAGATCAAAACAAGAGTGTTGATGCTTTAGCTAATTGGGCTTTGGACAAAGGTGATCTTACTTGTTATGGCCACCCTCCTAGATGGTGGGCTTCACAAATTAGGGAAGCTCTTCTTTCTATCATTTCTTTGGATGGCTCCAGTTCTGAAGGTACCTAGTTTCTTCTTGTTTTTTTTGCTTCTCTTTGGTTCATTCAGGTTTTTTTAGTTCCCTAGCTCACTCTTTTCTTTCTTTTGTTTCCTTTGTTGTTTCTTGCCTTAATAGTCTTCTGGTCTAGATAGGTCATTGTTATGTTCAATTTTTTTCTTTTTTCTTTTTTCTTTTTTTGTTTAGTTTTTTAAGGTGTGTGTGTTCTTTTGTTTTGTTTTGTTTTTGTGTTCTTTGTGTTGTTTTTTGTTGTTCTTGTGTTTTTGTTGTTTTGTGTTTTTTTATGTTTTTTGTTATTGTTCTTGTGTTTTTGTCGTTCTTGTTCTTGTGTTTCTCTTTGTTTGTGTTAATTCGTGTTTTTTTGTGTGAGTGTTTTCTATGTTTTTTGTTTTTGTTTATTGTCTGTTGTTGGTTGTTTTTTTTTATTTTTATTTTATTTTTATTTTATTTTTTTAATATTTTAGGTTTTGGTTGTGTTTATTTTTCATGTTTTTTTTGGGTTATGTCTTTGTAGTGTTTTGTTGTTTTTGTCTTGTTTGTGTTTTGTTATGTGGTTCTTGTGTTTTTCTATGTGGTTCGTGTTGTGGTTTTTTTTTATCTTATTGTGTGTGTGTTTGGTTGTGCTTTTGTTTTTGACACACTCAAGGAGCATGTTTTTTATTTTATTTTATTATTTTTGTTGTTATTTACTTATTTTTAAATTGGTTTTGTGTGTTTGTTTGCTCCTTGAGTATGTCAAAGGTGGTAGGCCAGGTCCGAGTCCTGGGCATTTTTGGCGAAATGGATACCCCCGCCTCCTTGGGTCTTACCCGAAAGTGGCATCCCTTTTGGGATGTTTTCCACAAAAAAAAAGAGATGACTAAAAGCAATTTACGATTCAAATAAGAAATGACAAAGAAATTGTTGTGGCTTAGATTTACATCAAGATGAACTTGAATTGTGACTATCATTTTCAATGATTTGAAAGGCGAACACCCAATAATCATAGCCCAAACCACACATTGGAAGGATTAAAATGCTTTAACCCAACCTCCAAAGTAGGCTGGTATACCTTGTCAACTTACTAAAGGTTGACTCTTTTTAACTCAAAACAATAAAATATTAAGGAGAAGAATGAAAGGGTAAAAGAAATGAATGAATTGATATGGATAGACAAAGCTAACAACATAGGCATATACAAAGAAATCCCTAACAACTTAATTTCTAAAAATAATGCTTAGGATTAACAACATTCGAAATTTGGCAATCTTTAACATTGAGAGCTTTTATATACTTAAAGAATCATTCCAAACATCTAAAGCATTAATTATCCAAATTAACAAAATTAGATCAACACCTTAACTAACAAAAATGACTTCTCCTAAGAATACATTTAGACATGAATCATTCCAATTTACTCTAAGTTAGCAATCCAAATTAACATAATACACTAACCACAACAGCAGTAGCAGAAATGACTTCATGAGATAATAATTAGCAAACAATGTAGACACAAGTTTGAGGCAAACATCCCAAGTAACACTCTTTTTATTAATTGCGGTAAATGTACAATAGTAGTGCAAGCAAACACTTCATAGTTGACCCTTTGAAATGAGGTTTCGAACTCTATTTATAGATTTGTAGTCTTTACATTTTGAGCATTACAGGAAATTTTTAGAGTTCTTGATTTTCTTACAATTTGCTTATCAATGGTGATGTCTAACTATGTTTTTTTGAAATAGTTACAGTAAATCTCGAAGAAATTTGCTTTTAGTGGTCCCTTGTTCTTGCAACATCTTCATGATCATAGATCTACAACTTAGTTAGTTGGATAGTGAGTTCTAGAAGCTTCTAGATTGCAACATTTTATCTTCCTAATGGTTCAACTTTCATGGCATTTGGTTCGATCCCTTCAGCTAACTCTATCACGTAGCCACGCGAGAATCACACTTGGAATTTGAGATTCAGAGCAAGATTAATGTCCATTATTGATTTGGAGATGAACGATCATGATCAACTGGCACATAATTTAGCTTATAGCTATCGCTTGGCCTCTATATTTCTTGAAGCTGCACTCAATTCTCACTTTTGGTAGCATTTGACAAATCTGGGCGCCAAAAAGCAAAAAATCACAATTTTGAGACTTGCTTTCTTTTGGATTGTTTAACTTGTGGTCATGGGAAACCTTATTTATTTCTTCACCTTTCCTTGTATCCATGCACGATTTTGAGATTCAAAGCCTTTTGCTTGACTTGACCGTGGCTATAAGGAAATCTGTAGTATCATGAAAATCAACAGATTCGGTCTTATGCTTACTCCTTTCTCCTGGTCACGATGCTAACAAAGAGATTTTGTCGATCGTGCCTTGATTTGTAATTGAGCCATTTTGGTGAATTCTACTACAAGTTTGCACAAATCAGTGGCTTCGAGCTGCTTTGACCATCACACTTATGCTTCCAAGTGCTTTTCTCATTTATGTGTCGTTAACAAAGAAGAACTGGTAGCCACACTCCAAAATGAAACTTGGCTCACTTTTGTCATTCTTACTGTGGATTTGCTCTTTTTAGCAGATTCAAGCTTCTTTTTCTACACTTCTCTCAATCGTACGGTTAACAAAGGTAATCTGTTGACCACGAGGAAAAATGATTTTTGAGTTGCCTTAGCCAAATTCATTATGGATTTGCAAAAATCAATAGATTTGAGATCAAGAATTTGCATGGATGTGTGCCTTTGTTGTCGAGCGAACCTTGTTTGCCTTTTTACCATGGATTTGGGAAAATTCACAGTTTTGCATCTTACTCTGAACACTTAGTCATTTTTCTATGATGTAGCCATTTTTTGTCCACAAAAATGAACTATGACATGAGCCTCTATGCAAAACTAAGGAATATAATCTACTAACCTATGAGTCTATGTTAGAAAGAAAAGAAACTAAGTATGTTGTGCTTTTGAGTTAGTGTCTGTGCAGTTGTGTTTGAGTCTAGTAGCTACTTTCGGTGGTTGTGTTTGGTAACTGCCTTGGGTGGTTGTGTCTAATTTTGGTAGCTACCCTAAGCAGTTGTGTCTAAGTCTGGTAGTTGCCCTGGGCGGTTGTATTTGAGTATGGATGGGCGATTATGGATTACCCTAGGTAGTTGTATCTAAGTCTAGGTGGTTAGATCTTGCAATAATGAGCCTTGATTTGAATGAAGTGACTATGTCCTTTTATGCTCCTAAGTACCTATGATAGAAAAATAAATTTAATACAATAAGCCAAACAAGCAAGCAAGTCTGGAGAACCCTAAGCAAAACACACAAGATATGTTATGCCAAATGCAAGTGCCAAAGCTCATGCAAAACAAGTGTTGAATGTGTTAAGGGCAAAGGGTCCCACCATGATCGCCATTTATGTGATTAAGGAAATGCATCATAATAATTAAATAAAAATATATAAAAATTTTATATTACATTAATAGACTTTGTTTGTTACAAATCAACCCTTTCAACTGCAATGGACCTTCCAAAAGGGAGGGTTTTTCTTTTGCAAATAAGTTATATGGTACCACAAATCATCTCCTCGATCACACAAAAAATTGATGGGAGGGTTTTGAAGTCGTGTTGCTTGATCTCCAAGCCTCTTATGTGGATACCAATACCTATACACAAGCCCACAATGAAAGCATTAGTAGCATTTGTTGATCCTTTTGAGATAAGGCCCTAAATCATGAAAAGGAACACAAAAAGCTTATAAAACTTTATAAAACATTTTACATAAGTTACAATAAATGTGTAAAAAGATTGCAAAACCTTGTAAACTAATTGATTCTACCTTGCTTGGTTGTATGCTATTGATTATGGACCTTTATTTGCATTTGAGTCTTAACCGCCCAAGGCAATTGGCTCTATGTAGCTTCCCAAGGTAGTTGGCTCTATGTAGCTACCAAGGGCAATTGCTTTTATATTTTAGCAAAGGTTTCAAGCTTTGGTTTGGGCCCTTCTAGGAGTGTTTCAAAGCCTTTGATGTAGATCCATTGTTGTTTGGTTGTCGGATATAAGCGCAACTACAAAACAAGATTTAGAATGCATTCCAAAGAGACTCCATGGTTGACGTTGTTGAGCTCTCCAAATGGGGTACCTGCATTCACAAACTCAAAAATGCACAAGGAAGATTCAAGCAAAATTTGGATAGAGTTTTGGTAGTATTTTTGTGCACTCTCTACACAAATGAAATTGGGGCATATTTGTAATATTTCTCAATGGTGGAGGAGAGTAATGAGGATGGAGTAGAATGATGGACAAGTGGCATGGGTGAGAGAAAGGAGGAATCTTGACTTTCCCCTCTTGGATGCTTGTATGGACAAATATGCAACACTCTCTATTCGGGCTATGACACCCTATGATGCACTATGATGCGCTATGACACGTCATGACATGCCTCACTAATGCTATTTTTGTGGAGAGATTCCTCACCCACCAAAAATGACGTGCTTGATCAATGTGCTTGGGTGGAGGGAATCCTCACCCATGTGCATTAATGTGCTTGGAATGTGGAGGAAAGAGGGGAAATAAATGCCAATTGGGGTTAGGTGAACCATGGTTAAAAATAGTGGGATGGTCTTGTGATGACCGTGGGTTAAACGTACAAAGGTGCTTAGAATGGTCAAAGGGGCTAGAATAGTCAATATTAATATTTATAAGGTTGCAATATATTAATTAAAATAATTACACAATTTATTAAATATTAATATTTAACCATTGCAAATGTGACACTTTTTAGGTGTCTACAGTAGGTTACTAAGTGAAAGGTTTAATTGCTCCATATATTCTCTTTGTTCTAACTTCATTGATCATCTAGTCCCTCCAACCATATATTTATGATTTGGACCACTCCCACTTACTTAGAAGTGTTGTTCTAAGAGTTACTATTTTTAGTAATAAGCCAATAAAAGTGTTTGGGTGATTTTATCAAAATGATTAGCTCAAGAATATGAATGTAATGGGCTAGGTCTCACAATGATGTTTTTTGACACCCTAAAAAAGTGCATGGAGGCTATATACCAAAATGATCAACTCAAAAAGACAATCGCAATGAGCTATATCCTATAACAACATTTTTTGGCACCCTAATATTTTTTTAATCTAGGTAGGTGTTTACTTCAAGTGTCATATGTTTTTATCCTAGACACACTGTTCACTCAAAATTTTGACTTTTATTCGACAACCCCTTTGTAGCACCCTAAAATTGACGTAGTAAAACCTTAGTAATTACATTTACTCTAGTAAATAATTCAAATTCAAATTTTAACCTCCAAAACCGCTCCCAAACCGTCGCTTAATCCGTTTCCTCATTTCCCATGCCATTTTTAGAGTTTGTTTTGACCGTTTGATGATATCGTCGCCGATCAGACGATATCCCCTCAGATCGGACGATTTCGTCTCGGCTAGGACGTCCAGACGATCTTGTCCCAAAACTAATTTTTCACAATTAGTCTCTGTTCCAACGGCGTCTCTAATCCGGGCAGAAGCGTGTCTGCGCCGTTAGAGACCCTCCCCGTTGGAGATCTCCCAAATAGGGATGATCTCCAACCTCCTAACCTCCCTCCTAAGCCTATTTAATCCTAGGCCCTCCCCTTAGCATCCCCCTGGCTGAAATTCCCTGTAACTCGAATTCTACACACACTAGACATCCTAAATTACCATCTACATTTGTTGCATCCAATTTTGTTGCAGGTACCTTAGTATTTTTCAGCCGGAGCAAGCTTACATCGTCGCAGACGATCCTGTTCAGATCGGAGGCGATCCTGTCGAATCAGAGATGATTTCGACTGTAGTCCACATTGGGGGCAATCAGTGCCCAGAGTTTGCATTTTCCTCTTTTCAATCTGCTGTTTTATTCTGCAATTAGCTAGTTTATTTATTATTTTTTGCTATTCTGCATTTTGGAGTTCACCCATGTAGCTTAAATGCATAATTAAGTCATGAATTGTCATTAAATCATTATAGTGTAATCGTATTTTGCTTATTATCATTATTTTAATGTTATTACTGTTATTCTACATCATTTCCCTCTGTTAGAATAGTTGCATTTTCTGCATTTTGTGCCTACTTCTTTGATTGCAGGTCTGACGAATTCGTCGAATCTCAGATGATCTTGTCTGATAGTAGACGATCCTGTCAAATCAGAGGCGATCCTGACTGCTTCAAAAATTAGAATCTTCATCAGACATCCGGATCAGGTATTGGTCTTTAATCCATATTATTCTCTCTATTTTTTGTCTAATTTTGTTTTCTGTATTCATTTAAATCTGCATCTTCATATAGAATAGCTTAGATGCATTTTGGCCAAACCTAGGACTTGAATGTTTAAGGATAAAACTGAACACATAAAACACATTCCCAACCTAGGCATGGAAACTGCCATTAAACGTTTCCTGGTGAACCCACCATCCGTCAAAAAATCACCATAATACACCTCCCTCGAGAGGCGGGACCTTCGCAAGGCCTCTCAGTCCGAGGTACCATGCCATCCTTTTCCCATCCTCCTTCCGGGCACGGATCCTATAGCTTGAAGGTAGGGATGCGAAAAATTTGGAGCGATACATTTTGGTGAACCCGACGTGAATACATTTTAAACCTTTTGAAAACAAAACAAAAATAAAAAAAAACAACCAAAAACATAGATGCATTTCAAATCATTTAAAATTAATAAGTTGCATATCATGTTTAGATGGTAGCTCCTAAGAAAATATTAGCAGTTACTATAAATGTTGAAAACCAATTGGCAGCCATAGAAATCAATTATGTGCTTAGTGTGCCTGAAATAGATAGAAATCAACTTTTGTGGGACGAACTTGATAGAAGACTAAGTGTCATTTCATCTAGGTCAACAAAACTTAAACAAATCAAGAGGCTTGTCCTAGATAGAATCCTGGATCCTCATCAACTCGTCTTTTATCATGAACTTCAGAGAGCCTCCCATAGATGGTTAGCTTATAGGAGAGCTCTTGTGTCTTCATAATTGTTCACCTTCGAGGAATACCTCGAGAACGCAGCCATTATACACCAGTTCCTAGGTCGTGTAGAAGACCAAGAGGTTGTTCTTACGGATAGGGAAATATGGAATAGAGTTCCTCGAGCTGTGTTATATCGAGAGTATTGCCATGAGCTTTACTTCTATCAACCAGAATCTGAGACAGATAATATCACTATAGCTCTTTTCATTAAATTTTTGAAAGAAAATTTTCAATTTGAAGAAGAACACTTCATGACTCCTGAAGAACTCGAGCCCATTAATGATATTTATAAATTGTTTATAGAAAACTAGATCATTACTTTCAATATTAGTTCTTGCATTTATTGTGTTGTTTATCTTTACAATATTATTACAAAAACAAGAAAAACTAAAAAAACATAACAAAAACCAAAACCTTTCATTTTAAATATTGTAGTAGGTATATAATTAATATATACCTCTTAAACTTGTTGCATATATATATATATATATATATATATATATTATATATATATATATATTTGCTGAAATCTAAATTAAGCACAATGCCTAAACTTAGGAATGGTAAACAAACTGAAGGAGAAGAAGAAGATTGGTTAGAAGATAAAACTAGAAACCCAAATGACCTTCCTGAAGATCCAATTCCGGAAGGAGAAACTCTAGATCAACCGGAAGATGACCTAGGTGAAGACAATGAACAAGAAGAAAATGTTAAAGAGGATGGATCCTCATCCCCTAGAGTAGCTCCAGATGGAACTATTGCTTTTGACAACGTAGATCATTTCTAGAAATTTTTCAATAATAACATTGGCGCTCTTAATATGGCAGTTCGTATTGATAAAGGGCAAATTAGTGACACTCAAGCAGCCATGGAACATATGTTTGATGTGCGCACTAATCCCTTGTCTTTCATTGATCAAGAAAGTGATAAGGCTGGACCATCCAATAGAGATATGGTCACTATGATTCAAAACATGCCAAAACAACAGGTTACCCAACCTCCTAAGGAACCTGTTATTGAGCCTAAAATCATTCCCACACAAAAGAAAACTTCCTTCACTGCTTTACTTCGCCAAACTATTGATCAATATGCTTCAAGTAAACAAAAACCTAAAATGAAGCCAAACACCAATTTTCAACAATCTAGAATACAGCATAATACAACTTCAAAATTCCTTCATAACACCTTTCCTACCAACAATTTACACAATAGCAACATAGCATCTAATCTTCATGTCCCTCCATCATATGCTCACAAATCCCATATCAATGCCCTACCGAACCAATATGGTGGGCAAACTAGTAATCTGGAAGCCATGGTGAAACAGCTAGCTTCGCGTATGGACCAGATAGATCCTTATCGTCCCTCGTACAATTATCGAGAGATATGTAGTCAACCTTTGGATCCCATAGTTGTAGCACAACCTTACCCTAAGCATTTTCCCATGCCCATCCCGCCTATATATAAAGGAACCGAAGATCCCATAGAGCATCTTCGCATGTTTAGGATAGCATGTCATGATATATCACATGATGACTTGCTATTACTAAAAATGTTCCCAAAAAGTTTAGGTGGAATGGCATTAGAGTGGTACTATCAATTGCCCACTCATTCTTTGAGAAACTTTGAAGAAAAATTTGAATCTTTTGTCCATCAATTTAGTGCCTACATCGAGAGGCATGTAACCATTAAAGATTTATACAACTTAAAACAAGATAAGGATGAATGTTTTGCCGATTTCTTAGCTCGATGGAGGCAGTTGACAGGAAAACTGCACTTTGTGCTACCTTATAGGGAAATGTTGGACATTTTTATTAATAATTTACAAGAACAAATATCTTATGAGCTATCAACTGCTACTTTAACTACCTTCGATCAGGCTATAGATTTAGCTCGAAGAGTAGAAGATGCCCTCATTAGGAGAGGCCAACTTAGGAAGAAGGATGATGAGAAAACATCCAGAAATCAGTATAAAAACAAACAAGTTGTAGGTGATGGAGTCACCGACAGCAGAAATGTTGCTAATATCAATGCAACGAAAACAACAAAAAAATTTATATTGAAACCGCTTGATAAGCCTCCTCGAGAATTTACTAGATTGAATCAACCGTTATCAACTATTTTACCTCAATTACTCGAAAGAGGTTTGATCCAATTACCATCTATCCGGGAACCTCGATCCAACTATACCCGGATACGGAGCCGACTTACACCGTGATTTCCATAGAGGACCCGGACACTCTACCAACGCTTGTAAAAGGTTGAAACATAAAATACAGGATCCGATTGATAATAATGAAATGGAGGTGCAAGCCTTCCAACCTAAACAAAATGCTCCTAATAATCCTCAAAAGAACATTCCCCAAAATCAAAATCAAAATGCTAATCAATCATTAGACATATTTCAACACCCTTTACCAAGACATGGTAAAGAGGTGGCCAATCAAATCGAACATCATAATGTTCCTCCTCCTACCCGATATGTAGGAACTATTAGTGGACATTTACTTAATCATGATCCTCAAATATTTGACACAACCTTATCCCTCGGTCACAACCAGGCCCCTACATAATATTCAAACTCCGGATTCTAGTGATGTAGAATCGGATACCGAAAGTGAAATAGACATCACTTCAAACCAATCGAATAGTTCTAAAAATGAATCAGATCCTATTCAACCCATCACAGATGCTATGGTTCCAGAAGAACCATTTCCTAGAAGAGTTACTACTCGACCCTCTTCTAATCAATTCCTCCCTGATGAACAAGCCATAAATGCTCGACCGAGACCAGTTCAGCGTCTTCAATATAACATTGTAGGTACCATTGGAGTCGTTACCCGACAACAGGCTCAAAATTCTCAACAAGAACCAAACCAGAATGATGGATCAGCTCCATTTGTTTTGAAAAATCCCAATAAAGGGAATCATGCTTCCAATGTTCAACCTAAACCCCCTTACAATATTAATGAGCAATTATCCAATACTACAGCTAAAATTTCCCTTTTGGATTTGTTAAGATCTTCTCCTACCCATAGGGATGAGTTGATGCTTACATTAAGCCAAATGATGGTACCTCAAAACATTCAACCTGAAGCCATGGCCAATACTATCATCACTCGAGAAGTTGATTGTATTGACTTTCGGGATAAAGATATCCCACAACACAGTTTACATAAGGATAATCCCTTATATATTACTGCTCTAATTGGAGATGTAGTTGTTAAACGAGTCCTGATTGATAATGGTTCATCTCTAAACATTTGCACTTTTGACTTCTACCAACGATTTGGCTTTAGAAGTGATGAAATGAAGAAAACTCGACATGATTATCAAAGCTTTCAATGACGAAACACAAGAAACGTGTGGAGTTATTACCATCCCATTGCAAGTTGGTCCTCGAACTCTAGATACCACCGTGTTTATTGTACATTGCCCCGCATCGTACAATATACTCTTGGGTCATCCTTGGATCAATGCAATGCGGGTTGTCCCATCAACTTTACACCAATGTGTTAAATTCGAATTTAAAAATCAGTTGGTCACTATCCATGGTGACCCTAGACCCTTTGATATGTGTGCTTTGGCATAACCCGTTGGAGTGCAATTTTGCCCTCGCTCCGTCATCCACACATCCTAATTCTTATTTTTCATCTAAAACTCGTGAAACACACACCCATAACTTCACCTATTTCCCCTCCATTAATTTCATCCTCATATATAGATCAACAATCTTCTAAACAAACCACTCTAGAACCTCAAAAATATTTTCAATCTACAACCAATCCTTCATGTTCTATCCCTATAATTTCAAAACCTATAGACCCATCTCTTAACACTTCCACATTTTCAACATCTATCATACCTTCCACATCTAAAGATATAGGGAATGATCCTTCTACATCTTATGCTCTTTCTGATGAACTTTTACCGGATTTATCCACAATCTTAATATCGAAAAAACAAATGCTTTCATGCAAGATTCAATTCTTTTAAATAACTTGCCGCCATCTCCTCGTACTTTGGGCCTCCCACAACCTATGGGAAGTATTTACCAAGTCGGGAGTTGTGCCTTCATTTATAAAGGATATGACTGGGGAAGAATCCCTCGGAATATCAAAACTCATCATGAGGGATATGCTCGATGTTATTTTACCAATGAATATATTAAAGCTAAACCCATAATGCTTAAAATGGGATATAAAGGGAAAGGCTTGGGACCTTTCCAAAATGGCATGAAAGAACCTTTCGAGGTAGAACCGTGGCCTGCTCGCTGTGGTGTGGGCCTATTTCCTAGTAAGGGTCAACCCTTTCCTTTTGAAGATGATGATCAACTCATATGTTATCAAGATTATTTGGATAGGTGTGATGATTTGCCTCTAAAAAATCAGCCATTTACATGTAACATGCTATCCATAGCTTACCCCGAAATGATTGCCGACTCCGATGAGGAGTTGGAAGGAGATATCTTCCACGATGTCTCCGTTGAAGAGATGTTACACAATGGATTTTATTTTGATGGTTCTATACCAACTATAGCCCAACTTGAGACCACTAATCCTCAAGATGAATTATCCAAATTAACCTTACAAGAATTACAAGAATTGGGCGTTTCACCCGCCCCACCTAATTTTGAAAGAGATCTACACATGGAGGTAGAAAACGTCATTAAAATTAATATTGGAACTGAGGATAGTCCTCACATAATCAATATTGGATCAGAATTAAGTCAAGAAAAACAAGAGCAATACATTGCATTCCTTAAAGAATATGAAGATGTCTTCGCTTGGACATACGAAGATATGCCAGGTCTAGACCCTTCTGTAGTCATGCATCACCTAGTGGTCCATCCGGATGCTAAACCCGTTAAACAAAAACTTAGAAAAATGCATCCCAAAGTGGCTCTGCTAGTCAAAGGGGAGTTAGAAAAACTCCTGAATGTTGTTTTTATACAAGCTATTGATTATGCTGAATGGATCTCAAATGTAGTTCCAGTTACCAAGAAAGAAGCCACCAAAGTTAGGGTTTGCACAGATTTTAGAGATATTAACGCTGCATGCCCTAAAGATGATTTTCCTCTTCCAAACATGGATCAAATCATTGACTTTACTATCGGGAGTGGGATGATGTCCTTAATGGATGGATTCTTCGGTTATAATCAGATCAGGATAGCTCCTGAAGATCAGGCTAAAACAACCTTTATTACCCCCTGGGGTACTTTTTGTTGGAAAGTGATGCCATTTGGCTTAAAGAACGCAGGTGCAACCTATCAACGAGCTATGACTTATATTTTTCATGATATGATGCATGATATCCTACATGATTATGTAGATGATATTATAGCTCGCTCTATTAATGAAGATAATCATTTAGATGATTTGAGAAAAGTTTTTAATCGATTACGAGAATATCTTATTCGATTAAATCCAGCCAAATGCATATTCGGAGTTAAGTCCGGTAAACTATTAGGGGTTTTAGTTTCTTTACGTGGTATCGAAATCGACCCTCTCAAGATTGCGGCTATCACTGATATGCCCGCACCTACTAATATATCTGAGTTACGAAGTTTACAAGGTAAGCTTCAAGCCATCCGTCGCTTCATCGATAAGCTGGTGGACAAAACCGGTCCCTTTCTTAAACTTCTTAAGAAGGATGTCCCTTTTAATTGGGACGATGAATGTAAAGAAGCTTTTGAACTTCTCAAACAATACCTCCTTAATCCACCTGTGCTTTCACCGCCTAGACCTGATCGCCCATTTCTCCTGTATATTTCAGCTTCAGATTCTGCCTTAGGAGCTATGTTAGCTCAGCTTGATGATGAAAAGAGAGAACGTGCTAATTATTATATTAGCCGAACCTTCATCAGTTATGAAACCCGCTACACAACATTAGAAAAACTATGTCTAGCAGTTGTGTTTGCTATGCAAAAATTATGCCATTATATGCTTAGTCAGAAAACTTATGTCATTGCTAAATATGATCCCTTGAGGTATCTCATGAGTCGACCTTATTTATCGGGTCGCACAGCCAAGTGGGTTCTTGCTCTAAGCGAGTTTGATCTCACATTCATAGGACAGAAGTCTGTTAAGGGTCAAATCATAGCAGATCAATTAGTTGCTGCACCCTTAGAGTCTACCCATCCCCTCATCATTGAGTTTCCTGATGAATGCCTTCAATTAGAGGCGAACCATATTGAACAATGGTCCTTATACTTTGATGGAGCCCGATGCATGAGTGGGGTCAAGTGTGGGTATTATTTTAATATCCCCGCAAAAACATTTTATTCCTCTGTCCTTCAAATTAACATTTGCTTGCACTAACAATATTGCTGAATATGAAGCTCTAATCCTTGGATTACGAGCTGCCTTGGCGCTAAAAATTAAACATCTGTTAGTTTTTGGTGATTCTCAACTTGTTATAAACCAAATTAATGAAGTTTATCAGACCATAGATGATAAACTACGCCCATATAAAGCCTATGTTTTACAATTAATGTCTCTATTTGATCAAGTTACCTTGGAAGCTATTCCTCGAACTTGCAACCGTGCAACTGATGCTATGGCCGCAACTGCATCTCTCCTGCCCTTGGAGTTAGATGACGAATATGCCACCATCATTATTCGTCGACTCCAGGAACCCGCTTCAAATAAGTCATGCTTAGAACCTTTGGATGTGTTTCTAATCAATGAAACTACTCCTGAACCTTGGTATACGGATATATTTGATTTTCTCCAAAATGGGACTTTCCCTGCCAATTCTAATAGAAACCAAAGTCGGTTATTACGTAGACGAGCAAGTCGATTTGTAATAATTGGCAATACTTTATATAGGAGATCTTTTGAAGGTATCCTATTAAGATGTTTGAATTTAGAAGAATCCAAATCAGCCTTGAGTGAAGCCCACGATGGATCTTGTGGAGGACACTTCAGTGGTAGTGTCATTGCTAAAAAGCTCCTTAGGATAGGATACTTTTGGCCTACCATGGAGAATGACGCACATGATTATGTGCGCCATTGCGACAAGTGCTAGAAACATGCTGACCTTGTCCATGCGCCTGCACAAGAACTGCAGGCTATTTCATCTCCTTGGCCCTTTTCAAAATGGGGTTTAGATATTATTGGCAAAATCAATCCTGTGTCATCTGATGGACACAAATTCATCATAACCGCCACCGAGTATTTCACGAAGTGGGTTGAAGCTATGCCTTTAGCTTCCTGCACTGGCACACAAGTCTCTAAATTTATTTTTAATCAAATCATTTGTAGGTTCGAAATTCCTGCAAATCTCATCTCCGATAATGGAACTTGTTTCAAAAATAAAGATGTTAAAAAATTATGCCAAAAATATAAGATTCAACATCGCTGGTCCACTCCCTATTATCCTCGTGGTAATGGTCAAGCGTAAGCATCTAACAAAACCTTAATCAAAATTCTCAAAAGATTGGTCAATAAAACTGGTCGCGACTGGCACATTCAATTATATCCAACCTTGTGGGCCTATCGAACTAGTGTTCGAACCCCCACCGGAACTTCACCTTTTGTTTTGGTTTATGGTGCTAAAGCCGTTTTTCCCTTTGAATTAGAAGTTCCTTCTTTGGCTCTGCTACTTCAAGATACCGAAGTAGGAGATGAATATCGAGCTGGCAGACTCAGTCAGCTGGAACTCCTAGATGAAAAATGCATTAATGCTTTGGAGCATCTCCGTGCCTACCAAAACAAGCTTAAAAGATCATATGCTAAAAAGTTCGTCATCGATCCTTTGAGATCGGCGACCTTGTTTTAAAAGAAAATAAAAAAAATACTAATGCAACTAAGGACCTTAAAGGTAAATTTGAGCCCAACTGGCTTGGACCATACATTATCACTCGCTAAATTTGAATCAGGAGCATACAAATTATCTACCTTAGATGGTAAAGAACTTAAAGAACCCATGAACATTTTGCATCTTAAACGTTACTATGTATAAATTTGGTCATTTCATCCTTGTATATATTTGTTTAAAATATTTCAAAATCACTATTTTGTATTTCTTTCAATTTATAAATTCAAAAACACCAAAAACATTCATAATCATCAAAATCTTCAAAACTATTTGTTGCATTTATTTATGGCACTTGTTAATTCTTTCAAAAAACAAAAAAATAATAATGAAAATAAAAAAACAACAATATTCTTGACTCTTTCGAAACCAAAACAACATAAAGAAGAAAGAGAGAGTCAACATTCTCAAAACTTCTCAAAAAGTATATATATATATATATATCTTCTTACAAATGTTGCAGTTATATGTTTCAAATTATTTTGGATAAATTAGCATTTATTTGGAATCCCTCACTTTCACACTCACAAATATAAATATCTTGATTTTATCTGGCATGATTACTAATCTCTCTTATATCAAAGTTCACAAAATTCAATTAAATAAAGTTTGAGCACAGAGAATTGATCTTGTTATTTACTTAAACCAAGCACATCTTTTCACAATAAAATGATTATATTTGTAATTTCCATGCTTTGCTACATAGTAGAAGTGGTTTCTTGAGCGAAAAGTTTCCCTTGCTATCCTATCATGCACATGGTCTAGAATCTTTGAGAATTGGCAAAAGGACAAGCTCACCCCTACCTGGAATAAAAATCCCTTGCTCTACAGCTAATCCGAGCAAGTATCCCTAGCATAGAACAAAAAGAAAAAGCAAAGTTCAAGAAAAAGAGAAAAAAATATATATATTATTTTTATCATTACAACATTATCAAGCAAAAAATACAAAAGAAAGCAAAAGAAAATGAAAGCAAAAGCAAAAGCAATAAAATCCCTTTCCCTACCCTTTGAAAAGAAAAGAAGGGTTGATGAGCTTGAATCCCTGGAATTCTCAATTATTCGAAAACTGTGAGGTAAGCCCCATAACAGGTGGTTTGTGCCCAACCTACTTGGCCTTGGGTAACTCCTAGCATGGCGATATGTCCGTCACATTAGCGACCTTCTTTTGTACAGACCTATGTCTCGCTTATGGATTAGCTAGCTCTTGATAATCCGACTTACATAGTAGTCTAGTATGGTTATATGCATCTAAATCATGGTTAATGAACACTTATTTGGTTCATTCAAATCACTTGTATCATATTATCTTGCTCAAACTGGTAAATGAACAATGCAATTGCACACACATTTTGTATTTGAGAGATTTTGTGTATCATTATGATAAATCAAGATTGGAAATGAATTCACATATGCACATGGGATTCCTTATAAATCTAACTTTTGTCTTTAAGATACTTTGAAATATTTTTTTGCAAATTGTCTGGAATAAATTCATTTTCTTCTTTAAAAATACAGTTGTTTAGTCTAAAGACAACTACATGCATAATCAAAAAGATCAAAATTTCTTTCAAAACCATACAATCAAAACATACATATATATATATTGTCGACTTTCGCGACGATGGTATAGTTCCAAAACCAAAATTGGAATTTTATGCCTAGCGCAAGTCCTCATCTTCATATTTTCTGTTTATCAAAAATCAACCATGCAATAAAACTATCTCTTTTTGGATTTCGCGATGATGGTATAAGTCTATACCTACATATTCTATGCCTAGCGCAAACCATTGTACCAATTTTTATTACCCATTCATTTAAAAATCAATCCATGAAAACCATATGACTTAAATCATTATGTTATACAATTATGCTTTAACACAAACAAACATTATCACTATTTCATGTCATTATGTCAACCTTCAATTTTGCAATGATGGTATAATTCCTAGGGAATTATCCAAAAAATTTATCACACTTAGGAATTTATGCCTAGCAAAAATCATTTTAACATTATTTCATGCATACTATTTTTATGAAACTCTGAAAACAAACCATCATCATCATCATTTGCACCATTGCACCAAAGTCTTAAGACAGTCTCTTAAGCACTCTTTTACTTTTTAACAATATTTCTATACCAGGATTAGCTTGACGACCGAGTGAGCGGCGACTCCATGAAATGGTCTATAATAGCGACAATGTCCTTTGAAATTATTGTTAAAAGTCCCTTTTTATCTTTTATCACATCACATCACAAACAACCAATTTGTTACATCAGATTATTTCATTTAAAATCTTACAGCATGACATCCAAACCATAATATTTCAAAACGACATAATTACATGAATCATCAAATCAATCAATCAAAACATTTAAAAGCATCATAAAAATACATAAGACAAGTCATATGATCAAAAATATCTCATCTATATATATCACAAATATATATACATCATATCAAAACCGGATCGGTATGCCACAATCTATACCTCGGCATACTCAATCCTCTCTCAAAAATAATAAAAACTATGTCTCAATCTGTACAGTGCAATCTACAATAGTCTAGCCTCGAGAACCCCTCGAGCTCTCAGCCTCATCTCCTCCCCCGCCCTGAGGTGGACGAGGTGGCCCCATCGTAGTATGTGTGGTACTGCGAGTCCTAGTCATGGATCGAGATGAAGTCCTTGATGACCCCATCCTGATCGGATCCACGATGGTAGCCGATAGTGGTAATCTCTCCTCCTTTGGCACCATCTGGTAGTATAATGTCTGATAAAAAGTGATCTGGGCAATAGCCCATGCCAGCCTCCCGAGTGCTCGCCCCTCCGCCCCGTGCTCTGAGGCGTGCAATCTCATCTCTCGAGCTGTGTCACCTCAGCTCGGTGTCGTGCAGCCTCCTCCTACAGGGTCCGCACTCGTGCCCGGAGACGGACCGTCTCCGCTCGGAGAGTCGCCGTCTCGCTGCTCTCCCCAATGTCGACACCCTTGCCCTTATCGAGCGATGGTGGCCTCTCTCTGTGGAGAAGGGGGTCTCTCCTCCCTCCTCTCCTTGCCTCGTGCTCTCCTCGCTCTCTACCTCTGTGGGGCCACCTCCATAGCCGCCTGGCGCCGCCTCCCCATCCGACGCACAACTACGTGAATCGGACCCTAAGCCCTCGTCATCCGAGGAGGGCGGATGCCTGCGTACCAGGCATCATAGCCGTCTGCTACCCTTGCATCGTCCCCATCCACTGGCTGAATGGGGGCATCATCTCACGTCTTGACTCTAGAAGCGCTGCATATCTGGAGCCCCGTTGACCGTAGTGTTATCCCGGATAGTCCGAGAAAACTCGTAATCCCTGAGAGATGGGATCCCCTGTTGTAGACCGAACTATCACAAAACTCGGTCGTAGCGGTGGAGCTCCACCTCTCCCCTCTCCATCCTCAGCCAACAGACTCGCCTGATGCGAGCCAGCTCCTGTCCATCCTCGGCCCACCCTGGATGATCCCTCCAAGGCCTCCAGGTGATCTGGTCCGGGACAAGGTCATCCAACAGTCTCTAGGACATCGGCAGATCAATCCGCCATTGTGCCCCTCTCCGGAGCCACCAGTAGAAAACTCGGGGCCTCTCCCCATCAATCCCTATCAAAGGAAGCCCTACCGGCCTCCTCACTGCAATGTGCTCCCAGCACCAAACTTGTAGAAGCGATGTCATAACCAGACATCGGCCGCCCTTGTACACGACCCCATGCAGGATCCTGTACAGCCGGCATAGAACAAAACTGCCCCAAGAGAACCTGTAACCATGGTCTCGCATGTCGTAGATCACATCTGCTAGCACCCATGGTACCCTGCACCCGCTCTGGTGGCACAACAGAAGTCCACCCACCACTCCGGCCAAAACCTGTGTGAGTCTGGATGCCCTAGGCATCTGACGTAATGCCTCGATGTTCACTCCGCCCTTCTCCAGGGCGAAGCTCGGATCGCCACACAACCGCATCATAGCATGGCCCTGATTGGTCACAGGAGTGATCAACCGTCCTTGTATGGGGATCCTCAAAATCCTCCATACATCCTCCAATGTGGGAGTCATCTCCCCTGTCGGTAACCAAAAATAGGAAGAACCCGGATACCACCTCTCTGCTAGGGCTGTTAGTAGCCCCATATCTCAGTAGAAACTTGTGGCATCTCTCGCCACATGCCGTAAGCCGGCTTGAGCCACTCGATCCCGCTTCGCCTGTGATAGAGCGGCCAAGTCATCTCTCAACCCGTCGTATTTCCATTCTCTCGCTCTTTAGTAAACCTCTCTGCAACATAAACAACAACACAATAAAAACAAATCATTAATAAAAACTCAAGTGATTAATAATGCAAGTAAAAATAAGTTCAATTTTACAAATGATGATATCGTCCACTATTGGACGATATCGTCCCAAATTTGAGCAAAATCGTCTCTGATTTTGCAAGCCGAAATCGTCCCTTATTTGACGAAATCGTCCCCCTTTCGCCGATTTCGCCCTTAGACGAAATCGGCGAACTTGAGACGATTTCGTCGAAATCGGGACGATTTCGTCCCGACGACGTCGACGGCCCAAAAACGGCCGCGATGCTCAAAATTTATTTAAAATTCACCTAAAAAGCATGTAAATTCAACTTAAAGCATTCTAAGCTAAGTTTAGACTCTTACCCGTAGCCCGCGCCGGACCTCTATCGATCTATGCGCTGTCTCCACCATTTTTTCTCCAGAGCTCCAAAAACCAGAAAAATGAACAATAAAAATGAATTAGGGTTTTACCCTATTTTTCTTAATTTTATTCAAAACACAATTAAAAACATTTTAAAATTTTGCTTTTTCGCGTTTTTACCTCAAACGTTCGATTTGGGTAAAAACACGGAGGGGGCACCATAGTCAACTGTCGTACGATTCGACCAAGAATCGTCGCCTAAAAATGGGAATAATTTTTGCTTTCTCGTAGATCGAGAAGAACTCATCTTTAACGCATTTTCTTCAAAAAATTCGCTAAAGAGGGGGCAAAATGTAGCACCCTAAAATTGGCGCAGTAAAACCTTAGTAATTACATTTACTCTAGTAAATAATTCAAATTCAAATTTTAACCTCCAAAACCGCTCCCAAACCGTCGCTTAATCCGTTTCCTCCTTTCTCGTGCCATTTTTAGAGTTTGTTTTGACCGTTTGACGATATCGTCGCCGATCAGACGATATCGCCTCAGATTGGACGATTTCGTCTGGGCTAGGACGTCTAGACGATCTTGTCCCAAAACTGATTTTTCACAATTAGTCTCTCGTTCCAACGGCGTCTCTAATCCGAGCAGAAGCGTGTCTACGCTGTTAGAGACCCTCCCCATTGGAGATCTCCCAAATAGGGATGATCTCCAACCTCCTAACCTCCCTCCTAAGCCTATTTAATCCTAAGCCCTCCCCTTAGCATCCCCCTGGCTGAAATTCCCTGTAACTCGAATTCTACACACACTAGACATCCTAAATTACCATCTACATTTGTTGCATCCAATTTTGTTGCAGGTACCTTAGTATTTTTCAGTCGGAGCAAGCTTACATCGTCGCAGACGATCCTGTTCAGATCGGAGGCGATCCTGTCGAATCAGAGACGATTTCGACTGTAGTCCACATTGGGGGCAATCAGTGCCCAGAGTTTGCATTTTCCTTCTTTTCAATCTGCTGTTTTATTCTGCAATTAGCTAGTTTATTTATTATTTTTTGCTATTCTGCATTTTGGAGTTCACCCATATAGCTTTAAATGCATAATATAAGTCATGAATTGTCATTAAATCATTATATTTCATTCGTGTTTTGCTTATTATCCTCATTTTAATGTTATTGCTGTTATTCTACATCATTTCCCTCTATTATAATAGTTGCATTTTCTGCATTTTGTGTCTACTTCTCTGATTGTAGGTCTCTGACGAATTCGTCGAATCTCAGATGATCTTGTCTGATAGCAGACGATCCTGTCAAATCAGAGGCGATCCTGACTGCTTCAAAAATTAGAATCTTCATCAGACATCCGGATCAGGTATTGGTCTTTAATCCATATTATTCTCTCTATTTTCTGTCTAATTTTGTTTTCTGTATTCATTTAAATCGCATCTTCATATAGAATAGCTTAGATTCATTTGGCCAAACCTAGGACTTGAATGTTTAAGGATAAAACTGAACACATAAAACACATTCCCAACCTAGGCGTGGAAACCGCCATTAAACGTTTCCTGGTGAACCCACCATCCGTCAAAAAATCACCATAATACACCTCCCTCGAGAGGCGGGACCTTCGCAAGGCCTCTCAGTCCGAGGTACCGCGCCATCCTTTTCCCATCCTCCTTCCGGGCACGGATCCTATAGCCTAAAGGTAGGGATGCAAAAAATTTGGAGCGATACACCCTTAATAGGCTTTGCAATGTTCATTGTTTGACTCTGTAACTCATTGTTTCTAACAACTATCTTCGTAAAATATCTCTAACAAATATCTTAACTGTTATAACTCTTAATTGTAATTGTCAATTATATGATCAGACTTTGTCTTAACTATATTGACTATGTAACTAACAACTATAGGAACATACTTCATCTTGACTATTATTGACTATGACCCTGATTGAAATAATACCTAATTGTTACTGGCAAACCCTGTCTTGACTATTTTTTTTACATTTTTTTATTAGTTATATGTGGCTTCTATTGGGGGCTACTCCCATCAATTTACCAAAATATTACATTTGTTTCAACATACCTTTTTATCACAATTTTTTCATTTATTTGTTCTCTTAAATATATTCTTCAACTTTCTTGAAGTATCATGTTTCCACAATCAACTCCTTGACATCATTATTATTAAGAGAAAAAATATCACTTGGCCAGTTGCCTTCTAAATTTTGAATTTCATTAGGATGAAGATCAACACCACAATTTGCTAATTTATCTACTATCCAATTTCCTTCTCTATAAATATGCTCACACTTCCAAGAGATTGCCTTTAGTAATAGATGATGAACATCAACAATAATATTATTTTTTATCCAAATTTACACCCAATTTTGTTAATAGCATTGATGATATTTGTGAGTCCCTCTCAATTGAAATATATTTCCATCCTTTTTCTACTACAATTTTAATCCCTATAAGAAGTGCCCTAGCTTTTGCATAGTTGTTAGTTGAAGTTCCAAATGATTCT
Source organism: Wollemia nobilis (assembly GCA_028583015.1). Lineage (NCBI taxonomy): Eukaryota > Viridiplantae > Streptophyta > Pinopsida > Araucariales > Araucariaceae > Wollemia > Wollemia nobilis. Next base: position 3,360,898 of record JAQPPZ010000101.1, read on the forward strand.
AAGTAAGTGAGGAGAATTTTGCCTTCACTATTTCTAAAAACACCACCTCCACTAGCTTTCCTTGGATTTCCTTTAAAAGCACCATCAAAATTAATTTTGATAAACCCAATTTCTTGATATTTTCATATTACCATAGATCAAAGTAGATCCTTTGTTTTATTTACATTGTCATAGATGACTCTTCCATGAATGTTCAAATGTTGTAGCCAAATTATTAGCATCTTTTATTATGCAATTAAGACTTTCCATGATGAGCACCATATTTGTAGATATTTTGTAAGAGAGGCAATAATACAATTTCAAACTTTACCATGATTTGGAGATTTATTTTTAAAAATTATATTATTCCTTTCAAGCCATAAATTCAAACAAATAATGGCAAGGTCAATCCTACAAAGAATACATAATGCTTTAGCTTTGAAATAATTAATCTAACATGTTATCAACTCTTTCAATGTTGATGGAGCTACCCAATATAATTTCATATTTAAAAATTAACCCCAATAGTGTGAGCAAATGGACCATGAAGAAATAAATGGTCTAATATTTCTAAATCCTTCTTATACAAGGCACATCAATATCCTCTTCTTAGTAAACTCTATCTTGTAAGAATTTTACCTTGAACTGCTAACCAAAGGAATGTTGAGGCCTTAGGGAGAGCCTGTAATGACCAAACATTCTTCTAAGAAAAATCTTTGGGAGAAGGAAAATTTGATTGTTCTAAATTCTCATATCCAAACTTGAATGAGTATCCACCATCCTTTGATAAATTTCAAACAAACTCATCCTTTTGAGTAAAAGTTGACAAATAGAACTTTTGAAGCATCTTTTGAAGTTCATCTGCAATTTGTTTGAGTTCCTCTCCTTCAATCAAGTTACTAAAAGAAATCCATGATCTAGAGTTGTTGCTCATAATAATATAATCTTTGACCTTTGGACCTTTACATGCTAGGCATGCTTGAGCCAATGGTTGCCATTTTGAGTCAGAGATAAGATGATAAGGCTTCAACCAATCATTGGACCAAAAATTTGCATAATTTCCTCATTGACTGACCATCTAATATGTTTCTTTACCTATTGCAAACTCTTTGATATGAAGTTCCTTGTTGAGAATCCTTTGGGTAGATTTCTTTTTCTAAATAATTTTATTGCATCAAAAGAACCTATATATTTTTGATGTAATGTTTTTGCCCAATTCTTTTCTTGATTTCTGAATAATCTCCACCCAAGATTTACTCCTAATGCTAAATTTATAATTCTACAATTCTACAAACCTGCTTCTCCAATATTATTTCCTTTGCAAATGCTATCCTACTTACAGAGAGGAAACCTAAATTTTTCCTCACAACCTTTCCATGAAAAGTCTCTTTGAATTTTATCAATTTTTGATGTTATACCTGTTGGCAGTCTTGAAAGTGACATCATATATATAGGGATGGATTGCAATGTAGTCTTTATGAGTTGTAGCCTTCCTACCATGATTAAGACCTTACCTCTCCAACCTATCATGTAAGCTTTCATTCTATTCAAAAAAGATATCCAAAGCTTCTTTTTATTTCTTTAGTAGAAAAAGGAATACCCAAGTACGTTGATGGAAAATTTTCAATTTTAAACCCTCAAATATTCACAATAATTTGTTGTAAATCTAGGGCAATATTAATGAATTTTTTATTTTATTTTGTAGTATTTACCAATTTTCCAATAGCCTTCTCATAGCATGATAATATTGATTTAAACTCCATGGCCTCACTAACTAAGAGATGGCCCAAAAGGTAAGTATCATCAAAAAATTAGAGATGAGATTTAGTGAGACCATTTTTTGCAACTTGAATACCCTTGATTTTTCCTTCCATTTTTGCCTTTGAAAAGGCTCTCCCTAATGCTTCCACCAGAATAATGAATAGATAAGAAGAAAGTAAATCACCTTGATGAAGTCCACAAGGTGACTTGAAGTAATGAGTAGGACAACCATTGATCAAATTAGAAAATTTTAAAGTGTTATATCAACATTTAATCCACTCACACCAACTATAATAAAATTCAAAGTTTTTGAAAATAGCATGTAAAAAATTTCAGGAAACCCTCTCATGTGCTTTGTTTGTATCTAATTTCAAAAGCATAATTGGTTTTTTTATAGGATGAAGATAATGTATGACCTCTTGTGCAATAATTATACAATCAAAAATTGTTTACCATCAACAAATCCACCTTGTTTCTCTGAGAGAAGACACCCTAGAATGCCCTTCAATATGTTTGCCATATTTTTAAAATGATCTTATAAATCATATTACAAAGGCTTATTGGATGAAATTTATCAAAATATTTTGTCACCTTTCTTGGAAACCAAGGTAATAAAAGTAGCATTGATCTCACTTATTATGGCCTTCCTTTTTCGGGCCTCTTCAACAACAACTAACATATAATTCTTCATTAAATCCCAATTTTTTTGAAAGAAAATTGCAGGAAAGCCATCGAGACCATGTGCTTTGTTAGGATGGAAAGATAAAACCGCTTCATGGAGCTCCTCCGTAGATATCTTCTTCATCAAGATTTCATTTTGTCCCTGAGTGATAATTGATGAAATATTTTGTAGTTTTTCTTGTGCCTCCTTATCTTGCCTAGAATTTGACAAAAAAATTTGAAATAATTAATTGCTTCCTTCCTTATATCTTCTTCATCCTCAATATTTTTTCCAATTGGAGTTAAAATATTTTTGATATGACAAACAAAAAAATTTGTTTTTGTTGTACCATGATTTTTTTGTATTTCTATGTCCTTCCTTGAGCCATTTCTCTCTAGATATTTGGAACCAATATGACTCCTCTTTTTTCAATGCATTATGATAATCCGAAAGTAATTGTTTTTCTTTCACGTAAGAATTTTGATCCATTCCATTAATTTCTACTATCTCTTGTAATTTTTTAAGGTTGGATTCAATTTCTTTTTTCTTTAAAAATGTTACCAAAATATTTGACATTCCAAATCTTCATTTTCTTCTTTAAATATTTAAACTTTTGAACAAACTTGTACATACACGATTCTTCAAATTTTAATTCATCCCACCATAACATAACCATCTGGAAAAAATTAGTGTCTTGGAGCCACATAGATTGGAAGTGAAATGGCTTTGGATGACCATTATTAGGTAACTCACATGTCAAAATAATGGGTTTTATATTTGATCCTACTCGTAATAAAATATCTTGAGATATTGTATACTTTGTTTATAACCATTTATTGGATAACAATAATATATCCAATTTTTTTGCTATATGATTTTGCCCGATGCATCTATTATCCTATGTATATTGAAATCTTGAAAGACTAACATCCCAAAGGTCATTTGAATTGACAAATGAAGCAAAATATTGTTTGGATTTAGACCATCCTGAAATACCACCCTTCTTTTCAAAAGGAGCCAAGAATCCATAGATCACAATTATTTATCATTGTATTTGACAAAAATATGTTAAGTTCCTTCCAACATCTTTTACGAGGAGTAACTATAGCTGGAGCATAAACATTTATAGCCCCAACTTTGATGTTTCTCTTTCTTGCAAAATAATTCAGTAACCCAATCATTTTTTGCTTCTAATAATTGCCTATCCCATTTGCATTTGTCCCATATTATTGCAATATCACTTGAAGCTCCTATAGGAGAAACTGCTAAACAATCACCCATCTTCCAAATCTTCTTAAATGTATCTTTACATTCATCACAACTTAATTTTATTCTTGTATTAAAATAAACTCAAGACTATAACAACCTATTAATTCCTTAATAACTCTTTTTTTAGGGGATTTATTCACACCCTTAATATTCCATGTTATCGTTTTCATCATCAACACTTTTTATTTTTATTAGTGGGTTTAATCCCACTTCTTGTTAACACCTATGATATTTTTATTCGACTTCCCAAATTAGTATCCTTTGGAGTTTCTTTTCTCTTTGTTCCTATTTTGATGGTCTTCCTCTCCTTCTTCCATTCCTGCCAACATTCTCATCTTCATCAATCTCTTATATATATATATATTTTTTTTATATTGTTCATAATGAGACTTATCTTCTAAAGATTTATGTTTCCTTGAAGAGTCAAAATTGCAAGGAATAGCCTCATTATCATTTTCTTCTTTATGTTGCCTTGAAAACTCTAAACTGCATATATGGTCCTCCATAGTCATTATTTTCTTATGTTGGCCTAGAAACCCTAAATTTTCTTGGATATCCTCCATAATATTTTATTTATTGTACCGCTCTTTAAACCCTAAAGTGAAAGGAATACATTCCATACTACTTTCATTTTTATTGTAAGGAGAAAATTGTATGTTACTTGAGGAGAATAAAGGTGATTTACCTAGATTAAGCTTGAACTCCGTCTCATTTGCTTTAAAATTTGCCTTCCAATATTCCTTTTCTTTTAAATTGTCCTTCCCCTCTTCATTTACACCTTTAGCTCCTATATTTGAACTTGTGCATTGTACTTCCTCATCCCTCATATCATTTTTTTCTTCTAATGGTTGATTCGAGTGAACTGTAATGGCCTTTGTCATCTGATGATGTAGAGGGTTTTTTCTAGCCACTTTCTTAGTAGTGGAAATCCTTGATTTGACCTAACATCTCCTATGATATGATCTTCCTCCATCGTTTTCACTTTGCAATCTCTTGTCATGTACCCAATTTCATGATATTTGCAACATCAAATGCAATATTTGTAAGAGAATATTACATTATTTGGTGCATGCTTATGTACCACCTTGGTACAATATTAGATTAGGTGTGTGTATTAGATTAGAGTGTGAGTTTATATTTCATGTAATGTAATAATGTGTAGGAAATGTGCAAGTGTCATGTAATTCAGTGTGCAAGTGTTGTGTAGATGTGCACAAGTGTCCATTATGTAAGAGTGCACATGTGTCCTTAGAATAGGAAAGTGAAGAGTTTCAAAGAAGAGTGAAGATCAAGAGTACTTCATATGAAGAGTCACATACTATTATATATTTGTGACAAAGCATTGTAATTGGTATCAAAAATGCATTGCACATAGCATGCATTAGTAGACCTTTATTCTATAATATTTTTAGTATTTTTGTGAGCATTTTCAAGTGATTATTTTGTGAGTATTTTTGAGTTATTTATGAGTTCATATTATTTTTTGAGTTATCTTTATTAATTCCATTTTACTGTAACTTTATTATATACGATTATGTGGTTATTTACATTGAGTATTGAGCTATAAAAACTATCAATGTTTTCATAATCCACTTGTTGATCTCATTCTCTTTATTCAAATTTAATCCTAATTGATTGTGGTAAAGGTTTTGAAATATCCATGGCAACACATATTCGAGTGTATATAGCATGCCTTATCTCCTTAGTAGTTGGTCCTTCTTGAATGAATTCACTTAGCGTATTGCCAACATTATTCAAAATCTCATTATTTATGAGTTGATAAGGAAGTTCAAAAATCCTAATCCATACCAAAATCCTTTTAATAGTTTTTGTGTCCACAAAAAAAATCTCGCTCTATGGTCTTAAATATAATGCATATTTGCCCCTAAACCATGAGCCTCTATACATTATTTTATCCCTTATTTATGAACTGGGGAAAATAATGAGAAAAAATCCTTTTGGATGAAAAGTCATGGAGTAATTTGAATTCAATCCCCGCTTCCACTTGATCTAATTTTGAATCTCAGAAAAACCTGGCCAGTATCCATGAAACTTACATATTAACCCTCTGGTTTTGAGAACCATTATATCATGCTCAATCATTTCATCCTTGATAATAACTTATGGTGCAAAATCTACTACTTGAATAGGGTTTGCCATTGATTTAATCTTTCTCTTATTGCTAGCTAGGGCATCCATACTTTCAACTTGGCCACTCATAATTTCAGTAAGGACTTTCACAAATGATTTTCTTTCCATGTTACCTAGATTTTCTTCAAATGAATTCTTTAAATTCTCCTAAGATATGGAAAAGAAGTGACACTTGTTCCTTAATCACAATTTGTTTTCTACTTCTTGCTTCCCTCCTCACACTTCCTCCTAACTCATGGTTCGCACTCACTCATGGCTTGCACTTTTACAAATTTAAGTTTACATGGGTTTTTATGAGGGATCTTGGTCCCCTCTTATCGAGGTTTGAACTTGGATCTCCTAGATGAAAACCCAAGCACTTGACACTACAATGACTATTACTTTCACCACCAGTTTGTTCGTATGATTTTTTTTGCAACTAATTATGTGATAGTGTAGTCTCTTTAGTATGGTCACTTATCCGGTAGGACTTTTTACATGCAAGAAAAAACATTCATATAAATAAGGTACTTTAGGCCAAGGAGTATGTATTGTCCACAACCTATATCATAGTGATGAACAATAGTGCTAAGACTAGTATTTTAGGCCACTACTCAAGGAGGATTCTACACATACCCTTGATCATACTACCCTTTTCTTTGACAGTATGAGAGGGTGATATTTTTGAATGTTGTGTTTGATGCACTATGGAAAATACTTGGTCAAAATTATTTCTAGGGGTAAAGATTTTTCCTAATCCTAGGGGGGTCTCCTAATATACCCGAAGATACGTGGGATCTCAATTCTATATATGGGTGTTGTTTAAGACCTGGGTATTGGATCTTGATAGCCCCTCACTTCACTAGATGCTTTACGGGAAATCTAACTCAACCAATAATGACAACTCCATGATATTTTAAAATCCTCGGCATAGGGTTTCTAACCTAGTAAGCTAAAACAAAAAAAAAAGCTTAGATTTTTTTAATTAGGATAATAAAAAATAATATAAAAAACATAAAAAATTATACCTAACAGTCAAAATGGTAAGGCAAGAACCAATGCAGTCATAGTAGAACATGACCCTAAAAAGTGCTTTGATACCACTTGTTAAGAACCTTCTAATTAAAATAAGCACATCCATATAAATATTGCAATAAAAGTAGTAATTCATGAAAGAACAAAATATTGCAATACGAAATGTAAATGCATAAATATATATTAATCTTACAAATCATAATACAAAATCATAGGCCTCTTCAAGGGGAAACCTCCTTCAATACTTTGATTCAATATGCAAAAATATACATTCGTTTCCGCCCTCTTGTATTTTAAAGACACAATTCATGCAACCTTGACCTAACGCTCAAGATTTGGCTTACATGCATAGTGTCACCTGAGCTAGAATCTTCTACCAAGAAATAGTTATATTCTTTATAACGATTACATGAAAAAAACCCACTTTTTTAGGCATCTCAAGTGTCGCATAACATTACAAAAATAACTATAATAGGGCCTTAGCATTGGAAAGGGGATCATTACATAATAATGTTAGGATGGGGTCCTAACAATGAACAAAGAAGGGAAGAGTAATTTATCTCCAGTGAATCCACCCTCTCCCTCCAAGATGGTTAGTTCACATAGCATGGAGAATATATTGAAGAAATGTGATTGTGGATTATTTGCCTGAGTCAATTGCATGGAGGTTCAATCCTTGAAGCCACTTCTTTTAGATCTTCCTTTAGATTTATAGAACATTGAGGATTGTTACAAGGTCTTTAGTGAGCCCATGGGTCTTCCCCCTAAGCGTACAAATGATCATACCATCCATCTCGTTCCAATAAGTCAACCTCCTAATATACATCATTACTCCTATCTCTAGCCCTAAAATTCATAAATTGAGAAGTTGGTTTAGTAAATATTAGAGCGAGAACCATCCATCCAAGCATTAGTCCATACTCCTCTTCGATGGTGATGATATGATGCAAGGATAATTCATGGCATATGTGTCATGAGTTTTGTCTTATCAATAAGAACATTATCAAAGACAAGTTGTCTATCCCTGTAATAGATTATTTGTTGGATGAATTTCATAGTGCTAGATACTTTACAAAATTAGACTTGCATTATGGGCTTCATCAAATTAAGGTTAATGAAGAGGGTATCCCTAAGACTGCTTTTCGTAAACATGAGGATCATTATGAGTTCCTAGTCATACATTTTGGTCTCACTAATGCTCCTACTTTTCAATGTCTCATGAACTTTGCCTTTCATCCTTTTCTTCTCAAATTTGTCCTTGTTTTCTTTGATGATATTTTAATTTATAACAAGTCCTAGGGGGATCATCTAGTTCATGTTGACAAAGTTTTTTCACCTATTACAAAGGGAAAATACTTTTTTTCAAAAGGTTCAAATGTTCCTTTGGGGTCTAGAAGGTAGAATACTTAGGACATATAGTAACTCAATAAGGAACCAAAGTAGATCCTAACAAGATCAAAGCTAGGCAATATTGGCCCATACCTAAATATTTTAAACAACTCCATGGAATTTTAGGACTCACAGGCTACTACAAATAAATTATATGCAACTAGGCAAGACTGTCACTCCTCTCACTGCTCTCACTTAAAAGGATGCCTTTGTTTGGTCTAAAGTTGCTTCCTAAGCCTTCTAAGCCCTCAAAGAAGCTATGTGTACCACTCCTTTTTTGGCCACTCAACTTTAACAAACCTTTTATCATTGAGTATGATGATTCAACATAGGCATTGGAGTTATTTTGATGCAAGATGGACACCATTAGCCTTTGAAAGCAACCAAATTTTGGGCAAGAATCTAGGACGATCCATTTATGATAAGGAAATATTAGTTGTTCTACATGCCATAGAGAAATGAAAGCCTTATTTGTTGGGTTATTGTTTCACCATCAAGACTGACCATAGCAACCTTAAGCATTTCTTAGAGCAATGTCTATCATACCTTGAACTAAATAAATGGATGAACATACTCTTGGGTTATGATTTTATCATTTATTGCAAGAAAGAAAAGGAGAATACGATGGTTGATGCCTTGTATTACAAATATGATCATGTTGTTGCTATCAATACCATCTCTAGTCCTCTTCCATAATGGCTTTTTCAACTTTGAGAAGATTGGATTTTTGACTCGAATATTGTGGGGATCATTAAAGAAAGAGAGGCGGGCTCATTATTACATTCTTGTTGTTTCTCATATGCTAATGGAGTGCTTTGTACAAATGATCACATTTATCTTCCTTTGTCTTTAGATACAAAGTAAAATGTTCTCCAAGAATAGTATGCATCTCCTTTGTCTACACATTCAAGATTATTAAAAACATACAAGCGGTTGAAGCAATATTTTTTTGGAAGGGATTAAAAAGGTGATGTCAAGATATTTATGGTTGAGTGTGAGGTGTGTCAGTGTAATAAAGTGGAAATAGTTAAATATCCTATATTCTTGCAACCCTTGACTACCCCTAATTACCAATGGGAACACATATCTATGGATTTCATTAAGGGCTTCCCAAATTAAAGTTAAAATGGTGATCTTTGTGATAGTAGATCGCCTTTACAAGTATACTCATTTCTATGCATTACAACATCTCTATTCAACAAGGTGGTCAAGGTATTTCTTGATTATGTTTTTTAATTACATGATATTACCAAAACCATTATGAGTTATCGTGACCCTATCTTCAGCAGTAAATTTTGGAAATATTTGTTTTTCCTTAGCGGTACTAAGTTGAGTATGTTGTCTTCTTATCACCCTTAGTCAAATGGTCAGATAGATATTGTTGATAAATGTTTGATACTTTTCTCTATTGTTTTGCTTGAGATAAATAATATCATTGGGTTCATCGACTCTCATTAATTGAATGGTGACAAGATGCTTACCATTCATCCCTCAATATGTTCTCATTTGAAGAATTGTATGATAAAAAACCTCCATCAATGGTAGACTATGTTCCAAGATCCTCTAAGGTTACCTAGGCAGATGATTTGTTATAATAACTTGTGCTTCAACTCCTTAAAGATAATTCGACCTAGAACAAGAACTACTTGAAGCAATATAGGATTCACACTATTATGAATGATAATTTACCATAGGAGATATATCTTATTGCACCTTTAACCTTACAAGTAATTATCCTTGAAGACCAAGTCTATTCAAAAATTGACTCCCCGATTTTATAGGCCTTACAAGGTGGTTTGTTAAATTGGTGAAGTGGCATATCAATTAGAGTTTCCACTATCTTCTTGTATCCATATTGTCTTTCATGTATCTTATCTTAAGCAGGTTATTGAATAGAGGGTGCAAAATCAAATGAAGTTGCTAGTACTTGATAAAGAAGGTCAAATCACTCTCCAACTTGAAGTAGTGTTGCGGTCCACGGTTCATCATATTTGGTCTTGATAAATTTAAGAATTCCTTATCAAGTGGTAGGTTCTTCCAAAAAAATGAAGAACACAAGCTTATACTGAGAGGGGGGTTGAACAGTATAAGACCACTTTTTACTTTTCTTCTCAAATCAATATTATCCAGTGTATAGATAGCAGTAATCAAAGAAATGCACAAAACACCACACACAATAAAGACACAGATTTAACGTGGTTCACCCAATGTGGGCTACCTCCATAAAGAAAATATTTCTTCTAAATATTTCTCAAACGATCTCTTAGGAATCCTTCCCAAATTACAATGTTTACGAACCTCGATCCAAAGGAGATGTTTATCCCCTAATCTCAAGTTCGTAGATCTCTTCCATAGGAGAACTCTTTCCCCTTTTGCTCTGGCTAGTGATCTTCTAGAAGACTCTGTCTCTATGCTACATTGACTGGTGGATCTCTCTCCACTTGAAGACTTCTCACTCAGATGATGTCTTTAATTGTCCTGGTTTTTAGATCTCTATCCACTGAGACTTTGTCCTCTATACTCTGTCACCTCCAAAGATCTGTCTCAATACTGTACCAAACACAATTCAGTCGATCTAGCACAATTCTATTCAATCTCTTGCATTAAACACAATACAGTCAGTCTAGTACAATTCTGCTCAATAGGTTCTCTCAGAACCTGCTCAAATCTGCTCAATACGTTCACACAAAACCTGTCTAAATCTTCTCAACAGGTTCACACAAAACTTGTCTAAATCTGCTCAACAGGTTCACACAAAACTTGTCTAAATCTGCTCAACAAATCCTCTTTAGGACTTGATCAAATCTGCTCAATAAGTCCTCTCTTAGACTTGCTCAAATATGCTCAATAAGTCCTCTCTTTGACTTGCTCAAATCTGCTCAATAAGTCCTCTCTTGGACTTGCTCAAATCTGCTCAATAAGTCCTCTCTTGGACTTGCTCAAATCTGCTCAAGCAAGCTTTCACAAAAGCTTAACTCAAAACAGTCCACAAGCCTTCTCAAAGACTTATCTCAAATATGCTTAACAAGCTTACACAGAACTTGTTCAATGTCATAGAATCATAAAGATAATTGTTAGAGACTCAATATGTTCTAAGCTCAAAGTACAATCAATATCTCAATTCAATCTCATAGAAGCATAAAGAGAATTGTTAGAGACTCTATATGTTCTATACTCAAATCCCAATCTCAACTCAATAGAAGCATAAAGAGAATTGTTAGAGACTCAATATGTCCTATTCTTTAATATCAATCTCAACTCAAATAAGAATATAGAATAGTTTGTTTTATGGAACTTGAACAACCATTTCACACATCCACTTGACTAGGCTTAACCAACTCAACTCAACCAATCACATCAAGGAACAACCCTTTCTCACAAACCCTAGTTCAAGCATGTATCAACCAACTCAAAATGTTTTCAACAATGCTTTATCTCAAATCTCACATAACAATGATACTCATGTTCTTTTCTAGATCATGTTCAAGTTCATTTCATCATCAATGGGCTTCAACAACAATGCTAATGAACCAAGGTTTAAATACAACTCACAAATTAGAAAACCTTGAAGTATTCAACCAACCATCTTCACAAAGAAAACTTCAATTAATCCTTTTCACTCCAATGATATTTTAGAAATCAACCACCACAAACAATCAATAGAAGAATGTGCCCATACATTTTTGATGCCAATAAGTTGTCCACAAAATCTGCCACACTTAATCACAACTTTCCTTTTCAATATTAATAAGGGTTAGTGGTTTTTAAATAATCACAATAAAAGCATAACTTAATTTACACCCTTTTTACTCCAACTTCATAATCACATCCACCAAAGTCTATTTTAATAAAAACCCTTATTAAAAATAACCCACAATAAATCTCTCAAAATCACTTTAACAACAACTCCTTATTTCTCCTAAAATCAATTATCCATTTCCATCAAAATAAAACATAAATCAAATATGCTTTTGCAATAATAATCACAACCTTAATGATAAAATTTAATTCCCATTAAATACCTTATAACTCCAAACTTTAGGGCTAATAAAAATTATTAAAGGCAAAAACATAAATACTTCTCAAGGGGATTCGAACCCCTGTTCGCCACCCATCGCGAGTGTCTTAGTCGTGGCTAAGATTCCAACCGAGCCAAAGTGCTCGTTGGAAAAGCAAATGCCAAAAGGGCCTTTAATCTTCCTTCGCCTGTCGCAAAGGACAAAGCGCCAAAGCGCTTCCCACACACTGCCGTCAAGGGGATTCGATCCCTGATATTTGCGCTGCCCACAGTCTAAGAAAAATCGATACGCCAATGCACCATGCCTCATACCACGTTTGAGATTTCCAAATCGCTGCGCTTTCTTTGCTGCTTTCTTTTCAACAATTCGCATGAGCTCTTTCGAATTCCAATGCAATTAACACACAAGAGCAAGGATGATTATTTGGTTTAATTGCCACCCATTTATATAGTGTTTAATAACACTTTGAAGATGTCGACGGAAATATTAAAATTGTATTTGCATGATGACATCGATGAAAAACTTTCCATTTAAATTTGAATTTAAATTTTAAATAATTAAAATTTAAACCAAACATTAAAACTCAAATAACTCCATCATCGGGGCACCTTTTTCGACGAAACGAAAGCCCAATGTGGGTTTTAAGAAAAACCCAGATCAAATATGATGTCCATGGTTTTAAATAAAACCTTTTATTTTCCCTGCCTTGGTTTTCACAAAAACCCTTCATAGATCATTTTGACATTTATTGTTGTATTGACATCAATGACAACATTTAAGCTTAGGGACTCAAAATGTCCAACAAAGAAGATGATACATGAGAGCCTAACAACATTTTTTAGCCTTTTCCAACTTTGAGGACAAATATTTTGATGGGGGAGCGATCTAATGACTACAATATGACCATGTCAATTATCTTTATTTTTATTCGCTTAGGCCCTAGGTTTAGATAGTTACCCCTTGAGCATTAGCATTAGGGTTAATGATTGGTTTATTCTATAAATAGGAAGAGTTACGTGTAGTTAATATCATCTTTGATATTTGAATCTTAGTCATGTTTGTTGCACATATGAGACTTCATCCCCTTCAAGTGGTTATGAGACTTTACTTTCTCTAAGAAGCAAAGGATTTGAATTGATTTGAATCTATAATTTAATTATTTCATATTTGATTTTTTGGCAATTAGATATGAATTATTATTATCAGTTAGCTAATGTTATTTGTGCATTATTGGATTGCTATTACTATGGTTATAATTCTCAAAGTTGTTTTTCAACAACCTAATATATATATATTTTTTATGGGTCTTATTCATGCTCCTAATATTCCAAGATATCATTTTCATCATCAATTTTTATTTGTGAGTTTTATCCCACTTCTTATTAAAACTTGTGATATGTGCTTTTGTTTTCCTTTCTTTGATTTTGCTTCTTAAATCTTCCTCTCTTTTTAATTCCCACTAACACTTTCATAGTTATCAATCTCTTTGATTTTTCACACTGCTCATAGTCAGACTTATCATGCATAGGTTTGTCTTGCTCTAAAGGATTCAAAGTGCAAGTAATAACCTCAATAACACTTTTTTCTTTAAGTTGTCCAACAAACCCTAAAGTGCAAGGACACACATCCATAACAATTACTTTATTATGTTATCCTAAAAACCCTAGTATGCTATGGATTTTCTCCATCCTCATTTCCTTAGTATGTTGCTCTTGAAACACTAAAGTGCAAGGGATAACCTCTACACTACTATAATTTTTATTGCCAAGTGAGGATTCCATGTTATTTGATGAAAATGGAGATAATTTACCTAGAATAAACTTGACCTCTTATGTTGTCTTTAATTTAAAATTTTCCTCCACATCTTCCTTTACACATTTAATTCCTTTTGAATTTAAACTTGCACATTGTACTTTATCATCCTGTTAGGATCCTATCCTACCATTAATTAATAATAATAATAATAATAATAATAATAATAATATATTTTATCCTAAAGTTTATAATAATAAAATAATATAATAATTAATTATATTAATTATTATATTATTATAAGATTAGGGTTAGGAAGCATTGCAACCTTTCACCTATAACCCTAGAGTGGGTATAAAACACTATACAACTCTATCATTCGAAATATCCATGAAATATATAATATATGATTTATTAAATCATTGAAGGGACTTCCCGACAATTCAAAAGTGATTCTTTTAGATTTAGGTTATTTATTATTTATTTATCAATTTTATGTGCTAGGAACCCTAGGTTCCTACCATCTGGTATCAGAGCCTTATGGATCCAACCACATTGGTCAAGGAAATGAAAAATGACATTGCAGAAATTAGAAGAATGATTGAACAAAAACAAAAAAAACAAATGGAACGTTCTGATCGTATTATACAATATTTAATGGAAATGCAAGAGGAGACCCTAGCCATGGAATCCCAGGAAGAAGAGGAGCCCATAGCCATGGAATATGAGGAGGAGGAAGAGCCCGTAGTCATGAAATCCCAATTGGTACCTATTGCACTTCTCGAAAATAAAGAAAATATTTTAAACCATCAAGAGAGCAAGAACCTTGCCCTCAATCCAGTTCATTTCCTGGGGGATGACAGACCAAAGCAAGTTGACCACCACCCTCTCCATTTATTAAATCATAAATTTTCATTAATTTCATGGAGACAGTTGGGGCAGACCTCTCTACTAAAATCAAGGAAAATAAATCAAAATTTTGCTTTAAAAATAACCATCTCTCAAATAGAAACTTCCATGAAACAACCTATCGATTATGACATCAATAGAAAAATGATATTGCAGAAGGTGTCTCTTCTCAACTTGATGGATTCAACTGCAAAGTTGCTCTCTGATGCACGTCCGCCTCCATGGCCGCCACCATAACTAAAACCAAATTCTCGCAATAGACAATATACATTGCCTGAGAAAAAATAAAAAATAAAAACCAAAATTGAAAATTTAGCAGAGATGTTTACGCATTTAAAAACAATTATTAAAAGATTAAATAGTTAGGTTTGGGAGCAAACCATGGGTGCATGCGTACAAGGCTGCACATCAACAAATAATAGTAATCTCTATTAGACTAGCCATCCATAAAGACCTTGAAGATGTATTTTACAAACGAAAATAATAAAGCTAACCTTCTGGTTTTCCTTCCATGCAAGGGAACTAAATTTTCTGGAGTGAATTCGTTCTCCAAATACTTCGTCTTCATTTTACTTGAATAATGATTTATGTTTTTACATATGTTACTTCGTGTGGTCGTGGATTCTATTTATGACGGCCCCTTCAATGCTACATCAACAATTTACTGTCTTCAAAATAAATTAATTAATCAGCCACATTATGTAATCACCTGGTGTAATCAGTCAACGTAATAACTGTCATAAAACAACCACATAATGCCTTCACCAGCCACTCGATCTCTGCCAGCACAAATTTTTGCCATGAACTATGTTTTTTCGTCAGGCTTACTATCTTCGTCAACTGGAAAACTAACGCCAGCAAGTCCGTCAGTTTATGTCATGAGTAGAGGTATTAAAGGGAATGAAATTCACTTTGTTTTCTTTCGCAGTGTTTCTCAGTAAGAACCTTCTATGAAAACTTTGGTTTCATTCACAATATACTTTTGAGGGGAAGACAAGCGACCTATTGCCTTTTGTTTGCGTCATGGTTAAAGATCTAATCATACCTAGATAATATTTAATTGTACGTCGAGGAAGGAAGAATACATCGAGGAAGGCATCCACATCATAAGAAAGAAAGGATGGGAGATACGGAGGGTGCAGGCCATTTGTCATATCATAAATATAGCAGGAGTAAAGTAAATATCTGAAGCTTACCAAACATGAAAATACAATCTTACACTTAATTTCATCCACCGACCTCATTCCTGGACAAAGCTATCCAATGCTGTGAATTTTAAGCGAGGGATTTGATACATATGAGAGGAAGCATCATAGATATAAAAAAAAAAATATAGAATGGTCTTAAATTATTATACTGTGATGTTTTTCAACAGTGATTCTGATCGAAGTTCATAAACATTCTTACCAAGACAAAGATTCTTTTGCATAGAAATCCAAATATCAGCAACAATTGGATTTGAATTTTCAAGAGGAGACACTTGTACAGCTAGCCCATGCATTTCACAAGTTCTGTAAAAATACAGTGCACATATTAGTAGGATATATATTATCTATTTATCAAACTAAAAATATAAGATACAAATTAAAAAAAAAACATCAGTCAGATAATACCGCAGTCACAACAGCGTCGACGTCCGAGGAAAATAATTATAATTTTATTTTATTTTATTTGTTTCTTGCGGAATTCCTTGTGCGCAAGCCAATTTCTGTAGGATATTGGTTTTCCATATTCCAGTGGGTGGGTAACCTTCAGGTTAACGATCTCTGATGTATTATTTTATCAGCGTTTGGTTTCATCAATGCCATAGTTTCATTTGTTTCACAGCGTGTCTAAACGCATCAGAGAAACATATCAGTAGGGAGACCACGGATCAAGAATGTCCATAGTTATGGAACCTTTGAAGAACTTAAAGGGCTCACAGAGGCATTAACAAAATGGATATGTCATTGACGAAAAACCTGTCGGATTACATGAAAATTAAATTTGCACGTGGAGTGTACGAGAAGATTGCAAGGGAAGCCGATAAGAAACATGATCCAACAAAGAACGTCTCCCTCATATTTTATTTCCTTATCATAGCACCTCCTTATCGCGTATTCCATACTCTTAATTTTATCAACTACTGAATCGAAGGTGTAAGACGACCTTCTTTTTCTACATTCTGCATTGTTTTCGCCATGCCGCTTCTCCTTTATACTTTTCCATTCTCCTCAATTCTGGTTTTCCAAAATGAAAAGTCGATGGGGGAATGGCTACTACGACCATTGGGCACGGATTGTTCATCTCTATCTCCACGCTGGACCATGCGCTAACACACCTTGACAACCGTGCAATCATGGGGCATCGATGACCATTGGGCACGAACTATTCAACTCTATCGCCAGGTTGGACCATATGTTGGCACACTGGGTTCGTGGCTATAATACTTTGGGTTGATTGTGTAAAACAGGTGGGGTTTCTTAAGTTCAAATTATATTCTAGTAGTAATGTGATTGAAGTGTATATTGGAGGTCAATAGTTCAATTAATAAACAATCTATTGGGAAGGAATGAGCAAATGTGGCCTATTAGAAGTTGGTTGGAGGAAGGCCATATGATAAGCTTATTTAAAGGTTTGATCGTTAGCTTTGAAGATTTATTCAATGTAATCAATGTTATAGTTCATCTATTCTATTCAATGAGAGTCTCTTTGCATATTTGCATGACCCCGCAACAACCAACAGATGCCATTCAATTAAAATTGATGCCACTCAATTAAAATGAAGGAAATGACCCTCACGCCCGCTGTTTGACACAACCATGCAATCGGAGAACCCAACCCTCAAATGTTGGCATTGGCGGTGAGTAGTGTGGTTATAATGAGAACAATTTGAATACTAATGAGTGATGGACATGTAATGGTTATGTCCAGAGATGTGGATTTAGATTTATGGAAGGAATTAAATTTCTTATTTGAATGTGTCATAATCCTCACAAAAAATTAAACCTTCTCCTAAGGTACGAATTAAGTTGTCTTACACCCAAATTGCTCGACCTTTCGCGTGGTGACTGGTGGCTGTTTTGAAATAGCTAAAATCTTCAACACAGCATCAAGGTTTTCGACGTCCGAAATGCAAAGGAATTTTTTTTTTTTTAAGGACTAAAGTCCCACATTCGCGGTGCTACGTCTTTGTAGCGCTTTATAAGCGCCAAAAGGCACAAGGAAGAACGTGACTTCGGTCACGCCTCCCCCGTACCTCACGCGAACCAACCGCTACCCAGTCCTTCCTCGAAATTTGCATCGTCTGCTGACTCCTCGTGTTCCCGGCTGCCACCCCTACGCCTCGGTCGCCTACTGTCGCCCTGCCGACCGTCGTGCGCTCTCGACCCTGATGCCTCTACAAGCTACCTATTAAATAACAGAGAGCACCAAATTCAAAAAGTTGATAGGGCATTGCCCACCAATTTTTTTATTTTTTTGCTCACCTATACCAAGTCATATTGATCATTACCTACACTAACCACAATGGCTGAAGGATGACGATCACTGGATTCCATTCATGAGAAACATGAAAGGCTCGCTGAAGAAGTTCAACAAGAAAGAGAGGAGAATACCCGTAACACAAGAGAACTCTTCGAGAAAATATTTGCAATGGATGTTAAACTTGATGCCATTAGTCAAAATCAGGCAACACCACATGCAAATTCAACCAACAACGGGTCATCAAACCGAGAAATGTTAGGAAGTCCACAAAATTCCATTCTACCATGGACGACCAAATTAGACTTCCCAAAATTTGAAGGAGGAGATCCTACAAACTGGATCTACCGAGCAGAGCAATATTTCTCACTAAATCAAATTTCGAAAATGCAAAAAGTGCATATCGCCTCCTTCCACTTAGAAAACGACACAATCCAATGGTACTAATGGTTCGAGAAAACTAACGGCACTCCGACGTGGTCAACCTTTACACATAATCTATTAGTGCGATTCGGCCCTAGCAAGTTTCAAAGCTTTACAGGGGCCCTCACTAAATTATGCCAAACCACTTCGGTTAGCAAATACCAAGCAAATTTGAAAGGCTAGCTAATCGAACATCCGGATTAGACGCTGCCTTCTTTCAAGAATGTTTTATCAATGGATTAAAAGAAGAAATTCGAATAGAGATGCAAATGTATAACCCTACAAACATGTTAGAGACCATCGGTTTGGCGAAATTAGCGGAGGACAAAATCAAGGCACGAAATCGGTTCACAAAACCAACTTGGGGGAAACCATCAAACACTTATACCAACCCCAAACCAATGCAAAATGGACGAACCCAAAACTGCCAAGCTAGGAACCCTAGGTTCCTACCACATCCATCATATCCTTCTTTGTATCTTCTAATGGTTGATTCAAGTGAGCCATGGTAGCCTTTTCCATATATGTTGTAGATAGGATTTCTTTGCTTCTTCATTTGGAATGGAATACCCTTGATTTGATTTAAGCTTCCATTACAATATAATTCCTTGCTTCATTTAAAGTTTGTCTTATGACCAAGTTTTTGTCTTTTTTTATCATTTTCACTTTGTAAACTCTTTCTATGTGTCCACTCTCATAAAATTTGCGACGTCAAAGTGCAATGTTTTTATAATCCACTTGTTGATCATATTCTCTTGATTCAGATTGAATCTTAATACATTGTGGCAAAGGATTTGAAATATCCACATAAACACATGTTTGGCTATTTATAACATGCTTTCACTTCATAGTCGTTGGTCCCTCTTTGATGAATTTCCTTAAGAGTATTTCCAATAATCTTCAAAACATCCTTATTGATAAGTTGATATAGAAGTTAAAAAAGCCTAACCCACACCAAAATCTTTTTAATAGTTTATATCTCAACAAAAATTTATCTCCATGGTCTTAAATAAAGGGCATCTCCCCTAAACCATGGTTTACTACCCATTATTTTATCTATGATTCCTAAATTAAAAAAAATGAGGAGGAAAAAACCTTTAGAAAGAAAAGTCATAGAGTAATTTGAATTCAATCCCCACTTCCACTTGATCCAATTTTGAATCTTTGAAAACCTTAGCCAATATCCATGGAACTTATATATTAATCCTCTACTTTTAAAAACCATTATATCATGCTTGATCTTCTCATCCTTGATAATCATGTCTAGTGTAACATTAGTTTCATGGATCAAACTTGCCATATATTTGCTCTTCATTTTTTTCCAACTTGGGCATCCATACTTCCAATACCACATCCTCAATTCCCACATTACGGCTTTCAAATATAACTTTCCTTCCATGCTACCTAATAAGACTTACTGTGGACTCACACTCATTCAAAATATTAAGTTTTTTTAATTGGAACAAACAATTATATTCAATAAAAATAAAAGAGGTTACAATAAAAAAGGAGTTAGAAAAATCACAGCACAGGGTGCAAGGCCACCCAAACGATCAATATTGTAAAGACGAGGCTCGAGGCCAAAAACAAAACCAACCCTTAAAAGGACGAATAAACAACATAACTAAACAAAAGACCGAGCCCTGTTGTGAACATTAATAGAACAACTTGAGGCTAGAAAACATCGCTCCCTCGACCTGCTACGTTGAAACAAAGGAACCTTGAAGAGGAAATGAAATGAAAGATTTTAATTACGTTCGGGAGACCCAAATATCGTTTATGGGACCTCAAATATGGAAGTACAATTACTCAATTACTCAAATCATATCATATGATCTTTAATATATTTGAGAAGGTTGTTCCTTCTCCTGCTGATTTGTGTTAGCAATTCCCAACTTTTTTAATTTTACGATCTTCAAATAAATTTGCCATAAACTTGTTCCCAAGTGTTTCTTTGTATTTGTCACGAATATCTGAAAAACTCGGGCATTTATAAATGAAGTGTTCCTCTGTCTCTATTGCCCCTTTGCTGCATAGAGTACATATCCTTTCTTCCCACTGTTCTTTGGGCGTTGTCCATCTCACTGTTTCACATCTAAGCCTATGAGAGCTAGTCCTTATTTGAGCAATGACTATTTTTTCCTTCCACTTGATTTCACCTATATACGCTTTTTCCTTGTGGTCATACATTGGGTTAAAATTTGAAATATAATATTGTCTTTTCCTACTTGCATTTTTCCACATTCCACTCCTGAACTTTTCATTCACATAATTTTTATGTCTTTGTTGACATTTGGGCATTCATTTATGTTGATTTCCCAACGTTTTATCCATTTCTGATTTTGTTTCATCCATGTATTCTTTCGCCTATGCAACTCTTCGTCCCTAGTTGCCCTAGGCCATCTATCGTTTTTCATGTTTTCTATTTTTTTCAAGTAACATAACAGCTTGGTCATAGCAATTGCTTCTAAAGGGAACATTCCAGTTTCAGCTAGAATAATTTCATAAGGGGTTGTAGCCTTAATTTTGAGAAAGTTTGTGATTAAATATTTTTGAATCCTTTCTATTTGCCTCCATTTTGCATTTGTTGTGCCACTAGCCCACACCTCGCAACCATACAACAAAACCGGTGTAACAAGTAGGCCAAATAAGACCTTGGTGGTCTTCCAGTCCCACAACTTGACATTCCTACACCTGTTTTGAAGTGCATATAGTGCTCTCCAACCACTTTGAGTTCTTTTCATCCTACATGTATTCCAATTAAGTTTGTCATGAAAGTCTATGCCTGGTATTTGTATTCTACTAATACATCAAGCGGTTCTCCTGCAAATTGAAATTTGAGTTGTTGCTTCTTTTTTTTGCTGAAAAAATCATAATTTTTGTTTTGCTCGTGTTCACTTGCATCCCAACTTCCTTACAAAAGAATTATAGAGCTTGAAGGTGATCTTCTAGATCTTTGGCTGTTTTGGCCACAAGAATTACCTCATCTGCATACATGAGGAGTTTTACCACATATTTGACTAAATGCACACCCTCTATGTTAAGCAAAACCTTGTTAATAATGCATGGAACCTAATCTCGTATGAGTGCTTAGATTTTGTTTCAATAAAATTTATAAACAATTATCAATCTTCTCAAAATAAATAATTTCATTTCATTTCATCTTATATAGCATATTTGTTTCATTTAAAATTAAATGAAACGAATATGCTGCTTAAATATTTATATGATATGCATGCGTGCAATACCTTAAAACAAAGTTCCAGTCCCAAAACTAGTGATTACTATTTCCACCTGCCAAAGGGGAAGTTTGACTCCATGGTTTCTCCTAGAAATGCCACGCGTCCGTTGGTTGCTGTAGCAACTTCATTAATTTACTATTATCTTTAATAATAATTAATATTTCAATCTTGTTTGATCCATCCGTGTCGAGATTTGTAAATCTTGCCCGATAACAAACATCATCTTATTTGTCCGGACTCAAAAGCAAGCGGAGGAGCTGCGGAGTCGAGAAGCAGCAGGAATCGATCACCAGATCTCATAGTCCCGCAAAACGAGCATTGCGTTACATTCCTATCTACGTTATTTTAGGAAAATCTTAAATGCTGCAATCGACTAAATTTGTCCATCGGAGAATAATTCCATTACAGAGGTACGCAAAGCAAAGCGCAATGACACACTACTTACTGATTATGACACGATTCAAGCAATTATAGAAGCATTTTAACGCTACACCAATAAATGCCGCAGACAAAGATTTCTTATCGAATTTTAATTTATTTTCCATAAGCGGCACCAGCTGCGGGATTCGATCCTATGATCTGCTATCACTTCTTCATGAATTGTTACTGTATTTATGCATTTCGTCCGCATTTTAAGAATAATCATGTTTCAATTAGACATTCACATACCTTGTGTTGGTTTCGTCGATCATTAGATCCCGTACCCTTTCTAGTTAGGGTTTATGCTATGTGCATTTACGTTTTATGTGTTGGGGTAGGTATGTTTGTTATTTGAGGGTAATCTCCAGCTTGAGCTTATTCTAATAGAAATGGCTAGGTCATTTTTGTAGTTGTTTTGATCCGCAAGGTTTGATCCCTTCGTTCTCCAACCGTATATGCAATTTTTTTGATTTTAATTTTATGTGAAATGCTTTCAGCTTGTTGCAAAATGCCGACATTACGGTTGTTTTGCATTTCTTGTTTGAATATTGTTTAAATTTAATGTGCTAGAGTACTTTGGAATATGTTGCCTACTAAAAAGGGGGACTATGTCGTAGACCGTGTGTGTGTGCAGTGCGAAGAATGTTAAATTTGACTCGAGTAAATTTACCGTTTGATGTTTCATTTCAGCATCCCTTTTGAATTTAAATTTTGAAGAGCCTTCTTAGTATTTTTTGGAAGCAACATTCTTGTTCTCTGGAAGAGCCTTCTTAGTATTCTTGTTCTCTTGAAGAGCCTTCTTAGTATTTTTTGGATGCAACATTCTTGTTCTCTGGGCTTGTTCTCTTTCAAGTTGCTTTTGGTAGCTTGCCTTTTTAAAGGCAAGTTGTAACACTCGCCTGCCATCATTGGAATACACGACGGAGTTGCATGATTAAACTTCAAATGCCTTTAGGTTCGCTCTTCCGTATTCTGCCATAGTTGCCTGGGACTTGAACTCAGCCTGGAGCAGACGTGGTGCCTGTTATTTCTTTCACCTTAGCACAGAGAACATACACAGTAGGGCTTGAGCCTGAGTTATCTCATGGCAATTGCTCTGGCTGGCTACTAGGCTATGAAGAATTGGCTACTCCTGATAGGAGGTCCAAGATTAGAATTCGAAGGGAGGTAGGGACTGTATGCCCCATAAAGGGATAACGCAAATGCCTTCTCCCATGCATAGTCGACCTAGACGGACAACACAACACAATGGCCTTCTTCTATGCATTAGTGGACTTAGAGGAATATGGGGTGGTCTGATTTGCATAATTTTCATGGACCTTTACTTGACTTTTTGGAGGCCTTTTAAGTGACCATCATTTTCACTTATTTTGTCATTTGTAGCTTAATGCAGGTTCATTTATTCAATAGTAGAAATAAACTTTGCATTTTTTAGAAGAGATATCTTAGCACCATTTAATAGCAGTTTCTCAGAAATTCTGCTTTATGACCTGACCTCATTTTGGAATTCTATGTACATTGCTGTTTTTTTTCCTGATAGATTTAAGATTGTTCAGAATGGAATCGGCGTGCAAAGTATGGTAGCAGGATTCTAAATTGCATTTGGCATGCTGACACATTTTGCATTAGAAGTGTTAGCATTGAAAGGTAGGAGGTCTGTAATATGAAGATTTCTGATGGAGTCATGTGATTATCAGATCATAGGAGATCAACAAACTATATTGCATTATTATGTAAATAGTTGTGCTATTCAGAAATTAATCACATTCAAAAGCAGATGAATTGAAAGGTAATTCAATCAGACTACATACTGGTTTCTTTCATTGTGCTTCTTTCCACCAGCTATTTGCTTTCAAATGTTTGCTGGAACCAAGTATTATACTTAGCTGCTATATGGAGAACTTAGTACAAGCCGCTTTCTCCACTGTAGGCTTGATAAAGGTATTCTAGTTGATTTTATGTTGCAAGCTAACTGTCCTATTCCTTGATTTCTATGCATTAATTGTTCTTGCAAGTTGTGTTACATGCAGTCTTGCACAGTAAATCATTTCTATTGTATATCCATCTTTTCTTTCCAAGAAAAATTAACACTGCTCTAACATATTATCTTTTTTATTGGAATTATGAAATGTTGTCCTTTCAATAACGCAGGTGCTAAACGGCTGCCACAATGAATTTTCTATTGAGGAGTTCCCAACCTGTAGCACCAGAGCCATCTCCTCACCAGGACCCTGACAAGGACTCAAAGGTAGTGGCAGAAACTTCTTATTCCTTTCAAGGATCCATGTCAGACTTGTCCTCAACAAAGGCATCTCAAGATGACAATTGTAAGGGAGGAGAAGGAATGGGAATAGGTAGCGGTGGAGGAGGGGGTGGAGGGTTAGGTGTTGAGGTTTTAAGGGCAAAAACACGTGTGGTGATTGAAGATCATTCAGATGTGTCACCGGAAGAAGGCGGAATACTCATTCCTTGCAGTATAGTCTCAAACTTTTCTCTTTTTTGTTTTAAAATTCGTCAAATATATAGCAGCTGTGTTATTAATCAAATTAAATTGAGACAGATGCCTTTTCTTGGAAAAATTGAATGATATATTAGATCATTTTGATTTAATATAAAATTCTGTGTTAAGGTGGATTTTTACTCGTTTGTTTTACATAAGAAGCTGTCCAATAATTGATATAGAGAACATAGTTGGAAAAATAGCAACTGGGGAAAAACTCAGTGACCCAAGCTTGGAGAGTTCTCGACAAAAACTAGGCAAAAAGTCAGAAGAGAAAAAGGGAAAAAAACATTAAAGAGAATAATTTAGTTCACAAAAAATTATATTTAAAACAGAAATTAGAGATCCAGGAAGTTAATTTTTCTATTATATTTTCATAAAAAGAGCATAATTACAATTCATGATCATCAAAAGCCAACAAAATACAACCTAATAAAGCAGTTTTAAACTGTTCTTTGCCTTTGTTTCTATTCCCTTTTCTCCTCGTCCGAGACCACCCAAGCCTTGACCTTGTTTTGGCCACTGCTGGCCATGACATTACATCACGGTTTGAATCCCAACAAGGTGGAATTTGAGGCAAGAGGTGCCTCCTCTCATGTCTTTGCCATAATATTTGTAGATGACCTGATTCAGAAAAGATCCCTTTATGCCATGTTTCCAAATCAGGCCCCTCCATGGATTTGGCTCACTGTTGCTGGTTCCCTTGCCTTCATCCAAAGCAGCTATCTATTTCTCCCCAAAAAAGCTAAGTGTTAAATCTTAAAAGTCTAAGTCCTGAAACATGGCCTTAGCATTAAGGCCATGTCCTAGACTCTTAAAACAGAGAGAAAACAAAACAAAAAACACCCTAAAGAATCCTAAAAAGTGCTTAAAAATACAGAAACCCTACCTCTGAAATTTTGTCCTAAGATGTGAAATTTTCAAAAACAGGTGTTAAATTCATCATATCCTTTTCCAAATGTGTTTGAGAATGTGTGGTTACCCTCTTTAAACTTGCAATCAGGAGCAGGAGAAAAGAATGCAAAAAATGAGCTATTTCCCCATTTTAAAGCTGGTTTTCTGCATCCACTGTACCCGCAAGGGTTTTCGTGCCAAAAAATTGGCAATTATTATGAGAAATTGTTGTGATTTAATTGCAGACCCCAGAATCCATTAGAAGGCTTGCTAGAAAAATGACAATAGTTTTTATCCAAGTAAAATAGCTATGCAAGATGTCTCTAAAATTAGATCGTCTCTCCAGTTTTGTTCATCATGTACTTTGACAAGTCATAATTGGGATGTCATACTTTTTATCTCTTTTTTTTTATATTCAATTTTCCTTACTATGTAGAATGCTTTATTGCTCTTTTTGCCTGGTGAGGTTAGCTCATTTAGTGCATAGCAAATGGACTTTACATAAAACTAATGGAATAACTAGGTCCATGGGAGGGAAGAAATGGGTTGATTGCTTTTAGGTAATTGCATTTTATTTCTTGTTCAACATTATTTCGTGGGTGAAGCATCTTCTTAGATTTACCAATATGTTCAAGAGCAAATGAAATCAACAAATTACTCGACAAAGAAACGTATATCTCATATAAGCACAACACACATATGGAAGGTGTCCTCAGACACAAACAATCTCGCTAATGAATAAAGAATCATCTCCAACCGATAATTAAATGGCTGGACACAAGGGGGTATAGATTCCCAAATTACAAGTTACCCTAGGTCAAATTAAAGAACAAACACTAAGGATAATAATATAAGAACAAACATTAAGGATAAGAATATAATATTACAATAAAGTCACCCGTGGAAGGTGTACAATGGTCCTTAGGGCTATACACAAGTAAATAAAACAAGGTCAACTATGGTCTCAATTGAAGGTTAACACCACATATATCAACATCCCCCCTTAAACTGAATGGGGTATAGAGAGAGACCCTTATCAGTTGTCCCCTCTTAAGGGACACTGTTCTATTCCAAGATGCTCTTGCAGCCACACAAAGGTCACCTCTGGCATAACCTTGTGCAAGATATCTGCAAGATAAACTGGATCAAGCATGAGGCTAACAAACATGGTGCATCCGCACCTCAATATGCTCAAGAATCTGTTAGGAGGGAAAACTGAAGGGGATTATTTTATTCATAAAATGTGTTACATATATAGGCATAAGGCCTATATGATAAACATGACACTTGTCAATGAAACTGACAAGTGTCAAACTGAAGGCATAGTGCACTTTAACTCTAACATTCCCCCTTAAAGTGCACTATCCTAACTAAAGAAAAAAAACAAGTCAACATTAGGTAACATTCCCCCTTAATGTTGACTTCTCGAAAACAACCTATCATCCTCGCTTATTGCTGATTTGGTCTAGGCTCGTGCTCTGTGCTCTTGGCTCTCCAACTGTGAATAATGCTAGATTCACTGTGTATACATCTCGGTCTGTTGCCTCAGGGTCAGCCACTTCAACGGGTTTGTTGCCACTGGGTCAGCCGTCTAAGTGCCTCAGGGTCATCATGGGTGCCTCAGGGTCAGCCACATCTGGGTCTGTTGCCTCTGCAAGTCATCCTCAGAGGATGTTGCCACTCGTAGGTCACTAACTAGATTCACCATGTGGTGAACTCAATCTAGAAGGTGTCGGTCTCTGCCGAAAATGCACCTAATGAAAGGAAAAACGAGCCATATAAGAGTGTCGGTCTCTGCCGAAAATGCACTCAATACAATAAAATGAGCCATAGATCCAAATAGGAGGAGAGAAGAAGAAAAGAAGAGAATCTTCTGAAGTGTCTTCGTCTGTAGTCTTCAGAAGTAGATCCGAAAACAACTTCGGATAGAGTCTAGGGTGTCTATGTCTGTAGTCCCTAGAATAAGTGTCCTTATGGTATTCACCTCATCTTACCGGAATGCATGGGTAACCAGCCGCTGCATCCGCCAAGTAGAAAGAGGTGAATACTAGATACTAGGTTCACTTACAAGTACCTTGGGAGTGTCGGGTACAACCGAAAGTGCACTCCAAGGTAGAAAAAACTTTGAGGCTAAAAAACTCAATTAAAACAACCTCAGAAGTACAAATGGACACCACCAATGTGTCCGTCGCGGAAAAACGTTTCCAACGACTATAAATACCCCTATATTCTACCATCAAAGGGGCCTTCATCATAATGAAAAAACAACATGTCTCTCCAAGAGAGCAACTAGAACCTCGCACCGTGGCAGCATCGTTCTTTGGCAGAATAAAAACATCATCAATTTTTCCCTCGCAGGGGAATTACATGTGCCTACTTGGCCATCCACTTTCCATGTGAAAAAAATATGGCTGAAAAATATTAAAAGATATTTTAAAAATGCAATGGGCATTCGATGATGGGCACTCCCCACTTCCCACGTGGAGAAATATTAAAAACAATAAGACCATGGTGGGGCATTGGCCGCTGCGACTTCATATGGGCCTGGTGGTCCCCAACATCAATAACATCATAAAAAACTATTAAATTGCACGCGCTTGATCAAAGTGGTGGCTGGAAAACAAAAAACGCTCAAACTGGAACCCTGGCGACGACGGGCAGCATCAGCGGCGCCGGAAAACTTACGCCGGCCGAGAGGGAGGGCATTTGGGAGCCGCAGCGCACAGATCTGTCACCATAAAATTTCAACTGGCCCTTCGAACAGCAGTGGAGTCCAGTGGACGTTCCGTCAATTGCAGCAAGTTGAAATGGCAGAAGATGTGACAGCGAAATAGCGAATCTTCTCTGCGCGTCTCTGATCCGCTAAACAGCAGCAAAGCCGCACTCTTCATCTTCACTGCGACGGCGTTCCTCCGCTCCTCCGAGGGGCGATTCGGCTGGATGCAGGCAAATTTTAGAAAAGGAAAAATAAAAAATATCTAGGAGTGCATTTCTGAAACTGAGATCCTTTACAAACGGGCAAAGCTTCGATCACTGAAGCAAGCTTTCGAGTGCAATACTGGGCTCATCTATTTGGGCTTTAAGATATGGAGACGGTTTTGCCCAGGCTCGCTGGAATCGGGCCATCGGGGACGTTCGAATAATTTGCGCACTCCGTAGGCAGCTCATCACACGAAATAGATCCGTCAACGTTGCCGAGGGCAAACCACCCAGTGGCGGGCCCAATTTCTGCAAAATGTACTTGTCCGCAATTCGTATTCGCATTCACTTTGGCATTCGAAGGCAATGCGAATCTCGTCGGAGTCCCAGCGGCAGCGCCTCTCTTTCGATTCTCGGCAGCATCCTTATCTTCATCCCCACCAATACGAACGACTGCAATGCAGGAAAGGCACCGTCTCTTGCAAAATCGGAAGGCAGCTCCATCAATGATTCACAGAATTCAATTTGAAGAGCCCGCAGCAATGGCATCCTTTGGGAGCTTCTTCTCCGCCTTGGATGGCTTCTTCTCAGAAACAGGGGCTTTTTCCGCTACGGGCTTCTTCTCAGCGGGCTTCTTCTCTGCCTTGGGAGCCATTGCTACACTCAACTACAGAAATCTCACGAATACACTCGATTGCAATCGATCTCAGATAAAGCTACACCGGTGAGTGTTGTCCTGCAGATGGAAGACGGAAAATGTCCACAACACCGCGCAGCGAAGCCACCGCCTCAAGTCTTGGCGATCTCAAGTCTCCAAGCGCTGCGACAGCACAGCGAATCCAATTTACAGCGAGAATCACCAACAGAGGCAGCTGTAACAAAAGACGGCAAATTGCGAATCACGGCATCCTGGAACAAGCACTTGAACACAGACAAAATAATTCTAAAATGTCTGCATAGTCCCTTGCTGTGTATACATCCCTTTGTGCGTCTGGATTCTGGACGTCCGCCTCTGGAAAAAAAAACAACAGCAAAAAAAAACTGACTGCGAAGAAATTCCACCACCGCTGTCATCGCCTCCCGCACCTGGAAACGGAGTGACAGTCCGCCCGAAGACCGTGCCGAGATAGCTGCAGGTTTAGCAGCAGCGGATCATTCCCAACTACAGAGCCTCAAAAAAAATAGGGGGCTTAAAAAAAATAGTATTCTTCGGATTCGATGCCGAATCACCCGCAGTCCATACTGGGAGACGAATCCCCCGGCTGCGACCAGTTCGCGGGGCATTAGGATCATAAGAAGCCAGATTCAAAGCCCTAAAACTCCTCCGTTCGAATCCAGCTTTTACATCACCACCACAAGGAAGAGAACCGCGACAAAAGCAGAACGATGACCTTCATTTTGAAATCGGCATCCTTGTCGTCCTGCGCCGTAAAAAAAATTGCCAGCAGCCTTCGTTTCTTGGATTCCATGGCCGTAAAATCAACACCATTCGAACTTGAGAGTCTCCTAATCATTCAAAAAATGGGCATTCATTAATTTTTTTTTTTTTCAACTTCTGGTTTCTGATCCATCCAGCAAGGGATGGAGAGCATACTCCCTCAGTATCCAAAAAAAAAAAAATGAGAGGGAAATGGGGGAGGGAGGATTTCCATGAGGGAAATCCCCCCTCAAGCTCACAAGGCCAGAGAAAGCCTGGAGCTCTGATACCAAATGTTAGGAGGGAAAACTGAAGGGGATTATTTTATTCATAAAATGTGTTACATATATAGGCATAAGGCCTATATGATAAACATGACACTTGTCAATGAAACTGACAAGTGTCAAACTGAAGGCATAGTGCACTTTAACTCTAACAGAATCATTGACATCTATCAAAGGTGTTTGGTAAGCTGTTGATGACATGACCAACATATTGGTCCAAAACCAAGATATAATACAAAGTCAATGGTAGACCGTTGCTAATCAAGATTTGTTGTCCATTCTACTTCAGAGTAGCTTGTTAAAACATGTGGAACCCCAACAGAGCAAAGGATTTCCATCTGGTAGGGAACTTTGATAAACCGCAGGACCTGTTAAGCCATTGTCCAATGGCTTTCAAAAGGTGCCTGCATGTACCTGGAACATTAGCTAACAACAAAGGCAATTTCTGTCCTAGTGTGTGTGAGGTAGAGAATACCTCCAACAAAAGACTGATACAAGGTGGCATCCATCAAAGGAGTAGTATAGTTTGCTCAAAGCTTCAATCTTGAAGCAAATGGAGTCTGGGCAGGTTTACACTCCTTCATTCTAAATCATTGCAAAAAATTCAAGGCATACTTGGGTTGTGAAATAGTGATCCTAGAAGCGTGATTGATCAATCTATAGGTGTCATGTAGCCGTGACTTCTGTCTCAAATCAAGGATGTTGAGCTTCCTCTGATGAGGTCATCAATGTACAACACAATAACAAGAATCTAACCATCATGATGTTTGATGTAAACATCACGCTGTCTTTCACACTTCCAAAAGCCACAATTAAGGATGGAGGAATGGATCCTTTCATTTCGAGCATAAGGTGCCTACTTAGGCCCATACAAGGACTTTGTAAGTTGATAGACTAGAAGAGTAGGCCCATCTAGAGTAAATCCGGGTGGCTATTGCATATAGATCTCTTTCTGGAGCTCCCCATGGAGAGAAGGCACTCTTCACATCCATCTAATGAACTTCCCATCCATGGGAAGCAACAATAGAGAGAATCATTTGCATTGAATCCGGTCAATCAATAGGAGCAAAGGTCTCTGAGTGGTCAATTCCTTCTTTCTAAGGGAAAACCTTAACATTAAGGCATGCCTTTTGCTTCTCAATTTGACCATTTAAAGTATACTCTCAATCTGACCATTTAAAGTATACATGGTCTTGTAAACCCACTTACAACAACAACAACATTCTTTCCATTGGGCAAAGGAGCAATGTCCCAAGTTCAAATCTTCATCAGAGACTTGGATTTTGCCAACATAGCATCTTTCCACTTAGGACACCCCTTGTCTTAGGAATAAGTGTGGGGATCTCTACAATCATCAAGTTTTGAGACCAAGGCTCGAGAAGGAGGGGGCTTCCGATGATGTTCCTGTGAAAGAATGGGCTATGCATCTTGAAGGAGGGTTTGGGCCCACTTGGGATTTGATCGATCCAAAGAAGATTGGGGCACATCTTGTGCAAAAGCATCTATAGAAGAAGGAAATTGAAGAATCCATCACATGTTCACCATCTACTACATCATCCAACACCATCACATAGTGCATTAGGGGATCAAATTCATTTGAAGGAGGATCCATAGAAGGAAAACAAATAGAGAATATGGAATGTCAACAATTGTATGACTAGTGGCCACTAGAGGACTTGAACAAGTAAGTTGAAAATATGGAATTCTTAGAGAAGAATCAACTGAAATATCTGGAGGTGGAGAAGTAATAGGAAGGGCGAGATCATTTGCCAAGAGAATTGAAAGTGGACTAGAAGGAGTTGAAGTACCTCATCAAATACCACATCGCATTGGATGAAGCTATCTTGAGTAATTGGATCATAGAGGTGATAAGCCTTAGAAGTGTGACAATAACCCACGTGAATGCATTTGTGACTCAACCTTGAGCTTGTTTTGCTTATCTTTGAGGATATGAGTGCATGTAATAGACCCAAAGATATGGTACTGGAAAACATCAGTCTTAACTCCTGTCAATCTCTCAAGAGGTGTCATACCTTGGACTGCTCGAGTTGGTATCCTATTGATGATATGTGTAGCACAAGTCGCAACTTTGCGTCATATCTTGGTCTCCATTTGTTTGGCATGCAACATACATCTAGCCATGTCCAAAATAATCCTATTCTTCTGCTTGGCTACCCCATTTTGCTTGGGAGTGTAATGAATAGTCCTTTGGAAAGCAATGACATTAAGTCGCAAGAAATCACTAAAAAGCATTATTGACAAACTCACAACCATCATCGGTTTGAAGTTACTAGATTTTCCTCTCGAAGATTCAAACTGGTTCTCCACCAAAGCTTTGAAGATCTTGAAATGGCCAAAAGCTTCATCCTTGGTTCTAATAATATTAAGTCCACAAAAACTTGGATGAATCATCAATAAATGTGAAAATATACGTGTCCCTAGAGAGAGATCAACCAACCATAGGACTAGAAATATCATTGTGAATGAACTCCAATGGTTGGGTGGCATGTCTAGCTTTCCCTTTTGGAAAGGGATCTCGATGTTGCTTTCCTAAGATGCACTCCTCAGAAACACCACTAGGTGGAGTAACGGGTGGAAGAACATTTGTTTTCTGATGATAACTCATGTGCCTCATGGAAGCATAATTTCTGTGTCCAAGTCTTTGATGTCAATGGCTAATGATGCCATTTGCCTTAGGATGAAGAAGGGCGCTTGCCAAGATTATACATCTAATCAGATTCATCACAATATTTTGAAACAATAATCTTAAAGTTAATCATGGTTAGAATTCCACCTTTTTGTTAGTGTGAAGGATGTGATAAATAGAAATAAGATTAAGACCTAAATGTAGAACATGAGGGATTTCCCTAAAGTAAGAGGATCCAAGGGTCTCACATCACCACATCTAGACACCTACATGGAAGAGTCATTAGCAATGACCACATGCTCACCACAATGCTCTTTGT
The DNA here is from genome assembly GCA_028583015.1 of Wollemia nobilis. Lineage (NCBI taxonomy): Eukaryota > Viridiplantae > Streptophyta > Pinopsida > Araucariales > Araucariaceae > Wollemia > Wollemia nobilis. Next base: position 3,394,329 of record JAQPPZ010000101.1, read on the forward strand.
TGTAGTCATTCAAAAGAGGGCGATGCTTTGTCATCTGTCATGTTGCTCGAGAATCTACAATCCATTCCTCTGAAGATGTGGAGGTTCAGTAGGCTGAATGGACCACCACATATGCATGGGAGGTCTCACTCTCACACTCATGATCATCCTGTGCAAAGAAAAGAGAAGCATCATTGCCATCCTTCTTCACTACCTCCTCAGAATTCTTGATTTGAAGACAATGAAACTCAACCTTGTGACCCTCTTTTTTGTGGAAAACAACAGGTTTCTTAGACAGGAAAATAGTTTCACCTAATGACCGTAAGGCAATTGCAACATATGGTCCATGAAGCTTCTGAAATTTTTTGTAAATCTACTTGCAAAACAAACTGGAGTAGACATCACCATTATGAAGAGCTAGCAAAACCATATGATTTGGAAATAAGGGCTGGAAATGCTTCCGTATGATTGGCCTCCGAAAGTCTACCGCTCAAATCACTAAGAAAGGCACCAAAACCTTCAAAATTTGAAGTACTAAATATACTTGTGACCAATTGCATGTTGCCACATGTCATAAAACCATCAAATGAGATTCAATCATCTGTTTGCTGCTGATAGGGCACTTGGCATGGGAAGACATTCCAATTGATGAGGTTTGTTTGGTTGAGACTTCGTTCATATAGGAAAATTTTGGGTTTTATCAACCATTTGGGTGCCATGTTGGTGGGTGAGGCTTCAACATCTTTAGACAAACACATGCCATCATGAAAGGGGAGGGATTTGAACCTCCACCCTCCTGTCGGCAGACGCCTAAAGTGCCAAAAGGTGACCAATAGGCCCATGGGTGTTGTCAATACACAGCCAACCTGCCAACAACAAAACAAAAGGAAATGTTTGGCACTTGCTGCAAAATGGGCCGGAGGTGTCCAAGGGATTCAAACGCAAACCAACACATGACCAAAAACAAACCTTCACCCTAGTTGTCCAACAATGCCACGACACTTCTCGTGTATGAAATGGCTATCCAGACCTTGTGACCAACAATGAGCATGAATATGAGATAAAAGTGCTTCAATAGTCCGTGGCGTTAAAGGGAGTTGAACTCTTGACAAAAGTGCAACAAGTACCTTGCACTATTCCAGCTGCCCACTATGCTGCACCTAGCTTTTGAAACAGAGTCCTAATCCTGCATTAAAAAATACTGATATTTCTGGAAACATACTCTCGAAAGCATAGTAGCCATGCATGATAAAAAATGCTAACAATGCCCCAAAAAGAAAGCGAATGACAGGGATGGGGTTTGAGCTTGAGAGCATCAGCTAGAGAGAGCCTTATCACCACTGGCTTGACCACCAAGGCGTCATCCATTGTTGAGAATACAAGAGAGAGCCATAACTCATAATTGTTATGCAAAGACCTGCCAATTTTTGAATGCAAAGTGGGAGACGCTTGGGTTTGAACCCATGACCTGTCAGTTGCAAATGAAAAGCCTTTGCCAACAAGCCAAATGAAGGGATAACAAGCCATTCTTACTACAAATAATATTCCCTGGAACCACTTAATTAAATCGTGCGCCAAAACATATGCTGACACCTTTACCTCCAATTTCTAGGTTATTCCACCAAATATCCATATTTTAACAAATTGAATTTAAAAAAAGAGCAGGAAAAGGCCACAAACCCTTTTAGCAGCAAAAGCAAGCCCTTTGATGTCAAAATATGTCAAAGTTCTGAACTGGGACTCCCTTGAAATTATACAAAGAATCCAAAAATGTGGATGGATTGCCCTCGACAAATTTTTTTGGAACAACACACATCAAGCCATTCTTGTTCATTGAAGCAACATAAAAGTTGCTGGACTGTGCTGACAACTTTTTCTAGTGGCTTGGAGGTCTGTGCTCTGCACTGAAATCTGCCCAATGATTTTATTGGCAATTTGGGGAGAATGGAAAATGTTTAGCCTCTTCTTTGTTTCGAAAGTCATGCAGATTGCCCTCTCATTTGTACTACATCGATGCCAAAAAATAGGAACTATGGAAGGAAATGGATTTTTTACAAAAATCCACAAAAAACAAATAAACTTTGTAAAAGACATTTAAAAATTCAACCCACCATTTTTTAGCAGAATTGCCTTCTCATCAATTGAGCTTTGCCGGAAATGAAATGAAATATTATTAATGTCCGCGGTGGGCCAAAATAAGACCCAAGGGACTATAAGAAGGACAATAATGATTGCCAGCTAGCAGGCTAAAAAGCCCAACAAAGAAAAGAACTAAGATAAATACAAGACGAAACCCGACAACCGGGCCAAAGAGAAAGGAAAAAGAAAAGGGAGAGCAGAGGGGGAGGGCTGCAGTCCAAAAGAGAGGAGTGCACGCCAAGAAGAACGAGAGAGAGGAGTGCACGACAAGCTCCAAGAACCCCCCATAAACTAATCTCTCCTAACAGTCGAGGCTGAAGTACCAGAGCTAAAGAAGTCCATGATATGTCTCTGTCCATTGCTAGTTTGGAACCTTGACAAACTGTGGGTGCGTTGTCTAGTGACCTTGCTTCCGTCCGAACTGGATGATGTGGGGTGTTTCCGACCGAAGTCACCTGGTCCGTCGGAGCTGGTGAAGTATGTTGTGATGAGCCGATGTTGAGGAGGGTGAGATCCATCTGGAGGAGAACTTTTATGTCGTCGAAGCTGAGTTATCTCCCTAAGAAAGAGTGCAAGACACCGCTGGTCCGGGTATCTGAAGAAGGTAGAAACAGATCGAGAGTTGTCCCTGAAAAGACAATGGAATCTACCCCGGATCTCATAATAAATGGGACAACAAAAAATAAAGTGATGAAGGGTTTCAACTTCACCCAAGGAGCAAAACAAGAAAATTTGCTCCTCCGTTGGAAGATGGTGATTTGACTCGATCCGGAGTTGGTGAGAACACACTTTGAGTTGCTTAGTTGTGATCCGAAGACTATGCATTGTGTGCTGCTGAAGGTATTGTGGAGGAACTATTTTGCCCTACTGTATCTGTAAGAAGTGCTTATGGTAGAAAGATAGCTTGGGGGAAAGAGGGGCAACAGGAGAGATCCATGTGCATTTGGTGTACTGGAGACTAACATCCTTCCAAATCTTGTGGAGCATCTTCTCCTTACTAAGCCGAGAGGGGGGGAGAACCCCCAAAGAATAAGGGGGGAGCCTGTCTATTCGTATCTGAATGCTGGCCAAGAGGGCAAAAACTTGAAAATACCAGCTCCTCCGACCTCCCCGAGAACTTGGAGAGAGTTCCATCGAGGAGCGAAGGGCGAGGTAAGGGTTTTGCCTGCAACCTGTAGGGGTATTTCCTAAAGTACGGCTCCTGTGAAGATAACCGATAATCAAGAAGATAATCTCAAGTTGGAGAGGAGAAGCCCTAAACTCTGCTAGAATAATAGAGCGGGGGACTCTGCCTTTGCAACGAATGAATCGTCGAAGAAAGAGTGTTTGGACTCGTTCAACCCGTGACCACTCAATTGGGCCAAGACTAGGACCCCAAACCATTGACCCATAAGTAATAGTTTACTTGACCAAGGCGTCAAAGATCCTCATCTTCACAGGTATATCCTGAAAATGTGCTTTGAAGCAATTCCTCTCTAGCAAAGACAGAGCTGCATACCCCTTACACACTTGGGCTTGGGCGGTGGGTTTCATACCAAAAGTGGGACTAGTGAAAAAAACCCTCAAGTACACATAAGGAGTGGTGATATCGACCTCCTGACCTTGGAAAAGGAAGTGGAGATGGGATAGAGCCTCTTTGGTAGTATTGAATACCATAACCTTGGTCTTAGAAAGATTCACCGTCAACTGTCTCAAGTCACAAAAAGCGGCAAGAGTGTTCAGATGATGCTAAAGCTCCTCAGGGGATGAGTCCAAAAGAACAACATCATCAACAAAGAGGCGAATAGAAATCAACACATAGTGAAGAAGGCAACCATCCTCTGGGTGAGCGTTCTCCCTAATAAAAGTCTCAAGCTTGTCGATAAAGATCCCAAAAAGTGTCAAGGAAAGGGGGCATCCTTGTTTCACTCCTATGGTGCTAAGAATACTGGCTGAAAGCCCTTGAGGGGAGCAAAACCGACCTTTTACAGTCTCATATAATCGTTGTCAAAATCTGCCTAGAGATGCCAACTGATCGAAGCCTCTCAAGAAGTAAATGCCGAGGCACCATGTCGAAAGCTTTCCTAAAGTCTACAAAGCAACCTTAAACCTTCGAGGATCTACAACGCGCCTCCTCAATAATAGCTCTGAGGACTAGAATGTGATTTGTGGTCTGGTGATCTTGCCGAAAACTAGCTTGGCCAAGAGCCCTGAAACCCCCCTCCTCCAACCTTTTGAAAGAGAAGCACATCCAATGCTATGGCATAGAGCTTGGCAAAGATATGCCCAATCATGATAGTCCTGTAGTTATTGGGTTCATGGGGATCACTTGCCTTATGAAATGGGGTGAATGATATGTTGAGTCGAGGAATCAGGAAACCCAGAATAGACAGAGAGATTAAAGAAATCAGTGAGGGGCCCAACAAGAGGGTCAATACCATGCTTCAGAAATTCCGCTTGTAACCCATCCAAATCTGCTGCTTTGCTCGTACAGAGTTTCTTGATAGCCTGCCTGACAAGACTAGTAGAAAAGAGGTGGCACGAAGAGGGGGGGAGGGAACAATAATAGGAGGCTGATTTGGGATGGTATAGAGGGAAGAGGTATGAATGGTCCAAAAGGAAAGATCGATCCCATGAGTAATCCGATCACGGGGGAGGATAAGGTGCTAGAAGGATTTAGGAGACTGCTGAAGGGAGTGGATAAGATCAAGTCGATGTCAAGAGAGGAAGAGACGCTTCTTCTTTTGAAGAAGCATCCTGTAGTTTTTGTGAGAAATGGCATAGAGTTGGGAAGGATTTCGAATGACATATTTCAACCTTCGGTGGGCAGACTTACATTCCTCATCATAGCAGATGTTCATGGGGCAATGACCAAGGGGACGAGGACGAGGGGGAAGACGAATAGTGTGGGGGTACGAGTCCAAAGCAACCTTCCAAATAGTTTGGACCAAGCAAGCAAAACGATTGGAAACATTGGGAAGAGAAGACACCCTGGGGAGAACATGATGCAACCGATCCATGTAGGTAAAGGAATAATAATAGTCAAAGTCTATAATGACTCAAGGGGTTGAAGGGGAGGGAGGAGGGGGAGGAGTAACAAGAAGGGAAACAACAAATAACGTAAGAGAGAACTGAATGATCGGTAAGGAGGGGAGGGTGATCACAGACGTTGAACCGGGAAATGAATGGAATGAGGGTGGTGAAGGAAATAGCATAGTTGACGACACTGACTCCACACTATGAGGAAAGCAAGTAAACCCATTGGAATCCGGAAAACAAGATATACCATTGAGAAGAACTAGCCTGTTGGATTCACCCAACTCAATAAGATGCTTACCGTAAGCAGTCACCTTTGTGTCACTGGAGGTTCAAGCAAAACCAAGGTCCTCAGGATCCAATTCCCGAGTCTGCATCTCATCGGTTGTGAGGTCATGAAGAGAAACCTGCATAGGTCCGGTCCGAGCATTGAAATCTCCCAGTAGAAGTATCTCCCCAGAAGCCGGAATGATCCATCACATAATAACTTTTTAAGCAAATATGGATTAAATGCCAAAAGAGGGAAATATGATGAACCTGTAGGTGAATTTTTCTCCTTGGCTAATTAGATGAGGTGGCATGAAGAGATCCTTGTAATCCAAGCTCTAACTAGGGCTTTTGGTGAAACCCTGAAAAATTGCTGTCACACAAATGCTTCCACGAACAACTTCCAAAAAATTCACATTGCTTCTGGAATCGCTATAGAAGATCATATGCCGCAATTTGAGGTCGAGTAACGGAGACTCACACCTGCTTTGATACTATGTTAGACTTACCAATAGATTTAGGAATGAAAAAAATAACCACATTACTCATAAGAGCACAACTCAAATATGGAAGGTGTCCTTGAATACCAAATAATCACACTAATGAATAAAGAATCATCTCCAACCAACGCTTAAATGGTTGGACACAAGGGGGGTATAAATATCCAAAATGTAATTTACCCTTGGTCAAGGTAAAAAACCGACAAAGTCAACTATAAAAGGTGTACAATGGCCCATAGGGCAACACATAAGTAAATACAATGCAAGGTCGGCAGTGGCCTCGAGTGAAGATTAACACCACATATTTCAACACATCTTAGAGGAAATGTCTTCCAGAAAAAAATAAAATGAAGAAAAAAGAGGGATCAGATGATATTGTTGCATTCGTTGAATGACATTATTTTGTTCTTGATCTATAGTCTCAACGTGTTATGTTTACTTGAGAAAAATATCATTGTTGATGTCCGTTCATGAGGTAAAGATAATGGCTCCTATACAACTGTTATGAGTGAACTGTAAACCTGTTACATTTGTTGTAACCCCTATAGCAGATACCTTGGGTTTATAAAAGTTGAATTTAAATTGAATTACCACTAATCTGAATTTGAATGGTCATTGAAAGGAAGTTTTTAAGTCTTTGTTTTTTAGGTTGAAAACTTTTTTTTTTTTAATGGAAGATTTAGTTATTGGCATAATACACCCCCAAAAAAAAAAAATATGCTTAGATTGCTGGAAAATTAAAAGAAAAACATTTTAGTATTATTTCAAATATCAACTCACCTAGTACATAAAAGAGAAAAAAAATGGAGTAAAATGAATTTATAGTAATGTCCATGAATAACCAAAATAAATCAATGGGACTCAGTATAGAAGCCGATACAATAGACAACTTTCTAAATCTACATCTAAAAGAATGACCAAAGAAAGCAAAGATAAGAGAAGAAGATGCACAAACTATCAGTCCACAGCGTCTTTTATAATATCAACTCACCTAGTAGATAAAAGAGGAAAAAAATGTAGTAAAATGAAATAATAGTAATGTCCATTTATAACCAAAATAAATCAATGGGACTCAGTATAGAAGCCAATACAATAGACAACTTACTAAATCTACATCTAAAAGAATGACCAAAAAACGCAAAGATAAGAGAAGAAGATGCACAAACTATCATTCCACAGCGTTTTTTATTTGGTGTTCTGGGGAATGAGTGTGGAACACCACTGGAAAGAAAGGATAGAAATGAGTTCTCTAAAAAAAAACCAATTGCTTTATGGATGATGTTTGAGGATTGAGCTTCAAAGATCCAGAGGTTTGCTACTTGACTATTAACCTAGGTTGTTTTTTAGCTGACTTGTGATAGGAATTGGAGCATATACTTTTTTCTTAACTTAATGAAAAGGAACTTGGTCCATATATGCAGCAACTTGTGACTTTTGTGGCTGTAGACACAAGCTTGTTTTGAGGGACCTGCAGTGTATTGTGATACTTTGAAGGATGACAAAAGACTGATCACCAATGATACCGAGGAGGCTTGTAGAGACAGGCTTTCTGATATTCCTGAGCTACTGGTAAAGGGGGAGTTGCATTTGGGGTCTATTGATGATGATGATTTTGATATACATGAGAGTAGCAATATAGCTAGTAGCAGATGCATGTGAAAGAACTCGGCACATTATGTTTGTTCAAAGATTCTCTCCTTTTCCCTCTTTTTATTGCCATCAGGCATTTTGACATCCTTATCAATCGGCATTGTAACTATGAGTTATTATTTGACATTACATTGAATATATTCATCAGATGATGTTAGAGCGGCTCAATACAATTTGTGCAATTCTGATTTGCTATCCTTTATATTCCTTCTTTGCTAGCAGAGTACATTCTGAGGTTATCCATAAGGAAATAATATTTAGAGTGTTACATCCAACTGGATGCAAAATGAAACGTATATTTGAGCTGTGAAGATGGATATAATGCACGTGTCAAACTATCTTTTGGTTCCTTGTTAGTCTTTGCCAGAATTTCCCCGATCTTGTGAGTTTGGTTTTTTCTTTTTTCCTGGAGAAAAAGGGGTTGTACTCGGGTCCCCCACCCTTGACAAATCACAACTCTCTCCTTTAGAGCTTGAGAGTTTGCAAACAGATTCAATTCTCATCTCAATTGAGTTGCTATAGCTAGATACCTACATCTTTTTTCATAAAAAGTCTGAATTCTTGATTTTCATTTTCTGGATATTCTTCAATTTTCATTGTAAATACAAATATTCCAAAATTCAACATCCTTCTTCTTGACATTTTCCTGCAGCAGCCTTCACAATATCAAAAGTCCACTTCAACTGTCTACTCATTGCATCTTAGTAGAGTAATATATCCAAAACTTTGCGCTATCATAGTCCGCTTTACCAGATCTGGACTGCTAGTTTCCTTGCTGAAGCATAAGTGCAATTACAAAAATTGTAATAAATAGTTTATATGAAAACACATTAATGTTATAAAAGACAACAAATATTACCGATGGAAAACATTAAATCTTAATCATTATTTGATTAAGACAGTCAACCATTTCTTGTCAGCTTCAGCCAAACTTACTACTTCCTCTAACCATGGAAAAAAAATTTAACTTCATGATCCTATATTAAAACCCCTCTATTGGCTAGTCTATCTGCACATTTGGTCCCTTCTTAATGTATGTGTAAACCTGATTTCTTCAAACTCTGTAGCAAAGTCTTGTATTTCCACAATGATCTCTTGTATGTTCCGTGGAGCCTTTGCATTCCATAAAATTGCATTTATTTCTATGATCTTGTGAGTTCAGTTACTATTATTAATCCCTATTTAATAGAAATATTAAATATTTATATTTCTGTTGATATGAAGTTTCCAACATGTCAGGTGCTTGACTGGAAACTTCCATTCTTAATAGAGAAAGTGTGCTTTCATAGATATTCTCAATTTTCCATCATATTTGTCCTAGTGGGTTAGGTATTCTATTCTTGATGGTGTATTTTTGTTGTTGGATTGTGTGGACATCAGGTGTCAATTTGTTGGGCAGTTGTTGGTTCTTCAAACACACATTCTCCATTTCTAGCATATGTTCAACAAAAGAACTTGTTTTGTGCAGTTATTTCTGATTGGCTTGCCTGTTTCCAGATAAGGGTTTGAGGGTTAATTTAGTAATTTTATTATAGTGGGATCACCGTTTGTAAATGTTTTTTTAATATCACCTATGCTTTATAGATGATTGTTTCGGTAGATTGTATAAATGGATTAGATTTATTAGGCAATCAGTTTAGAGATGTTAATTTTTTCTTACAGCATAGTATTATTCATGGATTGCTAACAAATGGGTATTTCCTTTTTTAAACACTTTTCCTTTGCATAATCAGAGGAGCTTCCTGAAGATTGGCACAAGGCTTCAGATCTAGATTCAGTTACCCAGTTAGACCGGAACTTTGTTTTCCCAGGTACTTGGCTTTTCTGCAGCACAAAGCTTTGAGTATTAGATTTGTTTATATGAATGCAAGTACATTAAGCTTTGAAAACTCAACTGATCAACGAGTCCACCTTTTTCTTGGCAGGAGAACGACTGCATATTTTGGTATACATTTCATCACATGATCAAGAACAAACAGAAATTATCACGCCTTTTAAAGTTGCTGCAGTCATGAGCAAAAATGGCTTTTTAAAACAGAAAGTTGGTGAAAGGAAAAACAATTTTGGACCTCAAACAGATTCAACTTATGGGGGAAATACAGATGATGTAGGAAAGGAGAATGGAGGGGTTGTAGGTTTGGTAGATAATGCTGCATCTACATTAAAGAAGCAGTCAGACATTGGAGTGGACCTCTCTTTCAGTGCTTCTCTTCTTAGAATGGAAGGGCACAAGAAAAGGAGTGCTATTATATTGGAAAGTTTCAGAAACTCACATTTTTATGTCAGGATAGCTGGAAGGGATGAACTACTACGGAGTAGGAGTGCAACTGACTTGTCTTCAGATTCTTCTGAATTGGCAAATGACAAGGATGCAACTAATGGCTGGGAAGTTCCAAAGACAACACAAAGGCAGAACTGCTCCCCTGCAATAATAGAGGGGGGGGAGTTTGATCCCAGTTCAGCTGGAGGAGTAGCAAGAAAAGCAGTCACATGTTGCTCACTTTCTAATGGAGACATTGTGGTATGCTTAGCTATTTTGTTAAAGTCCTGAGAAATTAATAGTGTTGTATTGTTACAGCTATATATAGAACATATAACAGATGCTATTTAGATTAATAGGACAAATTCATAAATCAAACACAAAATTTAAGGGAAGCCAAGAACCTTATAAAATGTACCCAGAAAATTAAATATGAATCTGTACATTGGGCTACACACATTTGACAAAGTCTACGTACCACCTAACCTATATTACACAGGGTATGTTCACAAAATAGGATCCACACGTAACTAAACAAATGTCCTAACAACCCCCCTTAAGATTAACTTGAGACGACTATGTGCATTGATGAAGGAAAGAGAAATTACATACCATCCCACCTTGATGATAAGTTCAGACTCACAATGATCTTGTTTCTCGAAGAAATTTGGGTTAGGCAAATGCTTGGCAAAAATATCAGCAACTTGGACTTCTGTTGAGCAGTAAATCAAACCCGTTACTCTGTCCTGAATTAACTGTTGAAGCTTAATATGTTTGGTGTGTTGGTGGTCAATTGGATTATAAGCAATACGGATAGCACCTTGAGTTGCATCAAAGGACGACTGTAGAAGCCAAGCTGCTAATCCTCACAATCTCCTTTTGAACTCTAAAACTTCCCCTATAGTTAGCCTTTATAGAAGAGAGTGCAATGGCAAACTGCTTCTTGCTAGACTAAGTAATAAGGCCTGAACCATGATGGAAAACATAATCAGTTGTACGCTTATTCTCATCTTGTGTCTTCAAGTGAATTAGAGTTTGTATAGGCTGCCAAAGAACTTAGACCCGAACGCAAATAATGAATGCCATAAGCTTAGCTGCTTTCCAATTACTCTCATTAGGATGTTGCATAGAGTGAGAGCACATTTGAAAAACAACGTGACATCTAGTTGAATACGAGACAAGTAAATAGAGCAAAATGAAAAAAACTGAAATGAAATGAAATGGGATTTTAATTTACATCAGCAAGTCCAAAATTGCCTATGGGACCTACATAAAACAAACAACATATCCAATTCACATGCATTCCTGCTTAGGTATGCAGGATTAGGTTTGAGACGTTTTATTCATTTCTTTTTGAAATGTTGTTCTTCATCTGCTTATTCTGATTAGGAATTCCCTTACTTTTCTCAACCCATTTTCTTCAAAAGTCTGTTCATAGAGTCAAAATTCAACACTTGGCATGTCTTCATATCAACTCTGAATATTGTCATAGGCTGAGCATTCAATAATGAAGTGTCACTTTGTTTCCACTACTCCTGTGGTGCAAAATTCACAAATCCACTCCTTAAGTTCTTCCTTGGGTGTCTTCCGTTTGCCTTTTTCACATCTAAGATGCTGAGAGGTAGTCCTTACTTGGGCAATAGTCCTTTTCCTCATTCCATCTAATTCATGCTGCTATTTAGTCTTTTTGAATGCTATTGTAGGTGGGGTTCATTTTTATGAGGTAATTTTAATTTTCCTCTCAAGTCTTTATATCCACATAATTGTCCTAAATGTTTCACTCACATATATCTTGATTTCTTGTTGTTTGGGCATCCTTGTAGGCTAATGCCCCATTTACTCATCCTCTAAATGTTTGTTTCATTCAAGTTTATTTTCTTAGTTCTTCTGCCATTACTGGCATAGGCTATCTATCAGTTTCCATGTTCTCAAATTTCTTAAGTAATCCGTTAATCTGATTATAAATGCTGCTTTTAAGGAAAAAGTACCTGTTTTAGCCATGAGGATATCATAGGGAATGGACACTTTGATTCTTTACTCTAGTTTAGTTTCTTTTCATAGTACTTTTTGGTTACTACAGTGCATTGTAACATCTCTTTGGAATGAGTTCCACTGGCCTACTTTGGCCATCTGTGGACAGTAATAAGATTATTTTATCTTATCTTTATTTGTCTTCATGTTAGTCCTAATGTGTTACTGGCCCAAAGAGTGTCACCAGTGTGACCAGTAGCCCAAATAAGACTCTAGTGATCCCCAATACCATAATGGTGCATTTCTGCATTTATTTTGAAGCAAGTATGTAGAATTATGCAATATAGGAACAAATGCAATCCACTGCATTACCTAGCAACAACATGAAAAGGTAGCACTCATTGAGAACAATGTACATGTATATGGAAAAGGTGTCCTTAGACACCTCTAATCTCTCATTACATGAATAAAACAATCTCCAACTGATAAGAAAAATGTTCAGTGGTCGAAAGACAAACCCAAGAATGCATTGATGACTCTTCGGATGAAGTTTTCTTCACTTCTTAGGGATATAAGCCCAAACAACTGAACCAAAAATATTGAGATATGAAATTGAAGGTTTCTCCCTTGTCCACTGCTCATGGTGAGTTCTACCCTTGAATGTATGGGTTGGTGTCCTGTTGATAATATATGCAGCACAGAACACATCTTCACCCGAAAATTTGAGCTCCACATGTTTGGCATGGATCATATAACAAGCCATTTCCATGATGGTCGTATTCTTCCACTCTGCAGTTCCATTCTGCTGATAAATGTAATCAATGGTTCGCTGCCAAGTAATGCCATAAGGTGCAAGAAAATTCTCAAAGACACTGCTAGTAAACTCTTCACCACCATCGGTCTTTAGATATTTGATCTGCATCCCACTCTAATTCTCTGCCAATGCCTTAAAGTACTTGAACTTCACAAAGGCCTTGTTCTTGCATTTGATGGTGTAAATCCACAGGAACCTGGAAAAATCATTAACAAAGCAAAAAATTATCAATTCCCTAAAAGAGAGTAATTTGCCATAGGGCTAAGAAAATGTCATGTGGACAAGCTTCAAAGGTTGGGAGGTATGATGAGCTCTCCCTTTATTAAAGGACTCTTGTTGATGCTTCCCCAAAATACATCCTTCACATACTCCACTAGGTGGATCAATGGATGGAAGACCCCAAACCATACCAAGACAATTCATTTGCTTCAAGGATCCATAACTGGTGTATCTTAACCATTGGTGCTACCACTCATTGATGTTATCTGTGTTAGCCACCATAGCAATAAATCCTTCCCCATTGGAAGAAGAGGAGACAGGAGACTCATCAAGTTTGTAAATTTGATCTGTCCCATCATAATATCCTAAAGCATCTACTTTGAAATCATCATCAACGTCTTAACCTCCCATCTATCTGGCCAAAATTTTATCTTTTTGTTTTGAGTAATGTGATAAATAGAAAGAAGATAGGGGCCAACACTTGGAACATGAAGTACTTACTCTAAAGTAGATGGACCAACTGTCAGATCACTATGCATCCCCTGGCCTTGTTTTGCCATCCTCCACATTTCGGGGACACAGGGATAGGGCTGAAATGCCCCTGGGAGTCCCCACTTTGGGGGACTTGGGGTCAGTCATCCCTGGAACATAATTTGAAAAAAAGCCATGAAGACTACCCAGCTTCCCTCAATCAGATTCAAGAACGAAGTCACTTTAGTATTGTTAATACAATTTTGCCAGAGGAGTGATAAATGCATGTACAGGTCTTCCAGAAGTTATAAATGCATATGCAAAAAGGAAAAAAATGCATTTAACAGGCCTTCCAAGGAAACACATTTAACAGGCCTGCAATATTACAGAACACGTCTACAATGCCTGTAATAGGACTGTCAAGGCTGTAACAGGTCTAAATATGGCTCATACCAGATCTTCCATTTGTTGTTTTGCAAGTAGAGTAACTAATTTTATTCATGCATTTTCATTACAATCAAATAGATTACTTAATATACTTCATTTCTATTGCCTCATGGGTCTAGGAGACTTGTACTTGCTAGGAGCAACTTTTACATGCAGTTTTAAGATGCTTTCACATTGAATCCTTGTATAGTCCAACACAACCTTACTTTAAATACCAATAATAGAGTGCACATGGTCATTTGCATTTGCATAATCAAAGGAGATAGTTCATCAAGTCTTTCATTCAAGCAATAAGTTCATTAAGTCTTTCATTCAAGCAATACCACACAAGCTCACTTTTTATATGCCCTTGCAAAAACACTGAGAACTTGGTTTCACTTTCATTTTGCTTATGTAGTTGGAACTTGAACTATGGTTGAATTGAGAATCCTAATTGCCTATGGTTTTCAAATTTTATTGTTACATGAATGATAGATGTTTGATGGATATTTGATGTTCATTGTTTTCTATGCTTTTACATTATTCCTAATTCCTAGATTCTTATTTATAACTTTTACTTAAAAAATCCAATTCGGGACTTACGTATAACATATATATATAAGCCTTCCCCTTGTTTCGCCGCCATCCCAAATTTTGGGGCCAAACCCCCGCTGTCCGGCCTTCCTGCCGTCCCAAGAACTCCATGGAACATATGCTGCTCCCTATAGCCAGACAAAAGATGACAATGCTTGGTCATATGTTGTAGCTCCAAAATCTGTAATCCATCCTGTGAAGACGGAGATGATCAATAGGCAAAATGAACAACAACATGGGCTGGGGAGGTGTCACCACCATCATCATCTCCTTGAGGAATGAAAAGAGGGGCATCACATCCACTTTTCCTTGCAGCTTCCTCAAGTTTTGTGATTTTGGCCCTGCAAAATTTAGCTTTGTACCCATCTTTCTTGCAAAACTCACAAGTGGGTTTCTTTGAGCTCTTCTGGGAATTCTTATGTCCACTAGGCTTTGGCATTTTTGCTTCTTGCTTGGGAGCCTCCTCTGGATGAGCTTGAACTCGTGGGACAGTCTTTCCAATATTTCTCAGAGTAGCCTAATGATGAACAAGATAAGTGAAAACCATATCGAGAGGAGGATTTAAAGGAAAATAAATTCAGAGCATATTGAAGAATGTGGCAATTGACTCAAATCAAGCAGAAACATTATTGAGAACAATATTGATGTAGTCAATAGTGTTCTTACGGTTTCTTGGCGGTAGCCTTACTATCTCCTTGCAATTTCTTGAAGCGATTGATGTACTCTTTGGCATTGTTGAAATTGGCTAGTTTCAAGGTGGCAACATTGGCTTCCAGTTTGCTGACTTGTGTAACCTTGTCAAACAACTCCTTGAGCTTGTCTAATAATTCAATAAAATCCTGGTGCTTGTGGGAATGTGTGTCTAACTCTTTGTCCACGTACAAGGTGATAGCACCATAAACTTCAACCTTCCTTTTAAGCATAATTTCCTGTTTCTCAACTGTGTTTAGAGGGTGGATTGGTTTTGTACATGTGCATCCATAACCCCTTATTTGAAAGAAGAGCCTTCATCTTGATCTTTCATGTAGGACAATTTCTTCCAAATGGGAATGGGTGGCTATTGATCCATCTAGTTTTGGCACAACTTTGTCCTTCAAATAGCAAAAAGTAGAACAACAAACTGGAGTTGGTGCAAAGATTTCAAAAATCTGTGCGATTTAAAAAATGGACCCGAAATGCTTCCAAATCTTGGAGATATGGCCTCTGGAAGTTTTTGCCTCTTTTATAAGCAAAAATGCCACCAATACAAAGGAAATTTAAAAATTTGAAATTCAAATTTCTCTCCACTTGCTTCAAGGAGCCACTTGGCATGATCCTATTGCAAATCTGTATTGTTTCTCTGTACCAATTGGATTTTGCCATGTTAGCAATTGAGTGAAGGAAGTGCCAATTTGTGTCCTTTGGTTAGACTCATGTGGGTCTTAATATGAAAAATTGCTGTATTTTAATGATTTGGACTACATTGTTGACCTCAAGGAAAGCTGTGTCAGCTATGAACAATCGATTTAAAGTGAGAACCAACCACAAACTCCCCATTGTGGAGCCACTATCAAAGAAGGGAAGGGGTGAGGTTGGAATCCTCAACTTGTCACACATGGGTGTGTTTGGCTAGACAAATTAGTGAAGGGCCCCTGGGTGCCTTTAAGACGATGAGCTCCATACCTTGAAAAGGTAAGGCATTGGCCCAAGTGGAGAAAATACCCCTCAAAGCAAGAGGAGAGGTGGACTTGAAATGCAAGCCACTCCGCACTAAATAGCTTCACAAACAATCAACAACCAATTCATCCATGCAAGTTAGAAGGAGAAGCCTGTAACTTTTAGCTAGGCCATATTTGCCCTTACTAGAAAATTGCATGGCTCTCAGCAAAAGGGGTATTCAAATCCTAGACTTCACACCACCGAAGGGTTTGCCAAGGTTCATGTAGCCACATTGTCCACAGTGTGCATCAAGTGCAAAAGGGAAGAATCTCAACAAAGTTCTACCTCCACCTTCCTCCACAGGATATGACTTCCATGAGGATTTGACCTTCTGACCTTGTGTCCACAAAAGCCTCCCCATGGTCTGGGTGACCATCCCCTCCATTGCCCATGGTGAAAAAAAAGGAAAGATTGTGAAATTGTGCTGTTCTTTGTGTATCATCACAAAAGGGCGTGACAAGTCTTGAACTTGGGTCATGTCGTGCTCTAAGAACTTCACATCACGCCTCCAACCACAACAACGTGACCATCTGAAGCAAGCTCAAATGCTTTCACTAGGTAAACACCCCATAATGTTCTTCTGCCAAAATTTAAAAACTTTCAAAGGAATATTTGATGGATGTCTTATTGAAAGGGCTCTAGATGAGAAAATTGCTGAACTAAGAACACCCCCCCTTCCCTGCCCTCATAATTACGAATAATCAACTTATGTGTATAGGTGTAACCTGTAAACACTTTAACCAATTACTCTTAATGATGATGTAATAATCCTAACATTTTCCCCTTATTACATCGGTGCTCAATAGAGGTGTAGGAATTTGACAACCGGATTGTACTAGGGACAGTACATCACTTGCGTTTCATAGTGGGATTGACGTTACTGTATTACAAATAATCATGAAGTATATACACAAGTACATCAATCAAGTCGGATTTTTTTTGCATGGAATTAAAAAAATCTGACTATTCTCTGCATTTCGTAACAACTGGTTCTGTACAACCATTCTGTGGAATTCGGAGCAATAGTCAATCCTTTGTCACTTGAGCTTTGTAAGAGTTGATGGAATTGACAAACAACTATTCTGTGGATTTTCAACCTAGAATTCTACACAGTGCAATTGATTCTGCCTAAAAATTCTTTGGCATTTGAGGATCATCTGTCAATGTTCAACACAATCTTCAATCCTTTGGATGCCAAATATTCCGCCCTCTCATCTGTGGTATTTTGGCAAGTAAAAATTCATAAGGATGAAAACCCAAAAAAGACAATGTTGGTACAAGACCCTTGCTTCATGGTTACTCTTGTGGAATGATTCAACTTTTCTGGAATTGTTGCTGCAAAAGATCAGGGATAGACTTCTGGATCGAGTAATGGCGATTCATACCTGCTCTCATATGTAGAATTATGCAGTATGTACGGGAAGGAACAAATTGCATTACTCAACAGAGAAATGAAAATATAGCACTCATAGAGAACAAAAGCATCTTCAACTGATAAGAAATTTTTTGGGTGAGTGGGGGCATAGATACCAGCTTATGATACAACACAACACCTCAATGTCAGTCATTGGATAATAATAATATAAAGATCATCTTCAAAGATGAACATGGGCCCATAGGTCAAATACAATAATCACAAAAATAAAAGTTGTTTTGGCCTGAAGTGAAGATTAATGCTATCTCAACAAAGTATAGTGCTCTTCATCACTCTTGTAATTTTTCCTTCTTCATGTCTACCAGCATAGTTTGTGATGGAAATCCAAGCCTAGATATTTGTATTTTTATCGACACCATCGCTGGAGCTTCTCTCTCAAATTGAAAGCATATCTACTTTTTCTTTTTTTTTTGAGAGAGAATCATCTTGTTTTACTGCTGTTTTTTACATTCCTACTTCTTTGCAAAATAATTCTACTGCTTTTAAGTGGTGTTGAAGCTGTGAGTTGATTTTCCTCGTAGAATGAGATCATGCATATATAGCAATCTTAGAATGAGATCATCTACATATAGCAACAATTTTGCCATGTATCTGGCCAAGTGAACTCCGCCACCTCGTAACTTGTTTTGGAGCTGGCCAAGTGAACTCCGCCACCTCGTAACTTGTTTTGCCCATTCCTCCAATTTATCAATATACAGGCCAAACAAGTGTCTATGCAAATTACCAACAGTTAGAGGAGTAGAACAAATAACAGTCAAATTCATTTTGGTTGAATAAGTTATAGGAGAAAGTTCGAAGACTTGTCCAAAATCAATAAAAGGTATCACAATACTTGGGTTATAAAATAAAAATACCATTCTTCTTTTGCCAAACTTGGATCCATAGGAAATAATGAAGAAAACCTAAGTCATCACCTCAAATTGGCTCGTAGGACTAGACTTCACAGATCAGTAAGTTTATGGCCACTCTATGTATTGATGAGATAATTAAGATATGAAACAAGTATAAGAAATTCATCATTAACCTTAAGAGTCGCTAAGATTCATTACAAGTTGCTGGAGCTTACAAAAATGAAAGAGATCTTCAAGCTGCTCTTTTGAGAGTGTGCGAGAACAACCTCATCGACAAAGAGCAGTGTATCGATACGATATGATGTAATAGACAGCCATCATCTGCTTGGATAGTTTGATGAAGAACTAAGAAGTTCTTCAAGTTCATCAAAGTAGAATCCAAGAAGAGTTGGTGACAAAGGGTATGCATTAAAAGCAACAATTCTTTGGACATTCCATATGCAACCATCCAGATAACAAAAGTTGAAAGTAATGACATGTACATTACATAGAAACTCATTATATGCTTAAGCATAATTACGATTGTATTTTCGAAATTTATCAGTGCCATAACAAAACGTTTTATATTATGCCTACAGGGTTGAACTTTTCCAACTGGAGGTAGAGGCAGTGAAACATTCCATTATCAAACTCTTGCTCTAATATGAGATCAACGAGAGGCATTGCCTATTACAAGTTTCGAGGTTTCACTTGTTTCTTCAGTTAAGAGGACTGGGAAGTTTTTGTTTGTAAGCTTTCCTTCCATGAGCATTGCTTGGTTAAAAAATATTTGGAAGGTGATTAGTAATTGTTTCCAAAGGGAGATTCACAGTGGAGCACAGAAAATAAAACATATGTAGTATGTTCTAATCACAAATGCTCTATATACATCCTTATGGTGCATGTGTGTACAAGAGAATTTAGAAGCTCATCTATGGATTTTGGGATGAGAAACCACATCTAAAACTCTCTTCTATAGAAAAATGTGAAAACTGCTTTTCTATAGATTCACATCCTTCTAATTCAACTCTCTACTCATATATGTCTCTTTCCTGTCTTCACAGAAATCTATTTTCCCTTTCTCCTATGGCTGTATACTCTTGGTGGATATCATATGGCAACGTAGGTGTTACATTTGTGAGCCAATAGTTTAGTGCAACTGAACATTAATAGAAAACTATTTTAGGCATAGGAAGACAAAATTATATATAGACATATGATAGATGCCGTTTATATCAATATGACAAACTCATAGGTCAGATACAAAGTGTGAAGAAATGTCATGAATCTCATTACTATCATAAATAGTGTACAACATCCCCAATATGTATTGCAAGGCGATGATACACAGAATACAAAGGAGTTTCTTAATGAATATCATAAAACTTGGCCATGATGGCTGTGTTAGGTGGCAACAACAGTTGGGACATTCCATATGCAACCACCCAAGATAATGAGAAAGTAGAATATTTACATTACATAGCAACTAGTTTTGCAGTTGATGGTAACTTACTTTGGGACAAATAAATATTTATACTACGAGTTCATAAATTATTGCCTTTTTCTAATTTAATTTACTTTTGGGGCAAATAAATATTTATATTATGTGTTTAGAAATTAGACTAATTGTGGCCCATTCAAAAGCTAGTTTTTCTAATTTCTCACAAAATTGGGATGTTGCTTTGCACTAAACTGGGCTATACAATTGCATATGAGCAAGGCCCCTCCACATAAAACAAAAAAGCTGCAGATGCTATCATGGTTACTCCATTGTATAAAAAAACACAGGCCTTCCAATCACCTCACATAGCCCTGGAATGAAAGAGCTTTGTTAACGCAAGTAACAGTTGACCACTTCTGAACACAAGAAAGCTCAATTGTGGATAAGATGCTATCCTCTCTGACTTTGTTTCCATCTTTGCACTCTGTGATGCAGTGTTGAAAAAATCTACAAAATTGCAATTATCATGATTTTTTCCAGCCCCCTTATTTATTCACGTTTAGCCCATTTTTTCAAAGGAGTGCCAATATGTTCAACAAAAAGCTAAGTTACCGGTTCAGGTTCGGACTCGAAGAACCCGGTTCACCGGTACGACAATTTTTTTGTTGTCTTGGGTTCGTTTTGGGTTTGGTCGTACAAAAATTGATAAATATATATAAATTTTCAAGTATTTATTTTTATTTATTAAATATAATCTATAATTTATGTTAAAAGTTAAAAAAATTATAAACAAATACAAATATAGCTAAAAAAAACTAAAATAACATAATTACATTATTTACATCTACAAATGAGACCTAAGTTAAATTATAGTTAAAGAGCATATTATCATCGAAATTTTACATTATAATATTATATAAAAACTCTATCTTAATTCTATATATGTAGGTTATAATGCAGTGGAAAATTTTGGTTGTTGACCCCTTGGTTAGCTCTTGCTTTGGTTGGTGGGTGTGTTGGGTGGCTGCGTTTCTTGGGTTGTTTGCTAGTTTCAGGGACTTGGTTGGATTGTGCAACATTTCTTCTAGGTTCGGTAGTTTCATGTTTTTTTTGGCTTTCTAAGGAGAGGAAAGGGCCATCTACCGACCCAAACCCGTTGGGGTGAGCTTGGTATGGTGTTTGGCTGCAAAAATTTGACGGTGTTCCCTTGGCTGGCTTTGGCTCTGATGGCTTGGCTGCTTTGGTTGGATGGTGCTTGGATGGCTCTGTTGCTAGGGTTCTCTACCAGTAGTGGGTTCGTGGCTGGTTTGTGCCGCTTTCTTCTGGGTTCGGTAATTTCTTGTTGTATCTGGCTGTTCCGGGGAGACAAGGCCAAATACCGACCCAAACTAGTTGGGGTGAAAGTGGGTTGTTATGCTGCGGTGGTTTTCGGCTTTTGGCCCCATGTCTCTGGTGGGTTTCCTAGCTTCGGCGGTTTGCAAAGATCTCTTTCTCCAGTTCCAACAGTGGTGGTGTGTTTGATCCCAGGGTTCTAAGGATTATTTTTTTTGGGATCTCACCCTTCTCCCTCTTAGGTGCGGTGCGGAATGTTGCTATCTCCTTTTTCTTGTACCTGAGAGTGGTTGTTCTTGAAACTTTTTTGGTTGGCTCCAGCGGGATTTGCGGGTTTCATGGAATTTCTTGTGCAGATCTCCTGGATGGTTTTTATGCTATGGATTTTGTTGGCCGGTATTTCTAGTGTTGTTTTCTTAAACTGGCTATTCTCATGAGGGGTTCTCCTGTTATGTGCTTTGTTGGATAGATTTGTTGATTGTGATGACAAGATTCCTCTGTTCTCCTTTCATGTTAGGCGGCAAATGCTTCGGTTTGGGCAGTTTTTATTTGTAAATTTATTTTTAACTGGTAGCATTTTCATTATTCTATTGTTTTTCTCCATTGCTTTAGATTCAGAGCACACGGTGGTTTGACCATGGGACAATCTCTTGTATTTGCTTGATAAAAATCTGCGGCTTATTTGCTAGGAGGTTGTTTCATTGGATTTTCGGGTTTGATTCGTGGAATCCAACTCAGTCTTTCTTGATGTCTTATTGCTAGATCTAAGGTTTGGGGTGCCTTTCAAAACCCTACTTGTAATAGGTTTGGGGACCCTTTTAAAACCCCTTCTACTATCAATAAAAAAAAAAAAATTTAAATATTATAATTAAGTTTGACAATTTTTAATTTATTTATAAAATTCATAATAATTAATAAATTATACTTTTATTAATGTGAGAATTAATAAACCACTAGTCCACCTCGATAAATTCCACCTCAATAACAGAATGCGACACAATAGCACCATTATTACCATTATTAGAACTCAAAATTCAATCGACGGGAAGGGTGGCCCTCTACCTATCTCCAACTTTCAACCTATTCCAAAAATAAATAATTTAATACTTTAAAATAAACTTTATATTTAAAATTTTATTTAAAAATAAAAATTTTCCACTTCGTAGTTGCTTGTCCCTTGATGTAAATTTATTGTGTAAAAGCCAATGCAAGTGTCGATGAAAACCGCACACAGATTCACCACAAGTTTTTAGGGGAGTTGATTTTCATTCTAAAGAGGTAAGTTTCGAGTTCTATCGACGACAGTGCTCTTCGTTTCAGGTCAAGGGGGTAGCCGATTGAAGACGACAACAACACCACATGCTTAACCAATCCTCCAGTCATGTGCGCAGTCATCAAACTTTCTAGTCAATAGAAAATGCCAGTTGACATCGTTGATCTTACGACAACACCTCCCGTTGTCTTCATGAACCAGAGGTGCATGGTCTATAGCACGTTCTTCGATATTTGGAGTCTCCGCTAGGTCACGTCAAATAACGAGAACCCTGGATTGATTTTAATTGAAATTTGTTGTCAATAATGCCACATGCGATTCAATGTATCCATCTCAACTCCAACGGGCCTAGTCTGCACTCTTCAATCCAAAGAGACCCCATTGAAAATGAGCCCCACACGTCAAATGCCATGCCCTAAATTTCGTTAAAAAGCCTCTATTTACAATCAAATTGAAATAAAAAGAAAAATTAGGTCGAAAAAACCCAAACGTACTAGGTCCGCCCAGGCCGAACCCTGGGCGGACCCATATGCGAATTGTACCCGGATCCGGGGTCCAAGGGGGCCGAACCAGTAACATAGACAAAAAGGGCAAAAGTCATGACTTTTGCCCTTTTTTTTCTGATTAACTACTGATCTGATTTATCCCAGGCCTCGCCGATAAATTGCCAACCATGATTTTAAAACTTTGTTGAGATGGATGCACCCTAGCATTTCATGAACCGATTTCACAATTCCATTCTTGTGCTTCACAAGGTTGTTGGTGGACACTAATGCAACTTCACACCCACTCTCCATAGTCTTCAGTTAAGAAAATCCTGATTTAATTCCGATCCGATCCGATTTTCTCCGAATCAGCAGGGTTGCTGATTCAAATCGCATTAAAATCCTGATATTTTCCAAAAAATTATGATATGCATGAATTTTTTTTATTTTCAATGAAAATTTACATTTTCTTCGTCTTTTTTTGTTGTTGTTGTTGATTTTTTACCCATTTTCCCGATATTTTGCCAATTCCCGATTTTTCCCTTTTTTTTTTCCATACCGATTCCAATCCGATTCTGATTTTCTCAACTATGGTGCTAGTGGCACAACAAATGCAAAATGGAGGCAAATAGAAAGGATTCAAAAATATCTAATCACAAACTTTCTCAAAATTAAGGCCACAATCCCTTATGAAATTATTCTAGCTGAAACTGGAATGTTCCCTTTAGAAGCAATTGCTATGAACAAGCTGTTATGTTACTTGAAAAAAACAGAAAACATGACAAATGATAGATGGCCTAGGGCAGCTAGGGACGAAGAGTTGCATAGACGAAAGAATACGTGGATGAAACAAAATCAGAAATGGATGAAACGTTGGGAAATCAACATAAATGAATGCCCAAATGTCAACAAAGACATAAAAAATTATGTGAATGAAAAGTTCAGAAGTGGAATGTGGAAAAATGCAAGCAGGAAAAGACAATATTATATTGCAAATTTTAACCCAACGTATGACCACAAGGAAAAAGCGTATATAGGCGCTGAAATCAAGTGGAAGGAAAAAATACTCATTGCTCGAGATAAGGACTAGCTCTCATAGGCTTAGATGTGAAACAGGGAGATGGACAACGCCGAAAGAACAATGGGAAGAAAGGATATGTACTCTATGCAGCACAGGGGCAGTAGAGACAAAGGAACACTTCATCTATAAATGCCCGAGTTTTTCAGATATCCGTGACAAATACAAAGAAACACTTGGGAATGAGTTTATGACAGATTTATTTGAAGACAGTAAAATAAAAAGAGTTGGAGAAATGCTAACACAAATCAGCAGGAGAAGGAACAACCTTCTCAAAGATATTAAAGATCATATGATATGATTTGAGTAATTGTACTTCCATATTTGAGGTCCCATAGACCATATTTGGGTCTCGCGGACGTAATTAAAATCTTTCATTCATTCATTCATTCACATTCACATTTTCATTGATTGCAATTACAGCTAACAGAACACATAACTCAATGTCTTTATAATGCTGCCTTGGCTGTGCTTCCAACACATTCTGTGAACAAACATGGTGATTTCTTATTCCATTTGAATAAAGCCCCTATAGGCTAGGCAACAAACATGCCTATGCCATAATCCATTGCAGTATTGTCATCACCTGTAAGCATTCCTCGCCCTCTTGGCAGACGTCAACCCTCCCAAATTCATGAACACCTATTGGATAAAATCATAGCCACCATTTTGGAACACCTTTGCTCTTACGTCTGGAGCAACATCCCTCTAGGAAATGGTGACTACTGACCCCAGGGGCACTCAAGGATGTGGGCTTCCTCATTGTTTGATTTCATTTCATCTTCCAAAAATTGTTTGCTTTGGTACACAAAAACCTCCATAAGCTACTCCTTGTTTGAGTCCTCAATTGAAAGCACAAATGCCACCATTCCACCTTTGTCCATGCACAACAAACACAACATTAAATGATGAAGAAAACTTAAAATGGAGAAATGTGGTGGTGCTTTTTCACCCCCTTGCCATAAAGGCCCACAAAAAGTGTTCGATGAATGGCACATATGCTGTGGCAAGGGACCTTTCCTCTCTCTGTTACCTTCAAATCTCTTTTCCCCTTATATGTTATAATTACCTACTTGAGGCTCACGTACTACTATAAAATTCTATTTATCGTTGAGAAATTCTCCCACTACGCCCACACTTTTGACAGCCTATAGATAAGATAATTCTATTAATGTCCATAGATGGCCAAAGTAGGCCAATGGGACTCATTGAAAAGAGCTGTTACAATGCACTGTAGTAACCAAAAGTACTAAAAATGTAAGCTAAACTAGAGTAAAGAATCCAGTGTAAACTACACTAAGTGCAACAATTGTATGGCATAAAATTACATCCTTGAGGGTTACCAAAAATACTAAAAGGCTAAAAGTAATGATGAAGAGAGAGCTAGAAGTTTAGGTACAACGGGGATAGAAAGGACATCTAGCGGATCCAAGTGCCAACATTAATCTGTATTGGGATGCAAAGTAGAAGCACAATCATCGTCATCACCAACTATGTCAAAAGGGCTAACATAGGATCTAATGATGCTTTTGGGGGAATGGCCAAGACTAAGAGGTCCTGGTTGGATAATCATAAGAGGGTATGGAGTTCGAGCCATAAAAATTCTTGTAGAAACCATGGTTGTGGAACAGATAGAAGAGGAGAGGAAACTAGTAAGCTGTGTTTGTCTACAACTCCTTGGTATGTGAGGGGTGGCTGAAATCTGACATTGGAGAACTGCAGTTCTGTTCTGCGACAAACAAGAAGAACGAACTGAAGCCAAGCCCTAGTAGCCACTCTTGTATGCATACAAGCGTGCACAAATCTATCATTAACACTTTGGAGAGATGTAGCTTCAAATGAATGCTTATTACTCTCGGAGTCTCGACAATAGAGAGAGAGTGAAAGAATGAGGTGATTAGTCAAGTAGTAGTTGACCTTCCCTATAATAAATGACATCGAAAACTGTTAGCTTCGCTGACGTATAGACCCAAGCATCTTTGGTCAGGGTAGCTGAAAAAAGTGGCAAGTGATCCACCCGAGTCTCTATAGAAGCAGTAGTTCCTCCCTTGAATCTCATAATAAACTAGACACGTGAAGTTGAAATGTTCTTTAGTCTCCATCTTTCGAATAGTGCAATGCGACATACCCTATCCCCTTGAGGAATATGCTGGTCCTTCTCCACTTGCAAATGATGTGAACATATTCTGAGTTGATCATTAGGAATCCTAAGGCTGTGTCCAATGTTGTGGGACATAATTAGGACTAGTAATAATGCCATTCTCAATCCTCATGAAATGTTTAATGTAGAAGGTCAACCTAGGACTAAGAGGCTGAGATGTAGAGACCCAAGTGATTTGAATATATTGTTGATAAACATAAATTTTGACTGCTTGCTTAATTACCTTCTTATCAGAAAGAAGGCAGGGAGGAGCATTTTAAGAGTATTGTAATGGAGGTAACTGATCTATGGAGATGCGAATTGATTGAAGAAGAGAAATAACTTCCAAGTACCATCCACGATGATGATCAAAAGTGCTCCTAGATGTAATTTATTCTAAGAATCAAAGTACCAAATATAGGTCTCTCTCCTGGCCTGAGGTATAGTTGCCCATGGATCTAAGGCGATAAAGCTGGGAAATACTGAAGATGCTCTCAAGGAGAAGAGGATAAGCACCAAACTTAGCCTAAACAATACGTTGTGGAACTGTTCTTTTACGTTGGATAAATTAGCAAAATAGTCTAGACTCTCTAAATGCAAGCCCAATCAACACACTCTAGACTTGGACCCTAAATTTTCAATCAGCATGATCATTAACTCAATTCTTCTTTGCATGCGATCCCCCGACCCTTGCTAGGGCGTTTACTTCATTTATCAATGCCATAAGAAAATGTCTTATTTTATGCCCACACAATTGTTAGCAATTATGTTAGTTTTTTATTACATTATTTAAACCTTAGCGCTATTTCATGATGCGCTCTCCAAGGTAGGTGATAGGGTGGTTATTTAGTGGTTGAAGTGGTTCATTGAACTTCACCGAACTATGCACCATGTATATTTAATCACCAAACTTGATAATGAATATGTTCGCTGCTTCAACATGGTACCAAAGCCAACAAGGAGGGAGAAGAACGAAGCTTTCATTGAGCACGTTTCCCGAGGCTTGTGTTTGGGGTAAATTCCACGAAGGATATCTACACGCTTGGACCTAACACACTGCACGTAGAACGAAGCCAGAGCACCCGAATCGAGACCGCAAACAGAACACGCTTGGACCTGACACACTGCACGCAGAATGAAGCCAGAGCACTCGGATCGAGATCGCGCGTAGAACCTGACACGACGTGACAGGGCACAAATCCTGAGGAGCGGAACCCCTGATCTGCACAGACACATGGCAGTGGCCGACTAGCGGACACGTGTTAGAGGCCGACTGGCAAACACGTGGCGGTAGTTGATAGGCTGACGTGGCAGTATTGACTGTGCGACTGACGTGGCAGTGTTGATTGTGCGACTGACGTGGCAGAGAGCTGATGTGGCGGTTGACTAGATCTTGCTGACGTTGGCAAGTGACGTGGCGGCGGTTAAGGGCACGTGATGACAATTGATTTGTTTTTCGGGTGGCAAAACTTTGGTTGGCAGAACGGATTGCCCGAAGGCAATCGAAGCATATACTGTGCTTCGTCGTTCTTAAACGGTAAAAACATCGCTGCGGTAGCGATGTGGGACAAATAGTCCCGAATTTTTTTTCTTCGTGCTGTGACAAAGAACCAAATAACAGGGACCTCCTGTTCCTTTAATTCCGTCGAGCGTCGTAGCCCACCTGCCGCGTCGGGCTCGTGCTAAGTCGTTGGCGACGTGGAGGTCACGGGATCACATCCCACCCACGCCACTCGAAACAACTTTTTTGCCATAAGCAATTTTTTTTGCAACATTTTTTGTCAACAAGATTTTTTGACAATTTTTTCTTGTCAGCAAGTTTTTGACAACTTTTTGTCAACAAATTTTTGCCAAAGAAGGGTCATTTTTTTGACAAAGAAGGGGCATTTTTTGACAAAGGAGGGCAAACCAGCGCATTTTTTTCTGCCAAAGCAAGCGGAGGAGCTATTTAAGAGGTATTTTTTATAAATACTTTGTTTATTCCTTTCAAGCAATTTTTTGGAGGGATAAGTGTTTTTTTTGGCACTTGAAAGGGTATAGCACAATTTTTTCATCCTTGTTTATTTTGCAACAAAAAGGGGGGATCAAAAGCATTTTCTTTTGCAAAATTCTAAGACAAAGGGGGGAAGAAAAATTGTTGATTTGAAAAGAACTTTTGGATGTGAATATCTTCATTGTAACAAAACTGGCATTGTAATAGGTGCATTTTCGGTGGAAACCGACACCTAAAGTGTTTAAATTTGTGGGCACTTGTGATTGTTTTTGCATTTAAATTTCCTGTTTTCTTGCATTTCAATCATAAAGTAAAATATACAAAGCAAAGAAAAGACCCCAAATTTTACACCTATTTGTGCAATTTATTGCACAACAACGTTCGGTATATACGATACCTCTGGTCCACACTTACAGGTGATGTTGTCGTGCTTGGACTACTGTATCTAACGCCTAATATAGCTGCAACAACGACGTCTGAGCTATTGTTCTCTATAAATCATCGAGGAGAAATAAGGAAAACCAGTTTTGATATTCACTCCATTTAATACCCTAATTCTTTCTGATTGTTTGGCTTAAACTCCTCCAACTCATCAACCTTCTTTCGAAGGGTTTTGAGGCAGGTGCCATCAATTTGATTGAATTCCCTTTCACGTACTCTTTGCAAGTATAAAGAAAGGGGGACCATTTGGTGTTATAAGGAACCTTCACAATGGCCACTATTCACAAATATCTGTCAGATTCACAGTTGCTAAAAGGTTCTAACTTTGCACCATGGAAGACAAAGATGAGAGCTATCCTTCAGGTTGAAGATTTGTGGGATGTAGTGACTGGCACTACAAAACGTCCTACAACAACAGGGGCAGATCAAGAGGCCTTTGATAAGAAGGATAGAAGATATCTCATGTTTATTCTGCTTGCTACTACAGATGAGGTCCAACCTCATATCTGTGATGCCAAATCTGGTAAGGAAGCTTGGGATGCTTTGATTACCATTTATGAAGGGAAGAATCAATCCACTATTCTAAACCTTCAAACTCAACTACATACACTCAGTATGAAATCTGGTGAGACAGTTGACCTATTCCTATGCAGAGTGGCGGAATTGAAAGTCAAATTGAATGCTATGGGAGAGACAGTGGCAGATACTCTCTTGACCTCAGTCATCTTGAGAGCTTTGCCAGAATCCTACAAGGTGTTGATTACCTCTCTCAATGTGTCTGGTAGACAAGTTACCTTTGTGGAATTGGTGAATTTGCTTCAAACTGAGGAGGCAAATCAGTTTCAGAAAGATGAAGTGCCAGATAATGCCCTCTACTCCAAACAAGGGGGTAAGAAACAAGGTAATTTTCAGAAGGGAGGATCTTCATCAAAAGGAAAAGGGAAACAACATCAACAGAAAGACAAACAATATTGCAAAATTTGTGATATGAATAACCATGACACCAACAGGTGTTGGTTTAAGAATAAACAACAAAATGACCAAGATCACAAGAAGAAGGGAAAAGGGAAATACAAACCATAGAAGAAGAATAAGCAACCCAAGGGGAATGTTGCTTATGCCGAATCAGACTCGGACTCAGATTTTGAGCGAGCACACAAGGTGCTCATGACTCACACATCTTCTAAGCAGAAAGATGCAGTGTGGTATATTGATTCTAGTGCCAGTAAACACATGACTGGAGATAGATCATGGTTTGAGACATTTGAGGAAAAGGAAGGTAAGCCAGTGACAATTGTTGATAATCAGACCTACCGAGTCCAGGGTGAAGGAGATGTTTCCGTCACTCTTCCAGATGGCAAATGTCAGATTGAGAAGGTACTCTATGTTCCTGGATTGGCCAACAATTTGTTGTTCATCCCTCAGATCTTGGATAGAGACATGAATGTTGTTTTTCAGTGTTGAGGAGGGCAAAAAGAGATGTTTCATCACCAGAAAGGGAAAGCATGTAGCAACAGGATCATACAAGCATGGCTTGTTCATCTTAGATGTCGTTTCAATGCCTCATGTTGCCATGGCAGCAACAACAAAGGAGGCTACTTCTCTTTGGCACAAGAGATATGGGCATCTGAGTTCAGGATATTTGCTCGAGTTGAGAAAATATGAGATGGTGAAAGGCCTTCCCAACCTTTCATCCACATTGCCAGTATGCTCGGATTGCTTAGCAGGGAAGCAACACCGGGTACCGTTTGAGGTTAGCTCTTCAAGAGCTAAGAAACCTTTGGAGTTGGTACACACCGATCTGTGCGGTCCTATGCCAAACAACTATGGTGGAAAGAGGTATTTTCAATTGTTTGTTGATGATTACTCATGGAAGATGTGGGTTTTCTTTCTTCAATTGAAGTCAGAGGTATTTTTGTACTTTCAGTAGTTCAAGAAGCTTGTTGAGAAGGAGTCAGGATGTTCCATCAAAACCCTTCGCTCAGATCGAGGGGGGAATATACCTCCAAGGAATTTTCATCATTTCTGAATGAACATGGGATTAAGAGACAGCTGACAACAACCTATACTCCATAAAAAAATGGAGTTGTTGAAAGGAGGAATCATTCCATTGTGGAAATGGTTCGATGTATGCTTAAGGGGGCACATCTTGAGCATGAGTATTGGGCAGAAGTAGTGAGTACAACATCATACCTCCTGAATAGAGCACCCACAAGAGCTCTACAGGGCAAGACTCCACAAGAAGCATGGAGTGGTAGGAAACCCTCCATTTCTCATCTAAGAGTTTTTGGATGTAAGGCATTCATGCACATACCAAAACAGAAGAGGAAGAAGTTAGATGAGAAAACCTTGCAATGTATTTTTCTTGGTTACGATGAGCATTCAAAGGGATATCGATTGATAGATCCTATGACCAAGAAAACACACATAAGTAGAGATGTGGTATTTGATGAAGCTTTCACATCAGATAACACATCTACAATTGTATACCTGGAGGAAGAGGAGCCTAAGAAAGAGGTTCCACCCCCACAGAACAAGGTTCCAAAATGGTATACTAGCACATTGAGAGATTCAAAGTTGACTTCACTTCCAGATCTAACTCTAGATCGACCTTGTACTCGTAGTATGACTCAACAGATGAGAGCAGAGGCATCAACTTCAGAGGTTGATGAGCTTTACCAACAATTTGATGAACTATCTGTAGATGCAGAGGAAGACAGAGAAACAGATATGGATGATGAAAGGGTTTATATGTCAGCATTGGATGAAAATGAACCCACAACAGTTCAAGATGCACTTAGTGAGCCTCAGTGGAAGGCTGCTATGGATGCAGAACATACATCTCTCATGAAAAATCATACATGGAAGCTAGTTAATCTGCCTTCAGGAAAGAAGCCCATTGGCTGCAAATGGGTGTTCAAAGTGAAGTATAAGGCAGATGGTACTATTGATAAGCATAAGGCCCATCTTGTTGCAAAGGGCTATGCTCAGAAAGAAGGCATAGATTATGAAGAGACTTTTGCCCCTACTGCAAAAATGACTACCATTCGAGTACTTTGTGCCATGGCAGCTCAGTTTGGGTGGAAGTTACATCAGATGGATGTAAAAAGTGCTTTCTTGAATGGTGACCTACAAGAAGAAGTGTACATGACCCAACCAGAAGGATTTGTGGTTGAAGGGCAAGAACAAAAAGTTTGCAAGTTGATCAAATCCTTGTATGGGCTAAAACAAGCTCCACGAGCTTGGTACATCAAAATAGACAGTCACCTAGTGCAACATGGATTCAAAAGAAGTCCTTCAGATGCAAATCTCTATATCAAGAACAATGGTTCTGACATAGTGATTTTGGTACTATATGTGGATGATCTGATCATAACAGGCAGTTCAGAGAACATGATTGATGCAGTGAAAGATGATTTGAAATAATCTTTTGAAATGACAGATCTAGGACTTCTTCACTATTGTCTTGGTTTGGAAGTGACTCAGAAAAAGAATCATATCAGAGTAACACAAAAGAAGTATGCCAAGACATTGGTCGAAAAATATCGCATGACTGATTGCAAGTCTAAAGCGACTCCAATGGAGCCAGGACTTAAGTTATCATGATATGATAAATCACCACAGGTAGATGGTACTCTCTATCGCCAGCTGATTGGGAGTCTCATATATCTGACAAATACCAGGCCAGATCTCAGTTTTGTTGTGGGTTATCTTTCAAGGTTCATGCAGGAACCTAAGGTGAGTCATTGGAAAGCAGCAAAGAGAGTTCTTCATTATGTCCATGGTAGTACAGACTATGGCCTGGAGTACAAGAAGAATGACAAGTTCTTCTTACAGGGATACACGGACTCAGACTATGCCGGATCCATTGATGATCGCAAGTCGACTTCTAGATACATTTTCCATCTTGGATCTGGACCTATCTCTTGGCATAGTAAGAAGCAGCAGGTGGTTGCTTTATCTTCTACAGAGGCAGAATATCGCGCAACAAGTGGAGCAGTCTGCGAGATAATGTGGTTAAGTCGCATTCTTACAAACATGGGTCTTCCAAAGAATCTTCCACTTCATTTGTTTTGCGACAATCAAGGTGTTTTGAATCTTGTCAAGAATCCAATCTTTCATGAGCGTACCAAACACATTGACACTCGATGTCATTTCATTCGAGATGAAGTTCCAAAGCACCACATACAACTCCAGTACATTCCCACTGATGAGCAAGTTGCAGATATTTTCACCAAGGCACTTGCACGTGTCAAATTTGAATTGTTTCGCAATGCTCTTTGTATTTGCCAATAATGTAATAAGGGGGGATGTTAGCAATTATGTTGGTTTTTTATTACATTATTTAAACCTTAGCGCTATTTCATGATGCGCTCTCCAAGGTAGGTGATAGGGTGGTTATTTAGTGGTTGAAGTGGTTCACCGAACTTCACCGAACTATGCACCATGTATATTTAATCACCAAACTTGATAATGAATATGTTCGCTGCTTCAACAACAATCAAACTTTGCTGATTGGTGGTAGAGATGGATGAACACTTCATTATCAAATTTCACTTTAATATTACATCAACGAGAGGCATTGTCTCTTATAAGATTCGGGGTTTCACTTCCTCCCTCTTTTAGGTATGAGGACCAAGATTTCTAACTATATTTTGGTGGGGAGCTTTCCTTTCTTAATCATTGCCTGCATAGAACAAATTTCCAAGTTGATTAGTGATGGTTGTAAAGGGAGAGGCAATGTTAAACAACCCCCACGTGTGGAGCATAAAAAATAAATTTCACTAATCATAAATACTCTCTAGACATCATTATGGTGCTTGGATACATAAACATCAAAGGAATGTAGATACTCATAAATGAATCTTTGCATGCGAAACCACAACAAAAACGTTCTTCTAGAAAAAGAAATTTCAACTTATACCACAAATACTAATGAAAATTTTCTAATACTGGTGCCTTATTTCTAGCTCTAGATGTGGTTAGATCATTAACACAAAATAACTTCATGTCTAGTGCTTACGCATGCAAGACTTAGTACCTCATAAGTACTAACCACAAATAACAAAACTTCCAATTTTATCTCAAATTGGAATTATCTTAATGTTTCTTCCCCATACCATTGGAGGGAATTTAAAGGTTCATCTCTAAATTTTTTGAACTTGTCCTTTGCTCCTGTTTTTGTTAAAATGTCTGCTAAATGATTCTCGATGCTGCAATAGGCCTCAATATCTCCTCGTACGAAATCTCTGATAAAAGTTGTTATGACTCTATATACTTAAATCTGCCATTAAAAAGTTGGATTGCAAATCATCTGTGTACTCTAATTATCACATACATGTCGTATGGAATCATCCTGTTGTTCCTATAAGTACAATGACCCATATCCACAAGGTTATGAGTTCAGTGTAAATCCCATAAAACTGTCCTAACTCACTCAAATTGCCTCAGATTGTGCTGACTGTTGCTTTATTCTATGCTTCTGCTATAGACAATGATACTGTCAATTGTTTTTCTATGGTTCAAGC
Source organism: Wollemia nobilis (assembly GCA_028583015.1). Lineage (NCBI taxonomy): Eukaryota > Viridiplantae > Streptophyta > Pinopsida > Araucariales > Araucariaceae > Wollemia > Wollemia nobilis. The sequence goes on from JAQPPZ010000101.1 coordinate 3,428,308, forward strand.
AACTGCGATTAATCCATGCTGTATGCATAACCTGAATTTGTGAATTTGTTCTCAACAGGTCATCACTATTCAGAACTTTTATAACCAATTAACCTGAATGTATTTGATTTACTCCAAGCTTAGCCAATAGTTTCATTCATATGACTTAAAATCTTTTTTAGCTGCTTTCCAATGTGTTATTTTGATTATACGATAAATCTATATACTAAGCAGACCTCAATAGTTATATTTTATCGAGTTTGACTGTCAAATAAATCACTCTTCCAAGTAGGTGTCTGTATAGTGTGATCAACTGAATCAGAATCTTCATTTTTAAGAGATTTTAATTGAACACAGCAAGAGTTGCAATTGACTTCAGCATACTTTGTGCCATGAACATGGTAACAACATACTTTGTGACTTCAGCATTCTTATTGAATCTTTTGAACATATCTTCAGCATACTTTGTGCCATGAACATGGTAACAACATTTTGCCAAATTCCAGTGTCTAAAAGATAAGATTACCCAAATCACTGATCTCAAAGTTGTTGCACATTTGTTTCTTTGAATTTTTAAACTGTTGTTGGCTGTTTGCTGTATACGTAAGATCAGGAACACAAAGTGCCATTATGGGAGTATTGTCCAATCACATTGGTGCATAAGTTGGAATCAGATTGACTACTTTTAAATCCTTATCATTGAAAGTACATGTAAATTTTGGAATACCAAGCTTTTGGTGCTTTGTTAAGGCCATACATCACTCCCCTTGACATGGATTTCAAATCTAGGTTTCTTTACATAAATATCTTCATCATCTTGTAGAGAAATCTACTTTTCATACCCATTTGATATGTTGGGCATTGATGCTGTGGTGTTATTTGAAGAATCATTCTGATTGTTTCCATCCTAGCCACAGGTGCAAAAGTTTCATTGTAGTCAATGCCTTCTTGTTGTGATACGTCTTAGCCATAATATGAGCCTTGCACTTATCTATTGACCCTTTAGACACAGTCTTGCAGACCCAGCTGGTTCTAATTTCATCCTTGCTAGGTGGAAACTTCACTAAGTCCAGTGTATCTTTCTTCATTAAGGCAGTGTATTTTGCTTGCATTGCATGCATCCATTCTTCATTAACTTTAGCCCCTCAGATTTTCTGGGCTCATCATTCTTCAGTACTTGGTGATCCAGTGGTTTTATCAAAACTTTTGTCAAGCATTGCTGTTAGAACATGTATGTTCAGAAGTTCTTTAGGACACTTTTCTTACTTTGATTTGACCAAAGTGATTTGCCCGCTTGTGCTAGTCTTTTAATCAATCATTTCTTCTCTGCCTTTGTCTCCACCAAGTTATGTTGGTACATTGCACTTTCATTGAAGACAATATCATTGCACACAACATTTGTTTTTCCTTTATAGGATTATACAACATGTAGGCCTTTGACTCTGCAGAATATCCAATGAAGACACACTTGAAAATTTTGTCTCAACTTTGACCTAGTTTCATTTGGCACATGTGCATAGGCAATTCATTCAAACACTTATGCATGCTGCACATATGGCTTGCAACATTTGCCAATTTTCTTTTGGCAATTTCCTTTAACTGCTTTGTTGGACACCTGCTCAAGATAGTATTATTGCATGAATTGCCTTTTGCCCAAAACTCAAGGGGGTGAGATAGAAGGGGTAACCATGGTAGCGGGTGTATTTAGTGGCACTACTTCTTTGACTTTTGAGGCACCTACAGATCTTGATTGTCATTGCCCTCTCATACAGTTTTCTGAGCCAATAGCAAAATCCACTTTTTCTGGCCATTGTAGCAACATTTTTTGTCCTGAAGTGGCCCAGACTTCATCTTCTGGGGGTTCTAAATGTAGTCTAAGGCATCAAAAAAAGACCTCTGATAGTGCTCCATGACATTTTTGGGCAGAATCTGTTGCACCATATGCTTTTTCTAGGCTTGGGCCAAAGAGTTTGAAGCTATCTTTAGGCAACACGAGCTCTAGGCATGACAAGTTCTAGATAAAGGAGATACAGATAGGATCAAAATTATTGATGTGGCTTTAACTGTGAAGAATTTTGAAATTCTCTATGCATTTTTTGAATCTATGTGGAAGATTAAGGGGAGTCCCAGTTTTGCACTTTTCTAAATTTTGTCATCTTTGGCGTCTAATTGAGGCTCAAAAATAATGTCAGCTGCACAAGTGTAACGGAGAACAAAAATTAAATTTAAATTTTGGGCTGCAAAGGGAGTTGGAATATTCCGATGACGGCAGAATATGTCGCTAACTGTATAGCCCCATTGGCACCTAGATTCCAATGGTTGCTGGAGTTGTATAGGGGGGTCCATGGGTCTCCATAAATGAGTGGCTGCTTATGCATGCTTCCCATTCTTCCCAGAGAGGCCCTTGGCCAGCACAACAAGCTCAAGACACATGTTTTGGATAGGTCTTGCATTCATTTTTAGGCTTTTTTCCTTTGGATTTACATGTGAAGATGGGCAGGGGGCTTATAGTCTGACCTCAACATGTGCCGGCACTTAGAAGACCCCTATAGGTGGCAGTTGAAGGAACCCTAACATGTGGAACCTACCAGATCCAACTGTCTTAGCAAAGGAAATTTTCAATGTGGTGCCTGATCAGCCTTATGACCCAAATTTTCAATTGTTTATATGCTGATGAACAATCATGGCTTGCCAAGTGTCGAACACCATTTGCAATGATTCATGTCACTTATAGTCTAGAGCAAGGTGGCAAGGAGAGATTTTGTCAAACTGACAATAGGAATGACATCATTAAGTTACAATTATTTTTTCTAGGGAAAACTTTTGAAGGCCATAACTTTTGCATACGAAGGCATTTTACACTCATTATTTTTTTAAATTGCATATTTACAAGGATCAAGCCATGCATACTCAGTATGATAGGTGGCAAGGTGCAATTTATCTAGTGACAGCAGGAGCTGTGTCGTAATTTTAGAAGTCTTTCTCAAGGGCAAATTTTCAAAGGCCATAACTTGTGCATACAAATTCATCTTCCTCCCATTATTTTTAAATTGCATGGTTTTTGAGCTTTATGCATTGATGCAGTTCTTGAAACCCTCTGTTGGCTCTAGCAAGCTCAAATTTTGCAGGAGCCTGTTAGATTTGAATATAAACATCGAGAAGCTAAACAGATCAAATTTTGGTCTTTATAGGGGCCAAATGACAACCTTGCTCAAAAGCAAAGGCCTTTGTTTATATGTGGACCTTGAAAATGGTCCACCAATTGCCAATAATGAAGAAAAGAAAGACATGCAAAGGATGAACAAGTAGGAATCTCAGGATAATCCCTCCACATATGAAGTTATCTTGATTCCTCACGCCAAAGTTAGTTTGGGTCCTACCATTGTTTTGGAAAAATCCAGGAGCTTTTTGATGAAAGGACAGTACTCAGATCAGCAATGAGCTGCCTAAGGGTGAGGACTAGGTCCCCCTCCAACCATGCATATGTTGTTACCCGCCCAACCTTGTGAGTCTCCTTTCTGTCTTTTTCTTATGAGTGGATCACATTTTCTAGATCTATTAGATGCATGACCAAACACAAATACCCCCTCTTTGACTACAATGATCTTCCAAAGGGAAAGAAGGTGGCCATTTGTGACGACTCTGCTCTATGTGTCTCAGGCAGTGGTGTTCTTTTTGGAAATGACTATTTGGGGAAGCTTTACAAGTTCCAAGTGTTGGGCCAAATCTTCTTTCTATATATCATATCACACACTCGAACAAAACTTGGGATTTTGGCTTGCCAGTTGAATTGTGAAAAATATCAAATAATTTCAAGATTGTTGTTTCTAGATATTGAGATGAATGAGATCACATGGGTAAGCATTCGAAGTATCTTGAATCTAAGGATTATAAGGGCGTTGTTGCTATGGTTGCTGAAGTGGATAACACTATTAACTATGAATTAATGCTTTGTTGCATTCCATTTATGGATCCATGAGGCAATTCTGTTGGATTCAAATGTTCCTTGATTTTCAACCTATTAATCGACAGTCCACCTAATGATCTATGTGAAGGATGTGTGTTGCAGAAACAACACTGTGCATACTTTTCAAAAGACAAAGCTCATTACTGTTAAATACTTTTATCAGTTTTGTTGATTTTTAATGTGCCTTTGGACCTATTGCAAGATTAAGAATGAAGCCTTTGCAAAGTTCAAAGTCTTCAAAGCCCTTCTTGAGAATCAACATGGGAGAAAGATTAAGTGTTCGAGAGTAGAGAATTTCTTCACTGGATATTGTATTACAAGGTAGTGAACAATTCACTAATTACTGTGGCAGAATGGTGTGGTTAAGCAAAAGAATAGGGCTGTTATGGAGATTGCATAATGTATCATTCACACCAAACAATTGAATTTGAACTTATTGGGAGAGACGCTTCATTATGCGGTTCACTTCACCAATAGGATAGCTACTCGTAAGATATTGAACTTGGACATTAATAATTTGAACTTATTCGTAAGATATTGTGAAGAGTTGAAAGCCTATAGAGTCTATAATCCAGCAACTCACATTGTCGTCACTCGAGAGGTATTGTCTTAAGGGCCATCTTCCTGAAATCCTTGAAGGTTTTTCCTCATCTACTTATGCTACTTTTGACATTACACCCCTTCCAAATAGCATTATTGATGAGCCATCCAGGGTTAATGATACTTATTATAATCATTGTATTGCATCCACTTTTGGCATGCCTGCTGAGAAAATCAGTTCTGAACCTGTATTTGCTAAGCTTGCTAAAAATGAGTTCCTCCTTTAGCCTTTCCTACTACAAGGCAGAATAAGATGCTAGATGGGCCGAAACAATTTTTAAAGCAGATGGATCTACTCTTAAAGGGGGATTAGTAGGAAGACAAACGTAGCTCAATGTATTATACTTGTATTTAATATTTATCCTTACATAACTTGTATTGACCCTTGTACTGTTTAACTGACCAATGAATTGTTGGTTTCTGGCAGCCTTGGGGATTTATAATCACCTTCAATCATTTTATCATTATGTAGTATTCCTCTTTTCTGGTTATTTGGTATATTACTGCTATCTTGCCTCACCTTTGAATGTCAAATGTTCTGTCTTATGATATGGTTGATGCTTTGTTGGGTTGATGGTTATTTCCCTTTTGATGTATCTGGGTGTTGTGTTGGTTCTTGATCCTCTTATGGCAAGTTTGCGAAATTCTTCAGGTTCAGATAACATTCCATCCAGGCTTAGTGATGGATGGTACCAAACCATAGAACATTCTTCCAAGAACACTTTCCTTGTTGAGTAGGTGAAGTAGCAACTCTGTGCTCTGAAAGAAAAAACTCTGATTTTCATATTCATGGACGTGTACATGGGAACTAAAACACTTATATACTGGATATGTCACATTTGGAGTCCGATTAGAGTAATAGATATCTTTATGATTGAAAGAGAATATTTCAATGCTATTGTTTCAATTAAGGCTGAGAAATGAAATGAAATATTATTAATGTCCAAGGTGGGCCAAAAATGACCCAAGGGACTATAAAAAGGACAACAAATAACTACCAGCAAACGGGCCAAAGCGCCCAACAAAGAAAGAAACAGAGATAAATACAATGACGTGACCTGATAAGCAGGCCAAAGGGAATGGGAATAGAGAAGAGAGGAGAGAAGTGGGCTGCAATCCATAAGAAACAAACTGTGAGGAGTGTTCGCCAAGAAGAATGGAGAGAGAGGGGGGCGGGGGGGGAGGGAGCTTCCCTAAAGGGCGCTCTCCAACGGCCCCAGACACTAGTCTCTCCTAAAAGTCGAGGCCAAAGAATCTTTGCTGAAGAAATCAATGATCTGTCTCTGCCCATCACTAATCCGGAACCCCAATGAATCGTGGGTGCGCTGTCTAGTGACCCTGCTCTGTCTAAATGGTCCGATATGTGACGTTTCCGTCCGATATCCTCCCTCGGTCCATCTGAGCTAGTGAAGTAGGTTGTGATGGGTAGAGAGTGTGGGGGGCAAGAGCCACCTGAAAGAGAGCTCCTCTGTCGACGAAACTGAGTTGCCTCCCTAAAGTAGTGTGTGAGACATTGCTGGTCCGGGTATCTGAAGAAGGTGGATAGAGGACTTGAGATATTTAATGAGAATTTCATCTCTTTATGAAGCACCATTGTCTCTTTATAAAGCACTGGACTCCTGGTTTCAATCCTACCGAAGAACTTCCAAGCACTTTCTTGGTCTGGTTGAGGCTGCAAATATTAGCCAATAAATTCTGGGGTTGTCTTCTTTATGTCAAATAGGAAATGTGATGGAGAATATATCATTGTTGTGGAATTAACCCTTAATCAAGCAGTACTTGACTCTGCTTGGACTTGTCTTGAGCTATATTTGGAGAAGCCACTGCTGGATCAAATCCTACTTGAGCTAGTAGGATGTAGTTGGGAACAACTGCTGGACTATGAAAATATTACTTTCAGGTTCAGACTTTGCCATCAACATGGATACCTTCCAGAATCTTGTCCTCATCAAGCTTAGGATCAAACAAAAGAGGGGACAATCAACCAAAATTGCAACTCCCGCATTATTCTCTGTCTGCTTTCCTGGCTAGCATTCAGATACGGATAGACAGGCTCCCGCCTTATTCTTTGGGGGTTCTCCCCCCTCTCGGCTTAGTAAGGAGAAGATGCTCCACGAGATTTAGAAGGATGTTAGTCTCCAGTACACCAGATGCACATGGATCTCTCGTGTTGCCCCTCTTTCCCCCAAGTTGTCTTTCTACCATGAGCACTTCTTACAGATTCAGGAGGGCAAAATAGTTCCTCCACATAACCTTCAGCAGCACACAATGCATAGTCTTCGGATCACTATTGGGCAACTCAGGGTGTGTTCTCACCAACTCCGAATTGATTCTGATCATCATCTTCCGACGGAGGAGTGGATTTGCTTGTTTTGCTCCTTGGGTGAAGTTGAAACCCTTCATCACTTTATTTTTTGTTGTCCCATTTATTATGAGATCCGAGGTAGGTTTCATTGCCTTTTCAGGGACAACTCTCGATCTGATTCTACCTTCTTTAGATACTCGGACCAGCGTTGTCTCGCACTCTTTCTCAGGGAGATAACTCAGCTTCGACGACATAAAAGTTCTCCAAATGGATCTCACCCTCCTCAACATCGGCTCATTACAACTTACTTCACCAACTCCGACGGACCAGGTGACTTCAATCGGAAACGCCCCACATCATCCAGTTCGGACAGAAGTAGGGTCACTAGACAGCGCACCAACAGTTTGTTAGGGTTCCGAACTAGCAATGGGCAGAGACATATCATGGACTTCTTCAGCTCCGGTACTTCAGCCTCGACTGTTAGGAGAGATTAGTCTTTGGCGGGTTCTTGGAGCTTGCCCCCCCGGGCTGCTCCCTCCTCCCTCCTCTCTCTCTGTTCTTCTTGGCGTGCACTCCTCTCTGTTGGATTGCAGCCCTCCCCCCCTCTGCTCTCCCTTTTCTTTTCTTTTCCCTTTCTCTTTGGCCCGTTTGTCGGGTTTCTTCTTGTATTTATCTTAGTTCTTTTCTTTGTTGGGCTTTTTAGCCTGCTAGCTGGCAGTCATTATTGTCCTTCTTATAGTCCCTTGGGTCTTATTTTGGCCCACTGTGGACATTAATAATATTTCATTTCATTTCCTCTCAAAGGTAGAGCCCATGCATCTCATCCTAAGGACAACACCGGAGTCAAAACATCCAAATGCATGCACGGCATGGGAAAAACAGAGATTATTCCTCACTACCAAAGTAGGATAGTGGGGAGTGAACCCACCTGGATGAATATCTTTAATGCCCATTGAGTCCCCTTCAGTTCCTATTCAATTATTTGGACAATATTTGGGATTACATATTGAAGAAGCCTCATAGAAACACTCTTCAGGTAGTTTTGGATAGATGATGGAAGAAGAAACGTAAAAACAAATATGTAAAGAAAGGAAGTACATGATTGATCATAGTAAATCAGGTCGCATTTAAGTACTATACCAGTCTTAAGTGAGGCTCAAAAGTGAAAAAAAGTTTGATTGATAAAAGAAACTTTCAAGATGCTGGATGGAAATTTAATTCTCAGGTGTGCCTGGACATGTTTAAAGATATGCACAATGAGAATTGTTTCATCAAATATAAGGGTGAGGCAGGGAAAAAACATTAGTTTATCAAAGAGTTAAATTTAGCAAAGTGGATATACTGTTATATCAGGAAACATGAGTGTGGGTATTATTATTAGAACCATGTCAGATAGCTGAACACATTTTTTCAAACTCGATTCTTAGAGCAGGAGGTCAAGCAATTTTGTGAGATCTTCAAAATTTCTCAATCCATTCTTTTAGGATCTTGGGGTGTTATTATATATGGATTTTTGTGCTTTTTTTGCAAAGCAAATATTTACATCCTTGCAGTGGGTTGCTCAAGCTTACAAGGGTTTAAGGTATTTAAAGTTGGATATACCAGGTAGAGTTTTGAAGCTAATCTAATATTCAGCAAAGGAAAAAGGAGGTTTGGATATGCTGGGTAGAGATTTGAACCTAATCTGATATTCAGCAGAGGAAACAGGAGTTTGGGTTCTTCAATCCAATTCAGCAAGTCTTTTAAACACATTAGTCCTGGGGTACAATTTGCTGGATGTTGTGCTTTGTCTTGGAAAATACACCTGGTCTAATATTAAAGTGGGCCAAAATCATATTACTGAAAAAAGATCATTTCTTGTTATCTAAAAGTTTGGTGGACAATTGCACGTTTGTTGTATCAATCATACAAGGCACAACTCTCGGATTATTGTCTAACTGAACTCAACATTTCATCCTATAACCAAATCCATTTTCCTTCAATCAAATTCAAGTTAAACATTCAGTGACAATATCCAGCAACACAACTCTCCAGCAACACATTTTTGCATACAATGCTTAAGAGATTTGAGGCATAGCCAATATTTTCAAAATCTTATTTCAGAAACAAATGTGGATTATTGACAAGCTCAAACAAATATATTAGATCTATTACCTTCCAAGTAATAACCTTCAGCTGCTCACGAAAGATGAGCTGAAGACAGTTGTATTAGGTTTTATTAGATATACAAAGCAAGGTCCGGAAGGATTTCCCACCCTCTTCTACATAACATTTGGCACATTGTTAAAAATGGCCTATTGGGTGCACTGAAAGAATGTTGGGAAGCCATAAATGTCGTATGCCATAGGAATGGAACTCATATAGTGCTTATACCAAAGCAGCGCTATGCATTTCCATGGGATCAATACCAACCTATTTAACATTGTAATATTGTTTATAGAATTATTTCAAAAATAATTGCTAATAAGTTGCAATCTCTACTTTATAATCTTTTACATCTACCCATCAGGTTAAATTAAAGGCCAAATTTAAGACAGCATAATTGTGGTGCAGGAGCTGTTACATCCTTTACACTCTCAACGTCGGTTGTGACTGCTCATCAAACTGGACATGTCCAAAGGTTTTGACCACAACAAAACTCATATGATATGCCAATTAATATGGGTTTCATCCACTCGATCCAAGCATCCATATGGACTGCCATCCTCAGTTCTCATTGATGGACTAGGGGATTGATTTCAAGTGGCCAAAGGATTTAGGCAAGGGAAGCCATTTTCTCCATATCTATGTGTAATACTCTTAGAAGAATTGAATCAATTCTTACAGCAGGCTCTGGCACAATGGGATAAGTACAGTTTGTCTTCCTTTTCAGGCGTGTAAGATATAACCATTTACAGCTTGCTGATGGTGCTTTGCTTTTCTCGACAACCATTCTGAATGAAACCAGCAATGTCAAGAGGGTGTTGCAGACACTCCACAAAGCCACAGGTGAAAGTATTAATGAGCATTCCAATTCTTTATTTTAAGCCAGCCTTTTTTCCCAGCAATTATATTGGCCTCTCATTTCTACTCTTTTTACCAAGGAAAGAACAATGGACAATCTTGACTCACCGGTTTCTATCACAATTTCAGTGTTGGGAAGCCAAGTTGAATACTCTAATGCACAATTTATCAGGTTGGTCTCTACAGTCTATTTTAGGATGCTAGTTTGCCTTGTTCACTCTTTTATTGTCTGTCTGTTGGAATTGCTAACATTTCAGTTCCCATGCCAAGGAATGGCATCAACATTCAAATGTTCTCTTATTGCTTTGACTATCACTTGTTCTAAAAGGAATGGTCTATACAGTTGGCTTGATGCATTCTTCTCTCCCACAACCAATATTAAGGACAATTGCTTTTTCAAAAATATACAGAATATCTGGACAATCTACACTCCTTTGATGATAATTTAAATTCAGGATCAGCTATCTCATGGCATGTTAAGCTTGGCTTATGTTTGCAATTTAGGTAATTTGTTTTTGATTCTGAATGGATAAGACTGCTGATGTGTCATGGTGAGCATTATTTGTTCTGAATCCTTCAGATGTTTTTAATTTTAGTCTACTTCAATCTTGTAGCATGTTGCATGCTTCACTGAGAGTGCAAATTGCAGTTTCTGAAGGTTTAGCTATATATCTTGATGAGGATTTTAGTGTTCTTTGTACAATCTTGGTTGAAGCAGGAGTACGTGATTACCTATCTTTCATGGGGGCATGTTCCCTACACTCGAAACTTGTGGGTATTCATCCTCCCTCCTTTCAATGTGAACGTGACCTCTTCATTATCCATTCAAACAATGCTTTTCTTGGCCGTCATAGTCAAATCCAGTTCCTGTTGTTTATTTAGTCACAAGAAATGGGAACAAATCTCATTGATTTGGCTCAAACTTCCCATCCATGCGTAATTTGTAATAGAAATGAACTATGTGCTTATGATTGACAGCAGTCCACTTTTTCCTAGGATTTGTGGGGAGCTTCCTGGCATCCCTGTTTTGGGTCCCAACATTTCCTTTACCCCTTGAAAAGGGGACTTACTGAAACAAAGGTTATTTGTGATATTCAATATTAGTCAAGACGGATGTTAGTAGTAGTGCACATAGATAAATAGCATCAGAAATGTATATATTCTACATATGTATGTGTGTATGTCCACAATGCACATGCGCACCATTATGTATTTGTATTCTAACTTTGCTGATAATAAATAATTATTTTATTATTTTTATGCTAATGTGTAATAACCATTACCAAAACAAAAAAGGCTTTACTTGGTGCAATAAGCTGATTCTTATATTCCTTGACTATCAAGGAGGAGACCCGGGTTTGAATCTTGGCAAGCAATACACGCTGTTGTAATACCACTATGTGGTCATGATTTAATATGGTTGGGGCCTGTTTCAATCCCATTGATTCTCATATCAAATGGCATTACCTCAACTGGTTAAATTCCTCTACTTTGAAGGAGGATACCCAGGTTTGAATCTTGCTGAGTGATGCATGCATAATAGCCAAGCTGTTTTAACTTGTAATATCACTATGTGGTGATGATGTAATATGGGTAGGGCCGATAAATAAGTTGATTCTCATAGCAGTACTTAAACTTGATCTTTCCACTTAAATGGCTTCAATAGAGGTTATCATGAAAGATCTGAAATATTGCATTAGATTCAAAAACTGCTTAGCAAAGACCATAACTTTCAAGTATTTACTTGATTTTCAAGAGCATTTATCCTGATTTCAGAAAATATTCCTGCAATTTGGCCATAATTCTTACTTTTTCAAATAATGAAATTGTGAACAGGTGGTTTTGCAAGTCACGGTGGCCAGTGATAACACAGAAGATGCTATACTTGAAGTTCTTCAATTTGAAAAATACCAGAGCAACAATCTAAGCTCAACAGTAGATGTAGGTGAGATATCTTCTCAACATCAGGAAAATGGAAGGGATTCAAAGGATCCTTGCAAAGAGCTACTTCAGTGGTTGCTTCCTTTAGATCGACCTCTGCCTCCTCCTGTTCCTCCTATGTCACCACCTTCCTTAAACTCTTCTATGTCATTCAACTCAAATCAACGACAAACTTTTTCTAGCACATCCGCATCCACCTTTTTTTCTTTTGGGCATCATCGGACCAACTCCACAAGCGCTCTTCCACAGAACATGTCATCATTGGCACCTAATCATATTTCTCCTCCCAATTCTAGCTCAAATTTCAATCTAGAAGATTGGGATCGATTGGCATCACAGAAGGTTGTCAAAGCACAAGAAGTTGGAAGTGAGGGTCTCCTATCTTTTCGAGGTGCATCCTTAGAGCCACAGAGGTTTTCTGTTCATTGTGGATTGGAAGGTCTTTATGTGCCTGGCAAAAGATGGAGAAGAAAGCTTGAGATAATTCAACCAATTGAAGTGGATTCTTATTTTGCTGATTGCAATTCAGAGGATCTTATTTGTGTCTTGATTAAGGTTTGATCTCTTTTACCTTCTTTGTGTGCATTCTGGAAGACATAGGGGTTAAATTGTTTCCTTTCATGTGAGGCCTGGTAATGCATGGTAGTGGGGCTATAATTCACCATACTGATTTATAATGTGCTTACTATAATTGATGATTTGCATGGAGCAATTCTGGATTGATAGCCTCACATGAAAGTAACTTTAGGAAGGTTGCTTGTTACAAGCCTGGATGGGCAGAGCCTTACATGGGTGTAGGTCAGGAAGTTTGCTTGTAAGGAAGATTCATTGTTTTGACATATGAAATAAGGCTAATGTGTGTTACTTCATGTTCTAGAATGTTGTTCCAGCAAATTTGCCAGATGTTATTATTTTTGTGGATTCTATAAGCATAGTTTGCGAGGCAGCTGCATCAGGAAGTCCACCTGTATCTGTACCAGTAGCCTGTGTTGAGGCTGGAGATGATCATACATTGCCAGGTCTTGCACTCAGGTGTGTATTTGTGTAGTTCATTCCTTGCTTTTGTACCCTAGCTATCATGGACATGGCACTGTTGACTGGAAGTTCACAGAATTCTATTTTCTTAATTTGCGTTGTTGGATTACTTTCCAAAGACACATAATGATAATGAGGTGCATATTTGTTTTTTTATTTGGTTATATGGGATTGAAATGGGTTCCACCTGTATTACTTCATGATAACGTAGTGGCATACGTCAGTATTTTTGGCAATTATGCATGCATCGCTTGACAAGATTCGAACCTGGGTTTCCTTTTTGAAAGTCGAGGTATTTGGCCAGTTAAGCTCATGCCATTTGATATGAAGTGCATATTTGTTACCCATTGTGGACCATATGTTTTTGGAAAATTTCACTAGGAATGAGAAAGCTTTTGTCTTCTTGGTCCAGGTATAGTCCATGCAAAGACACGTTAAGCAGTTTTACATAATAGAACAAATATTATTTAAGGTCATTTTAAAATATTAGCAGAGGATGGTAGTTTGGATTTGCGTTACTGCATTTTTCTACTGGTTTCTCTTCATTGCAAGTCCTTGGTCCCATTTTGTGGGGCTGGCCCTTCTGCTTTCTAACCGGTTAATGTGATGATGCAAGTCTAGTGACATATTCCATGATTGGAATTTCGTTCCACGTTAATATCTATCTATCTATGTATTGCTTGGGAAGGAAAGTTACTTTCAATGATAGAGGGTCTGATGGATGGGACTTTTTGTGCATGAGGATGTTCAAGTTTAATGTATACTATTTGCACAATGACTTAGATATATACTGAGACAGATTGATTGTTTTGGAAGTTGTGTGCATAGTGAGACATAGCTATATAAAGATCTTGATGGCTTGGTGCTCAGCAAGCATTGTGTCATGAAGTGTGTATGTTGTAGAAGATTTTTGGCAGTCAGTCCATCATGATGATGGACAAGAAGATAACCCTTATACATGGGAAGGGGCATTGTTGAAGGTTAACTCTTATGTTGAGTCATTAAGGACAATGGCTCGTTAATAGAAGAGAGCCACTGCATCCAACTCTTAAGGCAGAAATTTGGTCAGAAGATGAATTTTAATCCCAGTTAGCACTAGCTTTGTGAATGTTGGATGGGAAGATTAATGGAGTGCATGAAGCAAAGTAGTTATTTGGTTTAAGTTTATGGTCCATAAAAAGTCAAGCAGTCTCTTTGAGACACGGGATCGTTGGACTCAAGATAGGCCATCAACGACTCTAGAGGATGATTAATACCTCAACCTAGTAATATGTCGCTTGCTGCTCCATTGTGCTCTAGGGCAGATACTAACTTAAGAATTGACGTGGCTCAGTTTGGATACTCTGATGTGTTTTGCTTGTGTTGCTCCTTGGTGGGGAGTTAAACTGACATCTCCCACCTAATTGTCGAGGAGATCTTATGCATGGGAGGAGAGCCACCAGTTTCAGTCCGGTGACGACCCTCCTAGCTATGACACTACCTATACTCAAACATACACTTGTGGCTTGGCCTGACTAGGGGATGATAGCTGCAACAACCTCTAGGGTTCAAAGCCTTAATGATGCAAACTGCCTTTGAGTTGATGCCTATGGGTAGGGAGAACCCTTGTGTTAGGAATGCAACTGGTGCTGAGTTAGATTCCTGAACTCCTAGGACTATGGTAACACAATCAGGTTGATGGGCCCTTCTTTCAGTTGACTTAAGTAAGGTTGAAGGCAAAGACGCTAGTGGATGTGCTGGGGTGATTCTTCCTATGTTATGGTGTGATGAGGACTGCCAGGTTTTTTATCGGCTTCCTATCCTTAGAGACCCAACTAAAGATGGTTTGGACGTTGATAAGCCCCATAGCCTCTTATCTTAACACAGGGAAACTTTTAGTTTGGAGCTTGGTGTGAAAAAGCACAATGGAATGTCAAATGAAGCTACAACATAGATTTTAAGAGACTACCTGTGTCGAACAAAGGACATGTAGGATGATTTCTAAAGGGTTGGGGTAGACCCCTTGTTCTCCTAAAAGTTGGTACCACTTTTAGGAAATTTAGAGTACATTTTAGCAACGGTATTTGAGGGTTGATGTTGGCTAATAGGGAGTCATTGTGTTCAGTGTTATTGTATAATTTACGTACTATTCTATATTTGTGCACTGGCTGTAGCTATTATTGATGTTCAATGTAATATCAAGTCATTCTAAGTGAAACTTATTTTAGTGTTTACTTGTGAGCTAAAATGATCAATGGATCTTTAGGAGTGTGAATTCTTTGCAATTAACCTCAAGCCTCTTCAACAGTGAAGGAATTTATGTTTTCTAGAGCCATAGGGTTTGTCTTGGTTAGCTCAAGAGTGTGCTCACATCAGTTGTAAGTAGAGAGAAACCACTATATTTCTTGAGAGGATAGGATATGTCATTTTTGCTCTCTTTGGAAGGTGGAGATTGAATAACATTTCATCTTCAGGTGTCCTTATATTATGAGATTTGAGGGAGGTACTGTTTCTTCTATAAAGACTTAGGTGGATCACTTGCCAATTTTTTTAGCTATCCTGAAAGATGCTTGGCTTTATACCTTCACAAAGCTATCACTCCTTGACATCAATTATTACAAGGGAAATTTACTACTAGATTAATCACCTTGTTCTTGCACTCTATCTTTTCTACCAAGAATAACACATATACATTTGAAGCTACAACTCTTTAGAATGTTAATGGCAAATCCATGGCTTTTTTGTGCATAGGAGAGGGGCTACTAGGACTTTGGTTCTCTCTTCTTCTTGCATGTGGCGGGATAGGACTTCAGTTCTCTTTTGTTGGGTTTTCGCCACTCCTCACATACCCAGGAGTTGCCCAATTTTCTATATTCTTCTATTGGTTCCACAACCATGGATTTTGGAAGAGTCTTAAGGGGTCGAACTCCATGTCCTCTTAGGATTACCCAACTAGGCCCTCTTAGTCCTAGACAGTCTCCTCAAAGCATCATTAGAACTTGTGTTGGTTGGTGACAATGACGACCTTGTTTCTACTTTACTTCCCACTATATATTACTTTTGGCGCTTGGATCCACAAAAGCTCTTTTCTATTTCTCCTTTACCTTGACTGGTGTCTCTCTCTTCATCATTACTTTTAGAATGTTTATTAGGGTTTACCCATTTTGGGTCTAACCCTTGAGGCTTTAATTTAATGACACACAATTATCCCACTTTTGTGTAGTTTACATTAGTTTCATTACTCTAGCTTATTTTCATAGTACTGTTTGGTTGCTATAGTGCATTGTAACATATCTTTTCAATGGGTCCCATCGACATACTTCAGTTATTTGTGGACATTAATAAAATTATCTTATCTTTTTCGTAATCAAACAGTCAGAGATGATGTTTATCATCAATAAGTAATCCTCTTTTTCCTGCTGATTCTCCACCTCTGCCTCAAAAAACTGATGTGGGGGATCCATTGGAGCATTGGGAAGGATGTTAGCTAATTAGAAGTCCACATTGCTTTCTTCTTCAGTTTTTGTATCCACTTCGTTTGTATTGGCAAATCTGAAGTTGTCCACTCGCTTTCTTTTTCTGTTTTTGTTGTCCTCAATATATGAGGTCGAGGTACCACATTCATCTTCACTTGCTTGGGAACCTGACCAATGGTCATGTACACTTCATGTCAATAATTGCGAGCATGGACTTTTCTTAACCATGACCTTCCTAAGAGCATTGGATAGGCTACTGAACCATCTTTCATAACTTGAAAATTTACCACAAGTGATCCCCATGATTGAAACTGCTACATCAGAGACTACTCCTCCTGGCTTTGTTTTTCCTTTATTCAAGGATCTCCAACTTTAAGTTGGACTTTGATTTATATCTAGCCTTAATGCCTTTAAAGCAGACTTTGCCATTATATTGACAACGACTCCATCAACCATGACATCAGGAATAAAAATGTCTTTGCACAAGACTTGAAGTTGTGGAGCATAAGGGTCGACCTTTGCATCGAACATAGTGACATCGACCTTCTTCCCTCGTCTGACATTAGAACCTATCTTACACATACCATCTGAATTGTGCTTTTTAATTTTCATTAATTGAATATTTGAAAGAAAATCAACTTGCGTGCTTGGTTGGTATGTTAACATTGGAACTTGGGACATGCATTAGAAAAGAAATCATGTTGAAGTTTCCTTTGATTGGAATATTGGGATTGGAGCATATAGAGACATCACAACAAATGCATAGGAGCCTTTATTTCCAATCAAAGCATTTTTTAATTATAATTCTTCCAATTGAGAGACCAATATGCTATGATATTCAAAATGGAAGATAGAGAAAATATGTCTCACTTGGAATAATGGAATTCTCTTGTAAGTCCTAAAAATTTAGCCTTGAGAGTATAGTAATTCTCACCAAAGAGGATCATTCTTAAATTGTAATGTATGGGCGGTGATAGAGATTGAAAAACATCAAAATAATATAATAAGGAAGAGGGATTTATGTTGAGTGATTATTGAAAACTAAATTATACGCGTCATAAGAATGAGATGTAAGGATTACTTTACTCGTCTAGCTTAGGCCTCTTGGGATGATGGTTCTAACCTACAAACTTCATAAATCTGTAAAACTTAATTGAACATCCAATTATAATATTTAACATCATAAATCTTAAAGTAATCTAAGCACAAGCAAACTGCTTTGGTATGGGTCCCGAACAAGGATCTGAGAGGTTGGGAAAATTTCAAGCTAGCACAGTGAATCTAGAAGAAATTTGCTTCAACTACTGAAAACGTGGATGTCTAAATTGTTTTACCGTAAAAGTTGTCTTGCACAGAGCAACCATACATCTTATATGCAATTTCTTGTGTAATAATTACTTCCTGTAATTTGCAAAGGTTTGTTAATTTTCTGCAAGCCATTTGTAACCTTATCGCCCTCCAAACTGACATATTTCATTGGAAATACAAAGCTATCTGAGAATCAAATTTGTAACATAATGCCCTTCTTATGTTTGGGTTGATTACCAAGGATAACTCCATGTTTGGGCATCCAACAATCAGAGATTATCTCTTGTATAATCTTGAGATATCTAATGATCACTATTATACATATGCCAATAGAGTTCAACTTCAGATACTATTCTAATGCAGACTATATGCTGTAGAATCTAATTGCAGACTTCTCCAACAATTGTCTGTAGGCAGCAAAATAGCTTCCCAGAAGAAGAAAAAGTGAAAAATGTGTCAAAGTTTTGCATTAGACATTTTTGTAATGAAATGCATATAAATGCACATGAAATGTAAATAATATAAAATGAAATGAAAATGGACTTTAGAAAATAAAGTTTAATAATTTCATGAGTCAAAACGTCCAATTCGGGGTGGCGGTTATGGTGTGGTGTGCTGTCCTGGGAACCACTTGCAACGGCCAGGGCAAGCATTAAAAGGACCCCCCTCTTTCATTTTCAGTAGTAGATATATAGAAGGAAAGGAGGACTGTGTTGGATGTTGCTAGCATTGCATAGGATTGTCATGATTGTGCATGTGAGAGATTGGTGAGAATATTGTCATGGTCATTATGCAGGCTGATTATGCAACCCTGCTCATTGTATTTGCAAGTATATTACTGCTGGTTACAGCAGTCCTTTGAATACCAATACAATTGCTGCCATTTGCAGATTTACTACAGTTTACTGTCAATGCAGCAGTCCTTTGATTACCAATACAACTGCTGCCATTGGCAGATTTACTACAGTTTACTGTCAATGTTTATGCTGTGACTGTTGATAATATTGCCTGTGTCTTGTTGAGTATTGCTATAGTTGCAGACTGTAGGATTGCTGCCATAATTGCAGGTTATGTTAGTATTTGCATTGCAGCAGTATTATAGTGATTGCAGGTTTAAGGGAGAAGATTGCGAGGAGATCACGATGGTTGCGTTAGTTGCAGACTGTACAATGACTAGGCTGTACGAGAGATTGATCGTACAAAGACCATTGTATAAGTGTGTTGCAGTCTCAAAGACTATTTTGTTGCTTGGCTAAGACTGGCGTTGTACGTGTGAATACCGTACAAGTTGTCACCGTACAAGACTGCACCGTACAATTGATACCATAACAATTGAACACAAGGATGCTGTACGACTATGATGACAGTCTTATGACTGCAGTCTTGATTAGTTCCTGAATCTGTCATTCCACCATTCCATTGTTGGGAATCTCACCACTTGTGCTACATTGTCAATCATACTTATACACAGAGTGACATTTTACCTCTAGCAGCTGGACAATGGGAATCTCACCACTTGTGCTACATTGTCAATCATACATATACACAAAGCGACATTTTACCTCTAGCAGCAGGACAAACGCTAGCTTCTTTTCAAAACCACATCAAGGAACATTTCCCCTATAGCTTGAAGGTTTTTTGTTTTGTTTTTTTAATTATTTATATGGAATTGAAACAGGCCCCACCCATGGGACATCATGGCCACATTTCCACAGTATTTTTTGACAACATTTAGGTAATTATGCATATGTTGTCTGGCGAGATATGAAACTGGATTTTCATCTTGAAGGTTAAGGTATTTAACCACATGAACTCTTGCCATTTGATTAAAATGTTAAGTTTCACTAATGAGATTGGAACCGTGGTCCAGGGTATGAAACTCGTCATTCCCCATGTATTGCCCTAAACCTCATGGGCAGCTTGAAGGTTTTTGTTTGTCCTTTCTTCTTTCGTTTAATGCTTTGAATGGTGGATAAAAACATCATCTTTATCCTTAATATGCACTGTATGATACTTCAATAGAAAATCAACAACATAGCTATGCCTGGAGATCACATTCATATCATTAATATTGCAGGGCTTGCTTGGAAACAAAAGTTCAGAGATCCATTGTTTGATGAACTTCACCTTTATTCCAAACAAGTCAAAGGATTTACCAACCCATTTCCCTGGTTGAACTCCTAGAGTTAATATTATTGTCAAAATCCCAAAAATAGATTAATTGATTTGGAAAAGAAGTGCAAAAGATAGGTTTACAGAATGAGAAAGAAGGCAGAGATGTGAAGAAAGACAGTTTTTGATGCAGACCCTCCTGATCTTGTTCTTATTTCTGAGCTGAGGTAGCACATTTATAGGCATGAATATTGCTCATTGGTAGTTGCCAATGAACCATATAGAGCTAATTTGAATGTCTTGATTTCACCACCACTTTACCTAGTTCCCCATTAAGCAATTTTACATAACCAGTACAAAACAAAGCTCTCTCCCTAATCCTATAGTTACACACATTTTGCAGTCCATGGTATGATTCCAATTAGAGCAATAGATGTTCCTAGCTTATGCTAGGCCTGTTGGGGCTCAATTTGGAATGGGCCAAATTGTGGACAGCATTTATGCTGTTCAAACTTCCATGTATTCGCTTTCATGAAAAAAATACCAAAAACATGCTTGAATCAGATTGGTTCTATGCCATGGATATTTCCACTATCAGCATAAGACATCCCTTTAGCAAATTTGGTTTGAATAGCCAGTAGTATGGTATCACTGGTTTTATCTGTTCTCTTGCTACTTCTGATGTCTTATCAACATAAAGGAATCTCAAGATTTCCTTTCCAATTCCATAAATAAATAAATAAATAAATATATATATATATATATATATATATATATATACTATGGTTCTTTGTCAGCACGCTAGATTGAGCTTTCTGCATTGCTTTGAATATCAACTACAGGGAAGTGTTTCCAAGGATGCCTTTGGTTGAATGAAGGAATGTTATATACTTCAGTTGTAATATAGGATATGGCTAATATAGGTAAATTTAAAGGTGACATTTTAACTCCTGGCCTAACCAGCATGCCTATTGGCATATGCGAGTGCCTTTGGCCTATAGGTAAAATCAACGGTGACATTTCTGCATTGCTTTTGATGTCAATTACAAGGAAATGTTTTCAATGATGCTTGTTGCATGAATAACGAAATGTTATATATCTCAGTTGTAATATTGAATATAACCAGTATAGGTAAAGTTAAACATGACTTTTTAAGTCCTGCCCTAACTGGCATGCCTATTTGCATATGCGAGTGCCTTTTGGGAATAAGGGAACTTTTCAAATCACCTTGTATATATTGTTCAATGTTTGTACCTCTTTAGGTATTGAACTGGGGAGAAGGCTTGTGAACTATATTATAATAATGAATACTGTTGTAAGCTACACACAATCTTTATGGAAGAGGCACCATTTTCATAGCGTGACTCCATTTATATTGTGTCAATCGTGCCTTTTTCTAATAATTTGGTTATATGGGGTTGAAATAGGCTTCACTATTATTACATCTATTTTAACAAAACACCATATTGTGGTATTACAACAATCCATTTTATCACGGGATTTGATAAATCATTTAATTAATTGAAGTATGCTATTATCCATTATGGACTCAACCAAATGAAGATATCTTACAAAACTTTTGACATCTTTAATTGATTAGACTTCTTTGGACACATAATGGGGAATTATTATGCTCCCAATGCCATTGATGTTAGGATCCCATCCTCACATTATTATGTAATTCTAATATTATTATGTAATGACCCCTTTCCAATGTGGGGACCCCATTCTAATGATATTTTGTAGTAGTATGTGGCAATTGAGGCACCTAGACAAGTGAGGCCATTTTATGTAACTGTTATAAAGAATGTAACTATTTGTTTGGTAGAAGATTCTAGCTTGGGTGGCACTTTGCATGTAAGCCAACTCTTGAGCGTTAGGTAGGGTTATATGAAGTGTGTCTTTAAAAGAGAAGAGGGCATAAACGAATGTATTTTTTGCATATTGAATGAAAATATTGAAGGAGGTTGCCCTTTCGAAGAGGCCTGCAATTCTGTGTTGTGATTTGTGAGATTAATATATATTTCTGCATTTACATTTTGTATTGCAATATGTTCTTTCATGAATTACTGTTTTTATTGCAATATTTATATGAATGTGCTTATTTTAATTAGAAGGTTCCTAACAATTGATACCCATTTGACATGTCAAAAGATGCTTGGGCCTTGCCTCTTAGGGTTGAACTTGCACTTCATCACTGTAAGCGGTCTTAAGATACTACTCCATTTTGGTTTGGGGGATGTATGGATTACTAACATTTATAGCAAGTTGACAAACAATTAAGAGCATAGTCAATGTTTTTGTGATGGGATTAAGCTATTTTATCAAATAGAAAATCTAATGTGAGGTGTGTCATGTTAATTCCAACTCCCAAGCATCATAAATCGTTTGAAAGAAAGAAAAAGGATGTGAAGGTAATATGTTGAAGTAGTTTCTCAATAAAAAGAACATTTGCCTGGGGAAACTATTTAACAAATTGAATAGAATGTCAGGATTCATGCTGCATGGAGACCATTAAAAAATTATATCTTGGAAGGTTGTTAGGTGTGTGAGTGTGGGTGCAGTGGGAATTGCGGGTGCGGGTGCGCCCCCCCCCCCCTTCTCCCCCACCCAAAGAAAAAAAAAACAGGGTTCACCGAGTGCTGGTGCGGCTATTTTTTATATATTTTTTATTAAAAAAATTAAAAAAATAAAATAAATCATAAACTTGGCAAAATATGGCATTATAAAAGCATAAATGATATTCGTGTACAAAAAATATAGGATGTCAAAGTTATAAAGAGATAATTATATAGTAGTGTGCCTGTACAAATATAAGATCAAATATCTGATATCTCTCATTCCTCACATTCCTCATCATCATCTCCCAGACCCTCCTCTTGTAGATCTGGTGGTGGTAGATCTGAAAAGCTGTCACACCTACAATCCTCTCTGATGTTGTCAGGAGCTGCATCCCAACGTGCAAAAGGCCCCTCTATATAACCCTTGCCCCTTCGAGACATGAGTCGAAGAGTACTATGGACATACACGAGGTTCTCTGCCCTACTTGCCTCCAATCGACCTCTCCTCATTGAATGGATAAATTTGTAAGTACTCCAATTCCTCTCACAAGTTGAGGAATTGGTTACCTAAGACAATAAACAACATGCTAGTCACTGCAACTGTGGCGTCCCATGTCTGTGCAATGTCCACCAGAATATGGGGTTCTTCAAACTCCTGTCATATAAGGCCTCAATGACTGGAATGCACCCCGTGCACAAATAAAAGTTGCAAACTGCTCTCTAATCTTTGCTGCCTCCTGTCCAGTGCTACATATGTCCTTGATTGCCTGTAGAAACCCTACAGTCACCTCTGGATTTTGATCATTGTCTACATCGTATCACTTCGGCTTAAGAGCATAAGTTGCCATGTGAAGTGGTGAGTTGAGGGCATTCCACCTCTGATGAATGATGATCTATAATTGAGGGTACAAGTTAACATCTTGAAGACGAATAATGGATTTGATCTTCTCACACATGGAATTTATATCCTCGTATATCTCTCCTAGGCATTTAGAATCTACATCAAAAGTACGAAGAGTATCTGTAATTGGCTCCAAAAACAGCAACAAGAACTCGACATCTGCCCAAAATCGAGTAGATACAATCAGATGTCTAATGCGAAGGCCCTACTCTGAAGATGATTGTCTCCATTGAGACCATTCTCTACTGAAAATAGTATGCCCCAATGCCGCCTTAACTTCCACCAACCGTTGCAATAGAATATAGTATGAGGCATAGTTGAGAAAATCTGCAAAAAATCTTCAAATTCCCAATTTTTTAAAATGCCGATGCTATCGGCAAACTCTCGATGATGCAAATTTTTTTTGAAGAGTTTTTGCAGATTTTTTGAAAAAATCAGCATTGCCGATTTTTCAAAAAATATGCAATTTTTTTTCTTTTTTGGGCTTGCACCCATTTTAGGGCTTTTTTATGCAAGCCAATTTTTCAGCTGTTAATGTTTGAACTTTGAACTTTAAAGTTTAAACCCTAAACCCGAAACCCTTTTTTAAAGTAAATATTGTTGCCTGATAACTATGTATTTAAGCCTATTTTCAGCTGTTAATGTTTGAAACTTTGAACTTTGAAGTTTAAACCCTAAACCCTAGGCCCTAGGGTTTTGGGTTTTGTTTTTTGTTTCCTCTTTTTAAATAAATATTGCTGCCTGGTAACTATGTATGCAAGCCCATTTTTCAGCTGTTAATGTTTGAATTTGAAACATTGAACTTGAAGTTTAAACCCTTAACCCTAGTCTAGGCTCTGGGGTTTTGAGTTTTTTCTCCTCCTCTTTTTAAGTAAATATTGCTTCATGATAACTATGTATGCAAACCCATTTTTCAGCTGTCAATGTTTCAATTTTAAACCCTAGCCTTTTGGTTTAAGGTTTAGTTTTTTTTTTCGTTTTTTTCAAGTGATTGTAACTTTGTTGTTACTTGTTTCCATGTGCAGGCATATAAAAAATGAAACATTTTTTTCCTTCTTGTTACTTGTAACTTTGTACCTTTTCATATTATAAACAATACAAGATGTGTTTTGTCACTTTCATGTGTACTTAAAACTTGAGCCTTGTATGATGTCTTGAGATGAATTATTGCTTTTATTGCAATATTTGATTTGCATAACGTTAATTCATTGTAATATGCATGAAAAATCTTTTTTTCAATAAAATTTTTTGTTTTCTTCGGTTTTTTTTTTCCCCGAGTCTTTGCCCGACTTAAAATACCGATTCTTTGCTGATTCCAATTTTCTCAACCATGGTGTGAGGTAAACCGAGTGTCTTTCGGTTTGAGCAAGTCTAATTGGGCGTGCTTGCGGTAGATCGCTAGTTCTCGATGGTGGTTACACACAAACATTTGAATGTCTCTCCCATTTGCAATCAATTTTGCCACCCAATCAATTCTACCAATATCCTTCAAAATATTATTTAATGCATGAACCTAGCATGGAGTCCAAAAAATATGCTGGATTTTATCATGGACCAACATACCTGCCGCTTTGCAAACTTGTTCAACATCCGTGATTACCTGCACCACTTTGGCTTGCCCAATCTCATTTATGGTTGCAGATAATAGACCCGCCTAGAACTCTGCATTCTTCTCTTGCCCTGAACAATCCACAACTCTTAGAAAATAGGGGCCAGCAGTAGAAGAGACAATGATGTTTATTAAGGGATGACTCCGTGCATTAGTCGAACCGTCCATAATAATGCTGCAGCCATTCAGTGACCATGTGCTCCGAAGTGGGTCCAACGATTTGTGCACACGACCCCTCACAATTTCCAACAAAGTGGTGCGGATCCTCTCATATGTTGGAGGCACATATCTTGCAGGGCCATTATTGATGGCACGAATCATCCTGTCAGAATAAAGGGAATGAGCCACGTTAAATGGGATTGCACATGCATAGAAAAATTCCGCAACAGTGCGGTCAAACTCCTCCCTACCTTCAACATCAAACATGTGCTGTATGGGATTGGCCCCAGGTGGTGCAACCCTCCTTCGCTTAGAAGACTCTGGAGGTGGTGTCCTAGAAGATGCAAATGACATAGCAGGTGGACAAGGTTCTGTAGAAGGGCCTCCTTGAACAGAAACAAATGGGGTTGGTTTGGGTATCCTATTTGCTCTCATTTGCTCATTAATGAGCCTTGGCGTTGGACACCACCAATTTCATGACATATTCGAACCCCTTGCCCCTTCAATTTGCACAAATGAGGCTTCACCTTGTGGTATGATCCTGTAAAAGTTATGTCACAAAAGTTGCACAAAAAATTGCATGTGCCACCTGCACCCTTTACCTTTTGTTCCACAACACTCACATATTTCCATAATGGGCATTTTGAAGAACCGGATGCACTCCCTGCACCCTCCATGATGATGTGAATCTCCCCTCTATGTGTGGAAAAAAACAAAAAAAAAATATAAAACCTGTCTTTCACTCTTCTCAAGTTCCTCTTCTCAACTTCTCGTCTTTCACTCTTTCTCCAAGCTTCTTTGTTCTTCCTTTCTCCAGTCCAAAATCTGCCTTTCACTCTTCACTGCTTCAGTCTTTCACTCTTTCTTCAAAATTTATCTTTCACTCATGGTAAGAATGAAATAGAATTTCTTAAAAAAGGGTTTATATGATAAGAGTGGACTTACAATGAATTGGAGTCCATATTATTATAAAAAAATAAAAAAAATGTTTTTAAATATTTTTTTTTGGGCCCTTTTGGGCAGGGTGCTGCCGGTCGAACCTCGTGGCCCATCGGGGTTTGGCCCAACCGAACCCTACCTGACAATGTTCGGCCGAGGTTCGGCTGAACCCGCCTGTGCACCTGGGGCGGTTGCGGGTATGGGTTTGCAAACCCAGCCTGTTAGGGCGTGAACCCGGTAACATTGATATCTTGCCATTTGAGTGTTAGATATATTTGCCTTTATATGCAAGCATGCAATATATCTTTTCAACAAATAATTATGTTAAATTACTAAATATAATTAGAGACATCTTTATAAGTATGGAAGGTATTGCAATGGGATTGTCCTACCATAAAAGAGGGCTCTTTATGTGGTAACTGAGCACAACTTGGTTTTGTAGTATCACTTCTATCGTTGCCCTTTTATTCAATTAGCCATCATTCCTTTTGGTACACACAACTTCTGGATAATTCTCTGTTAGGCTTGCTTTGTTTTCCATGATGCTGTAGTTTATTTTGTCAATATAATGAATATATCTTACTAAGTATTGTTTTAATTAAGCTTTTCTTACTCATGAAGTTTTTGATCTTATATTGATAGGAACAGTTCGTGCCATTAAACGCTTCAATCTTATTTTTTTGCATCTGTGTTTTGGCAGGAGAGGAGAACAACATTCGTTGATTCTAAAACCAACAACTTCAATGTGGAAAAGTACAGGTATAGAAAAGGACAAAAATCCTTTGGGTGCACAAGGACGGTACTCACAGATGCCTGTTAACTCAGCATCAGACCGGAATGCATTTTCTAAAAGCAGTGATGGGAAAAGGCAAATTATGGAGAGCAATCAGCTGGAATCTGGTCAATATGCAATTTTAGTCTCTTGCCGATGCAGTCACACAGGTATAATCAAATGGAATCATTATGAGAAGTTCTATAATTTTTAATTTGTATCCATGTCATTGGAACTCTTCCTTCTTTCATGCTTTTGTAGCATTATGTACTTTTTAGTCCCAGTGATGTACACATTTATAACATTTCTTTCTCTCTTTCTTAGTGAACATAAGAGTGGAAATGGTTTTCTCATAAATGATTAAATAATACATCAGAATGTCTCTTTTAGTGGATGTAAAAGTGGAAATACTTTCCAGATATATGATTAAACAATGCAATCAAACTTGAGAATGTATTAAAAAGTAGAAATCTGCTTATGATATGAAGGGGCCCAGGCAGCTGCTTATCTCAGAATAGAAGAATCAGTATTTTGGTTTTCTGCTAACAAATAGTTCTTGAACTTCGACAAAACATTCAATTTTTGCGCACATGAGATAACTGGACCATATTGGATGTTGCCACTGTAAATCCTCATGATAAACTATAAAAAAAGAGTCATCCTTGAATAATCATTACAAAGTTAAGCTGGCTCACTACCTTTATATCTCCAAATAAAGCCATGGTGTTTAACGTAGTGTAGATTTTACTGAATCTATTTAGAAGACATTTTGCAAATGGCTTTTGTCATCATTAGCCAAGAAATGACAGGTTAAGGAGAAAAGGAGGAGTTCAGAAGTTCAGTTGGAGGGCGATTTCCTAATTTTGTTGTCCATCTCTAATTTCATGTTAGTAGTTTATATGCTGGATCCTTCTGGTTAAAGTCAACCATTTTCCTTCCAAGTGGAGAGCTTGGTGTGAATTTTGTCTATAGTTGGTCCTGCAGCACTTTTTTCCTTGTACCTTCAAACAGTGTTATTCTCAAATATGAGCTTGGGAGGGGTGCTTTCTCAAAGTTAGGGATGCTGCAATTCAACTTGAGTCCATTCTGGCACATTCAAAAAGTATACCTTGTGTTTTTGTTTACTATATTTTTAATCTGTTGCCTTCCCATATCTTTGTGGAATGCCTTTCAATTTACTTGCATTCTCTTCTGACTCATCTCTTGCCAAATGTGTGATCTACAAACTGAATATGCATAACGATTTGTCATTCTGAGGCCCTGCTCAATATCTGTTCAAGGGTTTCTGCCAAAATAATGACGAGGTAGTGAGATGGGGTCTTTCTGTCCTGTAGGCACTTCATTGACTAGCATTAAGAAGGCAGGGGTACTAAAACAGCTATAAAACCAGTCTTGTCACTTTTATTAAAAATTCCCAGTTGACATTGTTGTATGCCTTCCACATCACGCAGATTTTATTCCTCCTAAGGGAATGAAGCCACTCATGTAAATGGTAAACGTAAAGGTGATATGTCTAGGTCAGAGTCAAGGCAGCTCACCTCTTGGGCATATGAGACCCCCTTGTGTGAGCAACCATGTTCCACGGGGATACATCTCCATTCCTTGATACCCTCGGGGACTCGTCTTCATGGAAATGTAGACTTGGGGACTTAGTGGGGATGGTCCAAGGTGGCCCCTTTCAAAGGGGATATCTTGGGGATGTCCCCATTGCGTCTCTCTTTCCTTCCCCATCTTCAAGGGGATGCATAGACTTCCTCACCAACAACGTATGTGTCTAAGAAAATAAAGAACTTCCAAAAAAATGTTTGCACTTAACCTAGTCAAATAGTGAAAGACTCCGACCCATTTCTCTGTTTGTTTTGCAAACTAAATAATTGCATACATGATTGAAAAATCATTACTCCTTTGTTCTTTCTAACATTTTTAGTTTGCGGCATTTTCTTATTCAGACTGTTTCATGATCTTATAGAGGATGAGTTTTGTCCCTTCCAACTCAACCCCAAGGATCTTGCATTCACTAGGACCTCTACGGATGAGAAGCATCCCGTTACAGTGCATGGAAAATACTTGATTCAATTGTGTGGTTCACATGGCCTCTTGGTTCTCAATGGGATTCCTCAGTTTCCTAACACCTCTAGGTTCACTTGTTTTCCCCTTGCCAGACGTGCGAGCGTGGTTGACTATGTCATCTCCAACAGGACATTGCTTTCTAATATTCACAGCTTTTAGGTATCTAGTTAGCTTCCCTTTGCTGATCATGCAATGCTGAATTTCTCCCTACCTTCCTCCTCTTTTACCTCTCCGTCTTTTTCTTCTCCATCGCTCAATCCTACCAACCATCCCATGTTCATTCTGATTTGTGTTTGGCTGATGATTATTGCTGCTCATCTCTCCCAATTGATATCCCAATACTACTCTCTGAATTCCACCACAACAACCAAATATGTATTTTTGTCTCGTACGTTATGGGATGCAGCCCTTGACTTTGTCCCCATACCTTTCCTCAGCCAAAGCCTGTTTGTCGCATTGGTGCTTGTGCCTTGAATTGTTGGTATTAGGAGGAATGTAAGTCCATGCATCAAAAGCACCATTTTGCTCTTATCCATGAGCGTACAGCTTTATCCTCCACCTCATTTGACATAAGAAGCATGAGTTTCTTGTTGCCACGTGTTGTGAGCTTCTAGATGCTCTTCATCACTCTCCGAAAGGCTTTTGGTGCACTCTTCTTCCTAGGAAGCCCATCCCATATGCATCAATGACAAGTCCCAGGTCTCCCATGCTGATTCTTTACATGATATCCCATAGCAGACTGCCATTCATCTCTTTCCCCCCAGCATCAGGTCACCTCTTCTCTTTAGGAGACATCAAAAGAGCTATACATAAATTGTTGATTTTGAGGGATTTCAGGTTGAGTTCTTGAAGTATGGTGGTGAAGCTCATGGCTATCCAGTTGCAAATTTATTCAATAAGGTTGTTTGTTTTGGGTTCCATGCCTCCTGGTTATAGCATATTATCCATCCCATTCACAATTTTGAGGACTATTCAAATCCAAATAACTACAAAACTATCATGATTGGGCACACATTTGCTAAGCTTTACGCAACAATTTTGAATATGAAACTTTTAGAATTGTTGGATCAAGGCAAGCTTAAAGAAATAGGGCAGGCTGGTTTTAGAAGGGATTGTCAGACTATTGATCATGTTTGCATTCTTAGGGCTATTATTGAGAAGGCTTGCCAACGGTCCTCTAAAGTATTTTGTTGGTTTGTGGACTTTAGAAAGGCCTTTGACACTGTTCCCATGCATCTTTTATTTCAAATACTACATGACATTGGCATCTCAAGGATTTTTATCACTGCCATCAAGAGACTATATGAGGTAGTTGTTGGCCATTTTCGGACAGCTTTTGGTTTCTGAGAGGATTTTTAGAGCACCATTGGCATCAAACAAGGCTGTCCTCTTTCTCCTTCACTCTTTGGGATCTACATTGATGAGCTTGAAGAATTTATTCATCAATACATTGATGAGTATGGTGTTGAAGCTCTTGGCTATCCAGTTGCAGATTTATTCAATAAGGTTGTTTGTTCTGGTCCTTCTGGGTTCCATTCCTCCTGGTTATAGCATATTATCCATCCCATCGACAATTTTGGGGTCTATTCAAATCCAAATAACTACAAAACTGTCATGATTGGGCACACATTTGATAAGCTTTATGCAACAATTTTGAATATGAAACTCTTCGAATTGTTGGGTCAAGGAAAGCTTAAAGCAAGAGGGCAGGCGGGTTTTAGAAGGGATCACTAGACTATCAATCATGTTTTCATTCTTAGGGCTGTTATTGAGGAGGCTCGCCAACTGTCCTCTAAAGTATTTTGTTGTTTTGTGGACTTTAGATAGGCATTTGACACCATTCCTAGGCATCTTTTATTTCAAAGGCTACATGACATTGGCATCTTGAAGCTCTTTATCATTGCCATCAAGAGACTCGATGAGGTAGTTGTTGGCCATTTTCGGATAGCTTTTGGTTTCGCAGAGGATGTAGAGAGCACCATTGGTGTCAAACAAGGCTGTCCTCTTTTTTCTTCACTCGTTGGGATCTACATTGATGAGCTTGAATAATTTATTCGTCAATACACACGTTTATGATGGTTGCCTTCTACATCATGTCTTGATAGCTAGATTGTTTTTTGTATATGATGTTGTTCTTCTTGCTCATACTCTTGAGTGCCTACAAAGACAGTTGGATGCCCTTACTTGCTTTTGTGACTTAAAACAGCTGGCAGCCAATCTTAGCAAGACTAAGATGATGATCTTTAACACATCAAAGAGTACCCTATCTAAGTTCCAATTCTTCTATAAGGGTGGATCCATTGAGATCACAACTGCTTACACCTCTTTGATTGCATCATCAAACCCACAATCCTTTTTCGATTTGAGATTTGGGGTCCAAGGCTAGGGTGTGTTGATTGGGCTTGCATTGAGAAGGTCTAGACTAATTTGCTTTAATGATTTATCAGATGTAAATGAACAATTCCTCAATGTATTGTTCAGGTTGAGTTTGGTGTTGATTCTCTTCGTCTTGAGAGCATCATCGCCTTAGATTGATGGGTGATTGCACCTCAGGCCAAGAGAGATACCCATATCTGGCTCTTTGCTCCTCAGAATGCATTACCCCTAGGGGCTCTTTTGGTCCTCATCATGGATGGTACTCAAAAGTTATTTCTCTTCTTTAGTTAGTTGGCATCTCCATAGATCAATTACCTCCTTTCAAATATTTCTTAAATGCTCCTCGTCTTCTTACCGATAAGAGGGTAATTAATCAAGTAGTCAGAGATGATTTTTATTGATAGTCCCTCCATCTCAACCTCTTAGTCCTAAGTTGGCCTTCTACACTAAGCATTTTATGAAGATTAAGAATGGCATTATTACTTGTCCTAATTATGTTGAGCGACATTGGACACATAGCCTTAGGATTCCAACTCAGAGTATGCTCACATCAGTTGTGGGTGGAGACAGACTACTGTATTCCTCGAGAGGGTAGGATATGTTGTCTTTGCTCTATTAATGAGGTGGAGATTGAAGAACATTTCATCTTTAGGTGTCCTATTTATTACGAGATTCGAAGGAGGTACTATTGCTTGTATAGCAACTCAAGTGGATCGCTTGCCACTTTTTTAGCTATCCTAACCATATTAGCGAAAATTGGCCAAAAATCGGGAAAATTGCGATTTTTTCCCAAGTCAATCATTTTCCGAGTCAGATCGCAACGAATCACCAATTCGGTGATTCTTTGCCAATTTTTTGAAAAAATCGGCCGTAGCCGCATGCATAGAGGCTACAACCGATTGAGTTAAAAAGTGTTTTTTTTTTTTTTAATTTCTTTCATTTAACTTCTTGCAAACGAAAAATGAGTTTGCCTACTTGCTACCACCCCCACCCAAACATGCTAGGGCATCGTAAGAGTGAGCAAATTGTGGTTTGAAGGAATCCAACAACCAACAACAACCACCAACGACAATGCTATACATTATTAACTAATGATTATCCATACAAAGATGTTGAACTATCAATCCAAACTTATTGCTCAATACGTTTGTATATAGGAGTAATATTTAAAACCACAAATGATATGTTTGTATGCTTGTTTATTGAAAAATTTAGTTTAGATAGTGAGGGATGAATGGTATTCAAAATTGCGGGTACGCGTGAAGGGCGTTGCCCCTTGACCCTGCAAGGTGGCTCCCACCCCCTTGACCCCCGACACAGGTGGTGACCGATGTTAGTAGCCAAGGCACAAAAAGAGGCATGGACATAGCGACAAAGAGAGATTAGAACTTTTGCTAGGGCAAAGGGCGAAGGCATTCAAAGATCTTGAGACATTGTATTTGTCATGACTCATGACACATTTTGTAATTTGCACCTTTTTTATATTATAAGCAATACAAGAATATTTGAATTTTGGAAGCATTAAAATTTCTTTGTTTAAGATGTGTTTTTGTCATTTTCATGTGTAGTTTAAGGCTTTAAGTTTGTATCAATTGCCACTTTCATGTGTAGTTTAAGCTTATAGTCTTACATCATTAATATTTGATTTGCATAATGTTAATTTAAGTTTGTATCTATTGCCACTTTCTTCGGGTTTTTTTTTGCTGATTTTTTTGGAGTCTATTATTTGCCAATTCCGATCTGATTCCGAGTTTCTCTACCATAATCCTAACCAAATATGCTTGGCTTTTTGGTGTTAGTGATGACGGGAGATAAACTACTACTTGACTAATCCCCTCATTCTTTCACCCTATCTTTGTAGTTGAGAGTAATAAGTGCTCATTGGAAGATACAACTATCCAAAATATTTATGACAGATCTGTGCACCCTTGTATGCATATAAGAGTGACTACTAGGGCTTCAATTCTTTCTTCTTGCTTGCGTAGGACAAGACTGCAGTTCTTTGGCATTGGGTTTTGACCATCCCTCACATATCGAGGAGTTGTAGATAGGCGCAACTTACTAGTTTCTTGTTCTCTTCTATTGGTTCCACAACCATGGATGCTAGAAGTCTTGAGCGGTGTAATGCCATGTCCCCCTAGGACTAACAAACTAGGCACTCTTAGTCTTGGCCATTCCTGGGAGCATCATTAGATCATGTGTTGGCCCTTTTGGGATAGTTGGTGACGACAACGACTGTGCTTCTACTAATGCTGGCACTTGGATCCATTGGAGCTCCTTTCTATCTCTGTTGTACCTCAAATTCTGGATCTCTCTTAATCATTACTTTTAGCATTGTAGGGTTTATATATCTTGGGTAGTCCTCGAGGCTGTAATTTTATGCCTTATAGTTGTTTCACATTAAAGTAGTTTACATCAGATTATTTACTCTACTTCAGCTTGTTTTCATAGTACTTCTTGGTTACTACAATGCATTGTAATTTGTAACAACTCTTTTCAATGAGTCCAAGTGTCCTACTTTGGCCATATGTGAACAGTAATAGAATTATCTTATCTATAGATTTCAGGGGCATTTTTTAACTTGCTACAACATAGAGGAGAAATGAAATTCTCACTTATCTGATATTTCAATGAAATGGGCACTATGCTAGTGTAGTGAACCTAACCAGTTCCTTATTATACCCCTTAAAATATATTTATATTATATTATATCCTAATGTTATCCTAATATATATAACTTACCTTATTAATAACCTATTAAAGGGTTATTTATTAAAAGTTGGGTATAAAGGGTTGTCTTTTACATTATAACCTTGGATATATATATATCCTCAGTGGAGAGGGTATCTATCCATCCATCTTAGTTTTATCTTTTATATGTATTGAATCCTTTATGGATTTCATGTAATATACCTATTGCTCAATCACAAGTGATATCAGAGCCATGCTTTTGAAGTTGTGGTTCAACTTCTAGTTAGTGACCAAAATGTTTTTGGAATTGTAGCCTATACTCATTTTGGCTTATGGCCAAGAGATTTTTTTGTTTGTTGCATTTTTTTTTTTTTTTATATAGTGGATATTTTCAATCAATTACTGATATTTCATGTAACTGACCCTAATATTTAACAATTGTCTACATGTGATGTAACAGGTGTGACCTGAGATACAAAAGTGTGTGACTTGAGATAGGAAGGGTGTGACTTGAGATATGAAAGGGTGCAACCCCATATATGAAAGGGTGTGATCCAAGATACAAAAGGACACTTCTTGAGATATGAAGGGTGCGATCCAAGATACAAAAGGGCACTTCCCAAGATTTGAAGGGTGTGACCTGATAATAAAAGGGTGTGACTCAAGATACAAAAGGGCGTGACATGAGATACAAAAGGGTGTGACCCAAATACTATAGTTTGGGGCATTTTTCCTATTCAGACTATTGTGCATTTTGTAGATTTCAGGAGCATATTTCAAACTGTTACAACTAAGAGGATGAATGATTTCCTCACTTATTTGGAGTTAGGATGAAATGGGTACTATGCTAGTGTAGTGAACCTAACCGCCACCTTTTCATATCCCTTATAATATATTTATATTATATTATGGCCTAATAGTATCCTAATATTTATAGCCCACCTTTTTAATAACCTCTTAAAAGGTTATTTATTAAGGGGTGGGTATGAAGGGTTATGTCTTTTATATTATAATGCTTGGATAATATATATATATATATCCTTGGTGGAGAGGGTATCCATCCATCCATCCATCCATCTTATTTTTATCTCTTATATGTATTGAATCCTTTAGGGATTTCGTATAATAGACCTATTGGTACATTACAAGTGGTATTAGAGTTACACTTATGAATTTTCAATTTCTAGTCAGTGACCAGAAGTTTTTGGAATTTGTAGGCTATACTCATTTTGGTTTTGGCCAAGACAATTTTTGCCCTTGGCAATTTTTTTTCCAAGTGGATATTTTCAATCAGTTCTCTTTTATATTCATCTAACTCACCCTAATATTTAACAATTATCTAGTGATGACATGAAAGGGTGTGACCTGAGATACCAAAATGTGCGACACGAGATATAAAAGGGTGCCACCTGAGATACGAAATGTTGCGACCCAAGATATGAAAGGATACGTCGCGAGTATGAAAGGGTGTGATCCAAGATACGCAAGGGTGTGACTCAATATACAAAAGGTGCAACATGAGATACGAAAGGGTGCAACCCAAATATGATAGTTTGGGGCATTTTCTTATTTAGATCGTTTGTGTGCATTCTATACATTTCAGGGGCATTTTTCAAATTGTTACAACTTAATGGAAAAATGGACGACTCACTTATCTGTTATTTGGAAGAAATGGGTACTATGCTAATGTAGTGAACCTAACTACCACCTTGTTATATCCATTATAATATATTTATATCATAATATATCCTAATATTATTCTAATATATATAACCCACATTATTAATAACCTATTAAAGGGTTACAACCTTGGGATAAGATATATATCCATCAATCTATCTAATTTTTTTTTTTTTCAATTGGTTATATGGGATTGAAACGGGTTCCACCACTATTACATCATCACCACATAATGGTATTACAACAAAGCTTGGATATTATCCATGTATCGCTTGGCAAGATTTGAACCTTGGTCTCCTCAAATGTTGAGGAATCTAATCGGTTGAGCTAATGCCACTTGATATCAATCTATCTAATTTTTATCTCATATGTATTGAATCCTTTATGGATTTCATGTAATATAGACCTACTGGTCCATTATAAGTGGTATCAGAGCCATGCATTTGAACTTGTGGTTCAACTTCTATTGGCTAGAATTTTTTTGGAATTGTAGCTTATAATTATTTTGGCTTGTGGCCAAGACAATTTTAGCGTGTGGTTTTTTTTTTTTTTTTAAATGGATATTTTTGTTAGAATAGTAGATTAATATTTACTTCATGTTAGCCGTCTATGTTGACTATTTTACTCCCATGTGCACATATGCAAAGTCAAGCCTGTATTAAAGGCACCCATCCAACATAGATGAAGTAGGTGTCGACCAGGCCTGTTAGGTAGGTTTATTTATGTATGCATAAGGCTATTTATACAACCTTTGTCTTCATGTAATATCTGTATTTTGTGGGCGATTCAAAGTTGTTCAGATTGCAAACCAATTCTGCTATTTTTCTGTGTGCTAGTGGATTCTGTATGCTGTTCTTTGCTCTTGTTTCCATCAATTGGTATCAAAGCCGTAGATCTGCAGGCATTCTCTCTTGAAGAATCTTGAATAGTTGTTGGAGAGCCCATTAAGTCGTAGTCATAGTCGACTGTGTTTTTTTTTCTGGCTACAATCAGGCGCTTGCAAATCGAAGAGCGTGTGCATGTGAAGCCCACTTCAGCTGCCTGCTTTGTGGCCCCTTTGGCCACCAATCTCTGCAGTTCCAACACGGTTCCGTTTTTTAATCATGGGGAAGAAAGTCCCTCCGTTAATTAACAAAGACGTATGTGCGTTCTTCCTCCCGCTTTCGAAGTTGGCAACGATGTTACTTGATGGCGAAAATGCGACGGCCTGCACCGTTGGATCGTGGAGCCGGATCTTCAGTATCTCAACCTCCCATTGCACAGTTTCTCAATGGATTTTCCGGTGAAAATCATAGACGTGTTATTCTGCACCTGAAATGGCCCCAACTCTCTTGATGCCCTATAGCCAATGGACGAGCAATCCGGTATTCCATTCAACCAGAGGATGAGAGGCTTTTGTGCCGGATTCATGGCAGCTTCAAACCAGTAAAAGAGAGCCTTCCCATGCTTTTCATACACTGTCTTCGGATAAATTTCGAGAATCCCCTCTTGTTTCTCTAGGGCCTCCGCCTAGGCTGCATTCAGCCGTCGCTTGCCAGTCATGGAAAGGTTTTTATAAAGGTTTTTTATAGGCTGTGGGGTTCGTGAAATTACGGTTAGGGTGCACTCCTGAAAAGTTTTTTTTATATAAGTTTTTTTTTTAAAAGTCCGCTTGGTAGTTTCTTTTTAAGTGGGATTTATTTTTTTATAAGTTTATTTTTTTAATTAATAATCTTTTATTAATTAAAAGATTATTTAATTAAAAGAAAAAGGAGTCTTTAAAATAAAAGGAGGATTATTTTTTAGTCTATAATCTTTCATTAATTGAAAGATTATTTAATTAAAAAAAAGAGGGGGAGTTGAGTCAATTCTTTTGTAATTGTTAAATTGTGTTAGTGGACCCCACTTCTTGTAGTCCTTTGTTTTCTTCAAAATCAGGTGTCAGATGGCCAATCCAGGCACCATGTTGAATGCATTGACCGAGAAGCTCCTCGGAGCTGAAAACTTTGGGATATGGAAGCATCAAATGAAGAATTTGATGATGCTTCATG
Organism: Wollemia nobilis; assembly: GCA_028583015.1. NCBI lineage: Eukaryota > Viridiplantae > Streptophyta > Pinopsida > Araucariales > Araucariaceae > Wollemia > Wollemia nobilis. Next base: position 3,465,801 of record JAQPPZ010000101.1, read on the forward strand.
ACTTGTGGAGCCATGTAGAAGGCACTGCAGTATGCCATCAGACAGATGCTGCAACACAAGCTGATTATGACACAAAACAGCGTGTCGCTCTTGCCTTAATTAATCTGTCAATCAGTGGAGGCATTATTGAGAATGTGGCAGATGCTACTACTCCAAAGGAAGCATGGGACTCCATCATGACTTTGTATGAGCACAAGAATGAAGCTCGTGCTCTCACACTGAGACAACAACTTTACAGTGTGAAGCTAAGTGGTGCCATAGCAGAACACATGCAATCCATCAAAGGCATCACAAACCAGTTGAAGTCACTTGGTGAAACAGTCACCAACAAAGAGCTAGTTTCAGCCACCTTCAAGAGTTTGACAAAGGATTATCAAAGTTTGATTACAAGTCTCATGCATAGTGGGAAACTTGGTACCCTCACATTCAATGAATTGGAGGGAATCCTGTTGCAACATGAACAACTTCTCTTGAACAATGAAGAAGAAGATTCTTCTGGAGCTTATGCAGCAAAGTTCAAGAAGTTCAAGCAAAAGAAGCCTTTTGTGAAAAAGGTTGAGGAGCCTCGCAATCAAAGACAGCCTCAAAAGCAAAAGAAGGTTGTCACTTGTTTCTATTGTGGCAAGCTAGGCCACATGTCAAAGGATTGCAGAAAGAGGCAAGCTGATAATCAGAAGAATCAAGGTGGCCATTATGCATCCAAACAGGATGACAACATATTTGTTGCTGCATACCAGTCAAAACATGATGATGATGACCAAGTGTGGTACATCGATTCTGGTGCTACAAGGCACATGACGGGAAAAGAAGATTGGCTCCATGACATCCAAGCGATGGAAGGAGGAAATGTCACCTTTGGCAACAACTCAATGTTGCAAGTGAAAGGAGTTGGCAAAGCTTCCATCAAGATGCCTAATGGTAAGAAGACTTACATCAAAGATGTTTTGTATGTACCTGGAATGAAGAAAAATTCTGATTTCAGTTAGTCAGATAGGACAACAAAACATGAAAATCCTGTTTAGACAAGACAAATGTATGATACAGGATAGTCAAAACAATGTAATTGGTGTAGGCAAAGAGGAATCAGGCTTATATAAACTTATCACTCATAGTGACAAAGCCATGATTTCTGAAGGATCATCAAAAGACCAATTATGGCATGAATGCCTAGGTCATTTGAACTACTCTAGTCTTAAAGACATGAATAGGTTGAATATGGTACATGGTTTACCAAAGATCTCAACAGATAAATGCTTGTGTGAAGCTTGCATCATGGGCAAGCAGCATAGAGACAAGTTCGAAAAGGACAAAGCTTGGAGAGCCAAATCAAAGTTAGAGTTGGTACACTCTGACCTGTGTGGCCCAATGAAGACTGCATCTCTTGGTGGTACAAACTACAAAGTATTTCATCACATTCATTGATGATTTCTCAAGACGTACTTGGATTTATTTTCTCAAGTACAAATCACAAGCTTTTGATGCATTCAAAGAATTCAAAGCAGAAGCTGAGAATGAAAGCAACCAGAAGGTCAAAATTCTCAGAACTGACAATGGAGGAGAATTTACCTCAAATGCCTTCACTGCATTTTGCAAACAACATGGTATTAAAAGGCAACTTTCAGCGCCTTATACTCCTCAGCAAAATGGAGTTGCGGAAAGGATGAACCACACCTTGGTTGAGAAGGGCAAATCAATGCTGAAGGCAAAGCAACTGTCTAACACACTTTGGGCAGAAGCAGTGAGGACAGCCTGTTACTTGACTAATAGAAGCACCACAAAAGCTGTTCAAAACATGACACCAGAAGAAGTTTGGACAGGTAAAAAGCCCACTGTTACTCATTTAAGAATTTTTGGTTGTACTGCCTATATGCATGTTCCAAAAGAAAAAAGGCAGAAATTAGATGATAAGAGTAGCAGATGTATATTTGTTGGTTACAGTGATGTAAGTAAAGCATATAGGGTCTATGAGATCAAAACCAAAAAGGTTCATGTATCTAGGGATGTAATCTTTGATGAAGGCATCAAAGACTCTTGTGTTAAGGAGTTGGAACTTCTTCAACATAGAGTAGCTGGAGAACAGCCAGAATCCAGCACACCCACACCCAGTGATCCTGAAAGTACCTTGACAAGTGACAGTGAAGCACTAGAAGAAGTCTCTCATGAATCCTCTTCAACTTCAAAGAAGCTGCCCAAATGGTATCTTAAAACTGTAACTGAAGCACAGTTGCCAGATGAAGAGGGCAAAAGAAAGTCCAAGATGAGAACAGATTCAGTAAATTTTGCACTTATGTCACAAGTGCTGAATACCTATGAGCCCTCCACATATGAAGAAGCCTGCCAAGATCAGAAATGGAGAGCTGCAATGGATGTTGAGATGGCAGCCATCAAGAAAAACAAGACATGGGATCTTGTTAACATACCTCTTGGTAAAGAAACCATAGGCTGCAAATGGGTCTACAAGACCAAATTCAAATCAGATGGTACTATTGACAAGCATAATGCAAGATTGGTAATCATAGGTTTCAGTCAAAAACATGGCATAGACTATGGGGAGACATTTTGTCATGACCCACCTTAGCAAGACCCTTTCATAACATTGATTATGTATAAATATGGAATTTTGCAATGTTTAGTATTAATTCAAATTGATTTATGGATGGTTAATTGCAATTGCTGTTTTGGTTATATTATATGAGGATATGGTACTGCTGATATTATGCGTGTTTGCAAGACCAAGTACTCTCGTAGGTGGACGAGGAAGTTGGCCACTGGGAACGAGAGACTGAAATAAGGGAAATGATGGTCAGTTTAACTGATGACAGCTCCAGGGTAGGATTTACCCGCATTTAGTTGCATATCATATTGCATGTTTGAATAAGGTGATACCACTGGCTGGGAACTTGTTGGAGCAAGGGAGCAGTTCTTAGTAGCAAGTGATGACAGGTCATCGAAAACTTGCTAACTAAGAACAAGTGGTGGTATACCGTACTGCAATTGTTTGTTTATAAGCATTTTGAAGTTATATGTGTTTGCTTATATGTTGGAATGGATTTGACAAAAGAAATCCACCAGGGAAAGAAATTTGAAGTAAGAAGACTTAATAATACCTTCATATTAATATCATGGCTAACAATAAATATTAGTTTGTGATATTAATAAAAATGAATTAGAAAACAATAAATTTATTTAATTGTTTTGAAACTTTCATAATGTTAATAGTTAACATTAGAAAGATAATTATTAAAAAATTTGTGATGTTCTTACCTTATGAGCAATAAGGACAATATAAGCTTAATTTTAAAAGGGTGTTCTTTTAAAGTATAAATAAAAGGTAAAATCATCAATGAGTTTGGTTAAAAGAAAAGACGGTTGGTGGTCGTCTTATCTAAAACGGAATTTATAAAGGGGTAAAAAGAGAAAAATGGGGGATATGTAGAAGGAACGCGGAGGAAAAAAGGAAGCTTGGCCAGGAAAGCACCATAAGGAAATAATGAAGGAGACCGCAGTGTTTTGCACGTTAACAGTAAGGACAATTGACTGGTTAAAGTCTAAATGAGTAATCAAACTTTCGTCCTTCATTAATGAATGCTTCTTGTGCTATTCTTTATTTGGTTTACATTCAGTTTATGCTAAATCTGGATTACATAGTATTGGGTGCCAAATTAGACATGGGTGTGGCTATTTGAAAGCCGGGTAACTCAGATCCTTAGCTTTCAGTCTTTGCAAAAGATTTGTTGAATGCCTTTTTGTTTTAGTAAAGATAAGAGAAGAGTTTTGTTGGGTTTTCTATGACAAGTTTTTATTTTTGATAAACCATGACTGAATTGGCCATGAAGCGGCCTGAAAATAAATTCATGTTGTGCTATGTCGGTATTATCAATGCTGCCTTTTTGTAGTGGATGGGTGGTTTCTTTTTATCTATTCTAGTTCACCCTGTAGCAATCTTTTCAAAATCTGGTTGGATTCAATGATTATGCTGTAGAGGGTGCACTTCCGGATTACCTCTGGTAGTTGGGTTTTCTTAAAAAAAAAAAGAAATTAAGGGTTAAAGTTTTGAACTGGTTTCACCATATTGGGTGCCTGAGTTTCTCAGTCAAAACTGATTGACCGATTTTTAAATTTTTCTTGGATTCAACTGTTGAATGTGTTTTATAACAGTGGGTTGATAGGTTGAATTAATTCTGTGCTTTGTTTCAGTTCAGGAGTTATTCCTTTTATTGACGTCTTTGCTTTTAAAAATGGGCAGAGTTTTGTCCTTTCAAACTGCAGTAGATGTTAGTCCATGCCGTTGTAAAACTTTTGTGAGTAAGGAGAAATAAAAGAAAAATTATTTGAAACCTTTTTATTTTTCAAACCTTCCTTTATTTAGTGCTTTGAAAATTAAAAATAGTTTTATTGCATTAGCATATGAATTGGAAGGAAAACAAAAAGTAAGTTCTTTTTTTCGTCAAAAGTCAATATTAGTATTTGTTTCAAATTCCTTTAATAAGAATAATTTTTTGTTGTGTAAACCATAGTAGTCAAACTCTTTTGGACTCTCGAGTACTCGGCCGAGTCCGAGTCCGAGTGGGACTCCCGAGCCCACTCCTACTCCTTTTTTCCTGGACTCCTCCAAGTCCGGCCGAGTCCTAGGCCGAGTCCGAGTCCGACTCGGACTCCCGAGTCCCAACGTCGGAACTCGGCTGGCCCAAAAAAATGGAAGTTTAAAAAAAAAAAAAAAATTACGTCTAGGGAGGTTAAGTGTTGATGATGCTCCACAACTTAAGCATCCACGTTGGCCAGTGCGCGCAATCACGAACAAGATGCTGAAATCTTTGTTTATTATATTAACGAGAGAATGTGCAATTTTGCTTCTCAAACCTTGAGAATGCTTATCCCTCAATTATAATTTATTTTTATACAAATATATCTTTCTCCGATGGATACATCATCCGCATCTTGTTTGGGAATGAGAACCGCTTCAGAATGCACGTATGCATGTCCTGTGGGGTGTGGCGGTTCGGGCGGAGAATGGCATGAGTTTTGGAGGTGTTCGATCAAGGAAGGCTTGAGGCCGCCAGTGCTGAGACCTCTTATAGAAAGTTCGTCGTGCAGTTCTTGCACCTTCATTTTCTTCCATATTCTTTTCTCTCCTTCAATGCACCCTCTCCCGTCGCCGTCATTGCCACCGTTGCCATTGCAGCCAATACACACCACCACGCGACAATGGAAAAAAATTAAAAACGATAATTTATTTCGCTTTGAAACCCTCGACTGCCAACGAAACAATTTCTACGCACGAAGCTCCCCCAGAATAATGAATGTCGCTTCTACCTTGAATTTTGGTAAGCAAAAAACAGCTTCCCATTCTAAAACCGGAAAAATGGCTATGATTAAATATTAGCTTTATTAATATATGAAGAATTTTTTTTTCAATTTTTTTTTCTCAAGAACCTTTTAATAAAAGTAAAGTTAATAGATCCCAACCAACCATCTAGGAAATCGAATCTAGACAACCCACCGATTATAATTAACCATGGTATTTGAATATTTTATTTTATTAAACATGGTGGACTAAGTTAGGGTGATTCCGTCCCATGGTTTCTCTATTAAATATGGTATTTGAAATTTTTATTTATTAAACATGGTGGACTAAGTCAGGGTGATTTCGTCATATAGGAAAGTTTATTATTATTTAATGTTTTGTAAAATGTTAATAATGTTTTTGAACTTTATATATTAAGTTTATTTTATCATTATATTATTTATTTATAATTTTATAAACCAAAGTGGTCATGCCTGCAAAGGTCATAGTCTATTCCGAATCCTCTGAGTGCACGCCAGACCGACAACGATGGTATGAATCTCGAGTGACCGGTGGTCCTCTTCATACCGGGTTATAAAATAATGAGGTGGTATAGGCTTGTTGGGGGCAGTCCTTGTAGTTTGAACCTTGCACTTGGCAGTTACTAAAAATAGTGTGGATGTAACCAACTCCCTATGTATCCAAAAAAAAAAAAAATTATAAAACAAAATTACTAGCTTGCTATTAGAATATGCTCCTTCCTCTTGTTAATTTCTTATTTGTACAATGTTGAATGTTGAGTAAGTGTGTTAGAATATACTAATAAGTAATATTCATGAAAAAACTTATTTTTCAATAAAATTTGTATTTTTTTTCATTTTTTTCTTTTTTCCGAGTTTTTACCGAGTCTTGCCAAGTTTTTTTCCCGAGTCGAACTTTCCGAGTCCTAGTCGAGTCTGAGTTTTGCTACTATGGTGTAAACCATGAATATAATCGTGTTTTAAAAAGAAAAGTGAATGGGTTTGTTGGAATTAAAGATGTATATTGCCTTGGATGAAGGAAGAAAGAGAAAGAGTGTTATTTTAAAAATGGAAATATATTATTTTATATGCGTTAGTTATAAGGGAATGAAAACCTTATAATTAAATTATAAATGAATAAGTGATTATTTAAAAATAATGGACGCGAAGTCCATGTGAGAGAGAATTATGGGGTTCTCTCGTAGAATGTGATGCACTAATAAAATGTAAGGGAAATATTGTTTTTCCTGAAGTGAAGTAGATGGAAAAAACGAAAATAAAGATAAAAGGGGATGGGGATTTTCCTTATGGATATTTTTTCCCATTATTTGATTGATGCATTTAATTCATTGAAAAGAGCATATAGGATGCATATAGTTATGCATATGAGCTGTCATGATCCCTTACTCCAACCACCTCTCAATGGAGCTCAAGGGAAACCAACAAAGGCAGTTGCTGGAAACTATAGTGAATCAAGGTTCCCAAAACCAAAATTCCAAGGTTAGGCAGGAGGGGGATCCTGCTACAGAAGAACAAGAAGTCAGGGCTCGTATAGAGGCAGAACTGGCTAAGGATATGAAAAATGTTAAAATATCCAAATTTATTGGAAAATATGGAGGTGATTCAGCTAAGGCTTGGCTGAATGAATTAGAGACCTACTTTTCCATGAAGAACTACTCTTTAGTAACCCGAACAGTTTGGGCTACTCTCCACTTACAGGATACAGGTTTAGAATGGTGGAATACCTTCAAAGCTGGTAAGAAGATTCAAGCAGTGAATCTTCAGTGGGATGGCTTTGTTCAAGCCTTCAAGAAAAGGTTCTTAACAAAACAATATTATGGAAAAGAAGAAGAGGTATTAAAGTGGAACAAAATTCCAACATAAAAATATGCCACGAGGAATTCTCTACAATTCACCAAGGAACAAGAATGGTGGAAATATATTATCAAGTCTAATCAAAATGGAAACATCTTTAGTGAACCTTGACTGTAAAAAAAATTATTCTTTCACAGGTTGGTTAGATTTGGGGTATTACAGTTGGTATAAGAGCTCTAGGTTGTAGGACTAGAAGCTTCCATTAGAGTACCTAGGATCAACCGACTTGATGTGTAACTTTGGGGAGATTTGTGACTTTAGGGACCTTAACTTAGATTGGGTACACCAGGTATTGCACATTGGTGGACTCAATTCAGACCAAGGAGTAAAAATCCTAAAGGATGAAATCTCTTATTGGGAATGACACCTTGCGTGGAGTAAGTGTGACCATTGCTATTATCAGTGGATGATAATACTCTATTGTTAGTTCATATGGATGATGTAACTAACTAGAAGTTAGAAGTACAATTTGGAGGAAAATTGTAACCTAACTTAAACCTTTTGTGGCCAGGGAATATGGCACCAAAGCTAAGGAGAGGAAGAAGAGGATCTTCCCAGACTCCAAGACAAGCTAGGCAAAGTAGTGCCGAAGCTAGACCCCCAAGAGAAAGTTCGGGGAATTTAAATAAAGACGTGGAGAATCTTATTGCTGTAGTTTTTTTACTCTAGGAACAAACAGAACAACAGAGGAAACAAATGAACTAGAAAAGGTAGTTGTTGGAAACTATAGTGAGTCAAGGTTTTCCATAATCAAAATTCTGAGGTTAGGTAGGAGAGGGATCCTGCTATAGAAGAACAAGAAGTCAGGGCTCGTATAGAGGCAGAACTGGCTAAGGATATGAAAAATGTTAAAATATCCAAATTTATTGGAAAAGATGGAGGTGATTCAGCTGAGGCTTGGTTGAATGAATTAGAGACATACTTTTCCATGAAGAACTACTCTTCAGTAACCCGAACGGTTTGGGCTACTCTCCACTTCCAGGATATAGGTTTAGAACAGTGGAATACCTTCAAAGCTGGTCAGAAGATTCAGGCAGTGAATCTTTAGTTGGATGGCTTTATTCAAGCCTTCTAGAAAAGGTTCTTAACAGAACAATATTATGTAGAGAAATTCAAGGAATTCTCTACACTTCACCAAGGAACAAGAACGGTGGAAATATATTATCAAATCTAATCAAAATGGAAACATATTTAGTGAACCTTGACTAAGATTATTACTTGATTGTTAAAAAAAAATTATTCTCTCTCGGGTTGGTTAGATTTGGGATGTTACACATTTGCACCAATAGCCAAGATGATCACCATCAGAGTTATTCTTGCCTTAGGAACTCAATATAAGTGGAAACTACATCAACTTGATGAAAATAATGCCTTCTTCAATGGAGATCTAAGTGAAAAAGTGTACATGGACCAGCCACCTGGTTATGCAGAAGAAGGTAAAGAGCAGCTTGTATGCCACATCAAGAAGGCACTTTATGGCTTAAAACAAGCTCCTAGAGCTTGGTATGCCAAGATTGACAAGTACCTACTCCAAACTGGATACCATAAGTCTTCTGCTGATTCAAATCTCTACTTGAAGGTTCAAAGTGGTATTATCACCTCTCTAGTAATTATTTATGTGGATGACTTAATAATTATAGGTGACGATGAAGAAGAGATTGATAATCTCAAAAAGGAACTGAAGAACTTTGAGAAGACAGATTTAGGCCTACTCCATTATTGTCTTGGAGTAGAAGTTTGGCAAAAGCCTAGAGAAATCTTCATTTCTCAAGCCAAGTATGCCAAGGAAATCTTGCAAAAGTTCAAAATGTAAGATTGTAAATCAGTTCCAACTCCCATGGAAACTGGCACAAAATTGGTTGTTGATGAGAAAGGAAAACCAATAGACAACACATTATTTAGACAACTAGTTGGCAGTCTAATCTATTTGACTACAACTAGGCCAGATTTGTTGTATTCAGTAGGTATGCTATCTAGGTTAAACGAATTGTACTAAACAAAGTCATTGGAAAGCAGGAAAGAGCGTGCTAAGGTACTTGCAAGCATAGTAGTCAGACTCGGCTTGACTCCCAAGTACTCAGCCGAGGCCGAGGCCGAGTGGGCTCAGCCGCGTCGAGCCCAATCAGACTCGTTTTTTTCTTGGACTCGGTCTAGTCCAACCGAGTCTGGGGTCGAGTCCGAGTCCAACACGAACTCTCGAGTCTTGACGTCGGGACTCGGCCCAACAAAAATTAAAGTTTAAATAAAAAAAACTCCGAGTCTGATACGACGTGGCTCAGACTTTGTTAATTTCGGACAAGCCAACATTGGACAAGCCGCGGCCCAGTAACCTCCAAATACCTTATTGGTGAGTCATCCGCGCATGATGTGGCTTATGAAGTCTACCGCTACTCGATCCTCAAGCATGCAATCGTGTCGATAGAAGTGATTCCCAGGAATAGATGCTACTCTGCAGATGGTACCCTCGTGAACCAAGTGTTGTGTGTACCAGATGGTGGATATAGTGGTCGTCATAGCACAGGTGATGGAGACAAGGCTCACGCAGACTCGCGGAAGTGACTGCGTAGGCTTGGCAGACAATGAGCCCGATTTGGCTATGCCCTCGTAAAATCCGTGTTAGAAAAGACACGAAAAACCACACTAAACCACAAGGATCTGACGATATTTCACGGTGAAGGTACAGGGACTCCTCGTGCAAGAGGGACAACACACCTGGCAGAGAGATGAGGGTGAGAATATAATCCTCGGGCGCGTGGCTCCTTTCAGGCCATGTGGTGAGTTAAAAAGTCTGACGTAGACGCCACGGGCATACAGAAGGACCTCATCACAACCGCCCTCAATCGCATCCAACTTTTGCATCAACGGATCGTAGAGAAAAGAAGGCTGGAGGGCTCAACATTGGCACCATCATGGCCATTCCCAGGTTGTGGCTCTCTATTAGGCCCTCCACCAACTATGAAAAACACTGTGGATGATGGAAACCATTAGTCGAAAGTGACCAGCGGTCCCTGCCGAAGACAATATTTGGTTTTGTGCAATGCTGTCACAAGCAGGATCAACAGGAACAATAGGGCCAGAAACAGCTCCACGTAGCCCGCCCACATGGCCACGTAGTGAGCAAGATGAGTGGTGTCAAGACATAGGCACATGGTGCAAGGCCATCGTCAACGTGTGGATCACATGCAATGGAAACGTGTGGGTCCCATGAGCCACGTCATATCACCTCCTTACATCTTTTTTTTATTAATATTTCTATTGAACTCGTATTTGTTTAAACTATTATTTTTTTTAATATTTCTGTTAATTTCATATTTGTATAATGTTGAATGTTGAGTAAGTGTGTTAGAATATACTAATAAGTAATATGCATGAAAAAACTTATTTTTCAATAAAATTTTGTTTTTATTTTTTCCGAGTTTTTTTCTACCCTTGCTGAGATTTTTTGCAGAGTCTGGAGTCCGACTCCCGAGTTGAATTTTCCGAGTCCGAGTCCGAGTCCGAGTTTTGCTACTATGCTTACAAGGCACTCTACCATATGGCTTAAAGTTTGTGCACAATGAAAACTTAAAACTTTGAAAGATACTCGGACTCTAATTGGGTTGGTTGTCCAGATAGCAGAAAATCCACATTAGGATACTGCTTCCATCTTGGTTCAACATCAATTTCATGGAGCAGTAAGAAATAGCCCACAGTTGCACTCATCCACAAAAGTAGAGTATAAAGCAGCTGTAGAAGCAACCAAGGAAGCCATTTGACTTCGACAATTCATGTCCGATCCTTGTCTTCAACAAGTAGAACCAACCACATTCTATTCTGATAACCAAAGTTTCTTGAATATTTCAAAGAATCAAGTGTTCCATGCTCGCACCGAACATGTTGAGGTGCACCATCATTATATCAAGGAGCAAATTCAGAGTGGACAAGTAGAGCTGATCTATAAGCCAACAAATGAGCAGTTGGCTGATATATTCACCAAGCCCCTCAACATTCAAAAATTTCAGTTTTGAACTTGGGCTAAGAATAAATGAAGTAAATCTTAAGGGGGGTTGTTAGAATATTAGATTAATATTTACTTCATTTTAGCCGTCTATGTTGACTATTTTACTCCCATGTGAGCATATGCAAAGTCAAGCCTGTATTAAAGGCACCCATCCAACACAAATGAAGTAGGCGCTGACCAAGCCTGTTAGGTAAGTTTATTTATGTATGCATAAGGCTATTTATACAACCTTTGTCTCCATGTAATATCTATCTTTTGTGAGCAATTCACAGCTGTTCAAATTGCAGACCAATTTTGCTATTTTTCAGTCTGTATGCTATTCTCTGCTCTTGTTTTTATCAATTTTCAATTAGTTCTTATTGACATTCATTTAACTCATCCTAATATTTAACAATTGTCTATATGAGACGTGAAAAGGTGTGGCTTGAAATATGAAAGGGTGCAACTTGAGATACAAAAGGGTATGACCCAAGATATGAAAGGGTGTCACCTGAGATATGAAAGGGTGGGACTTGGGATATGAAAGGGTGTCACCTGAGATATGAAAGGGTGTGGCTCAAGGGTGTCACCTGAGATATGAAAGGTGTGGCCTGATAATAAAAGGGTGCAACTCAAGATACAAATGGCGTGACATGAGATGGAAAGGTTTCGGCCAAAATACGAAAGGGTGCAACCCACGATACTAAAGGGTGCGGCCCTAGATAGGAAAGGGTGCGGCCTGATAATAAAAGGATGCAACTCAAGATACGAATGGCGTGACATGAGATGGAAAGGTTTCGGCCAAAATACGAAAGGGTGTGACCTAAGATACGAATAGGTGCAACCAGATAACGAAAGGGTGCAACCTAATATCCAAAATATAATGGGTTTTACTCCTAGCTTTTTCGGGAAGGAGGATGCACAAGTTTAGTTGAATACCTATAAAGAAAAGCTTATAGTGAGCGTTTTTATGGAGCTTTTTCTTACAAATGAGGCAAGGAATTTCGGAAAACTCTTGATTCAAAATTAATAGAAGATTTAATTTTGGGCAAGTTTGAAAAGATCTTCTTAGGCAAATGGTCTAAAAATATATAAAAAAAAATCAAAGAAAAAATTATTCAAAAGAAAGTGAAACTCATAAAAATACACCACAATATTTGGATAAGATTTTGTTCATGAAGGATAAAGAAATTATTCGATTGAAGAATCGTAATAAAGTCTGGCTTACAAAGTAAAATACTTTGAAAAATGACCGAAAGTTACCTTTTGACACCAATGTATTTGTTGTTGAACATCTACAAGTGATATTAAGCATGTTGACAGGTTTTCTACAACTAATAATGCAATTACAACCATTATGAAGAGACCTAACAATATACATAAAATAGACTTGGATTCTCAAATTATTCCTACAAAGCATCTTAAAATTAAACCTTATAGGCATCATAATCATTGCAGCTATCATCATCATAAATCCATTTATCACCACCCACATCGCCTTGAAAGACAAAAAGGTTTTCGTCCTTAGTTATCATATATTCTAAATTTTTGAAGACACTCATGGATTCCAAATCAAAGGAAATTATCACAAGATTATCACTCAAATTCAATGCTTATCATGGTCGATCTAGGATGGATTAATCTTGATTCAATGAGACAATATTCTCGGTATTTGCAACGTTCATATCATCATATATTTTTTCGTGCTTCAGGGAAAAGCCAATTTATTTTGGGAAATTCCTCGAGGGAACTTGCGAGGAATCAAATCAAGCAAAAACAATTTCCATTGCTATTGGAAATTTTTTGATGATGCTTCGAGGTTGAAGCTTTTTCTAGAAGGGGGGACATATAGTGAACCTAACCACCACCTTATTATATCCTTTATAATAAATTTATATTATGTTATACCCTAATATTTATAATCCACCTTATTAATAACATATTCAAGGCTTATTTATTAAGGGAGGGGTATTAAGGGTTATGTCTTATACATCATAACCCTTGAATAAGATATATATATATCTCCTTGGTCCGGAGGGTATCCATCCATCTTCTTATTCATATGTCTTTTATATATTGAAATCCTTTATGGATTTCACATAATAGACCTATTGGTCCATTACAATCATGTAGTGAACCTAACCATCACCTTATTAAATCCATTATTATCCTTTTATATATATATATATATATATATATATATATATATATATATATATATATATAACCCACCTTATTAATAACCTATTAAAGGGTTCTATATTAAGCGGTAGGTGTGAAGATGTCTTTTATATTGTAACCCTTGGATAATATATATATCTCCTTGGTGGAGAGAGTATCCATCCGTTTTCTTATTCTCATCTCTTTTATATATTGAATTCTTTACGGATTTCACATAATAGACCTCTTGGTCCATTACAGCTAGAAAATATTACCCAAATAGAAAAAATGCTAACAAAACCCTCAAACAAAAGAGCGTCAATTATGGAAAAGCTAGTCGTTCAATATAACAGCCACGGTGGTAGCAATGAGTGGATTTAAGATAAGGAAACTTGGTATACTAAGGCAGTTTGTTATGATAATTTTCATGAGGAAGAATGTGAAGGAAGTGGTGGCTAACAATGCTATAGAATTTGAGAAATTCTTCTTTCAAGCGAGTTTCAATGTTTTGGTGGTCCTAGTATCTTACAATGTCCTTATTAGATAACAAACCATTTAGCCAAAGTTGCTTATAAAATGGCTATTGTTAAATGTATGTATATAGTCCTGCTTTTGCTAGAATTTGGGGGTACTTGGTGGAACATAGGTGGGCAAGGAAAGGTTTTCATTTTAACTTAAATTATTAGCTCAATAAGGAACCTCCTTTGGTTTCTATCCTTTAAATCCAATCTTGCTAATATGTCTAAGTAAGAGGTAATAAAACAAAGTGACTTATACTTCTTACTTAGGGGATCTCCACTCTCTCATTTTAAATTTATATTGATTTATGAAGTGAATGTGGATACAAAGGTTTCCATCCAATAGATATTTTCCATACTGTATCATGCTCTCTAATACTATCTGCTATCAGAGCCTGCACTATTCAATCCCAAGTTTCAGAAACCAAGCAGATGAGGTTGAAATTCCTATGGGAGTAAAAAAAAACTAGTAAACGAAAGACAGTATTTTTGGTTGGTATTGAGAAAAAACATGGAGTCTCAGTCAGAATTAAGGAGAGACTGAAGGCATGAATGAGTATGAACATTCCTCCTACGGCAAAGTTGTTTGAGGGAGATTGAGATGGTTAGAGCCAAGAAGACAGTGCTTGGACACAAGGGTGATATATACACTTGTAGAGGATATACATCGTGTGATGGAGTAAAGAAAAGAGGGAAGCACAAGAGTTGAGAGAAGATATGGCACCTTTGGAAAGAAGGATACTACCATGGTGAGGAGAGGGTAATACCCTGACAAAGAAATGTGGATTTTGCAGGAGGAGATAAAGAGTTAAGTTGTAGTAGTCCTTGTGAAAAATGTTTTCAGTGGATGTCAAAGGGGAAAGTTTTCATAACAATTGTGAATTATTTTTAGGCTATGGAAGATTGAACACAGACAAGTGGTAGCTATTTCCCCCTTTTATTTTCTAAAACTTAATGAAATAATTTATGACTGAGGATAACGTCTAGACTAGTTTGGGCAGTGCTCAGAATTGTACCAGTGATGTCTAGGGAGATAAAGGAAAAAAATGTCCTATTCGAGAATGTGGTGTTACTATAGTGCAGAAGGAAACGTTGAGAACATAACCTTGTTGTAGTGTAGAAAGGAAAGTGAGGATTGTTGTCAACTCCCATGCAGATATGTTGCATAGATTCTCTCGTTCGTGCAGAGTGCCCTGTGTTGCAGAAAACTTGTACTGAACATATTTGCCCAGTAAAGGACAAATCACTAGAACATATTCACCTATAGTGGAGATTCTAGAAAAGATTTTCTTTTTTCTTAGAACCTGCTTTGAATTATATTTTTTTGTAAATGGAATCTTGCTATTAAATTATTAGTAATATGTAGGTAAAAGGTAAAGTTATTTTTAACTTACACAAGACCAATGCCATATGAGGCAACCTTCATAGAGGATGTTATTTATCCAATATATGTTTATCCAACCAAACTTCGGTTACTGAAGTATGGTGTACAACTCTACCCCCATTGGATTCGAACCTTGACCCTCCTATTCAGAGTTCCAAAGTCTAACCGTTAGGCCTGCTAAAATTACGATGTGCACTTACCTGCATTAGTTTTGTGAGAAAGAGAATGGAAAGTATAGTACATTTCTTAGTATATGTATATTTTCTTGTACATGGACAGATTGTGATATTTTCAATTACAAAATTTTGGTAAATAAACAGAATGATATTTTAGTTAGAAATACACTCAATTTCTGAGATAAAACCACAGTCGAAAGATAAATCTTCTGTTATTGCCTGGGTTTCATAGTTCGTAATCAGAACTCATAAGTGTGTTGTTTTATATAGTTGGTATGGAGGCTCTGGTATCGCTTAATTTACAAAAAATCATTTGACAAAACCATTATATTTGGAGTCATAAGTTTAAAGGTGCTCATAATTTGCGACTATCAGAAACTCGACAAGGTAGTTTTGGGAAAACAGCAGACACCCTTTGTTGACCTTGCTGATTTTGACAAATGATGGAGAGAGGCACAAATGCATCTAAATTTCGAGTATCTTTCAACACTTGGTTAAACTAATATGGTTCATGGTCTACTGTGAATTCAGAAGGAATTTTGCATAGAGTATTTGGGTAAGAAACAAAGCGGACAACCATATGAATGAGACAAGGCTTGCCATGTCAAGGGGATGCTATGGATTTGTTGATAACGATGACGGTGCTTCCACTTTACATACCATTACGAATTAGTGTTGGTGGTTGGACCCACTGGAGCTCCTTTCTGCCTCTCTTTACTTTGACTTCTAGCTATTTCTTCATAATTACTTTTAGCATGTTAAGGTTTATCCATTTTGGGTAACCCTTGAGGCTGTAATTTTATGCCATACAGTTGTTCCACTTCAGTGTAGTTTATGCTAGTTTCTTTACTCTAGTTTAGCTTATTTTCGTAGTACTTTTGGTTACTACAGTGCATTGTAACAGCTCTTTTTGACGAGTCCCATTGGCCTACTTTGGCCATCTGTGGACATTAATAAAATTATCTTATATTATCTTATGTGGACCAATGAATGCACTAATAATCTTAGCGACCAAATATATCCTTTTATTGACTGATAGTTTTTATGGAAAAATGTGGGTCTATGTTTTTCAGAATAAGCTAGAATTCCAGATTTGAATTTTTCTTATTCTTTATTATATCCAATTATATTACTTTCAATTCTTTTCCCTTTTGATTTCTTTCATTTTTAATCAGTATTTTCAATTTATAGTTTTCTGCTTCTAAGTAGGTAACGTGGAAAGTGAAGAATTTTACATATTTCATGTAATAAAATGCTTTAAGTGAAAGCAGTCCTTTTCTTATGAGTAGTAGGTGATCTGTCCTTGATTCTCTATATAATATTTTCAGAAAATTCTGAACTATAGATAAGCAAATTAGATATTTAACAAGCAGTGGATTATATTATTTGGCTTCTGTTATGAAGGAATCCTGGGGAATGGCTGAACCGTTTTTATTATATAATAGTATTTTTAATTTTTTTTTAATCTGGTTTTCCTTAGTCAGATATGTGTTTTTAAGATAATGTCTAGCCCCCCAGAGCAGATGTGTGTTCAACATAAATTTATTTATGCACACCTCAGTTGACAGTTAACATGTATGATGTTTGCAGAATCTAGGGTTCATTTTAAGCACTCTACCAAATGGCAGCCTCGTACACCAAGAGATCTTTTGTTATCTGTTGAATCTGAAATGTCAAGACCTGCTATTGGATCTGATGGTTCCATACCTCAACTTTCAGCTCAGGTGAGCTGTTATATACTACTCAAATCTTATTTGTGGAACAATATTTCAAGGGTAATATGGTGCTGAGGAATCATTAAAATAAAGAGGCATTAAGTGCTGAAGATATATAACATCACAAGAGAGCATAGGGGAGGATATAAGAAAGCCATAGTTTATTCCAGTTCCTTGCAGTGCGATTCACCTGTTGCTGACCATTACTTGTTTTTGCTGCAGGTCTTAACACTTCAAGCAACAAACTTAACATCAGATGATTTAAGCTTGACTGTTCTAGCCCCAGGTTCTGTGGCATCGCTACCATCTGTGGTATCTATGAATTCCACACCTACCACTCCATGCATGGACTCATTTATGACTTTTTCAGAAGGCAAGGGAAGAGCAGGAACATTGGCTACTGAGGATAGTAGCATGAAAACCTTGCAAAGATTGCAATCTATGTCATTACATTCATTAAGGCCAATTGAAAGTATTTCTGGAATGACAACACTTGCGTTGAAGGAACAGAATATCTCTGCTGCTGACATCATGGCAGACAGTAGTTCAGCTTGCACACATTTGTGGTTGCAAAGTACTGTGCCGCTCGGGTAAAGCTTTGTAACATACCATTTTTATGTGAAGTTTAAAAGCTGCATGTTTGGTGATTTCTGTTTATGCCGATTATTATTAGACTCTGCTATCATCTGTTGAAATGCATCATTTCATATTCTATTTGGAAGGCCAAGTTTCACTGTGTACAAACCTTCATAGCCTGCCAAATAGAAACAAAATGAAGCTGCCAGCCTCTTAAATCCAACAATGAAACTAACTTTAAGAAATGGCAAACACCCTCTGGACATTTCTAACTTCATATGAGTGATTGAAAAAACTCAAAAATTCATCCATAAAACTATGCAAATGTTCAGGGTGGCTCTGCCTTCCATATCCAGAAAAACCATTTACATCTGTTTGCCATTATTTACGTTTAGCCTCCATTTACTGCATGCCCCAATGTCAATCTGCATGATCATGCTGTAACTTTGAAATGCACTCAACCATACAAAAGCATCATGTGACCAGTAATATGAGAAGGTTTAACAACCTCAACCTTAAGAAAAACACGAAGGATCTTAACTTCAATGCTCAATAACATAGAAACCTATACCACATCTGATCCTCCTTTGTGACACAACCTTAATAAAATAACATTAGCAATATTTGACCTTAGTTGTACTGAAAACAAGTTACCAATTGTAAAATCGAAACACCCATTTTGTGAGATATGCAAAGTTATGACATAATGATGGTATTTGAAATTTTAATAAATGAACCTGCCCATAAAACCTTTAAAAAGCATAAAAAATTGTCATAGTGCACCATTCTTGGTGGAGTTTCTTTTCTACCTTGATTTGGGAACAGAATGTAATATGATATCATCTATTGGCACATTAATAACATGATTCATGTCAATACATGCATTATGACTTGGGGCCCTTTTCTTTGTCAGATCTCCACATGCCTGTATTTACTTCCAAAGTTGTCTATAATATGAGAGCAAGGCATTGTGGAAGACACTGAGAGTCAATACTTGAAGTAGAGAGACATCAGAAATTGACATGCAAAGCAGACCAGAGGAAAGCCAAAGCCCATGTACAACTCGAAATGAAAAGACAGAGCCAAACACCACTTACAACTTGAACTGAAGACCATGCAGTTGAAGGGAAATTGAGCACCACACTGATGAAGGGAATTGACAGGCCAACACAAAAAGGAAGAATCCAAAGGAAAGAGATGACTCTGCAGATGAAACTGGGAAGAAATGACTCTGAATAAATAATGGAAAAGAGATGACTCTGCAGATGAAACTGGAGAGAAATGACTCTGAATGAATAATGACCATGGCACTGAGGGACAACTCATGATGCAGACAGTGTTTCGTTGGGTGAATGAAGACAGAGGACTGTTGGAAATCCAAGACACAAACAAAACCATACAAGGGGTTGTCTGGATTTATATGAAAGAGAAGTTAGTGTCCACAATTTACATGTAAGACGAGTGTTAACAAAGGAGTCTCATCTGAACATTATTGTAGACTGTGAGACTCCGTCTAAACATTTCTGTAGACCATGTGAACAATGAAAAGAGGCTTGTTTGAACATAGAGACAAGGTCTGCACAGTGAAAAGTCTTGTGACTGAACAACAAAGAGGTGTCTGCGTTTTCCCAGAAGAAGACATAGCAGTGCAGAGATCCTATAAGGAGGCGTCTAACCTTTGTCTAGGGCAAGGAGATGTAGTAGTCTAGAGAGCCCCCACCATGAAAGCATTTTGATGAGAAAAAAATAACAAGAACAAAGAGTCCCAACCATCAGAGCCTTTTGATAGGAGGAAGCTCATTATGTGCACCAAGACAGCAACAGGTGTGAATGTTTGTTGACATAGAGGTGTTGTACAAAAAGAAAAACTCCTGAACCAAGCCTGAACCTCTCTAAACAAATTGGAGATTTTGATAACATATATTAGTGTTTTTGCATGGATTCTACATCAAAATGTTTTTTAAAACAAAATGATTTGGAAGTATATAACTTGCAAATATAGCTCTTATTCCTTGGCATAACTATTATCAACTTACCTGTATTAGATGAATTGATTCTTTGAGTGAGGAATGCTACTTAAGTGACTGCCTAGTGGGTTTAAATGATAATGATGAAACCTCAGAAAAAGGCAGGATATTGTACATGAAGAACATGTTTTCTATTAACAAGGTCAAAGGTAGTTTCTTCACCGACCATCTTCTTGTAGTAGCTGACTACTACCTTTGCTTCCAAAACAAGTTTTGTTATGCAATTAGTATGAAGGGACCAAGCCAGACTTCATAGACGCTTTGCTTTGAGCATTTTCCACTCCATAAAGCGCCCAATTGTTGAAGCGCCTCACTCTTTGAGCACCTACTCTCCAGAGCAACCCGATCTCTAAGTGACCTCGCTCCCCAAACGGAGGTTTGTCACACAAGCTGAGGTAGAAGACAGAGAAGTGCAGAAATCAAGAACTGGTTGAGTGTTTGGAAGAAGGAGCCCCACTCACCAAAGCAACTCGCTCATTGAGTGCCCTTGCTCTTTGACTAACCTTGCTCTCCGAGCACCCCACTTTTAGAGGGACCTGCTCTTTGAACAACCTCGCTCTTAGAGCAACCTACGCTTCGAGCGACCTTGATCTTTGAGCACCCCGCTTTCCAAGTGTCCCGCTCTCTGAGCGACCCGTCTCCTCAAATGGAGGTCCATCGCACAAGCTAAGGCAGAAGATAGAGCAGGGCAAAAATCAACAAGAATTGGCTGAACGCCCTTGCTTTCCAAGCGATCAGCTTGTTGAACACCCTCACTCTCTGAGCAACCTTGCTTTTTCAGCACCCCGCTTTTTGGAGTGTCCCCCTCACCAGAACGATCTGCAACTAGGGCACCTCACTTCCTGTCTATCTTTAGTAAATAGATAAGGATGATGCAATCACCTTGTAATTATCACCAAGGTACATTGTATGTAGTCCATTTCGTGGCTACAAGTTCAAGTATAAATAAGAGTTGAATGCTCATTGTAAGGGTCTTTTGGCCTTCAAGCATATCAGAGCTACTCTTCCGAGTAAGATTGTATAAAAAATTTAAATTGCAAATCAATAGAAGAGTTGTGTGTGGCATTTTGATTCAATTGTGTCTCTGACGTTTTGTCTCATGGATGTGTGAAATCAATGGCTTTGCCCTCTTTTCCCCTGTTTGTCATTCTCTTTTCATTCATGAGGTATAATAGAAAATACATAGATGAAAGTAAAATAGCCATAGATAGTTGCGAATTTAATTTTTTTTGTTAAAACAATGATTGAAATGTCAAAGAGTAGCTGGTTAATTTTGAATATCATGAAAAAGATCTTTTATAGTGTGTTAGAAAAAATCTAGTTAACATAAACTAAACTTCAAATCTATATAGGAGATATTTCTAAAAAAAGATATGCAATCATCGCATTGATTGACTACAAAATCCTTTTTGATGGTGGATCTCTCTACTTTAGCTTGATTTGGCATGCCTTCTCTTGTTGCATGAGTTTATTTTCTCAAAATAGTTGCTTTCTGAGTTGGCATCTCAAACCATGATCTTCCTACCCAAAATAGAATCCCTAAGCCTTAAAATCCTATTTTAGCTAGATTAGTCTTTTTCCACCTAATTCCCATTATATGACAATTCTATATATTTCAAACCATAAATCAACAGCCCTTTTCTTGCGAAAATCGTCATTTTTTAATTTTTTGGATGATTGGCAGGTTCTAACATTATTGTTAATGTCATCTTCAATGAATTTATCATCTTGGGAATTTCCATTATGCATTGGCTGTCTTGATGGCTCATCATTATAGTTTGGCAAACTTTCTTCTTGAATTCTTCCCTTTCTTATCATTTAACCAAGTAGAAAGCTCACATGTCAACTTTAATGTGAACATCAACGAATTAAATACCCAAAATGCTTTATACAGTGGATCAATAAGGACTTTCTTCCCAATTCTTCATCTAATTATCTTGTGATTAATCGATGTACTCCTTCAATTGTGACATCACTTTCAATAGATTGGTGACTATGCAAGGTGTTTCTATCCATTTCTATTATATTTTCCATCCTTACTTGCTATTGGTCTATTGAGATCATACTTGCATCATCATCTCCCAAGGATCAACCAACTATGGATCATCTCATATGTGCAATAGAGGTAACTAAGATTCAAATATGAAAGATGATTCAACTACAACATTAATATTCTTATTTATAAGCTAAATTAACAGTAACCCTAACCCTAATGCTCAAGGGCTGTCTACCTTAACATAGGGACTGAGCTGATAATAATAAAGATAGTTAACATAACTATGTTGGAGTCATTACATGGCTTTTGCAGAAAGCTTTGTTCTCAAAGCTAGAAATGACTGGAAAATGTTCTCAGGCTTCCACATTGCATCTTCTTCTTAGAGATCCTGCCACTTGATGAGGAACTCCTAAATCTGATGATACTATAGATTATAGAATCTAGACTACAAAACAACTTTTAGCTAGAGAATGATTCACCTTTCTTCATCAAGTATTAGAAGCTCTATTTGGGATTGCACCTTCTAAAAAAATTAACTTGTTTGAGACAAGAAACATGAAAGACAGGTGAATGTAGGAAGATGATGGAAGCCCCAGCCTATATGCCACTTCACCAATGCGACGAACCACTTGTAGGGTCCATAAAAATGAGGAGCCAACTTTTTACTAGACTTGGTCTTCAAGGACAACTGCTTATAAAGATGGAGGCACAAAGAGACGAGATACACCATGACAAATTGTCGCCAAGAGTGATGCAAGTCCTATTGTTGCTTCATGCTATTTGGGTTTGGCACAAATTATCTTTAAAGAGTTGTAGCACAAGCCGACATTGCTATAACAAGTCATCTACCTACGCCACATTGGAGGATCTTGGAACATAGTATACCCTTGATGGAGGTTTTTGGCCATACAATGCCTGAAATCTAGACATATTGAGAGAAGAATGGAAAGAAGTGTTAGACCCCCACTTAGCTAAAGAGAGGCAATGGACCCAATGATACTATTTATATTGGGTGAAGCAACGAAGGTATGTACCCAAACATTTGTTTACAATCTCTATCTAGCCATTTGAGGGTGATAAGAAGACGACATATTCAATTGAGTACCATTGAGATAGAAGAATTCCTTCCAAAAAATTATTGGTGAAGATAGGGTCATAATCGCTAATATACCATGCAATTTAAAAATAGAATTGAGGAACACCTTGGCAACCTTGCTAGCTATGAAAGAATGTTGTAGGGCACCAAAATAAGCATACTTTGAAAAGTGATTGACTACTATAAAGATCACTATTTTGACTTCATCTCTAGGAAGGCCCTCAATGAAATCCATGGAAATGTGCTCCCATTGACGATTAGGAATAGGCAAGGGTTGGAATAAACTAGGAGATTTAACAAATTCCCCTTGTTCTGCTGATATACTTTACATTAAGCCATAAAGATCGTGATGTTTGCTCTCAATACTTTCTAAGAAAATTATTACTTCACCAGCTAGTACAATTTTAACAATTTAGAATGTCCATTTAGAGGATGTGTATGCAATTCTTAGAGGACACTAGTCTTAATAGCCAAGGAAAGAGGAAGATAAATGTGATCCTTCTTATAGAGAACCCCATCAATGTATGAGAAAAAGAAAGGCGATGAAGATCCAGACTCCACCTCATGGATGATACAAGCAATCTCGAGGTCAGAAAGCCATTCCTCCTAAATCTAGAAAAACCATTGTGGAAAAGGAATAAAGATGACATTGATTGTAACACAGTGTTCCATGGGGACGCGTCCCCCCGTTTCCTGCGTCCCCCAGCACGGGGGGACGGCAAGGGGGACGTTTTCCCCCGTCCCCCTTTTTGGGGGACGGCTGGGAAACGTCCTTGGGACGGCTGAGGCCTGTGGCCTCCCGTCCCCGGGGACGGCTGGGCCCTATGGGGGACGCTCAGACCGTCCCCGGGGACGGCTGGGCATCCCCGGGGACGGCCGGGCGTCCCCGGGGACGGCCGGGCCCCATGGGGGACGCTCAGACCGTCCTCGGGGACGCCCAGCCGTCCCCGGGGATGGTCTGAGCGTCCCCCATGGGGCCCAGCCGTCCCCCACGGCTGGGCATCCTCACCCAAGGGGGGGAAAAAAAAAATTTAACTTAAAAAATGGTAAGGGTCTTTGGAATTATGCTATAATGCCATCATTACAAGACTAAAAGGAGGTTTATTTAAACAATACCAATTCTTTTGGTATAGTGACTGAAAATTTGAACAGTTAGTGATAGTTAGTGACTGAATTTTTTTAAAAATGACAGTCTTTGTTTGAACATTGTTGGCTGAAAAAATGATGACTGTTATTACTTAAAATGATGACTGTTTGAACATTGTTTGCACTTGATATCCTTGGCTGAACCTTCAAGTTATAGTTGTTGAACTTGAAACAATTAAATGGCTGCATATTAGTAACTAATATGAATATGAAAATGTTAAATGACTCAATTATGGCTGCACTTATGTGTTAGTAACTAATCTGAATATGAATGGCTGCACTTACATAATTGATTAGTAATATGAAATATCATTTTTGTTGGGTGTAGAATTCTGAATGTGTAGATTATTCTAAATTTCTAAAAAAAATCAATTTTTATAGTATTATACTAGCCGTCCCCCCCAACCGTCCCCAAGCCGTCCCCTAAAATCGGCCTGCCGTCCCCCACCGTCCCCGGAAACCCATCCCCCCCGTCCCCCAGGCTCGTGGCACCTTGTTGTAACACCATCCTCATGTTTGCAAGACAAAGCATCAACCATCACATTCTCCTTTCCCTTCTTATACTCAATGATAAAATCATAACACGAGCTTTTTCAGCCATTTATTTTGTTCTAGGCATGAGAGGCCTTGTTTTAAAAGAATGTTTAAGGGTACTATGGTTAGTCTTGATGATGAAGTACCACCCCGACAAATAAGGTTGCAATTTATCTATGGCATGCAGAACAACTAACATTTACTTCTCATTAAGGGATCAACTCAAATTCTTGTTGGGGAGCTGCTTGCTTTCAAAGGCCAAGGGATGTCCATCTTGCATGAAAATAGCTCCAATACCTTTGTCTAAAACATCACATTCAATAACATAAGGTTTGTTGAAATCTAGATTGGCCAAAATAGGAGTGGTACACATAGCCTCCTTTAGGGCATGGAAGGCTTGGGAAGTTTCTTCAGACCAAACAAAGGCATCTATCTTAGTGAGAGTAGTAATTTTGCCATACTTGTGAATAAATTTCTTGTAATACCTAGCTAGACCTAAAAGTCCATGGAGATGCTTGAGGGATTTAGGGAGGGGCCAATATTGCATGGCTTTGATCTTGTTAGAATCTGCCTTGACCACTTATTGGGATATTATATGTCCCAAGTATTCTACCTTGTGGAACCCGAAGGAATACTTGGACATTTTGACAAATAGTATTTCCTTCTATAAAGGATGGAGAACTTGGTCCACATGAACTAAATGAGCTTCCCAAGACTTGCTATAAACGAAGATATCATCAAATAAGACTAGTACAAACTTGTAGAGAAAAGGACAAAAGATAGAATTTATGAGTCTATAGAAAGTGAAGGAGGATTAGTAAGACCAAAAGGCATAACTAAGAACTCATAATGACCTTCATGTGTGTGTACAAAAAGCAATCTTAGGGATATCCTCTTCTCTAACCCTAATTTAATGGAACCCAAAATGGAAGTTAAGTTTTATAAAGCATTTAGCACCATGCAATTCATGCAATAATATTGGATTTGGCAATTGTAAAATGAGGCACATATTTTATTATATTCATAATGAGTATATATACAATGCATGTGGGTAGTCCGAAGGGACACACCCTTATAATAATGTCTTTACATTAATTAAACTAATGTATTATTTCTAACATTCCCCCCATAATACATTAGGTGGGATAATGTATTATGTTCTTGCTTTGTTGAGCTGCTCTGGCTCTTGGCTTTGGCTACTCTTGCTTAGGTGAGTACCTCTAGGTCCGCCTTTGGGTCTGTCGCTGGGCATTTTACCTCTGGGTCTGCATCTGGGTCGTTTTGCCTTTGGGTCTACCTCTCGGTCATTTGTGTCTGGATCTACCTCTCGGTCGTTTACTGCTGGGTCGTCCTTTAGGTCTAAGCAAAATAAGGTATGTTCCCCCCCTAAAGGGAAAACGCAGTGGATAGTTGCTCCTGATGAACAAGAGCAAAATCCTCAGGTTCCTCCTCGTCGTCAGTATTGGCAACATTCCCTTGTTGCTGGTGTTGTGGTCGGCGTTGGTTCCATTCCCCTTGGTTCTTAGGAGGTGGTCCTCTTTGCTTAGTATTCTTGTTACTCGAATCTCCTTGAGTAAAAGAATTATACCAACATTCTTGCAAGTCATGGCCCTTTTTACCACAAATCAAACAACTTTTCTTCGGCTTGTTGGGATTTTGGTTGCCTTTTCCTTGGTGGAATGACATCGTGCCCATATGATTTGTTATCATGGCTTGCTCTTCTTCATTTGAGTTCTCATGGAATGCTTCCTCTTGTTGCAATAGGTTGACCAATTCTTCAAAATTTGGCTTCTGCTTCAGGATGTTCAAGGATGTCACAAAGGTGCGATACGACTCCGAGAGTGCTCTTAGGACAATGGGTACAAGGAGCTTATCTTCCACAGTCTCTCCTAGTGCTTGTAGGGAGGCACGAAGCGTAGCTACTCGGTGAAGAAATGATTCCAATTTTTCACCACCTTTCAACTTTAGAGTGTGCAATTGTCCTTGAAGATGAAGAATTTGATTTTGATTCTTGGACTCATACACTTGCTGCAACTTCATCCATACTTCAGTAGAAGTCTTAGCATCTCGAACATGAGGTTGGACATCATCCGAGATACCAAGTAGAAGGATCATACGAGCCTTGCGATTCCAGTGATCAAATGTCTCCTGATCCTTGCCAGCTGTCTGTGGACGTTGCTCAGTCCCAGTAACAATCTCCCATAGGCCTTCGAATTCAAGAATGGCTTGAATCTTTGTTTTCCAGGCCGCATAATTGTCACCTTTGAGGACTTGAGAATCGGAGAGCAGAATTTTGGGAGCAGTTGATTGCGCCATTTCACTTGGGCAGAATATTCACCGTCACACTTTTTTTTAAATGAGGTTTATAAATATTAAATTTATAAATTTAATATTTAATATTTGTATATAAAGTTATATACAAATATATAATATATTTATATTAAAACTTAATATATTATAATATAAAATTATATTATAATATATAAATATATTATATAGTTGTTAATAGAATATAACTTTATAATAACTTTAGCATAAAGTTAGTTTATAACTTTATTAAATAAAGTGATTTTTTATTCACTTTAATATTGCGTATATGAGATCGGCACCCTCCCTCATTATTAGAAGGTATTGATTAGGTTATTTTCGACTCAATAAGATTACCGGCTTTTACTTTGATCCCTTAGTTCAATGGGGGGCTATTGCCTTATAGCACCATTTTTTTTTAATCCAAATGGCGCAGTAAATGATTTGATAAGGCGTATTGTTTAGGTTTAGAATTTTGCAGAAACACCAGTCGCCCGGTTATCAATTGAAATTTGGTTATTTATTATAAAGTTTTATAAAGCGATTTTATAACTTTATATTCATTTATGTCACGGCTTCTACGACGTGGCCGCCTAGGATGTCTCCCTCTCCACGCGAATTTGATAAATTTATAAATGATTTTAATTGATTCTCGTTTGTCGTTTGCGAACTCTGCGTTGTCTACGGCTGCGCTGTTCTGATGTCTGCGTGGAAGGAGGCTTTGAGATTCCTGAAATATATGTAGTCTCTTATATTTTATTTTAAATGGATTTTATTTTAATTTCCTCTTTCCGATTGGAATTCCTGCAGTCGCTGAGTCAGCTTCCTTCTCGGCGCTGCTTGTCAAATTGCACTCTATAGCAGTCAACACAGGTTGACAAAACTGAGCAAACCTGACGTGGCGGTGAGTGTGTGTTAGGATTACGAGTACTCCAAAATCCTCCTCATAATGTTTTACTGCTCACTTCAATGATTATGCACTTCAGTATTGTAGCTCGAGTTTGCTGGTGTTGGAGCTCACATACAGGATCAGACAACCCACACGTATTCGGTTTAACGTGTCGTTTCCAGTCGGGTGCCCTGAAATCCTGTTGATGTGTAAGGGTTTCCAAAAACGGAGTGGGAGTGGAAGTCGTGACAACTTTCCCTCCGCGGAGCAAATGGTTTGCGCTGCTACGTGAGTGCTAGTAATAAAACAGTCATAGGCCAAACCGTATCATTGGACGTTCTTCTTCTCGAGAATATTCTCCCTAGAATTTTTAATCCGTCAAGGTTTGATGAACTATTGTGCTTGGCCCTCAGATTGAAGGGCGATATTAGAACGTTCAAGGTATAGCAGGATAGGCTTCCTGCATGATATTTCACATACGTGATGTTCTCTGTCTAAGTGTTATTATTTTTATTCAATTTCAAGATTGTATATGCCTAACAACCTAATGTAACCTGCGGAATCGTGCAACAAAGGTGACATAACTGTGACACTAGCGCCGTCTTCTCGGACTTCTTCATCTACACAAACGCAATGAGCCGTTTTTTTGTCAATCTCTATGTAGGGATTGTTTTCTCCAAACAACTGTTATATGCGTCCAAATTAAGAACGATTAACGTCTTTGATGCGTCCAGAATAAGAACGATTAACGACTTTGACCGTTATGCCTGCGAATCTGTAATGTTCACTGCAGCCGCTTTCTCTCTTTGTTTGGCAGCGTCAATGGTTGGACTTGAAAAGAACAATTCTCCACAGGTATGATGGCAGAACCTGGTGGATGGGCTGATTCTCACAAGTCTGTTGGCAGACAAGGAGGATATATCTAACCCTGGTGCTCTGATACCATATTGGATTTGGCAATTGTAAAATGAGGCACATATTTTATTATATTCATAATGAGTATATATACAATGCATGTGGGTAGTCTGAAGGGACACACCCTTATAATAATGTCTTTACATTAATTAAACTAATGTATTATTTCTAACAAATAAATCATCTATAATAGGGATAGGTAACTTATCATTAATGGTGATGTTGAGATGTCAAAAATCAAGACACATACACCAAGAGTTGTCCTCACACTTCACCATAACCACTTAGAGAGGAATAAGGACTGATGTTAAGATAGATAATTTCTTGCTCCAACATCTCCTAGACCAACTTCTCAATCTCATACTTTTGGGATTGGGGATAGCAATAAAAATGAACATTCAGAGTTCGAATGCTTGAAACTAGGCGGATGACATGATCATGTGTATGCTTAAAGGGAAGATCCATGGGTTTTCTAAATACATCCACATAATGATCCACAATAGTTTGCAAGTCAAAAGAAGAGATGGAAGAAGTGGCTCTAAAGATAAAACTTCCATGTAATTGACTTGCGCAAAGAATCCATGACCACATTTCTTCAATATATTTTTCTTGCTATGGGAGCTAACCACATTGGAAGGAGGATGTTGGATTTTTTGGAGACAAATGACCTGGTCGTTCTTCATCCATTTGACATATAGTCATTGCAAATTTATAGTAACATTGTCAAGCGAGGGTAGCCATTGTGCTCCTAAGATGACATTTGCATTACGTAGATTCATGGTGAAGAGATGGCTAGATAATCATTCATCTTGATGATAACCTTAGTTGTATGACCCACACATTGAGTTGTGGTCCCATTTACAATTAATTCTTGGAGTTAGTCTTGAGTAGAAGTATTATTATATAATCCTAAAGACTTTGTTGTTTTATTGTCAATAAATTTATACATGCTAGTTGAATCAGTCAAACATTGATGCATTGATGTTTGATGAATCCTTGGACCTTGATGGTATTGTGATCATGGGGCCCTATTAGGGCAAATAGAGAGCCATGGTATTAGCCTTGTGCTAAGAATTTGCTACTTTGACTAGTATATTTTGCTACAAGGTATTTTGCTCTTCATCTTCTAATACTACTGCTTCATCAACTTCCATTAGAAAGTTACAACGTCCTTTATAGGACTGATCTTGGGGATGGAATGAATGACATTTGTAATAAAATAATCCCTAGGGACACTTGTCATTGTAGTTATTGGAGTAAGGCCATCGAGGGTTGAAATCACATTGTGAATGGGGATGGTACAATTAGAGTTTCTTTTTTGCTGCCAAATCCACATGTTTAGCATCCTTGAGGTTGTTGACTTCTCATCAAATTTCATCTTGAAGGCCATGGCTGTGAGGACTCCATCCTAACACTATTATGTAATACCCCTTTCTTAATGTTGGGGCCCCATTATAATGTTTTGTAATCGTTTGTGGCACTAGAGGTGCCTAGACAAGTGGCACCATTTTATGTGACTGTTATAAAGAATTTAAATGTTTTTTTTTTTGGTAGAAGATTCTAGCTCGGGTGGCATTTTGCATGTAAGCCAGCCTTGAGTGTTAGGTAGGGTTATGAAGAGTCTTTAAAAATGCGAGGGGCAGGAATGGATGTATTTTTTTGCATAATTGAAATCAAAGTATTGAAGGAGGTTGCCCCCTCAAAGAGGCCCATGCTTTTGTATTGTGATTTGTGAGATTTTTGTATATACATTTTGTATTGCAATATTCTGTTGTTTTATGAAACTACTGCTTTTATTGCAATATTTATGTGGATGTGCTTATTTTAATTAGAAGGTTCCTAACAATGGCAAAAGGATGAGATGACCATTGCTAGAACTAGATGACCATTGCTAGAACCAATTGATAGGTATGGGTGAGTAGCCCGATGAACTCTATGCAATAATTCTCAACCAATCCTGTTTGTTTTGTTTACATCAAATGACCACACATGAAGTAGAAGATCCCTTGTCAAAATTATGGAAGAATAACTCTAAGAACTTAGGCCACATAAGAGATGTCTCGTGTTAGTGGAACTCCCATAACAATCACTAATGAGCTTGGGTTCCCGATCAAATAACATCCAATGTAACACAACCTTCTTTAGGAACATGATGTAGACGAATCCGTCTTGGCAAGCTAACCATGTGGATTCATACTTTAAAATGTTAGGATTTCAATGCATGGAATAGAAACATAATGAGGATAAAAAAAAAAATTAATAGCACCTTCTATAGAGGGATCAAGATTAGTAGCAAAGCTTGAGTTAAAACCACCCATACCTAGAAGAGTGCACTTGGTAGCATAGGGAAGCATTTGACTTAATTAGGAAACTGGAGGTTTGCAACCAAATGACGATTGCTTGTAGATGTCGGTGTCTTGATACTAATGACCCTTCAGATTTGGTGTCTTTTGCATTCCCTACAACTACTTCCCAATGACTTGTTAAAATGGTTGGTCAAGGAAATGGTTTATAGGGGTAGAATCAAAATGGGTTTGGATGGACTCTAAGGTCTTATTTATTTGGTTTTGAGTTTTAGTGATGGAGATAACCGGTTTCTCTAGGCTAGAGTGCTTGTTTGCTTGGGATTTGAGATAGGTTCGTAGATGGGGATCAATTGTATTGTGCATAGCAATACCAATTGGAGGAGTAGGAGTGGCAGGATGAGAGGTGGTGGGAGGAGGCAAAGCAATGACATTTAAACAAGAAAGGACATGTTGGTCAAAGTTAATAATACCTATGGGGATGTTGTGATACTTACCAATATTTTTGGGTTGACAGTTCTTTCTGCTCATACATACATCCTCTAGATGAGCAATGTACTACAACCAACCATTGATTCACAACTAACTAGTAGAAACAACGGGTTTATTCATACATTAGGAATGAAAGTAGAATCTAAAATCATCCTTTGGAGCACTTCCAAAAGTGCGTTACGAGAAATACCCCTTACTTTGATCAGTTCAAAGAGACTATTACAATGAGATGGGTCTCCCACAAAGATCCCGGTATATTTGATACCCAAAAAAAGTGTTGCTAGAGATATCCCTTATTTTGATTGGCTTAAAAAGATGATTGCAATGAGATGTGTCTCCCACAAGGGTCTTAGCACTCCTGATATTCATTTTGTTCTTTTTTAATTAAGTTCAAAAAAAGAAAACGATCACTAAATCATAATATTATAGAAGAAAAACATGCTGGAAGACAGCCAAAAAACAGTTTGACAAAACTTACCCTATTCATGAGAAGTAGAACTGATTGTTAGAGGTTTTGGAATGGTTCACATGCTGTTCTACCACCTTTTTGCATCACTTTAAAGAGCCATGATCAATGCTTTAATACCACTTGTAATAAAACAACTTCCAAAAATATAGCAATAGCAGTAAGAATTGAATATTGCACAAAAGAAAATATCCACCATAATAGTAAAATAGATTCAATACCAAGAAATGAGTAATGTAAGTAACAAAATTCCAAATCCAACTCAATCATAGCCACTTTGAGAGGACAAAATCTCATATGTGTAATAGAGGCAACTAAGATTTGAATATGAAAGATGATCCAACTATAACATTAGTCTTCCTATTTATAGACTAAATCCCTCATGGTTGTCAGCTAAAGCCTATTGGTGTTGGAAGGAGATATTCCACACAGACATTGCAATGTAAATGCAAGAAGATGCAGTACGCAGTTAACCATACATGTTATTGTTAATACAAGATCTGCTCATATTCATTTATCATCTGCTATTGTTATTGTATGTATACTGCATGTGTTGTCATTGTTGATTGCTGCAATAGATAGGTTCTGTATTGTTCCTTTCAAGTTTCGGATGCAGGGTGAAAATTGCAGACCAAGTGTTGCTGTTCAAGTGATATTGCCATACAAGCAACTGTTGTGATTGCAGTACAAGTGAAAAGTACTGGCTGATTATTTAATATTTATTCAAATTGTTCCTCCAAGAATTGGAATACAAACCGCTGTTCTACACTTCATAGCTGCATAGTTGATTCAAGAGTTGTGGTGATAGTAATGTCAAGAGCAGTCTGCGAGGAGATGGGTCTAACATATACCACTATCACAAGAGCACCTATTCAAATGGATGGCATCAAAGTGAACACCATGGGAACCCTGAAAGATTTAGTCATGACGGTAGCTTAACACCTAGAACTAGTGGTGGTACAAGTAGTAGTGGTAGATTTGCCTCGTTATTTCGTTATGCATCGAGAGAATGGATGCAGAAGTTGTCAGGTAGTGGGTACTTAGCTATGGACCAAACACATATGAAAGTGCCAAGGGATGGCAAGATAATTAGGATTGAGAATGAGCCCCCTTGTAACTATTTGTTACATAAGCTAGAGGACACTGAGACAGTAAACTGGAATGAGTTGCCTGAGTTTGTGGATGAGGCTAATTTTTGAACGAGACATGATCATAGGCATGATCAAGGAGAATGATGAAAGGAACAATGAGCAGTTGTTTGAAGAGACAGAAATGGGTAATTACCTGGTTTTTGAAGAGCGAAAATGATTACCAACATTGACTAAGGGGCGTATACAGGGTAGAGAACAACCATGGGTCATCAATATTGATGGAGCAAGGACTTGAAATGGTGGTAGTGGAGGAATTCAATTGAAAAGTCCTTAATAAGAGTCTCTTGGTTTTGGTTGTTGATTGTTCTTCAACTACACTAATAACATTGTTGAGTATGAAGCTTTATGTATAGGTTTACGAAAAGTAGAAAAATTCAAGGTCAAGCATTTGAAAATTTATGGCGACAATGAGCTGGTGGTCAGATAGGTTAACTCTGAATGTGCTACTAAAAACAAGCTAATGAAAGCATACAAGCACAAAGTTTGGGACCTATTGGAGAGCTTTGACACCTATGAAATTCAAGCGGTGCCCAGCGAGGAAAACATGAAGGCCAATGAATAGGCATCTTTGGTCGACCGTTTTGACCCTACAATAGATATGTGGACCAAGCCCAAGGGATTGGAGATAGTATACAGGCTAGCAGTGTTGGACAACTTAGATCACTGGCAGGTATTCGGTAATGATGAATAGAATGTCACGTTTCTAATTCGAGAAGCTCAACATGCTCCAATCAAGAATGAATACGATGATGTCAAGGACTGAACATTTAGCTAAAGACCAATCAATTATCAAACGGTTTGATCACACTCGAAAGTTTGTTTAATCCAGACGACAGTGTGAGGAAGTCCAGTCTCAAAGTCAAGACATCTGATTATCAACCATTTCAGATTAGTGAAAGGAAGTCTCTCTTTGTTGGGAAAGAATGCACAAATCAGGAAAGGCACCTATTCACAGAATTGTGTTAGGTATAATGATGTCATATCTTGGATTTAATTGAGCACACTATTGACCTTGAACCTAGGACAAACCATTCAGGCAAAAGTAGAGGCCGATAAAACTAAAGATTGAGGTGGTGATGAAAAAGGAGTTGTTAAATCTGCTACAAGCACAAATCATCTTCCCGATTAAACACTTCACTTGGGTGGCAAACTTGGTGCCAATTAGAAAAAAGAATGGGGATAATTGACTGTGTAGACTTTTGAAATCGAAACAATGCTTCTTTAAAGGATCATGACCCCCTACCCCTAATGGAGCAGATCTTACAAAAGGTTGCTAGTTTGTAGATATTATCCTTACTTGATGTATTCTCAGGGTACAATCAAATTTGGGCTTGACATGAAGATCAAAACAAAACAACATTTACCATGAAATGGGGGATATTTTCATATCAGATAATATTAGGGTACCTATGAATAGATATTTGGGGATATATTATTATATTGTATAAGGGTTGGCATGGGCCACACATAACCCAAGGTTGATTGTATTATAATATTATATTATATTAATGTTAGGGTACCTAGGAATAGATATTTGGGGATATATTATTATATTGTATAAGGGTTGGCATGGGCCACACATAACCCAAGGTTGATTGTATTATAATATCATATTATATTATAATATAATATTATATTATAATATAATATTATATTATAATATAATATTATATTAGTAGTTGGCTCCCCAAAGTAGAATTTGAAGATGGATATATAAAGAAGAGATATTTGTCATTGTAATCATCATGGAGATCAATCATATGTAATCGACTTTCCCCACAAAGTGGCTTATGGGACTTTGCCCTCCTTAAGTGGCTCTCTCATCTTGGGAGATATTGTGGAGTTATTCCTTCCTTAAGGATTATTATTGGTGTTTCCCTACCTTAAGGGTGTTATCTATCTCTCTCTTATTTGTGGATTGTTATTGCGGATAATTATTTGTGGATGAATGATTTGATATTTCTGCATACTGGTGAATGATTTTGTTAATAAGAATAAAGTTTGTAACAAATAATTCCTTTTGGGTTGTCCAATGCAGGAGCCACCTTCCAAAGAGTTGTGGACATTGCTTTCACAAGTTTGTTGGAAGATATCATATTAATATACCTTGATGACATGACAGTCTTCTCGAAAGATAGGAGCAAGCATTTGGAGCACTTGGAAACCATTTTTGAACACTGCAGAGAGTTTGGCATTTCGCTAAACCCCAAGAAATCCATTTTCTTGGTCCAAGAAGGGAAATTGTTGGGTCATGTTGTAACAAGAGATGGACTAGCTATCGATCCAGACAGGGTCAAAGCCATATAACAATTACCTTTGCCATCATCAGTGAAGGGGGTCAGATCTTTCATGGGTCAAATTCAGTTTGTTTCTTGTTTTATCACAAACTTCACTAAGATGGTTAGGCCAATAACAAAAATGCTGAAAAAGGATGCTAACTTCTCTTGGACAAAGGAGGGCAAGCAAGCATTCCAAAGCATTAAGGATGCGATCACCAAAGCCCCAATGCTTGTGAATCCAAACTTCTCGAAGGATTTCAGACTATATTTATTTGGGACAAACGTTAGCATTGTTGTAGTCCTCACACAAAAAGACGACAAAGGGGATGAAAATCCTATATCTTTCAGGAGTTAGACCTTGCATGATTGTGAGGAGAGGTACACTTTCATTGAAAAATAGGTGATCGCAACTATGAAAGCCCTAAGGAAGTCCAAATATTACCTTTCACAATGTAGAACACAGTGTTTGTGGGGCATCCTGATACCAGATCCGCCATCTTGCAAGGAGAATTAGGAGAAAAGAGAGTTGGTTGAATAAACAAGATTCATGAATTTGACATTGATATTAAGCCAACTAATTTAATCAAGGGCCAAGCTTTGTGCAAGAATTTGGCATGATCTTGTGTAGAGGAATAAGTAGCATTTATAGATGAACTTGGGCAAATGGAAGGATACAACCATTGGGACAAAAAATAAGACTGATGAGTGATCTTATAGAGTACCTCCTAACTAGCACGGTCCTAAGTGACGAGATGAGAATTGAAAGGAAACATTTCAAGAGACAGGTGATAAGCTACGTTGTGGTGAACAACATCCTATTCCGAAGAGGGTACGATGGAATTCTCTTAAGATGCGTTGAAGGGGAGAAAATAGATCTGTTAAAAGCTTAACATGATCATGGGCGACATTACTTAGCGTATATCATTGCCCACAAAATTTTGAGGGTAGGATATTACTAGCCCACAATCATAACGAATACTTTTCAATGGGTGAAAGGATGTAAGCCATGTAATTTGTTTGTGGGGAAGAGAAAGAAGGCCTCGATGCCCTTGCAACCCATCATAGTCTTAGAGCCATTTCAACAATGGGGCTTAGACTTCATAGGTAAGATCAACCCCCTCTCTAGTGCACTCCATGGGTGGATACTTATGGCCACAGATTATTTCACCAAGTGGGTAGAGGCAGTCCCAGTTAAAGAAGCTAACCAAGAAACAATGATACAACTGTTGGAAGACATCATAACTCACTTTGGGGTACCTTTTGTTGTCATCACCGACAATATGTCAATTTTCACTAGGGGAAGGATAATGCAGTAATTCGCACTTCAATACATTTTCTTGTTGAAAATGTCTTTAAACTATTATCCGCAAGGGAATGGTCAGGCTGAAGCTACCAACAAGAACTTGATTAAGATCCTGAAGAGAAATGTCATGCAATCCCAAATATTTGGCACACAGTTATGAAAAGCATTGTGGGAAGATAGGGTAACCCTGAAAACATCCGTCGGACACTCGCCATACAAATTAGTATATGGCAAAGAGGCTGTATTACTCATCAAATTGGAACTCCCATCTCTGTAGCTCGTGCAAAAATCGAATTGGAGGACATAGATATAACGCCCTTACAAACCAGGTTGAATGATTGCTTTTCCTTGAAGAAAAACGAGAAAAGGCATCCACAAAGTGTGTGAAGCACCAAGTTGTAGTGAAGATATGGTTTGACAAGAAAGTGACACCACTTGACATCAAGGAAGGGGGCCTGGTTTGGAAATGGGATGAAGATTGAGCCAAGCCTGGTTAGCATATGAAGTTTGATTCTTTGTCATTTGGGCCATATCAAGTGACCCAAATGAAAAGCGCTAACGACTTCAAATTGGCAACTTTGGAAGGATGCCCATTGCCCATCTCAGTTAACGGGCTGCATTTGAGTTGCCTATAGGCCAACTTCATGATCCCCGCTCTTTGTTTTTCTTGTTCAAGCAAAAATCCCAACTTGGGATATTCGGTGTCTTCCTCTTTCAAAAAGATGTTTCTAATCCCCGATCACTCCCCCCAAAAAAGAAGTAAAAAGTGCCACTACTTATAGAAATGGTGGAAGTGAATTTCATAAATCACTTTTACTTCTCATTATGCAAGGGCTCACAACTTCACATAGGTGAGATCTTCTATCGGCATCAATCCACTCAACGGATTTAGTTTCTGTGAAAGACCCATTTGAACACAAAGGGGAAACATTTAGCATGCGGTCCCAAATTTCAAAAACGTTGGTGTTGCAGTTTTCCATAGCTCGAGGATTTTGGGAAGTTTTTTTTGTTGCCATCAATTCGCTCAACAGGTTCAGATTCTGTGAAAACCCATTCGAGCACAAGGGAAAAATATACAGTGCATGGTTTTAGATTTAAAAATCGACATTTGCACTATAGTTTTCCACAGTACAAGGGTTTGGGAATGTTTTTTTTCCCACCAACAATTCATGCAATGGATTTCGATTTTTTGAAGGACCTATTCTAGTGCATGCAAAAAGAACTTAACCCATAGTTTTGTTTACTGGAAGGGGGTTACTGAATTTTTTTTTGTTTTTAAGTACAATGTTTTTGTCATTTAGAGCAACTACCTTTAGAATAAGAACATTTGTATGGAATACAATAGAACAAAGTGCCCTACTCTCTAGAGAGACATGCTCTTCGAGCGACCTGCTTTGTAGGGTGATCCGCTCTCCAAAGTGATCCTCTCAACGAGGAACCTTGCTCCTATTTGTGCGTCTCCCTTCACTGGTGATCTTGCCCAATCTATCGAAATACACCTTGCTAGGAAGGAGGTCCTATGCTATGATATGCATACCGTGATAGCAAGTGATGATTTCTTGGTCAAAGATATCAACAGGCGATGGAAATTATGTCAAAGGCAAAAAACACAGAATTAGAGACCGACAATGGAGACAAAGAGTATAGACCATTGTAGCCAAATCAGCCCCAAGAGAAGGAAAAGAAAGAGAATGTTGGTGAAAAAAGAAAGCTGATAGAAAAACCCCATGGTATCATGTATCATGATCCATACTCTAGGATTCGGGAAGAGAAATAACTGTATCATCCTGGGGTAGTTAGGGAAGAGGTCCTTAGATAATATAATTTTGGTCTACAAACTAATTCTTGGTCTATTACCAAACCGTGGACCTATGGACTAGCAAAGTTCCTAGTGCCTCAAGTGTGGGAGTGCCTAGAGATTGTAAAATTTTGTGCCTAGAGTTATGACAACAAAATTAAGATGATTCGGAACCCAGGAGATAAGGGCGAGGCACCAATTCATATTTTTGTAGAGGCCATGAGGGAGATGATGTGAGTCGAAACCAGAGAATGAGAATGGAAGCCTTTCAACCCTAAATAAAATGTGACATACTATGAAAATTATGAAAGAGAGATGGGTTGAGTTTTTGAAGCTGGAGAAACCTGAATAGGCCGTAAACTTCGAATTCCCACTGAAGATCGACCAGTTCAAGGTCAACACATAGATGGCCTTGTCTGGGATGGATGCACTACTAGGGTACTATAATGACAAAAGAGTGTGGCAAGATCATATGGTAGTCCTAAGTGTCGTAGATTGCACAAAATACATTATGCAACAACTAAGCACTCAGTGGAGAACTTCTAGGAATTGTTCACCTTTGGAAACTCATCCTATTTGTTTTGGCTAACCATACACCAAAAAAGGGTTTGGTTCTAGGATTTCCAACTAAATTGTTTGATGAAGAAGGGAGGCCATGACTAGTATCTAACTGGACTGACACTCTATCAAGAGTAGGGGTTGGGATTGTTACAAATTGTACAATATAATATATGCCCTCATTGTGCAAGAATTGGAAGGGGAAGGACCTAGGATGTCGAGGTTTGCCAGGGCTTTGCTTAGACAACAAGGGGAGATATTGAAGAAACACATGCTTATAATGAGAGGGGGGGTGAACAGTATAAGATAAAACTTTTATCTTTTCTTTCCAAAAAAAAAAACTGCAATAATATGAATAAATTAATGCACAAATCACCACACACATAAGAGACAATGATTTACGTGGAAACACCCTTTGGGGAGAAAACCACAGCAAAATATTGCTTATATTTTCTTCAATAAATTTTGTGGGCACCAACTCACAGGAGACACCAATCCCCTAGTACAAGTTCGTGGGCTGGTACCCACAGGAGACACCAATCCCCTAGTGCAAGTTCGTGGGCACCAACCCACAAGAGACACCAATCCCCTTGTGCAAGTTCGTGGGCACCAACCCATAGTAGTCACCAATCCCCTTGTGCAAGTTCGTGGGCACCAACCCACTGTTAAGAAACTGCTACGTAAAATATGATTTGAATTGCAAAGAATCGCTTTTAATATTGAATCGAAGTTGTATTGGAGTAAAAACCCGCAATATAATATATATTGAAAATAATGTTCTTGGATGCCCTTTGGAACATCCTCAATGCCCTATTTATATCTACTAAGAGTTGTGAATGGTGAAGGGATATGTCCCTTAATAACATAATATAATATAGAAGGATTAAAAGTTATGTTAGGAGGGTCCTAACATGCCACCCTCCTTTGAAAAAGCTTTGTCCTCAAAGCTGGAATTGCGAAAATTGTTGTTGAATATGGTGGAGCGTCTCCCACATAGCATCCTCTAGAGGTAGACCTTTCCATTGAATCAATACCTCGGTGATGGTGCGGTTGCGGAGGCGGCGCATACGTCGGTCTAGGATAGCTTCTGGTTCAATCATGAGAGCTCCATTATCGGAAAATTTTGGAAGTTGAGTTTGTGTAATGATGTTAGTGCCTACTACGACCTTGAGGCAAGAAACATGAAATACCGGATGGATTTTGGAAGAATCTGGTAACTCCAACTTATATGCAACAGGTCCAATACGTTGTAAAATTTTATAAGGGCCATAAAATTTTGGTGCTAAT
Source organism: Wollemia nobilis (assembly GCA_028583015.1). Lineage (NCBI taxonomy): Eukaryota > Viridiplantae > Streptophyta > Pinopsida > Araucariales > Araucariaceae > Wollemia > Wollemia nobilis. The sequence continues at coordinate 3,506,035 of JAQPPZ010000101.1, forward strand.
TTTTGAGACCCTTTTATTTTCAAAGAAGTTTGATGATATGGTTGGAGGCGGAGAAATACCATATCCCCTTCTTGAAAAACCCTTTCAGTGCGATGTTGGTCCATTTTTTGCTTCATGCGGTGTTGAGCGACTTGTAGATTGTCCTTCAGAGTGCGAATGATATTATCTCGAGTGACCAGTTCTATCTCTACTGCTAGCACTTTTGTACTGCCTGGAAGATAGGAGGTTAGAGATGGAGGTGTTTGGCCATATAATGCTTTGAAAGGGGTCATTTTTATGGTGGTGTGATATGTGGTATTATACCACCATTCAGCTAGTGGAAGCCATTTAACCCAGTGAAGGGGTTTTGTGGAAATAAAGCATCGGAGATAAGTTTCTAAGCATTTATTGACAATTTCAGTTTGACCATCCGTTTGGGGGTGGTAAGCGGAGCTCATCCGAAGTCGTGTACCTTGGAGTTTAAATAATTCCTTCCAAAAATTACTAGTGAAAGTGGGATCACGATCACTAACGATAGTGGAAGGCATGCCATGTAATTTGAAAATATTGTCAAGGAAGATTTGAGCAATAGTACTAGCGGTATAGGGGTGAGCTACTGGAAAAAAATGGGTGTATTTAGATAAACGATCAACCACCACTAGGATCATCATTTTTCCTGCGGATTTTGGAAGGCCTTCAATGAAATCCATGGAAATATCCTCCCATGTCTTGGTTGGTATGGGTAGAGGTTGAAGAAGGCCCGGTGTTGCCACTATTTCACCTTTATTTCTTTGGCACGTTTCACATTCATTAACGAACTTCTTGATATCATTTTTCATCCCTCTCCAATAAAATGATTTAGTCACTCTTTTGTAGGTTTTTAGGAATCCAGAGTGGCCTGCGATAGGTGTAGCGTGTAACTCATGTAGAAGCTTTGGACGATAAACCGATGTGGGTGAGAGGACCAGACGTTCTTTGTAATGGAGCATGTTACCTTGCCAAGAGTAGTGGGGTTTGCTCATGGGATTTTGTTGTAGCTGTTGAATTATGGTGTGTATAGTAGGGTCCGCATACCATTCATCCTTGACTTGTTCGATCCATGTAGGGATGGGGCAGGAAAAAGCATGTAATTGTGAATTTTCTTCGAACTTTCTAGAAAGTGCATCCGCAGCCATGTTATCTTTCCCTTTTTTGTATATGATTTCATAATCATAGCCTAATAGTTTTGTTACCCACTTTTGTTGTTCTGGGGTGGTTATCCATTGTTCAAGAAGGTATTTTAGGCTATGGTGGTCGGTGCGGATAATGAAATGTTTTCCAATAAGGTATGGTCTCCAATGTTGGATAGCATGGACCATAGCTAACATTTCTTTTTCATAAGTGGAACGTGCTAAATTATTTTTGGAAAATGCTTTACTAGTAAAGGCTAAGGGTTTCTCATTTTGCATGAGCACGGCTCCCATTCCCAATCCGGAAGCGTCACTTTCAATAATGAATGGTTGGGAAAAATCTGGCATAGCTAGGACAGGGGTGGTACACATGGCATTTTTCAAAGTCATGAAGGCTTCATTAGCTTTTGGAGACCATATGAAGGCATTCTTTTTAAGTAGGGTTGTTAAGGGTGCTGCTATTTTCCCATAATCCTTAACAAATTTGCGATAATAGCCCGTTAATCCTAAGAACCCATGCAACCCTTTTAGAGTTTTTGGAATTGGCCAATTTTCCACATCTTCAATTTTTTGTGGGTCTACTTTAACTCCTTCCTTGGAGACAATATGTCCAAGGTATTCAATTTCCTGCTTCCCAAAGGAACACTTTGATCTCTTTGCGTATAATTGATTTTCTTCCAAGATTTTGAGTGCTTGTGCTATATGTGTTAAGTGCTCTTCCCATGTCTTGTTGTAAATCAAAATATCGTCAAAGAAAACTAAAATAAATTTTCGAAGGAAGGGAGAAAATACCTTGTTCATAAGACTTTGAAATGTGGATGGAGCATTGGTGAGGCCAAAGGGCATCACCAAGAATTCATAATGTCCCTCGTGGGTGCAAAAAGCAGTTTTGGGTATATCGCTTTCTTTAACTCGAATTTGGTGGTAACCGGATCGTAAATCGAGTTTAGAAAAATATGCGGCTCCATTTAGTTCATCGAGTAGTTCATCAATGACTGGAATAGGAAATTTGTCTTTAATCGTTATTTTTTTTAGGGCACGAAAATCCACACATAGGCGCCATGATCCATCCTTTTTTCTTACTAGTATGACTGGCGAAGAGTAGGGGCTTCTACTAGGTCGAATGACCCCTGCCCTTAGTAGGTCTTGTACTAATTTTTCTATTTTCATCTTTTGTAAGTATGGATATCGGTAAGGTCTGATATTAGGAGGTTGGTGTCCCGGAAGTAATTGAATAGCATGATCATGGCTTCGTTGTGGAGGTAATCCCTCTGGTTCTTTGAATATTTTATCATGTTTCTCCAGGAGTTCTATTAATTCGGGTGCCTCTGGTTGCTCTTTGGTGGTGTTTTGCAAGGAAAATAGTTGGGCAACCATGCCTCTTCCTCCTTTTCGAAGAATATTTTCCATTCTATGGGAACTTACGATTTGTGTGGGACCTATTTTTAAACCTTGAATTGTGTAAGTTTGGTTGTTTTGTATAAATTGCATCCATAATTCTTCAAAGTCCCATTGAATTTTGCCGAGCGTTCGTAGCCATTGTACTCCCAAAACAATATCACATCCTCCTAATGGTAGTACATACATATCTGCTTTCATGTTATATTCCCCCATCGTGAGTTTGATATTCCTGCATTTGCCTTTGCATGCAATTTTTTCGCCATTGCCAATCATGACTTCAAAGTTATTGCAGGGATATATAAAGCAGTTAGCTTGTTTGGCCAACCTGGGGTCTATAAAATTGTGAGTGCTACCAGAGTCTAAGAGCACAATAGGGTTTTGTTTCTTAAAATACCCTTTTACCTTCATTGTTTGTGGAATCGAGTATCCTGCTAATGCGTTAAAGGATATTTTTGTTTTATCTTCTTGGTTTTCTTCTGCAACCTCAGTTATTACTTCTACTTCGATGTCATCCTCCTCTTTGGGGGTGCAATCAATTGTGTCTAGAATATATAATTTTGGTGAGATGCATTTGTGGTTGGGGGTAAAATTTTCATCGCAATGGAAACAAAGGCCCTTTTCTCGTCTTTCTTTTAGCTCCTCTTGGCTAATTCGTTTAATTGGCATGACCTTATTCAATTTTTGGCTGGTGTAGGTATTTGGTGGTTTTCCTGAAAAGACTCTTCCTATTCACCTTTGGTTATTGTTCTTCTCTTCTATCATTTGTGCTAATGCCACTGCATGCATCATGTCTACAGGGTTTTGTATTTGTACTTCCATTCGAATGTCTTCTTTTAGGCCACTGATGAAGCAACTTTGGAAGAATGATGCATCTAGTCCTGATGTAAGGTTCGCCAATTTCTCAAATTGTGCTTGGTATTCCCTTACGGTGGAAGTTTGGCGGAGTTTGGTGAGGGCTCCTGTGAAATCTTCAAATTTAGTGGGGCCAAATCGCAACATTAGGTTTTTTGTGAATTCGGTCCATGTGGGAGGGCCTTTCGTTTTCTCATACCATTGATACCATTGGGTAGCAATTTGTTCTAAGTGAAATGATGCAATACGGACTTTTTGAATCTTCGAAATTTGATATAGGTCGAAATATTGATCTGCCCTATATATCCAATTTTTGGGGTCGCCTCCATCAAATTTTGGGAAGTCTAGTTTTGTGGTACGAGGAAGGATTGATGTATGTGGTCCCCCTATTAATGTTTGTTGTGGTGGCATAGTGTTCTGTTGTCCGCTCTGCATTAGCATCAAATTTTGTTGTACTAAGTCCATGGAATGGGTTGTAGCATCCAATTTAGTGGATATATCTGTATTCGAGTTGGTGATGTTTATGGTTAGGTCTGCTATTTTGGCAGTAATCTTATCCTCTAAATTATCCTTCCAAAACGCCATTCCTTGCATCATGTCTTTCATTTCCTTTGAAAACCCCGAAAGTTCTTTCGTAATCTCCTTTGTGACTTCTTTCGCAATCTCCTTTGCCGAGTCTTGAGATCTCCTTCCGTCGGCCATTTAGGGCGTAATTGAGATTTTATGTAATGGTTTTGTTTGCAAAATTATATATTTTTACCACAAATTGTGCAAATTTTGCAAAAAAAAAAAATTTTTTTTGTCAATTTTGCGTTGTCAATATTTGTTTTCAAAAATTTGGTTTGTTTTTCAACAAAGTGGAGCGGCGACAGTAGGAAAGGCGGAGGGCTGAGTGAGAGGCGGAGCGAGGCTCGGAGGTGGAGGTGGGGCTTGGGCGGAGCGGGGCTTGGGCGGTGGAGACGGAGCGGGGCTTGGGTCAAAGTTACGCTGTCCAACGGTGGAAGTTTGGTGGAGTTTCCCCAATTTCTCAAATTGTGCTTGGTATTTCCTTACGGTGGAAGTTTGGTGGAGTTTGGTGAGGGCTCCTGTGAAATTTTCAAATTTAGTGGGGCCAAATCGCAACATGAGGTTTTTTGTGAATTTGGTCCATGTGGGAGGGCCTTTCGTTTTCTCATACCATTGATACCATTGGGTAGCAATTTGTTCTAAGTGAAATGATGCAATACGGACTTTTTGAATCTCCGGAATTTGATATATATATCCAATTTTTGGGGTCGCCTCCATCAAATTTTGGGAAGTCTAGTTTTGTGGTACAAGGAAGGATTGATGTATGTGGTCCACCTATTAGCGTATGTTGTCGTGGCGTAGTGTTCTGTTGTCCGTTCTGCATGAGCAACAAATTTTGTTGTACTAGGTCCATGGAATGGGTTGTAGCATCCAACTTAGTGGATATATCTGTATTCGAGTTGGTGATGCTCATGTTTAGCTCTACCATTTTGGCAGCGATTTTATCCTCTAAATTGTCTTTCCAAAATGCCATTCCTTGCATTAGGTCTTTTATTTCCTGTGTAAACCCCAAAAGTTCTTTCGTAATTTCCTTTGTGACTTCTTTTGCAATTTCCTTTGCTGTGTCTTGAGATCTCCTTCCGTCGGCCATTTATGGCGTAATTGAATTTTATATAATGGTTTTGTTTGCAAAATTATATTTTTTTGCCACAATATGTGCAAATTTTGTTCTTGTCAAGTTTTGCAAAAAAAAAAAATTTTTTTTGTCAATTTTGCGTTGTCAATATTTGTTTTCAAAAATTTGGTTTGTTTTTCAACAAAGTGGCACGGCGACGGTAGGAAAGGCGAAGGGCTGACTGAGAGGCGGAGCGAGGCTCGGAGGTGGAGCGGAGCGGGCTCGGAGGTGGAGGTGGGGCTCGGGCGGAGCGGGGCTTGGGCGGCGGAGGCAGGGAGTCAAGGGTCAAAGTTACGCAATCCAACGGTTCGATTTGCGCCAAGTGGCCCCTCGGTAGCTTGCCTACGCGCGACGGCGTATGCCTAGCGCGCTAGGCAATTAAGTAGTGGAGCCCTTGTAAATAAAAATACCTTACTGTCCCCTCCCACAGCGAATGTGGGATAAAGGTATTAAATTTTTTTTTTTTGTCGTATTCCGATGTCGGAATCGTGCTCCGGTGGTCGGAATTATTTACAACCTTAGGAAAAACTTAATAATTTGTTTAATTTTTTTTTCCTTGCGTGAATTCTGGTCGCCGAAAAATATTACAGGTCCCCGCGTCGAATTTTCTAGCCTGTTTCTATTGTGGATTTAAACTCTTTGCTGATGGGTGGTTGTTAACTGCTAAGATACTCGATTTTTTTGGCTATTTTGTCGCCCGATTAATTTTCTCTACCGATCATTTTTGTTGCAACATCTCGCCGGAGGTGCAGCGTCGCCTGTGCTCGGTGTTTGTTTTGCTACAAGAGCCGAATCGTCCCTAAGGATGCTGGATCTCAACAAAGGTGTCTTAACGCTATTTTGCTTGCAGGGTAGAGGCGCCGAATATTTTTTTTATCGAAAACAATGCTTCACCCGCAGCGTAATAATTTGCTCAAGCTGGTATCCCGGGGAATGAGAATTTTGGCTCTATACCAAATGTTAAGAAACTGCTATGTAAAATATGAATTGAATTGCAAAAATCGCCTTTAAATTGAATCGTTGTTGTATTGTTGGTAAATATGCAATATAATATATAATGAAAAAATGTTTCTTGGATGCCTTTTGGAACATCCTCAATGCCCTATTTACATCTAACTAAAAGGTGTGAATGGTGAAGGGATATGTCCCTTTATAACATAATATAATATAATATGATTAAAAGTTATGTTAGGAGGGTCCTAACACCCACAGGAGACACCAATCAGGCAAAATTATCTCTAGTTGCCCTAAAACTCATGGACAACAATACCTTGAATTGAGAGATCCTCATTGTATATCTGGATGTGACTTATTCTTCATCGATATAACAATTTCAAATAAAACACTTTAATACCTTCTAAATCCCTTATCACTCCTTTTAAAAACTTTACAAAACAAAACTTTATTAAAAACAAAATGACTCCTTATATCTCCCTTAATATTCTAATCAAATAGAATATATATAAGTACCTCATGCGCTATTCATCTTTGTTGTCGCCTTATTTGTTCACTGCTTTTCTCCATGAGATAGCACTCAACGTGACACATGCAATGCAATGATGATGGCCCGATTCCTTCTATGACGCATCCTCCAAAAACGTTTTTTGCTCAGTCATCAAGAAAATTATAATGATTGCTTGGGTGGTAAGTTTACCTTCCTCCTACATCACGCAACAACTTCAAACTATGTGGCACTGAATTCTCTCTTCGTTGTTCGCTCTGCTGCTCAAGCTGGCTACCATTCGTAGTCAACGCTGTTCCAACGATCTTAGAGCCTTTTCTTTAGCTAAGGTTGGCACGTTTGGACAACCTCTCCTATTATGATAAAATACTTTAGATTTGATAACAATACCTTCCACGATGTCGCTTTTATTAGATTATAATGGGAAGCCTCTTGTTATTTGCGACACCTTCTTGTTGATAAAGCTTCGTCGGGCGTTCTTTGGACTTCTTTGTTATAGATAGCAAAACCACATCATACTAGCACCAAAATGAATTCGGCCCTTTGAAGCCTTGTTCGAACCTGCTATAAACATGCTCCACTGAGAAGCTTCACTTCGTGTGATACAAACAAATATAACTATACAAATGCCGTATTCTCCAAGGCCATCACCGTGAGGTCCCCCACGAACTTTACTGCGATGGTGTTAGGAACAAACTCCAAGATTTATCACCTGCAAGAGGAAGCACAATAACAAAAATATAGAACACGAAAACAGTAACACAAGTGACAGATTTACGTGGAAACCTGCAATGTGGAGGAAAAACCACGGGGCAATGGCAACTTCTCTTTTATTATTTTCAACAAAATTTACATGCACGTCTTTCAACGTTTTCAACAACTATCACTCTCTATTACATATGCAAGGGGTCAAGTCCCTTTTATAGAGCAGAAGGAAGACTCCAAACTGTTTGTTTCCTCTTCCAACGAAAGCCTCCAAAAGACTGTTTGTTTCCGCTCCCAAGACTGTTCGTCTTTCGCATTCCTGTTGTCTACCTAGACGTCAGCTCCTATGACGTCTACTTGGCCTGACGTCAGCCTGGACGTCTACCTGCCCAGACGTTTGCCAACCTAGACGTCTGGCAGCCCAGACGTCAGGCCCAGACGTCTGGCAGCCTAAACGTCTGCCAGCCCAGATGTCTGCCTGCTTGAACCTGCTGCAATCCTGTTTCCTAGTTGCCTGTACTGCATAGTGACTTCACTTCCTAACATTCTCCCACTTGAAGTCAATATTCAGGAATTCTTCTGCCAAAGATCTTCATCCGAGTGCCAATTGCCCAATGCTGCCCTTGTTATTTTTTCAGCAAGCCCAGAGAAGTTCTGCACCATTCAAACTTCTCTACCTTGACCGACTTTGTAAGCATATTTGCAGGATTCACTTTAGTGTCGATTTTCTGCAACAAGATCCTACCTTCTTCCACCACATTTTTGATAAAGTGGTACTTGACATCAATGTGTTTCGTGCGATCATGGAATGTTGGATTCTTCACTAGCTGAATAGCACTTTGGCTATCACAATGCAACGTAATTTTCTCCTACATTACCTTGAAGTCACCCAACAATCGCTCTAGCCAAATTGCCTCTTTTTTGGCATGAGTTGCTGCAATGTATTATGCTTTAGTGGTTGATAAAGCCATAACAGACTGCAACTTAGAAGCCCAACTCACCGCTCCTCCAACAAGAGTGAAGGTATATCCTGTAGTGGATTTTCTCCCATCTCTATCTCCACCAAAAATCAGAATCCACAAAACCTGTAACTTGCAAATCTGCTGATCCAAAGTAAATGGCAACATCTGAAGTGGCTCTTAAATATCTGAATATCCACTTCACCGCATTCCAATGCTCCTTACCAGGATTTGCCATGTACCGGATGACGACTCCCAGTGCTTGGGCAATATCCGGTCTGGCAATATCCGGTCTGGTACTCACCATGGCATACATGAGGCTTCCTATTGCTGATGAATACGGTACACGAGACATGCTTGTCTTCTCTGCTTTCGTTCTAGGACACTGGTTGGAAGACAACTTTAAGTGTGGAAGAAGTGGGGTACTAACTGGTTTAGCATTCTGCATATTGAAGCGCTGCAGAATCTTTTCCACATATGACTTTTGACTTAACCAGATCTTTCTTCCTTTTCTGTCCTTGTGTATCTTCATCCCTAAAATTTGGTTTGCTGCTCCTAAATCCTTCATTTCAAATGTCCTAGCCAACTGAGCCTTAAGATCAATGATTTTCTTCATGTTGGGGCCTGCAACCAGCATATCATCAACATACAACAACAAAATAATAAAACTACCATCGTCAAACCTCTTATAGTATGCACAATAGTCAGCTTCACTCCTGCTCAAACCTTGGCTCTTCATGAAGGTGTCAAATTTCCTGTACCACATCCTTGGCGCTTGTTTCAACCCGTACAGTGATTTCTTCAGTCTGCAAACCAAATGCTCTTTGCCTCTTTCTTCATAGCCCTCAGGCTTATCCATATATATCTCTTCCTCGAGATCACCATGCAAGAAAGCAGTCTTTACATCAAGCTACTCCATTTCCAAATCCTGTACAGCTACGAGTGCAAGTAGAACTCTCATAGTAGTCATCTTCACAACTGGAGAGAAAATTTCATTAAAGTCAACACCTGACTTCTGCACATAGCCCTTTGCCACCAAGCGAGCCTTATAGCGTTCCAATAGCCCATCGCTGTTCTTCTTCATTTTGTACACCCACTTGTTTCCAACAATCTTTCTTCCAGGTGGGAGATCCACAAGTTCCCAAGTTTTATTCTTTCGAAGTGCCTCGATTTCCTCCTCCATAGATTTCCTCCACTTTCCTGCATTTTCAGACTCTCTAGCTTCCTGAAATGAACTAGGTTCACCATCATCAATTAACAAAGCAAAAGAGGACTGATACACATGAGAATACCTTTTCGGACACTTTTGTGGACGTGTAGATCTTCTAACCCAATGATATGTCGGTTCTGGCTCTTGGTCTTGTGACCGTTGTGGTTGCTCTACTTCCTATTCTACTTGTTGTTCTACATGCTGATAAAAAACTTCAGCATGTTCATCTTCACTAAATTCTACTTCAACAGGTACAACATTAGGATTTTGCTGTACCTCCTTCCTTTGCATGGATTTTTCATCAACGATTACATCCCGGCTAATAATTACATTGTGGGCAGTAGGATCCCATAGTCTATACCCCTTCACTATATCTCCATAGCCGAGAAAAACACATTTGCTTGACTTTGGGTCAAGCTTGGACCTTTTTCTTTGGGTACATGGGCAAACACGTCACAACCAAAGGTGCGAAAATGAGAGTAATCAACTGGCTTACAACACCAAACTTCCTCCGGAATCTGTCCATCCAATGCAGCTGTAGGTGACCTGTTAATAAGATAAACAAGCTGTATTAACAGCCTCCGCCTAGAACTTTTTCTCCAACATGGCTGCGCTAAGCATTCTTCTTGCACGTTCCATGATTGTGCGATTCGTTCGCTCAGCCACACCATTTCTTTGTGGAGTGTATGGTACGGTCTTACGGTGCTTAATACCTTCCTACATACAAAATTTATCAAATTCCTTGGGGCAATATTCACCCCCATTATCTGACCTGAGACACAAAATTGACTTGCCCAAACTCTTTTCTACCCTTGCTTTGAACTCCTTAAATTTTTGCAAAGCTTTTGACTTCTTCTTCAGAAAGTAAACCCACACTCTCCTAGAATAATCATCTATAAAAATCAGAAAATAGATGGCGCCATTCAAGGACTAAGTGGGGACAGGTCCAAATATATCCGAATGTATAAGTTGCAGAAAATCAGAACTCTTACCAGGACTTGCAGTAAACCGAACCCTCTTCTGTTTACCAAAAATACAGTGCTCACATAAGTCTAAATTGCAAGACTTAATCCCAGAAAGCATACCTCTGTCATTAAGAATTTTCAGGCCTTTTTCACTCATATGGCCTAGGCATTGATGCCATAACATTACTGCATCCTGAACAGAAGTTGTTGCTGTTGCATGGTTTGTCACCGTATCACCGCATAAACGGTATAAAGTCCCATAAGATTCTCCCTTTGCTACTACAAGAGCTCCTCTGGTAATCTTGCAGTAGTTGTTACTGAAGGTGACAAAATACCCTAGCTTATCCATCATTTTGATTGAGAGCAAATTCTTCCTCAAATTGGGCACATGTCGCACATCACATAACATCCTTTCTCTACCATCGTCCAGTTTGATCCTTATATCCCCTCTTCCCACAATTTCTAAAGGATGATCATCACCCAAATAGACCTTTCCACCATAGTATGGCTGACCTTTCGACCCAGTCTCTGTGGGGAGACATGTGGAAGGATGCACCTGAGTCCAAAACCCAGGTATATAAAACTGATCTGTTGTTACTGATACAGAAGGCTTCACATGTTGCCGTCTCTCCTGAATCTGCTGCATTGGCCTCAGTTGATGGTTGATCTTGCTTTTCACCATTCTTTAATTGCCAACAGTCCTTCTTGGAGTGTCTTGGCTTCCCACAATGCCAACACTTCCCTTTCTGCTTATGTCCTTTAGACTTAGATCTGGACTGCTTTCTACCTTGTTTACTCCCCTCGAACGATCGACCTCTCACAGATAGGGCTTCATTGGTTGAGGGTTCCAGAGACGTTTTTAGCCTCAACTCTTCTGCCAACAAAGCGGGTACCACATCATCAAATTTGAGAGTTCTTGATGATGAATTACTGATGGTCATCACCATATGATCCCAAGTTTCCGGGAGGGAACAAAGTAGGGTGATAACCCTATCTTCATCCTCCATCTTCACATTAACTGAAACTAGTTTACTGATAAGAGTATTAAACTCATTCAAATGATCTACAACGGATGAACTTTCCTTCATCCTCAAGCTATAAAGCTGCTTTTTCAGAAAAACCTTGTTAGTTGCTGATTTTGTTTCATACAACTTTTCAAGCTTTTGCCAAAGGGCTTCCGTGGTCTTTTCTTCAGCTATATTGAACAAGACGGAGTCCGCTAGGCAGAGACGGATTGTAGAAACCGCCTTCCTGTCAAGCGTTACCCACTCCTCTTCTTTCATGCTGCTCGGTTTACTCACGACCCCTTTCAAAGCTTGAGCTTGGTCATTCTGAACCAACAAATCTTCCACCTTCATCTTCCATAGAGCGAAGTTCCTGCCATAAAATTTCTCAATCTCGAACTTGGTTACACCTTTTGTCATTGTTGCAGCTCCCACTCGCATAAAACCTTAGCTCTGATACCAGATGTTAGGAAAAAACTCCAAGATTTATCACCTGCAAGAGGAAGCACAATAACAAAAATATAGAACACGGAAAAAGTAACACAAGTGACACAGAGATTTACGTGGAAACCTGCAATGTGCAGGAAAAACCACGGGGCAATGGCAACTTCTCTTTTATTATTTTCAGCAAAATTTACATCCACATCTTTTAACGTTTTCAACAACTATCACTCTCTATTATATATGCAAGGGGTCAAGTCCCTTTTATAGAGCAGAAGGAAGACTCCAAACTGTTTGTTTCCTCTTCCAATGGAAGCCTCCAAAAGGTTGTTCGTTTCCGCTCCCAAGACTGTTCGTCTTCCGCATTCCTGTCGTCTACCTAGACGTCAGCTCCTATGACGTCTACTTGGCTTGACGTCAGGCTGGACGTCTACCTGGCTTGACGTCAGGCTGGACGTCTACTAGCCTAGACATCTGGCTGCCCAGACGTCGGGGGCTGCCTAGACGTCTGGGCTGCCAAACGTCTAGGCTGCCCAGACGTCAGGTCCAGACGTCTGCCAGCCTAGACGTTTGGCAGCCCAGACGCCTGCCTGCTTGAACCTACTGCAATTTTGTTTCCTGGCTGCCTGTACTGCATAGTGACTTCACTTCCTAACAGATGGCTTCTCCGGACAGTGTCACCACCTTGCTTCCACTGCATCTTACATCCACTGCGTTGGCTTCTTTGTACAGCGTCACCGCCTTGCTTCCACTACGCCTTACATCCATTGTCATGGCTTTTTCGGACACCGTCACCACCTTCCTTCAGAGCCGAACTTTGCTGACCCACACAAGCTCCGGCTTCGCTGCCCAGCGCTAGCTCCGGCTTCGCTGCCCCGCACCTTCAACCTCTATACTCTTCAGTGACGACACACCGTCAATCGCATACAGATCATCTCCTCTGCCTCTAATTCGTCGTTGAGCCAATCATCGATGGTTGTGAATAGATTTTGGCCTTATATTTATATAGTCAAACCTTACACTTTTGGCGCCCAAAAGGTCAGCCTATGTTTTCAAGATAATATTTGTATTTATATTGTATATTGAAACATCACTTTATAAGGTAACACCTTATAATAAAATGCATATGATTTATTAATTTGAAACATCACTTTATAAGGTAACACCTTATAATAAAATGCATATGATATTGATCGCCCAACCTCATAGGCAAATCTGTTAAATCTCCCTTGAAAAAGATATATTTGCCTTGAATAATTTGCCCAATCACACCACGGTTTGCCAGCAACCAAGTTGGCCTTTGACATCAACGACAATTCCGGTTTACCAGCAACCAAGTCGGCCTTTGACATCAATGACAATTCCGGTTTGCCAGCAACCAAGTTGGCCTTTGACATCAATGACAATTCAATAATTCTAACAGAGATTGCTGGGTGATTTCTACCTAGGGAGGTACAATTTTTTTGCTAGGATGTATGGATACTCGGGGTAACGAATTGAGTTACCAATCTATGTGTTCGATTATATATGTAGCCTCAAGGTGGTTTGACAACCCGACTGTATTGATTAGAAATTTTTATGAAAATAGAGGAGGGCCACTCTGTACAAGGGACCGAGCAAGTATCAATTAATCAAGGCAGAGCATAAAAACTATAATCTGCAATTGGAAGTAACACAGTTGGGTTTGAAGCTAATGTCCAACTTCTAGTCTTACAACCCAAAGATAGTGTTTAGGAAGATATTAGCAAGTTGTAAGGTCAATTGAAAGTGCATCCACGAAAAGAGGCTAAGCTTGGAGGGTGAAAGAAACCTGAACAAAAAACTTACAAGGGCCAAAAGCAATGCTCAAAGGGCATACGAGGACAAACTGGACAAATGGTATAGAGAACTACCACAATGGCACACTTTCTATACAAGCATCATAATTGGTTTTGACCCACATATGAAAGTCAACTCGATGCTTTTTAAGTTCTTCCTAGAAAAATGCAAATGGAACTTGGAGAAAATGCTCACATGGAGACATATGCATTTTGAGCTAAATGCAGTTGATACTCCCTTAGATAAACATCCAAATGATCAAGTTTTCATTGTAATTTGGGACCAGTGTCACCTTGAAAAGGGGACAGAAGGGGGTTATTCGCTTGAAAGAGCTACAAAGGGGACACCTACAACAGGGAAAGGTGGTACATTTGAAAGAACAAAAGGAGACATTACTTAAACAATGTGTAAAGTAAAGTTTAACTTGACCTAGAAGCAAAAGGATCAATTGGGTGCAAAAGGACGAAAGACTCGAGGAAAAGGAAAGGAGAAACCACTTGAGAAGCTGTCAGAGACACAAGAAGAGCAGGCCCATGAGGAGGGGGAGATACTTGAGGACCCTTGATGGGCACATGCTGAAATGGACCAAAGAGCTGACCTAGAAAGCAAAGGCGATGTGGATTTCCAAGGTATGGACCCTCTTGACATAGAAGCAATTGTATGTTGTCTCCTCAATGAAGAAGTGGCTGAAGCAGGAAAAAACTTTTTCGGAGGCTCAGAATTATCCTGACCCCTTTTCTCATGATTCAATCACTCCTAGTCCACACACTTCTATTCCCCATACTTTTTCTTTCCCACCTTTTTCTTCAATTCCCTCTTCAAATATTCCTCTTCATTCTTCTGCAGTGCTCCATCCACCATCACTAAGCACAACCACTCTTACAACTGAAGCCCATGGACCAAATGCCTCCTCACATCGACCCACATCAATTGTACAACCTTAATCCTTTAAACAACATGGTAAAAGAGGTCTGTTCGCCTACAGCCTACAATGACTACCAAAAATATTACCATGGAACAGGTTTTCACGCAAATTAAACAAGCCATCGGTCCCTCCACTTTTGCCTGACTACCACCCTCATATGTCCATCACACCACAACCCCTTTGCCTGTTGACATAATTTTAGATACCTCGACACATCGGCCTGAACCAAAAACATCAGTTGGATGTCCAGATCTTGAGCAAATCTCAACCATGGACATCCTAGATATCTTAAAATCCAAAGTGTTACAGGAAAATCAGGAAGCCCAACACTACAAGTGGCATGCTGAAGCAGAAAGTGAAGAAGTTTTCCAATTGCAGATGGTCGTTAAACATGAGCAGGTAGTAGTGGCTCAACTAAGGGACCAATTACACTCTGCCCTAACAGAAAAAGAAGAGATCAAAAAGCAGGTAGTGCGAGAAAAACAGTCCTAGGATGAACACGGGCAGCTGCTTGAACAAGAGAAAGAAGAAATTGAGAAGCAACTAACTAGAGGCTATGAAAAGTTGTGGGAGGCAGGAAGCATAGCAGCTGATTAAGGCCCTGCAGGAACAACTGAAGGCGAGGGAAGAGCAGATGTAACAACAGATGACCACCATGCAAAGACAAAAAGAGGAGGAATGGAATCAAAGGAGATGAAGGCAAGAGGAAAACAAACATGCTCTGCAAGAACAAATAAAACATTTGAAGGCCACTGTCCAAGGGCTGCAAGAATAGAAAGATAAAGAAATCACAAGGCTCACACAAGCATGGACCGAGGCAAAAGCAACAATAGCAGAGCTGTAGTCTAAAACGTTGGTACCCGAGCAAGTGAGATTCCTATTAGTTGGCTGCCATAGGGAAGAAAGTACAAGGCAAAGACATGGTTGCCCTAGTATAATAGCCTGTTGTGATCATATGAAAACTTAATAGCATCTTTGGGCCTTGTTGGCAGAAAGCCAAATGTTGGACTTTAAAAAGGTAACCTCTTTTTTGCCACCAAAGGAACGGAGGTTGAAACAATTGAAGTTGTTCAGTTTTGGAGGACCAAAGAGGGACTTTGTGCAAAACACAAATGTAAAGGTAAAGGAATCTTTGGAAGAAAACAACATGATTCCTCTAGAACAAGTGATTCTAACTTTAACTCCAAACCTAGAGTTCGGTATTATTATTGACATCAATTTGGGCATTTTGAGAGATATTGCTGGAAAAGACAGCGATTTCTTTCAGAAGGGGAAAAATTAAGAAAATGTTGCAGATGTTGAAGAATAAGGACCAGGCACTGGAGAAGAGTTTGCTTTTGTTGCCTCGTAAGGGGCAAAACCTTCCCCTTTTATATGGTATCTTGATTTTGGTGCTTCAAAGCATTTAACACTTAGAAGAGATTGGTTTGCCATCTTTATAGTGAATAAAAATTAGGCAGAATTAATTGCTATTGGGGATGGGTTAATGGTTTGATGAAATGAAGGTTACCATAAATAATGGTGTAATGCACACTCTAAAATATCTCTAGCATGTGCTTGTTATAGATACAAAGCTTTTGTCCATTAGTGAGATCACAAAGAGTGCTGATTTATTGTGATCTTTTGGGATAATCAATGTATGGTCAGGGCCTCACATAACAAGAAGTGTCTTCTGAATAGGGGAAAAGGGGTTGTATGAACTTGTGGGATCTGATGAAGAAATCTGACACACATTGATAATGCAAGACCATAGTTGAGAAAATCTGCAAAAATTCCCTCGAGCCAATTTTCCCGATTCACAGCCTGGCTGATTTTTCCCGATTTTTTTCCAAAAAATTGTGATATACATGAAAAAAGCTTTTCTTCAATGAAAATTTTCATTTTTTTCAATGGAATTGCCGATTTTTCGCTGATTTTTTCAGATTTGTTTTTCTGATTCTCGATTTTTCCCGATTCTTTTTCCATGCCGATTCCGATCCAATTCGGATTTTCTCAACTATGTGCAAGACAGAAGCAAACTACTTTGTCATGAAAGGTATGACCATTTGAATTTCCGGCATCTTTTTGCACTTAATAGAACTAATATGTTTGACGGGTTGCATTCTATTTAGGAAAAACAAAACATATGTACAGCCTGCCTTGTTGGCAACCAACATATTCAACCATTTGACATGGGGAATGGATGGCATGCGTGACGGATCTTGGATTTGGTCCACGTGTATCTCTGCAGACCAATGAATACATGGGCACTTTCAAGCGCCAAGTATCTTTTTTAGTTTGGGTTATGAATTTTCCAGAAAATCATGGGCTATTTTTTTTGAAAGAAAAAATTGAATGCTTTTCTACAGTTTGTTCATTTAAAATTTTTGGACGGAAAGCAAAGTGATGAACATATAAGGGATCCGAGGACAGATAAGTGTTTCAAGGGTGTTGGGGAATTTCACCTTCATACATTTATGAGAATTTTGTGCATAGGAGTGATACATAGGTAGTTTACTGCTCCTTACACCCCACAACATATGGTAGTGGAAAGGAGAAACAGGACAATTGTAGAAATGTCCAGGTGTGTGTTGCCGAATAGGGCATTGCAAGTTGATATTGGGTGGTTTATTGAGTACACTTGTATATCTCCTCAACTATAGTCCTTGTAAAGCCATTTAGAACCTCGCTCTAGAGGCATTGTCAAGGAGAAAACCTCTTGTTCATCTTTGTATATTTGGTTGTGTGGCGTTTCCAATTACTTCCTAAATAAAAGAGAAGTAAATTAGATGTCAGTTGTAAGCAGGTAGTTGTTTGCTGGCTTTAGCGAGCAATTTGAGGCATATAGGTTGCCGAGTGTCTCTACAAAGAAGATCAACAGCAGTAGAGATCTTACTGTAGATGAGAAGACACCAATTTTTTGAATAATGCAGAATCTTACCTATATGTTTTTATATAAATTCATGACACTAAAGTATCTGGAAAATGTTTTTGTCTTGGTACATGCAACCCACCTAAACGCCATTGACAGCAGGGAAACTGGTTCCAAGGAGTTGGACGATGAATAGGAAACTATCCAAAGTCTGTCTACAGGACATGCTTATTAGAGGAGACATGAGTTGTCTTATCCCCCGTTGAAGGATGTTTTGGAAGATAGAGTTTTGCAACCCAAGTCATATGAGGGTGGTCCTATAATCTCAAGTAAGCAGGTGGTAAGTGGTTTCTCAGGGCAGATGTATTTTTGAAATTATTATGCTGTTGATATTTTTGACCCTTGTACTTATGGAAAAAGCAAAAAGAAAAGCCTGAATGGGAAAATGTCATTTACATAGAGTATGATGCTCTAATGAAGAAGAAGACCTGGGTGTTGATGGAGTTGCCCCTAAGAAAGCATCCCATTGGATGCAAATGGGTATACAAAGTGAAAAGCAAGGCTGATGGTTCCATGAACATATACGAAGCATAATCTTTTGCCAAGGTTTATGCTCAACAGGAAGGGATATATTATGAAGAAATGTTTCTCTACAGCAAATGATAGACTTCTGGTTGGTTTTCTCTATGGAAGCCCAGTTTGGATGGAAGGTGTTTCAGATGGATGTGAAAAGTGCCTGCTGGGGACTTGGAAGAAGTATATATGGTTCAATGGTTAAGGTTTTATGGTTCCAGGCAAGGAAAATCTGATGTGTAGGTTGGTGAAACCCTTGTATAGACTCAAACTGGCTCCACAAGCTTGGTGTATCAAGATAGATCAACATCTTCAAGAGTCCAAATTTAGAATTCTCTCTCATCTGGATCTTTATGTTAAAAGCAATAGTAATGGCGTTGTGATCCGATTTTCTATGTAGATGATCTTGCCATCATTGAAAGTGAGATCAGTGCACTTTAGAAGGCAAAAATGATCTTTAATCTGTTTTTGACATAATTATTTAGGCCTCCCACACTACTGCCTAGGTGTTCAGTTATAACAATCTAGTCATACATCTTTATCTTGCAAACAAAATATGGCAAGAAATTTGCTTGAGAGATTTAAGGATGAAGGATTGTAATTACACGTCTATATCCATGAAAGTTGGGCTGAGATTATCAGTCCCTACTGATTCTCTACTACTTAGTGAATCAGTATAAATTAATGGTCAGGCCATTCTATATCACATCCATTACATCAGATTTATTCTTTGCAGTCAGCTATCTTTCTCTGTTTATGCCTAAACTAAGATTCATCATTGGCAGGTAGCAAGAGAGGTACTTTGGTAACGGAACCATATCCTCTGACAATTTTTAAACCAGCGATCTGCAGATTTCAAATTATCAGAGAGCAGATTTTCAGAATGGGTTGGATTCTTTGATGATAAAAAATCTAGCTTAGACTATTTTTTTGCTCAGGTTCAGCAGTTTTGTCTTGAAGAGAGCAAAAAGCAACCAACAGTTTCACTGTTCCACCAAGGCAAGAAAGAAACAACTTTAGAATGCCCTGTGGACCTGTTTTGTTGAAGAGAGTTCTTTTTGATCTTCAATTGAGTTTGAGTCATCTTAATTTGTTTGAGTGATTGATGAAGATTCCAATCTACCATCCCTCCAAAGTTAAGAAGGCATTCATACAGAAGTTGCCATGCAAACCAGTAGACACAGAAGCAATGATATATTAAACAATTTGATCTCAATTACCATCCTTCATTTGGTCATGACTCATAACTCATGCATCTGCAGAAACTATTCTTGAATATTTTGATGAAACCGTTATCCTCTCACACGTTGGTGCAGCTACACTATCAAGCTCCATATATTTGTTTCACTACCATAAGGTTTCATCATAACAGGAATGATCTAGTATTTCAAATTATACACCCTGCCTCCATATGGCAAAAAATGATCTCACAATGGAATACATTAAAACGGAGTAAACCTTATTAATGCAAAATTCAAGTGGTATTGTGGAAAACATAATGCTTTTGCTGGCATGCTGGAAACCCCTCAGCCAACTTGCATTTTGAATCTACCATTTGTTACTCAGAAAAGCTATATGCCTGACATGTTTGCACTTCTTGATTTGCCAGTAAATGCATTGTTGAGAAATTGATTCACAAAGAAAACATGTATACCATCTCAACCAGGACAATGTCCAAACATGAAAATCCCTTCCCATTTGCAGGCTTAATTTGTTGTGTGCCATAATATCTCCTAAGTTTGTATAAAAGTGTCTTATGACTTCACTTCTTGAAAAGACATGTTATGATTACATGGATAACAAACACTTGTTGGATAGTCATTTCAAACATTGCTTTGCTACTTCTGCAATAAATCTATGGAATTTTGAAAGTGTAAATATTCTTCAATGTGGTTTATAAAAAGCTGTCATACGACCACAATATGAGCACTAGCACATGCAAGGAGTGGTGGGGAACTTACCATTCACCACTCTCCCTCTTGTTAGAAATGTTAGTTTGAACAAAAGAACCTCACATTCCATTACTTCAACATTGCATATTTCATATTGCAGACGAGTTATAGGAAGTTGTAATGGATCAAGATCAAGATGCAACTGATGCAACCTCCATGTAACCTTTCGCGAGGTATAATAAAATAATGTAATAATTTTTTTTTTTAAAAGAGAGTTGTATTAATAAGCATGAAAAACAGGAACGAAGTCTCCTAGCAGGCAAGGAAGCCGAATCTAGAGCAGAACAAATACAGCAGCAAGCAAGGATGCTTGACAAGAACCATAACAAAATGATTGCATAACATACGAAGAGCAGCAACAAAACGCATCAGAAGCAAACAAAAATTAGGAAGAAGACAAAGCAAACAGAGTGTGTAGAGAGGGAGCATTAGACATTAGAGCAGTTCTTCGCTCCATGACAGACGACTCCCCTTATTTATTTATTTTCTAAGTTACCAGTTCGTTTTGGGTTCGGGTTCGGGTTCGAAGAACCCGGTTCGCCGATACGACAAATTTTTTTTTTGTCTTGGGTTTGTTTTGGGTTCGGCCGTACAAAAATTAATAAAAAACATATATTAATTTACTAAATCAACATTTGCTAAGCATTTCACATTGGTACAAACACTATCACAAATGGGCTGCCAACATTTCTAATGAACCACATCAACACTATCACATATTGAAATATCAAATATTTTAATATTCCTCTTCAATGTCTTCATCGGAAGCATCAACATCAACATGTGGTTCATTAGAACCACAAGCAGTAGCAGTAACACTAGCACTAGCACTAGCACTCCCACTCCCACTGGCACTAGCACCAACACCACTCGGTTGGCTTGGCGAAGCCAAAGCCTCTATGTCAAGTAATAAACGATGGGAGTGGGAAGCATCTAAATCAACATCTTCTGCCCTAACATCCCAATGCTTTGTTGGCCCTTCCTTGTAGTCTGATTGCATGTGTGATAAAAGGCGCAAGTTGGAATGCACGTAGACCAACTCCTCAGCCTTCTTTGCTGCCAGCTTGTTGCGCTTTTGTGAGTGGATAAAGGAGTATGTACTCCAATTCCTCTCGGATGAAGACGAACTCGCAACCTATTAAGAAAATCACAAGTGAAATTTTTTCAAAACCAATGCAAAATAAAAAATTGAAATTATACCTATAAAAATAGAGTTCAAAATTTAGAAAATGTAAATATAAATTTTAAAATTTAAAATCAGACCTGTGATAATATTTTGATTGCAAGAGATTGCAAGGTTGGGGTTGTTTGCCCATGCAAATACCACCACATATGGGCATCCTTCTTGTATTTGTCACGACAAGCGCTAAGGCTATGTCCTGTAGAGGAAATGAAGTCTACGAACTCAGCTGAAACTATGTCCTCAATCTCAGGATCGGGAAAGAGCCTTCTGAATGCTGCCTTGTACCCTTCACTAACTTCAATATCTCTATATGGTGCCACTCTACCGGGCAAAGAAAGGATTTCACTGCTATAAAATCTGGGACTCAATGCAAAGGCAAGGAGATGCAATGGAGTCGTCATTTTGTTCCACCGCTCAATTAGAAATGACTGCACTTGTTTGAAAAATGTCTCATGGGGATCTTGCTCTTTTGCATTGATGATGGCTTTGATCTTCTCAATCATTGAGTCGATCCCATCATATACCTCTCCTAAACATGGCTGATCCATGTCTACGAATCGGATCATGCTTATGATAGGCTCAGTGAAACTGAGCAAGTAATCAACACGACCCCACCAATCATCATTGAGGATCAACATCTTTATTTTTTGTGCCCTCTCTACTAAAGCCATATACTCCAAAGGTTACTAATAACCATATTTTGCAATGCCTCTCGCACTTGCACAAGTCGCCTCAAGACGATTGTGTGCGAGGCAAATCGAGTCTCAACAACCTAGTAAAATAAAAAAAATTAAACAACAAAACAAAAATGTTTTCAAAATTTAAAACAAACTAAACATAATCATACAAAATTCTTACCTTTAACACCTCCAAGTTTGAGAATTGCCTGAAGATAGCTTGCGACATGTGATGGTTTGTCACAAACATTTGAATGTCTTCTGCCTCGACATAAATTTCTTTTATCCATTCAATTTGATTCCCCAACTTTTGTAGCATTAAGTTGAGTGAATGGACAACACAAGGTGTCCAAAATATATGCCCATACCTCGCCTCCACCAACATCCCCGCTGCTCTACAGTTTTTGGCATTGTCCGTTATGACTTGGACAACATTTTGAGAACCCACCGATTTGATTGCTTCAATCAAAATGTTAGCAATGAATTGGGCATCTTTCACTTGCCCTTCACAATCAACTGCTCTCAAAAATATTACCCCCTTGGGGCTTATTGCAATGACATTTATCAAAGGATGATTTTTTGCATCTTTCCATCCATCAAAAACGATGGACAACCTTGTTTCAACCCATGAATCTCTGATTAGCTGCAATGAATCTTCTACAATTTTTTTTTTCTTTTGTTAACAAAGTGGTGCGCACCTTCTCATAACCTGGGCCTTGGTACCCTTTTGGAGCCTCATTAATGGCTTTCACCATATCTTGCCAATATGGTGATCTAACCACATTGAAAGACAAGCCGTTGGCATACACACAACGCGCAATCATCTGATCTATCCAACATTTTTTTGGTCTGTTTGTATGGTCACGCAATCATCTGATCTGCAATGTCCCTAGACTCATTTTGGAATGCCTTCTCCAACGGTCCTTTTGTTCTTTTCCGTGAAAGAGAAGAATCCTCTTCATGTGTGGAAGGTGTGGCTGAAAATGGATGGGGTGCAACCACAACTGGGCTGCCAGCATGAGGTGGGGCAGTAGGTGGCTTCTTCGATCGAGATCCTTTCTTTGCCAAAGGATGACTTGATTGTAAGGCAGCTAAAGCATCTGCGTCTTCTTGTTCTTTTATATATTGCATGATCACAGATGTTGGCACTGGTGCATCTTTTGACCTTGGGCAAGCTCTGATGCCTTGGCCAGGTATGGCACACAAATGAGCTTTCACTCGGCTGTATGAGCTGCTATATCGAACATTGCAGGTATTACAAACCCATACGTAGCCCCCACCCCCTGAAATCTGCTCTAACATAGTGACATATTTCCACAGTGGGGCTTTTGGATCAATTCTAAATCGGGACTTGCCTACAGAGCTTGCACTTGTTGCCATTCTAATTTATAATCTGCAAGTGAAAGTCTAAAAATCTGTCCTTTGCAAGCTTCTCACTGCTCAATCACCTTTAGGAATGCAATAACAATGAGTTTACACCTTTACTTGATGAACTTTGAACCTGAAATAAGCAGTGGCAGCTAAAAATGGCAGCAAGCTGTGAGAGGAAAAAAAACTTTCAAATGCTTAGACTGGAAAAGATTGTGTATCAGTATATCTATTGAATTTTACTATTTTAGTGTTAAAGGCAATATGATAAGAAAACAGATAAACGAATCTTTGAAATTCATTACTTTTTATTTTTTAAAGCCTGTTTTGGTGTCTTTAAAGTTTAAAAATTAAACCTAAGACAGGTGTCTTTCATGCTCAGGTGTCTTTTTATATCTCAGAAACAGATAAACTATTCGTTAATTTCAAAACTTACACTCAGAAATAGCTAAACGTTTCTTCTCAATACTTACATTCCACGGCCAGATATTCCAAGTGTTCAGCAAAAGTGGGGGCTGTATATATAATATATCTTGAATATCTTTCTCT
Source organism: Wollemia nobilis (assembly GCA_028583015.1). Taxonomy (NCBI): domain Eukaryota; kingdom Viridiplantae; phylum Streptophyta; class Pinopsida; order Araucariales; family Araucariaceae; genus Wollemia; species Wollemia nobilis. Next base: position 3,529,759 of record JAQPPZ010000101.1, read on the forward strand.
CACTTATGGAAGAACACTTAATTTCATAAACCTTGATAAATGAGCGGTGGAATTTATATGATAAAATTCCGTTTCACTTTAATTATTAACAGGGTTCTTCTTTAATACACTCTATTGTAATTTCCGTAGAGGTCTAGCTGTTCAATCGCTTCGTATTCTTATACGACCCTTGTGCAAGCATCTTTTAAAGTTCATGTTTCTCATATACAATCGAGTGTATGGAATAATAAGCTTACCCATTTTTTTTTTTAATTACCAAAGTCTAAGCCTCTGCCATAAGTATGGAATAATATGATATTATTATTCTAAAAACTTTTATTTTTAGTTGCAAAAGTCTAATCCTCTGAAAGTATGATATAATATTATTAATTATTATTTTAAAGCCTAACGATTTTTTTTTTAATACATTACAAAAGACTAAGCCTTTGTTGGAAGTATGGAATAATATAATATTATTAACTATTATTCTAAAACCTAAGGAATAGCAAGAAGCACAAAATCCCCGACGACCATGCGACGAAGTATGGAATATTATAATATTTTTATTATCATTCTAAAAACTAAGGATTACTACAAGAACCACGTAGTTAACCATGGTCCGGCTGCCCCAAACTTTTTTCAATATTTTAAAAAAACACTTGGTAGCTTTTTAAGCATGTTCACATACGACAAATAAGAAAACTGAAATTGGCCTCGCGCTAAATATATATGCATATATTGTCACAATCATTTCCATCTAAGGAGTATCTCGACTGGGAAACAAGGCTTGGCATTGCCTTAAGTGCGGCTCAAGGTAAATGCATAGCAATTATTCATAAAATTGAAATGTGTGAGCAAAATACATATCTGTTGTTTTGACAGTCTCAGGACTGGAGTACTTGCATACCGGGTGCAAACCTCAAATAATTCACAGAGACATCAAAACGACAAATACTTATATACTTTCGTTTACCTGAAAAGAAATTATTTCATCAAGTCATCCAGTGGAGAAGGTTTTCGTCCAACTTTCAGTGCGTCCAATTTTCTACGTGAATCTTAGCGGGAATTAGGTTAACAATTTTTGAAGGGCGTGCAACGCGAATCAGAGTCGTGACGCCGCGTTTGACGAACCTAGAAACTACGCGAGAATTATTTTTACCCGAGGGATTAGGTTTATGTAAATGCATAGCAATTATTCATAAAATTGAAATGTGTGAGAAAAATACATATCTGTTGTTTTGACGGTCTCAGGACTGGAGTACTTGCATACCGGATTCAAACCTCAAATAATTCACAGAGACATCAAAACGATAAATACTTACATACTTTCGTTTACTTGAAAATAAATTATTTCATCGAGTCATCCAATGGAGGAGGTTTTCGTCCAACTTTCAGTGCGTCCAACTTTCTACGTGAATCTTAGCGGGAATTAGGTTAACAATTTATGAAGGGCGTGCAACGAGAATCAGAGTCGGGACACTGCGTTTGACGAACTTAGAAACTACGCGGGAATTATTTTTACTCGAGGGATTAGGTTTACGCAGGTAAAAATGAGGGATTAAGTGTATGCGGGAATTAGTTTTACCTAAGGGATTACATGTCCGATAAGCGGGGCATCACCGCGTTCGTGCGGAATGACCTGGCGGTACCGGCATATCAATTAAAAATTTAAGAAAATTTAAAATAATGTTTTTTCTAGGAAATAATGCTCGAGGAAAAGGGTCTAGGGACCCTGTGGGTCCGTCTAGGGTTCTGCCTGGGGGACCCGGATACGTTTAGTACATTCGTCTAGGACCAAGGATGGACTCAGACGTCCTTCAAGCAGAACCCTGGACGGACCCATAGGCGTATCGGACTCGAGTCTGGACGGGGTACGTCCTGTACCAGGATCCGAGGGTCCTAGGGTTCCGAATCGGTAACATAGTTTTTTTTTTATCTTTGTGACTCTACACTGGAGATGAGCGGTGTTAATTGGCTCATTAGCCAAGGCATCTACGTCCCTGTTAAATTCTTGCCTTTTGTGGCAATATTTGATGCTAGTCATATTATTTTCCCAATTCCTGATCCTGTCTTGGATAATCCTCAATTGTAAAGATTGAAGATCTTTGTTTTTGGAGTGTTGTCATGACTAGTTTTGAATCTCCATACACCGATAGTTGTCTAATTCCCTCTATCACAGCGAGCCTCATCCCCATCTCACATCCAAGGATTTCGGCCACATTGTTGAATGTGGTTCTCAGATTAATTTTGAATTTAATTAGCACCTTCCTTAGGCCTAGAAGGATCAGTCCTCCTGTTGTTGCTTGTCCCAGATTGGACTTTGATGGTCCATCAAAGAACAGTGTAGGTCCAGTGGATGATAGGAGCTTCCAAGTCAACATGGTGGCACCTCATTACCAAGAATGCATGGAGATCATGACTTCTAATCATATGACACTCTTTTGGAGTCAAGTCTTCTTGATTTTGCTTTGCTTTGACATTAGCTGTGATATCCCAAATGATTCTCCCTATGATTACACCCATTTTGTTTCCTTTCCCTTCAAAGATCCATTGGTTTCAATCTAGCCAGATGTGCCAAATTATAGTGTGTGGTATTGATTCCCATACAAATTTCACTAGAGGCTTTCTGTTGAGGCCGCCTTTGTACTTTTCACTCCAATGGTTTAAACAACTTTCAATGTTTAATCTCCTTGAAAAGACCGAACCAAATTTGTTAGTAATTTCCAACCAGATAGCTATCGCTTTTGGGCATTCAAATAGGAGGTGGTTGATGGTCTCACTCTCCCTTAAACACCTCGGGCAGACATGAGGCCCGACTATGTTCCTCTTTTGCAAGTTATCCCCTGTTAAGATTTTGTTCTGCTGCACCAGCCAAGTGAAGACTTGTAGCTTAGGTGGAATCCTCTTTTTCCAAACTGAGGATAATTTTTTGTTGACTATTCCAACCAGTTGGGAGTGAACTCCAAGTTTTATTGTATACTCCCTTGTCTTTCTTACATCCCCCCACATAAGTTGATCTAACAAATTCCTCTTGATGGGTCTAATACCAGTATTCTGCCTCTTGAAACAATCCCATTCATCTTGGAGACGCATAGGGAGAGGAGGAGATTTCCAGGCAGTTCCTCTTCTAACCATTCTATAAGGTCACCAAACTTCTCAATTCCTGAACTTTGTAGCTGGTTTTGGAGATCAGGGTTGCATCTTTCTTGTAACGGACGATTGCCAAGGATTAAATCTCCCCACAAATTGATCTTGCTGCTATCTCGAGGGATCCAAGATTTTTTTTTTGCAATTATTGCCTTGGCCTCAACTATATGCTTCCATATTAATGATGCACTTGGCTGGTTTTCTATATTTCTTAATAACTGCATGCTTGTAGAGTTATTTGTGTATTTGTTGATCAAGATCTTCTTTCAAGGAGCGTGGGGTGGCTTTAGCATGTTCCACAGGAGCTTGGAACCTAGGGCGTTGCTTAATGTAATAATTACCTAACATTAAATAATGTAATAATTGCCTAACATCCCCCCATTATTATGTTATTTGTTATAAAACAAGAGCTCTAAAACAATTCAAAGGTGACACATACAAGTGCCTTTTAGTCCAGCTTGTTGGTGAACCGTATTCTCTCTCATGTAGTGGAACTATGAAACGAACGACTTGGTTATCTAGCCACGTCTTGGCTAGGTCCCATCGTCACAGTCCATGTCACAGGTGACCTTGCTCTTCTGGCTGACATCGCGGTCCTTGTCACAGGTGACCTTGCTCTTTTGGATGATGTCATGGTCCCTGTCATGGGTAACCTTGCTCTTCTAGCTAACATGGTCCTTGACCTCGAGGCGACTCTCCCGATCTTGCTTTCTTTGAGAAATTCAAGTCACCAATATCTCTCGGACTTGTTATTATCGTTGGTTCTCCCTTGAGATCAATCTGGCTCCTCATCCAAAGGCATAGGATTTTTTGGCGATTAAAGTGCAAATTGCCCCCTCTTCGAAGGCAAATTTCACTGTCCAAGTTTTTTGAAAGCCGCTACATTTTCCAGCTGTTGCTACTTCCTTGAGTGGCTCACGATATTGAACTTACAGCACCATCAGTCTTCTCCTCCTTATCATTAATACTGTCCCTATTACTCTCGTGCATGCATTCCACATTTTGGGAATTCTTGTCAAGCCTCACCAATGTGGCAGCTTCAATAGGGTTTAGCATGTCCTCGGTTGTGAGCATCACCATAGCGTGGAGAGTGGGCCCCGCCATGTTGGATTGAGTAACTTTATCCTTAACCGTCTCGTTGCAATTAGAGTCCTCTAATCCTTTGCGATTTTCGAGTCATCGATGGTTTTGGTGGGCTCTTCTAGTGAGTGTCGTGTCTTCCACCGTCTTGAAAATAAAGAGAGTGAAACCCCTGGAGTGGCCATTCTACTTGTCAAAGCCTAAGGGCCCTTCCTCTTGAGCGCCTCTTCCTGCATAACGTCTATGTAAGTTCACATGTGGCATCGAGGGTTTTGTCCCCCATGACGGAGGATTGTTCTTGTTAAGGTGAAATGATTTTGTTAAGCCTGCGTTTCTTGTAATCATCTTCTTAAGTCCTCGCACGACCAATGTCCCAGCCAACCACCATCCTATGCGGGATAGCTTTGATATCAATGTTAGTTCGAGCAAAAGAACCTCACATTCCATTACTTCAACATTGCATATTTAATACAACAGATCAGTTATAGGAAGTTGTAATGGATCAAGATCAAGATATAACTGATGTAACCTCTCATGAGGTTTAATAAAATAATGTAATAATTGCCTAGCAAGAAAACATCTTGCTTCACTGTGTATTGCGAGTTAAGCAATGTTGATACCTCCCCTCTCTCTCTACCAATTGACATCAAAGGGAAAGGAGCTCAAAATGTGTCTTGACCTTTACAGGCAGGTGGGACTATACAATGCTCCCCCATCCAACTTCAATGCCTCTGCACTCTTGTATTTGAATTTAGTTTACTCTTTTACTGAGTTTTATACCAATCTTACAATTCAACTTTATGAACTTCTTACAACATACCCAAGTTCACATTTTCATTTTACAAATTCATTACAGCATACCCAAGTTTCCAAGCTCTAAACCCTACATACCCTTGCACCTGCAGACCTGTACAACATTAAATGATAGAGATCACATACTAAGAGTAATTAACTGCAGTGACAATTGTTGGAATGCATACTATGTTTCTTCAAGAGTTGAGGAAAATAACAAACTTTATTGTTAAACCTTTATGAAATGGTGCAAAAGTAGATGACATGTGTGATAAAGTTATTTAATGCAAGTTATATTGCCCTTGTATGCTTACCATTATAAGCTCATGTATTTGCACACCTTTGATGTAGTGACTAAAAGGAAGACCTCTTGCCATCTCTTGAAGCTAGTAAACTCTTGTGGAGGTAAAGCAATAGTTGAGGGAAGGGCAACACGCTGCAAGAGGAGAGGTGTAGTTAGGAGAGTTTTAAAGAGGTGGTTGATGTAGATTGTGGGGGAAAGCTAATGCCATGGAGGATAAGTTTGGAATTGTGATGATAATGTAGTACAATATGATAAGCAGTGAATCACCTTATGGGCATTAAACATTTTCTTGAGGTGAAATCATGAGGCAACATGTACAGGACTGATGAGATTGGCCTGAGGCTAAAGGAGCAATGTTTACCATAGTTGAGAAATAGGAATCGGATCGGAATCGGCATGGAAAAGAATTAGGAAAAATCAGGAATCGGCAAAAAAATGGGGAAAAATTGGCAAAAAATCGGCAAGTTTTCATTGAAAAAAATGAAGAAAATGCAGTTTTTCATTGAAATAAAGCTTTTTTCATGCATATCACAATTTTTTTGGAAAATAAAATTGGCCAGGCTGTGAATTGGGAAAAATCGGTTTGAATTGGGATTTTTTGCAGATTTTCTCAACTATGATGTTCACTAGATCATGTCTTAGGAAATTTTTGTTTACATAAAATATGATGCCTTGTCAAGAATAACAAATATCGAACTAGGCTAGAACACAAATTGTGTGGGAAGATGGAAATGATCATAAATACAAAATATTCAGGAGAGAAAAAAAATTGTGTGTTTAATGTTAGAATAAAATCTGTTAATAGATATCATAAGGATTTCTATTATTATATTGTTTGTTACAATTGATTTTTAGGGATAATTTATAAGGGTTTTTAGGATTTGGTTTTATCTACACCAGCCAATTACTAGATTGTAAATCATTATTAATTGGAGCTCATAAATGCAAATAGAGCAGCAGCCAATGTTACATTCTTTTATGGTATTAGAAGCACGGAAGGGAGAAAGGAGGAGTTTGTTTCAGCCAAGTTTTTTTTGTCTTTTGTAATCAATGACTTTGTAGATTGTTACGTTGTTGTCGATTTAGGTTTTATTGCATTGTCAATGGAGGTTTTCTCCTGTATTGTGTTTAGATCTGCTGGATTTGACAGACATTGTTCGGTGTTTTGGTATTTGGAATCAGTGATTTTCTTCTCACTTGATAAAGTTGTTGCTTGCGATATTTGGAGTTTGGCCAGGTTGTAGTAAAGGGCATCTTATACTTAGCCTACATTTCCATCTTGGGCAAAGTGTTGTTTGGACATGACAATGTAGACAAAGTTGCAGAATAAGTATTGAACATGTGAAACAAGATGAGTTTTGTTTTTAAAGAATCTTCTCTATTCTTCTTGGTTGCAGGAAGGAGGGTCTGGTTTTGAGTACCTCATGAATCTAAAAGATACGCATGATTAGTTGACTGCTATTCAAAACATTGTCGATGATGAGGATATGGTTGGCATTGTTTTTTGAGGTTTACCTCTGTCTTATGAGTCTTTTGTCGAGTCTCTGCATTTGCTTAGTGAAAGTCAAACTCTTGATTTTGGAAAGATATATTTTTTACTTTTACAAAAAGAGAGGAGAAAGTCATAGATGGCAGTATTCACCTCAGGGAGTATAGAGAATGCATTTACCACTAAAGCCAAACACAAAGACAATCAGAATGCATTTACCACTAAAGCCAAACACAAAGACAATCAAAATGCCAAGCCCTCTTCATCTGATCACAAGCAAGGTATAACTTCTAATGTAAACCAGTCCCAAGTCATTTGTTTTTGCTGCAAGAAACCTGGTCATTTCAAATGGGATTGTAGTAAGTTGAATAATAAACAAAGCCAACAAGGGATGAAACAAGTAAATTTTCCTGAGATAGAAGATTAGGAAGAAAAGTTTGCTTTTGTAACAACTCAGAGTTCATCTGGTCAATGTACTTAGTGATATGTTGACTCTGGAGCATCTAGACATTATAAATGTTGAAGATCATAGTAAGAATGTGTCTATTCACTTGGTGATGGTAGATCATACTTCATTAATGGGTGTGGTAATATTAGTGTGACATTGAACAACAATGTTACATACACCTGTAAGAATGTTTGATTTCCCGAGATAAACAAAATTATTTTGTCCATTAGTGAAATCACCAAGAATTCTCAACTTGTGCATTTTCATAAAAACATATGTGAGTTGATGCATGTGGGTAAAAAACAAGCTCATTGCTATTGGTATAGATGAGAAGGAACTATACAAGTTAGTTGATGCTAAGTTTGCCAATTCATTTGCCTTTGCAGTTAAAGACAATAGTTTAATTCTTTGGCATGAGAGATTTTGGATGCCACAATTATAAGTATTTATCATTCTTACTAGCATGGTTCACTAATTGCCATCCAGTTAGGAGCAATAACATCATGTGCAGGACGTCAACTCGGAAAGCAGAGTTGCCAACCATTTGAGACGGGCATGTCTTGGCATACATAAGGTGTTTTGGATTTAGTGCATATTACATTTTTATGGTCCAATGAATATACATATGACTTATGGTGCAAAATATTTTTTTTTTGTTGAACGAGAACTCTTCGAGGAAGATGTGGGTATACTTCAAGTATAAGTTCGAATGTTTTTCACATTTTCAAACTTTTAAGGCCCTTGTAGAGAAACAATATAGAAAGCAAATTAGGGTCTTACACTCCACAACAAAATGGGGTATTAGAGGACAAGGACAATCGTGGAGATGGGTAGATGCATGGTGCATAGTTGAAATGTACCTTATTGTTACTGAGCAGAAGCCATAAAAGGTGGAATCTTCATTCTCAACAGATGTCTATGTAAAGCTCTACAAAATGTTACTCCTGAAGAAGCATGGTCTGGAAGAAAATCTTTGGTTAGTTATTACCATATTTTTGGTTGTATTGCTTTTGCATTAATTCTTAAGGAGAAAAGAAACAAGCTAGGTGCAAAAAACAAGTCCATGTTTGTTGGCTATAGTTAACAATCTAAGGCATACAAATTGCTTGATGTCTCTACCAACAAGATTGTAATTAGCAGAGATAATATTGTATATGAAAAGACTCCTTTTTTCTCAATGATTGTGAACCTATTGAGATTTTTGTATGATTTAGGACTGCAGATAATACTGCAATAGGTAGCGAAGTTCCCTTGGATTCAGATACATCAGAGAATGATGATGAAAAGAAAGATTGGAAGACTCAACCACATAGTTGTGTTGAAAATCCACTTTGGGATGGCCTTGGAGAACAAAGCTATATAGAGGTAATACCCAAGTGAAGTTCACTAGCAACAAGAGCCTTGTGAACAACCAAAATGATATACATAGACAATGAAAGATGTCAAGGAGGATAAGAAAGCAATAACTTTGGTGATTTTGGTGAGCTGAAATAGAGCCTAGACAAGTGAATGAGCAGGCAAATTTTGCTTTAGTTTCATAGGTTTTCAAACCCAACAAATATGAAGAGGCCAAAAGTAAACCAGATTGGGAAGCTGCCATGAAGGCAGAATTTGACTCTTTGATGAAGAATAAAACATGGGAATTGTGTGAATTACCCCATGGAAAGAAACCCATTGGCTGTAAATGGGTTTACAAGGTAAAATGTAAACTAGATGGTTCGATTGACAAATTCAAAGCCTATCTTGTTGCTAAAGGGTATGCACAGCAAGAAGGTATAGACTATGGAAAGATATTTGCTCCAACTACAAAGATGGTGGTTTTTTTATTATTTCTCTCCATTGAAGCATAGTTTGGTTGGCAGGTATATAAGATGGATTTTAAGAGTACCTTCTTGAATGGAGATCTGGAAGAGGAGGTCTACATGGTGAAACCCCAAAGGTTTCAAGTACAAAGAACATCTAGTTTGCAAATTGATTAAGTCCCTATACAGACATGTCTCTCTGAGATTGGTATTTCAAATTTGACCGACATTTTAGATATTTAGGACTCAGTTGGAGCTTTTCTGATCCTAATCTCTGTTTCAAAACTACAAGTAATGACATTGTCATTCTCATTGTGTATGTTGACGACCTTGTTGTTTTTGGTAGTGGAGCCCACCTAATTCAACAAGGAAAATCTGATTTATGTTCTGTTTTTGATAGGACATATTTAGGGCTCCTTCATTACTACCTAGGCGTAGAATTTTGGCAGTTTGACTATACTATTATTATATCACAAAGCAAGCATACCGAAACACTTTTTGAAAGATTTTGGATGACAAATTGTAATCCAATGTCTACACCTATGTTAGGCTGAGATTGTCAGCCTACTCTGATTCATCTTTGGTCATTGAGTCAGCTTATCATCAGTTGGTGGGCAGCTTGATTTATCTTACAACCAATCGACCTTTGTACTGGGTTATTTCTTATTTCATGTCAGATCTCCGAAGAGAGCATCGGCCAGCTGCAAAATGTATTCTCGAATATATTAAAGGAACCCTTGACTATGGTATACTGTACCAGCAATCTAATGATTTTCAGTTGGTTGGATATATTGATGCAGACTGGGCAGGATCAATTGATGATCGGAAATCTACTACTGGCTATATGTTTGCTCTTGGATCAGGGGCTATTTCTTGCCAGAGCAAACTTCAAGATACAATTGCTTTGTCATCAACTAAAGCAGAATATAAGGCAGCATGTAGTTTAAGTTGTGAAGCTGTTTGGTAGAGGTGCATATTGTACGATCTTCATATAGATCAAATAGCATCAACACTTCATTGTGATAATCAAAATGTCCTCCTCAAGTTAGTGAAGAATCTAGTATGTCATGCCAGAACAATACATATTGAAGTTCTTCATCACTATCTGGCTGTTGGTGGAGCATGAGGAAATTTGTTTAAATTATTGTCCAACTTCTGAACAGATTGCTGATGTAATGACTAAACGCTTAGGTAGTTAAAAATTTGTAAAATTTATGGATAAGGTTGGGATTGTATCTGCGTTAGTCATTAAAAGGGAGTGGGCGTTGTTAGGATGTAGTCTATTAATAGATATGATAGGGATTTCTCTTATTTTATTGTTTGTGACAACGGGTTTCTAGGGCTAACTTAGGATTTTTAGGAATAACTTGTTAGAATTTGTAGGGATAACTTGTTAGGATTTTCAGGATTTGGTTTTATTAGTGCCAACCGATTATCAGATTGTAAATCATTATAAATTGGAGCTCAGAAATGCAAATAGAGCAGCCACTGTCACATTATTTTATTTAATGCTATGAGGAGAAGCATGAAGTATGCAAATTAAGTTTCCTTGGTCAGAAACAGATGAGCATCAAAGATATGCAACAATTTCTAGGATTTCTTATTGTTGGGGGGGGGCAGATACAGTGAAATGCATGTAATTAATTTATTAAATTTAATTTATTTTCTCATTTTGTATGTTACTTTATATTTTATAATATTAATATACATTGCAGTTCACTGTACTCCTGTACACTCGCACCCAGATTTGTAAAGTACCACAACTGGTACCTTTAACAGAATCACCCCGTTCATGGACCTTGGTAACTTAAATGTAAATGTGAACTAATATTTAAAAAATTGTACCACTTTGTAATACATATTACACATATTATATATAGGGTTCGTTGATTCCATATCTAACATTTATATACTATTTACTATATAAAATGTAATATTTTATATAATAAATATATAGGGTACCGTTAAATTATTAAGGATATGTTGTGATGGTTAGGCTATAATTTTTACCGCAAGGCTTATGTGAGGTGTGATAATACTGTGTCTATGATTGAATGGATGAAGCTATATAGGTAAGCATTTCATCCAGAGTCTTTTCCTTATTCTTTTTCATGTGTATCGCATTCTCCACTTACACCCACCTTTCGAAAAATGGCATACCAGTATTTTTGCCCAATTACACTGGCAACAATGTGAGAAAGCAAGTTCTCTATTGTTATTAAATCCCCATGATTTCCATAGTGTGGGGACTATCAATGTAAGATATTTTAGTAGTTTGTCAATTTTTATTGTACTTATAACTTGCTTAACAAAAGCAGGCCCTAAAAATATAAATATTAATTGGATCTTATGGATTGCCAGAATGTCTTTGCCTTAAAATTGTTCTACAGTTTCTGTTGAACCAAGGGCTTAGCTTTGTCAATTTAGATTGAATGGACGGGCTTTGTCTTTCTGTCTCAATTGCCTCTCCTTAATTCAAAACATGCTTAATTTGGGATTCTGCTAGTCACTAGGGTGTCTTTTGGTTTATAGATAGCTTGATCCTGTCTGCAATTTTCTGCAAATGCATCGTTGATTCACCCCAGTAATGATATCTAAATTTCATATCCCATTGCAGAATATGTTTCTATTGTTTCCGTTTTCGGCATGTCCATTTAGCAGAATTAAAATATTTCTTGCCATGCAAATGCTGTATTATATTTGTCTTCCACAACTTCCATGACTTACCAAAGCCATTTGCAGCCTTTTGGAGGAAGCAGGGTCTTTTCCTCCCTGCAATTTCTCTAGTGAGGTTAAATATTACTTCTCACCTTTACAGATGAGAGAATCTCTTCCTGGAATAAAACACCCCATTGCATGACACTTAAATACATTGTCATACATCAATATAGATAGCTTCTTAATTTTTCATGTTCTGTGTTTCAGATGTGTACCATCCCATTCAACAACAACAGTCAGGCTTGAGCTGCTTCCACTTACAGATGGCATAATAACTCTTGACACACTCCAGATTGCTGCAAAAGACAGAGGTGAGCTTTACGTTGCATTACAAAGTTCTTTGGGCTTGTTTGTAAGATCATTAAAAAGGGTTGTGCGAACAAAATGTAATCTTAGGCAGTGGAGAAAGCTTGTAGTGAAGAGGAAGATAGATGTTCAGTGTCATGAATTCAAGTGTACAATGCCTTTATGACTGCCTTGGGTTCAGTGTCATATTTTTAGTAGTTACGTCTGTCTTCTATAGTGTGTGTCATGAAGCTAGTTTCTTGCAAGTGGAATAGGTAAATAATTTATTCTTCTAATATACAGGTATAATATATGTTCCAGAGAAGCCCTTGAAAATCTACTCAACCTCTAGCATTGCAAGTGGCATCATCTGATATACTTCTCTTGCATGTACAAGCATTCCGTTGCGTTATTATCTTACACCAAAACTTGAGGTAATATTTTTAACTGTTTCTTTATGTTCTCTGCTCCCTTATCTTGGAAAATATTCCATTTTTATATAAATATGTAACTTAATGCTTTCTTTGCAGATAGGCTCTTATTCAGCATGGCTGTAAAGGTTATACACAGAAGCATTGCATTTCATTTTATGTACCATAATTTTAGCTTTTCTCATCTGATAGTCAATTGGCATTGATGTTTAATAGAGTTTTTTGGGTCTAAAGAAATTCATTTCTTGCTGTATTATGATAGTTGCCAACTATCTCATTCTTTGAAGCTTATCGCTTGTGAGGCATAAAGAAAAATATGAGCATTGTTTTAGATTGTCAGTACCATGTGTTTCACTTTGATAGGAAAACTTTGTTGCATCTTTCATCAGTGGAAGCAGGTCATTCCTATAGATTCTGAATTTATGCTAACAAAATAGGCTCTCGATTTGATCAGAATGCAGACATACCAGGAAGAAAAATGTAACTATGGATGCAGTTCTGTAATATGTTCTTCAATAATTCAACTGAAATTGAAATTTATACAAATATCTTAAGGAATTTTTCTTCCTAGTATGATTATTTCATCTATCGTATCCACAGATCACTGTTAGTTAACAAATTGTGTAATGTAATAAAAGAAATTGTAAAATAAAATGCAAAAAATTTCAAACCAGCAACTTTTGTCTATATTTTAGAAATTAGCATTCTATCAAAGAGCATTAACATTCTATCATGGGTAGTTGATAGAATCAAAAATGTCTCTCAAGGGATCTGGAATTCAGAAATCTTGAAGGTTTCCCTCGGGAACAATATGAAAATAAGAAGTTATGAAAATGAGGAAGTTTATGTTTTGGTTTTTGCAGCTATATTCATTAATATTCATGCTAGAAAAAATAAACAATTGAAATTGGATATGTATCTTTTCTAAAATTAGATTTGCATTTTATAGCAATACATTATTGGATTTCATTTTTAGTTTGCTATAAAGTAGCAACTTCCATTTTTCTTTATTAAAATAGTTAAGAAAATTGTCAAATGATGTATTTTGGAAGAAATAAAGACAAAAATAGGGAATGGAATGTGAATTCTCTTTATAAACAATAATTTCATAAGACATGATCTAGTTAAACTAGGTAAAGAAGAGAAACCAAAAAACATACAAATAATCTTTAAAGCAAAAAAGAAGAATATATAGGCACTAGAAGAGGAATTATTTTATTGAGCAAAAAGATGATTGAAAGCAATTCTAGAAGTAACTTCAACAAAACAATGAACGAACATAAAATAATACTACAACCAATTGGGCACAATAGAGTAGGGGGCAGTATGCGTTTGGAGAAATTGGTTGGTAGTGGAAAATTCACACTATAAACCAAGGTTGTAATCACATGGGTGAACCTTAACATTTATCAAATGGTTTAAACTCAACTGATTAATTCCTAGAATTTTAACTAGAAGACCCAAGTTCAAATATTGCCCATGATATATGCATAATTGCAAAGTTGCTCTCATAGGATGTGGTCACAATGTAATATAGGTGGAGCTAGTTTCAATTCCATAAAACCAATTTGTAAAAATTACGAGAGTCCATTGGAGTATGCAAAGCAATAATAGCAACGTGACCAAGAAAAATATGCTCCTTTGTAATCATCACAATAACAAATTTGTTCACGTTGAAGATGTCAAATAGGGTACTAAGATAGTGGGAACAACTAAAGGTGGAGGTGTATGGACTACTAGCAAAATATTTAAAATAAGGAACTGAAAATTGTTGAATTGTGGAAATGTGCAACTTCTTATGCACTCACAATTGTGGAAATGTACACTTGGTCCTCGCCTTTTTCCCTTCACCTCTTGCCCCCCTGTCGCTGTGTATGGTTGATCACGACTATAGGTTTGAGCTTGAGGTCCTTCGGTTGGACAAGTTGGTCGAGGAAATCTTCAACGATCATGGGCTTCTTCGTTTCCTCCAAAAGTTCAGCGGCAATGATGTGGAACTTTCTCAAGAGCTAGCCCTTTTTTAGGATGAAGGCAGATTCTCGGTTAGAAGACTCAGGTTCTCAATCAGTATTGGTTTGCTTGCTGAAGTGATCGGTCACTTTGACAATGGTGAGATCGTCCAAAGAGAAAAACATTCTCTGTTTGGCGAACCAAATCACCTCAAAGACAAAGGGGATAAGCTTGATAGGGACAAAGATGGCATCCTATAGGAGTCCCTCTCGAAGCCTTGGGACAAGGTAATGGTGCCTATTCTGCAATATTTCGTAGTGGATGGACCCAATACCATTCTTAGAAGCTTCCACTTTGCCTTTACTTTTGCATCAAGAAGACCATTAATATCTTGAAATAGTTGTTTAGGTCTATTGAGAGGTCCATCCTCAACGTCAAGAAAGGATCTTATCCTTGTGCATCAAGGCTTCCATCTCATCCTATAGACATGCACTAGGAGTCCCACAGGACTATCTTATCATTTTCAGTAGCATCGTTTTCTCAGGATCTTCTCGGACTCAATTCTCTACATGTGAAAAGTGGGTTTTGATAGCGCAATTTGTGTTGTGTATGTTGATGATCTAGTTATCATGTGTAGCTTGGATGATCTAATAAATAGGGTGAAGAATAACCTAAATGAAGCTTTTGACATGACAAATCTTGGACTCTTAAATTATTGTCTTGGTTTATAGGTATGGAAAAAAGAAAATCACATTGTGATGACGCAAACCAAATATTGTAAAACTTTGTTACAAAATGATAAAATGTAAAGTAAAGCAATATCTATGAAAGAGGGGATACAATTGTCGAAATATGATGAATACAACTACTTTGTATCGTGAATTGATAGGGAGTCTAACTGTCAAATACAAGATCATATATAGTTTTTGTTGTAAATTATCTTTCTAGATTCATGCAAGAACCTAAAGAAACTCATTGGAAAGCAACTAAATGAGTTTTACAATATATTCAAGGAACAATGAAATATGGATTAGAATATAAGAAAAATGATAACTTCTTTCTACAAGGTTATACAAATTTTTACTATGCTAGATCTATTGATGATAGAAAATCTAGTTTATTGGAGTATTTTATTTGGGTTTTGGTTCAATATCATGGCATAGTAAGAAACAACATATAATAGAACTCGCTTCTCTTTTATTGAAGCAGAATATAGGGTTGCATAAAATGCTAAATGTGAAGCGCTATGGTTCCAATATATTCTATCAAATATTGGTGTATTAGAAGAATTTCGATAATTGATATGTATACCAAATAATGTAGTACAGAGGGATGTTAGTCATTTATTACCTTATTTGATTTGGAGAGTTATTAGTTATAAGACTTCCCATTATTTAAATGAACTATGGGACTACGAGTTTTAAGAAGAACAAGCTTCATAATATAATTTTTATATAGGCTTGTATATGATTGAACAACGTATCAAGTTGAATCTCCCTAGTTTCACTTGGAAATCAACATGCGAGAGACAATAAGTATGGTCACAACCATGGCAAGAATAGTGTGTGATCAATCAACACATGAGAATATCAAATAAAAATGATGTCCAATATGCATGAAATGAAATTAACGAGGAATGACGAGGAAAAAAGGGCAATGCCATAATCATTGGGCATTCCACAATCTAGGAGGGCAGTGCCACTAATGGAAAGCAAAAGTATTATAAGTTTCACATTAACTTCAGGGAGCATAATGTGGTTCTCATGAAGTGTAGCTCTAACTTTAAGGTCAAAATATCTTTACAATAAATCCCATGGTTCCTATTTATAGGAAGAATTCATCGAAGTTACCTTGGGTAAGGAATTCTTACTCTAGTAAAAGTAAATATTTATGGGCATCTTTAGCAGAACAATTCACCTCTAAATGTTACATACCTCTAATTATGTTTCTGAAGGCCTTAAAAGCCTTTTGTTTGAGTTATGGTGCCACCACATGCCAAAATATCTCTTTCTAAAAATCTTCAGGATCCACGGATCCTCCTTTTATCCCTTTGTTTATCCAATGAATGATTCACTCTAGGCGATGAGAATATTACTCTAATTTGCTAGCACTTTGCTTATCTGCTAGCACTTCGATCATGTTTATTAGCAGCTTTGCTCTTGTGATCCAATTAATTCCATCCTGTTAGTGCTTTGCTCCTATGAGCCAATCGTTTCCTCTTAAGCAAATCGGTCCTTTGATCCTCAACAAAATTTGTAATTTGAAGACTTATCAATCGATTTGAAGGATTTTGTAAATCTCCAAAATGGTGAGAAACTCATGCTAGTAACCTATTACTACATTTTTGGCAACTTTATAGGGTGCTAAGCTCAATTAGTGAGATATCCTAGAACCTGCCTTCATCCTTGGGCACAATGTCTACAAAATTAGAATATTCTTTCAAAAATTGTTGGTTGTCCTTAGTGTCTTATGGAAATAGCCTCTGTAGCTTTTGTCACTCATTTCCTAGTAATCAAATGTCGACAAGGACTTCTACTTCTCCTGCCAGGACTTCATATGGGTTTCCAAATAATCCATCTTGTTTTCCACCATCTCCCATAGCTTGTTTAGTAGTGTCTCCAACCATTTGACACTTTCTATTGTCTCAACTTTAGCCTTGAATTTTTTTTGCTTTGAGCATTGAGTTAACAATGTCATCATCAAGAAGCTTCTTTAGATGATCGAACACATTAAACAACCTAGAGTGATTGTTGATCCTTTGATCTGCCTAATACAAAATGTGACCTGGACAGAGGTCAAGATTGGATGACTCAGAATTACTTTTAATTCAACCTTCAGAGAAGGTTGATTCCTTAGCTAAATCCTAGTGTATAAAAGACTAAATATAGAAAAGAGATAGGGTTGAGAGAAGAGTATGGATAAATAGAATGATAAATGCAGCCAGAGCTTAGATGACATCCAACATTCTAAGCACTCTAATAAAAATAAACCAAATATATCTTACTATAATTATCAATTGAACTAAGTGAAATGACTTCAAGACTACCAAATCTTATTTTCACTAAGCATAAACAATCAATTGATTGCACTAGAATAGTATGAACATCAAGCTTCCAATAGGTAAATATTGAATTATTTGACCCTTTACAATGAGAAGTATTCTTCTATTTATAGCTTTCACCTCGTTAGGGTTAAAGCTGACTACTATGTACAATCATAAGCAAACTGGTATGTGCATCTTCTAGGATGATCTGACACCACTCGATATATTCAGCATGTTCTAGGATGATCTAACACCACTCGACATCTTCAACACATTCAACATGTCTTCTGTTAGTCCTCTGGTGGTTATGATTTGTAGGATCATTAGTTATGCTTTGATGGAATGATTGTTGCTTTTATGCTCTAATAATCAACAATTTTTGGCTCAACTACTTCTATCTGAGAGTGTTGGGTGACGTTTTCTTAAAGCAATGTTGATTTGCAAGCATGCTAGATATTTTAGATGTTGATGTCATCCTTCTTGCTGAGAAGCTCTTGTCCAAGATGTTATTTACCTTTGCCTTACCTTTTGGGTTGTATTTCTTGCTTAACACAAGCCTTTTCATTAGGTCAAAACTTCTGGAAGCTCAGGATGATGTCATCACATAAAAGTTCTAGCTTGCTTTCCTTTCAAGCTTAGAGTGAATACTTCCATCCCAACAACTTCTCAGCGGGCCAAAGAATTTTGAAGTGCTTTGCTAACATCACTACGAAAAAGCTTTGACTTGCCTCCTTCTAGGCTCTGAATACTCTCCTTTTCAAAAGGCTCTTGTTGGGCCAAAGGTTTTTGAGAACCTTGTTGACATCATTGTGAAAGAGTTCTAGCTACCGAGAGTTTGCAAGTCCGGCCATAAAGAATATGAAGCTATTCTAGACAGAAGTTTTTGGCTTACTTGGATGAGCAAATTTTACATAATTTCAAGCCCAAAATTGCTTTCTTAGGCTTTGGACGAAAGAATTTTGCAAGAATGATGGTCTAAAAAGAGAATAATGAGTCTAGAGAAGTTCTTAGAGCTTGAAAAAATAAAAGAATTTGTGAGTCCATATGGGCAAATAATTTGGCTAAATTATTGGCACCTCGAGGGGAATTTTTTTTAACAAAACTTTAAACCCAAATGGCCTTATTCTTGGGTTGTGGAGTCTTGCTTTGCCAACTCTGAATCTTCCTCTTTTGTAACAAGGTCTTCTCCTTCCTTTGTGTCGAATGCAGAAGCTTTATCTTTTAGACCTAAAATTTGATTGGCTCTATCCCACTCTTGTTGTGTTGGGGCCCAAAATATTTTAGCCTTCTCATGAATAAATGTTAAGTCAAAGGCTTTATTGTATGGAGGAGCTTAGTATTGCTTCCCCAATTCTACCAACCTTATGTAGTGGAGCCAAAAATAATAAATAATTGTCTTCATCAAAATTGTTTGGCCAATCAAAAACTTTAGTCGAATCTTCAACTACAATATTAAAAATAACTTTTAGCTCATCCATAGAATAGGGATGTCAATCTAGTTTCCAGAGCAATGGGAGTTTATCATTAATAATTTCGTTTATTTTTTTCAAAACCTTATTCCTAGTGGCAATGAGTGAGTTAAGAGCCTCATATCCTTGTTTAAGTATTTACACTCACTCAATGACCTCTATTACCATTTGGTACATTTCAACTTTATCTTTTGTCGAAGAAACTTGCTAGCCAAAGGCTTTATGTAGTGCATCAACTATAGCATGCACTTCTGGGCCCTTTTCATCAATATTATTTTCCATGGCCTTGAAGTTAGCTTGCACTTCTTGAATTATTTACTAGCAATAATTAACAAATACTAAGGCTAGAGACCATATCTAAACAACTTTAAAAAATTGCCTAGCATCTCTTCTTAATTCTCTTACAAGCATCTATGGAGATATGGGAAGCCTAGATTTGTTGTTTGACCATATCAAGCTATTGTTTTAGGTCTTGTACTCTTTTCTTTAGAGTCTTGTTCTTAGCATGCTTCTCTTGTAACTATGTCGGTGTCGAGGCCTCATTAAGAATTATTTGTAATTGTTGAACTTGCTTCTATAAGGCATTTTGCTATGTCTTTTCTTGATCAAGGGCCTTGGACAAGCACTTTGCTCTTTCCTTTTCTTTTTTGGTACTTACCCATAATCCACACTCCATCTATATATGACATGTCAACAAACATGTGTGCAATCTGAGCTTTGTCCCCAATTAGGACCCTACTGTCTATAATATTTGTAATTATCTGATAATCACCTTCAGTCAACTAAGATTCCAACTTAGACATAGCAGGAGTCATAGATTTCAGTACAATTTTTCTTTGCTTGGGGTCTAACATGCCAAGTACCCTTGTTGGCGCAATATTTGTTCATTGTTTCATTTTGTCAAGCCAGGCTTGTGCACTGACTTATGCTTGTTGAAATTGACTTTGGATTGTTGCTACAGGATACTATGAGTTATGGTGAAGGGATAATGCAAGAGAGGGATGGGAGATAAAGAGGCAATTGCGGGTATGGAAGGAATGGTTTGGAGTGCTCTAAAAGATAGGAAGGTGTAAGTCCAAGAGCTTGATAGGTATCCAAGGGTGGATAACCGATAACTTCTTTGGGAGGTGACCCGTTGGGTATCTCTTTTAGTGGAGATGGATGAGAAGGAGATGACATAATATGTTGAGGAGGGGAAGAAGGTGGATGAGCAGAGTGAGGAGGATAAAAGGAGGGTTGAGATGATGTACGTAGTCGTTGTATCGTTGCTTTTTAATGGGTGAAGGCATCAATCAAATATTATTTTTATTTGCTTTTGGGCCCTATTGCTCCAAGGGAGACCCTAAATTTTTTTCTTTTTCATTTTCCTTCAACTATTGTTCATGGGAATTTGACAACTCTAGGACTAGGACTTTCATAGGGAAGGTTTAAGAATACCAACACCTAGTCTAGTTTTGTCTCTATCAAGTGTTTCTTGATGAGGATTCAATGGTCTAGATGATGTGTAACCTAAGCCACTACCAATATATCCCATATTTATCAACATTCCAATGCCTACAATGTATGTCTGATGAAGAAGTTTTTTGATTGAAGGGGATGGTGGGGCTCATTGCCAACTTGAAGTGGTCATAGCCAAAACTTGTTCTATTTGTACAGGGGAGCTGGTTTCTTCTTCCAAGTGTTATTCTAAAATGTATTGGCCCTTAGAGTTGCTCCTATGCTCCTCTTAAATTTGAGGATCATTATCAAAGGCTTCATCAAATTGTTGATTAGCATTTATGCCAAACCTAAGGCCTTGTGTGCCTATCTAACACCAAAAAATCTATCATTCTTGGATCTTATTTTCAGTCCATTTTTTAGCCATTATTGTCTATTTTCTTTTGTCTTTGAGCACATGGCTTGATTTGCTCTTAGGGTTGTAGTCATTTTTCTTCTGATATAACCTCCTTCATGGGGGGTGCTCATCTTTGGTTTCTACTTTTTTCACAACTCCTTTTGCTAGTTTTTTGTCCTTTTCCACCTTTGGTATTGAAGTATGTTGAAAAGTAAGAAGTTTTTTATTCATTTTATCCAAGTAGACCTTCAAAATACCATCTAGGTCATAGCTCCACATGTCCAGCATATTTTTTAGTTGCATGCTCAGAAACCTCTACTTTAGTATATTGGCCACTTTTTAGGATTTAAGAGATATTGGCCCATAACTAAAAGGTAATGTATACAAAACACCTTTGTTCACCTCGACACCTAAGTGTGCATTTGCATAATCCATCTAACAACAAAATTTGAGGTCAAAAAACCAATTTGTGACATAATAGGGCAAAAATTTGGCTCTTTGGTGAACCTATATACCCTTATTATGGTGCCTTTTAGTATGAAGAACCAGTATTTGATTTGTGTATTAGCTACTTGTAATTGATCCTTTGCATCTTTTGTCAATTAGGTAATCCCTCCTTTTATACATGAAGGAACTAGGTTGAGGAAAAACTTGTTGAAATCTAAAAAGAAATTAGGTGTTTGAAGGGTTGGGGTCTAGTCTACTACTAACAAAACTCTCCCATCATTAGCTCTTTTTATAGGCCCATAAATATTTCTTCTTTGCAAAATACAAAAATTCAAGTCAAGCAGGAGGGGTATCGAATAATTCATCCTCGACTAAACTCTACCAGTTGCTTATAAATTTTAGAGCGAAGGAATAAAGCCCAATAAAAATAAATAGAATTTTGGGGATTAGTTATAGTGTAGGCCAAAGCTACTAAAAATCATACACTAGCTTGTTTGATTCTAAGCCAAAAATGATAACTAGCATCAAGAAAGTTGTTGGAGTATATTACATTATTTGGTACATGTTAATGTACCGCCATGGTATCTTTGTGGTACATTTGTAACTAATAGATTAGGGTTGAGTCATAGTTTAGAGTGTAAGTTATATTTCCCCTTTTATGTAAGTGTGAATGTGCAGGAAATGCACAAGTGTCATGTAAAGTTGTAATGTGTAGGAAATGCACAAGTGTCATGTGAGTTAGAGTGCAAGTGTAAGTTGAGTCTATGTGCATAAGTGTCTTGTATGTATGAGAACAAATATGTAATGTAAAGATGTGCAAAAGTGTCTTAGATTAGAGTGTGCAAGTTATAGAAGAGTAAGAGTCATGTATAGGTGTGCAAGTATTATAGAGTCAAGTGTTCATTAAGTATGCAAGTAGTAAGTAGATAATTCAAGAGTCATGCGACTTGGAATATGGAGAGGAATAGTCAAGTATCCAAAGAGTCACACTACTATGGCTATATTATGGAGACAACTCTTCATAGAAAGTGGCATTGACTACAATTAATGTATCTCATTGTCTCATTGTAAGAGAAAGAGGAGTAATAAATCTTGTATACATTTTGAGCAATTAATATTGTAATTTATATTGCATGCTTAGTACATGTTTGATTAAGGCTATTTACATTCATATTTCTGTATATTATTGAATGTTAGTTGATTTATTATAAGCCTTGATTTACATAATAATTTGCTCATATTATTCTACTTATATTATTATCTTGACCTTATTATATTGTGTTATATTATATTCAATCATGTGATACATAACATGTGATATTTGTGGTAGTATTAAGGCTTAAAAAGCAATCAAAAGTTTCATAGGCATGTACTTGAAAATTGTAGACACCTAAAAATGTCACATTGTCCTTCGTACAATACCAGTGCCTAGCACTCTGATGATCAAATCCAAAAACCTAATTCTATGGTAAAAAACCCTACATAAGCCTCATTGGCCACTTAAACTCTCATTTGCATCAAGCCCTCAGTCACCATGCAACCACACCTCCATTAAACCCTAGGTAAACCTACCCCTAACCGCATACATCCCACTCACACTCCACTCACACTTCCCTAAGCACCTACCTCACATGTCTTCCCGTGCATTCACACCCTCCCTAAGCACTCACACCTTCCTAGGCACCAACTCTACCTTTTCGTACCACCTACAACCCTCCTTAAATGTATTTAAGAACTTTAATTAAATAAAAAGCCTTTTCTCCCTTCCCTAGGTAATAAATGGGCATGGTATAGTCATGCCCACTTAATATGTATGAGTGGCAAGGCCTTATCCTCATCCTCTATCCATTACATGATATTTTCTCTCTCCTTCCACTTAATCGCCACCTCACCCTCCTCTCACCTTGCCATAATGTCTATATAAAGGGACCCTTTTACATCACTTAAGGAGGAGGATTTTATGCACCATACGCTGTCGAAATTATCACAGAAAACCCTCGTGAGCATTGCGAACATCAGACACCTCTCCCTTGAAGATTTCTTTTGTGCGTTCTTATCCTTACATGTATAGATTCAGGCTCTACGATGCTCAGCGACAGCTTAGCTTGAACCAAGAAGGTTCTCAGATAGACATCCACTCGATTTGGGTCTCATAGTACAAAACATATGGACAAATATTGTAACAACACCAATATAGCCTAGTCGACTATATTTTCAATTTTATTTATTTTTCATCGATTTCATTTATAAATAAGAGTAGAGTTATTTAGTCGAAGAACAAATTTGAATTGCATATAGATGCAAGAGACTCCAACCTCTCTAAGTGGCTATGAGACTTTACCCTCTCTGAGTGGCTGAAACTTTATTGGTTATTATTGCTATCGTTGTTTATACTATTTCACTATGTTGATTATTTACTCGCATTGATATTCACATTATTAGTTGAAGAATTGCTACAAGTGGTATCAGAGCTCAATTCTGAGCAGAACAGTGGGAACAGACTATCACGGATAGTAGCAGAAACATTTTCGCATCAAGTCACGAAAAAACAACAACAATTTTGTTTTTGAGAGGCAGTGCACAAATATTCTAGCATTTCTTTTCATGATAAGTGTGGCCTCACAAAACAACAAGTTTTGTCTGCAATTACCTAGCGATAATTGCAAATAGATCGTAGAAAATAAATTAACGTTCGTAGAAGCTTTTGGCATTCCTTTTTGTGATAAGTGTAGAATCTCAAAAATAGTGAGCTTTATCTGTAATTACCTGGCGATCATTGCAACAAATCGTAGAAGTAAATTAACGTTCACAGAAGGAATTCAAAGCAGCGCCATTAAAATCCGCAGACGGCACAATCGATACCTTTTTTTAACATTATATAAATAAAATTCTTACGAATAGTATAACCCAATGACATCATGCCATGTGGTAGATAATAAGGTAAGTCAGAGGGTTTTCGACAACCTAATCGTCAATGGTAACATATTTCAACGTTTTTGTTTTTCGATGGATTCGTAGTAATTTTCGGCAAGTCTATAGGGTCCAATACTTTTTCTTTATATTTTGTGAGATCTAATATCCACATTGGTCTCGTCAGGACCTAAGTGGGGGTTTATAAGCACATTCATGCGCTAAGTGTAGTGTGACAACATGTGGTGGTCACATATCCCCCGCACCATGTAGGGAGTGTTATGTGGTTGGATGCACGTCCTTCGGGGCTGAAAGTTGATCGTTACTTCAACATTATTTCATTGACATCACCGTTGAATTCTAACCATTGGGAATTTGAATATGTTTGGTGACCGTTGGAATTCTGACCGTTGGAAAGTCTAACCGTTAGAAATTTGAATACATTTGGTGACCATTGGAATTCTGACCGTTGGAAAGTTTGACCGTTAGAAATTTGAATATGTTTGGTGGCCTTTGGAAATTTGAATATGTTTGGGGTAGTTGGAATTTGAAGTGCTCTTGAAAAACAAAATTTTTACTGCAAGAATTCAAATTTTTTGACCGCCAATTCCAATTTTGCTGCAAGAATTCATTTTTTTTGGTCATCAATTCCAATTTTCTTGCAAATTGAAGTGCATGAAAGTACATGAGTGATCTTGCTACAAGTGCTAATTGGAATAGAGGAATGGACAGAAGATTACAATGTACTGATAGGCCAGATGATGTATCTATGAGTAGAAATAAATGCAAACCTTGAAATCAAGACCCAGAAGCAGGTGGTGCTTCAAATTATTTGGAATGGCCTCATGATGTTCAATTTCCTCAAATTGACATGCCCACATTTGAAGGAGCTGACCCTCATGGATGGTTGGAAAAAATGGAAGGCCTTATCTAATTGCACCATATTTCGAAAACAGGTCGTGTTGCTTTCGCGACTTCTAAGCTTGGTACATAGGTGTATCAATGGTTGTTATGGCAACTTCGTCAAAATGGGTGTCCTCTTTTATGGCCTCATTTGAAGGAATTTTTTTTTTAGAATATTCAATAAGGGATCTTTCACATAATATGTGTTTCGTCTTATGCAAATTAAGCAAATAGGGTCAGTAGATGACTATATCTCTGAATTTACTAGTCTACTCACCTATACACATGAATTAAGTCCAACAATGGTGGTTTCTACTTTTCGCAATGGTATTAAGAATAATATTTGAAATTAAGTTGACATGCATGATCCCTACATCCTAGATGATGCACAATGTAAAGCTCAAGAAACATAACAAAAACTCCAAGATGTTTGTCCTCCCTATAGATGTGATTTTAACGCTCGTTGTCCTTTTCACAATTTCGAGCGTTCCACAAGATTTTTCTGCTTTAAATGTCGTTCACATCATCCAAGAGATCAATCTTGTGTAGAACATCAAAAATTTTACGTAGAATATGATGATGCATTAGAAGCTGAGGAAGAAGAATATTTACGTCAACTAGAGCCATCCACATAACCAACAAATGAAGAAACACAAGAAGATGACATTGTGGCCCTTTCGGTTCATGCACTTATGGGTCTTCAAGCTCATCACACTATCAAAGTACAAGGATTCATTAAACATCAACGTGTTAATGTGTTGATTGATTCAGGAAGTACACATAACTTTATAGATTATAAAACAACCAAATCCTTGAGCTTGTATATCCATTATTCTAATCAAGATAAATTTCAAGTCCTTATTGCAAATGGAGGCAATGCTCAATGTGTGGGTCGAACGTCTAAAATTACAATCAAATTGGAGAATTATACATGGACGGGTACTCTCTTTGTTATGAACGTTGGAAGCTCATATGTCATTTTGGGAGCACAATGGTTATCTCAGCTTGGAGATGTTACTTTTAATCTTCAAAAATTATACATAAAATGGAAATGTGGTTATGGATTCATTGCCCAAGTGAATTCCATTGAGGCTCAATCCTTGGATTCTTTGCTTCCAGCTATTACTTCGGATCTTCATAATATTGTGGATAGATATGAAGAATTTTTTTGTGAACCAAAGGGTATACCTCCTAAACGTGCACATGATCATGTCATACATCTTATTCTTGGAAGTATTCCTCCTAATGTGCATCCTTATCACTATCCACAATTCCAAAAATTAGAAATTGAGAAGCTGGTCCAAGAAATTTTAGAGCATGGAATCATTCATCCAAGCATCGATCCTTATTCATCTCTAGTGGTGATGGTACACCGTAAAGATAACTCTTGGTGCATGTGTCTCTATTTTCGTCCTCTCAACAAGATCACTCTCAAAGATAAGTTTCCTATCCATGTCATCGATGACTTATTGGATGAATTACATAGTCCTAGTTATTTCACTAAACTTGACCTACGCTCGGGCTCTCACCAAATTCGGGTTAGAGAAAATGATATCCCTAAAACTGCTTTTCGTACTCATGAGGATTATTATGAGTTCTGTTGAGTGATATATTTGTCAGATAACAAACACATACCAACAACCAGGACTCAAGCAGGATATCCTATCTTAAAAGGAGATTCAAGATCTCCCCAAGGTTCGGGTGAGCTTGGTCTAACCTAGTAATATTTATTGATCTTTTAATTCTAAGGAAAAACAATAAAATATCTGGAATATGCATGCCTTCATGTAGCCATCACAAGGGGATTATTAGTTCTAATTCTGATTAATTAATTGTCTTGACATGAATAACATAGGGTTTTTCTTAATTGCACAGTAAATCATGAAGATATAAGCATTTAGCATCAAAATTCACCAAAGCATTACAATCATTCATTTATTTGAAACTTGCAGGGGTAAAACACAAAATTATGAAATCAAGCTTTAGAGATGAAAATTCTACTAATCTACTCCTGATTTTAATTTTTTTTCTAAAGAAAATGCAAAAAATAAGGGTTAGGAAAAGAAAATCAAACAAGTCATGGTGAGTTCAAATATTTACAAGGATTCTGTTGAAGCCTCCGATTCTGAATTAAACCAATATCAGCATCGACCATTTATCACACAATATACTACCAAGATGGTGTCATATTCAAAGGAAATGAAGCATAATACATAAATAAATTCAAATGCAAACACCATCAACATGCGTAGATTGCATCGAAAATCTCCATATTTTGCATTGAATTAAAATATTCAGGAATTACAAAGTTTCAAAATGGCTAGCTACAAGTGATTGTCCTCAAAAATTTCTAAATACCATAACAAGGGCATAGATGCTCCTCAAACTAACAAATAAAATATGAAATGCCTAAAATTCTATCTCTCAAATTGCATTCAACCCTTTGGAATTGGGTCTCAATGGCTATTTATAGCCTTACATCATCCAACTGCCCATCGTTTGCAATGGTAAATGATGATGTATCGTCTTCTAATTCGGTTACCCTTCCATAATTGTTTCTGCAACTGTAGATCTTCTACAACTTTCTTTCATCTTAAATTTCTTCCACTTTCGCCTTCTAGTATCATGCTCGGTTTCTTTTGTTGTCTGTAAATTAAATGATAAACCAACAATAGTTTTTTTAGCGAGAATACAAAATCAAATCTATTGTTATTATTATTATTTATTAATGATTTTAAATTTATTAAATGACTTCCTAAGGTTTAATCACCATATCTCATTTTAATTTTTAATTTTAGCTTTTAATTTCCATGTTCAATTTATTAATCTTTGACACTAAGGTTGAATTTCAATTTTAATGCCAATGTATTAAGTCCAACTTTAATGTCAAAAATTCATTGAGATTAATTCATTTTGAAGAACACAAGCTTATACTGAGAGGGTGGGGGGTGAACAATATAAGATAAAACTTTTACTTTTCTTTCCAAAGCAATATCATCCAATATTATCAATTGTAATAATGAAACAATGCACAAATCACCACACACATAAGATACGGATTTAACGTGGTTCACCCAATATGGGCTACATCCTCGGAGAAATATTTCTTATAAAATTTCTCAACAAATTTCTTGGGAACCAATTCCCTATTACAATGTTTGTGGATCCCAATCCACAGGAGACAACAATCCCCTCTACTCTAGTTTGTGGACCTCTATCCACAGGAGACACCAATCCCCTCTACTCTGGTTCATGGACTTCTATCCACATGAGACACCAATTCCTTCTATTCTGATTCATGGACCTTTATCTACAAGAGACACCAATCCCCTCTATTTTGGTTCGTGGACCTCTATCTACAGGAGACACCAATATCCTCTGCTATGGTCTACTCTAAATCCTACTCATATATCTGCTCAAATATTCTCACAAAACTTGCTTACAACTCTGCTCAAATCTGCTCACAACAACTGCTCAAATATGCTCCATAACCTACTCATAAAACTTGCTCAAATCTGCTTCATACTTTCTCACAACTCTACTCCAAATCTGCTCACAGAACTTGCTCAAATATTCTCAAATATTCTCACAAAACCTGCTCAAATATGCTCTAAAACTTATCACAAAACCTGCTCAATTTTGCTTCAAAACTTCGCACAAAACCTGCTCAAATTTGCTCCAAAACTTCTCACAAAACCTGCTCAAATTTGCTTCAAAACTTCTCACAAAAATTGCTCAATTTTGCTTCAAAACTTCTCACAAAACTTGCTGAATTCTTTCCCAAATCTTACATAACAGTTTACTTCACATTCATTAAGTCTATCTCTTTCACTTGTCTCACACTTATTTACAATAGAAGGCACCACAAGTCTAGCATTAGATAACCTACTTGTGTGTTTTATTAGAGACACTAATACCTTTCTTTTCATGTGCATTCAAAATATATTTCAATATAAATGATGCACTCCATAAAAATAATGTACTCCAATATATATCAACACAATAATGCTCTCCAAACTATCTCAACAAAATAATGTACTCCAATCTATCTCAACACAATAATGCTCTCCAACCTATCTCAACAAAATAATGTACTCCAATCTATCAAATCATAATCATATTTCACAATACTTTCATGGCTGCCCACATAAAACACTTCGTCTTTGGAATTTTTACTACCACACCTTTCCAGAAGATTATGCACTATTCTCTTATTCTATCAAAAGGAAAATTTTCATTCATAAAACCCTTGGTGCATTAATAATTTCTCATTCTCCTTTGTTTTTCCTTTTGAAGAAAAACTTTCATGCATAATTTCTCATCAATACTTTATAATTAATTTCATTCCCAGATATAATTAAAAGCACACTTATCTTCTACAATATTTTTTGCTTGCTGTAAACACTCAAACCCTGGTCTTTCACTCACAATTCTTATCTTCTGGAAATGAACCACTTCATCTATGCCGCCTGATGAAAGGTGGTTCTACAACCCTTAATTTGAAGATGTGGTCATCATTATTCAATCCAAAAATGTAACCCTGGCAGATTTCAAACTCAACGTTGTTGCTCCATTTTCTTTCACGCACTTCCTGCTTCGGTTTCCACTTGACGTTACGACTCACTGGTTTAGGGTTTCAATACTTTTCATCTAATCTTGTGCCCTTGTATCTTGCTGTGTCTTTCCTCTATCGGTGCCAACACTTCCACTACACGTTAATGTATATAATGTATATGCATATGTATAAAACAATAAGATACCTCTATGTTTTATCACTGTGTAAGTATTTTAAGCGCATGTTTGACCACAACGTCATTGAGATTTCTTTCACTGCCACTGTTGTCTTCTTCACATTGTGTGCACTTCAAATATGTCACAGAACTCTATTTTCTTCTATTGAAGATGTCAATCTGTGTAGACAATGCAATGTCTCTTCCTCTTCTTTGACGTTGTCCAAAATTATCATGATCTTCACTGTTGTGGACACTGTCTTTGGTTCCTTCACAAGGACCACAATTTGCTTTTTCTTTGGTATAGCACAGATGGCTTTTCACTAGTTCCAAATCACACTCTTGAAGACACTCCTGGCTTCAATAAAAATATTGCATATCACACCCAAAAGCACACTCTTTGTAGGCGAACGTTGTTATCAATGAAAGGCACACTCTTCGGACTCACAACACTCAAATGAATGACACAACCTCCTCTTCAAGCGCAACACACGAATGAACGATACACTCTCATCTTGAAGCATAACACATGAACGAATGGCACACTCTCCTCTCCAAACGCAGCACACAATAAAATGGTACACTCTCCTCTCCAAACGAACGACACACACTCCTCTCCAAGCACAACACTCAAACTAATAGCACACTCTGCAAACGAACGAAGGCACTCACTTTATGGACTTACTCTCTAAGTGCAGATGAAGTCATACTCTACGAATGAACACTCTTACTCTTTCTTCGAATGCAAAACCAAGGCACTCTCACAAATCACCCTCAACCATAATGTTAGAACCATATATATATATCAAAAATAATTTTTTAATATCCAACATTAGGGTTGGCCCTCAAATTCAACTTTCCACTTCATATAAAATATTTAAATCATTGATTTAAATATTTAAACTTTTATATCTTAACCTTTACTTTAATATTTAATTTAAATATTAAAGTATATCCCACTTTTAATATTTAAATATTAAATTTAAATATTAAAGTCCACACTTTGTCTTGCATACCTTTTGAAGATATATTTGTCTTGCATAGTTTGCTCCAAGACATCATGATTTGCTATCTTTTGAAGATATTTTTGTCTTGCATAGTTTGCTCCACCACATCATGATTTACTATCTTTTGAAGATATTTTTGTCTTGCATAGTTTGCTCCACCACATCATGATTTACTATCCACCAAAACAACCTTTGACATCAATGACAACTCAAGATTTGCTATCTACCAAAACAACCTTTGACATCAATGACAACTCAATTATTCCAACAATCTCCCCCTTTGTCATTGATGGCAACCCTTCAAAGAAAACCGTATTTTTCTCAAGATGCTCCCCCCGACATGCTGCTCCCCCTCACTTAAATTCTCACCCTTTGACATCAATGGCAAAGGGCTCCTTGAGGCTAAAAATAAGACACTTAACACAGTCCCCTTACCACCTCCTTTTCTTGAGGTGATTAATTTTGAGATGGGAGTAGAACTACTCCCAACTTACAATGCTCATCTTCTTTTTCAATTTTTTTTCTAAATTTTTTAATTCATACCTCTTTGAACATTTTGACTATCCTTCTTGCTTATATTTGAAAATTTCAAAAAATCTATTCTACACCACTTAGATTTATGCCCAAAATTATTGCAATTGAAACACTTGATGTTGTAGTCCTTGAAAGGTGTAAATGAATTGAAGTTCCTCTTGGTGAAGCCAAAATCATTCTTATCATGAACCCTGCAATGTACAGGTTTGTGACCAAAATGATTACATGAGTAACAATAACCCTAGAAGAAGTATTCATATGGCCTTGGAGGATATGGTCGCATGATTCTTTCTTTTCTTTTTTGTGCTAGTCCATGTTCCTTGATGGTGCATTATTTTCTTTCTCATTGATGTTTCCACTTCTCAACTCATCAGTATAGGTATTATATTCTTCTTCAAATACCTTCTTTGATGCTTTTATTTATTTTGAGCTTGCCTCCTCTTTTTGTACTTATTGACCTTTCTCAAAGCCAAGTCCGGTCTTCATAAATGGAGATATTTGTGTTTTGATAATATCATCCAAATATTTTGAGCTTTTCTTAAACTGATATATCTTATTATTAAAATTTTCAAGTCCCTTCCTTAGAATGTCAGCTTCATGTTCTAGTCTTTCACATTCTAGCTCTTTTGCCTTTAACTGTTCAACCATACCTTCTTCAACTTTCCTTGCCTCTTCAACCTTAACTTTTAAGTTAGTGAGATCTCGTAGAAGCTTTGCCTTTGTTTTCTAATCCTATTGTACTTGAGTCTTCAATCTTAAGTTATCCCTTTTCAACTCTTCAAGATCAATAACAAGTTCCTCTTCCATATCAATTGTGGCTTCCTCTTCATATTCTGAAACTTTCTCTTCTTCTTGGTCTTCAATAATAGGGGCATCTTATTTTTCTTTTTCTTAGTATTTGACAACAGGTGCATCTTATTTCTCTTCTACTTGGTCTTTGACAACAAGAGCATATTCTTTCTCTTCTATGGCCAAAAATAGAATTTATTCCTTTTCACTATCGGAGAAACTTTCATCACTATCACTTGAAGCACTGCTTACTTCTTCAACATAAAAACTCTTATTGTATCTTTGAAATATCTTCTTCTCATGCTTGCCTTGACCATGCATGTTTTTCTTTTCATGATAAAATTTTATTTCTTTCTTTTTCTTCTTCGCTGCTACTATTCCCAGCTTCTGGATAATTAGCTGCATAGTGATCAATGTTACCACAATTAAAAAATTTCATAGTCTGCATATTTTTGTGTTTTCTTGGACCCTTATTATTTCTTCTCACAAAGTTAGCCCCTTCTTCACTACTTGATTCATCACTTGATTATTGTTCTTTATTATTTTCCCTTTTTTAAGCTTTGAATGTTGCCTCTCTTTTTGATGTTTCTTCTTTTTATGTCTTCATATCATAGGCTGTGAGAATTTCATGTAGCTCATCCATGCTTAAAGTTTTGAGATCCTTCATCTCTTCTATTGTTGAAACCTTTCATCATATCTCATAGGGAGTGACCTTAATATTTTTTGAACAATAGTAGATTCCTCAATCTTTTCTCCATGTCCTTGAATGGTGTTGAAAACCTCATCAACACAAAGTAGATACATAGCAATATCTTCATCATATTTCATATTCAAGTCTTCAAACTTCCTCCTGTGCATTTGAAGTTTTGCCATTTTAACCTTGTCATCTCCTTCACATGTTCTCTATAACTTATCCCATATTTATTTTTTTGAAGTGCATTGCATGACTTTCATAAAATTATATTTAAATAACCCACTCAAAATTGCATTCATTTCCTTGGCATCACCTTCATATGGTTTCTTACCACTTGCATATGTAGGAGGAGTTGTAGATGGTGTGAACCCATTATCAATGGATTGTCATATATCATATCCATGTGCCATCAAATAAGTCTTCATCCTCACACTCCAGAAAGCATATTTAATTCCATCAAACAAAGGAGCCTTATTTGATGAAAACCCTTCCTTATGAGCCATGTGTGTTCTTGTAAGATCTTCCTTCAAGTTGTTAGGCTTTCACGAAGGGATCCACTCTGATACCAATTGAAGAACACAAGCTTATACTGAGAGGGGGGTGAATAGTATAAGATAAAACTTTTACTTTTATTTCCAAAGCAATATCATCCAATAATATCAATTGTAATAATGAAACAAAGCACAAATCACCATACACATAAGAGACAAATTTAACGTGGTTCACCCTATGTGGACTACATCCATGAAGAAATATTTATTATAAACTTTCTAAACAAATTTCTTGGGAACCAATTCCCTATTAGAATTTTTGTGGATCCCAATCTACAGGAGACACCAATCCCTCTACTCTGGTTTGTGGACCTCTATCCATAGGAGACACCAATCCCCTCTGCTCTGGTTCATGGACCTCTATCCACAAGAGACACCAATCCCCTCTATTTTGGTTTGTAGACCTCTATCCATAGGAGACACCAATCCCATCTATTCTGTTTCGTGGACCTCTATCCACATAAGACACCACTCCCCTCTGCCCTGGTTTGCTCCAAAGCCTGCTCATATATCTGCTCAAATCTGCTCATAAAAATTACTTACAACTTTGCTCAAATTTGCTCCATACCTGCTCAAATCTGCTCCATAACCTGCTCAAATATGTTTCATACCTGCTCCAAATCTACTCATAGAACCTGCTCAAATATTCTCACAAAACCTTCTCAAATATGCTCCAAAACTTCTCACAAAACCTACTCAATTATGCTTCAAAAATTCTCACAAAACCTGCTCAATTCTTTTCCAAATCTTACATAATAGTTTACTTCACATTCATCAAGTTTATCTCTTTCACTTGTCTCACACTTATTTACAATAGAAGGTACAACAAGTCTAGCATTAGATAATCTACTTGTGTGTTGAATTAGAGACGTTAATACCTTTCTTTTCATGTGCATTCAAAATATATCTCAATATAAATGATCCACTCCAATATATCTCAACAAAAATAATGTACTCCAATCTATCTCAACACAATAATGCTCTCCAAACTATCTCAACAAAATAATGTACTCCAATCTATCTCAACACAATAATGCTCTCCAACCTATCTCAATAAAATAATGTACTCCAATCTATCAAATCATAATCATATTTCACAATACTTACAAGATGCCCACATAAAACACTTCGATTTTGGAATTTTTACTACCACACCTTACAAGAAGATTATGCACTATTCTCTTATTCTATCAAAAGGAAATTTTTCATTCATAAAACCCTTGGTGCATTAATAATTTTTCAATTCCTTTGTTTTGCCTTTGAAGAAAAAATTTCATGTCTAATTTCTCATCAATACTTTATAATTAAATTCATTCCCAGATATAATTAAAAGCATACTTATCTTCCAAAATATTTTTGCTTGCTGTAAAAACTCGAACCCTGATCTTTCACTCATAATTCTTATCCACTAGCAATGAACCACTTCATCTACACCACCTGATGGAAGGTGGTTCCACGACCCTTAATTTAAAGATGTGGTCATCATTCTCCAATCCAAAAATATAACCCTGGCATATTTCAAACTCAGTGTTGTTGCTCCCTTTTTCTTTCACGTACTTCTTGCTTTGACTGCCACTTGACGTTACGACTCGCTGGTTTAGGGTTTCAATACTTTGCATCCAATCCTGTGCCTTTGTATCTTGTTATGTCTTTCCTCTATCGGTGCCAACACTTTCACTACACGTTAATGTATATAATGTATATGCAAATGTATAAAACAATAATATACCTTTATGTTTTTCACTGTGTAAGTCTTTTAAGCATGTGTTTGACCACAACGTCGTTGAGATTTCTTTCACTGCCACTGATGTCTTCTTCACACAGTGCGCACTTCAAATATTTCATAGAAATCTATTTTATTCTATTGAAGACGTCGATCTGCGTAGATAATACGATGCTTCTTCCTCTTCTTTGATGCTGCTCGAAATTATCATGATCTTCACTAATGTGGACACTACCTTTGATTCCTTCACAAGGATCATAATCTGCTTCATCTCTAGTCTAGCATAGATGTATTTTTTCTAGTTCCAAAGCACACTCTTGAAGACACTCCTGGCTCCAATTAAACTCCTACGCATCACACGCGAAAGTACACACTTTGTAGGTGAACGTTGTTCTCAATGAAAGGCACACTCTTCGGACTCACAACACTCAAATGAACAACACACTCTCCTCTTCGAGTGCAACACATGAACGAACGACACACTCTCCTCTTCAAGTGCAGCACACGAATGAACAACACACTCTCCTCGCCAAACGTAACACACAAACAAATGACACACTCTCATTTCTAAACGTAGCACACAAACAAATGACACACACTCCTCTCCAAGCACAGTACTCAAACTAACATCACACTCTGCAAACGAACGAAGGCACTCACTTTCTGGACTTACTCTCCAAGTGCGGATGAAGTCATACTCTGCAAAAAAATGCTCTTACTCTTTCTCTAAACGCAACACCAAGGCACTCTCACAAATCACCCTTAGCCATAATGTTAGAACCATATATATCAAAAATAATTTTTTAATATCCAACATTAGGGTTGGCCCTCAAATTCAACTTTCCACTTCATATAAAATATTTAAATCATTGATTTAAATATTTAAACTTTTATATATTAACCTTTAATTTAATATTTAATTTAAATATTAAAGTATATCCCACTCTTAATATTTAAATATTAAAGTCCACACTTTGTCTTGCATAGTTTACTCCAACACATCATGATTTGTTATCTTTTGAAGATATATTTATCTTGCATAGTTTGCTCCACCACATCATGATTTGCTATCTACTAAAACAACCTTTGACATCAATGACAACTCAATTATTCCAACACATTTTTATAATTAAAATTATTTATGTCAGTGATTATTAAATTGATCTTCTAAGATTTGAACTTTAATATTGATTTATCTTTTAATACCAAGATATTAAAGTGAATGTTATGTTATTTCTTTGAAGCTCCAAAATATTATTTAATTTCATGCTAAGGTTTTCATTTTAATTTTGATGTCAAGTATCAATATTAATATTAGGGCTTCCAAAGTGTTAAATCCAATATTCCACTTTAATATTAAATTCAACATTAATGTTTTCTTTTTTAATGTTTGAATCTGAATCTTAATGTTGAGGCCTTTAAAACTCACTTTTGAAATTATTAGATTTAACCTTAAAACTACATATCAAATGTAATGTGTGAATTGAAATAACTAATGCTAAATTTATTGACTTAAATATTAGCCATCCAATGTCTCTCAACCGAATGAACCCTAGACATTCAATTCATTTACTTTATTAAATCAATTCGTAGCATTTCCCGATGAAATATTTTTATTAAGCCAATTAAATGACTTTATTAAAGTTTTACATGGCCTTTAAATGAAATTCGTGGTCTTTTGGTTGACGAAGTACTTTCAGTTAAACCAATGCATGATCTTTTGGCAGACGAAAATATATTCAATTCAATACATGGCCTTTCGATCGATGAAATATTTTTATTTAATCAATGTATGGCCTTTGGGCTCATGAAATTTTTTATTAAACCAATGCAATGAATTTATTAAACACTTGAATGGCTTTTTGACCAACGTAATGCTTCTTTCGGCCGATGAAATATTTTATTAAACCAATGCAATGAATCTATTAAACCCTTTAATGACTCTTTTCGATCGACGTAATGCTTCTTTGGATCGAAAAAATATTCTTTTGGTCGATGAAATATTTTATTAAATCGATGCAATGAATTTATTAAACCCTTCAATGGCTTTTTTCGGCCGATGAAATCTTCTTTCAACCGACAAAATGAACTTTTCGGCCAATGAAATAAGTCTCATGTCGATTTGATTTTGGGGCGAATTGTTTCGGGTAAAGTTTAATATGCCCTAGGTTAGGACGAATCCATAAAATGTTTGGCTGAACATCATAGACAAGATCCCATTGGGCATATACCAAATTATTTAGGATTTATTTATGTAAAATGGACCTTAGCTCAAACTTTGTTTTTCGTTATGCCCAAAATTGGGTCAAAATTCAAAGTTTCTAGATTTTGATGAAAATTTCCATGTTTCTAAATGAGGAAAATGGGTATCCAAATATATTGATAAAATTCAAAAATTTATTTTGGATCGTGAGATATCACATTTAGAAGTTCACAAGCTACTTTGGAAAATTGCTATTTTTGGAAATAATTGAAGTCTAAAATTCTAAAAATTTGGTATTATTGCAGATAGGGGATTAACATATTTCTACCAGTTTTTGAATCAGCTCAAACGAATTTGTCTAGCTCAAGTTATGCCCACTTCAATTTTGCACCATTTTTAGAGTAAAAGTGAAAAAATGAGAGAAACTTTAAAATGAAATTTAATTATTTAAACCTTAGGAAAACCATTGAAATTTGCATTTTCTAAAACATTTAATTTGAAATAATGCAATTAAGATGCCAATATTCAAAAATATTCAATCCAAATCATTGCAACTAGATCCAAGTCTTCAAGATGCAAAAATATCAACCATTTCAAAACCTCAATGTAATCAAAATGTTAAAATTCTTAATGTAAGCAAAAATCTTGAATTAAAACCAAAACTTCAAGTGGGTCCCCAATTGGGGTAAGTTGTGCAATGGCAACAACAAATGGCGCTGGAAAATACTCCTGAGTATTTTGGATTAAGAACCTAGCTTGAAATCAAGAAAACCAAAGATCAACAAAATATAGATCATCCAACAATATCCAAGGAATATGGGGTTAAATAGTTTCAATTGAAAATAGATGTACCATTTGCTTCAAATTATTGGGTGTTTAGTGCATTCATTCTTTATTCTTGAATCAGTCAGAAATCCATCACCTGGTTAGACATTGGGCTATTAAGGATATTACTCTTAAATATTTACCTCTGCATTGCTCCACAACCAATCAAGCATCCATAGCTCCGATGGAGATGATCTAGATCTCTTCTAGACATTGCTCTACTCCCACCAGGCATCTATAGCCCTAGTAGAGATTATCTGAATCACCCAAGCACTTACCTGATTTGCACACATCTTTTTTTAGAAGCATTTTGACTACTTTGCAAGTATCATATGTGCCTTTGGGTTAGAGACCTTTTAAGGCTAAATATAGAGTGTATAACAATTTTTTACCCAATCATCAAATCAAGATGATTTCATCCTTCATGATACAAAAATAATCATTTAAATATAATGTTAGAGGTGAAGCTTCAACAAAATGTTGCACTATTTCAATATCCTTTATTCTAGTCCATAATCCAAGCATGACTGCTAATAATCTGATTTCTCTAATTTTCAATTTTCAACTAATTTCAAACAGGAAATTCATCCTCAATTAGCAGAAGATATTCCCTTTTAGAGAAACCAGAAGTTAATTGTCATTGGACTCCACTTATCAAAATTTGTGGGATGAAAGTAGTGTAAAAGTGAAGACATGAAATCCAACATGAATTCTCACAAACAAAAATGAACTAACTAAACAAGCAAAACTGAAACAAACAACAAAACACTTAATGAGAAAATAATTTCAAATTCAGAAAAAATAAAACAAATGAAAACTGAATCTAAAAGCTGTAAAAAGAAAACACATGAAAACAGAAAACTATGTACAAATGACATGTTTTACTACACTGCCTCAAGGATGAAAGTAATGCTTTAGGAATTACCCATTGATAGGCAAGAGGACATCTTCTCCACTCATATTTTTTAGTCTAAAAGTATTATCTCCTAGAATCTCTGAAATCTGGTAAGGACCTAACCAGAGGTTATCAAACTTGTTATGGTCTCCTTTTTTCTCATGTGCTTTATCCCAAAGTAAAACCAAGTCAGAAATTCTGAAGGCTTTGATTTTAGCTCTCTTATCAAACCATATTTTGATTATTCCTTGATGTTGACTGAAGTGTTGTAAGGCATCTTCTCTTTTCTCATCTAAATTCATCAAATGAGTGAGCCTGGCTTCTACCTTATCATCAACTTCCAAGTAATATTTCATGAACTGTAGTGTCAACAATTTCAAGTTAGTGGGAAAGATAGGATCTTGGCCATAGACCAGATGGTAAGGTGATGTACCTAATAAAGCTTTTATTCTGGTCCTATCTACCCACAAAGCATACCTGAGTTTATTGTGCCAATCTCTAGGATTTCTCTCTAAGAGTTTCTTGATGATTGTCAATAAATTTTTATTAGTTGACTCAGCCAAACCATTTCCCTATGGGTAATAATTAGAAGAAAAATTTAGAGTTACCTTGTTATCATAAGCCCATTCTACAAATTGAATTGAGGTAAAATTTGATCCATTGTCACAGACTATGGAATAAGGTATCCCAAATCTAGTAACAATATGTTCTTCCATGAATTGAATGACAACATCTATGGTGCAATTTTTGGTAGGTAAAGCTTCTATCCACCGAGTGTAATAATATGTTGCAGTCACAATGTATTTGTGATAGGTATGAAGAATTAGGATTGATGACTCCTATAAAGTCCAATCCCCATTGGGCAAAGGGTCTAGCCTCAAATATAGGCTGCAATGGCATAGAAGCATTTCTTTCTCTATGTGCAACAACTTGGTAGGTGTGACAGGATCGAACATGGGTATGAGCATCCTTAAAGATATGAGGCCAATAGTAACTAAACTCTTAGAATTTGATGTGCAGTGGCATTGGCTGAACCATGTCCAATCCCATATGTGCCATGAAATTCATGAAGGACCTGAGTAGCTTCATTTTTGTTTAGGCATCTGAGGTAGATACCTTCATGGTTTCTTCTATATAGAGCACCTACTTTGATCATGAAGTTAGCACTCTTTAAATGTAATGCTCTTCTTTGAGTAGCATTTAAGTGATTTGGACATTTATTATTCAACAAGTAATACACAATGTCTTGGTACCACTCATCAGTTGTTATATCATCCATAATATACTATTGGCAAAGAATTTGAGGATCAATTTTTTCTAACGTTTTGCTTAATCCTTGACCTCTAACTAGTTTCATAGGCTGGATTTCTAGGTCAAAATCTTGTAAAATTGACATCCACTTACCTCTTATTTCTCCCAATTCATTTTGCATTAACATGGTTTTGATAGTTGGGTCTGGCACAACTGCAAATATCCTACTATGTAGAATATAATACCTAAATTTTTTCACTGCCTTTACTAGAGCATATGCATGTTTGTCTATAATAGTATATTTCAATTTAGCATATTTTAATGGGGAGCTCATGAAGGCTATTGGATTTTCTTCATTATTCTCACTCTTTTGTGTTAAGACACCTACGGTTGAATGTTCAAAAGCAAATGAGTAGAGATAAAATGGTTTCATGTAATCTGGGCTCACTAAAATTGGAGCATTGGATATAGCATCCTTAACTCCCTGAAATGCAGCTTGGGCTTCAGAAGTCCAAGTGATGTTAGCATCTTTCTTGAGCATGTCATTCAATGGTCTAACTATCTCTGCAAATCCTGAGATAAATTTTCTAACAAAGTTAATTTTTCCAAAGAATGATCTTAATTCTTTCTTACTGCCTGGGAGAGGAATGTTCTGGATTGCTTTTACTCTTTTAGGGTCAATTAAGATGCCATATTTAGAAATGACATGACCTAAAATATTTCCTTTAGTTACTCCAAAAATACATTTCTTTGGGTTTAATGAAATACCATGCTCTCTACATATTTGGAATACTTTTCTTAGATCACTGACATGATTAAAACATTTCTTGGAAAACATAGGGATATCATCCACATATACCACTATGCACTTGCCAATTAGACCTTTGAAAGCATAATCCATTGCTCTCTAGAAAGTAGCACCTGCATTAATCAGTCCAAAAGGCATTCTCCTATAGGTAAATGTGCCCCATTTGGTGGTGAATGTTGTTTTCATTCTATCTTTGAGATCTATCATGATCTTATTGTATCCAAAATATCCATCCAAGAAATACATAATTTTCGATCCATTCACCATCTGCAAAATATGATCTATGGAGGGCAAAGGGTAATTATCCTTCTGGGAAGCCTTATTTAGATTCCTAAAGTCAATGCATAATCAAATTTCTCCATTTTTCTTTCTAACAGGTACTATATTAGCTACCCAAGTGGAGTGTCTAATGGGAAAAATGATTTTTGCATCTAGGAGCTTTTTAACTTCCTTTTGAATAAGAGGCTCTAGCAATGGACTTACAAGCCTTTGCTTTTGTCTAAATGGTTTCGCATCTGGATTTAAAGGGATGGTGTGAGTGATGACAGATTGGTCATATGTTTTAAAATCTTCATAGCTCCAAGCTATGACATATTTATAGTCTTTGAGAGCTTGTATGATTTCTTCCTTTTCTTGATTAGTGCAAGCTTTTCCTATTAGGATATTTTGTGCCTCTTCACTAGTCCCTATATTCATAGTATTACCTACATCATTTTGAAATGAAATTTTATTGCATTTCTTACTTCTATAATCAATATCAAATAGTTTTTTGAGAGAAATCATACCTTTAGGGAGTGAGTTTGTTTTCAAGGTTACCTCATGATCTTCTTCTTCTATTCTTTCATCCTCATCTATGACCTGATTTTCAAAAACACCAAAATTAATCACAAAATTAAAAATGTGCCTGTCACTTTCAAATACTTGAAGATTTTTCACATTATTGGGTATAGAAGGACAAGCTACTAATTCTATAGAAAATTTCTTGAATATTTTATTATTTATAGGTGTCAATGTACTTGCCGCTACTACCAAGGAGTCTGCAACTCTGTTATTTTTCCTTAAAATCAATTTAATGTTGAAAGCATGGAACTCATCAATTAGATCCCTCACTCGGTTTCTATAATGAGTTAACCTTTTATCATGACAAGTATATTGACCTTTGACTTGTTTCACTACCAACTCAGAATATCCTAACACTTTTAAGCACTTAATATTCTTTCTTAAAGAAAATTGTAGTCCATATATCAATGCTTCATATTCTACAGTATTGCATGTACAGGGAAACTACAATCTATAGGATGCTAGGTGAGATTTTCTTTTAGGGTTGATTAATTCAACACCTGCTCCATTGCCTTGTCTAGATCTGGATCCATAAAATTTGAGAATCCAAACTAGATTTTCATCTTTATTTGGCTTACTGGGTGATGCTTCAGTTTCAACTTCATTTATGTCTTTTTTGGTTTCAAGGGTGTAAACCCCTAATTCAGATTCATTGTAGAGAACCTCATTAGTCTTATTATATTTAGTAATGAGTTCTTTGAGTCTAGGCTCTCTTTCTACTCTAATATGATTTGCAATTCCCCGCCAAGGCAACCACATGTGAGAAAATTCGATGGCCATGTATCCATTTAAATTCCTTGACCAATCTCTACTTAAGAGCATTCCATATCTATCCGGGATTTCTACAACATGTATATCGATATATTGTTGAATCTTGGGCTCTGAGGCTAATTGTATGTGAATGTTTTTAAGTACACCCACCACATTGACTTCTATTTTGTCCAGTTGTACCACTACTCTATTGGAAGGAGTAGGTCTCAAACCTAGTCATTGACACACAACATGTGGCATGACATTTCATGAAGCACCTGAATCAACAAGGCAATTATGTAAGTTTTTACCTGCAATTCTAATCATCAAGAGGAAAGGAGGAGCTTCTCCTTTGTCCCTTCGTGATAAAAATTGAGCATCCATGGTCTTTTGGGATCCAACTTTATTTTGGTCTCTAAATTATTTAATTATCAATTCTTGTTGATCCGTTAGCTAGGCAACCTCAAATAGAGATATGTTTGCTTTGGTTTTCTTCAAATCTTCCATAATGTTGTATGTAGGCCTATCCTGGTCTAGAATTCTATGTGGTGGTGGTGGATTAGCCTTAGGTGGATTGGGGTTATTGTTAGCCTGATTGTCAGGAGGGGTGAAAGTAGGATTCGATGGGGTAGAAGAAGTGATTGGCACTTTATTCTTGCTCCTAAGCATATAATTGTGATTTCCTTTCTTGAACTGCCTATAAGCTTGTACTTCTTCTTCTAGAGATCCCTCATATCCTTCATTTTCTCCTTCTGATGATTCAAATGTTTCAACAACCAAGGCTATCCCTTTTCCTTTACTACTGCTAGCCTGATTTGAAATATCTTCATTCGGTATTAACTCCATGTTATCCATTTCCTTTTGGAGTATATCTAAAGCTATTTTAAATTTAGGGCATTCATTCTCACTATGTTGTGTTGTGGAGTGTACTCTACACCAATTATCTAAAGCCAAGTAAAAAATATTGACTACAATATTAGTTTGATTCTGACTGGTAATTGGATTGGGTACTCCTCCATTATTTGGAAGAGTGTTCCATTGTATTTTTTGGAAACTGAAGTTCCTATTATGAGGTGGATTATTGGTTTGGGGATTTTGAGATGTCTGCTTCTACAATTGGACCATATCATTGCTGATATTTTGGAATAAATTTTTTAGATTATCTAACTAGGGGTTAGCATCATTGTTTTATCCTGTAGCAGTCTGACTTGTTGTGTTGTTTGCAGAAGTGGTGGAATTCCAAAAATTAGGCATATTTTGATTTTGAACAACATTTAGAAATGTTGGGATATTTTGATTAGGATTAACATTCTAAAATATTGGGACATTATTATTGGAAGTAGTGTTAAAAAATGCAGGCACAACTTGTGTATGAGTATCCATATTCTTATGAGCATTGAATTGTTTTTCCAAATAGAGTGGAGTGGTAGGATTATATAACTGATATGGTACAGGATTTAACACAAGCAATTATTGTGATAGAGCTTGACTAATCATGGGTACTTGATTGAATGCACCTATTTGTCCTAGTGAAGGCAATTGGCATATTCCAAAACCTTGAGGGGTCAACTGTTGTTCCACGGTTATGTTGGACATTTTGAGTCCCTAAGCTGAAATTTTGTCATTGATGTCAATAGAGCAATAAATTTCAAAAGGATCTATGAAGGGTTTTTGTGAAAACCAAGGTAGGGAAAATAAAGGGTTTTATTTCAAACCATGGACAATAGATTTGATCTGGATTTTTCTTAAAACCCACATTGGGATTTCGTTTCATCGAAAAAGGTGCCCCGATAATGGAGTTATTTGAGTTTTAATGTTTGGTTTAAATTTTAATTATTTAAAATTTAAATTCAAATTTAAATTTAAATTTAAATGGAAAGTTTCCCATCGACGTCATAATGCAAATATAATTTTAATATTTTCG
Source organism: Wollemia nobilis (assembly GCA_028583015.1). Classification (NCBI taxonomy): domain Eukaryota; kingdom Viridiplantae; phylum Streptophyta; class Pinopsida; order Araucariales; family Araucariaceae; genus Wollemia; species Wollemia nobilis. The sequence goes on from JAQPPZ010000101.1 coordinate 3,574,314, forward strand.
CCGACGTCTTCAAAGTGTTATTAAACACTATATAAAAGGGTGGCAATTAAACAAAATAATCATCCTTGCTCTCATGTGTTAATTGCCTTGGAATTCGAAAGAGCTCGTGCGAATTGTTGAAAAGGAAGTAGAGAAGAAAGCGCAACGATTTGGAAATCTCAAACGTGGTATGAGGTGTGGCGCATTGGCGTATCAATTTTTCTAAGACTGTGGGTAGCGCAAATATCAGGGATCGAATTCCCTTGACGAAAGTGTGTGGGAAGCGCTTTGGCGCTTTGTCCTTTGTGGCAGGCGAAGGAATATTAAAGGCCCTTTTGGCCTTTGCTTTTCCAATGAGTGCTTTGGCTCGGTTGGAATCTTAGCCATCGCTAAGACGCTCGCAGTGTGTGGCATACGAGGGTTCGAATCCCCTTGAGAGGTATTTACATTTTTGCCTTTAATAAGTTTTATTAGCCCTAAAGTTTGGAGTTATAAGGTATTTAATGGGAGAGTCTAAGGTATATTTTTTGGGTGATTTTTTGAAACGGAGCTCTGGCGATTTGGCGGGAAATTTTCTGAGCAGGCGTCAGGCGATGCTCTAGGGTTTCTGGTGTGTTGGAAAATCCAGGGCCTTTGGTGAATCGACGTAGTGGTACTCTGAAGGATTTTCTGCTGCCCCAGGAGGGCCCAATGGGGTCTCCTCCAGACCCTCTCTCTGGGAGAAAGAGCTCATATGCTGAGATGGTAAAAGAAAATGCTTCATCTTCCAATGTTGAAGCCCAGAGGAATGCGTTTCAATCGCTCTTCAAGAATGCTGGTAAGAACTCAACTGCACACCGAGTTAATGGATGCCTCCCACAATCCGCTTCCAGACCTAAGATTGTCATTGAACCAAAGATGGTCGAGGACACAGTCATCTATCGCGCTAACCATGATCTGATTTGTAAATTCATGGGTATTCGACCTACCCTAAATTTTTTGCACACCTGGGTCAGACAGAACTGGGAGCCTCACGGTGAGTACTCCTTATGGTTCATAAGCAATGGGTATTTCATCATTAGTTTCTCTTCTTTAGCCGACAGAAATAGAGCATTTGAATCAAAAAAAAGGAACCACGGTCCAGCAGGGTTATTTGTTCAACCCTGGAGAGTGGGTTTCGATCCTCGTATCGAACCCACGGCTGTCCCGGTCTGGATCCGGTTATACGCTCTCCCGATGGAGTTCTGGGGTGAGCAGGTTTTGGAGATGATTGGTAATTCCCTTGGCAGACATCTGGGCGTCTCTAAAGATACCATAGAGGGTAATGCAGCTATTTTTGCAAGAATCTGTGTAGAAATGGATATTAGCCAGCCTCTCCCGGCAGAGGTGGAACTTGAGTTGGCAGGACTATCATGGATACAACAGTTAGATTATGAGGCCCTGCCCTTTAGATGCAGAGTGTGCCATAAGCATGGCCATTTGGCAAGGTTTTGTCCAAGCCTTGTGAACACAAAAGAGGAGGCTCCGCTGGGCGCGCCAAATCGCCCTAGGGAAGGTAAGTCTACTCTTGTCAAAGATCCTTCTAATATTCCATAGGGTAATGATGTTCAGAAGGATGGATTTGAACAACCCAAACGGAGGAGAAAGCAAAAGAAAACTGGCAAGGAGCAAGCACAACTCAAGCCAGCCAATCGGTATGAAATTTTTAAGTCACTAGTTGATCAAGAGGACCAAGTCATGGAAGGAATGGATGGGAATACTGAGGCTAATAATACCCACACTCACTCTTCTCCTTCATCTCCTCCTGTCTTAGAACAGGCGATTGAGTCCACTGAGATATTGCAACCAGAGAATCCAGGGGCATTGATAATACATTCCCAAGTACAGCCGAAAAGTAAGGATGTCAGTATGGGAAGTGCAAAAAAGAACAGAGAAAGGCCAGCCCTGGGGATTACTCAGGTGGAAAAGCGATCCAAGAATAATAATTCTCAAGGAGCAGGCAGGAAGTCTAATAAGGATCTAATAGCAACGCAAGGAGACAAGCTGATCACTGGAGGATCGGTGAGGACAATTGATTCTTATTGCTCTCAAGGTTTTCAATGATTATTCAATCTTGGAATGTTAGGGGTTTAAACAGTAGAACCCATCAATCTGCTGTTCAAAGACTCTTAGGAAAATGCAAAACAGACTTTTTGCTCATCCAGGAGACAAAAATGTCTTTAGATCTTATGTGTAAAACAGTTAGTAGAATATGGAGGGGCGCTGGTTATATGGATGTGGCTGCTCAAGGTGCCTCAGGGGGAATTGTCACTTTTTGGAACCCTCTGGAATGGACTGCTTTAGAACATATAGCCTGGAGGGGTGTTCTCACATCTCATTTTAGGAATAATGTCACAGCTGAACATGTTTTAATTACAAATTTTTATGGGGCTCAAAGCATTGATAGCCAGAGGCTCCAATGGAAAGTTGTACACAACATGAGGTCCTCAAGACAAGATTTAGACTGGATCATTGCTGGGGATTTTAATGCTAAATTATCTGCTCGGGATCAGGAAGGTGGAACCCCAGTTTTGGACCCAGGGGACCGGCTTCTGATTGCCCAGGTCCAGGCCTTTCACCTAGTGGATATCCAAGGCCCTGGAACATTTTTTACTTGGACTAACAAGAGGAGGGAGCCACACAGTAGGAAGGTAAAGTTAGACCATTTTCTGGTCTCAGAGGAGGCATTTGTTAAGTGGAATGTTAAATTCCAGATTTTGGAAGGCCCAGTTTTCGATCACTCTCCCATCCTGATGGAGGGAGGGACTATGACAAGGCAGCACCACAAACCGTTTAGATTTGAGAATTTTTGGCTACAAAAGGAGGATCTTCGAGAGAAAATTCCGCAATGGTGGGAAGATGGTCGTCTACCTTTTGGGACAACAATGTTTAAATTCCACAAACAACTTCATTTTGTCAAAGTTAAATTGAAACAGTGGAGGCAAGCTAATAAGTCGGATTTCCAGCTTCAAAGAGCTCCCTTGGTGGCTCGCTGGGAGGAGGTGCAAAAACACTTCAGGGAAGGAACAATTACTGAACAGCTTAAAACCGAGGATGATGCCTTGCGCAAAGCAGTTGAGGACATTGATAACCAAGAGGAAACTTACTGGAAACAGAGGGCTAGAAACTCTTGGTTATTGGAAGGAGATAGAAATACAAAATTTTTCCATCGATCAGCCTGTGCTAGAAGACAGATGAATAACATGGAAGTCCTTCAAGATGAGAATGGACACTCCTTTGATACTCTTCCTGGTATGCACTCCCACTCAGTGGATTATTTCTCTAAACTTTTTAAGGAAAATAGGGAGCAAGATGTGGAGGCTCAAAATGAAGTTATTGATGTTATTCCCTCTATTATCTCTCAAGAAGAAAATCAGGCCCTTCTTAGACCCATTGATAGAGATGAACTGAAGAATGTGGTCTTTGGAATGAGCACAGGCAAATCTCCAGGTCCAGATGGTTTTCCTATTGAGTTTTTTCAGGCCTTTTGGGATACCTTGGAGGAAGACGTTTTGGCTGTTACAGAGGAGTCCAGAACTAATAAAAGAATGCTTAAGGCAATAAATCATACCTTCATCACTTTAATTCCAAAGGGAGAGGAAGGGGTTCATATCTCTGACTTCAGACCTATTGCCTTATGCAACGTGATTTATAAAATTATCACAAAGATAATGGCTGAACGGCTTAAACCTCTCCTTCATAACATCATTTCCTCAGAGCAAGGGGGATTTGTAGAAGGTAGACAGATCTTGGATGGGGTGGTTCTCGCCCAGGAGGCTATCCATACAATGCAAAAATCTGGTAACAAAGGAATGTTCATTAAACTGGATATGTCCAAGGCTTATGATAGGGTGGAGTGGGGCTTCCTGTCAAGGATGTTGGCAGCCTTTGGTTTCTCCCAGGACTGGATAGACTGGGTTATGAGTTGTGTTTCTACACCTTCTTATTCTGTTCTAATTAAGGGGCTTCCCTCGCCTCCTTTTGGAGCCACTCGTGGTCTCCGTCAAGGGGACCCTTGCTCTCCCTATCTATTCCTTATCTTGGCTGAAGGATTAGGTAGACTCTTCTTGAGGAGAAGACATCAAGGCATGATAACAGGTATCAAGGTAGGTGAAGAAATTTTGACTCATTTACGGTTTGTGGATGATACGGGCCTGGTTGGAGTGGCCAGTCTCAGGGAAGCCAGAGGAATTAGAGATTCTCTTAATGTTTACCTTAGGGCCTCCAATCAAGTTATCAATGACAAAAAATCCAAAGTGGTCTTCTTCAACCTTGACCAAAGGCTACAGGACAGAGTTATAGAGATCTTGGGTTTCACTAGAACCTCTCTTCCTGTAGTTTACTTGGGGGTTCCTTTGCATTTCAAGAAATTAAAAAAAGACATCTGGAAGGATCTTTTGGATGGCATCAAAGATAGAATGAACCATTGGTCTCATAAATGGTTAAGCTACGGGGGCCGATTAACTTTCTTACAGTCAGTTATTCAGGCCATGCCAATCTATAAATTCTCTATCCTGGCTGCCCCACATTCTATTTGGAAAGAGCTGGACAAAATGGCTAGAAGATTCTTATGGGAAGGAGCAAAAGGTGAGAGGAAATGGGCCTTGGTTGGCTGGGATAAAGTTACTCAGCCCAAGGAAAAAGGAGGGCTGGGACTGAGAAGCTCCAAGCTTAACAACAAAGCTTTGGCAGGTAAATTGTATTGGAGGTGGATTTCCCAGCCAACATCCTTATTCAGTAGAATCTTAACCAGTAAGTATCTGGGCCATGTTCACCCCAATGAAGTGAGCCGTTTCCCTTTGGATGGTAATGGATCCTTAGTGTGGCAGGCTCTTAAGCTGGGATCTCAAGTTATTAAAGACCAATTGTTTTGGAAAGTGGGAAGAGGGGAGAAGGCACGTTTTTGGACTGATTCATGGGACCAGTACCCACCCATCATTGCTGAGTATCCCGAATTGCAACCAATTAAATCAGCCATAGAATCCAAGGGCTGGGTCAATATTGAGAATTATTTCAACACTAGCCAATTGGGTGAGTATAAATTCAAGAAGTTTAAGCGGTTGGAGGAGTGGCCAATCACTATCCCTCCGGAGCTGGCACCCATTTTGACCAACATCTTGACAGCAAGGTTTCTCACGGGGAGAGACGAGGAGGATGAGTTAGCTTGGGGCTATGGGAACCTTGGGGTATATACAGTGAAGGCTGGATACGATCAGATTCTCCCAGAGCCTCCCCCGCATTTATTTTTGGTTCAAGATTGGAGGAAGATTTGGCATTCCAAGGGCTGGCCGAAAGTGAACTTCTTCGCCTGGCAGTTTATGCACAATGGCATTCTCACCTTTGACAATCTCAGAAACAGAGGAATCATCGGTCCTTCTCAGTGTGTTTTATGCCATAAGAATGAGGAGACTGCCGATCATCTGATGTTTGAGTGCCCTTTCACGTGTCAGATTTGGAAGCGTTGGTTCTCTCATTTTAAACTCCAGACTAATGGTGCTCTGACTCGGAACAATATTTGGGAAAGATGGAAGAGAGGCAGATTTAAATCTAAAGCTCTTCGACTTGGTTGGGAACTTGGCTTATTCTTCATCTGGTGGCAGGTGTGGCTGGAGAGAAATGCTCGTATTTTTAGAGAAACCTTCTCCTCGCTAGATGGAATTTGGCAGGTTATCTGGAGCAAAGTCGCGAAAACGGTTGCCATATATGCTGAAGAGGAAAATCCGGTTGATCCTGGACCACAGGAAGAGGGAGCTGTTGAGCAAGTGAGAAAGGACACAGCCAGCTGGAAACCTCCCCCAGAAGGTTGGGTTAAAATCAATACAGATGGAGCTGCAAAAGGCAATCCGGGCTGTGCTGGAATTGGTGTTGTGTGCCGAGATCATGCTGGGTCTGTGCTTTACTGGGAATTGCAAGGTCTGGGAAGAGCCACAAACAATGAAGCAGAAGCCTATGCTATCAAAACTGCTTCCATCTGGGCTGTTAATCAGGGACACAGGAAGATAATCCTTGAGTCAGATTCACAAATTCTGGTTGGTGCTCTAGACTGCATGAGGAACTTTGCTTCGAAAGCTTGGAGGTTACAGATTTTAGTCTCTCAAATCAAGGACCTATGGAGGGAATTAGAAGATGTGATTCCTGTCTATGTGAGTAGAGATTTAAATTCGACGGCCGATTTCCTTGCAAAGATGGGTGCGGAGAAAGAGGTAGGGGTACAGCTGCACAGTGACATGCCTATGGAGGATGCAGTGATTAGGCAGGGACTTGCACAATTCTTGAGTCAATGAGCAAAATTTTTGCTAAGGGTGGTTTTTGTCGCGATATCGCGACCTGTTGCGCTGTCGCGGCCCTTGGTGGGAAACTGTCGCGATATCGCGACAGGTTGCGCCGTCGCGGCCTTTGGAGGGAACCTGTCGCGATATCGTGACATGTCGCGCTGTCGCGGCCCTTGGCGAGATGCTGTCGCGATTTCGTGACCCGTTGCACTGTCGCGGCTGTTGGTTGGAAGTTGTCGCGATTTCGTGACCTGTTGTGCCGTCGCGGCCTTTGGCAGGAAGCTGCAGCGATTTCGTGATGCTTTTGGAGCAGGGGCGCCAAGGAGGAAAATCGTCGCGATATCGCGACAGTTTTGGTGAATCGGAGAAAAGGGGAAAAACCGTCGTGATTTCGTGACATTTTTGAAGACTGGGAGCCAGAAGGAAAAACTGTCGTGATTTCATGACATTTTTGGCGGACTAGCGACTTTGGGAAAAGACGTCACGATTTCGTGACCATTTTGGAGCTTGTGCGTCAAGAGGAAAAGTCGTCGCGATTTCGTGACACTTTTGGCGTTTCGGTGCCAAGGCGAAATGTGGTCGCGATTTCGTGACAGTTCTGGAGAATTGGCACAAAAAGGAAAAACCGTCGCGATTTCGTGACACTTTTGAAGAATGGGCACCAAAGGGACAACTTGTCACGATTTCGTGACATTTTTGAGGACTGGGCCCCGAGGAGAAAACACGTCGTGATATCGTGACACTTTTGGCGAACTGGAGCTATTTGGAAAACTCGTCGCGATTTCGTGACACTTTTGATGAATGGTCGCCAAGTGGATAACTCGTCGCGATATCGTGACACTTGGGAGGATTTGCTGCCGAAGGGAAAACTTGTCGCGATTTCGTGACACTTTTGGCGTAGAGGTGGCAAGGGGAAAACTCGTCGCGATATCGCGACAATTTTGAGGACTGGATGCCAAGTGGAGAACTCGTCGCGATTTCGTGACACTTTTGGTGTTCAGGGGCTGCTGGCTTTGGCTGTCGCGATTTCGTGACATGTCGCGATTTCACGACCGGTTGCTCGGGTGTGGCCTCGGCTGGTTTGACTGTCGCGATATCGCGACATGTCGCGATTTCGTGCCTTGTTGTCTTTTAGTGCTTTGCGGTGGAAAGTGCTGTCTTTTTGCACTTTGTGCTTGTAATCTTGCTTCTTGGTTCTTGGTAGGGATGTTTTTTCTCCCTTTTGTATCTGCTCTTTGTATTAATACAAGTTTTTCAATTTTTTCAAAAAAAAAAAAGGTATTTAATGGAAATTAAATTTTATCATTAGGGTTGTGATTATTATTGCAAAAGCATATTTTATTTATGTTTTATTTTTATGGAAATGGAGAATTGATTTTAGGAGAAATAAGGAGTTGTTGTTAAAGTGATTTTGAGAGATTTATTGTGGGTTATTTTTAATAACGTTTTCATTAAAATATACTTTGGTGGATGTGTTTATGAAGTTGGAGTAAAAAGGGTGTAAATTAAGTTATGCTTTTATTGTGATTATTTAAAGACCACTAACCCTTATTAATATTGAAAAGGAAAGTTGTGATTAAGTGTGGCAGATTTTATGGACAACTTATTGGCATCAAAAAGGTATGGGCACATTCTCCTATTGATTGTTTGTGGTGGTTGATTTCTAAAATATCATTGGAGTGAAAAGGATTAATTGAAGTTTCCTTTGTGAAGATGGTTGGTTGAATGCTTCAAGGTTTTATGATTTGTGAGTTGTATTTAAACCTTGTTTCATTAGCATTGTTGTTGAAGCCCATTGATGATGAAATGAACTTGAACATGATCTAGAAACTAACATGAGTATCATTGTTATGTGGGATTTGAGATAAAGCATTGTTGGAAACATTTTGAGTTGGTTGATTAATGCTTGAACTAGGGTTTGTGAGAAAATGTTGTTCCTTGATGTGATTGGTTGAGTTGAGTTGGTTAAGCCTAGTCAAGTGGATGAGTGAAATGGTTGTTCAATTTCCATAAAACAAACTATTCTATATTATGATTTGAGTTGAGATTGATATTGAAGAATAGGACATATTAAGTCTCTAACAATTCTCTCTATGCTTTTATTGAGTTGAGATTGGGATTTGAGTATAGAACATATAGAGTCTCTAACAATTATCTTTATGCTTCTATGAGATTGATTTGAGTTGAGATTGAGATTTAAGAATAGGACATATTGAGTCTCTAACAATTCTCTTTATGCTTCTATTGAGTTGATATTGGGATTTGAGTATAGAACATATAGAGTCTCTAACAATTCTCTTTATGCTTCTATGAGATTGAATTGAGATATTGATTGTACTTTGAGCTTAGAATATATTGAGTCTCTAACAATTATATTTATGATTCTATGAAATTGAACAAGTTATGTGTAAGCTTGTTAAGCAGATTTGAGACAAGTCTTTGAGAAGGCTTGTGGACTGTTTTGAGTTAAGCTTTTGTGAAAGCTTGCTTGAGCAGATTTGAGAAAGTCCAAGAGAGGACTTATTGAGTAGATTTGAGCAAGTCCAAGAGAGGACTTATTGAGTAGATTTGAGCAAGTCCTAGAGAGGACTTATTGAGCAGATTTGAGCAAGTCCAAGAGAGGACTTATTGAGCAAATTTGAGCAAGTCCTAGAGAGGATTTGTTGAGCAAATTTAGATAGGTTTTGTGTGAACCTATTGAGAAGATTTGGACAAGTTTTGTGTGAACCTTTTGAGAAGATTTGAGCAGGTTCTGAGTGAACCTATTGAGCAGAATTGTACTAGATCGATTGTACTGTGTTTAGTGTAAGAGATTGAGCAGAACTATGCTAGATCGACTTAACTGTGTTTGGTACAGTATTGAGACATAGCTTTGGAGGTGACAAATTATATAGAGGATAGAGTCTCAGTGGATAGAGATCCAACAACCAAGACAATTGAAGACAGATCTGAGTGAGAAGTCTTCAAGTGGAGAGAGATCCACCAGTCAGAGCAGCATAGAGATACTAGCCATAGCAGAAGGGGAAAGAGTTCTCCTGTGGAAGAGATCCATGAACTTGAGATTAGGGGATCAACATCTCATTTGGACCGAGGTCCATAAACATTGTAATTTGGGAAGGATTCCCAAGAGATCATTTGAGAAATATTTAGAAGAAATATTTTCTCTGTGGAGGTAGCCCACATTGGGTGAACCATGTTAAATATGTGTTTCTATTGTGTGTGGGGTTTTATGCATTGCTTTGATAATTGTTATTGATACTGTTATCTATACACTGCATAATATTGATTTGAGAATAAAAGTAAAAAGTGGTCTTATACTGTTCACCCCCCTCTCAGTATAAGCTTGTGTTCTTCAAGTTAAAGCTTCACTATAGACCATGGGAAGAGTGGTGATCTGAAATGTCCTTCTCACAAACATGGATGTGAGAGGATATAATTCTCTGAAAAACATTTGTATGGCAGCATCAACATTGAGTGTATAAGGTGCAGTCAATCTACTATATAGCTTGTGAAACTGGATGTTAAATAAACTTAAAGGCTCATTGGATTCCCTTCTAGCTATGATAAATTGATGATATATAATTATAGGGTCTATGGGTAGCCTAAATTGATTAATGAAGGTTGTTTCTAATTTAGCTCAAGAAGTGATAGAATTAGTCGGTAGGCTAATATACCAATCATATGCCATCTCATCTAGGGTAAGAGAAAACATCCTACATATGTCCCACTTGTAGTCTCACCACAACATCTTTATTGGCTTGAATATGTTCTTCGACTATTCTTGCTCCATTGGGAAAATACCTCTCTACATTTTTAGGAATATCATGGGCTACTCCAGGAATATTTAGTGGGTTTTTATGGCCACCTAACCAAGGTGCAAATGCTATTGGTTTCGCCATTGGTCTACTTTGGGGAGGAACAAATGGAACAATGGCTTGAGATGAGATAACAATGAGAAGATTGTTACTTGAGTAAACTTTGGTACCTCTGGATATTCTTGGAGGATAAAGGCTATGAAATTCAGTGTCTTCATAAGCCTTAGACCTAGGAACAATAACCCTAGGTTCTAGTTTGAATAATTATAAAAAATATTCAAGTGATACTATGAATTTAAACAAGTTCAACCCTTAAAATCAAATCAATTAATCAAAAATTAAGCCCTCATTCTAGCGCCAATTCTGTTGTGCGCTAAGGAGGCTAAATATAAGGGTCAAAAGGACTTAGAACATTTAGCAATTAAGCTATGTAGACTAAAATTAATAGTGAGACAGAATGTTCATGCCCTCCTTCTAGCACCAATTTTGTTGAGTGATATATTTGTTAGATAATAAACACATACCAACAACTAGGACTCATGCAGGATGTCCTCTCTTGAAAGGAGATTCATGATCTCTCCAAGGTTTGAGTGAGGTTGGTCTAACCTGGTAATATTTATTGATATTTTAATTCAAAGAAAAAATAATAAAATATCTAGAATATTCAGGGCCTTCATGTAGCCATCATAAAGGGATTATTAGTTCTAGTTTTGATTAATAAATTATCTTGAAATGAAGAACTTAGGGCTTTGCTTAATTGTACAGTAAATCATGAAGATTTGAGCATTTAGCATCAAAATTCACCAAAGCATTACAGTCATTCATTTATCTGAGACTTGCAGGGGTAAAGCACAACATTATGAAATCAAGCTTCAGAGATGAAAATTCTGCTAATCTACTCCTAATTTTAATTTCTTTTAAAGAAAATGTAAAAAATAAGGGTTAGGAAAAGAAAATCAAACAAGTCATGGTGAATTCAAATATTTGCAAGGGTCTTGTTGATGCCTTTGATTTTGAATTAAACCAATCTCCCTCGACCAGTTATCACACAATCTAATACCAATATGGTGCCATATTCAAAGAAAATGAAGCATAATACAGAAATAAATTCAAATGAAACACCATCAACATGCGTAGATTGCATCAAAAATATCCATATTTTGCATTGAATTAAAATATTCAAGAATTATAGAGTTTTAGAATGGCTAGCTACAAGTGATTGTCCTCACAAATTTCCAAATACCATAACAAGGGCACATATGCTCCTCAAACTAACAAAGAAAATATGAAATACCTAAAATTCTATCTCTCAAATTGCATCCGACCCTTTGGAATCGGGTCTCAATGGCTATTTATAGCCTTACATTATCCAACTGCCTATCATTTGCAATGGTAAATGATGATGTATCATCTTCTGATTCGGTTACCCTTCCATAATTGTTTCTACAACTGTAGATCTTCTACGACTTTTTGTCATCTAAAATTTCTTCAACTTTTGCCTTCTAGTATTATGCTCGGTTTCTTTTGTTGTCTGTAAATTAAATGATAAACCAACATTAGTTTTTGTAGCGGGAATAGAAAATAAAAACTATTGTTATTATTATTTTTATTAATGATTTTAAATTTATTAAATGACTTCTTAAGGTTTAATCACCATATCTCATTTGAATTTTTAATTTTAGCTTTTAATTTCCATGTTCAATTTATTAATCTTTGACAGTAAGGTTGAATTTTAATTTTAATGCCAATGTATTAAGTCCAACTTTAATGTCAAAAATTCATTGATATTAATTCATTTTTTTTATTATTATTATTTATGTTGGTGATTATTAAATTGATCTTCTAAGATTTGAACTTTAACATTAAGATGCCTTTTAATGCCAAGATACTAAAGTTATTGTTAAGTTCTTTCTTTGAAGCTCCAAAATATTATTTACTTCCATGCTAAGGTTTTCTTTTTAATTTTTATGTCAAGTATCAATATTAATATTAGGGCTTCCATAAATAGACGTGTGTTCAAAAACAAGACCAAAGGAATAATTGGGGTTTATGCCAGGATAAAAACAACCCTATTGGAGGATTATATTGAAAACATTGTTGGCCAGAAAAATATTGCAATGATCCTCTCTAGAGAAAAAGATATCTTAAATATGAAAAAAATCAATAAGGTAAGACTAGATACTAGATGGGAACATCCCCACAAATACTGGGTAAAAATTAACTTCGATGGAGCTACAAAAGGTAACTCGGGTCATGCTGGTGGTGGGGCCTGATTAGGAATTACAGAGGTCAGGTAGTGGTTACATATTCTGAGGATATAGGAATTACCACAAATCACCAAGCTGAAGCAAGGGCAATGCTTACGGAACTCCAAATTGCAGTGAATTTGGATTTTAGGAGAATTATTCTTGAGGGGGATTCCAAGAATATTATAACTTCCCTTAAAAAAGGGGAGTTAAATAATTCTAGCATTTTCCAAATAATTACAGATGTGAGGACTATCTTGTAAAACCTAGAATATAGTCAAGTTAAATATATTTATAGAGAGAGAAACAAAGTTATCGATAAAATGGTGAATATGGCAGTTAAATCTGAGAATTTCAAGGTCTGGTCATATACCCCCATGGAGTTGGAAGAAATTTTAAGAATTGATAATGAAGTCAGTAGATAAAGAGAGCATAGCAAAGCAGAATAATTATTGGGATCATGCGATGAAGGATTTGAGCACACTAAATTACATTATTGTCAGCAGTTTCTCTATCAGTTATGTAAAGCATTGAGCACGACATCAACCATGTTAAATAGAAGGATAGTCGGAAGAATATTATTTCAGCTTCTCCATCAACAAGTTTAGCCCAGGTTTTCTTATTTTACTAAGATAGGGCTATCTTGCATTTGTATGATCTTCTCTTGTTTTTTTCTTGTACATCTTTCGAGCTCTGTGTAAAGGGTCGGGGCCCTTCAACCCCCTTTTTTATCAATACCAAAAAAAATATTAGGGCTTCTAAAGTGTTAAATCCAATATTCCACTTTAATATTAAATTCAACATTACGTTTTTATTTTTAATGTTAGAATATGAATCTTAATGTTGAGGCCTTTAAAACTCACTTTTGAAATTATTAGATTTAACCTTGAAATTTTGTATCAAATGTAATGTGTGAATTGAAATAACCAATGCTAAATTTATCGACTTTAATTTTAGCCATCCAATGTCTCTCGACCGAATGAACCCTAGACATTCAATTCATTTAATTTATTAAATCAATTCGTGGCCTTTCCTGATGAAATATTTTCATTAAGCCAATTAAATGACTTTATTAAAGCTTTACATGGCCTTTCAGTTGATGAAATAAGACTTATTAAATCAATTCATGGCCTTTCATATAACAAAGTACTTTCAGTTAAACCAAAGCATGGCCTTTCAGCCAACGAAAATATATTCAATTCAATACATGACATTTCAACCAATGAAGTATTTGTATTTAATCAATGTATGGTCTTTCGATCGATAATTTTTTTTATTAAACCGATGCAATGAATTTATTAAACCCTTGAATGGTTTTTGGGCCAACGTAATTCTTCTTTCGGTCGATGAAATCTTCTTTCGGCTGATGAAATATTTTATTAAAACAATGCAATGAATTTATTAAACCCTTGAATGACTCTTTTCGATCGATGTAATGCTTCTTCTTTCGGTCAATGAAATCTTCTTTCGATCGATGAAATATTTTATTAAACCGATGCAATTAATTTATTAAACCCTTGAATGGCTATTTTTGGCCGACGTAATGCTTCTTTCGGCCAACAAAACCTTCTTTCGACCGATAAAATAAGTCTCATGTCGATTTAATTTTCGAGCTAATGGTTTCAGGTAAAGTTTAATATGTCCTAGGTTAGGATGAATCCATAAAATTTTTGGCCGAACATCATCAAAAAGATACCATTGGCCATATACCAAATTATTTAGGATTTATTTATGCAAAATGGACCTTAGCTCAAACTTTGTTTCCCGTCATACCCAAAATTGGGTCAAAATTTAAAGTTTCTATATTTTTATGAAACTTCCCACCATTCTAAATGAGGAAAATGGGTATCCAAATATATTGATAAAATTCAAAAATTCATTTTGTATCGCGAGATATTACATTTAGAAGTTCATGGGATACTTTGAAAAATTACTATTTTAGAAATAATTAACGTCTAAAATTTTGAAATTTTGGTATCATTGTAGGTAGGAGATTAACATATTTCTACCAATTTTTGAATCAGCTCAAAAAAATTTGTCTACCTCAAGTTATGCCCACTTCAATTTTGCACCATTTTTAGAGTAAAAATGAAAAAAAATAGAGAAACCCTAAAATGAAATTTAATTATTTAAACTTTACAAAAACCATTGAAACTTGCATTTTCTAAAAAAATTATTTGAAATATTGCAATTAAGATACCAATATCCAAAAATTTCAATCCAAATCATTGCAACTAGATCTAAGTCTTCAAGATGCAAAAATATCAACCATTTTGAAACCTCAATGTAATCAAAATGTTAAAATTCTCAATATAAGCAAAAATCTCGAATTAAAACCAACACTTCAAGTGGAACCCCAATTGGGGTAATTTGTGCAATGGCAACAACAAGTTCCTAGTCATGCCCTTTGGTATCACTAATGCTCCATCAACTTTTCAAAGCCTCATGAACCATGTATGTAGGCCTTATCTTCGTAAGTTTGTCCTAGTTTTCTTTGATGATATTTTAATATACATCAAATCTTGGAAGGATCACCTAGTTCATATTGATAAAGTCCTTTATCTATTATAAAATGAAAAGATCTTCATTAAAAGATCCAAATGCGCATTTGGATCCCAAGAGGTGGAATATCTGGGACATATAGTATCTCATGAAGGAGTCAAAGTAGATCCTCATAAAATCAAAGCTATTCAAGATTGGCCTCTACCAAAATTGCTCAAAAATATTCGTGGATTTCTAGGACTCACAGGATATTATATAAAATTTATCCATAACTATGGTAAGATTGCAACACCTCTCACTACTCTTACTAAAAAGGATGCTTTTATTTGGAATGAAGTTGCTTCTCAGGCCTTCCTAACCCTCATAGAGGTTATGTGTTCAACTCTAGTTTTGGTCACTCCTAATTTTAGAAAGCCCTTTATCATTGAATTTGAAGCTTCTAGCATAGGTATTGGAGCTATTTTAATGCAATAAGTCATCCATTGGCTTTTGAAAGTAAGCAAATTTCAGGAAATAATTTGGGACGATCCACTTATAAAAATAAAATGCTAGCTATTTTACATGCAATAGAGAAATGGACATATTATTTGTTAAGTAGTCATATCATAATTAATACTGACCATAGTAGCCTTAAGCATTTCTTAGAACGTCTCTCATGTTTTGAACAAAACAAATGGCTCACCAAACTCTTGGGTTATGATTTTATCATTGAGTATAAAAAAGGTAAAGAAAATGTGGTCACTGGTGCTTTATATCGTAAATACAAGGATGATGTGACCATCAATGTCATATCAAGTCCTTGTCCACAATGGATTTATTAATTTTAAGAAGAATTGTTGGCTAATTTAGAGACTACTCAAATCATTCAAGATATAAAAATGGGATCATCACTGCATTCTTACTTCTCATATTTAGATGGAGTGCTTCGCAAAAAAGATCACATATATCTTCCTCAATATTCAACTATTAAATCAATGGTTCTCCAAGAACTACATGCATCTCCTCTTGTAGGACATTCAGGATTCTTGAAAACATACCAATGGATGAAGCAATCATTTTCTTGGAAAGGCTTAAAATTAGATGTCAAGATATTTGTGGTTGAGTGTGAGATATGTCAATGTAACAAAGGGGAAACAATTAAATCTCCTGGATTGTTACAACCCTTACCTATCCCTAACCGCCAGTGGGAGCACATTTCCATGGACTTCAATAAGGGTCTTACCAAATCCGAGGGTAAAAAAATGATCCTGGTGGTAGTAGATCGTCTTTCCAAATATGCTTATTTTTGTGCCCTACAACATTCCTATTTTACAACTAAGGTGGCCAAGGTATTTCTTGATTCTATTTTCAAACTACACGGTATGTCCAAAACCATTGTGAGTGATTGTGATCCTATATTCACTAGTAACTTTTGGAAGAAATTGTTTCACCTTAGCGGTACCAAGTTGAGTATATCTTCTGCATATCACCCCTAGTCGAACGGTCAAATAGATATTGTTACCAAATCTTTGGGTACTTACCTTTGTTTTTTTGCTCAAGATAAGCAATATTACTAGATTCAATGGCTTTCCTTAGCAGAATGGTGGTAAAATACTTCTTACTATTTTTTCCTTAAGATGTCTCCATTCAAAGCCTTGTATGGCCAGAAGCCTCTAGAAATCACAAACTATGTTCCTGGAACTTCCAAGGTAGCCCAGGTAGATGATTTTTTACAACATCAGATGATGCTTAAACTTCTTATAGATAATTTAACCTAGGCAAAAAAATGTATGAAATAACAATAGGACTTACATTGTTAAATGACAATTTAACATCGAAGATATGATATTTTTGCACTTACAACCTTATAAGCAGTTGTCCTTGAAGATCAAGTCTAATCAGAAGTTGGCTCCTCAATTTTATGGGCCCTACAAAGTGGTTTGTCACATTGGTGAAGTAGCATATCAATTGGAGCTTCCACCTTCATCTCACATCCATCTAGTTTTCCATGTATCTTGTCTCAAACAAGTTATTGACCAAAAGGCAATCCCAAACAGAGCTTCCATTACTTGATGAAGAAGGTCGAATAACTCTCCAACCTAAAGTACTACTGTGATCCAGAGTGCGTCATCTTCAATCATGCCACATTCAAGAGTTCCTAATTAAGTAGCAGGACCTTCCATAAGAAGATGCTACATGGGAGTCTGAGAGTATTTTTTAGTCTTTTATAGTTTGAGGACAAAGCTTTAGGAGGGGGGAGCCATGTAACAACCCCAATATAGCCTAGTCGGCTATATTTCCAATTTTATTTATTTTTCATTGATTTCATTTATAAATAGGAGTAGAGTCATTTAGTTTTATCATCATCGAAGAATAAATTAGAATTATGTATAAACACAAGAGACTTCGCCCTCTCAAAGTGGCTATGAGACTTTACCCTCTCTGAGTGGTTGAAACTTAATTGGTTATTATTTCTATTGCTGATTATATTGTTTCACTGTGTTGATTATTTACTCGCATTGATATTCATAGAATTGCTATAGATATGTTCACTGAGAAAATGTACCTGTCCATACATTTTCTAGCCAAACCCACCCTCGCTATTTTGGTCATAACTTGCACATAAACTTAAATTTCCATGAAATTTTGAGGGTAGATTCCTAATATCTAGAGGAAGGTTCCCACCAAATTTAATATCATTTGGAGTAACATAAACATATTTACAATTGTGTTCATTTTAAACATTCCCAAGGGTGCGTTTACCTCCAAAAACCTAGTAACAAGTCACCAACCAAGTAAGCATCTCTTTTTACGTCAATTTTAGTCTTTTGCAACATTGTACTTATGTATTAAATTAGGATTTGAGTCTATTTGTCTATTATAATGAGGAATCTAATTGAGATAGACCCCTAAACATTTATGAAAATTGTTGTAGGGTGATACAGGTTTAGAGGATCGGTGTAGCTAATAGTGGCCCACGATTAGTAATATAACTCCCCTCGAGGATCTTGTACAAGACCTTTATGATGCCATGTAAAAATTTGGGAAAGGGTCCCTTCTATTGAAGGGCCTATTTGTTGCCCTTGGGGAATATCTATAAAAATGACACTCTTTGTAACACCTTTTTAAATATCAATGAATGTGGCACATTTTCTATGAGTTCAAAAATTAGCCAATAGAATCAAACTTTTGAAAGGATTTTTATAGGTTTATCTAATTTCTTATTTAGAAAGAGAATTATTATATTATTATAATAGGTTGTTTGGTCATATCTATCAAATGACTTGGGCACACAAGGGGGAATGGTCACAGCAAAAGTTGTTTTAACAATTTTTGGCTTAAGGGAGAAAAGTACCTAATCAACAACATTCTTATAGTTTTAAATTTTGCATCGTAGTGTTTCGATACTACTTGAACTAGCTCTAGGCAAGGATTTACTCTCCTGGGAATGAACTTCCCCAAGGAATAATAGGCACACACAAATTAATGATCCATTGAGAATCTTATGGCCTTCTGCTCTGTTGAGTCCCTCAGATGTTTTGCCTTAATGGTCAAGACTGGATCAATAACATTTCTTAGGAAGTCAACAAGCTTCTCAAATACATGGATACTATTACAAAGATTTTGTGAGAGGGGATGTGTGTAATTACTCCTAGATTCTCCTCACAAAATTACTAAGTACTTGAAATTATTTTGGTGAGTGAAGATCTAGAAAACACCTTTTTATAAGCTTTTATTAATGGTAAGTTCCATAATTACATTGATGCACCCATGCTTGCATGTGCTTCCTACTACAACCAATCTATTTTTACCAAATATTTTGCTCATGTAAGCACCCCAATCTATTTTTCACCTTGTTATTGTTATCTTCTGCAACCAATAACCTTTTGACAATCTAGATTTTATTTAATTATTAGCTTTTTATTAGCAGCTACTTATTCACAATATGGTATAAAACTTGGCACTATTTTTCATGTCAAATGTTTCAAAATTTGTCCATTTATCAAAATCAACAATTTCTAGACTTGAGCAATCCAAATTTGTTATGCTTCCACATGTTTGCTTTTTGGAATACTTGTTTTGTGATGGTTGGAAGCTTATGGCTCTCTAAATTTAATATGTAATAATTTCCTCCTCCAATTTCAATTATTGCATTAAAATATCTTAAAGATAATTCATATTTCATTTGCATCTCTTTAGTAAGATATTTTAGGCATTTTGGGTCATATTCAATCAAATTGACCTCTTATTTGTCTAGCCTTTCTATGTGGTAGGGGCTTCACTTCTCCATATATATCCTCATATTCATTTTCTTATAGGGAATCACCATATGCGTGTAATCAAGGATAAAGATCCTTCAAGTTTGGCTGTAAATTATCTTGTTAAGTGTTAGGAACCGTTAGTCAAAAAGTGACTAACTACAGAAAAACATTTGATGCTCCTTTTTGCATATTTTCCAAGAAGACCGAAGTGGCCCATATGCTAAAGATCAAAGAAAATGCAAAACACCGCAAGGAGGAAAAAGTGTCGCGATATCGCGACATGTTGCATTTTCGCGGTCCAAAGCAAAGAGAAAAAGTGTCGCGATATCGCGACATGTTGCATTGTCGCGGCCAAAAGGGAAAAGTGTCGCGATATCGCGACATGTTGCATTGTCGCGGCCAAAAGGGCAAAAGTGTCGCGATATCGCGACATGTTGCATTGTCGCGGCCAAAAGGGAAAAAGTGTCGCGATATCGCGACATGTTGCTTTGTCGCGGCCAAAAGAGAAAAAGTGTCGCGATATCGCGACATGTTGCATTGTCGTGGCCAAAAGAGAAAAAGTGTCGCGATATCGCGACATGTTGCTTTGTCACGGCCAAAAGGGAAAAAGTGTCGCGATATCGCGACATGTTGCTTTGTCGTGGCCAAAAGGGAAAAAGTGTCGCGATATCGCGACATGTTGTATTTTCGTGGCTAAGAGCAACAAAAGGGAGCAAAGAGGCAGAAGTGTCACGATTTCGCGACATGTCGCATTTTCGTGATGCAAGAAGAAGAATCAAGCTGAAGACATAGAAATGTCACGATTTCATGACATGTCTCATTTTCACGGGGAGGCAGAAGAGCAAAGAAAGAGACGAATGTCACGATTTCGTGACATGTCTCATTTTCGCGATGGGAGGCAACAAAAGAGCAAAGTAAGAGACAAATGTCGTGATTTCATGACATGTCTCATTTTCGTGTGGGAGGCAGCAAAAGAGCAAAGTAAGAGACGAATGTCATGATTTCATGACATGTCTCATTTTCTGTTGGAAGCGTAGAAAAGCAAAGCAAGGAAAGAATGTTGCGATTTCATGACATGTCTCATTTTCTGAGAAGAAGAAAACAAGCTAGGAGAAAGAGCAAAGTAAGAGACGAATGTCACGATTTCGCGACATGTCTCATTTTCCGGTAGAGAGAAAGAGCAAAGTAAGAGACGAATGTACTGATTTCATGACATGTCTCATTTTCGCAGCTGGAAGCGACAGAAGAGCAAAGCAAGAGACAAATGTCATGATTTCGTGACATGTCTCATTTTCACGGCTGGAAGCGATAGAAAAGCAAAGCAAGGAAAGAATGTCACGATTTCATGACATGTCTCATTTTCACGGTGGAAGTAGCAGAAGAGCAAAGTAAGAGACGAATGTCACGATTTCGTGACATGTCTCATTTTCACGGTTGGAAGCGGCAGAAGAGCAAAACAAGGAAAGAATGTCGTGATTTCATGACATGTCTCATTTTCATGGCTAAAGGAGGCAAAAGAGCAAAGCAAGGAAAGAATGTCATGATTTCATGACATGCCACTGTAAAGGAATAAAATATATTTTTGGCAATCAAAGGCATGCACTGACATCAAGAAGTGATTTCTGAAGAATGATTATCGATAAATCTAGGATAGAGCGAGCTTCGGATGATTGAAAATGTGATAGGCTCATCTAGAATCTAATTCATAGAAGACTTGTGTATTATTAGAAACTGTAGATGATTGCTTGTAAAATAAGTAAGATGTACTTAGAAAAAGATACTCTTTTAGGGTATATATAGGGGTGAGCGACTCCAAAAAAAGGGTCGGCTCTTGGACGTTTACAAGACTGAATGTACGTACTTCGAATACAAGCAATAAAATCACATCTCCCATTGGCTTCTGGTTCATATCGTGCAAGTGTATGTATTAATGTTCTTTATTTCTGCTTACAATATTGAATTGTAAATTGAGTCTGTTCTTATATCTGAACTTTCGCAATACATAAATCATATTTCTGGAATAAGAATCTAATATATACGCATGTTAAACGAAATATTAGAAATCATATCTGGAATTATATAATTTCTGCATGGAAATGTGTTTAAATGCTTTGGATAGAAGTAAGTAAATCTATCTTTGTTGTTGTCTAATCTGCACCATATAAAAGTTCTAGCTTAGGCTATATTTCCCTTATCTCTTGTTCCCCTTTTCTCTAAAAAACTCAAAGGAACCAGCCTTCTCTGGAGACTAGACAGATGATCTCAAGCAAGATCTGTCTATTCAATGTTGGCAAAGTCTAAGGCGCAACACTATTAACCAAAGGCAGATTTTGTTCCAACTAGTTTTTGGCACGCCCGATGGGACCAACAATCCCACAGTATTGTATAAGTTTTGGTGTTTTACCTTAAGAGCCTTTTTGTTTAAAAATCTCAAGAAAAACCACCGGCGACTCCGTTGCAATTTAGACCATAAAAGAAAGACCTTGTCTAAAAACCTTCTGGTTATATAGCCATATGATAACCAGATCCCGAGCTAGAAACTCTGAAGAACCTATCGAGTTCTTTGAACTACATCTCGAAAGCCTAAAAGCACACCCTGTGCTAGCCGCACGATCAAATCCGCCCGACACCATTAGCACCTCTTTAACACCCATTGTAGGAGCATCTGCAAGCAATCCCATAGCGGTTGTAACTCCTTTAGCAATCATGGCAGCCGCCCCTACCCCAACGCATCTTGTGTGGAATCAAACTGGCCCTTTGAACTTGGGAACACACCACCAAATTCCACAAGCTGCACTAAAAGCATTACCGACCTTTGACGGAATAGGCAAAATAGTAGATGAGCACTGTTTAGATGTATCAATGCTAGCATCTATTTACAACATCACTCAAGAAGATGTAATGGTCAGATTGTTGATTATATCTTTGAAAGGAAAGATGCTCTATTGGTACAGAGCGCTTCTCGCTGGATCCATTACTTCTTGGGTAGTACTTGTCGACCGTCTGGTCGATGAATTTAATATACATGCAGATCCTTTCACATTGTTGAATCAATTCACTATCATTGAGAGGCATCCACAAGAAGAAATCCAAGATTTCAACATCAGATTTACCAGAACTCGTGATAGAGTACCGCAAGGCCTAAAGCCCACGGAAGAACAAGCTATATGCTATTATTTAAGGGCTTTTGATTCAGATCTCAGTATGATAATAAGGCAATCCCGTGTAACCACTTTTCCTGGGATCTATGTAGAGGCGAGCAAAGGGCGAAGCTGATCTCATCGCTACAAAAAGATATCCATCAAAAAGTCTATTGCCAATTTTACCAGAGCTTTCCCAAGCATCAATTTCTAAACTGCTCGTACTCCCATCAACGCAGGCCCTCCCAGCTATAGCCGCACCTCCTACATTCCTTGCATTACCAGCTACACCCCTTGCATCAGCTCCCCCCAGTGATCAATACACGACCATAATTGATACAATGAAGACATTGTCAAATGAAATGGCATCCATGAAAAAGAGAGAGGCTGAAAGGAATTTTCTGCCAAGGAGGTTCCCTCAGGTAACAAGAGATGCAGCACAATCAAGCAATAGGGGACAAGAGAGACCGAGCATGGTATATACAAATGAGACAGTGGAGGCCGAGGAGCCTCCCACTGATTCTAACTTTTGGTGTACTACATGTAACGATCCACATGGGGAAAGTTCGTGTATGATACACCAACATTATGTACAAAGTATAGCAGTTGAAAAGAGTAAAGAAAAAATGAAAGGCCATGTAAATATAATTAGAGAGAAGGACCACAACTTCATGATGCCTACAGTAGAACAGGTTTCAGTTTTGACAAGATCAGGTAAGAAACCACTGCAAGTAGACCCTAAAGAGCTTCAGCCATTGAATGTTTCCCCTGCTCCCAAGGAAGTTCCCAAAGAAACTCCTAAGGGAAGTCTCCCTCAAGAAAGAAAATATCAGTTTCCAACCAAAATTCAAGGGCAAGAAACACACAAAGAATTTATTCCTCAGGGGGAAAATGAAACCCAAGAACAGGCTAGGGAAAGGTTGAGATTCCCCTCGTTGACAAAAAGGCAAAGAACTGAAGCTACCCAGGGATACAAAAATAAATATGAAACTTTTGCCAAAGAAAGAGAAAGAATAGTTGATTCACCTACATTCAGTATAGTAGAGGAAATGAAAAAGACTCCTTCTAAGGCAAGTATGCATGATGCTCTTCAAATCCCAGGTCAAATCGATCTCCTACAAGAATCCCTAAGAACAATGAAAAATGGAGGTGGGACTGCATCATCTTCAAAAATGGTTCTAACGAACTTGACGTCTGCCACTGGTAAGAACAGGCCACCACCCTTTTATTTGTCCCTTCAAATGGAAGGATGGGTTGTCCACAACTGCATGATAGATTCAGGCGTTGCTACCACTGTGATACCCAAAGCAGTATGTGATATTATGGGAATAGAGTACACTAGGAGCAGCGCAGGCGTCCTACAGTTAGATGGTACTCCAGTAAAAACTGTAGGAGTGATAAAGGATATTCCCATACGGCTGCATAAAATGCCTCAGATGACAGTCATACAAGAGGTAGTAGTCGTAGACTTGGAGCCCTATTTTGGTATGTGTCTATCCAGAGAGTTCACAACAAAGATAGGAGGATACTTATCCTTAGATTATTCTCATTTGGAGATACCTTTCAAAGGTAGAAGGGTCAAGATTTTTAATGAGAAACCATCTACGTTTCATGTAGAAAATATTGGTGAAACTGACCGTGTAAATATGATGACTGAAGAAACAATAGAAGAAGATCTAATGGAAGAGACATTAGAAGAGCTCCAAGCTGAGGACGATTTTTCTCTACAAAATTTTAATGCCATGATAGAAACAGAAATAGGAAACTATTCTATTGAGAAACCAAAAAGAAAATTGATACCCTCCCTAGAAAAGGATGGTTCTGTGAATCAATTGTGGAAGCTTTTCTTTGATGGGGCTAGGTGCAAGAATGGAGTTGGTGCCGGAATAGTTTTGATTTCTCCCACCGGAGAGGAAAAGGTTTTCTCTTACAGGTTGACTTGGAGTTGCTCCAATAACACAGCAGAATATGAGGCCCTGTGCTTAGGGCTAAGAAAGGCTGAGAAATTGGGAATCAAACGAGTTACTCATCTATGGAGATTCAGAACTTATTGTGAATCAAGTCACCAAAAAAGGTATAAGTAAACAAGATTATTTGAAGGCTTACGGGAACAAAGTGTGGGATCTCTTAGAGGCCTTTGAGGCCCTAAATATAAAGTTTATCCCTAGAGAACAGAATACCCACGCAGATTTGTTAGCTTCAGTGGGAGCTAATTTTTGTCCTGTAAGTAATGTTATTCAGAAGTCTAAAACTGTTAGACTTATATACAGGCCTTCAGTGCCTGATAAAAATATTTTCTGGCAAGTTTTTGAAAATGATGAACAGATACTTGATTTCTTAATCCATGAAATGAATTGCTCAGCCAACCGGGATCTGCAGGATGAAGAGGAAGAGGATATTATTCAGTTAAAAAACAATCATATTCCTAAGGGTCTCATCACCCTTGAAAGCCTGTTTGATAACAATGATAGAGCAGTTGGCCGAAAAATCAAGGTCGATAAACGAAGATACAAAGATGTAGAGTTGGAGCCAGGCAAAATGATTAAGGTTGGAATCAGTTGTACAGAAGAGGAAGTGAACCAGATCAGAGAATTGTGTAAAAAATTCCCCGACATCATAGCTTGGGTGTATAGTGATCTAAAAGTGTACAATAAAGATGTTATTCAACATACCATAGAATCAGAAGAAGGAGCTAAGCCTTTTAGGCAAAAGCAAAGACCAGTGAATCCGAAGATAGAATCTTTGATGAAACAAGAACTGCTAAAACTCCTTCGAGCTAAAATAGTATACCCTGTTAAACACTCCACCTGGGTGGCAAACTTGGTACCAGTCAGGAAGAAAAATGGAGATATCAGATTGTGTGTAGATTTCAAAAATCTGAACAGAGCATCACTCAAAGATCATTACCCGCTAACTCAGATTGACCAAATGCTACACATAGTTGCAGGAGTTATGCAGCTCTTACAGTTAGAAGAACAAAGAGAGCAATCATACAATCACAATCAGAAGCATATGGCAGATACTGAAGGATGGTTCAACAAAAAGACAACTGCCAAAAAATTTAGAGTGGGAGACTTGGTTTTGAAATGGAATGTAAAGAAAGCTAAGCCAGGTAACCATGATAAATTCGATGCTTTCTGGGAGGGACCATTTGAAATTGTTTCAGAGAAACAGTTCAATGCTTTCGAGTTGAAAGATCAAGATGGATTGGCTCTTCCCATCACGGTGAATGCATTTCACCTAAAGTTATATTTCTATTGAGAAAGCAGAAAAGGAATTATATGTACAGTATAATATAAGTATATTCGAGACAATATTTGTAAATATTACCGTTTTTCGGCCTTAACAAAAAAAAAATTTCAGTCATGACCAATCAGAAGTCGACATTTTTTTTGAATAGAGATACTAAGGTATAAAGGGAGTTTTGACGAGGTAATGTTCACGTTTAATCTAAGTGCATTTTCCTGTGTTCTTTGTCTTTCTCTGAAAGATTCTTTTTACAACTGCGTTGTTGACTCCGTTTCCCAATGGATAAAGGCCTGGTTCAAAATTTTTGCAAGCAAAAAATCCCCCGGAAGGCGCCAAGAATGTTAGTCAAAAAGTGACTAACTACAGAAAAACATCTGATGCTCCTTTTTGCATATTTTCCAAGAAGACCGAAGTGGCCCATATGCTAAAGATCAAAGAAAATGCAAAACACCGCAAGGAGGAAAAAGTGTCGCGATATCGCGACATGTTGCATTTTCGTGGTTCAAAGCAAAGAGAAAAAGTGTCGCGATATCGCGACATGTTGCATTGTCGTGGCCAAAAGGGAAAAGTGTCGCGATATCGCGACATGTTGCATTGTCGTGGCCAAAAGGGAAAAGTGTCGCGATATCGATGACATGTTGCATTGTCGCGCCAAAAGAGAAAAAGTGTCGCGATATCGCGACATGTTGCATTGTCACGGCCAAAAGAGAAAAAGTGTCGCGATATCGCGACATGTTGCTTTGTCATTGCCAAAAGAGAAAAAGTGTCGCGATATCGCGACATGTTGCTTTGTCACGGCCAAAAGGGAAAAAGTGTCGCGATATCGTGACATGTTGTATTTTCGTGGCTAAGAGCAACAAAAGGGAGCAAAGAGGCAGAAGTGTCACGATTTCATGACATGTCGCATTTTCGTGATGCAAGAAGAAGAATCAAGCTAAAGACATAGAAATGTCATGATTTCATGACATGTCTCATTTTCGCGACGGGAGGCAGCTAAAGAGCAAAGTAAGAGACGAATGTCGCGATTTCATGACATGTCTCATTTTCATGGCAGGAGGCAGCAAAAGAGCAAAGTAAGAGACGAATGTCACGATTTCGTGACATGTCTCATTTTCATGGCTGGAGGCGGCAGAAGAGCAAAGTAAGAGACGAATGTCACGATTTCGTGACATGTCTCATTTTCACGGTTGGAAGCGGCAGAAAAGCAAAGCAAGGAAAGAATGTCATGATTTCATGACATGTCTCATTTTCGTGTGTAGAAGGAGAAGAGGCAAGACATAGAAATGTCATCGATTTTGGACATGTCTCATTTTCAGGGGAGGAGAAAGAGCAAAGTAAGAGACGAATGTCATGATTTCGTGACATGTCTCATTTTCAGGGAAAGAAGAGACGAATGTCACTTCGACATGTCTCATTTTGTGGAAGGAGAAGAGCAAAGCAAGAGACAAATGTCATGATTTCGTGACATGTCTCATTTTCATGGCTGGAAGTGGCAGAAAAGCAAAGCAAGGAAAGAATGTCACGATTTCGTGACATGTCTCATTTTCATGGCTGGAAGCGGCAAAAGAGCAAAGTAAGAGACGAATGTCACGATTTCATGACATGTCTCATTTTCGTGGCTGGAAGCGGCAGAAGAGCAAAACAAGGAAATGAATGTCGTGATTTCGTGACATGTCTCATTTTCATGGCTGGAGGCGGCAAAAGAGCAAAGCAAGGAAAGAATGTCGCGATTTCGTGACACGCCAGCTGTAAAGGAATAGAGTATATTTTTGGCAACTAGGGACATGCACTGACATCAGAAGTGATTTCGAAAATGATTATCGAAATCTAAGATAGAGCGAGCTTTCCAGATGATTGAAAAATGACAGGCTCATCTAGAATTAATTGCAGAGAAGATATCTAATTCATAGAATACTTGTGTATTATTAGAAACTACAGATGATTGCTTGTAAAATAAGTAAGATGTACTTAGAAAAAGATACTCTTTTAGGGTATATATAGGGGTGAGCGACTCCAAAAAAAGGGTCGGCTCTTGGACGTTTACAAGACTGAATGTACGTACTTCGAATACAAGCAATAAAATCACATCTCCCATTGGCTTCTGGTTCATATCGTGCAAGTGTATGTATTAATGTTCTTTATTTCTGCTTACAATATTGAATTGTAAATTGAGTCTGTTCTTATATCTAAACTTTCGCAATACATAAATCATATTTCTGGAATAAGAATCTAATATATACGCATGTTAAACGAAATATTAGAAATCATATCTGGAATTATATAATTTTTGCATGGAAATGTGTTTTAAATGCTTTGGATAGAAGTAAGTAAATCTGTCTTTGTTGTTGTCTAATCTGCACCATATAAAAGTTCTAGCTTAGGCTATATTTCCCTTATCTCTTGTTCCCCTTTTCTCTAAAAAACTCAAAGGAACCAACCTTCTCTGGAGACTAGACAGATGATCTCAAGCAAGATCTGTCTATTCAATGTTGGCAAAGTCTAAGGCGCAACACTATTAACCGAAGGCAGATTTTGTTCCAACAAGAACCTACTATTAAAAATAAACTCACACAAAATACTAAAAAATAACTGAAATACATGAAATAACATAATAACACTATGCAGAAAGTAATTAAAGAATTGAAACAATCTCATAATAACTCAAAATCATAGGCCTCTTCAAGGGGGCAACCTCCTTTAATATTTCATTAACTTGCAAAAAATACATTCGTATGTCTCCATTTCTTAGAGACCCATTTTTGTTGTTCACTAGTGGAAACCCATTTCTCCAAAAAGTATTTGAGACTCTAATGGTCAATTTTAATGGAGAAATGATGCCCAATGAGATACGATCACCAATGGATTACCACATGTAGAATTGCCATCATCTCCTTGGCATAAGTGGATTTTTCCAAATTACGGTTGGAGAGAGCTTTACTAGTGAAATCCAAGGGTCACCCTTCTTGCATAAACATTGCACCAATACCATGACCAAAAGCGTCACTTTCAATGATAAATGATTTGGAAAATTTTGGCATGGCTAGGAAAAGAGTGGTGGTCATAGCACGCTTCGATTATAGGAAAGCATGTTCAATGGGTCCCAACCAAGTAAAAGAGTCCTTCTTTAACATGTAAGTGATGGGAGCTACAATTTTACCATAATTATGAATAACTTTACGGTAGTATCATGTAAGCCCTAAAAATACTCGAAGTCCTTTGAGAGTGTAAGGTTTTGGCCAGTCTTGGACCCTGCCTAGATCTTCTTAGGTCATCTTTGATGCCATATTTGATGACAATGTGTCCTAAATACTCCACTTTTGTCAAACCAAAGGAACACTTGGACTGCTTAGCAAAAATTTGATGTTGTGCCAACAACTATAAAGTTTGATCCACATGGTCAAGGTGTTATTCCCATGAATGACTATAAATCAAAATGTCATCAAAGAAAATCAAGATTAATTTTTGGATAAATGGATGAAATATTTTGTTAATAAGACTTTAAAATTTGGAAGAAGCATTAGCCAAACCAAATGGCATCACCAAGAACTCGTAGTGACCTTCATGAGTATGAAAAGCAGTCTTGGAAATATCTTCATCCTTGAGCCTGATGTGATGATACCTAGAGCAAAGGTCTAATTTGGAGAAGTACATAGTTCCATGTAGCTCATCCAGTAATTCATCCACTATCAGAATAGAAAACTTATCCTGTATGGTGAGCTTATTTAGCTCTTGATAGTCTATACATAATCACCAATAGCTATTTTTCTTTCATACCAGTAAGACTGGAGAAGAGTAAAAATTGTTACTTGGTTGAATGACACCAGCTTTCAATAATTCTTGTACTAACTTCTCGATTTTTGACTTAAGAGCATGAATATATCGATATGATCTGATGTTGGTTGGTGCACCGCTAGGTAAAAATGGAATAACATGGTCATGTGAGCAACGAGGCAAAAATTCTAAAGATTCGACAAAAATAGAATCATGTTTTGCAAAAATAAGCTGCAAATCGATGGGAACAGACTCCACCTCTGAAGTGTGATGTTGGATCACAAATATCTGAGCTATGACACCCTGAGATTATTTTTTAGTAACTTCTCCATCCGGTTTGAACTGATAGTTTGTGAAGGCCCAACTTTGGAGCCATGGAGAGTGTGGGCCTATCCATTTTGTGAAAATTACATCCAGAGCTCAGTAAATTTCCATGAGATGATTCCCAATGTACCCAGCCATTGAGCTTCCAATACAATGTCACATACCCCTAGTTGAAGTGCAAACATATCTTGTTTGAGCTCATAGTCCCCAATTTTTACCTTAATATTATGACATTTACCTTTGTATGGTAAGGCCCTACCATTGGCTACCATAACCTCAAAGGAATTACATGTATGCACATAACAGTTTGCCTGCTTGGTAATGCGAGGATCAATAATGTGTATGACCCAAATCAATCAGGATGGTAAGACATAGGTCTTTGAAATAACCCACAACTTTCATGGTTTGGGGAGTAGAAATGCCAGCAAGATAATGAACATAAATATCAGTTTATGGTTCGTCTTGGTTTTCTTCCTCAGATTTGGATGGTTTCTCTACTAATTTTGTGTCATAATAACTATGGTCGCTAGTGTCAAGCTCATCAACATCTATGAGGAACAACTTCTTTTGGGTGCACCTATACCCGCAAGAAAAATTTTCATCATAATTGTAGCACAATCCTTGGGTGCATTGTGCATCCATTTCAGTAGTGGTTATATATTTGGGTGCAGCAGTGGGTGCAATAGTTTTTTGTTCATTCTAATTTTAGAATCTAGGAGGAAAAGAGGGTCTATCCTGTGGAAATCTAGATATTCACCTCTGAGCTAAAAATTTGGATTCAGCCAAACGAGCCAACGTTATAGCCTGCATCATGGATTGTGGTTTAAACATCATGATTTCAGCTTGGAGATATTCCATCAAACCACTAACAAAACAACTCATAAAGAACCCTTCATTTAGTCCTTTAGTTTTGTTGGCCAATTTCTCAAATTGTATTTGGTAATCACGAACTGTCAAAATTTGTTTCAACTTTATCAATTGTCTTGTAAAATCATCATACTCAGTAGGGCCAAAGTGAGTTATTAATTAAGACTCAAAGTCTTCCCAAGAAGGGTTAGGGGTAGTGTTCTGCAACCATTGGAGAACAACCATTGGTACCACTATAAAGCTTCAGATTCCAAGTTGAAGGAAGCCATTTGAACTCGGTAATATATAGGGACATTGTGGAGGTTAAAAAATTGAGCAACATGACATAGCCACCCATCCACATCCTTCCCATTGAACTTAGGAAAGTCTAATTTCAGCATCTTAAAGGTAGGATCACGATCATAGCGAGGATGAGAGTCATATGTTCCCCTTCCTTTACCTCAATAAAAATGTGAGTGTTCAGTACTATATTCAAACTTTCTTGGACCACCTTGCAATTTGGACTTAACTTCTACAAGTTGTTCTTCTAGGCAAGTTCTAGAGATATCGTAATCAGTTCTAAAATTTTGAAATTCTTCCATCAAGTTTTGATTTGTGCTTTGCAAGCTAGTAACGATGCTTATTAGGGACTCCAACAATGTGGTGGTTTGCTCTACCTCTTTTTGATGTCCACAAGTGCCACCAACCATTTGGAAGAGTCTTGAACCTCTTTTACTGAATTACTAAAAATAGAAGTGTGGTTTTTAGGAGTTACTATTTTTAGTAAGGATTCCAAAAAAGTGTTTGGGTGTTATATATCAAAATGATCAGATCAAAAAGATGATCACAATAAGCTATATCCCACAACACGTATTTTGGGCACCTTAGACTTCTTTTTTTGTATCCTCTATTTTGATGAGTCTATTGGTGTGGTTGCTTTTTTATTTGGAGCTATCTGGATCAACTGTCTTTGATCTATGCATTCTATCCACTAACCACCTTGTCACTATCCTGTCTGTGTTCCTGTCACTTGTACTATAGTTACTGACACTGTTCACATCACTGGCCCAAGGATTCTCTGTACTGTGTAGTTACTGACAATAATGGTTCTATTTTTTACCCTGACCACCTATAATTTTTAACTGTGTAGTCACTATCGACCTGACTATTACTGTTACTAACCCAATTATTACTATCATTGACCCTACTATTACTGCCATTGACCCGAATGGTACTAGAATATTTCATACTATTATAAACACTTGTAGACTCTACCCTAACTGTTGGTGCATGCAAATTTTGTTCTTCTATCATAGGGAAGTCCTTTGTATGCTCACTTTTTGGGATCGTGGATGCAGGTTTACCAGAACAGGGATATGGTTTTGTAAGTTGAATTTTTTTATAGAACCAGGGTATGCTAGGTAGAGGAGTATGTAATACCCATAGACCCTCTATTATACCGTAGTGACGAATAATAGTGCTCAAACCAATATTTCAGGCCACTACCCAAGGAGGATTCCACACATACCCTTGAGCACACTATCTACCTCTCTAATAATACAGGAGGGTAATCATCCAATATGCTATGTCCCATGGACTATGGATGATACAAGGCCAAAAATCTTCCTATTGGATAAAATTTTGTTTAACCCTAAAATGGTCTCTCAATACACCCAAAGATGCGTGGGAGCTTGTTCTATGCACGAGTTTTGTCTAAGGCTTGGGTATTGGAGCTTAATTGCCCCCCACTTCACTAGATGCTTTATGGGCTATCTAGCTTAGCCAATAATGATAGCTCCTTCACGATATTTTAAAACCCCCGGCACAGGGTTTCTAGCCTACTCAACTACTAAAAAAAAATGTATTTTTTTGGCTTTTCTAGTTTTTTGAAGATTTTTTTGGTTTTTTATAAATAATGGAAACCGAATGAAAAAAACAAGAAAATTATACCTAACAGGAGGAAATGGTTGAGTAAGAATTATCGTAGTTGGAGCAGAACTCAGCCCTAAAAAGTGCTCTGATACCACTTGTTAGGAACCTACTATTAAAAATAAACTCACTCATACAAAATACTAAAAAATAACTGCAATACATGAAATAACATAATAACATTATGCAGAAAGTAATTGCAGAATTGAAACAATCTCACAAATAACTCAGAATCGTAGGCCTCTTTGAGGGGGCAACCTCCTTCAATATTTCATTAACTTGCAAAAGATACATTTGTATATGGCTCCATGTCTTTTAAAGAGAAATATTCATGCAACCCTACCTAAAGGCTCAAGAGTTGATTTACATGCAAAATGTCACTCGAGCTAGAATCTTCTACCAAATATCAGTTAAAATCTTGATAACGGTTACATGAGATGGCACCACTTGGCTAGGTGCCTTACTTGCCACATACATTACAAAGTATTACAAAATAACATTATAATGGAATACCCACGTTGGAAGTGGGTCATTACCTAAGCAAATGAGAAATACAAAATAACGTTATGATGGGATCCTAACATTAGGCATAACCCAAATAGAGGAGGAAGATCAACTACTATCACTTCTTGGATCACAATGACTTTCAGTATCTTATGCAAAATGGAGTTCTCTTGAATAAAAATCATTCAACCAAAAAACAACATAAGTATCCTAACTTCAAATAGCCATAGCTTTCTCAATACTTATTAGAATTTAAAAAATGAGCAATAGTTTTTGTAGTGCTCAAAATTATCTATACAATGGTGTAAAAATATTATGAAAATGACTACTAAAAAACTTGATATGAAATTGTTTTCTTTTAAAAATATTTGTGTAGCAAAAAAACATAAATAACCCAATTTCAAACAGCCATAACTTCCTCAATACTTATAAATATTTAATAAATGAGTAGTCAATTTTATAGAACTTGAAATAATCTACATTCTAGAGCAAAAATAGTTTGAAAATAACTTCTAAAAAAATATATGGTCCCCACAAGATGGGATATTTTTCTAGAAAAATGTGTCGTAGCTCTGTAAAAATACCTCACTTTGCCAGAATCATTGTTCTAATACCAATTGT
This sequence comes from Wollemia nobilis, assembly GCA_028583015.1. NCBI lineage: Eukaryota > Viridiplantae > Streptophyta > Pinopsida > Araucariales > Araucariaceae > Wollemia > Wollemia nobilis. The sequence goes on from JAQPPZ010000101.1 coordinate 3,607,771, forward strand.
TATGAACCTTTATTCCCATTAAAAAATAATAATAATAATTTATGCAAAAATATTAAACATGCATCCACAAATAAATTGCATAATAACAATCCACACAATAAAATAGAGATAGATAATACCCTTGTGGTAGCGCAACACCAAGAATACTCCTTAAGGAATGAATCACTCCATAAGATCTATAACTCCACAAGCCAAGACTCTTACAAAGAATACTTGATATGCTTTTTTTTACAATTAGGGGTACATATCTTTTTATACAATAAAGTTATGGTTCCTCTTCCATCAGTTAGAAGGTCACCCATGTGGTGGTTCACCTTCCATGAGTTACAAGGTGCATCATATTATAATATGGCACTATGTTATATATTATTATAATTTTATATGTGACCCATGCTATAATACAATATTATATTATATCCCCACATTCATATATGTAGGTACCTAACGCTTTGTATTGATTTCCCAATTCTAGCACCCGAATATGTAGTGCAACCAACTTATTTGAAAAACAAAAAATTGTCTTCATCAAAACTATTTGGCCAATTAAAAATCTAATCAAAACTTCAACTACAACATCAAAAATGACTTTTAGCTCATCCATAGAGTAGGGATGGCTATTTGATCTTCAAAGTGATGGGAGTTTGTCATCTATGATTTAACTTATTTTTCTCAATACCTTGTTCTTGGTGGCAATAAGTGAGTTAAGAGCCTCGTATCTTTGCTTAAGTATTTGCACTCACTTAATGACCTATATTGCCATATGTTACACTATAGTCATATATTTTACCGAAGAAACTTGGTGACTAGAGGTTTTATTAAGTGCATCCACTATGGGATGCACATATAGGTCCTTTTCATCAATATTATTTTCCACGACCTTCAACTCAGCCTGCACTTCTCAAATAGTTTCTAGCAATAATGAGCAAATTCTAAGGCTAGAGACCAAGTCTAGAAAACTTCAAAAATTTGACCCTAACATATTTTCTTTATTCTCTTATAAGTATCTATAGAGATCTGAGAAGTTTGGATTTGTTTTTTTGTCATATCAAACTCTTGTTGTAGGTCTTATACTTTTTTTTGTATAGTCTTATTCTTCTTATCCTTCTCTTGTAATTGTGCCAGTGTCGAGGCCTCATTAATATTTTGTACAACTGTTGGACTTGCTTCTACAAGTATTTTTGTTGTCTTTTATAGCTCAAGGGCCTTGGCCAACTACCCTGCTCTTTATTTTTCTTTGTGGTACTTAGCCATCATCCATACTCCATTTGTATACAACACGTCAATGAATGTGTGCACCATTTGAGCTTTATTCTCAATTAGGACCCTATTTGTGTCTACAATATTTTTCATTATCTGATAGTCAAATTTAGTCAACTTAGATACAATTGGATTCATAGATGTTAGCACTTTCTTTTCTTTGGGTCTAACATGCCAAGCACCCTTGTTGGTGTGGTCTCTATCTCTATCCCTTACTTCATTTTGTCAATCCAATCTTGAGCACTAGCTTGTGCCTATTAAAATTTGCTTTGGATTGTTGCTACTATGAGACTTAGTTATGTCAAAGGGAGAATGCAAAAGAGGTATGGGAGACACAAAGGTATTTATGGGTATGGAAGGAATAGTTTGAAGTGCTTCCAAATATGGGAAATATGTAATTTTGGGAGCTTAAGTGGTATCTGGGGTGGAGAAATGCTAATTGCTTTGGAAGGTGACCCAATGGGTATCTCTTTTGGTGGAGATGGGTGAGAATGAGATGGCATAGTATATTAAGGAGAGGAAGGAGGTGGCTAAGTAGAGTGAGGAGTAGAAGAAGAGGGTGGATATGACATACGTCGTCCTTGTGCTAGTGCTTTCAAATTCTTGTTGATGGGTGGAGGCATCAACCAAACCTTTACTTTCATTGCTTTTAGGACTTGTTTCTCCAAGGGAGACCCTCGCATTTTAGCTTTATCATGTTCCTTTGGTTGGTGTTCATAGGATTTTAGGAACTCTAGGACTAGGACTTTCATGGAGAAGGGTTGAAGAATGTCAACACCTAGTTTGGTGGTGTCCTTATCAAGTGGTGCTTGAGGAGGATTCAAGGGTCTGAATGATGTGGGACTTAAGCCACTACCATTATATCCTATCGTTTTTATCATCCCAACACCTATAGTGTATGTATAAAGAAGTAGTTCTTCGATTAAAGGGGATAGTAGGGCTTGTTGCTAGTTTTAAGTGGCAACATCCAAAACTTTCTCTATTTGTACTTGTTGGCATTTTTGCCACATTTATTTGATCATTGATTATTCATGCATAAGTTGTTGCAATTCTAACTTCTCTACAGGTTTTGATGCAAAAAATGACTAAGTCCGAAAGTTGTCGCGAAATCGCGACAAAAAATAGCATAGAGAGCCAAGTCGAAAAACCGTCGCGATATCGCGACATGTCGCAGAATCGCGGGTCGGACGAGGAGAGAGAAAACAAACGCCAAATTGTCACGATTTCACGACGTGTCACAAAATCACGGTCAGCACAGTCAACGGCAGCAGGTGGGCAAAACCGTCGCGATATCGCGACGTGTTAGATTTTCGTGGTCAAAATGGTCAACGGAGGGCAGAGCGACAAAGTTGTCACGAAATCATGACAAAACCAAGCCAAGGGCGATGAGACTCAAAGTTGTCGCGAAATCGCGACGAAAGATGGCACAAAGCGCATAAGGCAAAAGACGTCGCGAAATCGCGACGCGTCGCATTTTCGCGGCGTGGGTGGGCAAAAAAAGTTTAAGGCATGAATACGTCACGAAATCGTGACAAAATATGATGCAGCCAAGCTAAGCAAAGAATTGTAGCGAAATCGCTACGTGTTCCGTTATCGCGGTCCATTGAATGAAAAGAGTCTAAGGCACGAAAGCGTAGCGATATCGCGACACTTTTGAGAAAACGTTCAAGCAAGGCAAAGACGTCGCGAAATCGTGATAGAAAGCAAGACTGTACAGCATGCAGAAAAGTGGTAGCGAAATCGTGACATGTTGGATTTTCGCGGTGCAGAAGGGAAGATAGAGCCGAAGACAGAGATTGTAGCGAAATCGCGCAGCGTTGTGTTTTCGCGGTGCAAGGTAGCGAAGGAGATAATGAAGCCGAATGTGTAGCGATTTCGTGACATGGTTGTTTTTCGTGGGTTCGAAGCGGCAGAAGCGTACGGAGTAGAAAGATGTCGCGATTTCGCGACCTATTGCAGTTTCACGCCAGAAAGCGGTTCAAACGGCCCGATGCAGTTTTGTGAGTTTCGATGATTCAAAGCGCTCCAGAATTAAATGTGTTGCTACTTTTCGATGCGGTCAAGGTAGAAGAACGTGCCCAAGCTACCAGAATTGAAGATTTCCAGGATTCGAAGCTGTTGTTCATGATTTTTCTAACGGTTTCATGCATATTTCCAAGAACATCATTTAATGAAGACGGTCGACTCTTCCATATGGCATTTAATTTTTGATTGTTTCGAGGTTGTTTAAGGATATCATCTCCTTGTTTCTGTTGCATAATTTGTAGATCTCGAGGAGGTCCGTTGTAAGTTTTAAATGCTGCAAAGAGGCAAGGCCTCTATATAAATCAATGTAAATCTCATTAGCAAGTATCGGGAGTGAGAGATACTTTTGCTGAAAGCTTTTCAAGTACTTTGCATGAATATAAGACATTCGGCTCTCTGGTTTTGCAAGTGATTTTCTATGTATTGTCCCTTCTGCATTCTGCATTCCTAATTTGTGCTCGCATTTCTTATTTGCTGCTTAGTTTTAATTCTGTATTGAGTTTTAACAATTGCTAGTAAGGGAGTGAGTTCTGAATGTTATTTTGGAGGTCATCTATGCAAGGTTGCGAGTGGATCACGTCATTGTCTTCTATTATTTGTTGTTTGCGTACTTAGAGTTATCTATTGTTGTTCTTTCTCGATCAGATAAATTCGGCCTACGGCCATATTTCTCGTTTCTTTCTGCATCATTTTCAATTTCTTTCCTGTAACTTTGATCTAAAAACAAATTTAGAATAGTAAGGGAACCAGCCCACTCTAGAGATTGGTCTGGGAGACATTTCTTTCTCCCAGCCTTTCAATGTTGGCCGGGTCTAGGGTGCATTTTCTATAAAAATCCTTTCCTATGGCAGATTCGTGACCAACAGTTTTTGGCACGCCCGGTGGGACAGACTTCTTCTGTCTCAGAAAGATCCCATAGTATTGAAGGTTTAATGTTCGCCTTCATACCGTAAAGTTAGAGCATTTGGTGACTCTGTAGTACTCAGAAATCTCTGAACGTGGATGCAGTGAAAGCTGTACTTCATGATCACGAGATCACAGTCTAAAAAAGTTGGAGATCTTGTCGAGTTTTTTGAACTTGACAACACAAGAAGTGGTGAGCATTCTAGGTTGGTTCCCCCATCATCATCTCGCCATATCCACGCAAATCCCTGGTATTGTTACTAGTTTTCCATCTTCTCGATTACATACACTAGTTCCAATGGCCCAAGTATCCTCCACCTAGGCAGTTTTCAGCTTGGAACAGCTCGGGGGCCTTGAATCTCGCAGGCTCAAAATCCAGTTCCCCAAGCTGCCTTGAAGGCATTGCCAACTTATGATGGTACGAGAAAGACTGCATACGAACATATTCATGATGTAGCTTCTCTGGTAGCCATTCACGACATAACAGATGAAGATGTAATGGTGAAGTTACTAGTGTTATCTTTAAGAGGAAAATTGTTGTACTGGTATAGATCTCTGCAACCAGGCACTATTGCGTCCTGGGATCAGCTAGGAGAACTGTTAGTTAAGAATTTTCATGAACAGGCTGACCCATTTTCATTGTTGCACCAGTTTAATGCGATCCAGAGGCATCCGTAGGAGGCAATAGCAGATTTTAATGTTCGCTTCACCAGGAGCTGGCAGCGAGTACCTGAAGGACTTCGCCCTACCCCTGAGCAAGCTACGTTTTACTACCTCCGAGCGTTCAATACAGATATTGGCTTGGCGATCGAGCGGTCCAATGTGATGACTTTCCAGAAACTGTTCGAGCAAGCACAGAAGGCGGAGGCAGACTTGATTGCAATCGATAGGCTTCCCCCAAAGGTAGCAATGCCCATTCTTCCTGATATTCCACAACATTTATATCCTAGTTCTTTTTTGCAATCTATGTCCACTATGTATCCTGTCCCATCATGGAATTCTAGTGCACCACAAATTGCACCTATCCCAGCTCCTCAGCTGTCTACTTCAGCAAATCTCTAGCTGCCTGCACCCAGCATTTTGCCATTCCCTGCTTCCACCTCATTTCCAGCATTATCGGCACCACCAGCACCTTTGCCCTTACCAGCACCTCCTGCAACTGTAAACCCTGATCCTTATACAACACTCTTGCAAGAGGTAAAATCTGCCAATTCGGCAATAAGAGCAATGGGTAACAAGATCACGCTTATTGAGAGGAAGCAAGCTGAGCGAGATTTCCAGCCAAGGAGATTTCAACCTCCTCCAATTACTAGAGACCAAGCTGCTTCAACAAGCAAAGCACCTGAGAAAAGCCTGACTGCTTTGGTAAATGAAGATGCAGTCCTTGCTGAAAGAACGTATTGGTGTTCGACTTGTAATGATCCTCATGGAGAAGACACCTGCATGGTCCATCTGAATTATGTGCAGACATTGGCTGCTAGTTCTTCAGGAGGGCAAGTCAATATGATCTCTGAGGCAGGCCATAGCTTAATGACTCCACTGGAAGAGCAAGTTTCAGTTCTCACAAGGACTGGAAAGAAGTCTGTGACAGTAGATCCTGCTGAGTTAGAACCATTAAAAGTGCCAGCTGATTTGAAGAAGCCAGTGAAAGCTCCTATGCCAGTTTCAAAGCCTGATGCGCCTATTTTGTCGAAGGATCCTGTTTCCCACAGAGTTCAAGAAAAGGCTGCAACTGCACCGGCAAGATCAGAAGCAGAAGAGCAAGCTCGAGAAAAGTTGAAGTATCCTTCATTGACGAAGAGGCTAAGAGTGGAAGCCACTCAGTAGTATCAAAGTAGATATGAACATCCTATTGAAAAGAAGGACTCTGCTGCGGTTGCATACAACATTGTTGAAGAACTGAAGAAGACCCCAGCTAAGGTTAGTCTTTACGATGCATTGCAGTTGCCTGGGTAGGTAGATTTATTGCAAGAATCTTTAAAATCTGTGAAGGATAGTGAAAAGGGTCCTACCCAGACAATTTATGCTCAAGCCTTAACCACTTATGTTATTGGTAAAAATAGACCACCCCTGTTTTATCTATCACTGCAAATAGAGGGTTGGATCGTGCATAACTGCATGATCGACTCTAGAGCTGCTACAACTGTCATGCCAAAGGCAGTTTGCGAGGTTATGGGCATGGAATACACATGAAGTAGCCCTGGAGTTTTGCAGTTAGATGGTACTCCTATAAAAATGGTGGGTGTAATCAAGGATGTCCCAATTGTTTTGCATACTATGCCTCAGATTACAGTCATTCAAGAGATTGTTGTGGTAGATCTAGAACCCTATTTTAGTATGTGCTTATCCAGAGAGTTTACTGCAAAGTTGGGAGGTTACCTTGCACTGGATTATTCCCACTTAGAAATCCCTTTCAAAGGTAAAAGGCTCAGGATTCAGAATGAAAAACCTTCCTCTTTTCATATCGAGAAGCTGGAAGAAGCAGAAAAAAACATGCAGTCTGTTAACATGCTAACCGAAGAGTTAGAGGGTTCTGATTTGATGCATGAGGTTTTAGATGAGCTTCAGTTGGACGATCAGTTTTCTATGCTTGATTTCAATGCCATGCTTGGAGACTGAAATCGGTTGTTATTCTATCCAAAAACCAGAGGGTGGCACAAGGCAGGTATTTCCTAACCAAGATGATCGAGTTCTATCACGGATCAACTATGGAAGTTATATTTCGATGGGGCTAGATGCAAAAATGGTGCGGGAGCAGGTATTGTTTTGATTTCTCCTTCTGGTTTACAAAGAACATATTCATACCGTCTTACTTGGAATTGTACTAACAATGTTGTCGAGTACGAAGCATTATGCTTAGGCTTGAAAAAGGCAAGAAAGTTGGGAATCGAACAGCTCCAGATTTTTGGTGATTCCGAGCTTATTGTAAACCAGGTAACAAACAGGTGTATTTCTAAGCAGCATTACCTTAAAGCATACCGCAACCAAGTTTGGGACCTGTTTGAGTTTTTCACAGCTCTGAATATTCAAGCCATTTCCCGAGAGCTAAATAAGCATGCAGATCTCTTAGCATCCCTTGGAGCCAATTTTTCTCCTATTGAGCAGGTAGTGAAGAAACCAAAGACAGTAAGGATGGTGTACAGGCCAAGTGTCCCAGACAAGGATACTTTCTGGCAAGTCTTTGAGGATGATGAGCAAATTGTCAACTTTTTGATTCATGAAGCTGCCACTATCAAAGGGAGAACCTTGGAGCACGAAGAAGCTGAAGGTCTAATTCAGTTACGAAATAATCACATTCCGAAGGGTCTTATAACTCTAGAAAGTTTGTTTGATCAGCATGATCGGTCCAAGAAACATCGGATTGAGATTGAAAAAAAGAGTACATGGAGTTGCAGTTGGAACCCAATAAGGTCATTAAGGTTGGAACTGATTCTACTCCTGATGAACTGCAAGAAATCAGGCAACTGTGTCAAGAATTTTCTGATATTGTGGCTTGGAGTTATGAAGATCTGAAAGGATACGATAAACAGATTGTGCAACATACTATTGAGTTGGAAGGAGTCAGACCCTTCAGGCAAAAGCAGCGACCAGTAAATCCAAAGATTGAGACTCTAATGAGGGCCGAGCTTGTGAAAATGCTGCAAGCCAAAATTATATATCCAGTTAAGCACTCAACTTGGGTTGCCAATCTGGTCTCGATTCGAAAGAAGAATGGAGACATACGACTGTGTGTAGATTTTTGGAATCTGAACCGTGCATCTCTGAAAGATCATTATCCCTTGCCTCGTATAGATCAAATACTGCATGTTGTGGTTGGGGCTCAGCATTTTTCACTATTGGATGGATTCTCTGGATATAACCAGATTTGGGTTAGAGATGAGGACCAATACAAGACAACATTCACAACAAAGTGGGGCACTTTTGCTTATCAGCGAATGCCTTTTGGACTATCAAATGTTGGGGCTACCTTCCAGAGAGCCATGGACATTGCATTCAAGGAATTCTTGAACAAGATTATTGTTATATATCTTGATGACATGACTATCTTTTCACATAGACGGGAAGATCATGGTTCGCATCTGAGGCAAATTTTTGGAAAGTGCAGAGAGTTTGGTATTTCCATTAATCCAAAGAAGTCGGTGTTTGCAGTGAAGGAAGGTAAACTCTTGGGGCATGTTATTTTCGAAGATGGTTTGGCAATAGATCCAGCTCGAGTTGAAGCATTGAAAAAATTATCACTCCCTGCAAATAAAAAGGAACTGCAGTCTTTCTTTGGACAGATTAATTTTATCAGGAAGTTCATTTCTGATTTTTCCCAGGTTGTGAAACCTATGACTGAGTTGTTGAAGAAGGATGCAGACTTTAAATGGACAGCTCAAAGGAAAGAGGCATTCCAAGAAATTAAGGATAGAATAGCGCAGGCTCCTGTACTGATTAATCCTGATTATTCAAAAGATTTCATTATGTATGCAGTTGGGGAAGATGAAAGCTATGCCGCAGTACTCACATAGAAAGGGGACGATGGGAATGAAAGGCCCATTACTTTCCTTAGTCAGGTTATTTTACCTCATGAGGCAAAGTATAATTTCATTGAAAAACAGGTGTATGCTGTCATGAAATCTCTTAAAAAATTCAAGCATTTCATATCTCAGAGTAGAACAGTTGTCTATGTTATACATCCTGATGTAAGAAATTTCATCATTCAAGGAGAGATGGGTGATAAACGCGTTGGTTGGGTCACCAAGATCCAAGAATTTGATGTTGAAATTCATCCAACTAAGCTAGTGCGTGGTAAGGCTTTATGCCAGCACTTAGCAAAGATGGCAGCATCTGGTATAGTTGAATATCAAGCAGATGACCTTGCTAGTGATGACAATCTGATGAATCTCTTAGTTCAGGAACAAGATTGGGCAGATGACCTCATTGATTACTTCACGACTGGTAAATGCCCTTCACAGTTGAATGCCTCACAGCGGAGAAGATTTCGTCTGCAAGCTCTTAGGTATGTTTTATTGCCAGAAGGATTGTTTTTTAAGAATATTGATGGTGTTCTTTTAAGGTGTGTCAAGGAATCAGAGAAGGCTAGACTCCTGGAGGAGTTTCATTCCGGCATATCAGGAGGACACTATGCAGGTAGACCGATGGCTTTAAAAATAATTCGAGCTGGTTACTATTGGCCGACCTTGTTCACGAGATGCTTTCAGGATTGCCCAAGCATGTGACAAATGTCAGAGGTATACAAGAAGAGTTAGGAATGCATCACTGCCTTTGCATCCAATTCAGGTTGAAGCACCTTTTCAGTAGTGGGGGTTGGACTTTATTGGGATTATTGATCCGAATTCCTCAGCTGGACACAGGTATATTTTGACAGCTACAGATTATTTTACGAGGTGGTCTGAAGCTATTCCAACCAAGGTCGCGAATCAGAGTGTGGTGATTTCTTTCATTGAAGGGCTGATTACACGCTTTGGCATTCCTGATGCTATTATTACAGATAATGGGACTCCATTTATTGGAGCTGAACTAGCTGAGTTTGCAAACAAGTATGGTGTTTTCCTGAAAACATCCTCTAACTATTATCCTCAGGGAAATGGCTTGGCAGAGTCCACAAATAAAAATTTGCTCCAGATTTTAAAGAGGTCTTTGGGGGATAACAAGAGATCATGGCACCTTCTACTTAATCAAGCTTTATGGGAAGATAGGATTTCAATCAAGAAGTCTATCAAGACTTCACCCTATGCCCTGGTTTATGGAAAAGAGGCAAGGTTGCCTGTTCATCTAGAGTTGCCAGTATTACAGCAGTTGCAGGATTTTTAGGATGATGAAACAGATATAAATTCCTTGGATATGCGGTTGGCTCAGTTGTTGCAGTTGGAAGAGCAGCGTTCTGAGGCATATGAAGAGTTTGCTAAACACACACAGGGTATTTCAAAGTGGTTCCATAAACATTCTGCAGATCGTCCACTTAAGGTGGGAGATTTGGTCCTGAAATGGAATGAAAACAAAGCCAAGCCTGGGAATCACAAGAAGTTTGATGCTCTGTGGGAGGGTCCCTTCCGCATTATCAGTGCTGGTGCAGCAAATTCATTTTATCTGGAAGACTTGGATGGCAGCCCACTTCCTATTTCAGTGAACGGCTTTCATCTGAAAGCCTACACTTCATGAACTGGCAGTCCAGTATCACCTTGTATATAGTAAAAAAAAAAAAAAAAAAAAGAGAAAAGAAAAAAAGAAGTATTGTTTTTATTTTTCCACCTCGGCTCTTTTTGCATGCGAGCCGTAGGTGCCTATTTTTTGTTTTTCTTTTTCTTCTCCTTTCCCAGCAGTTGGTGGCTTTCTAGCAATTTCTTCCTTCCCCTTCCCTTTTTCTTCCCTTCCCTTCTTCATTTTCCTCCTTCTTCTTTTTCTTCTACAGTAAAAAAAGCCATTGTTGTTGTTTCTTTTCCCCTTTCCTATTATTCCCGCTTCTTCTTATCCCTTTCTTCTAAGTTCTCTATTGTTTTACGCATTTATTTACAGTTCATTTCCCCAGTTCATTCTCATTTCACTTCCATTCCATTATTTCATTTACTTCCATTCCACTTCCATCGCAGCTGGTAGCACAGAAGCATTCTCATACTGTATCTACCGCATCACTACACCTCTTTTATCCATTATCACCATTCCATTTGCATTTCACCGCCTACGCATCCGCAGGATCTCATTCCATTCATTTCCATTCCATAATCAGTTGAGCCAAATGCAGATTCTTTGAAGTTTCCATTATTCAACAAAAGTTGTTGCAACAGTCCATCGAGATGAACCCTAGCAGCTAGCTTTCTGTTCTAAGTTTTCATGACTCTGTTGCCCAATGGATTCAGGCTTGGGATTCTTGCATACAGCAGAACTGTATACCCCGTGAGCCGCCAAGAATGTTGGCATTTTTGCCACATTTATTTTGATTATTGATTATTCATGCATAAGTTGTTGCAATTCTAACTTCTCTACAGGTTTTGATGCAAAAAAGACTAAGTCCGAAAGTTGTCGTGAAATCGTGACAAAAAACAGCATGGAGAGCCAAGTCGGAAAACCGTCGCGATATCGCGACATGTCGCAGAATCGCGGGTCGGACGAGGAGAGAGAAAATCAACGCAAAATTGTCACGATTTCATGACGTGTCGCAAAATCGTGGTCAACGTAGTCAACGGCAGCAGGTGGGCAAAACCGTCGCGATATCGCGACGTGTTAGATTTTTGCGGTCAAAATGGTCAACGGAGGGCAGAGCGACAAAGTTGTCATGAAATCATGACAAAACCAAGCCAAGGGCGATGAGACTCAAAGTGTAGCGAAATCGCGACACAATATGGCACAAGGCGCATAAGGCAAAAGACGTCGCGAAATCATGACGCGTCGCATTTTCGCGGCGTGGATGAGAAAAAAGCTTAAGTTGCAGAAACGGTAGCGAATTCATGACAAATATGATGAGCCAAGCAAGCAAAGATGTAGCGAAATCGCTACGTGTTCCGTTATCGCGGTCCATTGAATGAAAAGAGTCTAAGGCACAAAAGCATAGCGATATCGCGACACTTTTGAGAAAACGTTCAAGCAAGGCAAAGACGTCGCAAAATCACGACAAAAAGTAAGACCGTACAGCATGCAGAAAAGTTGTAGCGAAATCGTGACATGTCAGATTTTTGCGATGCAGAAGGGAAGATAGAGCCGAAGACAGAAATTGTAGCGAAATCGCGCAGCGTTGTGTTTTCGCGGTGCAAGGTAGCGAAGGAGAAATGAAAGCCGAATGTGTAGCGATTTCGTGACATGGTTGTTTTTCGCGGGTTCGAAGCGGTAGAAGCGTACGGAGCAGAAAGACGTCGCGATTTCGTGACCTGTCGTGTTTTTGTGACCTGTTGCAGTTTTGCGCTAGAAAGCAGTTCAAACGGTCCGATGCTATTTTGTGAGTTTCGATGATTCAAAGCGGTCCAGAATTAAATGTGTTGCTACTTTTCGATGCGGTCAAGGTAGAAGAACGTGCCCAAGCTACCAGAATTGAAGATTTCCAAGATTCGAAGCTGTTGTTCACGATTTTTCTAACGGTTTCATGCATATTTCCAAGAACATCATTTAATGAAAATGGCCGACTCTTCCATATGGCATTTAATTTCTGATTGTTTCGAGGTTGTTTAAGGATATCATCTCCTTGTTTTCGTTGCATAATTTGTAGATCTCGAGGAGGTCCGTTGTAAGTTTTAAATGTTGCAAAGAGGCAAGGCCTCTATATAAATCAATGTAAATCTCATTAGCAAGTATCGGGAGTGAGAGATACTTTTGCTGAAAGCTTTTCAAGTACTTTGCATGAATATAAGACATTCGGCTCTCTGATTTCGCAAGTGATTTTCTGTGTATTGTCCCTTCTGCATTCTGCATTCCTAATTTGTGCTCGCATTTCTTATTTGCTGCTTAGTTTTAATTCTGTATTGAGTTTTAACAATTGCTAGTAAGGGAGTGAGTTCTGGAATGTTATTTTGGAGGTCATCTACGCAAGGTTGTGAGTGGATCACGTCATTGTCTTCTATTATTTGTTATTTGCGTACTTAGAGTTATCTGCTGTTGTTCTTTCTCGATCAGATAAATTCAGCCTACGGCCATATTTCTCGTTTCTTTCTGCATCTTTTCAATTTCTTTCCTGTAACTTTGATCTAAAAACAAATTTAGAATAGTAAGGGAACCAGCCCACTCTGGAGATTGGTCTGGGAGACATTTCTTTCTCCTAGCCTTTCAATGTTGGCCGGGTCTAGGGTGCATTTTCTATAAAAATCCTTTCCTGTGGCAGATTCGTGACCAACAGTTTTTGGCACGCCCGATGGGACAGACTTCTTCTGTCTTAGAAAGATCCCATAGTATTGAAGGTTTAATGTTCGCCTTCATACCGTAAAGTTAGAGCATTTGGTGACTCTGTAGTACTCAGAAATCTTTGAACGTGGATGCAGTGAAAGTTGTACTTCATGATCACGAGATCACAGTCTAAAAAAGTTGGAGATCTTGTCGAGTTTTTTGAACTTGATAGCACAAGAAGTGGTGAGCATTCTAGGTTGGTTCCCCCATCATCATCTTGCCATATCCACACAAATCCCTGGTATTGTTACTAGTTTTCCATCTTCTCAATTACATACACTAGTTCCAATGGCCCAGTATCCTCCACCTAGGCAGTTTTCAGCTTGGAACAGCTTAGGGGCCTTGAATCTCCAGGCTCAAAATCTAGTTCCCCAAGTCGCCTTGAAGGCATTGCCAACTTATGATGGTACAGGAAAGACTGCATACGAACATATTCATGATGTAGCTTCTCTGGCAGCCATTCATGACATAACAGATGAAGATGTAATGGTGAAGTTACTAGTGTTATCTTTAAGAGGAAAATTGTTGTACTGGTATAGATCTCTGCAACCAGGCACTATTGCATCCTGGGATCAGCTAGGAGAACTGTTAGTTAAGAATTTTCATGAACAGGCTGACCCATTTTCATTGTTGCACCAGTTTAATGCGATCCAGAGGCATCCGCAGGAGGCAATAGCAGATTTTAATGTTCGCTTCACTAGGAGCTGGCAGCGAGTGCCTGAAGGACTTCGCCCTACCCCTGAGCAAGCTACGTTTTACTACCTCCGAGCGTTCAATACAGATATTGGCTTGGCGATCAGGCAGTCCAATGTGATGACTTTCTCGAAACTGTTCGAGCAAGCACAGAAGGCGGAGGCAGACTTGATTGCAATCGACAAGCTTCCCCCAAAGGTAGCAATGCCCATTCTTCTTGATATTCCACAACATTTATATCCTAGTTCTTTTTCGCAATCTATGTCCACTATGTATCCTGTCCCATCATGGAATTCTAGTGCACCACAAATTGCACCTATCCCGACTCCTCAGTTGTCTACTTCAGCAAATCTGCAGCTTCCTGCACCCAACATTTTGCCATTCCCTGCTTCCACCTCATTTCCAGCATTATCGGCACCACCAGCACCTTTGCCCTTACCAGCACCTCCTGCAACTGTAAACCCTGATCCTTATACAACACTCTTGCAAGAGGTAAAATCTGCCAATTCGGCAATAAGAGCAATGGGTAACAAGATCACGCTTATTGAGAGGAAGCAAGTTGAGCGAGATTTCCAGCCAAGGAGATTTCAACCTCCTCCAATTACTAGAGACCAAGTTGCTTCAACAAGCAAAGCACCTGAGAAAAGCCTGACTGCTTTGGTAAATGAAGATGCAGTCCTTGCTGAAAGAACGTATTGGTGTTCGACTTGTAATGATCCTCATGGAGAAGACACCTGCATGGTCCATCTGAATTATGTGCAGACATTGGCTGCTAGTTCTTCAGGAGGGCAAGTCAATATGATCTCTGAGGCAGGCCATAGCTTAATGACTCCACTGGAAGAGCAAGTTTCGGTTCTCACAAGGACTGGAAAGAAGTCTGTTATAGTAGATCCTGCTGAGTTAGAACCATTAAAAGTGCCAGCTGATTTGAAGAAGCCAGTGAAAGCTCCTGTGCCAGTTTCAAAGCCTGATGCGCCTGTTTTGTCGAAGGATCCTGTTTCCCACAGAGTTCAAGAAAAGGCTGCAACTGCACCGGCAAGATCAGAAGCAGAAGAGCAAGCTAGAGAAAAGTTGAAGTATCCTTCATTGACGAAGAGGCTAAGAGTGGAAGCCACTCAGCAGTATCAAAGCAGATATGAACATCCTGTTGAAAAGAAGGACTCTGCTACGGTTGCATACAACATTGTCGAAGAACTGAAGAAGACCCCAGCTAAGGTTAGTCTTTACGATGCATTGCAGTTGCCTGGGCAGGTAGATTTATTGCAAGAATATTTAAAATCTATTAAGGATAATGAAAAGGGTCCTACCCAGACAATTTATGCTCAAGCCTTAACCACTTCAGTTACTGGTAAAAATAGACCACCCCCGTTTTATCTATCATTGCAAATAGAGGGTTGGATCGTGCATAACTGCATGATCGACTCTGGAGCTGCTACAACTGTCATGCCAAAGGCAGTTTGCGAGGTTATGGGCATGGAATACACACGAAGTAGCCCTGGAGTTTTGCAGTTAGATGGTACTCCTGTAAAAATGGTGGGTGTAATCAAGGATGTCCCAATTGTTTTGCATACTATGCCTCAGATTACAGTCATTCAAGAGATTGTTGTGGTAGATCTAGAACCCTATTTTAGTATGTGCTTATCCAGAGAGTTTACTGCAAAGTTGGGAGGTTACCTTGCACTGGATTATTCCCACTTAGAAATCCCTTTCAAAGGTAAAAGGCTCAGGATTCAGAATGAAAAACCTTCCTCTTTTCATATCGAGAAGTTGGAAGAAGCAGAAAAAAACATGCAGTCTGTTAACATGCTAACCGAAGAGTCAGAGGGTTCTGATTTGATGCATGAGGTTTTAGATGAGCTTCAGTTGGACGATCAGTTTTCTATGCTTGATTTCAATGCCATGCTGGAGACTGAAATCGGCTGTTATTCCATCCAAAAACCCGAGGGTGGCACAAGGCAGGTATTTCCTAACCAAGATGATCAGAGTTCTATTACAGATCAACTATGGAAGTTATATTTCGATGGGGCTAGATGCAAAAATGGTGCAGGAGCAGGTATTGTTTTGATTTCTCCTTCTGGTTTACAAAGAACATATTCATACCGTCTTACTTGGAATTGTACTAACAATGCTGTCGAGTACGAAGCATTATGCTTAGGCTTGAAAAAGGCAAGAAAGTTGGGAATCGAACAGCTCCAAATTTTTGGTGATTCTGAGCTTATTGTAAACCAAGTCACAAACAGGTGTATTTCTAAGCAGCATTACCTTAAAGCATACCGCAACCAAGTTTGGGACCTGTTTGAGTTTTTCACAGCTCTGAATATTCAAGCCATTTCCCGAGAGCTAAATAAGCATGCAGATCTCTTAGCATCCCTTGGAGCCAATTTTTCTCCTATTGAGTGGGTAGTGAAGAAACAAAAGACAGTAAGGATGGTGTACAGGCCAAGTGTCCCAGACAAGGATACTTTCGGCAAGTCTTTGAGGATGATGAGCAGATTGTCAACTTTTTGATTCATGAAGTTGCCACTATCAAAGGGAGAACCTTGGAGCACGAAGAAGCTGAAGGTCTAATTCAGTTACGGAATAATCACATTCCGAAGGGTCTTATAACTCTAGAAAGTTTGTTTGATCAGCATGATCGGTCCAAGAAACATCGGATTGAGATTGACAAAAAAGAGTACATGGAGTTGCAGTTGGAACCCAATAAGGTCATTAAGGTTGGAACTGATTCTACTCCTGATGAACTGCAAGAAATTAGGCAACTGTGTCAAGAATTTTTTGATATTGTGGCTTGGAGTTATGAAGATCTGAAAGGATACGATAAACAGATTGTGCAGCATACTATTGAGCTGGAAGAAGGAGTCAGACCCTTCAGGCAAAAGCAGCGACCAGTAAATCCAAAGATTGAGACTCTAATGAGGGCCGAGCTTGTGAAAATGCTGCAAGCCAAAATTATATATCCAGTTAAGCACTCAACTTGGGTTGCCAATCTGGTCTCGGTTCGAAAGAAGAATGGAGACATACGACTGTGTGTAGATTTTTGGAATCTGAACCGTGCATCTCTGAAAGATCATTATCCCTTGCCTCGTATAGATCAAATACTGCATGTTGTGGCTGGAGCTCAGCGTTTTTCACTGTTGGATGGATTCTCTGGATATAACCAGATTTGGGTTAGAGATGAGGACCAGTACAAGACAACATTCACAACAAAGTGGGGCACTTTTGCTTATCAGCGAATGCCTTTTGGACTATCAAATGCTGGGGCTACCTTCCAGAGAGCCATGGACATTGCATTCAAGGAACTCTTGAACAAGATTATTGTTATATATCTTGATGACATGACTGTCTTTTCACATAGACGGGAAGATCATGGTTCGCATCTGAGGCAAATTTTTGGAAAGTGCAGAGAGTTTGGTATTTCCATTAATCCAAAGAAGTCGGTGTTTGCAGTGAAGGAAGGTAAACTCTTGGGGCATGTTATTTTCGAAGATGGTTTGGCAATAGATCCAGCTCGAGTTGAAGCATTGAAGAAACTTTCACTCCCTGCAAATAAAAAGGAACTGCAGTCTTTCTTTGGACAGATTAATTTTATCAGGAAGTTCATTTCTGATTTTGCCCAAGTTGTGAAACCTATGACTGAGTTGTTGAAGAAGGATGCAGACTTTAAATGGACAACTCAAAGGAAAGAGGCATTCCAAGAAATTAAAGATAGAATAGCGCAGGCTCCTGTACTGATTAATCCTGATTATTCAAAAGATTTCATTCTGTATGCAGTTGGGGAAGATGAAAGCTATGCCGCAGTACTCACATAGAAAGGGGACGATGGGAATGAAAGGCCCATTACTTTCCTTAGTCAGGTTATTTTACCTCATGAGGCAAAGTATAATTTCATTGAAAAATAGGTGTATGCTGTCATGAAATCTCTTAAGAAATTCAAGCATTTCATATCTCAGAGTAGAACAGTTGTCTATGTTATACATCCTGATGTAAGAAATTTCATCATTCAAGGAGAGATGGGTGATAAACGCGCTGGTTGGGTCACCAAGATCCAAGAATTTGATGTTGAAATTCATCCAACTAAGCTAGTGCGTGGTAAGGCTTTATGCCAACACTTAGCAAAGATGGCAACATCTGGTATAGTTGAATATCAAGCAGATGACCTTGCTAGTGATGACAATCTGATGAATCTCTTAGTTCAGGAACAAGATTGGGCAGATGACCTCATTGATTACTTCACGACTGGTAAATGCCCTTCATAGTTGAATGCCTCACAACGGAGAAGATTTCATCTGCAAGCTCTTAGGTATGTTTTATTGCCAGAAGGATTGTTTTTTAAGAATATTGATGGTGTTCTTTTAAGGTGTGTCAAGGAATCAGAGAAGGCTAGACTCCTGGAGGAGTTTCATTCTGGCATATCAGGAGGACACTATGCAGGTAGACCGATGGCTTTAAAAATAATTCGAGCTGGTTACTATTGGCCGACCTTGTTCACAGATGCTTTCAAGATTGCCCAAGCATGTGACAAATGTCAGAGGTATACAGGAAGAGTTAGGAATGCATCACTGCCTTTGCATCCAATTCAGGTTGAAGCACCTTTTCAGCAGTGGGGGTTGGACTTTATTGGGATTATTGATCCGAATTCCTCAGCTGGACACAGGTATATTTTGACAGCTACAGATTATTTTACGAGGTGGTCTGAAGCTATTCCAACCAAGGTCGCGAATCAGAGTGTGGTGATTTCTTTCATTGAAGGGCTAATTACACGCTTTGGCATTCCTGATGCTATTATTACGAATAATGGGACTCCATTTATTGGAGCTGAACTAGCTGAGTTTGCAAACAAGTATGGTGTTTTCCTGAAAACATCCTCTAACTATTATCCTCAGGGAAATGGCTTGGCAGAGTCCACAAATAAAAATTTGCTTCGGATTTTAAAGAGGTCTTTGGGGGATAACAAGAGATCATGGCACCTTCTACTGAATCAAGCTTTATGGGCAGATAGGATTTCAATCAAGAAGTCTATCAAGACTTCACCCTATGCCCTGGTTTATGGAAAAGAGGCAAGGTTGCCTGTTCATCTAGAGTTGCCAGTATTGCAGCAGTTGCAGGATTTTCAGGATGATGAAACAGATATAAATTCCTTGGATATGCGGTTGGCTCAGTTGTTGCAGTTGGAAGAGCAGCGTTCTGAGGCATATGAAGAGTTTGCTAAACACACACAGGGTATTTCAAAGTGGTTCCATAAAAATTCTGCAGATCGTCCACTTAAGGTGGGTGATTTGGTCCTGAAATGGAATGAAAACAAAGCCAAGCCTGGGAATCACAAGAAGTTTGATGCTCTGTGGGAGGGTCCCTTCCGCATTATCAGTGCTGGTGCAGCAAATTCGTTCTATCTGGAAGACCTGGATGGCAACCCACTTCCTATTTCAGTGAACGACTTTCATCTGAAAGCCTACACTTCATGAACTGGCAGTCCAGTATCACCTTGTATATAGTAAAAAAAAAAAAAAAAAAAAAGAAAAAGAGAAAAAAAAAAAAGTATTGTTTTTATTTGTCCACCTCGGCTCTTTTTGCATGCGAGCCGTAGGTGCCTATTTTTTGTTTTTCTTTTTCTTCTCCTTTCCCAGCAGTTGGTGGCTTTCTAGCAATTTCTTCCTTCCCCTTCCCTTTTTCTTCCCTTCCTTTCTTCATTTTCCTCCTTCTTCTTTTTCTTCTACAGTAAAAAAAAGCCACTGTTGTTGTTTCTTTTCCCCTTTCCTATTATTCCCGCTTCTTCTTATCCCTTTCTTCTAAGTTCTCTATTATTTTACGCATTTATTTACAGTTCAGTTCATTCTCATTTCACTTCCATTCCATTATTTCATTTACTTCCATTCCACTTCCATCGCAGCTGGTAGCACAGAAGCATTCTATTACTGTATCTACCACATCACTACACCTCTTTTATCATTATCACCATTCCATTTGCATTTCACCGCCTACGCATCCGCAGGATCTCATTCCATTCATTTCCATTCCATAATCAGTTGAGCCAAATGCAGATTCTTTAAGTTTCAGTTATTCAGCAAAAGATGTTGCAGCAGTCCATCGAGATGAACCCCAGCAGCTAGCTTTCTGTTCTAAGTTTTCATGACTCTGTTGCCCAATGGATTCAGGCTTGGGATTCTTGCATACAGAAAGCTGTATACCCCGTGAGCCGCCAAGAATGTTGGCATTTTTGCCACATTTATTTTGATTATTGATTATTCATGCATAAGTTGTTGCAATTCTAACTTCTCTACAGGTTTTGATGCAAAAAATGACTAAGTCCGAAAGTTGTCATGAAATCGTGACAAAAAATAGCATGGAGAGCCAAGTCGGAAAACCGTCACGATATCGCGACATGTCGCAGAATCGCGGGTCGGACGAGGAGAGAGAAAATCAATGCAAAATTGTCACGATTTCGTGACGTGTCGCAAAATCGTGGTCAGCACAGTCAACGGCAGCAGGTGGGCAAAACCGTCGCGATATCGCGACGTGTTAGATTTTCATGGTCAAAATGGTCAACGGAGGGCAGAGCGACAAAGTTGTCATGAAATCATGACAAAACCAAGCCAAGGGCGATGAGACTCAAAGTTGTCACGAAATCGTGACACAATATGGCACAAGGCGCATAAGGCAAAAGACGTCACGAAATCGTGACGCGTCGCATTTTCACGGCGTGGATGGGAAAAAGGCTTAAGTCAGTAAAATCGTGATTTCGCGACAGAATATGAAGCCAAGCTAAGCAAAGATGTAGCGAAATCGCTACGTGTTCCGTTATCGCGGTCCATTGAATGAAAAGAGTCTAAGGCACAAAACCGTAGCGATATCGCGACACTTTTGAGAAAACGTTCAAGCAAGGCAAATACGTCATGAAACCGTGACAGAAAGCAAGACCGTACAACATGCAGAAAAGTTGTAGCGAAATCGCGACATGTTAGATTTTTGTGGTGCAGAAGGGAAGATAGAGCCGAAGACAAAAATGTAGCGAAATCGCGCAGCGTTGTGTTTTCGCGGTGCAAGGTAGCGAAGGAGAAATGAAAGCCGAATGTGTAGCGATTTCGTGACATGGTTGTTTTTCGCGGGTTCGAAGCGGCAGAAGCGTACGGAGCAGAAAGACGTCGCGATTTCGTGACTCTCGTTGCGAGTTTCGCGCCGAAGCGGTTCAAACGGCCCGATGCAGTTTTGTGAGTTTCGATGATTCAAAGCACTCCAAAATTAAATGTGTTGCTGCTTTTCGATGCGGTCAAGGTAGAAGAACGTGCCCAAGCTACCAGAATTGAAGATTTCCAAGATTCGAAGCTGCTGTTCACGATTTTTCTAACGGTTTCATGCACATTTCCAAGAACATCATTTAATGAAGACGGCCGACTCTTCCATATGGCATTTAATTTCTGATTGTTTCGAGGTTGTTTAAGGATATCATCTCCTTGTTTTCGTTGCATAATTTGTAGATCTCGAGGAGGTCCGTTGTAAGTTTTAAATGCTGCAAAGAGGCAAGGCCTCTATATAAATCAATGTAAATCTCATTTGCAAGTATCGGGAGTGAGAGATACTTTTGCTGAAAGCTTTTCAAGTACTTTGCATGAATATAAGACATTCGGCTCTCTAGTTTTGCAAGCGATTTTCTGTGTATTTTCCCTTCTGCATTCTGCATTCCTAATTTGTGCTCGCATTTCTTATTTGCTGCTTAGTTTTAATTTTGTATTGAGTTTTAACAATTGCTAGTAAGGGAGTGAGTTCTGGAATGTTATTTTGGAGGTCATCTACGCAAGGTTGCGAGTGGATCACGTCATTGTCTTCTGTTATTTGTTGTTTGCATACTTAGAGTTATCTGTTGTTGTTCTTTCCCGATCAGATAAATTCGGCCTACGGCCATATTTCCCGTTTCTTTCTGCATCATTTTCAATTTCTTTCCTATAACTTTGATCTAAAAACAAATTTAGAATAGTAAGGGAACCAGCCCACTCTGGAGATTGGTCTGGGAGACATTTCTTTCTCCCAGCCTTTCAATGTTGGCCGGGTCTAGGGTGCATTTTCTATAAAAATCCTTTCCTGTGGCAGATTCGTGACCAACAGTACCAAGAGTTGGTTTCTTCTTCCAACTATTATTTTAAAATGTGTTGGTCCTTAGAGTTGCTCATATACCCCTATTTATTTTGAGGATCATTATCAAAGGCTTCATCAAATTGTTAATCAATATTTTTGCCACGTATGAGGCTTTGTGTGCCCATATCACACCAAAAAATCCACTATTCTTGGATTTTCTTTTTAGTCCATTTTTTAGCCACCATTGTATTTTTTTGTTTTTTCCTTGAGCATATGGCTTGAGTTGTTCTTAGGGTCATAATAATTTTTCTTCTAATAAAACCTCTTCAATGGGGACATTCATATTTGGTTTTTACATTTTCCAAAGTTCCCTCTTCTTCTATTAGATTTTTGTTCTTTTCCACCTTCATCCTTGAAGTATGTTGAAAAGTAGGAGGCTTTTAATTCATTTTCCCTAGGCAGGCCTTCAAAATACCATTTGGGTCATAGCTCCACATGTTTGACATGGTTTTTAACTTCATGCTTAGGAGTCTGCTTTAGTATATCAATAATTTTATAGGATTTGAGAGATATTGACCCGTAACTCAAAGGAAATGGGTACAAATCACCTTTGTTCACCATGATACCTAAGTGTGCATCTGCATAATCCATTTGGAGATAAAATTTCATATCAAATAACCAATTTGTGATATAGTAGGGCATCAAAATTGGCTCTCTAGAGAAGTTATGTGAGGACATGCATCCATTTCATTTGGGAGATAAGAAATGAGGTCAATACTCATTTTGAGCAATAAAGATAAAAAGCTTGAGAAAAATGCTAATGCATCAAAATAGATAGTGCACTAAACAAAATAGTAGAATTATTTTATCTTTCTCTAGCAACAATTTTTATATGGCAAAAAAAGAACAAAAATAACTTTTTTCAACTATTGTTTTCAATGACAAATAAAGATGGAGGGGATTCTTATTGCTCACATGGAAGAAAAGGTTGATGCTTCTTGTTGTTATTTTCATACAAAAAAATATAGATGTGCTTTTTGAGAAATAAGGATTGTTCTTATCCAAATAAAAATGAGAGATATTCTCTCTCATTATAGCTCATACAAAAAAAAAGATTTTAGTGGTGAAAACCTCTTTGAGACACTACTAGACCAAGGCTTGCATGAAAATCAATTTTAGAATGCTTGTCTTAAAAAATAAAACTTGGTTGTGAAAATCCCTTGTGAATACAATCGGGGCAGAAGATGGTTGAAAACCAAAAATAACAGCCTCTTTTGTATTAAATAATAAAAAAAAATCACAAGTCTACACAAGCCAACTGTTGATGATAGCCCCATCATTGTTCTAAGAGTCTTGCTTTTATAGTCAGCTTTATGATAATAATAGTTAAAGCTACCTTGGACGAGTACGAAGCCATCTATGATAAAAATGTATGCATTTTTTAAATATTATTATCTAGTTTTAATATTATGTATAATTACATCTAGTCCACCTTAAACATACAACACATTTTACTATGGAGTACCTTGCATAATCAGCATTTAAAAAGGTCATTGGTTGATGCATCAAAATATGTTTACACTTCACAAGCATTGAAAATATTCTAACATCCATTCTAATGCCTAATGTCATGATGGTACTTTTATAGCCTCCACTATTTTTGAAAAAAAAATGATTTAAAAAATAATATATATATATATATATATATATTCTTTCAAGTTTGGGGGAGAACATACTATCCTAAAAAATGGGGCGTAAAAAGACAACATATCAAACTGTAGACACCTAAAACGCATCATGTCGAGGCAACTACTCATATGGAACATGCTAGAAGACCATATAAAAGATCTTGGATAGATTCCAAGGTGAAGCAGTGGTTATAACCACTCATTTAGGCATTTTGGCCTAATCAGTGTTGGTCGCGGCTGACACCCGCGGTTAATAGGTTTGACCACGCCTCAAAGTCGTGGTTAGACTTCAAAATCAGTTGGACCTCAATCGACCCAAAATTGGTTACAACGGCCAATTGGTTGAAAATCCAATCAATTAGAGAGCAGAAAGTTCTAGAAGTTTCCATACAACTGCCCCAGTTGTCCCTTCTTGATCTTGGCTTCTCCATGAAGCTAAGACATGGCCTTCCCATGTGCTATAAAGCTCCCCTCAAAATTGGGAAAAATTTTGGAAGTATCTCGAGTGGAAGAGCAGCAAAGCCCTATAAAATTGCATACTCACTTGCATACATTGAGAGGAATACTTTTGCTACCAAATTAGAGATCACATGGCACTTGGAACCAAGAAGGCTATGGAGGGCTAGGAGGAATCAAGAAACTCAATTAAGCCCATTCCATCACCAATATGATCAATTCAACCGCAAAATCTATCAGAGGACATCGTGGTGACCCTTGATCATCAATTCATCAAGGGGAATTGGAGATCCAAGATCAAAAATTAAGGGCAACTTCATTTTTAGCTTAGCCGCGGCTGTCAGCCACGACTAACAATGTTAGTTGTGTCGTAGACCCACGGTCAGGTTTCATTTCCTTTTTCCCTTGGTTTTAGCAGTAGTTTATCTTTTATTTGCCATATATTATATGCATTTGATCTAGATTTGTTTCATTAGAGACAATTGTGCGGTAGAAGTAGGAATTTAAGACTTATTTCCTTCATTTCTTGTCATTTGGTAGCTAGATTAGTTATGGCTATTTCTTATGATTTTATGCTTTCAATTGTTTAAATAGTACATCATATGGATTTATTTATGTTTCCTTTATATTTCTTGATGGTAAATTATTATGTTTAGTGTAGATTTCCATGCTTTATGCATTTCTTGATTTCAAGATTTTATGACATTATATGCAAGATTCTTCTAAAAGCCTCATCAAGAGAGGCCTCCTTTGCTTTTAATTGCTTCTTGTTGTTTCTTGAATGCAGGGTTAAGAAGGTCTTGTCATTCAAAGCAACAAATACCTCTAATCATGAAGAAGAAGGCTACATTTGCCTTTGAGCAGTTCATGTCAACCTAGGAAGTTTACGGATTACACCTACCCTTGCATGGGGATTTTCTATGATTGTAATAATTGTATCACGTTGGGTATCCCTAAGAGGGATGGATTTGTGATCGAGTTTCATTGGAAATTTAATAAAAGAAGTCATTCTTTGTGGTTATTTGTAAATTCATTCATTCTTTTATGCTTTGTGTTATTTTCAGTTATTATTAGCTTAGGTGTATGCATCCTAGATTGCTACAGAAGGCGACCACAATGGAACCCCGCATTTTATGCTACAGAATACTAACTTACTATGTTTTGTGATGATAAGCCTTAGTCGTGGCTAACATCCATGGTCAATTGCATTCGTGCTTGACAGACGCGGTTAGAGAATAACAGAGCATACATCAGGCATCCAAAACTTCATCAGAATGGGATCTGAGGTAGGCTTCATTTTCTTATGTCTTTTATGTATGTTTGTGTTTTTATTTTCTAGAATGCAAAAATGTTAGGTTAATTAGAAAACTTAATGAAAAGTAGAAATGGGAAAATCCTAGTTCATTTTTAGTTTTCTACTAGTCGTTGCTAGGAATAGCGGATCTCTGATTGCAATCTTCCCTAGTCTCCAACGATCTAGGCCATTCTATGTTTCGAGTTTGCATGTATGAGGTCCAATCAGTGGTCATTTTCTTTATAGATAATTGCATTCTCCAAAATAATCATCTAGCATAGTCGTGCATTCTCTTAAAATCAAACGTTCTTTTGAAAAATATGTAGGGAAAATCATGTGAATGTTATTTTATGCATTTTGTTTTCATGCAAAGTAAAAAAAACCATACACACCATGACACATTGTAAACACTAGTGAGTTGGAAGTCACATCCAACCACTAGTAGGGTTCAATGATGATGGCAATTATTTTCATCCTTTGGCCCAACTCCCTCGATCCTTTTGTTACTATAACAATACCAGATCCAAGATGTCATCATAGTCCATGGAAAATTTACACGTATCTCTCTTTGAAGAGGTATATCACTAACTACGGGCGAACAGGGTGAGGACTGGGAGGACCTATATTCCCTGATCGTGTGTGGACTTCATTACCATATATTATAGGTGGGATTACATGGCATGGAGTTCATTTCTAGGTTGTCAATCTGCGAGCATACAAGTGAAAACCATTGAACAATTGAGTATATCATCAACTTATTGAAAACACTATGAGAATTACTTTCTGATACAACAAATATCAAAACACATCAAAACAGTTTAGGGTTCACAAAAAAAAAAATTAAAAGAGATAATCATCATTATTTACTTTGTTTGCCTTAAAATTTACATATGAGATAATATAATATCATGATGCGTACACAAAGAGGCCGATCTGGGCACAGACCCGAGGTCGAGGCTGAATCTCCACCCAATGCATAGCAATATGTGTAGAACTCTCAACCACAGAATCCTCCTAAACATCGTTTGACAAGTATTAGAGGGGATAATTCTACGTGCAGGGAACCTGTTGAGAATACCCCAGTTAGAGAAGCCACTAGACACTTCTCGAGACACAGATTAGAGCATGGGACTTCCCAGCATGGGGGTCCCAAACATGGCAACATTTACCATGATCGCACTCCATGTCCATCCATGGGATCTGCTGAAGAGTATGTCATAGAGGGATCCATATTGGTACCCCTTCAACCTATAGCTAAGGGAGGCTTAAGACCCCCACCATATAAGTATAGATAGACTCAAGATCCGCCCATTCAGGGGTAAACAAAGAGGGACATTTTTGAGCGTAGACCCATGCAGACTCCCCATAGAAGTGAACCTTGTAGGATCACCATAGACATGTCTAAAGTGGGAGTGAATGGTACGCTACCTCATGAGCCATGGCGTAGTAGAAAGTTAGACGATTTGGATAGAGTCTTAGGATAGCGAGGTTATAAACCTACTCTTGCACCTTCTCATTCAGTGAGCATGTGTAGCGGTAGTATGATTAGGATCATCAGAGAACCTGGATAATGCTCCAAGTGTTCTCATGATATGCATGCCCCTGCATCCCATGCGAGCACAAAGTATAGGTGATAGCTGAATGCAAATGCCATCTTCACAGACAAGGGCAAGAGCATAGTAAATCAATCTATTGGGAGACACACCCACAAAGCCGCTCGATCAAAGCACACACACCAGAGGCCTCATATGGATGATCATATAAATAGATCTCATAAATTAGTGTCAAAGTAGAGACGTCATATCCTCCAAGACCAGTTGGAAGATGTTCGCGTAGAGTGGGAATACCTCAAAAATGAGGGCACTCATAGGTAAAGGTTCATAAGACAATGATTATATGAACAGCGCATGCACGAGCAACGCATCCTTAATCAAAAGGAGCATGTTGAGAGGGAGGACCGATTGGCCAGTACCAGTTTACCTCCCCGTAGTGAGTATAGGGAGAGCATTGACAGATGAGCTATTCGCAACCTGAGTTGCACCTTGATCATATAGACACTCATACTCGCCATACGGCCCAACACAGAGATTGGTATCCTGTATTTGAACATCATAGGCATAGGCAGTATGAAGAATAAGTGGGAGATGAACTAGATCAAGAATATCCTGAGATCTCCCAAGTCGAAGTGGATGATGAGCCTAGCCCTCCACCTCGATCGAAGAGGAATGTGCCTCAAAGGCAATCCAGAGAAGAGTTCTTATCTTCACAGGCCTATAAGGCCTTGGCAAAAATGGTTAAAGCTATCGAGAAGCAAGGAATGACTTATCAAAAAGCTAACCTTAAACAAGATTCATAATGAACCTTTATGCCCATTAGTGTCTATTATGGCCTATCCTGAGCATTTTGATATGCCTAGGCTGGAAAAGTTTAAAGGAGAGGAGGACGCTCTGGAGCACGTTACGAGTTTTCTAGACATGTGTTTTTATATCAAGAGCAATGATGCTTTGCTCCTGTGAAACTTTATTACAACCCTCTCAGGCCCAGCCCAGGAGTGGTTTAATAAACTCAAAAGGCACAACATCTCCAACTTTGAGTAACTAACCGATGCATTTCTTGAATGCTTCTCCTTCGACGTCAAGAAAAAGTTGAACTTATCCGATCTGGTTGTTTTAATGCAACGTGATGATGAGCCAGTTATGAATTATGGGAAACAATGGAGAAAGATGATGGCAAAGTTGCCATTCTCCATCCTTGCTTTTGAACTAACTTGAATGTTTATGAAAATTTACGTAAAGCAAATTTCGTTATTATTACAGTTGCAGCAATATCAAACCTTTGAGGAGGCTTTAGCGCAAGACAAGGTGATAGAGGATATCAAGTTATAGGAGGGTAACTTGAAACTGAGAAGCAATAAATAATGGAACAAGAATAGCACCAAGAAGCAACATGTCAAACCGGACCACGTTAATAAGGTGGTTCTAAATATTCAAAAAGGAGATAAGGGGCAACAACAATGAAATTATCAAGCCCAACCTTCTTATATGCAGTATGAGTAGTGCAACAACAACCAGAATGGTAAGGACAAGAATGATGTCGTCCTTGCATATTCACTCAATTATCAGAATCGTTGACATTGATTTTCCATCAATTGTGCGATGCAAAGACAATAAACTTACCAAAAATCAAATTAGTGGACCCTAATCAACCCAAGCCTAAGGGATATAAGGATGATCAATATTGCATATTTCATCGAACGAAAGGTCACGACATAGAGGTATGTTGGTCTTTCAAACATTTAGTGCAAAATATGATCGAAAGAGGTATGCTTCTTGTGGATAACCCGCAAGTGCCTCACAATAAGAATATGAGGATTTACAAAAATCCTCTACCCAACCATGAGGTGCCAAGGAACAATGTTGGCCAATTTAATCAAGTACACATCGAACCACCAACCCACAGGTTCTTCAGAATGGTCAACATCGTCACAAGACATGCGAGGTATGAAAGACCAAATCAACCTCCATTGCCTATTAGGGTCCAAGATGTGCCTCCTCCAAGGCTAGCCCAAAATGTGCTAGGCCCACCAACTAGACCGATGGTGACAATCAGGAGTAGGTTTATTCAAAACTTACAGATGACTCCAATGAAGTTGTCTATTTATGAACTAATTCAATAGTCTCCCAAGCATAGGGATACGCTTATGGATATTCTAAGGTCCATAGAAGTGTAGTACTAGGATCCCAAAGCATTCACACACTTCGTGGGACACGTGCAACAGTATCAAGAATCAATTATACGGTTTTATGATCATGAAATAAAGACAGTTTCCACTGTCACAGCGGACTCGTCGCCCCACATCATTGCGTGTGTAAACCACAAACCTTTCAAGCAAGTTTTTATTGATATGGGATCATCAATCAATATAATCATGACCAAGGCACTGACATACCTGAAGTTGCCAAAGATGCATATCATACCTTCTACATTCACGTTGAGAGCTTTTAACGATGCATTATGCTCACTAATCGTCACGATAGTCTTACCTATTCAGGTGGGACTAGAGACCATCCCGATGATGTGTCATGTGATTGAAGGTGCTATGCAGTATAATATACTTCTAGGAAGGCCTTGGATAAGAGAAATACATTGTATCCCTTCCATTCTCCATTAGTGTATTAAATACGTGCATGAGGTATAGGTTCACGTAGTACCTTTAGATGAACCATTCAAATACATGAATTTAGCAGATTTGTTGAGGGACTTCATGCTCCCCTCAATGCACCGGGACATACAGCCAGTGTCATCGATCAAAGAGCCAAGAGGCAAAATGAAGGAAGTGTGTGCCAAATCTACAACATCCTTATCTCAATGATCAAAGCACACGATAGCTGCTTCTACGAAATCGTCTACATCCATAATGTGTCGGGATGATAAGAAGATTAAGGTAAAGATGGGCAAAAAAGAAATAAAACAAGCGCCCAAACCAGTTGTTATCGAGGTTCCTATTCGCATGGAATTAGAGGATGCTCAAGAAGAAGTCGAGGAGGTACCTCATCTTGCTTTACCTGCATCTTCAGCAAGGTCATCTGCACCGCAGGTGATCATTCATTTGGTTAATCCTGGGTTAGAGGAATATATTGTGTAGAATGTGATATTTACACCAATCATCGAGACTGCATAGGATATGGTCTGACCACAAGCCCATCGCCTTCCCATAGGGATGGTGGTACCACTAGGGGTACTTCCTAATCAAACCAATTTCATCTATAGAGGACTCGACCAGCTTGTATCTCGCACTCCCATGGATGAGGATATGATGAACCATTTGTTGTGAATGTTCATTATATCTCTAACCCAAAGTATGCCTTACGATATTTTGAGCACTACCATTGGCATGATTACGATCTCAGATTATTTGAGCAGGGGTGTAGGAGGTCTTACGAACCACGATATCAGTTGTCGACTGATAGGTTCAGGTTAGGATATTATATCAGAGGACAGGATGAGCTTCTCATGGTTTAGTTAGACCGTCTGTACCTTAGTCTAGGGGGTGAAGTCAACTTCAATCCTTATCACCCCAATCCCTTCGCCTTTCAAGGGTATAATCGGTTAGTATCTTACATCACTATAGAACCACCTGAGATATATCACGAAGACATCTTGGTGGAGACCAGTTCAAAACACATCCTAAGAGAACTTGGATGAATAAATTTGTGGGGCAGTCAATGACACGAACCTACAAGTTCAGAACGTTAGTTTAGCAGAAGATTTTGAGTCAAAGGATCATTCTGACGAGGATATAGCAGAGTCCATATCTGAGAGAGGTGGATCGAGTTGCATGTATGATATTGATGATGATGACGAGGCCTCGCACAATGAGCAATCTAAGGATAAAATTGAGTTGGACTATCTAGGCCCTCTAAATTTACATCATTTGTTACCCTTGGAGATAGTCATCGAGGATGAGCAATCCTCCACTGATGATAACGGCTAACGAGAGTGGGCTTACATGGGGCCCATCTTCTTGATCTCCCAGTTCCAGTAGGTAGTGGTGAAGGTTTTTACTATGACAGTGACGATGAAGATGAAACAGAGAGAGCCTATCTGGGGCCTCCCTATTTGCATCATCATAATATGCCATACACTATAGAGGAGATGTACAAAGATATTAATATCCACCCTCGCCTCAGAGGAAGACCACCTAATTTGGATGTGATTTATCATATGGTCTTTCCTGATTCGTCGACATTCAGAGATCTCATAGAGCCTAGCGATCCTATATTCGAGTCTATACATAGAACAGATCAAAAGATCCCCATACCCGCAGAACCACATCTTAGAGATGGAATTTATATAAATGTAGAGTCACATGCACGTGGTCCTGGAGACATAATCCATTCTATAAATATGATCTTCATTGATTTGACCACTCCACTTCACAATCCAGCAACCCCTCCAAACCATTGTTTCTTGATGTAGATGCTATTGATTGGGATTGCGTTGACTCACCATTGGAGCCTGAAGATTTTTTCCCTAACGAAGAAATGTTGCAACCTTTTTATTTTATGCCAGGTTGTGCACATGATTTTTATCATGCTGAGGATGCTTCCAACATGGAACCCTTAAACCCAGCAGATAACATCCACTTAATCCCTATGCCTCACCAGCTTGAGGAGGGATCCCACATGTCATTATTGGAAATCTTTGAAGTGGATATCAACAATGATCCCATGAATCCCAAGAAGGTTAAATTTGGAGAAAGTTTATCTCCTGATGAGTAGGCCAACCTCATCCCTCTACTGAAATAGATATATGATATATTTGCTTGGACTTATAAGGACATGTCGGGTCTAGATCCGAAATTTATTACTCATAACCTTTCGCTAGATCTCTCAAAAAATCCAGTCAAGCAAAAACTCAGGAAGATGCATCCAATAGTAGCCTTGATGGTTAAGGATGAATTGCAAAAGTTGTTGTATGTAGATTTTGTCATTTCTATCAACTATCTGTAATGGGTATCAAATATGGTGCCTATAGGAAAACCTAATGGAAGGATCCGTATCTATACAGATTTCAGAGACCTCAATAGGTGTTAGAGTTATTACCTTATTTGGTAATTCCCTTAGTCCTAGGTTAGTTTATTTCTTACAGCATTTTCTTTACAGACATTTGTTATTGTCGACAAATTTTCTTAGGATATATTTTTGTTAATATATTATTCTTAGGTTTGTTAGTGATATCATTTTATTGCTAAGGCTATCTTTAGCTTTAGTGTTTGTATTTAATTAGCACTATTATCAATGCAATATTATTTCACTCTACTCCTAATATGGTATCAGAGCAGATACCTAGATCACTCTGATAGTGGTGGCGATCTGTTTGTGATCGACGCCGAGAAGACGATCTAGTTGTGATTGACGTCGAGAGGTTCTCAGTTATGAGGGGAAAAAAAATTCCCCTATTTTGTTATCGCCCATTTGGCATTTTTGTGGTAGAATCATCGCCTACGATGTACTGGTGCCACCTTGCAAGTCGCACGGACAAGATAACCCTAGCTAATGGCGATATGATAACCCTATGGACCTAGGTAACGTGGACAAGATACTTTATCAAAACATGTGATGGAAAAAATCTTGTATACCACGTAACGAGTCGAGCTTATGTGCGGGTTCATGCTAAGTCGGGTATAGTCTACCCCACCGTAGACAACTTCATTGGTGAGGCTTATTCCTTTTAAAGCCTCCCTAGTGTCGTTATGCGGCACGTGTGGGATTTTGTTTTCCCACTATAAACATGCACAGCTCCATGACAGCAAGAGGGAGATTCTTCATTACCGTCGACCGTGATTCTGTTGATGAGTATTCCAAGTAAAAATAATTGCACTTTTGATTCTATTGATTTTTAGCACCACTCGCAGTGCACCCGACCGTGTGATTGTTGGAGAAGACCTTGCAAGTTTCTTACAGATCGCGAGGTTCCTGGCACCAGTAGAGCTGTAAAGCGTGAAGTCGTTGCGTGTTTTTTTTGTAACCGATATGGATTAAATAATTTTTTTTTAAAAAGACTTTAATACACAACTTAAGCTCATCGGTGATTCGTCTGGCAATCTCCGGGAGGAATTTGTAGATCGTACCAAAGTATACAACATACAGGGAGCCCAACAAATTGTAGGTTTGGCGAATCGTTGTTTGTGTAAGGAGGATGAAAAAAAATATCTGCTAAGTCGTGCAGAGCTGCCCTTTCGTCAGAGCACCGCCAAAGGAGGCACCATTAGTTTATCATTGCAGGAGAGGATCATACCAGACAGAATCGAAGCAGACCTATTATCATCGTCCATGAGAGAAGAGTGTATGTTGTGAGGTAGGAGTCTGTAACGGGGTTTGCAAGATCACAGAGGTGATCCATTCAACAGACGAGTGATTCTGACAATAACTGTTCGATCGTAATTTTACTTAATGTTTAGTTTACAGATATATGGATGACCATTTATGGTTATTTAGGTCCCAAATGATGACATTTACGACAGAGGTCGAATGCCAAGCCTAACAGTATTTTGATCAACCTCAGAGGCTTAATAACAAGAGTGGTGTAATAAAAATTGCAGATCGTCACGTTTGTTTGCGTGAACGCAACGGATTGTCATCGATCAGTGGGACAGTGCATTTTCGTTGCAATATGAAGATCCCCACAAAAGACCCCCTGTATTCTAGAGGACGTAGACAGCTATATAGAACCAACGCATAAGCAGCCATTACTGCGCTATGAGGTTATTCAAAGCATCTTTTATGGATATCAGACGTACTGCAGACACATCTCTCTCTGAATATTGCTCCTTAATCACACGCGAGCATTCATGATTTATCGACAGAGCTTAGACAGGCGATTTGGTCCTGTAAACCAGAGTCACCAATTGGAGGCACCACCCATTCGAAGGAGGACCACACATAGTTCACACTGACGTGATTTTTTGCTCATGCACAGTTCAGGCACAGGGATGTTTAAAAAAAAAAATTGAGGCACCTTGACGATGGCGGCAGCGCCGCTTGGAGGCCGAAGAGTCGCTTGCTCGGAGGACACTCAACCGCACCGCTCGGTGGCAAAAAATTAGCAGCCGCACCGAAACACTAAGGCTAACAATTTTCGATGTTTGTTTCGTCTACCCGCCCAGTGTAGACGGTAACTCGCTAAGTGATAAGACATTTCGGGCCAACCTGGTACGGGTTCCATTTCCGCCGGCTTATGAGGTGAATTATATTTTGCTCCCCATTAAAAAAAAAAATCATCAAGCACTTTTTTTTTTAAATTGCTTAATATTAATTAAATTTTTCTATTTTGAAATTTTAATTATTATTTTTTTTTGCAAGTTATTGTGCAAGCTCAAGTGGCTTTCAAATTTATTTTTGCAATTTTTTTTTCTAAATCACTCCAAGGAGCACAAGAGTTTTTTTAGAAAATTGCCTAAGAGGCAACTTTTGTAATAAGCCTTAGAGGCTTTATATTTTTGCAAACAAGGGGATAGGCTTTAAAATTTTCCAAGGAGGCGAAATTTGTAAACAAAAGCTTTTTGAGGCTTCAAAAGTTGCAATTTTTTGCAATAAAGGGGGGCTTAAATTTTTTCTCTCTCCACCATCTCCTATTTTGCAAACAGGGGGGATACATTATAATTTTGCAAACAAGAGGGGGGAATACTTATCAGGGTGCATTTTCGGCAGTGCTCGACACCTTAGTCATATTATTTTACAAAATTTTATTGTAAAAGGTGCATTTTCGGCAGCGACCGACACCTTAAAAATGGGCAGATCAAAGAAAAATCAAGCCCCAAAACAAACTGATGATGTTGAAAAATCAATTAAAAGTCCCTAATTTTCACCATACATGTACGAGATAGATTTTTATGAGGATGGCACATTTTTCACACTACGCAATGGTGTAGATGCCATACTCGATGATTTTGTGTCTTGTGAAGACATGCAGAAAAATGGTGTTCTAATCCCTATTGGTGTTGTAAGGGCAATATACATGTCATTGGTTGCACTTGACATTGCTCAACATAAAGTGAAAAGGGACATAAGTGAGGAAAAAGAGGTCCTAATGGTCGACGCTTGTTGTGACACAAGTGATCTTCAGCCCATTGTGGTGAATGCTTGTTGTGACACATGTGACCTTGAGCCCATGATGGCCAATGCTTGTTGTGATACAGGAAACCTCATACCTTCAATGGTAGATATCAGTTGTAGCACAAGTGATCTCATCTCAGTAGTAATTTTTTCTTGTGACACTTGTGACTTAAAAACTGAAACTCCTCAAAAAGAGCACCATAATCTCATCAATAGTGACAAATTCCATATTGTTAAAAGTATTGATGAAGATGATGAAATTGAGTGTTTTGAAAAACACACAAAAGGATTTGGATCCAAACTGATGAAGAAAATGGAATTCAATGGTGAGAGATTAGGTAAACAGGAACAAGGCATTAAAACACTAATAATGCTAAATGCTAGGGCAAAGAATGAAAGCCTTGGCTATTCTGGACATGCAAGAACTAGTGATACCATGTTTGTAAACCCTAAATCTCCTCCAACTCCTAAAAAGCATTGTTGCAATCATTGTGGAAAGACATGACATGTTGCAACTAGATGTTGGAAATTACATCCTTGTGACTCATGTGGATGTACAAATCACTCTTCTTCCAGTTATTGGTACAAAGTGAAAATAGCTAACAAGGTTCATATAGATTTTGGATGGACAGATCACACACAATGGACCATGATGAAAGAAATGTTGTATGGCTTCTATCGAAAAGGTAAAACCTATAGTAGACCCCGAGGAAAATCCAGTGACAGACCAAGTGGTAGTCCCAAAGACAATGACCCAGAGACATACCGAAATATAAACCCAGAGATAAAGTTCCAGAGGTAGATCTACAGGAAGATCCATAGGCAATGATCTAGAGGCAGATTTACAAGAATATCCTAAGATAGACCCAGAGGTACAAATCTAGAGGTATGCTTAGAGCCAGAGCTAGAGCCAAAGACAAAGCGAGATCCAGAATTCTTTCATTTCTCTTCTTCTTCACTATATTGGGACAGTTATATTATTACCCAAATAACGTAATAAGGAGGGATGTGAGAGTTATTACCTTATTTGGTAATTCCCCTAGTCCTAGGTTAGTTTATTTCTTACAACATTTTCTTTGCCGACATTTGTTATTTTCAGCAAATATTCTTTTTTTTAATTGAAAAACCCCTTGCGGGGCCGCTTTGGTCTGAGAGACCACGAAAAGGGGTTCTACACTATCAAAGTCACCCAAGAGTCGCACCCGACCCTGCTCGCACCAACATTATCAATTGGATTTTGGATAACCAATTCAGCTTTTTGGTAGGGTGGAGATTTGAACCTAGGACCTCTCTTGGAGGATTTAACTCTCCTCTCCAACTCACCTACAACACCTGGGTGTCAACAGATATTCTTAGGATATATTTTTGTTAGGATATTATTCTTAGGTTTGTTAGCGATATTATTTTATCGCTATCTAAGGCTATATTTAGCCTTAGTGTTTGTATTTAATTAGCACTATTATCAATGCAAGATTATTTTTCTCTACTCCTAATAATAGGGCAACACCAAAGGATTCATTTCTATTGTCGAACGTAGATGCTCTCGTAGATGCAACTGTGGGTCATGAAATTCTCTCCCTAATGGATGGTTTTTTTGGTTACAACCAAATTCATATTAAGCCCAAATACTAGCATAAGACCGTATTCATAATTTCATGGGGGACATTTTGCTATAAGGTTATGCCATTCGGCCTTAAGAATGTTGGTGCTACATATCAGTGAGCTATGACATACATATTTCATGACTACATGCATAAGATATTGGAATATTATATCGATGACTTATTGGCAAAGTCATTACTACATTCAGAGCATGTAGAGGTCTTGAGGAAGGTCTTCGATCATCTAATAGAGCATAATGTCAGGTTGAATTCTAAGAAGTGCATATTTGGCATGATTTCAGGAAAACTCTTGGGATTCATCATTTCAAAATGAGAGATCGAAGTTGACCTAGCAAAGGTCAATGTCATTTTAGAGATGCATCCTCCTATGAATATCAAGGAATTAAGAAGCCTACAGGTCAAAGTAGCATCCATAAAGTGATTTATCACATAATTATTGGATAAATGTTGACCCATGAATCGACTGCTACACAAGGGGGTCCCATTCAATTGGGACGAGGACTGTCAAGCAGCCTTTTCTAAGATTAAGAAATACCTGGCAACACTGCCAGTGCTAGCCCCACAAAGACCAGATATACCATTCTTGCTATATATATCGGCAACCGACTTTGCATTGGGAACCATGTTAGCCTAGAAGAATGTGCAAGATAAATAACAAGCCATATATTACATTAGCCAAACCTTGGTGAGTTACGAGCTAGGATATGCCTACGTGGAAAAGCTGTGTTTAGCAGTAGTGTTTGTAATAAATAAATTATGGTATTATATGTTAAGTCATAAGACGTATGTCATATCTAAAAAAAATCCTTTGCAATATATGATGAGCAAGACGTATCATAATACACGTACTGCAAAGTGGATCATCCTATTGATAGAATTTGATTTGGAATTCATTATCCAAAAGTCCATCAAGGGACAGGTTATAGCTGATCAACTGGCAGAGGCACCACTACAAAATAGTAGGCCTCTCAACATTGAGCTTCCTGATGATGCATTCTTCGCATTATCAGAAGCACCCGAACCCAAAGAACCAGATAACAAAGCTGATATAACCTTGTTTTTTGATGGTTCGAAGTGTGAGTAAGGGAGTGGTGCAAGAATAGTGTTGTTCATGCCGCAAGGTGCTCCCATGCCCTTGTCATTTAAGTTGGACTTTCCTTGCACTAATAATAATTTTGAATACTAAGTTGTAATATTAGGCCTCCAAATAGCTGTCGTCATGAAGATCAAATGGTTAAACATCTTTGGTGATTCCCTTCTCATTGTCAACCAAGTGAAGGGACTTTTTCAATGTAGGTGTCTTATCCTGAAGGTCTACAAATATCTTGTTGACACTTAGCTAGATAATTTGGAGTGGTACGACATTGAGGCAATCCCTCGTTTGTCAAACAAATTTTCAGACACTATGGCATCTTTGGGATATTTAATTCCTCATAATCTGTTTATCGATTTTACCACCATCCACGTAAAAATGTTGTTGCATTATGCCATGCAGCGTGAAGCTTTGGATAACAAAGAGTCAGTCAACATGATTTATGTAGAAATAAACTAAGAATGGTTCTATAGAGCTAGAGACTTTCTCAAGAGGGCATCTTGGGGGTCATTGATCTCATAGGATCCTACGGGGAATGGTACTACCATTCACCATAAGGTTGTTTCACAGTCTACATTTGTGAATGTTAAACCATAGGAGGAACATGTTGTCTTGTCAGTTAAGGCTGAGGTCTATCAGAAATGGATGTCACAAATAAATGACTTCCTAAAACTTGGTGTAATCCCCAAGGGATTGTCGTGTGTCTCAAAACGCACATTTAAATAGAAAGAGAAAAAGTATGTCTTGTTGGGAGACATTTTGTATCATCAAAGTTATGATGGAGTTCTCCTTCATTGTCTTGAGCCCCAATAATCCGCTTTGGAAATTTTTCAAGCTCACGATGGTACGTGCGGTGTCCATTTTAGTGGCATGGCTATTGTCAAATGCATCCTTCACATGGGCTATTATTGGCCTACAATGGAGAAGGATTACAATGTGTATGTCAAGAAATGCATTAATTATCAACATCATGCTAATCTTGTGTACTTGCCATCACAAGCCTTACAGCCCATTCAAGTGGCTTGGTCATTTGCTTAGTGGGGTTTGGATCTAATCGATAAGATCTCTCCTCCATCATCGAGCCAACATACATTCATTATTACGGCTACTAAATATTTTACAAAGTGGGTGGAAGCAATCCCGTTAACAATGATAACTAGAGCACGTATTGCAAAGTTCATACTCACCAATATCATAAGTCATTTTGGGATACCATCCAAAATAATTTTGGATAATGGAACGTCATTCAAAAACAAAACTATGAGGGCTTTGACGTCCAAGTATAGGATCAAACATAGTTTTGTGACTCCATATTATCCATAGGCAAATGGGCAAGTTGAGGCTTCAAACAAGATAGTGGTATCCATATTGAAAAATACGGTACAAGAGCACCACAAGATTGGCACATCCAGCTGCCCCTTGCATTATGGGCTTAAAATAATAGCATTCAGACACCCACTGGGGCAACTCCATTTTCACTAGTATATGGTGTTGAGGCCATTATACCCCTAGAGTTGGAGATTTCAATGTTTGGCATCGCATTGAAAGAGTTCATTGATGACGACACTACTTGGTAAGCTCACCTAGATCAATTGATGCTACTTGATGAAAATTATGTGAATGCTATTGAGCATCTTCTCATTTATCAGGAGCGCTTAAAACGATCTTACAATAACAAAGTCCATCTGAGAGACTTTGAGGTTGGTGATCTTGTGTTGAAAGAGAACCAACAAAACTCAAATCTACCACTAGAATTGTGAGATAAATTTGTGGCTAATTGGTTAGGTCCTTATATAATCTCTAAGAAAATTGGACCTGGGACATATCACTTAACATCACTTTGAGGGTTTGAAGAGCCTGAACCTCTCAACATCCTTCATATTAAAGCGTTATATGCCTAAAAACCATCTAAAAGGTCCTAAAGGCATTTTTAAGCCCTTTGGTCACCCCATTAAAAAACTCCAAAGGTATATGTAAGCCCTTTGGTCATCTCATAAAAGGTTCCAAAGGAATCTAAAACCCTTTTGTCAAATAAAAATTTCAAAAATCCATAAAAATTAAAAAGCAATAAAATCTAAAAACATTGAAAAAATATCAAAAATTCAAAAACATTTGCATCATTGCATTCCATTTGCATCAAACATTCTCATTTTGCATATGTATTTCATTTTGCATTGCATTAGGCATTTACATTAATTGCATTTGCATTAGGATAAGTTGTGTTTACAATCTTACAAACGACACCACATTTATATTTCAATCATACATCTATGCACTATCATTATCATCCATCACCCTTGTGAGTAATTGTGTTTCTCAACACAACCCCTCCTATTGCTATGAATAAAATAAAAAGGTTTTTCGGTCATTCAACCATACCTAGTGGTCTTCTCAAAAGTTGGTAGAAATCTTGCTTTGCTTTTATAGATAAAGTCTAGCTTTGATAGCACTTAGCATATCAGAATCCTATCACTAATCAACAAATTAAATAAATCCTAATTAGGACAAGGGAAATTTGAAAGTTACGAAGCGATATTAGGTATCCTAAGGTGAAAAAGTATATCTTGCTCATCCCCCTATGCAAGTGGTTTGAAAATGCTAAAAAATGACAAAAGGACAAGTTCGGCCCCTGCCCGAATAAATCCCTTGCTTACGTCAAAAGAAGCAAAATACCATAATGAAATCCTAGAATGAAATTCCAAAATAAAGTCAAATCAAGATCAGATTCAAAATAAAATAAAATCAGTATCAAATCCCTTGCTCAAAGAAAAAAAAAAAAAGAGAAAAAAAGAGAAGTATACACAAAATAAACAATGATTTTTGTCACTATATATGAGCAAGTATCCCAATAAAATAAAGAAAATAAGGGGTTGAACTTGAATCCCTAGAGTTCTCAGCATTGGTGAACCGTGAGGTTATTCTTACGCACGATGATATGTCTGTCACATTAGCATTTCACTTTTGTATAGACCAATGTTTGAATGTGGAAGAGCTAGCTTTAGGTGTCCTGTACTTCCTAGTAGTCTAAGTCCAACTAAAATCCAAACCTAGGATTGGGTGAGCATGGGGTGATCCTCATTACAACAATGGGCTGAATGAATCCTGCCTGGCAATGAGGTAAGTCTTATGTCTCATCAAAAATATTCATTTGCACACACAGGGATAATGAATAGTTGGGTCTATCCTAGCAAAAAATTTATTTTTTAGAAGTCTAGTATAGTCAGTATACATCTTTTGGTAAGTCAACTAGGGTGTTTGAGTCTCATAGAAAACCTCAAAATTCCCAAATAGCAACAATAAAATCGTAATCATCAAATATCAATTTCTTTTATGAGAATTTGTTTATTAGAAATGTTCATAATATAGGTTAGATACTAGATGGATGTCAGAGATGATATTTAAATGGCCACTGACTATGTTATTCATATTCTTTTAATTTACAAAATCTTATGAACAGAAACAATACATCAGCACACATGGGTGTTTTAGTTGATAAATTCTTATGATAAGATACATCAATTACGATTCATGATTGTTATACATTTTTTGGTGTCCTATATTAGATTTTCAAACTCATATTGCATTCATACATTATGTTTTAAGTGATTAAAGCATACATGTCCATTTCCAAAAAATCATCATCATGAAAATTATGCAATACATACATAGTATGAAGCATGTCATAGCATCATAAATTAAATGCATACAAGTACAGTAAATTAAACATGAATTTAACATCAAAAATTGCATTCATATACATTCATCATAAGTAGTCCATCTACACATGTATATCACTACATCTAAGCATACATCATATATCTATCTAACGCATGTCGTACATACATCACATCATATAGCATAAAATAAATATAACACATCAACATTACATCCATATGCATCTCATAAACATAAAATAAATAAAAACTACACATATAATAAGTCTCAAATGTCAAATCATATAGATATGTGTGTATCAAAAATAAAGAGTACATCGACATATGTCAAAAATACCCATAGGCTACAACTATGTAGGTCCTCGACCTTACACTCAAAAATGGTACAACATCTGTAATAGATCAGTACTAAGGAATGCTTGTACCCCCAATTTATGAGGCTCCACCGTCGCCTCCACCCTCCTTGTGAGTCCGTCTAGAGCTGGCACCTGAGTTCCTCTCAGTCCTGTGTGACCTGTGATTGAAGTGAGCTGAGGACTGACCTGTCACCCTGGTTAGAGTCCTCTGGGATCCTAGAGCTATGGACCTCTCAATAACCTCACCCCCGAGTAGCTTAATATCTCCCCTCAAGATAGATATGTAGGCAACATCTTATGATCGATCATTGAAAGTGCTACTACACCAAAGCCCATAGTCTCCTAATATCTACCATTAGATCCATCACTGCAATCCCTACACTACTAGAACTATTAGAGTTGTTGGAGAAGTTGGAGCCACTAGAAAAACCTGTGACGCTAAGGGGTCTCCCCTCATAAGCCTGAGCGAGTCCCACTCTATGATCACAACATCTAGTTGAGACTGTAGGAGGATGCACTGCCTTGTGACCCTATGGATCTCTATCTATGCTATGATAATCTATGTCTTAAGAGCAGTCTTCTCCTCCATATATTTGTGCCACTGAGATTGCCTTACTGTGAGCTGTGACTGTAGGTCACTAACCTATGCTTGTAAGGTAGCTATGGAGGTGTCTCTCCCTAGCATCTATTTTTGGAGTGTGCCTACCTAAGTCTATAGGCTAGCCACCTTAGCCCTGAGTTGTTAAATCATCATCCTCGTCATCTAGCGAAGTCGCCCTGGGCCATGTCAGGTCCCTCTCTAGAGTGAGGTGGCGATAGATGGTGGGAAACTTTGGGATGTCCTGCCTGATACCAAACTATTTGGTTATGTGAGAGAAGTAAAATAACTTGCGTACCTCAGACTTCCATTTGAGGAGCCATCTGTCTTTGGTGCTCGTCATAGGTACTCATCAACATTTTTCCATGAAGGGCAGTCTAGGTAAGGGTGCCACTCAATCTAATCTGTCTATAGCCATGCAAACTACTCTATGTAGTAGCTCAGGTACCCTACTTGAGATCTACTATGGAAGCCCTCCTAATATCGGGGCCAACAAACTGCATAGCACTAGTGATCCTCTCCTTAATATCTATGATCTTGAGTG
The DNA here is from genome assembly GCA_028583015.1 of Wollemia nobilis. Taxonomy (NCBI): domain Eukaryota; kingdom Viridiplantae; phylum Streptophyta; class Pinopsida; order Araucariales; family Araucariaceae; genus Wollemia; species Wollemia nobilis. Next base: position 3,650,529 of record JAQPPZ010000101.1, read on the forward strand.
GCAGTCCCACAAGGCACTCAATATTGATGTGCAGCCACCCCCAGATCTAAAGAAGTAAGCTACAATTGATGCCCACTCTACTCCTCTGAGTGATCTGATACAACTCATTATAGAGCTTCACTAACAAGTCACTCCCCCAAGATAGGATCAGGGGTTGTTGAATGGTGCTCACCATGACATCTCGTATCCTAGCCAGGAGGTTCTAAGGAAACTTCGCTCCAGAAGTATCAGGGAGCACGATCTGCACAATCAAGTGCATGAATATGGCTACTCACCCAGATAAGACCTGCTCAATGTACCAATGCTCAATGTGTACCCCTCCATGGTCTGAATGTTGATGTGTTGTGTCACTGCGACGACCAAAGATCTGATCAAAAACTATCTTCTTTATCTCTATCGATGAAGATGTGATGGCCTCTCCATCCAGAGGGAGTTAGAAGATGCGGTATACATCCTCCAATATCATAGTCATCTCACCTATCAATAGGTGAAAGGTATTAGTCTACGCATCCCAGCATTGGGCTAGTGCAATCATGTAGGCCTGATCAACCCGAATAGTGGGGAGACGTAAGATATATCCAAATCCTATGGCAAACCAATCCTACTCTATCTGTGTCAGGGCTCCGTGCAGGTTATGAAGGATCTCTGATTCCCTCACTCTCACAGTTAGAGTCTGGTTAAAAGCAGAATAATAAGGCAAAAATGATTAAAAATCAACCAAAAAAATAAAATAAAAAATGACTCAAAAACATCAAACAAAATCACAAAAACTTCAAAAACACATAAACATCAAAAAATGCACTCAAATATTTAAAAAAAATGGACAAAGCACTTCAAAAAAGTAAAAAAAACTAATTAATTCCATTTAAAATCCAAAAAATTAAAAACATTTAAAACATTTTCCTAAAGAAGTCGAACCGCAGTTCAAACCCACGGTCGGGATGGCAATCAAAATTTGTGACCATTGGGATTTGAATCCCACCGCAGCTAATAGCCGCGACCCCCAAATTACCAATTGGGGACTGCGCCTGCCAGCCACGGCTAAGGGAGATGACCTTTTTAAGGTCATTTCCCATCTCGAGACCCCCAAAGAAAAAGAAATTAAACCCTCCCCTTTAAACTAACCTAGGCTAAACCTATCTAATGTGAGGTTCGTTATCGGTAATTTATTGATGTTAATTTAACCCATTACTTAGTGAGGTTCAATTTTATCCAGTAATTAAAAAAAAATGAGGGTTTGTGTACTTCTACCTTAGTAGCACTGGCTCCTCCAGGTTGGTCTGCCATCAGTACAGGTGGTAGTGAGATCGAATTTGCAGCAGCATTCCGCGTCAAATTTGGTAACTCACCTCTCAAAGATCTCAGGTTTGCAAAATTTATCAATTGGAAAATGACGTCACAAAAATGATAGATTTTTCTTAAATATTTTTCTTTTTGCTCCTAACCGTGGCTAACACTCGCAGGCACAAGATTAGGGTTTTCCAATCGCAGGTCAAAGCCGCAGCTAAGGAAATTTTAAAAATTGGCTGTGATTCACAAACGCGGCTAGCAACCTATAATAAATGCTCTAAAAATATGATCATGAGGAGTTTCAAAATGCTTAATTAAAAATATCTAATGGGCCAGAACCCTCAAAATATTAAAAATAACAAAAACATTCAAATAATTCAAAATTCAAATGTGCCTTGTATCCAGTTATTTACCCTATACACTTGGTGATTGTAGTGACTGGCGCTCCATGCAATCCGGTAGGATGAGTAAATTACCATAAGGACATTTGGGTCAAATTCGTTATCGTTGAATTGATATACTTCATTTCAATCTTGAAGAAGGCTTTGTAGGCTGGACCGCTCCATGGGAACAAAGCAATCATGTCAATTTTTCTATGATATTTTTAGTAGATCATCGACAATATGATTCAACACAAGCCTAATTGGAATTGCTATCATTTCGATTCCCTAAGAAGGCCTTCATGATTGGACTGCTCCATGGGATAGAAATATACAATTACTATTAATAGTTGCAATCATAGCTGATTAGGCCTAATCAAGTATCAAGTGCTAAATCTTAATTTTTTCAAGTCATTCATAGTGGTCAAATGGCTCATCATTTCATTTAATTGTCATTACCCTCATCGACTCGTCGCTTGAGGGAGTAGTATTATAATCATAATCAAAGTCAACTGAAGATCCCTTGATCTTGTCAAAATTGCATTCGTCTTACGAATCATTGCTAACGACTATCATAAGCTTATCCTTTGCTAGGGAAAAAAGCAAACATGATAATTTAGTTTTCCTTTCAAAAACATAGGCTCGAAAACCTATAGTAGCACTAAAGCTACCTGAATGTCTGATGATGAGTGCAAGATTTTTCAAGTTAAGCCTTCCATCCAGTTGGAAGCAATGATTCTAGGATGTGTTTCCTTTTGTAAGACTTGGTCATCTAATGTTGATCAAACTAATGATCATCATGAAACCTACGACATCATTTTAGGAGGTCTATTTTTTCTCAATGTTGTTCGATCTCACAAACGTATCTCAAAAAGGGCATCTGTAGACACCTAAAACGTGTCATGTCGAGGTGATTACTCATATGGGACATGCTAGAAGACCATATGAAATATCTTGGACAGATTCCAAGGTGAAGCAGTGGTTCTAACCACTCATTTAGGCATTTTGGCCTAATCAGTGTTTGTTGCTGCTGACACCCACGGTTAACAGGTTTGATCATGCATCAGAGCCGCGGTTAGCCTTCAAAATCATTTGGACCTCGATCGACCCAAAATCGGTTACAACAGTAAATTGGTTGAAAATCCAAGCAGTTAGAGAGTGAAAAGTTCCAGAAGTTTCCATCCAACTGCCCCAACTATCCCTTCTTGATCTTGGCTTCTCCATGAAGCTAAGACATGGCCTTGCCATGTTCTATAAAACTCCCCTCCAAATTGGGGAAAAGTCTAGAAGTATCTCAAGTGAAGTAGTGAAGCCTTATCAAATTGCATACTCACTTGCATACATTGCGAGGAATACTTTTGCTGCAAAATTAGAGATCACATGGCACTTGGAACCAAGAAGGCTATGGAGGGCTAGGAGGAATCAAGAAAATCAATTAAGCCCATTCCATCACAAATCTGAGAAATTCAATCACAAAATCTATCAGAGGACATCGTGGTGACCCTTGATCATCAATTCATCAAGGGAAATTGGAGATCCAAGACCGGCATTTTAGAGCAACTTTATTTTTAGCTCAGTCGCGGTTGTCAGCTACGACTAACAATGCTAGTTGCACCATAGACCCATAGTCAGGTTTCATTTTCTTTTTCCCTTGGTTTTAGTAGTAGTTTATCTTTTATTTGCCATATATTACATGCATTTGATCTATATTTGTTTCATTAGAGATAATTGTGCAATAGAAGTAGGAATTTAAGATTTATTTCTTCATTTCTTGTCATTTGGTAGCTAGATTAGTTATGGCTATTTCTTATGATTTTATGCTTTCAATTGTTTAAATAGAACATCATATGGATTGATTTATGTTTCCTTTATATTTCTTGATGGCAAATTATCATGTTTAGTGTAGATTGCCATGCTTTATGCATTTTCTTGATTTCAAGCTTTCATGAAATATTATATGTAAGATTCTTCTAAAAGCCTCATTAAGAGAGGCCTCCTTTTATTTTAATTTCTTCTTGTTATTTCTTGAACGTATGGTTAACAGGGTCTTGTCATTCAAAGCAACAAATACCTCTAATCATGGAGAAGAAGGCTACATTTTCCTTGGAGCAGTTCGTGTCAACCTAGGAAGCCTGCGGATTACACCTACCCTTGTGTGGGGATTTTCTATGATTGTAATAATTGTATCACATTGGGTATCCCTAAGAGGGATGGATTTGTAATCGAGTTTCATTGGAAATTTAATAAAAGAAGTCCTTCTTTGTGGTTATTTGCAAATTCGTTCATTCTTTTATGCTTTGTGTTATTTTCAGTTATTATTAGCTTAGGTGTATGCATCCTGGATTGCTACACAAACATAGTGATTGTTCATCATATTATCATTGTAATACATAAATTAAAGAAAGAGATGCATGAGGACATGCATCAATTTAAGTTGGTGGGAGTGATGAGACATTAAAATACCTTATTTTTGTATCTTAAAACAACCATTCTTGACTTCCTTAATGTGTTGATAAAGAATAATTAACTATGGACTAGGTTGTAATTTATACTAATATTATGATTAGACATAGTGAATAGGTAAAATGCATTACTATGTTATTTTAGATAGGTTTTATGTGATTTTGAATTTAGTTTTATATTTAATCATGATTATTTGGTTTATAATCATGAGACTAATAAAACCAAATAGAAAGATGATATCTTGTAGGTCTCTAAATGTTGATACGTTAAAACTGTTATAGTGCATCAAAATAGTCTTACGTTAGAATAAGCTAAAATGTGTCGAAATAGTCTTGCACCAGAATAAACCAAAACTATCATAATGCACCAAAATGAGCCAGGATGCATCATAATGGGCTAGACCAAAATGAGCCAAAAAAGTAGAGGCCAAAAAATATGGAAATGTAGTATGAGATGGAGCTTGCACACAGGAAATAAAGTGAATACTTTTGTGGATTGAATAATTTGGCCTCCCTAAAAAGTAGGCTAAAATTGTGCTGATAATTTCTCCTTAAATATAAAGATGAAATTATGCTCTTAGTTTCAATAATTTGACCTCCCTAAAAAGTAGGTTAAAATTGTGCTGATATTTTCTCCTTAAATATAGAGATGAAATTATGATCTTAGTTTCAATAATTTGACCTCCTTAAAAACTAGGCTAAAATTGTGCTGATAATTTCTCCTTTAAAATATGGATGAAATAATGATGTTAGTTCCATTAATTTCTCCTCAAATCATGGATTAAAATTGTGTTGTAAGTTATTTCTTAAACTTGGTATTAAATGGTGAAGTTAGTTCCAAGATACGAGAAATATTAAAACCAAGACATGGAGAAAGATTCCTCCCAAATACAAGAAGTGTAATGATACTTATTATTAGCAACAGGTTAAGATGCTCTCAAGATAAGAGGATTCTAAGGTGCCATTTTCCTTGTTTATGCTTATGATTAGCAAGTGGTTGAGATGCTCCCAAGATAAGAGGAATGTAAAGTGCCACTTGTCTTGCTCATGCTTATTATTAGCAAGTGGTTGAGGAAGTGTAGGATGCTTCCAATAGTTTAGGAGTGTGTAAATATTAGCTATGCCAATTATTAGAAATTGGTTATAGATATGTAGGGATGTTTTCAATAAAGTAGGAAAATATATCACTTGTATAAAAAGGTGTGCCTAGTTTTTGTATTTTTTTAGGACAAAAAATTAAATAAAGAGAGAATGTGTTTGGATTGAAGATTTTGTAAAGAGGTAATTCTCTCTTATTTTGTTTTTGTTCTTTTCTTATTTGTATGTATTTTAATTGTATTTTGAATAAATATTACTTTCCATTAGGTTGAGGAGTAAGGGTCCACTCTGTCAACACAATGGAAAGTATTATTTCTTGTAGATATGTTTGTAAAATAATTAATGGATTTTATTTATTTATTTGTTCTTTTGTATATTATTTTAATTTAGAATTAATTTTATTTATAATTAATATATAAATTATTTTTATTATTTATTTTTTGGGTTAGTTTTATGCAACTGCTAGATTAGATTTTAATTTTTGCAAGTTAGATTTTAATTTATGCAAGTGTGATTTCAATTTTTGCAAGTCTGATCTAATTTCTTACAAGTGCGATTTTATTTTTTTGCAAGTGTAATTTTAATTTTTGCAAGTGTGATTTAATTGCTTACAAGTGATTTTATTTTTCTGCAAGTGTAATTTTAATTTTTGCAAATGTGATTTTAATTTTTGCAAGTGTAATTTCAATTGGTGCATTTATTTTTTGTAAGTGTGATTTTAAATTTCTACAAGCATGATTTTTATTTTAGCAAATTAGAAATATTAAAAGATTTTATACCAAGACACACTTCCTTGCTCTCTAGTGCATACAACCTTTGGATACCACCCTAGATTGATAAGATTAAAATGAAGAGCATTAACGACACTCATCATTTTTAACGCCATTGTTGAGGATATGGCATTGCTTGAGAGCTTTAATGGTCATTCAAAACTATCCATCTTTGTTGAAAAATTATGTTGTTAAGGAGTGAGTTAAGGCATTAGATATTTTAAGGATTAATGACTTTTGCTTTCATTTATAATTAGAATGTATGAATAGTTTTCTTTCATGTTAAATTAGAATACATAAATAGATATGGGAATGAGATGAGATCATTTGTTAATCAAAAACCCCCATGAGCCATAGGAAATAAACATCAATGTTGAGAGGTTGAACAAAACAATGAATTGCCCAGAGTTGAGACAATCATAGGAGAAAGCTTTAGAAGAAAACAATCATCATAAAATTTTGAATTTTTAGAGTTTCAAATCATGGAGAACAATTGAGTAGTTTTTAATGCCAATTCCATACAAGACACCATCTTCCCATGTTTCAAAGAAAACCTATAACATTTATTGAAAAAATATTATGGTAAAGAGAACAAATTAACACAAAAATTGTTGAATAAGATAACAATATAGCTAGAATATTTATATATTTAATTTAGTTAGATCTTGAGGTAGAAGCCCCTATGAAGAATATTTCACCATCTATATTGCTAAATTTTAGGAAAATTACATCAAAAGATCTTGATAAATCTTTATTTAAATTCAAGGTACTTTGTCATCCATGATTAAAATTGTTCTCATCTACTCCTAAAGCCTTAACTACAATAAACTAAGTAACCTCTATTCTTTACACAACCTATGGCTAAATAATAGTAGACAAACATCATCTTTCTATATAATAAAAACTAAAAAACATGAACAAAAATGCACATTGTGCGAAAGATCTCCTCTTCCCCAGTGTTCACATAAAAGAAAATTGCGTAGAAGAATTAAACTGTGTTAAAAATTGTACTAAAATCTACTCAAGAAAGTATTGTTGAAAAAAAACGAATAATTAAAAAATAATTGCAAGTCAAAACATTCAATACAACTTTAACTTTTAATGATTACAAGTCTTACTTTTCAATGATGGACATGCATAAACCATTCTAATACAATGAAGTATACATTTTGTTTTTTTCGTTGTTGTTTAGTATTATGCATATATATATGCACGTTTGACTTTTCTAGCGTATATGATACAAAATTAGAGGTATCAAGAAGTAAGTAGACAATCCATGATGTTTGGAGAATTCAAAGCATTGACACATCAAAATAATTAGGCATCAAAATATGCGTTGTAATAGTTAGACACCAAAATATACGCTGAAATATGCTGGTGCTGGAATATGCATCGAAATAATCAAGCATCGAAACATGCACTGGAATGACTTGGCACACAATTTTTACAAAGCACCAAAAAATGATAGTCACATTAGGAGCATAAAAATATATGAGGCATTGATGCATTGAAAAGAAAAGAAAAGTCGATTATGAAATCCTTTACGAATGCAACCGAGACAGAAGATGGATGAAAATAAAAAATGATAACCTCTTTTGAAAAAAATTATAGTATAAGGCCATGTTTTTATTCCACATTGGGGAAGACATGTCCCACAAAATAAGGATGCATGAGGACATGCATCAATTTTAGTTGGGGGAGGAGAAATGAGGTCAATACCTCATTTTGAGCAATAAAAAGAAAAAGCTTAAGAAAAGTGAGAACAAATAGTGCACTAGATAGACAATAGAATTATTTTATCTTTTTATAACAATAATTTTCACATGGCAAAAATAACAAAAATAAATTTCTAGTAGCTATTATTTTCAATGACAAATAAAGATGGAGGCATGCAAAAGAAAAGGTCGATGCTTCTTCTTGTTGTTTTTATGTAGAAGGACAAGATAGATGTACTTTCTATGAAATAAGATTTTTTATTATCCAAATAAAAATGAGAGATATTTTTTCTCATTGTAGCTCATACAAAGGGAAATAAAAGAAGAAAAAAACAAAAACAAAATTTTTAGTGGTAAAAACCTCTTTGAGGCACTACTAGACCAAGGCTTGCATGAAAACCAATTTTCAACATGCTTTTCTTAAAAAAACACTTATAGATGCAGTTAGGGCAGAAGATGGTTGAAAACCAAAATGGTAACCTCTTTGTAGAAGAAAAAAATGTAGGTCTACATAAGCCAACTGTTGATGACAACTCCATAATTTTTCTAAGAGTCTTACTTTTATGGCCAATTTCATGATGATAATGTTTAAAGTTACCTTGGAGGAGCATCACACCATCTATGATAATAAGGTAGGCATTTTTTTCATTATTATCTAGTTTTAACATTATGTATAACTACATGTCCATATTAAACATACAACACATTTTACTATAAATATTTTGCATAATCAACATTTAAAAAGGTCATTGTTTGATGCATCAAAATCTATTTATTCTAATATTTATTTTGATGTCTAATGTCACGATGGTATTTTTTTGACTCCCACTATTTTTAAGAAAAAAAAGAGACATATTTTCTTTAAAGTTTAGGGGAGAACATATCATCCATCAAGTTGGGAGGAGAAAAGACAACATATCAAGAATAGTTATTGTGTGTCATATTATCAATGTAATACATTAATTGAAGAAAGAGATGCATGAGGACATGCATCAGTTTAAGTTAGGGGAGTGTTGAGGCATTAAAATACCTCATTTTGTATCTTAAAGCAACAATTCTTGACTCCCTTAATGTGTTGATAAAGAATAATTAACTATGGACTAGGTTGTAATTTATACTAATATTGTGATTAGACATAGTGAATAGGTAAAATACATTACTATGTTATTTTAGATAGGTTTTATGTGATTTTGGGTTTAGTTTTACATTTAATCGTGATTATTTTATTTATAGTCATGAGACTAACAAAATTGGATAGAAAGATGATATCTTGTAGGTCTCTAAATGATGATATATTAAAGAAATCATAGTGTGTCAAAATAGTCTTATGCTAGAATAAGCCAAAATGCATCGAGTAATGGGGAATGAGCCGAAAAATGAGCTAGGCCAAAATAAGCAAGAAAAGTAGGAACAAAAAAATATGGAAATGCAGCATGAGATGTAGCTTGCACATGGAAAATAAAGTGAAGATTTTTGTGGATAAAATAATTTAGCCTCCCTAAAAAAATAGGTTAAAAGTGTGTTGGTAATTTCTCTTTAAATATAGAGATGAAATTATGTTCTTAGGTTCAATAATTTGACCTTCCTAAAAAGTAAGCTAAAATTGTGTTGATAGTTTCTCCTTAAAAATAGAGATAATATTATATTGTTAGTTTCAATAAATTTTATTTAAATCTTTGGGCTAAAATTGTGTTGTAAGTTTTTCTTAAATCTTAGGATAAAATGATGTAGTTCCAAAATATGGGGATAGATTCCTCTCAAATACAAGGAGTGTAATATTCCACTTGACTTGTTCATGCTTATTATTGGCAAGTGGTTGAGTTTCTCCCAAGATAAAATGAGTGTAAGGTGTCGCTTACCTTGTATATGCTTATGATTAGCAAGTGGTTGGGATGCTCCCAAGATAAGAGGAATGTAAAGTCCCACGTGTCTTGCTCATGCTTATTATGAGCAAGTGGTTGAGGAAGTGTATGATGCTTCCAATAGTTTAGGAGTGTGTAAGTATTTTCTATGCCAATTATTAAAAATTGGTTATAGATGTGTAGGGATATTTTCAATAAAATAGGGGTATGGTTAGGTGCCACTTGTATAAAAATGTGTGCATAGTTTATATATATATATATATATATATATATATATATATATATTATATATAGAGGAGGACAAAGAATAAAATAAAGAGAGAATGCATTTGGATTGAAGATTTTATAAAGAGATATTTATGTCTTATTTATTTTTGTTCTTTTTTCACTTGTATGTATTTTAATTATATTTGAATTAATAATTACTTTCCATTGGGTTGAGGAGTAAGGGCCCACTCCATTAGCACAATGGAAAGTATTATTTCTTGTAGATATGTTTGTAAAATAATTAATGGATATTTATTTATTATTTTGTATATTATTGAAAAGGACCATCGGGAGAGAGCAAGCAAAGCGGGATGGCTTCAGTGCCAGGTTTCTTGGTACTGTCTAGTCCCACTTTTCCATTTCCCTATCCCCCTCCCTGGGCTACTCTCTAGCCTAGTTCTCGAGATTCCTAGGTTTCTTAGGTTTTTTTTGATTGGATTGTTTCACTGCAAGGAGTGTGTTGTGGTTTCTATCCCTGAGTACCCTGGTTTGGTGGGTTTTCGGCTAGCTTGGGGGTGGCTTTTGGAAGAGGTTTTGGCTTTGATTTCCTATTCACTACTTAGGATTCTCATATACACTCTTTTTTGGCTTCAGGGGGCCTGGGCTTCATTCCCGTAGATGACTTTCCTTCTCAGTCATTCCAGGAACTCTCTACCTTCGGGATCTCCTTGTAGATCCAGTGGTTGCTTATTTTTTGGATGGATCCTTGGTTTCTTCCTATAGTTTATCATTTTAGTCTTGGAGGGGACCCTGAGCTTCTTTGTGTAGTTGCAGCTTTCCCTGGATACATCCTTTTGCAGGTAAGGGTGGAACTGGTAGATTTTTTGTTGGTTGTTTATGTGGTATATTTTTTTGCAGGTTTAAAGGTCATGGGATGGGACCTTGTGATTCATTGTTTACTGCAAGACACTGCCATCCATGTTTTTCAACCTAGATAAGAAATCCTCTCCAATCACGGGTGCTCATGTGATATTTTTCTTGTTTCTCCTTTGTAGTTGCATTCCTAGTCTGGTTACAGAGGAGATCTAGTGGTCTTGGGGATCTCACATTTTTGTTGTTTCATTTCCAGACCTTGCCCCAACCTGGTTACCTCATACTCTTGTTGGTGGGATACCAGTGCTGTGTTTTTTCAAATATGTTTTTTTCTAGTTTTCTCGCTGGGCAAGATTTTCTAAACCTGTCGGTTTTCCCATTGGGCAAGATTTTTCAAATTTGTTTTTCTACTGGTTTTCCCACTGGGCAGGATTTTCTAAACCTGCTGGTTTTCTCGCTGGGTGAGATTCTCCAAACTTGTTGGTTTTCCTACTAGGCAGGATTTTTTAAATTCATTTTTTTTGTTGATTTTCCCGTTGGGCGGGATTTTCCAAACCTACTACTTTTCTTGCCAGGCGGGATTTTCAATTTGGTGGTTTTCGACTACTTTCCGCTGGGCGGGATTTTCAAATTCGTCTTCCTGCATGTTTTCTCGCTAGGCAGGATTTTTCAAAATTGGTGGTTTCCCACTAGACAAGATTTTTCAAATTTACCTGTTCCCGCTAGGCGGGTTTTTCCAAATTGTTTATTTCCCGTTGGGTGGGATTTTTCAAATCAATTGTTTTTGACCTTTGGTTTGGTCATTTGACCTATTGTAAAAAGGTTTTGGGGTCCTTTCAAAACCTGATTTTAATATAATTTTAACCTACCAAGAACAAAATTCTATATTATTTTTATTTGTAATTAATCTATAAATTATTTTGATTATTTATTTATCGGTTTAGATTTATACAGCTACTAGATTAAATTTTAATTTTTGCAAGTTAGAGTTTAGTTTCTGCAAGTTAGATTTTAATTTATGCAAGTATGATTTTAATTTTTGCAAGTGTGATTTAATTTTCTGTAAGTGCGATTGAATTTTTCTGCAAGTGTAATTTTAATTTTTGCAAGTGTGATTTAAATTTTCACAAGTGTAATTTCAATTCTTGTATTTATTTTTTGCAAGTGTGATTTTTATTTCAGCAATTAGGAAACCTTAAAATATTTTGTACCAAGACAAGCTTCTTTGCTCTCTAGCGCATACAATCTTTGACTACCACCCTAGATTGATAAAATTAAAATGAAAAACATTAACAACACTCATCAATTTTAACGTCGTTGTTGGGAACATGATGTTGCTAGATAGTTTTAGTGGTCATTCAACACTATTAATATTTGTTGAAAATTTATGTTGTTAAGGAGCGAGTTAAGGTATTAGATCTATTAAATATTATTGGCTTTTGCTTTCATTTGTATGAATAGCTTTTTTCATGTTAAATAGTTTTTCTTCATGTTAAATTAAAATGCATAAATAAATTTAAAAATAACAAGAGATCCTTTGTTAATCATAAAGCCCCATGAGCCATAGAAAATAAACATCAACGTTAAGAGGTTGAACAAAACAATGAAATACCCATAACTGAGACAAACATAAGAGAAAGGTCTAAGAAAAAAACAACCATCACCAAAATTTGAATTTTTAGAGCTTCAAAAACGTGGAGAATAATTGAGTAGTTTTTTCCTATCAAGTCCATGAAAGATACTATCTTCCCATGTTTTCAAGAAAATCTATAACATTTATTGAAAAACATTACAATAGGATGACAAAGTAACACAAATATAACAATATATCTAGAATATTTACATATTTAATTTAGTTAGATCTTTAGGTAGAAAACCCTACGAAAAATATTTCACCATATATTATTAAATTTTAGAAGAATTACATCAAAAGATCTTGACCAATCCTTGTTCAAATTCAAGATACATTTTCAAAAATGATTAAAATTGTTCTAATCTACTCCTAAAGCCTTAGCTACAATAAACTAAGCAACCTCTATTATTTACACAACTTGTGGCTAAATAATAGTAGATAGACATCTTCTTTCTACATTTTCAAAACTTGAAAACACAAATAGTTATGCACATTATGGAAAAATTTTCCTTTTCTCATCTAGGTGCTCACATTACAAAAAAAGTTGCACATAAAAGTTTTTTAAAATCTGCGCAAAAATCTACATAGAAAATTGTGTAGTAATCTGCATAGAATATTGTGCTGAAAAATATTGCATAGGAAACTATGCTAAAAAACTATGCCGGAGAAGACTATAAATGAATCTACATGAAAAACTACGTAGGAATGTGCATATAAAAAGACTATAAAAATCTACATAGAAATGTGTGCAATAAATTATACAAAAAAATATGTAGAAAAAGATTGCACAAGAATTGGTATAGAAAACTATGCAAGAATTTGGATAGAAAACTGTACTAAAAAGATTGAGGATCAATCCAAAACAAATTTTACTACCCCTTAGGAATTTTTTGTTGGCAAATTATACCTTTTGAATTAAATAATGTTGGGGCAACTTACCAACACACTATGGCATACATCTTCCTTGACATGATGCTTGACATAGTAGAATCTGATTTCGATCTCCTCAGTAATTCCAAAAGATGAGAAGATCATGTTCTCAATTGAAGATGAATTTTAATTGCTTAAGAAATTAAAAAAATTGTATCAAACCCTCCAAATGTGTCTTTAAGTTTACATCAAGAAAATTTTTAGGATTCATCATTTTCTGTCAAAGAATCAAAGTGGATCTAGCTAAGATCTCTATTATTACAAACATACCTCCACCAAAGACACTAAGATAATTCCATAGCCTTCAAGAAAAATTATAGGCTATATGATGATTTATCTCCCAATCAATAGATAAATGTCAACCCTTTACAAAACTTACAAGAAAGGGGATCAATTTCAAATGGGATGATGAGTGTCAAAAGGATTTTGATGCAAACAAAACATACCTCTTATCACCTCTAGTTCTCATCTTGCCAAAATCTTAGAAACATATTATTGCATATTGTTGTAATTATGCATGCTCTAGGAGTAATGCTAGCTCAATATGATAATCAATGTAAATAAAGAGAAATATACTATATTAATAGAATCTTAGTAAGCTACTAAACTTATTATATGCCTTCGAAAAAATTTGTCTAGCAATTGTTTTTGCCTTTCAAACATTGAGGCATCACTTACTCAACAAAAATATTATTGTAATAGCTCAAGTAGAATCCTTAAAGGGATATTATATTATTTTTTTTACTAATCTAAGATATCTCATGTTAAAACCACACCTTTCAGGTCGTACTCCTAAATGGGTAATGACCCTTAATGAGTTTGACCTTGAATTCATTAATTAAAAATCCTTAAAGGGATAATTCATAGTTAACCTCCTAGTAGATGCCCCACTAGAAGACCATCAACCCATGGAGGTCCATTTTTCTAACAAGACTAACTATTGCCTAGAAGCTAAATAATCTACCTCATGGTCCCTTTACTTTGATGGGGCTAGAAGTGCCCAAGCATTAGGGGTAGGAATAGTTTTAGCTTCCCCACAAAACATCATTATTCCTTTGTTGTTTAATATTTAATTTCATGCACTATCAACATGATGGGATATAAAGCCCAAATTCTCAGATTTTGTGTTGTTCAAGCTCTTAATATCACGATGTTATCCATTTTTAGAGACTCACAACTAGTCATCAATCAAAACAAATGAACCTATCAAACCAAGTATGATAAACTAAATCCCTATAAAGAAATTATGGATCATTTAATGGCCATTTTTGACAAGATTACCATAGATTCCATTCCTAGGTCTAGTAATCACCACGTTGTAGTTGTTATTTTTCTTGTCCTCAAATTTAAGGATCGACAAGCAACCATCATCATTCATCCAATTAGGCAATCAACAACCCTTGAATCTAGTCAAACACTCTTGACAGTATTTACTACCTAATCAATAACCCCTCTAGATGGCATAATACCTTAAGGTCTTAATCGCAATGAATGCAAAAATATTAGACAATGTGCTTATCATTTTATGACCATTGGTGATGTCTTGTATAAACAATATTTTGATAGTATTCTCCTATGTTGCCTCAGTTCATAGGTGTAACAACCCACCAAACCAACCCATAGGAGAGGTACATTTTTTCTTTCACAAGTACAGGTTCACAAAGAAGTCCCAATATTCTTCAACATTATAACGACATAACCACATTTCAAGTTTAATTTCGCTGTAGATGACACTCAAGTGGACAAGAGTGGCCAACATCCCATACTTTTGGGGTTCACCTTTCTAAACCTCACTGTTTAGAAAAGACGCCAATAGTGGTCCCCCCACTTTTCCTATATCCTCACCGGTATAGGACCACTTGACTACAACATTGGGAATATCCTTTAAGGTCCATAGCACTTAAAGGGGGATGTCATTTTCTCTAACCCTAAATAAGCCTCTATATAGGATTACTTTGGCGTAATGCCTTAGTGCTTAGTTACCACACCTCCATGGACTAACTAAGGCTATTATCACTCACCTAATAATAACATGGTCACCTGACCCTCATTGTTCAAGGTACCACCACTATACTACCTTGTGATTGAATATGAGACCTCTCTACTTTGGAACACATGAGCCTCATTTTTTAAGGTGTATCAATCATAATTATCTGGTTATTGCATCACTACAACTCCTATATTTGTGAATACCTGGCTATTGCATCACTAGAACTCCTTCCAGGATTCACCTCTTCCTGGTTATTGCATCATCACAACTCCTATGATTGGGATTACCTTCTTGACTTGAGGGTTCTAAAGCGATTTCTAAATTCCATACCAAAAATTTTCCACTAAACCCAAAAATAATATGTAATATCAAAAATATAACATCTCTCCCATTAAAGGAATTAAAGTGCTATAACAAAAATAACATGCTTGAATATAACACAATGCTAGTACTAGGATATTAATTAAAATATTTACATCCATACTACTAACATTTAATAATTCCTTTATTAATAAGAAAGAATGAACAACATCTAGAACATTATATTCATAATCTATGCACTAGACTTATTCTTCCATTTTGCACATAACCAATATTCCAAGAACTTTCATAACAACACATAATATTTCATTCATGATCAAGTCTTGAAATACAAAACAACATATCTACATTATATCCTTTCTTCATCAAAGACTTTACATAATTTCAATTACATATCCTTCAAGTATTTTTTTCTTCAAAATACAACATAGAAATACAAAGGTTCCATTCCAATATTTTCTCTTTCCATGTCTTCCTTTGGATAGCTCCTTTGACCATAATCTTAGCTTAGAATAACTTTAGGGATCAGGACAACTCTTACATGCAATGCAACTTAACATGCTCTATGCATAATGCAAGCAATCATGCAAAAAATTACATTTCAAACCAACAAGGATAGAATCCCATACTTCTCTCTATAATGGTTTCCTTACCTACTCAAGTCTCAGGAAAACCATTATAAATATTTATCAATACCAAACTTTTCTCTTTCTTTACAAAAACCCATAACCCAATTTTCCAACCAAGCATCTAAATAGAAAATCACTAAATTTTTAATAAACACTCTTTCTTTCCCAACATCACATTTAAACATTTAAAAAAACACTCTTTCTTTTCTAATATCACATTTTGAACATTTAAAAAAAAGGCACTCTTTCTTTTCTAATATCACATTTTAAACATTTAAAAAAAGGCACTCTTTCTTTTAAATAAGAAAAAATAGCTTTCTTTCTTTTTAAAAACATAATAAAACACCTAAATAACCACTAACACCTATAATAAAAAGTTCCCAAGCCAAAAGAATCAAAACTATTACAGCACCACAACCGCTCATAAGACATTTCCATGAAACATCCTTCCAAAAGAGGATGAAAACAATATAAAAGTAAGGTTATGGTTATCTAACTTGAAAAGGATTCAAAACCATACAATTAACCAAAACTATCATACAAAGATATAGTAAGGAACTATATAAATAAATAAATAAAAGAACCTTTTAATAAACTCAGACGATTTGTAGAGCAAAGCCCACAAGCACAACATATCCATTATACTCATCATTCCATGATCCAACATAAAAACCTCGCGTAAAATGAAATGCCTCCACTACCATGCATCGGAGAAAGTATGAACTCTAGAAAGACATAAATCACAGGTGCTCAACTGGGTGACACATCACAAGTCTACTATGAATCAGATACACAAACAACATAAGCTTAAGGTTATCATAGACCAAAATATCAAAATGAAAGGATAGCAACTCATGTAACAAGCATCACCAAACAACAAGCACCACCAAACCTAGGTGCAACTATGGCTAGAACGTAGGGTGCTAAAGCTTCAGGTTAACACGCAACAAAAAGAACCTCCACAAGACTATAACTAGAGTTACACTGGAGTAAGCTTATGTAACCAAGAGACTAACATAAATAAGAGATTCTAAAAGCATATAGCCATTGTAATAAAAAACAAGCTAGATTGCAAACTCAAACAAGAACAAAAATGTAGAGGTTACCTCCTTTGCAATGCTCTCTGAAGCTCCTCATCCTTCCCAACATTCTCCTTCTATATATTCTATTGTCATTATCAATATCCTCTATCAATATCCCCAAAATTCCAAAAATCCTCTCTCTCAAATAGCCTTGGTAGCTCCTCAACAAACTAGGAGACCCTTCCATGATCTCTCTAGTCGAGCTGGCCACCCTCCATGACATCCATCTCATAATGTTCTTTAGTGAACGTTAGCAAGAATTGAATGCTCATGAAAAGACTATAACTCCCAATGCTTAACTTTATTAAAAGCAAAAGCATGACTTTAAGCAAAGTATTACTCATAATATTAGTCCCAAGCTAACACTATTATTTTCTTTTTTTTAATACTATATTCTTAATGTTTCCAACATTAGGAACTCCAAATAATTATTAGGAATTAAGGTTAGTTAATCTTGCTTTTTCTTTTATTTGAAGCTTACCTATTTATAAGGAAAAATATAAGTAATTAATCTAATAACTCATCCAAAATATTATTACCTCTTAGTGTTAATTACTAACAATAGGGTAATTGGATTAATTACTTACCAATTAATACCATATGTTAATATTAATTATTAACATTGATATTAATATTTCAAGTATTAATATTACTAGCCTTATTAATACTTTATTGGATTAATCAACCAATTCTATGCTTCCAAAACACAAGAAATACAAAGACTTTGTAAATCAATAATACATCCCATTGTTTTTCCTTAAGTAGGTGGCTTTTTAAGATAACCAAAATGTTATCTCCTACCTACTAAGGATGACTCCTTTTCCAATAGAAACCTCATGGTCCAATGGTGTATTCAAACAATAAATATATATGCAATGCATCTATATGAAGGGTATTATTTTACCCTTAAGTTATCGATGAACAAGTCATCCATCATTTCCTAATTTTTCTCCAACTTGGGTAAACCAAACCAGAGACGCATCCAAAAAACAAAGACCAATTACCAAACAAAAAAAAATAAGCAAGTATCAACCATCTAAAACAAAAAAGATTTGAAGAAACCACATCAAAACAAAATCAAGTTAAGATCAAGTCCTCCAAGGAGGACAACTCCCCCTAGACTAAACATAGTCCTCTATGTTTCTTGAAAATAAACAATGCATATTTCATTCAAAAAAATAGGAATTGCTTCCTCATTTCCTTAGCATCTTCCCAAGTTGCACAATTTTTAGAATATTGGTCCCACTGGACCTTACATTGATCTAGGGTTTATTTCCTCAACATCTTGGAATGAAACCCTAGAATATTTACCAATCGCACCTCAATGGTTGAGGGGTTCTGCCATCTATAATTTTGAAACATTCCAAACATGAGTAGGATCAGCAACATATTTTCTAAGCAAGGATATGTGGAAAGTATCATGGATCTTTGATAGGTTGGGTGATAAGGTGAGCCTATAGGCTATTGGACTAAACTTATCAATGATCTCAAAAGGCCCAACATAGTGAGGATCCAACTTAGTTGACTTGATGGCACTTTTCATGGGTCTAACCCTTAAGAAGACTCTATCTCTCACAGATAATTCTCTTGGTGATCTCTTCAAATCAGCATAGCTCTTCTAGCAATTGACTGCTTCCTTGAGCCTTAGCCAAATCACTCTAATTTGCTCCTCCATCTCTCTAACAATGTTTGGTCTGATCACCATCCAATATTTTGGATTATCCCATGATAGAGGTGTTTTATATCTCCTACCATACAAGGCCTCAAATGGAGCCATTCCCAAGGATGCATGGTATCCATTATTGTATGCAAATTCCACTAGATGAAAAAAGTCTTCCCACTTAGACTTTTGATCCATGTAGTACATGTGAAGCATGTCCTCTAGGACTTGGTTCACCCTCTTTGTTTGTCCATCTATTTTTGGATGGTATGTAGAATTGATATTCAACTTAGTGCCCACTACATAATGAAGAGCCTACTAAAATTTTGATGTAAACCTAGAATCTCTATCTGATATGATCACCTCAAGAAAACCATGTAACCTAAAAATTTCCTTGGAAACCTTATTTGCCACAACTATTGCATCATCCTTGATGTTTCTTGGTATAAAATGTGCAACCTTAGTCAACTTATCGACTACCACAAGTATTGCATCATGTTGGTACCTAGTCTTAGGTAAACCCACAATAAAATCCATAGATATAACCTACCACTTCTGAGTAGGTATATCATGTGGGTATAATTTTCCTGTTGGGTGTTGATGCTCTGCCTTAACCTTTTGACACTCCAAGCATCTAGTGATAAAACTAGTGATATCCTATTTCATTCCTACCCAATAGAAGGTCTTTTTCATATTTTCTCTCATCTTTGACCCTCTTGGATGAGCATAATATGGATAATTATGCACCTCTTGCATAATAATTCTCCTCAAATCACCATTTTTGGGTATGACAACCTTATTCTTGAAGCATAAAATTCCATATTTTATGTTAAAATCCTTATTTTCCTTAGGATTTCTCTCAATTTTTGCTCGGATTTCAATGCAATATTGATCCTGTAGCTGCATTTCCTTGACTTTATCCATTAAGTCTATATGATTTTAGGTCAATGTTACTATGTTCCTTCTCCTACTTAAGGCATCTACAACCTTATTTTCTTTCCCTTTGATATACTTGATACCAAAGTCATATTCTACTAAGAACTCTATCCACCTTCTCTGTCTTTTGTTTAGCATAGGTTGGGTAAAAATATACCTTAGACTTTGGTGGTCTATCCTTAGCTCAAAATATTTTTCCAAAAAATAGTGTCTCCAGACCTTTAGTGCATGCACAACCTCTTCCAAATCTAGGTCATGTAGCATAATTTAACTCATGCTTCTTGAGTTTTCTAGACTCATATGCTATTGTAGCTTCATTCTGGGTCAACATCCCACCCAAACCTTTTAAGGAAGCATTTGTACATACTGTAAAATTCCCAAGAGGATTCGATATCTTGAGAATTGGTGTTGTAGTCAGCTTATTCTTCAAAGTTTCAAAGGTGGTCTTACATTTATCCTACCATTTGAACTCTTTCCCTTTTCTCTAAAGGTTGGTGATAGAGTAGGCAATCTTTGAATAATCCTTCATAAAATACCTATAATAACCAATGAGCCCCATGAAGCTTCTAACTTCTGACACATTAGTGGGTGCAGGCCAATTCAATATAGCCTCAATTTTCTTAGGGTCTACAGCAATCCCTTCTGCAAATATGATATACCCCAAATACTGAACTTGTGAGGCATAGAACTCACACTTAGATAACTTTTTATAAAGTTGGTTTTTCCTCAACACCTCTAACACTAACCTCAAATTTTGGTCATGTTCTTCTTTGGTGCGAGAATATATCAAGATATCATCTAGAAATATCAAAACAAACCGATCTAGATATTTTTGGAACACATTGTTCATTAGATTCATAAAATTTGTTGGATCATTTTTCAACCCAAATGGTAAAACTATGAACTCATAGTGCCCATATATGGTCTTAAAGGTTATTTTATGAGTATCCTCCTCATGAATTCTCAATTGATGATATCTAGATCTCAAATCAATATTTGAAAATATAGTGGCATCCTTTAGCTGATCAAAAATATCATCAATCCTTGGTAAAGGATACCTATTCTTTATGGTCACCTTATTCAACATCCTATAATCAATGCACAATCTCAAGGAACCATCCTTCTTTTTCATAAATAGTACTAGAGCACCCCAAGGTGACACACTAGGTTTGATCAGAACCATTTTCCAACAAATCTTGAAGTTGCACCTTTAACTCTTGCAACTCAATAGGGGTCATTCTATAAGGTGTCCTAGCAATGGGCTCAACTCTAGGTATTAGTTCAATGGTGAAGTCAAATTCACATCAAGGTGGTAGGCTTGGGAGATCTTCTAGAAATACATCCCTAAATTCATGCAAAATTGGATGTTTCTTAAATATTTCCTCATCCCCTTTTTCACCTATCTTACCATTTATCTTGACTACATACAACATACCACCTCTTTTAATGGCTTTCTTTAGCTACATAGCTGACAATAGATGTGGTCAAAAATACCCTTGCCTACTTTGAACTCTCTTTTTTTTGTGGAAAACATCCCAAAAGGGATGCCACTTTCGGGTAAGACCCAAGGAGGCAGGGGTATCCATTCCGCCAAAAACGCCCAGGACTCCGGACCTGGCCTACCACCTTTGACATACTCAAGGAGCAAACAAACACACAAAACCAAATTAAAAAAAGTAAATAACAACAAAAATAATAAAATAAAATAAAAAACATGCTCCTTGAGTGTGTCAAAACCAAAAGCACAACCAAACACGCACAATAAGATAAAAGAAACCACAACACAAACCACATAGAAAAACACAAGAACCACATAACAAAACACAAACAAGACAAAAACAACAGAACACTACAAAGACATAACCCAAAAAAACATGAAAAATAAACACAACCAAAACCTAAAAAATAAAATAAATAAAATAAAAATAAAAACAACCAACAACAGACAATAAACAAAAACAAAAAACATAGAAAACACTCACACATAAAAAAATGAAATAACACAAACAAAGAGAAACCCAAGAACAAGAACGAAAAAAACACAAGAACAATAACAAAAAACATAAAAAAAAAAACAAAACAACAAAAACACAAGAACAACAAAAAACAACACAAAGAACACAAAAACAAAAAAAAACAAAAGAACCCACCCACCTTAAAAAACTAAACAAAAAAACAAAGAAGACAAAAGAAAAAAAATGAACAAAACAATGACCTATCTAGACAGAAGACTATTAATGCAAGAATCAACAGAGGAAACAAAATAAAGAATAGAATGAGCTAGGGAACTAAAAAAACCGAATGAACCAAAGAGAAACAAAAAAAAAACAAGAAGAAACTAGGTACCTTCAGAACCGGAGCCATCCAAAGAAATGATAGAAAGAAGAGCTTCCCTAATTTGAGAAGCCCACCATATAGGAGGGTGGCCATAACAAGTAAGATCACCTTTGTCCAAAGCCCAATTAGCTAAAGCATCAACACTCTTGTTTTGATCTCTCGACCACATGATTGTAATCAACTTTCAAAAATCCCATCCGGATTAACCGAATCTTCTCAATAATTCTTTTTATTCTCCAATCCACCTTATGATTCTTAGAAGGAGTCTTCAAGAGATTAATCATAAGTTGAGAGTCGACTCAACTAACACCTTTTCCCATCCAACCTTAGTAGCCTCCCGAAGGCCTCTAAGGATACCATACCCCTCAACAAGGTTATTGGAAATAATACCCAAATTCTCAAGCAAAAGTAAAAACCAGGGAGCCATCTGAAAGTCTACCAATTCCTCCCACACTGGCTTTTCCAGGGTTCCCTCTAGAGGCTCCATCAGCATTGACTTTTCCAAAATCCTTAGGAGGAGGTTGCCAATTTCTAGTCCTATCCATCTTACTAATACTCACATTCCCTTTAAGTTGGTTGCCCTTAGAAGGTTTAATCTTCAATCTTTGCATCACTTGATCCCATCTTTGGTGGGAGTTTTGGGGGTGATTAAGGAGTTGATGGACTGATTCAACTAAGTTGGCTATGGTCTTTTGCCAAATATAGTGAATATCCTTCCTATCTTGATTAAAAATTTGGTTGTTCCTTTCATTCCAAATATTCCAAAGAAGAATGGTAGAACCCATCCAAACTAACTCGCCTAATAAAATGATCAACACCCTCTTGATTAGGCCAATCCCTCCAAAGCTGTTCAAAAGTGAAAAAATTGGACCACTGTAAGCCAAGTAAAGTTGCCATTCTCCTCCATAGCTCAGAGGCTAAAGTACACTCAATAAAAATATGGTTGATATTTTCTACATTCTCTTCACACATTTCACATCTAAAAGGGCCATGAAAACCACGCTTCATAAGTTGCTCACCAGTAAGCACCCTACGATGCAATAAAAGCCAATTAAAGAACCTCACCTTAGGCCGGAGCTTTTGAGCCCACAATTGAGAAAATATGTCAGAAGAATGGTTGGGATTATTATGGCATAAGGTCAAATAACCTTGAGCAACCGAATACTCACCCTTAGTAGTGTTGTTCCATCCAAAACAATCTTTTTCATGGGACCAAGAGAGGGATCTCATATGAAGGATGCCTTGGATATCTTGTCTTTGCCTTTTTTGGGATTTGAATAGGCCAGTCCTCAATAGGGATCCAATATCTACCAACCTTTGAATTACCAGGATGGTACCGATAGTAATTAGCCACCTTTATCCAATTAGCTCGGTGAAGCTCCTCCATCCAAGGCCTCCAATCGGGAAACCGAGTTATCAAAGGCTTGTGACCATCCCAAGAATCTGTCCAAAAATTTGCATGTTGACCATTATGAATGATCCAAAATAATTTTTTCTTTATCAAATCCTCACCAGCCTTAAGAACTCGCTAAAATGGGAGAACCTTTGGTAGGAAGTTGATAGCGAACAAGGTCTTCAGGACTTTTGTTCTCAAGATATTTAGCACGGAGATTATTGGCCCAAAGAGCATTGGGGTTATGCAACATCCTCCAATATAATTTAGCAGCTAAAGCTTTGTTGTTATTAATTGAAGACCGGAATCCTAACCCCCTTCACTCTTAGGAAGACATAAAGTATCCCATTTCACCAAGGCCCATTTTCTTTTCTCCTTAGTACCACTCCAAAGGAAACGATGACTCATTTGATCCAATTCTCGAAGAACAGCCTTTGGGATATTCAAAACGGAAGAAACATAAATAGGAATAGCTTGAAGGACTGATTTTACCAAGGTGATTCTACCCCTATAAGAAAGCCACTTGTTGGTCCACTTTCCAATTTTCTTCTTGACTTTGTCCAACAACCAATTCCAATATTTATTTTTCTGCCTTTGAATATTTATGGGAATACCTAAATAAGTGATTGGAAGAGAGGTCTTCTTATATCTTAATTTATCCAAGACCATGGATTCCTCATGTCTAGCATAGCAATGAAAGAAAATAACTTTATATTTGTCTTCATTGATCAACCGCCCAAGAGCCTTAGAAAAATAGCTAATGATTTGCTTAATATTAGAAGCTTCCTTAACCGTAGCTTTACCTAAAAGGGTAGAGTCATCCACAAATTGAAGATGAGAGATAGGTCTAGCTCCATGAGCAATGGTAACTCCCTCAAGGGTTTTGTTTTCCCTCTTTTTGGTTATAGTCCTACCCAAGCATTCAACAAGAATGATGAATAAATAAGGGGATAGCGGGTCACCTTGCCTAATACCTCTGGAAGCTGGGAAAGACCGAGAAGGCCTGCCATTGATAAGAACTAAGTAGGAAACTGAAGAGATACATCCCATAATCCAATCCATCCAATCCTTAGAGAAACCAAATTGCCTCAAAACTTTGATAAGGAAGTGCCAATCCACTCGTCATAAGCTTTGGATAAGTCTAACCGGATGAACATAGAAGGAGAATTTTGCATATCCATGGAATGGATGGCTTCCTGAGCAAGAACTATCTCATCTACTATTTGACGTCCTTCCACATATCCCCCTTGCTCGGGGAAATAATCTTATGCAAAAGAGGCTTCAACCTTTCTCGCCATGATTTTAGTAATAATTTTGAGAAGAACATTACATAAAGCAATAGGTCTAAAAGCTGAGATATGATCAACCTCTTGAGCTTTTGGAACAAGAGTAATATAAGTTTTATTGATAACCTTCAAAATTTCTTTGGATTTCCTGGCTTCTTCCACCACCTCTAATAAATCAACATGAAGGATATCCCATAACTCTTGGTAGAACTCAATAGGAAAACCATCAGACCTCGGGGTTTTCCTTTTTGCATTTTAGAAACTACATGTTGAAGCTTATTGATAGTAACAGGAGCAATCAAAATAGAGTTCTCCTTGAAAGTGATAAGAGAATGGATTGCTTGAAGAACATTTTTTTGAGAAGCTGAGTCAAGAGGAGTAGCAACAAAAATATTGGAAAAGTAATCAACAACAATAGAGTTCATGCCCTCCCAAGTATAAACAACATCTCCGTAATCTGATTTTAAGGAAGAAATAAAGTTGTGAGATCTTCGAGCTAGAAGAGATTTGTGGAAGAAATTTGTGTTTCGATCTCCTTCTTTGAGCCATTGAATTCTAGATTTTTGCTTCCATAAGATTTCTTCTCTTTTTTCCCATTCCTCTAACCGAGTTGTGAGTTTAATTTCATCTCGCACTTCTCTTCTCTCGTGAGGCCATCTAAACGGATTTTCTTATTCAAATTTTCAAGATGAGCAATAACTTCATGTTTTTTTTTATGAACATCCCCAAACTCTTTCCAGCTCCAAGTCTTGATTTTGGATTTAATGTATTGCCGTCTTTTGGCAAAACAGAACATCTTAGTCCCATGCCTAGGTTTACCTTCCTTCCACCATTGTTGCACACGAGGTCTCAAGGAAATGTCTCTAAGCCACATTAATTGAAAACGAAAAGGAGAGAAACTCACATTGGTTTTCCACATTTCCACCATGACCGGCCAATGATCCGAACCAACATTATTAAGAGTCTTCACTTTAGGAATGTGACCATGGATTAAGAAATTTTCAGAGAGCAAAAACCTATCCAATCTCTCCATTATACAAGCTAAGCCTTGCCTTCTCGTTAGACCAAGTCATAAGGCCATTATCTGGTTGGATATCCACAAGATGGAGGTTTGCAATATATTCGCTCATGAGGTCAGTACTTTTGTCCAAATTTCTATTTCCCCCTTTTCTCATCCAGAGAGAGGATGGTATTGAAATCTCCTCCGATCAAGATCCAAGCTTTAGGAAAATGAGAGATAATATGAGTAATATCCTTCCACTGTCTTCTTTTTTCCTCCAAAGAAGTCGGGGCATAAACAAGAATGCAGAGCATAATCTGGTTGGAATGTCTACTTTGAATAGCTATAGCCAACAAACCCCAACCGCCAACCATATGGTGAATAACTACCTCTTTTGGGTCCCAAAGACAAGCAATGCCACCCGAAGTCCCTTGGGAACTGAGGGAAAACACTTTTCCAACTAGCCAAATTTTACAGGCAATTAAGTCCATATCCTCCATTGACATCTTTGTTTCTTGAAGGAAAACAAGATGTGGATGATTTATCCGAATCATTCTTCTAATTTCATTTTGTTTTGAAAGACTCCCTTTGAGTCCTCTAATATTCCAAGTGATGATCTTCATTAATACCAGTGGCTAAAAATGTTGGGAAGGGCATTAATCTTACCTTCCTCTACAAGCTTTTCACCTTCTTTTACCATATGATATTGATTGGTCTTGCGACCTACTTTTTGATTAGAATCCATCTTCAATTTTTTTTCCCTCGTTTCTTGACTTATTCCAATTGAATCCGAGATGGCTTCTAACATTGAAGAATGCTCATACACAGCCAAAATTTTACTAGATGGTTCAATGGAGTCTATATTGGGACCTCGCATTATTTGAAATTTTGACATTTGAAAGATTGTTTTTCTTGTGTAAATTTTCTCCTTTTTTTTCCGTTGAAAACCTTTGATTTGTTGGTTTGTCTCTGAGTTCTTTCCTTCATATTTAAATTGTGTTTCTAAGATTTTAGTTTCCATTATTTCCTCTTCCTCACTTGGGACATCATTTGTGGAAAGGATTTCAAACATATTAGCAAATGACTTTGATTGATCCTTCATTACTGGTTTTTTCTGAGTGTTCTTCTTCTTAGGTATTTGGAAACCTGCTGAGTTTATATCTTCTTTCTTTTGATCGAGAATTTTATTTGGGCAAGCACTGGCCAAATGACCATATTCATGGCAAATTCTACAACGAAAAGGAATGTTCTCATAGTCCACTACTTGCTCCCAAGTGTCTTCCCCAAATTGTAATGTGATCTTTTTAGGTAGGGGTTTGTCAAAATCCATTAAAACACAAATTCGAGCATAAATAATATGTTCAAAATTTTGAGTACAATCAACAATCATCATAAAAGTTCCTAAAGAGTTTCCAATTGAAGAAAAAATAGTAGGATTCCAAAATTCAATAGGGAGGCCAAAGAGTCTAACCCACACGGGAGCTATAGAAGGCATCTCTTCTTCGACTTTAAATTTAGTATGCCAGGGCTTCATGAAAAGCCCCGCCCTTCCAAAAAACCAAGGACCCCCTTGAAAAGTTTTCTCTCTATCTTCATTATTAGCAAATAAAACAAGAAAATAACCATTTGGATAAATAGAGATTTGTAACTCACCTTTAGTTTTCCAGCTTTTTGCAGCCCAGACTTTGAAAGCAGATAGACTCGGACGAAAACCCACGAACCGACAAATTAGTCCTCTTTTTTCCAAATCTTCAATGCCATTCTTAATGTTACCCATATCAAGCTTAACAATAGGAGTTCCATCACCGCTTTAAGACATCCCGACTCGCTTTTCCCGGGATCAATCTTAGGCATTCTTAGAGGTTTATGAGAAGCCCTAATATTGATATTAGCATTGGGCTGAGGCTGTCCACCATGAAGGGCATCCCTAAAATTCATTTTTGGGACCGAGTCTTCAAAATTCTTACCCTTGACAGGGGTTTTCATAGTAGAATTATTTTGTGGGTGCACCTTAGCACCAGATTCACTTGAGATATGAGCCATTTTTTGATCAACTGCTTGAAACTTATTTCGTGGTCTCTTTAATCCTTGCCCTAGACGCCGTGGAAAGGTATGGTTTTCACTTTTCTTTTGTGCAGCAAATTGGAAGCCGTTGTCACTCAAGTTCATAGTATGATCTGTTGAAAGACAAATTTCTAACCCATCTTGTATCCCCTGCAACATTTCCTGCTAAAATATTGAGCATAAACCACAAAAATATTGGCCGCTAGGGCCCGAAGGCCCTAAAACCAACCTCTGGAGCCGCTTGCACTCAACCCGGATGAAACCCTCGCATAGCCGCTTGCCAAATATATCGTTCACACATAGGGATGCGCTAGGATCTGTGTTGCTCCAAATGATATGAAAATTGGTGGAGACGTTCTAGGGTTTTTCAGGCATCTACCCTCAAAATTTTAGCTCAATCCGAGTTCGGATGAGTGAGATATGGCCGAAACGAGTTCGGTAGTTTGGGCAGTCCTGCGAAAAACCTAAAACCGAATCTACTTTGAACTCTTACTATCTTCTTATCCTTATTGATGCAATCCATCCACCTCACTTGGAAGTTAATTAAGGCTCCATTAGCCTTCAACCAATCCATCTCTAGGATAATATCAAAAGCATGGAGTGATGTTACATATAACTACAATATGGTGGATCCATTGGGTAAGTGTTGAGGTGTGATTTTGTCAGTTTACAAAACCACTCAACAATTCAGAATTTTAAATTCTCTTGCAAAAAAATTCTTTTCTCCAAGGTTTTTACTTTAATATTTATGTGTCATGCATAGTTGTTTATAAGTGCCTGAATAAACTCTTGGGTTTGCAAGTTTTTGTTAACAAGGGGCCTGGGAAATTATGTAAATGATTTCAAGTTCATCATGTAAAACATGCTTTTCATCAAATTCTATCATCCAAATGATAAATTAAAATCTACCTTATGATTAAGATCTATTGATGCAAACTTAACAATACCATCGATTAAAATGCTTTCAAAACTAATTTGAAATAACAATTTACCTTAGCATTTTAATTAATGTGAAATTTCAATTACCTTAATAATAATTTAAGTATGTGAAATTTCAAAATGATGATATAAACCATGATTATAAATATTCACCTTTAAAACCTACGGTTTAATCAATGAATAGATTTTATTTATATCCAATATAAAATAAACATTGAACTATTTGAGATAATGAATAAAAAATAAAAATGTTTAACCCCAAAATCATAAGGTTTTAAAAACCTTATTAATCATAAATGCATAGTGTTTCCTATAAAGATTATTTATGAACTGTGAGTTCTATGATTTAAAATCAAGTTAATAAATGTACTTCCTTATTATATTTGTTTATTAAATATTTATGAAATCAAATATTTAATAACCAACATAATATTCCAATGTAATGTTTGGATTTGTGCATAAATAAATTATACTTAAAACATGAAATCTAAACAAACTTTAATAAAATAAATCACTTATAATTCTCAAACTTATTAAATCAAAGTTAGAACCAGAATACTTATTTATAAAACATTTTATTCATCCCAAATATAAAATCAACATTAAAATATTTGGAAATGAAATAAAGTAATAATTTTTAACCCTAAAATTGTAAGATTTTCAAATCTTATAATTATAACCCATAGGGTTTTAATATAAAACTAATCTATGAAATGTGAATTTTATACTTTGAAAATCAAGTTCATAAATATGTTTTTCTCATATTATTTGCCTATTAAATATTTATGGAATAAAATATTTAATAACAAATATAATCCTCTCAATGTAGGGTTTGGATCGGTAAATAAATAAAACGGTATTTGAAGCATGAAATCCAAAAAAAATTCAATAAAATATATCAACCCTAATTCTCAACTTTATTAAATCAAAGTTGAAACCAGAGTAATCATTTATCTTTTATATATATATATATATTTATTTAAATATTAAAACAATTTAATATATAAATAATAAATTAATAATAACCTAGTATGAAATTTTAATTTTCATAAACATTGAAATGAAATGAAATGAAAGATTTTAATTACGTCCAAGAGACCCAAATATGGTCTATGGGACCTCAAATATGGAAGTACAACTGCTCAAATCATATCATATGATCTTTAATATCTTTGAGAAGGTTGTTCCTTCTCCTGCTGATTTGGGTTAGCAATTCCCCAAATTTTTTTATTTTACTGTCTTCAAATAACTCTGTCATAGACCCGTTTTCAAGTGTTTCTTTGTATTTGCCACGGATGTCTGAAAAACTCGAGCACTTATAGATGAAGTGTTCCTCTGTCTCTACTACCCCTGTGCTGCATAAAGTAAATATCCTTTCTTCCCATTGTTCTTTGGGTGTTTTCCATCTCCCTATTTCGCATCTAAGCCTATGAGAGCTAGTCCTTATCTGAGCAATGAGGATTTTTTTCCTTCCACTTGATTTCAACGCCTATATATGCTTTTTCCTTATGATCATATGTTGGGTTAAACTTTGCAATATAATATTGTCTTTTCCTGCTTGCATTTTTCCACATTCCACTTCTAAACTTTTCATTCACATAGCTTTTGATGTCTTTGTTGAAATTTGGGCATTCATTTATGTTGATTTCCCAACATTTCATCCATTTTTTTTTTTGTTTCATCCATGTGTTCTTCCACCTATGCAACTCTTCGTCCTTAGTTGCCCTTGGCCATCTATTTTTTTTCATGTTTTTTGTTTTTTTCAAGTAACATAACAACTTGGTCATAGCAATTGCTTCTAAAGGAAACATTCCAGTTTTAGCTAGAATAATTTCATAAGGGGTTGTGGCCTTAATTTTGAGAAAATTTGTGATTAGATATTTTTGAATCCTTTCTATTTGCCTCCATTTTGTCTTTGTTGTGCCACTAGCCCACACCTCACAACCATACAATAAAACCGGTGTAACAAGTAGGCCAAATAAAACCCTGGTGGTCTTCTTGTCCCATAGCTCGACATTCCTACACCTATTTTGAAGTGCATATAGTGCTCTCCAATCGCTTTGAGTTCTTTTCATCCTACATGTATTCCAATTGAGTTTGTCATGAAAGAAGAAATATTATTCTATCTCGGACAAATGCTACAGATAGAAATAATCACAGAGACTTAAACCAAATCATTGCCCACCATTATTCACACAATAGAACAATGATATGATGCAATTTTCTATGGAATTTTTAATTATTGAAAACTATACCAAACATTTTAATTATAATTCACATACCAAAATGATGCTTATTTGAATCCCTAAAATATTTTGATATAATCAAAAATCTTACAATAGATTTTGTTTCTCTATAATTTCCAGCTCTCTGTAGCTTCTTCAAAATATGGCTTTGGCTCCTTCCAGTTTATTTCCTCTCCTTCTCTACACAAAATGTCCGACCTCCTCTTTGGTTTCTAATTCTTCATTTATAACTTGAGAAATTCGTTCCTCTTGATTAGTTTACTCTGTTCCGTCAGTTTTTAAAAAACGAATTCTTGAAACCCTAATATCAATAAAGCCTTTTCAAAGGATTTAGTATTTCTCCTCATTGGCATTCAAAAATTAAAATTAAGACATGTCCATGAAACCCTAATGTCACCAACACCTTTTCAGCATACTTTTATAATCCTGCCAACAAAACAATATTAATTAGAATATAAAACATTTATAAAATAACCTTATTAAATATAATTAAATTATAAAGTTATAAAACTTTATAATTTAATTAATTTAAAACATATTTATAATATAACCATTCTAACTATATTAAATTATAAAGTTATAAAACTTTATAATTTAATTAATTTAAAACAATAAACAATTTTAAATATATTAAATTATAAAGTTATAAAACTTTATAATTTAATTAATTTAAAACATAACATAACTAAACATAACATACGAACAAACATATACATAACACCACACACTAACAAAATAATCTAAAAAGAATTAAATCTACAAAACACATTAACTTCATGCCAAATTGATGGAACCACAATGTGCTAGAATTAAGGCATAGGTCCAAACTCTCACACCTTTTGGTGAATTAAACCCTGCTATACGACCTTCCTAAGGAACACCAATTTTAGTGATATTTCAAATGGTAACAATGATAAACTAAGTCTTTAATCACTAAATTACAACATGACCCTGCAAACATTACCCAAAATCTTTTAGATCTCAACGTGAAATTTGACAATGCACTTGCTATAAGACAGAACACATAAAGATGAATATTCTTGATATTCCAATGGTGACAATATGAACTATAAATGTAGGCAATGCATTGGCATCAACTTCCAAATTTCAATTGCAGGTAATATTTTGGCATCAACTTTCAAATTTCAAGTGGGTCCCCAAATTTTGGGGTCGTTGTGAAGGATATCACAATAGTAAGGTAATATTAATCATAGATAAACATTGATCCACTAAGTAGGTTTGTCCAGACCCATACTTGACTTTCCACCCTTGTGACAAAAAAATAGATCTTTTTGGCATAACCTTGATAATACTAGTGGAAATAAAACTATTTGTGGCTCCACTATCTATTAATACTTTAACATCCTTGTTAAACAACTTACCATTCAATAACATGGGAGTTGCTTGTCCATCCAAGATTTGAATTTTAATAGCAGTATAGATTCGGTGTGGTTGCTCCTTGACTCTATTGCTCGAATCTGGTCATTGAGGACACTTATTGGCATAATGAAGATCCCCACAGATGAAGCAACCTATCCTAGGTGCCTTATATCTTTCTTGTTTTTTTTCTTGTTCCCTCTTTATACATTGAATCATTCTACTACTAAGGTTGAGGGTTGGAATTGTCCTTTTTCTAAAATTTATTCTTATAATTTCCTTGGTTCTCATTGTTCTTATTCCTAAACTTAGGTTTCCCTTTACGTTTCTCATTTTTCTCCTTATCCCATTTCATAAACCCCACACTCCCCTCTTCTTGATTTCATTCCTCTCTACCTTTCTAAACCCTGCATAGTTGAAGGAGATCTTTTTGGTTTGAATATTGGTCTCTTCCTACCTGGCCAAATTGTAAGCTTTTTGTAGGGTTTTGGGTTTGATCAAATTAATTATTGTTTAAATCTTGGGATCCACCCCCAAGATGAACTTATGCACCTTAGGTTATTCATTAATCTCATACTCATAAACATATTTCAATAGTTTAACAAATATGTAGTGGTATACCTCCGCAAACAAAGTTCCTTGTTGGAGCATAGAAAACTCCTCAAACTTCTCTACATAAAGTTATTCTAATAGGAATGTTTTCTTAAATGCCTCAACAAAACTATCCCATTTAAGATCCACAACTTGGATTCCTTTGCCTACTCTAGATGTGTTCCACCATTCTAAGGTTACATCCTAAATATGAAGGGTAGCCCACACAGTTTGGGTTTTGGATGAATAATTTTCATGGACAAGAAATTTGCCAACTCATTTAACCATGACTAGCTACATCACCCCCTTTTCTTCCATTAATTTAACCTCCTTAACATTCTTAAGGTCATTAGCTAGCTCAACCTCAATCTGAGCTTTGCCTTCATGGCTTCTTCTAACAAAATTCTCTTCTCATCTATCCTTTGTATCCTTGTTATATGTTTCTCTATTAAGAAGGGTTTCTATCACTTTTCGTTGTTGTTCCATTTGTTCTTGAAGTAGTTTAACTATGAAAGAAAGATCTTCCACCCTCTCACTGGAGTCCATTGTTATTCCAGTTTTCTTGCTAGAATTTGTTGTCCTTCTAGACTTCTTATTGTAGCCCATTATTCTCCTAGTTTTCTTGTTGAAATCCATTGTTCTTCTAGACTTCTTTTGGGTACATACCATAGCTTCCTCTTGGGTAGCTGACCCCGCCTTCTTGGATGATCCTCCTCTTAATACATGTGCCATATTCCATCCACAAAAAGGAGTTAAGTTATAATTCCTCTCAATTATACTTACAATCAGTTAGTTCCATTTCCCCATGAACTAACTTAGACCATTATCACTCACATGATAATGATCTTGGTCACACATACCTCTCCACAAGGTGCCATCCCCAATAAGAAACTATACTCTCTAGGATTTTTACTCCTGGATATAACTAGTCCAAATGATGTGTAATACTCATCTTATCCCATATCATGTTAATGTCCTTACAAGAGGAAGTCTCATTAAAGTAGCACATCAAGTCAAGACTTATCCTAGGTTCTCTCCATGGAATTTCTTAGCCCTACAACCTAGAGCTTCGATACCAACTATAACAAACGACCAAACCAACCCATGGGAGAGGTACATTTTTTTCTTTCACAAGTAAAGGTTCACAAAGAAGTTTCAATATTATTTAGTATTATAAGGCATACCCAAATTTTGAGTTTAATTTTGCTATAGAAAATAATCATATGGATAGGAGTAGCCAATATCCCATTTTGGGGTTCACCTTTGTAAACCTCACTGTTTAGAAAGTATGTAAATAGTGGTCCCCCCAATTTTCCTATACCCTCATTAGTATAGGGCCACTTGACCATGATATTGGAATTATCCTTTAAGGACCAAAATACTTAAAGGGGGACATCATTTCCCTAACCCTAAATAATTCTGTCTATATAGGGTTACTTTGACGTAATGCATTAGTGCTTAGTTACCACACCTTTGTGGGTTAACTAAGGCTACTATCATTCACCTAATAATAACATGGTCACCCAATCCTCACCATTGAAGGTACCACCACTATACTACCTTGTGATTAACTCCAAGATCTCTCTGCTTTGGATAATCGAGTCTCACCATTCAAGGTGTATCAATCACAATTATCTGGTTATTGCATCATTGCAAATCCTCCTAGATTTGCAAATACCTGGATATTGCATCATCACAACTCCTAGGATTCACATGTTCTTGGTTATTGCATCATCACAACTCCTTCTAGGATTGATATTACCTTCTTTTTTTTGCTTAATAATAAGGGGTTGTACTTGGGTGCCCCACCCTTGACAAATTAGATATCTCTTCTTTAGAGCTTGAGAGTTTACAAATAGATACACTTCTCATATTAGTTGAGATTATATAGCTAGAAACCTACATCATTTTACATAAAATGTTTGAATTCTTGATTTTTCATTTTTTGGATCTTTTCAAATCTCTATATGAATACAATTACTCCATAATTTAGCATCTTTCTTGATATTTTTCTATAGCAGCATTCATAATGCCAAAACTTCACCTCTACTATCTATTCCTTGCATCTTAGTAGAGTATTATTTTCAAATTTTCAATCATAGTCTGCTTTACCAAATCTAGATTGCTAGTTTCCTTCCTAAAACACAAGTGCAACCACAAAAATTATAATAAATAGTCTAAATGAAAACACATTATTGTTACCCAGGTGTTGTAGGTGAGTTGGAGAGGAGAGGGCAATCCTCCAAGGGAGGTCCTAGGTCCAAATCTCCACCCTACCAAAAATTTGAATTGGGTATCCAAAATTCAATTGACAATGTTGGTGCGGGCAGGGTCGGGTGCGACTCCCGGGTGACTTTGACGGTGTAGAACCCCCTATTTGTGGTCTCTCAGACCAAGGCGGCTCCACAAGGGGTTTTTCGCTTTAAAAAAAAAAAACATTATTATTACAAAATAAAATAGATATTACCAATTTCCCTTTCCTGGTGCTTTCAGTGATGTAAAAGTTTTAAAATGATTGTGGCATGGTGGTTATAGGGGAGGACTGCATGAAGAACTATGTGGCAGCTTTTGGTACAAATAGCGCAGAATATTGTGGCAGCCATAAAAGTTGGACAGCCTGCCTGGATTCATGGCGGCTACTGATTCTATCATGTAAATTTAAAAAAATAGATATTACCAATGGAAAACATTAAAGTAAATCTTAATCATTAATTGATTTAGGCAATCAACATTTTTTGTCAGCTTCAACTAAACTTTCTACTTCCTCTGACCATGGAAAGGATAATTTAACTTCACGATTCTCAATCAAAACCCCTATATTGTCTAGCTTATCTGCACATTTATTTCCTTCCCTTAATATATGTGTAAACTTGATTTCTTCAAACTCTTTAGCAATATCTTGAATTTCCATAATTATCTCTTGTATGTTCCATGGAGCCTTTGCTTTCCTCAAAATTGCATTTATTACTATGAGAGAATCACCTTCCATTCATAATTTATTCCATTTCATTTTTTTACATATTTTTAACCCTTCTAAAGCTGCCCAAGCTTTAGCTTCATTATTTGTCTTAAATCCACTATTGAAGGCATAATGAGACAAAATCTCTCCTCTATTATTTCTAATAATTCCTCCTCCTCCTACTGGTCTTGGATTTCCTTTAGATGCTCAGAGATTACCTTTTTGAATCTAGGGTCCTAAAGCAATTTATAAATTCCATACCCATAATTTCCCACTAAATTCAGGAATAATATGAATATAAAAAATATAACATCTCTCCCATTAAAGTAATTAATGTGCTATAATAGAGAACATGCTTGAATATAACACAATGCTAGTACTAGGATATCAATTAAAATATTTACATCCATACTACTAACATTTAATAATTCCTTTATTTTAATAAGAATGAATGAACAACATCTAGAACAATGTATTCATAATTTATGCACTAAAACAAAATTCCAATAACTTTCATAACAACACATAATCTTTCATTCATGATCAAGTCTTGAAATACCAAACAACATATCTACATTACATCCTTTCTTCATCAAAGGCTTTACATAATTTTAATTATATATCCTTCAAGTATTCTTTTCTTCAAAATACAACATAGGAATACGAAGGTTTCATTCCAATAATTTATCTTTCCATGTCTTCCTCTAGATAGCTCCTTTGACCACGGTCTTAGCTTATAATAACTTTACCGATCAGGACAACTCTTACATGCAATGCAACTTAACATGCTCCATGCATAATGTAGGCAACCATGCAAAAAATATTTCAAACCAACTAGGATATAATATCATACTTCTCTCTATAATGGTTTCCTTACCTATTCAAGTCTCAAGAAAACCTATATAAATATTTATCAATACCAAACTTTTCTCTTTCTTTACAAAAACCCCATAACTTGATTTTCCAACCAAGCATCTAAATAGAAAATCACTAACTATTTATAAACACTCCTTTCCCAACATCACATTTAAACATTTAAAAAAAACACTCTTTCTTTTCTAATATCACATTTTAAATATTTAAAAAAAAATGAACTCTTTCTTTTCTAATATCACATTTTAAACATTAAAAAAGGTACTTTTTCTTTTAAACAAGAAAAAATAAATTTCTCTATTTTTAACAACATAATGAAACACCTAAATAGCCACCAACATCTATAATACAAAGTTCTCAAACCAAAAGAATCAAAACTATTACAACACCACATCCTTCCAAAAGATAATAGCAGCAATACAAAAGTAATGCTATGGTTCTGACTTGGAAAGGATTCAAAACTATACAATCAACCAAAACTACCCATACAAATATATAGTAAAGGACTATATAAATAAATAAAATAACCTTTTAAATAACTTAGGTGATTTGTAGAGCAAAGCCTTCAAGCACAACATATCCATTACAATCATCATTCCATGATCCAACATAAAAATCTCACGCAAAATGAAATGCCTCCACTACCATGCATCTGAGGAAGGATGAATTCTAGAAAGACGTAAATCATAGGCTCTCAACAAGGTGACACATCACAGGTCTACTACAAACCAGATACACGAACAACATAAGCTCAAGGTTACCATAGACCATAATATCAAAATAAAAGAATTGCAACTCATGCAAAAAGCATCACCAAACAACAAGCACCACCAAACTTGGGTGCAATTATGGCTAGAACGTAGGACACTAAAGTTTTAGGTTAACATGCAATAAAAAGAACCTCCACAAGACTACAACCAAAGTTACATTGGCACAAGCATACGTAACCAAGAAATTAACGTAAACAAGAGATTCTAAAAGCATATAGCCATTGAAATATAAAACAAGCTAGATTGCAAACTCAAACAAGAAAAAACATCCAGAGGTTACCAATTTTGCAATGCTCTCTAAAGCTCCTCATCCTTCCCAATGTTCCCTTTTGTCTATTTTATAATTGTGATCAATCTCCTTCATCAACAACCCAAACTTCCAAAACTCCTCTCTCTTAAATAGCCTAGGTAGTTCCTCAACAAATTAGGAGACCCTTCCATGATATCTCTAGTCGAGTTGGCCACCCTCCATGGCATCCAACTCATAACGTTATTTAGCAGATGTTAGCAATATTTGAATGCTCATGAAAATACTATAACTCTTAATTTTATTAAAAGCATAACTTTAAGCAAAGGATTATTCATAATATTAGTCCCAAGCTAACACTATTATTTTCTTTTTTTAATATTATATTCTTAATGTTTCCAACATTAGGAACTCCAAATAATTATTAGGAATTAAGGTTAGTTAATCTTTCTTTTTCTTTTATTTGAAGCTTACCTATTTGTAAGGCAAAATATAAGTAACTAATCTAATAACTCATCCAAAAATATTATTTCCTCTTAGTGTTAATTACTAACAATAGGGTAATTTAATTAATTAGTTACCACTTAATACCAGATGTTGATATTAATTATTAACATTAGTATCGGATCGGTATTTCAGGAGGATGGATAGCGGGAAAGGTAGTGATCGAGTGGCAGATGGAGAGTGACAGGGAGGATATGGTAGAAATGAGGCAAGACGGTCAAGCGAGTTTCCAGGAGGGACCAGTCATGATGCGGTTGACGGGGTAGTGGTTGATGCATCAGGGACCCAGGCGGATGGGTCGAACAGGAGTGGAAAAGACCCTCCTAACAAGGAGGGACAAAAGGGTAGGCTTAACCTAAACCAAAAAGGGTCCTACGCTTAGGTCCTGAGGCCAAGATCATCAACAAAGCAACCCTCCCAGGAACTGCTTCCTTGTGGAACAGACCTAGTTATCCCAAAAGACCTAATGGATAGCTACATGGAGCTTGAGCGTTTCACTCTGGTTGGCAAGTTTTTTGGAGGGAGACCAGACATGGAGACCATTTGTAAATGGGCATTTTCCAAGTGGAAAACTAGTGGAAACATGGAAATCGTTGCTCTCTCTCAAGGGTTCTTCGCCATCAGACTCGATACTCAAGAGGACTGCTACAACATCTTAGCTGGGGGACCCTGGTTCCTTGGATGCAGGAGCCTCTTTCTTCGAAAGTGGGGGGATGATTTTAACCCCAAAACTCAAAACATAAATGTAGCTCCTTTGTGGGTTCGGTTTCCAAACCTCCCTTTCTAGTTCTAGCATGAGGATGTCATTCGAGGGATAGCCCACTCCATAGGCGAGTTCATTTCCAT
The DNA here is from genome assembly GCA_028583015.1 of Wollemia nobilis. Classification (NCBI taxonomy): domain Eukaryota; kingdom Viridiplantae; phylum Streptophyta; class Pinopsida; order Araucariales; family Araucariaceae; genus Wollemia; species Wollemia nobilis. The sequence goes on from JAQPPZ010000101.1 coordinate 3,689,799, forward strand.
CGATCCCTCCACCAAAGTCTGATCCAGGATGGTCCATGCCCATTTATGTGTCTCTGCTAACTTGGAGATAGAGCTACCTTCCTTCATAAATTTGTACAGAGGATCCCATATGATCAGGAGGCATCCCATCGAGTATGAAAACAAGCCTGCCTTTTGTACTCACTGTTGCACCCAAGGTCATCTACCGAATCAGTGCCATGGTTTGACGACCCAAAACCAAAATATGGTAGGTCCCACCAAGGGCATGCAGAGGAACTAGGGCATCCCCCCTCTCAACAAGGAACCGTTGGTAGGGTCAAAACACATCATGCGTAATCCTACTCACTGAGTACCTTAGGAGGCTAGCTAGAGCACCACTGTAGAACAAGGCAAGCAAACCAGTGAGCAAGGAGAAGGATCCCTGCCAAGCCAAAAGGAGTAGGAGGCGCTCCTAAAATTTTTGTATCTCATCAGTCCCACCATAGAGGATACAGTGGCCCAGGTATAGACCCCTCCCAAAATGCTATGTCCAAATTCTCATTTGGATGAACACCTGGTGGTGAGCAATGAAAAATCCCCAATTTGCTTGAATAGGGGAGAGGCACCCCCTTCTCCTTCAAATGAAAAATAAGACCTTTCTCTCTTGGTAAGGATCAACCCTAGGAACATTAGGAGCAGGAAACAGGAAATAGACTATGGTAGTGAAAGGAAAATAGGGAGACCCTCTGACAATGAGAAAAGAAATAAGGAAATAGCAGAGGATATCGCAAAAGGGACCTAGTCGATGCTTTTTTCTGATGAGTCCGATAATGATAAGCAAGGAACCAAACCCCCCTTCCAGCTAGTGAAGGGAGGTAGGAAAAACCCCAAACCCTTGAGATGAAGGTTCTCTCATGGAACGTGAGGGGCCTAAATGAGGCAACCAAGCAGAGGTTGGTGGTTGACCTAAGGAAAAGGATTAATCCTTCCATATTCATCATGCAAGAAACCAAAATCGACGAATTCTACTCTTGAAAGGCTACCAAGGCCATTTGGGCCAGTGGAGACTACCTTTTTAGTCCTGCTCAAGGCACGTCGGGGGGGCTTATGTGTCTGTGGGATCCTACCCTAGTCGAAGGAAGGCTTTTGTCGTCATCGAATAGGATCCTAAACATTTTGTTTCTCTCCAAGACCAGTAAGCAGTCTTGGATTCTGTCAAATATTTACGCCCCAAACTCACCCAGTGAGCGAGCCATGATGTGGGAAATAGTAACTCAAATGAGAACCAACTTTAACACCTTTCCTTGGATATTAGCAGGGGACTTCAATAGTCATTTGCATCCATCTAAAAAGAGAGGAGGCAATGATTCTTATAGCAGAAGCATGGAGGACTTCAGAGGGTTTGTCAATACCAATGAGCTCATGGATGTTCAGCTCAAAGGATCCTCTTTTACTTGGAGCAACAGGAGGATTGATAGCGGACTCATCCATGTCAAGTTGGAAAGGTTCATAATTTCTCAAGAAGCTATCCCATAGTTTGGTGATGCCACTCTGCTGGCCTTACCTCAGATCGGATTAGACCACAATCTCATCCTCCTTGAATTTGGTAGGCCTCCCTCCTTTAAAACTCCTTTATGTTTCAAATCCATGTGGACCCAACACAAGGATTTCAAAAGTCAAGTGTCCTTTTGGTGGCATCAAAGTGTTAGAGGGTCTGCCACTTCTCAGCTGGCTCAGAATTTGAAGATGGTCAAAGAAAACCTAAAAATCTGGAATAGGAAGGTCTTTGGCAACCTTTTTGCCAACAAGAAAGCTATTACTAAGAAACTTTAGGACATAGAAAGGAGAATCGAAGCAGGGGACCATAGCAGCCCCACTAGGGAGGAGGAAAGAAACCTCCTAGCATAATTCCATAATATCTTGGTCAGAGAGGAAATTTTTTGGAGGCAGAAGTCAAGAGACCTATGGGTCAAGGAAGGTTATGCCAATACAAGGTTCTTTCATGCATCCACCATGCGGAATAGGGCATCCAACAAGATTATGGAGATCATGTGCAGCAACGGATCAGTGTCCACCGATATTGTGGAGATCAGGACCGAAGCAGTGTCCTTCCAAAACCTCTTGGGAAGTGCCTCAAAGGATGACAGTCAAGCTTAGGATACTCTCCTTGCTAATATCCCCAGCATCATTCCTCAGGACTTGAACTCCAGACTGGTGGATCCCTTCACCCGTGATGAAGTTAAAGAGGCCTTGTTTTCAATGCAACCCGATAAAGCCCCTAGACCGGATGGTTTCTCGTCAAGGTTCTTCCAAACTATGTGGGATGTGGTGGAGATTGATGTTTGTAAGGCTATTAGAGAAATTCAAGAAACCGAAGTTGTCCCTCGTAGTTTCAATTCCACTTTCTTGGCCCTTATCTCGAAAGTCTCTACTTGCAAATCCATCTCTGATTATAGGCCCATCAGCCTATGCAATGTCATCTACAAATTTTTGACCAAGGTTATGGCCAACAGGCTGAAGGCCATTCTTCCCCTCATCATTGACCAATCCCAAGGTAGCTCGGTTAAAGGGAGGAACATCCTGGATGGGGTCATCTCGATCCATGAAACCTTGCATTCGGCCTCAATGTCTAAGAAGGCTACCATGTTTCTTAATTTGGATATGAATAAAACCTTCGATAGGGTTGACAGATGCTTTCTTCAAAAAATCCTTCTCAAGTTCGACTTCCACCCTTTGTGGGTCGATCTCATCCAGGGCTGCATTTCCTCTCCCTGGTTCTCAATTCTAGTCAATGGATCCCCCGCCAGGTTCTTTCAAAGTTTAAGAGATTTACGCCAAGGGGATCCTCTATCCCCCATCCTTTTCATTATTCTTGCAGAAGCATTGGGAAGAGCTCTCAAGGATGGCCAATGTCGAAAGAAGGTGACGGGGATCCTCCCTACCTCCGAGGGTGATGCGATCACCCATCAGCAGTTTTTGGATGACACACTTCTATCCACCATTGCGTCAGTAGCTCAAGCTAAATCCATCAAATGAATCCTTGGTCTCTATGAGAAGGTTGTTGGCCAAAAAGTAAATTACATCAAAAGCAAGATCTTTTTCATCAACACCCCGACCAGGCGTCAAGTCTAGATTGAAAGGATCCTGGACTGCTCAATTGACTACTTTCCCACCACCTATCTTGGCCTCCCACTTTTTTGCGGGTATGCAAAGGAAGGGATGTGGAATATGGTGATTGAGAGGATCCACAAAAAATTGGCGTCATGGAAAGGCAAGTTCCTATCCCAAGTTGCCAAGGCAACCCTTACCATGGCTTGCCTCCAAGGGATTCCGACTTTCTTCATGTTTGTTTTCAGAGTGCCTACCTCAGTTATTCTCAAGATCAAGTAGGCTCAATGGAATTTCCTTTGGTTAGGAAATGAAGATAAATCCAGGATCCCTCTGGTAGCCTGGGATAAAGTATGCAGAAGCAAAAAGCAAGGTGGGTTAGGGCTCAGAAGAATGGCCATGATGAACCTTGTGCTCATTGCCAAGCACACCTGGAGGATCCTAGTCGAAGAACCGGTCGAATGGGTTAGGATTGTTAGGAGGAAATACCTCAACAACACTCTCTTTCTTAAGGGTGGAATTCCCATCGGAGGTTGGCTTTTTTGAAATCCATTGGTCAATCCAGACAGTTGATCCAAAATGGCATTAGGTGGATCCTTGGGGATGGTCAAAGTATAGACTTTTGGAAGGATAGGTGGGCCCTAGAGGATCCTCTGTCAGAACAGACTGGGTTGGCTCAACTTAAAATTTTCCTGGATAACAATGTTGGGCAGAAGGTGGCCGATTTCATTGAATGGAGAAATAGCTCCCTATAGTGTAAATTCATTAATGCAAAAGGGCTAGATTCAAAGGTCGGCTTCCTATCCTTAATCCTCAAGGACATCATCATACTCACTAGTAGAGGACCGGATAGATTGATATGGAGGGGGACAGATGATGGGGGTTTCTCTGTCAAAACTGCCTATGGGCTTCAATGCAAAGGACCAATTTCGGACTTTCCTTACAACTTGATCTGGAGGAAAGGATTTATCCCAAAGGTAAATTTCTTTTGTTGGATTGCTTTTTAGAATAAAGCCCTCACTATTGATAATCTTCACAAGAGGGGGTTTGCTTTAGCTAATAGATGCTACTTGTGCGAGTCTGCCTATGAGTCCTCTGACCATCTCTTCCTGCACTGTGGATACACTGGGTCAGTCCTTGGTGCCATCCTCTCTGCCTTCCAGATCCAATGGGTTTCCCCCAAGACCATAAAGGAGGCTTTCTTCCAATGGGGAAATCCTTTTAAAAACCTAAGCTCCGTTTCCTATGGAATGCTTGCCTCCACCACTTTTTGTGTTAGGTATGGTTAGAACGCAATGGTCGAATCTTCGGTCACCTTCACCATTGAGAATGCCAAGCTTATCCCTAGCCCTTGGTCCAAACATGTGTTCGAAGAAGGTTTGTTCAAATCCTTTAAGTTATCCAGGGAGAGTAAGGAGCGGGAGGATCCGTGGGTTTCCAAGAAGGACGTTAGGTGGGTCAGGCCTCCTCACGGGTGGTTGAAGCTAAATTTTTATGGGGCATCTTGTGGTAACCCAGGAGCGGCCACTACGGGTGGGTCAGTCCGAGATCACAATGGAAAGCTTGTAATGGCTTTCTATGAAAACTTAGGGCGTCAAACCAATCATGTCGTAGAGGCTAGAGGATTGCTGAGAGGACTCAAGCTCATGACGGAGGATCCTCATCCCTTGGTTGTTGAAGGGGACTCTTTGAACATTATCAACTACATGACAACTTCTAAGGTTCCGACGTGGAAGGTTTACAATATCATCACTTAGGCCAGAAGCATCATTCGTCAGAGGAACTAGGTTCAATTCAAGCATACCTACAGGGAGGGTAATGGTCTACCTGACCACTTAGCAAACAAAGGGTTAAAGTCCACATGTCTTGTGGTGTGGCATTAGAGTTTTCCAATGGACATTGAGAATATTGCCAGCCAGGATATTATTAATGTCTCCACATAAGCGTGATGAAAGGACCGGGCCTAGGTGGTCAGGCTCGGGGAGAGCCATGATACCTGCGCCATTAGACCCAATTGGCACACCCATCATGATGGTTCATGGTAGGTATGACAGGAACGATATTTTCCCAAAGTCCCTCGAAAGGTGGTCCAGTAGATCTTCGGTCCTATCCCTCGTGCCTGGCAAAGGTCGAAGATAGGTGGATGTTTTGTTCATCCCCCTGTTGAGATTTGGATGGGCCCGACATGCCCAAGAAAAGATCACCATTGGCCCTCTCTTGAGCACATCAAGAGGACGCTTTGACCCACATCTCTAGACATAACTACCAAAGGTGCCACTACCTTCGGCAACACGTGGCACCTTCAAAGGTTGTGTGTCCACCTCGGCATCAATATTTGCCACCATCCTGGATCTAACGCTATCTTTGGTAATGATGGCTCTCTCTGCATGCATGCGAGGCTCATATCCAAAGAAAATATATTTAATCTAGTGGTGTTTGGGCAAGCCTTGTCTTTTGGTGTAAGGTGTCCCCTGGAGTGTGGTGCAGAGTCTTCTGGCTTCCCTCCTGGCGTGTGTGTTTGTATTGAATTCATGGCTTCTCCTTATGTCAAGCCGGTTGATCTTTCCTTGTGTGACAAAGCCATGATGTTTATGAAGGCCAAGGGTATGCTCCCTTTCCTTCAAAAATTCCAAGGACCCGAATACAATGTCACCCATGCCTTTGTGAACTCTTAGAACTGGGGCGAAGTTGTGGTGAGGGGGCTAAATTTTAAAATCTCCATTGAGCTTATGAGTGAGATCACTGGGTTGCCGATGGTAGGTCGTAACATTCGACACGATCGTCACAATTGGGAAGAGGAATTGGAGCAATTCCCTCACAAAGGACGAAACCTTGGGTGGGATAAGTTGACCCTCCTTTGCTCGGACCCCCCTGAACCTTGGAATCTTGCCATCATCCCCATACTTCAATATGTTACTTGTGATGATCTCGACAAGCCTCTCTACAGTTTCCACATCAGTTTTGTAAACCACCTGAGGGATGCCAAGCAGGTCTGTATTCTCGACTATCTTGTCTACTCCCTTGGCATCACTGTCAAAAAGAGCAAGAAATCATCTTACCCTCCCATCCACCATGGGTTAATGAGTTTCATCTTCCACCATGTCACTGTGAATCGTCCTCTACCCAAGGTAGTCCTTCCTATTGCTACCTAAGCCTCGGGTAGTTCTAGTTTTTTCCAAGAGGATGGGACTTCCAGCCCTATCCGTAATAGCCCCCCTAAAATGGCCAATCTTGCGTCCCTCCAAAGATTTTCCCATAGCAAGCCATCCAAGAGAGGGCAGACTGACACCCCGACCCCATCTCGATCATCTTTGTGGCTTAAGAAGGTGAAGAAGGAGAAAGGGACCTCGTCGCAGCAAATCAACTCAGACACTGAGAGCGAAGCCGAGGGGTTGTCTCCCCAGTTTCTATTACACATGACAACCAACATCCTCTCCTCTACAAATGCAATGGTGAGGATCCTTAAGTGCTTCAAGGGGCATGAGACCCAGGAGGATCAGGAGGATCCAGACGTGTAAGGAATTTTCCTAGGATGGTTTCCTTTTTGTCGTCTAGTGGAAGCGATCTATATAATGGATGGTTATGTGTTTTTTATGGTTTTTCAGCTATTTTTTGACCTTCTTTGGGAGGTGTTGATGTAGCCCTCTCAGACATCACTGTGTTTTTTTGTTTTTTTGTGAAATCTTCATATGGTACCTAATGTATTAGCCCAAAGGGCTCTCCCTAATGGTAAAGGCTATGGCCTCTCTTGTTATAAGGTTTTGGGATCCTCTTAAAAAACTCGTTTTGTATATAAATTAATCTACTTACCAAAAAAAAATATTTCAAGTATTAATATTACTAACCTTATTAATACTTTATTGGATTAACCAACTAATTCTATGCTTCTAAAATACAAGCAATACAAAGACTTTATAAATCAATAATACATATTGTTTTTTTTCCTTAAGTAGATGGCTTTTTAAGATAACCAAAATGTTATCCCCTACCTACTAAGGATGACTCCTTTGCCAATAGCAATCTCATGGCCCAACGGTGTATTCAAACAACAAACATATATGCAATGCATCTATATGAAGGGTATTCTTTTACCCTTGAGTTGTTGATGAACAAGTCATCCATCATTTCCTAATTTTTCTCTCAACTCTGGTGGTTATCCCATACCAATCCACTCGTAATAGTACCTAGTCTTGCATCTATAAAATTCATCAACAATACCATATTCTCCATAAATCATAAACAAAAAATAGAATACAACTATCAACACATCTTAATAACACTGAATAATATTTTTCATTAGATATCCACACATCAAAGCATAAATCAAGTATCAAGATCAAGTCTTGTCAAGGACAATTGTTACAATAAGAGGTTAACCAAGCAGTACAAGAAGTCCACAATGGAATATGTGGCAGTCATTTCAACAAAAATACCATATGGCCAAAAATCTCCTTATATTAGGACACTATTGGGCCTCTATGGATAAATACTCTTGTGATTACGGTCACAAGTGTGACAAGTGTCAAAAACATGACAACCTTGTACACACTTCCTCACAAGAATTATAGTCCCTAGCCTATCCTTGGCCCTTTTCTACATAGGGCCTAGATATCATAGGGAAGATAAATCCCACCTCATCATATGGTCACAATTTTATGATTACAACAACCAAATATATTACCAAATGGGTCAAGGATATACCTCTATCTTCTTGCATAGACATACAAGTGTCTAAATTCATCCTCAATTGAATTTTATCCCATTATGGTATCCCTTTAGTTATAATATCATACTATAGCACTCCTTTTAAAAAATAAGGACATGGGAAAACTTTGTACTAAGTACAAAATTTAACATAAATGGTCTACGCCTTACTATTCCCAAGAAAATAGCCAAGTTGAGGCTTTAAAAAAATCTTATTTGAATACTCAAGAAGCTTGTGAACAAAAATGGGTAGGATTGGCACCTTTAGCTATATCTTGCATTATGGGCTTATCGAACTATTATTTGAACTTCGACTAGAGCAACACCTTATGCCTTGGTTTATGGAGCTAAGGCTATCTTTCCTTTTGAACTCAAAATTCCCTCTCTTAGGATCTTGCTAAAGGACGTAACAGTGAGCGATGAATATCACCATGCTTGTCTAAGCTAATTATAACTCCTCGATTAAAAGAGGATACATACCCTAGAATATCTCTGAGTCTATCATCAAAGACTCAAATGAGCCTATGAAAAGAAAATTAGGCCTCGCACATTTGAGATTGGGGACCTGGTCCTCAAAGAAATTTTTAAAAAAATACTAATGTCCAAAACAAATTAAAAGGTAAATTTGAACCAAATTGGCTAGGGCTAGTCATCATATCTAACAACCCAAAACTACCAACCCAATTATTTTTACAAGAATCATAGGAATCAAAGGCTCGAAATAAATATACCCTTACTTTATTTATCTTAGTATACAAGGCTTCACCATATTTGAATTCCAAGTCATTATAGATGACACTCTGGATAGGAGTGGCCAACTTTCGTGTTTTCTGGGGTTCACCTTAACTAAACCTACTCATTTATAAGGACACCAAAATTAGTCTCCCCATATTTTCTATACCCTCATCGACAAAGGACCATGTGACCATGACATAGAGATTATCCTTTAAGGACCATAACACTTAAAGGAGGATACTTATTCCCTAACTTGACTCTAAGTCCATCTAGGCAAATTAATCAAGCATAGAGCCTTGGTGCTTAGTTACCACACCTTCATGGGTTAACTAAGGTCATTTCCACTTCTACCAAAAATAATGTAATTATCCAATCCTACACAATCAAGGGATCACCACTACTAAATTTTGAATGGTTTCACAACACTTGATCCTACTCGTTCAAGGTGTGACGATTCACAAGAATCCTAGCTATTGTATTCACACAACTCCTTCCAGGTTTATGAGTTTCTAGCTATTGCATTCTCGTAACTCCTTCTAGGACCCATATCTACCTAGTTATTGCATTCACAAAAAGCCTTCCAAGATTGGGCTTTATGGTTTACGAGAGGAAAAATTCTACCCACCCCAAGAATAGATAAACATTGTAGCATTTATCTTAGAAATAAGCAATGCACTTAACATTATTATAACCAAGACATAATCCATAAAATTTAAAATGTTATAATACATAAAAAAATATTCCTCTTAACTATAAGCTAAATTATGCATAATTCAAGAGCTTGACATAAATTTTTAAATAAAATATCTTCTAATAACATTAATGCATAATTAGGATAACCCAAATATTTTGCATAGGCAATGGATAGCATTCATACTAGTTGTCCAAAGAAGAAATTTTTCTTGCCATGCCATAAAGTACAAGTTTAAAACCATCAAAATTTTCAATTTGAATAATAATTCAATTTTTACAAAAACGCTTGAACAAAACATTCCTTTACATAACTTCATCTCCAAAAGACTACACAATCCAAGATCTATAAATCAAGTTCTTCAGTCTACTAGAAATTGCAGCTCCTTTCCCGATAGGGTGTCCAACCTTGGTCCATGAGGAATATTTAGGGATTAAAAATACTCTATATGCAATGCAATTAACATGCTACTATCTCAGTGCAACCATGAATGCATCAGAAAAAACAACTAACCAAAGAGAATCTCATACTTCTCTTTAATAATGATTTCTTTACATATAAGAGTCTCAAGATCATTATAATAGATTCTATTTCAAATTATTTATTCAATAGTACAACCTAAAGAAGAGAATCCTATACTTTTCATTATAATGAAACCTTAACCCACAAGAGTCTCAAGAATCACTATATTAGTTTCTCTTTCAAAACTAGAATATATACTTTCCCAAACATACTATTACATGTATACATACATATATCTCTTTAAAATTCTTTTATCTAAAATACTTACAACAAAGAAGTTTACTAACATGGTTTATCCAAGCACTTTATTAATCAAGATGTAGATAAAAACAATCTATAAGCATGGTACTTTGTTAAATCAATGAAACCAAAGTACTTTATTAAATCTAAAATAACTGAGTAACTTGTTAACTCAACATAATTATAAGTACTCTATTAAACAACTAATACTCAATCAAACTAATTTTATTTAATCAAATAAAATCAAGCACTTTTTTAAATAAAATATATCCAAGTACCTTCTTTATTCAACCTAATTAAAAAGTACTTTATTAAAAACTAATGTTCAAATATCTTTAACTTAATAAGCAATTCACTTAATCTAAACCTTATCAATTATAAGAGCAATTAAAAACTGAAAACCTTAACCAAGCTCTATGCTACAAGCATTCTATGAATTAAAACATTATAATACTGAGGTTTTACATTACAAATAAAAGAACCCTAGATGCTCAAAAGCACATACAACCTTGGCAGAAAAGGAGCATGGATTTAAGATGATGTATCTGGCTTAAACCAGCACACTACACTCATAAGCAACAATGATATCATAAAGTACACAAGGGATGTTCTTCACAAGCGATGAGAGAAGGTTTCACATGTGGGAGCGCAATTAAGAAAAATAGCATAGGTGAAGACAAAATAGGGCACTCATCGGTAACAAACATACCACTCAAACTCAAGATAACAAAACCACACAGACCAACAAGTAATACAAATGAACATAAAAATTTGGCATACCCCAACAGACTCTCACCAAGCCAAGCACAAACGATCAAATGCTATAGACCAACACACACAAAAATAAGCTGATAAAAGGTTCCAACCAGGAAGAACTATGAAATCTATCAAATCTAGAAAGGTTCAACTCAAAAGCATGAAACAATATGGTCCAAGAACACATATGAAGCATAAGTGAAGGCATTATGCAAATAACATCTACACTAGAGAGCTACGTGACAAAATTTCGATCGACGTCCACTATCATGTTTCCTTTACCAAGCTTGGTGCTCCCTCCAAAATGTACCAAACAATAACCCCCTTAACCTCCCCATGATGGATTTTTAAGCCCTACACCAAATATAAAACTCATAGGAATATAATCATGGGATCGAATAGAATAAATTTGCAATATCATGAAACTAATATAATAACTCAGAATATGATACCAAACAGAATAACACAAGAATAACTCAGAATACTAAGAATGCTATAGAATAAAGGTCTACTAATGCATGCAATAAGCTATGCAATTTCTATACAAAATACAATACTTTGTCACACATATATAATTGAATGTGACTCCTCATATGTTGCACTCTTGACCTTCACTCTTCTTTGAAACTCTTCACTTTCCTATTCTAAGGACACATGTGCACTCTTACATAATGAACACTTGTGCACATTTACACTCACAACACTTGCACACATAATTACATGACACTTGTGCACATTTACACTCACAACACTTGCACACATAATTACATGACACTTGTGCATTTCCTACACATTATTACATTACATGAAATATTAACTCACACTCTAATCTAAGACACACACCTAATCTAATAATGTACCAATGTGGTACATTGGCATGTACCAAATAATGTAATATTCTCCAACACCCTCCTATATTACATTATTTGGTTATTGAAGACTTTAGTCTTCAATACAATCTTCATCCTCCATGTGTTCTTGGAACTTGTGTTTTGCTTGTTTCTTGCTTTCTTCAATCTATAGTCTTTCTATATTCTGAACAAGTGAATGATTAGTATCTTCATAAATTACTAATTTTTCTGAAAGAGCTTTAACTTCATTGTCTTCTGTAGTTTCTTCTAGTTCTTGAATATCTTGGATTTCTTGAGCTAGATGACCCTTTTGATTTCCTTCTCTATATTGTAGCTAAGATTGATTATATTGATATTGAGAAGAGTACTGGTGTTGAAATTATTGTCGATGTGGAGGATATTGAGTTTGATACTATATTGGTTGTGTTGATATATTTGTTTGAATACTTTGATTTATTTTATTTTCTTGATATTGATTCCTTGGATTGTATCTATAAAAATTTGTACTATGTCCCCTTTTTCTACATACTTGACAATATCTATTATTCCATTTTGATCTATCTCTTGATGATGAAGCAACATTCCCTTGTGATTTATCTTTTGATACTAAGGCATTATTAGTCATTTCATATTTGACTAAATTCTCTACCTCATATTCTTGAAGAATATTAACTAACTCATCAAATGGAATATCTTTGCTTAGAATTTGCAAAGATGTAACTAGGTGCTTGTAGTTTTCTAGAAGAGCTCTTAAGATCACTTGAACAAGAAATTTATCTTCTACCTTTTCACCTAAGGTTAATAGTTTTGCTTTTATATCTGCCACTCTTCTTAGGAATAATTCAATGCTTTCACCACTATTAACTTTTAAATAATGCAACTGAGTTTGAAGATTCAAAATAGTAGCTTTGTTCTTTCCTTCAAATATCTTGGCTAAAGTATTCCAAGCTTCTATAGAGGTTACTACTGAACTTATGTAGGGTTGTATCTCATCTATAATTGCAAATGTTATTATCATGAGAGCTTTAGCTTCTTCTTCTTCATATTTTTGAATTTCTCTATCACCTTCAACAAGTTTAGTTTTTGTTCCTCTAACAATGTCCCAAAGTTTTTCTACTATCAAAATTGATTTCACTTTGTTTTTCCATGAAGCATAATTAGGACCTTTGAGAAGTTGAGATTCTAAAAGAAATAATTTATTGGTTGTCATGGTGACACTCATATAACCTTTGAAATTGACTACCTTATATCTCTTTAGTTTTTGAATAATAATTGTTTCTAGTTTCTAAATTTTACAAAAACCTTTGTTTGTTGAATTCCTTATGGCTCCCTAGTCAAATAGAAACTATAAAATTAAGAATTTTACAAATATAGTTTTTCTATGTTTGATGTAGAATACCTTATCTCTCCATAATTAAATAATTTGCATAAATTCTCTATATCATGAATTTTAATTAATATTAAAATAATGTTTTCCAAATATTAAATAACTTTATAAAACTTTAAATTATCTATCTTTTTATCACTCCAAAATATTAATAATGCACTTAAAGTAACTAAGGCTTTAGATATCCTATTAAATTCCTTATCTCTCCTTTAAGAAAATTAAACCTTAGGATAATCAATAATTAATCATAAACTAACCTTATCACTCCTCAACCTTAGAAAATATTCAAATATTCAAAATTTGAATTCAAATTTGTACCTCCTTAATTTGTGATGTTTTGAACAATCTCTAACACTAATATTTGGTGAGTGGCTCACTGGTGGCTTCGAACGATTTCACTTGTGCTTCGAATCATGTGAGAATGCGTGAGTGCTTTTGGATTCCTAACTTGGATCCTAAGTAATCTTATATGTAATATTTCAACCTCTGTCCATTCTCCTTCCTTATAGCAATATGGCAAAATGCATGGAGGTTTCAGGTTGATACTAGGTAATGCTCCAATGCTTTGATGCGCAAAACATTTGTCTAAGCTTCAATTCTTCAGTGGATGAAAGATGTTAATCTAAACTACTAACGTTACTAAAATCAAATGCTATTCACCTGATGTTTATCCTCCTCTTGACTTACTTTGCTTACTATTTATTGCATTTCATTTTTTCTTTGATATATGTTTGAATTCTTAAGTGGCGCTTCACCTTTTTCCTTTACTGTGAACAGTCTAAGCATTACTTAGTATCACCTTGACTTCTCTATGGGTTGGCAAACTTTGGTGGTGCTCAATCTTCTAGGTAACTCTTATCTACGTTGGTCACTTTGAGGGTGCTTATCTTCCACAATGGCATTGTTGTTGGTATACACGATGGTATTGGTTGTCTATAATGCTTGCTTCCATGGTGGTACTGGTTTCTTAGTGGTGCTCTATATTGCAGGTGCTATTACACTCTTTCTAAGCCTTTTAGACATATTGCTAATAGAACTTTATTTTTAGTTAATGGTTATCTCTCTTCTAGTGTGCTATGGCATTATTTGGTGATTCCCTCGCATCAACCTTACATTACCTCACTATCCAACGTTTCACTTCTCATCGCATTGCTCTCTGATGCTTCGCCTAGCATTGTTTCACTTCCAAATTTGCTTTGCACTCAACTCCTATATGTTGCTCGATGCTAGACCTCTATCTTTGAGTTAATACTTTGTCTTCTTGCTTATGTTTATCTTAGCATAGCCCTTACAAAAATTTTAATATGTTGTTATTCTCTTTGTAGATTCGGGTGGACTACATTGAGCTAATAGCTACATTGTTCAACAAGATGTCTTTACCTTTGATTGCTATACTAAATTTTTTCTTCTATGTAGGTGCAGGTGTAGATGACACTTATGCAAGGTGCTCTCAAAGATAAAACTTAAACTTCTATGTTGTCCTCTTTAATTCACTTTACTCAACTTAATATTCAACGTTTTATGCCTTCTATGTTGTTGCCTTGAACATTTAAATCTGGTTGCCTTATTGTCTTCTTTTCTATCCAAAACTTAGATGTCTCTATTATAGGCTGCATAGCACTCTTTATCTACCTTTAAAATTTATGTCCACTTTTCCTTAACATTGTTCTCTTCTCTTCCTTGTATGTCCCTTCAAATATTGTATATTTCACCCTTGCTTGCTCTATTTCCAGTGTAGTTGTCATTTTGGCAAAAACTATAGAGATATATTATTTCTCTATTTCACAAACTTGCTAGCCTTTGATGTATAGAATATTTTGCAAGATACTAGCCTTCCAAATTCTTCTTGGTCTATATTTAAACCTTGTTGTCCTAAAGCTTTCAATTTGTAGAGGGGGAAAACTGCCCTATCGCGTACTATTCTTGGTTGGATCTGTAAGGAAGCCGAGGTGACCACGAGGGTATGTTGTTCTCTACACCTCCATGTAAAAATGGGGGAAGGTTTCACCAGGAATGGTTTAAGAACTCACTCCAATTCTGAGGTAGGATGTGTTGATGTGTTTAGTTCAAGACAATCACCTATGTTTGGCCTTTCTAGAACTAAGCTATGAAAGATAAAGGACAATGTAGAAATATAGAATGAAAGAAAACAAGAGCTAACCCTAGAATTATTATTTGCTTTGAATGCTTTCTAACCCTAGGGTTGCAAAATGAAGTCCTTTTGAGAAAGGGCTCAAGATAATATGCACAAACAATATTAAACCCTAAGTGCATACTATATGTTATTTTATATCAAATGCCTAGAATTTAATTAAATATCTTATTTTTATATGAGATCTAAGGTTTTAACAAAAATAACAAACATCCAACAAATATCCTAAAGATTAACTAGGACACTTATCTTATCCGATGATAGATCCAAAATTTTATTATTTATCCAACGATATCCAATGATCTTTATTACTATAAAATAACTTAGCAAACACTTGAAAAATGTGATTAGTGTTAGGGGGCCTACTTAGGCTGTTGTATAGCAATTCTTGGAGGTGTAGCAGTAAAGCCCCCTAGGTCCTTTTAGCTAACCTTTTGAAAACATAAGTGAAAGTTGACATTTAAAATATGGACATGCACAATGAAATGTTAGCTTTTGATGCTATATGCAATGGGAGATAGCAATCACAATATGCAAAAATAATAATATGAAAGAAAGTAAATATGCTAGATGACTGAAAATATACTATAAATAGAAATTACGAAAATGAATACAATGTATCTGTGGAGGAAATAAACACTCTTATGAATAATGCTACTGGACTACATTGCACCCATATCCAATATGGGTGACTTTATCTAAGCCCTATGATTCACCCTCTATGATACTATGCTATATGTGTTCTTCCTCTATTTCTATTACTATGACAATAATGCCATTATATAGGAAGATAGGTTCCTTGGCCAACACTATATCTAGTTGTGCAAGGGACAACTTGCACATGCACAGCTTGCATATTGACACTTATGCATTTATTACATTGCATGAAGAAAATAAGTAACTTCCCCCTAAAGTAATCTAATGTCCTAAGTATGTATCTTGGTAGATACATTTACATGACCCAAATAATGTAATATGATCTATTTCTAACACCCCCCTATATTACAATATTTGGGTATTGAAGACTTTTAGTCTTCAATGTGGATCTTCCTCCAATGAATGATCTTTAGCTTGTTCAGGTTCTTCTTCCATAGTTGCTTCAGTCTTCAGATAATGCAAAAAAATAGGCTAAAGTTATAGGTTCTTCTTTCAATTGGCATTGCACTATATTCCTCCTTCTTTATATTCAGCTTCTTCTTCTTATTCTTCTTCTTATTCGTCTACTATCCAACCACCTTTATTGAAGTATTCATGAGTATCTTCATTTGGTTCAAATTATTGATGACTGAGTAGAGCATGGTGTAATTGTCCTCTCATCTTCTTGATTTTTCTATGCTTGCCCTTTTGGTGTACTGGTCCTTCATTTTCTTCAACCTATTCCTTTGAAAAAATGTTAGTATCATTTTGAAACATCATGATATCTTGTGAAATTTCCATTGAATCCAGGATATATGTATCTCCATGGATTGATCATGTTGCCTTTATTTAACCTTGATTTACTGGTCCTTCATTTTCTTCAACCTATTCCTTTGAAAAAATGTTAGTATAATTTTGAAACATCACAATATCTTGTGAAATTTCCATTGAATCCAGGATATATGTATCTCCATGGATTGATCTTGTTGCCTTTATTTCACCTTGATTTATGATGAGACATGTATTGACTCCATCTATGTATCCAAATTTTATCATGTAGTTGTCTTCTATTAATTTACTCACAAAGATAATATTGAAAGATAAGATAAGATTGAAGGTTAATCATGTAGTTGTCTTCTATTAATTTGTATCACTTGGCTAGCTGACCTACACAATGCCCTTCACCTGCATTTCTTTAGGCAGTCATTTGCTAATGATAATTGTAATGTTTCTGCTGCAAACGTCAATGTTTTGGTTGATCTTGGTATTCCTAAGGATGACCCTGGTATTGTTGTTGGTGGAGTGGCGGACACTTCCAATGCGAAAAATCAATATGCTGGTGTTGTGCTCAAGGAGGAAGCCTAGTTTCCTCAGGCTCACTATTTTTTGGGTCCCAATTTCATCCTTTCCAGATGTTCTTGCTTGCTACTCTATCTTGGTGTTGGTTAAGGATATCCTCCTGTTTGTTTTTCTAAGGATAGCCTCTTGAGGCTTGTTTTGTTGATCGGTTTTTTCCTAAGTATTTCCTCCTCTATGTTTTGTTCTAAGGATAGCCTCTTCAGAATGGCTTCAAATATTCTAAGTTTTTGGGCTATCAAAGCCATTTTTTAATTAGGTTTTGGGATCCTGCTAAAACCCATTTTTAATCCAAATCTTTTAACCGATAAAAAAAAAAGGTTAATCCTGGAACATACAATACTTTTTGTAGTAGAAGATTTGGAAATGATCTACTGGGTGTTACACATCCATAACCATGTATGGGATAAGTTTGGCTATCTGCAATTCTTAGCCTGTAGCCTTTAGCACCTTCAAGACAATCAAACCATTTTATATTTTCGGTCATATGATGACTGGCTCCTGAGTCAATGTACCACATGTTTTCATGTTTTGTAGATTGGTTAAGTTTCACATTCATTGTATGGCAATCTTTTTTCCATTTGAAGAAGTAAAAATGGAGAAATTATATAGGACTTAGAACCTTAAAGTATATAAGTTTATTTTGATGAAACCTTTATTATTCCTTAGGTTGTAGGCTTCCTTATGTCTCCCTAGTTATGAAATATTATACACCTAATGGAATTTTAGGTTTTGTAAAATCTTATATTTTCCCAATGGATTTGCTACTTGATAATTTATGATAAATTTTTATGTTACCAAGTTTTTTGGAATTCTTTATGACTCCCTAGGGATATAATATAGTGCTTTTGATAAGATAGTTCAATTTTGGTTGATTTTGTAAAGCTTTGAAAATATCAAAAATCAACTTTTATCTATTCCTTATTGCTCCTATTGAACTAAGCACTTTTTCTCAATATGTAGAGGTTTTAATGTTGGATTTCTTTTGTCCCTTTTTTGATATGTTTGAGACAAGTATATATAAAAGTTTACAACATTAGCCTAAAGCTTTTGATAACCTCTTTTTAAATATCCCTTATGTTTTTATTGAAATGTATCTAATTTCCAATAAGTTAATTTAAGTAGTAACCCTTATAACTCCCTAATATTGGAAAATTAGATCACAATAATATTTTCAAATATTTTAAACAAATTTTAGTAGAAGTCCTTATTGCTCCTATGTTAATATTGCAAATATTTTATTGAAATGATATATTATTCCACTTTTTAAGTATTGCTTTCAATGTAGTTGAATTATTTTAATTTCAACCTTATGACTCCCAAGTAAAAGAAAGCATATTATGGTGGAATAAATCTTACCTTATATCATTCAATATTCAATGTATTTATTGTGCATGCACTCCAATATGTATTTTGATTTTGTGGCTCTCCTTTCAATGATTTTCTTGGAACCTTGGTGGCAAATATACGTTCCAAATGTGGCCCTTCCATCAATGATTTTCTTGGAACCTTGGTGGCAAGTATACATTCCAAATGTGGCCCTTCCATCAACAATTTGCTTAGAACCTTCAACATTTCAAAATGTGGCCCTTCCATCAATGATTTTCTTAGAACTTTAGATGTTCCAAATGTGCCACCGCTTACGTCTTCTCTTCAGAGTATTGAAGGCTCTTCCATGCTACCGCTGTGCCCTGTGATTGCAGACTTTGTATTTAGATGCTACTCTCATTTCACTCTCACTTATTTGCATTTAATGATGGTCAATTATGGTCAAGTGGCACCTACATTTCTTGATAGTGCTGCCACTTCTTCTTGTAATTTTGTTGCACAGAATGTTACTTCTTTGTAATGTATGTAAACTTACTATGAGCACTTGTAACTCCTAACGTTGGTTCCTTGAGCATTATAAATATGATAGGCATTAGAGAATATTAAGCCAAGTGGCATATGGACTTCATGCATACAGCTTTTTTATGTAACACATTCAAGAAGGAGCTTGTAACTTCTTTTTTATTCTTATCCTTAGCTTGTTATGCTTTCTTGGATAGCAAGCAACATGTTTTTCATCGCAAGCAAATCGTGAGCCATTTTGGAGCTTTGAACGAGGATGGGGTAGCTCTTTTGCTTTCCTTTGTTGATTGTATTTTCTAATGTAGCATCTATCCTTCTCTTTGTGCTTATGCATTCAATGTGCTCCCTATTCACGTTGATAGAAGTGAAACTTGATGCGCATGTTCATTGGATGTGCTCTATCCTCCTTTTTTATGTAGATAGCTTCTTCTTGTCCTTGCAAATATCAATGATGAACTTGTTATGATTTATGTAAATAATTTTGATAGACTTCCTTTGGCTTATGTAAATAACCTTAGTATGCTTGATGTCATTTACGTAAAAGCTTCCTTTGTCTTGCAAGTTCGTTCCTGGAGAGAATGCCCTTTCGTTATTGTAGAACACTCGATCCTTTGGACCTTATTTTGGTTGCCTTTTTCCTATACCTGTTGTGCCTATTGTGGTACCTTTAAATGTTTTCCTTTCCCTACGTTTAATGTATTATAGAAGTGCAATACCATGTAACCTTTACATGTATATAGAACTTTTTATTACACCTTTTCTTGCACTCTTTTGTAGGTTTGAGTTTCTAATTTTTGTAGCAGATTTATGAGTGCAATATGAGGGTTTTGAGGATGTCTCTTTGGCTAGACTCATTACCCTTTTTTCTTGGACGATTGATGGTGAATCCAAGCCTTTTAAATGTTGTAAAATGAAAATTTATTTTAGTTGCATTAACCCCTGAGTGCTTTGGATTTGAGATTCACATCTCAATCTCTAAAGCTTTTTTTGGTTAGTTTCCTTTTGCATGTACTAACCAATTTCAGTGGCTTCTATTGGCTACTTAGAGTTGCAGGTTTTGTGCTTTCAAGAATGTCTTTAGACACTTGATACAAACTAGATTTTGTAGCCTTTTTCAAAGTACAAAAACTAATTTCTTTTGAGAGTAATGATAGTGCAAATGAATTTTAACAAATTTCACTTTTCAATGCACTAACAAATTATACCTTATCACTCCAATTTACTCTAAAAAATTAATGCACTTAATCAATTTACTGCAACTAATAAAGAATAATCTAGAATGAATCTTCAAGACTTATTCTACAATTTTGTTATAAGAAAAGGTAGTAGGAGCTAGTCTTCATTTTGCCTTCCAAAGTAGATGATAGATAGTTGATAGATAGTTAGAATTCTAAATCTAATCAACTCCTAAAGTGCAAATAAACCTAAAAGGAACCTTTCTATTTTTACACTTTTGAAGACTTTAATTCAATTCTCTTATTTGCAACTTCAATTCAAATTAAGATGCTTAAATAAATTTGATAAGTAATACAATTAATGAATCTACTGTTGGGAGGGAAAACTTATGGGATGATTTTATTGATAAAAAGGTTACAATATATAGGCATAAGCCTATATGATGAACATGACACTTGTCAATGAAACTGACAAGTGTCAAACTGGCATAGTGCACATTACATTAACTCTAACATTCCCCCTTAATGTGCACTATCCTAACTAAAGAAAAAAATAAGTCAACATTAGGTAACATTCCCCCTTAATGTTGACTTCTCTAAAAGTAACTTATCATCCTCTTTTTGGTCTAGGCTCGTGCTCTTTGCGCTTGGCTCTCCAACTATGAATAATGCTAGATTCACTATGTATACATCTCGGTCTGTTGCCTCAGGGTCAGCCACTTCCACGGGTCTGTTGCCACTGGGTCAGCCGTCTAAGTGCCTCGGGGTCATCATGGGTGCCTCAGGGTCAGCCACTTCTGGGTCTGTTGCCTCTGTAGGTCATCCTCAAAGGATGTTGCCTCTCGTAGGTCACTGACTAGATTCACCATGAGTATGAAATCCCTCCTCATGGTGAACTCAATCTAGAAGGTGTCGGTCTCTGCCGAAAATGCACTCAAGACAATAAAATGAGGCATAGATCCAAATAGGAGGAGAGAAGAAGAAAAGAAGAGAATCTTCTGAAGTGTCTTTGTCTGTAGTCTTCAGAAGTATATCCGAAAACAACCTCAGATAGAGTCTAGGGTGTCTTTGTCTGTAGTCCCTAGTATAAGTGTCCTTATTGTGACCATGTCATCCCACCGAAATGCATGGGTAACCAGCCACTGCATTCGCCAAGTGTATAGAAAAGATCACTAGGTACAAGGATCACATATAAAATTACCTTGGGAGTGTTAGGTACAACCGAAAGTGCACTCCAAGGTTAGAAAAAAAACTTTGAGGCTAAAAAACTGAATTGAAATAGCCTCAAAATTACAATGTGACACCACCATTGTGTCCGTCGTGAAAAAACATTTCCAACGACTATAAATACCCCTATATTCCACCATCAAAGGGGCCTTCATCATATGGAAAAATCATCATGCCTATCTAAGGCAGCAAAATAAACCTCAGGAATATCATATTCCTGGCATCACACTGTGGCGGAATAAAAACAAAATTACATCATTTCAAATCTTATGAAAAGTAAGATATTATGGACAGATTCTTTCACTTCCACCTTCTTGTGGAAAAATGCATTCACTATCCTTATGGGCAGAGAATACCCCCTCACTAAAATATGATTAGGTTCATACAAATGTAGGAAAGTGGATCCCACTTTTAATTTAGTCTTTTTTTATAAAAAAATATCCGCCCTATTGCATTTTTAAAAAATGGCCATCATAGCCCATTACCTCCTCTTCGCTCGAGGCAGAGTGTTGTTCATAGCCCACCACGTGGCCACGACGTTCGTAGTGGCATCGTGCATGTACTATGCGGGGCACGGCGCCTTTGCCCACATGGCTCTCCTGGTCGTGGCCGAGAGCAGTGATCAGCATAGCAGGTAGCAGATTCTATAGGGCAACATCCCCATCCAAAATAGTACTTACCTAAGATCCTCGCAAAGCGGTAACCATCGCCTCAAACGCGTCTTCCCAAAACCATTCACACCAAAATTTCCTTCCTCCCTCCACGAGGCGAACATACGATCATCACATCACGGATTCATCGTTATCATTTCCTTTGGCACAGACGATTACCAAAAAACTCTAAGCTGCACAATACGTGTTGTTTCGCTAACCAAAACACAAAATCAGGGACGAGATGCAACAACCGAAGCTTCATCGGGAATCTCCTCTGCAATACGCACCCCCTGCTTCTGCCCAGCCTTCCACATTTGTAGCTGCAGCAGTAGTAACAATGCGCCACTGGCCCTCTGGGGATACGATCCTGTGACCTCCCACAGACATGAATGACGAAGAGCTCTTCACCGGATTTGAATACGAAACCTACGATATGAACTTCTCTCTCTTTCCGGAGAGACATCGAACAAAAATCCTGACTGCGGCATCGCGTTCGACGACAGAATTCTTTAGAGCAGAACACTCCACGATCTCACTGCGCTACGGTTGACTGTTGCACCACCGCTGGATAAAAAATAAATAAAAGAATGTCCCAATTGTCCTTAAAAAACTCAAATCTCTGCTGCTTCTCCTCGAGCCCATTATAAGCCTTGACGTGCTGAGCAAGCCAGGCTTCGTAAACCTCCATGAGTCTCTCATCGCTATAGTTGACAATGGAAAAATTTATTGCCTCAGCTACCAAAAATCCTCATCCCCATGGTGACAGATCCTCTCCTCCCCCACAAAACCTTTTGGCACAATTCTCGCTACGAACCAGAGTGAAAGCGGGATCCCGAAGATTCTTCCCAGCAAATAAGATCCCAACACCGTCGCCTCCGATCCATAAACATTGCATTTTGGGTCCATTCCCACATACAAACATCCAGCGCCATGTGCCTTTAAAGTCCCGTAAGCCCACGCACAACAACTTCACCATGGGCAGAGGAAACAACTCACAACATTACATAGCCGAATTGGCCAAAAAAATAAGCGGTGCCACCGAACGCTTGTTCTAGCTCCAAAAAAATGCCTCTTTCAAAAATGGCCACAGTCACGGCATCGAACAAAAATGAAATCAAATAGATTCTTGAACAAAATCAAAAAAACAGGCGGTGCCATCAATACATTCAACTGTCTAAACACGAACAGAATGGGAAACTAGATTGGTGTTGACTAGATTTTTCCCAAACTCAAAAAATTTTACCATCCGGTTTCTGATCCATCAAATGATGGAGAGCATACTCCCTCGGTAAAAAAAATTTTAAAAATAGGGAAAAAAATAGGGGGAGGGAGGATTTCCATGAGGGAAATCCCCCCTCAAGGGGTTTCATAGGGCAGGGAAAGCCTGCTCTGATACCAAATGTTGGGAGGGAAAACTTATGGGATTATTTTATTGATAAAAAGGTTACAATATATAGGCATAAGCCTATATTATGAACATGACACTTGTCAATGAAACTGACAAGTGTCAAACTGGCATAGTGCACATTACATTAACTCTAACAACTAGTTGCACCAAAAGTTGCATACCTTTTTCTAAAAGCTCTTTTACCGCTTCTGTAGAGGATGTAGATCTTGATGTCTAGGATCATCAAGTTTTTGCCTTGTGGAGGATGTTGCAGCTCTTTGTAGGCTACCTTGAACAGTTTCATCTTCACCAAAATATGATCTCAAACTTTCTTTCATGAGCCTAGGATTTTTGGTGGCTTGTTCTCCTCTTGTAGTCTCCTCCTTTTGTTATAGATTTGAAGAGATCTTCATTTCTAAAGCGGTGCCTTTTGCTATGAGAGGTAATCTCAAAATATTCTAGATTTGGTAGGCTCCTTCTATTTGAATCTTCCTTCAATATTCTTATAAAATTTTGACTTCTCAATATTCTGAGTGTCTTGAGGTCTTCACTGGATTCTTCTTCTGATATTTGGCACTCCTTACCAAATTCCTCTCCTCTTGTGCTTATTGTCAAATGGTGACAATTTTCCTAAGTCCTTCATTATCAGGGTTTACTCCTTGGTAGTAGATTTATCCAATGAGTTATTCTTTGATAATTTCTTTAGTAAGGATCTCCAAGCCTTTTACTGTATGCTCATTGAGACCTCTCCAAGGTCTTTGATCTCGTAGTTGTTTTTGGTCTTCCTTGAGGCCTTTTATTCAACTTGGAAGTATTGGTGGTGAGATATTCCTCTAGATTTTGTATTCTACTACTTTTGGATTCGAGCAGGACTCTCCTAGTCCTTCTTCCAATACTGGAAGTTCTTATCTTGATCTCTTTGCCTGTAGGTGTTGGATTGATTCTGAAGAAGATACTCTTCCTAGCTTTCTTGTAGAAAGTTTTCCTGACTCACTGAATCTCCTTCCCTACAACAAAGTATTAGTACTAAAATATTAATCTCCTTCTGAATTAGATATTCTCTTTTGGAGTTTTCTTCAGGATCAAGGATATTATGGTCTAATATCAATATCAAGGCTCCTGTGGCCTTTTTTAAGATCGAGGCTTTTGTGGCCTTTTTTAGGATCAAGGCTTCTGTGGCCTTTTTCTTCACTATTAAGGCTTATATGGTCTTTTTCAAGATCAAGTCTTTTGTGGCATTTTTATTTTGGATTTAGGCTTCTGTGGCCTTTTCTTCTTGATCAAGGCTTCTATGGCCTTTTCTTATGGATTAAGGCTCCTATGGCCTTTTCTTCTTGTGTGGAGTTTTCAATTTAGTAATGGAGATCTCTTGTATCCTAACTTCACCACAATTCTTTTCTAGAAGCCTTCTTCCATAGTATCTTTTCTTGGATAAGAAACTAACCTTTGCACTATGAAGATACGTCGACCTTCGGGAAATGAAGTTGAAGTCTCCTAGCTTTCTATTGTAGGAGGAATATCAATCTTCTGAGAATTAGATTTTTGCAAAAAAAAGAAACTATGGGTCAATAGTTAAGAAATTCCAAATATCCTAACTTCACTAGTTGATTTGTCAATCTAGTGGATTGAATGTTAAGTCCTAGTCTTCATGAGTTTTTTAGTAACTCCGTGGAAAGACTATAGCCAATAATAATCTTAGTATTTCTTGAAACTAAGATTTCTTTTAGTCCTCACTTGTGGCTCTCCCTATTTCTACCACCTAGACTCTTTTGAGAGTTTTTGACAGTGACTAGTCCAAAGGTGCGTCAGGTTGATAAACAAACTCAGGCTCATTGATAATGGTGGCTTTATTATGACTAGATATACTATAGCTCTGATACCACTATTAGCTTTTAATGTTATATGTAATGGGAGATAGCAATCACAATATGCAAAAATAATAATATGAAAGAAAATAAATTTGTGAGATGACTAAAAATATACTATAAATAGAAATGATGGAAATGAATACAATGTAGTTGTGGAGGAAATGAACACTGTATGAATAATGCTACTGAATTACATTGCCCCCATATCCAATATGGGTGACTTTATCTAAGACCTATGATGCACCCTCTATGACACTATGCTATATGTGTTCTTCCTCTATTTCTATGACTATGATAATAAGACCATTATATAGGAAGGTAGGTTCCTTAGCCAACACTCTATCTAGTTGTGCAAGGGACAACTTGCACATGTACATATTACACATTAACACTTGTGCATTTATTACATTGCATGAAGAAAATAAGTAACTTCCCCCTAAAGTAATCTTATATCCTAAGTATGTATCTTGGTAGATACATTTACATGACCCAAATAATGTAATATGATCTATTTCTAACATGAAATGCAACAAAAAAAATTGATAAAACATAGCACAAAATGTATTAATATGGCCTAAATGCAACATATAACATGGATCTAGGATTTTGGGGTAGCTGGTTGCCCCCAAACATGGTCTGTGTGAAATCGTACCCCGCATGGAGCGATCGTGATTTTGCAGACCAAAAAAATCATACCCTGAAATGATCAGGCGTGATTTCACATAAGTGAGGAAGAAACTCCATAAAATGCAAATTAATAAATGAGTAATAAAAATATACTCAAAATACAGATGCAAATAAGTGAAAAAACTTGGTAGATAGCAAACAAGCATGCAGAACGGTGAAGACCTCCAAATAGTCAATCTCTCCTTAGGGATTCAACACTTGTCCACCAAGATCAAACAGTCCAATGCAGCAGAAAACAAATGCTTCAACAGATTATACTTTACACTTATGATTTAGCTTGCTTGTAGAAGAAGAAATTAGAATACTTAGATAGAAATTTAGAAGTCAAAGAACTTACGTGAGAAGAATCACCAAAAACTTGGTTATGGAAAAATCACTTGGGGAAAAGAAGACTTCAAACCCTCCTTTTATAGCAGATTTTAAAGAAGAATGGGTAGGAAAACTAAGACAAGCCAACATAAAATAATATCAACTTTAAAAATTAGGGTTTTCTTAAGAGAAAACCCTAGAAATTCAAAATTGTGCCCCACAAGGGCCGACCATGATTTTGCAACAACTAGAAAACCTTAGAAATATGAAATCACACCCCTCAAAAGTAGATTGTGATTTCGCAATAGCAAGACCCCTGTACAGTTTTAGTGCACTTTGGAGGACCAAATGGAGTTAGAATGGGAAAAATCATATACCGTTGGAAATTTCTGTCCGAGCCCGATCCAACAATATAATTTTTAGGATAAAAGAAGAATATTTGGTAGGGTAAAATTTGGCTCAAATATGACCCTATTTTCCTTAGGAGAAAGCAAAGGATCTAGGGAAAATGACACCTTAGTTGGTCAATTTTTTGTGTCTACATTTTTTGATGCATTTATGGCCAAGTAAATGCATCGAAGAAAGATTTAGAATCCTATGAGCAAGAAAGCAACAAACACAGAAAAGGGTGGTCAAGTTTGGACAAAGGGGTGGTGCAAAAGAGGGTATCCCAATGAATACTCTATATTTTTGCACACAATGTGATACATTACTACCATTAATGCCTCTAAGGCTAGGATGCCCTCTCGATTTTTATAAGGAATGAAAAATTCCTTAAGAAACTCAATAAAGGTAAATAAAGAAAGCAAAACATGAAAACACAAGAAAACGTAAGCAAACAACATGGCAAGGATTACTAGCTACAGCATGAACCTAATGTAGCTAGCATGAAATGCAATCTATATAATATGAAATGCAAGGATGAATAGAAGAAAGGGAAATAAATAAGAGAATAGGAGAGAAGAAGAAGAATAATCACATCTCCGAAGAAGATCAACGATATAGAAAGCGAGAAAAACTAGTCGAAAAACCTGGATGAAAGGTGTTATGCCCAAAAGGATGGCCAACTATGGAGTGAAAACCCACCATGGGTGTAGCACTCGCTAATATTGAAAAATGATGGAGTGTGACCCGCTATGGGTTTTTTCTCGCTAAAATGATCAAATGATGGAGTGTGACCCACTATGGGTGGTTTTTCGCTAGTGACTGTTATGGGGTGATTACTTTCTAGGATGTATGTCGTGACCTACTGAAATAGCCATGGAGCTTATCCTGTAATGGGGTGTAGTACCCATTAAGTCAAGAGGAGTGTAACCAAATAGGGGTGTAATGCTTGATGAACAAAAGACACCTGCTAGGATATCTACTTATCCCATGTGGGGTGTAATATATATATATATATGAATGAATGAATGAGTCAACGAGTGCTACCCTTGATAGGGGTGTGTAAGAATATGTATGAACCAAGCAATATAAACATAACACCATGTGAGTGTGTGTGTACCATAAGAGAAGAGAGGAAAAACTAGAGAATGAAAATGCATGGACCCTAGGTTGGGAACTTTGTTAGGCATCAGAGCCCTAGTGAGAGTGCAATCTGTGTGAGCTATGACCTAACTAGGTGTTATCACTTACCATTGGCGCAAAATCCCTAAAAGTCTATATGATCAAGCAGTCATGAAAAACTAGCCATGCAATTATGATTAGCATAAATGCAAGACAAACAGAATGTCAAACAAACATACAAAATATGACAGGCAATTATGTAGTATGAGCAAGCAAGTTGAATGTAGTATAATCTAAGCTAAATGCAACATGAGATGCAAAATTATGATTCATGCATAATATATTTTTAGATGCATTATATTCATTGGTTTTTTAAGTTCTTTACCATCTAGAGAAGCTAAATTATAAGCACCTAAGCCAAACTTAGTCATTATGACAAAGGACCCTAACCAATTGGGCTGAAACTTACCTCAAAGATAAACACGAGCATTAGTGTTCTTCTAGTTTTCCTTGAGGACAAGGTCCCAAATATCAAAAGAATAATTATGAACTTTCTTAGAGTAAGATCACCAAAGCCTATACTAATAGGCTCGCAAATTCTCTAAGGCATAAATGTGCTTTTCATCCAACAGCTCCAATTGATGGAAACGGTCTGCATGATACTCATCGATGATCTAGGCATATTACAACAAGATGCACAACAAGGGAACCTTGAGCTTAAAAGGAAACATTGTGACACATATACCAAGATATATGGTGAGGCACTTGTGTGGGTACGCATGCTAGTGTAATTGGCCCAAAAGGAAGGATAAAGCTAGATATGCTAGTCATGACTGGTCTTACTAACCATCTTTTTCAAGATCCTGATTAAGGACTTGTTGGATGCTTCGTCTATCCATTACCCTGAGGGTAATAAGGAGTTGACCACTTGTGCTAAATCTTGTACTTAGAATAAATATTATGAACATCCTTATTATTTAAAGGAGTGTCATTATCAAAGACAATCACTAAAGGAATCCTAAACCTACAAAGAATCTGGTTGAAGATGAACTTGGAAACCTAGGATCCAATCATCATAGACAGGGGTATGGCTTCGACCCCTTTAGTGAAGTACTCAATCATTGTAATGATAAACTTATGACCACTATATGACAGTGGATTAACCTTCCTTATAATGTCCAATCCCCGCATGTAAAATGGCCAAGGGGAAGAGATAACTTGAAGGTCTTGATAAGGAGCATGAACAATATGGTCATGGCATTGATACTTGTCATAGCATCGCATATAGTTGCATGCATATTTCTCCATGGAATGCTAGTATTACCCCATTCGAAGTAGATTTTTGGCAATAGCATTACCACTGAAATGACCTTCACATGAACCTTTGTGAGCCTCACTAAGAGCAAGCCAATTGAGGCCATTCGATCTATCGATTTTGCACCTGTTGCTCTTAAGTAGTTGTTATCATACCAACCATATTGCCATAAGGAGGTGGTACATTCTTATAAGATACTTGATTTTTTTTTTTGACCTTGCTTAGGTACATTTTGATTAACCGTGGACTCTTGTTGACCATTTTAAGGTTGAGAACTTCCTACATCAAGACGTTTTGAATCAACCAAATCTTGAATCACATGTTTCAAATTCTTACAAGAATTTTTCCAATATCCTTCTACTCAATGATATGCACAATGTTGCCATGCCTTGTACTAGTTAGTTGTAGTATCTGATTGACTTATGGGGTACCTCAATCATATTTGCTTCCAAAATTTGTTGTAGAACTACTTCCATGGGCATGCCAAGTCTTGTGAAATTCCTCTATGGAGGTTTTTGAAGTATTATATTTTGTAGAGTGTTAGCAATGCTATTAACGGACATACTATTGGTTACACTATCACCTACCACATGCTTATTCTTATATTGTGACTTAGTAGATTTTTTTTCTTTTACTTTAAGTTTTTCTCTTCTAATAAAAGCTTGTTCCACTTTCTTTGCTACCTCAACTGTTTGTTCAAAGGATGTAATTGTATTTATTTCTAGTGCATAGGATAATGTTAGGATTCTCTATCCTAACCATTATCATTAATTAATCACTCATATTTATTAATTAATTCATATGGACCATTGTGTCCTTTCACTCACAACCCTAGAATAGGTATATATTATAATTTGATAGGGTGTAAACAATCATACATCAATAAAAAGAATATACATTTATATTTTATCCATTGGAAGGATTTTCTCTAGTGCAAAAGTGATTTATTTAAACAGTGATTCATTCTTTTTTCTTTGCATATTTTGATATTAACTCTAGTTATTTCATTGCAAATCCAAGCTAGGTCCAAGGAACCTACCATCTAGTATAAGAGAAGTTGAATTCTTGAGCTTTATTGCTTCCATTTCATCCACGATTTTACCTCTTTTAGTTGTCTTTCACCTACATTCTGCTCATAAAATGATGTCGCATTAGCAAAGAAAAGGCATTGTAGCCTTTTATCCCATTCAGTCTAAAATCACTACCTTTTTGACCTCATCTCCTTTAGGTTGCTCATACCTCAAACTAAACCGATGCTACACACAAAGATAAGAGAACCTACCACACTTCCATAAACTATTCGAGAATGTCCAAGCACTCCATAGCTTCATCACAAACTACTGCACCATCATCATCTATTCAGGGACACTCAAGCCCTTCGCTGCCATATCAAAATCCTCCAAAAAACATCACCCAGTCACCAGGAGATCATTCTATCTTAAAAAAATTTCTACAGGAATTTAAATTCGTAGAGAACACCATTTTTTGATAGGTCAAATAAAACATAGGAGAGAAATATTAAAAATTAAAGTTAAAAACCTAAGGTTTAATTTATTCTTTGTCGTCATGAAACTACTCGCCATTGTCGAAGGAGGAATCACGAATTTCACGTCTAATTTTTGTCAACCATTCAACACATTGTGCGAAGAAAATAATTTTACACATTATAAATTCGAAAAATCAAATAAGACAGTAACAAGTGTACGGGATCGACAATTCATTGCAATGAAATAACATTCGTAAAAAAAAATAAAAATTCGATGGGGATTAAAATCCCACATTGGCCTTGTTGTGGCCAACAAAAGGTTTATAAATAGCAAGTCACAACAAATACATTGTGATCACTCGACAGTGGTCACATAGCCTCTCCCTCCCGCACCCATGTATTGCCTTACCTTCAGTGCCCTCCGCTCGTGCCTCGTCCTCTTCTTGTGCCTCACCTTCAACGCCCTTTGCTCGTGCCTCACCTATCGTGCTTCTAATTTTCTTATTGTGTTGACTTACCTGCCATGTTGCCTTGCTTTTAGCACCTTTTGTGCTGCCTTGTTGTCTGCTTTTCAATGTCATAGCTTATTTGCCTCACCAATTTGATCGTTGAAATTTTTGACCATTGGGGATTTAAAAAATCTAACCGTTGGGAAGGCTCAAATTCAAAATAAAAGTTGCTAAACAAATTTTTAGCAAAACATTTTGTCAATTTTTTGACAAAATTACATATTTTTTTGCAAAATATTTTTAAAACCTAATTAAATTCACCAAAGAATACTTGAATTTTGCAAATTCATCGAATGGACGACGGACGGAGATCACAATATCTTACTCTCAAAAAGTCCACTAGGATTTTCACTAATAGAAGGACCAAATTACTCAAGATAATCTAAAAATGAGGTAGGAAGTTGAGCAAATAATGACAGCAATGGACTTGAAAATAGACACCTACAATCACTCTATTGATATGCTACATCAAAACATGGCACTAGTTCAAGTTGGCCAAACCATCGGAGGACCAACACACCAGACACCACTTGGGGGGCCACAAAATTCCATCCTTCCCAAAACTACTAAATTGGATTTTCCCAAATTTGAAGGAGGTGATCCCACTAACTGGATTTATCGGGTAAACCAATACTTCTCCCTCTACCAGATCCTTGAGGCACAAAATATACATATTGCATCCTTCCACCTTGAAAATGATGCCACCCAATGGTACCAGTGGTACGATAAAACTTATGACACTCCTACATGGCTAGACTTTTAAAAAAATCTAGTAGTATGATTTGGCCCTAGTAAATTCAAATATTTCATAGGAGCCCTTACCAAGCTCCGTCAAACCACTTCGGTATGAGAATACCAAGCTCAATTTGAAAAATTGGCCAATTGCACATTAGGGTTGGATGCCTCATTCTTTCAAAGTTGCTTCATCAGTGGATTGAAATAAGAAATTCGATTGGAAGTACAAATTTTCAATCCCACTACCATGATGCAAACCATTGGATTGGCCAAATTGGTGAAAGATAAATTTAATGCTCAACATCGACTAGGAAAACCACCTATGGGGAAATCACCAAATACTTCCACTACCTACACACCTAACCAAATCTTACCAATTAAACGTATCAGCTTTGAGGAAATGAAGGAACAACAAGAAAAGGCCTTTGTTATCATTGCGATGAGAAATTTACACCCAATCATAAATGTATTACACCAAAACTATATATTCTGGATGCAGCCGATCCTTGTAGTTCAACCAACAAAGAAAATGAGATTGAGGTAGTAGTGACGGATACACCCGATGATAACACTAAAGGTCCACTAGAAATTTCTTTTAATGCCCTCATCGGTAATTCTTCTCCCCAAACTATGAAAGTTCCAAGGTCTTTCAAACGATAAAACCTCATTGTGCTTATTGACTCTAACAGTACCCATAATTTCATCGATCCACGTGTGGTAAAATAAGCTAACTGCTTTATACAACCTTGTAATAGTTTTGAGGTCATGATTGGCAATGGAGGAAGGATCACATGCAAAGGGAAATGCCAAAATATTAAGCTCACCATGGGCAATTACAACATGAAAAATGACATGTATACAATTCCATTAGGAGGATGTGATATTGTCTTAGGAGTACAATGGTTACAAACACTCGGGATAATCCAATGGTATTTTGAGGAATTATGGATGAAATTCACAATAAATAATCAAACATATACTCTTAAAGGATTACAATCAGACCCTTTACAAATCGTAATTTCTCACCAACTTGAGGAAATTATTCGCAAAGGAGGCAAGAGAATGGGTGCCCACCTATTTTCTATCCAAACCACAAAGGAAGAACAAAAAGAGGTACTAGAATTATAACTTCTACAACGCCATTCTAGAATATTTCATGCACCAAAAAGGTTGCCCCTCACCGTCGTTTTGATCCTCCTATTCTTCGTACCAATCCCCCACCAACGCTTCAACCTTCACAATATCCCTGCTTATGAAAATATGACATTAAAATAGTGCAATAACTTGAGAAAATGCTACTTGGGAAGCGCTTCATCCATCCCCACAACAATTTCCTCACTTTTAGCTTTGAGGACAAAGCTCCTTTTAAGGAGGGTGGAATGTTAGGATTCTCTATCCTAACCATTATCATTAATTAATCACTCATATTTATTAATTAATTCATATGGACCATTGTGTCCTTTCACTCACAACCCTAGAATAGGTATATATTATAATTCGATGGGGTGTAAACAATCATCCATCAATAAAAATAATATACATTTATACTTTATCCATTGGAAGGATTTCCTCCAATGAAAAAGTGATTCGTTTAAAATAGTGATTCATTCTTTTTTCTTTGCATATTTGATATTAACTCCAGTTGTTTCATTGCAAACCCAAACTAGGTCCAAGGAACCTACTAGATAGTTGTTCTTGCAAATTTCCAATAAATATCTCAAGCATATCTCGAGGAGGTAAAGTATATCTTAAGCGTCCAACTAGACTTCTCCAACGAGATAGAAATTCTGAAAAACTCTCTTCTTTTTCTTGTTTCAAATTATAAACATCTTTCATGGTCACATCCTTCTCAACATAAGCACTAAACTATTGAACAAATAATTATGTTTTTTCTTCAAAATTTTGTAAGGAATAATTAGGTAACCGATAGTACCACTCTAGTGCCATGCCACCAAGACTTTAAGGGAATGTTTTTAGTAACAACATGTCATCATATATGAGATCATGGTATGTTGTTCTAAATATTCTTAAATGCTC
The DNA here is from genome assembly GCA_028583015.1 of Wollemia nobilis. NCBI lineage: Eukaryota > Viridiplantae > Streptophyta > Pinopsida > Araucariales > Araucariaceae > Wollemia > Wollemia nobilis. The sequence continues at coordinate 3,723,640 of JAQPPZ010000101.1, forward strand.
TATTGGGTCTTCTATCCCTTTATATATAAAGCATAGGAAAGTGCTTAGGATACAGTCTAGCAGCAACAATAGGGTCCATTGGTTGATTGCAATTATCTTTATAACTGTAAGTGAAACTGGAATACTGAATCATATCCACTTTTGAAACTAATTATTTTACCATATTTGTCAAGCTCTGCACCTCTGGATCATTTCTATGCAATACCCCTAGATTCCCTAAGGGAGGTTGTTGAAGAGATACTTGGTCCAAGTTGGAAGTATTGATACTATTATGATATGTGGCATCTTTTTGGGGAGGATAATTAATAATTGGTGGAACAAAAGCAAAATTATTGAGATAAGTGGATTGAGGAGGAAATTGAATATAATCTTGAGTGACACTACTAGTTGGAGGATCTTGTGGATTTCCTCCAACATTGGTGGTTATAGTAGTGGCATAAGTTGGATGATGGACAGGATTACCATGATTCAAAGATTCACTCAAGGAGTTATTATGAACATCTCGAGGAGGGACAATTTGATGTTGAGATGTTCTAACATCCTCGAGTAGGGCTTCCTCTTCTAGAGCCATATCCAAGGCATGCTTGTGATACTTGTAAAAGCTCCACATATGTTCAAAGGATTTAAAGATAAGGTTCCCATTGGGTCCCCTAATAGGATCAAGACTATTATCAATCTCTTCATTTTCCTCTAGATTATGATTTTCTCTATCAATCTGATCATTTTCTTGGAAAATCTCATCAAGCCTCAAAAGCCTTCACCCATTCCCAAGGTTGGAAGCCATTAGGAAAGGAAAGAAGGGTAGAGTGGAAATTAAGAAGACCAATGAAAACAAGCAAAATATATTTTAATATATTTTTAATATTTTATGATCTAAACAAACAAAATTAATGATTTTGTTTAGAGTTTTCAAAATAAATTCAGGTGTTCACGTCGGGTTCACCAAAGAATGTAGAGGGGAAAAACTGCCTTACCATGTACGATTCTCAATTGGATTTGCAAGGAAGTTAAGGTTACCGTGGGGGTATGTTGTTCTCTACACCTCAGTGTAAAAAGGAGGGAAGGATTCACTAAAAATGGTTTAAGGACTTACTCCAGGTTCGGGGTAGGATGTGTTGATTTGTTTAGTTCAAGACAATCACCTATGCTTGGCCTTTCTAAAACTAAGATAAAAAAGATAAAGGACAATATAGAAATATAGAATGCAAGAAAATAAGAGCTAACCCTAGAATAATTATTTGCTTTGAATGTTTTCTAACCCTAGGGTTGCAAAATGAAGTCCTTTTGAGCAAGGGTTTAAGAGAATATGCACAAACAATCTTAAACCCTAAGTGCACACTATATGTTGTTTTATTTCAAATGCATAGAATTCAATTAAATATCTTCTTTTTATATCAGATATAGGGTTTTAATAGAAATAACAAACATCCAAAAAATAGCCTATAGATTAACTACAACACTTATCTTATCCAGTGATTGATCCAAGCTTTTATCCTTTATCCAACGATATCCAATTATCTCTATTCCTACAAAATAACTAAGAAAACACTTGAAAGATATGATTAGCATTAGGGTGCCTACTTAGGCCATTATATAGCAATGCTTGGAGGTACAACAATCGAACCCCCTAGGTCCTTTTAGCTGACCTTTTGAAAATAGAAGCGAAAGTTGACCTTTGGAAGATGGACATACACAATAAAATGTAACAAAACAAATTGATATAACGGAGCACATAATGCACTAATATGGCCTAAATATAGCATATAACATGGATCTAGTATTTAGGAGTAGTTGGTTGCTCCCAAACGTGGTCTGTGCAAAATCATGCCTCGCATGGAGCGACCACGATTTTGCAGATTGGCGAAATCATGCTCTAAAATTATTGGGCACGATTTCGTAGAAGCGAGGAAGAAACTCCAAAAAATATGAATTAACAGATGCTTAATAAAAACCTACTTAAAATGTAGATGTAGATAAGCGAAAAAACCTAGTAGATAGTGAAAATGCAGGCAAAAGGGTCAAGACCTCCAAATAGTCAATATCTCCTTAGGGCTTCAACACTTGTCCACCAAGATCAAATAGTCCAATGCAGCAGAAAATAAATGCTTCAACAGATCACACTTCACACTTATGAGTTAGCTTGCTTGTAGAAGAAGAAAGAAAAATACTTAGAGAGCACTTTAGAATTCAAATAACTTGCGTGAGAAGAATCACCGAAAACTTGGTTCTAGGAAAATCACTTGGGGAAAAAGAAGACTTCAAACCCTCCTTTTATAGTGGATATGAAAGAAGAATGGGCAAGAAAACTAAGACAAGCTGATGTAAAATAGCATCAACTTTGAAAATATGAAATTGTGCCTCGCAAGGGTCGATCACAATTTTGCAACAGCTAGAAAACCTTAGGAATGTAAAATTGTGCCCCTCAAAAGTGGACCATGATTTCGCAACAACAAGACCCTTGTGCAATTTTAATGCACTTTGGAGGACCAAATAGAGTTAGAACAGAATAAATAATATACCATTGGAAAGATCTTTTTGAGCCTGATCCAACAATATAAGATTTGGGGGAAAGAAGAATATTTGAAAAGGGAAAAATTGGCTCAAATATGACCCTATTTCCCAAAGAGAAAGCAAGGGATCTAGGTAAAATGACTCACCTTAGTGGATCAATTTTTTGTGTCTACACAAGTTCTACCTCAATATTCACTAGAATATCCTTCAATAAGTCTCTTCTATCTCTTATGGGCTTGTCATCGAATGGCGATGATTATCCCAAACTTGATGTAGGCACTCTTTCTAGAAATTCTTCTTTCTCTTACTTTTTCAGAACAAGCTTCTTCGGTATTCAATAGGACCTATTTGCATGGGTCTCTTCATCTGACTTCATTGGCTTATATGGAACCTCTTTCTTGGGTCTCCTATCTCTACTAATTTTGGAACCTCTTCCCTTGGGCCTCATCTTTATCTCTAACTTATGTGGGACCGCTCTTACTTAGGTCTCCTATATCTATTAGCTATGGGACTGCTTTTACTTAGGTCTCCTATCTCTATTAGCTATGGGACCTCTTTTGATGTAAATCCAGCTGCAAGAGGTCAAAATAAAATACCTCCCATTACATAAAAACTGCGGTAAATGAAAATAATATATAAAATCCTCCATTTACATAAAAACTACAATAAATAGAAATAATTAATAAAACCCTCCATTCACATAAAAACTATAGTACATGGAAATAAACCAATAAATAATTTATTTTCTCATTCCTGGATTCACTTCCCTCTTTTACAATGCAATACCAAGGGAATATATATCCCCAAAGAAAACCCTAAAACTTGAAGCCCTAAAACTAAAAGAAAACCCTAAAGCTTAAAACCCTAAAAATAAAAAATAAAAATACTATTTTCGGCAAATTAATTTTTCCACCAAAAAATGCCTTTTTAAGTAATAACTATTTTTCGCAAATTATTTTTTCATAAAAATTTACTTTTTTTAGTAATTATCATTTTCGGCAAATTATATTTTGCGTCAAATAATTCCATTTTTAGTAATAAAAAAATTTACTTTAAAACTTCTTTTAAAAAAACCCTCTAAATATAGGCTCCTACATCATTCTCCTTTGGTTGAAAAGAACTCTGCTCCTACGAGTTCCTTCGATCAAACTCATAATCGCTCTCCATAGAGTGCCACACATCTACAAGTACTCCTCAAAGTACCAATCTCCTTTTGAGGTTTTATATCTCAAACCTCCTATAAGCACTACACATAGTGCCAATTTATTCCTTCAAGGTTTTAAAATAGCAAACCTCCTACAAGCACTACACAAAGTGCCAATTCTTCCCTCTGAGGTTTTTAATGAAAAAAACCTCCTACAAGCACTACATAGAGTGTCAATTTATTTCTTTAAGGTTTTACAAACCTTCTACAAGCACTACACAAAGTGCCAATTCCTCCTTCTAAGGTTTTATATAAAAAAACCTCCTATAAGCACTTACACAGAGTGGCAATTTCTTTCTCCAAGGTTTTACAAACCTTCTACAAGCACTACACAAAGTGCCAATCTCTTTCTCTGAGGCTTTTACATAAAAAAACCTCTTGCAAGCACTTACACAAAGTGCCAATTTCTGTCTCCAAGGTTTTACAAACCTTCTGCAAGCATTGCATAGAGTGCCAATTTTTTTTTTGAGCCTCTTTGCTCTCCTCTCCTTTTCTCTTTTTTTCTCTTCTTTTTTCTCCTCCCAACAAGATCCAACTTGCTCTGATACCAAATGATGTGAATCCAACTGCAAGAGATCAAAACAAAATACCTCCCATTACGTAAAAACGATGGTAAATGAAAATAATATGTAAAACCCTCCATTTACATAAAAACTACAGTACATAGAAATAAACCAATAAAAAATTTATTTTCTCATTCCTGGATTCACTTCCCCCTTTTACAATGCAATACCAAGGGAATATATATCCCCAAAGAAAACCTAAAAGAAAACCCTAAAACTTGAAGCCCTAAAAGAAAACCCTAAAACTTAAAACCTTAAAAATAAAAATAAAAATTACTATTTTTGGCAAATTGATTTTTCCACCAAAAAATGCCTTTTTAAGTAATTACTATTTTCGGCAAATTATTTTTTCATAAAAATTTGCCTTTTTTAGTAATTATCATTTTCGAAAAATTATATTTTGCGTCAAATAATTCCATTTTTAGTAATAAAAAAATTACTTTAAAACTTCTTTTAAAAAAACCCTCTAAAGATAGGCTCCTGCATCATTCTCCTTTGGTTGAAAATAACTCTGCTCCTACGAGTTCCTTCGATCAAACTCATAATCGCTCTCCATAGAGTGCCACAAATCTACAAATACTCCTCAAAGTACCAATCTCCTTATGAGGTTTTATATCTCAAACCTCCTACAAGCACTACATAGTGCCAATTTATTCCTTCAAGGTTTTAAAATAGCAACCCTCCTGCAAGCACTACACAAAGTGCCAATTCTTCCCTCTGAGGTTTTTAATAAAAAAAACCTCCTACAAGCACTACATAGAGTGCTAATTTATTTCTTTAAGGTTTTACAAACCTTATGCAAGTACTACACAAAGTGTCAATTCCTCCTTCTGAGGTTTTATATAAAAAAACCTCCTACAAGCACTTACACAGAGTGCCAATATCTTTCTCCAAGGTTTTACAAACCTTCTGCAAGCACTACACAAAGTGCCAATCTCTTTCTCTAAGGCTTTTAAATAAAAAAAACCTCCTGCAAGCACTTACACAGAGTGTCAATTTCTGTCTCCAAGGTTTTACAAACCTTTTGCAAGCACTGCACATAGTGCCAATTTTTTTTTGGAGCCTCTTTGCTCTCCTCTCCTTTTCTCTTTTCTTCTCTTCTCTTTTCTCCTCCCAACAAGATCCAACTTGCTCTGATACCAAATGATGTGAATCCAACTGCAAGAGGTCAAAACAAAATACCTCCCATTACATAAAAACTACGGTAAATGAAAATAATATGTAAAACCCTCCATTTACATAAAAACTACAGTACATGGAAATAAACCAATAAATAATTTCTTTTCTCATTTCTGGATTCACTTCCCCCTTTTACAATGCAATACCAAGGGAATATATATCCCCAAAGAAACCCTAAAACTTGAAGCCCTAAAAGAAAACCCTAAAACTTAAAACCCTAAAAATAAAAAAAAAAATACTATTTTCGGCAAATTGATTTTTCCACCAAAAATGCCTTTTTAAGTAATTACTATTTTCGGCAAATTATTTTTCATAAAAATTTGTCTTTTTTAGTAATTACCATTTTCGGCAAATTATATTTTGTGTCAAATAATTCCATTTTTAGTAATAAAAAAATTACTTTAAAACTTCTTTTAAAAAAAACCTCTAAAGATAGGCTCTTGCATCATCTTTCCTCGAGTCTCATCTTTTCTCTATCTCTAATGGGATATCTTCTCACGAGTCTCCTTATATCTTCAATGGGATCTCTTCTCACGGGTCTCCTTTTTTTTGCAACTCGAATCAATCCCTGCTTGAAGAAATCACTCAATATTTAAGCAATCAAAGATGAAAGTCTTCATTATTCGTTGTAGTAAACTTCCCAGCTTTTTAAGATTAATTTTTCACTGCAATAATATCTTAGATTTTTCTAGCATTACCTAAGAATCAAATCTTCATCTCAAGGGAATTCAGTCCCTAAAACTTTCTATTAATATTAAGATTGGTTATGCCCTGAATAGTCAATTATATTCAAGTTGATTTGCCCAAATAGGGATCCTAGTCTTCACAGGTTATCCTTCAACCTTGTAGAAAGATCCTTGCTAAGTCATAGTCTTTGCAAGTTATCCTTCAACCTTGTGTAAAGACTCTAGCCTTCTACAACTTTCAAATATTATGCAAATAATCTTGTTGTGGATTTGATACGACTAATGGCTTTTGAAGCCTTGCGCAAATACAAAACTCATAGGAATATAGTCACAAGATTGAATATAATAAAGCTGCAATATCATAAAACTAATATAATAACTTATATTATGATACCAAACAAAATAACACAAGAATAACTCATAATATTGAAAAAGCTATAGAATAAAGGTCTACTAATACATGTAATAAGCTATGCAATTTCAATACAAAATACAATACTTTGTCACACATATATAATTGAATGTGACTTCTCATATGTTGCACTCTTGATCTTCACTCTTCTTTGAAACTCTTCACTTTCCTATTCTAAGGACACTTTTGCACTCTTACATAATGAACACTTGTGCATATTTACACTCACAACACTTGCACACATAATTACACGACACTTGTGCATTTCCTGCACATTATTACATTACATGAAACATTAACTCACACTCTAATCTAATAATGTACATAGGTACATTGGCATGTACCAAATAATGTAATATTCTCCAACACCCCAGTTCTCTCCTTCTTAACCAAGGAATTTGAGAGTTCTTGCGCATAGCAAGGGTAACGTTCCTTTTTCAAGAAGCGTTACCTCCATAATTTCTATGCTTAGGTGCTTTAAACGCCATGATAAAGGAGAGGTTCAACCAAGAAATAATTTAAATACAATCAACCATAAACAATATTTTTTTTTTTAAGCGAAAACCCCTTGCGGAGCCGCCTTGGTCTAAGAGACCACGAATAGGGGGTTCTACACCGTAAAAGTCACCTGGGGGTCGCACCCGACCCTACCCGCACCAACATTATCAATTGGATTTTGGATACCCAATTCAGATTTTTGGTAGGGTGGAGATTTGAACCTAGGACCTCCCTTGGAGGATTACACTCTCCTCTCCAACTCACCTACAACGCCTGGGTACAATATTTTTATTAAGTTAGATTTTACTATGGTTTTAATAATTATTTTTCTTTCCAAAAAGTAATAGTAATACTACCCATAAATTATCTCAACAAATCAAAAGCAAATGATGACATTATTTAATGGTTCAAAACTTGCACATCAAGAGCAATCACATATTCAAACCAAATAATGCCTTCACACCATTATTTTATCCTTAAATAGGTTGTCTCTTTTAAGATAGTCTAGAGTTATCGCCGACCTATTAAGGCGACTCATTGCTTGGAAACTTCTTGACCCACTGGTGTGAATCATGAAAATAACAAAATAAAATGCATCTACATGAAGGGTGTTTTGTTACCCCAAGCTATCGATGAGTAAGTCATCACCATCATTTTCTAAAATATTTCTCATTGTAGGTGGTTTACCCATATATTTCCACCAAAGAGAGGGTACCTAATCCTACATCCACAAATGCATCAACAGTACCAAATTTTATGCTTTCGTCATGACCCTCCTAGATGGACCTTTTTACATGGAAAACAATGTATTAATTGATAGTGCTTTAATACTCGATTTTGTGCAATTAAGCACCTGTGCAATATTAGTAGATATTGAAGAGCATGATACTGCTAACAAATTGTTAATATGTAAGATCAGGTACACTCATATGTAGAATAAGTTAAGTCATCCACCGAAGGCGAGGGTACTTGAGGATGGAGAAGTGATGATAAGGCAACTCGGAGGTAACAAGGATGGATACCTTCATATAGGTATGCTTTCGATTAGGGATCAACATCAATAGTTAGCCACCTTGAGCCCCAGACTGATGGCCTAGTAGCTATCGTAAGTTCTAGAGGCTGAGACAGATGATTAAATTGATGGAAATATTTCCCTCTCTATTTGTTGCACATGCTTGATTATCTTTTACTTCAACACTACTGCCTTTATAATTTAGGAAGTATGAAGAATAGGTTGTCTTCATGACTCCTTGTGTGCTCTGGTAAATAGAATGATAAAGAGATTTCATTTTAAATAAATAGTTAATTTATTTTAGAATGATAAAGAGATTTCATTTTAAATAAATAGTTAATTTATTTTAGAATGATAAATAGATTTTATTTTAAATAAATAGTTAAATTATTTTAGAATGATAAATATATTTCATTTTAAATAAATAGTTAATTTATTTTAGAATGATAAAGAGATTTTATTTTAAATAAATAATTGATTTATTTCAAATTGATAAAGAAACTCCTTTTAAAGAAGAAAAAAAAAGAACACTTGTTTCATATTATGCAATAAAAGAATTTACATGATAGACTAATGGTTGCTCCATTTGTAATGATAAATGAAATTCATCTATTGTCTTAATTATATGAAAATTTGTTTATTAAAATGACAATCTGCTATTAGTTTTAAAAAATGATAGAAGTGCCCTTTAGAATTGGATCAAGCCAACCATACGAAGATTTCAATTGACATGAAGGGATGGCTTTATTAACGTGAAGGGATGGCTTCATTAACGTGGAGGGATGGCTTTATTTATGGCAGCATCTTGGGAAGGCAGAAGGAAAAATATACCCTCTACCACTTGACGAATGTAGATGGAAAGCAATGACGGATGTACAGTGGATGAAAATATAAGAGGGTAGTTACGCATTGTAGGAAAGAGAGAGAAGTGCGAGGAAAAACAATACTGAGCACTGAGAGAGGAACGGGCAGCAAGCACCACGTAATAGAAGGAGAGGTACCGTGTGAAAAGAAGGTGAAAGAGATGGATGTTCACTAGTGCAACCAAGGAAGACAACCAGTGCTTACATAACCAGGTTGGATTCGTGGGATCACTTTTAAATAGATGTATTTGAGGTTTTTCTTCACTGTATTTAAGACTATTGTTGGTCTATAGGTTTGTATTGTGTACATCATCACTTTAACCAAAGTAGACTTACTTTTTTAAGGAATCTTAGTGCCAAACCAGTAGAGTGGTTCTTGGGTCATTGCCATTGTAGTTGTGTATGTGAATCCTTCATTAAGATGTGGCTGTGTTAAACCCTTTGTGACCAAACTCTATGCTATCTTGTAAAGGATTAAACCTTAGCTCTACGAGTTGAATAATGCACTGAATAGTCGGACCTTTGTAAACGAGACTTCATTACTGAAAAAATTGATTTATGTTGCTCCCTATCCCCCTACCATGGTCATTTACCTCTATTTTTAGACTATGATGGGTAGGGTGTAGACATCACCTAGAGCTAGGTGTCCTCGAGGCGAGTTGGTAGCATTGATTTCCTAAGGATAACCTCTCCCTTGGACGTTTTATAGCCTGTAAGGTCCATGCATTGGGCTTATGGTTGAGCGAAACCATGTCGAACTAGCAGCCACACCTTAGCTATCATTTAACACAACCATGACTTTTGTGCTTACATCCCATATTGTTCTTGTTGTGTGTATTATGTTGTCTCAACCCGCACCCTCATCGCCTCTCTGGCTAAAGTTTACTCTTGGTGTCCCTTACTTTCCAAAACCATGCAACGGGTTATTTGTTGGACGAGGGGATGTAGAGTATCTTAGTAGGAAACCTTTTATATAGTTTCATTAATTAAAATGGTAGATTTTAGATTAATGGAAATAAAAGGTTTCATTTTATATAGTTTCATTATTTAAAATGGTAAATTTTAGATGATGAAAAGAGGAGACCTTATATGATTTCATTAGTTAAAAATTATGGGACTTTAATTTATGAAATGAAAGGAAAAGGAGTTTATTTGTGAATAAAAGTAGTTGACTTTAATTTAATGACTAAATATTGAAAATTATTTGTTTTGTAAATTAAGGGTATGGGACTTTAATTTATGAAGTGAAAGGAAAAAATATTTATTTGTGAATTAAAGTAGTTGACTTTAATTTAATGAATAAATATGAAAAATTGTTTGTTTCGTAAATTAAGGGTATGGGACTTTAATTTATGAAATGAAAGGAAAAAGAGTTTACTTGTGAAATAAAGTAGATGACTTTAATTTAATGAATAAATATGGAAAATGGTTTGTTTTGTAAATTAAGGGTATGGGACTTTAATTTATGAAATGAAAGGAAAAAGGGTTTATTTGTGAATTAAAGTAGTTGACTTTAATTTAATGAATAAATATGGAAAATGATTTGTTTTGTAAATTAAGGGTATGGGACTTTAATTTATAGAATGAAAAGAAAAATGGTTTATTTGTGAATTAAAGCAGTTGAATTTAATTTACAGAATAAATATGAAAAATAATTTGTTTTGTAAATTAAGGGTATGGGACTTTAATTTATGAAATGAAAGGAAAAATGGTTTATTTGTGAATTAAAGTAGTTGACTTTTATTTCATGAATAAATATGGAAATGGTTTGTTTTGTAAATTAAGGGTATGGAAATTTTATATGAAATGAAAACAAAAAGGGTTTATTTGTGAATTAAAGTAGTTGGCTTCAATTTAATGAATAAATATGGAAAATGGTTTGTTTTGTAAATTAAGGATATGGACTTTAATTTATGAAATGAAAGGAAAATGGGTTTATTTGTGACTTAAAGTAGTTGAATTTATATTAATGAATAAATATGGAAAATGGTTTGTCTTAATTTATTGGACTTTAATTTATGAAATGAGAATGAAGGGATTTATTTATGGATTAAAGTAGTTGACTTTAATTTGATAAATAAATATGAACCTAGATTATTTGGCAATTAAGGGTATGGGACTTTAATTGTTGAATAAGGGTTGAATCATTTATTACAAGTAAAGCCCATGATCTAGATGTATTTTTGAATGACTCTTTTTTTAATGGAAAACATCCCAAAAGGGATGCCACTTTCGGGTAAGACCCAAGGAGGTAGGGTATCCATTCCACCAAAAATGCCCAGGACTCGAACCTGGCCTACCACCTTTGACATACTCAAGGAGCAAACAAACACACAAAAATATTTTTAAAAAATAAATAAATAACAATAAAAATAATAAAATAAAATAAAAAACATGCTCCTTGAGTGTGTCAAAAAAAAAAGCACAACCAAACACACACACAATAAGATAAAAAAAACACAACACGAACCACATAGAAAAAACAAAAGAACAACATAACAAAACACAAACATGACAAAAAAAAACAGAACACTACAAAGACAACAAAAAAAACATGAAAAATAAACACAACCAAAACCTAAAAAATTAAAAAAATTAAATAAAAATAAAAATAAAAAACAACCAATCATAAAAACAAAAAAAAATAGAAAACACTCACACATAAAACATGAATTAACATGCCCTGCTCCCCCTCCCCTGGTTCTTACCCAGTCCTTGGCTCATCTCGGGTCATCCCACTTTGGGAATGCTTTGTAGCAGATGATCTCCTTGGGGGGAGATCCTTCTCCACTTTCTGCTCCTTTCCCAGCAGTTTCAGGGTTTCCCTGCTTGAGCCCGTGGTCTGGTGCATCCCAGGGGTCTCCTAGGATTTCTTGCATGTTTTTGGGATCCCTTCCCCGATCTCCCTCAGGATTTCCCCTGGGGTGTTTTGTAGGTTTTTTGCGTGGATCTGATTCCTAGGGCTTCCTTGGTCGGTGGTGGTGGCAGGTTGGGATTTGAACTACTTCCCGGTGCATCCTGTGAGGTCCTCTCCACTTTGGGGTTAGTTTGGGAGGGTCAGTTTCCTCTTCTGCTAGTGACTCCTCTCTGGGATGCCTATGGTTCCTGCTGGTCCCATCTCGTTGGGTAAGGCCCTTTTTGATTTCTTGTTCGAAGGCTTCTTCTTGTTGGATCTATGATTTGGTGGACATCCAGGGCATTGGTTGGCCTTCGAGATGGGCCTCTTCCTCTGCCTAGGTTGTTCCTAGCCCTAGTTCCAGTTCCCTGAATCTTTCCAACAAGGATGGGGGGTTCTTGGTCCCTTCTTCTGGGGGTTCCTAGGGTTTTTGTTGCATGTCTAGATCTTGGAGGAGGGCCCATGATCAGTGAATGCAGACCCTGGTTCCCCCAGGTTAGGCTTTCGAGGATCCCATATTTGTGCCTATTGTTACTTCTCGCCTGGGATCCTCAGGTTGTTCGTTTTAGTTCTTGTTCAGGGGCTTCTAGTCCCATTTCCCTAGATCTATTCATGAGCAAGGATGGTGGTTCTTGGGCATTTCTTCTGGCATGGTTGGGGCTTCCTTCTGTATTCTCTAGTCTAAGGGGAGATCAGTGTGTTTGTAGTTGTGGTCCCTCCTTCCTCCTTCAGTTTTGGCTTTTGAGATCCTGTCTTTGTACCCATTGTTGTTATCCTTGGATCCTTTCGGCTTCCTCATTTTTCTCCTTGTTATGCACAAGGATATCTTGGATTGTAGATATCCCCAGTAGTGTTGTTCCACTTTCCAGGCTCATGCGAAGGCTTCTTGCTTTTTTTCTTTGAGGACCCTGATGCCATTTCCCAGGTTATCCTGCTACTGATCCCTGGACCATATCCCGGTGTTGCTTGTTGCTTTGCTCGTGCGGCTGCTTTCTACTCCACTACACCCTAGGTTGCATCTCGAGCCATCCCTATGCGAGGATCCTCTCTATTTTTCTAAAATTATCTGCTTTTGGTTTTCGGGCAGGATTTCTGGTTGTAGACTATTCTTGGCCTTCCAGCTCTCCCTACGCAGGTCTAGGCAAATGCGTTGTATCCACCCTTGGGAGGATCCCAGACTGCTGTATCCACCCCCAGGTGGATCCTAAATTGTTGTATCCACCCCTGGGAGGATCCCATATTGCCAGCAATGGGAGGATGTTTTTTTTTGCGAAGTGGGCCTCACTAGTTGGTACTAGAATCTGGTATTTTTGTTGGATCAAGGGTTGTTTTTGGCCCTTTCCCTTTCAGTTTGTGTTTATTTTCATGTACTAAGGAAATGCTTTAAATCTCGGTGCTTCGGCCCTTTTTGTTATAAGGTTTTGGGATCCTCTTAAAAACCCAATTTGTATATAAAATTCTAGTTATCAAAAAAAAATATGAATTAACACAAACATACAGAAACACAAGAACAAGAACGACAAAAACACAAGAACAATAACAAAAAACATAAAAAACACAAGAACAACAAAAAACAACACAAAGAACACAAAAAAAACAAAAAAAAAGAACACACACACCATAAAAAACTAAACAAAAAAAGAAAAAAAAAAATGAACATAACAATGACCTTTCTAGACCAGATGACTATTAAGGCAAGAATCAACAGAGGAAACAAAAGAAAGAAAATATTGAGCTAGGGAACTTAAATAACCTGAACAAACCAAAGAGAAGCAAAAATAAAGCAAGAAGAGACTAGGTACCTTCATAACTGGAGCCATCCAAAGAAATGATAGAAAGAAGAGTTTCTCTTATTTGCGAAGCCCACCATCTAGGAGGGTGGCCATAACAAGTAAGATCACATTTTTCCAAAGCCCAATTAGCTAAAGCATCAACACTCTTGTTTTGATCTCTGACCACAAGATTGTAGTCAAATTTTAAAAATCCCATCTAGATTAATTGAATCTTCTCAATAATACTTTTTATTCTCCAATCAACCTTATGATTCTTAGAAGGAGTCTTCAAAAGATTAATCATGAGTTGAGAGTCAGACTCAACTAACACCTTTTCCCATCCAACCTTAGTAGCCTCTTAAAGGCCTCTAAGGTTACCATACCCCTCAACAATTTTATTGGAAAGAATACCCAAATTCTCAACAAAAGTAAAAACCAAGGAGCCATCTAAAAGTCTACCAATTCCTCCCGCACTGGCTTTTCCAGGGTTCCCTCTAGAGGCTCCATCAGTATTGACTTTTCCAAAATCCATATTGGAGGAGGTTGCCAATTTCTAGTCCTATCCATATTACAAATACTCACATTCCCTTTAAGTTGGTTGCCCTTAGAAGATTTAATCTTCAATCTTTGCATCACTTGATCCCATATTTGGTGGGAGTTTTGGGGGTGATTAAGGAGTTGATGGACTGATTCAACTAAGTTGGCTATGGTATTTTGCCAAATATAGTGAATATCCTTCCTATCTTAATTAAAAATTTGGTTGTTCCTTTCATTCCAGATATTCCAAAGAAGAATGGTAGAACCCATCCAAACTAATTGCCTAATAAAATTATCAACACCCTCTTGTTTAGGCCAATCCCTCCAAAGTTGTTCAAAAGTATAAAAATTGGACCATTGTAAGCCAAGTAAAGTGGCCATTCTCCTCCATAGCTCAGAGGCTAAAGTACACTAAATAAAAATATGGTTGAGAGTTTCTACATTCTCTTCACACATTTCACATCTAAAAGGGCCATGAAAACCATGCTTCATAATTTTCTCATCAGTAAGCACCTACGATGAAATAAAAACCAAGTAAAGAACCTCACCTTAGGCCAGAGCTTTTGATCCCACAACTGAGAAAAGATGTCAGAATATTGGTTGGGATTATTATGGCATAAGGTCAAATAACCTTGAGCAACTGAATACTCACCCTTAGTAGTGTTGTTCCATCCAAAACAATATTTTTCATGGGACCAAGAGAGAGATCTCATATGAAGGATGCCTTGGATATCTTGTCTTTGCCTTTCTAGGATTTGAATAGGTTAGTCCTCAATAGGGATCCAATATCTACCAACCTTTGAATTACCAGTATGGTACCGACAATAATTAGCCACCTTTATCCAGTTAGCTCGGTGAAGCTCCTCCATCCAAGGCCTCTAATCGAGAAACTAAGTTATCAAAGGCTTGTGACCATCCCAAGAATCTTTCTAAAAATTTACCTGTTGACCATTATGAATGATCCAAAATAAATTTTTCTTTATCAAATCCTCACCAGTCTTAAGAACTTCTAAAATGGGAGAACCTTTGGTAGGAAGTTGATAGCGAATAAGGTCTTCAAGACTTTTGTTCTTAGCATATTTAGCACGAATATTATTGGCCCAAAGAGCATTGGGGTTATGCAATATCCTCCAATATAATTTAGTAGCTAAAGCTTTGTTGTTATTAATAGAAGACCAGAATCCTAACCCCCCTTCATTCTTAGGAAGACATAAAGTGTCCCATTTCACCAAGGCCCATTTTCTTTTCTCCTTAGTACCACTCCAAAGGAATCAATGATTGATTTGATCCAGTTCTCGAAGAACAACCTTTGGGATATTCAACATGGAAGATACATAAATAGGAATAGCTTGAAGGACTAATTTTACCAAGGTGATTCTACCCCCAGAAGAAATCCACCTATTGGTCCACTTTCCAATTTTCTTCTTGACTTTGTCCAACAACCAATTCCAATCTTTATTTTTCTGCCTTTGAATATTGATGGGAATACCTAAATAAGTGATCGAAAGGGAGGTCTTCTTATATCTTAATTTATCCAAGACCATGGATTCTTTTCTAGCAAAGTAGTGAAATAAAATAACTTTAGATTTATCTTCATTGATCAACTGCCCGGTAGCCTTAGAAAAACAACTAATGATTTGCTTAATATTAGAAGCTTCCTTAACTGTAGCTTCACCTAAAAGAGTAGAGTCATCCACAAATTGAAGATGAGAGATAGGTCTAGCTCCATGAGCAATGGTAACTCCCTCAAGGGTTTTGTTTTTCCTCTTTTTGGTTATAGTCCTACCCAAGCATTCATCAATAATGATGAATAAATAAGGGGATAGTGGGTCACTTTGCCTAATACCTCTAGAAGTTGGAAATGATTGAGAAGGTCTACCATTGATAAGAACTAAGTAGGAAATTGAAGAGATACATCCCATAATCCAATCCATCCAATCCTTAGAGAAACCAAATTACCTCAAAACTTTTATAAGGAGTTATATCCTTCCACTGTCTTCTTTTTTCCTCCAATCAAGATCCAAGCTTCAGGAAAATGAGAGATAATATGAGTTATATCCTTCCACTGTCTTCTTTTTTCCTCCAAAGCAGTCAAAGCATAAATAGTCATGCAGAGCATAATCTGGTTGGAATGTCTACTTTTAATAGCTATAGCCAAAAGACCCCAACTACCAACCATATGGTGAATAACTACCTCTTTTGGGTCCCAAAGACAAGCAATGCCACCAGAAGTCCCCTGGGAACTAAGGGAAACCACTTTTTCAGTTGGCCAAATTTTATTGGAAATTGAGTCCATATCCTCCATTGACATATTTGTTTCTTGAAGGAAAACAAGATGTGGATGATTTATCTGAATCATTCTTCTAATTTCATTTTGTTTTGAAATACTCCCTTTGAGTCCTCTAATATTCCAAGTGATGATATTCATATTCATTAATACCAGGGCTAAAAAAATTGGGAAGGGCATTAATATTACCTTCCTCTACAAGCTTTTCACCTTATTTAACCATATGATATTGATTGGTCTTGTGACCTGCTTTTTGATTAGAATCCATCTTCAGTTTTTTTTCCCTGTTTCTTGACTTACTCCAATTGAATCCGAGATGGCTTCTAACCTTGAAGAATGCTCGTACACGACCAAAATTTTACTAGAGGGTTCAACAGAGTCTATATTGGGACCTATATTATTTGAAGTTTTGACATTTAAAAGATTGTTTTTCTTGTGTAAATTTTCTCCTTTTTTTCTGTTGAAAACCTTTTATTTGTTGGTTTGTCTTTGAGTTCTTCCCTTCATCTTTAAATTGTGTTTCTAAGATTTTTGTTTCCATTATTTCCTCTTACTCACTTGGGACATCATTTTTGGAAAGGATTTCAAACATATTAGCAGATGACTTTGATTGATCCTTCATAACTGGTTTTTTATGAGTGTTCTTCTTCTTAGGCATTTGAAAACCTGTTGAGTTTATATCTTCTTTATTTTGATCAGGAATTTTATTTGGGCAAGCACTAGCCAAATGACCATATTCATGGTAAATTCTACAACGAAAAGGAATGTTCTCATAGTCCACTACTTGCTCCCAAGTGTCTTCCCCAAATTGTAATGTGATCTTTTTAGGTAGGGGTTTGTCAAAATCCATTAAAATAAAAATCCGAGCATAAATAATATGTTCAAAATTTTGAGTACAATCAACAATCATCATAGAAGTTCCTAAAGAGTTTCCAATTGAAGAAAAAAAGTAGGAGAATAGGGAGGCCAAAGAGTCTAACCCACACGGGAGCTATAGAACGCATCTCTTCTTTGACTTTAAATTTAGTATGCCAGGGCTTCATGAAAAGCCTTATCCTTCCAAAAAACCAAGGACCCCCTTGAAAAGTTTTCTCTCTATCTTCATTATTAGCAAATAAAACAATAAAATAACCATTTGGATAAATAGAGATTTGTAACTCACCTTCAGTTTTCCAAATTTTTGTAGCCCAAGATTTTTTAAAAGCATATAGGCTTAGACAAAAACCCATGAACTGACAAATTAGTCTTTTTTTCCAAATCTTCAATGTCAGTCTGAATGTTACCCATATCAAGATTAACAATAGGAGTTCCATCAGCTGCTTTAAGACATCCTGAATCCATTTTCCTGGGATCAATCTTAGGCATTCTTAGAGGTTTATGGGAAGCCCTAAGATTAATATTAGCATTGGGCTGAGGCTGTCCACCACGTAGGGCATCCCTAAAATTCATTTTTGGGGCTGAGTCTTTGAAATTCTTACCCTTGATAGGGGTTTTCATAGTAGAATTATTTTGTGGGTGCACACCTTAGCACCAGATTCACTTGAGATCTGAGCCATTTTTTGATCAACTGCTTGAAACTTATTTTGTTATCTCTTTAATCCTTGCCCTAGACGTCGTGGAAAGGTATGGTTTTCACTTTTCTTTTGTGCAGCAAATTGGAAGTCATTGTCACTCAAGTTCACAGCATGATCTATTGAAAGATAGATTTCTAACCCATCTTGGATCCCTTGCAACATATCCTACTAAAATATTGAGCATAAACCACAAAAATATTGGTCGCTAGGGCCCGAAGGCCCTAAAAACCAACCTCTGGAGCTTCTTGCACTCAACCCAGATGAAACCCTCAAACAACTGCTTGCCAAAAATCTTGTTCACACATAGGGATGTGCTAGGATCTGTGTTGCTCCAAATTATCTAAAAATTGGTGGCGATTTTCTAGGATGTTTCATGCATCTACCCTCAAACTTTTAGCTCAATTCGAGTTCAGATGAGTGAGATATGGCCAAAACAAGTTTGATAGTTTGGGCAGTCCTGCAAAAAATGTCCCTCCATATTTTTGAATGACTCTCATGGGAAGATAAGAGGATAAATAGAAAGAGTAGTTTCTATGATATCAATTTTGCATTATATAGATGAATTTCTTGGGTCGTTTGTATAGTTGTAATTTGGCAATGAAATGAGTAAATACATTTAGAAGCATGTCTATCCCGATCTATGAGTATCCTGATCCCCTACTATCCTCACTTGATCGATGGAAGAGCGGGAGGACCAAAGTCACGGATGGACCAATGCACAAGTTTGCTCTCTACTTTACATCTTGTTTATTTATGCAAATAGATTAGATTTATGGGGAGATTTCCCTGATGAGATTGATGTAATGTATTGCTTAAAGGTATGGAGGTTTTACCATACATGCTTATGTAATAAATGAACAATATGGTTGATGCACCTTTGTATTCTATTTGATTGAATGTGAATGTATTTAAATCCTTCCTTATGCATGTTTATTCTTTAATTATTGTTCTATGTTTCTAGTTATCCTTTGCATGTTTGATGAATTATGTTTTGTTAGATTTAGTATCTAGATCTATCTTTTATTTCCTTGTTTGATTAACTTTTATAAAAAATCAATAGTAAGTTCTATGGTGAACTTAGAGGATAACCTAAGGGCTTGAGACTCCCGTAGGGGTATTGGTGACTAGGTTTATAGAATATCATACATGAGTTAAGATAGTTTGTTAGAGGATAATATTGATAGCTTAACTCACGGTACACGTAGCATACCTACGCATAATGGCTTGTACAAAATATGGAGATGAGTGTACACCTTCTAATGATTGAAGGTGATAAGTCTAGCTCATCGAGAATGATGATATGGATGGACTTATGTGCATAACATGAGATATACCTATGCAGAAGGAAATTGCAATAGGGGAATCTTGTGTGGTATAGTTCTTGAGAAAATTAGGGGTTGTTAAATATTAATTCAATCTATGGTTGGTGAGGGGTTTATGAATCCATCTCCTTAGTCACTTATTGAATTTAGTGTTGTTACATTTGGTATCAGAGCTCTAGATACGAGGGTATAGAGCTTCTTATGTGCTAAAAGATATTTGGAAGTCTCCAATGAAGGCTTGCTTAAGTTTAAGCTAAAATCTAGGATGACCTAGAGTCTCTACTTATTAGAATCTAATGGAGTTGATCCCAAGAGTGAATGAATGTTACGATATCTCAGTATAGGCTTTGGTATTAATGATACATCATAATCTTGGAATATTATCCTAGTTAGATTACTAATATTTTGGTAAGGAAAGCTTTGTAATGTGGTTCAAATTGGTGATTCATTTTAATATGAGTTGTAACCTAATTCTTTTCTTGGTTGAAACTAGGTCAAGATGCCACCTAAGGCCATAAGGGAGAGGTCTACACCTAGATAGACTCAAAAAAGTAATGTCGAAGAAGGGATCTAGAATGAGGATCCAGAAACTCCCATAAGGGAATGCAAGATCTCACTGCTACAGTTGCCACAATGCAAGGGCAGATAAAGCAGTAAGGGGAACTAATAGACCAGCAAAGAGAGAAACTAAATCAGTGTAAACTAATGAACGAATACTTTTTGGCAAGTCTACCAATAGAGAGCTAACAAACCCAAAGAAGAAGGGTAAGTGATGGTTCCTAAAGAGGAAAAGCCAATATAACTATCGGGTAATCCAATTAAAACTAGCCACCAATATGTTGCAAGTGTGAACAGGACCTAGCTTGAAATAGGCTTAGAAAAAAACTAGTTTTTCTAAGCACAGTGTGAACACACTTACCATTTGTCGACTAATTTTATCAGATGGTCGGCACGATTTTTCTTTCTCCCTTTCCTTGATTTTCTCCTTATCACTCCACTCCCTTCCTCTCCCCATGCTCGCTGCCACCTCCCACTCCACATCCTACTCCTTCGTTCTCTCTAAACTCCCCGATCTTCCTCCACCTTCCCTTTTCTATTATTATGCAAGTTCTAAACCTATATAAGGTTTAAGTTAATGTATTAATCGACTGGTTAATTGAATATATTTTTGGCTGTAATTTTCGTGTCATTTGTTTATTACCTTGGCCTAACTAATCTAAGGTTAACTGCATCTTAGACTTACACTGGTATCAGAGCGAGGGGGCACGGATCTCGAGGGTCGAGGTAAGGCACGAAAGCCGAAGGCATGAATCCCGAGGAGCGATGGAGTAGCAGTTGCATGAATCTCGAGGAGCGCATGAATCCCAAGGAGCGATGGAGTGGCTATCGCACGAATCTCGAGGAGCACACAGATCTCGAGTATCTGACTGGACGTTGATGTGGTGACGGTGTTGACAACAGGCTGACATGGCAGTGGAGCTGGCATCACGTAGATCGAGGCTGACTAGGAGCTGACTGGATGCTGACGTGGCAGCAGAGCTGGTAGCACGTGGATCGAGGTTGACATGGATGAGGCTGACATGGAGGCATGTTGACATGGACAAGGGCTCCGGTGTGTGCCACGTGGCGGCGTCTGATTGGTCGTCTGACGAGCAAAAGGTTGGTGGATCGATTGCCCGAAGGCAATCGACCTAAGTCTGTTTGCAGGCTTTGATAAAGCCTTGAAAGTTCTTTGCCCACTGCATGTGGGATTAAAAAAAAAAAAAAAAAAATTAAACTTGTATTTCGCCGCCATCTTTATGTATAACCTCCGTCCTCCTATGTACCGTCCGTCTAGCGTGGCCTAGCGGTGAAAGTCCCCGCCTTGCAGAGCAGAGACCCAAGGTCGAATCCCGTCGAGGTCAAATTTTTTAATTTTTTTTGTGACTTCGCGTTGATTGGAGGTTTAAATTATTTTTTTGTTTCCTTGCTACCACCGAAGCTACGTGGTGCAGTGGCTAAGATCGTCGGATAGCTAGCGGAGGTTACCAGTTCGAATCCCAGCGGGGGTTTACAAAAAAAAGGTTAATTTTTTTAATTAAATTTTTTTTATTTGTTTTTTAAAAAGTTTTTTAAAAAATTATAATTTCTATATATGTTTTTTGATTATTATTTTTTAAATATCCATTTCATTTAAAAATAATAATTAAAAATATATATAGGAAATTGTTAATTTTTAAAAAAAAAGTCTTTATTAAAACAAATATTAGAATTTTTTTAAAAAAAGGGTGCAAAGATCATTTGATATAAAAAAAAAAATTGGCATCATACTAAGTTGTAACCCAGTTCATACGGTGTGATTCTGGGTAGATGATCCGGTCAACCGGATGCTATAATGCATTACTCTCTCTTTTGAGAAGAGAGACTCCTGATTCCTTTGACGGGATAGTCCAATGGTATGGACTTCATACAGTGTTTTGCCAATTAGAGAATCAAGTGATTGCTCATCCGAGGAAACCAGATTCCGGCTACGAGGTAGATTCGAAGATAATATCTTCGGGCAAAGGATAGTTGAATCCGAGATGGTTGAAATAGTACCTAAAGGACATTCAAGTGACAGTTATACACCTGTAGTGCCTGAAGTAGAAACAAGTGAGAGCTATACACCACGCTCTCCTGATTCAGAACCAGAAGAAGAAGAAGAAGAAGAAGAAGAGGAAGAAGAACCAGTGGAGGTGAAACCTACAACTGAAGAACGAAATGTTCTTAAAAGAAGTTATGAACCAGCAACAACACCTAAAGTCATTATTAGTGACGACGAAGCAGACAATTTCACCTTTCTAATTTTGGGTGATCCTCAAGAAGAAGAACGCCAAATCAGTGAGCATAATAAGAAAGCCAGATTTGATTTAAATCAGTAAATCGGTGATCTATTTTGTACTTCTTTGTACTACTTGTTTGAAGTTGCAATAAAGTTTGCTTTCTAATATGGCTTCCAATACTAGTCTACCAATCCCTGAGTTCAATGGTGGTGATTACGAGTATTGGTCAATTAAAATGAAAACTCTTTTGATAGGCAAAGGTCTTTGGGATGTGATTGAAGAAGGATATACTAAACCTACTACTGCTGAATGGGCAGCTTTGAATGTGGCTGATAAAAGGGCTAGAAAGGAAGCACAGAAGAATAATTCTTTCGCCCTTTATCATATCCAAGCCGCCCTTGATAGAAGTATTTTCCCTAGAATAGCTTCTTTTATAACTGTTGAATCTGTTTGGAATACATTAAAAGAAATTTATAGGGGTAGTGACCAAGTCAAACAAGTTAAACTACAAACCTTGAAATGAGAGTTTGAGACTCTTAAAATGTAAGAGAGTGAAAAGGTTGGTGATTACTGCGTGTGTGTGAAAGTCGTAGTAGATAAGATGGTCACTTTAGGAGATGTAAAGCCTGAAGTTATAGTGAATAAAGTGTTGAGGACACTTCTTCCTAAGTGGAATTCAATTGCCATAATTATAGAAGAATCCAAAGACCTAACTTCTCTGTCTTTTGAATCCCTAATTGGCTCACTTCTCTCACATGAAGAGAGGTTACAGCAAACTCCTTCCACAAGTTACGGAGGAGATGATAAAGCCTTTGCTTCACAAGAAGGCAGAGGTAGAGGCCGTGGTAGAGGAAAGAATAGAGGTAGAGGCAGAAATAATCAGAGAGGTGGAACTCCTAACAGAGGAGGAAATCAGAACAAAGGAGGATTCTCAAACAGAGGTGAACAACATAATAGAGGAGGACAGCAAAATAGAGGAAAACAATCAGCGAGAGGCAAAGGAGGAGATAAGTCAAAAAAATCTTGCTACAATTGTGGCAAACTTGGCCATTATGCTCATGACTATTGGACAAAGACTTCACAAGGAACTAGTAGCAGCAAGAGTAGTCAGTTTGGAAATTTTGGAGAAGAGGAAGAGGCCAAAAATCTCTTTCTCTCTTATGGTCAGGAAGATCAGAACATGAATGATACATGGATCTTGGACACTGGGTGTTCAAACCATATGAGTGGCAAAGAAGAGCTCTTTGCTACTCTAAACTCCTCATACAAATCCAGCATCAAATTGGGAGATGATAAATCATTGGCAGTTGAAGGCATTGGAGCAATGGCAGTTCCAACTAAAGAAGGCATCAAACATGTAAGTGATATCTATTACACACCCCATCTTCAACACAATCTTTTAAGTGTTGGTCAAATGTTAGAAAAGAACTACAAGTTGTTTTTTGATGAGGGTAAATGCACTATTTTTGATAAAAATAACAGTAATAGAATCATTACACAAGTGCCAATGTCCAAGAATAGATTGTTTCCTTTAAAGTTTGGCTATCCAGGGGGAGATAAGTTAGAAAATGTTGCTATTTCCAATCCAAGTGTCCTATGGCACTTGAGATATGGTCATTTGAATTCAGCTAGTTTGAAAATGCTAAATTCACAAGCGATGGTAACCAGACTTCCTAAAGTTCAGGATAGTAAGGAAGTCTGTGAAGGGTGTGCTCTTGGGAAGCATGCAAGATCAAAATTTCCTCATGGACAAGCATGGCGGGCCAGCTATCCACTTTAGCTAGTGCATACAGACATCTGTGGTCTGATGCAGACCAAGAGTCTTGGTAACAACTCTTACTTCCTCCTCTTCATTGATGATTTTACTAGAATGTGCTAGATATATTTTTTGAAATATAAGGATGAAGCATTTGAATGTTTTGTCGATTTCAAAACAAGAGTTGAAAGTGAGAGTAGACATTTTGTAAAATGTCTTAGATCAGATAGGGGAGGAGAATACTCCTCTAATGAGTTCTTGAATTTTTGTAAGCAACATGTCATTAAGAGGCAGTTCACAGCTGCCTACACTCCATAGCAGAATGGTGTCGCAGAGAGGAAGAATCGCACCATTGTGGAGATGGCAAGGTCTATGCTTCAGAAGAAGCATTTGACTAATTCATATTAGGCAGATGCAGCCAGGACCAGCGTACATATGTTGAACAAAAGTCCTACTACAAGTTTGGAAGGACAGACACCTTACCAAGCTTGGTATGGTAAAAAGCCAAATGTTAAGTATTTTAGAGTTTTTGGCTCGCTGGCATATTCTCACATTCCATATGAGCTTAGAAAGAAGCTCGATCCAAAGAGTTAGGCATGCATCTTTGTAGGATATTGTGAGAATACAAAAGCTTACAGACTCTACAATCCCAGGACTAGAAAGTTTGTGCTTTCCAAGGATGTGATTTTTGATGAAGGGGGAGAATGGGGTAAGCCTCAGATTTTTAGTGATGATGAATCTAGTGATGTAGGTTCTCAGCAGGTGCAACAACAGACACCACAGAAAAGTAAGCAATCTCCTCCCAGAGATCCAGGTTCATATTTTGATTCAACTTCTTCACCAAGTCCTTCTCCATAGAGATCAGTAAGTTCCTCACCAATGGACATTGATTCTCCATCCAGAGGTAAGAGAACTCTACAGAATCATCCATCATATCAGATGTTGGATAAGAATTTTTTGAAAAGATATACTAGGAGTCAAGCTAGTGAAATGAATTTTGTTCTACAAAGATTAGAAAATATGCACTTGTATGGTGATGATGTTTCCCAACAGGAACCTAGGGGAGATTTAGTTAACTATGCTTTGTTAACTAATACATAGCTTGAACCTTCTAGTTATGAGAAGGCTTGTACGTAAAATATTTGGCAAGATGCCATGAAAGAGGAGATCACCTCTATAAAAAACAACGACACTTGGGAGCTAGTGAAGCTTCCTAAAGGAAAGAAACGTGTTGGATGTAAGTGGGTCTACAAGACCAAGTTTAATGTTGATGGTAGCATTGAGAGGCACAAGGCGAGATTAGTTGCAAAGGGATTTACTCAAAAATATGGAATTGATTATGAAGAGACTTTTGCTCCTATAGCCAGACAGGAGACTATCAGAACAGTTCTTGCCTTAGTTGCACACAAGGGATGGACAGTCCAACACATGGATGTAAAAAGTGCATTTCTAAATGGTTACTTGACAGAAGAAGTGTATGTTGAGCAACCACAGGGATTTGAAGAGAAAGACAAGGAACATCTTGTTTACAAAATGAATAAGGCTCTTTATGGCCTCAAGCAAGCACCGAGAGCTTGGTACTCACGCATTGATGGGTACTTTAAAGATTATGGGTTCATAGAAGCAAAAATG
The DNA here is from genome assembly GCA_028583015.1 of Wollemia nobilis. NCBI lineage: Eukaryota > Viridiplantae > Streptophyta > Pinopsida > Araucariales > Araucariaceae > Wollemia > Wollemia nobilis. The sequence goes on from JAQPPZ010000101.1 coordinate 3,749,145, forward strand.
AACCCACGCTCTACTACCTCAATCAAGGAAATGACATCCTCATAGTTTGTTTGTATGTGGATGATCTCATTTTTATGGGTAGTAATGAAAAATTTAACATGGAGTTCAAGCACTCCATGATGCAGGAATTTGAGATGAAGGATCTTGGCTTGATGAAATACTTTCTTGGAATGGAAGTACATCAGATAGATTCAGGGATCTTCATCTGTCAACTTAAGTATGCTCAAGATATGATTCAGAAGTTTGCTATGGAGCAATGCAAAGCATTTGCAACTCCAATTGGACATGGGATCCAATTAAGCAAGGATGATGGAGCACCGAAAGTTGATGTGACCACTTTCAGAAGCATTGTTGGGAGTTTGATGTTTCTCGCCAACACCAGACCATACATTCAGTATGTTGTATCTCTTGTTTCTAGATTTATGTCTAATCCATCTAAGTTGCATTTGCAGGCAACTAAAAGGATTTTGAGATATGTGAAGGGTACATTGGATTTTGGAATCCAGTACTACAAAAGTGATACTATCAAGCTTGAAGGCTTTAGTGATAGTGATTGGGGCAACAATATTGATGATAAAAAATCCACATCGGGTAACTGTTTTAGTCTTGGTTCAGGCCTAATAACTTGGAGTTCCAAGAAGCATACGGTAGTAGCACTATCTTCAACAGAAGTTGAGTATATAGCGGTGACTCATGCTAGTACTCAAGCTCTATGGCTCCGAAAGGTATTAGAAGAGATTGGAGAGCAGCAAAGTGGTCCAACTTGAATATTCTATGACAACATCAGTGCCATTCAGTTGGCATACAATCCTGTCCACCATAGTAGATCAAAGCATTTTGATATGAAGTACCACTTCATCCGAGATATGGTGGAAACTGATATTGTTGAGCTTCACTATTGCCATACTTTGGAGAACGTCACTGACATCTTCACCAAGGCGCTGGCTAAAGATCAATTTGTAAAGCTAAGAGACTGTATAGTCAGTTCTCTCAACTTTAAGGGGGAGAATGTTGCAAGTGTGAACAGGACCTAGCTTGAAACAGGCTTAGAAAAAAACTAGTTTTTCTAAGCCCAGTGTGAACACACTTACCATTTGTCGGAAAATTTTATCAGATGGTTGGCATGATTTTTCTTTCTCCCTTTCCTTGATTTTCTCCTTATCACTCCACTCCCTTCCTCTCCCCACGCTCGCTGCCACCTCCCACTCCACCTCCTACTCCTTCGTTCTCTCTAAACTCCCCGATCTTCCTCCACCTTCCCTTTCCTATTATTATGCAAGTTCTAAACCTATATAAGGTTTAAGTTAATGTATTAATCGACTGGTTAATTGAATATATTTTTGGCTGTAATTTTCGTGTCATTTGTTTATTACCTTGGGCTAACTAATCTAAGGTTAACTGCACCTTAGACTTACATAATATTGGTCTAAGAAAATGGAAATCGCCTCAGCATACCTTTGAGAGAAGTCAAGAACAACCAATGATGCCCTTAGTAGATCAAATTAGGAGGTAGACTTAGAAACCCCACAGGGTTCCTTTTGAAGGTTGTTATGTATGTAGGGGATCACATTATGCAGTCAATTGTCCTGGTAGAAAATCACTAAGCCTCTGATTCAAGAAGATAGGTATTACAGCACAGGTGACCGGAAGAAGCCATCAAAGGGATGGAACACCCCTACCATTAATTTAGGAATGTAAGTTTTCTACTTCTTATTAAGCATCTTAAAAAAAAAAACTTCTAGTAAGGGTTATTTCCTTGTTTATATACATGTAATAATATAATTAGCAAAAGATATACCAGAAAGGCCAGGATATTTGGCTCATGGACAGAAGGTTGAGTATGGTTTTGGATAGACCTACTCTATAAACTAGTGTTATTTTATGATAGAAATTGCTTTAGCTAGTGGAACCATGGAAGGTATCTTATATATAGCTTCACTTTATGCCTTCAATGTGATCCTAGGGATGGATTGGTTACAGGCCCATAAAGCCATAATCAATTTCCAGGATAGATGGATCAAATATTTTGAAGAAGGCAAGGAAAGACTACGAATTCATAGCAAACAAGGGGCATTAAAACCCCAAATTGTCAACTATGCAATTGAAGAAATCCTTTAGAAATGGAAGGATAATCTATGTAATAAAGCTAAATGAAGTTGGAGAAGACTGAAATAAAGAGGTGTTTGGAACACACCCAATTTTACAAGAATTCAAGGATGTATTTCTTGAGGATTTACCTAGGCTCCCTCCTGTGCGGGAATTTGATTTCACTATTGTTCTTATGCCATGAGCAGAACCAATTCACAAATCTCCGTATAGGATGACACCTATCGAGATGCAGGAATTAAAGGTATAATTGCAAGGGTTATTAGAGAAAGGGTTGATAAAACAAAACGTGTCACCTTGGGGTGCACCTATTTTATTTATGAAAAATAAAGATGGCTCTTTAACATTGTGTATTGATTACAGGAAGATGAATAAAGCTACAATCAAGAATTGGTATCCCCTACCTAGAATCAAAGACTTATTCGATCAAATGAGAGATGCCATAGTGTTTACTAAGATAGATCTTAGGTCAAGGTATCACCAGTTAAGAATACGTGAGGAGGATACTCACAATATGGTATTTAAGACTAGATATGGACACTATGAGTTTATAGTCCTACCCTTTGGACTAATTAATGCCCCAGTCAACTTCATGAATTTAATGAACAGTGTGTTCTGAAGGCACCTAGACCATTTTGTCCTTGTATTTCTAGATGACATCCTAATATACTCTCAAAATAAGGAAGAGCATGATAAGCATCTCAAGATCATGTCAGAGTTACTAAGAAAAAATCAACTCTACAAAAATCTAGCCAAGAGTGATTTCTATGTTTTAGAGGTGCAATATTTAGGGCATATCATATCAGTAGAAGGAATTGATGTGGATCCAAAGAAGATCAAAGCCATATTAAATTGGTTGCCCCTACTAATATTATTGAAGTAAGAAGTTTCATGGGGTTAACGGACTATTATAGACGCTATATAAAGGATTTCTCAAAAATTTCTTTGGCAATAACTAACCTTCAGAAGAAAGAGAAGGAATTCAAATGGATAGAAGAGTGTGAAACTACCTTTGCTTTGCTAAAGCAGAAGATCACTACCTTACCAATATTGAATATTCTAGATGCTCAAGGAGATTTTTTAGTATGCACTGATGCATCAAAGGAAGGGTTGGGAGTCCTCATGCAAGAAGAGTTCATAGTAGCTTATACTTCAAGGAAACTTAAAAAGCATTAAGTTAATTATGCTACTCATGATTTAGAGCTAGTCGTTGTGGTGCATGCCCTACAGGTCTGGCATCACTATCTAGTGGGGAGACCTTTTGAGTTAAAATTTGACCATCAAAGTCTAAGGCACATATTTACCCAACCAATACTCAATGCGAGATAGAGAAGGTGGATCAATTTTCTTGTTGAGTATGACTTTGAGATTGATTACATAAATGGAAAATAGAATAAGGTTGTTGATGCCTTGAGTAGAAGGAGACACATAGCAACCAGAACTAGGAGTCACATAAAGCTCATGGACCAAGTGAGGTAGGAGTAATATCAGGATGAATATTGCCAGGAAATTAGAGCTAGAATAGACAAAAATTTTAAGGGCAATAAGGAGTTTGGGGTAGTAGATAACATTTTGTGCTACAAAGGTATAATCATCATATCAAATAATGTGATTTAAGAAAGCTTATAATGCAATAAGCCCATAGATCTCCTTATACAGCTCACCCCATAGGGGCAAAGATAGGGGAAAACCTAAAATGAACCTTCTTTTGGGTAGGAATGAAGAATGATATTACCAATTTATCACTCGGTGCCTCGAATGCTAGAAGGTTAAGGTAGAATGCAAACACCCCATAGGTAGTTGTATCCACATAGTATACCTACACAGAAATGGCATCCTATATATATGGACTTCATAGTAGGTTTACCTAAGACCCGGTACCAGCATGATGCAATCCTAGTAGTAGTCGACAAATTGACTAAGGTTACCAATTTTATACCTGGGAGCACCAAGGATGATGCTTAGGTGGTGGCTAATAGATTTTCCAAGGAAGTGTTATGATTACATGGATTTCCTAAGGTAATCATATCAGATAGGGATTCCAAATTCGCTTAAGATTTTAGGAAAGCCCTTCATTAGGAAATAGGCATAAAGTTGAACATGAGTTTGGCATACCACCTTGAGATAGAAGGTCAAGCAAAGCGGGTAAACCAACTACCAAAATATATGCTCTGCATGTACTATATGGATCACAAATCTTGTTGGGAAGACGACATACCTTTGATAGAGTTTATCTACAATAATGGGTATCACTCATCTCTAAAAATGGCACCTTTTAATGCCTTGTATGGGAGAAAGTGTAGAACAACACTATCATGGGATAACTTAGAGGATAGAGTTATGATTGGACTAGAAATGGTCAGAAAAATGGAGCAATTGAAAGTAATCAAGCAAAGACTCAAGGAAGCTACTGATAGGTACAACAATTGTGTTGATTTAAAGAGAATTCCAAGGGAGTACTTAGTTGGAGACAAAGTGTTCCTAAGGGTTAAACCAATAAAAAGTGTGATTAAATCCACAAAATTGGATTCACAGTTTGTAGAACCCTTTGATATCATTGAAAATATTAGTCTAGTTGCGTACCGACTTGCTTTACCTCCTAATCTGTCAAAAATCCATGACACTTTCCACATATCTTTGCTTAAAAAATATATTGTTGATCCTGAGTATGTGTGGGATGTTTCTAATTTGCAGATGGTAAATCCAGAGGAAATTGAAGTGATGTCAATAAAAATTCTCAAATTTCACTCTAAGGCTATGTGGAATCAGACTCTTGAGCAATGTAAGGTCTAGTAAGACCGTTTCTCAGAAAGAAACATCACTTAGAAGAAAGTGGCAGATATGCAAAAATATATATATATATATATATATATATATATATATATTTTATGATCTTTAAACTGTAATAAATTACTTTTGATTGTGTGAAACTGAGAAACACTGATACGATGTTTAGTCCTAGTGGGGAAGGATGTCATAACCCTCCTAGATGGATCTTTTAACATGGAAAACAATGTATTAATTGATGATGCTTTAATACTTGATTTTGTGTAATCAAGCACCTATGCGATGTTAGTAGATATTGAAGAGCATTATACTACTAACAAATTTCCACTGTGTAGGATCAAGTACACTCGTAAGTGGAAGAAGTTGAGTCATCCATCGAATATGAGGGTACTTAAGGATGGGGAAGTGATGATAAGGCAACTTGAACGTAACAAGGATGGATACCTTTATATAGACATGCATTCGGTTGGGATAATCGTTAATAGTTAGCCACCTTGAGACCTAGACTGATGGCCTAGTAGCTATCATAAGTTCTATAGGTTGAGACAAGTGATTAAATTGAAGGCAAGATTTCCCTCTTTGTCTATTGCACAAGCTTTATTATATTTTACTTCAACACTATTGCCTCAATAGTTTAGGTAGTATGAAGAATAGGTTTTTTCATGACTCCTTGTGTGCTCTGGTAAATGGAATGATAAATAGGTTTTATTTTAAATAAATAGTTAATTTATTTTAGAATGATAAATAGATTTCATTTAAATGAATAGTTAATTTATTTTAGAATGATAAATATATTTCATTTAAATAAATAGTTAATTTATTTTAGAATGATAAATAGATTTCATTTTAAATAAATAGTTAATTTATTTTAGAATGATAAAGAGATTTCATTTTAAATAAATAGTTGATTTATTTCAAATTGATAAAGAAACCTCTTTTAAAGAAAAAAAAAGAACATTTGTTTAATATTAGGCAATTAAAGAATTTCCATGATAGACTAATGGTTGCTCCATTTGTAATGATAAATGAAACTCATTTACTATCTTAATTATATGAAAATTCATTTATTAAAAAGGCAATTTGTTGTTAGTTTAAAAAAATGATAGAACCACCCTTTAGAGTCAGATCAAGCCAACCGTGTGAATATTTCGACTGATATGAAGGGATGGCTTTATTAAATGAAGATATAGCTTCATTGATGTGGAGGGATGGCTTCGTTTATGGCAGCATCTTGGGAACGCGGAAGGAAAAATATCCCCCTACCACATGACGAATGCAGATGGAGAGTAATGATGGACGGACGGTGGGCAAAAAGGTAAGAAGAGAGTTATGCATTAAAGGAAAGATATAGACGTGCAGGGAAAAACAACAATGAGCGTTGAGAGAGGGACAAGCAACAAACACCCCGTAATAGAAGGAGAGGCACTGCATAAAGAGAAGGTGAAGGAGATGGACGTTCGCTAGCGCAACCCAGGAAGACATCAAGTTCTTACATACCAGGCTAGATTTGTGGGATCACTTTTAAATAGATGTATTTGAGGTTTTCCTTCATTGGTTTTTAGAATTTTGTTGGTCTAAGGGTTTTCGTTGTGTATGTCATTCCTTTAACCAAAGTAGACCTACTCCTTTAAGGAATCTTAGTGTCAAACTTGTAGAGTGGTTCTTGGGTCATCGTTGTTGTAGCCGCGTATGTGAAACCTTCATTAAGATGTGGCTGTGTTAAGCCCTCTATGACCAAACTCTATGCTATCCAGTAAAGGATTAAATCTTAGGTCTACGAGTTGAATAATTGGTTGAATAGTTGATCCTTTGTAAATGGGACTTTATTACTAAGTAAGTTGGTTCGTTTTGCTCCCTATCTCCCTATCGTGGTTTTTTACCTCTATTTTTAGACTGTGTTGGGTAGGGTGTAGACTTCACCTAGAGCTAGACATCCTCGAGGTGAGTCGTCAGCATTGATTTCCCAGGGATAACCCCTCCCTTGGATGATTTGTAGTATGTAAGGTCCATGCAGTGGGCTTATGGCTAAGTGAAACCATGTCGAACCAATAGCCATACCTTGGTTTTCGTTTAACACAACCATGACTTCTATGCTTACCACCCACATTGTTCTTACTGTGCGTATTATGTTGTCTCAACCCGCGATCTCATCGCCTCTCTGGCTAAAGTTTACTCTTGGTATCCTTTACTTTCCAAAACCATGCAACAGGTTATTTGCTAGACAAAGGGATGTAGAGTATCTTAGTAGGAAACCTTTTATATAGTTTCATTAATTAAAATGGTAGATTTTAGATTAATGTAAATAAAAGGCTTCTTTTATATAGTTTCATTTATTAAAATGGTAGTTTTTTAGATTAATGTAAATAAAAGATTTTTTTTATATAGTTTCATTAATTAAAATGGTAGTTTTTAGATTAATGGAAATAAAAAGCTTCTTTTATATAGTTTCATTATTTAAAATGGTAAATTTTAGATGATGAAAAGAGGAAACCTTATATGATTTCATTAGTTAAAAATTATGGGACTTTAATTTATGAAAATAAAGGAAAAGGGGTTTAGTTGTGAATTAAAGTAGTTGACTTTAATTTAATGAATAAATATTGAAAATGGTTTGTTTTGTAAATTAAAGGTATGGGATTTTAATTTATGAAATGAAATGAAAAAAGGTTTATTTGTGAATTAAAGTAGTTGATTTTAATTTAATGAATAAATATGGAAAATGGTTTGTTTTCTAAATTAAAGGTATGGGACTTTAATTTATAAAATAAAAGAAAAAAGGGTTTATTTCTAAATTAAAGTAGTTGACTTTAATTTAATGAATAAATATGAAAAATGGTTTGTTTTGTAAATTAAGGGTATGGGACTTTAATTTATGAAATGAAAGGAAAATGGGTTTATTTGTGAATTAAAGTAGTTGACTTTAATTTAATGAATAAATATGGAAAATGGTTTGTTTTTTAAGTTTAGGGTATGGGACTTTGATTTATGAAATGAAATGAAAAAGGGGTTATTTGTGAATTAAAGTAGTTGACTTTAATTTAATGAATAAATATGAAAAATGATTTATTATTTAAATTAAGGGTATGGAACTTTAATTTATGAAATTAAAGGAAAAAGGGTTTATTTGTGAATTAAAGTAGTTGAGTTTAATTTATTGAATAAATATGGAAAATGGTTTGTTTTGTAAATTAAGGATATTGGGCTTTAATTTATGAAATGAAAAGAAAAAAGGTTTATTTGTGAATTAAAATAGTTGACTTTAATTTAATGAATAAATGTGGAAGATGGTTTATTTTGTAAATTAAGGGTATGGGACTTTAATTTATGAAATGAAAAGAAAAAGGGTTTATTTGTGGATTAAAGTAGTTGACTTTAATTTAATGAATAAATATGAAAAATGGTTTGTTTTATAAATTAAGGGTATGGGACTTTAATTTATGAAATGAAAGGAAAAGGGTTTTATTTGTAAATTAAAGTAGTTGACTTTGATTTAATGAATAAATATGGAAAATGGTTTGTTTTGTAAATTAAGGGTATGGGATTTTAATTTATGAAATGAAAAGAAAAAAGGTTTATTTGTGAATTAAAGTAGTTGACTTTAATTTAATGAATAAATATGGAAAATGGTTTGTTTTGTAAATTAAGGGTATGAAACTTTAATTTTTTTTTGAGAAAAAGGTAAAAATTTTATTGAAAAAAAACTCAAATTATACATTTACTGTTGATAACCTGCCTTTCTTGCCAAGGCTCAAAATGCAACACAACTCTATTCCTTTGACTGTCCAACTTTTAGAAGTTTTAGTCCTTGTTGGGTGACCCCTAAAGGTGTTCCATTTATCCTTTCCTTTTGAATCCATAGACTTCATCCTGAGTCTATAAAGCCCTCTTTCTATTCTTATTCTTTCTTTTTTAGTTCCCATATTGCAGTTTTTTTGGAGTTGTGTCCATATATCTGCTTCATCCTCTACCATCTGAGAGTCCTCTTAGGTTTTAGCCTGCACTGTCTCTAAAAGTTTCCTAATTAAAGTGCCCTAGATACTTTCCTCTGGTCTAAATTCCTTGTTGAAAATCTTGTTATTAAGTTCCAACCAAAATTACTAGCAGATGAAACCCAAACCCAAATCCCAAGCTATCTTCAAGGTCTTTGATTTGAATCTATTGGTCTTCCAATAGTCCCAAAAGTTGTTCTCAATGAGAATGGATCTTTATGATTGACAAAAAATAGTGTACCACAAACTCCAGATTGTTTGGGCATAGGAACACAAAAAAAGGAGGTGGCCCATTGTTTCCTCCTCTTGGTGACACATTACACACCAGTTGGGTCGAATAAATCCACGTCTCCTCATGTTATTCTGAGTCTAGGACTTTAATTTATGAAATGAAAGGAAAATGGGTTTATTTGTGAATTAAAGTAGTTGACTTTAATTTAATGAATAAATATGGAAAATGGTTTGTTTTGTAAATTAAGGGTATGGGATTTAATTTATGAAATGAGAATGAAAGGATTTATTTATGGATTAAAGTAGTTGATTTTAATTTGATACATAAATATGAACCTATATTATTTGGCAATTAAGGGTATGGGACTTTAATTGTTGAATAAGGGTTGAATCATTTATTACAAGTAAATCCCATGATCTAGATGTATTTTTGAATGACTCTCATAGGAAGATGAGAGGAGAAATAGAAAGAGTAGTTTCTATGATATCAACTATGCATTAGATAGTTGAATTGCTTGGGTTGTTTGTATAGTTGTAATTTGGTAATGAAATGAGTAAATGCATTTAGAAGCATGTCTATCCTGGTCTATGAGTATCTTGACCCCCTACTATTCTCACTTTATCAGGACTACCAAAGTCACAGATGGACCAATGCACAAGTTTGCTCTCTACTTTACATCTTGTTGAATTATGCAAATAGATTAGATTTGTAGAGATATTTCCTCAATGAGATTGATGTAATGTATTGCTTAAAGGTATGGAAATTTTACCATACATGCTTATGTAACAAATAAACAATATGGTTGATGAACCTTTGTATTCTATTTGATTGAATGTGAATGTATTTAAATCCTTCCTTATGCATGGTTATTCTTTAACTATTGTTTAATGTTTCTAGTTATCCTTTGAATTTTTTATGAATTATGTTTGTTAGATTTAGTATCTATATCTATCTTTTATTTCTTTATTTGAATAAATTTTATAAAAATTCAGTAGTAAGTTCTAAGGTGAACTTAGAGGATAACCAAAGGGCTTGAGACCCCCTTAAGGAGATTGGTGACTAGGTTTATAGAATATCATACCTAAGTTAAGATAGTTTGTTAGAAGATAATATTGATAGCTTAACTTTTAGTATACATAGCATACTTATGTATAATGACTTGCACAAAATATGGAGATGTGTGTACACCTTCTAATGATTGAAGGTGATAATTTTAGCTCATCAAGAATGATGAGATGGATGGACTTATGTGCATAACATGAGATATGCCTATGCAGAAGGGACTTGCATGAGGGGAATATTGTATGGTATAGTTCTTGAGAAACTTAGGGGTTGTTAAACATCTAAGGTTGGTGAGGATTTTATGAAACCCTCTCCTTAGTCAAAAACAATTCTTTCTCTTTCTGTGTGTTTCTTGTTTCTTGATTTTAGGGTCATTACATTTGGTATTAGAGCTCTAGGTATGAGGGTATAGAGCCTCTTATGTGCTAAAAGAGATTTGGAAGTCTCCAATAAAGGTTTTCTTAAATTTAAGCTAAAAGTTGAGATGACCTAGAGTATTTGCTTATTAGAATCTAATGGAATTTATCCCAAGAGTGAATGAATGTTACAATACCTCAGTATGAGATTTGGTATTAATGATACATCATAATCTTGGAATATTATCCTAGTTAGATTACTAATATTTTGGTAAGGAGAACTCTATAATGTGGTTTGAATTAGTGATTCAGTTTAATATGGAGTTGTAACCTAATTATTTTCTTGGTTGAAACTAGGTCAAGATGCCACCTAAGGCCTGAAGAGATATGTCTACACCTAGATAGATTCGATAAAGTAATTTCGAATAAGGGATCTAGAATGAGGATCCATAAACTCTCAATAAGGAAATGGAATATCTCACTGCTACAGTTACCGCCATGCAAGGGTAGATAAAGTAGCAAGAGGAACTAATAGACCAATAGAGAGAGCAATTAAATTAGTGTAAACTGATGAATGAATACTTTTTGGCAAGTCTACCAAAAGAGAACCAACAAACCCGAAGAAGAAGGGTAAGTGATGGTTTCCTAAAGTGGAAAAGCCAATATAAGGATCAGGTAAGCCAACCAAAACTAGCCACCAATATTGGCCTAAGGAAATAGAAATCACCTCAGCATACCTTTGAGAGAAGTCAAGAACAACCAAGGATGTCTCGAGTGGATTAAATCAGGAGGTAGACTTAGAAACCCCACAAGGTTCCTTTTGAAGGTTGTTATGTATGTGGGGGATCACATTATGCAATCAATTATCTTGGTAGAAAAGCACTAAACCTCCAGTCCAAGGAGATAGGTCTTACAGCACAGGTGATCGAAAGAAGCCATCGAAGGGATGGAACACCCCTACCATTAATTTGGGAATGTAATTTTTCTACTTCTCATTGAGCAACTTAAAAAAAATAGGAAACTTCTAATAAGGATTATTTCCTTGTTTATATATATGTAATAATATAATTAGCAAAAGATATACTGGAAAGGCCAAGATATTTGGCTCATGGATGGAAGGTTTAGTATGGTTTTGGATAGACCTACTCTGTAAACTAGTGTTATCCTTTGATAGAAATTGCTTTAGCTAGTGGAACCACGAAATTTTGCTTATATATAGCTCCACTTCATGCCTTCAATGTGATCCTAGGGATGGATTGGTTACAAGACCATAAATCCATAATCAATTTCTAGGATAGATGGATCAAACATTCTGAAGAAGGCAAGGAAAGACTATGAATTCAAAGTGAACAAGGGGCATTCAAACCCCATATGTGGTTGGGAGATGAGATGTTTTTCGTAGGACTGCCCAAACTACCAAACTCGTTTTGGCCATATCTCACTCATCCGGACTCGGATTGAGCTAAAATTTTGAGGGTAGATGCCTAAAAAACCCTAGAACGTCTCCACCAATTTTCATATCATTTGGAGCAACACAAATCCTAGCACATCCCTATGTGTGAACGACATATTTGGCAAGCGGCTATGCGAGGGTTTCATCTGGGTTGAGTGCAAGCAGCTCCAGAGGTTGGTTTTTAGGGCCTTCGGGCCCTAGAGGCCAATATTTTTGTGGTTTATGCTCAATATTTTAGCAAGAAATGTTGTAGGGGATACAATATGGGTTAGAAATTTGTCTTTCAATAGATCATACTGTGAACTTGAGTGACAACGGCTTCCAATTTGCTGCACAAAAGAAAAGTGAAAACCATACCTTTCCACGACGTCTAGGGCAAGGATTAAAGAGATCACGAAACAAGTTTCAAGAAGTTGATCAAAAAATGGCTCATATCTCAAGTGAATCTGGTGCTAAGGTGCACCCACAAAATAATTCTACTGTGAAAACCCCTATCAAGGGTAAGAATTTCGAAGACTCGAGTCCCAAAAATGAATTTTAGGGATGCCCTTCGTGGTGGACAGACCTCAGCCCAATGCTAATATCAATATTAGGGCTTCCCATAAACCTCTAAGAATGCCTAAGATTGATCCCAAGAAAACGGAGTCGGGATGTCTTAAAGCAGGTGATGGAACTCCTATTGTTAAGCTTGATATGGGTAACATTCGATCGGCATTGAAGATTTGGAAAAAAGAGGACTAATTTGTCGGTTCGTGGGTTTTCGTCCGAGTCTATCTGCTTTCAAAGTCTGGGCTGCAAAAAGCTGGAAAACTAAAGGTGAGTTACAAATCTCTATTTATCCAAATGGTTATTTTCTTGTTTTATTTGCTAATAATGAAGATAGAGAGAAAAATTTTCAAGGGGGTCCTTGGTTTTTTGGAAGGGCAGGGCTTTTCATGAAGCCCTGGCATACTAAATTTAAATCCGAAGAAGAGATGCCTTCTATAGCTCCCGTGTGGGTTAGACTCTTTGGCCTCCCTATTGAATTTTGGAATCCTACTATTTTTTCTTCAATTGGAAACTCTTTAGGAACTTTTATGATGACTGCTGATTGTACTCAAAATTTTGAACATATTATTTATGCTCGGATTTGTGTTTTAATGGATTTTGACAAACCCCTACCTAAAAATATCACATTACAATTTGGGGAAGACACTTGGGAGCAAGTAGTGGACTATGAGAACATTCCTTTTCGTTGTAGAATTTGCCATGAATATGGTCATTTGGCCAGTGCTTGCCCAAATAAAATTCCTGATCAAAAGAAAGAAGATATAAACTCAGCGGGTTTCCAAATACCTAAGAAGAAGAACACTCAAAAAAAACCAGTTATGAAGGATCAATCAAAGTCATCCGCTAATATGTTTGAAATCCTTTCCACAAATGATGTCCCAAGTGAGGAAGAGGAAATAATGGAAACTGAAATCTTAGAAACACAATTTAAATATGAAGGGAAGAACTCGAGAGACAAACCAACAAATCAAAGGTTTTCAACAAAAAAAAAAGGAGAAAATTTACACAAGAAAAACAATATTTCAAATGTCAAAACTTCAAATAATGCGAGGTCCTAATATAGACTCCGTTGAACCATCTAGTAAAATTTTGGCTGTGTACGAGCATTCTTCAAGGTTAGAAGCCATCTCGGATTCAATTGGAATAAGTCAAGAAACAGGGAAAAAAAATTGAAGATGGATTCTAATCAAAAAGTAGGTCGCAAGACCAATCAATATCATATGGTAAAAGAAGGTGAAAAGCTTGTAGAGGAAGGTAAGATTAATGCCCTTCCCAACTTTTTTAGCCCTGGTATTAATGAAGATCATCACTTGGAATATTAGAGGACTCAAAGGGAGTCTTTCAAAACAAAATGAAATTAGAAGAATGATTCAGGTAAATCATCCACATCTTGTTTTCCTTCAAGAAACAAAGATGTCAATGGAGGATATGGACTTAATTGCCGATAAAATTTGGCCAGCTGGAAAAGTGGTTTCCCTCGGTTCCCAAGGGACTTCGGGTGGCATTGCTTGTCTTTGGGATCCAAAAGAGGTAGTTATTCACCATATGGTTGGCGGTTGGGGTTTGTTGGCTATAGCTATTCAAAGTAGACATTCCAACCAGATTATGCTCTGCATTACTTGTTTATGCTCCGACTTCTTTGGAGGAAAAAAGAAGACAGTGGAAGGATATTACTCATATTATCTCTCATTTTCCTAAAGCTTGGATCTTGATCGGAGGAGATTTCAATACCATCCTCTCTCTGGATGAGAAAAGGGGGGAAATAGAAATTTGGACAAAAGCACCGACCTCATGAGCGAATATATTGCAAACCTCCATCTTGTGGATATCCAACCGAGATAATGGCCTTATGACTTGGTCTAACAGAAGGCAAGGCTTAGCTTGTATAATGGAGAGATTGGATAGGTTTTTGCTCTCTGAAAATTTCTTAATCCATGGTCACATTCCTAAAGTGAAGACTCTTAATAATGTTGGTTCGGATCATTGGCCCAGTCATGGTGGAAATGTGGAAAACCAATGTGAGTTTCTCTCCTTTTCATTTTCAATTAATGTGGCTTAGAGACATTTCCTTAGGACCTCATGTGCAACAATGGTGGAAGGAAGGTAAACCTAGGCATGGGACTAAGATGTTCTATTTTTCCAAAAGACCGCAATACATTAAATCCAAAATCAAGACTTGGAACTGGAAAGAGTTTGGGGATGTTCATAAAAAAAAACATGAAGTTATTGCTCATCTTGAAAATTTGAATAAGAAAATCCGTTTAGATGGCCTCATAGAGAAGAGAAGTGCGAGATGAAATTAAACTTATAACTCGGTTAGAGGAATGGGAAAAAAGAGAAGAAATCTTATGGAAGCAAAAATCTAGAATTCAATGGCTCAAAGAAGGAGATCGAAACACAAATTTCTTCCACAAATCTCTTCTAGCTCGAAGATCTCACAACTTTATTTCTTCCTTAAAATCAGATTTTGGAGATGTTGTTTATACTTGGGATGGCATGAACTCTATTGTTGTTGATTACTTTTCCAATATTTTTGTTGCTACTCCCCTTGACTCAGCTTCACAATATAATGTTCTTCAAGCAATCCCTTCTCTTATCACTTCGAGGAGAACTCTATTTTGACTGCTCCTGTTACTATCAATGAGCTTCAACAAGTAGTTTTTAAAATGCAAAAAGGGAAAACCCCAAGTCCTGATGGTTTTCCTATTGAGTTCTACCAAGAGTTCTGGGATATCCTTCATGTTGATTTATTAGAGGTGGTGGAAGAAGCCGGGAAAGCCAAAGAAATTTTGAAGGTTATCAATAAAACTTATATTACTCTTGTTCCAAAAGCTCAAGAGGTTGATCATATCTCAGCTTTTAGACCTATTGCTTTATGTAATGTTCTTCTCAAAATCATTACTAAAATCATGGCAGAAAGGTTGAAGCCTCTTTTGCATAAGATTATTTCCCCAGAGCAAGGGGGTTATGTGGAAGGACGTCAAATAGTAGATGAGATAGTTCTTGCTCAGGAAGCCATCCATTCCATGGATATGCAAAATTCTCCTTCCATGTTCATTCGGTTAGACTTATCCAAAGCTTATGACAGAGTGGATTGGCACTTCCTTATCAAAGTTTTGAGGCAATTTGGTTTCTCTAAGGATTGGATGGATTGGATTATGGGATGTATCTCTTCAGTTTCCTACTTAGTTCTTATCAATGGCAGGCCTTCTCGGTCTTTCCCGGCTTCCAGAGGTATTAGGCAAGGTGACCCGCTATCCCCTTATTTATTCATCATTCTTGTTGAATGCTTGGGTAGGACTATAACCAAAAAGAGGGAAAACAAAACCCTTGAGGGAGTTACCATTGCTCATGGAGCTAGACCTATCTCTCATCTTCAATTTGTGGATGACTCTACTCTTTTAGGTAAAGCTACTATTAAGGAAGCTTCTAATATTAAGCAAATCATTAGCTATTTTTCTAAGGCTCTTGGGCGGTTGATCAATGAAGACAAATCTAAAGTTATTTTCTTTCAACTGCTCTCGCTAGACGAGGAATCCATGGTCTTGGATAAACTAAGATATAAGAAGACCTCTCTTCCAATCACTTATTTAGGTATTCCCATAAATATTCAAAGGCAAAAAAATAAAGATTGGAATTGGTTGTTGGACAAAGTCAAGAAGAAAATTGGAAAGTGGACCAACAAGTGGCTTTCTTTTGGGGGTAGAATCACCTTGGTAAAATCAGTCCTTCAAGCTATTCCTATTTATGTTTCTTCCATTTTGAATATCCCAAAGGTTGTTCTTCGAGAATTGGATCAAATCGGTCATCGTTTCCTTTGGAGTGGTACTAAGGAGAAAAGAAAATGGGCCTTGGTGAAATGGGATACTTTATGTCTTCCTAAGAGTGAAGGGGGGTTAGGATTACGGTCTTCAATTAATAACAACAAAGCTTTAGCTACTAAATTATATTGGAGGATGTTGCATAACCCCAATGCTCTTTGGGCCAATAATCTTCGTGCTAAATATGCTGAGAACAAAAGTCCTGAAGACCTTGTTCGCTATCAACTTCCTACCAAAGGTTCTCCCATTTTAGCAGTTCTTAAGACTGGTGAGGATTTGATAAAGAAAAAATTATTTTGGATCATTCATAATGGTCAACATGCAAATTTTTGGACAGATTCTTGGGATGGTCACAAGCCTTTGATAACTCGGTTTCCCGATTGGAGGCCTTGGATGGAGGAGCTTCACCGAGCTAATTGGATAAAGGTGGCTAATTACTATCGGTACCATACTTGGTAATTCAAAGGTTGGTAGATATTGGATCCCTATTGAGGACTGGCCTATTCAAATCTGAGAAAGGCAAAGACAAGATATCCAAGGCATCCTTCATATGAGATCCCTCTCTTGGTCCCATGAAAAATATTGTTTTGGATGGAACAACACTACTAAGGGTGAGTATTCAGTTGCTCAAGGTTATTTGACCTTATGCCATAATAATCCCAACCATTCTTCTGACATCTTTTCTCGATTGTGGGCTCAAAAGCTCTGGCCTAAGGTGAGGTTCTTTAATTGGCTTTTATTGCATCGTAGGGTGCTTACTGGTGAGCAACTTATGAAGCATGGTTTTCATGGCCCTTTTAGATGTGAAATGTGTGAAGAGAATGTAGAAAATATCAACCATATTTTTATTGAGTGTACTTTAGCCTCTGAGTTGTGGAGGAGAATGGCCACTTTACTTGGCTTACAGTGGTCCAATTTTTTTACTTTTGAACAGACTTGGAGGGATTGGCCTAATCAATAGGGTATTGATCATTTTATTAGGCGATTAGTTTGGATGGGTTCTACCATTCTTCTTTGGAATATTTGGAATGAAAGGAACAACCAAATTTTTAATCAAGATAGGAAGGATATTCACTATATTTGGCAAAAGACCATAGCCAACTTAGTTGAATCAGTCCATCATCTCCTTAATCACCCCCAAAACTCCCACCAAAGATGGGATCAAGTGATGCAAAGATTGAAGATTAAACCTTCTAAGGGCAACCAACTTAAAGGGAATGTGAGTATTAGTAAGATGGATAGGAATAGAAATTGGCAACCTCCTCCTAAGGATTTTGGAAAATTCAATACTGATGGAGCCTCTAGAGGGAACCATGGAAAAGCCAGTGTGGGAGGAATTGGTAGACTTTCGAGATGGCTCCCTGGTTTTTACTTTTGCTTGAGAATTTGGGTATTCTTTCCAATAACCTTGTTGAGGGGTATGGTATCCTCGAGAGGCCTTCAGGAGGCTACTAAGGTTGGATGGGAAAAGGTGTTAGTTGAGTCCGACTCTCAACTTATGATTAATCTCTTGAAGAATCCTTCTAAGAATCATAAGGTGGATTGGAGAATAAAAAGAATTATTGAGAAGATTCAGTTAATCCAGATGGGATTTTTGAAAGTTGATTACAATCATGTGGTCGAGAGATCAAAACAAGAGTGTTGATGCTTTAGCTAATTGGGCTTTGGACAAAGGTGATCTTACTTGTTATGGCCACCCTCCTATATGGTGGGCTTCTCAAATTAGGGAAGCTCTTCTTTCTATCATTTCTTTGGATGGCTCCGAGTTCTGAAGGTACCTAGTTTCTTCTTGTTTTTTTTTTTTGCTTCTCTTTGGTTCATTCAGTTTTTTTTAGTTCCCTAGCTCATTCTATTCTTTATTTTGTTTCCTCTGTTGATTCTTGCCTTAATAGTCTTCTGGTCTAGATAGGTCATTGTTTTGTTCATTTTTTATTTCTTTTTTCTTTTTGTTTTTTTTTGTTTAGTTTTTTAAGGTGGGTGGGTTTTTTTATTTTGTTTTGTTTTTGTGTTCTTTGTGTTGTTTTTTGTTGTTCTTGTGTTTTTTTCGTTCTTGTTCTTGGGTTTCTCTTTGTTTGTGTTATTTTGTGTTTTTATGTGTGAGTGTTTTCTATGTTTTTTGTTTTTGTTTATTGTCTGTTGTTGGTTGTTTTTTATTTTTATTTTTATTTTATTTTTTAATTTTTTAGGTTTTGGTTGTGTTTATTTTTCATTTTTTTTTGGGTTATGTCTTTGTAGTGTTCTGTTGTTTTTGTCTTGTTTGTGTTTTGTTATGTGGTTCTTGTGTTTTTCTATGTGGTTTGTGTTGTGGTTTCTTTTATCTTATTGTGCGTGTTTGGTTGTGCTTTTGTTTTTGACACACTCAAGGAGCATGTTTTTTATTTTATTTTATTATTTTTGTTGTTATTTACTTATTTTTAAATTGGTTTTGTGTGTTTGTTTGCTCCTTGAGTATGTCAAAGGTGGTAGGCCAGGTCCGAGTCCTGGGCGTTTTTGGCGGAATGGATACCCCTGCCTCCTTGGGTCTTACCCGAAAGTGGCATCCCTTTTGGGATGTTTTCCACAAATAAAAAAAAGAACCCCATATGTTGTCAACTATGCAATTGAAGAAAGCCCTCAGAAAGGGAGGGATAGTCTATGTAATAAAGCTAAATGAAGTTGGAGAAGATTGAAAGAAAGAGGTTTTGGGAGCACACCCAATTTTGTTGGAATTCAAGGATGTATTTCCTGAGGATTTACCTAGGCTCCCTCCTATGCGGGAATTTCATTTCAGTATTGATCTTATGCCAGGAGTGAAACCAATTCACAGATCTCCGTATTGGATGACACCTATCGAGATGCAAGAATTAAAGGTACAATTTCAAGTATTATTAGAGAAAGAGTTGATAAAACCAAGTGTGTCACCTTGGGGTGCATCTATTTTATTTGTGAAAAAAGAAAGATGACTCTTTAAGATTGTGTATTGATTATAGGATGTTGAATAAAGCTACAATAAAAAACTGGTATGCCCTACCTAGAATCAAAGATTTATTCGATCAACTAAGATATGCCACGGTGTTTACTAAGATAGGTCTAAGGTGAGGGTATCACCAGTTAAGAATACATGAGGAGGATACTCACAACATGACATTTAAGACTAGGTATGGACACTATGAGTTTACAGTCCTACCCTTTGGACTGACTAATGCCCCACCCACCTTCATGAATTTAATGAATAGTATGTTCCAAAAAGGCACCTAGACCATTTTTTCCTTGTATTTCTAGATGACATCCTAATACACTCTTGGAACAAGGAAGAATGATAAGCATCTCAAGATCGTGTTAGAGTTACTAAGAGAAAATCAACTCTACAAAAATCTAGCCAAGAGTGATTTTTGTGTTTCAAATGTGTAATATTTAGGGCATATCATATCAACAGAAGGAATTGATATGGATCTGGAGAAGATCAAAGCTATATTAAATTTACCACCCCTCCTAATATTACTGAAGTAAGAAGTTTCATGGGGTTAATAGGATATTATAGATGCTATATAAAGGATTTCTCAAAAATTGCTTCGACAATAACTAATATTCAGAAGAAAGGGAAGGATTTCAAATGGACGAAAAAGTGTGAAACTGCCCTTGCTTTTTTGAAGCAGAAGCTCACTACAAAACCAATATTGAAGATTCCATATCCTCAAGGATATTTTTTAATATACATTGATGCATCATTGTAAGGGTTAGGAGGAGTACTCATGCGAGAAGAGTTAGTAGTAGCTTATACTTCAAGGAAACTTAAAAAGCATGAAATCAATTATGTTACTCATGATTTAGAGCTAGTCGTTGTGGTGCACGCCCTAAAGGTCTAGTGTCACTATCTGGTGGGGAGACCTTTTGAGTTAAAATCTGATCATCAAAGTCTAAGGTACATATTTACCCAGCCAATATGCAATGTGAGACAGAGAAGGTGGATCAAGTTTCTCACTGAGTGTGACTTTGAGATTGAGTACATAAAGGGAAAAGAGAATAAGGTTGTTGATGCCTTGAGTAGAAGGAGATACATAGCAGCCATAACTAGGAGTCACATAAAGCTCATGGACCAAGTTAGGAAGGAGAAATATCAGGATGTATATTGCTAGGAATTTGGAGCTAGAATAGACAAAAACCCTAATGGCAATAAGGAGTTTTGGGTGATAGATAACCTTTGTGCTACAAAGGTAGAATCATCATACCAAAATCAGGTGATTTAAGAAATCTAATAATGCAAGAAGCCCATAGATCTCCTTATACAGCTCACATCGGAGGAGCAAAGATGAGGGAAAACCTGAAATGAACCTTCATTTGGATAGGAATGAAGAAGGATATTACTAATTTTATCGCTCGATGCCTCGAATGCTAGAAGGTTAAGGTAGAATGCAAACACCCCATAAAATAGTTGTATCCACATAGTATACCTACACAGAAATGGCAGGTTATATATATGGAATTTATAGTAGGTTTACCTAAGACCCAATACCAGCATGATGCAATCCTAGTAGTAGTCAAAAAATTGACTAAGATTGCAAATTTTATACCTGGGAGCACCAAGGATGATGCTTAGGTGGTGGCTAATAGATTTGCCAAGGAAGTGTTCTAATTGCATGGATTTTCTGAGGTAATCATCTCAGATAGGGATTCCAAATTCACTTTTGATTTTTGGAAAGCCCTTCATCAAGAAATAGGCACAAAGTTGAACACGAATTCAGCATACCATCCTGAGATAGATGGTCAAACAAAGTGGATAAACCAAGTACTAAAAACATGCTATGCATGTACAGTATGGATCACAAGTCTCGTTGGGAAGACTACCTACCTTTGGTAGAGTTCATCTACAATAATGGGTATCACTCATCTCTAGGAATGGCACATTTTGATGCCTTGTATGGGCAAAAGTATAGAACACCACTATCGTGGATAACCTAGAGGATAGAGTTGTGATTGGACCAGAAATAGCCAGAGAAAAGGAGGAGCAAGTGAAGGTAATCAGGCAAAAACTCAAGGAAGTTATTGATAGGTAGAACAATTATGTTGATTTAAAGAGAATATTAACGGAGTACTCAGTAGGATATAAAGTGTTCCTAAGGGTTAAACCAATAAAAAGTGTGATTAAATCCATAAAATTGGATTCACAGTTTGTAGAACCCTTTGATATCATTGAAAATATTAGTCTGGTTGTGTATCGACTTGCTTTACCTCCTAATATGTAAAAAATCCATGATATTTTCCACATATCTTTGCTTAGAAAATATGTTGATGATCCTGAGCATGTGTGGGATGTTTCTAATTTGCATATGGTAAATCTAGAGGCAATTGAAGTGATGCCAATAAAATTCTTGAGTTACGCTCTAAGGCTATGCAGAATCAGACTCTTGAGCAATTTAAGGTCCAGTGGGAGCATTTCTCAGAAAGAAACGCCACTTAGGAGAAAGTGGCAGATATGCAAAAATATTTTCCTTTTTTTTTTATGATCTTTAAACTATAATAAATTACTTTTGATTGTGTAAAATTGAGAAACATCAGGACAATGTTTAGTCCTAGTGGGGGAGGATGTCATGACCCTCCTAGATGGACCTTTTGACATGGAAAATAATTTATTAAGTAATGGTGCTTTAATAATTTATTTTGTGGAATTAAGCACCTATGCGATGTTAGTAGATATTGAAGAGCATGATACTACTAGCAAATTGCCAATGTGTAGGATCAGGTACACTCATAAGTGGAAGAAGTTTAATCATCCACTAAAGGTGAGGGTACTTGAGGATGGGGAAGTGATTATAAGGCAACTTGAAGGTAACAAGGATGGATACCTTCATATAGGCATAAATTTGATTAGGAATAATCATAAATAGTTAGCCACCTTGAGCCCTAGACTGATGGCCTAGTAGTTATCCTAAGTTCTAAAGGCTGAGACAGGTGACTAAATTGATGGAAAGATTTCCCTCTTTGTCTGTTGCACATGGTTGATTATATTTTACTTTAGCACTATTACCTCAATAATTTAGGTAGTATGAAGAATAGGTTGTTTTCATGATTCCTTGTGTGCTTTGGTAAATGGAATGATAAAGAAATTTCAATTTAAATAAATAATTAGTTTATTTTAGAATGATAAATAGATTTCATTTTAAATAAATAGTTAGTTTAGTTTAGAATGATAAATAGATTTCATTTTAAATAAATAGTTGATTTATTTTAGAATGATAAATAGATTTCATTTAAAATAAATAGTTAATTATTTTAGAATGATAAAGAGATTTCATTTTAAATAAATAATTGATTTATTTCAAATTGATAAAGAAACCTCTTTTAAAGAAAAAAAAGAACAGTTGTTTCATATTAGGCAATAAAAGAATTTCTATGATAGACTAACGGTTGCTCCATTTGTAATGATAAATGAAATTCATTTACTGTCTTAATTATATGAAAAACATTTTTTTAATTGGCAATCTGATGTTAGTTTAAAAATAATAGAACTACCCTTTAGAATCAAATCGAGCCAACCATGCGAATCTTTCGACTGGCATGAAGGGATGGCTTCATTAACGTGAAGGGATGGCTTCATTGACGTGGAGGGATGGCTTTGTTTATGGTAGCGTCTTGGAAAGGCAAAAGGAAAAATATCCCCCCTACCACATAATAAATGCATATGGAGAGTAATGACGAAAGAATAGTGGGAAAAAAGGTAAGAGGGGAGTTACGCGTTGTAGGAAAGAGAGAGATGTGCGGGGAAAAATAGCAGTGAGCACTAAGAGAGGGATGGACATCAAGCACCATGTAAGAGAAAGAGAGGCACCATGTGAAGAGAAGGTGAAGGAGATGGACGTTCGCTAGCGCAACCAAGGAAGACAGCGAGTGCTTACATATCTAGGTTGGATTCATGGGATCACTTTTAAATAGATGTATTTGAGGTTTTCCTTTGTTGGTTTTTAGACTATTGTTGGTCTATAGGTTTTCACTGTGTATGTCATCCCTTTAACCAAAGTAGACCTACTCCTTTAAGGAGTCTTAGTGTTGAACCAGTAGATTGGTTCTTGGATCGTCACTATTGTAGCCACGTATGTGAAACCTTCATTAAGATATGGTTGTGTTAAGCCCTCTATGACCAAACTCTATGTTATCCAGTAAAGGATTAAACCTGAGCTCTGCATGTTGAATAATGCATTGAATAGTTAGTCCTTTGTAAATGAGACTTCATTACTGAGTAAGTTGGTTCGTGTCGCACCCTATACCCATATCATGGTCGTTTACCTCTATTTTTAGACTCTGTTGGATAGGGTGTAGACATCACCTAGATCTAGGCATCCTCAAGGTTAGTCATAAGTGTTGAGTTCATAGGGATAACCCCTCCCTTGGATATTTTTTAGCTTATAAGGTTCACACTGTGGGCTTATGGTTGAGCGAAACCATGTTGAACTAGTAGCCACACCTTGGTTATCGTTTAACACAACCATGACTTCTGTGCTTGTTGCCCACATTGTTATTATTATGCATATTATGCTATCTCAACCCATGTCCTCATCACCTCTATGGCTAAAGTTTACTCTTGGTGTCCCTTACTTTTAAGAACCATGCAACGGGTTATTTGCTTGTGTAGAGGGGGAAAACTACCCTACCACGTACAATTCCCAAAAAGGTTGGATCCACAAAGATAGAAAGCCTTATGGGGTGAACCGTGGGGGCTGTGTTGTTCTCTACACTTGGTGCTAGGGGGATGGGTTCACCAGGAACGGTTTAAGGACTCGCTCCAAGTCCTCAGGATTTTGGGATAGTTTGATGTATTCAGTTTCAAGCAATCACCTAAGTTTGGCCTTTCTAGATCTATGCTATGAAAGATAAAGGACAATGCAAAAAATAGAATGCAAGAATACAAGAGCTAACCTAATATGATTCTTCCTTTGAATGCTTGCTAACCTAGGGTTTTATCTAGAAAACCTTTAAAGCAAGGGCACAAGGTAAATGCACAATATTAACCCTAGATGCACACTATATGCTTTTCACTTTTTAGATGCCTATAATGGATATCCAAATCAGATTTATAATCAATAGGGCAAATAGAACACTTATCTTGATCGGTGGTTGATCTAACCTTTTCTGCCTCTTGTCCAATGATATCAAAAATACCTATTTTTGCAAGATAACTTATGAAACACTTGAAAATGGGATTAGCATTAGGGGGCTACTTAGGCCATTGTACAACAATGCTTGGAGGCGCAGCAGTCAAGCCCCCTAGGTCCTTTTAGATGACCTTTGAAAACAAAAGCAAAAATTGACCTTTGGAGAATTAATCATAAAACAACAATGCAACAACAGAGAAACAGAAAATAGATTATGCTATCATGCCCTAGATGTAATTTAGAAAATACTCATGCAATCAGAATTTGACAAATACCCCCAGTTCAGTCCTAGGTAAAATCGCACCTCGCAGATAGTGGGCACAATAACGCTACAGGCGAAATCGTGCTCCGTCAGAATGGGGCGCGGTTTCGCTTCTGTGAGCAAAAACCCTAAATTAGGGTTAGCGAAGTCGTGCCTCACTGGGACAGGGTGCGATTTCACTTTAGACACATGAAAAATAAAAGATAGATGCAGAACGTAAATAAATGCAGAAAACAAAGTACGCAGAACATGATGGATGGTGCGGAAGAAGATAGAAGAGATCGAGGTATCCAAATGGGCACTCTCTTTCCTTCTAAACCACAACACGAATCCACCAAACCACACGATAATCCAAATCAATGCAGCAGAAGATCAAATCCAAAATTCGCACTTCGAGGTTAGCTTGTAGAAGAAATAGGAAGCAGAGCGAAAGTAAAAATGTGAGCACAAGTCAATCATAAGAATTTTGAGCTTAATTGTGTGTCTAAAATCGTCATGATGAAAGAGTGAGATTAACCCCTCCTTTTATAGACGAAGATCGGGGTGAAAAGAGTGGAAAAACAACACAAGTCGATGCAAAAGCACGCTAAAAAATGTTAAACCTGGGTTTTAATAATTAAAACCCTAAAATAGCAAAATCGTGCCCCATGCCGATGGGGTGCGATATCGCTTTCATAAAATCGTGCCCCATCGCAACCGGGTGTGATTTCGCTAAAAAGGCTAAAGAAGGCAAGGTAGGGGGAAAAGAGGCCTACCCTTGTCTAGGGCAAGGGTTAGGGACCTCTTAGGGGCTCTAAGGAAGATTACCCACTGAAAGTGGGTCAATTTTTTGTGTCTACATTTTGCCCCCTCTTTGATGCATTTAAGGCCAAGTAAATGCGTCAAAGAAATATGTAGACTCCTAAAAGGCAAGAAGACAACAAACACAAAGAAGGGGTGGCCAGGTTTGGATAGAGGAGTGGCACAAGAGGGGTACCACGGAAGGATACTCTAGACTCTTGCACACTAGGTGAGGCATTACTACCACTAATGCCTCTATGGCTAGGGTGCCCCCTCGAGTTTCGAAAGGAAAGGAACTTCCTTAAGAAACTCGAAAAGGTAAAGAAAGAAAAAGTAGAACATAGAAACATAGGAGGACAAAGCAAAGAGTACTGGGTACTACATGAATCTAATGCAGCTAGCATGAAATGCATAGAAGAAAGGGAAAGAAGGAAGAAGGGAAGAAAAGAAGAATGAGAAGAAGAAAAAGAAGCTCCAAAGGTCAATCATCTGAAAGCGAGAAGAAGGCTAAATCAGAACCCTGACTAGAGGGTGTTATGCTCAAAATATGGTCCATATATGGAGTGAAGAACCCGCTATGGGTGATTGTTCGAAATGATCAAGTGGTTGGAGCGTAACCCGCTATGGATGATTGCTCGCTAATGACTAATGTGGGGTGATTACCCGCTAGGATGTATGTCGAGGCCTGTTGAAATGGCCAAGGAGCTGATCCTGTAATGGGGTGTTGAGCCCGCTGAGTCAAAGAGAGACGTAACCTGATAGGGGTGATATATAATGTATGCTGATGTGAATGATGTATATGCTAGTACTACCCGATAGGGTGTATGCGGATGTATGTATGAACCAATAAATATGAGCATAACACAACATGAGTGTGTGCATGTGCTAGAAGAAATAAGAGGAAGAAAATGAGGAGCAAAGAATTGTGCGTGTGTACCCCCTGCTTGAAGTTTCAGCAAGCAAAAAGTCAAGAGGGAGGAAGTGATCAAACAAAGAAGAGAAGAATGTATATCCTCATCTGAATCAAAGAAAGCAAAAGAGAAGTAAGAATCATGCAAAAGATAAGAATATACAAAAGGAGAATTGTATTCCTTGACTTTGACGAGAGATGATGGGCATTATAAAAAATTTCAAAGTCAAGGAAGACAAGAAGAGGAGAGAAGAAGAAAGATGCAGGAGAAAACCAAGAAGAGAACCCGAGGAGAAAAGAAGAAAAAAATGGGATGGGGTCCTAGGTTGGGGTTTTGCTAGGCATCAGAGCCCTAGTGAAGAGTGCAATGCATGTGAGCTATGACCTAACTAGGTATCATCACCTGCCATTGTCACGAATCCCCAGAAACTATATGAACAAGAAGTTATGAGCAAGCAACAATGCAAATATGACAAGCAATATGCAAGAATAGAATGTCAAGCAATCATGCATAATATGACAGGCAAGCGTGCAGAATATGTCAGGCAAACATGCAGTATGATCTAGCTAAATGCAAGTGCAACATAAAAAATGAATCAAGCATAATATATTTTTAAATGCATTATATTCATTGGTTCTTTAAGCTCTTTACCATCCATAGAAGCCAACCTATAAGCACCTGAGCCAAACTTAGCCATTATGACAAAGGGCCCCAACCAATTGGGCTGAAACTTACCTCGAAGATCAACACAAGCATTAGTGTTCTTCTGGTTTTCCTTGAGGACAAGGTCCCCAACCTCAAAAGAATGGTTGCAAACTTTCTTAGAGTAAGATCGTTGGAGCCTATCCTGATAGGCTCGCAAATGCTCTAAGGCATGAATGCACTTCTCATCCAACAACTCCAATTGGTGCAAATGGTCTGCACGATACTCATCACCGACCTCAGCATCTTGCAACAAGATGCGCAAAGAAGGAACCTCAAGCTCAAAAGGAAACACCACCTCAGACCCATATACCAAGACATATGGTGAGGCCCCTGTGGGAGTATGCACACTAGTACGGTAGGCCCACAAGGTAGGATAAAGCTGGGTATGCCAGTCACGACCGGTCTTACTAACCAGCTTCTTCAAAATCTTGATCAAGGATTTGTTGGATGCTTCGGCTTATCCATTACCCTGAGGGTAATAAGGAGTTGACCATATGTGTTGAATCTTGTACTTAGCACAAATATTACGGACATCCTTATTCTTGAAAGGAGTGTCATTGTCAGAAATAATCACCGAAGGAATCCCAAACCTACAAAGAATCTAGTTGAAGATGAACTTGGAAACCTGAGTTCCAATCACCATAGCCAGGGGCATGGCTTCAACCCATTTAGTGAAGTACTCTATCATAGTAATGATAAACTTGTGACCATCAGATGACACTAGGTTAACTTTCTCGATAATGTCCAATCCCCACATGGAGAATGGCCAAGGGGAAGAAATAACCTGAAGGTCTTGAGAAGGAGCATGAATAAGGTGATCGTGGCGTTGACACTTGTCGTAGTGCCGAACATAATCACATGCATATTTCTCCATGGAAGGCCAATAATACCCCATCTGAAGGAGCTTTTTGGCAATAGCATTACCGCTAAAATGGCCTCCACATGAACCTTCATGAGCATCACTAAGAGCAAGTCAGGCTTCATCGAAGTTAAGACATCGCAAGAGGATACCTTCAAAAGAATGTCGATACAAAGTATTGCCAATTATAACAAATCGACATGCTCTTTTGTATAATAGCTTACGCTGATTACGATCTAAACCATCAGGCATGGATCCATATTTAAGGAAATTAAAGATGTCATTATACCATGGTTCAGATGGGGAATCTTCGATGGTAAAACAATCTAGGGGAACCAAACAAGAACTCAAAGATGCAAGTTCTCAGAGTTGTCGAATGATAATCGAAGCTTGATCATCTTCTAACTCCAAAGGGAACAAAGATGCAGCAACAACCATGGCATCCACATGGTGGTTTGAGGATCTAGGGACAGACTCTATGGTTACCTTCTCAAAGGAAGACAACAACTTGATAACAATCTCCTTATATGGTTTAAGTTTATCATCCCGAGTCTGATAAACATCGTTGATCTGATTAACCACAAGTTGAGAGTCACCAAAGACCGAAAGGACCCTAACCTGCAAAGCTAAGGCTACTCTAAGACCAAGGATCAAAGCTTCATATTCTACAGTGTTATTCATGCAAGAAAAATGAAGCTTGAAGGACAAGGGGATGAGCTATTTTTGTGGTGTAACTAGAACGACTCCAACTCCAGTGCCCTTCATGCATCGGGCTCCATCAAAAAACAAAGTCCAAGACTCAGACTCTTCAATTTCAACATTGAAGCACTCATCAAGAAACTCAACAACTATAGGATGGGCAACTTCTAAGGGAGCGGAGGCTAACTGATCAACAATCACCTGACCCTTGATAGCCTTCTGACCTATGAAAGTCAGGTCAAACTCACTAAGGGCCAACACCCATTTAGCAGCTCGACCTGATAGGTGGGGCTTAGACATCAAATAGCACAAAGGATCAAACTTTGCAACCACTAATGTCTTGTGGCTGAGCATGTAGTGTCTTAAATTTTGGGAAGCAAACACTACGGCAAGATAGAGCTTCTCTAAGGGGGTGTACCTAGTTTCATAGCTGACCAAAGTTCTACTAATATAGTAGATAGCTCTTTCTTTGTTTTCATCATCATGTTGAGCCAGCATGGCTCCCAAAGCGTGAGTAGTGGCTGCTATGTAAAGCAACAAATGCCTACCAAGCACAGGGGGAACTAAAATAGGTGGGGAGGTGAGATACCTTTTGAGGTCATCAAAAGATTTCTGACACTCAGAATCCCATCGAAAAACTACATCCTTCTTAAGGAGCCGAAGGAAAGGCTGACACTTATCGACTAACTGGGCAATGAACCAATGAATAGACTGCAACTTACCTTGCAGACTATGCAATTCGGTCAGGGTGCGGGGAGGAGGCATATCAATGATAGCTGCTATCTTAGCAGGGTCCACTTCAATGCCTCGCCTAGACACTATGAAGCCTAGCAACTTGCCAGATGTGACTCCAAACACACACTTAGTAGGTTTAAGATGAACTTTGTATTGTCGAAGCCTTTCAAAGATTCATCTTAAATCATGGACATGATCCTTTCATTCTAGTGAACGAGCCAAAAGGTCATCCACATAGTCCTGGAGAATATCATGCATCATGTCATGGAAAATATAAGTCATGGCCCGCTGATAGGTAGCTCCCACATTTTTCAAGCCAAAAGGCATGACTTTCCAACAGAAGGTACCCCATGGAGTAGTGAATGTTGTCTTGGCCTGATCTTTAGGAGCAATCATAATATGATTGTAACCTGAGAAACCATCCATGAGCGAAAGCATTCCACATTTGGTAGTGAAATCTACAATCTGGTCTATGTTGGGCAAGGGAAAATCATCCTTGGGACATGCTAAGTTAATGTCCCGAAAGTCGGTACATACTCTGATTGTTCCTTCTTTCTTAGCTACAGGAATGATATTAGAAATCCAATCAGAATAGTCGATGGCTTTTATAAAACCGACATCAAGGAGTTTTTGGAGCTCCTCCTTGACTGAAAGGGTGACCTTCGGATGCATATTTTGAAGCTTCTACTTAACAGGCTTAGCACTAGGCTTAACTACCAAATGATGCATGACAAGGGAGGGATCAAGCCCTGGCATGTCGACATATGACCAAGCAAAAATATCTTGATATTCTTTCAATAAATTGGTCAATTGCTCCCGCTCGTCCATGGTCAGGGCTTTGCCTAACTTAAGGATTCTAGGGGCTTCCTCGAAACCTATGTTCACATCTATGGTCTCCTCAATGAGGATAGACAAATCATCCTCAAGAGGAGGTGGGGCAGGAATCACTCCTAATTGCTCAAGGTCCTCGGGAGACATAGAACCAAAGTCCACTTGAGAACTAGAAGACTCAACCTGCGTTGCGCAAGGGACAAACCCATCAAAGCAGATGTCATTCTGAGGTAAAGCCTCATCTATAACATGCGACTCTGGGGTTAAGACCACAGGAGAGGGCGGACCCTCATCCTCAACACTCCACCAACCGGACATCAAAGAGAAGATCTAAACAAGAAGAGTCATCTTGATCCTGTGATGAAATATTTGTAGAGAATTTCTTAGAGGAAGATTGTGAGGAATGAATTTGGGCTAAATCCTCTGGTGAGAAAAATTCAAATGGATGAGGATCGCCCATGATAGAAATGATTTGGTTTTCAAATTCAAATTTCACACATTGATGAAAAGTAGAAGGGACGACCTTCATCGCATGAATCCATGATCGTCCAAGAAGAAGATTAAAATATGCAGGACAAGACACCATATAAAACATTGTATTCAAAATTTTAGGTCCAACTCTAAGAGGGAGTGATATAGTACCACAAGCCTTTTGAGACTCATTGCTGAAAGTTTTAATGATGTCACTAGTTACAATTAAATCTTCCTCTTTCAATCCAAACTTTTGAAAGAAATGATGTGTACATATGTTAAGTGAAGAACCATTATCAATCATGACCCTTTTGATGAGAGTATCCCCAATAAAAGCAGTGATATATAGAGATGAATCTTCTTGTATTTCTAAGAAAGACATATCATTATCTGAAAATGTGAGATGAGGCATCCCAAGAGAACTTACAACCTTTGCTATATCACTAGGAGAAATATCTGGAGGTACCGGTTGTTGCTTCAAAACATTTACCATAGCTTCTTCATGGGCTTGAGAATTTTGTAAAAGTTCTAAGAGAAATATTTGCTGACACACTCATCTCCTGTTGAGATCGTTGAATTCGTTGACTCTATACTAACTTCTCTAGAGTAGTTATTATCATTCCAACCATATTGTTATCATACTGATGTGGCACACTCTTATAGGACACTTGGTTGGTTTGTCTAGTTCTATCCTGATTCTATTGGTTGCTTGAAGACTGAAAACTATTGGTGTCAATACGACCAACATCAATTAAATCCTGAACCACATGTTTCAATATTTTACAAGAATTTGTCCAGTGTCCTACTCTATGATATGCACAATGTTGATCTACTTTATACCAATGAGTTGTAGTATCTGGCTGTCTTATAGGAGGTAGTTCAATTACCTTAGCTTCCAATAGTTGCTTCAAAACTGCTTCCATAGGTATATTAAGTCTGGTAAAATTCCTTTGAGGAGGTTTTTGAAGTACAATATTTTGTAGGCTATTGGTGATATTATTAACAGGCCTACTATCACTATCACCTCCTGTATGCTTATTCTTATGTTGAGACTTAGTAGGCTTTTCTTCTTTAGTCTTAAGTTGACCTCTTCTAATGAGAGCTTGTTCCACTTTTCTTGCTAACTCAATTGCTTGATCAAGAGATGTGACAATAGTAGTTTCTAGTGCATAAGATATATGTTCTTGTAAATTACTAATGAATATATCAAGCATATATTTTTGAGACACAAGTTGTCTTAATCGGCCAACTAAACTTCTCCAACGAGCTAAGAATTCTGAAAAACTTTCTTCTTTACTTTGCTTTAGATCATATAGGTCTCTCATTGTCACTTCCTTTTCAATATAAGCACTAAATTGATGGACAAACATCTCTACAGTCTTCTCAAAGCTCTTTAAAGAATAGTTGGGCAACCGATAATACCATTCTAATGCAACTCCAACAAGACTCTTTGGAAATATTTTCAATAGAAGCATATCATCATAAACAAGATCATGGTAAGCTATCCTGAATCCTCTTAGATGCTCTATTGGATCTTCTATCCCTTTATAGATTGGTAAAATTGGCATAGGAAAATGCTTGGGATAAGGTCTAGCAGCAACAATAGGATCCAATGGTTGACTACACATTTCCTTATAACTGTATGTAAACCCTAAAGGTTGAATCATATCCATCCTTGAAACCAACTGATTCACTATATTTTCCAAGTTCTGCATTTCTGGATTATGTGTGTTTCCAATATTCCCTTGACTTAGGTTGGACATGAGAAGGTTATTGTTATATGTGGTGCCTTGTGAGAATGGAATATTAACTTGTGGTGGAACAGAGGCAATAGTGTTGACATTAGAAGATGAAGGAGGAAATTGAAAATAATTTTGGGTGCCATTACTAGTTGGAGGAACAGGTGGATTCCATCCAATATTGGTGGTCACAGTAGTGGCATAAGTAGGTTGATAGGTTTGATTACCATGATTCAAAGGTTCACTCAAAGGATTTTCTTGAAGTGGGATATCCTTTTCAAGTAATGCTTCTTCCTCTAAGGCTAGATCCAATGCATGTTTATGATATTTATAGAAATTCCATACATGGTCAAAATATTTAAAGATGAGGTTCCCATTGGGATCTCGAATAGGATCAAGATGATTATCAACCTCTTCTTCTAGGTTATGATTTTCTCTATCAATTTGATCATTCTCATGAAAAATCTCATCAAACCTAAGGAGTCTTCATCCTTCCCCAAGGTCAGAAGCCATTGAGAAAAAGAAAAAGACAAGAAGAAGAACTAAGACCAAAGAGACCTATGCACTCACACAAGGGAATTATCTTTTTAAATATTTGGCACACAAATTAATGATCTTGCTTATTATTTTCAAAATAAAAGGAGGTGTTCACGTCGGGTTCACCAAATATGTAGAAGGGGAAAACTGCCCTACCATGTACAATTCCCAAAAAGGTTGGATCCGCAAAGATAGAAAGCCTTATGGGGTGAACCGCATGGGGGTGTGTTGTTCTCTACACTCGATGCTAGGGGGATGGGTTCACTAGGAATGGTTTAAGGACTCGCTCCAAGTCCTCAGGATTTTGGGATAGTTTGATGTATTCAGTTTCAAGCAATCACCTAAGTTTGGCCTTTCTAGATCTATGCTATGAAATATAAAGGACAATGCATAAAATAGAATGCAAGAATACAAGAGCTAACCTAATATGATTCTTCCTTTGAATGCTTGCTAACCTAGGGTTTTATCCAGAAAACCTTTAAAGCAAGGGCACAAGGTAAATGCACAATATTAACCCTAGATGCACACTATATGCTTTTCACTTTTTAGATGCCTATAATGGATATCCAAATCAGATTTATAATCAATAGGACAAATAGAACACTTATCTTGATCGGTGGTTGATCTAACCTTTTCTGCCTCTTGTCCAATGATATCAAAAATACCTATTTTTGCAAGATAACTTATGAAACACTTGAAAATGGGATTAGCATTAGGGGGCCTACTTAGGCCACTGTACAACAATGCTTGGAGGTGCAACAATCAAGCCCCCTAGGTCCTTTTAGATGACCTTTGAAAACAAAAGCAAAAATTGACCTTTGGAGAATTAATCATAAAACAACAATGCAACAACAGAGAAACAGAAAATAGATTATGCTATCATGCCCTAGATGTAATTTAGAAAATACTCATGCAATCAAAATTTGACAAATACCCCCAGTTCAGTCCTGGGAAAAATCGTGCCTCGTAGATAGCTGGCGCGATAACGCTATAGGAAAAATCGTGCTCCATCAGAACGGGGCACGATTTCACTTCTGTGAGAAAAAACCCTAAATTAGGGTTAGCGAAGTCGCGCCTCATTGGGGATAGGGCACGATTTTGCTTCAGACACATGAAAAATAAAAGATAGATGCAGAATGTAAATAAATGCAGAAAACAAAGTACGTAGAACCTGATGGATGGTGTAGAAGCAGACAAAAGAGATCGAGGTATCCAAACGGGCACTCTCTTTCCTTTCGAACCACAACACGAATCCACCAAACCACACAGCAATCCAAATCAATGCAACAGAAGATCAAATCCAAAATTCGCACTTTGGGGTTAGCTTGTAGAAGAAACATGAAGCAAAGCGAAAGTAAAAATGCGAGCACAAGTCAATCATAAGAATTTTGAGCTTAATTGTGTGTCCAAAATCGTGAGATACTGGTTTTCTTTAGAGCTTTGTTTCCCAATGGTGGTTTCTGGTTTTCTTGTCCTTAGGATGTTTCAAATTTTAAAAAACTTTGGCTCAGTTTTCTTTTCCCACCCTTGGGAAAGATTCAAAAGGATTTTCGTGGTTATGGTGGTTTGGCACTTTCTCCCACCCTTTTTTAGCGCCTTGTGTTTCAAATTTGGGTTTCTGGTGGGCTTTCCCTTCCTGCCCGTTTTTCCTTTGGCTCAAAGGAAGACGTCTTCCTCTGGCACAAAGGATTGCGTGTTCCTTACTTTGTTCCTTTGGGTTGTCCTTGCCTGTCTTTTTATCCATCCTTGGACAAATTCTTTTTGTTTCATTCTGATGTTTTGTGTTGTATTTTAATCCTTTGTAATCAATTTTTGGGATCCTTGACAAAAACCCACTTTTAATCTACCAAAAAAATGTTCATCTCTCATCTCTCTTCAAACCCTGATGCAAGTGCAATTAAATAACAAAACAAAAACAAATTTTATAATACCATGGGCTCAAATATTTAACCCTAAACAACCCATATGGGTTTAAAAATAGCTTAAGAAACTCGATAAGGATACATGGAGAGTGTCCAATGCCTTTTAGAGTTAACCACGCTAGAATAATATGGAAAATATTCAACATATTTCCAACATTCTTCTACTTGTTGAATACTTTCCATAGGGACCAAAAACTACCATTGTCAATTGTCAAGGGCAACCATACCCATAGATCTTCTACACCAAGAAAATTTATAAGT
This sequence comes from Wollemia nobilis, assembly GCA_028583015.1. Classification (NCBI taxonomy): domain Eukaryota; kingdom Viridiplantae; phylum Streptophyta; class Pinopsida; order Araucariales; family Araucariaceae; genus Wollemia; species Wollemia nobilis. The sequence continues at coordinate 3,784,338 of JAQPPZ010000101.1, forward strand.
AGGTACAACCTTTGTTAATGAATCAACATTATTCTTTGTATCAACTTTCTCCAGCATCACCCAATTCCCTTCAACCATCTCTCTCACAAAATGGTACTTGATATCAATATGTTTTGATTGATCATGAAAACTAGGATTGTTGGCCAAAAATATTGCACTTTGACTATCACTATCAATTATCACAACCTTCTGCTTAAGACCAAATGTTGAACACAACCTCTATAGCGACATTGCTTCTTTATAGACATGAGTTGCTATAATGTACTTTAATTTTATTATGGACAGAGCAACCATTGACTACTTTTACTCATCTATATTACTACCCCTACAAATAGTCTAAACACATAAGCAATCATGGATCTTCTCTTGTCTAGATCTCCAGCCTAGTTAGCATCCACAAAACCTTGTAGATTTACAATATTACTATCTCGATATTTTCTTGGTAACAAATAACATAGTTTGAAGTTCCATCAATCCAATGTTCCTTTCCTGGATTAGACATATATCTACTAACTACTCCCACTGCATGTGCAATATTAGGTCTAGTACAAACCATTTCATACATCAGACTACCAACAACGCTATCATAAGGAACATGATGCATTTCTTTAATTTCCTCATCTGTTTTAGGACATTGTTCAACATATAACTTTTTATCAACAAGATATGGAGTACATATTAGTTTACAATCATGCATCCTAAACCTCTGTAGTATCATATGTCCTTTGATTTAACCATAAGTATCTATTTGCACGATCCCTTATCATTTCCATATCCAAAATAAATTTTACAACACCCAAATCCTTCATGTCAAATTTAGAAGATAACTAATATTTTAGTAACTTTATCATCTCCTTGTTGTTACCAATTAACAACATGTCATCCACATACAAAACAATGATAACAAAAATTTTACCTTCTTGTTTAAAATACACACATAGATCTACTTTGCTTTTTCTATGGCTAAGTGTCAAAATAAACCTATAAATTTTTTGGTTCACATTCTTAGAGATTGCTTCAAGCCATAAAGAGACTTTTTCAACTTGCATACCAAGTCCTCCTTACCTTTTACCCTAAAGCATTATGGTTGTGATATATATATATATATATATATATATATATATCTTCATCAAGTTCACCATGTAGAAATGTTGTCTTTACATCCATCTATTCTATTTCAAGATCAAAAGCAACAGAAATAGCCAATAGAGATCTAATTGAAGTTATTTTAGCCATAGGAGAAAAAATCTCACCAAATTCAATTCCCTCAACTTGAGAAAATCCTTTTGCTACCAGGTGAGCCTTGTACTTCTCTAACTTTCCTTCTATATTGTACTTCTTCTTTAATACCCACTTACAACCAACCGATTTTCTTCTAGGGGTAATTTCACCAAGTCCCACGTCTTATTTTTATCCAAGGACTCCATTTCTTCCTCCATAGCTATTTTCCAAGACTTATTCTCACTTGACTGAAGTGCCTCCTTTACAGTCTTGGGTTCTTCATCAATAATTGATATATTAAATGTAAAACAAATATTTGAAGGGCTATACCTTTATGAGAGTCTTCTCACTCTATCTAATCTCCTCAAACTTGGAGTTCCAAATTTTGCATCTTTAGCTTCATCCTCACCTTCTTCCTTTGAATTTTTCTCTTCATAATCTCTCTATAGTTCATCTTCTTTTGTAGCACCAGGTTCTACCACAGGTTCTTCCTCCTGTTCCAATTTTACTTGAACTATTTTAGGTTTTTTGCTTGTTTGCATTTCACATTTCGAAACCCCTTTAGTTTCTCTAAATATCACATTACGACTATAAACAATCTTCTATGTTTATGGGTTCCACAACTTATATCCTTTAACACCAATACTATAACCCACAAATATGTATTTTTTAGATTTATAGTCTAGCTTAGTCCTTTTATCTTTTGGGATATACATATAAGCATTGCAACCAAAAACTCTTATATGATTGAGAGAGGGTTTCTTACCAGTCCACACTTCCTGTAGAGCCTTGTCCACCAAAGTTGAGGTAGGAGATTTGTTGATGAGGTAATAGGTAGTTAATGTGGATTTTACCCAGAATTTCCTTTCTAACCTTGCACCACTTAGCATGCTTCTAGCCTTATCCATCAATGTTTTGTTCATCCGTTCTACAACTCCATTCTATTTTGGAGTATACATAGTTGTTTTTGTCTTTCTATTCCATAATCCTTGCAAAATTGCTCAAATTCATTAGAGTAATACTCACCACCATTATTACTTCTCATAACCTTTATCTTTTTCTCTATCTGATTTTCTACAAGAGCCTTAAACTCTTTAAATGTATCCAAAACATTATATTTGTTTCATAAAATATACTGAGGTCTTTCTTGAAAATTCATCTATAAATGTAATAAAATAGATAGATTTACCTAATACTTTTGCAGGTCCAAACACATCACTATGAACTAGATGCAAAATTCCTTTAGATATTGTAGCACTACTAGGAAACTTGACTCGGGTTTGCTTTCCAAAAATACAATGCTCACAAAAATCAAAATTTAATGGGCAATCAAAAATTCCTTCAACCATACCTTTCATTTTTAATGTTCGAAGGCCTTTCTCACCAATATACCCCATGTGTTGATGCCACAACATTGTATTTTTTATAGGAATACTTGGAGTCTCTTCTATCGTATTATTATCCTCTATAATTGAAGAGTTATTACAATCAATACTTATAGTGCTAGCCTTAAGTATGAATAGATTTTCTATATAAACTCCTTTTGCCAAAATCAAGACTCCATGAACCATATTGCAGTTTTCCATATTAAATAGCATAGTCACACCCATGTCATTCATGTTAGAATTATGTTGAATATTTTCCATGTTATTCAAGAGGGGTTAACTCTAAAAGGTACTGGATGTTAACTTTGAAAGGTACTGGTAATTCGGAGGTCTTGTTTTTATCTACACTTGGACCCAATCTATGAAGGGGGGTGTACGGGAGGCAACTCTCCCCCTACTTGTGTCTGCCAGGGGGGTTCAAGGGGGTAAGGGCGGTAGAATTTAGGCTAGTGTTTTTTACCTAAGTTGTAATATTTGTTATTGTACATTTGTTATTTATATCACACTTGCATTAGGGTTTGAGAGAGATGAAAGATAGTGTGATAGAAGACGTATATTATTGTATTGGATATGGTGAAGTTAATGCAATAAGAAGATAAAAGTGTGTTGGTTTTTCCTAGTTAAGGGTTTCTAGGATAAATATTGTGTTATGTGTGTTTCTATGATCTTCTTATTTTGATTATGTGATTACTGTTTTTCTGCATTTAATTTATCGAGGCTCTTTATTTATCTTCAATTCATCTTACTCATAGATATTAGATTCCTTGCCAAACCTAGAATATGCAACACGCCAGGAAGGGTTTTAATTCTTCAATATTTAACATCAACTTGACTCTTCCTCAACCTATTATTTTATATGTCGAATTGTCTCCCAAGAAGACTTCACCTTCATTTATATTTTCATATTCATATAATACCTCCCTATGAGGAGTCATGTGAAATAAAGCACCTAAGTCAATCAACCACGAGTCATGGCATTCACTTGAGCACACTGCAGCTAAGAATAAGTTCTCTGAATCTTTATTTATGGTCTTCATTTCTGCAGAAGTTCCTTCTTTAGATGATCGGCTATTATCAACCTTTTTAGATCTATAGTCTCTTTTATAATGTCATATTTTACCACACTTTCAACATTTTCTCTTTTTTGGAGCAACAAATTTACCCCTAGATCTCAATTTTCTTTCTCTTAATTTATTTTTACTTCTTTCTTGAGAATGACCTCTCACAACCAAGGCATCCTTCTAATGATAACCCTCAGAATATTTTTGTCTCTTTTCCTCATATTGCAATGTTCCTACTATATCCTCTACTTCCAATGTATAAGTAGTATTGGTGATAGCCATAACTAGGTTATCCCACAAATAAGGTAATGAACAAAGTAAAGTAATACATGTTTTCTCTTCATCCATTTTTACTTCAAAAGAGTTAAATTGACTTATCACTATGTTAAAAGCATCCAAATTTTTAACCACAGAGTCACCATCGTTCATCCGAAGCGAATACAACTTCTTCTAGAGAAAGAGTTCATTTACCAGCAAGCTTGTTTTTTATAAAGTTCTCAGCTTATAACGACTTTGTTTTAGTCTTTGTTGATACATTCAACAATATCGAATCACATAAGTACAATCTGATAGAACTCCTTGCCTTCCTATAAATATTTAGCCAATCCTCATCTGTCATTGATGTTGGTTTTATTCCTGAGATTGCAATCCACTGATCTCTATAACCAACAGATCCTCCATCTTGAGTTTCCATAACTCAAAATTATGTCCATTAAATTTTTCAATCTCTACTTGTGTGCTTCCCATCATTTTTCTTCACCCATATTCTTTCGTGTATGGTTCCCACTCAAGAATTAATTTATCACAGGGTTCCTCGAACAAAGTTAAAAAACCTAGCTTTAATGCCAAATGAAGAGCAAGAGGTCCTAATAAACTAAATCTAGAAAATAGTAAATACAAAATCAAAGAAAAAAATGAAAAGAAGATAACATATTCACACATAACACAGTATTTTACAGTGTTTTATGTAGAATGATGTAGGTTTCTAGCTATAGCATCTCAATTGAGATGAGAAGTCTATCTATTTGTAAAATCTCAAGCTCTAAATAAGAGAGATGTAATTTATCAAGGGTGGGGTACCCAAGTACAACCCCTTATAATCAAGCAAAAAAACACAATATTTCACTTAGGAAACCCTTACGAGAAAAAACCCAACTCAGTAATATCTCTTTATTGTATAAATTTAACCATCTCCAATACAATAATGTTCATCTCTCATCTCTCTTCAAACCCTGATGCAAGTGCAATTAAATAACAACACAAGAATGGATTTTACAATACCATGGGCAAAAAACCATAGGTTCAAATATTTAACCCTAAACAACCCATATGGGTCTAAAAATAGCTTAAGAAACCCTAAAAGTTTTGTCAAGGGCTATCACCTCTGGACCCTCACTTTTTGGGGTTTGTTGCCTCTGAACCCCTATTCGAGGCCTAACCTAGCCCCAAACCTCGATGAGGATACATGGAGAGTGTCTAGTACCTTTTAGAGTTAACCCCTCTAGAGTAACATGGAAAATATTCAACATATTTCCAACACAAATTTCTATGCAATATGGGTTTTGTAGTTGCATTTCCTTGACCCTATCCATCAAATCTATATGGCTCTGGGTCAATGTTGCTATGTGCCTTCTCCTACTAAAGACATATACAACCTTATTCTCCTTACCTTTGATATATTCAATACCAAAGTTATATTATGCTAAGAATTCTACCCATCTTCTTTGCCTTGCATTCAACATAGGTTGGGTGAAGATATACTTCAAACTTTGATGGTTTATCCTTAGCAAAAATGGTCTAGCCAAAAAATATGTCTTCAGACCTTTAGGGCTACTGTAGCTTCTTCCTATGAAAATACCCCACACAAACCTTCTAGGTAAGCATCAGTACACATGGTAAAACTCCCAAGAGGATCTAGTATCTTAAGAATTGGTGCCATTGTTAAATTATTCTTTAGAGCCTCAAATGCTGCTCACATTTATCTGTCCATTTAAACTCTTTTCCCTTTTTTTGAAGATTGGTGATTGAATAGGTAACCTTAGAGCAATCTCTCACAAAATAACTATAATAGCCAGTGAGTCCCGTAAATTTTCTAACTGTTATCACATTCATTGGAAAATGCCAATTTAACATAGCCTCAATTTTCTTTGGATCCATAACAATTCCTTCAGTCAATATGATGTATCCCAAATACTACATCTATGAGGTACACTTGAATGACTTTTCATATAACTGGTTCTTCCTTAGAACTTCCAATACTAATCGAATACGGTGATCATGTTCTTCTTTAGAATAAGAATATATTAGAATATCATCCAAAAATACCAAGACAAACCAGTCTAGATAGTTTTTGAACACACTATTCATAAGGTTCATAAAAGTTGTTGGCTCATTTGTTAACCCAAATGGTAGCACTATGAACTCGTAGTGCCCATATCTAGTCTTAAAGGTTGTCTTAGAGGTATCCTCTTCCCGAATCCTTAGTCGATGATACCTTGATCGTAGATCTATATTTGAGAATATGGTAGCATCCTTCAACTGATCAAAGGGATCAATTTGTAGTAAAGGATACTTATTTTAATGGTTACCTTATTCAACATCCTATAATCTATGCATAGCCTCAAATATCCATCATTCTTTTTCACAAACAACACCAGAGCACCCCAAGCCGACATACTAGGTTTGATCATACCCTTTTCTAACAAGTCTTGTATTTGCACCTTCAGTTCTTGCATCTCAATTAGGGTCATCCTGTAAGGTGTCCTTGAAATGGTTTCAACCCTTGGCATTAATTCAATAGTGAAGTTGAATTATTGTCGAGGAGGTAGACCTAGAAGACCTTCAAGAAATACATTCCAAAATTCATGCAGAATAATATTCTTCTTGAGTATTTCTTCATCTCCCTTTTCTCCAGTCTTCCAATTGATCTTTACTACATATAGTATACCACCTTTTTTGATGGATTTATTAAACTACATAGCTAAAATCAAATGAGGTTGGAAAGAACCTTGCCCACTTTGAAATTTTACTCTCCTCTTATCTTTGTCGGTGTAATCCATCCACCTATCTTAGAAGTTAACATGAAAAACGTTAAGGGGTACCACATAAAAATGTCATATAATGGACCTATTGGGTAGATTTATCTCGATTGTAGGTAAACGTTAATACACTGAGTAAGTTTGACTAGGACCATACTCGACTTTCCACCCTTATGCCAAAAATATAGGTTTTTCCAACATATCCTCGACAATACTAGTGGAAATAAAACCATCAGTAGCTCCACTCTCTATTAAAACTTATCTTTATTATACAACTTACCATTTAGTAAAATTGGTGTAGCTTATCCGTCTAGATTCTAACTCCTAGTGGTGGCATATATTTGATGTGACTACTCCTTTTCCCTGTGACTTAACTCTAATCTTTGGGAATATTTCTTAGCATAGTGAGGTCCCCCAAACATATAGCAACCTGTCCTATGTGCCTATGGTTTCTCTTGTATTTTCTTCCTTGATTATTCTTTTCATACTAATTCTATTTTCTTAGGGGTATGAGGATTTGAATTATTACTTTTCTGGAATTTCTTCTTGTTTTTCCCTTGACCTCCGTTGTTCTTATTCTTGAACTTTTGGTTGCCCTTGTTTCTTTTTTTTGTTGGATAATAATGGGTTGTACTCGGGTCCCCCACCCTTGACAAATTACATCTATCTTCTTTAGAGCTTGAGAGTTTACAAATAGATGCACTTCTCATCTCAATTGAGTTGTTATAGCTAGAAACCTACATCATTTTAAATAAAATGTCTAAATTCTTGATTTTCATTTTTTAGATCTTTTAAAATTTCTGTATGAACACAATTACTCCAAAATTTAGCATCTTTCTTGACATTTTCCTATAGCAACCTTCACAATACCAAAACTTTACCTCTACTATTTATGCCTTGCATCTTAGTAGAGTAATATTTCCAAAACATCACACTATCATAGTCCGCTTTACCAAATCTGAATTGCTAGTTTTCTTCCTTGATGAAGTCATAGCCCTTCATTACTCTTCCCATCATTTGAACCCTGGTTGATAAATATTTAAAATTTCATTTTTTACAACTTGAAAAATCGTCATTGCCCTTGTTTCGAATGGTTGACTTCACAAGGTCATATCTCCCTTAATATTGCTCAAATTTTTGCATATGACCACTCATTTTAAAGCTATTCAAATTCTGCATAAGTTGGTCCAAGAATTAGATGAATCGGTTAACTCTTATCTTTAAGTTTACATGGGTTTTTATGAGGGGTCCCAGTCCCCTCATACTGAGTGGGGTTTGAACCTTGAACCTCTCCAAAGAGAGGCCAAAGCCCTTACCACTATAGTAAGCTTGTATCTTAAATCCCTTGTTTCTTTTATTTTGCTCCTTATCCCACTTCACAAAACCAACACTCTTCCTTTTCTTGAGTTCAAGTCTCTCTTGTTCTAATAAGCCTAAATAATTGAAGGAATTTTTAGTTTGAAGATTAGTTTCCTCTTGTCTAGCCAAGTCATAGGCCTCCTACAAAGTTTTAGGTTTGAGTAGATTGATCACCATCCTTATTTTAGGGTCTATCCCAAGAATGAACTTATGCACTTTTAGTCATTCATTGTTCTCATACTCTAGGACATACTTCAAGAGTTTCACGTATCTTTGGAAATACACTTTTGTTGATAGTGATCCTTGTTGAAGCGTAGATAATTCCTTAAATTTCCCTTTATAAAACTGCTTAGAAAGAAATCTTTTCTTAAAAGGGTCAATGAAATCATCCCACTTGAGTTTCACAACTTGGATATTTTTTCCTGAACTGGATGTGTCCCACCATTCTAGGGCTGCATCCAAAATATGAAGGGTAGCCCACACAGTATTAGTCTCATATGAGTAACATTTTATGGAAAATAAAGTTTATAACTCTTTCAGCCATGACTTGCTGCATCCCCTCCTTCTTTCCCATTAAATTTAATTACTTTAACATTCTTGAGATCTCTTGCTAACTCAGCTCTATCTAGGCTACCTTCAAGGCTTCTTCTAACAGGGTTCTCTTCCTGTCTACCCTCTACATTTCTAGTATTGGCTTCCTTATTGATCAGGGTTTCTTTGTTGTTGTTCCAGCTACTCTTGAAGCAACTTCACTATAGAGAAACAAATTTTCTCATTAGATCTTATTGTATCCTAATTTTTCCTGTCAGGGTTTATGGTTGTCTCACGTCTCTTTCTAAAAGTCATTGTTCTCATAGTTTTCTTACTAGTCTCCAACTCATTTGGAATTTTGCGCTGCACTACCTTCTTTTACAACCATTTTGGTTTTATTTGGTGAACTTCCTTTTTGAATAGGTTCCAGCCCTATCCATAAAAGCAATGTTAGGTAAGTTATAATTCTTCCTCAATTGTACTTATATACCATTAGCTTCATTCTCCTTGTGAGGTCACACTTGTCTACTCACAATTCTTCCTCAATTGCACTTATATTCTTTTAGTTATAATTATTCCTCAATTGCACTTATATTCTATTAGTTATAATTCTTTCTCAATTGTACTTATATTCCATCGATAATATTTAGGGTCACACTTGTCTACTCACAAGGTACCTAACCCAAAGTAGCACATCAAGTCAAGGCTCAACCTAGTCACACTCCATGGAAGCTTCTAGCCCTACGAACCTAGAGCTTTAATACCAACTGTAATAACCTAAAACTACCAATACAATTTTTTGACAAGAATCATAGGAAGCAAAGGTTTGAAAGAAATATACCCTTACTTTATTTATCTCAATATACAAGGATTCATCACATTTGAGTTCCAAGTCGCTACAAACAAAACTTAGTGGATAGAAGTGGTCAACTCCCATGTTTTATGGGGTTCACCTTAACTAAACCTACTCGTTTAGAAGGATACCAAAAGTAGTCTCTCCACCTTTCCTATACCCTGATCGATATAAGACCATGTGACCATAACATAGGGATTTTCCTTTCAGGCCCATAACACTTAATGGGAATGCATATTCTCTAACTTGACTCTAAGTCTATCTAGGCAAGTTAATCAAGCATAGAGCCTTGGTGCTTAGTTACCACACCTTCATGGGCTAACTAAGGTCATTTCCACTTCTACAATAACTAACATGATTACCCAATTCTACACGATCAAGGGATCACCACTACTGACTTATGAATGGTTCCACAACACCCAATCCTACTCGTTCAAGGTGCGATGATTCATAAGAATCTTGGCTATTGTATTCACACAACTCCTAGTTTTATGAGTTCCTAGCTATTACATTCTTGCAACTCCTTCTAGGACTCATATCAACCTTATTATTATATTCACACAACTCCTTCCAAGATTGGGCTTTATGATTTACAAGAGGAAAATTTCTACCCACGCCAAGGATAGATAAACATTGCAACATTTATCTTTGAAATTGAAACTAAAGAAAAACATGTCGTAATTTATTATTGATTTGTAAAATTGTTACAATATAAAATTATATTATTCTTTTACAATATGCCCTAGGGGCTATAAAATAGGAACTCCATAAGGAGGGATCCTGGCATCAAACGCATGTGTCTTTCTTTAGATCCTAAAAATATGGTGGGCTTATGAAGCATACCACCACGAGCTACATTGATCCTCGATCCTAATAACTCTACAAAAACTTGTTAGATAATTCAGAGATCTGTCTTAATTAGGCCTCCCCCAAACACAAGCATTCTGACTCAAAAATTAAATAAAAATGCACTAAGAAAGTATGGAAATCAGCTAAAAATTATGGGGGGAAAGGGGTTACCTGGGAGGCCAACCCGAAAACCTCAAAATAGAAATTGTACGAGTCCGTACATTTTTTTGGGTGATCGTATAGGTCTGTACATTTTCTAAATTTTGACTTCGATTTGTCTTTCCTTCAGTCGTGTAGTCCACCGATGGAGTTTGATGTCGATCCGAAATTCGTTGGTGCATGTTTTACCCCTAGAATCATAGAAACCTACAAGGAAAACTTGGTGGGAGTGTTATCTGTTCAAAAAATATTGTGCATGATTCAAGGTGCAATTTTGTAGCATACCAATGCTTAGAATCTCCTCCTAAAACCATAGGCAACATGGTTTATTTATAGCTTTCTTGAGAAGGAAAAGGGGGACATGACATGGCAGGATAAAATGGAGGAGAGAGAGGGGCTCCTTAAATGAGTTAGGTGGATGGGTAAGGGTTTCCTCATATGGTTATGAAGTGGGGTATGGGTGCTCCATTCTTATTAATAACCTAGGGAGAAACAAAAGGCCTAGAGAAGGTAAAATCCATTTTTTATTTAATTTTCATTAAAATAATTTAAAGGGGGAAAAGGGGTGGATGTTACATGAAGGGGGATGGGTTCTTAGGAAAGAATGTAGAGGGGTGTGAGGTGGATTCCAACTAGGGATTAGGGTAACCTAGGGTTTAGGTTAGCTTAGGGTTAGCTTTACCTAGGGTTTTGGGTGATTGAATTGATTTTTGAATGTTTTGTTATTTGATCATTAAATGATGCAATATGAGTTTGAATGTGACATTTTTAGGTATCTATATTTTACCCCTTTTTGTATTGTGTTGTGTGAAGATACATTGCAGTGAAAAAACTTATGACACTCATTTGGTGGTTGATTTTGAAGAAGATGATGAATGGATGATGGGTGATTGTGATTGACCAGTAGCTTTTGGCAAGTTGTGATGATTGTTTGAGGAGAGAGACATAAGGTTACCTTAAGTCATGATCAATGTAAGGTGCCCCAATTATGAAATGGAAGAGTATCCTTGAAACTTTGCCTTTGATAGATTGATGAGATTGAATAGAACTAAAGTTTTTTTGAGAAGAGAATTAGAGTTTTGTTGGGAAGGGATTTGGAATTTTGTTGAGAAGAGAATTGGAATTTTTTTTTAGAAGAGAATTGGAATTTTGTTGAGAAGAGAAATTTTTCTTTTTGTTTTTCCTATAAAATGAGGGTGTATTATAATATCTGGTAAAGGTTATGAGACAAATGTACTTTCCTAGATTGAGTTTTTGAGTATTGATCATGCACAAGGTGATTTTTGTATATGATGTCAACCCCATCAAGCGATGAATTGATGAGTGAAGAATGTGATGTTGGTGATGAATCGCTTGATAAAGATGTATTTTAAGAGCATCGAAAGGTTGGGGAGGCTAGATTTTGGCATTTTACATGATTTGATGGTGAGAAATTTAGAATTGTACAAACATGTGCACCCAAAATGATTGTACAAATAGGTGCACCCAAAAAATCGTACAAATTCGTATGTTTTTTCATATGTACCCCATTATAATGTTTTGTAGTTTGGGGGACCAAAACGATGTCAAAATTAAACAATACTTATGTAGTTGAAAAGATCTTTTTGAGCTCGATCTAATGGTTATAGTTTTGAGAAAAAATGGTAGGGGAAAAATTGGGTCAAAGATGACCCTACTTTTTGAAGTGATGAATGCTCAATTTAGGTTTTTGAAGTGGAATTATTTTTTGGTTTCTTAGAGGACCAATGTTTGATGGTGAATTAATGATGGTTGATATAAAGTTATTCAACTTGAATTATCTACAAAGATGGTGGATAGAAGGGAAATGGATAGATTCCCATGGATTAGTAATGGTGCGTGATGTATGCATTGTAGAAATTATTTTTGGTGTGGCGGGTGTACCACAATTTTTGTAGTATTGTTTTGATGAGATGAGGATGATGTACACATGATGATTTGTTGTGTTGTGTACCTTTGATTATGGTAATGATGGATGTATTTGATTTGATATGGATGTGATGTAATATTTGTCATTCATTTGATATTATTGATGTTATGAATGAAATTATATGATTGTGTAAAATGCATTTTGAAACTTCTAATGTGCATGTGTAATTAAATATTTTTGGATGTGTGTATTTGATTTGTGCATGTGTGTATTTGATTTGTGCAATCATGTATGGTATAAGTAGTCAATGAAAATTTGATAGTCACATTTTTAATGCAATGTGTGTGATGAATACAAATCTAGGATGACCATATGTAGGTGCTTACAACGATGTCTGGATGATTTACCTAAGGATAATACATGTTGATCCTGATGGTGGACTAGTTTTGCAACTAGACATGATGTATGTTTGTTCTTTTTGCCAAGGCATTTCAAATGGTAGAAGGGATTTCTAGAGAGTTAAACATCTGAGTTTAATCATCAAACCCATTTATTAGTCAAGTGATATTATTTTGAAACCTAGACTATCCTGACTGATGTTGAGCCTATCATGGATCTATGTGTGTATAGAGTGATCAGTTCATTTATCCATTTTGAGTGAGTTGGACTAACCAATTGTAAACTTAGTCAGGTAAGCTAACTCATCCACAAGCACACATTAGTCCATATAAAAATTGGTCTCTAATGTGACAGACATGTCACCACTTGTAAGGCACGCTCCATTGCAAATCAGGCATCTATAGCTCCATGATATATGAACCTGGGGATCTTAGGGATTCAAGTTTTTTTATGGTACTCTTTTCTTTATTTATTTTTTGAGCTTATCCTTTTGTCAAATCTTAAGTTTTTTGAATCACGCAAATGATGACCCAGGTGTTGTAGGTGAGTTGGAGAGGAGAGGGCAATCCTCCAAGGGAGGTCCCAGGTTCGAATCTCCACCCTACCAAAAAGCTGAATTGGGTACCCAAAATCTAATTGATAATGTTGGTGCGGGCAGGGCTGGGTGCGACCCCCGAGTGACTTTGATGGTGTAGAACCCCCTGTTTGTGGTCTCTTAGACCAAGGTGGCCCCGCAAGGGGTTTTTCGCTTAAAAAAAAAAAATCACGCAAATGATAGGATGAGTAGGGGAAACCTTTCGCTTAGTGGTCATTGTATGCCAGGTGTTGTCTTTTCTAGACTTAAAATTTTGTTTAATTTGCACATATGTTTGATCCATGAAAGAACTCTAGTCAGCCAAGGAAAGTCTAAAATTGCATTAGAATCCAATGACATTTGATAAAGTTTGATGAGATAAACTAAAGTGGTTGACTAATAGAAAAGACTTCCATTACTAAGCAACCTATGCATAAGATTGAAAATGACATCACGATATTTGTGCTAACTAGCATATGATGTTGTATGCAATGAAATATATCTATGTGTAAACGGATGAACACAATGTTGTGAGAATGTAGACATTGGTGAAATGCATGAAAATATGATGGTTATTTATAGTAACTTGTGCGACAAACCATGTCATTAATTAAGTGAACCAAGTGTGATTGGTTAAAGTACTTTTGTATATCTAAAAAAGAGAGACAATAATACCATAGAAGTCTCATGAAATGATATATGCATGGATGCAATGAATGATGAGTTACAAATTTTTAGTGGTATCAACATGAGTTATTGGTGAAAATCTATGAAGGAATAAGAAGAAGAACCTATCTTAGGTATGTAGCTTCTCTAAGCATGATCATACAACAGGGATAAGGGAAATAAGAAGAAGAAGTGAAAAAGGAAGAGGAGAGGAAAGAAGAGGAGAAAAATCCTATCCTAGGTATGTGGTTGCTCTAAGCGTGACCATACAACAGAGATAGGAGAAAGAAGAAAGAGAAGAAAAGAAGAGGTGAGGAAACCTATCTTAGGTATGCAGTCGCTCTAAGCGTGACCATACAACAGAGATAGGAGAAAGAAGAAAGAGAAAAAAATAAGGAGAAACTTATCATAGAAGTATGGTATTATGTTGTGGGATGGTTATTTTTGTATTTTGTTTGTTTTTGTTGTTTTTTTGTATTTTGTTTGTTTTTTATTTTTTTGTTGTTTTTGTATTTTTGTGGTTTTTGATATAGAATGTACAAGAACGTGAAAGCCTTTATTTGGTAGAAGGGTTGACACTGATCTGATGAGGAGAGGTATTGGTACCCCCAATCCTAAGATTGATTAGATGAGAAGGGGTATTGGCACCCCCATTCATGCATGTGAAGATGACCAAAGCAATTTGGGGTCTTGAAATGGATTTTGACCAAGTGGATTTGGTGCCTTAGAGTGGATTTGATTTTGAAATGAATCCAAAGGGATTTGGTACCTTTAGAGCTTTTGAATTGGTATTGAATATTGACTAAAGGGATTTTATACCTTTCGTAAGAGATTTTAAAAAGAATTTTCCAATGACGTTGAGGTTTATGGTGAAACATTGTTGCTAAGAGATTTTAAAAAGAATTATCTAATGATGTTGAGGTTTATGGATAAACCTTGTTGCTAAGAGATTTTAAAAATATTTTTCCAATTATATTGAGGTTTATGGAGAAACATTGTTGCTAAGAGATTTAAAAAAAAAAATCCAATGACGTTGAGGTTTATGGAGAAACCTTATTGCTAAGAGATTTAAAAAGAATTTTCCAATGACGTTGAGGTTTATGGAGAAACCTTTTTTCTAAGATATTTTAAAAATAATTTTCCAATGACTTTGATATTTATGGAGAAACCTTGTTGCTAAGAGATTTTAAAAAGTATTTTCCAATGACATTGAGGTTTATGAAGAAACCTTGTTGCTAATAGATTTTAAAAATATTTTTTCCAATGACGTTGAGGTTTGTAGAGAAACCTTGTTTCTAATAGATTTTAAAAAGAGTTTTTCCAATGATGTTGAGGTTTATGGAGAAACCTTGTTGCTAAGAGAATTTAAAAGGAATTTTCCAATGACAATGAGGTTTATGGAGAAACATTTTTTGGGCTAAGAGATTTTACAAGAATTTTCCAATGACGTTGAGGTTTATGGAGAAACCTTGTTGCTAATATATTTTAAAAAGAATTTTTCCAATGACGTTGAGGTTTATGGAGAAACCTTGTTGCTAATAGATTTTAAAAAGAATTTTCCCAATGACGCTAAGGTTTATGAAGAAACCTTGTTGCTAAGAGATTTAAAGGAATTTTCCAATGACAATGAGGTTTATGGAAAAACATTTTTTGGGGTAAGATATTTAGATAGAATTTTCCAATGATGGTGAGGTTTGTGGAAAAATTGTTTTCTTATGAATGAAAGCATAGAATGCAAAATTGTTAAACCTAGTGATTGATTGATTGATGAAGGTGAGTTACAGGGTGAAACCTTTAACAAAAGGATGCAACCTTTTGAACCTAGTAATTGATTGATTGATGAAGGTGAGATACAAGGTGCAACCTTTGAAAAAATGATGCAACCTTTTCAACCTAGTGATTGATTGATTGATAAAGACGAGGTAAAGGATGCAACCTTTAACAAAAGGATGCAACCTTTTGAACCTGGTGATTTATTGATTGATGAAGGTGAGACAAAGGGCACAACCTTTGACAAAAGGATGTAACCTTTTGAACGTGGTGATTAGTTGATTGATGAAGGTGAGGTAAAGGGCACAATATTTGACAAAAGGATGCAACCTTTTGAACCTAGTTATTGATTTATTGATGAAGGCAATGCAAAGGGTGCAACCTTTGACAAAAGGATGCAACCTTTTGAACATGGTAATTAAATGATTGATGAAGGTGAGGCAAAGGGTGCAACATTTTGAACTTGACGATTGATTGAATTTTGACCAAAGAGACTTTGAGCCTTTGGGACGCATTTGGAGTTTTTGAATTGGAATTGAATTATGACCAAAGGGATTATGTGTCTTTGGAGATTTTTTAATTGAAATTTAAAATTTGACCAAAGGGGTTTTGTGCCTTTGGAGTTGTTTGTACTTTTGAAATGAAGCCAAAGGGATTTGGTGCCTTTGGAATGTATTTGATTTTGAGATGAGACCAAAGGGATTTGGTGCCTTTTGGAATGTATTTGATTTTGTGATGGTGAGGCAAAGGGCACAACTTTTGGACCTGGTCATTGATTTGTGATTGAAATATTTGGTGGTATCAACACAAGTGGATGAGAAGGGAGGTTTAACGCTTTTGAATGCAAAATTGGTTAGGGAGAGTGGTTATACCCCGAAACAACAAAAATGGTTTGATAGAGGATGGAACTCCCCCATTCATGAAGAAATGACTAAAGTAGAGCTAAGGAGGGAATAGCTAACCCAAGGTATAGCAAGAGGGTCATAGCATTGGGGAGATTTTTCACATATGTCATTGATGGTTGGTAGTAAGGTTAATCATACCAACAAAATCATGATGAGAAGGGATGTGTATGACCTAATCGAGTGGTGTGGCACAAGTTGTGATGTTGAGGCCTCATATTGTGAGTATGGCATGCCATATTGGGGTGATGAGTTATTAGTTGTACCCAAGTTTGTATTGGGAGATGATATGAAATTGTCAAATTGTATTTCCTCTTGGTCAATAAAATTGTGAACTAGTGTCGCTTGAAGGTGTGACAATCATTAATGTCATACCCTAGTCGTTGATGGTAAACACAAGATTGATGCTTGTTGTATCCTTTTGATTTAGGCTAATTAGGATTATCTAGCCTAACATCAGGTAAGATGATTTTTCCTGCAATGTGCAACTGTTGGAAGAGATCAACCAATGGTTCAAATAGAGTGAGATGAAGTGAAGGATGAGGATGCTAAGGTTTTTTGTGAGGTTGGATAGGTGGCAATGGGATGACTGCCAACCTAGGTTGCATGTAACCTCATGGTTGAGGTAGAAGAGTTTGGTGAGGTGGAGTTACTATAGAGCCTATCATGGTTAGGCTAGTGGTATATGTTTGACATCTACAGTTTCTCAACTATAGCTCAATCCAGTTGAGGCACTCTAAGATGTGGTGCATGTCCGTCAAGGGATGAATTGAAGTTGACGAGACAAATATTGATATAGATGAATGAAGGGGAAAGGGTTGATTGATATGGATGGGGATGGAGATACAAGTGAGGTGAAGGATCAGATTGGAATTGTTGTTGTGGAACCCATTGATTTGGGTAGGGTGTATGGGGTTGAATTGGATGTAGGGGATTTTGGGGTGGAATGGATTTTAGTCCTTCATGAGGCATTTATTGTTGCATCAGGTTGGTTTTAGGAGCGTATGAGTGAAGGGGTACATGGTCGTGCGTGGGATAGGTAATTGGGCCTACACTTTTTGGTAAGGCACTTGAGTGTGTCATTTTTTTTGTGGTACCTGGATGTACCCTTTTTGGGATGATACTTGAGGGTGGACTTGTTGTGGGGGTACTCGTATATACGTTAGTTATTATTGGGGCACCTAAGTGCACCCTTGTTGTGTTAGTACCTAGATGTGCATTTGTTGGGGTATTTGGTAGTACCATTATCGATTTGGCACCTAAATGTGCATTTTTTGTTGGGGTACCTAATTGTACCCTTATTGTGTTAGCACTTGAATATGCACTTGTTGTTGGGGTACTTGATTGTACCCTTGTTGTGTTGGTACTTGAATATGTGTTTGTTGTTGGGGTATTTGGTTGTACCCTTGTTGGCTTGGCACCTGAATGTGTGTTTGTTGTTGGGGTATTTTATTGTACCCTTGTTGTGTTGGCACCTGATTGTGCATTTTTTGTTGGGGTATTTGGTCATACCCTTATTATGCTAGCACTTGAATACACACTAGTTTTTGGGGTACTTGTTTGTACCCTTATTATGTTGGCACCTAAATGTACGCTAGTTGTTGGGGTACTTGATTCTACCCTTGTTGTGTTGGCACCTAAATGTGTGCTAGTTGTTGGGGTACTTGATTGTACCCTTGTTGTGTTGGTACCTGAATCTGTGTTTATTATTAGGATACTTGATTATACCCTTGTTGGTTTGGCACTTGAATGTGCACCTGTTGTGTAGGCCATTTGTATGACAATGATAAAGATGATTGGGAAGACAAATTTTGTGAGGCAAATGCTTGCCCCTCAAAAAAGGAATGACATGTGCCTAGGGTGGTATGAAGGTGGTTAAGACTAGCATTTTTTTTTATGATATAACAAGGGATCTTGTCTAGATCTATGAAAGCAAAGATAGGTGTAGATTATAGCTGTAGAGAGAGGCCAACAAGGCTTGAGGTGAGCTTGGTTGTAGATGATGAAGGGTAGGTCTTGAAGGGGTGACATTTTGATGTTGGTCTATGGGAGGTGTAGGCAGATGTTGTGGTGGTGGGAGGGATGCTCCTCCTTGGTATTCAAGCAGAGGGTTCACTTTGACATTCTCCATGGAAATGCACTCTTACTCAAGCACTTGGTTTTGCATAAGAACCATGATGAAGAAAAATGGTTTACAGATTGATTCTGTGAGGGGGAAATGTTATAGTTCTCCTAGGTACCCTAATAGAAAACCCAAATATTTTAGTTGTTTGAGCTATTTGAGGTTTGGTTCTAACAAACTAAAGTAGTTTTGGGGAAAATGCACCTGTCCATGCATTTTTGGGTGATCGTACCTATCCATAATATTTCTTAAGGAAAATCATACCTATCCATAAGATTTTTTTTACGACCCCCTTGTAGTTTGGGGGACCAAATGATATCAGAATTTGACAAAACTTATATCGTTGGAAATATATTTTCAATCTTGATCCAAAAGGGAACTAAAGAAAAATATGCTATATTTCATTGATAATTTGTAAAAGTGTTACAATATGAAATGATATCATTCTTTTACAATATTCCCCAAGGGCTACAAAAGAGGGACTTCATAAGGAGGGACCCTAGCATCGAATATCTTTATGGTACCGTGGGTGTCTTCCTTTAGATTCTCAAATGATGATAGGCTTATGAAGTATACCACCACAAGTTGCACCAATCTTCGATCTTGTGTAACCCTACAAAAACTTGTTAGATCGTTCGAAGACCGGTCTCAATCAAACCTCCTACAAACATGGATATGCTAACTCAAAAATTAAACAAAAATGCATCAAGGAAGTATGGAAATAAACTAAAAATTATAGGGAAGAAAGGGTTTACCTAGGAGGCTGGCCTAACAGCCTCAAAATGGAAAACGTATGGGTTCATACATTTTTTGGGTGGTTTTATGGGTCCATACATTTTCTAGTTTTTAACTTGGATTGGTCTTCCCTTCGACAATGTAATCCACCAGTGGAGTTTAGCATCGATTCAAAATTTGATGGTGCCTATTCTACCCTTGGAATCGTAGAAACCTAAAAGGAAAACTCGATGGTAGGAGTGTTAGTTGTTCAAAATATCTTATGAATGAGTCATGATGTAATTTGGTAGCATAATGATGCTTAGAATCTCCTCTTGAAACCATAGGTAGCATGGTTTATTTATAGCCTTCTTGAGAAGGAAAGGGGGGATGCAACGTGGAGGGATGAAATAGAGGAGATAGAGGGGCTCCTTAAATGAGTTAGGTGGATGGGTAAGGCTTTCCTCCAATGGGTTTGAAGTGGGGGATGGATGCTCCATGATTATTAATCACATAGGGAAGAACAAAAATCCTAGGGAAGGTAAAATCCACTTTTTATTTAATTTTTATTAAAAGCCTTAAAGGGGGAAAGGGGTGGATTTTACGTGAAGGGGGATGGATGCTTAGGAAAGAGTGTAGAGGGGTGTGATGTGGATTTTACCTAGGGATTAGGGTAACCTAGGGTTTAGGTTAGCTTAGGGTTAGCTTTGCCTAGGTTTTAGGTTAGCTTTGCATAATGTTTTGGGCGATTGAACTAATTTTTGAATGTTTCATTATTTGATCGTTAAATGTTGCAACATGAGTTTGAATGTGACAATTTTAGGTGTCTACAGAAATAAGCAATGCATTTAATATTATGATAATTAAGACATAATCCATCAATTTTAAAATGCTATAATACATAAACAAATATTCCTCTTAACTACAAGTCAAATTATGCATAATTCAAGTGCTTGACATAAAGCTTTAAATCAAATGCCTTCTAATAACATTAATGAATAATCATGATAACCCAAATATTTCACATAGGCAATGGATAACATTCATACTAACTATCCAAAGAAGAAAATTTTCTTAACACACCATAAAGTACAAGTTTAAAACCACCAAATCTTTCAATTTGAACAATAATTTAGTTTTTATAAAAACCCTTGAACAAAACAATCCTTTACATAACTTCGTATCCGAAAGACTACACAATCCAAGATCTATAAAATCAAGTTCTTTAGTCTACTAGAAACTACAGCTCCTTTCCCGATAAGGTGTCCAACTTTGGTCCATGAGGAATGTTTAGGGACCAAAACAACTCTATATAAAATGTAATTAACATGCTACTATCTCAGTGCAACCATCCATGCATCAAACAATATAGCCAACCAAAGAGAATCTCATACTTCTCTTTAATAATGATTTCTTAACCCATAAGAGTCTCAAGAATTCATTATAATAGATTCTATTTCAAATCCTTTATTCAATAACAACCTAAAGAAGAAAATCCCATACTTATCTTTATAACAAAACCTTAACCCACAAGAGTCTTAGGAATTACTATATTAGTTTCTCTTTCAAAACTAGAATATATACTTTCCCAAACATACTATTACATATATACATACATATATCTCTTTAAGATTCCTTTATCTAATTAATATGCCATGGTACTAACTAGATCAACTAGTCAATAATAATACCATAATATATTATCAAATACTTAGCAACAAAGCACTTTACTAACATGATTTATCCAAGCACTTTATTAATCAAGATGTAGACAAAAACAATCTATAATCATAGTACTTTATTAAATAAATAAAACCAAAGTACTTTATTAAATATAAAATAACCGAGTAACTTGTTAAATCAACATAATTACAAGTACTCTATAAAACAACTAATACTCAATCAAAGTACTTTTATTTAATCAAATAAAATCAAGCACTTTATTAAATCAAATATATCCAAGTACCTTCTTTATTCAACTTAATTAAAAAGTACTTTATTAAACAACTAAAATTCAAAGGTCCTTAACTTAATAAGTAATTCACTTAATTGAAACCTTATCGATTAAAAGAGTAATTAAAAAATAAAAACCTTAACCAAGCTCTATGCTACAAGCATTATGAGAATTAAAACATGATAATACAAAATATTATCAAGATCAAACACTAAAGTTTTACATTACAAATAAAAGAACCTTAAACGCTCAAAAGCACAGGCGACCTTGGTAGAAAAGGAGCATGAATCTAGGATGACGAATTTGTCTTAAACCAACACACTGCACTCACAAGAAACAAGGATCTCATAGAGTACACTAGGGAAGCCCTTCACAAGTGACGACAAAATATTTTGCAAGCACGAGCGCAATTAAGAAAAACAACATAAGTGAAGACCAAACAGGGTGCTCACTGTTAACAAACATACCACTCAGACTCAGGAGAACAAAACCATGCAGACTAATACAAAAGAACATAAAAATTTTATGTGCCCCAATGGACTCTCACTAATCGAAGGACAAACGATCAAATGCTACGAACCAACCTACATGAAAAATAAGTTGATAAAAGGATCCAACCAGGGAGAACTATGAAAGCTATCAAAGTTGGAAAGGTTCAACACAAAAGCATGAAACAATATGGCCCAAGAATACATATCAAGCATAAATAAAGGCATTAAGCAAATAACATCTACACCATAGAGCTACCTACCAAAATTTTAGTTGATGTCCACTGTCGTGCTACCTTTCCCAAGCTTGGTGCTCCCTCCAAAACATACCAAATAATAACCCCCTTAACCTCCTCAACACTCTCCTTCTTAACCAAGGAATTTGAGCGCTCCTGTGCATGGCAAGGGTAACATTCATTTTTCAAGAAGTGTTACCTCCATAATTTCCATACTCAGTTGCTTTATGTGCCACCCATGCTCAATTAGGAAGAGGGTCAACCAAGCAATAAATTAAACACAATCAACCATAAACAATATTTTCATTAAGTTATATTTTACTATGGTTTTAATAATTGTTCTTATTTCCAAAAGATAATAATAGTAATACTACCCATAAATTATCTCAACAAATCAAAAGCAAACTATGACACTATTTTGAAGAACGTGTGCTTATACTAAGAGGGGGGTGAACAGTATACAATAAAACATTTTTCCTTTTAATCCAAATAGTAGCATCAACATTAATAAAATAGTAAACATCACACAAAGCATCACACACATGAGAGACATCATTTTAACGTGGTTCACCCAATGTGGGCTACCTCCACAAAAAAATATTTCTTCTAAATATTTCTCAAATAATCTTTTGGGATTCCTTCCCAATTACAATGTTTATGGACCTCTGTCCAAAGGAGATTTTGATCCCCTAAATCTGGTTTGTGGATCTCTATCCACAGGAGAACTCCTTCTCCTCTGCTCTAGCTGGTGAACCTCTAGAAGACACTACCTCTACTAAACTGATTGTGGATCTCTCTCCACTTGAAGACTCTTGTCCTCACTCAGAAGACTTGTCCTCAATGTCCTGGCTAATGGATCTCTATCCACTGGAGACTCTGTCCTCTCTGCTATGTCACCTCCAAAGCTCTACTCAATAGGTTCACTCAAAACCTTCTCAAATATGCTCAATAGGTCCACTCAGAACCTACTCAACAGGTCCACTCAGAACCTGCTCAAATCTGCTCAACAGGTCCACTCAGAACCTGCTCAAATCTGCTCAACAAGTCCACTCAAAACTTGCTCAAATCTGCTCAACAAGTTCACTTAGAACTTGTCCAAATCTGCTCAACAAGCTCACATAGAACTTGTCCAATCTCATAGAATCATAAAGAGAATTGTTAGAGACTCAATATGTTCTATACTCAAAAACTCAATCTCAACTCAAATCAGAATATAGAATAGTTTGTTTCATGGAACTTGAACAACCACTTCACACATTCACTTGACTAGGCTCAATCAACTCTACTCAACCAATCACCTCAAGGAACAACCCTTTCTCACAAACCCTAGTCCAAGCATGTATCAACCAACTCAAAATATTTCCAACAATGCTCAACACAACTCTCACATAACAATGATACTCATGTTCTTTTCAAGTTCTTTGCATAACCAATTGGCTTCAACAACAATGCTAATAAAACATTCTTCATCTAACAATGATACTCATGTTTTTCTCAAACCCTAACTCAGGTTTTTCATACAACCAATGGTTTCAACAACAATGCTTATAAAACAAGGTTTAATCACAACTCTCAAATCAGAAAACCTTGAAGCATTAAACCAACCACTTTTGAAAAGGAAACCCTAATCAATTCCTTTTCACTCCAAACTTAATTTTCAATCAAGCCAATCACCTAACTCAACAAAGAAGAATTTTTCCCATACCTTTTCTTGAAGAGTTGTCTTTGCAAATCTGCCACACTCACAATTACTTCTTTGACAAACTCAATAAGGGTTAGAGGATATTTATTTTCTCAATAAATCACAACACAAAAATAATATCAACCAAAATACACCTTATCACTCCATCTATAAAACAATGCTCAATATATTTCAAAAATAATCTCCTTGGCAAATATCTCTTTCACAATAAAATCAACTCTATTAAAGTCTTACTTCTCAAATATCCAAAATTTATTATTTAAGACTTTAATTAAAACAATACCTAAACTCCTTATGCCTCCTAACTTTATTTCCAATCAATAATTCTCAGCTAGCAATTTTCCAAATAATAAAAACCTTTTAACTCCCACTTTGCTAAAAGTAATTAATCATCAACATAGGCAATATTATTCAAATGCTCAACAAAAATATTACCTCTACCTTGGAGGGGATTTGAACCCCTAACTCTGCCCATGACTTGCGCCTTAGCCATGGCTCTATTGCCACATGAGCTAAGCGCTCGCTTGGAGCATTGAGAGCACCACGTGCTCTAAGTTCCTTATTCTATTGGTGAAAACAAAAATGTGCGTAACGCTTTGGTGTTCCCAACACCAACCAAAATGTGTCTTGCCAGGATTCGAACGCAGCTCAACATTGCCACAAAAACTTAACCAATGTCTCCTTGCCACTACGCCATGCTTCCCAGCTGGCTTGAGGGTTTCAATGCACTCTAGTTTATTTTGATCATCGTCCTTCAAATCTGTTCATTGTTTCTCACGAGCTCAACCACCAATTCGTATGCCTTTTCTTATTTTGAGCAAGGATAAATTAATCAATGTCTTTTAGGCATTATATATAGTGCCCTTTATTTTCCATGCAATCACATCGACGCATCGATTTAATTCGATGTCGGCTTGGTTGATTAGGTTATAAGGTATTTAAATTTAATTAAAATTAAATTTAAATATTATAAATTAAATCAAACCAACCTTAGGCTTTAACTTAATTAAACCTTGGATCCTCTGCACAACCTTGTAACGAATATTTATTTATAAAATTTAAATTCCTTGTGAATTTAAATAATTTATAAAATAAATATTGGACCTCCTTTTTAACCTTTGCAATAACCCTTCTTGGGTTTTTATGAACCAATCACTTAACATGTGCTCCCAATAATATTAAAATATTATGGAGCCTTTTTGCCTTTAACTTTTGCACTGTTGAAGCTTTTTCCTGGATGATAGTGACAACCTTTGACGACTTTATTTCTTGTTGAATTCCTTGATATGAGTGATAACTCTATCAAGTGACATCAATGACAACTTTGACTTAGAGGACTCAAAATGTCCAACAATCTCCCCCTTTGTCATTGATGGCAACCCAAATTCTTTTTTACTAAAAACTTGACCTTTCTGTAATTCTGCTCCCTTGCTCCCCTTGGCTCAATGCTTTCTCAAATATCAAATCTCTCCCCAATACACAAATCTCTCTCCCTTTGACATCAATGGCAAAGGGTCACCTTTGGGGCTCGGGGCTAAGAATGAGCCTCTTAGCTTAGCCCCTCCCCTACCTCCACATGAGGTGGTTAATTCTGGGGTGGGAGTCTCACTCCCAATTTTCCTCGAAGATACTCAAAAGTTTCCTTTGAGAGTGGCTTAGTGAAAATATCTGCTATCTGTTCCTTTGTAGTGACATACTCCAATATGACCTGTTTATCTGTCACTTGTTCTCTCAAAAAATGATACTTAATCGGAATGTGTTTTGTCCTGGAGTGCATTACTAGATTTTTTGAGATACTTATGGCACTCGTATTATCACATAGTATAGGAATGGGTTGATCATGCTTTATCTTGAAGTCTTCTAAAGTTCTCTTCATCCATAACACCTATGTACAACTGGCTACTATTGTAATATATTTTGCCTCTACTGTAGATAGGGATACTGAAACCTGCTTCTTACTTAACTAGGAGACTAGACTTTCTCCAAGAAAGAAAGCTCCTCCACTTGTGCTTTTTCTATCATCAATGTTGTCGGTCCAATCTGCATCTGTATATGTTGTTAGTGTGAAACTATCACTTTTGGGATACCAAAGCCCAAAATCCATAGTCCCTTTTAGATACCTAAAAATTATTTTTACTGTTGCCACATGTGTTTCCTTAGGTGTTGCTTGAAACCTTGCCACTAATCCCACTGACTATACTATGTCTGGTCTTGTAGCTATGACATATAATAAGCTACCAATCATGGATCTATATAATCTCTGATCTGCCTCTAGATATTCATCATCCTTACTCAACTTGCACCCTGTGACCATAGGAGTACTTACTGGTTTGCAATCTTCTAACCTAAATTTCTTCAACATCTCCTTGATGTACTTGGCTTGAGAAAGAAACACTCCCTTTCCTGATTATGAAATCTGAAGACCAAGAAAGAAGGATAATTCACCAAGCATAGACATCTCAAATTCACTTTGCATATTCTTAGCAAATTCTTTGCACATCTTGTCATTGTTTCCTCCAAAAATTATGTCATCAACATAAACAACCACTATTAGAAGATCATTTCCTTCATTTATGATATACAAGTTACTATCTCGCTATTCCTTTCTTGAATCCCTGTTCCTGTAGATACTTATCCAATCTTGAGTACCATGCTCGGGAGCCTGCTTTAAACCATACAATGCCTTTTTCAATCTGCATACCTGATATGGTGTATCTCGCTAGTATGAATCCCTTTGGTTGTTCAATGTAGACCTCTTCTTCTAGAACCCCGTTTAGAAATGTTGACTTGACATCCATCCAATATACCTTGAAGTTCTTGAAACTTGTGAAAGCTAAAAATATCCTTATAGCTTCAATTCGTGCAACTGGAGCAAAGGTTTCATCAAAATCAATTCCTTCTACTTGTGCATAACCTTTGCATACTAACCTTGCTTTATTTCTGACCACTTGTCCATCTTCATTCAACTTATTTTTGAATACCCATTTTGTGCCAATCACATTTTTGTCCTTTGGTCGTGGAAAAAGTTCCCAAGTTTTTCTCTTCTCTATCTGATCCAATTCCTCATTCATTGCTTTAACCCAAAATTCATCTTCACTAACCTGAGTGAAGTCTTTTGGCTCAATCTTAGATAGCAAAGAAAAATTTGCTTGTTGAGATGGTTTTATTATTCTTCTCCTTGTCTGTCTTTCATATGGATTCTCGATGATCTGATCTTTTGGGTGATGTTTCTGTACATACCTGGAAGGAGTCTTAGGAAGAAGCCTTTGTGTTTCTTCTTCATCATTGTCTGATTCCTCACAAAATTCTTCTTGACAACATCCATCTTCTTGGTACACAGTTTGTTGAACTGGTTCTCTGGAATCTATCTTCTCATCAATTGTTACATTCATACTTTCCACCATAGTGCGAGTTCTTTTGTTGAAACATCTATAAGCCTTGATCTTTGTAGAATAACCAAGAAAAATTCCCTCATCACATCTTGGATCAAACTTGCCCAAGTTCTGATCTTCCCATCTTATGTAACATTTGCTTCCAAATATTTTGAAATGTTTTATAGTAGCAGGTCTTCCTTTCCAAAGCTCATATGGAGTCTTGTGATGATTTACCCTTAATTGAGCCCTATTAATTATGTATACAACTGTAGATACTGCTTCTTTCCAAAAACCATCTGATAACTTAGATTCATTTAACATAGCTCTAGCCATGTTTTCAACAGTCTTGTTCTTCCTCTCAACTACTCCATTTTGTTGGGGGGTTCTTGCTGCTGAGTACTCTCTCTTGATTCCATGTTGTTCACAAAATTCTACAAACTCATTTGAAGTAAATTCTCCTCCTCTATCGGATCGTAGACACTTAATCCTTTTGCCTATTTCATTTTCAACCAATTCCTTGAATGCTTTAAATTTTTCAAAGGCCTCTGATTTCTCTTTTAGGAAGGTTACCCAAACCATTATGGAATAATCATCTATAAACAACATGAAGTAACTCTCACCCTGAATACTCTGTGTTCTAGTAGGACCACACAAATCAGTATGTATTAAACTCAATGGCTCAGATGATATATAGCCTTTTGGTTTAAAGGTTGTCCTAGTTTGCTTTCCATGTTGACAAGGTGCACAAATTGTGTTTTGAGGTCTTCTTATTTTGGGTAAATCTCTAACTGCCTGTTTATTGCTTATACTGACTATGTTGTCAAAATTCAAATGACCCAATCTTCTATGCCATAACCAACTCTCATTTTCTTGTGATAGAAAGCACTTTTCCCCTTTGATCTCATTGAGCATATATAAGTTGTTTGGGGTCCTTTTTGCATTTGCAATAATTCTTCCAGTTTCTATTTTTCTTATCTCACATCTATCTGGATGGAAGGTGACCATGTATCCTTGATCACAAAGTTGAATTATACTCAAAAGATTGTGTTTTAACCCTTTGACATACAAAACATTCTCTGTTTTTATTTTTCCATTGTCTAGACTTAGAGTTCCTCTCCCAACAATCCTTGTTGATCCATTATCACCAAAACTTATTGATCCTCTATTTGTTTCCTTTAGTACAATGAACTTGTCTTTGTCTCCTGTCATGTGACTAGAGCAACCACTATCAAGATACCATTGTTCTTCTTTATCTTGAGCATGCAGGGTTGTTTGTACTAACATAGATCTGGCCCTAACATTCTTTCTTTCATCCTTCCTAGTTGTTGGAATTGTTTTTCTAGACTCAGGAAATATCATTTTACACCATCTAGCCTTGTGCCCAAAATTATTGCATTTGTAACATATAACATCATCATCCATGAGAGGTGCAAAGGAATTGAAATTTCTATTGTATCTTGCATGATGATTATAGTGTGCAACTCTATGACCATATTTATTGCAAGAAAAACAATGACCATGGAAGAAATTATGTAACCTATTTGGAGGTCTTGGATGTTGTGAAGAAGTCATCTTCTTCTTGTGATTAACCCTTATCCAGGGTTCTTCTTTGCTTTCTTCCTTTTTGATGTCCTTTGCTTGCTTTTCATTTTTTGAAGTTTCTACCTTTTGGAAGCTTGATTCCTCTTTCTGCTTCTCATATTTTGTATCTTGTAGTATCTTGGTCCTTTCCAGTTTATTCCTTAGGAGAACAATTTCTGCTTCCAATATTTCACATTCTGTTTCCCTGGCTCTCAATAGATCTGTCATATCTTGCTCAATCTTCTTTCCTTCTTCTACCTTAATCTTGAGTTCTGTGAGATTCTGTATAAATTCCACTATTGCTTCTTCATCTTCCTGAATTTGTTCTTTCAAGCTTGAATTTTTCTCTCTAAGTCTTTCCAATTTTTTGAGAGCGACAAAGAATTCTTCTTTTATATCAAACATAGTCTCTTCTTCACTTTCTGAAGTCATGTGTGCTACCTAAGGATCCTCTTCCAAGTTGTTAGACTCTTCATGGAGAGACCCACTCTGATACCAATTGAAGAACATGTGCTTATACTGAGAGGGGGGTGAACAGTATACAATAAAACTTTTTCCCTTTTAATCCAAATAGTAGCATCAACATTAATAAAATAGTAAACATCACACAAAGCATCACACACATGAGAGACATCATTTTAACGTGGTTCACCCAATGTGGGCTACCTCCACAAAAAAATATTTCTTCTAAATATTTCTCAAATAATATTTTGGGATTCCTTCCCAATTACAATGTTT
The DNA here is from genome assembly GCA_028583015.1 of Wollemia nobilis. NCBI lineage: Eukaryota > Viridiplantae > Streptophyta > Pinopsida > Araucariales > Araucariaceae > Wollemia > Wollemia nobilis. The sequence goes on from JAQPPZ010000101.1 coordinate 3,813,902, forward strand.
ATGGACCTCTATCCAAAGGAGATTTTGATACCCTAAATCGGGTTTGTGGATCTCTATCCACAGGAGAACTCCTTCTCCTCTGCTCTGGCTGGTGAACCTCTAGAAGACATTGCCTCTACTGCACTGATTGTGGATCTCTCTCCACTTGAAGACTCTTGTCCTCACTCAGAAGACCTATCCTCAATGTCCTGGCTGATGGATCTCTATCCATTGGAGACTTTGTCCTCTCTACTCTATCACCTCCAAATCTCTTCTCAATAGATTCACTCAGAACCTTCTCAAATTTTCTCAACAGGTCCACTCAGAACCTGCTCAAATCTGCTCAACAAGTCCACTCAGAACTTGCTCAAATCTGCTCAACAGGTCCACTCAGAACCTGCTCAAATCTGCTCAACAAGTCCACTCAGAACCTGCTCAAATATGCTCAACAGGTCCACTCATAACCTGCTCAAATATGCTCAACAGGTCCACTCAAAACTTGCTCAAATCTGCTCAATAGGTTCACTTAGAACTTGCTCAAATCTACTCAACAAGCTCACACAAAACTTGTCCAATCTCATAGAATCATAAAGAGAATTGTTAGAGACTCAATATGTTCTATTCTCAAAAACTCAATCTCAACTCAAATCAAAATATAGAATAGTTTGTTTCATGGAACTTGAACAACCACTTCACACATTCACTTGACTAGGCTCAATCAACTCTTACTCAACCAATCACCTCAAGGAACAACCCTTTCTCACAAACCCTAGTCCAAGTGTTAGAGTAATATTCCATCATTTGGGATATTTACCCTTCCTACAGTAGGTAGAATTTATTTACCGCATGGTAAAAAGTAGTCTGTTACTTTTTACCACTAGTATTTACTTTTTACTATTTACCAAGGGTTAGTTAGTCATTGTAGTCATTTTGACTACGTTAACACTCCTACCTAGTTGGTTAGTAGGTTAGCGTGATTTCCTAGACTAGGTTAGTGGTTAGCTACCTTAAAGGGGGGTAACCTTATATGCGTCTATTTTTTTAGCGCTTTCTAAGGATATTATTTTGTTAATATCCTAATGTTATTATTGGCATCCTATAGTTCTATTTAAGCACTTGCACATTAATATATTTGTGAATGCTTCCCTACGTAACATTGGTATCGGAGCTTTGGCGAAGACAGGAGAGTCGTTCCAAGCTGGACAAGACAAGCATCTCTCGTTCCAAGCTGGACAAGGCGGCATCTTTTGTTCCACGCATTCGAAGGAGGAAGTCATAGGAAGTCATGATTTAATTGGTCATTAAATATTTTATTTCTAACTTCTAAGGTTTCAAATTTTTGTTTTGGACCTAAGGCCCGCAGGACTGGGTGTGGGTGTTAGACTCTGCACCCCCCAAGAGAGGGAAGGCACTGTGGATCGGTGATCGGAGTTGTTTTTCCGACCCGACCACGGGACCACCCTCTATCGACGACCAGGCCATCGAGGAGGGCAGGAGCGCCCTCCTGTGGGACCAAGATCAACGACCAACCAATCTATAAGGGCAAGCCCACCCCCAGACTGACCGCTGACCAGGATCTGAGATGGCAGGCGGCCCTCCAATCATAGATGACCAGCCACATAAGGGTACGATCGCCCTCACGATAGACTAGTCCCTGAAAGCAAGGATAGGCCATACTGACCAATCGACACGACACAAGACACTCTGATCATCCCTGACATAAGGGATAGACTCTGACCCGACCTAACATCGATGGATTTCCCAAGAAGGACAATAAACTCGTAGACCCTACACAAAAATTCAACCGTTGAGTCCTCGAATGTCACCCCAGACATAGATCTCGAGGCGCTGATGTGGTGGACTCCAACAGAACCATGAACACGTGGCAGTTGGCACGACTCCCGAGGATTAGGAGCTAACGTTTCAACCTGACCTAGACCAACATGTGGTGGAAAACCACTAGACAAAGACCTGGATCGGACACAAAAACCAAGGTAGAGCTGGCGGGCATGACCTACGAGGTAGAGCTTATGTGGCAGTCTGACGTGGAGGAGGCTGAGCTGGCACGGACAAGTGGCATGGCATGATTAGCTAGCAAACAGCTGATGTGGCACGAGTTGATAGGCTGGTAATGTGGTGATTTTCTATTGGTCCACGTGGCGCGTACGAATACTCCACTATTTTTGGTGGCAAAAACCTCGTCGTTGGTCGATTTCCTGAAGGCAATCAATAAACCTTCGACGCATTTGCATTTTTAAACAGGCGAGAAGCACCCACAGGGTGCATGTGGGACAATAGTCCCAAACTTTTTTTTCTCCCGCCAAGTGAAAGGGAAGGCTTCAAATTTACGGTGCCTTCCCTTCACAACCGTCGGGCGCTGTAGCCCAATCGGTGCTCTCGCCTGCGATAAGGCTGCCGACGGGAGGTCGGGAGTTCGACTCCCGTCGGGCGCCTAACACCATTTTTTTTAAATGGTGAGAAAGTTATAAGGGTCGCGACCCTTATGAACAAAACCCTAAGGTAATTATTATTTTTTAATTATTATTATTTTTTTAATTAGTTTTTAGTATTTTTTTTAATAATTTAATGTTATTTTCTATAAAATCATTTTTATTTTCATAATAAAGTGATTTTTAATTAAATAATTTTTATTATTAAGGAAATTATACTTAAATTAATTAGAATAAAATTGATAATTTAGAGAATTTTTTTTGAAAGGGGGAGACCTATATTTTTTTTACAATTTCCAATGAAAAGAGGGCTTTTGTTTTCTCCTCAAAAGGGGGATATAAGACATTTAATAGCACCATTTTTTTTGCAAAATTAGGGAACCTACATTCTTCTCAAACCTTGTTAATTTAGCATGCAATAAAAGGATCAAACTTGAATTCTTTCTTGCAAATTGTAAAACAAGGAGACTCCAAAATTTGCAAAACATCAAACTTCACATTGTGCATTTGTTTTCTCAAAAGGGGGATATAAGACATAAAATTGCACATTTTTTTTTGCAAACTTGAGAAGAATTTGAAACCTTGGGTCCATAAAAACTATGTCGTGTGTCGACTAGTTCTGGAAGCCTTTCAAATGCGGGTCATGTGTCGACTTGTCTTGGAAGGAGTGCTCTATTTGTTAATTTTGCAAAATAAAGGGGGGAAGACAACATTGTACTTCTTTTGCAAAATTGTAACACAAAAGTGAGGAGCACTTACAAACAAATCAAACTTGTTTATTTTGCAAAATCAAGAAAGATAGGCAATTGTTTATTGCCACATTATTTGCAAAATTGTAAGACAAGGAGGAGACAAAAACATATCAATTTTTTGCACAACACAAATTCAAATTTTGTTGCAAAAATTAAAAGGTGCATTTTTTATTTTACTCGACACCTTCATTGGCAAATTAGGTGCATTTTCGGTTGCATCCGACACCTAGGTGATAAGAATTTTGTGGGCATTCTTGTTTGATTATTGCATTATTTCTTTTGCAATTATAAGTCATAGAATCAAGAACACTTCTACCCCAAAATTTCACTAATAATTTGTGTAAATCCTTGCACAGATTTAAAGCCAATATTCACTTGATATTCTCTCCTACAAACAAAAACCCCTAATTCACTCTATTTGTTTGGCTTAATTTCCTCAAACTGATTATCCCTCTTCAAGAGGATTTTCAGGCAGGTGCCATTAAATATATTTTTGAGTGAATTATCTTTCATCTCTTATTTGTTTGGCTTAATTTCCTCCAATTGATTATCTCTCTTCAAGAGAATTTTCAGGCAGGTGCCATTAAATATCACTTAAGAGTGAAAGAAATATCATCTTAGTTCAAATTGTAGGACCTTCATCATGACAACTATCAATAAATACTTAAGTGATACACAATTTCTAAAGGGTCCTAACTATTTAGCATGGAAAACTAAGATGAAAGCCATCTTGACTATAGAGGACATGTGGGATTTAGTTGATGGCACTGAAACAAGACCCGCATCACTAGGAGTAGATCAAAAAGCATGGGACAAAAAGAACAATCATCTTCTCATGTTGATACTCCTTGCAACTACTGATGAGATCCAACCTCACATAAGTGAAGCTAAAACTGGTAAAGTTGCATGGAATGCTTCCCTACGTAACATTGGTATCAGAAGAATAAGTAGAACTATTCCTCTACAGAGTGGTAGATCTGAATTCTAAGCTTAATGCTTTAGGGCCCAAAGTAGAAGACACCATTTTGACTTTAGTAATTTTGAGAGCTCTTCCCGAATCCTACAAAATGTTGATTACATCCCTTAATGTTTCACAAAGAGTTGTCACCTTTGTGGAGTTAGTCAATTTGCTTCAAACTGAGGAAGCAAACCAACTCCAAAATGATGAAGTGTCGAACAATGCACTTTATTCAAACTATAAGGGTGATAAGAAGAAAAAATTTTCAAAAGGGGGGATCATCTTCAAAAGGTAAGGGAAAGAAATCTCAAAAGAGGTTTTGCTCGTATTGTAAAAAGGACAACCATGAAACCAATCGGTGTTGGTTCAAACATAAGCAAAACAAGAAAGACAAAGGCATAGCACAGAAGCAAAACAAAGGCAATATTGCTAGTGAAGTGTCTAGTTTCGATTCTGATTCTGGTTCAGGAAAAGCACACAGAGTGCTTATTGCTAAGATAGTATTGTAGAGGGAAAACACATTTGTCACCTTGAGAAAGCACCATTTCCTCTCTCTCTTTTTTAGGCTTCATAAATAGCATAAGTTTTTGTTTGAAGTACTTGTAATAAAGGGGTGTTTGTACCTCTTTTAGGCTTCATAAATAGCAAACTCTCATTGTTTGAAGTTATTGTAACAAAAGGAGGGAATTTTTTGGTGTAAAATTGCCTAGGAGGCAATATTTGTAAAATCCTTCACAAAGCTTCTTAAGTTGCACATCTTTTTGCAAATTAAGGGGGGATATACTTTCTTTTCTTCACAATTTTTTGTAAAAAAAGAGAAGAAGACTTATAAGGGTGCATTTTCGACAATGACCGACACCTTAGTCATACTTCTTTCAAAAATTAATTACAACATGTTTTGCAACGAGAAGGGGGGAACTTATAAGGGTGCATTTTCGGCTGCGACCGACACCTTAGCTACCTTATCTTTTGCAAACTCATATTGTAAATGAATGAACCTCATATGAAGTGATCTATTCTACTACACCTAGCAATTGGAGTGGCTGGTTACCCATGCAATTCGGTTGGATGACAAGATTACTATAAGGACATTCATTGGTGCGAAGATAAAGTGAGGAATGACCCACTTTTTTCTTAGAAGCAGCAAGAGTACTGTGACAGAGCAAGAACCAACAGATCGACATTTTTCTCCACTGTATTGGGGCAGTTATATACTTTACCCAAATATTGTTGTATAGGAGAATAGGTATGTATTACCCAAATAATGTAATAAGGGGGGATGTTAGAGTAATATTCCATCATTTGGGATATTTACCCTTTTCCTACAGTAGGTAGAATTTATTTACCGCATGGTAAAAAGTAGTCTGTTACTTTTTACCACTAGTATTTACTTTTTACTATTTACCAAGGGTTAGTTAGTCATTGTAGTCATTTTGACTACGTTAACTATCCTACCTAGTTGGTTAGTAGGTTAGCGTGATTTCCTAGACTAGGTTAGTGGTTAGCTACCTTAAAGGGGGGTAACCTTATACGCGTCTACTTTGTTAGCGCTTTCTAAGGATATTATTTTGTTAATATCCTAATGTTATTATTGGCATCCTATAGTGCTATTTAAGCACTTGCACATTAATATATTTGCTAATGCTTCCCTACGTAACACCAAGCATATATCAACCAACTCAAAATATTTCCAACAATGTTCAACAACAACTCTCACATAACAATGATACTCATGTTCTTTTCAAGTTCTTTGCATAACCAATTGGCTTCAACAACAATGCTAATAAAAAATTCTTCATCTAACAATGATACTCATGTTTTTCTCAAACCCTAACTCAGGTTTTTCATGCAACCAAGTTTCAACAACAATGCTTATAAAACAAGGTTTAATCACAACTCCAAATTAAAAAGCCTTGAAGCATTAAACCAACCACTTTCGAAAAGAAAACCCTAATCAATTCCTTTTCACTCCAAACTTAATTTTCAATCAATCCAATCACCTAACTCAACAAAGAAGAATTTTACCCATACCTTTTCTTGAAGAGTAGTTGTCTTTGCAAATCTGCCACACTCACAATTACTTCTTTGACAAACTCAATAAGGGTTAGAGGATATTTATTTTCTCAATAAATCACAACACAAAAATAATATCAACCAAAATACACCTTATCACTCCATCTATAAAACAATGCTCAATATCTTTCAAAAATAATCTCCTTGGCAAATATCTCTTTCACAATAAAATCAACTCTATTAAAGTCTTACTTCTCAAATATCCAAAATTTATTATTTAAGACTTTAATTAAAACAATACCTAAACTCCTTATGTATCCTAACTTTATTTCCAATCAATAATTCTCAGCTAGCAATTTTCCAAATAATAAAAACCTTTTAACTCTCACTTTGCTAAAATTAATTAATCATCAACATAGGCAATATTATTCAAATGCTCAACAAAAATATTACCTCTGCCTTGGAGGGGATTCGAACCCCTAACTCTGCCCATGACCTGCGCCTTAGCCATGGCTCTATTGCCACACGAGCTAAGCGCTCGCTTGGAGCATTGAGAGCACCACGTGCTCTAAGTTCCTTATGTTGCCGACGAAAACAAAAATGTGCGTAGCACTTTTGTGTTCCCAACACCAACCGAAATGTGTCTTGCCAGGATTCGAACGCAGCTCAACATTACCACAAAAACTTAACCAATGTCTCCTTGCCACTATGCCACGCTTCCTAGCTGGCTTGAGGGTTTCAATGCACTCTAGTTTATTTTGATCATCGTCCTTCAAATCTGTTCATTGTTTCTCACGAGCTCAACCACCAATTCGTATACCTTTTCTTATTTCGAGCAAGGATAAATTAATCAATGTCTGTTAGGCATTATATATAGTGCCCTTTGTTTTCCATGCAATCACGTCGGCACATCGATTTCATTCGACGTCGGCTTGGTTGATTAGGTTATAAGGTATTTAAATTTAATTAAAATTAAATTTAAATATTATAAATTAAATCAAACCAACCTTAGGCTTTAACTTAATTAAACCTTGGAGCCTTGTAACGAATATTTATTTATAAAATTTAAATTCCTTGTGAATTTAAATAATTTATAAAATGAATATTGGACCTCCTTTTTAACCTTTGCAATAACCCTTCTTGGGTTTTTATGAACCAATCACTTAACCTGTGCTTCGAATAATATTAAAATATTATGGAGCCTTTTTGCCTTTAACTTTTGCACTGTTGAAGCTTTTTCTTGGATGATAGTGACAACCTTTGACGACTTTATTTCTTGTCGAATTCCTTGATATGAGTGATAACTCTATCAGGTGACATCAATGACAACTTTGACTTAGAGGACTCGAAATGTCCAACATATTTAATGGTTCAAAATTTGCACATCAAGAGCACTTACAAATTCAAACCAAACAATACCTTCACACCATTGTTTTATCCTTAAATAGGTGGTCTATTTTAAGATAGTCTAGATCTATTGCCAACCTATTAAGGAGACTCATTGCTTGGCAACTTCCTATCCCAATGGTGTGAATCATGAAAACAATAAAATTAAATGCATCTACATGACGGGTGTTTTGTTACCCCAAGCTATTGATGAGTAATTCATCACCATCATTTCCCAAAATATCTCTCATTGTAGGTGGTTTACCTATATATTCCCACTAGAGAGAGGTTACCCGATCTTGCATTCACAAATGCATCAATAGTACCAAATTCTATGCTTCAAAATAAATGAAATCATTTCATCATATAGGCAATATAAAAGAACTACACCATCAAACATTTATATCCAAATATTATTTAATAATAGTTCTACCAAGGAGGGTTGTTACATCATAACTGTTAAATATGGCTCAAGCGCTTACCGTTTGGCCACTCTAGATGGACATGAACTAAAAGAACCTATGAATGTAATGCATCTCAAGAAGTGCTATATTTAGATTTGCATCATTAACCTGATCATGTACTTTCTTGCATTTATTACCTATTGTTTGATTAAAATAATCACACTTTTGTATTTTCATATGCTTGTTGCACATAGAGTCAAGCGATCTGTTGGGACCTATGACGATCCTAGTTAGGATAGATTGCATTTTAGCTAGGTAGTTGAGGTCACAAATCTTTCCAAATATTCTCTTTTCATGCAAAGGTAATCTAATCATCAATTAGTAACTATTGCATCTTAATCACATAGAATATTTTGGGAATCACCTCCCTCCATCATCTATTGTAAATAGCCATGAAAAAATATCATATTCCACATTATTTCCTCAATATCAAACTTCACCACACATAGCATGCTAATTGGATTCATACCTATACCTGAGAAGGGTGAGTGATTTAATCATTCAATGTCTGGCAAGTGTTTGACATACTTACACATCCAATAGTGTGGGATGATTATGTCACACATCCTTCCTTGGCATAAGGGTCTATCAAAAAAAATTAATCTACAACCTTTTTCACCATGTTTCTCATCTAATCGCCATAATCAAAGCCTACTCTGACACACTACCTCATTTGTTCATAGGCTAACCAAAGAGTGGGGTACTAATGATTGATTATTTGATTGTCGATACCATCTTTGATCAATCGTTAGTACCACCGCTCCTTGTTGACTTGTGAAAGAACTAAGACATCCTCCTTGCATAAATCTTAAGTCAACAATCAAGGTCGTATGATGAACAATAAAAAATCTTCATGATTACTAGTGACCTTATTTCATCACATATTAATAATTCAAATATCACCTAAGGTTTTTGTAAATATTCATAAGTGCTAACTCCTTTTTAAAGGACATTGGTAACCTAGTTTACTTTGCTTAGACGAATTCATAAAATTTTATAGAAGCACCAAGAAAGGAGGCTAGTTATTTTTGCTTCCTTTAAATAATGTAAATGGTGCTTCAACAAAAAATCTTTCTATTTTCTCCTAATAAGCGAAAGATGTCTATTTATTAATTTAAAAAATCATAAAACATCCTATATACAAATTTCCTAATGGGAAGCATCTATCACAACACATTATTTACACCAACAATTTTTTCCTTTTCATTTATATGATTGATTGCCTACATAATTTCATGAATGAATGTTGCATGTTTGTCTAGTTACTTGATGCATATAGAATTAGGGGATTTCACAAGGATGCAATGATGACAACTAGTCAGGATAGCTTACACTTGCATCGCACTTGCTCTAGGTCTCTGATGCTAGCAGATCCCCACCCTTAAGACATTAGCTTGCTTGATGCATGATTGTACCTGCCAGGATGTGACAATGATCCATATTATCATAAGTTATTATGTATAAGGGCATCAAATTCTAGTGGAATTTATATTTATGTTTGTATAATTTTGTTTGATTGGAATCATGTCTTGGTATGCATCACCATTTGTATTTATCACATTCATTTTTCTTATCATTAGTAAATATTTGGTAGTAACTCATCAACTGAAGTTGCATCCCATTGATCTTGTACCCTGCAACAACTTTACTAAAGGTAACAAAACATTATCAACAATTACTAACTAAATGATAGTAACAACCATGGATCATCGACAAAATTCGATACAATGTTATTTTATTTTGATATGGAACAAGATTGATTTCAACTAGATTGTATTTTCATCTCTTATCAAATGTATTTATAAGCATTGCCTTTGGGGTCAAAATCTATAGGTCAACCATATTTAATGTGACTACATGTCTATAAGGTACCTATTGCCACACTTTCAAAACACGTGTCTATATTTTATAACACATGCCTTTCTAGAAAACTAATGTTTTATATTATTTACATATTTTCTTTCCTATTTTTTTTAATTTATTTATACCTTGTAATCCTTATCGTTCCTTCCAACAATAAAAGCATTGGATCCAATGCATACAAAATAGGAGGAATAAAAGGTATGAGATAGACAGTCAAGTTGTAGGAACTTTGAGGCTTGATTAGGCTAAGTAGATCTTTATAAAACTATAAAAAAAATTGTTTCCATTATGTTGGCCTCAAAAAATACTTTTTGACAAGTATGAATATGCCTATACTTAGAAAATGATAGATGCCTCGATGTGTTTGAAAATTGATGTCACATATGATAAAAGAAAAGGGGATAACTCTGTGTCCAAGTGAAATATTTTGATAATATTCTTCAAAATATACTATTATTTCAAATTTTATATATACAGGCAACTAGCTTCTTTTCCACAAATGCCTTTAATAAAAGGGAAGAAACAACATATAAGGGCATTAATATATCTATCCATAACTCATGTGGGATTAAGCATTCTCGCATGAATACATAGCCCCAAATTGAGGTGGAGATAGTACATGGAAGTGACTAGAGTTGACCAAGGAGGCTATGTGTTGGTGTGGTGTGATGTTAGTAGGACGAGTGTGGAGTGGCTTGTGTGCCTCAATACATCTAAAATTTGCTTTCTCTTCCAATTTGAATAAGTGTGTTGGGCTCTCCAATAGTGATTTAGAGGACATGTGTAAGAACGGATGCATAAGAACTAGAACTGATGTAGCCATGTGATCTAGAATATAGTAATAGGAAAGCAAGCATGTCTGCATATTATACTAGTTCCAAAGCCAACACTGTTTCGTCTAGGTATTCCAAAAAATCCAAATGTCTAATCAATTTAGTAGGCCTAGTATGTTTTGGTGCGGGTGGAAGATTTGGTAAGGCCATGGGGGATGAGGGTAGAAGATGGGAGGGGTCGGTGGCATGTAGAGTTATGTTTAATCAGGAGGCCAGGGTGGTGGATTGTCATAGGCACACATATATATAAGATGGTGTGCAATGTTGATATCCAACATTAGTTGCATATCCCAATTCAAATAATTCATGCATAGCATAAGAACCAAAGCCATGGTTAATTTGAATAAGGGCTAAAGCCTAATGAAAAATTTCAAGAAAAATCCAATCATGTATCCTCACAGTATAGACTACAAAGTATGTACAAGATGGTAGCCATAGTAAGAATCCACCATGACAAGCTCAAAGACAATGAAGCTCCTAATAGGCCCATTCCTAGTTTATAGACAACTAGCCAACTAAGAATAGCATGCACCAAAAAAGTGGCTATTGAAATATGGGAAATGGGAACCACTATATTATAAGCTAGTAAAAAACTCTACAAAGGACAACTCAAGGCAAAGGCGAACAATTGAGGAATATATCCCTTTGTAAAAATATCTCCTTGTTTAGCTATGGCTTTATTTTGCCTAATGGCCTATGATCTTGGCTCTACAAAAGCATAAAGACAACTAAGAGGTACAATAATGGCAATCATTAACAACATAGATATTTGGCATATGATTCCAAGTATCTTGTACTACTAAGCTCCAAAGGCTTTTCCACACATAGTTTGCACCACACTTGACATTCCAATCAGGATTTCATAGGGTAATCCTTGGATTACAACATTGGTGATGGAGGCTTCTACTAATTCCAACTATCCTAGGTGGCCTACGAACATTTAGGAGATAACTGAAAGTAAAAAATTGAAGATCATAATAAGAATTACAAGTGCAGAGAGAAGCCATAGCTTCTTGAATTCTAATAATACCGCTTTTGAAGCATTATACCATTTGATTCTATCTTCTCCTGAAGCTATTGTGTTATGGCTATCTTCATCCATTATAGAGGATTTTGAAGATATACAATGAAAATCCCTTTGGTTCCAATCATGTGCATATGAGTACAAATGAAACCAAATAAATGCACAAGAAATTCCTTTAATGAAATAACAAGAAGATCTATATGTTCCCAAAGAAGGTGCATCTCCCTCTAAGTGGAAAAATACGTAGGAAATACCTTTAATGAAATAACAAGAGGGATCTAAACTGGGAAAGAGAAAGTCTTTGATTATTTGTCACAATGTTGATGAAGGAGAAACTAGTGGTTGACAAAGATATTAAGGACATGAAGAGTGAAAATGTGCTAGGTTTGGATGGCCTGTGAACATATCCATTTTTTGCTTATTAAAGACAACATATCTAAGGATGACCATGTCTGGTCGACCTTCTTGGTGATTGCAAGTGACTTGCTGATGGGGCTAGAGTTGTTTTATTCAACAACATGATTGGATTCCTCAACACTGAGGCTCTCTTCCAAGACTGTTATTCAATTTTGATATATCCAAAGCCATCTTAGCACAAATCTCTTTTGCCATTTATGCCAACTCTTGCATAAAAAGAGTCTAAGGGTATTCTTAGTTAGGAAACATGGTGGATGTAAGCAATCCACAATAGAGTTGAAAGGCTCTAATACCAATGATATTAATGTTGGAGTATATTACATTATTTGGTATATGGTAATGTACCCCCATGGTACCTTCATGGTACATCTTGTAAATATTAGATTAAGGTCAAGTCGTAGTTTAGAGTGTGAATAATATTCTATGTAATGTAATAATGTGCAATAAGTGTACATGTGCTATGTAAGTGTGTATGTGCAATAAATGCACAAGTGTCATGTGAGTAAGTGTGCAAGTGTAATGTGAGTATATGTGCACAAGTGTCTTATATGTGAGTGTGCACAAGTATCCTTATATTAGAGCGTGTAAAGTAAATAGGCATGTTTAGGTGTGCATACAATATAGAGTCATGTATGCAAGTGTCAAGTAGAGAAGCCAAGAGTCATGAGACTTGGCATATGGAAAGGAAGATTCAAGTAGCCAAAGAGTCATTCTACAAAGGCTATATAGTACTCCATAGAGAGCATAGCAAATATAGCATAGAATATCCAATATCCTATTATCAAGTGTGAGAGTCAAGTGTTGTATTTGTAAGAGAAAGAGAAGTAATAAAGTTTGCATACATTTGAGCAATTAATATTGTAAGTTGTGCTACATGCTTTGTACATGTATGATTTAGGCTATTTTACATTCATATTGCTGCATATTAGTGAATGTTATTTGATATATTATAAGCCTTGATTTACATATTAATTGGCTCATATTATTCTACTTACATAATTATTTTGATCTTACTATATTGTGGCTATATTATATTTGATCCTGTGGAATTTATCCTATGAGTTTCATATTGATATTAAGGCTTCAAAAATCATCAATTAACATGATTGATTCTAAATATATTACATTTCTATTGATTTTCAAATCTATTTATAGGCATCATATGCCTTTCCAAACTACCTTTGGGATAAAAATACATACTTCAACCATATTTAATGTGCCTACCTTTCTAGGAGGTGGCTATTGTTATGTTTTTAAAACATGTGTCTTTATTTAATAGCATGTGCTTTTCTAGAAGACTAATATTTTATATTATTCACATTTTTATTTTCTACATTTTTTTAATTAATACCTTGTAATCCTTATCACCTTAATTAGGCTATTGATGAGAGACAAGATCATGGTTCAAATTGCAACCCGAATAATCTCAAAGTTTGAACAGTAAAATCTTACATTAATCTTATGTAAGCACTAGTTCTTTCTCTTTAGAGAGAGTAACCTGGTCATTTTGCTTCGCAATTACATAGAACATTGTGAAGGTGCCTAGCAGGATGTCCAGGTATTTTTGCTTCCTCTAATAATTGGGAAAGTGCCTTAACCAATAACTTTTATCAGACAATCATAAAAACAGCTTTGAATCTCATAAATAAAATAAGAATTTTTATTTCCAAATAGGGAGCATCTATTATGGAAGACCTAGTTAAACTTAGGCGTATCAATACATCATGTTTAAAATCCTTTGTATGTATGGTGATCCAAGCATACCTCATGCTTAAAATCCTTCAAAACCATGAGGTCTAGGCATACATCATGCTTAAAGTCCTTCGGACTATGATGATCTAGGCATACATCATGCTTAAAATCCTTTAGACCCGTGGGTTCTAGTCATACATCATGCTTAAAGTCCTTCAAACCCATGAGATTTAGGCATACATCATGTTTAAGGTCCTTCAAATCTACGATGATCTAGACATACATCATGTTTAAAGTCCTTTAAATCTACAATGATCTAGACATACATCATGTTTAAAGTCCTTTGTATCTACGATGATATAGGCATATATCATGTTTAAAGTCCTTTGAATCTACGATGATCCAAGTATACATCATGTTTAAAGTCCTTCGAATCTATAATTATCTAGGCATATATCATGTTTAAAGTCCTTCATATCTATAATGATCTAGGCACTCAACAAATATTGATGAAGTCCTCTGGGTAATCCTAATGAACTACTTCGAGCAATGTTGATTAAGTCCTTTAGACGACATAAATATTTTTACATGTTAAAGTTCTAGCAAACCTAGTCATAACTACATAAGACTGATAATGGTCAAAGTCCTAGAGTTATAGGCACATTTAAGTCCTAGCAAACCTAGGCATAATTATACAAGATCGATAATGGTCAAAGTTTTGGAGGTCTGGCGATGGCTACAATTTGACGAAGGTTGCGATGTTAGCATGTCCCATGCGATGTTTTATGTTTTGATTTATCTTGGTGGAGGGGAGAGATGTCTTGGAGAGATAAACTCTTGGGTGGTGATCTTCAACAAGAGGAGAAATTTGATATTGCTTTGGAGGATATAGATGAGAAACTCTGCTTAAAAATCCAAAAAAAAACAAGTAGATAGACCAATGAACCAAAAAAAAAATAGCCTTGTTAGGAATTTTATTAGGGCCTGGCCAGATTTAGATATGGTAAGAAAATAGGTTTCTAATAAGTGGAAGCCATGGGAATATATCAATATTGTAGTTCTTTTGAAGGGTTTTATTCTTTTTTCCTTTGCAAACTGTGAAGACTTAGGCCATGCCCTAACAAAACGGCCTTGGTTTTATGGGAAGAGGGGTCTTTTTTCTGAGGAAGAGGAGATCAGGTTTTTAAATCATATTCTAAAAATGTAAATTTGGCTCTAGTTGGGGTTTTCTTACCAAGGCTTTCCTTGGAGTTCTAAGATGAAGATTTTCTAGCAGGTATAGCTAAAGCAAGGGGACAATTAATAAATTTTGATTCAACGATGAAGGCAAAAGCTAGATTTATATTTGTTTGGTTTTGTGTTAATGCTAATTTTGGAAAAGAGCTCCCAGCCTCTATTAGGCTAGTGTTTGAGTATTGGATTTGGGAACAATCAAAAGAATATAAAATTTCTCCAACTTTTTACAAACTTTATAAAATAATGAGATATTTTTCAAAAACATTCCTATCTAAAGAACCGATTAATAAGGTATGGAGGAGGAAAGAGTAACCAAAAGAAAAGGATACAATGGAAGAGGAGTCTCCTAAGTTTCCTTCCTCATATGCAACTGAGTTTAGTGTTCTTGCTGAAACCCCTAAGGAGGGAGAATTTGTATAGGAGGATAAAGAGAGATAGGGGAAAAACCTAGAAGGATGCCCTAGGGGGACAAAATGAAAAATTGAAAGAATAGAAAGACAATGTAGAGCAAAAACCAAAAGTAATGGAGGAGGAGGTGACTAAAATTATGAAACCATAAGAGTCTAAAGCATAATCTCAGTCACATAATGCTCCCAACCAAGGTATGAAAAATATTTATTACGTTCCTTGCTCATTGTATGAGTCAAAAGTATTTTCTCAAAACAAACCCTTTACCTCTAAACAAGATGACATTTCAATGTGACTCATTAGGAATATTAGAAAAAATAGCAAATGTAGGGGTTGAAGCCAAACTAGGTAAAAACAACAATAATGAGCTTAGAAACAAAGAATTAGCGAGAGAAATTGTAATTAGAACACAAATAATTTTGAATTTGAGTGGAAAGAAGACTTCCATGAGGGGTAAAAAATGAAAATCATCTCCTAGAATATAAGGGGCATGAATGCCCCTTCAAAATAGAGGATGGTTGTTCATCATCAAAGAAATATAGTGAGATTGTTACTTGTGAATATATGGGTAGGGTTCTTGTTGAGTGGTGCAACAACTACATTCTCGGTGGTAAGATACTATTATGTGGTAGGGTTACTATTCTTTGGTAGGGTTCTTATTGAGTGGTGTGGTGATGGAATATTATTTTATGGTAAGGTTACTATTCTATGGTAGGGTTCTTGTTGAGCGATGTAGTGGTTATGGTCTCAACGACAATTGTGATGGGGTGCGGTGTTAGCATGGCCTATATGGCATTTTGTGGGATATTGTTGTGATAGGGTTACTATTCTATGATAGGGTTCATGTTGAGCAATGTAATGGTGGGATACTATTTTATGGTAGGGTTATTATTCTATGGTAGGTTCTTTTTGAGTGATGTAGTGGCTACAATCATTGGTCTTGGAGGAGGTTACTATAGTGCATATATATCGAGAGGGCAACCAAGTAATGGATTGGTTGGCCAATAAAGGTGTAGACAATCCTAAACCAATTCTATGGAGGGATGATTTCCCTAGTGAGTTGAGGAGTATAGTTGAGAGGGAGTTGCAAGCTTCTGATAGACATAATTATAAAATTATTAATCAGTTGTTGCAAGCTTTAAACACCTCTTGTAGTCATAGGAAGTAAAAAATTTTAACTTTTTTTTGTTGAGCAAGGTGCAGCAAAAGAATTGCAAAAGTATTGTCATTGTTGTCAACACAGACAGATTGATGCAGTTGATGCAGTTCAGAGGTCAGTCAGATCAAGTGCAGTGAATTTCAAGGAAAACAGAGGTGACCCAGATTCAGAAATTGGCAGAAAAAGACAAGGAAGAAAACTGTCGCGATATCGCGACAAAACAGAGGAGAGAGAAAATGCAAGAAAAATTGTCGCGATTTCGCGACATTGCCGAGGAGAGAGAAAGTGCATGCCAAATTGTCGCGATTTCGCGACATGGCCGAGGAGAGAGAAAATGCAAGAAAAATTGTCGCGATTTCGCGACATTGCCGAGGAGAGAGAAAATGCAAGAAAAATTGTCGCGATTTCGCGACATTGCCGAGGAGAGAGAAAGTGCATGCCAAATTGTCGCGATTTCGCGACATGGCCGAGGAGAGAGAAAGTGAAAGGCAAACTGTCGCGATTTCGTGACATGCTGGCAGAGAAGGAAGCAAGGTGAAAAGATGTCGCGATTTCGCGACATAAATGGAGGAAAGGAGCTTGCAACGAAAAGTGTCGCGATATCGCGACACGTCGGGTTTTCGCGACCCGAAGAGGAGAGAGAATGCTCAGCAACAAAGGTGTAGCGATTTCGCTGCATGTTGAAATGAATGGCAACAAAGGTGTAGCGATTTCGCTGCATGATAAAATGAATGGCAACAAAGGTGTAGCGATTTCGCTACAAGTCCAAAATGCACAACGTGAAGGTGTAGCGATTTCGCTACTGCATAAAGCAAAGATTGTACGGAAGCAGAGAACGTCACGATTTCGTGACATGTTCCATTTTTGCGGTTGCTGGCAAAGAAGAGTGTACGGAAGCGGAAAGCGTCGCGATTTCGTGACAAAGCTGAAGATGACGTCAGCAAAATTGAAAATGTCACGATTTCACGACAGAGTGCGAGGAAAGCTGCTGGAAGCCGAAAGTGTCACGATTTCGTGACAAGAATGATGATGACGTCAACAAAAGCTGAAAGTGTCGCGATATCGCGACAAGGTGCAAGGAAAGCTGCAGGAAGTCGGAAGCGTCGCGATTTCGCGACAACATTGAGGATGACGTCAACAAAAGTTGAAAGTGTCACGATTTCATGACAAGTTGCGAGAGAAGCCTCAAGAAGCCGAAAGCGTCACGATTTCATGACATCATTAAGGATGACGTCAGCAAATGTTCAAAGTGTCACGATTTCGTGACATGAACAGAGGGAAAGCTTTCAAAAGCCAAAAGTGTCGCGATATCGCGACAGGTAACAGTTGGTAGGTAAAAGCCGAAGGAGCATGCAAGGTGACACGTGTCAAAAAAGCATACAAAAAAATCATGCAGCCAGTTACGTAAAAAGTAACTGAAGTCAGATCGATAGTTACGCATTGACAGGTGTTGGACATGCACTAGAATAGCTGTATATGCTTGATTGAAAAAGCATTCGATGCATCACATATGCAGTTTCGAAAAAGCATTCGAAAAGCCGTATTTGAAGAATTTGAACAGCCGAATATGAAGGATCAGAAAAGCTTTCGAAAAGACGTATTTGCAGCATTCAAAATAGTCGTATTGCAAGGAATCGAACCGTCGTATTGCAGGGTTTCGAACAGTCGTATTGCATGGATTCAACAACCGTATTGTAGGGTTTCGAACAGTCGTAGTGCATGGAATCGAACAGCCGTATTGCATGGATTCGAACAGTTAGAGTATGTGATTCGACTGCATGCAGGATTGAAAGGTTATAAAAGAATAGTCGTACAGAGAAGATGTTGCTGTTGTAAGAGGGAAATTGCTGTAAAAAGAGGGTTAGAAAAGAGTCAAGAGAAAAATTAGCAGAGCCGTGAGAGTGTGCAGAGTTGGGTTAATTGCAGACCGGTCAGGGTTGTGCATGAAGTGAAGACATTCTTATGTCATTTTAAATTGAATGCAATTGCAGTCCAAGTTGGTGCTTGGTACTAGGGGTTGGTGCTCCATCTCATTGCGACAAAAAATTAAGGGGTTGGTGCTCCTTCCAGTTGATGCTGGTAAAGTATTTGTAAAATTGATATTTTGCAAAGACTGGATTTGGATTGGAGTCCAAGAAGTCATTTTTGAGGAGTAGCCAAATTGGTGAACCTCGGTATATTGAGTGTTGTGGTGTGCTCTCTTGTTCAATTTGTTTTTCTAGTTTTCAAGTTCTATTTATTTCATATTAAATGTTGTAGATATTAAAATTAATAGCTACACTGATTCACCCCCCTCTCAGTGTCATTGTGTGAATATCAATTGGTATCGGAGCAAGGTGCCTTGTTCAAGCTTAATCAGCTAAGGAGATCTTGGAAGAAACAATGGCAAGCGGTGAAGGATTCTCATCCAACAAAGCTCCCTTATTTGATGGAACAAATTACACTTTCCGGAAACTCAGGATGCAAACATATCTGAGTGCATTGGGATATGATATTTGGGATTCCGTAGATAGTGGATACACAGCACCCACTACTCCTCCAACAGATATCTGCTGAGAAGAAAAAATTTGAGAACAACTCCAAAGCTAAGAATGCCATAATGTGTGGGCTTGTTGACAAGTGAACTAATAAGAGTCATGAGCCGTAAATCAGCAAAAGACATGTGGGATAAATCGAAGAGCATCCATGAAGGAGACAAGAAGATCAAGGAAGCCAAGCCGCAAACTCATCGAGCACGATTCGAAGCACCGCAAATGAATGAAGATGAGAACATAGAGGCTTATATGCTGAGAGTCAACGAAATCATTAATGCAATCAGAGGACTCGGTGAAGAAATTGATGATGCAGTTGTTGTGAAAAAGGTTCTCAGAACACTGCACAAAAGATTTAACTCCAAAGTTTCTGCAATAGAAGAGGCAAAAGATTTAAACTACTTCAGCTTGGATGAGATGCATGGTTCCCTGACAGCATATGAAATGAGAATAGGACAAACCAAGTCTATAGACAGAGAAGCAGCTTTTAAAGCACACAAGAATATAAAAGCTGAACATGAATCCGAGGATGAAGAGACACTCGGATGAAACAGAAGCTAATTTTGTTCGAAAACTCACAAAGGGAAAAGGAAAATATAGAGGAAAGCTACCTTTTAAGTGCTTCAATTGTGGAGGAGTCGGTCATTTTGCAGCCAAATGTCCAATGCAGGAGAAAACCAAAAATGGTGAAGGCTCACACCAAGAAAAAGGTGACTGGAAGAAGAAACAAAATTTTAGAAAGAACAACTTCAAGAAGAAAAGCTTCATATCCAAGAATGTCAACACTTCTGAAGAAAGCTTAGATGAGGATTCTGAAGAAGAAAAAGGTGAAGCTCTGTTCATGGCACTTGAAGAGGAAAGAACAGAAGAAAATCGGGAAGGTGATGAAAACTTTAAATATGAGGCTAAAGTTTATCTGGAAGGAGAATTGGTTGCCGCACTTGAAGAGTTGAGTGTTGAAAGGAAAAAGAACAAAAAAATTTCAAGAAAACTAGAAGATGCCACTGACATAATAAACAGTTTAAAAATACAGACGAGAGGAATTCAAGAAAATGTCTCGAAGTTCTTGATGAACAATTAACTGTAAAGACAGTTGAATGCAAGCAAGCTAGAGGAAGACATGGTTAAGTTAAGAATGCGATTAGAGGAGATGAATAGAAAATTGAACTGTTTTCATAAGTTTGAAGAAAGTACCGTAAAGCTGGATAAAATGTTAAATAACCAAAGGCCTTCCAGGCATCAAATTTGGTTTAGGCTTCGATGAAGGAGAATCATCAAAGGGTTCAAAGGCCTTGAATGTAGAACCCATAAAGAAAGAAGAAAAGATCAAGGTTGACCTAGAAAAAACAAATCATGCCCAAGAAAGCAATAATGCCAGACTCAAGAAGAGTACTGACAAAGATGGCTTCACAAAAGTCACACATCCAAGAAGGAGAAGATTTATGGCTCCTACTTCAAACTGGCAAAGACCGGCACCCAGGTTTAATCATTCCTTTTCTGGTTATTGTTTTAAATGCAATGCTTATGGCCATAAGATTTCAGATTGCAGGCATAATGTATCTCAAAGGAATTTCACAAGCAGAAATGTTTTTTCTCCTTTAATGAATTATGCAGTTGAATGTTATAATTGTCATAATTTTGGACATATTGCTAGAAACTGTAGAAGCACTTTTGCAGCAAATAATTATCAAGGTAGAAAATCTCAATCAAGTGAGTTGAAACAAAACAAGAAAATTCCTAAAAAACAAGCACATGCTAATGAGAAGACAAAGGCAAAACAAGTAGCCAAATATGTCATCAAACCAGAATGGAAAGAAAAGGAATCTTTGATTGTTCAGATCGCCTTTAAAGCTCGGAACAAATCTGCACCTTGGATACTTGACGGTGGTTGTTCCAAGTCACATGACAGGTGACAAGCAGAAATTTGAGAATTTGCAGAATTATGAAGGTGGTTCCGTGAAATTTGGAAATAATGATGGAGCAAAGATTGTTGGAAAGGGATCAGCCAAGATCAGTGATGGCAATATAAAATCAAAAGAAGTCTTGTTTGTGATTGGTCCGAAGCATAACTTGCCGAGTGTAAGTCAAATCGCGTGATGAGGTCATGATGTAATCTTCAAGAAGGAGGGTCGTGAAGTAAGAAAGACAAAAAATGGAAAGTTAATAGCCACTGGATCGAGAACTTCTAGAAATCAGTATACACTTTCGGAGACTTCGAAGGAGCTTGCTTGGTTGGTCGGGAAGAAGAAAACCGGTCGTGGCACAAGAGACTCGGTCACATAAGCTTTGATAATCCGGTAAAAATCAGCTCAAAAGGGGCGGTAAGAGACATACCAACTATTGGTAAACCTTCAAACAGTATTTGTGAGTCATGCCAAAAGGGAAAACAAACCAGAGCCACTTTCAAAGCAAAAGAATATTTCACGAGCAAGCCATTAGAACTAATTCACACAGATTTATGTGGACCCATGAGAACCGAAAGCATAAATGGACACAAATATTTTATGTTGTGTATAGATGACTACTCAAGAATGACATGGGTACTATTTTTGAAACTTAAATCGAAGCCTTTGAGATGTTTAAAACCTTCAAAAATCTTGTTGAGAATAAATCAAGAAAAAGAATTAAATGCCTAAGATCAGACAGAGGAGGAGAGTTTATTTCGGAAGAATTTGCAGAATACTGTCAAAAATATGGGATAAGAAGACAGTTTTTAGCAGCTAGAACACCTCAACAGAATGGTGTTGTAGAAAGGAAGAATAGGACAGTGCAGGAAATGGCACGGACAATGCTGGCTGAGAACAAAATAGCTGACAGATTTTGGAAAGAGGCAGTACATACTACAGTTTACATTCAAAACAGGTGCATGCTAAGACCACATGAAAGCAAAACACCTTATGAGTTGTGGTTTGGCAGAAAGGCAATAACAAGACATTTCAAAGTATTTGGCAGCAAGTGCTACATCAAACGGACTCAAGATAATCTCGGTAAATTTGAAAATAGAGTCGATGAAGGTATCTTTCTTGGTTACTCAACAAAAAGCAAAGCCTACACATGTTACAACAAAAGGCTAAAGAAAATTGTTGAGAGTGCTGATGTGAAAGTTGATGAAGGTAGAGAACAAGAAATTACTTATCAAGAAAACTACCCCATCTATGAAGAAGTCATTGAAGGTGATGATGAAAAGGAAACAGATAAGAATCAAAAAATTGATCCGGATGGTGTAAAAACCGAATCGAAGAAGAAGAAAATAGGAAATTTAAAACAGTAAACCGGCAAAAAAATCATCCAAGTGAAGCAGATTATTGGGGATCCCAAAGATGGTATTCAGACAAGAAGAGCAACGAGTGCGGAACTATTCTCTCGTTATCTAGCATTGAACCTAAAAATGTTGTTCGAAGCAAGCACCGATGAAAGTTGGTTGAAGGCAATTAATGAAGAACTAGATCAGATTGAGAAAAACAATACCCGGGAATTAGTACCTAGACCAACAAATAAAAACATAATTGGCACTAAATGGGTTTTTCGAAATAAATTAAATGAAGATGGACAGGTTGTCAGAAATAAGGCAAGATTGGTCTGTAAAGGCTATGCTCAAAGTTGAAGGCATTGATTTTGAGGAAACTTTTGCACCGGTAGCCAGACTAGAGGCAATCAGAATGTTTCTGGCATTAGCAGTTCATAAAAACTTCAAAGTATATCAAATGGATGTAAAATCAGCATTTTTGAATGGAAAACTGGAAGAAGAGGTTTACATTGAACAGCCAGATGGCTTTCAACTTGGTGACAACCCAGATTTTGTTTGCAGGTTAAAGAAAGCATTATATGGTTTGAAACAGGCACCCAGAGCATGGTATGCAAGGCTGGATAACTATCTAATTAAACAAGGGTTCAAGAAAGGTTTGGTGGACAACAACTTATATGTCAAAACAGAGAAGGGCCATCTTATTGTTCTTGTTGTTTATGTAGATGATATAATATTTGGCAACAACATGGATGAATACTGCAAAGACATATCAACTAAAATGAAGAAAGAATTTGAGATGTCTATGATTGGTGAACTTTCTTATTTCCTAGGATCTGCAGGTCAATCAAAATGAAAAAGGCATTTTTATTTCTCAAGTTAAATATGTAAAAGAAATGCTGAAAAAGTTCACAATGGAAGACAGTAAACCGGTTAGCACTCCCATGACAACAAGTCGCAAGTTGAGCAAGGATGATAAATCCCCAGATGTAGATCAAACAATGTACAGGTCTATGATTGGAAGCCTGCTGTATTTAACGACCACTAGACCAGATATATTACAAGCAGTATGCATGGTTGCAAGATTTCAGGCCAGTCCCAAAGAAACTCATGTAACAGCTGTAAAGAGGATCTTCAGATATCTCAAGGGCACTATGGATTATGGGTTGTGGTACCCAAAAGGTAAAGATTTCACTTTGATTGCATATTTCGATGCAGATTGGGCAGGATGTATTGATGACAGAAAGAGCACAAGTGGAGGAGCATTTTATCTTGGAGACAAGCTGGTAGCATGGCACAACAAGAAACAAGAATCGAGTATCTCTATCCACCTGCAGAGGCGAGAATACATTGCAGCAACAACATGTTGTACTCGGATATTATGGATGAGACAAACGTTGAAAGATCTTGGTATTCACTTCAAAGAGCCAATTTCAATTAAATGTGATAACACTAGTGCTATCAACATATCCAAGAATCCGATTATGCATTCAAGAACCAAACATATTGCGATCTGGTATCATTTCTTGAAGGATAAAGTTGCAGAAGGAGAGGTCAAATTGGATTTTGTTCCAACTACGTGAACAAGTAGCCGATATATTCACAAAACCTTTGCCAAAGGAAGTATTTGAATACCTTCGAAAGAAGTTGGGAGTAGTCACACTACCCAAGCACTGACTAGCTATGGGAAACACATTCTCGGGGGAGCATTCAACCCTTTTAAGCCTGAGAATGTTGTGCATAGACTCGGGGGAGTCTGCAGCAACCCTTTGGTATTATTGGCAAAGGGGGAGAAGAAATTGAGCAAGGTTGCGAGTAGTGTTGCCAACAATTCCAAAGGGGGAGATTGTTGAGCAAGGTGCAGCAAAAGAATTGCAAAAGTATTGTCATTGTTGTCAACACAGACAGATTGATGCGGTTGATGCAGTTCAGAGGTCAGTCAGATCAAGTGCAATGAATTTCAAGGAAAACAGAGGTGACCCAGATTCAAAAATTGGCAGAAAAAGACAAGGAAGAAAACTGTCGCGATATCGCGACATGTTTTCTGTCGCGATATCGCGACAAAACAGAGGAGAGAGAAAATGCAAGAAAAATTGTCGCGATTTCGCGACATTGCCGAGGAGAGAGAAAGTGCATGCCAAATTGTCGCGATTTCGCGACATGGCCGAGGAGAGAGAAAATGCAAGAAAAATTGTCGCGATTTCGCGACATTGCCGAGGAGAGAGAAAATGCAAGAAAAATTGTCGCGATTTCGCGACATTGCCGAGGAGAGAGAAAGTGCATGCCAAATTGTCGCGATTTCGTGACATGGCCGAGGAGAGAGAAAGTGAAAGGCAAACTGTCACGATTTCGTGACATGGCAGAGAAGGAAGCAAGGTGAAAAGATGTCACGATTTCGTGACATAAATGGAGGAAAGGAGCTTGCAACGAAAAGTGTCGCGATATCGCGACACGTCGGGTTTTCGTGACCCGAAGAGGAGAGAGAATGCTCGAGAACAAAGGTGTAGCGATTTCGCTACATGTTGAAATGAATGGCAACAAAGGTGTAGCGATTTCGCTGCATGATAAAATGAATGGCAACAAAGGTGTAGCGATTTCGCTACAAGTCCAAAATGCACAACGTGAAGGTGTAGCGATTTCGCTACTGCATAAAGCAAAGATTGTACGAAAGCAGAGAACGTCGCGATTTCGCGACATGTTCCATTTTCACGGTTGCTGGCAAAGAAAAGTGTACGGAAGCGGAAAGCGTCACGATTTCACGACAAAGCTGAGGATGACGTCAAAAAAATTGAAAATGTCACGATTTCGCGACAGAGTGCGAGGAAAGCTGCTGGAAGCCAAAGTGTCGCGATTTCGCGACAAGAATGATGATGACGCGCAAAGCCGAAAGTGTCGCGATATCGCGACAAGGTGCAAGGAAAGCCTTGGAAGTCGAAGCGTCGCGATTTCGCGACAACATTGAGGATGACGTCGACAAAAGCGAAAGTGTCACGATTTCGTGACAAGTTGCGAGAGAAGCCTCAGAAGCCGAAAGCGTCGTGATTTCATGACATCATTAAGGATGACGTCAGCAAATGTTCAAAGTGTCGCGATTTCGCGACATGAACAGAGGGAAAGCTTTCAAAAGCCAAAAGTGTCACGATATCGTGACAGGTAACAGTTGGTAGGTAAAAGCCGAAGGAGCATGCAAGGTGACACGTGTCGAAAAAGCATACAAAAAAATCATGCAGCCAGTTACGTAAAAAGTAACTGAAGTCAGATCGGCAGTTACGCATTGACAGGTGTTGGACATGCACTAGAACAACTGTATATGCTTGATTGAAAAAGCATTCGATGCATCACATATGCAGTTTCGAAAAAGCATTCAAAAAGCCGTATTTGAAGAATTTGAACAGCCGAATATGAAGGATCAAAAAAGCTTTCGAAAAGACGTATTTGCAGCATTCAAAACAGTCGTATTGCAAGGAATCGAACCGTCGTATTGCAGGGTTTCGAATAGTCGTATTGCATGGATTCAACAGCCGTATTGCAGGGTTTCGAACAGTCGTAGTGCATGGAATCGAACAGCCGTATTGCATGGATTCGAACAGTCAGAGTATGTGATTCGACTGCATGCAGGATTGAAAGGTTATAAAAGAATAGTCGTACAGAGAAGATGTTACTTGTAAGAGGGAAATTGTTGTAAAAAGAGGGTTAGAAAAGAGTCAAGAGAAAAATTAGCAGAGCCGTGAGAGTGTGCAGAGTTGGGTTAATTGCAGACCAGTCAGGGTTGTGCATGAAGTGAAGACATTCTTATGTCATTTTAATTTGAACAGAATTGCAGTCCAAGTTGGTGCTTGGTACTAGGGGTTGGTGCTCCATCTGTTGCAGCAAAAAATTAAGGGGTTGGTGCTCCTTCCAGTTGATGCTGGTAAAGTATTTGTAAAATTGATATTTTGCAAAGACTGGATTTGGATTGGAGTCCAAGCGGTCATTTTTGAGGAGTAGCCAAATTGGTGAACCTCGGTATATTGAGTGTTGTGGTGTGCTCTCTTGTTCAATTTGTTTTTCTAGTTTTCAAGTTCTCTTTATTTCATATTAAATGTTGTAGATATTAAAATTAATAGCTACACTAATTCACCCCCCCCTCTCAGTGTCATTGTGTGAATATCATTTTCTTTGTAAGGGATCTATGTGACTTCTTGTCTTGTTCTACTACTACACTTTTCTAATTAAGTGATTTAATGTAGAGTGGTATTGTGAAAAAGGTTTGTGGCCCTTTCAAAAATTTATTCTTTTCACCCTAATAAAAAAAATCCTAGAGGTATAGGCAAATTAAAGTCATAGCAAACCTAGGTATAATTATACAAGATTGGCAATGGTCAAAGTCTTGGAGATCTAGGTAAATTAAAGTCCTAGAAAACCTAGGCACAATTATACAAGACCGAAAATGGTCAAACTCCTGGAGGTCTAGGTAAACTAAAGTCCTAGCAAACCTAGGCATAATTCTATAGATTGACAATGGTCAAAGTCCTAGCAAACCTAGGAACAATTCTATAGGCCTAAAATGGCCGAAGTCTTGGAGGTCTAGGCAAGTTAAAGCGTTAGCAAGCCTAGGCACTCGCATATAATTTTAAAATATCATTATTAAAGTCCTTTAGACTATCTTGGTCTAGGAAAATAAAGGTTCTTGAAATACCATAAAGGCCTTATTTCAAGGTAAATCATTGATGTCATCTAAACAACTTGTTTATGACAATGACAAATATCTCATATATGCATCAAATCACCACTAACATAGTCAAATAAATCAATCATCATCACATAAAATTCTAAAATCTAATTAATGTAATCAAACATATCATCGTATCATCAAGATATCACATAAACAAAGAGTAAGTGCCATATGACTAATCCTATCATAAAATTGGGATTACCAATAGGTTCTTATAAAGCATTTATTGGACAATAAATACCTTAAAATGGGGCAAAATGTAGACACCCAATTTTTCTCATCCCATTGCATCCTAAGAACCCATAAAATTTTAGTAACCTATCTAAGTTATTATTTAGCCTTCATTATAGAAAATGAGCATACAAAATGAGCTTCTCACTTACAAGACAAGTTCATTGTCAGTAAATTTTCTTTCTTGATGATAAACCTTTGAGGGATGTAATTTAAAATCCTTCCCCTCCAATGGTCAAAATCTATGAATCCACCACCTAGAGAAGTGTGTTGTCATGAACTTGCGTAACCAACAAATTTGTCCCTGAACTTTCAAAATGAAAAATTTCTTATTTTTTTACCTATGTTTATCCATGCCAACCAAGATTATATGGATGCACCTCATAATCCGACCAACTTGCATGATTTTACCTTTTTTTAACATGATCTAATCTTGTCAACTCTTTAACTCTACTTTCTTGCCAATTTGAACTAGCTTTTCCAATTCAAACTTCTACACACAAACTTGGCAACTTTACCCCATCCTCTCCTTTCCAAAATCTATAAATTAAGACACTTTCTACCTAAAAATAAATAGGAGTGAAATAATAGTGAAGCTATATCATATCTATCATATGCAAAATCCTAATTTTGAATCAACAAAGCTAGGGCATTTTGTTTTGAAAAACAATCATAGAGTTGCTTGATTCAGAATATTCTTATGCCATTTTGTGAAAATTTTGAAAAGATTTGAAATGAGTGGTCATTAAAAAGAATCAAAGTAGTGTTGAGGGAGATATGACCGTGTGAAGATAGTCATTCAAAACTAGGACAACATCAGGGCAATTTTTTTTAAATATCTCATCTTTCAAGAGTCATATATTTATGAAGGGTTTCTCGATTTAGATGATTCTTGTACCAATTTGTATGGATCTTGAAGAGATTTAATATGCATGGTCATATGAATAAATATGAGCAATATAAAGGGAGATACAATCTTGTGAAGTTATCCATTAGAAACAAGGGTAGTGACGATTTTTCAATTGTTGCAGATATCTATTAGCTAGGATTTGTATGATGGGAGGAGCAACAAAGGATTAGGATATCAGTGAGGCAAGATATTTTGTTTGGGCATATAATTTTTTAGCTAAGTTTCCTTTTCTTCTTTTATCATAGAAATTTTACATGCAAATTATTATACATTTTTATCAAATATTATAATCACCATAGAATATTCTGGTAAACTTCAATAGATTTTGAGTTATATTTTCCTTCCCATGGATAAATTTATAGCTAAATCCTTAGAATCATCCCTAGTAGTAGAGGTTAGTGAGAGCCTCAAAGAGAAGTAATACTTGTTGCTCCAAGATACGATAATTTTTGGTAAATTTCATGGGTCTTGGCCAAGGGCTTTGGACTTGAAAAAATGGATTGATAGGAATTGGAAGTCTCTAAGAGTGAGTCTATCCTTTATTCCCAAACGTTTATTCCTATCCATTTTTTTCTAGGGAGGGATGAGATAGAATGGGTCTTTGGTTTATGGGAAGAGTACGACCCTTCCTTACCCATTGGTATGAAGGCTTTGCACCTAAAAATGTAAATCTTTCTTTAGTACTAGTCTGTGTTAAGATGTATGGGATGCCCATTAAATTTTAAAAAATAGATACCTTCAAGACAACAGAGAATACTCTGGGTAATACCTTGAGATTTTATAAACTACAAAATATGGTTTCTTGGCTATTTATGCTCAAATATTGGTCATGATTGATATAAGTAAACCTTTACCATAATCAATTATTCTTAAGTATGGGGGTAAATTGTGGACCTAAACCATATATTATGAAAAAAAATATTTTAGATGTAGAATATGACATGATGTGGATTGTATTGAGAGATCATGCCCTAAGAAAAGTCTAGTAGAAACATATGTAGAAAACTACAAGATAAACTTACAAATGGACATGGATGAGGATGGTTTTCAACTTCAAAAAAGAGGTCTAGACAAATGAATGTAGATAAATAGTAGAGATTAGTAAGGAAGGATATTAGAAGAAATACCAATTCTTTTGAGGCTTTAGCCTATGAAGAAAAAGAAGACCAGAGCTTAGAGTACATAGTGCAATAGATTCAAAATAATAATAAGGAATTATCTATTCAATATGATCTTGATTTGGGGAAGAACATTCCCAATGAATCTAAGGAATGTGTATCATTAGATTTGAAAACTCTCTTGAAGTGACATTCACAATTAAGGAGAAGAAAATTGGTAGAAAAATGTAGTGTTAGATGTTATTACCTTTACCATTGATAAGGAAATACCAAAAAATGAGTAGGACAAATAAAAAACCTTTCAAAGTAGAGCCAGGAGAGGATAAATAAAATAAAAAAGAAAGGGGAAAGAATATTTAGGAATAGAATAATAAGACCTACTTCTGATACAAGAAATGAAAAAAGAGGAAAACCCTCAAATTATCAAGCGAGATCCAAGGAAGCAAGAGCAACCATAGAGAAAGGATTGTAAACTAAGTTGTTTGAACTTCTCTTTACCAAAAAATAAAATAATTTTGGTAATTTACAGATAGAGCCAATAGACCCTAATGAGACATGATTACCATCTCATGGAACACAAGGGGTGCTAATGCTCCCTCAAATAAGAGGTGTATTAGGGACCTTTGTTTAAGTAATAAGCTTGATATTCTTTGTATCCATGAAACTAAAATGACAAAGGAAGAAGTTTCCAAAACTATGAAAGTAGTATGGGTGAGATGTGAATGGGATGTTGTGGATTCTAAAGGAGTAGTAGGGAGAATTCTAACATGTTGGAATCCTATTAGAACATCCTATGTAACCATTCATAAAACTAGGCATTGAATAACCTCTCTAGTCACATTCTACTTTGTAGATATTCATTTAATCCTTATCAATGTGCATGGACCTACAACTCAATTAGGAATATTGGAAGTATGGAGTGGGATTGAAGCCTTTACAAGAAGTAAAGACCAAGAAATCCAATTCATGATCATAGAATATTTTAATGCCATAACCAAGCTGGATGAAAATTTTGAGAGAATTAGAAAATTAACCCAAAGTATGAGGGATTTCTCAACTTATATTCAAAAAAATAATCTATGGGAGGTAGAATTTGAAGAATACAACTATACAGGGAGCAATAAGTGGAGAGACCAAAACCTATTAACAAAAAATATTAGACATGTGCATTCTCTCAAATCATTGGCTAGATGAAGGGACTTGTGCTATAATTAATACCTTGACAAGGATTGGTTCAAATCACTGACCAATAAGAATAAAATGGTGGTAAGTGAATCTAAATATATATAATTTATTTATTTTCTTTTTTTTTTTCTTTCAATATTAGCAAATGTGGGAATACCATCCTCAATTTGTTGATATGATAGCACAAATATGGAATTATTCAAGAAATGGTGGGTTGTATACACTTCCAAAACAAATTAAATCAATGACATCTAGATTAAAAGAATGGAATAAGAACATTTTTTAGAAATATTTTTGAGAAGAAATAAGAACTAAAACATAAGATTTCAAAGTTTAAAACAAGCGATCATAATAATCCAAGCTCAGAGGAAAGATAGTTGCCTAGTGAATATCATAATATTTTGAGTAAGGAATACAAATTTTGGAGATTAAAATCGAGACAGACTTGGTTAAAAGGAGGAGATAAAAATACAAAGTTTTTAATAGGATGGAAAAAGTATAGATATCAACATATAAAATTAGTAGAATTAAATCAATAGAAAGGGTTTGGATTGAGAACCAGAGTGAAATCAGAAAGGAGGTAAGATTTTATTACCAAAATATTATAGGATCAGAGGAGTTTGAAATTCTTAATGATAAACTACTACAAAAAGTACCTTCAATTATAACATATGAAGACAATAGGAAATTGATGGAACCTATTACTATAGAACAATTCATTTAGATCTTTTCTCTTTTGATAAGGATCAATACCCAGTTTCGAATGGGATCTCCGTAGCATTCTATCAACATAATCGGGATAAAGTGAAAGATTCTTTATTGATGACAATGGAATAGTCTAGGAATATACCTTATAAAATAAACGCAACATATCTTACCTTGATTCCAGAAAAGAAGAATGCATAATTGTTTGATTCATTTAGGCCTATGAGTCTAGGTAATATGGCATATAATATTATCTCCAAAGTGATGGTGAATCAATTAAGACCTTGTTGGACAATAATATTTTAGAAGAGCAAGGAGGATTTTTGAAAGAGAGACAAATTTTGGATGGGATCATAGTAGCTCATGAATTTATGCATTCATTAGCTTTAAGAAAAAAGAGAACAATGATCTTAAAACTTGATATAAGTAAAGCCTATGATAGGGTTAAATGGGATTTTCTTTTTGCAATTTTAGAAAATTTTGGATTTGAGAAGAAATGGGTTAGATGAATTAAAGCTTGTGTCTCTATAGTTTCATATTCAATGTTGATCAATGGATTAGTAACAAAATATTTTAAATCCAAGAGAGGTACTAGACAAGGAGATCTTCTATCACAATATTTGTTCATTATTATAAGAGAGGTATTGGGTAGGAACTTGAAGAAGGCTAACAAATACGGGTTAATAAGTGGACTTAAGGCTAGTAATAACATAAAAAACATCACCCATCAACAATTTGTAGATGATATAACCATTTTTGGGAGGGCAAGGATAAATAAGGCTAGATCTTGGAATAACTTATTAAAGGAATGCGAAAGAGCATCAAGGCATAAAGTTAATAGGACATAATCCAAAATGTACTTCCTAAACACCCTAACTAGAATCAAAGTAGGAATATGCGGGTTACTTCAAATGAAGGAGGTAAATTTACAAGCAACTTATATAGGGATGTCCTTATTTGAGTGGAGAATGAGGATAGAATTACGAAATCCAATTATGAGTAAAGTAAAAAAAAACTACCGAAATGGAAAGATAGATGGTTATCATTAGTAGGAAGAGTGCAACTAATTTAATTAGTCTTACAAACTATTCAAAAATATTAAATTTCCATGTATACTATGCCAAAATTGATAGAAAAAAGTTTAATCTATACTATGCAATCATTTTGTGGTCAAGATTACATGATAAAAGGATATTTCCTTTGGTGAAACAGAGCAAGGTGTGTGATGATAGAACTAAGGGAGATCTTGGTTTAAGATTTCTTATGAAAGCAAACTTATATCTTAGGGGGAAAGTAATTTGGAGACTGTATAAAGAGAGTCAAAGACAATGAGCAAGAATTCTTATAAGTAAATTTATTAAGTCCACTGACCCAAGCTTAATAGTTAATGCACTCTCACTACAAAATGGTTTTGTCGTTTGGAATGGTTTAAAAAAATCAATTGATATAGTTATTAAAGGTCTAATATGGGTGGTGGGAAGTAGAGAAAAAATATATATTTAAATGTATCCTTGGTGTGATAAAGAGCCACTCAATATAGATCCAATTTTGAAACCCTGGATAAAATTACTTTAAGACAAATATGGTGATACAGTTTCAAACATTATGTACAAATATTAGGAAAGAAGATACAAATGGGAAGAAGATGTTTTTATAAGTATACAAGACATTGATGTTAGGAGGTAATTTAAAAAGATAACAACAATGATTATTCTAAGGGCAGTTAAGCATAAGTTGATTTGGGAGTTGAATAGAGGAAAATACACAACAAGAAGTGGATATAATGTAAAGCACCGACAAAATAGGAATATCACAAGAATATGGAGAGGTATTTGGGATAGTCCAAACATTTCTAAAGTCAAATTGTTTGTTTGGCTAGTAGGTCATTAAATTTTTTTATGCCCTGGTAACCTTATGAAAAGGGGTTTTCATGACCCCTCACAATGTGTTCTTGTAAAAAGGAGAGTATATATCATCTCTTGGGACATGCTCAATAGTCTAGAAACTTTGGCAATGGATTCTTAATATATTTGGCAAATGCATGGTGATGGATAATAGAATTGAAGAATGGTTAAATCAATGACAGAGCACTTTTAAAAGCGAGGCTTTAAAGACAAACTAGGATATATCAAAAGATACAATACTTTGGATTATATGACTAGAACATAACGTAAGAATATTTAAAGGAAAGTAAAGCAATTTAGAGGTAATGAAAAGAAAAATTTGTTTAGCCATAGAGTTTAAACCAACCCTATCAACTCACATAATCCCTAATACATAAGCATTGAGCCTTGATAGATGGAGTCAAGTCATCAAATGAAATTATGATGTTGTGTACAAAAGAAACAAAAAGAAGGCAAAGATTATAAATTGAAAACCACCAAACATGGAGTTGGTAAAGTTGAATTTTTATGGAGTATATAAAAGAAATCCAAGACTAGCAGGAGGAGGAGGAATAATTAGAAATAATAGAGGAGATATTTTGTCTCATTACACTTTCAATAGTGGATCTAAGACAAATAATAAAGTTGAAGCTTGGGTGGCTTTGGAAGGGATAAAAATATGCAAATAAATGAAATGGAATAAAGTATGGATGGAAGGTGATTCACTAACAATAATCAATGGAATTTTGAGAAAATGAAAGGCTCCATGGAACATACAATAGATGATTATGGAAATACAGGACCTTGTTATAGAGTGAAAAAATCAGGTTTACACATACGTTAAGGGAAGAAAACAAATGTGCAAATAGGCTAGCCAATAGAGGGGTTTTAATTGAGGACCATGAAGTTAAATTCTCTTTTCCATGGTTAGAGGAAGTAATAAGTTTAGTTGAAGTTGACAAGAAAATATTGACTACCTAAATCAAATAATGTTTAAGATTTACTTCAATGTTTTCCATTGGTAATATTTCCTTTATTTTATAATATTAATGTGTTTTCATATAAATTATTTATTACGATTTTTGTGGTTGGAGTTATGCTTCAGGAACAAAACTAGCAATCCAAATCTGCTAAAGTGGGCTATCATAGTGTAATGTTTAAAAATATTACTCTACTAAGATGCAATGCATAGACAATAGAGATGGAGTTTTGGTATTGTGAAGGCTATTGTAGCAAAATGTCAAGAAAAATGATGTTGAATTTTGGAATATTTGTATTTACACAAAAAAATCAAGAAGATCTAGAAAATAAAAATAAAGAATTCCGACATTTTATGAAAAATGATGTAGGTATCTATCTATAACTAAATTGAGATGAGAATTGAATCTGTTTGTAAACTCTCAAGCTCTAAAGGAGAGAGTTGTGATTTTTCAAGGGAAGGGGACCGAAGTACAACCCCTTGTTCTCCAACAAAAACAACATAGTGAAGCTTTGTCAAAATTCTAGTGCATTTTGAAAACAAGTGAATGAATGTGAAGATAATTTTCATATGTAATTTTTATATAGGTTTTTAGGCATACCTTTTGGGGCACATTTTTGATAAAAGGATTTTACAACAAAGCTCCATCTATTTCTCTCTGCATACTCTAGGCTCTCTTCTTACAAGTGCATTTTTGTCATCAAGTGCCTCGAGATATTGCATTGTGCGAGGAAGGAGAATCCTCTCACCATGCCTTTTCATAATTCTTTAGAAATATGTATTATTTTTTATCTTGCCCAAACCATAGATTATGAAAACATATCTTTTAGATGTAGAATATGTCATGAGGTGGGGCATATTGAGAGATCATGCCCTAAGAAGAGTTTTAACATAATCATATGTAAAAAATGCAAGAGAAACTTACAAATGGACATGAACAAGGATGGTTTTCAACTTTTAAAAAATAGAAATAGACAACCTATACATTCTAAACTACATTGGTACTAGGGATAGATTTACATTTTCAGGTGAAAAGCCTTCATACCAATAGGTAAGGAAGAGTCCTACTCTTCCCATAAACCAAGGACCCCTTTTTAGGATTCTATCTCTTTCTTCCCTTGAACAAAAATCACTAGGAATAAAGGATAGAATCACTTCCGAGACTTTCGAATACTATCAATCCATTTTCTCAAGGTTGAAGCCCATGGCCAATACCCATTAAATTTACCAAAAAGTGCTCTATCTTTGAGCAACAATGATTGATTCTTTGTGTTTTTTTTACTAACCTCTACTACTAGAGATGATTATGAGGATTTAGCTATTAATTGGTCCATGGGAAGGAAACTAAAACTTAAAATCTATTGAAATTTAGTAGAATATCTTGTAGCGAATATAATATTTGATAAAAAGATTATAATAATTTGCAAGCAAAATTTCTAAGATAAAGAAGGGAAAAAAGACTTAGCTAAAAAATTATATGCTCAGGCTTAATGTCTTGCCTCACTGAAGCCTTAGCCCTCCATTGCTCCTCCTATCATCCAAACCCTGGTTGATAAATATTTGTAATTTTGTTTTGTGCAACTTGAAAACTATCACTACCCTTGTTCTAGATGATTGAATTCATAGAGTTTTATCTCCCTTAATATTTGCTCAGATTCCTTCATATGACCACTCATTTTAAAGCTCTTCAAATTTCACATGAAGTGTTCTAAGAATCAATTTAATCGAACAACCCTTCATGAAGATATAGCTCTTAAAAGATGAGACATTTTTTAGAAAAAAATTACTCTAATCCTTTGAAGAGATTTTCTAAAATTTTCAACGAGTTTACACAAGTTTTTATGAGAGGTCTTGGTCCCCTCATACTGAGTGGGGATTGAACCTTGAACCTCTCAAATAGAGGCCAAAACCCTTACTACTGTAATAAGCTTACAACTATAAATTATTTTTCAATGAGTTTACACAAGTTTTTATGAGGGGTCTCGATCCCCTCATATTGAGTGGGGTTTGAACATTGGACCTCTCAAAGAGAGGCCAAAGCCCTTACCATTGCAGTAAGCTTGTAACTAGGTCATTATATAATACAAGTGAAATTCATTTTAATCCCAAATAACCAATTGAAAATATATTTTATCATTTTAATGGGCCATGAAATGAATCTCATTCATATTATAATGAGCATTTAACAAATTATAATGGTATTATTTTAATAAATAGTTTAACAGTCTCAAAAGTTAAAATTTCCAATCCATACTCTGTCCCATAATCCAACTAATAACCAACAACTCAAATAATATATTCAAACATGAAGTCCATCTGATATCATTTTCTTATGCTTCAACATACAAACTTCCACTCACTTCAAAAAATTATAATCATCTTTACTGAATTGGACTATTAATTTCCTCCAATGTATTGATCTGTGAATGGATCCTTATTTTGTAATCCTTTGGAACATTATTTTGAATTTATTCCTTTTAGATTTTTCTTGTTAGCTTTAGCTAAACTTACTACTTTATCTAACCATGGAAAATAAAATTGAACTTCACAATCCTCTATTAAAACCCCTCTATTGGTTAACTTATCTACACATTTGTTCTTTTAATGTATGTGTAAACCTAATTTCTTCAAACTATGTAGCAAGGTCTTGTGTTTCCATAATGATCTCTTGTATGTTTTATGGAGCCTTTGCTTTCCTCAAAATTGCATTTATTACTATTAATGAATCACCTTCCATCTATACTCTGTTCCATTTCGTTTTTCTACATATTTTTAACCCTTCCAAAGTAGCCCAAGCTTCAACTTCATTATTTGTCTTAAATCCACTACTAATTCCATTTCATTTGTCTACATATTTTTAACCTTTCCAAAGCAACCCAAACTTCAACTTCATTATTTGTCTTAAATCCACTACTAAAAGCACAATGTGATAAAATCTTACCCTATCATCTTTTGTTATTCCTCCTCCTCTCGTTGGTCTTGGATTTCCTTTAGAAGTTCCATCAAATTTCAATTTGACCAACTCTGCTTCTAATGGTTTCCACTTTATATTTTTTGCCTTTCTTTTGTTTCTCCTATACCCGCATCATAATTCCTATTGATGACTTGACTCCATCTATCAAGGCTTTTTGCTTCTATATTAGGGATTGGGCGAGTTAATAACGTTGGTTTAGACTCTTTTATGGCTAAACAAGATTCCTTTTCATTACCTATTATATCTTTCAATGTATCCTAGACCATCTATAATGCCTCACTTTTTTTTTTCAATTGGTTGTATGGGATTGAAACAGGCCCCATCCGTATTACATCATCACCACATATTGGTATTACAACAAAGTTTGGATATTATCCATGTATCGCTTGGCAAGATTTGAACCTTGGTCTCCTCCTTAAATGTTGAGGAATCTAACTGGTTGAGCTAATGCCACTTGATTATAACACCTCACTTTTAAAAGTACTACGCCATTGCTTTAACCATTCTTTGATTATGGCATTTACCAAACACATTATGAATCCATTACCATAGTTCCAAAACTATTGAGTGTCCCAAGAGATGGTCTATACTCTCCTCCTCATTTTTGCAGAGAACACATTGTGAAGGGCCATGAAAACCCCTTTTCATTAGGTTATCTCAAGATAAAAATTCCCAGTGACCTATAAGCCATATAAACATTTCGACTTTTAAAATGCTTGGGTTTTTCTAAATTTCTCTCCATATTCTTATGGTATTCCTATTTTGTTGGTGCTCTACAGTATATCCGTTTCTTGTTGTGTATTATCTTGAGTTATTCAAGTCCCAAATTAGCTTTTCCTCAACTCTCCTTGGAATAATCACCATTGTTACCTTTCTACTCAATTGTCTCTTAACAACAATGTTCTATATACTCTTAAAATAACTTCTTTTCATTTGTATCTTCCTTCCTAATCCCGATACATAATGTTTGAAACCCTATCACCATATTTGTTTTGAAGTAATCTTATCCATGGTCTCAAAATTGGATCCAGATTAAGTGGTATTTAATCACATCAAGTATCCATCCAAATATATTTTTTCTCTCAAGTTCTCACCACCAATCTCAAACCTTTAATTATGAGATCAATTGATTTTTTAAAACCATTTCATAGTGCAATTCTATTTGTTAGTAAGAATGCAATAAAGCTCGGGTCATTATGCTCAACGTCCTTAGAAGAATTTTTGCCGATTATCTTTGTCTCTCTTTGTACAATCTCCAAATTACTTTTCCTTTTAAAACTAAGTTTACATTCCTTATAACTCTTAAACCGAAACCTCTTTTAATTCACACGTCTTACTCTATAAGAAATTTATGTCTTGTTTATTTTTAAAGCAATTTCTATTTAGTTTTAAAGAACATAAAAATAAAGGAGTTTTATTTCTTGTTTGGCCAGACACTTACCAAGAAGACACCTCGGTTCAAACCTCGAGGGCAACCTGTTTGCAAAGGTAGTAGTCTCATCTGAATCTTTTGAGTGTGTGTTAGACCGACGATGATGGTACCAATCTCGAGCAACCGATGGTCCCCTTCATATCGGGTCAACAATAATCAAGCGTAATAGGTTTGGTGGGAGCAGTCCATATGGTTTGAACCATGCACTTGTCAATTACTAGTAAATAGTTTGAACCTTGCACTTGTCAATTATTAAAAATAGTTTGAATCTTGCGCTTGTTAATTACTAAAAATAGTGTGGTTATCACCAACTCTCTTGTGTACCCAAAACAATAAAAATAGTGTGGTTGTGACCAACTCTTTTATATACCTAAAATAATAAAAGTAGTGTGATTGTGACCAACTCTTTTGTACTTAAAATAAAAAAAAGAAAAGAAAAGAAGTAGTTTTATTTGAGAGAGTCAAAAAGGGCAAAAGCGTAAATGAATACGATTGAATGGGAAAGCATGGGGTAAGCAAATCGTTGTCACTCTTAGAAAACAGAGATGCCAATCATTTAAAGCCGCGTTATACCAAATAAACATCCATTCGAACACCTGGAAAAAAAAGGCAGGAGAAGGAAAAAAAAGGCCCGTCTGATGAATTTATAGAGAAAAAGCGGAAAGAGTTTTGAAATCCGCATAAAAGAAGTCGATTGAAGTCATAAATTGGGTTCGTAGGAAAATTAATATTGTCGAAGCGCGCAATTGATTTGGCCTTTAAAAACTCAGAGCGCGGACGATGCAGACCGAGACTGATCGTATAAAAGAAATCCAGTGAAGTCATAAACTCTGTAGGTAGGCAAATTAATATCATCGAAGGCGCCGTATTGATTTGGCCATATGATGGAGATGGAGCCGGATGCGCAAAAATGAAATCGAGGGAAGTCATAAATTCTGTAAGTAGATAAATAAATATCATCACATGCGCGGCATTGATTTGGCCATAAAAAACTGAAAGCAGACGATGGAGATGGAGACCGATCTCGCAGAAGTACTCACAAATCTGACGCTCAACTCTGGTGATTGACGGACACGTGCCCTGTTCATTTTCTGTGAATGCAGTGGCCGATCGCCTGGATTTGAAAGAATAAGAGAACTATGAGGCTTTAAAGTTAATCTTGGGATCGCACTCCGGCAGTACCTTTTTTCTGTTCGTGAAGATTTAAATCATGGTCTTTTGGGACGGGTATCTGAGCGACGAAGCCATGGGGGCATTGGCGCCCATTGCTGTGTATTGGATTTATGCGGGGGCGTACCAGATGTTGCCCCCTCTGGATCGCTATCGAATGCATACCCGCAAGGAGGAGGAGGTCAGGAACTCGGTGTCTCTTCCCACTGTAATTAAGGGCGTTCTTCTGCAGCAGCTCTTTCAGGCCACAGTTGCGCTGTCGATTTTCTCGGTTCGTTCGATCCTCACAATGTATATGTTTTTAATTGATTATATAGGATTGAAATGAGTTAAACTTATATCCAGTTTCCACCATAAAACTCAACGTATTTAATCAGTTGAGCTCTTGTGGTTTGTTAGCTCTCATTTTACATCATGACATGACTGTGTTATCAGGGTATTTTTCTTGTCGATTATGTATACATTGTATGAAAAGATTTGAATCTAGTAATGGTCCTTGAAAGTGGATGTATCTAGCCAGTTGAGTTGCAGTCATTTGATAGACATGATGTAAAAAGTGGATGTATTTAGCCAGTTGAGTTGCTGCCATTTGATAGACATATAAGATAAAAAGTGGATGTATTTAACCATTTGAGTTGTTGCCATTTGATAGACATGAGGATATAAGGTAGACATTTAATGAGAAGGTATGGATGTTTTTGTGTTCTTCAAGCCTTAAATTGTGTACATTGACTCCACGGGAACTGAACTCTGTGCCTCAGCCTTTTAAACCTATCGGAATATGTCTGACTTGGTTATGGGGAATTGCATCATCAGAGTGAGACTGTAGGGATTAGTGGGCACAATGCCACGACAAATTCTTCTGCTTTTTCTATTCTTCGCTCTTCAAACAAACCCTGCTTTGAGTCTGCTGTCTATAATGTTTAAATGGTATATATTCTCTCCTCCATTTCTCTTTTTCCCTCTTCCATGTTTTTGTTTCAAATAAAAAATGTGACATATTTTATTTCTCTTTCTAAAAATATAAAAATGAGTCTGTCAATGAGTTTACACAGGTTTTAATGAGGGGTCTTGGTCCCCTCATACTGAGTGGGGTTTGAACCTTGGACCTCTCAAAAAGAGGCCAAAACCTTTACTACTACAGTAAACTTACAACTCTTAAACACCGGTATCGTCCATGAAAGGTTCAAGTCATTGATCTGAGACTGTGTACAACTCACATATAAGATGATGGATTCTGCGCACAAATGAGAAACTATACAACTAAACTCTATCATAATCACTTTGATATAGCAAGCGCTTTTTGCCCCTTGAATACTTCCCGTTCTTTCTAGGATGTTTGCCACTATTGCCTTCATGAAAACAGTAGCTAAATAATTCCATTGTGTTGTATGGGAAAGGTCTTAGACAATTGTTTGGTTCTAGCAATGTTTTCCATCTTTCTGTGTTAATATCTTAATATGCAGGAACAGTGTTGATTGAAAACTGTATCCTAATGAATACTTCAGTAATGCAATTGATTGAGAATGTGAGAATAGAGTGTTTTCTTGTTAGTGGTTCTCACAAGTGAGAGGCAAAGGTGATGGCTAATTATCCGCCTTTTTGAAGAATAAATATACTTTTCATTAGGTTTTGTCTTTAAATAATGGTATTGATGAATGATATCCACATTGGCTTGATTTTTATTCAATAAAGGTATGGGTGGGTATATAGTGGTTCTGTTGCGAATGGGAAGTTCAAGATTTTAAAATAAATTTGGTTGTTTATGGTGAGTGGCCTGGTGATAGGGCAATGGAGCTTGTCTATTATGCAATTGATGTCGTTTGAACTCCAAGGTGTCTTCATTGTAGGTTGTTTGTGACCATTGGATTCGTCATCTCTTATTATTCACATCAGTAGTGATCTGTATATTGACTAATAAAGATTATCAACTACACTTCGGTGGGTGCAATCATATTTTTTTTTGGTGATTTTTAATGCTTATAGTGGGACTTACCTGTTAGTGATCTTACAATTTTGTTGCCTTGGTGTGGGCACCTGACCATAGTTGACTCACTTGAGATGCACCTATACAAGGTACGTGGGTATGGGTGTGGAACACACCCCATCCTGTACCCAATGTGGGTTCTAGTGTATTCATTTGGTCAAGCCTTGCAATAAAATAAGGGAGAGAGAGCGTAACATTCATTCCTTTCTCTCTTGCTGGAAAACTTTGCACTCTTGCCTAATGACTTTACAACTCTCATACTTGGAGTCAGTTTATTGTTTTAATATCTTTTTGTAAGGATCTTAAGTTTCAGCTTTGAGGTTTTATTACAATTTGGCCAAATTTCTTAAGTCCAAGCTTGTACATCCTTGCACATTTTCTACCCATACTTCCTCATTTGTTGGGTTTGCATCGAGTGCTCTGCACTTGCACTTTGTTTATCCTTGAACCCATACAACTTACCTTGGGGAAAATGAGCTTTTATCTTCATGAGCTTGATTCATAGTATTTTGGGCAGCAGGAATTTTCAATTGATGAGAAGATTCTAGTAATGACTTATAAGTTGCATTGCCTCCAGTTAGCTGAGTTTGCCTATCGTCTTACTCTTAATGGAGTTCCCTAGTTCATTGATTACAACAAATTTATTTCTTTTTCCTTCACAATGGGGGTGTTAAGGTGGTTGATTATGTCCCTGCTAGTGAGTCTTTGATCCTTACATTTGGGATTTTGATCTCTCCCATGGAATCCTTGTGGGCCCATGCCTTCTTTGGCTTTCACCTTTTTTGTTTCTCCACCTTCCTCCTTCCTTACTTGGGGTCCTCTGACACTTATCTCACAATGAATCAGTTTGATGGTTGGTACATGAATCTGTATGTTGCTTACCTTTCTTAGCTTGTGCTTAACTATTATTTACTTTCTGATTTAATTCAAACAGTACCAAGACCACTTGAATGATCTGCTAATGTAACTGCTTTGAGTTCTGCCATTTTATAAGTACAAAAGAAGTCTCTTTGAAGAATCATGTGTCGAGTAGCATCTGTATTCAACTAATTTTCATCTGTAATTTCTTCCAAAATTGAACCATTTCTTGCATAAAAACATCTACATGAGACTTATTCTCCTGAATAACTGTGAAATCATATTGATATGCCACTTTGAATTAGCTTACTTTTTTGCAACATATTGAATTGATCCTTTTTCTCTAGTAGGCTGTTTTTCATCAGCTATCAAGCAATTTTAAGCATAGTGTTCAATCGCCCCAACAGAAATGCATTTTATTTCTTCATTGCCTTTTTCTCTTCCTTTACTTGTTGTTGTGCCAAAATCTTGACTACAACTTCTGTCTTTGCCCTATACACGATCACCATGGTAGCTGCATTAGCTTCCACAACCATGTCTTTGTGAAAATCTGCCAGAATTTTTTTGTGAAGAAGAGAATACGATCACAATGGTAGCTGCATTAGCTTCCACAACCACGTCTTTGTGAAAATCTGCCAGAATTTGTTTGTGAAGAAGATAATACGATCACTATGGTAGCTGCATTAGCTTCGACAATCATGTCTTTGTGAAAATCTGCCAGAATTTGTTTGTGAAGAAGATAATGAAACATCTCCTTGAGACCACATATCTAGCCATTGTAATGAACCTGTCTAATATGCAGAATAAAAAAACACACAAAAGTAGACTGCAACAAACTGATTTTTTTTGTATTTTATATTTAGAAGAGAAAACACGGAAATAACTAGAAATAATAAAGATTACAAATTTCAGAATTGCAAAAAACACAGATTGTTCATACAAATTCCAGCCAGATGAAGGTTTCCGTCCTCAATGGCCTGCATTCAACACTTGGGGTTCCCGTCCACAATTGCTTTGGAAAAGGGCTAAATGACTTGACATGGCATGATGAGAATGAATCCTCCCTTCCCCCTTTTTATAACTTTCCTCTGCTTATCCTAATTGTCACCAGCTGTCAAATCTACCTTAACAACATTCTATTTAAGATTTATTCCAACTAATTGCAACTCCATCACTAACTGACACCATATGACAAATCTGTCTAATTAACCACTTGCTATTTTAAGATTTATTCATCTTTTTTATCTGAGCTGCTGCCATCTGGAAAATCTGCCTTATTAGATTACCTTCTATTCCACTCTTTTCTGCCGCAGCTGGGTAGAGTGGACCCCACACATGAATATCTAAAAAAGGGGGTATTACAGCCATGTCCTTTTGTCCTTGTTTTTGTGGTTTACCCTACTTGGCCGAGACACACAATGGCAATGAAGATGTCTTTGCCTGATTTATCTTTTTTCTTTAGAAGAGGATTGTCGTGTTCAACCAAAAGTGTGCCCAATTATAGAACTTAGCCTCTCGCAATTTGTCTATCGACTAATTTGTGTATGAGGGAGGTAGTCCTTTCAAAACAACAGTGGTCATTGTTCCAACAACCACCTGCCAAAATCTTGTTAACTCAATTTATGTTTCAAGTTTTTTAACTTGGACAAAAATTATGTAGTTCACCCTGTTTGCAAGTGATTGACTAGACAGTTGAATTGGCGATCAATTTTTTTGTCTATGTGGCATGGAAATGGATGTGTCTCCAATATGAACACAGTGTCTGATGTGGATTTGACAAAGTTTCAGGAACCCTTAATATGAATATTGGCTGGATATGGAATTATAAAAAATATATTTATTTTTTTATATTAAAAGAGAG
Organism: Wollemia nobilis; assembly: GCA_028583015.1. Classification (NCBI taxonomy): domain Eukaryota; kingdom Viridiplantae; phylum Streptophyta; class Pinopsida; order Araucariales; family Araucariaceae; genus Wollemia; species Wollemia nobilis. The sequence goes on from JAQPPZ010000101.1 coordinate 3,858,318, forward strand.
AACATAGAAAATGAAAATATATACTCAGATATAAATTTTATATAGGATATTTTCATTCCTAAGAGGAGGCTTTTCATTGTTTTGAAGAAGTTATTTTAAAAATTGCATGTCCTTTTAGTCTCATGTCATGAATACCGCTCTAGAAATTCAAATGCAATATCTAGATGTATTAGACATATACGAGCATGTTTGGATAACGTTTCTGTATCAGACATGTGGATAAGAGTATCCAGGCAGGTTGAGTGTCAGATACAGGAACTCTGCTTTTTATACTTTGGTTGTATATCATACGACTTCTTCAAAGTATCTTAAGCCTTCTTAAGCCTTCTAACTGGTTTTTGTACTTTCAATGTGTATAAATGGGAAACAACATTTTATGAGTGCCAAAACAATATTAGTTTTTAGATTAAATTCTGCTCTAGCTCTAGAATCAGTGGGATTGCTGGTCTTTATTCAACTAATTGCCAAAATAATTGCATGTCTGTTAACATATTCAATTTCCATTACATATGTAGGTCTAGTAATGGCTTCACTTTTAATGGTAGTTGCAATTCTGCCGAGTCACAACACAAATGACATACATATTATTCTTTTAACAAATTTCCATTCTTAGAAACAACATCCTTCACTAGTTTTGATAATGAAGAAAATGATTATTGTTAAATATGTTTATGTTTGCCTACTTTTTTGAATCGGTAGTCTCTGGATTATGTTGCGGGGGATTGACAAGTGCTTATGGGGCTTCTTTGGGTCATCGTTGGTTGCTTGTTGAAGCTTGGAGGTGCTTTTATGCTTCTTGGGGCATGATGTCCTTTTTGGCGCTTACAGGTCTGATTTGGGCCTGCCTCAACCACTTTGCAATACTATATGACCAAATTTTATTGAAAGTATACTGTTGTCAAGCACTTCTTTCAATTTTGTTAATTGAAAGAAAACAAGTACAAAGCTTAACTAGAATATTAGTGGCCAACTAAATCATGATAGATGGTGGGGCCTTTTAAATAGGTAGTTGATTGTCGATGGTTGAAGAAACAGCTGTAATTATCCCTAATGAATGAGAATGCAACCTTATATATTATCCAAGGTTGCATGCCTCCTTACAACAAATTTTAGATTAAACAGCAGATTAAATGACTTTTGTTTGCTTCTTCAATGATCATATGCTTAGATGACCACTTTTCTCTTTTCTTTTATAAAATAATTCAAGAAGATATCAAGCCATTACTTGTTCCTGTTTGGATTATGTCTTTGCATGGATATTAATCATATTTTTCTTTATCTTATGATGTATGCCAGGCTTATGGTTTATGTTAATTTTTTCATTGCTTATTTTGTTTGCATCTTGATTTTTTTATAATTTAACAACACACTTCTAACACACATGAAGAAGATGACATATGCATGATGTGGCATTGATAAGATCTTACATCAATTATAGCTCTTATATAGCCTGAGTGGGCCTGATGGTGAAGGGATGAGTATCCTGATTGGAAGGTCAACTGTTTGGATGGTGAAGGGATGAGTATCCTGATTGGAAGGTCAACTGTTTGAATCCAAAGGGGGGTAGGGTAGGTACTCCTGTAGTTGGATAGCATAACAGGAGTGTCTTCTTCCATGCTTAGTGGACCTAGAGGAGTATGAGGTGGTCTGATATGCACAATTGTCATAGACTTTAGAAATAGTTACTTTACTTTTTCCTTTGCAGAGATTGGAATCCATAGTTTTAAGTCCTTTCATTTGAAAAACTAGATCTCTTTGCCTGGAACGCTTACCTTGAATCACTCATAAGGTCTTCACATTTGCACTTGGAGTAGTTCTAGCAAAGCCTCAAGAAAGTGTGATCAATCGTGCCTACAACATGAGGACAATTATTGCTGAAACAAGGTGTTAAAGAGCCTTGATACATGGGTCAGGTTTTATGTGAAGAACCTATGAACCGTGTCCATGAAGATCTCACATCCCAATCATTAGGATCTTTTGAACCCTTGTTGGCTTTATGGAGAGGTGTGTGGATCATTTTGCTTGTATGAAATGTACGTGGATAGAGGCTATCTGTGGTTAAGTTATAATATTTTTTAAGGTATGTGGAGTTGAATGGGTTCATCAATCTTCATGTGTGCAATTAGTAGTCACTAAAATCAAAGGCTTAATTAGATAAGGTCAATGTCACATCTGTGCAAATTTGCCTTTCTTTTCATGTGAATCATCACGGTTAAGTACTGTTTCTTCTTTGGGGAATGCTCTAATCATGGGTCTTTTGTTGTGATTGTGTGATGGGTTTAATTTTTCTTCTAGCATATTGGCACAAACAAGAGGAGTGCCCCCTTGCATGCATTTATTTGAATTCAGATGAGGGTAATCCTATGATAGGCTCTACTCAATCGACTTGGTTTTGGGAGGTTATGGAGTAGACTATTACTTTGAATATGATGTATTGTGTGGAAGAATTGATTTTCAGAGAGGCTGCAATTGCCATGAAGTTCGAAAAATAGAAATAACTACTTTTTAAATTAAACACCTGAAATAAATACAAATATGTATACAGGACTTCACATTTTCTACAAGAATATATTGACTTGCAAAATCATCTATGAGTGAGTCAATCTAAGATCGTTTTACCTCTTTGAGATCATTATATTTTTTTCCTTGGTTGTTTTGTTTCAGTCCTTAGTTTCTATAGATTTAGAAGGAAGCTGAGTAGATGTGGGAATGAATTACATAAAGGGGGCAAATTTTATTTTTCTCTCTTTTTTACATTCTTTGGTCATTGATTGCTAGTTCTCCAATTAATAATGTTTGTCAAAAATGTTTGTGTAAGGTAGAAAATTGCCAAATTTCAGGTATATATATATTTTTTGGGTTGAAATTTGCCAAATTTGGTAACGTTGATTAGGGTATATGCTCCAAGATTTTAACTTTGTGCCTTTCTTTGTTTGATGGTTCGAACTTTGTTTGCTTGGTGTTTTACCTATGTTATCATCAAAGAAGTTATCATATGTAAGCTCTAACATCATAAAAATTAGTTATTTAAGCATTGGGATGTTTACTTGCTCCTTATACCATTCTAGGCATTCCTAAGTTCCCTAGCACCAACATGTTATTGTTTTGTGAATGGGCACTTTGTTGATGAATCATTTCTAATTATGGTTGAGAATGGGTAAGAAAATCAGGTATACAATCGCAAAGCCTTCATTTCTAGTCACCAGATTTTGGATATGCAAAATGTGTTTGTTCCTACACCAGCTAAACTATTGTTCTTACTGGGCTTGGTCTTACAAAATGATGCTTAAATATATCTTATATTTTTTTGGGGCATCATGCAAAAGAGGCAAATGTTTCCACAGGTGAATTTGTTACACATAGATGGACAAAAGAATCGTGGCAATTATATTTATTCATGCCTAGGGATTAGCCTTTAGTTTAAGGTGGATTCAGGTCATGAGGGCAAACATTTAAAACTTCTCCTATATTACTGGCTTGTATTGGGAGCTGAATAGAGTAGAATGGGTTGATCAATGATAAATTCTGATAATTTGCTTATAATTTCAGCCTTAGCTAAAACAGTTGACATGTTGACAAAAATGTTTGGAAGATATGGAAAGTTGTTATTTGTGATGGGTAGTTGATCAATTTAGGATCCATATTTCCCTGAACAGCAAATGGTTATGGTGCTTTCTAGATTTGTGTTTTAATGGACTTCCTATTCCATTTTTGTGGAGCATTCTAGTTGTATTTTAGACTTCTTATGGCTGGAAATCTTATTGGTTTCATTACGCCGATAGGCGTCCTACAATGGCAGCCAGGAAGGTCAGCCACGCTGTAAACAATATTAATATTTTATTAAAAAAGCCGACATTAAGAAAATTATCCTATCTCATTTCTTGGGGGTGTGATAGATAGGCGCCTCGAGATTGATAACTCTCGGCGTTTATATATATATATATATATATATATATATATATATTTTATATATCTAAGCTAGTTTAACCTTTTTACAGTTGAGGGATTAAGACAAGCAATTGTTTTTTATTAGACTAATGACTAAAATTAAATAATAAGTTCTATATGGCTAATTCTAATAGAGTTATATTGGAGAGACTTGAAGGGCTTAACACTTGGTTATTATTATTTGTTTAAAAAAACCATTCTTACTATTAAATGATTTTTGCTTGCATGACTTGCTACTATAATGCGACTGTTTTGTATTAAAGCTTTGATTGATATGCTGAATATTTGATGTTGTAAAGCATTTTGTTGTATCATTTAGTGCTAAAATGGTGTGGTATTATATTCTTTTTTTAGTTATCTACACTATTTTTTAACATGAGTTATATTAATTGTTATGTATTTGGAAGACGAAAATGATGTACAACTTAGTTTTTTTTTGTATGATTTGTTTGCTTTAATTAGTAGAAATTAGTTGATTGCTTTGCATCAACCATTTGGCTTGTATGAAATATGTGCTACAAATTTCTCCTAATCCTATATTCAAAACCAAGTGGTATAAGGCAGTCTTTATAGATGTTTTTCAACTTGATAAGTGCATATACCTTTTGTAAATGCTCAAGTGTAGGATGAGATGAATGCATGGAAGAGGTCAGCTTGAAACCTTTGATGTGCTAGTCTTATTTTTGAATCAATGCTTTTCATTTCCTTATTTGGATTTTGCTTAAAAAATACTTTGGGCAGCTTAGGGAAGTGTTAAAATTGCTTTTTAAGTTTAATTATGCAAAAGGATTTGATACTTAGCATGAGGTATACAATTTAAGGTCTCATACATGCTTTTCTTTTGTCTTCCTTGGAATTTCTTATCTCATATTTTAAAGATTTATTCAAGATATGAGGGTCCATGGAAATGAAACAATGGTGATGGTCAAGTTCTTATAACAACAAATAAACAAATTTGTCAATTGTGAAAACCGGGTGGTGGTGATAGGATTTATAGATTATGGCAAACAAACTAAGATAAATTCTTTTGTCAATAAAGAAACAAATGAACACTATGTGCCTAGGCCTATGGTATTATGACATATATTGGGGCTACAGTGTAGTTGACATGTGGTGTGCATAACCCTAGGTTAGTTATGTTATAAACTTATAAGTAAATTGTGGGCTAAGGTTTCACCTCTCCTCAATGTTCTTAGATTAAATGGCATATACAAGGCACCCATATTATTCTATGGTCATGGGTTGAGATATATCAAGTTAACATAATGATACGGCGGTGTTTGGTTCTCATATTGAGATATTTTGGGCAGCAATTCCTCCCTAAAGGAATATTGTGTTGGGTTGCCCTATCTTTAGATATATTGAATATTTGGGTATACTAGTAACTCATCATATGTGATTTGAAATTCGCTCTATATGGATTTGTGAAATAGATCTCTTAATGAATTTGGACAAATTGTAGTCTCGCTTGGACCTTCTAGGAACTTAATTACATAGTTACTATTGAAACCATGAAATTTAGAATCACCTTTTTGTTTCTATGCTGTTATAAGGATGCAAACACATCATGAAAATGCAAACATCACATGAAGTAGCAAGACAAATGTTTAATGTGAAAATATCCTCTAGGCTATATAACCCCTTAAAGGCTACGCCTTCTTCATGTTTATGAAATTGGAAGAATTATAAAGAGTTTGGCTTCAAAATTGCACCTTTTTTATGTGCATGACCATTGTAAGTGCTTGCTAATACTTCTATAATGTTTTCTTGGCTTTGTTTGCTATACCTTGCTATGCTTTTATATCTTCTTTTCTCGTAAAACGTTTTTTGCAGTTTCTAGTTATGCTTTTCTTTGGCTTTTGGTGCATTCAAATCCAATCTGTAGTGTAATTGAAAGTTTTTGGTGTTCTTAGATGTTCCTTCATTATGTGGAAGAAAAATACATTTTTTAAGGTTAAATTCCCATATCAATTTTGATGATGCCACCTATTCTTAAATATGTATTGTGTCAGTGAAGCAAGGGGTGACCTTGTTAGTACATAAAGGCTCGTTGCTGGTTTTGTAGTCTTCCTCGCTAGTTTCAAGGGGTAGTACTCCAATGGTAGCAAGTGTTCTCCATTAGTTCCTCACAAGTACCCCACCCAATGGTCTTTTGGGTCATTATCCAGGGCTCTAGGAAATCTATCAGATTTCACATAGGTGCTTGAAAGTTGCATGATTTTGTCCAATGCTGAAAATAACTGGGATTTATCTGAGCATATTGAAATGAAATGGCTTGATTAGATTTGAGACCTCTAGGTGTTTGAAATGGTCCAAAACTAGGGCCAACAATGTTTGGTTGTGCCATTGGTGTCCTAGATGGAGTGCAAGCTTGTGAATGATGCACCATATGGTGCCTTTGTATTATTCCATTGTTGTAGCATTGAAGCATTTTCCATCTTTGTCCAACTCAAACATATCCGGAGACCATGTTCCATGCTTCCAATGGCTTTTTTTGATCTTGTTGGTTAAATTTTGGTGACCGTTTGTGCATTGTTTCAATCTTGCAACTCTATACCATGATGTGATTATAACATCCTATGGACCTTTAGAAGTTGTTCCAAAGTGTTGCCTAGGAGGTGGCTCAAGCTTGACTCATCCTTTAGCTTCCAATTGACTTTTGCATGACCTAGTCTTGTCACACCTTCCTTAATGGGAGGCTTTTGGTCCCTTAAAAGCTTATATTTCAAGAAGACAATGTATGTCCCTTACTACCTTCTCTGTACATTTTGTTTCCCTTGGAAGTGGTGCTTGTATGTTTGTAGCTTGCAGTGTTTCTCCAAGTGGATCTTTTCTGTTTTTATGTGGAGTTGTTTCATCCTTGAAACTGATTTTTTGGTTTGCATGGTATGCTGAACCTTTTGATATCTTTGCTTTTCCCAATACATCTATGGTGACTTACTAATTGGTCGAATTGAATCTGCCAAGGTTCACATATTGTATGCTGCATTTTTTGGTTGGTGAATTCATAATCGATCGAATCGAATCTGCTAAAATTTGCTGCACAACTTAATGGTGTGTCAAGATGATCATGTTAATGTTTTGCCAACCGTAGGTGTGTCTTCTCTTTGTCCTAGAAGTTCCTTCTTTTTGAAATGAATCATTTCCATGTTTTATAGCATGAGACAAATTCCTCCTATGCTGGTCTTGTTGCTTGGTACTTTAGTGATCTCATGATGTGATTGTATCTTTTTTTGGTAACGATATGATCTGGTTATTGACAAATATGATTTAGTTGTTTGCATGAAATGGATGGCCCTACTTGTCCCATGTGTTTTACCCAAATGTTGGAGTTATGGTAAGTGGCCATCAAGAGTCTTTCATGAGAACAACATTAAAGAGTGTAATTACATGAGAATAGATGAAATTCAAGCTTTTTATAAATCTTGGACCTCTCGAATGAAGCTATCTCAATATTGAAAACAATGCTGCATTGTTTGCTTTGGTCTTCTCATCACATGTTGGATAGAAACTGTAGAACATCATGATTTGGTTCTTCCATTCCAAACATGATGCCCCAATCTACCTTGAAATCTCTTTCGAAACAAAATTTCAAAACTATCCAAAGTATCTCGAACACATCAATGGCACATCCTAAGGTGTATTGCAACCAGATAATGGAATTAGCACACTTAAGTTACTAGTATGATTCACCAATTCACACAACTAGATGTATCTTTCCTATTATCAAAAATCATGTAATAGTCCATGTATCTTTCCTAGTAACTAGATGTGCTAGTTACTAGTTGTAATTAGCACACTTAAGTTGCTTATTGATTGAAATGTTTCATAACTTTGTTGCATGAAATGAATGTCTTGTTATCTTGCTTTGCTTACAACTCATGTGGAATTCAACATGATAGTGTTCATGGATACAATTTTCACCTAGGAAAACATCTCCTTATGTTTGGAATCTCATGTTATAGTGAGTATGCCTATGGATGTCGTGATCCCTTACTTCAATTCCTCTTCCTCCACATGGTCACATAACAATGCTCTTTACCATGCAAATCGTCTAGGCATGTGACCTTGTTGGGGCATTGCTTTAAGCTTAAAAATACCTAAAAACCTTTTTTTTTTTGGTCCCAACCTCATTGTTAGGGGCATAATTTTGTGTTTGGGATTCTATTTTGATTCATTCAAGAAGCATTGGAAAGCTTAGAGGGGGAATAAGAATTTCAGCCAGTAACCTCTCACAAATAGGGTTGCTAGCAACCGTGTGGAAAAAACACTTTGAAGGCCCTAAAAAATGCAAAACAAAATATTTACTCAAAATACCATTTTTCTATTTTTAGATTTGCATAGCCCAAATGTATCTCTAGCAATGTTGACATGAGACTAGAAAAAATGCAAAAGGGCAAGTCATGAATAATTTTTATTTGATATGCACTTTGTAACTCATGGAAGGTGAACCACCACATTTCCACGTGGGCGACCTTCTAACTCATGGAAGGTGAACCACCACATGGGTGACCTTACATATTCAATATGAGGGATCTCCAACACCAAAAATAAGTGTAAAGAGAAAAACACGAGTAATGGATGCAATATTATAGCCTCACATCATTTCTCAAAAAATTGTGTATTGTCCTTTGTTTTCTAAGCAATAACATTATTTTGCTATTTTGCTTATATTTTTGTGTTTTGGTTTGTTATACTCCATTAATTTTTGAAATGTACTCATTCTTGCTCTTCTTGAGTCTTGGATTAGTGGTATCAGAGCAATTTGTCTTTTGTATGTCCATAAACACGAGATCAGATTATCGAAAGTTTGGGTATTAGATTCAAGATCCCTTTGGTAACCCACCTTGTCATTCCAAACGACCTTAGATGGGAACTAGAATGGACGACATCGGGGAGTTGCAACCTTTCCTATTCTTTACTTAAAACAAGACTCTCATGTCCTTTGGCTTTTCATATTGCTTGTATACAAGCTTCTTAACTCTCTATTTACATGTATGCTTAACTTAATGACACTTGCACACTACATCACACTTACTCTCCTACATGCACTACTATTACACGACACTTGTGCACATCCTCACTTTACATATTTGCACATTTACATACATGATACTTACACTCTTATTACATGCATTACTAAAATGCATGACACTTGTGCATATCCTGCACAGTACACACTTACATGAAGAGGAAATATAAATCACTCTTCTAAACTATAGACTCAACACCTAATTTATTGCATATTCATATTTATACCATAAAGGTACCATGGGGGTTCATTGGAATGTACCAACTAATGTAATATTCCCCAACACCCCTTTATACTGCATTATTTGGTTATTGAAAACTTTAGTTTTCAATCTTTGTATTCATCTTCAATGAGGTAATTTTGCATTGTGCATGATCCTATGATGCTTTGGATCTATTAGGCTTTTGATCTGTATCTCTTTTGACTATCTTCCTCTTTAACTTTTTTGATCTTTTTTCTATTCTTTTTCATCTTGGTCTTGATCTTGCTTTGTTGTTCCTCTGAAGTCTTTTCATACATGTCTTCGTTGATTAATATCTTTACTGGAAGAGCTTTGAATTCTTTTTTTTCAGTTGATTATTCTAAATTTTGGATTTTTTGAATTTCTTGAACTAAGTTCCCTTTTTGATTATCTTCTCTTAATTATGACTGATGTTGTTGCTGATGACTATTGATATTGAGGCTAATAGTGATCTTTTCATTATTGACTACATCGTACTGAGGTTGATATTGTTTTTACTGAAAAGTTTTATTCATTTGATTCCTTTGATTAATTTGATTTTGCCGATTCTGATTTCCTTGATTCAAAGGATTATATTTATAAAAATTTGTACTATGACCCTTTATCTTACATATATGACAAAATCTTGATTTCCATTTAGCTCTGTACTTTGATGTTGTAGCAACATTATTTGGTATATTTTATTTTGATACCAAAGCATTGTTAGTTATTTCATCTTTGACTAGATTTTCAACTTAATATTCTTGAAGAATATTGACTAGATTTTCTTATTTAGTATTTGTAAAGAAGTAACTAAATGTTTATAACTTTTTGGAAATGCTCTTAATGTAACTTGAACAAGAAATTTATCTTCTACCTTTTCTCCCAAGAGTCAAAAGTTTTGCCTTTATATCTGCTATTTTTTGAAGAAAGAGTTCTATACTTTCTCCACTATTAATCATTAAGGAATATAATTGAGATTGTAAATGGAATATAATTGAGATTGTAAATTGAAAATGGTAGCTTTGTTTTTCCTTAGAGTATTTTACATAATTTATCTCAAGTATTTGTAGAAGTTTCCGCTCCACTTAAATAAGGTTGGATTTCATCAATTATCCCAAATGTAATTAACATAAAACTTTTGCATCACTCTCTTCGAATTTTTGTATTTCTCTTTCATCTTCGTTTTTTTTTTTTCTTTGTCCCATTCACTATTTCCCAAAGTTTTTCTACAATAAGAATTGATTTCATTTTGTTCTTCCATGATGCAAAATTTGGTCCTTTCAAAAGTTGAGATTCAAAAAGGAAAATTTTATTGTTTGACATAATGGAACTCATTCAAATTTGCAAACCAAAAGTTGAGATTCAAAAAGGAAAATTTTATTGTTTGACATAATGGAACTCATTCAAATTTGCAAAATTTAAAATTTTGAAATCCTTTGAAATAGCAAACCTTTTGTCTACCTACTAAAAAAAATTGCAAATTCAAGGAACTTCAAATTTTAATATTTTAAAAACTACTAACTCTTAATTTTTCAAAAACCAAATTTTTAATTTCTATTTGAAGTAGAAAACCTTCACTCCATAATTTAATAAATATTAAAAAAAATTAAAAGGTACTGTTACTTAGTTTCCATTGACAAAATACTTCAACCTGTAGATGTAACGCTTCCAATTAATTAATGTTGTTGGTGATAGATGTTATGACTATAACATTCTACATATGTTATTGCAACAACAAATAAGTAGGGAAGATTCTTTTCTATGTTCTCAAAATTTTCAACGCTCGTTGGATTAGGCCTTGCTTTATCTTTGGGAATGCAAAGCCATTTGTTTGTTGGCTTCTCTTCTATGCTTGCTCAGTTTTAACGCTTTGTTGGCACTTTCGGTAGACTTTGTCCTCTGTTTTACGCTTGATTCCTTGGATGATAGCTCAGGTTTAATGCTCCGTTGGCTTTTTTGGTAGGCCTTTGGCCTCTTCTAGTTTGGCACAAATTAAGCTAGCTTCTTTGGATGATAGCTTAGGTTTAACATTGCGCTATTGTTGGCTTTTCTGGTTAGCGATAGCTTCTCTTGGTTGTGCTTGCTCTAGTTTGTGTTGGCTACTTTTGGTTGCGCTTGCTTTTGCTGGCTCTTCTAGTTTAACATAGACTGGATTGTGCTTGCTTCGTTGACTGTGCATGCACCAATAGTAGATGTTGGCCTTTTCTTGGCCGTGGTCACTTGCACCTTGTCTATCAGTTAGATGTTGGCCTTCTCTCCGATGTGCTCACTTGTAACTGCTCTACTAGATAGATGTTGGCCTTTCTTTGGTTGTGTTGGCTTCATTGGCCTCCTTTGCTCTTAGCACCTGATTGCTCTAGATACTCTTAGTATCTGATTTACTCTTTTTGTTTTTTTTAATAAGCCAACTGATTGCTCTTAATCGCTGTTCTCTCAGTTTTAACGCTTTGTTGGCACTTTCGGTAGACTTTGTCCTTTGTTTTACACTTGATTCCTTGGATGATAGCTCAGCTTTAATGCTCCGTTGGCTTTTTTGGTAGGCCTTTGGCCTCTTCTAGTTTGGCACAAATTAAGCTAGCTTCTTTGGATGATAGCTTAGGTTTAACATTGCGCTATTGTTGGCTTTTCTAGTTAGCGCTAGCTTCTCCTGGCTGTGCTTGCTCTAGTTTGTGTTGCCTACTTTTGGTTGCGCTTGCTTTTGCTGGCTCTTCTAGTTTAACATAGACTGGATTGTGCTTGCTTTGTTGACTGTGCATGCACCAATAGTAGATGTTGGCCTTTTCTTGGCCATGGTCACTTGCACCTTGTCTATTAGTTAGATGTTGGCCTTCTCTCCGATGTGCTCACTTGTAACTGCTCTACTAGATAGATGTTGGCCTTTCTTTGGTTGTGTTGGCTTCATTGGCCTCCTTTGCTCTTAGCACCTGATTGCTCTAGATACTCTTAGTATCTGATTTACTCTTTTTGTTTTTTTTAATAAGCCAACTGATTGCTCTTAATCGTTGTTCTCTCAGAATAACTTAACTGCAACCCCTTTAAGATTACATAGATGCTTCGGTCTTCTCAATGCTTTAAATTTATCCTCGTGTTGGTTAATTTTTTGCAACCAGAGATTGGAATGATGCTTTCATTTGATTACTTTGGCACTTCCACTGGATTACTCGAGCGCTTTTGTTGATCCTCTACATTTTGTTTTATCTTTAGCTTGTCTAGTTGCACTTTGCTTGAACGTTTGCCTTGAACATTTTCTTGCTTTGAGTAGACTAGATCTTTCAATGTATATATTAGTAGAAAGTTTCAATTCTATTTTTTCTACTATACTTTGGATTTTATCCGAGTTTTTTTTTAATCCTTTTGCATTGTTCTTAGATTCTAATATGTGTGCTTTCAATATTCTATTCTCTCTTCTTATTAGGTCTTAGCCATAGTGTATTCATTATACTATCTTCACTTCTTCTTAGGTCTTAGCTTGAGTGCATTCAATATACTATCTTCGCTTTCTCTCAGGTTCTAGCTTGAGTGTATTTAATAAACTAATTTACTATCTTCACTTTCTCTCAAGTTCTAGCTTGAGTGTGTTCAATAAATTATCTTCACTTTCTCTCAGGTTCGAGCTTGAGTGTATTCAATATACTTATATGGTTCTCCTCTTTTTTGGAGAATCCAAATCAATATTAGGGTGACTATGAATGTTCCCTTACGTCCAACTTCTTTTTTTTTTTGAGTTAGCTCTTGATCAATTTTGGCTGAGTCTTTATCTTCATTGGTTTTCCATGAACCAAGTGGATAGACCCTAGCTTCAAAATCAGGGTGACTTTTAATTGTCCCCTCAATATCTACTCCTTCAGACCTATAAAATAGAGTCCAAGTCTTCACTACCTTTAAAGTGGATAGACTCCAAATATGAAGGTGGCTCAAAATATGACTCTATAAAAAATGGATACCACTTTTGGCTTTTAAGCCAAACCCAAGTCCTAGTATAATTAAGCCACAATATCTCAGGACTTAATATAAACAATCAAAAGGACCCAGGTGTTGTAGGTGAGTTGGAGAGGAGAGGGAAATCCTCCAAGAGAGGTCCCAGGTTCAAATCTCCACCCTACCAAAAAACTGAATTGGGTATCCAAAATCCAATTGATAATGTTGGTGCGGGCAGGGTCGGGTGCGACTCTCGGGTGACTTTGACGGTGTAGAACCCCTTGTTCGTGGTTTCTCAGACCAAGGCGGCCCTGCAAGGGGTTTTTCGCTTAAAAAAAAATCAAGAGTAGAATTATATACATGAGCAATGAAAATATATATTGGCTAATATAAATTATAATAACACTCACTATAACATCAAATATGAATGTGAATGGCCAAAATCAATCATGTAATAACAATTTAACACCAGTGTAAGAGAATCAAATTGTTGATACATGTGTAACTACCAAACGACAGTCCATGTAGATGTATAGAGTGGTCAAAGGCAAGACAACCTGGTCAACAACTTGGTCACCAAGGGGAATGGCTCACAAAAGATCAAATAAAGAAATAATTTTCACATGTGATGGCAAAAGTTGATGGAATGGAGGGACCATTTCTTTTCAAGGGGGGACAAATTGTCTAGGCATGTGGCCTTGTTGGGGCATGGCATTATGCTCGAAAATGCTCGAAAACCTATTTGTTTTGGTCCTAACCACATTTTCAAGGGCATAATTTTGTACTCACTCTGTATTGATTTGTTCAAGTGTTGGAAAGATTAGATGGAGAACAACAATTTCAATTGGTATATAGGGTTGTTGGCAACTATGTGGAAAAGGATTAAAAAAGAAAAAAACCGCTATGGAAGCGTTAAAAAATGCAAAACAAAATATTAGTCAAAATATTAATTTTCTATTTTTATGTTTTAATGGTCAAAATGCTTCTTTAGCCATGTTGATACAACAATAGAAGACAAAACTCAAAAGGAGAATTCATATATATGTAATTTTCATTTAATATGCACTTTGTAACTTATGGAAGGTGAACTACCACATTTCCATATGGGTGACCTAACTCCTGGAAGGTGAACCACCACATTTCCATGTGGGTGACCTTCCAACGTGCCAACAATATTGTATAAAGAGAGATGCATCCTTGACTATAAAAAGCATGTGTAATGGATGCAATTTTATAGCCTAGGATCTCTTCTTGGAGATTGCTTCTATTGTACTATGTTTTTTGAGCAATAAAACGATTTTGTTATTATGCTTATATTTCTTTGTTCTAATTTGTCGTACTCAGTTTTTTTTTGAATTGCCCTCTTTCTTGATCTTCCTTAACTCAAAATTTTGACTTTTGGATCTTCAAAATACTATTGAAGGTCTCATCAATATTGCATCACCTCTTGTTAAAAAAATGAGAGCAAATGATGGAAGACATCGGAACATTTCTTTGCATAGCTCTTGGTAGGTTCTTGCTTGTTCACTCTCGGTGGAACTGGGAAGTTGACATGAATCCTTCAATAATATTCTTTCACAGGGTATGCATAGGACTCGAGAATTATGAACATGCCTCTTTCTTCCTTTCTTCTTCACCTTGGAAGATCACTTTCTTTTTAAAGATGCTATATCACAATGGGTATGCTTCTTATACCCTGTCCTTGGAATCTTGGAGTTAACTCCTTTATTTTTGCTCACATGAGAGTCAAGCTCTTGCTTGGTTGATAGATACAGTTGTGTCTCGAGTTTACATTTATGAAGGCTGGTTTTGTTGCTCAATCCGCTTTGGATATGCATGATGTAAAACCAATTCCATATCAAATTCAGCTTCTTAAATATATGATACAATTATTTTTATTCTCTAACAAATCCGTGAATATGTTCCACAATTGCTGCCATGTTTAAATCAAGCTTTGTAATACTAGAATCCTCTAGATTGGTATACTACAATGTTCTCATGCTTGTTTGATGAAGATGAATGCATACATTGCCTGTGTTATGTATGCATTGATGAAGTGTGGTTGCCTTTGCCTAATGGTGGGTTGGCTTCATATCCATCAACTAAAATAAAACTTTCCTTCATCAATGTACTAAGCTGCACTTATTATGCTTTCCCATACACGTTTAGTATGTCACAAATCAACTAACATATGACTTGAATAAGATGGTAGGTGGTGACTCCTTTTTGAGTCATAGTGTTAGTGGTATCACACACTTCACAATAAAGGATTTGTGAGAGCATACAAACCATTTAAAACATTATAAAATTATTCCATTTGTTTGAATTAACTTAACTATAGTCTATCTTCATTGACTTTGTAGAGACATCGTGGATATCTTCTTCAACTCTCTTTCGGAGGGTTTAATCTTGCTCTTGAAAATCAAATTCTTCCTATACATACAATCTTTGCACGGATGGAGGTCCAACAATACTAATGTAAGGGGTCTCTTTTCCACAATGGTCATAGAAAAGTTGAATTTAAAAGGGTTGTACATATATCCATTGTTGAGAAACTCGGGCTCAACTTGGACTTGGCATTGAAAAGCTTGTGAGTTGAGCCCAAATGACCTTATTGTATGGATGCATCCTTTCTTGTAGTTATCTCGTTTGCAACTCATATTGGGCTTGTACAATGTTGTAGCTTTTTCTTCTTTCTCTAGGAAAGGTTGTTCTTTTGTGAAATGAAATGAAATGAAATATTATTAATGCTCACGGTGGGCATAAATAAGACCCAAGGGGCTATAAGAAGGACAATAAATATTGCTAGCTAGTAGGCTAAAGCCCAACAAAGAAAAGAACTACGATAAATACAAGATGAAACCCGACAATTGGGCCAAAGAGAAAGGGAAAAGAAAAGGGAGAGCAAGGGGGGGAGGGCTGCAATCCATAAGAGAGGAGTGCACGCCAAGAACAGAGAGAGAGGAGGGGGAAGGGAGCAGCCCAGGAGGGTCAAGCACCAAGAACCCCCCCAAAAACTAATCTCTCCTAACAATCGAGGCCGAAGTACTGGAGCTGAAGAAGTCCACGATGTGTCTCTGACCAACGATAGTTCGGAACCTTGACAAACTGTGGGTGCGTTGTCTAGTGACCTTGCTTTTGTTCGAACTGGATGATGTGGGGCGTTTTCGTTGGGAGTAACCTGTTTCGTCGGAGCTAGTGAAGTATGTTGTGATGAGCTGATGTTGAGGAGGGTGAGATCCTTTTGGAGAACTTTTATGTCGTTAAAGCTGAGCTATCTGTTAGGTGTGAAGTCAGTATGACCACTAGACGTCTGACCTGTCTAGACGTCTAGGCCAAACGTCAAACTAAGTAGACGTCATGGCAACTAGACGTCAAAGCAACAGATGTATAGGTAAATGTCAGAATGCGGAAGACAAACAGTCTTGTGGAGCGGAAGACGAACAACCTTGGGAAGTGGAAACAAACAATTTTTGGAGGCTTCCTTTGGGAGAGGAAACAAACAGTTTGGAGTATTCCTTCTGCTCTATAAAAGGGATTTGATCCCTTGCACTTGGTGATGTTGAAAACGTTGAAAGACGTGAATGTAAATTTCGCCGAAAATAATAAAGGAGAAGTTGCCATTGCAGGTTTCCACGTAAATTTCTGTATCACTTGTGTTACTGTTTCCGTGTTCTATATTTTTGTTATTGTGCTTCCTCTTGCAGGTGATAAATCTTGAAGTTTTTTCCTAACATCTGGTAACAGAGCTAAGGTTTTGTGCGAGTGGGAGCTGCAACAATGACAAAAGGTGTAACCAAGTTCGAGATTGAGAAATTTGATGGCAGGAACTTCGCTCTATGGAAGATGAAGGTGGAGGATTTGCTGGTTCAGAATGACCAAGGGCAATCCTTGAAAGGGGTCGCGAGTAAACCGAGCAGCATGAAAAATGAGGAGTGGGTAACGCTTGACAGGAAGGCGGTTTCTACAATCCGTATTTGCCTAGCAGACTCCGTCTTGTTCAATGTAGCTAAAGAAAAGACCGCGGAAGCCCTTTGGCAAAAGCTTGAAAAGTTGTATGAAACAAAATCAACAACTAACAAGGTATTTTTGAAAAAGCAGCTTTTATTGCTTGAGGATGAAGGAAAGTTCATCTGTGGTAGATCATTTGAATGAGTTTAATACTCTGATCAGTAAACTGGTTTCAGTTAATGTGAAGATGGAGGATGGAGATAAAGCTATCACCCTACTTTGTTCCCTCCCGGACACTTGGGATCATATGGTGATGATTATCAGTAATTCATCATCATGAACTCTCAATTTTGATGATGTGGTAGTCGCTTTGTTGGCAGAAGAGTTGAGGCGAAAAACGTCTCTGGAACCCTCAACCAATGAAGCCCTATTTGTGAGAGGTCGATCGTTCGAGGGGAGTAAACAAGGTAGAAAGCGGTCCAGATCTAAGTCTAAAGGACATAAGCAGAAAGGGAAGTGCTGGCATTGTGGGAAGCCAGGACACTCCAAGAAGGATCTGTTGGCAATTAAAGAATGGTGAAAAGCAAAATCAGGGAAGCCGAGTGCAATGGATTCAGGAGAGACGACAACATGTGAAGCCTTCTGTATCAGTAACAACAGATCAATTTTATATACTTGGGTTTTGGACTCAGGTGCATCCTTCCACGTCTCCCCACAGAGACTGGTTTGACAAATATCAGCCATACTGTGGTGGAAAGGTCTATTTGGGTGATGATCATCCTTTAGAAATTGTGGGAAGAGGGGATATAAGGATCAGGTTGGACGATGGCAGAGAAAGGATGTTATGTGACATGTGCTCGATTTGAGGAAGAATTTGCTCTCAATCAAAATGATGGATAAGTTAGGATATTCTGTCACCTTCTGTAACAACTATTGCAAGATTACCAGAGGAGTTCTTGTAGTAGCAAAGGGAGAATCTTATGGGACTTTATACCGTTTATGCGGTGATACAGTGACAAACCATGCAGCAGCAACAACTTCCGTTTAGGATGCAGTAATGCTATGGCATCAACGCCTAGGCTATATGAGTGAAAAAGGCTTGAAAATTCTGCATGACAGAGGTATGCTTTTTGGGATCAAGTCTTGCAATTTAGACTTATGTGAGCATTGTATTTTTGGTAAACAGAAGAGGGTTCGGTTTACAACAAGTCTTGATAAGAGTTCTGATTTTCTGCAACTTATACATTCGGATATATTTGGACCTGTCCCCACTCAGTCCTTGAATGGCGCCATCTATTTTCTGACTTTTATAGATGATTATTCTAGGAGAGTGTGGGTTTACTTTTGAAGAAGAAGTTGGAAGCTTTGCAGAAATTTAAGAAGTTCAAAGCACGGGTAGAAAAGAGTTTGGGCAAGTCAATTTTGTGTCTCAGGTCAGATAATGGGGGTGAATATTGCTCCAAGGAATTTGATAAATTTTGTATGCAAGAAGGTATTAAGCACCAGAAGACTGTACCTTACACTCCACAACAAAATGGTGTGGTTGAGCGGATGAATTGCATAATCATGGAACATGCAAGAAGCATGCTTAGCGCAATCATGTTGGAGAAAAAGTTCTGGTCAGAGGCTGTTAATACAACTGTTTATCTTATTAACAAGTCACCTACAACTGCATTGGATGGACAAATTTCGGAGGAGGTTTGGTGTTGTAAGCCAATTGATTACTCTCATTTGCGCACTTTTGGTTGTGACGCGTTTGCCCATGTACCCAAAGAAAAAAGGTCCAAGCTTGACCCGAAGTCAAGCAAATGTGTTTTTCTCGGTTGTGGAGATATAGTGAAGGGGTATAGGCTGTGGGATCCTACTGCCCACAAGGTAATTATTAGCCGGGATGTAATTGTTGATGAAAAATCCATGCAAAGGAAGGAGGTACAACAAAATCCTAATGTTGTACCTGTTGAAGTAGAATTTAGTGAAGATGAACATGCTGGAGTGTTGATCAACATGTAGAACAAGAAGTAGAGCAGCCACAATGGTTACAAGACCAAGATCCAGAACCGACAGATCATTGGGTTAGAAGATCTACACGTCCACAAAAGTGTCCGGAAAGGTATTCTCATGTGTATCAGTCCTCTTTTGCTTTGTTAAATGATGATGGTGAACCTAGTTCATTTTAGGAAGCTAGAGAGTCTGAGAATGCAGCAAAGTGAAGGAAATCCATGGAGGAGGAAATCGAGGCACTTTGAAAGAATAAAACTTGGGAACTTGTGGATCTGCCACTTGGAAGAAAGACTGTTGGAAACAAGTGGGTGTACAAAGTGAAAAAGAACAACGATGGGCTGTTGGTACGCTATAAAGCTCGCTTGGTGGCAAAGGGCTATGTGCAGAAGTCAGGTGTTGACTTTAATGAAATTTTCTCTCCAGTCAGTGAAGATGACTACTGTCAGAGTTCTACTTGCACTTGTAGCTGCACAAGATTTGGAACTGGAGCAACTTGATGTAAAGACTGCTTTCTTGCATGGTGATCTCGAGGAAGAGATATATATGGATCAGCCTGAGGGCTATGAAGAAAGAGGCAAAGAGCATTTGGTTTGCAGATTGAAGAAATCACTATACGGGTTGAAACAGGCGCCAAGGATGTGGTATAGGAAATTTGACACCTTCATGAAGAGCCAAGGTTTCAGCAGGAGTGAAGTTGACCATTGTGCATACTATAAGAGGTTTGACGATGGCAGTTTTATTATTTTGTTGTTGTATGTTGATGATATGTTGGTTGTAGGCCCCAACATGAAGAAAATCATTGATCTTAAGGCTCAGTTGGCTAGGACATTTGAAATGAAGGATTTAGGAGCAGCAAACCAAATTTTAGGGATGAAGATACACAGGGACAAAAAAGGAAGAAAGATCTGGTTAAGTCAAAAGTCATATGTGGAAAAGATTATCGCAGCGCTTCAATATGCAAAATGCTAAACCGGTTAGTACCCCACTTCTTCCACACTTAAAGTTGTCTTCCAACCGGTGTCCTAGAACGAAAGCAGAGAAGACAAGAATGTCTCGTGTACCGTATTCATCAACAGTAGGAAGCCTCATGTATGCCATGGTGAGCACCAGACCGGATATTGCCCAAGCAGTGGGAGTAGTCAGCCGGTACATTGCAAATCCTGCTAAGAAGCATTGGAATGCGGTGAAGTGGATATTTAGATATTTAAGAGCCACTTCAGATGTTGCCATTTACTTTGGATCGGCAGATTTGCAAGTTACAGGTTTTGTGGATTCTGATTTTGGTGGAGATAGAGATAGGAGAAAATCCACTACAGGATATACCTTCACTCTTGCTGGAGGAGCGGTGAGTTGGGCTTCTAAGTTGCAGTCTGTTGTGGCTTTATCAACCACTGAAGTAGAATACATTGCAGCAACTCATGCCCACAAAGAGGCAATTTGGCTAGAGCGATTGTTGGGTGACTTCAAGGTAATGCATGAGAAAATCACGCTGCATTGTGATATTCGAGTGCTATTCAGATAGTGAAGAATCCAACGTTCCATGATCGCACGAAACATATTGATGTCAAGTACCACTTTATTAGAAATGTGGTGGAAGAAGGTAGGATCTTGTTGTAGAAAATCGACACTGAAGTGAATCCTGCAGATATGCTTACAAAGTCGGTCAAGGTAGAGAAGTTTGAATGGTGCAGAACTTCTCTGGGCTTGTTGAAAAAGTAACAAGGGCAGCATTGGGCAATTGGCACTGGTTGAAAATCTTTGGCAGAAGAGTTCCTAAATACTGACTTCAAGTGGGAGAATGTTAGGTGTGAAGTCAGTATGGCCACTAGACGTCTGGTCTGGTAGACGTCGCCAGACGTCTGGGTTGCCAGACGTCTGGCCTCTGGCAACCTAGACGTCTGGCCTAGACGTCTGGGTTGCCAGACGTCTGGTCTAGCAGACGCCTGGTTTGCCAGACGTCTAGGTCAGACGTCAAACTAAGTAGACGTCATGGCAACTAGACGTCAAAGCAGCGGACGTATAGGTAAACGTCAGAATGCGGAAGACGAACAGTCTTGTGGAGCGGAAGACGAACAACCTTGGGAAGTGGAAACGAACAGTTTTTGGAGGCTTCCTTTGGGAGAGGAAACGAACAGTTTGGAGTCTTCCTTCTGCTCTATAAAAGGGATTTGATCCCTTGCACTTGGTGATGTTGTTGAAAACGTTGAAAGACGTGAATGTAAATTTTGCTGAAAATAATAATGGAGAAGTTGCCATTTCCCCGTGGTTTTTCCTGCACATTGTAGGTTTCCATGTAAATCTCTGTGTCACTTGTGTTACTGTTTCCGTGTTCTATATTTTTGTTATTGTGCTTCCTCTTGCAGGTGATAAATCTTGGAGTTTTTTCCTAACACTATCTCCCAATGAAAGAGTGCGATATACCGTTGGGTTGGGTATCTGAAGAAGGTAGAAACAGTTCAAGAGTTGTCCTTAAAAAGACAATGGAATCTACCTTGAATATCCTAATTAATGGGACAACAAAAAAATAAAGTGATGAATGGTTTCCCCTTCACCCAAGGGATAAAACAAGCAAATCCGTTCCTTCGTCGTAAGATGATGATTTAACTCAATTCAGAGTAGGTGAGAACACACCTTGAGTTGCCCAATAGTGATTCGAAGATTGTGCATTGTGTGATGTTGAAGGTATTGTGGAGGAACTATTTTGCTCTCTTGTATTTGTAAGAAGTGCTCATGGTTGAAAGTCAGCTTGGGGGAAAGAGGGGCAACATGAGAGATCCAAGTGCATCTGGTGTACTGGAGACTAACATCCTTCCGGATCTCGTGGAGCATCCTCTCCTTACTAAGCCAAGGGGGGAGAACACTCAAAGAATAAGGGGGGAGCTTGTCTATCTATATTTGAATGTTGGCCAGGAGGGTAGAAACTTGAAAATACGTGCCCCTCCAGCCTCCTCGAGAACTCGGAGAGAGTTCCATCGAGGAGTGAAGGGCGAGGTAAGGGTATTGCTTGCAACCCTCAGGGTTATCTTCCAAAGTACGGATCTTGTGAAGATAACCGATAATGAGGCAGATAATCTCAAGCTAGATAGGAGAAGCCCCAAACTTTGCCAAAATAATAGAGTGGGGGATTGTGCCCTTGCAACAAATGAATCATCAAAGAAAGAGTGTTTGGACTCGTTAAACCCTCGTGACCACTCAGTTGGACCAAGACTAGGATCCCAAACCACTGACCCATAAGTAGTAGTTGGCTTGACCAAGTCATCAAAAATCGTCATCTCTATAGGTATATCTTGAAAATGTGCTTTGAAGCAATTCCTCTTTAGCAAAGACAAAGCTGCATATCCCTTACACACTCGGGCCTGGGCGACGGGTTTCATACCAAAAGTGGAACCGGTGAAAAGAACCCCCAAGTACACATAAGAGGTGGTGATCTTGACCTCTCGACCTTGGAAAGAGAAGTGGAGATGAGATAGAGCCTCTTTGGTAGTATTGAATACCATAACCTTGGTCTTAGAAAGATTCATCGTCAATTGTCTCGAGTCACAAAAGCGGCAAGCTTGTCCAGATGGCATTGAAGCCCCTCAGTGGAAGAGGCCAAAACAACAACATCATCAGCAAAGAGGAGAATAGAAATCAACACATAGTGAAGAAGGCAACCATCCTTTGTGCGAGCGTTCTCCTTAATAAAAGTATTGGGGAAAGGGGGCACCCTTGTTTCACTCCTATGGTGCTAAGAATACTGTTTGAAAGCCCTTGAGGGGAGCGAAACCGGATTTTCACAGTCTCATTTAACCGTGTAACAGTTGTCAAAAGTTGCCCAAAGATGCCAACTGATCGAAGTCTTTCAAGATGTAAATGTCGAGGCATTTTGTCGAAGGCTTTCCTGAAGTCAACAAAGCAACAATAAAACTTCGAGGACTTGGAATGCGCCTCCTCTATAATAGTTCTGAGGACTAGAATGTGATCTGTGGTTTGGTGATCTTGTCGAAAACCAGCTTGGCCAAGAGCCTTGAGACCCTCCTCCTCCAACCTTCGGGAGAGAAGCACATCCAATGCTGTGGCAGAAAGCTTGGCAAAGATATGCCCAATCTTGATAGTCCTGTAATTATTGGGTTCATGGGGATCACTTGCCTTATGAATTGGGTGAATGAGGGGAGCGAAACCGGATTTTCACAGTCCCATATAACCGTGTAACCGTTGTCAAAAGTTTCCCAAAGATGCCAACTGATCGAAGTCTCTCAAGAAGTAAATGTCGAGGCATCATGTCGAAGGCTTTCTTGAAGTTAACAAAGCAACAATAAGACTTCGAGGACTTGGAATGCGCCTCCTCTATAATAGTTATGAGGACTAGAATGTGATCTGTGGTTTCGTGATCTTGTCGAAAACCAGCTTGGCCAAGAGCCTTGAGACCCTCCTCCTCCAACCTTCGGGAGAGAAGCACATCCAATGCTGTGGCGGAAAGCCTGGCAAAGATATGCCCAATCTTGATAGTCTTGTAATTATTGGGTTCATGGGGATCACTTGCCTTATGAATTGGGTGAATGATATGCTAAGTCCAAGAATCAGGAAACCCAGAACAAACAGAGAGATTAAAGAGATTAGTGAGGGGCCCAACAAGAGGGTCAATACCGTGCATGAGAGTGCATGGTATTTTGATTGGCTTCTTGTTTGATGGTTTCACCCCTTGTGCATGTTTGGGTGCAAGGATATCTTTTACTTCTCTTTGGAAGGTACACATTCTTCACTTTTCATGGATTTATTTAAATATTTAAAGGTATCTAATCCTGATATGTTGAGGCTTTGCTATGACTTTGATGGGGCCTATTTCTTCGTCATTTTTCTTGAGACCTTTGCCTACTTAAATCATTTTGTTCATTATTTATTTAAATATTTAAAGGTATCTAAGCCCTATATGTTGAGGCTTTGCTATGACTTTGATGGGGTCTATTCCTTCGTTATTTTTCTTGAGACCTTTGCCAACTTAAATCATTTTGTTCAATATCTTGGAGCTTATGTCTTATGCAATTCAAAACTTGCAAATGATTTGCACTTTGCAAAATACTTTCCAAATATGGCTAGGGAATGAGAGATCTAATCAAAGTTATAGCAAAGCCCTAATATACAAGACTTTGATATTGTGAAGAAGGTGAATGTGAGAAGAAAGTAGAAGGGATACTTCTCAAGGAGAAGGCTACTACGAATAAAACAAAGTATGCGCAAGGGAGTTAGAGGCACCCATGAGCTGAAGAGAATGTAGTCATCTTCAAAGAGGAGCAAACATCCTATCAAATGAGCCAAACATAAATGCAGTGCATTGCATACATTCAAAAGTGAAGGCTATTAATAAACCAAAGTATGCACAATGGAGGTGAAAACACTTATGAGTTGGGGTTCAAGGAGAAATGTAAAGTTATCTTTTGATAGAGGTGAACATTTCATTGAAGAAGCCAAATGAAAAGGATTGCATCTTCAATAAGAACGCATTCTTTGGAAGGAGGAGGAAAAGCTCCTATCATTTTGGACAAGCTCAATTGAAGCTCAAAAGAAGTTGAGCATAAGCATGAACACAATGATGGAAAGAGGTATAACTCTAGGCCATCTAAATTCAATTTTCCTTGTGATTATTGTGAAGGAAAAGGGCATCTATGTCATTTTGGTGGGACCTCCATCCTTGCAAGCATTTTGGGAAAAAGAATCAGAATGCTAGCATGTTTATGTAGCATTTGATTTCCAAGTACAGAATTGAGTCCTCCAAAGACCACAAAATTAGGAGGAAACTCCTATGATATCAATGCAAAGCCAATGATCATAGACTATGGTTGGGGGGCTTAAAACGGGTGGAGCACGTTTTTTGACAATCTGAATTGTCTGTATGCACTCAAATCCTTGACTATTGAGACAAGGCGACACATTTCACACGATTTAAGGGTCTATATCCAAATCACTATTTAGCAGTCTATTCAAGCAACATAGCAGCCTTCATTTTGGGCATAATGAGTGTAGCCTAGCATATTGGGGAAGGAAAGGAATCACTTTGCCACTTGATGAATGAGAGGACATGTAAGCAATGAAGCAAGGGCAGCCAATCTTCATTGATGCAATCAAAGAATTTTGCAATGTGCATTAATCAAGCAAGATCCAAGTGTTTTCTTT
Source organism: Wollemia nobilis (assembly GCA_028583015.1). Classification (NCBI taxonomy): domain Eukaryota; kingdom Viridiplantae; phylum Streptophyta; class Pinopsida; order Araucariales; family Araucariaceae; genus Wollemia; species Wollemia nobilis. The sequence continues at coordinate 3,883,541 of JAQPPZ010000101.1, forward strand.
GGTGAGAAAACTAAGGGATTTTTAGATCCAATGAGGTGGACAAAATAGTAAATCCATTTATATATCAACAGTTAGAGGAAAACATTTATTGGATGACACAGTCTTGCTGATGGACACACAATAAGCTATACTTATTGGTGTAAAGATCATACTTTCAATTTCCAAGTAGAAATGTCAGTCAACAAAGTTGGTGCTGAGGAAAATTATTGTAATTTGTAATGCATTACACAATTTAGTCACAAATATGGAGTTTGAGAATACCTATAACAGAGAAAGAAATGAGCATAGAAATGTTATCTTTACAAGCATATAAATTACTTGAGCCAATGATCTTCCAGCACAGTTCTTTGAGGATTTTTGGAAAATTATAATTTTTTTTGGAAATGGTAGTGCAACTGTAACATTTATGCATCAATGTGCCAAGAAGCATGGATACGAGCTGAAATATAGAGTTGGAATCTGTTTTTGACTAGAGACCAAAACAAGAGAGTAGCCAAATCACATCTCAGCGTAACCTTTGCTATGCATACTTCCACAGATACTAATAGCACATAGATCATTTAGAGTGGTTCTTTTCAAGTATCAAAAGAGTGGGATTCATTGCTGAAGATTTTCAGAGGATCAGTAAAGCACAGGAATTGCCTCAAATGTGAGGCACTTATTAACAGTATTCTAGTTATTATTTGAATAACATGCTAAGCATGCTCATCCTCTGAATTTGAGGGAACAATTTCATCCAGTGATTTGATGCCATTATTCCTCGCCATTGAGGGGTTTGAAGATTATTATAATGCAACTCAAAGAAGTCCAGAATTCTTTCAAGTATAATAGTGTTGATGACCCTTTTGCTTAGCCCTTCTTGTAATTCCTCTTGCAAAACTGTGCAGGACAATTCCTACTTCAGTTTTGTATATTAGCAGGAGTAGCTGCAATGAGGAGGGATATTAGGGTAGGACACTTTTTGTTTACTCTTCGTAGGGAGTTCCACGCAGTCTCATGTCCAAAAACAACAAACAGAATAGAAAATGGAGAACAAAAATTCAATTGCATTGCTTTAAAGCTGAGAATAGAAAGGGAAGGCTGATAGATGAGAGTGTGATCACTGTGTTTAATTTAGTGCATGTATTAATGAGCCCATCCAACTTGTGCATATTTAGCATAGTAGTCAAACTAGGCCGGACTCCCGAGTACTCGGCCGAGTCCGAGTTCGAGTGGGCTCAGCCGTGTCGAGCCCACTCGGACTCGTTTTTTTCTAGGACTCAGCCGAGTTCGGGGCCAAGTCAGAGTTCGACCTGGACTTGCGAGTCCGGACGTTGGGACTCGGATGTCCCAAAAAAAATAAAAAAATTAAAGTTAAATAAACTTTCGTCGTCTAACATCCAAAATTGACCTTGGAAATCAATTCACTGTTCCCTTGTTGCTCGCTCGACTAGCAGTAGTTGGTCGAGGCCATGTTAAATTCGTTGCCTGGTGTCAACGTCGAAATCGCCATTTTTTGGCTCTTCAACCACTGTGAAAATTTTCCTGTCCCTGTAGCTTTTCGAAACAGTTGATTTTCTCCTACGATTGTTGTTCTTTCAACTACGGTGGTACTCCTACGCCGTTCTCGTTACAAACTATGCCTTCTTCAGAGTACATCATCCACGTTATGGCTAAACCCAGTTACGATTGAGGCTTGACACCTGCCCGATTCAAGACGCATGTTTGTTTTCTTGCGTTGCTGTATACGCGCGATCGCTTTTTTTTATTCATGTGGCCCCGATTCACACTCTGCAGGAGGGCCCTCATTTAGTCACGCACCGTTCAAAGCCAATCGGACACCAGCCAGGAGATTAATTTTATGTTTTTGGTGGAGCGATGTCTTGCGGCAGCTAACGTATGGTGGCCTCTCCTGGTCCACGTATCCAACCGACAACCTTCTCAGCACAACACGTGGACATCTTGTGATTCCTCGTCCGATTCGTTGATGTCTTAGTCAATAATGCCATCAATCCATCTTACTTCGGCCGTGTAAAAGAAGTTTAAGCAGAAGGAGGTCCACGTAGCTGAATAACCTGCTCATTACGCCTTTTGACTGCCACATCTCCAGAAGAGGTCCACGTAGTTGAATAACCTGCTCATTAGGCCTTTTGACCGCCACGTCTCCAAAAGGAGGTCCACGGTGAATTGATTTCCATGGTAAAAAATAATGTTGATAGCTTCTATATACCACGGTGAATTTATTTTTTAACCTGAATCTGTGTTATTCAGGTTAAAAAATAATGTTGATAGCTTCTATATGAATCTGTGTTATTCAGGTTAAAAAATAAAGTTGTTTTTAATATCTACGTGTTTATAAGTATTACAACAATGATAGCTTTTATATGAATTTATGTTATTATTATTATTTTTTAAATATTTATGTATTTATAGAATATATATAGTGATTTTCATAAAAGATATTGTTCGTTCAATTTATTCAACCTGATTATAGAAACAAATAAGATGAATAGTTTTTCTTTAAAGTCGTAGTGAGTGCAACGTATTTGTTACTCTAAATAATACTTTTGTATTTAAACTTGGAAGTAATTCGATTTCAAATGGAGCAACATAGAACCTTCATATTTTAACCAATTAAAACCTTCAATTTTTAGGATTGTTTATATAGGATTAAAGTGACCTGCGGATCACAAGTCTTATAACCAAGATTACAATAATATTTTGATAAAGCTTATTTGTTGAAAGTTCGTTCAAATCATTTGCTCAACTCTTCAATCAATATATAAATAAAATCAATCAATATAAGGGGTGGGTGTGTTAAATTCGTATTTTATAACTTTTATTTATTATTGGTATTTGTTGTAATACCACTATGTGGTAATGATGTAATACGAGTAAGACCCATTTCAATACTTTCTCAGGGAGGGTTTGAGGCGCAGCGAGAGGGAAAGCTGATCAAATTCTCAAGCGGCGGTGGTGGAAAGCTGATCGAATTCTCAAGCGGCAGTGACTGTAGAGGGTTTGAAGCACAGCGAGGTAAGTTTCGGCATCTCTGATTTATTGCAAAGTGAGTATTTTCCTTTTATTTTTTGTGTGTGGGGACAAACAACAAGACCAAAAAAAATAAAAAACACCCACTTCTCAGCAGCGGCTCTAGAGGGTTTGAAGCCATACAACGATGGCTTTGGAGGGTTTTTAATCCACAGTTGAGTCAGGCGGCGGTGACTGTAAAGGGTTTGAAGCCAGGCAACAACGGTTTTGAAGGGTTTTAATCCACAACTTAGTCAGGCGGCAGCGGTTGTAGAGGGTTTGAATCAAAGCAGCGGTGGCTTTGGCGGTTTTTTAATCCACAACTGAGTTAAGATCCGGTGAGAGGGTTTGAAGCAAGGCATCGACAACTTTGGAGGGTTTTTAATCCACCGTTGAGTCAGGCGACGGTGGATGTAGAGGGTTTGAAGCCAAGCAACGGTGGTTCTGGAGGGTTTTTTAATCCACAATTGAGTCAGGTGACGACGGCCGTAGAGGGTTTGAATCAAAGTAGTGGTGGCTTTGGAGGTTTTTTAATCCATAGTTGAGTCAAGCGACGGTGGTTGTAGAGGGTTTGAAGCTAGACAACGACGACTCTAGAGGGTTTTTAATCCACAACTGAGTCAGGCGGCAATGATTGTAGAGGGTTTGAAGCTAGGCAGCGATAGCAAGATAAGTTTCAGCATCTCTGATTTAGTGCTTGAAATTATTTAGGTTTTAGGAAAGTTTGACAGGGAGGAGGAAAGAACAGATTGGTAGTACAGGGGTGGTTTGATAATGGAAGAAGGGAAACAACAATTACAAGAACAAGTAGAAACCATAGGACAGTTGGTCTCCGTGAATTCACATATTATTCCAATCAGTGAAGCTAATGAAACACGGGGATTGACATATCCACAAGCAATGGGGCATACAACAATACTACCATTTGCAACACTCGAAGAAGGAATGGAAAAACCTATATTTGTCAATACAAAACAATATTGGAGAATAATAAGGCGTCGACAAGCTCGAACAAGGGTAGCAACAATGAAGAGGACCAATCGAAAAATAACAGTATAGAATATTCTTCCACATAAACATGTGGAGAATAAGGAACAATCAAAGGCACTAACCATCGCCGAACGGGGAGATCAGTCAAACCAACATAGGGGACAAAAGAAGGAAGACAAAAGAGACGAAGGCAAAGCAACAACACACAAGAACAAAGAAGGAAAAACAAGCAAAGATAAAAAAATTAAAAAATGAAAGCAAAAAAACATTTAGCATGGAAAGTGCTGGTCACCAAAATGAGATTCAAGATAGGGAAGAAATTTACAGTCCCACAACCGCGCCACTCATGTGGGCACCAAGACTTTATGTGCAAGAGCTAATGAAGATGAAGAGAAACTTGAGAGCATGGAAAGGAGGGAGAAAATAAGAGATACTAAATTAGATGAGGTCATAAACATCAATCAGAGGCTGGAAAAGGAAAACAACCAACTCAAGGAGCAAGTGTCAAAGCTGCAAAACCTTGCGAACATGGGTCAACGTGAATGGCATGTCCTCAAACAAGCCATCCACTCCCCAATCAATGATAAATAGAGGTGGAAAAAACGAATGCAAGACAAATAAAAGAGGTATGGGAAACACTCCAAAACATAGAAACAAGAGAAAATGAACTACGAAATGAATTAGCAAAGGCAAAGTCATGGTCTCAAGTAGTAAAAGAGCCAGTCAATCAGCAAAAAGAGTTGATAGAGAAGCAAGTAAAAATTCAAATAGCAGAAGAGAAAGAAAGGCATGAGAAGTTATCAAACATAATCATCAAAGGGTTAAAAGATTATGGGGATAGGGAAGACAAACCGTTTAACCAGGGACTTCTTGGCATATTAGTTACAATGGAAAGGTCAGATCAAACAAGTAGGCAGAATTGGCAAGCTGAGAGGAGGAGGCAAAGATAGGCATTTCGGGTCACATTGATGAGCTATGAGGATAAAACAAGGTTACTAAGAAACAGAGGCATGTTGAGAGGGTCACAACTCTATTTAGATGACGACCTAACCTTTCTAGAATAGGTTGAAAGAAATAAGGAATGGGAAAAGGTGAGGGCAGCAAGGAATGAAGGGAGATGGGCATATTTAAGAAATGGAAAGGCGTACATCACATCTAAACAAACCCAAAACAAATAGGGAGTATGGCCCGCCCGAGAATATCTTACGATGGTAAGTTGGAATCGTAGAGGTTACCCTTGGAGAAGAGGACCCGGGTTAGGGACCATTGCTAGGGATAGAGATATAATCATCCTGACGGAAACACATGAGCATGATGGATGTAGGACTCCAGACTTTGTGGGATATAAGAAAATAGCAATATGGAATAAAGCAGCAAAAAATGGCAAGGGGCAAGGAGGTATTATGATTTTAATAAAAGAGGAGTGGGATAGGGTCATTAAAATTGAAAAACAAGATGAAAACACAGTACATTTGGATAAAGATCCTAGAAAATAAGTCAGTTATTAGCATAGCAGCATGTTATTTTGCTCCAAAGAATTCTAAATTCTATCAGAATCATGATCTTAATAGAGAAGACCCATACAATAATTTGGGGGAGATTATATTAATTGGAGACTTCAATGCAAGGACAGCCAATAAGCAAGCTAACATTTTAGTAGGTAACAAAGATATTGAGATTAATCCTCTTTGGATGCCAGAAGAGGAAAATCAGCAGTGGACCAGGACTGCAGAAGATGAGCATGGGGCTATCACGCAATATGGAGAAGAGTTGTTAGGCCTTTGTAGCATACACAACATGGTTATTTGCAATGGGATAAAAAGTTGGAAAAATTCAGGAAAGTATACATGGAAAACATATAAGGGACAAAGTGTAATAGACTATGTTATATGTTCACAAAACTGCATACCAAAAATAGAGGAGCTAGAAGTGGAAGATTCCCCAGTGGAACTTAAGTCAGATCACAACCCAATTGTTATGAAACTTAAAATGCAGGGAGACAAACCAAGGGAAAAACACATGCAAGGCAATCAAAACAAACTTCCTCACAAGGGAAACATTCTCTTAACAGAAGAAAATCGACAGAGTTTCAGGGCAGCATTGAATAACAAGTTACAGGAAAGGGAAAGAAAGGGACTACCTCACAGTAACAAAGATTACAATAAAAGTGAATGGTTAATGCACATTATCCCAAGAAGCTCTAAAAAAATGCAAGAGAGCTAAATCTAGAAAGAATGAAAGAAATAGCTTCCCAACCAACCCGTGGTTCGATGAAGATTGCAAGGAAGCGCGAAGATTACTAAAGGAACCAACGGGTAAAACAAGAGCAAACAAAAAAGCATATGAGAAATTGGTAAGGTCAAAAAAAGAAGAATACACTAGAACGAGGAAAGAATTGATTTATGTAGGGAAGCATGAACCAAAGAAATTTTGCGAGGAACTACGCCTGAAAAAGATGCAAATTGAAAATAACATAACAACTAGTCAGTGGTTGGAGTATTCAAAACAATTGTATGAGTTAGTAACCAACAGGAGATACCCCCTACTATCATTGTCAAGAAAGACATTATTCAAGGGATAAAAAAGTTAGCAACTGGTAAAGCTCGTGACATAGACAATCTTTAGGCAGAGCATATAAAATGGGGGGTAGATACTCTTGCACCGCAGATCAAAGAGATTTTCAATGAGGTCATACAAAATGGCTTCCCTACAAAATGGACAACTAGCTTGACCATTCTTTTGTTTAAAAGTGGAGATGTAAATAATCCCTCAAACTATCGAACTATCATGATCAACCCTCTCTTTGCAAAGCTGTTTGGGAGTATGATAGAGCGTAGGATCAACAGATGGGCGGAAGAAAAGGGAAAGAGAGCAAAGGGGCAAGTGGGTTTTAGGCCCAAGCACTCAACTATTGATCATTGTATCAGACTCAGACACATAGTGGAAAAAATATGGGATAAAAAAGAGGAGACTTTTTGTTGTTTTGTAGACTTCAAAAAGGCATTTGACACAGTGCCAAGGAAAAAATTATGGAGCAGAATGGAAGAGCTAGAGGTTCCAATTCATTCAGGGCAGTAGTTCATAGATTATATGAGCATGTAAAGGCTAGATTCAGAATGCAGGAAGGGTTATTTGAATGTTTTAGGAGTGACATAGGCGTCAAACAAGGTTGCCCTCTATCTCCGACATTATTTGGGTTGTACATTGTCAAGTTAGAAGAATGGATAAACAAATTTGGGGGAGAGGGTGTGCACTTAGCCAAATATGTGGTAAAACTCCTCATGTATGCAGATGATGTAATTATTGTGGCCGAAACAGATAAAGATCTAGAAGATCACCTTCGGGCTCTAGAACTCTTTTGTAAGGAAGTTGGGATGCAGGTGAACACGAGCAAAACAAAAATCATGATTTTTTTAGCAAAAAAGAAGCAACATCTCGAATTTCAGTTTGCAAGAGAACCTCTTGAGGTAGTGGTAGAATACAAATACCTAGGCATAGACTTTCATGACAAACTCAATTGGAATACATGTAGGATGAAAAGAACTTTAAGTGGTTGGAGAGCGCTATATGCACTTCAAAATCGGTGTAGGAATGCCGTGTTGTGGGACTGGAAGACCACCAAGGTCTTATTTGGTCTACTTGTCACACTGATTGTATTGTATGGTTGCAGGGTGTGGGCCAGTGGCACGACAAATACAAAATGGAGGCAAATAGAAAGGATTCAAAAACGTCTGATTACAAATTTTCTTAGAATTAAGACCACAGTCCCTTATGAAATTATTCTAGCTGAAACTGGAATGTTCCCTTTAGAGGCAATTGCTATGACCAAGCTGTTATTTTACTTGAAAAAAACAGAAAACGTGAAAAAACAACATATGGCTTAGGGCAGTTAGGGATGAAGAGCTACATAGGCGGAAGAACACATGGATGAAACAAAATCAGAAATGGATGAAACGTTGGGAAATCAACATATGTGAACGAAAAGTTTAGAAGTGGAATGTGGAAAAATGCAAGCAAGAAAAGACAATACTATATTGCAAAGTTTAACCCAACGTATGACCACAAGGAAAAATCATATATAGGTGCTGAAATTAAGTGGAGGGAAAAAATCCTCATTGCTCAGATAAGGACTAGCTCTCATAGGCTTAGATGTGAAATAGGGAGATGGACAACGCCCAAGGAACAATGGGAAGAAAGGATATGTACTCTATGCAGCACAGGGGCAATAGAGACAGAGGAACATTTCATCTATGAATGCTCGAGTTTTTCGGACATCCGTGGCAAATACAAAGAAACACTTGGAAAAGGGTCTATGACAGAGTTATTTGAAGACAGTAAAATAAAAAAAGTTGGGGAGTTGCTAACCCAAATTAGTAGGAGAAGGAACAACCTTCTCAAGGATATTAATGGTCATATGATTTGAAAAACTGTGTTTCCATATTTGGAGGTCCCATAGGCCATGTTTTGGGTCTCGCGGACGTAATTAAAACCTTTCATTTCATTTCAACTTTACAGGGGTCATGATTGGGAGGAGACTGCTCAACCTTGTGCATTGGTCGTAAGGGTTTCTCACACTAACCAAATAAAAAAAAATCAATCAATATATAAATAAAATCATATTATTGTTAATTTTTATTAAATTTAAAAGTATGTCATAAATTAAAATCATTTTTTAATAAATATATAAAATTTTATTATTAAAAAAATATTATATTCTTATCATTCTATAAGAGAAGTTTAAGCAAAAGGAGGTCCACGTAGCTGAATAACCTGCTCATTACGCCTTTTGATTGCCACATCTCCAAAAGAGGTCCATGTAGCTGAATAACCTGCTTATTACGCCTTCTGACCGCCACGTCTCTAGAAGGAGGTCCACGGTGAATTGATTTCCATGGTCAATTTTGGATGTAAGACGACTAACTTTTCTTTCACCTTAAAATTAAAGTTAAAGTTCCATTGACACTGTCATACCTTTTCTTTCACCTAGGTAGATGCACGTACTTCTCGTGCACACCTTTAAAGCTTGAGACCCAAATATCTTAGGGTAAAAATAAAACCAAAAGGCTTAGAGGTGGACGTTCAAAATCACCTAATTCTTCCTATGTAGAAAATAGGTGGTCGTAAGCTTTGTCCCCATTCTAGAGAGAATATAGGTTGAGAATCCTAGATTATATATGAAAAGTGGTCCAATGTATGAGGTTTGGTTTATATTGCGGAGATTCAAGTTAAATTTATGGGAAGGTGGTCTCCTTATACTTCACGACTATTAAAGTATCTTTAAAAATATATATAAAAAATAAAAAGAATTAATATTTCCTCTTCAAAATTTAAAAAGACCTTAAAGTTAAAAAGAACATGAAAAAACTAGCTAGCCCTCTTTTGTATTTTGTCATTGCTTATGAGCAAATTTTGTACTATAAACATTTTGATGAATACTATACAAGAAAGAATATGCCCCTTCCTCTTGTTAATTTTTGTTAATTTCTTATTTGTATAATGTTGAATGTTGAGTGAGTGTGCTAGAATATACTAATACGCTAGAATATACTAATACGTAATATGCATGAAAAAACTTATTTTTTCAATAAAAAAATTGTTTTTTTTTTTTTCATTTTTTCTTTTTGTCGAGTCTTGCCGAGTTTTTTTTGCCGACTCCCGAGTCCGACTCTCGAGTCGACCTTTTTGAGTCCGAGCCAAGTCCGAGTTTTGCTACTATGATATTTAGAACTAGGAGATATGATCCCTAGTCTAGACCAACTATCACTCTGCTTGCTCTGACAGTTTAAGATGTAGCGAGCTCCCATTTGAGATTTCCCTTAGAAAATGTGAAACTTACAGAACAATTATGCGATTCCAGAGTCTTCGGATAAGTAGGCAATATCTTTATTTAAAAGACTTTGAAGGTGTAAAATATTGTCCGAATCTTCTTTATGACACAGATGATGTTGGGATGAATAGTAGACATTATTATATAAAAGATATTAAGGTCTAAGATATTATGTGGATCTTTTTCATAAGATGATGATTGAAATGATAGCCTAGGAAAACTTCTTAATTGCGTATGTAATTCAGAATTGAATTGGTCTATTTGAAATAATGGTTGAATGAATTAGAGTTGAGCATTCCTTTCCCTTATCCAAAATAGAGTTTAGCTTCCAGATAGACCTTTTGAATTTTATTGATGATTGTCATTAAGTTGTGCCTAACCTTGTAATGTGTCCAATATACTTATTCATGCCATTTCAAGACCATAAGCAAGAGCCTCTGCTTTGGTCATGTTGCTTGCTTGTTTCTTATATCATAGACGACACAGAGAGTCATCAACAGAACTATTATGATCTCTAATGACTTTGTCTCATCTAGAATGATGATTATCATTGGCTGCCATGAGAAAGTTGAGTTTGAAGAAATCACTCTTAGGTGTAAGCCACTTATAGTATCAGTTTCTACTTATCCTTCTATCACGGATGCATATAGTATTAGAGTTGATTGCTTAAATCCAAAACAAATCTTCTATGTCAAGGAGCATCTCAAAAGCATAATGGGTCCTAGCTTGGCATAAAGTAAATACGCCGATTTGGGCAGGTGGTGCTTATATTCATACCATCATATCTTATTCTGCTATCACTCCGAAGCTAGCTTTGTAGTCATGTTGAAATCATTAGTCTATGGAGTAAAGCTACTTTAGATAAATTTCATCGTTTATTATTTTTTTAATTATTAATAACACCAGGAAAATGTTTAAAGGTCCACTTAAGAAACAGGCAGATCCATATCGATGAGTACAAAGTTAAGGGTTGATTCTTATGGGGAGACGAATGGCAATATCTACTTATTAATTTCCAGGAATGAGAACCTACACGGCTTTTGTTGTATTTTTTAGATTATAAGTAAGCAGATAAACACAACCAATATAAAATTTATTACAAGATAATAAGTAATTTTGAAGAATAGGAGTGGAATTGGAAGGTCTCTTCATCAGACACTATGCCACTAATGTATAATATACCTTAATTGCTTATGTAGAATTTGAATAGTTGTTGATTAAAAGGATACGATGTAATACAAGCCTAGAAGTGAGATATGGTTGAAGACATGTTACAATAGAATCTTGAAGTCAGAATCTTGGCAAAAAGGCAAGGCTTTTTTTTGGTTTGTAGTTCAAAACAAAATCATCATGCATGATATGCTTTCAAAATAAAGATTTTAGGGGAACAACTATGTATGTTATACATTCATTTACCAGAAACAGGAGATCAAGCATTCATATTTTGCGCTTTCATACACTAGGCTTGACAGAAAGCATATGCCTGGATGCATGCATACCCAATTACTGCTTCCTTTATTCCAAAAAAACCACAAAAAAGATATTGGTAAAGTTAGGAAATATTCAAAGGAAGCTTTATTGCATAAGTTCTATGGAAAGCAAATAATGGGCGACTTTTCTATGGCAAGAAAACATTGTATATATTTCATCTTGGCTAAAACTTAGGGTGTTTCAAGCAAAACAGAAAAATCAACAAAACATCCAATCTAAGAGAAAGTAACAATTTTTAGTTTTGACAATTAAACCTTCATTGTGTCCAACCAAAATTGATAATTGCCCTATGGTAGATGGGTATGTGCCTTCACAACTTCAATGGAATGACAAAATATCATCTTGAACAAGCTACGATTAGGGTGTAGATTGTTAGTCTTAGTTGTGAAATCCTTGGTCACACAATTAATTTAGGGGAAACCATGAATAATGTGGCACAGATTGAACATCTTGCAACAATATGACGAGGAAAGCTTAGAGTGTACATTGTGTATTTGTAGGAGAGATATTCACCAAATGATCTACTTTAGATTTTTCCACACCTTTTGAGGACTTATCCATGTCCTAGGCAACAACAATATTGGAATATGGTACTTATGCAATGTGGTGGACTAAATGTATTGAAATAAACCTGTTTTTATTCAGCCAACATCCTGCAACAACAAGATGAGGAAGGCTTAGAGTGTACACTATGTATTTGTATTAGAGGTAGTCACCAAACTATCTACTTAAGAATTTTCTACACCTTTTAAGGACTTATCCATGTCTAGGCAATGACATTGGATTATGGTAATTATGCAATGTGGTGGACTAAATCTATTGAAATCAACCCATTTTATTCAGCCAAATCCTAAAACAACATGATGAGGATAGCTTAGAGTGTATACCATGCACTCATAGCATATGTAGTCATTGAATGATCTACTTTAGGTTTTTCCGCACCTTCTAAGGACTTACCCATGTATAGGGAACAACAACGTAGGAACTTGTAAGGGATCTTAAAAGCACTACAGGATGATGTAGTGTTAATCAGATTGCTTATGGGATGTACATAGGAGCATGCAAAGCCATTGCAAAGCATATACAATGTCCACATAACGATTCCGACAATACAAGTCGACTATCTTCATTTGATTGACCCTTAGGAGAGGATAGTCAGCCCTTTAGCATTAGGGTTAGGTTTTGTTACTTTGCTAAACTATAAATAGGAGAGCATGTGATGTATTTAGGAGAGGATAGTCAGCCCTTTAGCATTAGGGTTAGGTTTTGTTACTTTGTTAAACTATAAACAGGCTAGTATGTGATGTATTTAGGTATCGCTCATTCTTCTAACTTCTATTGCCTCTGGTGTGCATAAGAGACTTTGCTTATTCTGAGTGGTTTGGATTGTTTCTGAGACAGGGAATCTATATCTATTATACTTTATTGGATTTACATGTTCTGGAATCTGATTCTGTTGTGAATATTCTGGTGAATGTTGTTTCTGATTTCTGTTAATCTGAAATTTATTGTTGAATTGCTGTTTCTTGGAAGTTGTTTTGATACAAACGCTATGAAAGCGATGGTTTTGGCTTCTATGGCAGTGTAAAAGGGTAGTAGAGTTGCAAACAAAATGTTTTAAACCCTTTTAGGCTGGATTCTTGTCTTCCAATCAAGTAATTTATGACCTTTTTTTTGCTACTAATATTTTAGCATAATTATCTTTTGTGATAATGTGATTTAGGTGGAACTATGTTGGAGATTACATTATTTGGTAACATTAAAGTACCTTGGTGTACATTTGTAAATAATAGATTTAGGAGTGTTAAATATTTTTCTAATGTATGTGTCAATATGCCCGGAGTGTCCATGTGTTATGTAATAAAGTGAGTTATGTGTGCAAGGTGTCAAAGTGTACAAAGTATGAGGTGTGAGTCATGAGAGTGCGAAGTGTCAAGTGAGTGAGTGAATAGTTACCGATGTTAGGTGTCAAATATGCAAGTGAAGAGTCACATGAGATGTGGTAAGATGTAAAGTGAAGAGTCATGAGAGTTTTGTCATATGTGAGGAATGTGAAAGGATGCATCTCCCAAATGTTTGAGGAGAGCAATAGTTGAGAGTATTGAAGAGTCATTTGTAAGGTTATATAATGGAGACAAAGCTCCATGCATTGTAATTTGAATGTAATCGATCTTGATGTAATATTTGATGATTTATGAATATAATAGTGAGATTTCTTATTGTGAAATATTGATGTTATTATGTGAATGCATTTTATGTGATTGATATTAGATCTTGGGATATTGATCCGTGAGATAATTTGGTAGGATTGCCATCAAATTATTCACATTTCTTTGACCTAAAAGAGTATTAGGTGTGGCGGGAACCTTATGGGAGATCTATCTCATATATATATATTTTTTTTAGGAGTAATACTTCTTATACACATCCACCATGGGGATTAAACCCGACCTATCTCATTTTTGATTGTCTTATCAAGCTGATTAAGACAAGATATCACTGATAACCCTTTTTTGGGCAGTTTTGGGCTCTACTTGGGCCTTGTTGTTCAACTAGTGGTGTATGTTCGATTATTTAGCTTCCAAAGATTGAAATGGAGCAACAAGTTCCTACAAAGGACAAATTTGACTAATGATGATTGTTTATTCCAAAAGAGGCGTCATTTAAGGAATTATGGCAAGGACCATGAAGTCGGAAAAGGCATCAACAACTTCAACCTTCACGCTTGATAACCATTGCCACCAAGAGTTCATCTTCTAACCCTCTTGTAGAACACTGCAACTCATTCAATCCTCCTATAAAAATGGAACTTGAGATTCGTCAATACATTCAGACAATGGAAAGAAATTTGCACAGTAGGATTGATCAGATTGGATTTTGTCAACACTATTATTGTATGCAGAAGTTGGATACAATTATGAAGTTTGTTGCATGAATTGAAAAGTAATTGAAGGACCTTTTTGCTCAATGCTCAAGAGATTGGTAGGACCTTGACCATCCAAAAACAGAGTGGGCACTAAAAGGTGAATTCCAACATGTTTCCTTTGAGCAGAATCAAGATTGGGAAAAGGCACCTGAGTACTCAAAACTAAACAAAGCACTTGTAGAACACCGCAACTCATTCAATCCTCCTATAAACATGGAACCTGAGGTTTGTCAATACTTTCAGACAATGGAAAGAAATTTGTACAGTAGGATTGATCAGATTGGATTTTGTCAACACTATTGTATGCAGAAGTTGGATACAATTATGAAGTCTGTTGCATGAATTGAAAAGTAATTGGACTTTTTGTTCAATGCTTGAGATATTGGTAGGACCTTGACCATCCAAAAACAGAGTGGGCACTAAAAGGTGAATTCCAACATGTTTTCTTTGAGCAGAATCAAGATTGGTAGAAGGGACCTGATTACCCAGAACTAAACAAGCACTTGTAGAACACCACAACTCATTCAATCCTCCTATAAACATGGAACTTGAGGTTTGTCAAATACTTTCAGACAATGGAAAGAAATTTGTATAGTAGGATTGATCAGATTGGATCTTGTTAACACTATTGTATGCTGAAGTTGGATACAATTATGAAGTCTGTTGCATGAATTGGAAATTAATTGAAGGACCTTTTTGCTCAATGCTCAAGAGATTGGTAGGACCTTGACCATCCAAAAACAGAGTGGGCACTAAAAGGTGAATTCCAACATGTTTCCTTTGAGCAAAATCAAGCTTGGTAGAAGGGACTTGAGTACCCAGAACTAAACAAGCACTTGTTGGGCACTCTAGTAGTAGGATCCAAGGCACTCCTAGAGTACAACTTTTTGGTGGGAACTAGGGCACTTTCAATGGATGACTTTTGGGTATGATATCGGTTGCTTATTTTGCCCATGTGTAAACATTTTCATGGGAAATGGTACATGTATGGGGGGTGGTGAATGGGATTTTACTCGTACTTTGGATTCCTTAATCAATGATGCCCCTATCTTCTTGAGTAGCCCCAAGATGTTCTTGACCCTCAAATTGATATATTGACTTTTGATGGCAAAGACACATGCAGATGGATTTCCAAAAGGGAGTGCCTCGTGTTTGGTTAGAGTTTTGAATAGGGTGGGGTCATTGTCACAACCTCTAAGCTACCCATGCTTATTAGTGGCTTCTTAGGGAACAACAACTTCAAGGTTGTCATCTTTATTGGCCAAAATTTAAAAAGATGTTCTTGATGAAGTTTGACAAGTTCCCTCTAGCTCTTATAGGTTAATACAAACGAAGCAGATGGATTTCCAAAAGGGACACATGCAGATGGATTTCCAAAAGGGAGTGCCTCGTGTTTGGTTAGAGTTTTGAATAGGGCAGGGTGATTGTCACAACCTCTAAGCTACCCATGCTTATTAGTGGCTTCTTAGGGAACAACAACTTCAAGGTTGTCATCTTTATTGGCCAAAATTTAAAAAGATGTTATTGATGAAGTTTGACAAGTTCCCTCTAGCTCTTATAGGTTAATCCAAATGAAGCAAATAGGGACTGTGGATGAGAATTGCTTCGAAGTCATGAGCCTTCTCACATACACGTATCATTTGGATCCTACAATGGTGCTTTTAGTTCTCAGGCATGTGTTCAAGGACAGAATCCGAGGGGAAGTAAATATGCACGATTCATAAACCCTTTGGGCTGTTGAGAGTGTGACTCTAGCAACAAATAAGAAGCTCTAATTGCCTAGATTTAAGCCACGACACGATTTCAATCCTTGCATATCTTACTTAAATAACTTCAATGAGGATTACATATAAGGTTTTTTCTGTTTCAAATATCAATGACAACACCCATTGGATCATGCATGTGAGGAGCGACAAAACTTCCACATGGAAGTTGAGGATGAAGATTTGGAAGATGAGGTCCTTGCATCACAACCAGGAGGAACCAATAGAACTTAACGAACCTGGACAAGGTATGAGTACTATGGCCCTCTTAGCATTTTCCCCAATGGGAATGCAAACCCATCACACCTCAAGGTACAAGGCTTTGGGAATGTAGTACTCACAATTTCATTAGTCGTGATATGGTCAATATTGACAAAGATATTCAATATTTTGATTGCCAATGATGGCAATGCTCAATATGTGGGTTGTTGCATTGCTAATGTACACATCTAAATGGGTACCTATACTTGGATTGGAAGTCTATATGTGATGGATATGGGTAGTGCAAATGTTATCCTTGGAGCTCAATGGTTCTTTTAACCGGGAGATGTTACTTTGAACCTGCATCAATTGTATGTACAATGGACTAAAAAATGCAAGGTCATCTATCTACAGGGTTTGTAACCTTGCCATCCAAAGGTTGTCAACTCCCACTAGATGGAAAATACATTGAAGAAGGACAGGAAGGGTGTCTTCATTGAGATATGTTCCATGGAAGTCAAGGCCACCTTGTAGTTACCTCTTGTTCTTTTTGAAATGTAGTCTCTCCTTGATAAATATACTTAGGTCTTTGAAGAACCTTGTTCTAGGAAGTGAACCACCCAATGTTCTTCCTTATCGCTATCCCAACCTCCAAAGTCAGAAATTGAGAAGCTGGTTCAAATTTTTTTGGAGCAAGGCATTATACGACCTAGTACCCTAACCTATTCATCCCTGATAGTCATGGTCAAGGGAAGGACAATCAATGGAGATGTGTTCAGATTTTAGACCACTCAACAAGATCATTGTCTAAGATAAGTTCCTATTTTTGTTATTGATGATTTGTTGGATGAATTACATGGTGCAAAGTTTTTATTTACCAAGCTAGACTTGCATTATGGGTTTTATCAAAATAGGATTAGCGACAAGGATATTCCCAAAATTGCTTTTCGTACTCACGAGGGTCATTATGAGTTGTTGGTCATACCTTTTGGTCATGAATTTTGTCTTTCATCTTCTCCTTAAAAAAATTACATTCATGTTTTTTGATGACATCTTGGTCTACAATAATTCTTGGGAAGCTCATTTGCATTATGTCGAACAGGTGTTCCCACTTCTGAAGTGGGAACAACTATATGTTAAAAGGGCCAAATGTTCCTTTGGTGTGTTTCAAGTAGAGTATCTTGGTTACATAATGTCTCATGAAGGTGTCAAGGTGCCAACAAGATCAAAGGCTTGCAAGACTAGCCAATGCATAAATCTTTCAAGACTCTTAGGGATTCTGGGATTCTTTGTCTCACTCTATTACAGAAATGTTTTCATAAATTAGGGGAAGATCACAACTCCCATGACGACTCCCACCAAGAAGAATCCTTTTGCTTGGTACGATGAAGCTATAAAATATTTTACTGCCTTAGAAGAGGCTATGCGCACCACTCCTATTCTCTCTACTTTGGACTTTAGCAAGCCTTTTGTCATTGAATGTGGTGCTTTTGAAACAGGTATTGGTGTTGTCTTGATGCAGGGAAGTCATCACTTGGCTTATGGAACCAAACAACTCTTTGACAATAATCTAATCTTGGTCGTTCTACTTCTAAGGATATGTTAGACATTTTGCATGGGGTCGACAAACAGGAGACGTACTTGCTGGGCTGACTTTTCATCATCAAAACTGATTATAGCAATCTCAAGTACTTCTTGGAACAGTATCTCTCTTGTCAAGAGCAAAACAAATAGTTGACGAAGCTTTTGGACTATGACTTTGAGATTGAATATAAGGGAAGGAGAATGTGATAGTAGATGCTCTTTCTTGCAAGTATGAAGATTTTGTAGATGGTCATACTATATCCACCCCCTTTGCCCTTTGGATCACCTAGCTTTGGAATGAATGGCATTTGTATCCTAAGATTGTTTGTTTGATTTGTGATGTTGAGGCTGGTAACTTGCACGATCCATTGTTCTAAGAGAATGACCGCATTTATCTCATTTAATCCTCCCAACTCAAGAACAACATCCTTAAAGAATCACATGCTTCTCCTTTGGGAGGACATTTTGGGTTTCTTAAAACCTATTAGCGGGTCAAGCGGTTTATCCTTTGTTGGAAAGGAATGAAAGCTTATATCAAATAGTTTGTAGCAGAATGTGAAGTATGCCAGAGGAATAAAGGCAAAACAATTAAGGCTCTTGGATTGTTGCAACCCCTTCCTATTTCGGATTTCTAGTGGTAGCACATCTCCACGGATTTCATTAAAGGTCTTCCAAAGTCAGAGGGCAAAACAATTATTTTTGTGGTGGTGGATTGCCACTCGTGCCCATTTTGTGCCTTACAACACCCATTAGTCGACAACAAGGCCAATGTTGGAAATATGTTGAATATTTTCCATGTTATTCAGGTGGGGCTAACACTAAAATGTACTGGACACTCTGTACCTATACTCGTCGGGGTTGAAAATTTTTAGGGGTTTTAAAGTTATTTTTAGACCCATATGGGGCTTTTAGGGTTACTATATTTGAACCCATGTTTTTTCGCCCATGATATTGTAAAATTCGTGCATGTGCCTTTGTTATATATATCACACTTGCATTAGGGTTTGGAGATAGATAGAAGGAGAATATTATTGTATTGGAGACGGTCAAGTTAATGCAATAATAAGATAATACTGTGCTGGTTTTTTCCCAGTTGAGGGTTTCCAGGATAAATATTGTGTAATGTGTGAATCTATGATCTTCTTCTTTTGATTTTGTTATTACTGCTTTTTTGATTTAGTTTATCAGGGCTCCTTATTTCTCTTCAGCCAAGGTATTGCTTGCTTTTGTCTTCAAACTGCATTGTATGCCCAAGTCTATTGTTTGTGATCATGAACCTATTTTCACCAGAAAATTTTCGAGGAGTTGTTAATATGAGCGTCTTCGTATCACCCTTAGTGGGACAACCAAACAAAAATTGTGAACAAGTGCTTAGGTACATGTCTAGGATGTTGTGCCCAAGATATAAGCAGTAGTAGTGAATTATTGGCTTCTGTTAGCAGAATGGTGTTACAATACTTCTTATCATATTTCCATAAGATGTCTCTGTTTGAGGCATTGTACAGGTAGAAATTCCCATCCTTGGTAGACTGTCTTTTGGGATATTCCTGTGTTCCTCAAGTGGATGATTTTGTCCAACACCAACAGGCTGTCCTCTAACTCCTCAAGAAGATTTACACTGCTCAAAACAACACTTTGTGGCTTAGGCTGTATAAGCAGATTTCTCTCAAAGACCAAGTCTAGCCAAAAGCTAGCACCCAGATTCTATTTCCCCTACAAGGTGATTTGCTGAATAGAGGATGTGGCATATCAGTTGGAACTTCCTCTTACCTTCAAAATACACTATGTTTTTCAAGTATCTTGTTGTAAGCAGGTACTTGGTTAGAAGGTGCAGTCACATACTAAGCTTCTAAAGTTGGATGAAGAAGGATGTATTGAACTAAGTCAGAAGCAGTGTTACTGTCTTTTGTCCATAATATGCTGTCTCCCCAGGTGTAGGTACTTCTCATGGCAGGATCTTCCTGAAGAGTATGCATGATTCTATTGTCCCTAGAAGGTGATTTGCTGAATAGAGGATGTGGCATATCAGTTGGAGCTTCCTCTTACCTCCAAAATACACCATGTTTTTCAAGTATCTTGTTGTAAGCAAGTATTTGGTTAGAAGGTGCAGTCACATACTAAGCTTCTAAAGTTGGATGAAGAAGGATGTATTGAACTAAGTCACTAGCAGTGTCAGTCGTGGGTCCATAATATGCTGTGTCTTCAGGTGTAGGTACTTCTCGTGGCAGGATCTTCCTGAAGAGTATGTAATGCGGGATCCATGTCACTGCCCTGATAGAGCCATGCCAGCAATCTTCATTTGATTGGCTTGGGCCCTTATGATAGGATAGTTGGCCCTTGAGCATTAGGGTTAGGATTAGTTATTTAGTTAAACTATAAATAAGAGAGTGTGATGTAGTTGGGTATCATTCATTTGTCTTACTTCTTTTGCCTTTGATGCATGTGAGAGACTTCACCTTCTTTAAGTGGCTAGGACACTTTGCCCTCTCCGAGTGGCTTGGATTGTTTTTGAGATTGGTAATCTGGATCTGCGATACTTTATTGAATTTATTGTTCTGGAATCTGATTCTGTAGCAAATATTCTGGTGAATGCTGTTTCTGGTTGCTGTTATTCTGAAATTTACTGTTGAATTGCTGTTTTATGGAAGCAGTTTCGTTACAGTCCATAACCATTATTAGAGATTCAAAGATTGTACATCAAGAAGCAACAATAACATGATTGAAAGCATGAATTATGAAGCCAGTGCAAAGCCATGTTTCATAGAGAAATCCCTTATAAATTCTGCTAGAAGCAGCTTGTGTTCAAAGAGATCAGGATGAATGAGATGACGAACAGGGCTTTCACATTTGAGCAGTGGAAGAAGAAATGCAACCCCTCTGCTAAGTAGCAATAAGATTGGTTTTTCTTGTAATGATGTATATGAAGTGATTCTTCTTGTTACAAGAGTTAGATCTCATGTCCTTGAATATGAGATGCTAAACAGTGTCATGGGTTTGTGTCGTCATGTCACTGGCTGTCTTACTGTAATTTTCTCCCTCTGTCAGAGGCATTTTTGTAATTCTGATAAATTGTCCTAGTTATGTTCTGCCCATTACTACTGTCATACTGGTAGGTTTCAAGAATTCAAAACAGAGATATGTGAACTTATAGGCTTAGTTACCAAATTCGTCGAATTTTTTAGATAAAATTCGAAATTTGTCGAATTTAAAACCCTAACGAATAAGTTCGGCGAATAAATCCTAAATTCGGCAAGGGAATTTTTTTTGAAGAAAACAAGGAAGAAATGGACCCAATGTCGTACCGTTTGGTCCCTGTATTTGTCAAACAACCAAAATCTCAACTGTGAATTGATATTACTAACATACATACACAGTAGATTATGACAGTAGAATAGTTCGATTTCACGTCTGAAAAAAATGAAAAGGAATCATCACCCTGTGTGGCTTGCATGGAAGTGTCCACCAGTTTTCTCCTTTTCCGTCAATAAGGCCTTGTCCTTGAAGGCTGAAGTCTTCTAACTTGTAAAATACAATCTGTTTTCGCGTGCATTTTCGCGTAAAATAAATTTATGGAATGGAAAATAATTATAGAAAATAAGCTGTTCAAATTTATGGAATGGAAAAAAATTATAAAAAATAAGCAATTTAAATGAAATTTAATAATCTTATAAGATTGAAATTTTTATTTTAAAATTATTTACTTTTTGTTGATGATAAATGATAATAACATATGTAAGTTTGAGTAAGTTATCATGCTTTTATTAGGTGTTTGTTTTAGATATAAAATTTAATTTATATAAAAATTACCATTTAATTTTACTTTCAACATTTAAATATAAAATTTATCAAAACGTAAAACATATTTAAAATGATACCATTAAAATTTAATGTAGAAGCTTAGAAATATACGATAAAGGAATTATTAATGTTTGTTTAAGTCTTTGTTTGAGTTTCTTAGTTACTAATTTATTTACATAATATTTTGAAAGGATATATGCACATTTATAATATATTGAATTTTATATGTCGAATTTTATTCCGAATTTTTAAACATGTCGAATTTCTTTCGAACTTCAAGAGTGTCGAACTCGAACACGAACTCGAACTTGGTAACTAAGCTTATAGGGCATTAGCCCTCTGAATTAATACAATTTCCACTTAGCTTAGCCAGAAAAGGAATATCCCTATATCTTGGTAAGGGTTGACTCAGAAAAACTCATTAGCACTCTTGCAAAAGCTTGAGAGACTTTGCAAGTCTTCTCATTAATCTCAACTTTAAAAGTATACACAAAATATTCAGAAATTTGAATGTTCTATGCAAGTTATAATTTGACTATTTGGCTCAAATCATTCTGAAGTTATAGTTGGCACTTTGGCATTTACATCCATCTGTTTATTGGAAGCAAAATGACTAACTTTGTAATCATATCGGTATTCGTCTCTAATCATTTACATCCATCTGTTTATTGGAAGCAAAATGACTAACTTTGTAATCATATCGGTATTCCTCTCTGCTTCCCAAGTTAATGAAACTGCCATAATTAAAAGAATCTGGCTGTAGAATGGTTCTAATCAGACATTCTGAGTCTGACATTGTTTTCTATTATTTTGTTACTTAGAAGTATATCCTTGAATGCAGAGCTCATATGGGTATAAAACAATGAAATAGATATGGATATTGGCTTCCTGTTCTTCAAATCAAGGTGTGTTCTTACTCTTATGCAATGGTGGCTATATAAAATGAGAGGAATATTTAATTCTGACCAAAAAAAAAATAAAATGAAAAAATTATAGAATGAAGCTTGCTCATTTTGTCCTTTAATGTGGAGGTATATGCATGTTTTGTTCATCAGTGACATAGGAGTGAAGTTGTAGCACAAAATGAGCTGAATTAACCATATCTAAAGCATAAGAAAATGTCTTAAGTAAAGCAGAAAAGGTCAGGTATTATATGGGAAATAACTCCAAATAGTATGCTTAAATAAATCAAACTATCTATATAAGCTTTTACATAGTATTTGCTGGCAAGCAGCATTGCTAAAGTCGTTTACCAAGTATAAGCCCCCTTTTCTACAAGAAATTAGAAAATGATCTGCGAGAGAGAAAACAGAGTATGAAAAGATTGTTGAGCTACAGAAAAGTGCCCCCCCTTCTCATATTTTTCTTGCTTCTTTGTACAACATATTAGTGTAAATTTTCATGACTACCAACTACAGCTACTTGTCTAAAAGTAGGAAAGAGATCTGCATGCCTATTTCTATCTTCCATCTTTTAAATGTGTGAGCCTACGGTTACTCTCACAAACTCGTATCTGCATTTTTTAGTTGTGATGTGGACCTAGCACTATTATACCTTGTACTGCAGGTTTTAAGAGGCTCTTGAAGTAATTTTGCATTATGCCGCCCTTCTAAAATAGTAAACAGTTTCTGACATATGCTGCAAGTAATTTCCCTATAGTTACTTATGCCTACAGAGTATGAATATAGTCTTGAAATGTCTTGTAGATTGTCATAAACGTTTTCTGTGCTAGATTATTTTCTAGACTAAATCAAAGTTACAGGAAAGCAAAATGAGAATTATAGCCTTATGAGATTTGGTACCTGACAATGCTTTAATTATGTAACAGATGACATCAAAGGTCGGTTTGAATGAAAAGTCAGGGCAACCATCAACTCTGCGCCAAATTTTCCAGATATTAATTGGTATGGTGGTAATGGACACTTGGCAGTACTTTGTGCATCGTTACATGCATCAAAACAAATTTCTGTACCGCCATGTGCACTCACAACATCATAAGCTAGTAGTACCATATGCCATTGGTGCCTTATACAATCACCCACTTGAAGGACTTTTGCTTGACACCCTGGGTGGTGCAATCTCATACCTTGTATCAGGAATGACAGCACGGACTGCTGTGTATTTTTTTACTTTGGCAGTAATCAAAACTGTTGATGACCATTGTGGGCTTTGGTTGCCTGGCAATATTTGCCACATTTTGTTTCAAAATAATACTGCTTATCATGATATCCATCATCAGCTCCATGGTACCAAGTATAATTACTCTCAACCCTTTTTTGTAATGTGGGATAAGCTTCTTGGCACACATATGCCGTACACCCTTGAGAAGCGACCAGAAGGAGGTTTTGAAGCAAGGCCTCTTAAGGACTGATGTGTGATCTGCCGTAAAATGTTTTCAGAGCTTAGTTAGGAGATTCTGGGTATTATCAAGCTATCCGAACTTTCCATGCTGCTGCCTATTTGAGATGTAGCTTGTATTCTGCTCAGATTGAAGGCCACTCATCATGCGATATTGTAGTGTTTGGTTTGCTTGCCTCTCAGATATCAGAGAAATGGGCAGCAAGTGAGAAGCTTACCCAGTCATACTTTTATAGCCTGATTGTCACAGTATATAGCTGTTGTAGCTACAATTTCAGTTTTTTAAAGAAAATTCTGTGTATTATGATGGTCTTGTATAATAATGTGTGCTAGATAACCATGCACATTATTATTTGTTTTTTTTTTTTCAAAATTTTTGTATACCCTGTTAAAATTTGCCATCGTGTATACTTGTTATTGTCTATTATGTCATGGCTAGAATATATTCCATGTACAAACTCTACGCTGGAATTAAGACCAAATTTTTTGTGAATTTTTCTGATTTCTTTGGTGATGAAATATCTTCTGTAGCTTAAATCTTCCTTCTTTCATTCTCTACTTCTTTCTCATGCTTTTTTTTTGTTTTAAAGTCTAGGAATAGAACAGTTTGGCTGAGAGATGTGTTTCATTCTCTTCTTCTTTCTCATGCTTATTTTTTTTTCTTTTTTTGGAGTCTAGGAATATAACAGTTTGGTTGTGAGATGTGAAATGTTCTTGTGATTGTCATGTCGTAAATGATCTGTTAAGTGCTTTAAACAAGAGAAATATTATAGGATTTAATTTTTAGTATAGGACAATGTACCGGCAGTGTTCCTGAATTTCTGTACTTATGGTTTAATAGATTATCAATTTAATCACCATTCTTATAAGCAATAGCTATTCACTGCATAAACATAAATGCGACTTGTACTGACACCTACACAAAGTTGTACATGTTTTTTCCTTCTTTGTTTTCCTTCAACTTTGTAAAGGGAACTCTAAACTTCATGTATTTTTCAACACGCATCCAGAATGAAAAAATATACACACATGAAGCACATTTTTGAGGCGTGTGTAGTTGTGCATATACAAGTAAATATTTGCTCGAATATTTGATGCAGAATGTGTCACGTCGAGGGTATGAACATGCTTGTCATGTCAAAGTTTGTTTTATTTTGTATTTCCGGCCTTTTAAGTCTAATCAATTGTCGAGTTTTTAGAGAAGATGGAAATATAACATTTCTAAGGAGGCAAACATTTATAAAATTTTTAAAACCTCAACTAGGTGTACTTTATATGCTTATAATTCTAGAACTATAAAAAACTACACAGGAATTAAAGAGCTTACTATCGTTTGATATGATTTATAACTTTGTGTCTTATTTTTGAGCTACTGTTAATTTTTGTGGAAAAAGAAAGTTTTAAATTACTAATAGAGAATTGTGGCTAAGCCATGCCCCTGATACCTATTTTCGAACTACAAAGGTCGTCCTTTATTAACCATTACTAGAAGTTTGACCCCTAGGCTAGTGGCCGGCAACCTTTCTTCATATGTAGTGTGAATGTTTCTAATTGGAATATATATATATATATATATATATATATATATATATATATATATATTTTGGTTATATGGGATTGAAATACAAGTGTTACA
Organism: Wollemia nobilis; assembly: GCA_028583015.1. NCBI lineage: Eukaryota > Viridiplantae > Streptophyta > Pinopsida > Araucariales > Araucariaceae > Wollemia > Wollemia nobilis. The sequence goes on from JAQPPZ010000101.1 coordinate 3,909,124, forward strand.
TCATTATCAAATAGCGGTATTGGTATTTAAACAGATCGACAATTATGTATATATGAGTTTGCAATATTTGAACAAGGGTCTTGTTGAAAGTCTAGGTATAACTGGTTGAACTCAAGCAATTTAATATATAAAAACTTATGAATTAAAGTAACAAAATTTAGTGTTATATATATACAGATTGAAATGCAAGTACTACATCAATATCAAATAATGGTATTACAATATCTTAATAACTATGCATATATCTGTTGGCAATATTTGAACAAGGGTCTCTTTTAAAGTCGAGGTATAACTGGTTGAGCTCAAGCAATTTAATATATAAAAATTTATGAATTTTGTATTATATAAAGTAACAAAATTTAGTTTGTTATATTTTTATATAGGTTTACACTACTAATGTTGAATATGATGGATGAACTCGTGAACCTAAGAGTAATCTTTGCATTTGTTGCTGAGAAGACGTGTCATTATCTTGCAAATATATATTTTTATTACAATTTCCTTTTTAACACTATATGCATTAGAGCTTCATTTGCTTTGATGCAATTTCAGCACAATTCTTCAAGTTAAAATAGTGCTTACTTACATTATTGTGCTTAAAGCAAAATTTTGAGGAAGTAGACATGATGAGGGTAGATCTCAATTAAATTATATATTCCTCATGGTGTCATATGGAGTGGTGTAAATCCTTTTTTTTGCGGCGTATTATTATAAACCTGATAAAGATTGTCCTTAAGAAGAAAATCTATCAATGATGGGGGCCTTTGACTATAAAAAGCCTCAAATGGGGACATCTTGGTGGAAAGATTCTAAAAAGTGTTGTACCACCACTTTGCTAAGGGAAGCTAGTTAATGCATTGATTTTGCTTATCTTGAGCAAAGCCTCTCAAATAGACATCTGTTCATAGTCTTTGTTTGTCCACCAGTCTAAGGATGAAGGATAAGCTCATGTTAAGTTGGGTATAGTTGAGGGTGAACAACTCTTTCTAAAAGTTGCTTGTGAAAATAGGGCCATGATGACACTCAATAGACTTGGGCACACCATGTAATTTGAAAACATAATCAAGAAATACCTTGGCCACTTTGCTAGTAGTAAATGGGTGTTATAAGGAACAAAATGGGGCATACTTGGTGAGGTAATTTACAACCCAAAATCCCTATTTTACCCTCTAATTTAGGGAGGTCCTCAATGAAGTCTATAGATCAAGAAACTTGATTGTTTCATCCTTATTCGAAGGGCGCAATTCACATTCTGTAACAAACTATTTGATATTGTTTTTCATTCCTTCCCAAGAAAAGTATTGCTTGACCACCTAGGAGGATTGAGTTAAATTCGATCCTTTTTTTTTTCGCATGATCTCATCAAAACAAGAGAGCCCTAGGTTATGTGAGGTATCTATGTCAAGATCATGAATCAAGTGAGAAGTCTCAGGATGATATTGTCTTTCCTCACGTAGTTGAGTGATCCAAAGGGGAATATTGTTGGATATGACATAAGCAACTGATGAATATTTGTACTTGTAAGAAAGGATATTTGCTTCTATATTTTCTTAAACTCAATTTCAAAATCAGAGTCGAGTATCTTTGTCAACCATTTGTTCTACTCTAAATGAGATAGATTTTGATCCCAAAGGTACTTGAGACCATAATGTTTTGTTTTTATAACAAACTATCAACCCAAGAAAAGCTTCTATTTGTCAATTGTATATAGGATGGTTAACATATAGAATAAGTAGATTTAACTAGGTTATTGTGAGAAAGCTATTTGCTTTCATAAAGTAGGGGTGGTTGTTTGTGGGGAAAAAAATGAGATTTCATACAACTACACTAACTACTACAAGATATACCAAAATGCTCTAACCAAGATATCAAAGCAACAATCATATAACAATTGAACTAAAACTATCCTAGTCAAATCAAGGATTAATTGATAATAATCAAGAGCTTATTACACTAAGATCATCCTTAAAATGCTTAAGCAAGGTTGAATCCTAGTGCAACAAATAAATTACTCGATTACCCAAGGCATCAAGTTACCATACCATCCACAAATTGCAATAATGAAGCATAACAAGCACTTAATCCTATTCTATCTTGTATTCTCACCACAATAGTAAGGAAAGACTACACTTAGGAGTAGCACAGGGGGTTTGAAATGCCTTGGAAATCGGTCTTTGAGCAATAGTTTCAATCATTAACTACAAAGCCTAGTAGAGCATCCCATCCTTCTCCATGGGCAGAAATGAACTAGTGGTTAATGGCTTTGGTCATTCTTGCAAGGGAAGAGAGAGAGAGAGAGAGAGAGAGAGAGAGAGAGGTGATCGCATGCTATGACAATAATAGGGGTAGGAAATGTAAGATTGTTGAAAGCAAATGTTAGCAATAAAATAATTGGTATTTGGATGGTAGGCGTATGTTGAGGAGATGAAATGGGTATTTATAGCAGATGTAAGAAATAACTTTCCCTTTTGAGGCCTATGACACCACTACACTCTTGTCAAAGCTATAAATTTTTTGTTGTTGGTCCAAACCATGCATCAACTTAACCTTAGGTATAAAAACATGTTAGGATTGCGATCGTACATCAAAAACCCTAAAAATTGATCATCGACCACGATCACCACTTAAAGTGGCAATCATGACACCATTGATTTTTAGGACACGTGCTTTGGATGACACATTTAAAACATGTCCCTTAATTGCGCCTCTATCCTTATTTTTGAGTTTTGAAAAAGTTAACAAGTGAAAATGACAATAAAAGATGGCAAAACGGTGACAAGGAAAAACCATTAGTCAACATGGCTCATCGTCATCCTACTTGAGAATGGATTAAATTAGTCCACCCTTGTCTCATATTTAGGAGGATGAGACTGTCCACCACCTGTAAAGTTAGTTGTTAGTGCTCTTTTTACAAATACAATGACCTTGCATAAAGACTGCATCTATAGTAGTTCCATATGCATCACATTTTATGATAAAGGGCTTACTAAAATCAAGAGTAGCCAACATTGGAGTGGAACACAACCTCTTTTAAAGTAATAAAGAACTTTATATCATCTTTAGTCTAAATAAAAATATTCTTCTTGGTGAGACCCTTCAAGGGAGTTGTAAATTTTCCATACTTTTTGACAAATTTCCTATAATAACTAGTGAGACCTAAAAAACCACGAAGTCCCTTAAGAGATTTTGGTATTGATCAATCTTGCATTGCTTTAGTCTAGTTAGGATTTGTCTTAACACTTTAATGAGACACAATGTGACCCAAATATTCTACTTTAGAAGTCCTTGTAAAAACACTTAGACCTCTTAACATATAATTGTTTTTGTTTTAGAATTTTGAGCACCTATTCCACATGGTGCAAATGGACTTTCTAATACTTACATTATACTTTGAAAGGTTGACTGGGCATTAGTAAGACCAAATGACATTATCAAAAACTCATAACAATCATCATGTGTATAAAAAAGTAGTTTTAGGAATATTCTTTTCTCTAATCCAAGTTTGGTGAAACCTAGAGCATAAGTCTTAGTAAAAAAAAAATTGCACTATGCAATTTAGCCAACAAATCATCAAAAACAAGAATAGAAATTAAGTGATTTGAAATTTGGACACATTTGCCAGCAATCATCCTTTATGCTTCTCCATGACTATTCAGGAAAAATAGGGGTTGCTGCTTTGTCGAATAATTTCTTGTTGCAACATATCTTGAACGAACTTCTCAATTTCTGTATTTTGAGGTTGAGGATAGCAATAAGTGCAAACTTTGGTAGATAACTTGCCAAAATGAGATAGATAACATTGTGTGTGCACTTAGGGGGAAGAACTTTGGGTTTCTCAAAGTTAGCATATTTGTTGATGAGGGATGCATATAGATGTCTATCTACTTCATGCAACAAATATGTGTGAATACACCCATACTACCTTTAAAATTTATCACCTTGGATGGTGGGGGTTGCAACCCCTAGAGGGAGATGATCCTTTCATTAGCTATAAATTGTACATATAACTATTATAGATTCATAGTAACATTCCCCAATTAGGACAACCATTGAGCCTTGAGGATAATATTTGCACTGCTCAAATCTATCACATAAAGGCCTTCGATCTAAGAATAAGTAGCCATCATGAGTTTGATATTAGGAAATTGACCCACATGTAACAATACCATTATTGGTAATAAAAAAATTTAGTTTATTAGAAGAATTGACATACAACCCTAACGTTTTGACTGTATTACTACTAATAAAATTCAGAGTGTTGCCAGAATTAATCAAAACAATGATGTGTTAATTTTTTAACAAAGCCACGTACCTTGATGGTGTGATGGGTTCACACTCCCATTAGGATAAATACTAAGATATCCACCTAATCCATACCTTGTTCTATCTTCACTGGCTCCTCTAGATGTGGTAATTATGATACTCTTTCGATTTAGAATTACCTTCCTCATCTTCCATATGAAAATTCCTCTTTTCTTCATGTGTTTGATCCTATGGGTGTCAAGATCTACCTATAAAATAGAAAAATCCTTGATGACAATCAGGTGTCAAGATCTACCTATAAAATAGAAAAATCCTTGATGACAATCATCATTGTAATTGTTGAAGTCATACAAAGATTGAAGTCTTGTCATGGCTAGATCCTAGACACTCGAAGCATATTCTTTGTTGTTGTGGCTATTTGTTCTACATCATGCATATCAACTTCTTGCTAGATTTCTTCCTTGATCTACTTTCTAAATGTTGAAACCACTATGGAATTCGAATAATGTGTATGTGAGGAGGCTCATGAATTCATTATAGCACTCATCAACAATCCTTGTTTGCTTAGTCTATAGTAACCTGATCATATAAGAGGAAGAGTGCCCCTTATGAAACTTCATTAAGAACATCTTAAATTTTTGGCCAAGTAAGAGGATAAACCCTATTCATCAATTCCCACAAGAGCAATTGATAATCATGTTGGATTTTTAGCCAAATACAATCACATGTCCCTATATCTAGGATAAAAAATACATTAATTAAATCATGTAAATTCCACTCTCAGAATAATATCAATATTTCACAAATATATTTGATATCAAAAGATTACAACAATATTGATTCAAAGAGATTTAATTACATGGAGCTTTGTCTTCAATATATGACTTTACATGACTTTTCAATACTCTTAACTTTTACTCTCCTCAAGCATCGAGGAGTTGCATCCTTTTGCATTCCTCTCATTAAGGCAAAACTCTCATGAATATTTAATTTACATCTTGCCATATATCACATGACTCTTCACTCTTTCTCTTAACACTACACTTTCTCACATGTTGAGACATACATTAGATAAAATATAAATCATACTAAACTAATATTTACAAGGGGGTCACGTAATGTAATACTTCCAAAAAAGCATGGCTACCAAGTGAGGAGGCCATGAGCAATGATTGTGCCCTTCTCAGACACTCTATAAACATAAGAGGCATTCCATTTTAGAAATCCACTCCTAGGGCCCTTTCCAAAAAGGGACATCATAGTAATATTAAGGACAAGAACATCCTAAGCTCATTTTAAGAGTTCAACTATAGCAATGGTTGTAGTATCTAAATCAAAAGAAAATCCCTAGATTTTTGCAACACTCCTTAAATGATTACCTTAACAAGGGTTATGTATGTACCTAAGTGAAGTTGGAGTTTCTCAGATTCTAATCAAAAGTAACATGCTAAAATCCCCTTTCAAATGGTCACCTGATTTTAAGAATCTTGGGCTCCTTTTACCATCCTTGGTGTTGCTTAAAAGAAACCTCCAAAAAGTTATTTTTGAGCAATTTCAAGAATTTCAGGTTATTGCTACCAATATTATAATATATAAGAAAGCCTTTTCAACTCCCAATGTACTCTAGTAATCTCTCTTTGTTGTCTAGTGATCATACATCAAACAAATTCCATGCCACTATCCACTATTGTAATCTTGCTATCCAATTTGGATTCAATTCCTACATTGTACTAACAAACATTCTCATCCATTTTTAAAGGGTTGTTCTTTGTAGGGGGGTGGAGGAACTCATGGTGGCTAGTACTAAATGAATGCAAGGATTGAAACTATTTATGCCCTCTAGGTTGAACATACTAATTGATAAAAATGGCATTCAAAAAGTTGGCTCAAAAGTACTCAAAAAAGGGTTACTGGAGATATATCTTGTTTTTATAAGCTCAAAGACAATCAAAATGAGATAGGTCTCCTAGAAGGGTCCTAGCACACCTAATGTTTTCCCTTATGTTTGGGTGTTGCAAATGGTTAATATCTTAAAATATTATGGAAGATATTTTCAATGGCAGATTATTAGTAGATATGTTTTTTGGATAGAAATCACTCAATTTATTTGACATGAAATTGATTGAGGAGATTTTAATGCTAGCATGTTCTGCCATCAAATTTTCTCATCACAATAAGTTAAAATTATCACTTTGATACTTATAATGAAACAACTCAAAAAATAACAATATCCAAAACATTCACCAAAATATTCACAACACAAACATGTTTATATAACCTAGAATGATTAAATCCAACAAATGTCATAGATTCAATCCAAAATTTAGAAAATAGTTCAAGCCATATTGAGATGGCAAAGTCTCTTTAGTCACTTAGAGAGGGTGAAGTATCTTATGCACACCATATATGATAGAAAAATAATAAATTGATGATTCAATTACAACATATATTCTCCTTTATATATCAAAGCAACAAACCACAACCCTAATGCTTAAGGGCCAACTCAACCTAACCTAAAGGACCTGAGATGGTAATTAAGGATAGCCGATGTGGCTATATCAAGGCTATTACATTAAATTGTATCACTCATTTTTTCACTAATTGCATTCCAAGGTTACATAATGGTTTAAGGATTTGTAGCCAAAGTTTATGGCTTTAAATTAGAGACATGCACATCAGACAAGGTAGGTACTATTTCTTTTATTGTTATGTATTAATGTGATATTGTCCTACTTCATGTGTTCATTATTGTACATTCCATTGTGTTTCATATTAAGTACTTTTTGGTTCTACATTTTTGATGCGATCCTTATGAATCCACTTTGCTTTGGAAACTATTATCTTCAAAACATCCATTCACTGTATAAAATGTCCATTTGTGTTGTTTTTGAAGAAAATTAAAAAAATAAGAATAAATTGAGGGAAAAATGGATAGGTTGGAAAGTGGATCAAAGGAAGCCCATAAAATAAGAGTTGGCTACAAACCCTTGTTTGAGATTTGGGAAATTTATTGCAAGGGACTTTGTTGTAAAGGAGTTGTCATCTAGCTATTTCGTAAAGCTTTGCACAATATTTATAAAATGCATGTGACCTACCTAGTCACTTTGTAAATGGTTTTCACTCTACATTGTAGCCCAACTAACTTGGAAAAGACATGCAAGGTATCTTCAAGTCTATTTGCATGTCTTATCTTATTTAAAATCACCATTTCTTAATTTGCAATAGGTATCATGAGTGTTGTATGAAAGTGTCACATACATGATACTTTTATTATTATTTTTTTTAAAATATGAATTGCTTCATTTTCCTAAATGCATTTGGATAATTTCAACTACTTATTGATTTTCTAAGTATTGTATTTTTTAAAATTTTCTAAATATTGTATATCTATTTCTAAACATTGAGATTTAATTCTTACACAAGCATGTATAAACCACTTTTTTGAGCAAAGAAAAATAATAAATCTATTCAAATTTCATAATTGTGATAATATTATAAGACAAATTGTTTACCTATTTTTCTTGTTCCTCATATTTGTTGGGGTCAAGGTCAATGGTTTGAACCTTAGTTATGCAAGTTCTATTGTATAAGGTTAGAGTGTAGAAAGTTTGACCCCTCTACAAGACTTACTTGATTACTTGTAACAATCCTAATATGACCACATCACCTATCTTTTATTTGATTTGTTGGGACCTGAAGGTTATGATTGAGTCAATCCTTTAGTATTAAGGTTAGGGTTAGTAGTTTAAGAGTTTATATGTAGGAGGATATGTGATAAAGTTAATCACCATTTCTATATATTTTAAATTTAATAGCCATTTGAGCATATAAGGAGACTTTGCCCCCTCTAAGTGACATGTGAGGTTGCCCTTTCTAAATGACGTGGACTTGCATTTATGATTTGGATTTAGATAGATTTCATCATTTATTGGATTTACAATTATTTTTCTTGTGGATATCTATTGTTATTGTCATTCTTACAATTTGTTAAATATTGTGGACCCATTTTACTTAATTTTATAACTTTTTCATTGTGTGGAACAAGAAGAACAATTGTAACTATATGCTATCGTCTTAGAATGTTGCGATCATTCGTTGTGATGGCCAGATGTATTTTAAACCCACACCTTTCGTAGAGTGACACAATCAAAAGTCTAGAGAGCATTGGACTTGACCCTTAAGACTACCTCCAAGATTTTTTTTAAGGTTGGCTCCTTATAATATATGATCTTCAATGCTCACCTTCATAAACTAATAATATAAGGTAAAGGGATTTGATCTTCATCATAATCTTCATCATTAAAAAATGTGGGTATGCTAAATCTCTTGAGCATAAGGTGGCCTTGATAGTCTTATGAATCTATGACTTCTAATTCAACAATTTTTTTTCTTTGTACTATTAGTGATTCTTTGTGAGGTAAACTAGGGTGGTTTGGTCACTCTAAGTGTGCTAAAACTCTTGATTGATCAATCCACCTAGGTATGGGATATGCGCCTTGGATTGAGATCAAGATTGGATGACTCTGAATCACTTATAAATCAACCTGTAGAGAAGGTAAGATTGTTTCTAAACCCTATTGTATGTAAGAAAGAAGAAAAAAAGGGATAGGGTTGAGAGAGAAGGGTTATAAAGAAAGATTGAATGTGGATGGGATTTCAACTCACAATATTATTTTTAGTTGAATGAGCATTGGCTACCCAATACAAGCAAAGCCTAACAAACTATTTAATAAAATTTATGAAGAAAGTATAGTAAGCATAAGTATTATAACATTCAACACTCCAAACACTCCAATAAAATAAATCCAAACATAATAGACCATAATAGATAACACCTCAGTCACTGAGTACACCAAAAAACATTAATCTTAACAAAAAGAATTTGATTAAAGTAGAAATAAAAATATTGAAAGCATAAATTATCACATAAATTAACACTTATCCATACTCCTATTGAGGTAAGTCAAATAGATCTTGATTGCATTAACATAGCATAAACATACAACCTATGCCAAACAAACATTGAAACATTTGATGCTTTACAATGAAGGGTATTCCTCTATTTATAGTTTTTACTTAGCTAAGATAAAACTAGCTACTATGTACAATTATTAGCAAAATTAGCTTTGCATGATCATGAATGAGCTAGAACCACTTCATCTATTTAGCCCATCTTATATAAGGTAATTATGATTTGTAGGATCATTTGTTATGCTTAGATGGAATGGTTACTACTTTGAGGCTTGGACAATTGCCATGTGGTCTAACTGCTCCTTTCTAGGGTGTTGGGTGCTTTCCTCTTAAAGCAACTTCAATTTGTAAGCATGCTGGGATTTTTAGATGCTGATATTATCATTCTTGCTTGAGAAACTTTGGTTTGGTATGCTGCTCCTTTGCCTTCCCTTCTAGATTACTTTTATGCTTGCTGTAGGTCTTTTCACCATGCTAGAACCTTTTGGATATTGAGCTACTATCATCACTTAAAAGTTTTGGATCACTGTATTTTGAAACTAAGACTCACCGCTTCATGAGCTTTTGAATTATGCCAAATATTTTGATATGTTTTTCTAATGTTAATGTTTGAAATTTTTGACTTGTAGAGTCAAGCTCCAAAGACTTAAGCCCAAAAATGCTCCAAAGCATTATCAGTCCAAAAATAAAGAACTAAAGGAATTATCATTCTAGAAGGGTCTTCCTGCTTTAGAAGCAAATAATTTAACAAGTCCTACACTATATATTAGGACTTGTGAATGTAAAAAAATAATTTACGAAGAATCTGGCTACAACAACATGTATTGCCACACATCTAATGTTGTTTAATAAATTTATTGACCTTTTATTTTTATCTTGCATATGATGGAATGAAATTTGTGTATGGCTTCTTTTATTTATTTTCCTTTCTTTTCTTTTCATTATGATCAAGTCTTGGATTATTTCCAAGTTTTTCTTTTATCATAAGTTCTATGATATGATAAATGGGATGTATATTTTAAATGCAATCTTTAGAAATTCTACATGCTTGTTTTAGTCATTTGAATGATCCTATAGCTTCCATAAATTTTCGTTGAACTAAAATACAACCTATAAATTATTCTATGGTCTTTATAATTAAGCCATTAGGGACCAATAACTATTGTCATTGTCTAACAAATTTGCCTTTATCACAAATTATGTTGTCAATCTTGATAATATCAGAATACATCTCATCATGTAGTATCTTGATTACATGTAGTGTTGGTACACTTCTTAACAATAGTATTATGAGATCCTAGGATTTGATAATTATGTATGGATCTCTTGTTTGAGTTACAAAGATAGATAACCTTCATTTGATAATATCCAATTTGTAAGCTATACCATACTTCTTTGATACTTTCTTCACAACAAGCCTTTCATATTTTCTCTATACTTGGGAAAGTGAGTATAAAATGAATTGATTTTGAACATACCATTTCATCTAGAATGTATTAAACTTATTAATCTTAAAGGTGTCCTATGAATTATGCTTGTAATGGTTCCCTTTCTATCTAGGCAATGTTTCCTCCTGTTGGTTCCTTGGCTTGAAGTGATCAACTCATGGAGCTCTTCTTGTATGATGATTTGGATGTTTATGGGTTTCTCAACCTATCATATATTTAGGGTTATACCAAACATTACCGTGTAGTCTCCAATGTGCTTGAGTGACAAGCACATGTTCTTCTTATTTTTATTGAAATTCTTATTTTCTTCCTTGACTTGATTATCTTTGGCTACATTACTTTCATGTGCCTTTCTTCGATTTTGATTTTATTTTTTGGATGACCATTTTTCTTGGTTTTGGTTCATCTCTTATGAAGGTGATCCATTTTCGAATGGAATATGACAACAATCCCTCATAGTGTGTCCATTTCTACCCACAATGTTCATATGACCTTTGTGTGTGGAAATAATATTTCTTTGATTTTGATATCTTTGAAAATTATTTATTTGTTGGAAGCATTTTGGAGGTGTCATGACTCTTTTGAATGGCTGCTTCCCTCTTTGAAGTAGATTCACCAGCTTCTCAAATCTTGGTGTTTGATCAATAATATTTAATGCAGTCATAAAAGAATAGTACTTTTATGGGAGTGATATCAAAATTATAGGAACTAACATTTCATCAAATACCTGAGTTCCAATTCTTGAAATGATTCTCACAATTTTGTTGTTCTCCTCATGAATGATTCCAACTTTTATCCACTTTAACCTTCATATAATGGAGCTGGCTTTGGAGGAATAGAATCTAATTTTGATTCTTGGCTTCAAATATTGTTTTCAAATTCTCCAATGTATCTTTGGTTGTGGTCATATCTCTATTGTATGCTTGGATCTCATTTGTTACTCCAAACATGATAGTCCTACTTTTCTATCTACCTTGTCAAACTTTGTTTGAAATTCTCCTTTTGTAGTAGGATGGGTAATGCTTCCATCTACTACTTGACAAACTTTTTCAAACTCAAATTATATGATGAGTTTGGTCTTTTAAGCAAGATAATTATTTCCCTCACTAGTTGAGAGCTAGTAAGAAGAACTTTGGTGCTCCACTAGTTGTGGTAAAGTTTCAAAAAATCTTAATACTCTTATTTTCTTGAGTTTTCTTTGAAAAACTCTTTTCAATGAGTATATACATGCCTATACTTGAATTTCAAGTAATGATTCAAAATTGTGAGAAAGAATTGTATCTTGCTGAGTAAGGTAGAGGGAATGTTTCTTCCTCTATAAAATATTCCTTAGAATATTTGTATCTTAAAATATTATATTTTTCTTTTCACCTTGTTTGAAAATTCTCCATGTGGTACTTTTCCCTTTGTACATGTGCTTCTTTCTTGTTGAGTTTCTTTCAACTTTGATTTTATGGCAAGAAAAAATAAATGGCACCTTGATTGCTACACTCTCTGATTGTCATTGGTGAATGGTTTTATTCCTTTTGAGCTTTAAAAACTTAATCAAAGGCTTGCTTTTGTCATCCAAAAACTTGTTGTCTAAGATTATTCTTTGACACAATGCTATTTCATAGGATCCTTGCTATATTTTTCTCAGTCATTGTAGATGTTGACCATCTTCTTTGATGTAATGTTGTTTCATGGGCTCCTTATTATATTTTATTTGGTCATAATCAATGTTAGTTGTCTTCGTTGATGTAATGCTCTTTGTTATGGCTTGTTTATAATATATATTATATTTCCTTGTGAAAATGTCTTCCTATTCATTAGCATCATTGAATGACCTTTGGATTTTATTTTGACTTCTATGTCATCTTTGATCGTGTGTCATCCAGGTGGTCTTTGGGTGTTGTTTGGGTAACTAGTGGATGAAAATTTATGCTCTACACCTACATTACCTATTTGTCCAAAATCTCATTTGAAATATCTTTCCTTATTTTTTGCTTGGCCTTTGTATCCCATTGTAGGTGCTTCTAGTGGGTGTTTTACATTTAATCCCTTTAAATGCAGATTTAGTTGTCTGTGGTTGTTTCTTCAAACACAATTGATTTCTTTCTCAAACATAACCTATTTATTTCTTTGACATAGTTGATTTATTTCTTAAATGTAGTCTATTTTATTCTCAAATTGATTCATCTACTTTGGAGTCTCTTGTTCTTTCTTCTTTCCCTTCTCATTTCTAACTTTCTTTGTAATTATCTCTCCTTAAAAATATAGACTAGAGTGTCTTATTTTAGACATTCCTTCCTTTCTTTTTCTCTCTCTCATGTTATAATTTCTCATCCTAGAACTCTTGGTATAAAATCTATTGGAATATATTATATTATTTGGTACATGCCAATGTACCACCATAATACATATTTAGATTAGGAGTTTATCTTAGATTAGGGTTTGAAAATTTACTTTATGCAATGTAATAAATGCACAAGTATTATTAGAATGTGCACTGATGTAAATGTGCATGTTGTCCACATGTACATGAGTCCTTAAGAATAGGAAGATGAAGTGTCATAGGAATATGGAAGGCCAAGAGTTATGTCTCATTATATATAGGCCTTCTTATAGAGAGAATGAAGAGTGCAATAGAGAGAAGATAGATAGCATTGAGTAGAATAGTAGTAGTTATAATGTAGAGCATGTATGCAATATGGAGAGTTTATGACCTCCATTTTTATCAATGTAATATTTTCGTGAGCTTTCATTAATGGTTGTTTTATGAGTAGTTATAGAAGTTTCTCATGATTTTTACATGCTTAGGATATTTCCATTATCATATACTTAACATTGCATGCTCATTTTAGATCTTGTGGTTGCATTTCCTTAAATATATAGCATCAAAAGCTAACAAAATCCACCTAGTTAGTAAACCAAGATTGAATGATTGGGATTTATCCTAAGTTCAACCTTCAAAGTAGGTCGACTCCTTGTAATGCTTGTAAAATTAAAACAAGGGTTTAAGACTAAAGAGAAAATGTAAGGGTTAGACAAATATAATAGATTAGGAAATTTTTTAAAGATGGATGAAATATAGCATAACAACAATGTATATGTATTGAACAAGTCTTACATGATTAATTATGAATGAAACCTAATAGACCAACCATTCATGAAAGCATTACTAAGTTCATTAAGTATAAATTATATATCTTAATAGTTCCAAATACTATATGAAAATTAATACAAATAGCAATAAATTTTTTCCAAATCCACTATAACAGAAGTAACTAGTCGTAGAGTGTAATAGAAATGCATAAAAACATAATTTTCATTCATAAAAGCCTAATAATGCAACCACAATAGAGGTCAAACAATTTCAATTTTTATTTATTGGCAGTAGTCATTATACGATATATATTCAAGCAAATTCTATAGATATGACCCTCATTACAAGGTGCATTCAACTATTTATAGATATTTTTATGAATCTTGTAGTACAAGATTTTCAAATGTTTGTTAGAAACAACATGGCAAGAAATGCTCATGGGAGTGGAGGTCATCTTTATGCTGTACACTATTTAGATAATTTGGTAAGTTTAGATTTCTTCCCTAATGCTTTAGTTATGATGTGTCCTCATTAGCTCCATTGATATTCAACTATCATCCTTTGTAATTCACTTGGCCATTGCAATAGTATGTAAGATGTCATTTTTTGCTTAATGATTTTATCTTGAATAGTTGGCTAGCACCAAGGTGGTTACAAATTTTGATAGAGATGAGCTAAATGAAAGGGATGTTCCCAAGTGGCTAATGCTAGACTTCATCATAACATCAAGCCTTTTTGATCATTGCCAAGTTTTGTAGTGAAGTCAATTTTTTTTAAATTTTTAGGGTGTTCTTCTATTCCAAAGTCAGACTTTTAGAGAGGTTCGACTAGTGTCATCACTTAGCAATGTCCAAGTTCTCATCTTCTTGGATAGAGCCTTGCATTCCTAGTTTTGTGCATTTTTGGACCTTAGTAGCACTTTCACTAGTCTAGACACTTTTAGAAATTTGACATTGTTATAATTTGACATTTTAGCATGACTTCAAAATTTCATAGTTCTTATGCTTATGTAAGCACTTACAAAGTCTGATTTTTCTTCGTTTTAAATTTTTTCTTGAAGAATACTTTAATTTCATCATTGACTAGGCTGCACCATTTAGAAGAACTAACTTTATTCCATTTTGGTTTTGTGCATAGGTCAGAATTGTGCTACTTTGGATTCCTTATTTTTGGATTTTTCTAGAACTTTAGTTGACATCATCTTTACAAAAGTCCAAAATTGATCAATTTTAGGTTTGTACATTGTTAGAACCCTTTAAGACTTAGTCAAATTTTCTTATTGCAAGATGGACTTATTTTTTCATGATTTTGGATTTGTTGAAGTGCATTGACCTCCTTGGAGCATAGCTAGATTTTGGTTATTCAAGAATTTTCTTAGATTATTCATTGATCATGATGCTTGGTTACCCTCTAGGTCATTTGTCTTGGAAAAATTTAGGCAAAATTTTTAGCAAATGGTAAACTTGATTGGTTTACAAGGGCTTGCAAATATGGAAATTAATTTGACCTATATTCTTGGCACCTACCAAGTATTTTTATTTGTAGAAATGAAGAACCTAGATGAACTCATTTATGGGATTATGGGGTTATAAGGAGTAAGTGGAGCTAGAAGATAAGTTGATAAAAATAGGTGGTAGTAGTTGGCAAGATTGCAAAATAAGGAGTAAGAGGATTAGGGCTACAATAAATGAGAAATACAGAGGTATTTGAAAATGAAGGGGCAAAGAGATGAAGAGATATATAGGAAAATAGGGCATGAATGCAAAAAAATAAAGGGAATATAGGAAGGAGAAAAGAAGAGAATGAAGATACCTAAAGAGTGATACTCCCTACAAAATTAGTACTTCCCTAAGCTTAGTCTGCCATAGTTGAAGGTTTTTTTAGACCCAAGAAAGCCTTAGGTACATATTATAGGCACTAATATATTGGGGCCTTTCATTTATCTGTCTTCATTTTCTTCATGAAGTTGCATGAAAATTCTTCTTCAATGTTGTAGAAATTTACGTACCATCTCAGGGCTTTGGAGTCATGCATGGATTCTTTGTTATTAATCAGGGGTATTGTACTCAAATTCACACTTTAACTTAGGCCCACATATCCTTATAGCTATTATGATAACTATGCCATCTAAGTATTGCAATGAGTGCAAATACCATCTTCTAAACTGGTGCTTTTCTCAATAAATATATGGCTTATGTAAGAGGTTTGCTTGCATGTTGTCTCTTTATACATGTACAATAGCCTTTTTCCAGTTAGATTCTTCTTGTTTAGATACCTTATGTTTGATTTCATCATTAAGGTACAAAATTTCCATGCAAAATGCTTTTTATATCCTACTTTATGCTCTACATGTCATCTTCGTAGGGCCTCTCAATCAGCCAGGGTATATTCTATTTCTTGTAAATTCTAATTGGACTAACGATAGGTTATGGAGTTAGGAAAGGTCAAGGATAATGTTATGAAAGCATAAGGATTTAGAGAATTTATGGGACAAAAGGAAGAAAATGAGGATGAAATACAATTGGGTGGGAGATAGTTTGGAGGAACAGAGGTATACTAGGATAATAAGGGAGATAAAAGATAAGATATGGAGAATAGGAATGCAATAGATGGTGTAGGAATAAGAGAAATAGTACCTAAATGAAGAGATTTAGGATTCCTCCTAGTTATATATGGTATTGCTATTTTTCCTTATTGTTGTTTGGCCCATGGTTGGGTCCACACCAATCATAATAAGGGCTCAAACAACAATAGGGGAAAAGTATGAAGATTTTCCCTATTTTGAGATTTCCTTGGCCCACAAATTTAGAGAAATCTTGGTTTAGTTGAGTTTGAATATTGATCATAGTTACATGTCTTGAGAGTATACTTTAGAGGATGTAGTCATGAAAAACCCTTAGGCTCAGCCAAAATGGTGTTTCTTCTTAACCTATGTTTGTATCTTCTACTCAACTCCATTATCTTCTTGCATTGTTTCTCTTCCTCACTTTTTTCTTGGGATTTTGTTCCTTAGCATAATTAGAAACGATGATGTGGTGTTGAGGGGCCAAAGGATGTTTTATATAGGATTTTTTGATCCATTTTCTAGCCCATCCTTCCTTCCTCTATCTTGAAATTTGAATGTTTCCAAGAAGTAATGTTCCCAATGTGGTTGAGTTAGCCCCCATGGAGTATTATTTAGTTCTTGAATTATCATGCATGTGAATTATCTGGTAATATTTTCTAGATATCACTTCTATAGTGTAGCTACCCATTTTTGTTAGTGACCTTTATTTATCTGTATATGCCTAATATAGGCTTTATTTACATGCCAACTATTTTACATAAAATTATGATATGCTTCTTCACGATGATGGAAATGAGCTTTACATTTTTATTAAAACCTACAATGACCCAACCATATGATGCTAAAGTTGATCTTTATCTGATACACTTCTTGAAGTGTATAACTCGTTCTAGCTAGGCCTTGACATCAGGTGACTTTGAGAAGCATTTGGTCCCAAGGATTGCTTGGTACATAGCATCAAGAGTTATCATAGGTGATTACTCTCAAGGGCATGAGTCATTGGGAATATTCACCTTGTGCATTAGTCTATGTCCTATATTGACAACAAACATTTGCAGAGTTCCTAGAAGCATGTTTATCATCAAATTTAGGTTTGTTATATCAAACTCTTCTATTGCATATCATTTTTTTTGTGGTTTCATTTTATTTTATAGCCATGTTTGTTGTAACCCATGATTCTCTAAGACTTGCAACTATTTATAGCTAGCATTTGGGTTTTGTTGCTTTCTAAAATTTTAAAAAATTACTATCTTAGGATTATGACCACCCATGAAGAGTCTTTGCTAGATAAAAGTTTTATCTTCCCTTGGCCAATCAACTACCTCCATGTGTGCATGCTTGAGTAATTTTTTGTGAGATTTATCCCTTGTTCTTTATACTTTTTTATGTGGTATGGTTTAGGATTCTCACCATATATCTTGACCAACTTCTAGATGTAGAGGATAGTCATGTGGTCATGACTGAGGGCTAGACATCCTTCTAATTGCTCCAAAAAATCACTTGATAAACACATTTTGAATAATGGTGGCAGATCAAATATCATGTCTTGTACCACTATAAGGTTTGGGCATCTATGCAATAGTATTGGAATCTTTTTCATGATGTCAACTACCCAAATTTGTATCCCTTTGTCCTAAAATATAACTAGGAGTAATTTAAGCCCATGGTATTGTAGACTGGCTAGGCCATAACTATGGTAGTAACTTCTAGATCTATCATGTATTTATGTAGTACCCAACCCTCTAAGAATAATGATAGATAAAAGGGAAAGGACTAGATCTCATCCATTCCCAACAATATTTGCTTGCATGTTATTTTTGGTTCTTGAGAATTGATTCTATTTTTTTATCCTTTAGATCTATTTTTATCAAAATCACTTGTTTAGATACCAAAAAATTATCTATTATACCTTTTATATCTTTTGCAATATTTTCTTCTATTTTTTTGATAGCTTTGGTCCTTAAACTAATGGCTTGAAGAATTTTTGGTATTGTTAACTATTTTTGTCCTTTGTCTCTGAGTTATGGTTGGGAAATATAACTTCTGGTAAATCTCTATCCTTTGCTAGTTTAGCTACCATGTTTTTAGACTTAGAATTTCTATTCTTGGTACCTTAGAGCATGATTCCAACCTTCTCTTCTCTCATTATCCTTCATGTGAATATGATGTTGGTTCTAGCTCTTCTTATTAAGCTTGTTCCACCCTTTGCTCCATTTCTTACCTCATGTTTTCCATATTTTTGGTCTTCTAATCATATGTTGACAAAGAAATGGTAACCAATTTTTTATTTATAAAGTATTCTTATGGATTCAATATAAGAGCTATGATGTTAGCCATTATTGGAGTTGCATTTGAGTAGATATAGGGCTGGTAAATGTTCTCTATAACTACTATCAAACATTTAGGGCTTGCACATAATTGAAGCAGGAGATTACTCTTGTCTGTAACATTTTCCATTGGTTTCATTACTGCTCATCACTTGATTCTTGGGGGAATGTACATCTCAAGGACATATCTTAATTCTTGTCATAGTGTCTTGTCTTTCTACTTCATAGAGCTCATTAGTCAAATGTTGAATTAGAGCTCTTAATTCTTGCATTGTATATTATTTTGGGATAGGTATGGTGGGTGTACTTTCTATCAAACATGGATATGATGGATACAACTTAGGAAACCTATTATGTGATGGAGAAGATAGCTTTGAATAGTAAATCAATGTTTTATATTTATGAGTTTGAGGGATATCCCATATGGTGGGTCTAGAGGGGAGCTTTCTTGATGAGATGAGCATATTTTTTTGCTAAGATAGCTACTTGGAATATTTAGGAGAATATTTTTCATGGGACTATTAGATTAGAAGGCTTAAGTCCAGGGTAAGGGCTTGGAAATAGTAGATATAGTCTTGGGCATGCGATGGCTGTACTTCTTTAGGGATCCCTCTCTAAGCTCTTTTGAACCAGATGTTAAGGTAATGCTCTCATGAGATACCTTTGAATGAAGGAAAAATGGGTAACTAGTAAGAATGGATCTCTAGGATCATCAGACTCTAGTATGAAGGGCTCAACAAGGTCTACCCATGCTTGAATGCATTTTTTCTCTAAGGAGTAGTACCATGAAAATACTTTTCCCTAAAATCATTGAGAAAGAAATCTAATCATCGCCTCTTTACAGGCAATATTATAGGTGGTAGCCAGAGCGACTATATCTTGATAGTGCTCATAAGTTGTTTTTCCACGACCATAATAAGTGGGTAAGGCTTTTAATGCAGCTTTAGGGATCTCACAAGAGTATAGAATGCTGAAAGATCCAATACTATTCCAATCTAGATAGATTTATTTGACTATAACTTGACGTATGAAAAGCTTTTGAAGCTAATGTCCTTAGCATCTATCTTTGTCACTATGTAGTTTTAGGTTTCATTGCTAGTGGATCTACCAATATCTTTGGTTCTTACATCAGTGGAGTTGTCAAGTGAACATGTAATATTTGATTAAGAGGTCAAGACTATTCACCAAAATCTTGAGTCCTCTAGGTGAATGAAGTAAATTGAGAAAATTCCCTTTGTATTGCCACAACTTTTGATTAGCATAGTAGATTTCACTATGGATATTTTGGTATGTTTTTTTTATAAATGGGATGAGTTGATGAGATTTGTTCATTGGGCATGCCCAAAAATATTGGTCTAAAATTTTCCTAGTAGATAAAGTGTTCCTTAAACTTTAGCCAAATTTGAATGATTGGGATTTCTCCCAAGTTCAACCTCTAGAGTAGGTCGACTTCTTCAAATTCTTGTAAGATTCAAATAGGGGTTCAAGACTAAAGAGAGAAATGGAAGGGTTAGAAAGAGATAAGGGGTTAAAAAATTCTTAAATATGGGTGAGATAGAGCATAAAACCAATGAATATGTACTAAACAAGAGTCTTACTATAACAACCCAGGTCTACTCACCTGGTTTTCAAAACATAAATTCAAAATTTCAATAAACAAACGTAAATGTCACACATTTACACAGATATACCCAACTTGATATTAGTACTTTGGCATAGAGAATCACACTTCAAGATCATTTACCACTACAGATGGTATCTTAAGTGCTCGGGACCGACCAACTTCCCATGATAGGTTACCATCTAAAATATACTTACTCCTCTCTCGAGCTTTCTTTGATATTGGCACGGGGTTGACTTTCTAGGGCCCATAATACCTAGAAAGGTGGACACACTAATTCCCCATATCAAAGCATGGTGGACTAGGATTTTCAATCCTACTCTTGTCCATAATGATCCAATAACTTATCAATTCTTAAGATTCATGCTTTGGATTAATGTAGCTATGCCAGTACCTGATCATTGACCTTCTACTAAGGTTTAACCAGGGTCTGCTATCGCATGGCAATCAAACCAGATGTCTCAGACTAAACTTTGATTAATGGTAATGCTGCCCATACGATCTACCGCTAGGCCTTCCAACTTCATGGACTAGCACCCTAGCCATGGGACTTGTTGGTAATTTTGCAACCGGAGTAAGTTCATGAGCATCCTCATGTACTACTCATATAGTAACCTAGGACAACGTCCCATTCTATCATACTTCACTCTCGATAACATAGGACCACTGTCCATTTATTAAACGCTGGAAAATAGTTACCTCTGATTATAATAGTTGCCACTGCGAACTATCAAAGCTGGGTATGTGTTATCCTTCTCGATAAGCATTGAACAAGTCCACCCTTGCAGGCAGAGCATAAATATTTTTAACGCCATCCTTGGTGTTACACCATGTATAATGGTATTGATATTATATCCGGTTAAAAACTTTACTCTCTAAAGTATAAGTTTTCTTAGAAAATTTTCTCTCGTGGTTATGCATATTTATATACAAGGATAAACATGAATAATTATTCTTAAGACTTTAAAGAATATCCAATTAAGAAATTTATCCTTTGTACAAACAACATACTCAAAGGCATAAAAAATTCTTAAACTTGAACCTTTTATTATTTTAAAGAGCATTGCAATAAAAATCTCATAATATTGGTCTTTACCATAAATAATTCTTGAACCTTTTATTATTTTAAAGAGCATTGCAATAAAAATCTCATAATATTGGTCTTTACCATAAATAATTCTTTTATGAAAATCTTAATTCAAAACAAACAATTATTTACCTTACCTATTTTATATTAATATATCTTTATAAATAAAATAATGCTTTAATCTATTCCTAGATCTTATAGCACTTTATAATTTTTTTTGAATAAAGCAACTTCTAAGCTTACCAACCTAACTTTCTTTTAAATCTCTAATTGTCCCTTTTAATTCCTAAGGGTTAGGACTTAAGTCAAATACCTACATAGCCATTAGAGTGATAATGGATTACTTTGATATTGTTTTGTCCTATTATTTAAAATATTTTTTTTCCAAGAGGCTATTGATCATATACAAAACCAATAATATTATAAAAATTCTATATCACAACCACTAAGAGTTTTCAACTAAATCAGTAACACTTTTTAATAGTTTCTCATGACTTGTCCAATTTGCTAAGTGACCTGACATGTTCAAAACTGAAAAATTAAAGCTTTCTCTCGTGATGTTAACCCTCAGGACGTGATATAAAATGGACCTAATGCTTGGTGGTGGTGCAATTAAGAAAATCACCCCTTAAAACTTTACAGTATTTCAATGTGATGGCAAATGTCTTCTAATCTGACCTCAAACCGTTGGTGAGTAAAATATGCTTGAAAGTTTCAATATGAACACCACTACAAAAGTTTTGGCTTTAAATTGAATTACCGAGGGTTAAAATAATACTACTTGTCTTACAAAAACAACCACCTGGAGAATCTTGGATGCACAAAATTCTCAGTTTTGATGCTATTATAAATTCATTGTCGCCTACGAAGCTTTTTCATATTTTTTGCACGTCAAAGACAAGGTACAATATATAATTTTTTATATACATGTCCTCAGTTTAACTAAATGTTTCTTAATCTTAAGGATGGTGATGTCAAAAGCAAAGTGACCTCTGGTGTCAAGGAAAACATTTACTTTCTTGCAACGAGGGACTCTATGAATTCTGAAGATAAGTTTATAATTTGGTATTGATATTCAGAGTTATTCACATTTTGCTAATGCAAAGAACGACGAAATTATAACATATTTGTTTCCTTATATAGTTCGTACTATCCCTTACTACATGATTTTTTTTGAAAAGAAATATTCTACGACAGATATATTATGTCTCTGCTATTAAAAGGAAATACACACAAACGACGAAAGCCAATTAATTCTCAACATTAAAGTTTCATTAACTTGTTTTTTAAAATATAACATATCATCCCAAATATGATTTCCAAAATCTTCAGTAGACAACATTCTCAAAGCTTAGAGGGTAAACAATATAAACACACATATTACTAAATCATTTCCAATTCATTATAATAATATGAAATCTTGGACTCCATGGTTCCATTTACAAACAAGAAAATCCTTTCTTTACTGTCCAAAATAAACAATAACAATATACTATCTTCTGTATCTAGTTCTGTCCATATTATATAATGCAAAATGACAGTATATAACGAGACAAAAGAGGTTCTACTTAGCGTCACAATGTTTCTCTGAAAGAGCTGGAACATTAGGGAGACTTCAAAAGAACGAAGGAGCAGAGACAAGTGTATGGGAGCGGAAGGATCAGCATGGCCATGTAAGCATGAAACTATATAATGAAATCAAATGCATCACTCAACATGCATATATTAAGTTTTTATGATATGCAAAGTTTATGTTCTTGCTCAATTTTCAAACAACAGGTTATAATCGCATTTTACTGTGAATAATTCCTATTATAAAAAAAACTTAACAAACCTTCCCGTCACAGTATTATTTTCCCAATTTTCATTTCTTAGACATAACAAAGAAAATTACCAAATCAATCAACATCACAATAATGCATAATATGGAGATAGCCGACCTTGAACACGTTGCCGGTTAATGCTAGATACGTCATTCTCTTGGAGCTACCGAGCACAAGTTACTTTCTCCAATTGAATGTTCACAGACTTTCAGAGATTGCAATATCGATTGCCGAATTGGTTTGTAGTCCTCAAATATATAAGGAAACCAAATTGTTTATATGGTGACACCTCAAAGCCCTTCATGCAAATAATTTCCTCGGGTGATTGTCGGGTGGTGCTTTTGTTTGCTTTCATAGGGATTATTTCCTTAAAGTAAGGTTAATCTGTTATTATTGTTTTATTATGTATTTTAAAATTTAAATATTTTCTTTTATAAAAGTTTCATTTATATATTATTTATATTATAAAATTTATTATTATTATTTATATTATATATATTATTATTTTATTTTATTTTTAAAATTTCCTCTCTTAAAAGAATGAGACTTTTTTTTTTAACGATTACAAAGGTTCGATATATTTTCATTTTGCAAACAAAATATTCAATTTATCACAAACAAACACATGCATGCAATGCAACAGCAGACATAATGACCTATATGATTTTTATTTAGTGGGCTTCCATGTACCCACGGGCCATGGTGCTCAAGGCACAACATCATATCCCACCTTACTTGATGCTTCCACTACTTGTATCTGCTAGGGGTGGGTGATCCTCTCGTCGAATATTTTTGCTATCGTACCTATCGAACATTTTGCTATTGTACGACAACCTGCACCTGCACACACAAACACTTGCAACAGTATCACATTCTTCCAAGATAAGCAAATAATGGGGAATGTTACACTTACAAAATTAATTCTAATGAAATATAATAGACCAACCATTCATGAAAGCACTACTAAGTTCATTAAGTACATGTTATATATCTTAAGTATTTTAAATATTATATGAAAATTAATCAACATAGGAATCCAATTTAGTAGAATTCACTAAAGCAAAATTAACTTGTCATAGAGTGTAACAAAAATACATTAAAACATAAATTTCATTTATAAAACCTAATAATGCAACCACAATGGAGGTCAAACAAATTCAATTTTTATTTATTGGCAATAGTTATTATATAGCATATATTCAAGCAAATGCTATAGAGCCGATCCTCATTACAGGGTGTATTTAACTATTTAAAGATTTTTTTATGAATCTTGTAGTGCAAAATTTTCAAAGGTTTGTTACAACCTGGCAAGAAACACTCATGGGAGCAGAGGTCATTTTCATGCCTTACACTATTTAGCTAATATGAAAAGTTTAGATTTCTTCCCTTATGCTATAGTTTTAACATGTCCTCATTAGCTCCATTGATATTCAACTATCATCCTCTACAATTCACTTAGTCATTGCAATAATTTGTCAGACATGTTTTTGGATCAATGGCTTTATCTTGAATTTTTGGCCAACATAAAGGTGGTTATAGTTTCTAATAGAGATAAGCTAGATGAAAGGGATGTTCCTGAGTGGCTAATGTTAGACTTCATTACAACTTTGGTCTTTTTTTATCATTGTCAGGTTTTGTAGCAAATTCAGGCTTCTTTTATTATTTTGGGAGTTCTATGCCAAAGTCAACTTTCAAAGAGGTTTGGATAGTTTCATCACTTGTAAATGTCTAGATTCTTGTCTTCTTGTATAGAGCTTTGCTGGTAAGACCCCAAGGTCTTACTGTAAAATTATTAATAAATTAATGTAAATGTTATCGCAGGCCACTCAAAGGGGGCTCCCTTGTAATCGCTTTGCCGCTATAGGGGGCTCCCTCCTTTAGAATCTATGATTCTTATTCTTATTCTTCTTCTTGGATGATTTGATATGGATGGCCAACCTAATATATATATATATACCCTAAAGCTACATTGGTAAAGAGACATGATGGTTCACGTTTGAAGAGACGTGATGGTTCACGTTATGAAGGGTTGTGATGGTTCACTTTATAAGTTAATAATATAATAATTAAATGATTAATAATACTAACTAATAATGTTAGGATTGAGTATCCTAACATGCCACCCTCCTTAAAAAGAGCTTTGTCCTCAAAGCTCAAAGTGAGAAGCTTTGTCCTTTGTTTTCCAAGAAGGATTTGTGTAAGTTCTTGGACTCTTTTAATGGCATCCTTTTGTATGCAGGGATATCGAGAAGGATGAAGCATTAGCGGGGGGTTACCAAGAACAATAGTAGAATCTTCCTTAGGAAAATCATGATGACGATCGGAGGGCAACCCTTGGGGTTCCTCAAATACTTAGAATGATGCATCAAAAGTGATGGTAATGATTTCATATCCTTTTTTGGTTCCTTGGTAGAGCCAACGGAGGAGTGTGTAGTCACTCTGCGTTGGTTCCGAATAGGTTTGGTCATATGGCAAGAACTCACTATTGGTGAGGAAGGTATGTGTAGGTCTTGTAGAGTGCATGTTTGGCTAGCATTGATCACTTTGGGTATATCTACCTCATCCTTGCTTGGTACATCAATCACTTCTTGCACATCGACCTCATTGTCTTCATTGCAGTGAGTAGGTGCACTGGTCGCTTCGAACACAACTACCTCATCTGTTTGCTCTATGGAGATACAGGGATCAACTTCCTTCAATAAATACAAAGTTAGTGTAGCACATTTATGGTGAGGTCCAAATTGTTCATCACAATTATCACATAGTCCTTTTGCTCGTCGTTCCTTCATCTCCTCAAAGCTAAGATGTTTAATTTGTAAAGTTTGGTTAGATTTGGGGGTTGTGTAAGTGCTTTGTGCCCTTCCATTATGCATAGGTTTGGGAGCAATGTAAGTGGTCGACGATTTTTCCATAAGTGGTTTCCCTAATCCTTGTGCATTGATTTTATCTTCAACTAATTTTGCCAATCCATAGGTCTGCATCATGGTATAGGGATTGAACCTTGTCACCTCCATTCTAATTTCCTCTTTTAATCCCCTAATGAAGCCATTGATGAGAATTGATTCATCCAATGTTGTGTTGTGTTTGGTGATATCCTCAAACCGAGTTTGATACTCACGCACGAAAGTGATTTGATGAAGATCTTTGAGCAATTCCCACATGATTGGGTCCCACATGGCTTTGATACCAAATGGTAAGACCCCAAGGTCTTACTGTAAAATTATTAATAAATTAATGTAAATGTTATCACAGGCCACTCAAAGGGGGCTCCCTTGTAATCGCTTTGCCGCTATAGGGGGCTTCCTCCTTTAGAATCTATGATTCTTATTCTTATTCTTCTTCTTGGATGATTTGATATGGATGGCCAACCTAATATATATATATATACCCTAAAGCTACATTGGTAAAGAGACATGATGGTTCACATTTGAAGAGACGTGATGGTTCACGTTATGAAGGGTTGTGATGGTTCACTTTATAAGTTAATAATATAATAATTAAATGATTAATAATACTAACTAATAATGTTAGGATTGAGTATCCTAACATGCCACCATCCTTAAAAAGAGCTTTGTCCTCAAAGCTCAAAGTGAGAAGCTTTGTCCTTTGTTTTCCAATAAGGATTTGTGTAAGTTCTTGGACTCTTTTAATGGCATCCTTTTGTATGCAGGGATATCGAGAAGGATGAAGCATTAGCGGGGGGTTACCAAGAACAATAGTAGAATATTCCTTAGGAAAATCATGATGACGATGGGAGGGCAACCCTTGGGGTTCCTCAAATACTTTAGAATGATGCATCAAAAGTGATGGTAATGATTTCATATCCTTTTTTGGTTCCTTGGTAGAGCCAACGGAGGAGTGTGTAGTCACTCTATGTTGGTTCCGAATAGGTTTGGTCATATGGCAAGAACTCACTATTGGTGAGGAAGGTATGTGTAGGTCTTGTAGAGTGCATGTTTGGCTAGCATTGATCACTTTGGGTATATCTACCTCATCCTTGCTTGGTACATCAATCACTTCTTGCACATCGACCTCATTGTATTCATTGCGGTGAGTAGGTGCACTGGTCGCTTCGAACACAACTACCTCATCTGTTTTCTCTATGGAGATACAGGGATCAACTTCCTTCAATAAATACAAAGTTAGTGTAGCACATTTATGGTGAGGTCCAAATTGTTCATCACAATTATCACAGAGTCCTTTTGCTCGTCGTTCCTTCATCTCCTCAAAGCTAAGATGTTTAATTTGTAAAGTTTGGTTAGATTTGGGGGTTGTGTAAGTGCTGTGTGCCCTTCCATTATGCATAGGTTTGGGAGCAATGTAAGTGGTCGATGATTTTTCCATAAGTGGTTTCCCTAATCCTTGTGCATTGATTTTATCTTCAGCTAATTTTGCCAATCCATAGGTCTGCATCATGGTATAGGGATTGAACCTTGTCACCTCCATTCTAATTTCCTCTTTTAATCCCCTAATGAAGCCATTGATGAGAATTGATTCATCCAATGTTGTGTTGTGTTTGGTGATATCCTCAAACCGAGTTTGATACTCACGCACAGAAGTGATTTGATGAAGATCTTTGAGCAATTCCCACATGACTGGTTCCCACATGGCTCTGATACCAAATGGTAAGACCCCAAGGTCTTACTATAAAATTATAAATAAATTAATGTAAATGTTATCGCAGGCCACTCAAAGGGGGCTCCCTTGTAATCGCTTTGCCGCTATAGGGGGCTTCCTCCTTTAGAATCTATGATTCTTATTCTTATTCTTCTTCTTGGATGATTTGATATGGATGGCCAACCTAATATATATATCTACCCTAAAGCTACATTGGTGAAGAGACATGATGGTTCACATTTGAAGAGACGTGATGGTTCACGTTATGAAGGGTTGTGATGGTTCAATTTATAAGTTAATAATATAATAATTAAATGATTAATAATACTAACTAATAATGTTAGGATTGAGTATCCTAACTTTTGCATTCTTGATTTTGTGCATTTTCGGACCTTAGTAGCACTTTAGCTAGTGTATGTGCTTTTAGAAACCCGAATTTGCTACAATTTGACATTTTTGTGCAACTTTAGACTTTTGTAATGCTTATGTTGATACTAGCACTTACAAGGTATAGTTTTGCTTCATTTTGAATTTATGCTTGAGGAATACATTATGTCGTCATTGACTAGGCCACACCATTTGGAAGACCCAACTTTGTTCCATTCCAATTTTGCATAAGGTCATAATCCTGCTACTTTGGCTTCCTTATTTTTATATTTTATTGAAACTTTAGTTGACATCATCTTTGAAAAAGTCTATAATTGATCAATTCTAGTTTTGCACATTGTCAAAACCCTTTGAAACTTAGTCAAATTTCTTCTAGTAAGATGGACTTGTTTTTCATGATTTTGGATCAGCTGAAGCAATTTGAATGCCTTAGAGCATAGCCATATTTTTATGCATTCAAGTCTCTACTGAGATTATTCATTGCTTATGATGCTTGGTTACCCTTTGGGTCATTTGCCTTGGCAAAATTTAGGTAATTTTTTTAGCAAAATGACAAACTAGCTTGGTTTACAAGGGCTTTCAAATGTGGGCATTAATTTGACCTACAAGAACTTTATACCTTTTCTTTGCTTTGAATCCATGTGCACTTCATTCAATTCTTGTGAGCATTTGGCCATTTTAAAAATGGGGTCTTCCTTTTGGTGAATATTCTTCACCTTCTAACAATATTTTGGTCGTATGTGCTCTGCTTTCACATATAGATTATTTTAATTTTCTAGCTAAAGTTCTTGAGTTATGTCTTCTTTTCACGTATCTCCTTGTTCTTGTAAGATTTTGAGTGCTTCTTTGATATTATTCTCTAGTTATTTGAATGTTTTGAATTTTTTTCTTCTATCCATTTTTAACAACTTTTATTGCTCCCTTTTGGCTTGTATATTTACAAAATTCACTGACTTTGTTTCTTCTTGGTGATTCATAAAGGATTGGATCTTAAACTTGTATAAATCAGATCTCTTTATGTTCCCTTAAAACTTGGTAATTTTTTCTTTTGGGATGTGCTTCAACCCTTTGAAGGGGAGACATTATTTTTTGCAATGCTTTAAGAAGCTTCAATGGCTTCTTTAATTGCTTCAATTGGCTTGGTTGTTTTACTTGTAGAATTTTACTATTGGAAGGGGTTTTTCACCCTATTTGTTTTAATTCTACCTTAGAATTTTTCTTCATGGTGATAAATTTAATACATGGTAATTTTACACTTGAAACTTCTTTTCTCAAATTTGAAATGTTTTCTCAAATAGAGTGCACCTTTGAATTTCTTCATTATACATACTCAAATACCACATGTTAGATATTAATTCTTTGACTCATTATATTATGGTATTGAAGGGTATTTAAGTACATAGGATGCCTATTTCAAGCATAACAATCCTCCAAATAAATATACAACTACCTTGTCCTATACTACATGCATGTACCTTGTGAGGAGTGGTTATATCACTTGAATTATCACATGGTCTATAATGTAATAGTTCCTAATATTTTAATCAACCAAGTTTTCTCCATATCTTAGGTATTCATCCTTATGATATATAATCCAAATGCATAACCATAATGTAGGATGCATTCTATACTCCTAAGCATCATATTTATACCAACATATACTAACATTGGAGATATTTATCCATTTTATTAAATTGGTTGGATGCCTTACTAATCAAAATGGAATGGTCCTTAATGGAATATTCTATAGACTTAATCCTAATCTTCACTTGTGCTATCCACAAGAAAATATTACCACATCCTCTTGCATGATCAATCTCTGCCTTTTTATGCTACACTATCTTTGAATTACATAATTTTGTTAGTGGTTGCCAATATGACTTGTATGACTCGATGTTTATGTAAGTTATATTATATTTGGCTTGCGTATTTGCCTATATTTGATTATACATTATGTATATTGTGTTGGAAATATTAAGCATAATGAGTTGTCATTGATGTCAAAGGTGCATAGTTGTTGATATCAAAAGAAGGCAAAGCAAGGTGACATGGCAAAAATAATATATTCCATGGATAGCAAAGCAAGATATGGTGGAAATAATATTTAAATGTGAAATTTAAATATTATAAGGGAAAAGGATTAAAAGTTTGTGGAAAAATATTTAAAACACCACCATGGGCATAAAGGTCTAAGGTTATAATATTTAAATCTTCTTAAGATTTAAATATTTCATAAAGAAAAATTTTGGGCGCCAAAATTCAAAGGAAGACATTTGAAAATATTAAAAAATTATTTCAATGGGAGGTGCCGATGTCATGACAAAGGGAGGATATGATTTGCATATAAATCAAGGTTCAAAACCTTGGCAAAGGGAAGTTGTGTGAAAAATTGAATATCTGCTCATGCATTTCGTTCAACGAATAGAAGAAGACGAAGGGCGCATTTTTAGGTGAAAAAAGATAGAAAGGTCAAAGGCAAGGTGCTGGTCAAGAAGACACAGTTGGTAGGCTAGCGCAGCTGGTTGTAGGGGAAGCGCTACGGCATTGGTGTAGAATAGGTCGCTGGTTCGATTCCCTTGGAGGGAGGTTTTTGCAAGGCAGTAAAAGGAACATGATTTTCAAGGAAAGGATAGTGAAACAAAGGGGAGATTGTGCATGTTTAGTTCCAACCAAGCAGCTAGCCCAAGTGGTAGGCGGGTCCTGTGTAAGGTGCTTACAATGGACATATCTTGTGTTTGAATCTCGGTGGTAGTTGTTTTGTGATTTTTGACTAGGCAGAAGAAAGGGATAAAATTATTTTTGTGCACATTCAATTCTAGTGGGTGGGCCAGCCTAGCTAGTACTCTAGCTCGTGCTAGAGCATGGGATCTGTGAGTTCTTGAGTTTGACTCACAAAAATGACAATGAAAAATGTGGTAAGGGCAATATTTTTTTTATTAAATTATGGCATGCTTAGCGCTTGATCTAGGGAGACAAGGTTTAATTTTTGCTTTGGAAGAAGTGCATATTGTTGACCTAGGGAGACATAAGGACGATGCTTTGAAATCAAATATTGTATGCAATTTTAGATTTTTGTGTGGCTCTATAAAGTTAAAATAACTTTAAATTTGGAGATATAAGGTGTATGAAAGTGGATTTAAACTTTGTTATGTGACTTAGGGTTTTGGTTGATAATATTGAAATTGCTTGTGGGTTTTACAAGTAGGAGTTATAAGGTGTGTTGTGGTTGGTTATTGTGTGTAATTTTTGCATGGTAAAAAAAGAGGTTTGAAGGAGTTGTAAAGCAATATTATTGTGTACAAAAGGTTTTTCATGTGGATGGTTGAAAAAGTGCTATGCTAACTAACCCTTGAAGTGGCATAATATTGAAAGAACATTTTGAGACAGGTTTTGAGGGATATTTTTCATCAAAGCAAATTAAGAGGTATGTTGACATTATTCCTTCTCTAATATGTCTGGTTGAGCAAATATTTTTGAATCATAAGGTGGAGATAAAAGGTTTTATTAGTGTGGATTGTTGGAAATATTTCAGCTAGGGTTTGTGAAACAAATTGTGCATTATTGATTGGTGAAATTGGAAACACTTGTGTTAGGGTTTTTAAGAACAAATTGTGCATTATTGTTGAAATAATTAGTGAAGAATTTGGGCATTGATGTGAGTGACATTAGACCAGTTTTGTGAAGAAATTCATGCATTATTGTGTTTGATCATTGAGAATAAATTTACAAAGAATAGAGACCAGTTTTTGTGAAGCGAAGTTATACACTAGTTTGATTTGACTTGAAAGGGTTTTGCAAGAGATAGAGATTGGATTGGCTGAATGCAAGATTTGTGAATGTGAAGAACATATTGGGTATTTGATAATATCATTCTCTATATTCAAGAGGTTAAATGAATTCTAGGTAGAATATGTCTGAACAACCTAGTTGAAGAAAGTAATTTTGAAAGAGATATAAGCATTATTTGTATGCAAGATTTTGGAATATTTGAGTAGGTTCTATAAGCTGCATTGAGATAAATTTGAGCAAGTCTTGTGAGAAGACTTAAAGCAACATTAAGGTAGATGTGAGAAAGTCTTGTGAGAAGACTTAAAGCAGCATTGAGGTAGATTTGAGCAACTCTTGTGAGAATATTTGAAGCAGCATTGAGACAGATTTGAGCAAGTCTTATGAGAAGACTAGGGACAGAGTTGAATAGATTTGTGAGAAGACTTGAAGCAGATTTGAGCAGAGATAGAGAACATGTTTGAGGCAGAGATAGAGAACATGTTTGAGGCAAATTTGTGCTAACCTTGTAACGAGTTTTGGTGAATATTTGGGTAGAGATAGAGAACATGTTTGAGGTAAATTTGTGCTAACTTTGTAATGAGGATTGGTGCAAATTTGGACAGATATAGAGAATATGTTTGAGGCAGATTTATGCATGTAACGTGTGTAGATTTGGATAGATTTGTGAGCAAAGTTGGAGTAGATTTGTGCTAGCCTTGTGATGAGGTTTGGTGTAGATTTGAGACAGAGTTGAGATTAGGCTTTGGAGCAGACCAGAGTAGAGGGGATAGATTTATCTTGTGGAGATATATCCACAAACTAGAGCCAAAGGGATAGAGTTATACTATGGAGAGATATCCAAAAACTAGAGCAAAGGGGATAGAGTTCTCCTATGGAGAGAGAGATCCACAAACTAGAGCAAAGGATATAGAGTTATCCTGTGGAGAGAGATCCACAAACCATAACAGAGGGGATAGAGTTCTCCTATGGAGAGAGATCCACAAAATAGAGTATAGGGGATTGAGTTATCCTTTGGATAGAAGTCCATAAACATTGTAATAGGGAATTGATTCCCAAGATATTTGTTGAGAAAATTTAGAAGAAATATTTTCTCTGTGGATGTAACCCACATTGAGTGAACCAAATTAAATTTGTGTCTCATGTGTGTGATGATTTGTGCATTGATTTATTACTGCTATTGATATTACAATTGATAACATTGGATAATATTGTTTGGAAAAGAAAAGTAAAAGTTGATCTTATACTATTCACTCCCCTCTTAGTATAATATTATGTTCTTCAATTCGTATCAGAGCGGGTTCCTTTAAAAAAGTCTAACAACTTGAAGGAATATATTACATGAATATAGATAACATCTCAGAATGGATATTCATCATATAAGCCTCCATTTTTGGATGGGAATAATTATGATTTCTAGAGTATGAAGATGAAGACTTATTTGATGGCACAAGGATATGAAACATGACAATCTATTGAGGATGGGTTCACACCTACAACTACTCCTCCTAACGATAAATATGGTAAGAAATTACGTGAATAATGCCAAGGCTATGAATGGAATCTTAAGTGGATTACATGAATTAGAATTTGTGAAAGTTATGCAATACAAATTAGAAAAATAGATACGAGACAAATTGAAGAAAACATATGAAGGAGATAACAAGATCAAGTTGGCAAAACGACAAAATCACAAGAGAAGGTTTGAAGAGTTGAAGATGGAAGATGAGGAAGATATTGCTAGATACTTACTTCATGTTGATGAAGTTGTTAATAACATGCATGGAATTGGATTTTAAATTGAGGACTCTAGTGTTGCTCAGAAAGTATTAAGATCACTCCCTATAAGGTATGATGCAAAGGTTTCAACTATAGAAGAAATGAAGGATATTGATAAGTTGACTATAGATGAGTTACATGGAATTATCACAACTTATGAGATGATAATAGGAAAAGATCAAAATTCCAAGAAAGAGGCAGCTTTGAAGCTTCAAAGAAGATAAAAGATAAGAAACCAGAATCAAGTGATGAGTCAAGCAATAATGAAGAAGCTAACTATGTGAGAAGAAATAAGAACTCAAGAAAACACAAAGATATAAAGACTATGAAATGATTTAATTATGGTAAATTTGGTTACTATGCATCTAATTGTACATAATATGGAAGCAGTAGTAGTGAAGAGAAATAAGATCGACCTTGCAATAATTTTTAGGAGGCTAGACCCACCAGGTGTGAGAGATCACCATTGTCATAGATGACCTAGTGGGGCGATATGGGATGGACCCATTGACAACTATGCTCTATAGGGTGGTGGTAGGACTGTTGATTTGCCACATGAGTAGGCAACATCTGCCATAGACTATTGTAGGTGTAGTAGCAAACATGCAACACCAAGGAGTTCAATTTTCATGGGATTCATATGTGCTGGACTTCTTGTACAAGATGTTGTACAACATCATGTATAAGTGGTATACAAGGATAGTGTACATGAATTTTCTCCAGGTATGGAATTGGGAGTACATAGTGGTGTAGATATTGGAGACACTACTAGGACCATTGCCTAGCCCGAAGTGACCACCAACATATAGATAGTCTAAATTCCTAGAGCAGGTTACGAGTACCTACACTGGGCACTTGCCACTATCAAGGCAGATCTTAGATGAGCTGATGGAGGCCAAGATTATATGGTGACCCTGGTGTCTACACCCAGGATGGGATAAGGATAGGATAAAGCTAGTGAGGGTTAAGAGGACTATATGGCTTACTATAGAGAGAGGGAATCTAGAGGTCTTTCAGTTTGATCAAGTCTTGAGTTAGTTTGGGATCTTACAAGGAATCCTGGCTGGAGGATTACTAGTACTAAAGAGTCTACCAAAACCTAATAGGGGTGGGAGGTGGGCCTAAATTGGCTAGGTGGATAGAGGAGGGTTTGTACAATCCTCATTACATTGATCCTAGGGTGGACGATGCAGGAGTGGCCTTCGAATACAGGTGGTGGTATAAAGGAGTCATGCCTAGGAGGGTCTCCACATTAGTTCTAATATAGAGGTGCTAGGTGATGAACCTGGGCATGTAGTGAGCTTTTAAAGAGGTAGCTCATAGGGCCAAAAATAGGGAATAGTAGGGCCTTGCAACTCCAATATAGATGAAGGCTTAGGTTTAGATTGTGCTGGTGATGAAGGACACCAATACTACAGGGACCAAGGAGGTAGGGGTATCTAGAGTTACCCCCATAGAGGCTAGGGTACTACTAGGTGGAGGATCAAGAGAGGACTCCACATCAGTAGTATCTAGTTGAGGCTAGGCATCAAGATGAGGGGATTTTAGGGAGAAGGCAGAGGCACTACAAGCATAGGTGGTGACTCTACAAATATAGGTAGACCTACTATAGGAGGATAGGTCCAAGAGGATTGAGGGACTACAGATCTTGTTGAGTACCATAGATATGGAGAGGTATGAAGCTCAAGTAGAGGTTGATCATATTTGAGGGGATGTGAGCCATCTGGATAGAGAGTCCTATAGAGCTTAGGAAGAGGGAGTGGCTATCATCGAGAGTAGTCAAACTAGCAACAGGGTCTGCTTTCTACAAGTGGAGCTACAAAGAGTAGGGGAGAGGTTGGAGGTGGCCATTTAGTGGGCTACCTTTTATAAGATGATGTATTACTAGGTGGTGCTAGAGGGGTAGAGAGTGACACTCCCTCCATCCCTCTAGTCAACTAGTAAGTCACAATATTAATCACAAATATTCTCAGATTCACTGTATATGGGTATGCGGTTGACTAGACCACTTCCTCCTCTGGGCAGAGCAGAGGAGATAGGCTCTTAGAGCTAGGGCTAGGGATCATGATGACATGCCATTTTTTATTGGGATATGCATCCCTCAGGATTGGTTGAGTGTATCGATACTGGATTGTGGTACATCAACCAGACATGAATGTATATCTCTTTTTTTCTCATAGAGTAATATATAGCTGCTTATTTTATATTTTGTGTGATTGTGTACATGTGATTTGATTTAATTAGATGTTCTGTAATTTAATGTTTTATACATGAAACCTATCTTAATGTAAGACTATATGAAATACATGGGTGAATAATGGATGGAAGGAAGAAAGAAAACATGAGAGAACACAAGAAAAAATACCAAATAGAAGAAGAAGACAAAGAAGAAGAAGAAGAAGACAAAGAAGAAGATCCAAAGGTCAACCATATGAAATAGATAAGGATAGAAAAAACATAGTATAGAAATCAGCGTAGGTCACTAGGGACCGATGTGATTAAATACTATAAATCATACCAAAAAAGAGGGAGTTAAAACCCACTATGGGTATAGTATTCATCGTAAAGGATGAGGTGTTGGAGTCTGACCTGCTATGGGTGGTTGCTCACTAATTGACTGCTATGGAGTGATTACCTACTAGGATGTATGTTAAGTATTACTAAAAATGGCCAAGGAGCTTATCTTGTAATGGGGTGTTGAGCCCGTTGAGTCAAAAGGGATTATAACCCGATAGAAGATCATATTCGATAAGATACTTGCTAGGATGTATAATTATCCCATGTGGGGTGCAATATATAAGGATAAAATATATTAGGTGAGTGCTACCCTCGATAGGGATTTTTAAAGATAAGAACAATATAGTGAGTGTGTGCAAATGTGCAGAGAAGACAAATTTCAAAAAGATAAATGAAGAAATAAAACACACATATCTCCTTGTCAAAAGCAAAAGAAGACAGAAGAAAAATAAGGCAACAAGCAAATGGAGAAGCGACAAAGAAATATTAATAAATTATCATTTTTTATCTAAGAGATACTATCAATACTTATAATACCAAGGAAGATAGAACTTTGAACAAACAAAGAGAAGCAAAAGATAAGATTAAATATGAAACCCTAGGTGGGGGTCTTACTAGGCATCAAAATCCTAGTGAGAGTGCAGTGCATGTGAGCTATGACCTAACTAGGCATCATCACATGCCATTGTCACCACATCACCAAAATATATGACCAAGCAGTCATGAATAGGCAATCATGCAAAATATGACACTCAAGCATGCAAGTTGTGTTAAATGTCAAGCAAGCAATGCAAAAATATGACAAGCAACAATGTAGTATGAACAAGCAGATGGATGCAATGGAAATGCAAATGCATAGCTAAATGATAATTAATTGATTTGATGTAGTTTTTATTATTATTTATATTTATTAATTAATTTAAACAAGCAGGATGAAAGTTGACACAAAATCTAAGTGTGCCACCTTTCTTGGGATAAGAAACAAGTGTACCATGAATTGTTTCATCAAAGAAATCCCCAAAAAGTAAGTCATCATGAAGATGAAAAATCATGGAAAAGCTCCTTAGTGGCTCTTTCTCTGACATCCATGACACGATAATCAATACATTTATGAACAAAACCATTCTTTTTAATATAAATATCATTATAAGACAACTAGGCAGGATCTACTTTTAAAAAAAGGGTTTATTTTTAGAACATACAGAATCAGTAATATTGCAAAACAAGACCTTAGAAGAATAAGGGGGACCATCATCCTCATTACCCACTTCTAACTTTTGATAATCCATATATTCAACATAAGTCATAAGATGATCATCATTATCAAATGGTAAAGGTTGGTATTTACTAGGTATAAAACCTATGCCACATATCCCAGGCCAAATATCAACATCTAAAGACTCTTGAATGTCCTTCTATTGTGGTCCCAAAACTTTACTTGCATATCCCATACTAGATAGGATCTATTTAGGAAGTGGGTAGTCATTGAAAAGGTAACAATGAGCAAAAGAATGCTCAACGGGAGAGGGGTTGCTACCGCATATATTTTTTTCAAAGGCAGTTCCTACAAAGATAAAGGTACACGTGCAAATGTGTACAATATTACCTTTCTTATGGGGCAAACCCATGGTTCTTGGTGATGGTGGTAGCTTGTATAGATCCAAAAAATGTGCTTGAAGAAATTGATTGTCATGATCCTAAGATGAAAAATTTAAGATATGTTCCTCACTCATTTTAAATTTTGAAATTTGTTCTAAAATCTAAGATGAGGAACATGGAGAAACCATTGAAGAAATAGAAGGATAGAGGTTGAACTTAGATTGAGCTCGCTCTACATTTGAGCAAAAATCAAATGGTCAAGGATCGCCCAGGATGGTGATAACTTGATTTTTAAATTCAAACTTAAGGCATTGATGAAGAGAAGGGGCGACCTTCATTGCTTGGATCCAAGGTCATCCAATAAGGAGATTAAAATATGTAGGACAATGTACCAAATAAAACAAAGAATCCAATATTTTAGGCCCAACCTTGAGGGGAAGATATATGACATCACAGGCTTCTTGGAACTCATTGTTGAAAGCTTTTATAATGATATCATATTTTGTTAAATATTCCTCTTTTAATCCAAATTTTTGAAAGAATTGATATGTACATAAATTGAGGGAAAAACCATTATCAATCATAATTCAATTAATAAAAGTATCCCCAACAAGTGCAGTGTTGTAAAGTGAATAATCTATTTGTAAGTTTGAGGAAGGTTTATCATCATCCAAGAATGAGATGTGATGTATCCCAAAAGAACCTACGACATAAACTATAGAATTAGGAGAAATATCTAAGGGAACCAATTTATATTTTAAAAATTCTTTCAAAGCATCTCTATGGTTAGGAGAAGTTTTTAGGAGCTTTAAAACTGATATCTTTGCTGTAGTACTAGCTAACTACGTTTGGAGATCAAATGAAACCTCAGGTTGTGGTCTCAATACAATAGGTGGAGTCCCTTATCTAATTTTTATTTATTATTCTTTAAAACTAAACCAGGCTGTAATACATAATTCTATCCTTGCTGAGGATGCTAAGTATGAGCTTGCCTTCTTGTAGTTACCCCAATCATTCCAACCATATTACCATAGGGATGAGGCTCATTCTGATGAGCCACCTGATTTTCTACTTGTTGATTAAGTTTTGGTGATGGATATTTAAATATTCCCATATCTTGATTGGTAGTCACAATTTTTTTGGGTAGGTACTTGATTATTTACTTCTTGAGAATTACCTAAGTCAATACATCTAGCATCAATCAAATCCTAAACCACATGTTTCAAATTCTTACAAGAATTTGTTCAATGTCCTTCCACTCTATGATATGCATAATGTTGGTCTACCTTATACCAATGAGTTGTAGTATGTGGTTGCATTATGGGAGGTAATTCAATTGCATTGGCTCCCAAAAGTTATTTCAAAGTTGCCTCCATAGACATATTAAGCCTTGTAATATTCCTTTGTGGAGGTTTCTGAAGTACTATCTTTTGTAGGTTGTTAGTAACATTATTAAAAGGCCTACTATCCATTCCACTATCACCTCTATGTGTTTATTATTATGTTGAGCCTTAGTAGGTTTCTCTTCTTTGACTTTGAGTTGGCCTCTTCTGATAAGGGCATGTTCTACTTTTCTTGCTAAATCAATTGCTTGATATAAATATGTAATGATAGTAATCTCTAATGCATAAGATAATTGTTCTTGTAAATTACCAATAAATATCTCAATCATATATTTTGGAGGGTAAAGTATACCTCAAACACCCAGCTAAACTTCTCCAATAGGCCAAGAATTCTAAAAAGCTTTCCTCTTTACTTTGTTTTAAATTGTAAAAATCTTTCATTGTCACTTCCTTTTCAATATAAGCACCAAATTGTTTAACAAATAATTCTGTTATTTCTTCAAATCTCTTCAAGGAATAATTGGGTAACTGATAATACCACTCTAATGCCATGCCACCAAGACTCTTAGGAAATATTTTAAGTAACAACATGTCATCATAAATGAGATCATGGAAAGCTGTTCTAAATATTCTTAAATGTTCAATTGGATCTTCTGTCTGTAACGTGATGCAAACAACAAGAATTGGTATTGATATAATGTATGAATAAATACATTATAAGGTGGTTCTAAAGTGGTTAATGAACCACCCAAACTACCCAACCTACTTGGAGAAGCGTGTAGCATTTATTTTAGACAATAATAAAATAACCAAGCATAATTTCTAACATCCCCCCTTATTACATTATTGGCAAATACAAAGAGCATTGCAAAACAATTCAAATTTGACACGTGCAAGTGCCTTGGTGAAAATATCTACAACTTGCTCATCAGTGGGAATGTACTGGAGTTGTATGTGATGCTTTGGAACTTCATCACAAATGAAATGACATCGAGTGTCGATGTGTTTGGTACGATCATGAAATATTGGATTCTTGACGAGATTCAAAACACCTTGATTATCATAAAATAAATGAAGTGGAAGATTCTTTGGAAGACCCATGTTTGTAAGAATGTGACTTAACCATATTATCTCATAGATTGCTCCACTTGCTGCATGATATTCTACCTCTATAGATGATAAAGCAACCACCTACTGCTTCTTACTGTGCCAAGAGACAGGACCAGATCCAAGATGGAAAATGTATCCAGAAGTCGACTTGCGATCATCAATGGATCCGACATAGTCTGAGTCCATGTATCCCTATAAATAGAACTTGCTATTCTTCTTGTACTCCAAGCCAAAATTTGTAGTACCATGGACATAATGAAGAACTCTCTTTGTTGCTTTCCAATGACTCACCTTAGGTTCCTGCATGAACCTTGAAAGATAACCCACAACAAAACTGAGATCTGGCCTGGTATTTGTTAGATATATGAGACTCCCAATCAGTTGGTGATAGAGAGTACCATCTACCTATGGTGATTTATCATATCATGATAACTTAAGTCTAGGCTCCATTGGAGTTGCTTTAGACTTGTAGTCAGTCATGCGATATTTATCAACCAATGTCTTGGCATACTTCTTTTGTGTTACTCTGATATGATTATTTTTCTGAGTCACTTCCAAACCAAGACAATAGTGAAGAAGTCCTAGATCTATCATTTCAAAATATTATTTCAAATCATATTTTACTACATCAATCATATTCTCTAAACTCCTTGTTATGATCAGATCATCTACATATAGCACCAAAATCACTATGTTAGAACCATTGTTCTTGATATAGATATTTGCATCTGAAGGACTTCTTTTGAATCCATGTTGCACTAGGTGACTGTCTATTTTGATGTACCAAGCTCGTGGAGCTTGTTTTAGCCCATACAAGGATTTTACCAACTTGCAAACTTTCTGTTCTTGCCCTTCAACGACAAATCCTTCTGGTTGGGTCATGTACACTTCTTCTTGTAGGTCACCATTCAAGAAAGCACTTTTTACATCCATCTGATGTAACTTCCACCCAAACTGAGCTGCCATGGCACAAAGTACTCGAATGGTAGTCATTTTTGTAGTAGGGGCAAAAGTCTCTTCATAATCTATGCCTTCTTTCTGAGCATAGCCCTTTGCAACAATATGGACCTTATGCTTATCAATAGTACCATCTACCTTATACTTCACTTTGAACACCCATTTGCAGCCAATGGGCTTCTTTCCTGAAGGTAGATTTACTAGCTTCCATGTATGATTTTTCATGAGAGATGTATGTTCTGCTTCCATAGCAACCTTCCACTGAGGCTCACTAAGTGCATCCTAAACTAGTTGTGGGTTCATTTTCATCCAATGCTGACATATAAACCCTCTCATCATCCATATCTATTTCTTTGTCTTCCTCTGCATCTATAGATAGTTCATAAAATTGTTGGTA
Organism: Wollemia nobilis; assembly: GCA_028583015.1. Classification (NCBI taxonomy): domain Eukaryota; kingdom Viridiplantae; phylum Streptophyta; class Pinopsida; order Araucariales; family Araucariaceae; genus Wollemia; species Wollemia nobilis. The sequence continues at coordinate 3,950,807 of JAQPPZ010000101.1, forward strand.
AAGCTCGTCAACCTCTGAAGTTGATGCCTCTGCTCTCATCTACTGAGTCATACTATGAGTACAAGGTCGATCTAGAGTTAGATCTAGAAGTGATGTCAACTTTGAATCTCTCAATGTACTAGTATACCATTTTGGAACCTTGTTCTATGGGGGTGGAACCTCTTTCTTAGGCTCATCTTCCTCAAGGTATACAATTGTAGAAGTGTTATCTGATGTGAAAGCTTCATCAAATACCACATCTCGACTTATGTGTGTTTTCTTGGTCATAGGATCTATCAACCGATATCCCTTTGAATGCTCATCATAACCAAGAAAAATACATTGTAGGGTTTTCTCATCTAACTTCTTCCTCTTCTATTTTGGTATGTGCATGAATGCCTTACATCCAAAAACTCTTAGATGAGAAATGGAGGGTTTCTTACCACTCCATGCTTCTTGTGGAGTCTTGCCCTGTAGAGCTCTTGTGGGTGCTCTATTCAGGAGGTATGATGTTGTACTCACTACTTCTACCCAATACTCATGCTCAAGATGTGCCCCCTTAAGCATACATCGAACCATTTCCATAATGGAATGATTCCTCCTTTCAGCAACTCCATTTTTCTATGGAGTATAGGTTGTGGTCAGTTGTCTCTTAATCCCATGTTCATTCAAAAATGATGAAAATTCCTTGGAGGTATATTCCCCCTCGATCTGAGTGGAGGGTTTTGATGGAACATCCTGACTCCTTCTCAACAAGCTTCTTGAACTGCTGAAAGTACAAAAATACCTCTAACTTCAATTGAAGAAAGAAAACCCACATCTTCCATGAGTAATCATCAAAAAACAATTGAAAATACCTCTTTCCACCATAGTTGGTTGGCATAGGACCGCACAGATCGATGTGTACCAACTCCAAAGGTTTCTTAGCTCTTGAAGAGCTAACCTCAAATGGTACCCAGTGTTGCTTCCCTGCTAAGCAATCCAAGCATACTGGCAATATGGATGAAAGGTTGGGAAGGCCTTTCACCATCTCATATTTTCTCAACTCGAGCAAATATCCTAAACTCAGATGCCCATATCTCTTGTGCCAAAGAGAAGTAGCCTCCTTTGTAGTTACTTGCCATGGCAACATGAGGTATTGAAATGACATCTAAAATGAACAAGCCATGCTTGTATGATCCTGTTGCTACATGCTTTCCATTTCTAGTGATGAAACATCTCTTTCTACCCTCCTCAACATGAAAAACAACATTCATGTCTCTATCCAAGATTTGAGGGACTGACAACAAATTGTTGGCCAATCCAGGAACATAGAGTACCTTCTCAATCTGACATTTTCCATCTGGAAGAGTGACAAAAACATCTCCTTCACCCTAGACTTGGTAGGTTTGATTGTCAACAATTATCACTGGCTTACCTTCCTTTTCCTCAAATATCTCAAACCATGATCTATCTCCAGTCATGTGTTTACTAGCACCTGAATCAATATACCACACTGCATCTTTCTACTTAGATGAAGTGTGAGTCATGAGCACCTTGTGTGCTCGCTCAAAATATGAGTCCGAGTCTGATTCGGCATAAGCAACATTCCCCTTGGGTTGCTTATTCTTCTTTTGTGGTTTGTATTTCCCTTTTCCCTTCTTCTTGTGATCTTGGTCATTCTGTTGTTTGTTCTTAAACCAACACCTATTGGTGTCATGGTTATTCATATCACAAATCTTGCAATATTGTTTGTCTTTCTGCTGATGTTGTTTCCCTTTTCCTTTTGATGAAGATCCTCCCTTTTGAAAATGACCTTGTTTCTTACCCCCTTGTTTGGTGTAGAGGGCATTATCTAGCACTTCATATTTCTGAAACTGATTTGCCTCCTTAGTTTGAAGCAAATTCACCAATTCCACAAATGAAACTTGTCTACCAGATACATTAAGAGAGGTGATCAACACCTTATAGGATTCTGGAAAAGCTCTCAAGATGACTGAGGTCAAGAGAGCATCTTCCACTATCTCTCCCATAGCATTCAATTTGACTTTCAATTCTACCACTCTACATAGGAATAGGTCAACTATCTCACCAGATTTCATACTGAGTGTATGTAGTTGAGTTTGAAGGTTTAGAATAGTGGACTGATTCTTACCTTCATAAATGGTAATCAAAGCATCCCAAGCTTCCTTACCAGTTTTGGCATCACAGATATGAGGTTGGACCTCATATGTAGTAGCAAGTAGAATAAACATGAGACATCTTCTATCCTTTTTATCAAAGGCCTCTTGATCTGGCCCTGCTGTTCTAGGTCATTTTGTAGTGCCAGTCACTACATCCCATAAATCTTCAACCTGAAGGATAGCTCTCATCTTTGTCTTCCATGGTGCAAAATTAGAACCTTTGAGCAACTGTGAATCTGATAGATATTTGTGAACAGTGGCCATTGTGAAGGTTCCTTATAACACCAAATGGTCCCCCTTTCTTTATACTTGCAAGAGTACATGAAAGGGAATTCGATCAAGATTGATGGCACCTACCTCAAAACCCTTCGAAAGAAGGTTGATGAGTTGGAGGAAATTAAGCCAAGCAATTAGAAAGAATTAGGGTATTAAATGGAGTGAATATCAGAACTGGTTTACCTTATTTCTCCTCGATGATTGATAGAGAACAATAGCTCGAACCTTGTAAGTGTGGACCAGAGGTATCGTATATACCGAACGTTGTTGTGCAATAAATTGCACAAATAGGTGTAAAATTTGGGGTCTTTTATTTGCTTTGTATATTTTACTTTATGATTGAAATGCAAGAAAATAGGAAATTTAAATGCAAAATACAATCACAAGTGCCCACAAATTTAAACACTCTAGGTGTCGGTTTCCATCGAAAATGCACCTATTACAATGCCAGTTTTGTTACAATGAAGATATTCACTTCCAAAAATTCTTTTCAAATCAACAATTTTTCTTCCCCCCTTTGTCTTAGAATTTTGCAAAAAGAATGCTTTTGATCCCCCCTTTTTGTTGCAAAATAAACAAGGATGAAAAAATTGTGCTTTTACCCTTTCAAATTCCAAAAAAAACTTATCCCTCCAAAAAATTGCTTGAAAGGAATAAACAAAGTATTTTGTGAAAAATACCTCTTAAATAGCTCCTCCGCGTGCTTTGGTAGAAAAAAAATGCGCTAGTGTGCCCTCCTTTGACAAAAAAAATGACCCTTCTTTGCAAAAAAATGATTGACAAAAAGTTGTCAACAAAAAATTTTGTTGTCAGCAAAAACATTTCTTGTCAACAAACTTGCAGCAAAAAATAAATTATTGTAAAAAAAAACTTGCTATTGTCAAAAAAAATTGCTGAATGGTGCGGGTGGAATTGGACCCCGTGACCTTGTGGATACCACGTGCCAACAACGCCCATCCAACCGGTTCGATGGTCAGTTTAGACAAGAACCAAAGGATAAAACATCCTTTTTGTAGTCTTCCCATCGATGAGTGAAGAAAAAATGTCAAACCCTTATGAATCCCCATGGGATTCAAACCCCCAATATTTGCATGAACACCATGCAATGTTACCAACTATGCTACAATGGCGGATGGAAGTAGGAAAGAAGAATAACAGTCTTATATTCATTCAAAATATTAGGTGGGAAAAAATATAATGTGGGTGTTTATCCCACATGCACCACACTGGTGCTGTATGTGCACTTGAAATACTACAAGGTGTGTGTAGTGTAGTGACTGCCTTCGAGAAATCACCCATCCTCATAATTTACCATGTGCAACCCAATAAAAAACTATCCACGTTAGCCTATTGATGCCACCTGTTATATCCACATCGGTTTCCCTCCACATTAAACTGCCTCCACGCCACTCCATGTGTTGCTCTTGGTTTGTGTGTATTTTGGTCTGTAATAGTTTATGTTTTTTTAGGTTTGCATCAGTCTAGTCAGTTCCTGATCCATCAGTCTATCCTACATTAGGGTCATGTTGGGCTTGGCCTTGTCGTCTATCCTACGTTAGGGTCATGTTTGCGTCAGAGTCGTTGTCTGCATCAGTGAAGTCTGCATCCAACGTCTAGTCCAATTCATCTTGGGAAGCATGTACATCCATATTGGGAAGTGTATCTGACTTGGGATATGCTCTTCTATTGCCTGTGCCTTGCATCCTCCTTGGAAAGCATGCATGTCCGTTGCATTCTTCTCCCCTCGCCTAGCTTTGATGCCATGTAATGTGATACAAAAAACAAGAATTGATATTGATATGATGTGTGAATAAATACATTCTAAGGTGGTTCTAAAGTGGTTAATGAACCACCCAAACTACCCAACCACTTAGAGAAGCACGTAGCGCTTATTTTAACAATAATGAAATAACCTAGCATAATTTCTAACACTGCCCCCTTATAAATAGGCAAATTCAGCATAGGAAAATGCTTATGATAAGGCCTAGCACCAATAATAGGATCCAATGGCTGATAACACATTTCCTTGTAACTATAAGTAAAACTTGAAGGTTAAATCACCTCAAATTTTGAAACCAACTACTTTACCATATTTGTTAAATTTTGCACTTCTGGATTACTATTATGGATCACCCCTAAATTCCCTAAAGGAGGAACATATGTGTATTGAGGAACCAATGCTTGACTCAAGTTGGATGCATGGATACTATTATTGTATGTGGCACCTTATGAAAATGGAAAATTAACAATTGGTGGAATAGAAGCAGAAGTGTTGAGATTAGAATAGTGAGGAGGAAATTGAAAACACTTTTGAGTGACACTACTAATTGGAGGGGCTTGCAAATTCCTTCCAACATTGGTGGTTGTAGTAGTATCAATAGCTTGGTTCAAATTATTAGGATGCATTGATTTAGGTAAGGGGTTATTTTGGTCAAGCATAGGGGAGCTTATTGGAGGAGGCAGTGGAGGAGTTTCACCTCTTTCAAGATGACCTTATCGCTCCATACCTACCAATATCTTATCCCTATTAGCTTTCATAAAACCCCAAATATTATCAAATTATGAAAAGATGAACCCACCATTAGGTCCCTCATAAGGATCAAAATTCATTTCATTTTCCATATTATCTTGTTCTTCTAGATCTATGTTATGATCCTATCTATCAATCTGATCATCTTTAGGAGGAACATAATCAGATTCAAGGTGCTTCCACTGACTTATAAGGAAAGGAGCCTTAGATTAGTGAAAGGATAGAAGAGAATGCTAACAATAGAAACAAAAATATTTTTAAAGATGTTATTAAGGTTTTTCAACCACAAAAACAAATTTAGTGATTTTGCTTAATATGTTTTAAAAATAAAGGAGGTGTTCATGTCGAATTCACCAAAGATGTAGAGGGGAAAAATTGCCCTACCACATACAATTATCAAAGGCTGGATCCACAAGAGAAAGACTTGAGGTGAACCATGGGGGTATGTTGTTCTCTACACTCAGTTATAGGGAGGGAAGGGTTCACCAGGAATGGTTTAAGAACTCACTCCAAGTACTTTGGTTTTCAAGAATGTTTGACATATTTGATTCAAGACAAACACCTAAATTTGGCCTTTTTAGATCTATGATATAAAAGATAAAGGACAATGCAAAAATATAGAATGCAAGAATACAAGATCTAACCATAGAATGATTCTTTCTTTGAATGCTTTCTAACCCTAGGGTTCCAAACAGACAACCTTTAAGCAAGGGCTCAATAAGATATGCACATACATAATTAACCCTAAGTGCACACTATATGTTGTTTATCTTTCAAATGCCTAGAAATTAATTAGATATATTTATTATAAATCAGATCTAGATTTTACAAAAAAAATGTAAAGAACTCAATAAATAGCCTAAATACTAATAAAAAAACTTAGCTTATCTGGTGATTTATTCTTAACTTTATCCCTTCATCCAATGCTATCAACAATTTATGTTCCTACAAGATAACTTGATAAACACTTAAAAAATATTATTAGCATTAGGGGTCCTACTTAGGCCGCTATACAAAAATTCTTGGAAGTGCAGCAGTCAATCCCCCTAGGTCCTTTTAGCTAACCTTTGATAAACAAAAGCAAAAATTGACCTTTGGAAGAAAACAAGCATATCACAATACAACAAAATAAAATGATAAAACCATAGAACATAATGTAGTATTATGCTCTAGATGTAGTCTAAAATGTAATTATGAAATTTGGAACAATAGTTTACCCCAGATATGGCTTAGGAAAAATCATACTCCGTAATAGGCGATCGCGATAATGCACAGGCAAAATTGCGCCCCATAGAGACCCAGGCGTGATTTTGCAAAAGTGAGATGAAATATCTCAGATCAAAGTGAGATAATAAATCTTAAGTGCAATGAATAAAAACAAACATGCAACAAAGCACTTTCACCTAGCAGAGAGTGAGGAAGTAGGTAGAAGGGTTGAGACCTCCCAGATAGTTGATCTCTCCTTAGGGCTTCAACACAAATCCACCAAGAGCAAACAACAACAATCAACAATCCAATGTAGTAGAAAACCAATCAGACTTCACACTCCAAAGTTAATTTTCTTGTAAAAGAAGGATGCAGATCGAATAAGAACACTTTGTGAATAATAATCGTTAGCATTAAATCATCAAATGTTATCATGCAATATTTATGTGTGTGAAAAGTGAATTCAAAACCTCCTTATATAGTGGATTTTAATGTGATATGGGTAGGAAAACCAAGCAGGGTTGACGTAAAACACGCAAAACCTAAAGAATTAGGGTTTTCTTATAACAAACCCTAAAAATGCAAAATCGCATCCTGTCAAGGCCGATCGCGATTTCGCTTATGTGAAGTCATGCCCCATCAAGGGTGAGTGTGATTTTACATAGAGAGAGAAAAAAGGTAAAAGAGGGGTGGAGAAGCCTTACCCTTGCCTTAGGCAAGTCTAAGGGGTATTCTAGAGAGCTCAGGGAAGATTGCCCACTAAAGTGGGTCAATTTTTCGTGTCTACAATATCATTTCCACATTTCTAAATAGGGTTTTGGACTATGGATAAAGGGAATTATTTATCTCTCATAAGTTAGAAAAACCCTCTACACTGATCCCTAATTTATTCTATCTATTTTAGAGATCTATACGAAAGATCTGGTAGCTGACAAAAGCACTAGTAGCATTTCTATATCATAGCAGTGCTTTTGCCTCTATCGTAGAATTAGGTACTTCTAACCTCTACTTTGTTACTTTCAATATTTAGCCATAAAAATGTGTTTGTTTTGTATATTAGTTAGGTTCTATTTTCTTTTCTTCATTAAATTTAAAAAGGTAAATAGGGAACCTAGTCTAAATTGATGGCTTTTTAAACCTTAATATTAATAAAAACTCACAAGATCAAATATAAGATAGCCACAATATAGTAAGATCAAGATAATGATGTAAGTAGAATAATATGAGATAATTAATATGTAAATCAAGGCTTATAATATATCAAATAACATTCATTAATAATAAAAAATATGAATGTAAATAGCCTAAATTATACATGTATAAAGCATGTAGCATGACTTACAATATTAATTGCTCAAAATGTATGCAATATTTATTACTCCTCTTTCTCTTACAAGTATAATAATTTGCTCTTGATCATTACTATGATGATATTTATAACTTCTTCTATATATCTAATGATCCTCCATGGAGTAATATATAGCCATTGTAGAATGACTCTTTGGATACTTGACTATTCCTTTCCTTATGCCAAGTCTCATGACTCTTGGCTTCTCTACTTGACACTTGCATACACATGACTCTATCTTGTATGCACACCTAGACATGAATATTTACTTAGCACACTCTAATCTAAAGACACTTGTGCATTCTTACATATAATACACTTGTGCACATAGACTCACATTATAATTATGTATTTCCTGCACATATACATTTATATGACACTTGTGCATTTCCTATACATACACACTTACATAACACTTGTGCATTTCCTGCACATTATTACATTACATAAAATATTACTCACACTCTAAACTAAGACTCAACCCTAATTTAATATTTACAAGATGTACCATGAAGGTACCATGGGGGTACATTAGCATGTACCAAATAATGTAATATACTCCAACACCCCCTGTATTACATTATTTGGTTATTAAAGACTTTAGTCTTCAATCATGGTCTTCATACTTCAAGTGAACTTGCAATGGATTTGATCTTTGTCTTATTCATGTTTGAATTCAACTTCATGTTCTTCAGTCTTTGTAGCTTAAATATTACAAGTCTATTGAACTTTATCATTGTCACCATATTCTTGCATTAGAATATTTTCTTTGCCTTTATCCTTAGAATCATATGAATATTTCTTTTCATGTACTTTAAAAATGCACACTTGAATCCATTGTTAGAAGATTGTTAAAAAATAAGTATTTGAAAAAGACAATCTAATCTGAATATTAATGATCTTTCAAATATCTTACAATACTTCTCCTTGTAGTAATAGAAAATAGATGAATGAGATTTTCTTCCACAATATTTACATGGATGAAGACTCCAAAAAAATTCTTTTTCATGACCAATTCTATTGCAATAGACACATATTGACGGTATTTTTATTGCTTTATTCATCCTTCTTATAGCTTCAAATTCATTTGTATTCTTAATAAATAGGCATAACCATTTATGTACGACCAAAGCTATTCTATCCTTATTTTCCATATAGATAAATAGTAGATGATGAAAGTCTTCAATATTTTTAGTAGTTTCTATTTTTGAGATTGGAGAACTACTAGAATAAGGTTTTGTAGTAACAAGATCCAATTGAGTGTTCTCTTGACTATTTTGCAATCTTGTTAATTTCTCCTTATTATCTAATTCTTCTATCAATTTTTAAAAAATAGCCTTTTAGTTTATTTTCTATATCTTCAATATTAAATGCACTCTTAGAAATTTCTTCCATAATATGCAAACGATGTTAAGAATGTATTCTTTTTGATGTGGACTCCCTTATATCTCCCTAGGTTGTAGAAATTAATAATTTTGCAAATTTAAATTTTCCTAAGTTTGAAGTTGAACTCCTTTTGACTCCCAAATTAACTAAATTTGCAATAAACTTTTATTTCAAATAAATTTAAAAAAAGCTATTAATAAACCTTAAACTCCAAAAATAAATTAAACTTTAAATAATTACATCTAGATTAAAACACTTATTGCTCCATGTAAACTATATAAACTAACCATTAAATAAACCTTGTTGCTCCTTTAAGAAATCAAACTTTAATATTCTAATTTAATCCTACCTTATCACTCCTAAAGTATTGCAAACCCTAAAAATACTTTGAAATATCTTTCAAAAACATGCATGCCTTATCTTCCCTTCAACCGTTGTATGAATAAATGCATGCTACTCATGTGCATTGACTTTAACAAGTCTACCAAATGTTATAGTCCTCAAGTGATTCCTCCTCAAATAGAATGTGAAATGCTTGCATACATGGTGAATGAATTACCTTCAAGTGAAATGAGAATTGTGCTACACTAGATATTTTGAAGATATTTCCAAGATTGATGTTACTTATTCCTCATAATGTCGGATGAATAGGGTGGTGAAAGAATCACTATAATGCGTTATGCATCTCCAATATTCAAGCTTCTAAAGATGCACCTTGTTTTGGCTTTCAATTCACCTCAACACTCGCCTTCACTTTTGCTTCCAATGTAATGCTACTGGATTGCTTGTACTGCACCGATCGATGCTTTAGTCCTAGGGTAATTGCTTGCTTGCTTACTTTCTTGGTTTTTCGATTGTTGGTTCTAATGTATTACTTGTTCAATTATGTTATAGGTCTGATTTCTCTCGATGTTGGTGGTATTTGGTGCTTTTTGAATTCATCGCTTCATATAGGCTACATAGTCATATCTGGTTGTGTAAAGTAAAAATCGACAACACCAAGATAACAATAATAGAACCAACACAAAATATATTGCACAATGAAGAGATAATATTGTATTAATATGGTGGGAGCCTTGATCTCCAATGTTACAATATAATATGTGTTGATACAATAGTTACAATCGAAGGGTTTGAAAACCCTTGTTCACAAAGAATATTTGGTGTCTTTTGCATCATATTTCACTCCAAACAAGTTTGTGGGTGGGCTTGTGTATCCCTACGGGACCACCCTAGCTGCAACAACCATCAATGTAACATATCCTCGTAACCTACACATAGAACACAACACAAAAAAGTCAGTAGCATATGCGAGGGCTCCACTATGTGAGACCCTCTAATAATAAATCTACAAACCCTAGTAGTGAAATGATAATGAAATGGATATAGTAAAAATGTAAGATGTAAAGCAATAATAAATTTTACCTTGTCGAGATTATACCTATTTTTCTGATCCATGCTTCTACTTCTACGATCTGATGGTGCACGAACACCCGAAAGCATTCGAGGGTTTGTCGATGGTAAATTGGTTGAGGAGAAACACCCTGGAGCATTCTAGAAGGGCTATGAATGCCCTGCAACATTCCTGGAATGCTCAGCAATGTTCCTGGGAATGCTCAATAGCATTCGAGGGTTTTTGGGAAGGGTATTGCAGAACCAGATCTGGTTCGTAGGGGTTCTAGTGATAGAAAATGGAGGATGTGGCGATGGTGAGGATGGAAAGGGATAGCAAAATGCTAGGGTTTGGATGAGGATGGATGCAAGGGCTCTATTCTAAAATTTCCTTAACTTATTAATCACTTAACCCTCATTCACAAAAGTGAATGATCTTTTATAACTTACCTTCAACATGTTAGGGTTTTGATGACACCAATAGGCGATCGAGATTAAATCATGATGAATGGCTAAGATTATAACTTTGATATGTGACATGGATCAAGTTAAATGGATGGTTGAGATTAAATCATGATGAATGGTTATGATTTATTCATATATATATATTATATTAAATATATAAATATAATATATAAATATTTATATTATATATAAATATATATAAATAAATAATGGATGGTTGTGATTGGATGATGGATGGATGACAAGTGGCTAGGATTTGGTGTCTACAGATACCCCTTTTTGTATCACATTGTATGAAACACAATGCGGTGCAAAAACAAGAGACACATGGTTTGGTGAAGCAACTTTCTTTCCTTGGAGCGCAAGAAGATCTTAAAGATAAAAAATGTGGGTGTAGCTTACCCCCTCAATTGGTGAATGAGTGAAGAATGAATCTCATGAGCCAATTGATAAAATTATGGGTGATAATGTGGGTGAATGATGTATTTATTTTTTCCCCAATAGTTTTGAATGTGGATGATATGAATGATGTAATTGGAGATGATGATATATTTTTCCCAAAAAAGGTTTTTGATGATGTAAATGTGATGTATTCTATTTTTACCCCAATAGATGAAGGGGTTTTTGAAAATGTGGATGATATGAATGATGTAAATGATGTATCTCGATGTGGGAAATCAAAATCAAATTTGGTTACCCCAAGTTTGGGGTGGTTCTATGCTATTGAAGAATATGCCTTTTGGCATCATTGAAATGCAAAGTGATGAAAATGCAAGATGACATGGGGGAATGTGATCATATAGTGATTATTGAGAAATTCCTTAAATTAGAACCAATCATCCTAATAGACTGTATCCTCGATGACTATTAATGTAAAAGAGATGATGTAATGAAAGTTATCCATGTTTCAAGCCCCATGAACAAGGCCATCAATGATAACTTTTGAGAAAATTAATCTGAGCATAGTCTCACTCAAAAATGAGGGACCAAATAGAATTTGATTTTGAACAAGAGGATGTTGGATGATGCAAGTGTCCTTATGGTGATCTACCCATCCTACCAAATTGCATGGATAACCAATCACTACAATCACCAAGTAAATAGAGTAAACCACTAGATACGAGGTTCACTTGAAAATGTGAGTGGAATTGGCAAATGTTGAATGGAAATGCAATGATAAATGTAATTGGAAAAGTGGAATGATGATGTATGATGTAAATGGATATGGAGATGCATTGATGAGTGAATTGGATGATTTTGTGAAATTTGGAATTGTTTTGGAATTTTTTGAAGCAATTTTGGATAATTTTATGACTTTTGGTCACAAACAAGATTTAATCACCCAAATCAATCCATGTTATCACAAAATATGATGAAATGGTGTGATGAATGATTAGGATGATGAATGTGGTAATTTTGTGAATTTTGGACCATTTTGAGGCTTTTGAAGATTGTTGAGCATTTTCATGACTTTTGGTCGCAAACAAAAATGAAGCATCCAAATCAATTTGTACCTTCACAAAACATGATGTGATGATGAAATGGATGCATGGATGAAATTTGAGGTGATTTTATGGAGGTAAGCTATATTTTTAGCTTTTTGAGTCCTTTTACAACATTCTAGAGTCTAAACATCGACCAACATCCACATCATGCACAGATGGAGGAGAGCATTTTCCACTCATAAATTAGGAGAATTTGAGTGCACTATAGATGCCCATGGGCATTTAAGTATGCAAAAATCAGCTATAAAAGGTCTAAAAAGTGAAATTGGATTCATTCTTGCATTCATGAGTTCTAAAAGTCTAAGGAGAGTGAGTGAGTGAGTGAAGGAGTGTGAAGGAGTGAAGTGATGGTGATGGAGGGAGTGGATGTGGTAGGAGGCATGGAGGTGTAGCTGAGGTAAGTGCCCTTGGCACTCTTGTTTGGATTTTTGCAATTTTTTTTTTAAATGAATGTGATAGTAATGTATTTGTTATTATGTTGTGTTATAGTTGAGGATCTTGGAGGCTCGACATCGATTCTCACCTATCATACCAAAGGTGAGAAAGGCCTTATAGAAGGCCCATTGGGATAAGTTGGAGTATATGGGATTGGTTGGGTGCACCTGGATAGAGGTGGTGAGGGCTGATGAGGGGTACCTCTCTACCTTAGTGGAGAGATGGGATCCAGATAGGGGGACCTTCCAGCTCCCAATAGGGGAGATGACGGTGACACTAGAAGATGTATATCACATATTTTGAGTGCTAATGGAGGGGTTGTATGTCCAAGTTGGGCATGATAAGGAGTATGAGCTAAGATGATTTTTGGATATGGATGGAGGGATGTGAGTGTGAAGGGTGGAGGGATAAGGTATTTGGCCATGTATGCGAAGGAGTTGGAGGTATTACCCACCTTAATCATGTTCTTATTGGCCAATATATTGGTGCCTAATAACATCGATTGTCGATTCCCATGGAACATGATTAGGTTGGTGTACGATATGATCGATGAGCCTCGAGTATATGCATGGGCACTTCTACTAGCATAGATGTATCTAGAGTTGTATGAGGTGAGGAGGAGGGGAAAGGGGTTGGGTTGTAGTGTATTACTATAGTGTTGGGGTTAGGAGCACTTTAGTGTGGCTCATCCTATGGGCCTACCTTGCGAGGAGTGGGATAGGGATCAACCCTATGTATTGAGATGGTAGGTAGCTAAGGAGGTTCAACCGAGTCATCCTAGTCATAGTGGCTAGGAGTGTAGAGATCTATGGGTAGGCTTGATACCAGATCAGGTGTGTTGGAGGCCATGGTGAGAGGCTAGGTGGCCTAGTGATGGAGAGCAACTATGAAGGGTTAGGCTAGATGGGTGGTTGGATAGCATGGGAGTGAGGTGGATCTGATCCAATTCTCATAAGTGTTATGATAGTTTAGGCTGAGGTAGGGAGTACCTAAGGCTCCAATGCTCTATAGGCATCAATCAGATGAGTCGAGCCTACCATGTGTGGAGGAGTGGTGAGTGGACTATGAGGATGATGAGGAGATAGATCTCCCATATGTGGATGATGTCAAGACCACAATAGAGTATGATGCATGGTTCACTTCATAACCACCATGGGTACCAAGTTAAGTGGTTGAGGAGGGTAGTAAATATGAGGAGGAGAGAGGAGGTAGAGGAGGCTCCTCGAAGTTAGAGATATCATCGATCTAGTAAAGGGAGGTAGTGAGGGATGCAATAGAGCAACCTCTAAATATTAGAGGTGATGATGGTGGTAGGGATGATATGGAGGAGGTTCTAGAGAGACCTCTTAGATAGAGTGAGGAGGAGTGGGTGAGGCTCGAGGTAGAGTAGGACCAACTCTAATAGATGGTGGTAGAGAGATGAGATAGCTAGATAGAGCTAGATGCATGGGTGGTAGTAAGTGGAGGTGAGGATATGATAGTGAGGCTCCAAGAAGAGCTAAGATAGAGGGACTCTCATCAGAGGTATGATGTACTATACCTTTGATCCTAGGATAGGTATATCTAATATTTAGAGGATCTACTCATGCAACACCACATTGGGCTACCAGATCAACCTTCTTCCTCCATAGTGGGTTCTATTAGGCATAGTGACTCTAGGCATAGCTCTCTAGGTCTAGGGCTCCTTCAGGGTCATAGGGGTCTACCTATGGGTATTAGCTAGTGCTTAGATGCACTTTTTGTATATGAGCCTTGGTGCTCCATTGTATATAGCCTTCAGGCATTCATTGTACATGTGATATATATATATACATGGATTTTACTTTTGTGTTATGAATTTGTGTGGATGTTTGTGTGAATGCATATGTATATGTGATGGATGAAAATGTAATGATGATGTGTATGAATGCAAATGAACTAATGCTCTAATGATCATTTATAGTTTAGATTTTACTTGACCATATTTATCATTGTTGTTTAATCAGGGGCACCAAAATGGTGGTATGTGAAATGGAAGACTCATGTAATGATGTGGTAATGATATGGATGGTGTTGTGGCTTATGGATGACTGATTTGGAATTGTTTTATAGAGACTCAAACATACTAGTGATTTCTAACAAACTCACTAAGTTCTATCTAATTTCTCTAAGACCAAATGTGTGTGTAGTGAAATGTTCAATTACCAAATCATGAGCATGGTAATGACTCAAGGCAATCAAGAACCAATGTGTGTGCAAGTGAGTTCATTAACCCATATTGAGTAAATTGAGATGAAACCTATCATGGAGGAGACCAAGAAGCTAGCTTATCCTTATGTGTGGTCAGAGGTCTCTTCAAGAGAGATGTGTCACCATGCATGAGCATACTCCACTTCCAGTCAAGCATCTATAGCCCCGATGGAGATTAGCTCCATAGTCCAATGATATGATCTCTAAGCTTTGGGGATTCAGACTACCTAACCATCTGGATGGAAATGTAGTTCTATCCTTACGACTTGAGGATCTATGGTGTGTGATTTGTAAAAGAGTTAGAGCTTTGGGGAATCAGATTCTCAACTAAAGTATGATGAGAATTTTACCCTATCCTTACTACTCATTTTTTTATTTGGAAGTGTGAGTAGTGGTGAAGACCACTATTTTTTATTTTGGACTATGTGCATAATGGGACAAGCAAAGATGACCTTTTCACTTTGAGGTTCAACCCAATCATGGTATTATCCCTCTTTGACACAAGATGTTTTTAATATGTGTGAAATATGTTTGGTTCAAGAATGTTAGAGTCAACTCCCAGAACTCAAGATTTTCTTAGTGAAAATGTGCCTTGGTCCTAGAGAAAACTTGACATGTATTGGAGTTTGCTTGAAACACTAGGAGTGGTTGAGTGACCGAAAACACCTAGGGGTAATGAAGTGATAGTGCAAATGGTAAATTGACTTATGAAATGGTGTAATGAAATGGATGTGAACTTGGGGTGCCCTGATTAAGGCAACAAGATTTATTGGATCAATTATTATCTAAACTTAACAAATGACCCCTAATATGGTGGATGAAATGCACTAAAATGACAATGAATGTGTTTGTGCAAATGAATGTGTGAAATGCAATGTGTATGAATGATGTTTTATTTTTTGTGTATTAGCCATGTATATATACATATATGTAAATCACATTAAGCATGAAATGCTCTCAAGTGGATAATGTTTAGTGGTTTAAGCTCTTCTACTCCCTCTAGACTAGCAAGTCTATATGTTCCTTGACCCACTTTTTGGGTGATAATGTATGGACCTAACCAATTAGCCATGAATTTATCATGAAGATGTAATAATGCATTGGTGTTTTGTTGATTCTCTTTAAGGACAAGATCTCCTACTTGGAATTCATGTAGATGGACTTTGGCATTGTAAGCATGCTTGAGATGATCTTGGTATACTCGTAAATGCTCCAAGGTATTGATTCACCTTTCATCAAGGAGTGTAAGTTGGTCAAGATATGCTTGTCTAGCAGTATCATCATCTATGAATTCCTACAATGAAATTTACAATGAGGGGATCTCAAGCTCAAGAGGCATGATTGCTTCGACACCATAGACCAATGAGAATGGTGTTGCCCCAATAGGCATGTAGATGCTTGTTCGATAAGCCCATAATGCCAAGGGGATCTGAGTGTGCCAATCTCGATGATTTTCTTTGACTAATTTCTTGAGAATAGTAATCAAGGTCTTATTGGTTGCCTCAGCTTGTCCATTTATCTATGGGTAATAAGGAGTCGAGAAACTATGTTGGATATTATATTTCTTGCAAAGTGCTCGAACATCCTTGTTCTTGAAAGACTTGCCATTGTCAGAGATGATTTTTGAGGGGATACCAAAATGATAGATGATATGTTGAAGTATAAACTCCATAATTCTAGGTCCTATCATACTGGTTAGAGGAATTGCCTCGACCCACTTTGTGAAGTATTCAGTGGTTGTGATGATGAATGTATGTTATCTCGAGGAAGGAGGTGAGATTTTACCAATCAAGTCCAAACCCCATTGTGAAAATGGCCAAATACTTTGAATAGGTTGTAATGCTTGTGATGGTACATGAGTTAAATTAGCATGTTGTTGACATTGTTGATATTTCTTGATATAAGTGCAATAATCGCGTTCCATGGTGGGCCAATAATAACCCATGCATAAAATACGCTTTGTGATGGCCATTCCACTAAAGTGACCACCACAAGTACCATCATGAGCTTCTGATATTGCTCTTTGGGCCTCTATAGGCTTGAGACAATGAAGGAGGACTCCATCATAACCACGTCTATACAACACGTCCCCCAAGAGAGTGAAATGAGCTACCTTTTGTTTGAAAGTTCATTTAGTAGTTCATGACATGTCAGATGGGAGTGTTCCAAACTTGAGGAAGGATTTTATTTGGCTAGACCAAGGCTCATATGACTCTGTATGGATAAAGCAAACATCCTTCTCATATTTAGATTCAACATGAGAAATTGTAGATTTAGAGATCATTGTGACAATTAATGGTTGTACCTCTCCTTCGAAGTTCTTTGGAATCAATGATCCTAGAGAGGCCATCACATCTACAAATCTATTAGTCGATCTAGGCAAGCTATCAATTTCATACCAATCAAATTTTACAAGCAATTTCATTGCTACTTCATGATAAAGTTTTAAGACTGGTTCTTTGCATTGGTATTCTCCATTTACTTGATGAATGACAAGTTGAGAATCACCAAATATCTTGATATACTTTATGCTCATAGCTAAGGCTACTTGAAGTCCTAATATTAAGGCTTCATACTCTACATTATTGTTTGTGCATGGGAAATCAAGTTTGAATGATAATGGAATCGGTACCCCTTAGGGTGTATGAAACATGATTCCTGCACCTTGTCCTTTTTCGCACTTAGAACCATCAAAGAATAGTGTGATATCGACATCTTCCTCAAGAATGACATCTTCTTCTTGTTTAGTGATAGTAAATACCGAATCATCTAGGAGCTCAATAATCAAGGGTTGATCACTAGGAAGTGGAGCTTCCACAAGTTGATCGACTATTACCTGACCTTTAATGGATTTTTGACTAATGAACTCAAGATCAAATTTAGTTAGAAGCATTATCCATTTTGTAGTGTGGGTGTTATTGTAAGTGTGAGACATCATGTAACACAGAGGATTTTCTTTAGCTATGACATAGGTAGTGTGACTTAGCATGTAATGTCTAAGTTTCTTAGTGGTAAAAACCACTGCTAAGCATAGTTTTTCTACATAAGCATATCTAGTTTCATAGCTTACCAATGTTCGACTAATGTAGTAGACAACTTGCTCTCGGTTGTTTTCATTCTTTTGAGCAAGCATTGTCCCTAAAGCAAAGTCCATTGCTAAAACATAAATATGGAAGGGGACCCCCGAGAGGAGGAGTTAAGACTAGTGGAGAAGCCAAGTATTGCTTGATATCATCAAAATCTTTTTGACATTCATCTATCCATGAAAATGTCACCCCCTTTTGTAGTAGGTGATTGAATGGCCTGCATTTGTCTAAGAGTTGTGCAATGAAATGATGGATCGATTGGATATTTCCTTGTAAACTATGCAACTCTTTCAAGTTTTTTGGGGAGGCATCTCCATAATGGCCTTGACCTTGTTTGGGTCCACTTCAATGCCTCTTTTGGAGATAATGAATCCTAGTAGTTTGCCTGAGGTGACACCAAAGACACACTTTTTGGGGTTCAACCTTACATTATGCTCTAGAAGTCGATCAAAGACTTTTTCCAAGACACCAATGTGCTCTTGTCGAGTTTTAGATTTTTCCAAGAGATCATCCACATAATCTTCAATGATCTTATGCATGTAATCATGGAAGATGTATGTCATGGCATGTTGATAAGTGGCACCTACATTTTTAAGGCCAAATGGCATCACCTTGTAACAAAAAGTCCCCCAAGGTGTTGTGAATGTTGTTTTGTGTTGGTCATCAAGATTGATTTGAATCTGGTTGTATCCTGAAAAACCATCCATTAAAGAAAGCATTTCATGGCCAGTGCAAGTGTCGACAAGAGTATCGATGTTTGGTAGAGGAAATTCATCCTTAGGACACACTTTGTTAAGATCTCAAAAGTTAGTGCAAATGTGTATCACCTCATTAGGTTTACGAATGGGTACCATATTTGAAAGCCACTCAAGATAGTCAATGGGTATAATGAAACCCACATCTAATAGCTTTTGAAGCTCTTATTTGACCATGAGGGCAATGGTAGGATGCATATTTCTCAATTTTTGTTTGATTGGCTTAGCATCAGGATGCAAGGTTAAATTGTGGACAACCAAGTTAGGGTCAAGACCAGGCATGTCTTTATAGGACCATGCAAATATACCCTTCTTCTTCTTGAGGAGAGCTATCAATTGCTCTTGTTCATCAATGGATAAAATTTTTCCAAGTTTGACGATTTGTGGATTGTCCATGTCTAAACTAAGGTTCACATCAATAGTATCTTCAATGGACATGTGAGAACCTTCCTCAAGCTGATGGGGTATTGGGATCAGATGAATGTCATCAATGACATTATCAAACTCTTATAACTTAGTCTCTTCCATGTCTACCTAGAAAACCTCAGGATCCAAGGGTGAAGGTGAAGGTGAAGGTGAAGGTGATGGAGGAATGTAAGTGATAAAAGCTCTTAAAAATTCCTTAAAAAGGATAAATTTGGAAAAGGATGGTGGTGATGAAATCTATTCCATATCAATGAGGCTAATGTCAATTGGAATTGGTTTTGCCAAATCGTATGGATTATGGAGTGGGGTGAATAAGTCAATAGAATTCATGATGACTTAGTGGGGAAATGGTAGTTGGCAATATGAAGGGTGGGTTGGTCCTATCTCCTAGAATCGATGAAGGAACCTTGAGAACTTGAATAACAACAAGCAACACTTGTAAATGCAAATGACAAGACCATGCAAATGCAATGCAAATATTTTTTTTTTTTTTTTTTTATGTACATATGTTACAAGATTTTTTAGTGAAGTGGATGAGGTGGAGGTGGTGGTTCACCAATTGGTTCAACTTACTCCCTTGGGAGAAGCAAATAAAAAATGGGTTGATGGATGGGGAACATTCTAAGATAATGCTCATCCTATTTAGTGAATGGAATGATTGGGATTGATTCCTCTTTAGATTCATCTAAAGCTATCGATATGATATCATATTCTTCATAAGAATCCTCCTCAAAGTCATCATTATGATTGGTTTCCTCTTCTGAATTTAAATGAAGGCTTTGAAAAGCTTGTTCAAAAGAGGAAGTGGAAGAATGAGAATGATAGCCTAAACCTGAATGGTCATGCACTTCTCGATATGGAGTTTCAATGATTTTATGCATACCTTATTCATGTCATCCTAGGCCATATCCTTGCCAATTGACTCGATGAAAGTATCATGAAGGAAAACTAGACATGTGCTCTATATTGGCAAGGATTAGTTATGTAGGTTCATCTAGGGAAGGTGGATCAGATGATGAATCAACCCCCATATATAAAATTAATTTTATTAGGTATTGAACCCATATTATACACCACTCCTATGGATAAGGGTGGGTCATATGGGTGACCATAATCCCTAATAGTTTGGATGCTTAGCGGTGTAACTGTGACATCTTGGACCACATATTCACCAATGCTAAGATTGGTGAGGTGGACTACAACTTGTGAGGATGTGGATGAGGTGGATGGAGTGGATGTGGAAGTGGAAGGCTCATGGATGACTTGTGACTCAGATAATGGGAGGGACATGTGTTAGAATGGCATCTCACAATCCATTAAATCGACTTGTGAGACATCAATTAGTGGAGATGAAGATGGATTTGGTTGAAGGGTTTGATGGATGGTTATAATTATATTATGATAATGGGTGATGTTGATGTTGATGATGTGGATGGTGTGGATTGGGTTTGACCACATGTACATGTAGTCAACTATGATGAAGGTGGGGGTGTGGAAGTGGAAGCTTGATGTGGGGTAGTGATGGGAAGCTCCTCAAGAATAGGATATTTGGATGAAGAAGTGGTGGATGGTGTGGTTTATGGGGTTAGGAATAGGTGGGTGGATGGAAGTGTGGATTCATAGGGATTTGAAATGAAGTTGTAATACTTAAATGGTTTGATATCCATTGGTATGCAATGGACCTATCCCTCATGTACATATTTTAAGCATTGATGTAGTATGGAAGGGACACATCTCATATCCCTAATCCAAGGGCATCCAAGGAGTACATTGTAAGCCATGGACCCCTCCAAGATGTGGAACATGGTATGCAATATTTTTACCCCCACTTCTATGGGTAAAATGATAGTGCCAACTATGGAACAAAGAGCATCATTGAATGCTCTTAAGGTGAAGGTGGATTTGGTTATGTGTGATGGTGGAAGATTGAGATGTTGAAGGGTGGATGTGGTGATGATGTTGATGGAGGAGCCAATGTCAATAAATACTCATTTAAATGGCTTCCTATCAACTTGAGCCATAATATGTAGTGGAGGGTCCATTGATTCTGATGAAATTGATTTAATTTCAAAATCATAGAATGTGATGGAAGGCTCCATGCACATTTGAATACTCCCCATAAAATTATTGAAGGTATTAGTGTCTTGGGATTGAAGTTCAATGGATTTTAAAATTTCCATTAATGCCTCACGATGTGGGGGAGATTGTTGTATTAGCTCATAGATAGATAGTTTGGTTGAAGCCATTTTGAGGCTAGTTGTCAATCGACTACTCAATGAGATGATGGGTCTTTGTGGATGATTTGGAAGATGAGTGGATTGAGATGGATGACTTGGAAGGTGAATTGGTTGGGATGAATTGGAGGAAAAATGGATGGGTGATGAAGAATTGGTAGGTTGTGGAGACACACTTGCTTGAGGTGCTATAGGAGGTTGAACTACCTATTGTTGTTCATTTTATCTATTGGTGCTTCTTTGACCTTGGGTGACTACATGAATAGCCCCCACAAAACCTTGATATTATTGCACATGGTTGAATTGATTAGGAGGAGTCTTAATGTTTGACCCCTATTGTTTATTGTTGTTCCTCATGATGAGGAAGTGGTGTTTGGTATATACCAAAGTTTTGGTTTTGTTGGGCCAAAGGACTATCAAACTTGATGGCCCCTAGCTCTATCAAATCTTGCACCATGTGTTTAAATGAAATAGGTGTTAATGTCATACCCTTTATATCGATGGAAAGGATAAAATAAGTGCTCCTTATAGCTCTTGCCACATTTAACTTGATCTTCTAGTATGATTTTAGGTAAGGCAATAGCATTGGTGTCATACAACCTACGAAAGAGGGAGGCATATGATTTAGGAAAGGTGTGAAGATGTGATCTTATCAAATAGATTATCGATATTGGTAATTTTCCATAGTTGGCACTATGTTATGAAGTTGTTGAGGTGGGGGAACCACTTGATAGGACACTTATTGTGATTGTTGTTGCACTAGTTGTTGTTGTTGTTGAGTCATTATCGATTGACTCAAGACCACTTGATTTACTTGACTTGGTTTTGATTGGCCAAAATAATTTCCTTTTGATTGGCCCTTATTTTGCCATTCTTTTTCTTTGGTTTTATCTCACCCTCTTGGATTTTTATCTCTTCGATTACACGAGCCTAAGTGAGAGCTTCATCAAATGTTCTATATTATTGTAGTTGTAATAACAAGGATATGGGTTTTAAGCAACTCCTTGTAAACATTCAAGTCAATTCTTCCATTGGTAGGGAGAATGGCAACTTAGTGATAACTACCCTCCAATAGTTTCCAAAATCATAGACTGACTCTTCTTCGAATTGTCTAAGATTGTATAGGTCAGTCAATGTGGTTTTCTTATGAACATTGAGGGAAAATCTCTCCAAAAATTTATCTACCAATTGTTCAAATGTGTAAATATTGTGGTGAGGTAGATGATTATACCAGTCTAAAGCATCTCCCCCAATATCTGAGGAAAATTTTGAGCATCAAAGCATCTTGATATTGAATCCGAAAGCATGAGTGGATGAATGTGTTGATGTGCTCTCTAGGGTCCTCAGTCCCTTTAAATTTGTCAAATTTTGGTACTATGAAGTCTATCGGATATGGTGGTGATGGTACCAAAAAATGAATAGGTTGATTGATTAGTTATCTCAAGGTAGGCTTTTGGTACATCATACCAGGAGTATGCAGAATCAAGCTATCAATATATTGTTGCATTGCTTGGATTTTAGGGTCTTCCATGTGTGTGGAAGCCCTAAATTATTTGATGATTGTGTGAAGGTGGGGTATATGGAGTGGTGAATTATTGAGATGGAATGTGATGTTGATGGTTGGATGGATTGAAGGGTACTTGATGATGTTGGGCATGTTGTTGGACTTGGTGATGGAATGATTGTTGTTGATGAAATGGAGATGAGGTTTGGGGAATGTGAATGTGTTGGGTTGTGGAAGTGGGGTTGATATGGGTGAATGGAGGTGTGGGGATAGAAACCTGAGAAGATTGTGATACCCAAGATGGATTTGAGGTGAAGAAAGTGTGTTGGCTTGGAATGGAATGGGGTTTAAAATTTACTATATATGTTTGTTGTTGGGGGTAAGAATGAGCATCTTGTTGGCCCATGAGAAATTGGTTGAGGTGTTGCCATGCTTGTTGTATGGAAATTTCTGAAGTAGATTGTGTGGGTGTGATGGAGGTGGATGTGGGTGAGGTGTAGGTGTTTGCAATGTTGGTGGAGGGTAAGTTGTGAAAGGAATCACAATAGAATGAGGGGTAGTGGATGGAATGGTAGATGGAATCTGTGAAGCTGCATTGACATGTGCTTCATAGAGTGGATTGGTATAGGTAGTGGTATAGGTAGATGGGATGGAGGTGATTTGGCTATGTTGTGGTGGAGAAATTTGATGTGAAGGTGTGGATGATACCTCAAAAAGAGGGTTGGTGTAGACTTGGTTGAAGTTGTGGGATGTGAATGAGCAAGTTCCAACTAAGAATAAGGAACTTGGTTATGTGGGATGTTAAGTTGTTCTAAGACTAGATTAGTTGGTCTTAAGTAAGCTCCAACTTTATCCATGTCTATGTAGGTGGTGCGATGATCAGTTGGTGTAGAAGGCTCTATTTTTAGGATGGAGGTGTGAATGGCTCTATGCATCACATCAACATTCAAAGTGAATACTATGTGTGAGGGTCCTATAGATAAACCAAAATAGCTTATCTATGTTGGGCTAGTTAGGTTAGCCACAGAAGTGATTAGGGAAGAAGTGGAACACTCCATGGATGAAGTGGTTGGTAAATGCTTGACTCATAATTTTGGCTTGATTTAGTTATAAACCATAAGCTAATGAGCCAACTAGGGGTAGTGAATGTGAGGGATGTGTGTGGAAAAGTGCAATGATAATGAAAAGCACACAAAATCAAACAAACAATTGAATCCTATATCTTGCAACAATTTTATTTTTTGTGTGGTTTGTGTGTTTTGATGTGCCTAAGCCTAAACTACTATGTAGGATGGATTCCTAAGGTGGATGGCAAATGAGAATTTTTCTGGTGATGAAATCCAAAAAAATCACTCATGGGCTACTAAGGTGTCTATGGGGTGAGACAATAGATGGAGATGAAGCCCACCATCATTGATCTCGATCAATGGTTGGTGATGAAGTCCAACTCACTGATGTTGAAAGTGAAATATGCAATTGTGTGTGATTATTTTTAAATTTTTATTATCTATGGTGTTCATACAATGCCAAGAAACCCTCTTTCACTCAACCAAGTTGGTGACCAAGAACACTAATACCAAGTTCCTCAAAATAATCTAGGGTACACCTCTTAAGATCCACCCTAAATCATCAAGTGATTCCAATAGTGGAGGGGTCCCCCTTCTCTCCCCCCCCAAAAAAAAAATGGTTTCCCAAAGTGGGAGTAAGCTTGAGTACCAATGACTTGTTCCAACTTAGAAAAGTAAAAAGTGAGAGACTTTAGCCTAAAGTGCAGCTACTTATGCTTTTTTTTATTGCAAACAACACTCAAGGTAAAAAGTAAAAACACCACAAAACAACAAAAACTTAAATCTAATGTAATGAATGTTCTAATGCAACTAAGATGAATGCACAAATGCAGATCTATCCTATGTGCAAACTATATGAAGAGATTTTTATAAATGCCTAAGATGCAAGATGTGTTGCTTTTTAAATAGAAAGTAGATATCTTCTTTTTAATTTCTCTTTAAAAAGCAAAAAAAATGGAGGTGGGGTTTGATCAAGACTTACCAAGAAGCCTACATATTTCTTCCCAACTCTCCTGGACATGGTGCAGAGTCTCCTAGATGTGAGGCATCTCCTAGATGTGGTAGGGCATCCCTCAAATGTGTAGGGCATCCATGTGACCATAAATCAAATCTTGCTACTAGAAACCCTAGTTTCATGATTTTTGCATGATCAAATCTTTGAAAACCTACAAAAAAAATAAAAATAAATCAAATTGACAAGGTATATTAAAATAAGAAACCCTTTTGGGGTCCCACCATGATCACCATTTTGTAAAGTAAAAATAACAACACCAAGATAACAATAACAAAAACAACACAAAATATATTGCACAATGAATAAAAAATATTGTATTAATATTATGGGAGCCTTGATATCCAATGTTACAATATAATTTGTGTTGATACAATGATTACAATCGAAGGGTTTGAAAACCCTTATTTACAAAGAATATTTGGTGTCTTCTACATTATCTTCACTCCAAACAATTTGTGAGTGGGCTTGTGTATCCCTACAGGACCACCTGAGCTACAACAACCATCAATGTAATTCTCCTACAACCTACACATAGAACACAACACAAAATTAGTACATACATATGCAGGGCTCCACTATGTGAGACCCTCTAAAATATAAAATAAACTACAAACCCTAACTGAAATAATAAAATGTATTAGATACAAAAATATAATATAAAGCAATAATACATTTTACCTTATTAGAGATTATACCTATTTTTTGATCTATACATTTACTTCTATGATCTAATGATGCATGAACACATAAAAGCATTCGAGGGTTTATCAAAAGTAAATAGTTGATGGAAAACACCCTGGAGCATTTTAGAAGGGTTATGAATGCCCTACAATATTCTTGGAATGCTCAACAATATTTTAGGAATGCTCGATAATATTCAAGAATTTTTAAGAAGTGTACTACAGAACCAGATCTAGTTCATAAGGGTTTTAATGATAAAAATGGAGGATATGACAATGATGAGGAGGGAGGATGTTAGAAAAATGCTAGGGTTTGGATGATGATGGATGCAAGGGCTATAATGATCTCTAACTTTCAAATTATTACCGCTTAGCCTATCAATCACTTAACCCTCATTCACAAGAGTGAATGATCTTTTATAACTTACCTTCAACATGTTAGGGTTTCGATGACACCAATGGGTGGTCGAGATTAAAACATGATGAATGGCTAAGATTATAACTTTGATATGTGACATGGATCAAGTTAGATGGATGGCTGAGATTAGATTGTGATGGGTGGTTATGATTTATTCATATATATATATATATTAAATATATAAATATAAATAAAATATTTATATTTATATATATAAATATAAATATATATATATAAATAAATAATGGATGGTTGTGATTGGATGATGCGTGGATGACAAGTGGCTAGGATTTGGTGTCTACAAGTTGTTATAGCATGTGTTTCCTGGTTATTATAACATGGGGTCTTTTACCATGGACTACTTTAAAAACTTGTAAAACTTTAACTATATACCTCTAGTTTATGTTGGCTTCTTTCTATTTACCTTGGCCTTTCCTTTATATTGCATTTCCTTCTAATAATCAATTACTCTCAATGCTCTAACTACATTATGGCTTCTTAGAGCCTTCTTTTCTAGAGGTGAATCACATTTTTTTAGTGTTGTATTCAAAAGCCTTTTCTTCTATTTTCACTTTAATACGTAGATCTCTCATTTGTTTAGAACTCTTTTTTGGCTTGTACTCTTTGTATGTATCTCAAGCCTCTATTTTTGGATGATATTTTATTCAGTCCTCTTTCTTCTATTCTAAAAGATCTCCTTTTGCTCTCTACACTTTAGAATCTTCTTCACTAAAACTTTATATGGTTGCCAATGTCAAGCCTATTATCAAGGTCAATATCTAATGACCTGATTCTTCCTGAAACTTTATCTATGTATGTATTTTAAATAAAATTTTAGAATAGACAACCTCTATATTTCTCTTCTCTTCTATATCTATCAAGTTCAATAACCTAAAACTTATTGAATCCTTTTATATGTCAAGGTTTATCTTCAAGACCTAAAACTTTTTTTATGTCAAGGTCTCACTTCAAGACTCGAAGTTCCATTATGTCATGGTATTTCTTCAAGACCTTAATCCTTAATATTCTATAACTTAAATTAATATTCACTTGATAAAATCTTAAATTTATATAGGTATATCAATCCTTGATATATCATTTTTATTTTTTACTTACTCTTGTGCTAGAAGATGAAATTCTTCTCTATATATTGTAGGAAGCTTCTCACTCTTCTGACGATTAATATCTGCTACAAAAATATCTTAGGTAACACATAAGAACCCAAATAATATCAAGGTGATGTTGAATTTCCATAGTGCTTCAATAAAAAATAAAATGATTTGATTGTACCATATCCTTCAACTTCCTTTTGAGTTGATAGAAATTAGTGTCAAGGATATCTATACCCATGAAATCCTTTTGATGTCAAGGGTTGACTATTTCCTTAAATGATCAACTATATTAAAGTTGATTCTCCCTCCAATAGTTGAGTCCTTGTCTTCACTAATTATAACCATGGAAAGAACCTATAGATGAGTCCTAGTCTTCACTAGTTATTCTACAACTGTGGAAAGACTCTATAGTTGAGTCTTAGTCTTCACTAGTTGTTTCTACAACCATGGAAATACTCTAGCCTTTCTACTTACTTTGATATTACAATAGAGTCCAGGTCTAACTCCCTTTAAAGTAGACATACTCTAAACCAATTTTATCAAACTAGACAAAATCGATTTTATATGCAGCTAAATAAATTCAACTTGTGCAAGAAACTACTCGTAGTAGCTTTGATACCATTGATGGATTTTTAAGCCTTAATGTTAATATAAAACTCATAGGATACACTTTACATAATCAAATATAAGATAGCCACAATATAATAAGATCAAGATAATGATGTAAGTAGAATAATATGAGCCAATTAATATGTAAATCAAGGCTTGTAATATATCAAATAACATTCATTAATAAGAAAAAATATGAATGTAAATATCGTAAATCATACATGTATAAAGCATGTAGTACGACTTACAATATTAATTGCTCAAAATATATGCAATATTTATTACTCCTCTTTCTCTTAAAAATATAGCATTTGACTCTTGATCATTACTATGATGATATTGATACTTCTTCTATATAATCTACAATGATCCTCCATGGAGTAATAAATAGCCACTGTAGAATGAATCTTTGGATACTTGACTATTCCTTTCCTTATACAAAGCCTCATGATTTTTGGATTCTCTACTTGACACTTGCATACACATGACTCTATATTGTATGCACACCTAGACATGAATATTCACTTAGCACACTCTAATCTAAATACACATGTGCACTCTTACTTATAAGACACTTGTGCATTTCCTGCACATACACACTTACATGACACTTGTGTATTTCCTACACATTATTACATTACATAAAATATTACTCACACTCTAAACTAAGACTCAACCCTAATATAATATTTACAAGATGTACCATGAAGGTACCATGGGGGTACATTAGCATGTACCAAATAATGTAATATACTCCAACATAACTTCAATTTTAAAAAGGATATATCACAATTTTAGCTTTAGCATCACAACCATAATATTTATCTATCATTATTAGGTATTGAAAATCAAAATGCATATAGTTTACATTTAGGATAGATTATTGTTTGTTGCATCTTCCCTTGAACCCTTGCTCTTGAAAAGGTAAAGCGCTTAAAATCAAAATCATATTAGTCTTAGGTGTGTATGCTGCATATTTGTATATTGCATTTAATATTATAAGATTAAGGTTAGGTTAGGCATACAAGTGGGATCTCTAAAAGTAACCTTATTTTTTTGGTGAAAATATAGGTGTTTGTCAATTAAAAAATTAAACTAGCTTTATATCATAACATCCCCTAGCATCCTCAAAGTGACAAGAAAGGGAGAAATGAGTTGGATCCCCTTAGTCAACCCCTTGTGTTCTTCCCCCTTGTCTCATTTCCTAATTGAATATTTGTCATTATTTTTATAACAAAAAAATAATACAATATATCTTTATCATCTAGAACAAAAGGAAAACGAGAAAGAAACTTGGATTTTAAATCATACCAGTTGATGATACATCCTCTTTCCAATCATTTATATCCTATAGTAGTGGTATCAATCATGGTTTTGTAACAACCCTAATTGTTACTACTCATACACTTTTTTTTTGGTTCATATATTTATCTTTCATAGAGTAAAGGACATAATTATGATCTAAGACGGAGTTATTCCAAGTGGATTGTAAGTAAACAAGAAAAAAATTATCAAGAGCTATTAATACTTGGTCAGAGTCACTCTTGAGTAGAAATGACCAACTTCTACAAAACCTTCATACCACACTGATTATATGAATACATGTCTTGAAGATGAAGTACCCACACTAATGGTTAATCATCAATCTCAGTTCCTACCTTCATCTCCATGATGGGGTCACTAAGATAAAATAATCACTACATGTGATCAAACTTACACAAGCCTTGGAATAATCATCTTAAGTATGATTATATTCCCTTATCCCTCATAATATTTATTTGATCATATTTCTCATTTAAGGCATCCCTTTGGTTATATATTTGAATTAATGAATCTTATTACCAGAAGGTATTTTTATCATCATCATGGGAGCACCTACTCCACATATACATTCGAGCACCAACTTAGAATGCAAGGTTTTGTTGAGCTACAACTCAAGCATAAATTACAATCTAGGGTTTCAACCCCTCCGAGTTCCTACTCGGATTATACCAACTATATTTAAGTGTTTGTATAGTGATTATCACCACACCACTCCATTCACATTACCATATTAATACATAACCATATACAACCATTAAATAAAAGCATATAATCCATTGCATCATATCCTCTAAGACTACACATCAATTATACATTAAATCAACTTCTCATTGAAAGGTAAATAACATGCAATAATCATTGATACTAATTTAAATACAACATTCACCATCTATTTAATCAACAACACATTAGAAATAAATGCAACATTCATAATCTATTTAATCAAAATGCAACATTCATAATCTATTTAGTCAACACATTTGAAATAAATGCAATATTCATAGGAAATGATAAATCAACCCACAAAATAGAATGACACAAATATTTATCCTGGGAACCCTCATGGGGAATAAACCCAACCTCCAAAATATATCTTTTACTTTCATTCATAAACAAGAACATCATAATTACAAATATAGAAAGGTATCCCATAGATCCTTCTTCAATTATATGATTTAAATGAATGAAACTGTTGCAATTAAGGAAACACCGATTTCCTTTTTCTAAGACATTATCATAACACATAAGAATCTCACAAATTCTTATACCTCTATGTTTATGAAAGATAATTGGACCATATTAAGGAGAAATATTCTTTGATAATTAAAGAGGGAACCCATAAATTCCCTTGAGAATGAAATCTAAATTAATTCTCTAGGATTGATACATAATCAACCCTTCGTTCAATGAATTAAAATCCCATACCTTTAATTCATTGGCAACCATTCTTTCCTTATTAAGTAATCTAAGTTAATTTCCTTATTAATCTAATCTATATTTCATTCAATCTAATTAACTAAATTAAACCAATTCTCTAGTACTTTTTAAATCATGCATAACTTTAACACGTCAATCAAAAGCATTTTCTCAAAAGGATGGTACATAACTATTTCCAATATGACAATTTAATACCACTATTTCTAATCACTAATTTATTTACCAAAATTACCCAAAATTTAGCATAATTTCCTCTCAACAAATTATTCTATTAATTTCCTGAGATAATATAGGTTCTCTTTTAATTGGTTCAAATACATTTGGATCTATAATACTTATTCTCCAAAGTAGGCTAGTAAAATATTGGAACATAATTATCTTCAAGGGAACCATTCCCTAATGTGAAGCCATCCTAATTATAAGACATCTTCCTAAATTAAAAGGGTGTTTTGATCGATAGTCAAGTTGGGTCGACTTCGCATCAATCTATATAACCCAACAACTGGGTCAATTAAGAGAGGAATTATATTATACTTAACACTAATTCACCGTCAATCATCCAACAACCTACCAAATATCAAGTAACAACAATCACAAATCAAGCATCCATTATGCACGTGTCGAGAGAGAGAAAGGTCATCATCCATCGACATTTAAAGTACTATGTCCATCGATTCATGGCTATATATTAGAGGAGTGCTATCTCTTTTAAAGCCTCCCACTATTCCCATACGATCCATGTGGGATGTCAGAAATGGTTTGGGAGACTTCACCTACCATCCACACCTTTCGAGCGTGGATGCACTGCTTGGGGGTGATGAAAGGTGGTAGTCAAAATTATATTTATCAACCCCTAAGTGAATCCTTAGTTCCATTTACGGTTATCTCGTAGGGTAACTCTAGAGAGCGGTGATAATAATCAGTAATTTTGATTCAATAACGTGGTCTGAAACAAGTTATACTCTTAAATATCTTACACAGTGTCCCTGAAGTATGGATAGTTTTAAACAAAGGATGTTAGTAAATAAATTTTAGGCATACACGAAACTGTATCTATTTTCAAGGGCCATTGAGGACCAAGAGATTAATTGGGCTTCTCATATTTCCAACTCTAAATCCATCGTAGGGGATCTGACTTTAATAGAACCCTATAGTCGATTAGGGGGTATACTGCATTTTGATCATGCGGTATAGCTGAAACTCAATTCTGCCAATATATGTATGCATATATATACCCAAATCATGATAAAAAATACTCTACCGATGGTTAAAATAGTTTGAAGCAGTCTAAAAAATCCATCTTGGTAGATTTCAATCGATTATCAATTTTTGTCGAATTATCACACAAAGAAATGGTTATACGCATTGAAGGGTAATGCTAATGCTAATATTTGTATACTTAGTTATAGATAGGTGAATTCAATAGCCATGGGAGGTACTAAAACTTGGATGTAGGTGAAGCAATACTTCCATTTAATTTTATAAAACAAACACCAATTTTCTAACAGGTCATCAGATGTTTGTTGATAAAACACCGAGGTTGATCCATCCACATATGAACATCTCAAAACCATAATAGAAACTATCGATGAGAGGTTGAATGGATCAATTAGTCTATGGATTTATCTAAGTGAATATCCCACATTCACTGTGGTTTGGTATTATAGCACCATAAAGGGAATAACCCCCTATTATCTAATCAACCACTATTTTGTGGTCGTGAGAACTCCCACATCTCGTCGAAGGTGGTTGACTTGTAACCATTGGTTTGCTAAGGATTTGACTTCATTAGGGTTCCTCTATTCTAGGGTGGTTTATTAGGTTGAATCATATTTTATTAACTTGAAACATAACAACCTAACTTCACAAAACACTAGCAATTATCGAATAAAAAATAGTCTAACTTCATTGGATAACTTTCAATTAAACAACCTAAGCCTGTTGTTGGTTAAAATAAGAATAACATATTCATAAGATCCCAAAGGGAGTGTTGGGCACTGAATTGCATCAAGTTTTACTCAATACTATAGCTATCTATCTTCCTAATTTCTGTACAAGCATGCACCCGATAGCTACAAATCCTCACTCAAAACGGGGTTTCAAATCCAACCTCTAGAGTAGGCTGGTTCCTTGTCAAATTAAATAGGGTGTTGACATAATTATGCTCACTTAGGGTTTTGGAGATTAGGATTAAGAAAGATATTAGGGTTGGAAAATGTGAACAACAGTGGACGAATAGGCTAACAACAATGTCACTACGACAAAAAGCTCCCATAAACTATCTCAAGGTACTCATTACTTCAGATCAACATTATCTCAAATCAAATGAACCTTCATATATTAAAGCACAACAGAGAAATATTGAAGACATCAATTTCAATACCTAAACAATGATAATCCAAATAACATAATTAATCAACACTTAGATTTTACAGAAATGCACTCTTTACCAATATAGATCTAATCATAAGCAAATTTCAATTACCCTAGCAGTTAGTAATCCAATAAATTGGAAAAAACTAACCATTCAAATATTGACAAAAATGCAACTCTAGATTTTGAACCTCCGATACAAGATAATGAAGACACAAATTTGAGGCAAAAATCAATGTAATGCTCCTTTCATTAGCTCACAGGAATATTTACAACAGTGCAGGCAAACACACTAGAGTCGACCCTAAAAAATGAGGGTTCGACCTCTATTTATAGTTTGAAAATTAAAAAATAATAAGGAACATTACAAAGATTAACTTTTCAACAACTCATTAGAGAGTTCTTGCTGACACTTTCTTACTGGTTTGGCCTTCGAGAAATCTGCTACAAGTATACTGCCATGGTAGCTCAGAGCTTCTGCAACTTGCTGGTTGGTTGACGTTAGTTGGAGTTCAGGCCGTTAGAGACTGCATCTGCTCCATGAAATTTTATTGGAAGCTCGCATCACCGTCGATATGCAACTGCCTCTAGTTTTTGTTTCTTGAAACCCTCCAACACTTCGGCTTCCAGTATCCAAACTGAATGTGTTTGAATTTGGTGAGAAAAGCCTTTAAATACTTCAAAATCATCAATAAAATATCGACCGTTGATCTTCCCCATCGCACTACTACGATTTGATCTGGAACATATTCTTTACAATGGTGGGGAAAGACCAAAGCACAATTCTACTTCTTTGAGTTGATGATGTCACCTTTTTTTAATCTTTGAATCTGCAAAATGCTAATCTGGCATAAAATACACTAAGAATTAAGTGGGATGAAATCCGCTCATCAACCTTCATTTTTCTTTTTGGAACTTTGAAGCAACCAAAAATCCACATTACAAAAGCTGCTAACATCATCTTTGCTAAAAATATTTGTGGAATCGGGAATTCGTACTTGGGCAAGTGTAAATCTTCCCTCATCTCCAATCCGTACTTGCCATAGTGTAAAATAGATTTTCCTCTATTCCACACTAGAGTTAGTGTAAAATGCATCCTTGTCTCTAATTCAGAAAGAAGTTGTCTCTTTCATAAATTTTTGCCTCTTCGTCACCATCTGGAACAACATACTCTATAAGCTCAATGAAATTAGCCTATTTGATACTTAACTGCTCGAAGGATATCGAAACAAATAAGCAATTTCTATTTCACACTTCTCATTGCATTGATGTCATCTTCACCCAAAACTTTTGTGGAATCGGAATGCGTCGCCAGTCCATTGCCAAATACATTATAAATTGTGCAGAATTTCTCCAAGTGAAAAATACACTAAGTGTTTGGCGGATTAGAAAAACCCCTATTGCGGATCTACTCCAAAATGCACTAAAAATTATACGGAATCAAAAATTCATACCTTAGATAAAATTTTCAATGTTTTCTAAGGATGTGGTCTTTTTGGGCCTACATTCTGGTGCCTCCTAGGTGGATTTGCTTGCAAAGCCATCGAACTCAGAGTCTTATCCATTGGGCATTAGGAGTCAAAAATGCTTCTCTTCAAAAATGCTTTAAATAATAACATCCATATGAACACTACCCTCTAAAAATTTTATGGTTATCTTTGAGGATAAACATTCATATCAAGACCATGCTTCATACATACTAGGGGACAATGGTTCATATGGAGAATATGCCATAAGCATTAATGTCTGCATCATTCCAACAAAACTGCCTCACTGCTCTAGCAAAAATAAACACAGCCCTGTTCTCCTTATAAAGCCTTTTTTACAATTCATGATAAAAATACCTTCACATAAAACTGTTGTTTTTCTGTCTCTCTCTGGACTATGCTTTTATTTTTTCTTTCTGACCATGTTAGAGTAAAAATAAATCAAGCAAAAATACAAAACTTATGACTATATATGTACAAAGTAAAAATGGCTAAGTTTGTGCCCCTTCAGGGCCTGTAGTGTTTCGGTCCGACTCTTCTTCCTGCTGAGCCTATTCTTCAGCTTCCTCTTTAGCTTCTACCTTAGCTTCTTCTTCAGGAGAATATTGCTCTTGATTTTTCTCTCTAGCATCATCACCAAACAATTGCACCATTAACTTCAAAGTTTGTAAGGCCTGTTTCCAGGTTACCTCTGAGGGATTAAAAGTCTCTCTTAGCTACTTGTAAATATACTGGAGTTCACCATAATCTTCATAATTAGAAGCATTCCCTCTGTTTACCAAATATTCCATGAGGTCTCTCAATCTAGTGAAATCAATGATCATTTGTGAAGCATTTTATTGGTCCAATGGCTCTTCCAGAGAGTCAATCTTATATTCATCCCGTAAGGTCTCTCTAGTACTTTTTCTTAATATCTTCAACTGATAGCAAGCTGTGAACTTCCATCCACAAACCTTTGAAACTAATTTGTATCATTTCCTTGTTCACATCCACTACATCCTTGATTATCCCTTCAATTTTATCATACAACAACCAAGCCTTCTGAAGTGTTGTTGTGGCTGCTCCACAACGTGCCCCAAAATTGGGGACCCACATTTTTGCATATTTTCCAAGAAGACCGAAGTGGCCCATATGCTAAAGATCAAAGAAAAAGCAAAACACCGCAAGGAGAAAAAAGTGTCGCGATATCACGACATGTTGCATTTTCGTGGTCCAAAGCAAAGAGAAAAAGCAAGGAGGAAAAAGTGTCGCAATATCGCGACATGTTGCATTTTCATGGCCAAAAGAGAAGAGAAAGAACAAGAAAGAAAAAGTGTCGCGATATCGCGACATGTTGCATTTTCGTGGCCAAAAGAGAAGAGAAAGAACAAGAAATAAAAAGTGTCGTGATATCGTGACATGTTGCATTTTCACGGCCAAAAGAGAAGAGAAAGAACAAGAAAGAAAAGGTGTCGCAATATCACGACATGTTGCATTTTCATGGCCAAAAGAGAAGAGAAAGAAAAAGTGTCGCAATATCGCGACATGTTGCATTTTCGCGGCCAAAAGAGAAGAGAAAGAAAAAGAAAGAAAAAGTGTTGCGATATCGCGACATGTTGCATTTTTGTTGCCAAAAGAGAAGAGAAAGAACAAGAAAGAAAAAGTGTTGCGATATCGCGACATGTTGCATTTTCGCGGCCAAAAGAGAAGAGAAAGAACAAGAAAGAAAAAGTGTCACAATATTGCGACATGTTGCATTTTCACGGTCCAAAGCAAAGAGAAAGAGAAATGAGGAAAAAGTGTCACGATATCATGACATGTTGCATTTTCGTGGTCCAAAGTAAAGAAAAAGTGTCGCGATATCGCGACATGTTGCATTTTCACGACTCAAAAAGGGCAGGCAGGCAAAGAAACAAAAGTGTCATGATATCGCGACATGTTGCATTTTCGCAACTCAAAAGGGACAGGCAGGCAGAGGAACAAAAGTGTAGCGATATCGTGACATGTTGCATTTTAGCGACTCAAAATGGGCAGGCAGGCAGAGAGACAAGAGTGTCACGATTTCGTGACATGTCCGATTTTTTCCAAGGGAACAGAGTAGTGGATAGTGCGTCTGATATTAGTGATGAACACCAGGATAGTGAAACTGAAGACTGCATAATGACGTGGACCTATAAGGAATAAATTAGAGATTGAATAAGGTAATTTGTCACATAAGGACAAAATCCAATGAATAAGACAAAACGTTACATAAGGAATCTTTAATGATTTGAAATAATTTAAGATGGTCGTTACACATGGAAGGAAACGGACGCATGCCCATGTGGAGAAAAGGAAATGTTTTTTTGAAATCAAACGAAAAGTGAAGAAAACCAAACAGAGGAAGCCAAACCATGGGAATGAAACGAAGGGCCACAAAATAGAAATGAAAAGTTTTTTTTGGAAACCAAAACACATGCATGCACAAGGGAAGGTGAAACGAACAACCATTGGAAAATG
The DNA here is from genome assembly GCA_028583015.1 of Wollemia nobilis. NCBI lineage: Eukaryota > Viridiplantae > Streptophyta > Pinopsida > Araucariales > Araucariaceae > Wollemia > Wollemia nobilis. Next base: position 3,987,724 of record JAQPPZ010000101.1, read on the forward strand.
AAACGAAAATCTTCTTGAAAGTTTTAAATACGCCAGGCAAGGATGTTTTCAAGGGTTGGAAACTGCTGCGAGCAGAATTGCATATTTGAAGGCAAGAGGGCCATTCTGGACCTTTTTGAGTCGTTTTCTTCCATGGGGTTGGAAATTTTTCAGAGAAGATTGCAGGAATGAAGGCAAGGCCTTGGCACTGGGTTTTTCTGGATATTTTTCCTTCCACATTGGACTGGTTTTTTGAGAAAACCAGATTTTTGCTATTGTAAAATGACACATTTTTAATGCAGGAGTTTTCAGAAATTTGCATCTTGTGGGCAAGAAAGAAGGAGATTCTCTTTGCATGCTATGGATTTAATGTCTATTTCTTTCTCTTTTTTAGATTTTGAGTTTGTAGATGGAGTTAATGCAAGTTTGCTTGGTTGCTTCATGTGAATGCTTGAACCTGAAATTTATTTTAAACCCTAGGAACCAACACTTAGCTTATCCGGATTGTGCTTGTTTTGCAAGTCCAATAGGTTAGGTTGCATGCATGGAAACCTCACATCTTCGGTTTTGTCAAAATAGGATAACATCATACTGAATGCATTTTATTTTCAGTTTTCTGCATTTCATTTTCATTTTTCTGCATTTTATTTTTCCAGAAATTTTAATTTTTTTATTTTTTTTCAGGCATTAAAATAAACATTAAAAAAATTTCAAAATACAAAAATAATTTCACCATTGCATAGGTTATGCTTCATACTTCCAATACGCACTTTGAAATTTCATTTTCGGAGTTGTTTAGTATTTTTAAAAATTCATTGAAGTTGTTTTATTACAGATTTTGAAAATTCCAAAAATAGAAAATTTCCATTTTTGGACCGAATTTCATTTTTTCAGTTTCATGTTTCATTCATAAGCCAATGATGACATTCCCTTCATGAAAATTCCAATTTCATTGAAGGAGTTATGTTTTATGGCATTTCACAAATTTCCATTTTTTGAGCCTAAAATTTCCCTCTCTTCATAAAAATTCTAATTTTACGAAAGAGGGGTAATTGGAGTATTACATTGAAGGTCATTTCTTCAAAGCACTTAATTGTTCATCTTAATGAAAATTTGATTTCATTTAAGAGGGATAAGTTGAGGTGACATTTAAAGCCCTTACTTTAAGGCCATAAATTATTGCTTCTTTGTGAAAACCAATTTCACCAAAGAGGGATAGTTTATCGATCACATTGAAAGCTATCTTCATCTTCATGATAAGAAGCCATATTTGGATTTAATGCAAGATAAATCTATTTTAAAACCCTCAAGATAAAAGGAATAATGGCACTACATCATGGTCATATGAGGGCCAACTCACATCTACTTTATTTTGGTTCAATGAACAATCACTAAAATTTCATGGTAAAATAAACCAACATTGCCCGTTGTTTACAGTTACTTGCAATAACTAAGGTGTTCCAAGCATTTAAATTAAATATCTTTATTTGATATTACTAATACACATATGCAAATGCTAATATAGCGGAGACCTTGGAGAAGTTGTTTGTTTAACTTCTTTGCAAGAGGGGATTTGGAACCCAAATCCTATGGGAGAGTGTACTTTCACAATTGGGTGAAAATACCACTCAACAAGTGCTATGTGCTTCTTTACTACAATCCTAGTAGCAACTCTAGAAATGTTCCATTCTTTATTAGGGATTGGCTTGGTAGAATCACTGAGTCTACTATCCACCAACCTGTAAATTTGCTCTCTTGGAATTACCATAGGCTGTAGTTCTCCAGTGATTTTGTCCAAATACTTCTGAATGCTCTGGAGTAAGCGGTTGGCATCATCTAGGTAATCAATAATAAGCTGAAGCCCTGAGCATTTTTCCTAGACTTTAGAGAGCAGTTCTTTTCTTACTTTATTTAATCCATCTTTGGAAAAACCAGAAGATTTAGCTCTCTCAATCTGAAGCTGCTACTTCAAACTTTGAATTTCTTTAGCCTGCTCTTCATTTAACATTTTTTTCTCTATTAGCTACTCCTTGAGCTTATTGGCTTCTTGAAACTTTTCCTACTAGCTCTTAGCTTCCTTTTTCAAAGCTTTCTCCACTTCTTTCTGATTGCTAACAGTTTTCTAAAGTTTTTCAATTTATTTTTCTAGCTTGCCCACATTTTCTTTAAATATATCATTCTTCACATAAAAAGTATCCAAGTGGGCTCTGGCTACTACCAATTCATCTTCGTCAGGTAGCTTCTCAATGTCTTTAGTATGCTCTTCAATACGATAATCTTGAATTGTCATCTCAGTTTTAGGCTTGCTTACCAGGGGAACCATGATCCTAGAAGTTCTTTGCCTTGAAACCGGATCAACAATCATGCTTCTTCTCCTGGTAGCCATCCTATTAGAAGGCTTAGATAGTTTTTCTACCCAGAAATCATTGATTTTCTATGTAGCCCTCTTCTCCTTATGTAGAATTTCCTGGGTAGGGTAACTTGTAGCAAGAGGAGAAGAAGACGCAAGTAATGAAAGAGCAGAAACAACCGTTGATGCTAACTGTCCAGAAGTTTTTACAGCAGACTTTGTGACCATAGTGGAATCTGTGACCACTATTGTTGTTGCAATTGGTAAACCTATGGATAATGAAGGAAGACTCAGAGATGGATGAGGGGGTGAACTAGAAATAATTTATTTCTCAAAGGATGGTGGTGGTAATGGTGAAGTTGAAACTATGGGGGATGATGAGAGTGGAACCTCAACTGATGAGTTTGGAACTTTGGATGATAAAGGTGGAACCTCAGATAATGAAACAGGGACTTGAGGTGACGAAGAAGGAATTTGTGATGACCTTGGGGGAGATGGATTAGCTTGCACCTCAGTAGAGACTGATGAAACAGGAGGTGAACTATGGGGTGGGGAAGATACCTTCGTTACAACCTCTTGTTCAAAAAGGGAAGGAGATTTCCTTGGGGACTCTAGAGGAGGAAGAGGAGAAGAGGGATTAGAGACCATACCTTCACCTACTGAAGTAGGGTTTTCTAGAGCTATCTCTATGATCTACTATTATTCTTGTTGTATCGATTCTTCAGTAGCTGAAATAGTTATTTTCTCAATTACATCCTCTTTATCCAGCCTTTGTTTCTTTGAGATCTCCTTCTCAACTCTTTCTGAGGTCCTTTTGGTATTTATTTGAAAAACCTGATAGGTAACTTTCTCAGCTTCCATGTCTTCCTCAGATAGTCCTTCCTGTACTATTTCCTCTAGTAATACCTACTCAAAAATGGGATTTAACTCTACTATCACTACGGTAGTGAAATTCAGAGGTGTAAACTTGAATCTCTCATATTTTTCCTTCCAGTTAACATCTGTATCTAGAGGTTGAGCACCCAGGGCTAGGTTTTTAGGCCTATTTTTTGTTTCTATAACTGGTGTGCTGACAATCCTCTCCTCAGAATAGTGCATTTTACTCATCAACCTTGCTCCTTTTGGAAATTATTCTATCTACTCGATTGAAGGCTGAAAAGGCTTCAAGACTTCAGTAGTGGTTAATGGAGTATCATACTCCTCTTCTTCTTCTTGTGGGGATGGAGAGTCAAGCCCATATTATGACTTGCCATATATGAGCACTATATTCCTTGTGTCTTTGGGCCTCCAAGTTTGAAGATTATTGTCATATAATTTAGAAAATGCAACATCCATTTTAGTCCCAAACTTGGACTTTGTTTTACCAGTCTCGACTCTCATCCTCCACCAATCTGATATTTTGGCCTCATTCCATTTCCCTTTATGCTCTAGCTTCTCATCATCAGGCTCTTGAGATTGAGAGTCTTCTTTCTTTTCTATTTTTCTCTCAATATCCTTAATTGTAGACTCTTTCAACTGATGTTTTACATTGTTGTCCGGGTCAAAATCCACAATTTTCTCATAAAAGTCCAACCATGGGGGAAGTTGATCCATTTTAGCAACATTCCATTCCAAAAGATTAGTTTCTTTGTTGTTTCTACCTTGCTCAAAATGGGGCCTAGACTTCTTTTCAAATTTGTAGGCCTTTTCCCCATTTAAGTCAATATTTCTTTTGTGGAATATGTCATCTGGATCATAACTCCAACGCTGAGGAATATAGAATAGACCCAACCTATCTAGGTATTGGTCAATTTGTTCACCCTATCACTTCTTTGTAATAGTTATATCACTAACATTCCGGTAGGTCAACATAGATTTCCTCTTCCTCCCAGAACCATAGTTCAAATCAATAGATTCTGCTTGTCTCAGATATTCTAAGGCAAATAGCCTTTCAGTGACAAAGTGAGGTAGCAGAAAAGGCTTGCCTTGGAAGCCATACAGCCTAATGACTGTGCCCTCAGTTAGGAGATACTAGTCTCCTTCCTCTGCACCCTCTGTTCTCAATATTTTCTCAGCTAGCAGTGGTATCCTAGGGCAAACCCCATACATTATTTTCAACGCTGGCTCTAAGAATTCCAAATTGAATCTATACACAGACTCAGTGCTTGTCAAATGAGAAGTCCAATAATAAATGGGAATGGGATCTCCCTGATCGTTCTTGTCTTTAATTGGAATCCAGGGCATCTTGTCTCTTATGGCAGTGAAGAACATCCATATTAGACTTGAGCAATGCCTAAATCTAGGCACATCAGAGCTTCTTTTCATTCTCACTAATTGTTCGTGCATCCTCTGGGTAAAGAACACTGGCCAATCAAAATAGATAATGCTAACACCCTTTTTAGTCATGCCTTCCTCATACATCTTCATGTTGGATATGCAATATGCGGTGGCTATTTGCCAATCATTCACCATCCTATCAGAGTCCAAACCTTCCATACAGGCTAACATAGAATAGAGCTTTGGGTTAGCAAATTCATTGATAGGAATCGAGACCTCAAGAATTTCTTGATCCTTTCTTATTCTTCTAAATTGGAAATGAAGCCATCCTTCTAAAGCTTTATGTTCTTCCAAAGCCATTAACGAAGCATAAACCCTAGCTTGTTCTGCTATGTCAAATTGTTTGGGTTTTGAGGGTGGGGTTACCCCTACGACAAACAAGTTAAGGCAGAGCTCTTTGGTAATAGTGAATAGTGTTGTGCCATCAGGTATTTTCACTGCTCTTTTATCAAGATCATAATATTTAATTATCTCAGAAACCAATTCAGGGTAATGATGAACATAATCACAAATATAGGAGAATAGGAAGGATTTTATGGCAATGGTACCTTGAGGCTGATTTGGTCGCCCCTCAAAATGTCTGAACTCAAAATTACTTCTCAAGAAGGTCCTTCTGACTTCAGTCATCACCGTATCTACCAACCGTATAGTTTGGTCCACATGATCATCCAACTCTACTCCTATTTTCTTCACCTCTATAAGCACCTTCTTCGGAGCCATCTTCATTCGCAATGCCTTAGATTTTCTCTATTGAAGTTGTAGGTAATTCTTCTACTAACGTTCTGCTCTCTTCCACTTAACAAACGCTGCTCTTGTCAAATGAACAGGACTTTGTGCTTTGTTCTTCCAATTAATGTTGCATGCACGTCTTCCACCATTAATGTGGCTACTGCACAACCTGCCCATTGGCATGCTTCTCAACTAGCACTCTATCCCTTTTGGTGGCTTAGAGGTGGCGTTCTGACTTTTGATTGGTCAGAATTCAAATGTGCTTTACCCTTGCAGTGTCGCTTTGTCCTCTCCTTAAGGTGTAGGAAAATTTAGCATTTATTGCGGACCTTTTACCCTTCTTTAAGTGATAAGATGTGGAAATACTACCCCACTTAAATGTAGACTTAAAAGAAAATGGTGGATTAGCGACACCTTATTTTTTGCAACACTTAACTCTGAATTGCAATGGATTAGGCCTTTCCTCATTCCATGCCTTACAAGTCTAGAAACCCGATGGATTGGAACCCGCTCCTCACTCCACTGGCATCGTGGTTCATTTGGGTGCGGATAAATAGCGCATATCACATTCGCTAAAATGTAGCTCATTTAGGTGCGGATTGGAATCCGCTCTTTTCTTTGCTAGTGTGATGATTCTTTTGCATGCGGATTGGAGTCCGACAATATTTTACTTCGCACTTATAGAGTATTTGAGTGTAGAATAGGAGCTGCTGCATCCTGTGGGAACACTTAGCCAAATTTTGCCAAATTTTCTCTTTCTTTTCTTTTTTTTTATACATTTTGCACAACATACTATTAAAACGAAACTTGATACAAAGTGCAGAAAGAAAGGGGATATGATACAATGTATATACATATATTACAATGAGCTTATATTTCAATCAAAGTAGAGTTTGAGATGAAAACCATTAACCGAAATTGGTTGTATGTTTCCTTCTAGATCTTCAAGATGGAAAAAATTTGTCTCCTTGACCTCTACTATCTTGAAAGGGCCATCCTAGAAGGAGTCAAACTTCTGATGGTGACCTGGTTTTGCTCTTTCGACATTCCACCTTAGGATTGAATCTCCAACCTGGAATTTTTTGAATCTTACCTTTTTATCGAACCATGCCTTAATGTCCACATAATTCTTCTGAAAGTTCTCATATGCCTGAGCTCTACTCTCTTCCAACTACAGTAGGTGTGTTAACCTTGTATCCACTAGATTTTCCTCTGATTCTTCTTCTGACTTTATCAGTTTGAGTGCTAGGATTTCTAAATGGATAGGTAGCACTGCCTCCTTGCCATATACCAGAGCATAATGGGAAGTCTTGATGGAATTCTTGATGGTAATCCTGTCTGCCCACAGAGCTTGTTCCAGCATTAGGTGCCAACTTCTTTTATTTCCTTCTAGTGATCTCCTCAAAATCCTTAACAGATTTTTGTTGGTAGACTCTACAAGTCCATTCCCTTGAGGGTAATAATTTGAAGTATTCTTAATGGTAATGCCATACTTGTTGGAAAATTCAATATACTTGGCTCCTATGAAATCTGGCCCATTGTCACTCACCAAGGCCTCCGGAACTCCAAACCTTGAAATCAAACTTTCCATAAAATTGATCACTACTTCTTGATCTGATTTCTTGGTAGGGATAGCTTCTACCCATATGGTGAGGTAGTCTATGGTAGTTAGAATATACTTGTGCTCAGCTAAAGAATTTGGATTTATGACACCTATGAAATCTAACCCCCATTGCTGAAATGGTTCTTCTACCTGTATTGGCCTGAGGGAAAATGATGCAATCCTTGTTCTCCCTACATGTCTCTGGCACTTGTCACAAGCTCTAGTGATTTTGAAAGTATCAATAAATACAGTGGGCCAGTAATAGCCTACTCTTATGATTTTCAAAGTTGTGACCCTGCCTGAGAAATGTCCTCTAGATGGCCCTCCATGAAACTCCTCAATAACCCTCTGTTGTTGATCATATTTCAAGCATTTCAGGAGGACTCCATCCAAGTTTCTTTTGTACAGGCCTTTTGGTAGTAATACATATTTCAAAGCCTGCAACCTGTATCTTCTTCTTTGGGATGCATTAAGGTTAAGAGGGCATACTCCAGTTTCAAAGTATTTGATCATCTGATCAACCCAATCAGAGTCTTCTGGTTGTACTCCTTCAACCTGATCCTCTTCTACTATCTGGAAAGCTGTCACTTCTGCTAATGTTGCTACCTCTGTTAGACCTTGGCATAGGGTCATGCCTCTCACCAACTTGGTGGGATGTATTTCTACATCATATTCTTGGATCTTAGTAATCCAACCAACCCTTTTATCTCCCAGTTCACCCTACAGAATAAAGCTTCTTACATCTGGATGAACAACATATACCAGGGTTTTACTCTGAACCAAGTACTACCTAAATTTCTTCAGTGACTTCATTACAACAAATACTTGTCTTTCAATAAAGTTATACTTGACCTGGTAGTCATGGAGTGTCTGGCTCCAAAATAATATAGGATGTTCCTCACCTTGGTCATCTTTTTGAGTGAGCACTGAGGCATAACTCTCTTCAGCTCCATAAGCATAAAGGATAAAATATTTACTGAAATCTAGGTTTACCAATATTGGGGCTATTGCAATGGACTACTTGATTATCTCAAAAGCTTATTTTCTAACTTCAGTCCATTTAAACTCAACATTCTTCTTGAGTAACTCAGATATGGGCCTCACTTTCTGTGCAAAGTCAGAAATAAATTTCTTGACAAAGTTTATTTGACCCAAAAAGGACTGTAAGGCCTTCTTGTTTGTAGGAAATGGGAGAGCAAGAATGGACTTGATTCTATCTGGATCTATGGCCATACCTTCTTTTGAGACCACATGGCCTAGCAATTTTCCTTCATGGAATGCAAAGAATGATTTCTTAGGATTGAGTGAAATACCAAATTCTTTGCACTTTTGAAAAACTTGCTCAAGGTGTGCTAGGTGGTCATGCTTATCATGGGAAAACATAGTCATGTCATCCAAATAGATCAGAATGACTTTATTGATAAGTTCCCCAAAGGCATAATCCATGGCTCTCTGAAATGTGGCTCCCACATTGGACAACCCAAAAGGTATTCTTTGGTAGGTAAATGTGCCCCATTTTGTGGTGAATGCTATTTTATATTGATCTTCATCTTTCACCCAAATCTGATTGTATCCAGAGAAGCCATCTAACAATGAGAACCTTTCTTCCCCTACCACTATCTATAAGATCTGATCAATCTGTGGGAGGGGATAGTGATCCTTAAGAGATGCTTGGTTAAGATTTATGAAATCTACACACAAACGAATATCACCATTCTTTTTTCTCACCAGTACCAAGTTGGCTACCCAGGTTGAATGTTTTATTGGATAGATGATCTTAGCCTTCAACAAATTTAAGAGCTCCTCTCTCATAATGGCTTCGATCCTTGGATTTATTGGCCTTTGCTTCTACCTAAAAGGCTTCACATCAGGCTCTAGCTCAATAGTATGTTGGATAATCCTTTTGTCATTTACCTTGAGGTCTTCATATGACCAAGCCACAATGTCTTGGTATTTTAGGCATAAGGCTTTGATATCTTCTGCCTCCTCTAGTGAACATCGAACTCCAACATTGAGCTTCTTTTCATATCGACTTCAACTTCTTTATAATTTTTTCATTGACTTTCATGGCTCTGATCTTTTTTCTATCCTCATTGTCAAACAAGCTTTCTAGGGTGACCAACCCTCTAGGGATGTGATTGTTCCTCAACTGAATAACATCTTGTTGATCAATTTCTTCTAGATTTTCTTCTTGGATAGTGGAGAGACATGCTTCTCTTACCAGAAAGTCAATTATCTGCTCATCACTTTCAAAAACCTGCAAAAAAATTTGCTTATCTGGTACCGTAGGTCTAAAAATCATTTTGATTCCCTTGGCTTTCTTGATTCCAAAGTCTGCAGAAGGGTTGAAGTTAGCTCCCTTCATTGCTAAGGAATCTTCCAGAGTATTCTTTTCTCTGGGAATAAAATTTATATTTAGGGCATCAAAGGATTCCATCAGATCCCATACCCTATTTCTGTATGCTTTTAGGTAATGGTGCTTACTATTGCACCTCTTTCTTACCTGATGGATGATCAAATCAGAGTCACCATATATGTTTAGAATATTAATACCCATGCTTTCTACCTGTATCAGTCTGAGGCACAGGACCTCATATTCTACAACATTATTTGTACATGACCATGTTAGTCTATAGGCAAAACTCTTTGTCCCCTCTGATTGGGACTGTAGTACCACACCAGCTCCTGCACCATTTTTGCATTTAGCACCATCAAAATGCATGATCCATGTTTCCTTTTCTCTCAGATACTGATTGGATATAGCAAGGATCTTCTTCTCTGATTCAACTAAAATACTATATGTCCCCATACCAGTTCCAAACTGACTGTAATATTCTTTGAAGGGCAACTCATCCTCAATATCCAACTCCTCAAAATATTCAACCAACTCAAACTCCTCTATGGGAGTAAGGTTGCACATGTCCTCCCCTATATTTTCAATATGATAGGACACTGGATTTTTAGGTGTTATCCTTATCCTCTTCCCTTTGAAGGGAATGATCATGCTAGAATAATCCATGTACATGCATCCACCTAATTTTACAGTGAACTCCCTTGAGAGGCATAAACCAAAGTAGGGCTCTAGGTCAACCACTACTATTTCTTGTACTATTGTCACCTCAGGGGATCTATGTAGCCTCATTAAAACATCCTTTATGACTCCCACTATCTTAACAGGTGTCCCATCCAATTGTAATACTCCAGGACAAGATCGAGTATACTCCATACCCATATCTTCATAGACTGCCTTAGGCATGACTGTAGTTGATGCTCTTGAATCTATCATACAATTTTGGACTACCCAACCTTCCATTCTTAGAGAGATGTAGAAAGGAGGGGGTTTATTCTTCAAAACCACAGGGGATATTTCTTTCTTCTCTAAGGGCATACTAAGGATTGTGGTGGTCTGCTTATCCTATGGGTACTTGTTGAGAGAAGCCTTAAGCAGGTCTATCTGGACAGGAATGAAAAGAGTATCATATAAACTAGATTTTGATGGAATATTTTTCATCTCTTCAACAATATTATACTCTGACTTAGCCAGGGTAGGTCTTTTAGGCCTTCTTTCTGGCTCACCATATTTTCTTTTATATTGTTGAGTGGCTTCTATTATTTACCTTTTGGTAATAGAGGAGAATCTAAGCCTTTCTTGAGCCTCATATTTAGACTTCATTCGGTCTCCTTCAGTTTCTCTCTTGAATCTCTTGGGGAGACTGTCTGTCTTCTCTTTCCCTTTAGCCTGGGGAATAGGAAAAGTATCACTGCTTTGGGGAAGTGGGTCATTTATTTTTTGAGAAGGGACTTGGAATTGTCCCATATTTTGGGGATCTACTTGCAAGGTTTTCTTTCCAGACCTTGTCATAACAATAATTGGGCCATCCTCATCTAGCTCTTTTCCAACCATGATTTGGTTAGGCTGCCATAACATACTTACTCTTCCCTTTTGATTCCTCTCAGCTTGATCCATAGCTTGTTGAACATGATGTTGGTACATGATACAAGACTGTGAATCATGAGGGTCATTACATACCAAACACCAGACATTAACCAGACTTGTCTCTGAAGAACACTTCAACTCTTCATATGTTGCATTTACTCTAATACCAGTACTGTTACTAGGACCAAGTCTCTGATCTTTTTTCACATATGGAAATATCCTCTATTGTAACCTTTCTTGATATCTCTTTTCCATTGAATTTATTATGTTACTCAGAGTTTTCAGAGTATTTTGTATATCAAGAATAGAAGAAAACTCTTGAGATGATTGAGAAGGAAGGGGAGAAAAAGGAACTGTAGCAGATGATGCTTTTGGTTGAGGGATAGGGTTCATTTGTGGATATGGGGATGATAAGGAATGGGGATCCATGTAAGATGATTTTGTATATTGGCTTTGGCCATTAGTGGTTTATGAACCGTAAGGCAACACAACTTTGGGAGGTAACATCCCCACATTAATTAAGATGTTCTTTGCATAAACTTCCACATTATAAACTTGTGGAAAGTTTTCCACCCCAGATTATTGGGTTTGCAATCCTAGCTCTGATCCAAGAGCTCTGATATAATACTATTAGAGTAGGTTGTTTACCTTAGCTCATGTTCACCTAGGTTATTTATTTCCTTTTATTTAGTTATTCCATGTATTTTCCCCACCCACTTATGTGTGGATATTTCATTTATCTTATTTAGATATTATGAGATGTTACATATTTATTTCTTAGATATTATGGGGATATTTTTAGGTTTGACTATTCCTAGGGGTGACATTTGGAGGGTTGATATTCTTTCTCCCATAGCGGTTACATATCTATGGACCATATCACATATTCCTTTTGTATGGTGGATATTTGTCCTTAGCTTGATCCTACGACTATGGTTGATCATCCTTGCCTATATAAGCAAGGCACCTTCATTGTACTCAGTGCTCCATTTTCAGATCTAATATATGATATTGTTGCTCTCTTGTTTGCATATCTATTTGTAAGCTTATGTTGTCAATTTGCTTTCAGATTCTTGTTTTGGTTGAATGTGGTGTTTCTGTTAACACTTGAGATCCTTGCAGCTTGGAATGATCTGATTATCATTCCTTTCATGGCATCAAAGCGATAGGTGTTGCAGTCATCCATTTGTGAGTGTTGTGTAGTTGTTTCTCTTGCAGGTTCGAAGATTGGTGTGGAAGCTTCGGTTTTTGTGATCGGGTCCTTGGTGGAGTTTTTTGGCTAGTTTGTGTCACTCCTTCCATTGTAAGATCATCACCAGCCTCCTAAAATATCTTCTACCCATACTGCAATAGCCTCATTCCCTTGGATCTGTCCTAAGCATTTTTTTCTTGAGCATTTCCCTTTTTGGCAGGGTCACCAACCCAACCCATTTTTATATTTTGCATGTATCTCCTGATAGAAATACCATTTTTCCATGAATATTTTTGGAGGTCTGTATATGCCTTAATTTGAGTTGTTCTAAAAATTTCAGCTCATTTGGATCAATATTCCTCAAGATATCTTGATTTTATGAAAACCTGCAATTTTTTAGTAATCTGCATATATCTTCATCAAAAATTCTGATTTTTTGCAGATTTTTTACAGAATGTGTAAAATCATATTATAGACCATCCCATAAAATTTCAGAGAATTTGGATTTGTATTTTGATAGTTACAGTGATTTTACTATTTTTAGTAAACTTGTTATTTCAGGAGAAATATTGGGAGTTGCTCAGCAAAATTTTTTCCAAGCCTGTAAAATCATTTTTCTGATATGTCTGTAAAATTTCAGATTTTTTGGATCTGTATTTAGACATTTACAATGATTTTATGACTGCACTCTCAATATTGCATTGTGAAAAAGGGTTTTTGCACTTGAACCGGTATATGGACTATTGTTATAAAGTCCCATCTTCCCTCATTTTATGTTTGTCCACTTAGTTTGAAACTTTGTGATCAGCTTACTTGGTGTTCAGTATTGGTGGAGCCTACACATTGTTGTGCTTGAGGAGTCCTTTGTCTTTGACTTCCCTTGCTTTGTTGTGGTGCATCCTCTTGTGCCAATCTTCCTCATTGAGGCACTTAGTTTGAAGGAGGGGATTCTTTTGGTAATTCCTTTGGAGACTTTTCAGAGTTCAGAGGCTTCATGTGTGCATTGATGTGATTTTGTGGTATTTTGCACCACCTTGTGACATCACACTAGACCTTTCACATTATAATGGCATTTGATTTTGGGGGGGCCTCTTCTACTTTTGAGGACATCTTGAAAACTTATTTTTTTACACTTAGCATAGAGGCAAATGCTGAAACTTTTGAAGCATGGTTTAAGGTACTTTGTTTATTATGTCAAAGTGAAGGTTTGGATCCTTTGTTCATAACTCCAAAACCCAAACCAATGGTGAAGGATAAGGAGTATAGGACATGGTTCATGAACAATTTAAGGATCTCTAGCATGCTTTATTATTCAGTTTGTGAGGAGCTTCAAAATTTTATTGGAGTTCACAAGAACACACCTCACCTTGCTTATCATATGTTGAAAATAAAGTTTTTACCCAAGGCACCTTCTCTTACTATTGCTTGCATGGAGGACATCATTTGTGACATTGCATCTTTGTTTTTGGAGTCACTATCTCATGATGTTTTGGATGATGAGGTTGATGCTATAGTACCTGCTTCAGATATTTTACAGGATACATCTCCATACTTGTCTTATGTAGATGATCATGTTGATGTTGCAGCATATACAACAGAGATTTCATGGCATGTTACATCCTTACATACATATGACTTCTTGGATGGTGTTACCTCTCTCTTCATTGAGAGTCACACATGTGATTTTCTTAACATGTATGAGGAGCTCACTCATTTATTTGATGATGATGTATACATTGTATCTCCTCCATGTAATTCTTCCTTTGTGGACCCTTTTTTGGTGTGCCCTCCTTCTTTGAGTGAGCCACCTTGTCCACCATTTTCTTCTCCTATTTCTTTCACATTGGATGATGTACTTATACAGGAGTTGGATACAAATATTTTGTCTTCGGTTGGACTCTCACTTGGAGATCCTGAAGACCATGTTGATTCTTTTGAGGCTTCTAAGCCTCCACTTATTTCTCTTGCTACTTCCATGGGCTCATCATCACTTATGTAGCAGGACATTGGTGATTCTTCCTTGATGGATGCTCTTCACACATCTCTTCCACTTTTGCACACTCATGGTTTTGTGCACATTGATATTTTGGATGTTGATTGGGACTGTATTCTACCCTATTTTGGTGTTGGTTTGGGCTTCTACATTCTTGGAGATTCATTTCATAATTCATTGGTGACATCTTCTTCACTTCAGCTCAGTTTGAAGGATTCTACGTCATCATTCTACATTTTATTCCCATCTTCTCACACTCACTTGGAGTGGGAAGACATTCGACGGATGCTTCATGGCTACTTTCTTCCTCGTGGGAGACACATTGTTCATCGTAGAGGCATCCACTTCTTCATAGGACTTATTCATGGAGCTCGTCATCCTAGGGGGTGTTGGGAGCACTCCTTGGCTCCATTCCTACTTTTTCTTCTCTCTTTCTAGCTGGATGGTTTTTTTCCACATGGTTTTCCACCTTTTGGATACACATTGTACATGAGTACCTAATCAGGCCTTGTTGCCGGGACTCATATTATGGATATGCCACTTTATTTTTTGGCACCTAGCTTCACTTGAGGGGGGTGTTAGAGTAGGTTGTTTACCTTAGCTCATGTTCACCTAGGTTATTTATTTCCTTTTATTTAGTTATTCCATGTATTTTCCCCACCCACTTATGTGTGGATATTTCATTTATCTTATTTAGATATTATGAGATGTTACATATTTATTTCTTAGATATTATGGGGATATTTTTAGGTTTGACTATTCCTAGGGGTGACATTTGGAGGGTTGATATTCTTTCTCCCATAGCGGTTACATATCTATGGACCATATCACATATTCCTTTTGTATGGTGGATATTTGTCCTTAGCTTGATCCTACGGCTATGGTTGATCATCCTTGCCTATATAAGCAAGGCACCTTCATTGTACTTTGTGCTCCATTTTCAGATCTAATATATGATATTGTTGCTCTCTTGTTTGCATATCTATTTGTAAGCTTATGTTGTCAATTTGCTTTCAGATTCTTGTTTTGGTTGAATGTGGTGTTTCTGTTAACACTTGAGATCCTTGCAGCTTGGAATGATCTGATTATCATTCCTTTCAAATACATATAGGCCAAGCATACAGTTGGTCTAGCTACAGGGGGAATTCTTTTCCATGTTCTGCTAAACCTCAAATTAAAATTTGAGACAGTCTCTTGCTGAGATTTTTGCATGGATGTAAATTGGTTAATCAGGGAGAAAGGGTCAGAAGATTCATTAAATTATTACACAAAAGGCTCAATCAATGCTTTCAATGGAGTGATGGTGTTATCTTCCAGAGTTATAAACCAATTCAAAATATTTCCTCTATAGGATAGGGCTAGAAATATTATAATAATATCCTCCTCTTTTATGTTGTGGATTGTTGCCAGGTTCAAAATATCCTGACAGTGCTCATATACTATCTTCCCAGATCCATAAAAAGTGGGAATAGCTTTGGACACAGCCTGGGGAATGGTATTCATATGGGCTAACCTAAGTGGACTAGTTGTGTTCCAGCTGGGGTATTTCTATAATGGTTTATTAGGGGCCACATTCCCTTGATTTTGGGATGCATTACCTACCATATTTCTAGGTGTATGTCTTGCTGGAGGGGCTATTGGATCAACTACAGGATTTTCCTCAAGAAGCTCTTCTTCTGAGAGGAAATATTGATTCAAAATTCTAATAATAGTAGACCCTCTATAAGGTAGCTCACAATAGAAATAGGAGTTAGGGTTATTCCTTTTGAAAGATCTAGTATACATGAAAGGACACTGGTCTATAGGGGTGATTCTTTTTTGGGCTTAAATACCAGGGAGTCGCCAGGTGAATTTGCTATTCTCTGCTTTAACAAGGTCAAGATAATTCACCAAATCTTGATTCCTTTGGGTAGAGATAAAATATAACTCATATGATGGGTTTTCGTGTTCCTTGTGAACTAGTCCCATCGGGTGTGCCAAAAATTATTGGGCACTAAATTGCATCAAGTTTTACTCAATACTGTGACTATCTATCTTCCTAATTTCTGTCTAGGCATACACCCGATAGCTACAACTCAACACTCAACATTGGATGGACCAAAATAGGGTTTCAAATCCAACCTTCAAAGTAGGCTGGTTCATTGTCAACTTAAATAGGGTGTTGACATAATTATGCTCACTTAGGGTTTTGGAGATTAGAGTTAATAAAGATATTAGGGTTAGAAAATGTGAACAATAGTGGATGGATAGGCTAATAGCAATTTCACTATGGCAAAAATCTTCCATAAAATATCTCAAGGTACTCATTACTTCAGATCAAAATTATCTCAAATCAAATGAACCTTCATATATTAAAGCACAATAGAGAAATATTGAAGACAATAATTTAAATATACAAACAATGATAATCCAAATAAAAAAATTAATCAACTCTCATATTTTATATAAATGCACTCTACCAATATAGATCTAATCAGAAGTAAATTTCAATTACCCTAGCAGTTAGTAATCCAATAAACTGATAAAAACTAACCATTCGAATATTGACAGAAATGCAACTCTAGATTTTGAACCTCCGATACAAGATAATGAGAACACAAATTTGAGGTGAAAATCAATGTAACGCTCTTTTCATTAGCTCACAAGAATATTTACAACAGTGTAGGTAAACACACTAGATCCGATATTGAAAAATGAGGGTTTGACATATATTTATAGTTTGAAAATTAAAGAATAATAAGGAACATTACAAATATTTGCTTTTCAATAGCTCAGTAGAGAGTTCTTGCTGGCACTTTCTTACTGGTTCAGCCTTCGAGAAATACACTGCAAGTAGACTACCATGGCAGCTCAGAGCTTCTGTAACTCGTTTGTTGGTTGACGTTAGTTGGAGTTCAGGCCGTTAGAGACTGCATCTTCTCTGTGAACTTTTCTTGGAAGCTTGCATCACCATCGATATGCAATTGCCTCTGGTTCTTGTTTCTTGAAAACCTTTGATGCTTTGGCTTACAGTATCAAAACTGACTGTGTTTGAATCCAGCAAGAAAAATCCTTTAAATACTTTAAAATCATCAGCAAAATTTTGACTTCTGATCTTTCCCATCGCACGACTACGATTTGATCTGGAACATATTCTGTACAATGGCAGGGAAAGACCAAAGCAACATTCCACTTCTTTGAGTTGATGATGTCACCTTTTTTTAATATTTGAATCTACAGAACATCAATCCAACATAAAATACACTAATAATTAAGCAGGATGAAATCTGTTCATCAACCTTGCTTTTTATTTTGGAACTTTGAAGCAACCCAAAATCCGCATTACAAAAGCTGTTGATATCATCTTTGCTAAAAATTTTTGCGGAATCAAGAATTCGCACTTGGGTAAGTGCAAATTTTTCCTCATCTCCAATCCACACTTGCCATAGTGTAAAATAGCTTTTCCTTTATTCCACACTAGAGTTAGTGTAAAATGCATCCTTATCTCTAATCCAGAAAGAAGTTAGTATAAATGCTTCTTTGTCATCAATCCGCACTTCTTCCGTAACTTTCTACCTCTTCGTCACCATTATGGAACAAAATACTCTATAAGCTCACCGGAATTAGCCTCTTCGACACTTAGCCACTCAGAGGATATCAAAACAAATAAGCAATTGCTATTCCTCACTTCTTCTTGCGTTGATGTCATATTCGTCCAAAAATTTTACGAAACTGGAATGCGTCACGAGTTTGCTACCAAATACATTATAAATTGTGCAGAATTTCTCCAAGTGAAAAATACACTAAGTGTTTGGTGGATTAGAAAAACCATGTTGCGAATCTGCTCCAAAATGCACTAAAAATTATGCGAAATCAAAAATTCATACCTTAGATCAAATTTTTAATGTTTTCTAAGGATGTGGCCTTTTTGGGCCTATGGGGAGGAGTTTAGATATTACTCAAATAATCTAACCATTTAAAGGGGTTATTGGGATCCCGATGGTTTAATCAAGTAAGCAGTAGAAGGTGAGTTATAATTATTCATAGTTTCAGTGAGCATAATTAAATTGAAAGGAAGCAAGACTCCATTTTTTTTCCTAATCAAAACATATGAGAGTAGCTCAAACCTCAAATTCCTGCAAAGTCTTCTCCCTACTTCTTGATCTTCTTCAACCAACACCCTCTACAAATCTTCCAAGGTTACCTAAATATCATCTTGACTAAATGCCTATAGTTTAAATTTAGTATTCTCCCAGAAGCTTTTTGGTTTCTGATCCACAAAAGTAGATAGCATACAACCTAAGCCCCCAAGATTTCCTAGCCCTTCCTTCCAAGAGGCACTCAATTTATAGGAAAAATTCTCCTCTCATGAGCCAAATAGTGGCCTTATTATTTTAATATTAAAAGATGTCTTATTTTTCAAAATGAGACATTTCCACCCATGTGGAAGGGAAATTCAAAAAGTAGAAGAGGGTCCACAAAGGAGATAAGGTAGGTGGCATTATTTTGTTTTGTGTCCTTGTTTTCTAGATAAAAATACAAACTAGAACTTATTAGAGAATAGGTTAGGTGTAAACCTACGACTATTAGTTATAAGGTAAAGGAATTCCCACCTAATTCCCACTTAATGAAAATAGGCCATGTAGGAGGTATGGATATTTTTTCAAACAATAGGATAATTCCACCATTATTTAATAATTCTAGAGTCCTTTTTAGTCCAATCAAAATTGGATCAACTTTGTGAGCACCTAATTATATTAAAATTAGGTTATTTATACCTAATATATTATATTGTAATAAATTTTTGCAAAAGATAAAATTTCTAATTCATCTTTCACCAAGGCTCTATTTATCTTCTAATTAAATTAAATTATCTTCTCTGAAATATAATTAATCCTTCCCTAAATTCTCATAAAATCCTTTAGCTAGAATTTGTAGAGTTCTTTAGGGTCTATGATCCCTTTATGTAGGTAATAATTGATACCTCGGATCACTTAATATCCTTTTGGAGAGGTCTAATGGGGATGGGCTGTGATAGGTTTTAACAAATATTCTAAGTAATACATCCTTATGATGTACCATTAAATTTGAAGAAAATGTTGCAAAGAATTTAAAATGATCTTCAAAGTTAATGGTACAATCCCTTGGGAATTTAGGGAAAATTTTTCTATACCCCTTTATCATTTTATTAGCACCAATTATTTGAGGGTACCAATTTGATTTGCATAGGATTAATATTTAGGCTAGGAAGATGCTTGTTATTGTTCCTGACCTATCCAAAAGGCAATGCGCCTATCTACTGCATCAATCGAAATCAACATAAAAGCATAACATAATGAACAAGATTGCAAATGACGAGAAAATAAATGCTTCTTTTATTAATATTGAAAAGAGTATCGGTTACAATCATGCCCCTCTTAGGGTCACCCAAATGTTGATACGATTAATACAATTCCAAAGCCCCAACGGGGTAGGAACAATACTAATGTTCTCTAAATAGTAACAAACTGCTCTAGGGTGGAGTTTGACCCTCTTATTCGTGTTGAGGAAGGAATTTGATGATTGAATCTCCTTCGAACCTGCTTTCCTGCGGTCAAGAAACAACACAAAAGCATTAAAAAAATAGGCAGCCTCTCATGATGAGGCCCTTTGAGGAAAATATGCATAAAGATGGCATAAAAAATATGAAATCAAGAAGATGAATAAAACATATTAAACTTGTGCAAGATTCATAAATATTGTTAGAAACATGAAAACAAGAAGTGCAACTATCTATCTACTTGATCAATTGCATGAAATTAAGCAAGTTAACATGAAAAGAAGCCATTAATGTCCTACTTACTATAATGAAAACAAGATTGATTGTGGTGCAGTGGTAAATGCCTTGGGTGTCGGTAGAGGCTGACCCAGGTTCCATTCCCCTTATATCCATCTTGCAAATATATGATATAGTTAGGAATGTCCTATGTGCTGGTAGAGGCCGACAAGGCTCCATTCCTCCTATGCCCAACCTGTTGAAAGTGGCACCTCGAAAGGGGTGTTTTCCACTATAAATTAGTTTTTTTTTTTGAATATTTTTTATTTTTCCAAGATAATTCATATGATATTCAAGGTCTACCGAATAATGTTGTAGATGAGACATTTTTTGTAGGACTGCCCAAATTTCCGAACTCGTTTCGGCCATATCTCACTCATCCGGACTTGGATTGAGCTAAAATTTTGAGGGTAGATGCCTAAAAAACCCTAGAACGTCACCACCAATTTTCATATCATTTGGAGCAACACAAATGCTAGCGCATTCCTATGTGTGAATGAAATATTTGGCAAGCGACTATGCGAGGGTTTCATCTGGGTTGAGTGCAAGCAGCTCTAGAGGTTGGTTTTGAGGGCCTTCGGGCACTAGCGGCCAATATTTTTGTGGTTTATGCTCAATATTTTAGCAAGAAATGTTGCAGGGGATACAAGATGGGTTAGAAATTTGTCTTTCAATAGATCATACTGTGAACTTGAGTGACAACGGCTTCCAATTTGCTACACAAAAGAAAAGTGAAAACCATACCTTTCCACGACGTCTAGGGCAAGGATTAAAGAGATCATGAAACAAGTTTCAAGTAGTTGATCAAAAAATGGCTCATATCTCAAGTGAATCTGGTGCTAAGGTGCATCCACAAAATAATTCTACTGTGAAAACCCTATCAAGGGTAATAATTTTGAAGACTCAGTCCCAAAAATGAATTTTAGGGATGCCCTTCATGGTGGACAGCCTCAGCCCAATGCTAATATCAATATTAGGGCTTCCCATAAACCTCTAAGAATGCCTAAGATTGATCCCAGGAAAATGGAGTCAGGATGTCTTAAAGCAGCTGATGGAACTCCTATTGTTAAGCTTGATATGGGTAACATTCAGACTTGAATTGAAGATTTGGAAAAAAGAGGACTAATTTGTCGATTCATGGGTTTTCATCCGAGTCTATATGCTTTCAAAGTCTGGGCTACAAAAAGCTAGAAAACTAAAGGTGAGTTACAAATCTCTATTTATCCAAATGGTTATTTTTTTGTTTTATTTGCTAATAATGAAGATAGAGGGAAAAATTTTCAAGGGGTCATTGGTTTTTTGGAAGGGTAGGGCTTTTCATGAAGCCCTGGCATACTAAATTTAAATCCGAAGAAGAGATGCCTTCTATAGCTTCCATGTGGGTTAGACTCTTTGGCCTCCCTATTGAATTTTGGAATCCTACTATTTTTTCTTCAATTGGAAACTCTTTAGGAAATTTTATGATGACTGCTGATTGTACTCAAAATTTTGAACATATTATTTATGCTCGAATTTGTGTTTTAATGGATTTTGACAAACCCCTACCTAAAAATATCACATTACAATTTGGGGAAGACACTTGGGAGTAAGTAGTGGACTATGAGAACATTCCTTTTCATTGTAGAATTTGCCATGAATATGGTCATGTTGGCATTTTTGCCACATTTATTTTGATTACTGATTATTCATGCTTAAGCTGTTGAAATTCTAACTCCTCTACAGGTTTTGATGCAAAAAATGACTAAGTCCGAAAGTTGTCGCGAAATCGCGACAAAAACTAGCATGGAGAGCCAAAGTTGAAAACCGTCATGATATCGCGACATGTCACAAAATCATGGGTCGAATGAGGAGAGAGAAAACAAACGCAAAATTGTCACGATTTCGCGACATGTCAAAAAATCGCGGTCAATGCAGTCAACGGCAGCAGGTGGGCAAAACTGTCGCGATATCATGACGTGTTAGATTTTCGCGGTCAAAATGGTCAACGGAGGGCAGAGCAACAAAGTTGTAGCGAAATCATGCAGCATCTCATTTTCACGGCTTGCGATGGCTAGGAAGCATAAGGTTAGAAATGGTCACAAAATCATGACATAACTGAGCAATGGGCGATGAGGCTTGAAAAGGTAGCGAAATCGTGACACAATATGGCATAAGGCACATAAGGCAAAAGACATCGCAAAATCGCGACGCGTTACGTTTTTGCGGTGTGGGTGGACAGAAAGGCTCAAGGTGTAAAATGGTAGCGATTTCGTGCCAGTTGTATGATGAAGCCAAGCTAAGCAGAGGATGTAGCGAAATTGCTACGTGGTGCGTTTTCATGGTTCAAGTGAATAAAAAGAGTCTAAGGCAAAAAACCGTAGTGATATCGTGACGCTTTTGAGAATGAGTCCAAGCAAGACGAAGACGTCACGAAATCACGACAGAAAGTGAGAACAGTGAAGAATGCAAGAAATGGTAGCAATTTCATGACACATTGTTGCAGAAAGACTAAGTGCGGAGAATTGTAGCAAAATCGCACAGTGTTCCATTTTTGCGGTTGGCGAACAGCAAAGTCCAAGGAAATAGAACTTGTAGCGAAATCGTGACATGGTGGAAGTTGAAGAAACACAGAGGCAAGAGTGTCGCATTTTTGCGGCTTAGAAGTAGGACCGTATAGCATGCAGAAAAGTGGTAGCGAAATCGTGACATGTCGGATTTTCGTGATGCAGAAGAGAAGATAGAGCCGAAGACAGAAATTGTAGCGAAATTGCGCAGCGTCACATTTTTGCGGTTCAGGGTAGCGAAGGAGATAAAGAAGTCGAATGTGTAGCGATTTCGTGACATGGTTGATTTTTGCGGGTTCGAAGCGGTAGAAGCGTACATAACAGAAAGACGTCATGATTTCGTGACCTGTCGCGTTTTCGCGACCTATTGCAGTTTTGTGCCAGAAAGCGTTTAAACGGCCCGATGCAGTTTTGTGAGTTTCGATGATTCAAAGTGCTCCAAAATTAAATGTTTTGCTGCTTTTCGATGCAGTCAAGATAGAAGAATGCGCCCAGGCTAGCAGAAGTGAAGATTTCTAGTATTCGAAGCTGCTGTTCGCGATTTTTCTAACAATTTCAAGCATGTTTCCAAGAACAACAATTTAATGAAGGCGATCGACTCTTCCTTATGGCATTTAATTTTTGATTGTTTCGAGGCTATTTAAGGATATCATTTCCTTGTTTCTATTGCATAATTTGTAGATCTCGAGGAGGTCCGTCGTAAGTTTTAAATGCTGCAAAGAGGCAAGACCTCTATATAAATCAATGTAAATCTCAAGAGCAGGTATCGAGAGTTTGAGAGATACTTTTGCTAAAAGCTTTTCAAGTACTTTGCATGAATATAAGACATTCGGCTCTCTGGTTTCGCAAGCGATTTTCTGTGTATTGTCCCTTCTGTATTCTGCATTCCTAATTTGTGCTCGCATTTCTTATTTGCTGCTTAGTTTTAATTCTGTATTGAGTTTTAACATTTGCTAGTAAGGGAGTGAGTTTTGGAATGTTATTTTGGAGGTCATCTACGCAAGGTTGCGAGTGGATCACGTCATTGTCTTCTGTTATTTGCTGTTTGCGTACTTAGAGTTATCTGTTGTTGTTCTTTCCCGATCAGATAAATTCGGCCTACGGCCATATTTCCCATTTCTTTCTACATCTTTACAATTCCTTTCCTGTAACTTTGATCTAAAAACAAACTTAGAATAGTAAGGGAACCAGCCCACTCTGGAGATTGGTCTGGGAGACATTTCTTTCTCCCAGCCTTTCAATGTTGGTCGGGTCTAGGGTGCATTTTTCTGTAAAATCCTTTCCTGTGGCAGATTCGTGACCAACAGTTTTTGGCACGCCCGGTGGGACAGACTTCTTCTGTCTCAAAAGATCCATAATCGGTGAGATTGATTGTTTCATTGTTTAACACCCGAAGGTATCAAGATTTTGGTGAGCAGCATTGACCTTACAAGTGGAGAAAAGAATGTTCACTTGGCGACTCTGACTTAATGGCGATAGCCATGATATCACAGACCACTACTATAATGGTGAGGGTTTGTCCTAGATGGGATGATCCTAGCCCTCTGAATCTCCAAATTAATTCCCAAAAGTGCCCAGAAAGCTCTAACAAAATATGATGGCACCGAGGGCATGGCTCTAGAGCATGTTGAAGATGTTGCTGCTTTGTCAACCATACATGATATAGTTCATGAAGACATCATGATCAGACTTCTGGTTTTGTCTTTGGAAGGAAGGGCATTGCAGTGGTACAGACTGCTCAGGCGTCAAAGCATCAGTTCATGGGATGATCTAGCAGGAGCACTAATCAGAAGATTTGATGAAGATCCCTTCAACGGCTCTCAGGATCCCTTTCAGTTTTTAATGTACATCATGAGAGCACCTCTAGAGAGCATCACGGACTTCAATGTCCGATTCTTGAGAAGCTGGAAGAGAATTCCAGAGAAGATCCGATCGACACCCACCCAAGCCCACCTCTTCTATGTTCGAGCTTTCCATTCTGACATAGGCCTCCTCTTGCTGCAATTAGGTGAACGAAGGTTCCCTCAAATATTTGAGGAAGCAGTGCAAGTGGAGCAACTTTTGCTCCTATCAAGAAAATTACCGTGGGAAGAAACTCCATCACCTTATCCGGTAGTTGTTGTTCCTGTTTATCCAACACAATATTCATCATGGCAGATCCCACATACTGTGCAGAGATCAGAGATGCAGCTGTGTGCAGCTCAAGAGCCAAATTTCATCCAAAGCCAACGATGGGAATGTGCAAGTATTTTCCCAGCAATGAACAATATGGTTGCTTGCAATGTCTATCAGGAGATGGGCCAAGGAGAGAAACAGATTCAAGTTCCAGACACTGAGAAGGGCATAACCGTGCACAACATGCAAGTATTTAGCCAGAACCTATTGAGCATGCCTGATCAAGAGGAAGAGTCTGAAGAGATCCTGGAGAAAGGACTGTTGCTAGACAATTTCTATGATCGGATCCAGGAGTTGGAGGAACCCATTCTCAGTTCACAACCAGGGAACCCTTCAAGATGGTGGCATTGGCTTCAGGCATTACTACAATGGGTACCTACAGGAGTCCGTCATATGGTAAATTGCTTTGCTACATTATTTGTTGATTGTGTGGGTATTGACATGCAGGATAATTTGCCTCGGTCTGCAACATGGAGGAATTTAGGAAGAGGTCATCCTAATTTTAAGGATCGACTCAAGTATGATCGAATCTGGTTAGGACACTGTCGATTTACCGGATAACCCTTTGAGACTGGGTTTGTGGTAGCGGCATGCCAATCATGTCGTAAAATTGTGTACATAGTAAAAAAAAAAAAGCAAAAAAAAAAAGGGAATAAAAAAAAGAAAAAAAAAAGTATTGTTTTCATTTGTTCACTTCGGCTCTTTTGCATGCGAGCCGCAAGTGCCTGTTTTTTTCTTTTTCTTTTTCTTTCCCAGTAGTTAGTGGCTTTCTTTCTATTTCTTCCTTTCCCTTCCCTTTTTCTTCCCTTCCCTTCTTCATTTTCCTCCTTCTTCTACTTCTTTTTCTTCTACAGTAAAAAAGCCATTGCTGTTGTTTCTTTTCCCCTTTCCTATTATTCCCGCTTCTTCTTATCCCTTTCTTCTAAGTTTTCTGTCATTTTAGAATTTATCACAGTTTATCCATGGTTCACACCTTTTCATTATTTATTCCACTTCCATTCCATTATTTCATTTACTTCCATTCCCCTTCCATCGCAGCTGGTAGCACAGAAGCATTCTGTTACTGTATCTACCGCATCACTCCACCATTCCATCATATCACTATTCCATTTGCATTTCACCGCCTACGCATCCATAGGATCTCATTCCATTCATTTCTATTTTTGTATCCCTAGTGCTTTCATGGAAATTATTTTACAGCACCTGATCAGTTGAGCCAAATGCAGATTCTTTCAGTTTTAGTTATTCAGCAAAAGTTGTTGCAGCAGTCCATTGAGATGAACCCCAGCAGCCAGCTTTCTGTTCTAAGTTTTCATGACTCTGTTGCCCAATGGATTCAGGCCTGGGATTCTTGCATACAGTAGAACTGTATACCCCATGAGCCGCCAAGAATGTTGGCATTTTTGCCACATTTATTTTGATTGCTGATTATTCATGCTTAAGCTGTTGAAATTCTAACTCCTCTACAGGTTTTGATGCAAAAAATGACTAAGTCCGAAAGTTGTCGCGAAATCGTGACAAAAAATAGCATGGAGAGCCAAAGTTGAAAACCGTCGCGATATCGTGACATGTCACAAAATCGCGGGTCGGATGAGGAGAGAGAAAACAAATGCAAAATTGTCGCGATTTCGTGACGTGTCAAAAAATCGTGATCAACACAGTCAACATCAGCAGGTGGACAAAACCGTCGCGATATCCCGACGTGTTAGATTTTCGTGGTCAAAATGGTCAATGGAGGGCAGAGCGACAAAGTTGTAGTGAAATCGTGCAGTGTCTCATTTTTGCGGCTTGCGACGACTAGGAAGCATAAGGTTAGAAATGGTCGCGAAATCGTGACATAACTGAGCGATGGGCGATGAGGCTTGAAAAGGTAGCAAAATCATGACACAATATGGCATAAGGCACATAAGGCAAAAGACGTCGCGAAATCGCGACGCGTCACGTTTTCATGGTGTGGGTGGACAGAAAGGCTCAAGGTGTAAAATGGTAGCAATTTCGTGCCAGTTGTATGATGAAGCCAAGCTAAGCAGAGGATGTAGCGAAATTGCTACGTGTTGCATTTTCGTGGTTCAAGTGAATGAAAAGAGTCTAAGGCAAAAAACCATAGCGATATCGTGACGCTTTTGAGAATGAGTCCAAGCAAGACGAAGACGTCGCGAAATCATGACAGAAAGTGAGAATAGTGAAGAATGCAAGAAATGGTAGCAATTTCGTGACACATTGTTGCAGAAAGACTAAGTGCGAAGAATTGTAGCGAAATCGCATAGTGTTCCATTTTTGCGGTTGGCAAACAGCAAAGTCCAAGGAAACAGAACTTGTAGCGAAATCGTGACATGGTGGAAGTTGAAGAAACACAGAGGCAAGAGTGTCGCATTTTTGCGGCTTAGAAGCAGGACCGTACAACATGCAGAAAAGTGGTAGCAAAATCACGACATGTCGGATTTTTGCGATGCAGAAGAGAAGATAGAGCCGAAGACAGAAATTGTAGCGAAATTACGCAGCGTCATGTTTTCGCGGTTTAGGGTAGCGAAGGAGATAAAGAAGCTGAATGTGTAGCGATTTTGCGACATGGTTGATTTTCGTGGGTTTGAAGCGGTATAAGCGTACAGAACAGAAAGACGTCATGATTTCACGACCTGTCGCGTTTTCGCGACCTGTTGCAGTTTTGCGCCAAAAAGCATTTAAACGGCCCGATGCAGTTTTGTGAGTTTCGATGATTCAAAGCGCTCCAAAATTAAATGTTTTGCTGCTTTTCGATGCAGTCAAGATAGAAGAATGCACCCAGGCTAGCAAAAGTGAATATTTCCAGTATTCGAAGCTGTTGTTCGCAATTTTTCTAACGGTTTCAAGCATGTTTCCAAGAACAACAATTTAATGAAGGCGACCGACTCTTTCTTATGGCATTTAATTTCTGATTGTTTCGAGGCTGTTTAAGGATATCATTTCCTTGTTTTTGTTGCATAATTTGTAGATCTCGAGGAGGTCCATCGTAAGTTTTAAATGCTGCAAAGAGGCAAGTAGGTATCGGGAGTTTGAGAGATACTTTTGCTAAAAGCTTTTCAAGTACTTTGCATGAATATAAGACATTCAGCTCTCTGGTTTTGCAAGTGATTTTCTGTGTATTGTCCCTTCTGTATTATGCATTCCTAATTTGTGCTCTCATTTCTTATTTGCTGCTTAGTTTTAATTCTATATTGAGTTTTAACATTTGGTAGTAAGGGAGTGAGTTCTGGAATGTTATTTTGGAGGTCATCTGCGCAAGGTTGTGAGTGGATCACGTCATTGTATTCTATTATTTGCTATTTACATACTTAGAGTTATCTGCTGTTGTTCTTTCTCGATCAGATAAATTCGGCCTACGACCATATTTCCCATTTCTTTCTGCATCTTTACAATTCCTTTCCTATAAATTTGATCTAAAAACAAACTTAGAATAGTAAGGGAACCAGCCCACTTTGGAGATTAGTCTGGAAGACATTTCTTTCTCCCAGCATTTCAATGTTGGCCGAGTCTAGGGTGCATTTTTCTGTAAAATCCTTTCCTATGGCAGATTCGTGACCAACAGGTCATTTGGCCTGTGCTTGCCCAAATAAAATTCCTGATCAAAAGAAAGAAGATATAAACTCAACAGGTTTCCAAATACCTAAGAAGAAGAACACTAAAAAAAAAACCAGTTATGAAGGATCAATAAAAGTCATCTGCTAATATGTTTGAAATCCTTTCCACAAATGATGTCCCAATTGAGGAAGATGAAATAATGGAAACTGAAATCTTAGAAAAAAAATTTAAATATGAAGGGAAGAACTCAGAGACAAACCAACAAATCAAAGGTTTTCAATAGAAAAAAAAGGAGAAAATTTACACAAGAAAAACAATATTTCAAATGTCAAAACTTCAAATAATGCAAGTCCCAATATAGACTCCGTTGAACCATCTAGTAAAATTTTGGCTATGTACGAGCATTCTTCAAGGTTAGAAGCCATCTCAAATTCAATTGGAATAAGTCAAGAAACAGGGGAAAAAAATTTGAAGATGGATTCTAATAAAAAAGTAGGTCGCAAGACCAATCAATATCATATGGTAAAAGAACGTGAAAAGCTTGTAGAGGAAGGTAAGATTAATGCCCTTCCCAACTTTTTTAACCCTAGTATTAATGAATATCATCACTTGGAATATTAGAGGACTCAAAGGGAGTCTTTCAAAACAAAATGAAATTAGAAGAATGATTCAGGTAAATCATCCACATCTTGTTTTCCTTCAAGAAAAAAAGATGTCAATGGGATATGGACTTAATTGCCAGTAAAATTTCGCCAGCTGGAAAAGTGGTTTCCCTCAGTTCCCAAGGGACTTCGGGTGGCATTTCTTGTCTTTGGGATCCAAAAGAGGTAGTTATTCACCATATGGTTGGCAGTTGGGGTTTGTTGGTGTAGAAACCAAAACAACAACAATCCAATTATGTGACAACAAGCGTTGATCGCATTGACACAAACAGCCCCTAGGGCAGCCCCCAGAGGTCAAACAGTGGTCCTAACCACTCCCAAAAGTAGTTTTGAGGGTCAAAAGTCAATTTTGCACCTTTTTGGCACATTTTTCTCTATTCATCCCACCCAAGAACGAATTAAGACTGGTATTCGTCCCACCCTGGGACGATTAAGCAATCGCTCCAGGGTGGGACGAATAGTAGGTTTGACTGGCAAAAAGTCAAACCTCGACAACTCTGCCAGTTAACTGAGGATTCAGGCCATGCAATTGCAAGGAATAGCTTTTATTCAAGAGGAGAGGCTTCTGTCATGCATGTCTTTATTTTAGAGACCTCATGCAAGAAGCTTTTTTATCAAGGAGTTAGCTTTTCTCTGAAAATAGGACAGTTAACTCAAGAGGCGCCCTCGCATGCGCAATTCAAACAAAGAGACCCTAGGTCTATAAATTGGTGGGTTTTACCACCCAAAAGATATACAGAGAAGGAGCATTTGAGCAACGAAGTGCTACCAATTTCATACCTAACTGTGATTTGTGCTTTTACATCCTTAATCTCTCATTCAAAAGGGAGGTTATTGGGTGACTATTGGAGGCACAAATCCGTACCCAAAACCCGATTTTTGACCACAACTATCCAAAAAATTTGTCGACAACACCCCATAAATAGTTTTGGACCCATACCAAGGGGATTGGTGCCGAAACAGTGCTTCAATCGATGGGCATCCTGCCCCCGGGCGCTCCCCAAACTATCAAAGTTCTAATCGCCCCACTCCAGGACGATTAGAAATATGTGATATATTTATTTATTTATTATTTTGCATCTGATTCTAGATAGGTTAAATAGGTTACAGTTCAAATTTCATGTCATTTTGATCATTTTTGACCAGGTTATTGTTGTTTCCCGCTTTCACTAACTTGTAGATGCCATCTTCAAAATCTAGGTTCTAGAGGCAAAATTGGAGAAATATGAGCATTTGGGTCATCCCAAAATGCCACCAATTAGCTAACCCCAAGTTTTCAGGTATTTTGGAGCTTCCTAAGTAGGACATTGAATAAGGTGCTTTTTTGGCCAATTCTCACAGTCCTATTCGTCCCACCCTGGAGCGAGTACAGATATGTGAGGAATTTTTAGACTGTTATTTTTGCAATGGTCTTCTGATGATATTTTTATACTTCTGTAAAAGTTTCAGGTCAATCAAAGTTTATTTGATAGTCGTTTTATTATTTTCAAGCATACACTGACAATAGGCTGTGGGAAATACATGTTTCATTTGGTCTGCAGGTATTATTAATATTTTCTATTTCTTTGAATGCAGGTTTCTAACAGCAGAGGAGCAGGAAAGAGCAAAGAATCACATACAATAGTGGCACCGACATTTTGGTCCGCCCATCTTACATGTGGGCACGCGGAAGAAGGATTGTTAGCCATGGATCTTGTGACAAGAAACACATTTGACTCTCCTATCCCCTAAAAAGGAAGGAGATGTATTGTAACACAATTTGTAAAGCATATCAATAAAAGATATTACCATATTTCTATTGTTTTTATCTTGAGTCGATTTGCATCTGTTATTTCTTGTTCTTGTGGCATATTCCTTTTTGTTTCCGTATCCTCGTGCTTTCAGTGGCGATCATGGTGGGACCTGTGTCCTTTGATTTTTAAAGATTAAATTTTTGATTAAAGTTGCTTGTTTTGTTGCTTACAGGTACCAAGTTTTCAAAAGGTAGACTGTTTCAGGCAAAAATTCAGAGATAACCGACTTGGGCAGAGAAAAGGTAGAGGTCTTAAACACCTTTGGTTAATTCTTTGTTTTGTGTTTTCTGTTTATTTGCTTGCATAGGAGAGTTTAGATGCTTGCCTGTTTCATTTTTTTTGCAACTTAAAATGAACCCCACACACCACGTGGTAATTTAAACCAAGGCATTGGTCGTAAAACCCCAACCCTTGAGCAAGACCAAAGGTGGATTCCATTATCACTTTGGCTTGAGATATTGCATCCATTACCCCGATCACACTATTGCTAGACGTAAATCCTGATGAAAGCTGACCAAGTGTAGCTAGGGTGATTCCTAGAACATGAGGATAAGTCTTCTATGGTAGGTGTCATAAACAGAGTGATTCCCCTTTTGTACCGCCTATGTTCCACGTATCATCTACTCTCACGTACCTATAGTCTCCCTCACGTAAGGGCGGGTATATAGAGAGGTTGGTATATCGGTCCGGCAATGGTATATTAAAGGGGCGACCATTTTGGGAGTCATAAGAGCCTTCATGTTGCATTTAAATGTTCTTCATAAAAATCTTCAAAACAAAACAAAAAAAAAAATCATCAAAAACACACTAAAACCAGTCTAGGACACACCATTAATCTTTAAAAGAGATAATCATTGCTTTGTGTGTGTATGTTCTTTTCTGCTTAGTGTAACAAAAAAAAAAATCAAAAAAAAAAAAATCATAAACAAAAGATAAAAATCTACGTAGCTTGTAGAGGGTCATTACCATGGTATTCACCCGTAGTCAAGCCCACTCACAGGCAGATGTTGCGGAGAATGTCCAAGGAGGCACGAGTCGCCTCCGTTACAGTCCCAAGAATTTGGTCATACCACCTTGGCAACTTGACACACAAGGTAGTCCCATCCACACCTTAACGAAAAGGGACTATAGGGGCACCTCTTCTAGGGGCACCCCTATTCAGCATAGCACCCAGCACACACCCTTCCATGAGGGATACATCCATAGGAGAGCTCCCTTAGATGCTCGCTATGAGTGTTCATCACGTGATGAAGCGCTAGGTCAACATAGGGTTCGACGGGAGGAACCACATGATTACACTATCCCTCCTTCACCCCCTCTAGTTGTCAGGACTATAAGGACAAATCCAAAGCACAAGGCTCCTCAGGCGGGGTGAGCCAACTCTGCCCCTTCCTTTTTCACTTACAAAAGAGAGCACGAGGAAAACCCTTACCTTCCTCAAGCGCAATATACATCGCGTGAGCAATACGCCTTTGTAACTACTAGCTATCAGGATCACCTACTGAGGCCAAAGCCTTGGGGGAATGCCGCTATCCCCAACAGAGGGAGGCGGCCTATAGAGATCTCGGATCACCACGACCGAGATAGATATTTAGGAGAGGCATCTAGGCCTTCTAGACATGAGACGACAGGACCAACTATCTTAGAATCTGCTAAGCATATCGCACGCCGGATGCAACTCACGCTACTTGAACTAGAATGACAACAGTTAGAGCAACAATTTCTTCTAAATAAAGAGTGCATTCAGATCCAGAAGGATGAGTTGTTCCAACACACTATGCAGGCATAAGACAAAAAATTATGAGGGACACAACCCCTTGATGCGAGAGAGGTCACCATGACCTTATCAAGCGCTACCCCCAATGCCTCCTAGATAGGAGTGGGAGGCTACTCCCTCGATTCCTCAAGCACCCACCCGGGTTCATGGGCCACCCTCAAAAATCCCTCAAGAAGCCTC
Organism: Wollemia nobilis; assembly: GCA_028583015.1. Classification (NCBI taxonomy): domain Eukaryota; kingdom Viridiplantae; phylum Streptophyta; class Pinopsida; order Araucariales; family Araucariaceae; genus Wollemia; species Wollemia nobilis. The sequence goes on from JAQPPZ010000101.1 coordinate 4,020,305, forward strand.
TGAGGAATTTGAGCAAGAAAAAGAGTGGACTGAAATACAATACCAAGGCAGGGGGTGCTATCCGGCTACCCCTCCATAGGCCCCATGTTCCTCAATAGGAACCAACCAAAGAGGAGGAGCCCAAATCCCCCGATACATGTAAAGCATTAGAGCACTTAGAGTCGATAGAGCCCAAGATCTCGAGGTCCCAAAAGCCCAACTTATGCGAGGCTCTTATTGGAGAGGATCAGCCTCTGACTGTAGAGCTACCCGAGGATGAGGTCTTCCATGTCTTAGAATTGCCAGAGAACTTAATGGAAATATTCCCCTTAGAGGCGCAAATCGAGCAAGCGCCACATCAAAGCAATCAGCTCCCCCCGCAACGAGCGAAACAACTCCATGAGGACCACATCAATCTGATCGAACAAGAAGAGCCTAGCATGTCGCAGGCAATTATCGGGGCCAACAAGGGCCTTTGGTTTTCTGACAAAGATTACGAAGCCGACACTGAGATCGAATATCTCAATCATGCGCGATGGCACAATCACCCTGTAACCCATGAAGAACTGATGGCACAACTAGGTACAAGGCTAGGGCATGAGTGGCACGTTAACCCTTCACACTGGAATCAAACGTTGAGTCTGCCACTTTGGATAGACCAAGAGCAACTTCCACTTGGAGACCCCATAGCCACATCAGTGCCAAAGGTAGACCCTGTCCTCTTATCCGTGCATAGGGCCGATCCATTCGTGCCAATCCCTCCAAGCGGATCCGATGCACAAAGATCATCAAGCTGGGGGTACCTCTATTCCCTGAAGAGCAAGTGGATTACACCAAATGCTCCAAAGGTGTCCATAAACCCTTTGGTCAACCCAAAAGCTCCAAGGATTATCGCAATCACTTGGTCAACCCAAAAGCTCCAAGGATTATCGCAATCACTTGGTCACCCTAAAAGCTCCAAGGATTATCTCAATCACTTGGTCACCCTACAATATCCAAGGATTATCGCAATCACTTGGTCACCCTAAAAGATCCAAGGATTATCGCAATCACTTGGTCACCCTACAATCTCCAAGGATTATCACAATCCCTTGGTCACCCAAAAGCTCCAAGGATTATCGCAATCGCTTGGTCATCCCAAAAAGCTCCAGGGATTATCACAATCGCTTGGTCAACCCCAAAATGCCCCAAATGTGTCCATAATCCTTTGGTCAAACCAAACGCTCCAAGGGTTACCATAACCGCTTGGTCAAAACAAATATTCAAAAAACAAACAAAAACAATAAAATCATCAAAAATCGCAAAAAATTTTGCATTTCAATTCTATGCATACTCATAAAATCATCAAAAATAACAAAAAAGTTGCATTTCAATCTCATTCACAAAAAAAAAAAAAAAAAAAATCACAATACAAAAATATAGGTTGCATTAGGCATCGCATCCATACATCGCATAGTTCTTTGGTCATACAAGTCCAAAGCACCATAGACTATCATTACTTGGCAATTCCATCAATTTCCACATCAAATCCATTTTCCAAACACATACATCCAGAATAGCATCATCACCATTTTTTAAGTCAGTTGTCTCCTAATGTATATAGGGTTTTCTTTATTTAGCTGTCTTTAAATTTCTAGCCAAAAACTGTACAAAGTTAAACAGATTTTACCCAAGAAAGTTTTACTTGGATCACGCCTTGTTACGTAGCATCCCAACACAAATTAACACACATAAAATAATTCCTAAGTTGTGTGAACGTAAGAGCAACCTACAAAGCTGTCTAAGGTACCATAGGTGAAAGATTAGCCTGTTCATCCCCCTGTGTGAATGGTTCCAGAATGCTGAGAATTGACAAAAGGACAAGCTCTTCCCTATCAATTCCCCATAATAAACAGTGGTTTTCACCACTCCCAAAAATCCCAATCATAGTTGGTCCCCAAAGTTGTAAGGATTCGTACTACACATCCCTGCTAAGGATGGGTAGTCATCCCCAAGACCTAAAAGGATCAATGCCATTCAAAAACAAAATTCCAACAAACCATCATCACAACCCTTTCCATTCACCTTTGGTCTCAAAGTTGTAAGGATTCGTACTACCTGCCCCTAACCAGGATGGGTAGTCATCCCCAAGGCCTAAAAGATCAATGCCCTTACTTCATAATCTCCATTATCCCCTTGGTTCCCAAAGTTGTAAGGATTCGTACTACACATCCCTGCACAGGATGGGTAGTCATCCCCAAGGCCAATAGGATCAAGGCCATTCACAAGCTCAAACTTACAAAGCTCAAAATACAAAATCAAATAATAGTGGTTATCACCACTATTCAAAATCCTTGCTCAAAAAGAAAAATAAATAGAAAAATAAACAGTGATTTTCATCACTATATAGACAAGCAAGTCTCCCAAATCATTCAACCAACAAATAACTTGAACTTGAATCCTTGGAATTCTCAACATTTGAAAACCATCTAGGTGATCCTCATTATAGGTTTGGTTGATAGCCTACCTGGCAATGGTGGTATCCTACCCGCATGACGATATGTCCGTCACATTAGCTTTGCGTGTGTGCAGACCAATATTTGCATGTGGATGAGCTAGCTTATGGTACCTTAGATTATCACGTGGATTAATATTGCTAAATACAACAATGGAGTTAGTGGAGCTAATTAGGTGATCCTCAGTACAGGTTTGGTTGATAGCCTATCTGGCACTGGTGGTATCCTGATAAATACCACATAAACGAACTCAATTGCACACACAGGTATGTAAAATAACTTGGTTAAATTCAAGTCAGATTTAGACCTTGTTCAAAAGTCTTGCGAGATAAATGTACAGTCTTGGCTAGTTAGTTAAAATATCTGCATCTCAAAAAATCTTAACTACATTTTCAAAAAAATGGTACATTTCATTCCGTACATCACCATCAAAATATATGCAAAATACAAAAACAAAGTTTTCACATGCAAAGTCATTTCACAAAGTCATCCCATTAGTACAGCAAGTCAGTCAAATCTTGTACAGTCTATGGTGCATCGACAAGTCATCAACAACTCATTTCATTGATTCCACATGCATACATCATACAAATTAGACACATTGCATTCATAAAAGCATTTGCATACATCAATGTAAATACATATACATAAAAACAAAACAACAAAAAAATGCACAAAAATGCACCAAAAAGAGCAATAAAAGTGTCCGATGAGAGTGCTTTTACACTTGACATTTCGGGCATGCAAAATAGATGTCGGGGTCACAAATCCTCGCTATCCTATTCCCTAAGAAGGCTATCATAGCCGGACCGCTCCACGGGAAGATGGATTTTCGAGAATTTCATCCCCAAACGACATCACCAAAACAGGTCAAAACCCATCCAAAAATAACAATAACATTGCCGAACGAAGGCGCTTTTGCGCCTAACATTCTTGGCATCCAAAACAGGCGTTGGGGTTACAAATTGTCATTATCCTACTCCCTAAGAAGGCTACCATAGTGGGACCGCTCCATGAGAGGACAAATTTTTGTTAATTTTAGCTCACAAATGCGTCACAAAAGGGTTAAAACCCACCAAAAACAGGTCAGAATGTTCAGAAACTGATTTTGCATTCAATGGTAAAACAACTGAAGGCACCCTTACTTAAGTCATCTTGGGTCAAGCGACTCGTCGCTTTTATCATGTCGGTCATTCCCTCATCGATTCGTTGCTTGAGGGGGTAGTCACACTTAGTCACCAATCAACAACAACATACCCAATTAAGGAAATGACACACATTCAAAGTATCATTGACAAAGACAATCATGCCCCTGCTTGGGCCAGCCAACAAGCAACAATCACAAACTAATAAAACACTTGGCATTAGTGAATCATGAACTCAAGGTTCCCATAGACAAAAGGTTGCGCCCTTTGCCTATTCATGACTGATCAATGCCCAAGCTCAAGTAACACTTCACTGAACAAGGTTAACACTTGACATTAGTTCCTTAGCTCGTCAGAAGCAAGGATTTAAGAATGCATGCCATTTCCATACTTGGGGCATCAAGAGTTGGTTAGGTTACTGAGAAACCCTAATTATTAGTGCTTTGGTTATCTATTTTTGCTCGACGCTGCGCCTTGCACAACGCTTCCCAAAAAGGGGCATCTGTAGACACCAAAATAGCACCAATCCGATTATGTGGCAACAAGCGTTGATCGCATTGACACAAACAGCCCCTAGGGCAGCCCCCAGAGGTCAAACAGTGGTCCTAACCACTCCCAAAAGCAGTTTTGAGGGTCAAAAGTCAATTTTGCACCTTTTTGGCACCTTTTTCTCTATTTGTACCACCCAAGAACGAATTCAGACTGGCATTCGTCCCACCCTAGGACAATTAAGCAATCGCTCCATGGTGGGACGAATAGCAGGTTTGACTAGCAAAAAGTCAAACCTCGATAACTCAGCTAGTTAACTGAGGCTTCAGGCCATGCAATTGTGAGGAATAGCTTTTATTCAAGAGGAGAGACTTCTGTTATGCATGTCTTTATTTTAGAGACCTCATGCAAGAAGCTTTTTTATCAAGGAGTTAGCTTTTCTCTGAAAAATAGGACAGTTAACTCAAGAGGCGCCCTCGCATGCGCAATTCAAACAAAGAGACCCTAGGTCTATAAATTGGTGGGTTTTACCACCCAAAAGATATACAGAGAAGGAGCATTTGAGCAACGAAGTGCTGCCAATTTCATACCTAACTGTGATTTGTGCTTTTACATCCTTAATCTCTCATTCGAAAGGGAGGTTATTGGGTGACTATTGGAGGCGCAAATCTGTACCCAAAACCCAAATTTTGACCACAACTATCCACAAAATTTGTTGACAACACCCATAACTAGTTTTGGACCCATCCCAAGTGGATTGGTACCGAAATAGTGCTTCAATCGGTGGGCGTCCTGCCCCCGAGTGCTCCCCAAACTATCACAGTTCTAATCGCTCCACCCCAGGATGATTAGAAATATATGATAGATTTATTTTTTTTTCTTTTGCATCTGATTCTAGATAGGTTAAATAGGTTACAGTTCAAATTTCATGTCATTCTGATAATTTTTGACTAGGTTATTGCTGTTTCCCGCTTTCACTAACTTGCAGATGCCATCTTCAAAATATAGGTTCTAGAGGCAAAATTGGAGAAATCTGAGCATTTGGGTCATCCCAAAATGCCCCCAATTAGCTAACCCCAAGTTTTCAGGTCTTTTGGAGCTTCCTAAGTAGGACATTGAACAGGGTGCTTTTTTGGCCAATTCTCACAGTCCTATTCATCCCACCCTGGAGCGAGTACAGATCTGTGAGGAATTTTTAGACTGTTCTTTTTGCAATGGTCTTCTGATGATATTTTTATGCTTCTGTAAAATTTTTAGGTCAATCAGAGTTTATTTGATAGTCGTTTTATTATTTTCAAGCATACACTGACAATAGGCTGTGGGAAATACATGTTTCATTTGGTCTGCAGGTATTATTAATATTTTATGTTTATTTGAATGCAGGTTTCTAACAGCAGAGGAGAAGGAAAGAGCAAAGAATCACATACAACAGTGGCAGTGACATTTTGGTCTGCCCATCTTACATGTGGGCACGCGGAAGAAGGATTGTTAGCCATGGATCTTGTGACAAGAAACACATTTGACTCTCCTATCCCCTAAAAAGGAAGGAGATGTATTGTAACACAATTTGTAAAGCGTATCAATAAAAGAGATTACCATATTTCTATTGCTTTTATCTTGAGTCGATTTGCATACGTTATTTCTTGTTCTTGTGGTATATTCCTTTTTGTTTTCGTATCCTCGTGCTTTCAGTTGGCTATAGCTATTCAAAGTAGACATTCCAACCAGATTATGCTCTGCATTACTGTTTATGCTATGAATTATTTGGAGGAAAAAATAAGATAGTGGAAGGATATTACTCATATTATATCTCATTTTCCTAAAGCTTGGATCTTGATTAGAGGAGATTTCAATACCATCCTCTCTTTGGATGAGAAAAGGGGAGGAAATACAAATTTGGACAAAAGCACTGAACTCATGAGCGAATATATTGCAAACCTCCATCTTGTGGATATCCAACCAGATAATGGCCTTATGACTTGGTCTAACAAAAGGCAAGGCTTAGCTTGTATAATGGAGAGATTGGATAGGTTTTTGCTCTCTAAAAATTTCTTAATCCATGGTCACATTCCTAAAGTGAAGACTCTTAATAATGTTGGTTCGGATCATTGGCAAGTCATGGTGGAAATGTGGAAAACCAATGTGAGTTTCTCTCCTTTTTGTTTTCAATTAATGTGGCTTAGAGACATTTCCTTCAGACCTCATGTGCAACAATGGTGGAAGGAAGGTAAACCTAGGCATGGGACTAAGATGTTTTGTTTTGCCAAAAGACTGCAATACATTAAATCCAAAATCAAGACTTAGAACAGGAAAGAGTTTGGGGATGTTCATAAAAAAAACATGAAGTTATTGCTCATATTGAAAATTTGAATAAGAAAATCCGTTTAGATGGCCTCACGAAGAAGAGAAGTGCAGATGAAATTAAACTCACAACTCAGTTAGAGGAATGGGAAAAAAGAGAAGAAATCTTATGGAAGCAAAAATCTAGAATTCAATGGCTCAAATAAGGAGATCGAAACACAAATTTCTTCCACAAATCTCTTCTAGATCGAAGATCTCAACTTTATTTCTTCCTTAAAATCAGATTCTGGAGATGTTGTTTATACTTGGGATGGCATGAACTCTATTGTTGTTGATTACTTTTCCAATATTTTTGTTGCTACTCCCCTTGACTCGGATTCACAATATAATGTTATTTAAGCAATCCCTTCTCTTATCACTTCGAGGAGAACTCTATTTTGACTCGCTCCTGTTACTATCAATGAGCTTCAACAAGTAGTTTTTAAAATGCAAAATGGAAAACCCCAAGTCCTGATGGTTTTCCTATTGAGTTCTACCAAGAGTTCTGGGATATCCTTCATGTTGATTTATTAGAGGTGGTGGAAGAAGCCAGGAAAGCCAAATAAATTTTGAAGGTTATCAATAAAACTTATATTACTCTTGTTCCAAAATCTCAAGAGGTTGATCATATCTCAGCTTTTAGACCTATTGCTTTATGTAATGTTCTTCTCAAAATCATTACTAAAATCATGGCAGAAAGGTTGAAGCCTCTTTTGCATAAGATTATTTCCCCAAAGCAAGGGGGTTATGTGGAAGGACGTCAAATAGTATATGAGATAGTTCTTGCTTAGGAAGCCATCCATTCCATGGATATGCAAAATTCTCCTTCCATGTTCATTCGATTAGACTTATCCAAAGCTTATGACAGAGTGGATTGGCACTTCCTTATCAAAGTTTTGAGGCAATTTGGTTTCTCTAAGGATTGGATGGATTGGATTTTGGGATGTATCTCTCCAGTTTCCTACTTAGTTCTTATCAATAGCAGGCCTTCTTAGTCTTTCCCAGCTTCCAGAGGTATTAGGCAAGGTGAACCGCTATTCCCTTATTTATTCATCATTCTTGCTGATGCTTGGGTAGGACTCTAACCAAAAATAGGGAAAACAAAACCCTTGAGGGAGTTACCATTGCTCATGGAGCTAGACCTATCTCATATTCAATTTGTGGATGACTCTACTCTTTTAGGTAAAGCTACAGTTAAGGAAGCTTCTAATATTAAGCAAATCATTAGATGTTTTTCTAAGGCTACTGGGCAGTTGATCAATGAAGACAAATCTAAAGTTATTTTCTTTCACTGCTCTGCTAGACAAGAATCCATGGTCTTGGATAAACTAAGATATAATAAGACCTCTTTTCCAATCACTTATTTAGGTATTCCCATAAATATTCAAAGGCAAAAAAATAAATATTGGAATTGGTTGTTGGACAAAGTCAAGAAGAAAATTGGAAAGTGGACCAACAAGTGGTTTTCTTCTGGGGGTAGAATCACCTTGGTAAAATCAGTCCTTCAAGCCATTCCTATTTATGTTTCTTTCATTTTGAATATCCCAAAGGCTGTTCTTCGAGAATTGGATCAAATCAGTCATCGTTTCATTTGGAGTGGTACTAAGGAGAAAATAAAATGGGCCTTGGTGAAATGGGATACTTTATGTATTCCTAAGAGTGAAGGGGGGTTAGGATTACGGTCTTCAATTAATAACAACAAAGCTTTAACTGCTAAATTATATTGGAGGATGTTGCATAACCCCAATGCTCTTTGGGCCAATAATCTCCATGCTAAATATGCTTGAGAACAAAAGTCCCGAAGACCTTGTTCGCTATCAACTTCCCACCAAAGGTTCTCCCATTTTAGCAGTTCTTAAGACTGGTGAGGATTTGATAAAGAAAAAATTATTTTGGATCATTCATAATGGTCAACATGCAAATTTTTGGACAAATTCTTGGGACGGTCACAAGCCTTTGATAACTCAGTTTCTCGATTGGAGGCCTTGGATGGAGGAGCTTCACCGAGCTAATTGGATAAAGGTGGCTAATTATCGTCGGTACCATACTGGTAATTCAAAGGTTGGCAGATATTGTATCCCTATTGAGGATTGGCCTATTCAAATCCCAGAAAGGCAAAGACAAGATATCCAAGGCATCCTTCATATGAGATCCCTCTCTTGGTCCCATGAAAAAGATTATTTTGGATGGAACAACACTACTAAGGGTGAGTATTCAGTTGCTCAAGGTTATTTGACCTTATGCCATAATAATCCCAACCATTCTTCTGACATCTTTTCTCGATTGTAGGCTCAAAAGCTCTGGCCTAAGGTGAGGTTATTTAATTGGCTTTTATTGCATCGTAGGGTGCTTACTGGTGAACAACTTATGAAGCATGGTTTTCATGGCCCTTAGATGTGAAATGTGTGAAGAGAATGTAGAAAATATCAACCATATTTTTATTAAGTGTACTTTAGCCTCTGAGTTATGGAGGAGAATGGCCACTTTACTTGGCTTACAGTGGTCCAATTTTTTTACTTTTGAACAACTTTGGAGGGATTGGCCTAATCAAGAGGGTGTTGATAATTTTATTAGGCAGTTAGTTTGGATGGGTTCTACCATTCTTATTTGGAATATTTGGAATGAAAGGAACAAACAAATTTTTAATCAAGATAGGAAGGATATTCACTATATTTGGCAAAAGACCATAGCCAACTTAGTTGAATCAGTCCATCATCTCCTTAATCACCCCCAAAACTCCCACCAAATATGGGATCAAGTGATGCAAAGATTGAATATTAAACCTTCTAAGGGCAACCAACTTAAAGGGAATGTGAGTATTAGTAATATGGATAGGAATAGAAATTGTCACCCTCCTCCTAAGGATTTTGGAAAAGTCAATACTGATGGAGCCTCTAGAGGGAACCCTGGAAAAGCCAGTGTGGGAGGAATTGGTAGACTTTCAAATGGCTCCCTGGTTTTTACTTTTGCTGAGAATTTGGGTATTCTTTCCAATAACCTTGTTGAGGGGTATGGTATCCTTAGAGGCCTTCAGGAGGCTACTAAGGTTGGATGGGAAAAGGTGTTAGTTGAGTCTGACTCTCAACTTATGATTAATCTCTTGAAGAATCCTTCTAAGAATCATAAGGTGGATTGGAGAATAAAAAGAATTATTGAGAAGATTCGAGTTAATCCGGATGGGATTTTTGAAAGTTGATTACAATCATGTGGTTAGAGATCAAAACAAGAGTGCTGATGCTTTAGCTAATTGGGCTTTGGACAAAGGTGATATTACTTGTTATGGCCACCCTCCTATATGGTGGGCTTCTCAAATTAGGGAAGCTCTTCTTTCTATCATTTCTTTGGATGGCTCCAGTTCTGAAGGTACCTAGTTTATTTATTTTTATTTTTTTGCTTCTTTTTGGTTCATTCAGTTTTTTTAGTGCCCCAGCTCTTTCTATTCTTTATTTTGTTTCCTCTGTTGATTCTTGCCTTAATAGTCTTCTGGTCTAGATAGGTCATTGTTTTGTTCATTTTTATTTTTTGTTTTTTTTGTTTAGTTTTTTAAGGTGGGTGGGTTTTTTTATTTTGTTTTGTTTTTGTGATCTTTGTGTTGTTTTTTGTTGTTCTTGTGTTTTTGTTGTTTTGTTTTTTTTTTAATTTATGTTTTTTGTTATTGTTCTTGTGTTTTTTTCGTTCTTGTTCTTGGGTTTCTATTTGTTTATGTTATTTCATGTTTTTATGTGTGAGTGTTTTCTATGTTTTTTGTTTTTGTTTATTTTCTGTTGTTGGTTGTTTTTTATTTTTATTTTTATTTTATTTTTTAATTTTTTAGGTTTTGGTTGTGTTTATTTTTCATGTTTTTTTTGGGTTATGTCTTTGTAGTGTTCTGTTGTTTTTGTCTTGTTTGTGTTTTGTTATGTGTTCTTGTGTTTTTCTATGTGGTTTATGTTGTGGTTTCTTTTATCTTATTGTGCATGTTTGGTTGTACGTTTGTTTTTAACACACTCAAGGAGCATGTTTTTTATTTTATTTTATTATTTTTGTTGTTATTTACTTATTTTTAAATTGGTTTTGTGTGTTTGTTTGCTCCTTGAGTATGTCAAAGGTGGTAGGCTAGGTACGAGTCCTGGGCATTTTTGGCGGAATGGATACCCCTGCCTCCTTGGGTCTTACCCGAAAGTGGCATCCCTTTTGGGATGTTTTCCACCAAAAAAAAAGAAAAAGCAATATTGATTAAACCCTAAATATACCGATCAGATTGTCTCTAAACATAAATTTAAACCACTAAAATGACTAATATAACCTAATTAGGCATACTGAAACAAAAATAGTAAGGAGATCTATCACCTATTGCAAATCGTAGCTTTGATGAGTGGTCTGCACTGTACATTATGGCTCTCAGCCGCGATGAGCAATCAAGTGGTTTTACCCTCCAAATATAGGGCTTTGGGCTTGATCCTCCTTGTCAAATTGATGATCAAGGGTTGCTTTGGTGTACTCTAACAGGTTTGGCAGTTGAATTGCTTGATAGGGCCCTCATTTTCCCAAATTGGCATTTCTTGGTGTTCTACCTCCTTAGAGCATCCATGGCATGAATTGGCATGATGCTCAATTTGGTCACAGTTGGATAACAACACTCCCTCTCAATACACCCAAGTTAGTCCACAATTCGATAGAGCTTCATTACTTCAATCTCCAATGCTTGCCCTATTGCTATCTATTTTGACAGTGCTTCACTATCAAAATGGACTATATGCTCTATATATTTTACCCTATTTTGGAAGCGGTACTTATAGGATCACCTAAGGGCTAGGGGTGGCTTCATGGGGAAGACAAGATCAAGAAGAGGTGGTTAGGACAGTTGGATTAGAAGCTTTCGTCCTTTAACCACCTTCTTCTATAACATATGGCCGTTCAAACCGATTTGTATCGAATGAAGGCCAACTGAACTTTAGTTTAGACCGCAGGTCACAACTGCGACCTAGACTGTAGACCGCAGGTCTTAACTATGATTCAAATTGAATAGGTCAAGGAGTCCACATTGAGTGGTTAGAACCATTGCTCTATCTTGGAGTTTGTCCAAGATATTCCATATGATCTTGTAACATGTCCCATATGAGTAGTCGCCTTCGACATGACGCGTTTTAGGTGTCTATAGTTCCATATCATCAAAAATAGGTGGGGTTTGGGAAGAAATAATAGAGATATTTAGAGGGGCTTCTTATACATGTAAAAAATGAAAAATCAAAATAAAAACTTTCAATTTTAGGGTTTATAAGGTCTAAATTTTGGGAGTTTTTAGTAGAAGTTTTTCTTGAGTTGTCAATTGTAGAAGAATTAAAAGTTTGAACTAGAGTAGTGTTGGAATTATGTTGAATATTTTCCATGTTATTCAGGAGGGGTTAACTCTGAAAGGACTTTACACTCTGTAAACATTTCCTCATTGGGGTTTGGGGTCAGGTTGGGCCCCAAGCGAGGGTACAGGGGTGGCAACCCCTATTTGGGGGTTTAAGCTATTTTTAGACCCATATGGGTATTTTTGGGTTAATGTAATGTCGGCCCATGGTTTTGTGCCCATGGTATTGTAAAAACCCTTCTTGTGTTGTTGGTATATAAAGCAACACTTGCATGAGGGTTTGGTAATGAATTTGCAAGAAATGTAATCGCAAGAGAAAAGTGAGTGAAAGGATATTATTGTATTGGAGATGGTCAAGTTTATACAATAAGGAGATATTCTTGTTGGGATTTTTCCTGAAAGGGTTTCCCAGGATAAATTCTTGTGTAATGTGTTCTTCTTCTCTATTTTTCCTTTGATTCTGCAATTACTACTTTTCTAGATTTTGTTTATCAAGGTATTATTTCTCTTCATTTGGTATCAGAGCTAGGTTTTAGATTTGTTCGAGGAATAAGGGTTTCAACCCTAGGATAAATTGATTCTTGAGTGGGAGCAGTGCATGAAAGAATCTGGGTGAAGGAAAAATGATGGGAAGCACATGGGTAGAGATCAAAAAATTTAATGGATAAAATTTTGAGTTATGGAAACTCAAGATGGAGGATCTATTGGTGGATAAATATCAGTGGGTCATAGTCTCAAGAGTAAAACCAATAGGAATGATAGATGAGGAATGGCTAAATATTGATAGGAAGGCAAGGAGCTCTATCATATTATGCTTATCTAATTCAATATTGTTGAATGTATCGATAGAGGCCATGACAAAGTTATTATGGGAAAAGTTAGGAGCATTATATCAGACAAAGTCATTGGTAAATAAACTCTTTCTTCGAAAGAAGTTGTATTCTCTTTGGATGAATGATGGTGACTCTATGGCTGAACATCTGAATGCTTTTAACATTGTGGTAAGTCAATTAAACTTTGTAGATGTAAAAATGGATGAAGAGGAAAAGTGTATTACTTTACTTTATTCATTACCTGACTCCTGGGATAACCTAGTTATGGCTATCACCAATACTACTTCTAAATTGAAAGTAGAGGATATAGTAGGAACATTGCTATATGAGGAAATGAGATGAAAATATTCTGAGGATTATCATCAGAAGGATGCCTTGGTTGTAAGAGGTCATTCTCAAGAAAGAAGCAAAAATAAATCAAGAGAAAGGAAATCAAAATCTAGGGGAAAATATGTTGTTCTTGACAAAAGGAAATTTAAGTGTGGTAAAATAGGGCATTATAAAAGAGACTATAGATCTAAAAATGTTGATGAAGGAACATCTACAAAAATGAAGACCACAAATGAAGATTTAGGGGACCTGTTCGTAGTTGCAACATGCTCAAGTGAACACCATGACTCATGGTTGATTGACTCAGGTGCTTCTTTTCATATGAATCCTCATAGGGAGGGGTTTTGTGAATATGAAAAGATAAATGGAGGTGAAGTCTTCTTGGGAGACAATTTGACAAAGAAAATAATAGGTCGAGGAAGAGTCAAATTGAGGTTAAAATATGGAAGAGTTAAAACCCTTCCTAGTGTGTTGCATATTCTAGGTTTGGCAAGGAATCTGATATCCATTAGTAAGATGAATGATGTGGGTGTGACTATGGAATTCAATAAGGATAACTGCAAGATGGTTCATGGATGCTTAGTGTTGGCAAGGGGAGTTCATACAAGAACTTTGTTCAAACTTGAGGCTAGCATTGTAAGTATTGATTGCAATAACTCTTCAGTTGTAGAGGAAATTAATATGGTAGAAGAAGCTCCAAGTATTCCTGTAGTGAAGACAATGTTGTGGCATCAATGCATGGGGCACATTGGTGAGAAAGGCCTTCGAACATTGAAAATGAAAGGTATGGTTGAAGGAATTTTTGATTGCCCATTAAATTTTGATTTTTGTGAGCATTGTATTTTTGGAAAGCAAACCAGAGTTAAGTTTCCAAGTAGTGCTACAAGATCTGAAGGAATTTTGCATCTAGTTCACAATGATGTGTTTGGACCTACAAAAGTACCATCATTAGGTAAATCCATCTATTTTGTTACATTTATAGATGACTTCTCAAGAAAGACCTAGGTATACTTTTTACGGTACAAATATGATGTTTTCAATAAATTTAAAGAGTTCAAGGCTCTTGTAGAAAATCAGATAGAGAAAAAGATAAAGGTTTTGAGAAGTGATAATGGTGGTGAGTATTGCTCTAATGAATTTGAGTAGTTTTGCAAGGACTATGGAATAGAAAGGCATAGAACAACTCCATATACTCCACAACAGAATGGAGTTGTAGAATGGATGAATAGAACATTGATGGATAAGGCCAGAAGCATGCTAAGCGGTGCAGGGTTAGAAAAGAAATTTTGGGTAGAAGTCATGTTAACTACTTGCTACCTCATCAATAGATCTCCTACCTCATATTTGGTGGATAAAACTCCATAGGAAGTGTGGACTGGTAAGAAACCCTCTCTCAATCATATAAGGGTTTTTGGTTGTGAAGCTTATATGTATGTCCCAAAAGAGAAAAGGACTAAGCTAGACTATAAATATGAGAAATGCATATTTCTAGGTTATAGTATTAGTGTGAAAGGATATAAGTTGTGGAATCCAAAAACACAAAATATTACTTACAATCGTAATGTGATATTTAGAGAAACAAAAGGGGTTCCAAAATAGGAAATGCAACCAAGCAAAGAACCAAAAATAGTTCAGGTAAAATTGGAACAGGAGGAAGAACCTATGGTAGAACCTGAATTACAGAGAGTCTGAAGAGGAATATTTAGAGGAAGAAGGTGAGGAGGAAGTTGAAGATGCAGAACCTAGAACTCCAATTTTGAGGAGATCAGATCGGGTGAGAAGACTCCCAGAAAGGTATAGCCCTTCAAATTTTTGTTTTGCATTTAATTTATCAATTATTGATGAAGAACCCAAGACTATAAAGGAGGCACTTCAATCAAGTGAGAATAAGTCTTGGAAAAGGGCTATGGAAGAAGAAATGGAGTCCTTAGATAAAAATAAGATATGGGACTTGGTGAAATTACCCCTTGGTAGAAAACCTATTGGTTGTAAGTGGTTATTCAAGAAAAAGTACAATGTAGAAGGAAAGTTGGAGAAGTACAAAGCTTGCCTGGTAGCAAAAGGATTTTCTCAAGTTGAGGGAATTGAATTTGGTGAGATTTTTTCTCTTATGGCTAAACTAACATCAATTAGAGTTTTGTTGGCTATTTTTGTTGCTTTTGATTTTGAAATAGAATAGATGGATGTAAAGATAACTTTTCTACATGGTGAACTTGATGAAGACATATATATGTCACAACCAGAATGCTTTAGGGTAAAAGGTAAGGAGGACTTGGTATGCAAGCTAAAGAAGTCTCTTTATAGGTTGAAGCAGTCTCCAAGGATGTGGAACCAAAAATTTGATAGGTTTGTTTTGACACTTGGGCTTGGAAAAAGCAAAGCAGATCCATGTGTATATTTCAAAAAGGAAGGTGAAAATTTTGTTATCATTGTATTGTATGTGGATGACATGTTGTTAATTGGTAACAATAAGGAGATGATAAAGTTACTAAAATCTCAGTTATCTTCTGAATTTGACATGAAGGATTTGGGTGCTACAAAATTTATTTTGGGTATGGAAATAATAAGGGATCATGCAAATAGAAATTTGTGGTTAAATCAAAGGAAATATATTGATTTGATACTACAGAGGTTTAGGATGCATGATTGTAAACTAGTATGTACTCCATATCCGGTTGGTCAAAAGTTATCTATTGAATAATATCCTAAAATAGATGAGGAAATTGAAGAAATGCATCATGTTCCTTATGCTAGTGTTGTGGGTAGTCTGATGTATGCAATGGTCTATACTAGACCTGATATTGCACATGTAGTGGGAGTAGTTAGTAGATATATGTCCAATCCAAGAAAGGAACATTGGACTATTGTGAAGAGGATCTTCAGATACTTGCATGGAACTACAGATTATGCTATCTGTTATGAAGGAAAATTTGGAGATAATGATATTGTAAATCTACAAGGGTTTGTGGATGCTGACTAGGCTGGAGATCTTGACAAGAGAAGATCCATGAGTGCTTATGTGTTTAGGTTGTTTGGAGGGGCAGTAAGTTGGATGAGTAAAAAGCAATCAATTGTTGCTTTGTCCACTACAAAAGTAGAGTACATTGCAGCAACTCATGCCTGTAAAGAAGTAGTGTGGCTATAGAGGTTGTGTTCAATAGTTGGCATTAAGTAGAAGGTTGTGAGAATTGATAGTGATAGTCAGAGTGCAATATTTTTGGCAAACAATCCTGGTTTTCATGATCGATCAAAACATATTGATATCAAGTACCATTTTGTGAGAGAGATGGTTGAAGAGAACCAGGTGATATTGGAGAAAGTTGATACAGAGAAGAATATTGTTGATTCATTAACAAAGGTTGTACCTGCTCAAAAATTTTCTTGGTGTAGAAGATCTATGGGTATGGTTGCCCTTGATAGTTGACAATGGTAATTTTTAGCCCCTATGGAAAGTATTCAACAAGTGGGAGAATGTTGGAATTATGTTGAATATTTTCCATGTTATTCAGGAGGGGTTAACTCTGAAAGGACTTTACACTCTGTAAACATTTCCTCATGGGGTTTGAGGTCGGTCGGGCCTGGGGGGGTACGGGCAACCCCTATTTGGGGTCCAGGGCGTTAGCCCCAGGGAATTATTTTTGGGGGTTTAAGCTATTTTTAGACCCATATGGGTATTTTTGGGTTAATGTAATGTCGGCCCATGGTTTTGTGCCCATGGTATTGTAAAACCCCTTCTTGTGTTGTTGGTATATAAAGCAACACTTGCATGAGGGTTTGGTAATGAATTTGCAAGAAATGTAATCGCAAGCGAAAAGCGAGCGAAAGGATATTATTGTATTGGAGATGGTCAAGTTTATACAATAAGGAGATATTCTTGCTAGGATTTTTCTCGAAAGGGTTTCCCAAGATAAATTCTTGTGTAATGTGTTCTTCTTCTCTATTTTTCCTTTGATTCTGCAATTATTGCTTTTCTAGATTTTGTTTATCGGGGTATTATTTCTCTTCAAGCAATATTTTTCTCAAAGAAATAAATAATTACACTAGAGGTCCTTTAGGATTTAGTATGTGGTTTATGATTAGTCAACTTGGATAACTAGTTTTGGGAAATGTAGTGTTGAATGTTAGACTAGATTTGTCTATATACTTCCTATGCTCTCTTATTTCTTGTCAATTATGGCTATGAGCAGAGGATAAGGTACACGAATATTCGTATGAAATTTTTAGAGAGTACTATATAAATTACTAGGAATATCAAATTGAACGTATAAAATGTCTAACCCTAGTTGAATAGTGTTATATGGAATAGGTATAGTCATATTTGTGCCCCATAGTGGGCACCAAAATTTGTTAGTCTAAAATCTAGTTATTAGATCATAGATTGAATGTCATGGAATGTATTTAAAACAAATATTGAAGTTATTACAATTTATAAAAGTGTCACTCCTTCATAATAAAGTTAAAAAATATAGAAGATAAGATAAAGTCACATAAAGGAAAATGATCTCAAACAAGTAACCAATATTTAGGATCCTAAGGAAACTATCAGATTGAATAAAATTTTAAACCATTTATCATATATGCACCTGTTGGCATTTTTGCAACATATGTATTTTTTCTAATCTGTAAATTCTCCTTCCCTTGAGCTTTCTTCTTCGTACAAAATGTATTTTTATCTTTCCTATTTTCTCCGTTAGAATTCATTGGTAGTACCCAAGGACTGGTACAATTTTCTATTTATTTAGCATGTAGGTCTCTTACCTTGTCAAGGGCGAGGGCAGTTTCATGCCATGTCTCTGAGCACAAGTTATTTTGAAGTAAAATCAGAGCGTAAGACAATTTCAGGGTAAAAGGTAGCGCAAGCACCTTTAACCGTTCAAAGTAATCCTGGTTGGAGTGATGTGGGGCCCATATTCCTTTGCACTCCCGTGTTGGAGTGCAAAGCCTTTTTGCTCCACCTTTGAGCGCTTGGGGTTTTCACCCTTCAAGGGTAGAGAGCAGTGATTTTTAAATGAAAAATACTAAGTGTTAAGATGGATGTTTCGCTCTACTTGGTGAGTGCAAGGCTATTTCACTCTTTTTGAGAGCACTTTTACATTTGACTTTTCAAAAGTGCAGCTGTCAGGTGAAAGAAAGATGCTAAGTATGGGGGCATTTGTTTCACTCCAGTTTTGAGAGCAATGCTATTTCGCTCCAGCTTGAGAGTGCTTTGGCTATTGACTTTTCAATACTAGTGCATCTCCCAAATCTACAAATATGTTGTGCTTCAGTTTTTAGGTGCAAGGCATTTGTGCTCCAGCCCACAATGCTTTGTCCTTTGACCATTCAACTCTTGCGTGCCTCCTAAGTCTCTAGGGTTTTTCGCTCCTATTTTTGACAACACGACACTTCCACTTCCATCTGCAACGCTTCTCCTATTGAATTTTCAAAGCGCAGTGGTTATTTATATCAAAAAGTGCTAAGTATGAGCAGAGGCATTTCACTCCAGTTAGGGAGTGCAATGCAGTTTTACCCCTACCAAGGGAGAAATGTCCTTTGAATTTTCAAAGGTGTAGCTCAGATTTTGAGGAAAATACCAAGGGAGGTGGCAAAAAATTGCACTCTGTTTCCCTAATGCAGGGTATTTCCACTTCAATAAGGAGCACTTTGGCATTTGAATTTTCTAAATTCAGTGCATACCCCAAGACCTCAAGGTGTTTTCGCTCTAAATTTTGGGCACAAGTCCAATTAAAAGGAAGAGGGAGTGCAAGGCACCTTGAATTTTTAGCATTGGCACTCATTCCAATGCAGCAGAATGCTTCACCTAGTTTTCCAAGCATAGAGAAATTTTGGGATGGTATGGGGCAAAACACACTTTGAATTTTTTGCAATGCAACCCATCAGGAAAAAATAGCACCAAGTTTAGATTAAAGTGTTGTGCTCCATCTTCTAGGAGCAAAGAATTTTTGGGAGAAAACAACAGTGCCATCAATTTTAACTTTTCAACACCTGCGCTGCTCTCTAGGTACCAATGTATTGCACTACAATTTTTGAGTGAAAGCCCACTTCGGTCTACAGTACAACAAAGCATGAATAGAAATTGCATCTGATGCACCTATCTCAGTTTTTCCCTCCCTCCATCAAATAGGATGCTACATAAATGCTTCTCAACCAGTAAGGCAAGGCACATCCTTATATGTTTAAGTAAAGTCTGTATGAGAAGCTTCTAGACTGAACGTTTCTAGATTTCATAATCTTATCCCGCATTGGGGTGGTTCCAGCAAATGAGGGGGCAGTGCCAGCAAGCTAAACCTATCAATGCATTAAAGGGGTGTAGCTATTTTTTGGAGAGTCATCAGTTCCAACCCATGCTTGGTTACTATTTTATGACTATTTTTCTTGCAAATATTATCTTGGTTGCCACCACCACGTTTTGTAGGTGTGCATTTAATATTTCAAGCGACATAATTCTCTATATAAACCAACAATTTGATTGTAAAATGATGGACATTTTCTAGAAAGCTTGCTGTAACTTGAATTCTGCTATCAATACATATAATGTTTGGCTCTAACTCTGGACTTTTGTTCATGTGTATGTCTTCTATTGCTTGTTTTCTATTAAATTCCCCACTCTATATGTGAGTTATTATTCTAATATTTGGATTTGACTCCCGATAGAGGGTGAACACTAGAATAGCCCTAGAGATTGCACATCTTTGATGACTGGTTTTAATTTCTATTAGTTTTCTATATTGAGTGCTATTGATTCGACGTATAGTTAAGTTATCATGTTGTTAGTTCATCATCCCTGTTCTATCTGGCCTATGGCCATATTTCCCATCCCTTTCAATCATTTGTTAATTTCTTTTCTATTCTCTAATTTAAATCCCCCTAGTTAGAATAGCAAGGGAACCAACCCATCTATGGAGATTGGCATGGGAGACATTTCTTTCTCTTGACCTTTCAATGTTGGCCGGGTTTAGGGTGCATGAATAAAGATCATTTCATACCTAAGGTAGATTTTTGACCAACAATTTTTGGCATGCCCAGTGGGACACAAACGTTCTATTTCAAAAGCAGTATATAGAAGTTGATGTTAATCTTATTACTATCAAATCCAAATATTTGGCGACTCAGCTAAACTCAGACACCTCTAAATCTCGAAGACCAGTTTAAAAGCCCGCCTTCATGCACACAAGATGAAGAGCCAAAAATACAGAAGAAGTCAATTTCTTTGAGCTTGACATCGACACTCTGGGAGAACATCCAAGAGTGATTTGGTCGAACATCCCTTTATATAGGACATCTTCGTAGGTAGTTGTTGTTGCTTCGCAGACTCCAAGTCCTCCCAACATAACAACTAGCTTACTCTCGAATCCACAAAATTCATCGGTTCATCTGAATCCTCCAGTTCAAACAAGCATTTCGAGTGTTCTGGTCTAGTCATTTCAACCAAATTCTTCGGTTCAACTAAAAATTCTAGTTCAACCGACTATTCAGCCTAACATTCCAATGGTGCAAGCTCCACCCAGGTAGTTTCTAGCCTGAAATCACTCAAGATCGCTTGCCCTAGAGGCTCATAATAAAGTGCTACTTGTTGATGAGGCCTAGATAAGCCTCATTTATAGCATGTTTTAAATAGTTAAAACTGCCTAAAACTCTTGTGAATTATCTTATATGCTAGTCAAGTTGATTTAATATGCTGTGTATTAACTGTTTGCATGATTGAAGTATTAAGGACATTATATTCTGATTTTTAATAGTTCTTGTATAGTTTTATGTTATATTGTCATGCTTAGGTTGACAACAACATTTCACTAGTCTTATTTTGATAATCATTAAGCATTAGTTTCTCTAAATTCAGCAAATAGTACAAAGACTTATTATCTGTGCGAGAGAAACTGGTTTTTCCATATAAATTCTAGCTAGCTTCCATTGAATGGCAAGGCATGGAATTCACATCCAAGGAAGAATGAAGACTATTGTAATCTGATCCTAAGGGCTAATCCACTTGAGAAATGCAGCCAAAACCATTTGGAGTCAACACAGTTGGTCATTCTAAAGATCTTCGAAATGAACACAGTGTCTTCGAAATGAACAGATATCTTCGGAATGAGAAAACATAGTGTCTTTGGAATGAGCAGATCTTCAGAATGAGTGGATCTTCAAAATGAGCGGATCTTCAGAATGAGAATTGCAGTATCTTCGGAATGAGCGGATCTTCGGAATGAGAATTGCAGTATCTTCGAAATGAGCCACTTATCTTCGGAATGAAAACATAATGTACTTTTTGACTTGTTGACTGACTTTTGGTGGTGGAAAAGGGGATAAGAAGGTTGAGAAAGTTAAGGGAAATATCTCCCATCTAACTTTGCCATCCAAAGCCACCATTTATGGAAAATATCAGATTGATCCTATTCTAGGATAAACCCAGGAAATTCTGCAGGATATTAGGAACAACATATTTTTTGTTTATAATTAGATTTTAGGCATCTATAAAAGATGGCTCCCATCCAGGTTGAGCTATTAGATATTAGAAATATTAGATTAGAGATTAGACATATTAGAGATAATAGACTCATAATGTAGATTTCAACGGAATTGTAATTATGTTTCTGAAGCAATAAAAGTGCGGTTTCATTCCATTTATTTTGTTATGTCCGAGTGTGAGTAAGACTTAAAGAAGAATTCAAACCTTCTTCTGAGAAAGGAGGCTGGCCACTTCCAGACCTAGGAGGAGGACTGACAGACAGGTTTTATTCTGATTTTGCTGCAGCAGAATAAGTAGTGGAACTTGTCAATTTCAGCATTTTGTGGTATTTGATTTCTGTTTTAGTTTTTATCCATCTATTTCACATTTGTGATGTAATCAGCAATAGATATAATCAGTTTCTTTATTTTTCAGTAATTTTCCAATTCCCTGCAATTTACATTTCCAGCAATTTACAAGTTTTCTATAATTTCCTGCATTCTTGTTTTTGCTGTCAAACACTGCACAGAAGATTGACGACCTTCTGTTTCAGAGTATTGACAGAAGTTGATTACTTGTTTTATCTCATCATTGCAAAAGTAAATAGGTTTCTCATTTAGCAACTGTAATTAGGATTTTCCTTCTGCAAATCAATTAAGTCTCAATTTAGCAATTGTAATTAGGACTTTATTTCTATAGACAACAATTAGTTTTTCATTCTTGCAATTAGATTAAGGTTTAATTTATGCAATATAGGGATAGAAGTGACACAAATCCCCCACACAATCAATCCTACCAATAAAGACCTGCTACTCCCAAATGAGCTGAAATGCAACTCTGTTTGAACTTTCTATCGTAGACAGCCTTGGACACCACCCCGGATTGATAAGATCTTTGAGATTTAATGATGTGCTTAATGACAACTCATCATTTTGGCACCGTTTCCGGGGAACACGGTGTTGTTAGAAGGTGAAAAGCAGTCCAATAATTATTAAATATGCTAAGTTGTGAATTTTAGAGTAAAATATGAATGTAATGACTGGTATAAGTAATTGTTATTGGTAAATTGTATTTCAGTCCATTTAGGAAATAAGCAAGAAACCACAAGAAGAAAAATTTCACAAGAGGTTGAAATTATGTCAAAAATGTCTAAATTTTTTATTTCCAAAAATGTTGGAATTTTCAAAGAATCCCAATCATCCACTTCCAACACTGCAAGATCCTTTGATAAATCATTACAAGGAGTAAAATTAAGTAGTTCAACACCATTTTCTCTTGACAAATCCATACAATCGAGAAATTTGACAAGATTTATAATTGTTTTTGGGAACCTACAATGGAAGGCTCACAAGAGAATCAAGGTAGAGCCAACAATGTGCTCCACCCTAGTGCAACTAGTGCACCTGCCAGAACTTTTCAAAATCCCATCCAACTAGATCTTAATCAAAATGCTCCCATGAAGGTCATTTCACCTGCAGTATTACCAACTTTCAAGGGAATTACATCCGAAGATCCTGATATGTTTTTGTTTGAGTTTAAAATTGTATGTCAAGCTCATGATTACACTAATGACAATCAAAAGCTCAAACTATTTCCTTCCACTCTTAAAGAGTTAGCTCTACGATGGTTTATCACCTTAGCACCTGACTCAATTAGAACTTGGGATGAGATGGAAAACATATTCTTGGAGAGATACCAAGAATATTGTCAAGTCAAGAATCAAAATGATGAAATTCTTACAATGAAACAAGAGGAAAATGAAATCTTAGAAGATTATATAGACAGATTTTCTTTTGTTCATAAGAGATGTGGAAGTGTTGAACCTGAAATTTGCAAAGTCATATTCTTAAGGGGACTACAAGATGAATCTAGGGATGCATTGGATATCTTGGGAAGAGGAGATACAAATGCACTTAAATTTCAGGAAATTATTAAACTCTGTAAAAATTACTCTCATTCAAGGCATAGAAAACACATAATTGGTAATGAAAAACATGATTTGAAAGAATGCATGAAAGAGGCTGATATTTTAGTACATGATAGAACATTAGATGAAAAAAATGAATCTACTGAATCTTCAGCCATCTATTGTTCAGAATGTAAAAAGCAACACTCTCTTCATGATTGTCCTTTGAACAAAATATTTATACCTACTACATGTAGCAAGTGTCTTTGAAAAACAGTCTCAACCTATGAAAAAAATCAATTTTGTAGGACAAGGACAAGGGAATAATTTTCATAAATTTCCATATCAGAATGCTTCTCAATTTCCTGCACATTGGGGAAATAATCCTTGGTATATGCCATGGTCCGCTTCAGGTCCACTTCAACAATGTTGGAGTCAACCACCATGGGCATACTCCCAAGCATGGTCTCAACATGGATGGATGCAACAACAATGGAATCAACAACATCCACCATGGTTGCAACCAAATTTACAGGGATATCAATGGGTACAACATCAAAATCTATACAAAGGGCAGCAACATTGTCAAAAACAAAAATCAAATTTGTTGCCTAATCATATCCATAATTTCTATCATGGACAACAACAACAAAAATTAAAACAACCTCTTTTTTCAACTCAACCTGTGGTCAGTCCAAATCATGTTAAATAGGTAACCCCTGTCTCTATGGTTGAATCAAAAAATACAGCCCTAATAAATGTTAGTGACTGTGTTAAAACTCAGTTGTGTTCAGGTGAACCATTGCTTGAACCTATTCCACTTATCAGTGTAGAAAGTGAAGTTAAAAATAATGAACATGAAAACAAATCCACACTAAAACAACATCAAGAAGAACAAGATACCTCATCAAATAAAGTATCATATTTTGAACAGTCTGAAATTTCAAAAACAACATCTTCACAATCAGATTTGATAAAGGAATTAGAACATTTAACTATTACAATCCCTTTACCTCAAGTTGTACCAATCATTAATAGGATTGTTCAAGAAATGTGTTTTAGAAAACCAAGAAAAAAGAAGAAAGTATATCCTAAAACCATACAAAAAGGTGGAAAATTAGTTAACTTGCTTTCAGGTAAACTTATTACACCTAAGTATGATTGTATAGAAAGCCCACAGTTTCTTAGAACACATAAGGAAAATGAAAAGAATACTTTAGTTTTGGCCTCCATTGGTGTAAATAAAAATGTTTCTCCAAGAACCAATTCAAATAAGCCTGGTACAAAACAAACTGAAACACAACCAAAACAACCTTTGAACAACAATAGTTGGTTGACTAAAAACCAGGGAGCAAATTTGTTTGATATATTGGTGCAACATCCTAATGCTTTACTAACATTTTATGCATCTTTAGCAGTTGGCATTGAGTTGTTGCAGGTACAAAAAAACAAATTTTGCAGTTGAATGCATTTGATGAACTTTGGTTGGAAGCACTTCACCAAATAGAGTTCACTCAACAAAAATGGAAAATGTGGCATGATGATCACATTAAGAGCAGCAAGGATGAACCAGGGGAGTTTGAGAATGAAGTTGTTCAACTTTCTTTAGTTGATGATTTAAGGAGGATATTAGTGGTGAATGGACATCTTTTACAATTGTACCATAAACCACTAACAAAGGTGGAATTTGCTCGGTATTTCACATAGTTACATTTGACATAAGAGGCTTCTTCTTCTGATGAAGATTCCAAATGATCATATCTTTGAATCTTAAAAATAAAAAAAAAAAAAATTAGAAAAAAATAGAAAACAAAAAGATGAATAAATTCTGATTGTGAATTTCTTCATGGACATGATTTCAGGGAAGTCATGAATTCCTTCATGGGCACAATCAGAATCAAAAAGACAAAAGAAAAAAAAAGAGAGAAAAGGAGAGGTTAAAGAAAAAAGAAAAGAAAAAAAAAAGAGAGAAAAATGAATAGCTCAAGCAGTGAAAACCTTTTCTAAGGCGCTACTGAGTTGGTATGCATGAAAACCAGTTTTTCGGCATGCATAACCTTAAAATTTCTGAGTCACCATTGTACAAATTCACCAACTGCACTTGTTTTTGAAGTGTTGCGGGAAGCCTCAGCAGAATATCAACAGAAGCAGTCATCTTTCAAAACTTGCATTAACTTGTTTTAACCAGGTATATATGTTTCTTGCACTTTTCTCATTGTAAATATTTGATATATAGTATATGACAATTAACCATTAGTATAAAAGTGTTCATAAGAGTTGGCATACACAAAACATGCTTGGAGAAAGAGAAAAATGTTGGTTTCTAGCTATGTCTTCAGAATGACTGTTGTATCTTCAAATAACCATGGTATCTTCAGAATGAAGCTTTGTCTTCGGAATGAAGGTGTGTCTTCAGAATGAAGGTGTGTCTTCGGAATGAAGGTTTGTCTTCAGAATGAAGGTGTGTCTTCAGAATGAAGGTTTATCTTCGGAATGAGGTTATCTTCAAATTAAATGCCCAGCTTAGTCTTCAGAATGAAACATAATCTTCAGAATGAAGATTTAACAATCTGTTTCCATGTGGCATCCAAGGAGGGAGAAAAAGACATAGTCAAGGAGGGAATGAAACATAATCTTCGGAATGAAGATTTAACAAACATGCCACCACTATTCATTGCTAATAACCACTCATGTGGGAAAATTTGCATGCAGAATGGACGAGCTAAAAATAGTAAAGAAAATTTGATGGCAAGGATGTCCAATGGCTAGGTGTTCAGAGCACAGAATAAGGAAGTGTGCCATATTTTATTTCCAAAGACATATTTGCTAATGATTACAAGGAAAAATACAAAAAAATTAAAAGTTCTTTCTGAAGAAGAACAAGAGCAAACCCTGTAATTCTGTAGCAACCAAAAAATCAGTGACCTAATAGATACTGTAGATGCTATTGCAGAAGAAGAAACAACTACTGCAGAGGCTATTGCAAAGAAGAAATAGGAACTACTGCAGAGGCTATTGCAGAAAAAGAAACACACCCAGCAGCAGCAACAGAACCATCAAACTCATAGACTAAGAAGAGAAGAGCTGAAACTGACAATAGAAAAATAAAATAGAAGAGGGTTCATTTTTCTAAAGATGTTATTTATCTGTCAGAATAGGAGAGTGAAGTTCCCAGTGAAGAGCTTGAAGCTATCCCTACAGCCCCTGTTACCACAAAAAAATAGGGCAAGAAGAGAAAATATACATTAAGAACAAATGATTGAAGAGAAGACCATACAGGATAGCCATGATGTCATAGAAGTGCAACAAGCCACTGAGAATTTGGATGTAATAATAAGATAATTTCATGGAACCTCCTTGTACGGGAGTAGGGGTCGCAAGCGAGAGGATGAGATCATTGTTGAGCAAGAAAACTGTAGTTGATTTGTCAGTATTAGGTTCTGAGTCAAATGAAGAAGAGGAGGTGGACATCACAAAACAACTGACAGTAGCCAAGAGTGTTATAAAAATACAAATGAGATGGATTGAGGAAAGAAAAGATGTTATTGAAAAACATGAAAAGAAAATTAGAGAATTATAGCAGAAAGTGGAGAAACTAAAAAGTAGGCTGTCACAAATTGATGAACAATCCACTACATCAAATAAAGAGGAGGATTTGGTTCAGTTACTGCTTGGATTATCTAGGGAAGATGAAGACATAGGTGCTCATTCTGAAGTAGTGCCCCTCCACTTTGAAGCAGTGCCCTTCCATTCTGAGGCATTGCCTTCTCAATCCAGAGAAATACCTTTATGCAACATTATTGGGTAGGTCTCAGATTCAGGCCTCCAACCATCATTACTCTAGTTTTCTCCTATTTTGAAGAGGATTCCCAACCAGATGATCAGTTTGAATAATGAATCAAAAATCTTCATGAGAAATTACACAGGCATTAAATTGTTCTATGAAACATGGAATATGAGTATGGACATCTGTGACTCCATAGCCCATTGCAATGCATGAGGGCATGCATTAATATAAGTTGGGGGGAATGATGAGGCCTAGATAAGCCTCATTTATAGCATGTTTTAAATAGTTAAAACCGCCTAAAACTCTTGTGAATTATCTTATATGCTAGTCAAGTTGATTTAATATGTTGTGTATTAACTGTTTGCATGATTGAAGTATTAAGGACATTATATTCTGATTTTTAACAGTTCTTGTATAGTTTTATGTTATATTGTCATGCTTAGGTTGACAGCAGCATTTCACTAGTCTTATTTTGATAATCATTAAGCATTAGTTTCTCTAAATTCAGCAAATAGTACAAAGACTTATTACTGTGCAGCAGAAAACTGGTTTTTCCATATAAATTCTAGCCAGCTTCCATTGAATGGCAAGGCATGGAATTCACATCCAAGGAAGAATGAAGACTATTGTAATCTGATCCTAAGGGCTAATCCACTTGAGAAATGCAGCCAAAACCATTTGGAGTCAACACAGTTGGTCATTCTAAAGATCTTCGAAATGAACACAGTGTCTTCGGAATGAACATAGTGTCTTCGGAATGAACAGATATCTTCGGAATGAGAAAACACAGTGTCTTCGGAATGAGCAGATCTTCAAAATGAGAGGATATTCGGAATGAGTGGATCTTCGAAATGAGAATTGCAGTATCTTCGAAATGAGCGGATCTTCGAAATGAGAATTGCAGTATCTTCGGAATGAGCCACTTATCTTCGGAATGAAAACATAATGTACTTTTTGACTTGTTGACTGACTTTTGGCGGTGGAAAAGGGGATAAGAAGGTTGAGAAAGTTAAGGGAAATATCTCCCATCTAACTTTGCCATCCAAAGCCACCATTTATGGAAAAGATCAGATTGATCCTATTCTAGGATAAACCCAAGAAATTACTGAGGATATTAGGAACAACATATTTTCTCGTTTATAATTAGATTTTAGGCATCTATAAAAGATGGCTCCCATACAAGTTGAGCTATTAGATATTAGAAATATTAGATTAGAGATTAGACATATTAGAGATAATAGACATGTAACAGATTGCAGATCTGTAATAGATTTCAATAGAATTGTAATTATGTTTCTGAAGCAATAAAAGTGCAGTTTCATTCCATTTATTTTGTTATGTTTGAGTGTGAGTAAGACTTAAAGAAGAATTCAAACCTTCTTCCGAGAACGGAGGCTGGCCACTTCCAGACCTAGGAGGAGGACTGACAGACAAGTTTTATTCTGATTTTGTTGCAGCAGAATAAGTAGTGGAACTTGTCAATTTCAGCATTTTGTGGTATTTGATTTTTGTTTTAGTTTTTATCCATCTATTTCACATTTGTGATGTAATCAACAATAGATATAATCAGTTTCTTTATTTTTTAGTAATTTTCCAATTCCCTGCAATTTACAAGTTTTCTATAATTTCCTGCATTCTTGTTTTTTTTTGTCAAACACCTGCACGAGAAGATTGACGACCTTCTATTTTAGAGTATTGACAGAAGTTGATTACTTGTTTTATCTCATCATTGCAAAAGTAAATAGGTTTCTCATTTAGCAACTATAATTAGGATTTTCCTTCTGCAAATCAATTAAGTCTCAATTTAGCAATTGTAATTAGGACTTTATTTCTGTAGACAACAATTAGTTTTTCATTCTTGCAATTAGATTAAGGTTTAATTTATGCAATATAGGGATAGAAGTGACACAAATCCCCCACACAATCAATCCTACCAATAAAGACCTGCTGCTCCCAAATGAGCTGAAATGCAACTCTGTTTGAACTTTCTATCGTAGACAGCCTTGGACACCACCCCGGATTGATAAGATCTTTGAGATTTAATGATGTGCTTAACGACAACTCATCACTTATAGCATTGAAGGATCTACCCACATTTGATGGTACAGGAAAGATCACCTATGAGCACATCCAAGATGTCGCTGTGCTGGCAACCATCCACCAAATCACGATATAAGACGTCATGGTGAAGCTACTAGTGCTCTCACTTAGAGGTAAGCTTCTCTACTGGTACTGGTCACTTTCGATCGACACCATCAATTCCTAGGACCAGTTAGTAGAGCAGATTATTAAAGGGTTAAATGAGGTAGCATATCCATTTTTACTGTTACATAATTTCACCACCATCTAGAGACATCCTTAGGAGGAGATAGCTGACTTTAACATCAGGTTCGCTTGAACCTGGAAGAGAGTCACTGCTGGCCTTCAACCCACTCTATAACATGTGACATTTTATTACCTGAGGGATTTTCATTTCAACATTAGCATGAGCATCCGACATGATAATTTTAGCACATTCCCTGCCTTGTATGAGCAGGTCCAAAAGGTTGAGGCTGATCTAGTAGTTATCGACGGTTGCCTCCAAATATGACCATATCAATTTATCAAGATTTCCCTCAGAATATTTATCCCAGTGCTTCTACTCCACCTACATCTCCAATGTACCCCAATCAACCATGGAACCCCAATCCACAAAATCAGGTGGTATCTACATCATAGTATTAAACACCCATTATTCCTCAACTCCCAGCTCCTGTTCCATTTCTCGTATTGCCCTTGCCCTTGGCACCACTGCCATTACCTGCACCTCAGGTAGTCTTAAATGTGGACCAGGTCAAAGAGTTGCAGGATTTACGTGCATATATGAAAATTATTATGAATGAGATGATCATCATGAGGAGGAGGTAGAATGATCAAAGCTATTAGCCAAGGAGATTTCCTCCCCCAATCACTAGGGAGAAAGCTGCTTCCATCGGTAGGGCTCATGAGAGGAACTCGACGATGTTGGAAAGCAAAGAAGTTGGTTCATCCGACAGAGGTTACTGGTGCTCCACATGTAATGACCCGCATGGCGAAGAGACTTACATGGTTCATATGAACTATGTATAGACACTTGCAGACAGTGCACCTGGCGGACAGGTAAATATAATAAGGAAAATTGACTGTAATTTCATGATTCACCCTATCGAGTAAGTCTCCATTCTAATGAGTATGGTCAAGAAGCCAATTGAGGTTGATTCAATTTAGATGAAACTAATGAAGGTGCCTCCCAATACCAAGCTACCAAGTAAGAAATCATTACCACCAGAAAAGGAGCCAATTCAAGTATCAGAGCCAACAAATTTCACCCAATTAAGAGACTACCTGCCTCCAAGGCTTTGCCCTCTCAAAACTTAGATATCCCTCACTGACCAAGTGCTAGAGAGTAGAAGCAACATAATAGTATCGAACCTGGTACAAAACTGCCAAGGATGGAGGTAAGTCTAGTACAAGAGCGTACATCATCATCAAATAATTACATCATCGTCAAATAATTAAGGAAGAATTTGGCTAAGGTAAGCCTCTTCAATGCGCTTCAGCTGCTTGGTCAGGTCAACCTGTTGTAGGAGTCCCTCAATTCTATCAAGGGCAAGGTGAGGCCAATTCAAACCATCTTGATGCAGCCACTGAATTCCTCCACATTAGGGAAGAACAGGTCATTGTTGTTTTATCTATCCATCAGGATGGAGGGATGGGTCATGCATAATTACATGGTTGATTCTGGTACTACCACTACTATAATACCCAAAGTTATTTATGAAATTATGAGCATGGATTACACCAAGAGCAGTCCTAGAGTGCTTCAACTAGATGAAATTCTAGTTAATATAGTGGGGATCATAAAGGACATCCCGATCATGCTGTACAAGATGCCACAAATCACTGTAATTTAAGAAGTTGTGGTAGTAGACTTAGAGCCCTATTTTAGCATGTGCTTATCAAGGGAATTCACTACCAATATTGGAGGCTATCTGTCTCTCAATTATTCACACCTGGAGATCCCATTCAAAGGAATGAGGATCAAGATTTTTAATGAAAAGCCCTCCACCTTTCACATTGAAAGGATCTAGGATGCAAAAAAACCCATGGACTCAGTCAACATCATTGACAAAGTAGAAGAAGAAAATGTAGAGCTGATGGAGGAAGCTCTAGATGAAATCTGCATAGAGGATGAGTTCTCTATGCACAATTTTAATGCCATCATAGAATCTAACATCGGGTGTTACTTGATTACCAAGCCTAAAAATGCTAAGATGCCAAGTGATGCAGACCCCATGGATGATCAACTATGGAAGCTCTACTTCGACAATGCCCATTGCAAGAAGGGTTTTGGAGCAAGAGTTGTTCTAGTCTCCCCATATAGAAATTAGAAGACTTACTTGTACGACTCGCATGGAGTTGTACAAAAATATCGTTGAGTATGAAGCCCTATGTTTGGGGTTACAAAAGGTAGAGAAACTTGAAATAAAATAGTTGCAGATATTCGATGATTCAGAGATGATATATAACTAGGTAATGAACAAGCGTGTTGTGAAGCAACACTATCTAAAGGTATAACATAATAAGGTATGGGACCTACTTGAATATTTCTCGGCTCTGAACATCCAGTCTATTTCATGGGAGCAAAAAAAGCACGTAGATGTCTTGGAATTCATTGAAAATAGATGCTCCCCCATTGAGAATACCGGTTCAAGATATATTTTTAGGGTACAACCAGATCTAGGTGAAGAACAAATACCGGTTCAAGATAGATTTTACCACCAAGTGGGGCACTTTCGCATACCAGCGCATGCCTTTCGACCTCTCTAATGCCGGTGCAACTTTCTAAAGAGCGATGGACTTAGCCTTTGGGGAGTTATTCAACCGCATCATCATGATTTATCTTGATGATATAACTATTTTATACCACAAAAGGGAGGAACACTGTTTACATTTGTGATAGGTGTTTGAGAAGTTTTGGGAATTCAAAATTTCCATCAACCCAAAAAAATCCATTTTCACGGTTAAAGAAGGTAAGCTCCTAGGCCACATGATATCGGAGAAGGGACTAGCCATAGACCTTGCCAGGGCAGAAGACCTCCTCAAGATACCTCTGCAAACGAGTAAGAAGGGCCTCCAATCCTTCTTCGGGTAGATTATTTTTGTTCAGAAATTCATTTCTAACTTCGCCCAAGTAGTTAAGCCAATGACAAAACTCCTCAAAAAGATGCAGAGTTTTAGTGGATCAATGAGAGAAGGTGCACATTCAAAGAGATAAAAGAAAGAATCACCTCGACCCCTTTTTTGGTGAACCTCGACTACTCCAAAGATTTTATACTTTATGCTATCGAAGAATAGAGAGCTACACAGCTGTCCTTACCTAGAAAAACAAGGATGGGGATGAGCGATCGATTGCGTTCTTGAGTTAAGTTATCCTCTTGTATGAGGAAGAGTATAATTTTATTGAAAGACAAGTCCATGTGGTCATGAGGTTGCTGAAGAAGTTTTGTCATTTCATCTCTTAGAGTAAGACGATAGTGTACGTGGTACACTCAAACGTTAGAAATTTCATCATCCAGGGTGAGATCGACAATAGAAGGGCATGTTGGATCTCCAAGATCCAAGAGTTTGATATAGAGGTCTAGCCCACTAAACTTGTCCATGGCCGAGCCTTATGTTAAGAACTTGCCTGGAGAACCACCTTAGGAGTGATGGCTTGCCATTGGGATGATCCAATGTAAGAGAGTAATTTTGCAAATTGGTCTTCATCTAATAGGGATTGGATGGAAGACGTAGTGGAGTACTTTAGTATGGGGTGATGCCCTTATAACCTCAAATATTTGTAGAGGAGGAGGTTCAGGCTTCAGGTCTACAGATATGTGTTGCTACCAAGTGGGTTGTTCTATAATAATATTGATGGGGTCCTCCTAAGATGTGTCAGGGGGTCAAAAAAGAGAAAATCTTGGACGAGTTTCATTATGGAATGTTCGAGGGCCATTTTTTAGGAAGGCCTATGGCATTGAAAATAATAAAACCAAGCTATTGGCCTATGATTTTTTGGATACCTTTAGTGCTATCCAGAGGTGCGAAAAATGTTAAAGGTATGTCGGTCGCACAAGGAATGCTTCTCTGCCCTTGCACTCGATTCAGGTCAAAGCTCCATTTTAGCAATGAGGCTTAGACTTCATTGGGATAATAGAGCCCAATTATTTCATAGGGCACAAGTATATCTTGATGGCCACATACTATTTTACCCAATGGACAGAAGCAGTACCCACCAAGCAGGCTAACTAGGACATTGTCATCACATTATTGGAAGGGTTGATAACTCGTTTGGGATCTTGAATGCGATAGTAACAGATAATGACACTCATTTCATAGGAGCCAATATGTGCACATTCACTAGTAAGTACGATATTTACCTAAAAACTTTGTCTAATGATTATCCTTAGGGCAATGGTTTGGCAGAGTCTACAAATAAAAACTTACTCCAGATCCTGAAGAGAACATTGGAAGATAACAAGCAAAGTTGGCATTTGCTTCTGGACTTTGCGTTATGGGCTGAATGAATCTCCATAAAGAAATAAATCAAAACGTCCCCATATTCACTGGTGTATGGGAAGGAAGCAGTGCTTCCCACACACATTGAATTGCTTGTGTTGCAGTATCTTCGATCGTTGGATAGTGGAGATGAAGAGTTTGATCCTATCAGTGTCAGAATAGCCCAATTATTGTAGTTGGAGGAGGAGAGAGAGAAATACTACAAGGCTTTCATGAAGCATACCTTCACCACAAAAAAATGGTTCAGTGAAAGGACCTCTGATTAGACTTTCTAGGTTGGCGACTTAGTGCTAAAATGGAATGAGAAAAAGTCCAAGCCCGAAAATCATGATAAATTTGATGCATTCTGGGAGGGTCCGTTTCGGGTTTCTCAGGTCCATCTCATGAACTCTTTCACACTGCAAGATATGAATGGGTTTAATCTTCCATTATCAATTAATGGCCTTCATCTGAAAGCGTACTACTAGTAAGAGGTAGTATGAAATTTTTTATCACGCTATATTTTTATTTTCTTTATTTGCTTATGCATTTTTGCTTTTTCAGAATATAAGTCTCCTCACCCCATTCATGCTATCAGTAGTGCAATTTTTTAGCCAAAGGTATAACTGGTAGAATGATGCTGATGAGCCAGGGTCATTATTTTTAAGTTTATTTTATGCGTATTTTAGTGCACCAAGTGCAAAGCAGAAAGTAGTGGGTTTGTAAGAGCATCGGGTTCACCATTTTAGCATTCCTTGACAATGAGAATGTCATAGTTGAAAATGTTGGATTCACCGTTTTACCTATCTCCTAGGATTAAGACTTCGTTTTAGTGATCTAAGAAGTAAAGGAAGAAGACAAAAGTAAAGAGCAGTCCCGTTTATGGCCAACCAATAGAAAAACCTACCTATGGAGGAGAAAGCATAGGTGCACCCTGGTTATTTTGCCCCTGAATAAGAGCGCAAGAGGTTTGTGCCCTGTTTGGAGGATACAATATCTTTTCAGAGCCAAAACTAGGAAAACATTCATTTCACAAGTGCAAGTGCAAGTCTACCCTTAATTAATGTCTACCCTAGCAAGTACAAAGCCCAATCTGTGGCACCCTTATGGGAAAGTGCCAAGAAATTTTGGATTCTTCCAAGAGCGCAACGTGGGTTGAATTTTCAAGGAGCAAAAATTGTAATACAAATTTGCTAAGTATGGCCCATGGCGTTTCGCTCAAGTTTTTGAGTGCAAGGCAGGAACAGAACAAGGGAGAGCACAACAACATTTGACTTTTCAACCCTGGCACCAATCTCAATGTTACCTAAGTGCTCCAGTTTGAGGGCGCAACCCAATTTTAGGATTTAAAAGAGTGAATGGACCTTTCACTCTACTTTCTAAGCAAAATCTATTTTTAGGCTCGAAAAATGGTGAAAATGTGTGCAAAGTGAAAGGCTTTCGCTCTCTCCAAAGCATCGGGTGCTTTCTCCAATGTTGTTAGCATGTAGTCCAAAGCAGAACCTTTC
This sequence comes from Wollemia nobilis, assembly GCA_028583015.1. Taxonomy (NCBI): domain Eukaryota; kingdom Viridiplantae; phylum Streptophyta; class Pinopsida; order Araucariales; family Araucariaceae; genus Wollemia; species Wollemia nobilis. The sequence goes on from JAQPPZ010000101.1 coordinate 4,055,459, forward strand.
ATGAATAAATGCAATAGAGATAGTGTATCTCATATTTCAAGGATGATTATGGCCCACACACTTTAGTAGTATTGATAAGTGCACTTTGCCACTGGTCAGTGTGCCTAAGATCTTCCACTATTCCCGCAATCGCTCTAGGCATTTACTCCATCCAAATGCCATTAATACAATGGGTGAATATCTGTGCTATAAAAATACCATCGATGTGCCTATAATACACTCATGGAATTACTAAGAACCTTGCTATGATTGTACTTTTACCTTGTCATTATCAGAGTGAGTGGATTGTTTCTAAGGCTCAGTCTAGTCGAGCAGTAGTTGAGCACTATCATTTTTAGAGTAAACATTTGGATAGGTGTACTATTATGATGGGCAAGAAGAGTGATGAGTAGAAGGAAAATAAGGAGAAGGTACCAAAGAAGGTGAAGGGAGAAAAGAAGGAAAATAAGGCGAAGATACCGTCACCCCCACCCGAAGATGGATTAAGCAAAATGCGGGACTATGTGCTCACCAAAATGAGCATAGATAAGTTGCGTGGGACGATAGACATCATGATGGCCAAGGTATCGACCAGGAGAAATTGAATGGCCACCTATCACTCCTACCTATACTGGTACTTATGCACTCCTGTGCATCACTATCGTGAACTAGTATATGCGATCACTAAATACTATAGCCCACGGACCCGGACAGTCCGCGATGCCAAATAAAGAAAGTTGTTCTCCATATCTACACAGGAGGTTTGAGAGGCTTTCACCAGTGGGAAAGGGCCACCTAATGATTACATCATCAGGAAGATTAACTGTGAGAAGCAGAGAGAGAGATATGCCAACATGGTGCAAATGCAAAAATTCATGGAGGTATAGTTGCTAGAGAAGCCAACGTTTGGGATGTTGCTAGACCTCCCCAAGTCCTTGAATAAATTCAAAAACCTCTACATCTACTCCATGCTAGTGTGGGTCATGGGACTCTTCATAGATGCCCTAGTATTCAAGTGGTAGGTTTCACTTGCCGAATGTATTTTACATGGTGAGTTTTATACACCCAATGACATGTCATAGGGGATGAAACCCATATTCTTTGACTAGATGAAATGGATATCATGACATATGCATACCCAATTAAGTGATATACATAACCAGAGAAACATGTCATTCTGAACTTGCTCACTGTTGGCATGGTATTTCTTCTACCATATGCACAACCATTTTGTCTTCATTGCCACAAGCCACATAGACTAGAAAGGTAGAGCGCTCTCCGTTTACCAGTGGACTACAAGCCTATCAAGGCACGAGTCCTACTATAGCTTCAACAAAGTGTTCCTCGATATCACATTAGAAATTATTCATGGTGTCTATGAACGAGTGTCGAGGTCGATGAGAGATTAAATAGTACAAGAGCTGCTCGATGATGTTTTTCAATTGATGCAAGGCCTTGTGGTCAGGATCTTCGGGTTTATCGATATACCTTTCTTATTGTCATACTACACAACTGAATACCTATTTTCCCTCAAATTCATTCATCAGTGTGATTTCGTTGATGATACGTATGACCATAGATGAAGAAAGCATCACACCTGCCCTTGGCCACTCCATCTTGGTGACATTAAGGTAATAGCCAACGGGCAGAACACTTTTCTAGTGGTGATGTATGAATTTGGTCTGATTGACCTGTCTTAGTGGTGGAGGTACGACCCACTAAATATTTTCAAAGATAATATTGGAGCAAAGAGGTTTCACTATTGTCCACACCTGGACATCAAGGCGTAATGCAATAACCCCTTTGGGCTTGACCTAGAATGGCACATGGAAAGGATGGTGTCCTTCCCCATGGCATTAATTCTACATAATGGAAGCTGAGTATAACCCTACGCATAACATGGTGCACGACCTCGATTATCAAGTGTTCAAAATGATAAAGAACAAAATTCCAGACTGGTCAGAGGATAAAATCACAAACTGGTGGATCATGAGGGTCATAATGGAAAGGAAGCATCCGATCTGATGCTGGTATTGGACTAAAATTTCTTTGACAAATTTGATGTGCATTATGAGACTCATCGACCCATATTATTTTCTAACTTCATGCCTAGGAGCACTCAAAGCCCTAACAAGGTAGAAGATGCATCGAAAGTATCGAAGCGACCACTATCCAAGAACCACTTGTCAGGGAGAAAGGCAAGCAACTGCTCTTCCAAGGGGAATCATAAAAAAAGAAGAGAATTTCTAAGGTGGAGCTTTCAGTCCCCTCTATCATGAAGAAGCCCCAATTTGACCTAGTCTAACCTTTTGGTGCAAACCCTCCTACAACATCGATGGCCATGGGTGCAATTGCTCCCAAAGTTCCTATTCAAATGCAACAAATGCAAAAAAGGTTGAGTTTATCAAATTAGAGGAAGAAGTATCAAAAAAGGAAGGAGGAGCGAGCCCCACCATGAAATAGTTCACCTCTTCAAATTTGGTTATGCCCGAGCTCGCAAGTGCATTTTCTCTCCCTTCCTCTCTCACTTCTGTGTCCCTAGCAGATTTCCCTCCTAGCACCAAAATCCCCATCTCCTCTCAACTTATATTCGATGCCCCATTTTTTGCCATGGATTTCCCTTCAACCTAGCCATCAGTTCCCTTAGCATTCCCACATATTTCTTAGGCTTTCAATTCCTATACATCTATGTCCAACGCTTTCACATTTCCTACAACGTCCACCCTTACTCCTCAAATTACTATTAATACAGTCGCTACATCTACCACTGTTATCCCAACCCTATTATCAATACCTTTAACCTCCTTAAAAGCAATAACGACTCCTATTGATACCCATGATCCTATCCTCTTAACTACCACTATGCAAACTCTGGAATCTCCCAAGGTCAATACAATCGCTGCCCCAGCTGTTCAAGAAGCATATATCAAATCGAGCCCTTAGCGGGCTCTGTTCCCCCTCATCCAAATTTTTGGAATGTAGGAACCCATGGAGCTGGAGTTTTTACTGGAGGGCCCAATTACAAAAAGTATTTTTTGAGTGTAGCATAATTCCTCGACCTAGCTTAAGGGCCAGAAAATAAATAATGCACGAGCGTTAGCTCGACTAGAAAAGAGGACTATGTTTGATCCACAAACAATGCAACTCCACAAGATGGAGACAGTTACCAAGGTATAGAAGCCATTGGAGGAGATTATGGTAGTAGACTATTCTTACCATCATATGATGGAAGATATGAGAGTCGTCGATCCTACGAAAAATATGGGAAACATTCACATTGAGGTAGGATCCCTCTATTTCCACATAGAGCACTCCAAATCTCACTGCTATGAGACCTAGGACAAAAACATAGAGATGGAAGAAACCTTGGAACTTATGAGGGCACAAATTTAGGAAGTGTAGTCCAGATCTAAGCACTTACAGTAGCATGTGACCAGTCTAGAGCAGGATATGGAGGCTTACAAGAGAGAATCAAAGCTACGCCTCAGAGCACATTCAGAAGCTTAAAATAAGTTGTAGGTTTTGGATGCTCAGTTTCAGGAGCTACAAGACCAATTGACAGTAAGGGTAGGGTAAGTAGAGGTATTATCAAAGGATCATGTTAAGGAGGTATGCCATTGCTTCCTGACCAATTTTTGAATTAGGGCACACAAAGCAACAACGGTCCTATCATTCATCTAGAAGACCAAGCGGTTAGTCTCTCAAGGTGCTTCCATTGTAGAGGATGCTGAGAGAGACATTGACCAATGGATGGAGCTAGCCATTAGGGTATAGAACCTAGAGAAAATGGATCTCTAGCTTATCTTGATGTGTTAGCTTGCTCGGTCATGTGCAACTGTAAAACTAACACTGAAGTCTTTCTTCAAAAGAGCCAAAGTGGCCTGGTAGGTGCAAAAATGGATGGATGCATTTGAGCGAGAAAGGCAAGTTTCTATGATGTATTTTGAAACTCTAGCACCGATTGGTTTCCTTGGCTTTATTGATGAAGGAGGCTATATTTTGACAAAGGAAAAGCTAAAATGAGTCTGAGATACCTTTGAAAATGATGCTTCAGAGCTTGACGGCTGGGAGGAGCCCATTTTAGAACTTCAAGTGATGTAGTATGCAGCTAGGTTTGTACGGATGGAGATCTACTTGGTAGGCCTTAGCAAGATATTTAATTATGCTAACATTGACGAGCTCGAAGCCTTCAAATTCTTGATCAAGGAGCTCCAAGAGCGTAGCCCGATTAAATAAGATGATTGGGTCTTGATCTATATGACTTACGATCGTATTTAAGAGCGTCCTCCATCATACGATCCCCCCAACATCCTGATGATCAGGCACAACCCGAGGTTCATGCATAGGAAGTAGATCAAGCATCAGAGGGGGATTAAAAAGGAGGAGACCAAAGGCAAGAAGAGAATCTTGAGCACCAAGAAGAAGAACACAGAGAGCACCAGGAAGAAGACAAAGGAGAGAGGTTGGAGGAAGAGTCTACTGCTATCAGTGATCATTCTAAAGAAGACAATGATAATGACTTTGAGCCAAGGAGATAAGATTTGGGATTTCGACATTGAGGCAAGCTAAATTTCCTCACGAGCTACCAAAGATGTCATTTATGCAACATATGTATATTTTTCTATTCTATAAATTCTCCTTCCTTCAATATTTCTTGTTCGTATATAATGTATTTTTCTCTTTCCTATTTTCTTTGTTAGAATTTGTCAGTAGTATCCAAGGACTGGTATAGTTTTCTATTTTTTTAGCATGCAGGTCTCTTACCTTGTCAAGGGTGAGGGTAGTTTTGTGCCATGTCTCCGAGCGTAGGTTGTTTTAGAGAAAAATAAGAGCGCAAGACCATTTCAAGGTAAAATATAGCACAAGCATCTTTGACCATTCAATGTAAGCCTGCTTGAAGTGATGTGGGGCCCATATTCCTTTGCACTCCCGTGTTGGACTGCAAATCATTCTTGCTCTACCTTTGAGCATTTGGGGTTTTCATCCTTCAAGTGTGGAGAGAGCAATAATTTTAAAATGAAATACTAAGTGTTAAGACAGATGTTTCACTTTACTTGGCGAGTGCAAGGCTGTTTCGCTCCTGTTGAGAGCGCTTTTGCCTTTGACTTTTCAAGTGTAGCTATCAGGTGAAATAAAGATGCTAAGTATGGGGGCAGCTATTTCGCTCCATTTTTGAGTGCAATTCTATTTTGCTCCAGCTTGAGAGCACTTTGGCTGTTGACTTTTAAACACCAATGCATCTCCCAAAGCTGCAAAGATGTTGTGCTTCATTTTTTAGGCTTAAGGTATTTGCGCTCTAGTCCACAACACTTTGTCCTTTGACCATTCAACTCTTGCATGCCTCCCAAGGCTTTAGGGAATTTTGCTCCTATTTTCGAGTGCACAAAACTTATGCTTCCATCTGTAGCACTTCTCCTATTGACTTTTCAAAGCGTAGTGGTTATTTATATCAAAAAGTGCTAAGTATGAGTAGAGGCGTTTTGCTCTAGTTGGGGAGCATAAGGCAGTTTCACCCCCACCAAGGGAGAAATGTCCTTTGAATTTTCAAAGGTGTGACCTAGATTTGGAGGAAAATACCAAGTGAGGTGGCAAAATGTTACACTTTGTTTCCCCAACGCAAGGTATTTTTGCTTCAAGGAGCGCTTTGGCATTTGAATTTTATAACGCCGGTGCATCCCCTAAGACCTCAAGGTGTTTTCTCTATGGGTGAAAGGCCAATTCAAATGAAGAGGGAGTGCAAGGCACCTTGAATTTTTAGCGTTGGCACTCATTCCAATGTAGTAGGGTGCTTTGCCTAGTTTTTCAAGCGTAGAGCAATTTTGGGATGGTATGGGGTAAAACACACTTTGAATTTTCCACAGTACATCCCATCAGGTAGAAATAGCACCAAGTTTAGATTAAATTATTGTGCTCCATCTACTGGGTGCAAAGCAATTTTGGGAGCAAGCAATAGTGCCATCACTTTTAACTTTTCAACATTTGCGCTACTCTCTAGGTACCAACACATTGAACTACAATTTTTGAGTGAAAGCCCATTTCGGGCTAGAGTACAATGAAGCATGAATAGAACTTGCATTTGATACGTCTGTCTTAGTTCTGCACTCTCTCCATCAGCCATGATGCCACATAAATGCTCCTCAATCATCAAGGCAAGGTGCATCTTTATATTTTTAAGCGAAGTCAATCTGAGAAGCTTCCAGACTGAACATTTTTGTATTTCAAAATCTTATCCCGCATTGGGGTGGTTCCAGCAAATGAGGGGGTGGTGCCAGAAAGCTAAACCTATCAATGCATTAAAGGGGTGCAACTACGTTTTGGGGAATCATCAATTCCAAACAATGTCTGGTTACTATTTTATAACTATTTTTCCTTACAAATATTATCTTGGATACCATCGCCTCATTTTGTAAGTGTGCATTTAATATTTCAAGCGATAAAATTCTCTATATAAGTCAACAATTTGATTGTAAAATGATGGATGTTTTCTAGAAAGCTTGTTGTAACTTGAATTCTGCTATCAATATAGACAATGTTTGGCTCTAACTCTGGACTTCCGTTCATGTGTATGTCTTTTATTGCTTGTTTTCTATTAAATTCCTCACTCTATATGTGAGTTATTATTCTAATATCTGGATTTGACTTCCGATAGAGGGTGAACGTTGGAATAGCCCTAGAGATTGCACATGTTGGATGACTGGTTTTAATTTCTGTTAGTTTTCTGTATTGAGTGCTATTGAATCGACGTATAGTTAAGTTATCATGTTGTTAGTTCATCATCCCTATTCTATCTAGCCTGTGGCCATATTTCCCATCTCTTTCAGTCATTTGTTAATTTCTTTCATGTTCTCTAATCTAAATCCCCCAGTTAGAATAGCAAGGGAACCAACCCATCTCTAAATATTGGCACGGGAGACATTTCTTCCTCTCGGTATTTCAATGGGTGTCGGGTCTAGGGTGCATGAATGAATCATTTCATACCTAAGGCAGATTTTTGACCAACAACACCTCAATACAAAAACGAAATACCTTTGAAAGCAACAATAAATTCAAAAAAAAAGAAATACTCATACGACACAAATATTTTAAAATTTTTAAGAATAGAAGCGTTCCACTTATTCAATTGCTATAAAAGATGGTCAAATATAATAGTCTCTTGAAAAATTAGAAATACGACCCTTAGTACTTCTATTTCATCCTAGTTATATAAAATTTTATTTTTTTACATGGAATAACCAATCCAACTACGTCTAACTGATTATTGGTAACTAATAAAAATTTAACTTAACTAATCTCCTATCAACATTAATTAGATTTTTTTTTCACATGGAACACCTAGCTTGCAAAACAACCTCATCATAATTAAAAAATAAATAATTTATTTTCCAAAAATGAGAAGAAATGGTAGGCCAAGATCTTGCTATAAAGTGACTCCTTCAATTATTTTTTCTTTAGTGACCACATGATGATACCTTACCCAGGATTTAAGTTGCACACTAAGGTATTCCAAGTCAAGATTCTCTAAATTTTGAATTCTAGCATCAACCATTTTCTTCTCATTCTCTATTCTCTATTTAATGATAACCTTGACATTAGTTAGCTTTAGGAGTTGGATTTTGATCAAGAAAAACCCTTTAAATTTTCTCTATGTTGCTTCATAAAACTTTTCAAACTTTAGGAAGACCTAACTCCATTATGAGTTGAAATCAATGACATGTACATATTTAGTTTTCTTCATCACCTCCTCAAATTTAAGTTGATGTCAATACCTATCCCTTAGAGACATACATCCATTTTTTTAACTTGGTTGGATTCCTTATTAATCCACTTGGCATAGTCCTTAATGGCCTATTTCAAAGTTTCATTCCTTATCTCTACTTGGGCTATCTATAGGAAAGGATTATCATGTTATTTCATACGATCAATCTTCTCTTTTCCACACTTTGCTACCTTTTAATTTCATAGTATCATAAATGGATTCCAACATAGATTATATGACTCAATATCTATGTGAGCTACATTATCCTAGACTTGTGAATTGAAAAAAAATTGATCATACCTTATGTATACTATCCAATATTTATTATCCATATCCTTAAATTCCTTATGTAGTTGGTCAAGCAAGTTTTTCAATACTCTCCCAATCATGGTAATACCACATATTTTGTCGATGTCCATTCAAATATTTTTAGCTTGTTCTTATTATGTTGTTGGAGCTTCCCTTCTCCCTCCTAATAGCTTACTTAATTTGTTTAGTGGGATCATATCCTTTGATTCCTTCTTGAGGTTGTAGCACTTTAGATTCAAAAGACCTAATATCCTCTTTTCCAAATTGTACCACCTTGAACTTATTCAAGAGCTTCTTTATATGTTATTTCTCAGCTTCTAACTTTCCATTCTTGGTGATGAGACCAATGAAGTTATTCTTTGTGAGTTCAAACATTTATCTAAGTAGCTTGATATTTCTATATATATATATCTAAAATGATAGATCATGTGTTACAATATTGAAGTCCTACCTAGTAAGTTTTTATCAAATGAGATGTTGGGATATACAATAACTTGCTTCGCTGTCAATTTATTTTTACTTTATTGTACAATATGCTTGACTTAACCTCCTTCAGCTTTGAAGTTGTTAAAGCATCATTGAATAAATTGACGAGATCAATCTCCTTTTGAATAATCTCTAAATATTGGTCTTTATTTATCATTTTTGTGATGAAGTTTACATGATAATTTGTCTTTTTTTTGGTAAAGCCATGACATTTTCTCCTTTGTGCTTCTTAGTTGCTTTTACTATACCTTGGTATATAGGTTGAGAGATATCATTGAGAGTCTCCTTATTTTTTTTCTTCTTCTTCTTTTCCTTTTTGATGATAACTTTATTTTCCTCCCGAGTTGGTATTTTTATCATTTTTATCACCTCCATTTGCACCACCACCTTTAGCAATCATATCCTTACCTCCAGTTGAGATCTATGTTTGTGATGAACCTATGGGAGAACCCATCCTTGAGGAGGATTTTTTTAGGGATTGATATACCCTTAGGAAATCAATCAACAATCTAGTCACTTCTTTACATGGTGTGAAAAATTTGATGGGTGAGTCATTAGGGGAATCTCCTCTACTAGTACACGTTTATGGTAATATAACCTTTGCATGAACCCTTGTTTCCTCATCAAAGGGAAATTTATCCATGAGAGCATCTTCCACAAAGGTGATCTTCTTACCCTTAAGGGCATGTAGCATTTCTTCTATGAACCTAGTATATGAGGTCCCTTTAGATTATTCCTTGGAGCCCATTCTTATATAGGAACCCTCAAACTCCTTCAAACTCAATTCTTTAATGAATTTTTGATCATTTTGAAATATAATCCAATTTGAAGATTTAAGTTTTATTTCTTCTTTTATATATACCCTATTTGTCATCACGATTGGCCGAGAAGCCTTCTTCATCTTCTTCATGTTCAAAAACCAAGTCTAGCCTTTTTGAGTAGTTTGTCCTAGTCACTCCTTTCTTGTCTTATTCTTCCCTTTGTAAAATAGGAAAAAACTAAACCACTAAATTGTAACCTCCATGTTATTTAGATGTTTGGTCAATTCATAGCTATAGAATAATAATAAAAAATACTAGGTTCTTAAGGTGTTTTCTAGTAATACTACAATGGAATAGGGATACAATTGATAGAATTCCCTAAGAATGAAGTCATTGGTGGGTCTAATGGGAAGTTTCATCAGTTTCTTTACATCCTTGAACATATAGATATATGAGTACGGTTCATTTTGCACAAACTAGTCAATGTAAGGGTGAATTACCTTCATTGTGCTTTTTGATAGTTTGGTGTTGTTATCCCCAATTAGAATCTAAAAAATATGCCTCAAGAAATTATCATGTATAAAAATTCCCTTCCCCTCAAATCCTTAGCATAGAACAAGGGATAGCACAAAGGAACCAATAAATCATGTTCAATTTTTATCTTGATTTCTATCTCCTATTTATTAGGTATAAATCTCAAAGGAATATAAATTAAATAGGAGGTTATATAAAATAACCTAGTACTGTATCGCTCCAAATTTTTTGCATCCTTACCTTCAGGCTATAGGATCCATGCCCGAAAGGGGGATGGGAAAAGGATGGGACAATACCTCGGACTGAGAGGCCCTTTGAAGGTCCCGCCTCTCGGGGGAGGTGTATAAGGGTGAATTTTCGACGGATGGTGGGTTCACCAGGAAACTTTTGAATGGCAGTTTCCATGCCTAGGTTGATAGTGTGTTTGATGTGTTCATTTCGTGCTTTAATCATTCAACTCCTAGGTTTGGCCGATATGAATCTAAACTATTCTATATGCCAATGCTGATTTAAATGAATACAAAAAATAGAAATGGATGCAAATAACAGAGAATATGCTAACTAGAAGGTGTCATACCTGATCCCGGATGTCTGATGGAGATTCTGAGTCTTGTAGCAGTTCAGATCGTCTCAGTTTGTACGTAATCATCCCAAATCACAGAAGGTCATCTGAAATCAGACAGAATCGTCTAAAATCTGACGAATTCGTTAGAAACCTGCAATCACAAAAATAGATACAAAATACCAAATATGCAAGTGCAGAAGCAAAGGATAAGGGTAGAAATAACAGCAAACATGCCTGAATAATAGATTCTAATAAAAAAATAAGGAAATGCAGATAGTTTTAATGGTTGATTTTAACTTTATCATGCGATTGTGCTAAATGAGGTGAACTCCAAGATGCATAAAACATAATAACTTAAAATAGTGCAGAGATCTGATATGAAAAATGCAAAAAAAGCTAAGAAAATGCAAACTCTAAACTCGGATTGCCCCAATCTGGACTACAGTCAGGATCGCCTCCAATCGTACGAGATCGTCCGCAATCGTCCGAGATCGTCCGCGACGATCCAAGCTAGCTTCGACTGAAAATAGTAGAGTTCCTGCAATAAAAATGTAAAAATACCGAATGCAAGCAAAGTAGTGCGAGGGAATAAGGAGCTAACTCTGCAATGAAATCCGTCAACTAAGGGGTTGGGAGTTCAGGGAGAATCAGCCAGCCATCCAGGGGGATAAACTAGAAAATCCTAGTTTATATAGGATTAGGAAGAGGTTTGGGAGGTTGGGGATCATCCCAATCTAGGAGATCTCCAACAGGGAAATCTCCAACTGCGTAGACACGCTTTTGCCCGAGTTGGAGAGGCTGTTGAAACAGAAGCTAATTATGAAAATTTGATTTTGGGATGAAATCGTCTGGACGTTCTGTTCCAGACGAATTCGTCAGATCGGGGACGATTTCGTCTAATCTGAGACGATATCGTCCAACGGTCAAAACAAATCCTAAAAATGGTGCAGAAAATGGGGAAAGCGGGTAAAAGGCGGTTTAACGGGCAGTTTGGGGTTGAAATTCAAATTTTAATATTTTATCTTTTTACTAATGTTTTAACCGTGCCAATTTTAGGGTGCTACATTTTGCCCCCTCTTTAGCGAATTTTTCGAAGAAAATGCGTTAAAGACGAGTTTTTCCCGTTTTACGAGAAAGCAAAAATATACTCAATTTTTTAGACGACGATTCTTGGTCGAATCGTACGAATGCTGACTATGGTGCCCCCTCCGTGTTTTTACCCAAATCGAACGTTTGAGGTAAAAACGCGAAAAAGCAAAATTTAAAATGCTGATTTTTTTTTAAATAAATTAAAGAAAATAGGGAAAACCCTAATTCATTTTTACTATTCACTTTTACTGTTCCAAAGCTCTGTAGAGAGAAAAATGGTGGAGACAAGCGCACAGAGCGACAGAGGTCCGACGCGGGCTACGGGTAAGGATCTAATCCTAGTAGATTAGGTTTAATTTAACTTTGTGCAATTTTTTTGATTTAAATTTGATTGTTTGGGGCATCGCGGCCATTTTTAGGCCGTCGACGTCGTCGGGACAAAATCGTCCCGATTTCATCGAAATCGTCCCTAGATCGTCGATTTCGTCTGACGGCGAAATCGGTGAATTAGGGGCGATTTCGTCCAACAAGGGGCGATTCCCAAGTTGCGAAATAGGAGACGATTTCATCCTCACAAAAGATGATTTTGCCCAATTGGGGACGATATCATCCAATGGTGGACGATATCATTTTGAACTTGATTTTAAGTTGTTTAATTTGATGTTAATGATTGGTTTATTAATGATTTTGTTGTTTATTGTTTGTTTTGCAGAAGGGATTACTAAAGAGCCGAGAATGGAAATACGATGGGCTAAGAGATGACATAGCCGTGCTTGACCAGGCAGAGCATGACCGACTTGGATTGGTCGGTCTACAACATGTGGCAGAGATGCCACAAGTGCCGACTGACATGGGGCTACTGACAGCCCTAGCAGAGAGGTGGTATCCGGGGTCGTCCTGCTTTCGGTTATCGATAGGGGAGATGGCTCCCACTCTAGAGGACGTATGGAGGATCATGAGGATCCCCATACAAGGATGGCTCGATGATGCCTACGGCCAATCGGGGCCAGGCGATGATGAGGCTCATTGGAGACCCGAGCTTCACCCTGGAGAAGGGCGGAGTGAACATCGAGTCGCTACGGTAGATGCCTGGGGCATCTAGGCTGACTCAAGTTTTGGCAGGAGTTGTCGGTGGCTTACTGCTGTGCCACCAGAGCGGATGTAGACTACCGTGGGTGCTCTCAGACATAGTCTACGACATGAGAGACCATGGGTACAGATTTGCATGGGGCAGCTTTGTTCTTTGCCGCTTGTATAGGATCCTGTATGGGGTCGTATACAAGGGAGGTCGATGTCTGGTTTTGACATCGCTATTGTAGGTTTGGTGCTGGGAGCACATTGCGGTGCGGAGGCCGGTAGGGCTCCCATTGATAGGGGTTGACCGAGAGAGGCCCCGGGTTTTCTATTGGTGGCTACAGAGAGGGTCACAATGGTGGATAGATCTGTCGATGTCTCGGAGGTTGTCTGGATGACCTCATCCTAGACCAGATCACCTGGAGGCCATGGCGAGAGCACCCTGGTGGGCGAGAGGATGGGTAGGAGGCGGCTCGCATCAGGCGAGTCTCCTGGCTGAGGATGGAGCGAGGAGAGGTAGAGCTCCACCGCTATGATCGAGTACTATGACAGTTCGGTCTACAGTAGGGGATCCCTTCTCTCAGGGATTACGAGTACTCCCAGACTATTCGAGATAGTACTACACTGAGCGGGGCTCCAGATATGCAATGATTCTAGAGTCAAGACATGGATGATGCCCCCATCCAACCAGTGGATGGTGACGATGCTAGGGTCATGGATGGGTATGATGCCTAGTACGCAGGCATCCACCCTCCTCGGATGACGAGGGCGCAGGGTCCAGTGCACGCTGTGGTGCGCCAGATGGGGAGGCGATGACAGGCTACTATTGAGGCAACACGGGGTCACAGGGGAGAGAGCAACGATGGATCCCATAGGAGAGACACCAGAGGATGGCACGGGCTCCACAGAGGCCATGGGAGACAGGGCGGAGGGAGGAGAGACTCCCTTCATAGTAGGGGGAGAGACCACCATCGCTCGATAAGGGCAAGGGTGTGGATGTAGGGGAGAGCAGCGAGACGGTGGCTCTCGGGCTGAGGTTGCCCACCTTCGGGCTCAGTGCAGACACTGCAAGATGAGGCTACACAGATCAGAGCTTAGGGCAAAGGAGCGAGCACTCAAGATATGGCACGGTCTATTGCTCAGACCACATTTTACCAAGGGGTATACTATCGAGGCAGTCCCAGAGGGCCAGAGGATATCATTGCCATCCACATTACTAGAACCGATCATGATGGGATCATCGAGGACATCCTCACGATCGATGACGAGGACCCGAGATACATCCCGGACCTCTATGGGACCACCTCCTCCACGTCAGGGTGGGGGAGGAGATGAGGCTGAGAGCTCGAGGGCTTCTCGAGGCTAGGTGTCTATGGACTATAGATTTTGTAGAGATTGTTTGAGAGGATTGAGTATGCCAGGGTATAGATTGTGGCATACCAATCCATTTTTGATATGATGTATATAATTTTTGGATATATATATATATGATCTTGTTTTTGATGATATGACTTGTTCATATGTTTTTATGATGCTTTAATGTTTGAATTGTTTGCTTATTTGATTGAGGATTCATGTAATTATGTCATTTTGAAATATTATAATTTGATGTCATGCTGTAAGATTTTAAATGAAATAATCTGATGTAAACAATTGGTTGTGGTGGTGTGATTTGATAAAAAATAAAAAGAGACTTCTAACAATAATTTCAAAGGACATTGTCGTTGTTATAGACCATTTCATGGAGTCGCCGCTCACTCGGTCGTCAAGCTAATCCCAGTATAGAAATATTGTTTAAAAGTAAAAGAGTGCTTAAGAGACTGTCTTAAGACTTTGTGTTGTAATGATGGAGATAATGATGGTTTGATGATTTGTTTTCAGATTTTCATAAAAATAGTATGCATGAGATATGAAAAGAAATATAATTTTGCTAGGCATAAATTCCTAAGTGTGATAAAATTTTGAACAATTCCTTAGAATTTATACCATGGTTGCAAAATTGAATTTGAACATAATGACATGAAATAGAATAGGTGTTCGTTCGTTGGTAAAGCATAATTGTGTAACATAATGATGCAAGTCATATGTTTTGATGAATTTGGTTTTAAAATAAATGGAAAATAAAATTAGAACAATGGTTTGCGCTAGGCATAGAATTATAGGTATAGACTTATACCATCATCGCGAAATCCAAAGAAGAAAATAAATTGTTAGTTTTATTGCAAGATTGATTTTTGATTTTTGACCTTTGATAAATAGAAAAATAATAATATGATGAAATTTTGTTTGAAATATTTTTAAAATTTTGTGACAAGATGTATATAATTGTTTTTATACAAAACAAAATTCTGAAATAAGAGGATAAAATTATTTCGAAAAGAGTTACAGAAATATTTTAAATTATCTCAAAGACAAATGTAGATTTATAAGGGATCCTCATGTGCAAATGTGAGTTCATTACCGATCTTGATTTATCATAATGATACAAAATCTCTCAAATACAAATGTGTGTGCGATTGTATTGTTCATTCACCAATTTTGAGCAAGATAATTTGATACAAGTAATTTGTCGTAACCAAATGAATGTTCGTTGACCATGATTTATATGCATGTAACCGTACCAGACTACTATGTAAGTTAGGTTATCAAGAGCTAGCTAATCCATAAGCTCGACATAGGTCTCAGTACAAAAGAAGGTCGCTAATGTGACAGACATATCACCACGCTAGGGATTACCCAAGGCCAAGCGGGTTGGGCACAAACCACCTGTTATGGGGCTTACCTCAGGTTTTGAATAATTGAGAATTCCAGGGATTCAAGCTCATTCACCCTTCTTTTCTTTTCAAGGGGTAGGGAAAGGATTTTATTGCATTTTGCTTTTGCCTTTCTCTTTTGCTCTTTTTTGTTTTTTTTTTTTTGTACTTTTGTATTTTTGCTTGATATTGGAGAAAATACTGAAATATTGTTGTGATGATACAAAATAACCTTTTTCTTTTTCTCTTTTTCTTGAACTTTTCTTTTCCTTCCTATGCTAGGGATACTTGCTCGGATTAGCTGTAGAGCAAGGGATTTTTATTCTGGGTAGGGGTGAGCTTGTCCTTTTGTCAATTCTCAAAGATTCTAGACCATGTGCATGATAGGATAGCAGGGGAAACTTTTCGCTCAAGAAACCACTTCTACTATGTAGCATCATATTGAATTTGCAATGAAATCATTTTAATGTGAAAAGATATACTTGGTTCAAGTAAATAACAAGATCAGTTCTCTATGCTCAAAATTTTATTTAATGCCAATGTGGACTTTGATATAAGAGAGATTAATAATCATACAAAATAAAATCAAGATATTTATTCATGTGAGTGTGAAAGTGCGGGATTCCAAATAAATGCTCATTTATCCAAAATAATTGAAAATATAACTGCAAACTCCAAGAATTGATAGGTATAAAAAAGATGTTTTTGAAGATTTTGACACTTTTGATGTTTTTGTATTTGATTTTAATTGATGATTTGCAAGAAGAAATACTATTACTGTTCTTTGAAAAATATTTTGATAGAAATGGCTAAAAATGAAACAATATGCAAAATACAGTATATACAAATGATGAAATGACCCAATGTTTTATGCATAGTAGCGTTTGAGATGTATAATGTTCATAGGTTCTTTAAGTTCTTTACCATCTAAGGTAGATAATTTGTATGCTCCCGATCCAAACTTAGCAGGTGATGACATATGGTCCAAGCTAGTTGGGCTCGAATTTACCTTTAAGGTCTTTAGTTGCATTAGTATTTTTTTGATTTTCTTTTAAGACAAGGTCACCGATCTCAAAAGATCGAGGATGAACTTTCTTAAGATATGCTCTCTTAAGCTTGTTTTGGTAGGCGCGAAGATGCTCCAAAGCATTGATGCGCTTTTCATCTAGAAGTTCTAGCTGACTAAATCTGCCAGCACGATATTCATCCCCTACTTCAGTATCTTGAAGTAGTAGAGCTAAAGAAGGAACTTCTAATTCAAAGGGAAAAATGGCTTCAGCACCATAAACTAAGACAAAAGGTGAAGTTCCAGTGGGGGTTCGAACACTAGTTCGATAGGCCCACAAAGCAGGATATAACTGAATGTGCCAATCTCGACCGGTTTTATTGACCAATTTTTTGAGAATTTTGATTAAGGTTTTATTAGATGCTTCTGCTTGACCATTACCCTGAGGATAATAGGGAGTGGACCAACGATGTTGAATTTTATATTTTTGACATAATTTCTTGACATCTTTATTTTTGAAACAAGTTCCATTATCGAAAATGAGATTGGCAGGAATTCCAAACCTACAAATAATTTGATTAAAAATGAACTTGGAAACTTGTGTTCTAGTGCAAGAAGCTAATGGCATAGCTTCAACCCACTTCATGAAATACTCAGTGGCGGTTATGATGAATTTGTGTCCATCGGATGACACAGGGTTGATTTTTCCAATGATGTCTAGGCCCCATTTTGAAAAGGGCCAAGGAGATGAAATAGCCTACAGCTCTTGTGCAGGCGCATGGACAAGGTCAGCGTGTTTCTGGCACTTGTCGCAATGTCGCACATAATTATGTGCATCATTTTCCATGGTAGGCCAAAAATATCCTATCCGAAGGAGTTTCTTAGCAATGGCGTTACCACTAAAATGTCCCCCACAAGATCCATTGTGGGCTTCATTCAAAGCTGATCTAGATTCCTCTAGATTCAAACATCTCAGTAAGATGCCTTCAAAAGATCTTCTATACAAGGTATTACCAATAATCACAAAGCGACTTGCTTGTCTACGTAATAACCTACGCTGGTTGCTAGTACAACCATCAGGGAAGGTTCCTTTCTGCAAAAAATTAAATATATCAATATACCATGGTTCAGGAGTTGTTTCATTGATGAGAAACACATCCAAAGGTTCTAAGCATGATTTGCTTGAAGCGGGTTCCTGGAGTCGATGAATAATGATGGTAGCATATTCATCATCTAACTCCAAGGGTAGAAGAGATGCAGCTGCAGCCATAGCGTCAGCCGCACGATTGCTAGTTCGAGGAATAGCTTCCAAAGTAACTTGATCAAACAAGGATAATAACTGCAAAACATATGCTTTATATGGGCGTAATTTATCATCTCTGGTCTGATAAACATCATTGATTTGGTTTATGACAAGTTGGGAGTCACCAAAAACCAATAAAATTTTAATTTTCAATGCCAAGGCAGCTCGTAATCCAAGGATAAGAGCTTCATATTCAGCAATGTTATTGGTGCAAGCAAATGTTAATTTGAAGGATAGAGGTATAAGATGTTTTTGTGGAGATATTAAAATAATACCCGCACTAGCCCCACTCATGCATCGGGCTCCGTCAAAGTATAGGGACCATTGCTCTGAATGGTCTGCCTCTAGTTTAAGGCATTCATCAAGAAACTCAATGATGAGGGGATGAGTAGATTCTAAAGGTGCAGCAACTAATTGATCTCGCTATGATTTGACCTTTAACAGACTTCTGTCCTATGAAGGTGAGTTCAAATTCACTTAGCGCAAGAACCCACTTGGTTGTGCGACCAGATAAATACGGTCGACTCATGAGATATCGCAAAGGGTCGAATTTGGCAATAACATACATTTTTTGACTGAGCATATAATGTCATAGTTTCTGTGTAGAAAATACGACTGCAAGACATAACTTCTCTAATATGGTATAGCGAGTTTCATAACTGATTAAGGTTCTGCTAATGTAATAATTAGCACGTTCTTTCTTCTCATCGTCAAGCTGAGCTAACATAGCCCCTAAGGCAAAATTAGAAGCAAAAATGTACAAGATAAATGGATGATCAGATCTAGGTGGGGAAAGCACTGGTGGTTTGAGGAGATATTGCTTAAGGAGTTCAAATGCTTCTTGGCATTCTTCGTCCCAATGGAAAGAGACATCTTTCTTAAGAAGTTTAAGAAAGGGTCCAGTTTTGTCTGCCAACTTATCAATAAAGCGGTGAATAGCTTGAAGCTTACCTTGTAAACTTCGTAATTCTGATATATTGGTGGGTGCGGGCATATCTGTGATAGCCATGATCTTGAGAGGGTCAATTTCAATGCCACGTAAAGAAACGATAACCCCTAATAATTTATCGGACTTAACTCCGAATATGCATTTAGTTGGATTTAATCGGATAAGATATTCCCTTAACCGATCAAATATTTTCCTTAAGTCATTTAAATGATCATCTTCTTTGATAGAACGAGCTATAATATCATCTACATAATCATGTAGAATATCATGCATCATATCGTGAAAGATATAAGTCATGGCTCGTTGATAGGTTGCACTTGCATTCTTTAAACCAAATGGCATCACTTTCCAACAAAAGGTTCCCCAAGGGGTAATAAAGGTTGTTTTGGCCTGATCTTCAGGAGCTATCCTGATCTGATTATAACCAGAAAATCCATCCATTAAGGATATCATTCCACTTCCAGTAGTAAAGTCAATGATCTGATCCATGTTGGGAAGAGGAAAATCATCTTTAGGGCATGCAACATTAATGTCTCTGAAATCGGTGCAAACCCTAACTTTAGTGGCTTCTTTCTTAGTTACTGGAACTACATTTGAGATCCATTCAGCATAATCAATGGCTTGTATAAAAATGACTTTCAACAGTTTTTCTAGTTCTCCCTTGACTAGTAAGGCCACTTTAGGATGCATTTTTTGAAGTTTCTGTTTAACAGGTTTAGCATCTGGATGGACTACTAGATGATGCATAACTATGGAAGGGTCCAAACTTGCCATGTCTTCATATGTCCAAGCAAAGACATCTTCATAGTCTTTAAGAAATGAAATGTATTTATCTTGTTTTTCTTGACTCAATTCTGATCCAATATTGATTATGTGAGGGTTATGTTCGGTTCCAATGTTAATTTTTATAACGTTTTCAACTTCCATATGTAAATCTCTCTCAAAATTAGGTGGGGTGGATGAAACACCTAATTCTTGTAATTCTTCCAAGGTTAACTTGGATAATTCATCTTGAGAAGTCGTAGCTTCAAGCTGGGCTATATTCGGAATAGAGCCATCAAAATAAAATTCATTATATAACAATTCCTCAACGGAGACATCATGGAAGATATCCCCTTCCAACTCATCATCGGATTCGGCAATCATCTCAGGGTAGGCTATGGATAGCATATTGCAGGTAAAAGAATTATTCTTTAGACACAAAGAATCTTGTTTATCTAGATAATCTTGATAACATACGAGATGGTCATCATCCTCAAATGGAAAGGGCTGACCTTTACTAGAAAATAGGCCCACACCATAGCGGGAAGGCCACGGTTCTACCTCAAAAGGTTCTTTCATACCATTTTGGAAAGGTCCCAAACCTTTCCCTTTATATCCCAATTTAAGCATTATGGGCTTAGCTTTAAGATAATCATTAGCAAAATAGCATCTAGCATACCCATCACAATGTATCTTAATGTTTCTGGGGATTCTTCCCCAATCATATCCCTTATAAATGAAAGCACAACTCCCGACTTGGTAGATACTTCCCATAGGCCGTGGGAGGCCCAAGGTACGAGGAGAGGGTGGGAGTTTATTTAAAAGAAGGGAAGTCTGCATAGCAATGTTGGTTTCTTTTGATATAAGAATTTTAGATAAATCAGGTAAGAGCTCATCAATGAGAGCATAAGAGGTAGAAGGAACATTTCCTTGATCTTCTGATGTGGAAAGAATGCCTCGTAGTGGATGATGATGTTATAGGGATATCGATGGATGAGTCTATCGGTATGGAAGTTATAGGGGTAAAACAAGAAGCATTGGTTGTAATTTTGGGATCTTTTCGAGGTCCTAATGTGGTTTGTTCAGAAGATGGTTGAGCTATATGTATAGGTGTAGTTGAAGGAGTAGATGAGGTTATGGGTGTGTGTTTCACACGTTTGGGCGGATGATGAGAATTAGGATGTGTGGATGACAGAGCAGGGCAAAATTGAACTCCAACCGGTTCTGCCAAAGCACACATATCAAAGGGTCTAGGATCACCATGAATGGTAACCAACTGGTTTTTAAATTTGAATTTAACACACTGATGTAAAGTGGATGGAACCGCTCGCATCGCGTTGATCCAAGGGTGACCCAAAAGTATATTGTACGATGTTGGGCAATGTACAATAAACACGGTTGTGTCTAGGGTTCTAGGACCAACTTGCAAGGGTATAGTAATGACTCCACACGTTTCTTGTGTCTCGTCATTAAAGGCTTTTATGATCATATCAGTTCTTTTCATTTCATCACTTCTAAAGCCAAATCTTTGGTAGAAGTCAAAAGTGCATATGTTTAAAGATGAACCATTATCAATCAAGACGCGTTTAACGGCTACATCCCCAATTAGGGCAGTAATATATAAAGGGTTATCCTTATGTAAACTATGTTGTGGTATATCTCTATCTCGGAAGTCAATACAATCGACTTCTCGAGTTATGATAGTATTAGACATGGCTTCAGGCTGAATATTTTGTGGTACCATCATTTGGCTTAATGTGAGCATTAATTCATCCCTATGGGTAGGAGAAGATCTTAAAAGGTCCAAAAGGGAAATTCTAGCTGTAGTATTGGATAATTGTTCATTAATATTATACGGAGGCTTAGGTTGAACATTAGGCATATGATTCCCTTTATTGGGATTTTTCAAAACAAATGGAGCTGATCCATCATTCTGAGTTTGATCCTGTTGAGAGTTTTGAGCCTGTTGTCGGGTAACGACTCCGATGGTACCTACAATATTATTTTGAGGATGATGAATTGGTCTCGGTCTAGCGTTTATGGCTTGTTCATTAGAAAGGAACTGATGAGAGGAGGGTCGAGTAGTAACTCTTCTAGGAAATGGTTCTTCTGGAACCATAGAATTGGTGATAGGTTGAATAGGATCTGATTCATCTTCAGAACTATTCGATTGATTTGAGGTGATTTCCATGTCACTTTCAGTCTCATATTCGGTGTCACTAAGATCAAGCATCCGAATATTATGTAGAGGTCTAGTCGTAACTATGGATAAAGTTGTGTCAAATATTTGAGGATCAAGAATAGGTAATTGTCCACTAATAGTCCCTACATATCGGGTAGGAGGGGGAACATTATGATGCTCAATTTGATTGGCCACCTCTTTACCATGTTTTGGTAAAGGATGTTGAAATATGTCCAATGATTGATTGACATTCTGATTCTGATTTGGGGAATACTCTTTTGGGCGTTATTAGAAGGATTTTGTTTAGGTTGGAAGGCTTGCACCTCCATCTCATTGTTATCAATTAAATCTTGTATTTTATGTTTTAATCTTTTGCAAGAGTTGGTAGCATGTCCAGGTCCTCTATGGAAATCACAATGCAAATCAGCTCTGTATCCGGGTATGGTTGGATCAGGTTCCCGGATAGCTGGTAATTGGATCAATCCTCGTGCTAGTAACTACGGGAGAATGGTTGATAAAGGTTGATTTAACCTAGTAAATTCTCGAGGTGGTTTATCAGGAGGTTTCAATATGAACTTCTCCTGTTGTTTTCGTAGTGTTAACATTGGCAATGTTTCTGCTATCATCGTGACTCCAGTCACCCACAACTTGTTTATTTTTATATTGATTTCTGGATGTTTTCTCATCATCTTTCTTTTTGAGCTGACCTCTTCTAATGAGAGCATCTTCCACCCTTCGAGCTAAGTCTATAGCTTGATCGAAGGTGGTCAAGGTAGCAGTTGAT
The DNA here is from genome assembly GCA_028583015.1 of Wollemia nobilis. Taxonomy (NCBI): domain Eukaryota; kingdom Viridiplantae; phylum Streptophyta; class Pinopsida; order Araucariales; family Araucariaceae; genus Wollemia; species Wollemia nobilis. The sequence goes on from JAQPPZ010000101.1 coordinate 4,077,751, forward strand.
AATTCATAGGATAGTTGTTCTTGTAAATTATTGATAAAAATATCCAACATTTCCCGATAAGGTAACACAAAGTGTAATTTTCCTATCAAGCTGTCTCCATCGAGCTAAGAAGTCAGCAAAACACTCATCTTTGTCTTGTTTTAGGTTGTACAAATCTTAAATGGTTACATGCATTTCGATATAGGCACTAAATTTATGCAAAAAAGACTCAGCGGTCTCTTCAAAATTTCTCAAAGAATGAGTAGGCAATTGATAATACCACTCCAATGCCATCCCCCCTAAACTTTTCGGGAACATTTTTAGTAATAGCAAGTCATCATGTGATATGTCATGACAGGCTATCCTAAACATACGAAGATGCTCTATGGGATCTTCAGTTCCTTTATATATAGGTAGGACAGGCATAGGAAAGTGTTTGGGATATGGTTGTGCTACAACTATAGGATCTAGAGGTTGACTACACATCTCTCGATAATTGTATGAGGGACGGTAGGGATCTATCCTGGTCCATGCGAGAGACTAACTATTTCACCATGGCTTCCAAATTACCAGTTTGTCCACCATATTGGTTTGGTGGTACATGAGTATGGGATTTATGACCGTAGGGAGGGCGGGACATAAGGATTAGATGCTATATTGTTGTTATGCAAATGGTTGGTAGGAAGAGTATTATGAAGAAGATTTGTTGTAGCATTATGTTGTATCCCAGATTGTTGGAAATTGGTATTTGGTTTTGTTTTAGGCTTTTGTTGATTTGAGGTATATTGATCAATAGTTTGGCGAAATAAAGTAGTGAATGAAGGTTTCTTTTGTGTGGGAATAACCCTTGGCTTGGTAACAAGCACTCTAGGTGGTTGGGTAACCTATTGTTGTTGCATGTTTTGGATTATAGCAGCCATGTCCAAATTGGACGGTCCAGCTTGATCACTCTCTTGATCAACAAAGGACAAAGGATTAGTGCGTGTGTGATATATATCTTCTAGGGTTGCTTGAGTGTCACTAATTTGATCTTTGTCCATATGAACTGCTCTATTAAGGGTGCCCATATTATCATGGAGGAATTTCCAAAAATGGTCCATGTTCTCAAAAGTAATAGCTCCTCTCGGAGTTATTTTAGGAGATGAGGATCCTTCCTCTCTATCATTTTCTTTTTGTTCATTTGCATCCACAAATTCTTCTTCTTGTTGGTTTAAGGTTACTTCTTCCTGAATTGGGTCTTCAAGAAGGGCATCTGGTTTATTGGTGGTTTTTCCTAACCAATCTTCTTCTACTTCAATTTGTTTTCCATTCCTGAGTTTAGTCATTATGTCTAAATCTTAAATTTTAGCAAATATATACTGATATATTTGCAACAGATTTGGGAGGTATATATTTTAATTATATACCTACTATAATGCTTAAAAGAGAAAATGTTTTGATTTTTTTGTTATGATTTTATTTTGTTTTTGTTTTTGTGTTTTTATTTTTATTTTTATTTTTGTTTTTATGCTTATAAAGACAATAAACAACACACTAAATACAAGAAATAACAATAATAAAATAATAACTTAGTTTTCTATAAATAGTTTATAGATATCATTGATAGGATCAAGTTCATCAAGAGTCATAAAGTGCTCCTCTTCAAATTGGAAATTGTTTTTCAAGAAGTCAACAAAGTGTGCTATGGTGATATTATCTGTTTCGGATTCTGTTTTGTAAAAATAAATCTCATGGCAATACTCTCGATATAACACAGCTCTGGGAACTCTATTCCATATTTTTCTATCCGTAAGAACGACCTCTTGGTCCTCTATACGAGACAGAAATTTATGTACTACAACTGCATTCTCAAGGTATTCCTCAAAGGTATATAACTCAAAAGACACAAGGGCTCTTTTATCTGCTAACCACCTATGGCAAGCTCTTTGAAGTTCATGATACAAAATTACTTGATCGGGATCCAGGATTCTATCTAGGACAAACCTCTTGATTTGCCTAAGTTCGGTTGCTCTAGATGAAATGAGATCCAATCTCCTATCAAGTTCGTCCCACAAAGGTTGAACCCTATTTGTTTGAGGTACTCTAAGCACAGAAGTAATCTCTATAGCTGCTAATTGATTTTCAACATTAATGGTGACAACTCGTCTCTTATTATAGTCTACCATCTAAATATGACATGCAAATTTTCTTAAGTCTAAATGCATTTATGTTTTGTTTTCTTATTATTATTTTTTTATTTTTAGAAAGGTTTTTGTTTTCAAAAGGTTTTTTGTTTTCACGTCGGGTTCACCAAAATGTATCGCTCCAAATTTTTTGCATCCTTACCTTCAAGCTATAGGATCCACGCCCGAAGGGGGATGGGAAAAGGATGGGACAATACCTTGGACTGAGAGGCCCTTTGAAGGTCCCGCCTCTCGGGGGAGGTGTATAAGGGTGAATTTTTGATGGATGGTGGGTTCACCAGGAAACTTTTGAATGGCAGTTTCCATGCCTAGGTTGATAGTGTGTTTGATGTGTTCATTTCTGTGCTTTAATCATTCAACTCCTAGGTTTGGCCGATATGAATCTAAACTATTCTATATGCCAATGCTGATTTAAATGAATACAAAAAATAGAAATGGATGCAAATAACAGAGAATATGCTAACTAGAAGGTGTCATACCTGATCCCGGATGTCTGATGGAGATTCTGAGTCTTGTAGCAGTTCAGATCATCTCAGTTTGTACGTAATCATCCCAAATCATAGAAGGTCATCTGAAATCAGACAGAATCGTCTGAAATCTAATGAATTCGTTAGAAACCTGCAATCACAAAAATAGATACAAAATACCAAATATGCAAGTGCAGAAGCAAAGGATAAGGGTAGAAATAATAACAAACATGCCTGAATAATAGATTCTAATAAAAAAATAAGGAAATGCAATAGTTTTAATGGTTGATTTTAACTTTATCATGCGATTATGCTAAATGAGGTGAACTCCAAGATGCATAAAACATAATAACTTAAAATAGTGCAGAGATCTGATATGAAAAATGCAAAAAAAGCTAAGAAAATGCAAACTCTAAACTCGGACTGCCCCCAATCTGGACTACAGTCAGGATCGCCTCCAATCGTACGAGATCGTCTCCAATCGTCCGAGATCGTCCGCGACGATCCAAGCTAGCTTCGATTGAAAATAGTAGAGTTCCTGCAATAAAAATGTAAAAATACCGAATGCAAGCAAAGTAGTGCGAGGGAATAAGGAGCTAACTCTGCAATGAAATCCATCAACTAAGGGGTTGGGAGTTCAGGGAGAATCATCCAGCCAGCCAGGGGGAATCAGGGGGATAAACTAGAAAATCCTAGTTTATATAGGATTAGGAAGAGGTTTGGGAGGTTGGGGATCATCCCAATCTGGGAGATCTCCAACAGGGAAATCTCCAACTGCGCAGACACGCTTCTGCCCGAGTTGGAGAGGCTATTGAAACAGAAGCTAATTATGAAAATTTAATTTTGGGACGAAATCGTCTGGACGTTCTGTTCTAGACGAATTCATCAGATCGGGGACGATTTCGTCTAATCTGAGACGATATCGTCCAACGGTCAAAACAAATCCTAAAAATGGCACGAAAAATGGGGAAAGCGGGTAAAAGGCGGTTTAACGGGCAGTTTGGGGTTGAAATTCAAATTTTAATATTTTATCTTTTTACTAATGTTTTAACCGTGCCAATTTTAGGGTGCTACAAGTACAAAGGGCATTACATAGTTGATTGATTGATTCATGATAAAATAAATTGTCCTAACCAATAAGCTCGTTCTAAAAAATGATCTTCAAAAGTTGGAACATCCAAGACCTAAAATATTTGGATTCGAGTTCTTCAACACTCATGATTAAGCAACACAATTGCATCTTCAATATCCTCCTTGAAATTGACCTTGGGGTCCTTGACTATCATATGGAATTTCTTTTTCTTATTGGATTTGATCTAGTTAGTAATGAATTTGAGAAAATCCTCTAGGTCATTCTTACAAGATTCCACTACCTTAGCCTTGGTGGTGACGATTGTGTCTTCTAAGCAACATTCCAAACAAAACATGGCCCTAATTACTAAAGGCTTGATCAAGGCAAAAAATTCCTTTCATGAAGACTAAAATTCTAATATTTCTACCCAAATTTCTAGCATAAACAATCACAAGCTCAATACATGAGAAGGTTTTATTAAAGGTTGATACCTTAGTAGACATATTTTTGTTCAATTTCATTATCTTTCTTCAATGCTTCATATTCTTCCATTGTTATTTATATATTAGTGATATTTCATAATTGAGAAACTACCTTGGTCTCATCCTACTAGGTGTACTTCAATTTCACTTTCTTTTTGGATGACAAGTTGACTATGATTGAACTTAAGAGTATCTACAATGGATAGGAAAAATAACTTTGCTAGTATTATTTTTGCAGACATTCATTCTTGTGTAGGATTCCATGTATATGAGGGTCACATGCATGGAGATGAAACCACATGAGAACATCGAATGCCCATGAGAGTAATTACACAAGGCTTTGTGCATAATAGGGGTCGTCTTAGTATGGGAGGAATCTACATAGAGAAGAGACACTTAAAAGAGGATTTCTAATTGAACTCAACTACTCATTGAGTGAACATGTTTATGAGACTTTAATACAACACTTAGAAACATTTTAGAATTTTGGCATAGAATATTTTATGAGTACCAAGAGGTGGGACCGATTTGAAGAAGGGAATAAATAAAAGAGATATAATTATATCCCACTCTAGGCTAATGTTTTTTTTTGAAAAATAATTTGAAAAAACTTGTATTAAAACAAAGATCATTTACAAGTTGGGATGAGACTTTTCCCAGCCTTAGCCAAAGAGAACACATGTTTACAACAGTAAAAGAAGATTTGCATTGGAGCCAAATCTCTTAAACCATATTTCTACAATGACTGTTCACCTGTTTACAACTATAAAAGAAGATCTACATTGAAGCACAAATCTCCTAAATAGTATTTCTGGAATGGTTATCCAAATTAGCTAAGCACTGGATTTGCTCACCAACTTGCCTAATCATCTCATCCTCAATAGCCATGTCACTGTGCCACTGAACCCCTACCTCCTTCTCAGTACCCATCTTAGCCAGGAAGTCTGCCACTTTATTTAGATCTCTACTCACATAAACTGGAATCACATCATCTAATTCCCTCCATAATTCCTTAATTTGAGTGACAAGAATCCTCAACCTCCATGTTTTCAAAGCAAAGTTCCTCATGCAATCTAGAGCTCCAACCATTATTTGAGAATCCGATTCTAGGATTATCCTCCTGTGACCTTGTTTTACTGCCCAAATAGAAGCAGATTTGATAGCTAAGGCTTCTGCTTCATTGTTTGTGGCTCTTCCCAAGCCTTGCAGTTCCCAATAGAGCACTTGTTCCAACATGATTCCGGCAAACCACTCCAATTCCAGCTCTACCCGGATTGCCTTTTGCAGCTCCATCAGTATTAATTTTAATCCAACCTTCTAGGGGTGGTTTCCAACTAGCTCTGTCTTGTCCCTCTTGCACTTCAACTTCCTTCTCCATTGCCCCAATAACAACCTGAGTTTCCTCTTTAGCATAGACTACCACAATTTCTATGACTTTGCTCCAAATGACCTGCCAAACTCCATCTAAAGAAGAAAAAGTTTCTCTAAAAATTCTGGCATTTCTCTCCAACCACACTTGCCACCAAATGAAGTTTAATCCAAGCTCCCAACCAATACAAAGAGCTTTAGATTTAAATCTACCCCTCTTCCATATTTCCCAAATATTAATCCGATTCAAATCACCATTAACTTGAATTTTATAATATAAAAACCATCTCTCCCAAATATGGCACGTGAATGGGCACTCAAACATCAAGTGATCAGTTGTTTCCTCACTCTTGTAGCATAAAACACATTGATATGGACCAATGATTCCCCTACATCTGAGATTATCAAAAGTAAGAATTCCATTATGCATGAACTGCCAAGCAAAAAAGTTTACTTTCGGCCAACCCTTGGACTGCCAAATCTTTCTCCAATCCTCAACCTGATATGTATGAGGAGGAGGCTCTGGAAGGATCTTATCATATCCATCATTCACTATGTAGACACCAAGGCTCCCATAGCCCCAAGCTAATTCATCCTCCTCATCTCTACCTGTGAGAAATCTTTCTGCCAAGATTTTAGTCATGATGGGTGTCAAATCCGGAGGGATTGAAATTGGCCACTCATCCAACTTCTTAAACTGCTTAAACTTATAATCCCCCAACTGACTAGTGTTGAAATAACTTTCAATTTGGACCCATCCCTTGGTTTCTATGGCTGTTTTTATTGGTTGCAATTCAAGAAATTCAACAATGATAGGTGGGTATTGATCCCATGAATCTATCCAAAATCGTGCCTTCTCCCCTCTCCCCACTTTCCAAAATAATCCATCTTTTACTACCTGAGATCCTAACTTGAGAGCCTGCCACACTAAGGATCCATTACCATCCAAAGGGAAATGACCCACCTCATTTGGGTTTACATGTCCCAAATATTTACTAGTTAAGATTCTACTGAATAAAGAAGTTGGTTGGGAAATCCACCTCTAGTAAAGCTTTCCAGCCAAAGCTTTATTATTTAACTTTGATCTTCTCAGTCCCAAACCTCCTTTTACCTTGGGATGGCTTACTTTATCCCAACCTACTAAGGCCCATTTCCTCTCTCCTTTTACTCCTTCCCATAAAAATTTTCTAGCCATCTTGTCCAACTCTTTCCATATGGTATGTGGGGCAGCAAGGATAGAAAATTTATAAATTGGCATGGCCTGAATGACTGACTGTAAAAAAGTTAATCTACCCCCATAGCTTAACCATTTGTGAGACCAATGATTAATTCTGTCCTTGATACAATCCAAAATATTCCTCCAGATATCTATTTTTAGTTTTTAAAATGCAAAGGGACCCCCAAGTATACCACTGGGAGATAAGTCCTTGTGAATCCCAAGATCTCTAAAATTCTATCCTGAAGCCTTTGATCAAGATTGAAAAATACCACTTTGGATTTTTTATCATTGATGACTTGGTTTGTAGCCCTAAGGAGACATAGGTCTCAATCCCCCCCCCCCCCCCCAAAGGTTGCCATCATCTTTGACAAGAAGCTCCACTCCACCCTATCATAAGCCTTTGACATATCTAATTTTATGAACATTCCTCTATTACTAGATGTTTGCATTGAATGGATTGCCTCCTGAGCTAGAACCACACCATCCAAGATCTGCCTACCCTCTACAAAACCCCCTTGCTCTGAGGAGATAATGTTATGTAGAAGAGGTTTTAGCCGCTCAGCCATTACCTTTGTGATTATTTTATATATGACATTGCATAAGGCAATAGGTCTATAATCTGAAATATGTACCCCCTCCTCCCCTTTTGGAATTAAGGTAATGAAAGTATGATTTAATGCTTTAAGCATTCTTTTACTACCTTTGGACTCCTCTATAACAACCATTACATCCTCCTCCAAGTTATCCCAAAAGGCCTAAAAAACTCAATTGGAAAGCCATCTGGACCTGGTGTTTTTTCGGTGCTCATTCCAAAGACTACATTCTTCAGTTCCTCTCTATCAATGGGTTTAAGTAGGGTCTGATTTTCTTCTTCAGAGATAACAGAGGGTATGACAACAATAACTTCTTTTTGAGCCTCTTCATCTTGCACCATACTTTCCTTAAATAGTTTAGAAAAATAATCCATTGAATGGAAATGCATACCTGGAATTGTATCAAAGGAGTGTCCATTCTCATCTTGAAGAGCTTCCATGTTGTTCATCTGTCTCCTAGCACAAGCAATCCGATGGAAAAATTTGGTATTTTTATCACCTTCTAATAACCAAGTGGTTCTTGCTCTCTGTTTCCAGTAGGTCTCCTCTTGGTTGTCAATGTCCTCAACCGCTTTACGCAATGCATCATCCTCTTCTTTGAGCTGCTCTGTAATTGTTCCTTCCCTAAAGTGTTTTTGAACCTCATCCCATCTGGCCACCAATGGAGCTCTTTGGACCTGGAAGTCTGTCTTGTTAGCTCACCTCCATTGTTTCAGTTGATCTTTGACATAATGAAGTTGTTTGTGGAATCTAAACATTGTTGTCCCATATGTTGGGTGACCTTCTTCCCACCACTGTGGAATTTTCTTTCGAAGTTCCTCTTTTTGTAACCAAAAGTTTTCAAATTTAAATGGTTTGTGATGTTGCACTGTCTTGATCCCTCCTTCCAACAAAATGGGAAAGTGATCTGAAACTGGACCCTCCAAAATCTAAAATTTTATATTCCATTTTACAAATGCCTCCTCTGAAACCAAAAAATGGTCTAACTTCACCTTCCTGCTATGTGGCTCCCTCCTCTTATTAGTCCAAGTATAGTTGGTTCCAGGGCATTTAATATCCACCAAGTGTAATGCCTGGACTTGGGCAATCATAAGTCGATCCCCTGGGTCCAAAATTGGGGTTCCCCCTTCCTGATCTCTAGAGGATAATTTAGCATTAAAATCCCCAACAATAATCCAATCTAAATCTTCCCTTGAGACTCTCATGTTATGCACAACTTTCCATTGATGCATCTGACCATCTAGGTTTTGAGCCCCATAAAAATTTGTGATTAAAACATGTTCAACTGTGACATTATTTCTAAAATGTGATGTGAGAACACCCCTCCAAGCTATATGTTCTATTGCAGTCCATTCAAGAGAGTTCCAAAGAGTAACTATCCCCCCGAGGCACCTTGGGCAGCCACTTCCATATGACCAGCACCCCTCCAAATTTTGTTAACTATTTTACACATAAGATCTAACGACATTTTTGTCTCCTGGATAAGCAAAAAATCTGTTTTACATTTTTCTAAGAGTCTTCGAACATCAGATTGATGGGTTCTACTGTTTAAACCCCTAACATTCCATGATTGTATAATCATTGGTTACCTTGAGAGCAAGAAAAATCTATTGGCCTCACCGATCCTCCAGTGATCAGTTTGTCTCCTTGAACTGCTATCAATTCCTTATTTGATTTTCTACCCACTCCTTGAGAGTTGCTATTTTTTGATCTCTTTTCCACCTGAGTTATCCCTAGAGTTGGCCTTTCTCTGTTCTTTTCTGCTATGCCCATGCTGACATCCTTAATTATTGGTTGCTCTTGGTTATGCACTATCAATGCCCCTGCACTCTCTGACTGTGGTAACTCACTGTACTCAATTACCTGCTCTATGATGGGGGGAGATGAAAGAGGAGCTTGAACATGGATGTTATTATTTTCATTATTCCCATCCACTCCTTCCATGAATTGTTCTTCTTCTTGGTCCATTAGTGTCTTAAATATCTCATACCTATTGGAGGGCTTGAGTTGGGTTTGCTCTTTACCATATTTTTTCTTTTGCCTTCTCCTTCTTTTGGGCTGTTCAAAACCATCTCCCTGTGCTTCTTTACCCTGAGAAATATTGGTTGGTTCTTTGTTGATTGTTGACTTACCCTCCTTAGGAAGATTTGACATTCCTAGAGGAGCCTCCATTTTTATGTTCATATTATTTGGGCAAGATCGGGCCAAATGCCCATATTTGTGGCAAACTCTGCATCTGAAGGGCAATGCCTCATAATCCAGCTTGTTGAATCCAAGATAGTCCTGCAAGTTCAAGTTCCACCTCTGTCGGTAGAGGCTGGCTAAGATCCATTTCCACACATAATATTGCATAAACAGTTGTGTTTCCTTCTATTGTGTCTTTGGAAACACCCAAATGTCTTCCAAGGGAATTATCGATAATTTCCAATACCTGCTCACTCCAAAACTCCATTGGAAGTGCATACAAATGGATCCAAACCGGGACAATAGTGGGTTCAATTCGAGGATCAAATCCCACTCTCCAGGGTTGAACAAATAATCCTGCCGGACCATGATTCCTCTTTTTTGATTCGAAAGCCCTATTTCTATCGGCAAGTGAAGAAAAACTAACAATAAAATATCCATTGCTAATAAACCATAAAGAATACTCACCAAGAGGCTCCCAGTTTTGCCGGACCCAGGAATGCAAAAAATTTAGGGTAGGGCGAATACCCATGAATTTACAGATCAAATCATGATTGGCTCTATATAAAACTATTTCTTCAACCATCCTTTGCTCAATGACAATCTTTGGCCTTGATTCTGACTGTGGCAAGCATCCATTAACTCGTTGAGATGTTGATCTATTTCCAACAACCGTAAAGAGCATTTTTAATGCAATTTTTTGTGCTTCTTCAGTATTTGATGGAGATTTATCCTTTAACAAATCTGCAAAAGAACTATGTCTCTCTAGAAGAGGATCCGGAGGTGTCCCCATTGGGCCCTCCTGGGGCAGCAATCTTGTCTTCAAATCCACAGTAACCAGAAATCTCTTTGGCTACCCAACCGATGCCCTAGTTTTCTCTCTACCCCAGAAGTCAAGTATTAGCATATTATGGAAACTCAATTTGGTCCTCCACTCTAGGCTAATTTTAATGAGAAACATTTTGAAATTTCATCATAGAATATTTATGAGTATGAGAGATGAGACTTAGAAGAAGAGAATAAATAAAAGAGAGATAAGGAGGCCGATTGAAGTAGAATGTCTATGACCTTGGCTCTTATTGAACCTTTATAAATAAATTCCCTTCTTCCCTCCAATAAATGCTCAAAACAACTAGGTATCCAAAGTTAAAGTTACAAACTCTTGAGTCATTGCACACTAAATTTTGCACTAGAAAAGTGGCATGCCTTTGGAAAGTGAAAACTTTGAGTTTACTCTAGAATGGATGTTGTAGTTAGTGGTAGAGGCCAAATGGACCATCATCTAGTATTTATTCGTATTTATGTATATGATCCATACAAATGGCTTGGAGTTAGTAGTGATGCTTCTGAAGAGAAATTTTGGAAAGCTCTAATACCATATCAAAAATGATAAACCCACAATAAACTGATCCAAAAGAGTAGATAAACTCCACTATTCACACATTAAGGAATCAAAAGCTTCATTGCACATTGCACTTGACCAAGTGAATATATATATATATATATATATATATATATATATATATATATATATAAGAGAGAGAGAGAGAGAGAGAGAGAGAGAGAGAGAGAGAGAGAGAGAATTTGATTGGTGGTCATAGGTTCTAGAAGGTTGACATCAACATCTTTCAACTACTTCCATTTTTGGTAAGATAATGTTATAAAAGACTATTGTAAACAAAATAAATTTATTTCTAGAAATTTTTAATCATCTTATCCTTACAATTATTTTTTAAAAAGATTTTTTCCCCCTAACTAAAACATCCTTACTTCTATTTAAAACCTCTAAAACAAGTTGCACTTACTCCGTTTGTTATTACTATTTTAGAACTTATTTTTTTTTATAAACATATTTATTTTAGTTTTTGCCATGTGAAACAAAACTATTTTTCAAATCAGTAATAACAATTATTATAATTAAATAAGTTACAACCTTTGGAACTCTCTTCACCAAATGTATAGGTTTGCATCCTAGGAAAAAAATAAAAAAATAACTATAATTAAGGGTAAGTCATGATAAAATGTTACATACAAATAAAAATGTTATACTTGAGGTGATACCGGTATATTGGCAATCTTTGGATCATATACCAAAAGAAGTTTTGGATAAAATTAGACAATTAAGCTATAGGTTTTTATGGATAGGGAAAAGGGAAAGGGAAGGTATTCCCCTAGTTAAATTGAAATCCTTAGCCAAACTCAAGGAGAATGGAGGATGGGGACTTAAGTACATCTTCATGTTTAGCAAGGGTCTAATACCAAGTGTGTTTGGAAGATAATATAAAAGGTAGGCTTATGGAATAAGATCATATAGGAAAAATATTTAGAGCCACTCACAATCGAGGAGTGGATAAGGGCCCTAGTGAAGCAAACCCATAATGTTTCAATCTATTGGGAAGCAATGATTAAGGACTTTTATATTATAGGTGACTAGCTTACTTAGAAAATAGGGGATGGTTCAAGGATAAGACTGAGCTTAGACCCTTGTATTGGATGTGGTGGCATGTATAAATTACCAAATAATATAATTCAGACCCTAAGATCTTAGGGGATTGAAACTCTAGTCCAAGCAGCTGATCCACAATCATCTATAAATTAGAGAGGATGGAAGGAAGGAACAATGTTAGGACTTCAGGTCCAGGTTGCACACCAGTGAAAAAATATGTAGGGAGACTTAAAGTTGGACATATCTAGTTGCAAGAGAAAATTGATTAATTGGTTTGGACAAAGAATTGAGCTATAGGGGATTACACACCAAATTTGGGGTATAAGACTCTATTGAAAGATAGAAATGATGATTCAACATGGTGGCGGAAATCACTCTAAAAGTAGAAAACCCCATTGAAGATAAGATTATTCTTGTGGTTTGCCATGAAAAATAAGGTATTGACATGAGAAGTATTATAGAAGAAGAGTTAGAATGGCCTAGGAAGGTGTCATTTATGTAAGTTAAACAATGAAGCAATTGATCATTTTTTGGTATCTTACTCCTTTACTAGACATGTTTGGAGGGAGGTATAATGTAGTTAAAGCTTCCTATAGGATGGAAAGAAGATTCCCTAGGAGAGTGCTTGAAATATTGGTTTAAAATAGGTCATACAAAGGTTTTATAGCTCTCATGTTGTTTGTGTCATGGGGAGTATGGTTATCTAGAAATGCGAGAATGTTTTAGGATTGAGAGAAGCCTACTTGGTAGGCCTCCCAAATCATCAAAAGTTTCAATAACTATAAGTTTTTAGCAGTAAAAAAGATAATCAAACAAATCATCCCTCCAAAGATCGATAAATCAAGGACCTAGGGCTTTTTTTATGGGGCTAGATAGGGGGTCCCTAGAGTTTGTGGAGCAGGAGGATTACTATATATTTTTAACTCTCATTATTTCAAATTCAAGGTCAAACTAAGAGAAGGTTTCAATAATTATACTTGAATTATGGCACTCAAATTGTTGGTTTAGTGGATAGAATAAAAAAGAATACAAAAAATCCAAGTTTACAAAAACACACACACGTGAAAATAAACTTGATACTAGGTGTTTTCAGGATTAAAAAAAATATCTACAACTCATCTTCTCTCAAATAAAGATTGCAGATCTCAGTGAAGATTTTACTTTTTGACATATTTATAGAGAACTAAATAGAGAAGCAAATGAACTCTCAAAAGAGGGGCTTTAGATTAGACTATGTATGTGCTTAATTCAATGAGGGCAATACTCTTTAGCTAGTCCCTATCCCTATCTAGGAGGATTAATCCACTCCAGATAAAGCAAGGATAGTTAAAGCAATTTTCTTAAAAAAAAACTTAGAAGTCAATGATTTAAGGAAGGTGTCTAAAGATAAAACTTAGCCTGATAAAAATAATTAACTATGATGTATAAATGACCTAATTTTGAAGAATACAATTTCATATTTATAAAATTACAATTTTTTTTTAAGGAAAATAAAAACTGTATAATTCTCTAAGGAGAACTAAATCCACCCTAATATTTAAAATTAAAATAATAATTCCAATATTAAAAAAAAAAAAAGTTGATGACCTTGAAATAAACATGATAAATTCAGCAGTAGAAATAATTGTAATATATTATTTCTGAAAAAAATTAAATTTCGATGGCAAAAACGTCACGATTTTCTACTCTAGCTCATACAAAATCCATCTTGTAAAATTAAAATCCAACCCATGAAAACTACGTCCCCAAAACTTTCAGCCTACAACTTTCCTAACATGTAATTTCAATCGGCCCCTCTGCCAAGCATCTCCTCGTACTGCAAAAACGAAACCTGGCGCTGAAATTTCATCTGGTTATAAAACCGCGCGATGAATTCCTCCGCCTCTTTATCTACCTGCCCAGAATTTGGCGTCGCCGTAACAGACTCCTCTTCGTCTGCGCCCACCTCTACCACTCCACCACCATGACTACTCTCAGAATAAGATGCACACTCATATAGATGACTACTCATATTTTCACTATAGTCCAACCACGGGGGATCAACCGCGCATGTAGGGGAGTCAAAAGGATTGGAACTCGAATTGGGCTGCATACACGAAAAATAACGATTTCTGAGCTGCTTCTTCTTCTTCTTGGCGAAATGCAAAGCTGGAGTGGCGGGGCTGTTGGAACAAGAAAACTCGTATTCTCTCCGTCCGAAGCCGCGAGGAGATCTGGGGGAGCTCTGGTGAAACACCAGGCTCCGGAATATTTTGGCCAGAGCTTTTCCTCTCACGTGCACGTCTTCCTGCAGACTCCTCCGCTTTAACAACCCTCTTCTTATCATGAAAAACGTCATCCTCAACATATTCCATGATCGCTTCTTTCTAACGGATCTCTCTCCCTGTTCTACACCCATGGCGACAAGAATTTGCAGACTCAAATGAAAGCAAATAGCTAGATCTCGCTTGAATGGAGTAGTTGTGTGTTAGAGGGGAGGTTTAAATTGAATAAGGAATTCGACTGTCAGAATTTCCTGTGCTTTTCCTTTCGTTCCAGCTGTAGACGACGCGAAGCTTGTGACACAGAAAAGAGGCGGTCTTCCTTGTGCTGGTGCACGTGAAAGCATTATGACAACTCATCTTCCAAAGAGAAGTGCATCTGCATGTGCATGTGCAGCGCCATTCTCTAATCAATATTTTGTGGATCACAGCAACGCATTAGTTCAAGTAAAGGTTTTTCTTTTGACGATTTTTAGTTCAAGTAAAGACGTTGCCAACTGCGAAACGGTTGTGGCAACGATGTCAATGTAATAATTTTAAATTCTTTTCTTTTTGATGGCAACAATGTTAGTGTATTTTTTTAACATATACTAACAGATGTCAATGTGATTATTTTTAAATTCTTTTCGCAACAACGTTAGTGTTGTTTTTTTTAATGTATACCAACAAATGTCAATGTTATTATTTTTAAAAATTCTTTTCTTTTTGATGGCAACAACGTTAGTGTTTTTTTTAACATATACGAACAGTTGTCAATGTTATTATTTTTAAATTCTTTTCTTTTGATGGCAACAACGTTAGTGTTTTTTTAACATATACCAACAGATGTCAATGTTATTATTTTTAAATTCTTTTCTTTTGATGGCAACAACGTTAGTGTTTTTTTTAACATATACCAACAGATATCAATATTATTATTTTTAAATTCTTTTCTTTTGATGGGAACAATGCTAGTGTTCTTTTAACATATACCAACAAATGTCAATGTTATTATTTTTAAATTGTTTTCTTTGATGGCAACAATTCTGAGTATATCAAATCCAAATATAGTTAATGACAATTAGATCTACACTAAAAGAACCCAACACCTTAATTATAATAATGTCCCTCTAGGTATTCCAATAAAAACTAGGTATTCCAATAAAAACAACAATGTTACTGTTGCTTCTTACACGAGCTACGACGATTCTCGTGCATTAATAGATTCCATATATGCATATTGAGTGCACATATGACTAAACATACCAATTCTCGTGCATTAATAGATTCCACATATGCATATTGAGTGCACATATGACTAAACATACCAATTCTCGTGCATTAATAGATTCCACATATGCATATTGAGTGCACATATGACTAAACATACAAATTCTCGTGCATTAATAGTTTCCATATATGCATATTGAGTGCACATATTTTTTTTTTTTTTGGTATATAGAAGCAATGGTTACAATCACGATTTTTAGTAACTACCAGCACAGCGGGTAGGGTTCAAACTATCTACGAAGGCTCCCAGGACTTCCACCGTCTCGGTACATGGTAACCCGGCTTGAGATGGGGACCGCCGGACGCACATGGGTTGCACCGTCGTCATCAATCCGACGCACCACTCAGAGGAATCGGATCTGGGCTACTGTCTGTGCATGGGCAAGCCCGTGGGATTGGAACCTAGGTCTCCTCTCGGTAAGCGCCCCAACTTACCAATCCACCTAGACCCACGGACATATTGAGTGCACATATGACTAAACATAATAGATTCCACATATGACTAAACATACCATCTCATAGAAACTGTATTATGAGCTTTGTTTTTTTAGGATGGTACAATGATTAGGGTTATGATTTTTAGGAGAAGATTCAAGTTTAAATTACGGTATATGTTTTAATTAGTGGGTTAAGGTTTGTAGAGGTATTATTGATTTTTTTCATCCATTATTGGGATCGGCTAGTGTGCACACCTACTATGAGTGCTTTACATACCAAGGTGCTTTACCTAGCATGTTAGGGTTTATAAAGTAAGTCATACCTATTATGAGTAAATATTGTGAGGTCTGGGTTGATTTTCTTATGCATTAAAAAATCAAAGATTTAAATGGTGTTACTGATTGCACTAAAACAACAAAGATTTAAGTTAATGTGTAAATATTGTGTGTAGGTCGGGGTTGATTTTCCTTTGCATTAAAAACCAAATATTTAAATGGTGTTACTAATTTTTCTATGGATTAAAACAACAAAAACTTAAGTTAATGTGTAAATATTGTGCGTAGCTCGGATTTTGTGGATTTAGCTTTACCGAAAAAGCTAGAGTTTATAGAAATAACATCCAATAGTGTTACAGATTTTCAATAAAATTCTAGATATAGCAATTTATTAGTTGAAGTTTAATTATTGAAAATATTATGTTTAAAAAAATAAATAAAAATAAAAATAAATAAATTTCAAGATGTAACAATTTATTGGTTGAAGTTTAATTATTGAAAGTATTATACTAGTTTAAAAAAACAAAGAAAAAAAATAAATAAATAAACTTCTAGATATATCAATTCATTGGTTGAAGTTTAATTATTAAAAGTATCATGTTGTTTAAAAAAATAAATATTTAAGTTAATGTGTCAAGGTCAATATCTAATAGTGTTAACAATTTTCCTAAATTAAAATTAAATAAACTTCTAGATGTAGCAATTTATTGGTTGAAGTTTAATTATTGAAAGTATTATGTTGTTTATTTAAGAAAAATATTTCGTTCACAAATAGCTTATTACAATTAAATTTAATTGTTATGAATGTCATAACATTATTATGATTTGTTAAAAATATGATAGAAGTGGATTTATTTCAATTTCATATAATCAACTAAACAAGAATGCAATCATGTTATAAGATAGATGGACTCATTTTTATTATAATGTATTTTTATTTATATTATTATTTACTATCTTTATTTTCTTAATTGGTTATATGAGGTTAAAGTATGTCTCACGATAAGTGAGTTGGTTGATCATAGTGGGGAACTTAAGAAAGGGTGCTGGTTGTAGCCGACACAAGTACGATTTTCACTCTATTATGTGGATACACAAAAACCCATTTCTTGTTGATTGTGGTTGGGGTTTAAGGGTTTATTCGATGCCCACCTTAAAATCAAATTTTAGTCTACCTTGTAGTGCAAGTGGAGAAGGTAAGCCTACTCCCATTGAATGGAAGGTCTATGGTTTGAACCTCTGCGATGCAAAGGAGGATATAAAAAAATATCTTGTGGATTCCCTCTAAATAGTGGTATACTTGGATGGGATAACATTGTCGATAACCTAAGAGTGGATATTTTGATCCTCAAGGACTAGGTGGATTGGTAGTTGTTTGTCTGACCAACACTTACCAAGAAGAAACATAGGTTCAAACCTTAGGGATATACATTTTGCATAGGTAGTAGTATGTTATGAATTATTTGAGTATGCACTATATCGACGATGATGGTACGAGTCCCAAGAGATCAGTGGTCCCCTTATTTCGAGTCAACAATAATAATGTGGTATATGCTTGTTGGGAGTAGCCCCTGTGGTTTGAACCCTGTACTCGGTAGTTACTAAAAATAGTGTGGATGTAACCAAATCCCCTATGTATCAAATAAAATCTCACTTATAATAAATCACTATCTATTATTATATTATTTTAATAACTTGTTAATCAAATTTAACAAACCTATTAACATGAGTAATTTTTTTGGTCACTTTATTTCAAAATTCAACCAACCATTCATAATATTTTTCACAAACATAAGCAACCCATCCACGCAAATCTTATATAGAAAATGAAAAAGGATGAAATAAAGGAAAATAGACAAAGATTTTGTGTGGTGCTCTTAGGCATCATAAATATTCACTGTATAATCTATAGATTAGATTCACTACACAATAATAAAATGAGGAGTAGTGGGAGATATTTATACCAATACCAAAACTTCAAATACATAAATAAATTAACCTTAATATGGCATAACAATAAGGGATTTAAGGTTAATTACAAGTTTATAAGGGAGTTTAATCGCAACTCATAAGACTTACAAAATAAAATATTATGCTAAATTTAATACATTGTACTATAAATTCCTTTAATACTAGTCAATATTACATCATACAATGATAACATTAGCCATGAATCAAACTACACTTTCAACACCCCTTCATAATATAAATTGAGGGGCCAAGGAGAGAAGACATAGTAATAACAATATCTCCCCCATAATGGATGCTCTAGTGAGCCTTTGCATTTTTAGGTAGACTCATTTGAATCCTCCTTGTCATCTAAAACTTGATGCTACAAAAATACTTCTTGCATAAGAGTCTCCTTAGGTTGGACCATAGTCATCATTGCCAATATTAGATACGTTTGTACATATAAAAAAAACTTGTGCTAGGACTTCAAATGAAGAACATAAGTCAATATCACCATCTCCTCTAAAGATAAACTCCTTCAATATTTCATAGTCGTATCAAGTATGACTTGAAGGCATAAATTCTCCTCTTATAGCATACATCACCCATTTTAAAGACTTTCTCTTGTCCTCGGGCCACATGAGAGGCCAAGGAGAGAAGACATAGTAACAAGAATATCTCCCCCATAATGGATGCTCTAGTAAGCCTTTGTATTTTGAGGTAGACTCATCTAAATCCTCATCATCATCTAAAACTTGTTGTAAAAATACTTCTTGCATAAGAGTCTCCTTAGGCTAGACCATAGTCATCATTTCCAATATTGAACACTCTTGTACATATCCGAAAACACTTTCACTAGGACTTCAAATGAATAACATAAGTCGATATCACCACCTCCTCTAAATATGAGCTCCTTCAATATTTCATAGTCGTATAAAGTATGACTTAAAGGCATAAATTTACCTCTTATAGCATACATCATCTATTTTGAATACTTTCTATTGTCCTTGGACCACATGATTTCAATCATAAAAAGAGGATTTGTGTGAACCTACTTAAAATAAAAGCTATAAAAAACTTCCAAGAGTACCTAGATAAGAAATAGAAGAAGAAAGAGATCCTAAATGATTATATATTCATGAATAATATGATCAATTACCCAAAGAAGGCAGAGGAATTAATTAAATGACATCCTAAAGCCTTTTCGTGCAAACCTTCAAAAGAATCAAAATTTGTTGCAATTATCATAAATCCATCTATATATCATAAAAAATTAGGCCAAATATTTTGATTATATAAAATACAATAAATATTCCCTTTCAAAGTAGGACAATAGGGCTAAAACAATAGTTCACACGTTTTGTCCCCTAGCACTAAAACAAGTATCTAAACTAATGCTACCAATGTGTAGAGCCAAAAATATAATGTGATTTGAAGAAATGTGCTTAAAATGCTTTTGTATGCAAAAATTATGGCCTCTAGAAGTTTTGGCCAAATTGTCCTTAAAAATAAAATAAAAAATAATTTCTTAAACCTTAAAATATTAGCAGCCAATCTCATTATTCCATTTGTCACATGATCATTTGCTAGTAACTATCACTCAGTTTTCACCATCTATCCGTATTTGATTGGATGAAATTCTACAACTTGATGGTTTCTGATTGGTTGGAGATGCATAAGTAGTAAATATGTATACATGACATATCATGGTTCTATGTTGACCGATTTATCAGCCAAAGAGTCAAATATACCTTTGGTAGAGTAAAATGATGCCTTTGAAAATCAAACCAAGGCAAGTCAGATTGTAGAACATTTGTTCTATCCGAATTTCCAATGCTTGTGTCAAAACTTATCCTTGAATACCTCCATCTAATCCTTGTTTCTCCTTCAACCTATGGACCAAAAGTGAAAATGAACAACTTCAATGGGATTTGACCTTTGAACCTCCTATTCCTAAAATGTTTTTGGTAGCTAGTATGATACCTATAATATATGTGTTGAAGCATGCAATGCCTCACTTAAGACCACTTATTTCTTCAAAATTTATTAGTGAGACCTTTTTAAAAAGGCAGGTATAAGTTTTACACTTGAGACCTCTTATCTCCTACATCCATGCATGTGTTTTATCAACCAAGCTGCCATTGTATCACATTTATCATCCAAGAGTAAAAAGTTCTATCTTTTGAGTTTGTTATAGGGGGTTGATGAGCAACAATGACCCCATGAATCAAACCCAAAACCTACTTCGAGTTATGTTTTAATTCACACCTATCTATCCACTATAGCATTGCTTCCTACATGCATGAAAAGTATGCTTCCTTTCTAGAGTTTAGGAGTGCATCATCAAAATATATAAAAATTGAAGATAATGTTTGCATGTATTTTCCCTCCAAATGATATGCACCAAAATTTGAATTACAAGATCTTCAATAACACCTTCCATTATGTCCTAATGCCTTAGTAGAGTGAAGGAAAAAATGAAAGCAATTTTTAAATTTATAAACTAACCTTGATGATAATGAAGTAAGGAAAGGAGATAGTGAAAAACCTCCAAAGAATCCAGAAGGGTGAATTAAAAAAATGATAGAAACCACTCTTTGCCTCTTATGTTGGAAGGAATTCAAAGGAAGAACCAACGACTCTAAATAGTCTTTCTACATGACCAAGAAATATCACTTCATACCTTTTTTGATACCATGTTGAAATTCATAGTATTTATAGAAATAAATAGAAGCAATCCATCCACTCAAATATTATATAGAAAGTGAAAGAAAGGAAAACAAACATAAATATGTGTGGTTACTCATAGGAACCGTAAATAAATAGTGTATAATCTATATATTAGATTCATAACACTATAATCATCAAATGAGGAGTGGTGGAGGGTATTTATACCAATACCAAAACCTCAATTACATAAAAGAACTTAACTTTAAGTTGACATATCAAGAAGATATTTAGGGTTAATTACAAGTTTATAAAGTGGATTTAACCATGAAAAGGTTAATTGTGGTCCATAGGGCTTACATATTAATATATTAAAATAATTTTAATACATTATACAATAAATTTTCATAGGCCTATCCAATATTACATCATACAATATCAGTCTTGGCCATGAATCATATTACACTTTAAACAATTATTATGGTTCATAGGAATTTAAACTTAGGTTGCATTTGTTCAATTTACCCTTGCTATACATGTTCATATGATTGCATGCAGTTACTATAGCTTTACAAATGTATTACATTATAAGTACGTTATCAAACCAAGTTCATATGACTTCATCTTATTTATCATTAGTCCACACATTCATATGCATCTGTTTACCATCATTGCATACTCTTATTATATCATAACTATTATAATATTTTAAAATATGAATGTATTACAACAAATTAAAATATCATGGAACATCTTACCCCAAGGGTCAAAGTGTGTTTTGTAGAGTTTTATCCCATTTACCATTTATTTTAGTGGCTTAGATGTTGTTTCTTCGTGATTTCCTCCACTACCTCTTAGAGACCATCACATTATGACATTCCTCTTCAACCATATATTTTATCTAATTTTTAAAGGGGGTGCAATGACTATGCTCCCCATAGATAAAGATATTTCAAGAATCCTTTCAATTCCATCATTTTACCTTTTAAAGAAATAACTAGTCATGTGAAGATCAAAAGTTTAAAAAATCCAGCTCAAAATTTTCTATGAATAAAACCAATGAAACAAAAAATAAAGTTGTTTTTTCACTAATATATAAGAAGAATTGACCAGGTCCTTAAAAGCTTATTTTTAATGAACATTCGATTAAAATTTATTTTTGCAACTCAACCATAAGAAAGCAACCAATTATGGTAATGTTTCTTTAATTTAAATTACCTTTCAAGGAAAGCCTTCCTTCACTTTTGATGTAATTAGATATTTATATCCAATAGTAGTAGAGAGTGATTGTAATTTTTCACCTTCTTAAATCAATAATTCTTTTTGAAGTTATAAATAAATTTTAATTTCAAATAGACTCTTATTTAAAATGAAAACCCCGAGAGATTGGTAATTTATAAATATTTTATCAACATAACCAACCATGTGCTTTTTAAATTGATTAACAAATAAAATTTCTAATTGAACTTGGATCATTATATGAAACCATGGTTTTGACACCAAAAATTCAGTTTATATACTAAGCCCAAATTTTCATCCTTTTCGTGTATGCATGCATATGATCTCAATAATTTTATTTGTTGGTGAAACACCTTCATATTTTTTTTTGATATATAAAAGCAATGGTTACAATCACGATTTTTAGTAACTACTAGCACAACTGGTAGGGTTCAAACTATCTACGAAGGCTCCCAGGACTTTCACCGTCTCGGTACATGGTAACCCGGTGTGAGATGGGGACCACCGGATGCATAGGGGTTGCACCGTCGTCATCAATCTGACGCACCACTCAGAGGAATCGGACCTGGACTACTGTCTGTGCATGGACAAGCCCGTGAGATTGGAACCTAGGTCTCTTCTTGATAAGCGCCCCAACTTACCAATCCACCTAGATCCAACCTCCATATTTACTTCATTCTAATAATTATTCTTTCTCAAATCCCAGGTAATCCATGTCCTTTTACGCTATAGGGCTTATCTTAGTTCTAAGAATGAATTATAAGATAAATTTTCTTCTTTTCATATACATATTGAAGAATTTATTTTAATAATTACATTTTCAAAGCTATAGGGCTTATCTCAGTTCTAAGAATGATTTTTCTTCTTTTCATATACATATATTGAAGAATTTATTTTAATAGTTGCATTTTCAATAAGAAAGAGAAACTTTCCGTTTCATCTTTCTAATTGACCTTGAATTTATTCTTAATAGCATTTCACACTTTAATTTTTGGTCTTGTCTAAAAGATAGACATGCCAAGGTAGGAATTTAAAAGAGAACACATGCTACATGCTAAAATTCTTAAATGCTTTAATGCTATTACATCTTATAATAAATATTATTAATTTTTCTTATTAACCATTTGTAATATAAATATAAAGTGTTCTTGTTATAAACATTTAAAATTATAAAAATATTAGTAAATTATTAAGTTAATCCTACGAAAAAAGATCAACATAATTAAAATATAAAGATATAAGTTGTTATTATTGTAGATCTTTGAAGTTACAAAAATATTTTTTTTGCTTGATAATAAGGGTTGTACTCGGTATCCCACCATTGACAAATTATATCTCTCTTATTTAGGGCTTGAGAGTTTACAAATAGATACACTTCTCATCTTAGTTGAGATGCTATAGCTAGAAACCTACATCATTTTACATAAAATGTCCGAATTCTTGATTTTCATTTTTTGAATCTTTTCAAATTTCTATATGAATACAATTACTCTAGAATTTAGCATCTTCTTGACATTTTTCTATAGCAGCCTTCATAATGCCAAACCTTCACCTCTACTATTTATGCCTTGCATCTTAGTAAAGTATCATTTCCAAAACATCACACTATCATAGTCCACTTTACCATATCTGAATTGCTAGTTTTCTTCCTTGTTTGTAATGTCCCCATCCTAGTCAGCTAACAGAGCGTAATATGGACTTGCTTATTCATAAGGTTCCGTAGGCAATGTTGAGTGTTTAGAAACCACTAGGTGTTATGGAGTTATTGTTGGACAATCTGCATTCACAGTTGTCAGCTTTCAGGACCGTTTCTGGCAGTATTTTCAAATACTTACTATTTTTAGTAAGTCAGTTAGGGTTGGATTCTCGAGAAACAGAAAGTACGACTAGCATTTTCGGCTTAATGGGTATCCGTTTCTGTAAGTTTTTTGGTGGTTGGATGTTGGGAGAGCAATAATTTTAATGCCCGAAGATTTATAATGTTATATTTAAATATAAAAGTTAAATATATTAATGTTGGACATTAATTTAATCTTAGAAGGAGTCATGTAACCACTTGAATTAAAGGGGATTTTATAAATTTCATATTTCTAATGTCATAAAAGTGGTATGGTCTCCTTGGAAAGTAATAAGTGATATTGTGGAGTTAAGTCATTATATGTGTTCATTAGTAAATGAATTATTGACTGTTAGGATACTATCCTAACATTAATTATAATAATAATAATAATAATACATGTTATCCTATGGTTATATTAATAAATAATATAATAATTAATTATATTAATTATTATATTATTATAAGATTAGGGTTAGGGTTAGGAAGCATGGTGACTCTTCACTCATAACCCTAAAGGGGTATAAGACACTATGTGATTCTATCATTTAATATATCCATGAATATAAAATATAATATAATTTATTGAAGGGACTTCCCGACAATATCAAAAGGCGATTCTTTTAGATTTAGGTTATTTATTATTTATTTATCATTTTATGTGCTAGGAACCCTAGGTTCCTACCATCTGGTATCAGAGCCTTATGGATCCAACCACATTGGTCAAGGAAATGAAAAATGACATTGCAGAAATTAGAAGAATGATTGAACAAAAACAAAAAAAACAAATGGAACGTTTTGATCGTATTATACAATATTTAATGGAAATGCAAGAGGAGACCCTAGCCATGGAATCTCAAGTAGAGGAGGATCCCATAGCCATGGAATCCCAGGTGGAGGAAGAGCCCATAACCAGGGAATCCCAGAGGGTACCCATTGCACTCCCCAAGAACGAAAAAAATCCAAACCCTAAAAATATCTCCAATATTGTTTGCAATATCTCCAATGTTGTTTGCAATGTTCTTTTTAATGCAGAGGAAGAAACGAAAGTTTCTAAAAATTACAATGCATATCAAAGTGGAAGCCAACCTAGTATCACCTATGCAAACAAAATAGAGGCTCAAGGTGCTCAGTATCATAAAGTTATTTCCATTGCACTAACATCCACTAAAGCTCCTTATTTCTCTCCTTCACCTGGTGCTACTAAAACTGTTTCTCAAAATTTAGGAGGTCCAATCCTCGTGAAGGGCATCATTCCCAGCGAGGTTACATTTGAGTATTCTCATAGCTCCAAATTAGTTGCAGGTGAATTTCAGATTGCAAAAGCAAAAGAAACAAAATCTAAGGAATGCAGCCCTGCCCGTCCGCCTCCATGGCCACCTCCGCCATTTCCCATTTCCTATGCAGTGTCAATGATCCTTCTTTGTGGAATTGTTTGGCTGCAGTTGAATTCGTATTTAAAAATTATAAAGTACCATTACCATCCTTTCTATTTGATTGAAATGGTCGCTCGGCTTGGTGGTAATTCAAACAATTGGGCACATAAAGTGAAGGACTTGTCAAAATTTTTTGAATCTACATGTGAGGACCAACGCCATGCACTGTCATTCATTCTTAGTGACATTCAGTATGAATCCTTTCATCATCAATTTTTGGTTTTGAAAAATGTGGACAGTATAAAACAGTGGTTCACGTCTTTAATTCGGTTCACAAAAACCTGGAACAAATCACAGATAATGGACAGAATATAAAGCTTTGTGAGCGTCCATCTCAAATTCAATGCCATATTTTAGAGTTTTGTTGGGTAGATTTTCGTCAGTAACTCAAGCTTACTCTTCTTCGAAAGGGAAATCGAGCCTGAGATATAACAAAACATATGTGTTTAAAAATGTGAGGAACCACAGGCTTTATGGGAATCACATCATCGAAGCCATGTTCAAAGCCTAAGCCCACCGTGACCATCCAAACCAGGAGACCAGTCTTGATGAACGATCTCTCCACTTCAAAGATGAAATCTAGCAGCAACTCGATCCAGAAATTGCAGGCCAACTGCATACCACACCAACCACACTTGCCAAGCTAGATGACTGCTCAAATGTAAAATAAGAAATTAAAAACAAAAATACATTTGGCTTCCCTTAAATTCTAAGTGCCATGAAAAAGTTCTTCCTTACAAGCTCTCACACTCCTGTGTTGCGAACGAACGTCAAACACAGTAGTCGGTTCTAAAACACATCGATTAAGTTATGGGTGATAATATCTATTGTGCGCATACTCTGCCATACATGGAGAACGAACGAGGGATTTGTC
Organism: Wollemia nobilis; assembly: GCA_028583015.1. Lineage (NCBI taxonomy): Eukaryota > Viridiplantae > Streptophyta > Pinopsida > Araucariales > Araucariaceae > Wollemia > Wollemia nobilis. Next base: position 4,103,990 of record JAQPPZ010000101.1, read on the forward strand.
TATTCAAAATATTTTTTTCTATCTATTCATGGATTTCATCCTAGGGATGTCTTTTTGCGGCATCTCATGATCATTGAAAATTTTGAACGAGTTTGAGAAGAAAAGATTAATGGAGGTGCCAATAGAGCATTAGTTCAATGATAACATATAAGTGATGGGATACACTAAAGTTGAATCAGAATGACAGCAAATTATCTCAAAAATAATATATCGTAGCCTACGTGCAGAAAAGGCCGCCCTTTTTCGTTGTGGTGAACATTAGTTATTACCGGTGTTCATCAATAAGATTTAAGATGGACTCTTATATCACTGGCGGTTAAAATCAGTAAAGTTAAAAGAGAAGCTTTCTAACTGTTGTCTCTTCTTATAAGGTTAAAATGGAAGCTTTTTGTATACAATTTAGAAGGACAATTAGGTATCTATATCATATTTTGTCTACGTTCAAAAAAAAAAAACTGAAGTGAAAACTGTTCCATTTTGTTTGGATACGAGATGAACTTCAAAATAAGATGATATAAAGACTACTGAGTAGTGACTACTAATGGAAATGATGATTGTTGATAGATGGGCCTGTTTTCATTTCATTGAAAGTGTACGTAGTTTGCAGGTATTATGTGTACAACTTACCGACATGTAAGCTTACAAGCATCAAGCCACATTGAAGAAATTCATAGGCACATGGCACTCAAGTTGGTAACAGACACTTGGTAGATGGCCACACTTAACGAATTCATAGAGCCCTTTTATTTCATCAAACATACTATGGAGGAGAATCACACAATCAAATTCACCAACTATCACGATCACAACTTAGAAGAAAGACCATCTCCATAGAAGATTGCACATCGTGTTTGTCCTATGCACTAAATAATATAGAGCACTGTTATTCTAAAAAAGAGGGAGTTCAATACCTGTCATACTCATTTTATAGCATTCCTCGCTTGTCGCCTTTTCCTAGGACCACATTGGAAGTCCTCAAAGAATTTACCCGTAATATTGGGGGTTGCGGGAGGTGTGATTCTGACACTGGCCGCCTTTCTCCTTGGAGTTCCAAGTAAGAGATTATATCAATCTTCCCTGGGAAATTCAAATCCTATTAGAACGGGCATAGAAACTATACGAGGAAGAAAATGTTATGAATATCATGGATTGGACAGTTAGGGGAAGTTACTCCGACGAAGAAGCCATAAGATGCATTCGCATTGGGCTTCTGTGCGTACAATCTGATGCAACGATCCATCTAGATTGTGCATAGACGTCACGCAGGTAGCCGTTGACAGAAAGAAGTTGTGAATAGACGAGAAGTGGCCGATGTTAATGTGCATTATAGGTGACAATTGAGTTTTTTTTTTAAAAGACAAACTTAACTACAAGAAGCCTGTGATGTTGAGATTGGCGAACTTTGTAGAAGCATATTTCCAAATTTTTCTAGCTTTGAGGACAAAGCTCTTCAAAGAGGGATGGCATGTTAGGATACTATCCTAACATTAATTAATAATAATAATAATAATACATGTTATCCTATGGTTATATTAATAAATAATATAATAATTAATTATATTAATTATTATATTATTATAAGATTAGGGTTAGGGTTAGGAAGCATGGTGACTCTTCACTCATAACCCTAAAGGGGTATAAGACACTATGTGATTCTATCATTTAATATATCCATGAATATAAAATATAATATAATTTATTGAAGGGACTTCCCGACAATATCAAAAGGCGATTCTTTTAGATTTAGGTTATTTATTATTTATTTATCATTTTATGTGCTAGGAACCCTAGGTTCCTACCATTGACATAAAGCAAGTAAAAAAGAAAGAAGTTTAATCCCACATTCTACCCACATTGGGTCAACCAACTCAAGAAAAGAATAAATAGAGGTTATGAGAGCATTTGAAGACATCTTTTGGTTATTACATTTCATGTTTGGAGAAAGGAGCTTGCTTGTAGCAGAGTTTGCAGGAAGATATCCAGCTTGTTTGTGACGAAAAACCACAAGCAAGGGCATATTTGGCTTGTTTGGAGACGAAACCCTCCAGTAGGAACATCACTTTTGGGATTGCAAGATATCCTTGGAGTGATTGTGGCATTTTCGTGATGGGAAATGATTTGAGCTTCAAAGTGGCAGTTTGTTGATGAGTTTTGGGGTGCACTTGGTGCCAGTTTTAGAGTTACTTCAGATTGTAGATGTTTCCAGTGAGGCCAAACCATTAGAGGCTATTTTGAATTAGATTGTTTGGGTTTTGAAGAAGATTGTATTGCTAATTATTCATAGTTTTTGATCAGCTTATCAGCCGTACACTTCAGCAGTTTGGAAGGGATCTATGTCATTTGTGAAGGGTTTTAACAAGTCGTACCAGTTACAGTGAAGGGCGTGCACTTATTGAGGCCAAACGCCTCCCATTTTGAGTATTCATTGTGTTGTATGAGGTATTCTCTTTGTTGGACAGCCAAACAACAATTAGTATGCTGGAGAAATTATATTACAAGCATATTTAATGAATATATAAGTTTGTTGTTGCTGGTGTTAACTTCCATAATTATATCAGGCCTTTATATCTTCGGGTACACTTATCCTCGTACAATTTCCTTCATTGGGTTTGCTCAATATCATTAGAAGAAGTTTGTGCTTAAATTTCGTAGTCATTGGAGGAGTAGTTTTTAAGATACAAGCATTTCTAGTTTGCCGCTATTTTTATTTCTAGAATTTGTATTATTGCAAAAAGTATAAAAAATTCATATTTGCATAAATCACATGATATCAAAGCAATTAGCAAACAAGACATTCAAGTTTTCAGTTTGGAACCCAAGATCAAAACCTGGTTCTTTGGGTGGCAAATTTATTTGCCTTCGAAAGGGGTAGGACATTACATTGTTGAAGTCATAGCCCTTTATTGCTCTTCCCATAGTTCGAACCCTAGTTGGCAAATATTTACAATTTCATTTTTTGTAACTTGAAAAATTGTCACTACCCTTGTTTTGAAGAGTTGACTTCATAGGGTCGTATCTCCCTCAATATTGCTCAGATTTTTTAATATGACCACTCATTATAAAGCTATTCAAATTTTGCACAAGTTTGTCCAGGAATTAGCTAAAACAGATAACTCTTTACAAAGATATGGCTCCTAAAGGATGATATAATTTTTAGGAAAAATCCTAATCCTTCACACTTTGCAATTTTGTTTTTTGTGACTTGAAAAATACTCACTGCGCTTATTCTGAATGGTTAAATTCATAGGGTTGTATCTCCCTTAATATTGCTTGGAGTTTTGTATATAACCACTCATTTTAAAGCTATTCAAATTATGCACAAGTTGGTCCAAGAATCAACTAAATTAGATAACTCTTCATGAAGATATGGCTCCTAAAAGATGAGATTTTTTTTAGGAAAAAATCCTAATCCTTCACACTTTGCAATTTTATTTTTATCATTGTAACCAGCCTTCCATGCTCCTTCAGCCTTCTTATCCTTCCACTCAGCATCCGAGCCTTTCATTGTAGTTTCTTCAACTAGCCTGGCCTTCCATGCTCCTTTAGCCTTATCAACCTTCCACATTCCTTCATACATCCCAGACTTCCACCCAACATCTTAGCCTTTCACTGTAGCTGCTTTAGCTAACCCAACGTTCCATGCTACTTTAGCCAACCCAACCTTCCAAGTTCCTTTAGCCTTAACACTCAAAAGATCAACTCATCATTTATTCTTCCACGCTCCTTCAACCTCCAGCCTTCCACGCTCCTTCAAACTCTAGCCTTCCACTCCTTTAGCCTTCAAATTTATTGATCATTAAAGCACTACATCATTTTTCGGGCCCCTTAGGGGGTAACTCCAAGTTACAAAAATGTTAATACTTATACATAATTTTATTAATGTGCTCGAACAATAAATGAAACTTTTTTATATAGTAAAAGCTAGATTATATTATGTCATCAACTAGAACATTACAATAATATGGTGCTAGCACCATCCACCAAAAAAAAATAAAATGAGGTGGATAAAGAGTAAAGCATCCATAACTGAGTACACATAAGAATAGAAGCTAATAGCAACAAAGAGACTATAGTTGTATCCTGTTACGATATGCTTGATATCATCACTCATCCTTGGGAGAGCCTATCATGTGGAGAAGTTTTGAGCATGTCCTCCATTATATCTTTTGAAGTCTTCAAGGAAGAAATAGAAGTAATGAGTTCCTGAACTGGTTCATCATTGTTTATTGCCTTCTTTTTTGTTTCCTACTAGAACTTTTGAAGATCTTGGATCATGTGAAATATTTGATGAAGCCTATCGATAACATCTAGTGTATTGGAAGCTCCAACAACATGGGAATGAATGCATCCCAAATGTAACAAAAGATCAAAGGTCAAGTCTGCTAAAACAATACCCCATGGAGGAGTGGAGCTGGTAAACACCTTTTTGCATCTGAACTTCCAAATATGTTTGAGAAAAATGAGTCTACAAACATCCCAAAGTTTGGGATAATGATCCTGCTAGGAAAAACCAAGCAGAGCAAGCTTCCAAGATCTAGTGAAGGAGGGGAATAAAAAAGTGTAGAAAACATCCCAAAATTGTTTAGCCATGTCACAAAACCAAAACAAGTGAATAAGAGCTTCTAAAGCATTACAAAATTTGCATTGAGGGGAAATATGTAAAATTAGAGCCAAACTTTTAGAAGTTGGAAGTTTTTGATGCAGAACCCACCATCCAAGAAGCTGAGTTTTGGATTCAACAAGAACTTTCCAAATTTGAGCAACAAGAGACTTCCACTAGGCATTGGTAAAATTGACTTGCCACTTGACATTGAGCTTAGAGTCCAATGGTAAAGGACACAAAATATTTTTGTAGATCCAACTAGATTTAATGGAAGAGATTCTATGGTCATTAAGCCATCTCCAATTAGTCCATATATTGTAGGTAGTTGTTCCCAACTTTATAAGGACCTCACATGGAATGGAAGCCACAACAAGGCCATAAGACTCCTTGAACGAAGAGGGAAGGGAACAATAATTGTGGATCTAGGTCCAAGTGAGAATTGAGTAGCTACTCGGATCCCAAATATCCCTTATTCTATTTATACCTTTCTTCAAAAATGCTAGTCCTCGAAGAGCACTGCACAAAGCTAAAGGTTTATCATTATGGAGGATAAGTTTACTCCACCAAAGACTATTCAGACCGATGCTTAAACCATGACATAAGGAGTCAGACTTCCAAGCCAATAAATGAGAAACTGATTGCCAAGCTTTCTAGTTATAGGTAAGAGGAATAGATCCTTTAACCATAAAGTATGGTGCATTAAGGACCTTATCCTCCCATGGGGTTTCTTTCCATTTACCTTTGTGAGTAGCTTGGGAGATTCTATACTAGAACAGGTGTTTCCAATTTTCCTCTCCAGTAATGGCTCTAGCAACCCATTTCATAGCCAAAATTTTGCTCTAGGTAAGAGGATCAATAATACCCAGACCTCCTAAAGCCTTTGGTTGAGTACAAAGTTTCCATGAGATGGTTGTCATGCCTACCTCCCCATCCCATTTGGTCCATAAAAATTTATGAATGACTTAAGTAAATTTGTTATAGGCATCCTTTGAGGCCATCCAACAAGAGGAGTAGTAAACATGAGAGGCTACCATAACTTTATTCACAACTTGAATTCTTCTTGCTAAGGAGAGAAATTGAGTTGGCCATGCATTGAACTTCTTTTGAAGTCTTTCCATAACCTAGTTCCACATATCTTTAGGAGAAATATTAATCCCAAAGGGGATTCCCAAGTAACGAACGATCATTCCATGAGGGATGATCTTCCACTCAACCAAGGAGTTGCAACCATTAGGATTGGAAGAAGTATAGAAGACTTATGTTTTAGAGTGGTTGATATGAGAGCCAAAAACATCACAAAATAGTTGTACAATCTCTTTAACCATTTCCACCTCTTGTTGGGTATTTTGAAGAAAAAGAAGGGAATCATCAACAAAATGTGAGTTAAGAGCACGTTTATTCCCAGGAAGCTTAATACCTTGAATGAGGCCATTAGATTGAGCCTTATGAAGAAGATAACCAAGAGCATCGATAGCCAAAACATACAAAAAAGGAGCAAGAGGGCAACCTTGTCTAATAGACCGTTGTAGAGGGAAGGAAGGGGATAGAGCTCCATTAACCTGAACACAAGTTGAAGCATCACCAAAGAGCATACCAATTTGATTATAAAATTTTGGACCAAAACCAAGCCAAGAAAGCATACGAAGAATAAAATCCCATCTGATTTTGTCATATGCTTTGTCAAAATCTAACTTAACCAAGAGGACATCTTGATTGGAGTTGATATCCCATTGCATTGTTTCCCAAGCCATCATAAGATTATCTAAGATATAACGACCCTTAAGAAAACCAGATTGTTCTAGGCGGATAATAGCTTGTGCAACATGTTTGATTTTTAAAGCTATTGCTTTAGCTATGATCTTGTATAAAACATTGAGGAGGGTAATAGGTCTCCAATTGGAGATTTGATTATGAGCCATTCCTTTAGAAATAAGTTTTATTAACCCTGCATTGATATAAGCTCCGAGAGAATTGTTATGGAGAGCTTCCAAGTAAACACGATGAAGATATGAGGAAAGGATATGCTAATTTTTTTATAAAACTCCATTGGAAGACCGTCCATACCAGGAGCTTTGTCATTCTTCATAGAAAATAGAGCATTATGCAGATCATTCACAGAAAGAGGACATTCAAGTTGATCCCAAATAATGGGGTCAACTAGGGAGGGAATATGTTCCTACACATATTCCATTAAGAGAAGATGGATGTCATCCCTTGGCTCCGCTATAAAAAGTTGAGAGAAGTGAAAAATGGAAATGACCTAAAGGGTCCTCCAATTTAGTAATCCTTTTTGAAATATTATTATGCTTGAGGTAGTTAAAGAAAAATTTAGTTCCCTTGTTGCCCTAGGAGATCCAATTGAGGTGAGATATAATTTGTGTCCTTCTTGCTTGATTTTCAACATTAGCTAGGTCACATTGAATAGCAACATTAGTGGGATCTTTCATAAGCATGGAATGGAGATGAGATATCTCTTTATAAAAGTGATTCTCTTGAATCTTCTTCCTCCTGGCAATAGAGCACTCATACCATCTAAGGGAAGAAATAATATTGCAAATAGCTATTTCAAACCATTTGATCCAACTAGTATTACCAATTGGTCTAGGAAATTTGTTTCAAACATGCTCTATAAGGTGGCAACGGGTAGGGTTGTCAAGGTGGGAAACATTTAATTTGAAAGGAAGTTGCATGGAATCAAGGGAAATTGAGAAAGTGTTGATAGAAGAAAAGGCAAGGAGGAGATCATACAAAGTTGTGTGCGAAAGAATGCGAAATTGGTCATGGATGGAGAATTTATCCCAAAAATAATTGTTAAAATAAAATTTGTCTAGATGAACAAGCTTTCTAGCAAAACCTTGACGATAATTGGGCCACGTAAACCAATTATCCCTATGAGAGGAGGATTTACCAAAGAGAGGGTCATGCACACCTAAATGATTGCAACAAAACAACCAACTACCAAATTCAGTTGTTGAAAGGGATTTGCTACCATCCTAGCTTTTGTCACTAGGATCTTCAATCATATTAAAGTTACCTCCTATAATCCATTCTGCAAGAAGGAGAGAAACAATTAACTATTTTCGAAGGGGTATACGACTAGAATGGTCATTAGAAGCATAGATAGAGCAAAATCCAAGAATTAGAGAGTTAAGAGCCTATCTAACCTGAACACAATGATGAGCAAGATCTTCACCATGGTCTAGAATAGCATAATAAAAAGACTTAGATACGAACAAGGAAACATCTCCTTTACTATTGATATGAGATGTAATAAAAATGGATACATATCCCGACCAATTACATTCATACAATGAAAAAAAACAATTTGTACATGCCACCTAAACTTGATATACTGAATATATGTTGTTTAGATATAATCACTTATAATAATTCCTTGAATGTATGGTTTAGGTGTAACTTTAGATTAATTACTTATAATGATTCCTTTGAATGTGTGGTTTAGGCGTAGCTACTTATAATGATTGTCGCATTTTAGCTTTAATAGGAAAAGGCGATGAGTTGTAATAAGTATTTTAAAAATTGAAGACTTTCCATGAGCCCGTATACATCTAACGAAGCTAATAAAAATTGTGAAAATAAAAGAAAATGATAACACTCTTCCGTTAGAAAGATTTTGTATTTTATGGTTTTAATTAATTTAAATAATTTCATTGAAAATGACATTTCACCGCACTTATATTCAGCCAACAAGAACTAGTTGACTTGCTTTAAAAACATAAATAGAAATAAAAATTAGCATGTTGTATTTATTTATTTTTTACCAGGTAACCCTTGTAAACTTTAGTTTATTTTTAATAGGGAATTAAATTGGGTGTTCATCTTAACTATTAATTAGTTTGTTTGTTTTTTAATTTTTTATCAACCGGTCTATTATTTTAGATAAAATTTTTAAACTAAAACTTAAGTTCTTTTTTAAAGGTCATCACCAATATCAACAGAGTTATTTTTGTTTATAAAATTTTTAAGATAAAGCCTTCAAAGGTCATCTTTTGTGCAATAGTTTGAGTTTGAGTTTTTTTTTAAATATAACCCAAAACTATATTACTACAGTGTTCTCACAAAAACAAATAAAATTTTAAGATAATGCATAGGTTTTAAAAAAATAAAAAAAACATACTTCTTATACACATCCACCATCACCAAAAGACATACCACTATCAACCCTGATCCACAAAATAAAAAACTTTTAAAAAATTGATCGAAACAAACCACCAATAAACCCTTTAAACTTGACCTATCTTTTAACTATGTTGAATTTAAATTTCAATATGAAACTAAACAATTTTTAGTACGTTCGAGGACGTATGCTTCACGCGGCCTCCCTAACGCGTTACACAGACTATCCTACGAATTCAATACGCTGAAGTTCAACGACTTCACGTACTTCTTGCTTTTTTTATTCTTTTTTGTAGTAGACGAATCCGCGTACTAAGAGCGTAGAACCGCGAAGAAACATGCGCTCGTTACCTCAACACGACAACGAAAGCTGAAATTCGCCTTCAATTTGGTCTGTGTACTACTAGAGATATATACACCCTCATACATTGTTTTCATCTAACAATTTATTTCGCCTAAGATCTGCTTATATCATATCACCAATTTTAGGCGCATCCATCGCGGCCATGGCAGAGAAGCCGTTGATAAAGAGGCGACTGTGGAATATTTTCATGATCAGAAAAGGCCTTCTGAAGCGCAGGCATTTGCAGGAAGGGTTGAGGAAGAGAGTAAAAGTGTTTGCTCATAACTTGCGAAATCTGTTGTTTCATGGATCTTCTACTCCTCCAAGTTTCGCTTTGGGCCTCAGAGACTACGAATTTTCATGTTCCAACAGTCCTGCTTTCGCATTCCCAGGGTATAGACATAGACATCTTAATAATTATTTTTCGTGCATTTAGCCCAATCTGGATGGCTCCCCTTCGAAGTGATGGCTTCGTGGACAATGTGGACGTCACTACTGATGGGCTTTTAAAAATATTTTTTAAGGCAAGACGGCCAATAACAGCCATTTCCCTGTCAAATTTCAAAGTCTGAATTTCCAATCAACTGCTTGTGCTCTGGCAAGGATTTCAATTATTTTTAAAACACTCCACTTAGAACACATGTTCCACAACCTTCACCCACGCTAAAATAAAATTAAAAAAAACAGTAGTAGTTGTATCTATTTTATTACCTCTGTTTGAAGGCTTAGTCTTATATGTCTAATTTATTTCTTTGGTAGGAGACAGTTGTAGACTACCACAAAATTAGAGATTCGTGGGCTAACCTTGGGTTTACTCATTTTGGGTTTTTTTTAAAAGTGTAAATGTTTAATGAGTTTTTTTTTTTTAAACACTTAAGTTTGAAAACTAAGTGATAAACTATGAAGTAATTTTGAACTTAAAAGTACATAAAACAATAATGCATTAAAATAATAGTTAACTTAAATATGATTTATTATTTTGATAAAGGTTATTTTTAAATTTGTAATAAAAGTAAAATATTTTTCCCTTATGATAATGGCATAAGAAAAATGTAATATACAAACTAGTTTAATGCAAGATTGCATAAGATTATTTTTTTCAATACCCAAGTTAATAGAGGAGATAAACAAATCAAACTTGGAAAGTTCTAAGTTCTTTGAATTTCTCTTTTTTTTGTGTGTAAATAAAAGGAATAAGCTAAGGCTAACCTAAAGATTACTTGAATTTCCTTCCTTTAATGTTAACTAAGCAGAAAAAAAGACAGTGATATAGCAAACAACAAACATAATTTACTTGAAAAGAAAACATCAAAATTGCTAAAGGAATTAACTCAATCAATGCTTTAAATAAAATTGTGCCTTAGGTTTTAGACCCGCATTTTCATGCTATTGCACCTTTTGTAGTTGAACCACGATTTCAAGGTAGAAACTTGATAGCGAAATCAAATTTTCAAGGGTTTTTTGGATGAAGGAGGCAAAGAACTTCCTTGTGGTAGAGTCAAACCACCGAGGTCCCTTAACTAACCAAAAATAAATGCAATAAAATGAGTATACAACCACGGAAAAAAAAACTATGCTTGGTGGAGGTAAGGCACAATTCTACACTAAGACTAGAGTGCCAAAAGGACAAAAAATTAATACTTGACTTGCAGATGTAGGATGGTGACCAACTGCTTGTATGAAGCAGAATCACACATTGTGAGGATATGGTGTGATTTTACCTATAAGAAAATTATGAATGATAAACAAGTTATAAGTTAGGTGATTTGGATTCTCGTTAAAGAATGGGTAGATAGGGACTGACCTATGATAGTGAAAAGTTACATGCAAAGCACGAGTTAAGCATATATCATAGGAATAATCATACCTTGTAGAAGCAGAGCACGTTTTTGCTAGAAGAAATGGGACAAGCAAAAGCATGGGCTTGGTGATGAGCTTTCTCATGAAAGAAGGGTTCCTAGAAAGTAAAGAAGACAATAGAAAAATCAAGGGCCAAAAATGAGAGGATAATGGGAAAACCTCTTGTCCTCATATCCCTGGTTGCGAAATCGTGTCTTGGTAGAACAAGAGGTATTTTTACCTATAACTTTGCATAGGGCGAGATAGACCCGAGAAGGTGTTTTCTAGTTTTGCCAAACAACAAGTGAGATGCAACAAACTAAGAATTATGACTAAAAAAAGGATGATAACATGTTAAGATGCCAAGATTCTATGTATATGAAGAAATGATTATTAATCAAAACATAAAATAACTATGATTCAACACAAGATATTAGTAGACCAATGTGTAAAGAAATGCTAAAGGAGAGCAAGGGAAGGAAGGATAACAACTAAGGAGAGATTGGATTCTCTCCTACCTTACCCAAGTATCCTCCAAGCCTTCAAGCAAGAGCACTATGATCACCATGAATCTTTTGAGCACAATAGAGAAAATGAGAAATACGAGAGCCAAAGTTTCTTTAGCTAGAGAGTGCTTGTTGAAATGAAACCCCAAGGCCTTAATTTATATATTTTCTAGCCTTGGAGAAGGGATCTTAAAGCATTCATGAGTGATGGAAGAGGTAGGCAAAGTTTTCAAATAGAATTTTTGAATTTGTAAGGCAAATCCAAAAATGTTAGCCTTGGGGGACAAGTGTAGGCATCAGGTGTCTAAGGAGGATGGCACCATAAATGGCCCAAAGCCCAAGGGAGGCAAAGGACCCAATATTTTTAGTCCTTGGCCTCAGACCACAAAATCATGGGTTAATTTTGCTACCATGATTTAATGGATGTGATCACTAAAGGCCAATTATGGTGCCATCATCAACTTCTGGGAATAAAATCATGTCTTTACTTAGAAAGCCATGATTTTGCCTAAATAGGTAAAATCCTTAGGAACTAAGATTGGTATGGCTAAATTATGCTTTTTGTAACTTTAATAGGTAATTAGAGATAATTTGGACAAATTGGGTGGTCTAGTTTTGGGTATCTATATTTACTCCCATTTTTTATGCATTTATGATGTAATAAATACGTAAAAATAATTGTAGATGCCCCTAGTTCTAAGGAAAATTGACCTATAGGTGGTTGTTGGACTAAGGGAGAGTAACTCTGAGCACTTTGGAAAAAATTCACACTTTAATGTGGTATTAATTGCACTTATACCCCTAGCCAGGATGCCACCTCAAGTTTCAAAGAGGAGTTAAAGGCCCTCAAGGAAACTTGAATAAGTTGGGAAAAAAATATTGAATAAGCAACAAGTAGAGTCAATGTATGAAAAAATAAGAAAGTTAAATGGTAGGGTAGGGGTAAAACCCAATTTATTTTTACCCTATGAGAGAGAAAACATAACTCTAAGGAGAAAATGATATTTTTGGCTCATCGTTCAATGATTGTGAGGGGTGAGGTGAGAGCAACATGCATGGGTGCCCAGGTAGGCCTTGATTCCTTAGCTTGCAAGCATGTTTTTAAATATTGTTTACAATTTTTAATTTTTTTTTGTTTGTTTTGGAAGCTATTGCATGGCGGTGCATTTTGTGGATCACTCGTGATAGCACAACTGCCTCATAATTTTACCCTTCATGGTGAGTATAAAATCATGGTTGCCTAGCAATAAGCATGATTCCATGGAATTATGCAAGAACAAGGATAAGATGCAATTATGCATTGAAGATAGAGAAATAGGGAAAGAGATGAAGAAGATAGACTAATGTGGAGTTTGTGCATTTATGCAGTTGGATATATTAGATTTATGGGAATGATAGTCATATATAATAGAGTAGTTATTAGGTCTCCTGACTCTAAGGAATAGGGTAACCTTGGACATCATTGGGTTATGATATATAGCAAAGATGTCGAGGATTGAGTGTGATCGTGCAATGATGATGGCGCTAACTAAGAGATGGCACTTGGATTCCTTCGCATTTAGGCTACCAATGAGAGATATGTCTATCACACTATATGACATGTGCTACATTTTGAGGGTACTAATGCAGGGGTGATAGGTCTATTAGATGCAATACAAGGGTCGAGCCTTGGAGAGATTGATTGGGGATCCCTATTTTGAGGTGACAGGTAGTAGAGTCCATGTGGATGAGTTGTTCAAGTGACATGTATTGGATGTGATAACATGCCTATTATGTGGTATTACTACAAGGATGATTCTAAGCTACATGGCTATACAGATCTTACCCTAGGGGTATGGTAGAGTGATCACAAACATGAGAGATCAATAGGTCAAGTTTGCTTTGGGACCATTGATATTGGAATACCTATACCAAAACTTACAAAAGGTTATGTAGAGGAAGAGGAAGAGCTATAGATGTATCGTTTTACTCTTGGTATGATGTTGGGAGCACATAGTACGATAACTATTGGGGCTTCTAGGGTAGGTGAGGGATGTACAAAGCTGTACATAGAGTGTTTAGAGGATCTTTAACATTGGAACAATGGATAACGAATGAGCTACAGGCTCATCATATGGTATGGAGGCCCTAGAGATAGCATCTAGGATGGTAGGAGGATGGGTTTGAGCTAGACCATGTTCATTAGGTTAGATGGATGATCATCGATCAAAAAAGTGAGAGCTATATTAATAGGATTTGGTCAATTAGTAGTTTAGAGTGATCAAGTGAGTGCCAGAGTTGTAAGACTATTGGTACTGAGGAAGAGATAGAAAAGAGGTAAAAGTGGGAGGAGAACCAAATCCCACTAGTTTTGTAGAGGAGGATAGGGATAATCCACCTATGATGGATCCATAAATCGATGATCCCAAGATTGGTCATGGATATTAGAGGTGGTATGAGAGGTTAGACCAACATGGGTTTCACCAACCATGTTGATTAGGAGGCAGAGGGTCATAACTATAGAGTTGTAGTAAGCCTTTAGACGTGGTTCGAGGAGATGGTAGGAGAGGTACACTAGGACATATGGTCAACCAAGATGAGCAATATTAGAAGAAAAGTTGATGGTGGTGGTGTTATCTAGGGGAGACACTAATAAAGGTGTGACACCAATGAAGGAGGAGAGAATAGAGGTAGGCCCTAGAATAATGGTAAAGGGGATTAGGATAGACAGTATGGAGGAGCTACTATAGATATTGGGGAAATGGACTCTCTTCATTAGAGGTTGGAGTAGTTGGAGGTCTAAGTGAGTGGTTGAGTGGACTATGGTATTCAAGAAAGAAAGCCATAAGAAAAAATTGGTTTGTACCGACCCTCCTCACATGACCTTTTATTAGCAATCAAATTTGATGATATGAACTTATTTTTTACTTTGAAATGTGGTACTGTTAATGGTTTTGTTTACACAAGACCAAGGGCATTTTTTTGATAGATAGAAATTTTTTATGGAAAAGGTAAGTGGGGAAGTGATGATTTGGCTCGTGAGTACATGGAAGCTTACATGGATGAGTCTCATATAGGTGCATTGGAATAAAATGTATTATGTTTGCGTGTGCCATGTATAAAATGATATATTTGTTGTTTGTTAAAAAGATATATGCATTCATATATTTTAGGATGGCAATGAAAGTGCCAAAGGCATGGGAGCCTTCATTCATTGAGTATTGATGATTTAGATTTGTTTGTGTGTATTTATCAATAAATTTGATAAATAAGGATAAATATATATACCTGCATAAAAATATATAAATAAAATATGCACATATGATTATTGAATAAATGTGTTGGGAATATATTGCACATGTTTACATGCTTTTTAAATTAAAACAAAAGGGAATAAGGATATAGCTTCTTTACCCATAATCTAACTGAAGGAGTGGGAAAATAATGGCAGAGTAATATACAAGCTAATTGTGGAGGGAGTGATGGATTGAGTAAAACAACTTCATATTTTTCTAGGAGTGAGAAGAGAGGTGGTTAAAAATAATAAAAACAACTGCATGGGGAATCAATCATGAAAATTTTTACTGTATCATCTATATTGCATGTGGATTGGCAATAGCTAAAGGGTTTGGGTGAAAGGACCTGTAGAATGCATATTGCATATCAAAATTTAGCAAACGATTACTAGGTTGGAACGTTGCTTTTCATGTTTTGATTTTGTTTGAGCAAAATGGATGCTTTCATATTAGAGAAAATTGATGTGAAATTGAAATTATTTCTCTATGTGAATTATGTGTGTGCATATTGTGCAACTATGACGTTTGCTATGAAAAAAAAAAGAATTTCAAAATGCACAAATTACATTTGTTATATTCTAGACTTGAAATTGTTTCACTGTGTGATTTCTTGAGCTATGGTGCAATCGTGGAAGCTCATAATGAAATTGGATAAGTTTTGAAATGCACAAATTCATTGTGTGTCTACTATTGCTTGGAAACCATGAATGACAATGAAACTATAAATATTTATGGCTTGAACAACAATAGGATAATTTCAAGTTATCTCTGATCCCCTATTCTCTATAAACTTCAATGGTGGTAACTCCGATAGCAGTGGAAGATAGCTTGCGGTGAGGGCAAATATTTTCCACCTTTATGTTATCCAGTACGTTCTGGAGAGGACGTGTGAACCAGAACTTGCAAGCAATTTAGTGGAAACCTTAAATTTGATATATAATGCTGAGATAGTGGTTTAATTATAAAAAAGAAATAGTTTGTGTTAAATTACCATTCAAAAATAGATTATGTTATTTTAGATGATTGCTAGTTGTAGGATATTGTCAAATGTAAATATTGTAACATGTATGTGCTATCTTTTGTATGAGAGATTTTGGGAACTAAGATTATTAAGGAAATAGCTATATTCGTTTTATAGGATTTTGTTCCCTAAATAGTGAAACTTAGCTTCCATTCTAGGTAATAACATTACCTTATGCTTAGCATGTATTGAATATATATAGGAGTAATTCAATAATATGGTTTTACTTCATTTATGTGTAAGTTAAGTGGAACTCTTGTTGCAGTATTTTTGCTTGGGTAAACAATTTAGAGGAAATGTTAAAGTTGAGAGAAGACGCTTATGATGTTACCATGTTTATTGAAAGTAATATGATAATGTAATTGCCCAACGCAAGACTTTATTATAAATGTAAGATTCTATTTATTGTTGCAATGTATTTTGATTGTTGTCTTTGAAAATAATGATTCTCCTGTTATGCGTTTGTTGGTCTAGAGTTGAAGTAAACTTAAATAAACTTTAATTTTGTACATGACTTTTAAATTGGGAAGGGTTCCAAAAACTTGGTTGTAAGGTGTCAGGTAGATACATCTTAAAGCAAGCATAACAAAAAGATTATGAAATTTAGTTTTATAAACTTTATTTGACAATGTTAAGCACACATACCCTATATTGTTAAATCCTTAGGGTAGAGCCTTAACTATCAGAGCATTATTATGAGAAAGGATTAGTTAACCTGTGTTATAGTGGAGTTTGAGTGTGGACTCTCACCTTGTTTTACTTCAGCAAAACATTGTTGGTAATAATCCTTATATATACATAACTCTTGGCCAGAGTGTGAAATGAATGACTAAATATTTATTTTAAAATCTTATAATAATTTTATTATGGCACTTGAAAAAAAATGATTTGGTCATAGTAATATATTAGTACCTAAAAGGTTCAAACTAAATAATATGGTCAACCATGGAATTACTTGAGATTAGAAAAGTAACTTCTTTATTTAATGGTAAAAGTGTTTTAATAAAGCATTGTTGATATTTATAGTTGTTAAGTGATGTTTAAATGATATACATTTATCTTGGAATAAAATGTAAAATAGAAGTGTACTTTTTTAATTAAAATAAATCAGAGTAGATATTTATTTTTAAGAAGGTTGCCTTTGATAGAAAAATTGAGACTTTAATGAAGTTTATCTTTAAAAATGTGAGCCTTTTAATTGATTCTTTTATTTGGGTATAGTAGAATTAAGTGACCAAGTCCATGCTAAACTATATCCTTTGGATTACTATAGTGGATTTAAAGGATATCTAATATTATCTAAAGGATCAAACTTAGTAATGTTTGTATCCTTTAGTTAGAATTAAAAAAAAAATCTTTATAAACCCAATGATGTTGAGATCCAGGTATGCATACAACATATCTGGAAGAGCATGTCAAAGCAAGGGACCTAGTCAGTACTAGTAACAAGATACAGTATGGTACATTTTCTCTATGTTGTTGCTTGTGAGTACAATGATAGGTCGATGCATCACAATGATTAAAGAGGCTAGCATGATATCAGTAGCTAGTCCTACCACATCATTTGGTATGGGATAAATGGATGTGAATCAAAGTGGATATTGGGACTAAGTATAGTGTCAAGGTAATGGCATAGCTCTTGTTGACTCCGAGTAGTAGGACAATCAACAAGACACTAGGCATATGTACGCTAACCCCTTGCATACTAAATTAGAACAAGTTGATCGATTAGATCAAGGTTCAATATGCTAAGGGATGGGAAATGTATGCATCCACCATTTAGGTTTTATGGGCCCTAAAGGATAACCCCTACTATGGTTTGAGACAAGTCGATGATAAATGAGACAAGTAGACTCCACAAAAAGGTATTTTCCATGGAATTTGGTCAATCTAGTCCACTTGGATGGCTACCTACATCAGTCTTGAAACTCAAAAGTGGTTTGATATGCTAGTACTAATATATCTGTTTGGTAATGATTCATTGGGTAAAAAATATTTGTTGTAAACTAGATAGTACTCTTAGAGATAAACAATAAACTTAAAAAAAACATTTCTCTGGGGCCTGTATTAATGCTTGGCTTATTATTATGGTACAACTAGGTGAGTAGACTTGGGTTGTTACATGGTTGATTTATAGAGGCAACTCGAAGTGGTGATGTAAAATAGGGATTGGATTCAAGCCGACCAAGACCAAAGAGTAGTCGAGTTGAGGGATGAGATCAATCGCATGATAGGGGAGAGAGATACAACACAAACAAAGGTTGGTTGATTATGAGGAGATATTGTAGGCTAGATCAAGAGATAAAGCAGGTATGATCAGAGGAGATATTTCTCAAGGCAATCAAGAGGTAAGAGAAGACTGTTCTGCTCCAATGGGAGGATAGGGAGCAAGTATAGGAGGACAAGGAAGAGGCTCTAATGTGGGAAACTCGTTAGAGGGCCCTTTATCACTAGGTTGTTTAACAAACTAGAGGTAGCCATCAATACATAGTGTTTATTCATGGAGGTAGAGCTAGAGCAGATTGAGGACAAGGACCATGTCATGCTCATAGACATGCCATTATCATGACCATTTTCATTAGTAAGAGGAAGTGTAGGAGAGACTAGCTCATAGATCTAGGCAGAGGAGGTGGGAGAGATGTGCTAATTTTTTTATTGTGGCACACTTCCTAGGAGAGATCTATAGACGACTGAGTGTATCGGTTTTATAATTATGGTACATTGGTGTATCATATATTTTTTACTATTATCAATGAGTTATATATAGATATTTTTTTGTGTTTATTAGCTCATTTATTTATATATCATGTCTATGAAATTATGTATGTAAGATAATAGTTTTAAAAGGGTAATAGGCTAACATAATTTCTTAATAATTAAGACAACTGATTTTATAAATGCATAGGATTATGATTAGTAAGAGAAATAATGAAAGGAGAGAGATATAAAATGAGTGGGAAGTAATATGATAGAACCTACACTATGTGCAAAATGTGAACGGTGTCCAATGAAGGCCTATAGTAGTATATGCATAGTATAGTATAATAACTATGTACAATGATCAGTGAAGGCATATATGATCAAGATGGTTAGTGAGAGTTAAGGCCTATATGAGAAAAGTGAACAACGATTAGTTAAGGCTTATATAAGCAATATGATCTAGAACTATGTACAAAATATTTACAAATGATATGTACAATGGCCAACTAAGGCCTATGAATAAGATGGTCAATGACTAGTTAAGGCCTATATGAGCAAAGTGAACAACAACTAGTAAGGACCTATATAAGTAATATGAGCAATGACTAGTGAAGGCCTTAAAATGAGCAACGACTAGTAAAGGCTTAAAAATAATAAGCAATAAATGAAGGCCTAAAAATGAGTAGCAGCTAGTTAAGACCTATATAAAAATATATGATTATAATAGCTATATAAAAATGTCAGTAAAGACCTATAAATAGTGTGACCAATGACCAGTGAAGGTCTATATTAATAGTATGAACAATGGTCGATTAAGACCTAAAATGAATAGCAATCAGTTAAGGCCTATATATGAGCAATGACTACTTAAGGCCTAAACAAGAACAATGACCAATTAAGACCTATTATGAATAACGACCATTTAAGGCCTATAAATGAGCACCAATTAGTTAAGGCCTATAAATGAGCAACTAGTTAAGTCCTAAAAATGAGTAGTAACTAGTTAAGACCTAAATTAGGCAAATGGCAAGGATGGGTTATAGGAAACATTGTGTATTGTTAATGGTTCATAATGGCCTATGAGAGCCTAGAGTGGGGGAAGGTATATGGATGCAATATCTAGATCGAGAATCAAGATGTCATGTTGGACAATACCACTCTTTGTAATAGGTAGGTATGCAAGAATATCACTAGAGGTAGAGGTCTTATGGAGGAGGATATCACTCAGGAGTAAATCCCCTCCTTATCGAGTGAATATGGTAGATATTGCATGCTCATATAGAATGGGAGAGGAATTCCAACCCAAGTGAGATCCTAACATATTAGAATATTATGGGTATCTCATACCTTATAGGATCAATGAGATATATATTAGGTGATCCGATATATAATAGGCATGTATAGTCCTACATGTTATGAACTTGATACATGACTTGATCCAGATAATCTTGATGATCCCATGGTGAAAAGAGAGCAAATTGTAAGAGATAGATGAGGATAAAATAGGGAGGATGAGTAATGGATGGAATGTAATGATACTAGATGATCTAGTACAAATATAATGAGGAAAACCTTCTTCTTTGTTAGCAGATGAATATGCATGTGGAGGTATAATTATCATCATTTTTAAGAATTGTTTTCCCATGTGTAGGTGTAGAAGATGGCACAATATCTTGGGATAAGGATGATGTAAGAAGTTCAAAGGAATTATGATCTAATCATATATAGTCTCCTATAGGAGGAAATCCTCCCTTTTCTCTTGATGTCGCATAAGTGAGGGTAGTGGAGAGAATCCTAGTTAGCATTTTTGGCTTTTGAGAGTTGAAAATAAAAAATAAAATATAGGTGTAGTGGGTTTCGATTGTCATAAAATCATGGGTACTAGTTCAAGAAAAATAATTCATGAATTGGGTGATTGAACTAATAGGTAATGGAGATAATGATGCATAGAGGATAATCTTGACAACTATATGTGAGGAAAACCCTTATTTCCCATTAATTGACAAGCATCCCTATTGAAGGTATACCAGGTAGGTAGCACCATAAGGGTTTTCCCATATGTTATGGGAGGTAGGTAGAACACTATGGATGATGATTGTATAATGTGTGGCTATGGATAGGTGGAATTCCCATTTTGCATCAAATATATATACAAAGTATTGTATACCAATTAATAATGGGAGATGAATTCTAGCCCATATAAATTCACAAGATATGAATAATAGTTACTTAAATAACAACAAAATGTATTGTATCAAAAAAGGTATGGATAAGAGGATATTCTGATTAGGCAGAGGGGAAATGAGACAAATATTGATAAGATGATCTGATATTGAATAGGAAAATAGTGTAATGTGTGTTATGAACCTGATCCATATTATCAATTTCATATCATTTCTTGAGCGACATAGAAGGAAAAGGTGCAAGAAGCATTTTGGTAACTTGAAGGACTATATGGATAAGGTGGACCAATGTCTAACAAGCATGTGTAGTCATGCATGTTATGATCTCGACACACCTTATCTAGATAATATCGATGTTCGCTCTGGATATAAAAGTGGAAATGCTATTGATATAGGTATGATATAGGGATCATATGGGATGGGGTATCACTTAGGATGAAATCCTCCCTCTATCAAGTGAATATACTAGATGTCATATACACATTCTAAACTAGAGAGAAATTCTAGACCAAGTGAGATCCTATGATAGGGATCAAATTGAATTGATGTGCTTTGAGAGAGGAGGTGAAATATGACATGTTGTTTATTACCTACTAGACTAACAAGATATATGAATATGATGGTTTTATTTCTAACAAGTTTGTGTAGTCAGACATGTTATGAACTTGACACATTGAATACATATATTATCGATGGTTCGTGTGACCATGAAAGAGAAAAATATTATTGATATAGGTATGATAGGGGAAAGAAATAGATCTTGGATGATTTAGGTATAGAGTGAATGGTAGATCATACTAGAGGTAGAGGTATTATGGAGGAGGATATCACTCAGGAGTAACTCCCCTCCTTATCGAGTGAATATGGCAGATATTGCATGCTCATATAGAATGGGAGAGGAATTCCAATGCAAGTGAGATCCTAACATATTAGAAGATTATGGGTATCTCATACCTTATAGGATCAATGAGACATATATCAAGTGATCCGATATCTAATAGGCATGTATAGTCCTACATGTTATGAACTTGACACATGACTTGATCCAGATAATCTTGATGATCCCATGGTGAAAAGAGAGCAAATTGTAAGAGATAGATGAGGATAAAATAGGGAGGATGAGTAATGGATGGAATGTAATGATACTAGATTATCTAGCACAAATAAAATGAGGAAAACATTCTTCTTTGTTAGCAGATGAATATGCATGTGGAGGTATAATTATCATCATGTTTAAGAATTGTTTTCCCATGTGTAGGTGTAGAAGATGGCACAATAGGTTGGGATAAGGATGATGTAGGAAGTTCAAAGGAATTATGATCTAAGTATATACAGTCTCCTATAGGAGGAAATCCTCCATTTTCTCTTGATGCCCCATAAGTGAAGGTAGTGGAGAGAATCCTAGTTAACATTTTTGGCTTTTGTGAGTCAAAAACAAAATCGTTAGTGGCCTATCAAATGCTAAATATAAAATTTATTAGGTATGTAGCCTATTTTTCCTGTACCCCTTGAAATTCGAAAGGTTAATAAGTAGGGTTATGCATAGCGGCGAATCTTCATTAATTCTCGAATATTAGTATTTTCAAAAATGGAAACTGGTAAATTTGGAGACCCTGAAGACTCTTTATATATGAAATCAATAATAAACTAACCCTAATTCTCAAGGGTCAACTAAATAAATCTATGGCCCAAGATAATTATAAAAATAATTAGTTGACATGGCTATATTAGGACTGTTACATGGATCTCCCCTTCAGAAAGCTTTGTCCTCAAAACTAGAAAAGACTAAAAAATGCTCTCAAGATCCCATGTAACATCTTATTTTGGATGGCCTTACAACTTGATGGGAAACTCCTAAATTTGTCGAGATTAAAAGTGATGAACTTTAGACTACAATATTGTTTAAGGCTGAAGAGTGATTCGACCTTCTTCATCGAGTAATGGAAGACTTATCTAGGACTGCACCTTTTAGCAATCACTTGTTTGAGACAAGATACATGAAAAACTAGATGGATGTGAGAATATGGTGAAAGCTCCAACTGGTATTCTAATTCACCAATTCGAAGTAGCATTAATTTTTTCTTTTAAATAAAAAGTTTATTAAAATATTTTTATTAATTATGGAGAAAAGATTTAAAATATGAGAAAGAGAATGAGCGAGGGTTTAATTAATAAGAGCATGGAAGAATATGTGGGTGGGTATTAATTAATATTAAATGGGGTTTAGTATTATATGATTGATGGTGCTTTACACTATATCCACTTGTTGTGTATTCTCCTAAGCTATTCAACTCCAAAATCAATTTATCCTTGGCTCCCCTTAGAATAATCATAATTGTTATCTTTCTACTCAACTGCCTCCTACCATCAATGTCTTGTATACTTGTAAAAAATCTTCTTTTCATTTGTATCTTCCTTCCCGATCCTTTTCTCCTTCGAGTAGGATATCCCTTGTGAGTCATCAAAGTTGAAGTCAAAATTCACTACACTAGGAAAATCCTAATAAAAAATAAAATTTTGAACAAGCTACCACTCAAAGTTGATTGAAGAATAGAAATATGGAGGACTACTAGGAATACTGCCAGGGAAAAATAGTTGTATTTGTGCCTAGTATTTGGCCTTGTATACAATTTTTCTTTCATCTCTTCTTTGTATGATAGTCTGACTCAATCCTTGAATTGCTCTATCGGTTAGCTTTGAGCCTCTTTATTAGGCATAAGATGTAATCCAATTATGTAATATAGAAGGAGATGTGACCATTTTTTTTGTCTTGGTTCTTATGTATTCATATTCATGGTGTTTTATGTTTGATGAAATTGTGTTCCTTGTGTGTTGTTGATATGTTCATCACTCCCACTACTACAAAAGAGAGTTTTAGAATCTTGGTCTATCACCTCCATAAGATAGGTTTTTACTTTCATGGTTTTTTTATTTCTAGTTGGTGTTATATCCTCCTTACCCCTTTTACTTGAAAACCCATTAGACTAGGCTAGTTAGAAAGTGAGCATAAAATATCACATCATAATGAGGAATTGGCCTTGATAAAAACCCCCAAGGTCATCCCTAAAGTTGTGTCCCATTCTCCCCACACTTCCAAACTATACACTTTCTATGAGTCCCGAGCATAGGGCACATCTGGAAATCTCATCAAATGGCCATTATACTTTTAGTGTTCACCAACAAATTTATTGAAGTGTTTTTTATTTTTTTAGTGAGATAATTTGGTGTCCATTGGAACTGTCTTATCCCATGTGTATTGATTTCTAGTAGTCTTCAAAATTTTAGGTAATATGTCAATTCCATTCATTTTTGAAAACTTATAAAATCTAATGCAATGATATATTTAGTTATTCAAGTTCCAACCTAATACCAGTGATGAAAAAAATAAGTTTAACAACTTCATTGGCCCTTGATAAAAAATCTTCTAGGACATATCCTCTATGATTTTGCATTATGTAAGCATAATTTGTGAGAATAAATAACGTTGATATCATTTATAATTGAGCACAAAACTTAAAGAGACTTACTTGAGAGAATAATACTAAGCCAATTATACTAGCTCCTATTAGCAATGATATGTATTAAGTAGGTGCATGGTTGTACAAAAAAAAGTTCTTTCTCCTATTTTTGACCACCTAGAAGAAAATAACAATAGGAAATGCAACAATATATAAAAAACAATATATTATGCACATAGGCATGATAATATACACCACATATTTACAATATTTCTTGATTTGCTAGAAGACCTTAGTTGGATAGAACATGAATGGTATTTTTGTCTAATTTATAGATATGTATTGGAATGCTTATATACCCTTATTAAATTTTACCAGTTTGTTCAATTATTCATTTATTTAGATATATTTAATATAAATGTTGAAATATATGACTACTTTAATTTAAAACATGTGGGTTTACATATGGAAATCCATTTGTCAACTCAAGAAACATAGAAATGGAAATATATTCTACAAGGTAATATGTTTGTACACACTAGGCTACATCAAGATTTCTTTAGAACAAGCTTTTATTGTAACAAACATAAACATATATTGTGAAGTGGAAAAAAGGACAGCAAAGTTGTACATTGGATTACACTGTTAGATAATTTCCAAGGATGTAATATTGATATTTCTATGTTTAATATTAATTGTATGCCTAGTTTAAATTCAATTTTATGGCCAAAAAAATCTATTGCATGTATGTTTTACAGTATCGTAGTGATAAGAAATACTACATATGGCAAATATGTCAAATAATAAAAAAATTATCACCTTGTCAAAGGGAGATAAAAGCTTTATGACAATGTCTTTATAAGATTTGAGTTTCTCATCCTTGGTCTAATAAATACCATTCACTTAATTGACCACAAGCTAAGGATATCCAAAGATGAAGAGGATCCTTACTTGCAAGGCTAAGGCTGCATAAAGTCCTAGATTAAGGACCTCATACTCTGTAGTGTTATTGGTATAAGAAAAATAGATCCTAAAGGAGAGAGAAATTAGTTACTTTTGAGGTGTGACCAAGATGATTCTTGCCTCTGCTCCTTTGACACATCGATTGCCATTAAAATTATATAGAATATAAGAATCAAATTGGTCAACCTCTATGATGAATATTGGCTCATCAAGAAAATCTACAATGATGGTATGCATTGCCTCTAAGGGTGTCATGACTAACTAATCAACAATGACCTATTCTTTGATAAATTTTTGGTTATTAAACTCTATATCAAATTCATTGATGGGGATAACCCATTTTGTGGTATTCCTTGAGAGGTGGGATTTTGATATAAGTTCCCATAAGGGATTAACCCTTGTAGTAACAAAGATTTTTGAGAAAGCATATAGTATCACAATTTTTTGACTGTGAATACCGCAACTAGGTATAGCTTTTCTAAGGGCATACAATGAGTTTCATAGGCAACTAAGGTCCCTCTAATGTAATAGATAGCTATTTCTCTATGTTGGTCATCATATTGGTCCAACATAGATCCTAAGACATGAGAAATTCCAACAATATATAGCAACAAATATTTAGAAATATTGGGAGGAACAAGGATGGGAGGAGTCAAGAGATAGGACTTTAATGCATCAAATATTACTTGATATTCGGTGTCCCATTGAAACTTGATATCTTTCTATATAATCTTGGAGAAGGATTAACACTTATCAATAAGTTGGAAAACGAATATCCTTATCACTTGGAGCTTTCCTTGGATATTCCTATGTTGAGTTAGATTTCATCGGGGCAACACATCGACTATGAGTTATGTTGGAGGTATTACATTATTTGTTACCTTATAAATATTTAGATTAGGTCATGTTTAATATCTAGGTTGGTTGTTTAATATTTGATTTTATAGTATGTATCATGTTATTAAGTGTGAGTGTGTGTCATGTATATAAGTGAGGAGTTATGTGTGTGAGGTGTAAATTTAGTATGTGTGAGTTATGTGATTGATGTATCAAGTTTAGAATTGAGGAGTTATGATAAATCATGAGAGACTTTATTTGTATATAAATATGTGAGATTTAGTATGTAATATGGAAATATGAAGGGTTGGATCCCCCATAAGTTTGAGGAGAGCAAAGGTCAAGAGCCATGTATTTTGAAGAGTTTCATGTATGTATATATTGAAGATAAGGCTCTGTAATAATCAAAGAAGCATTATATTTATGCATTGCTTATAGTAGATGTAGTTTCAATAAATATTTTAAATGAATTTTATGTTCATTTTTTATTATTAATTATTGGAGATTGTCTAACCTGTGATCATAAAAATATTTTGCTAACAACAAATATCTTATCAGGATATACTTTAGTGCCACATAAAGAAATGATAAATTCTAATAGTTTATCCTAATGTCACCCCAAAGACACACTTGGAGGGCTTGAGGTAAACCTTATATTCCCTTAATCATTTAAAGATATGTCTCAAGTCACCAACATGATCATCATGATTAAGGGATTAACCAAGGAGGCCATCAACATAATATTTCACAATGTTGTGCAACATATCATGAGAGATGTATGTCATAGCACTTTAGTAAGTAACACCTACATTATTCAAGCCAAAAGGCATGACTTGGTAGAAAACTATGTACCATGCTATCTTTGCTTGATCCTTCGTAGTGATCTTAATTTGGTTGTATCTTGAGAAACCATCCATTTAAGGCAACATTCCACACCTAGTGGTGAAATAGATAATCATGTTGATATTTGCTAATGAATAGTTATATTTAGGACATGCCTTGTTGATGTACCTAAAATTGGTGCAAAATCTAACACCACCCTCTTTCTTGGTGGTGGGAATAATGTTAGAGTCTAATTGGAATAATCGATTACTTTGATGAATCTCACATCAAGGAGCTAGCTTTTGGATCTCCTCTTTGCCAAGCAAGGCAAATTTTGAATACATTTTCCATAATTTGTGTTTGACATGTGTTGCATTTGGTCTAACTATAAGGTTATGAACAAGGGTTAAGTATCGACATGTTGGCATAGAACAAAGCAAAAATATCATTGAATTATGTTAAGAAATTGGCATTTCCTCATGTTCTGCAAGGGTCAAAACCTTACTTAGCTTTAGGATTTTGGGCTCGTTGAGTGTCCCAACATCAATGTCTATTGTCTCCTTAATAAGGATGTGTGATGCATCTTCCAATCAAGGAGGAATATGCAACACCCCTAAGCATTCAAATTCTTTAGGATTTAGAGGTGATTGATAACAAGTGGTTGATTGAGACATGTCAACACTAGCTATTTGAGGGAAATATCCATCAAAGTAGAAGGTGTCTTAGGAAGAGTTGTTAGAGAGGTTATCTTGGGGTAAATCAAATAAAATATACCCCTTCTCATATTCTTCTTTAGTGGAAATTAAATTGGGATGCACTAAGGTTAGAAGATTTGCACTAGCAAGGTTTGTGAATGAGAAGGAAGAAGGGCCTAAGGGATTCTCATCCATCTCATCCCAATCCAATCCATTTATAAAATTGTCTTCATAGGATTCATGAAAGAAAATAATGGCTTCAACATCATCAGACAAAAGAGAAGCGAGAATAGGTTGACTGCCTAGGGATATATCCAAAATCATAGCCTTGTTCATGTAGGATCAAATATTTACATTGGCATACCATGTTTGTAAAAATATAATTTGGGATGGGATATAAGTCATACAAATAGTATGAATCATATTGTATTTTGAATGGGCAAGGGTTATCATCATGATTATGTTCCTCATTGGTGGTATTAACACAAATAAAGTAGCAAATCCCTACTTGTACCATTTTACCCTTTCTAGAAGACACGCCTAAGGTTTGAGAAGACGAAGAGAGCTTGGATAGGTCCAAAAAGGGGTCATCATTATTTCAATTTTTATTTTGAATATGGATTAGACTAGTTGCTTTAGATTGATTATTTAGGTTTTTTTATTTATTAGTTTGATCTTTAGATTGCTTGTTATGTTGATTAAATGGGTTATTTAAAGATAAAGATCCTAATGTATCACTGATTTGGTAGGAAGAGGTAGTTGATCAATAGATCAAGATAGAATGGGATCAAGGCACACACTTACCTTAGGGATTCTCAATTTTTTTTTTTTTTGGTAATTATTTTAACAAGGATTCTCAACTTTAATTATCTTGTAATAAGTATAGAATTTAGGTTTGATTAAGAGTTTCTTGGTACTCATACTTGAGATATTGATGGAGGGTAGAATGGATGGTCTACATTATGTGGATCCAAGGCCTTTCCAAAAGAATGTTTTTGGTAAGGTCAACATGGTATTACATAGAAGAGAGTATTGAGGATGCGTAGCCCTACTTTGAGGGGTAATACTATGGTTCCACTAGCCTCACATACCTCATTATCAAAGTCCCTAATTACAAGGTCATATTTTTACAAATATTTTTCATTTAGACAAAATTATTGATTAATTTTAAGGCTACAAATATTAAGGCCTAACCCATTATCAACAAGGATTATTTTGATAAATGTGTTTTCAATATGGTTTATAATATAAAGGAGTTCTCCAATCATGGAAGGTGAACAAAGATCATCCTCATAAAATGAGATTATAGCATGATTTACTCCAATGGATCCCACTATAGAAGTGAGATCATTAGGATTAAGTTCTTGAGAAATTATTTGTTATTCAAAAGTTTGAGTAAAGCCTCTCTATGTTGGAGAGGTTCTGAGGAGTTTAAGAAGGCAAATCTTGGAAAGAGTACTTGCCAATTTTTATTGTAGGTTGAAAGTGCCCTTAGGTTGATTCTATAATTGTATGATAAGTGGTGGTATTTTAGAGGAAGAAGTCATCTTGGAATGAAGGACTAAGGGTATTTGAGAAGGTTGGTCTGATGATTAACTCTTTTGTTTTTATCTTGTGACAATATATATATTGGAGGAGTAATTTGAATAATAGATCATTCTGATCATTTTTTTATTTAGAGGTGGGGCCCTTTGGTATTGAATGTTATTTGATGCCTTTTGGTCATGGTTTGATAGTGGGTTTTAAAATATTCCAAGGTAATGGTTTGATGATGATTGAGATTCATAGCCACCAATGACAACTTGACCACTATCGATTAGGTCCTAGATGAGGATCCTAAGCTATATGCACCTCATTAATGGTGGGAGGCCCAAATAGGTTATATTATCAAATATTCTAAGATTTTGTACTTGTCAAGGCAAAATTGCTATTGATAAAATCGCTTTAATAATTTTGCCATCGATGATTTCATGATTTTGACTGTTGCAGGTCAAACTAGGTGGAAAATATCAAATTTAGATGGGAGAGACACATTTTATGAAATCGTTGCTCATGCTAGTAATTTTGACAACAATAGTTATGCACTATTGTTAGTAATTTTGATTTCGATGAAGAAATGCTTAGAATTTGGGCCAACGTAGTTAATTGGGCTAATTTGGTTGTCTTGGTGGATTATTACAATTTTGATGTATCAAAATTGAGTGTCTAAATTTACCCCCTTTTTAATGTATTTATTCTACAAGGCACAAGATATTAGTAGGAATATGATATAACTAAAATAGCAAAGAACATTAAAGGAAAGTATTAGAGGAAAGAAAGACGAAAATATAATACTAAAAGAAAATAAAAATGGAACATATAACCAAAACCAAGTTGTTTCCTCCTTTCCTTTCCCCCTTTGAATGCTAGTTGAACTCTTCCAAATGCTTTAAGGTAGACTATGACAAAGAGAGCAATTTATAAAGTAATTTTAGAAGAATATTAGTGCAAAATATTATTCATTGAGAATGGCATCCCAAGGGCCAAATTTATAAGTATTCTTGGCCTTGGGAGAGGGGAAGTGCATTGAAGGTGAAATGAAATGGGAAGGTAAGATTTTGAAATTCATATCCAAAAGGTCAAATGGGTAGATTATAAAAGGGTAATTCTTGCATTTGGAAAAATGTTGAGAAAACTTGTGAATCCAAGGTGAGATTGGTCTCATTAATGACGAGAGGCTTGAATAGGTCAGTTACCCAAGATTCTATAATTTTATACTTTTCTAGGCAATAGCTATTTCATGATTTTGACTGTTGTAGGTCAAACTGAACGGGTTAGATCAAATTTAAGTGGGATAGGCACTTTTTTTGAAATCGCTACTAGCACTAGCGATTTTTATGATGATTATGTACTACTACCAACTATTTTACTTCTAAGAAGGATATACTCAAAATTTGGATCAAGGTAATTAATTAGACTAATTTGATTATTTTGATGAATTGTTACAAGTTGATAGACCAAAAATTAGATGTCTACAATAACTACTATGATATTTTAAATTATAAATTTATTAAAACAAATTATAATATCATAGAACATTTTGTCGTCAAAGTTAAATTATGTTTATAAAATTTTAACCATTTACCATTTCTCTTTAATGGCTTGAATAATATTTTTTTTGTAATTTCAGTTGCTACCTCTTAAAAGGTCAACCTAATTAAAATATAAATAAATTGTTTTTATTGTAGACCTTTAGAATTGAAAAAAACATTAATGTTTATACATAATTCTATTAATGTACTCAACCACTACAAAATTGAAAAAGCATTAATGCTTATACATAATTCTATTAATATACTCAACCAACATGAAACTTAATATTGTGAATATGTGTTATTTAATTATAATTGCTTATAATGATTAATAGAATGTTGAATGTGTGTTATTTAAGTGTTTCTTGAGGAATTCAAGAAACCCAAGTTTAAATTTCAAGTAGGAGGGGGATCCACACCCTTTCACAAAAACTTATGCTTTAGGTTAAATTTTTGACTTGAGGGTTATTGTAGTGGTATAGTTTAAATTTTTATTAAAAAATCCTTAAAAACTTATATTGTAGTGGTATATCTTTAAGTTTTTATTTAAGAAATCCAAGTTAAAACCTTTGTAAAAGGGGACGGAAACCCCTCATAAAACATGTTTTAACTCAAAATTTTACCCATAAAGGATAGACACAGCCAAGTGCTTGCCAATAGGTTGTGGACTGCTCCAATTAGATTCATTGAAAAGTCTAATTGACTTTATCTTTATCCAATAAATTTAAAATTCTAAAAATCTATATAAATAAATAGATGGTGAGTTGGAATTATTATTATAACAATTTAAGACTTTTGCATGACATTAACCCCGGATACATCCAACGAAGCTACTAAAAAAAACGCGGATACATCAAGGAAGCTACTAAAAAAAATTGTGAATATAAGAGTAAATGATTACATGAAGGTTGACAAACTCTTCCGTTAAAAATAAATTTAATTTTATGATTTATTAATTCAATTAATTTTACGTTGCATATATTCAGACAACCAACCAGAAATAAAAATAAATGCAAAACATTTCTGTTTTTAAGAATTTTTTTATAAATTTTAGTTTTCTAATAAAAATAAAAGTCAAAGAAAGATATTTTACATAAAAACTTTGTAAAAAAGAAAAAAAATTGACAAACGCTTCGGTTAAAAATAAATTAATTTTAGCTTGCATATATTCAGCCAACCAACCAGAAATAAAAATAAATGCAAAACATTTCTTTTTTAGGATTTTTTTTATAAATTTTAGTTTTTTAATAGAAATAAAAGTCAAAGAAAGATATTTTACCTTACTTATATTTAATTAATTAAATTTAATTGACTTTTTTAAAAACATAAATAAAAGTAAAATCTTATATATTTATATATATATTAATAAATAATTTATAAATTTTAGTTTAAATAAAAAAGAAATCAATAAAATATATTTTACTAATTAAATTTAATTAATTGTTTTTAAAAACCTAAATAAAAATAAAAATTAATATGTTACCCTAATTTTTTTTTAACTTTTAAGGAGAAAATATTTTAGCCAACCAGACTTTATTGACTTCTTTTAAAATTATAAATAAAAATTGGTATGTTGCATAAACACAAAGTGAATTGATGTTTTACTTATATTCAACCAACCAGACCTAATTGACTTAGTTTAAAAAATAAATAAAAATAAAAAAGCTCAAGTTGTATTTAAGCAAAGAAACTTTTATGGGGTTCCCAACGTAGTTGACTAAGTTTAAAAAAATAAATAAAAATAAAAAAATTTAAGTTGTATTTATATAAAGATATGTTTATTCGCGTGATGTGATCTATTGGTAAGAATGTCACTTGCATTATTGATCACATGACCGGGATTCAATTTCCACAACAAATTACCAATAAAAAATATATATACTTTTATAGGGTTCCAATTTCTAGTAAAAAATATCTTAATAGAAGCTAAGAACGAAGGAAAGACAAGTTAAAAAGAGTACGAAATGGGTACGAAACTAAACTAGGTACGAAACTAAACTAGGTTTTAGAACGTTCGAGGACGGAGGCTTCACGCGGCCTTCCTAACGTGTTACACAGACTATCCTACGAATTCAATACGCTGAAGTTCAACGACTTCACGTACTATTCTTGCTTTTTTAAAATTCTTTTTGTCGTAGACGAATGCGCGTAATAGGAGCGTAGAACCGCGACAACGAGTGCTGAAATTCGGCTTCAATTTGGTCTGTGTACTACCATAGACAATATATATATACCTTCATACATTTGTTTTCATCTAACAATTTATTTCGCTTCAGATCTGCTTATATCATATCACCAATTTTAGGCGCATGCATCTATACAGAATATATCTAAATCAAAGTGCAGGAAGAGGCATCGATCGCGGCCATGGCAAAGAAACCGCTGATAAAGAGGCGACTGTGGAATATGTTGAGGATTACTATTTTCATAATCAGAAAAGGCCTTCTGAAGTGCAGGCATTTGCAGGAAGAGTTGACGAAGAGAGTAAAAGTGTTTACTTATAACTTGCGGAATCTGATGTTTTATGGATCTTCCACTCCTCCAAGTTTCGCTTTGGGCCTCAGAGACTACGAATTTTCATGTTCCAACAGTCCTGCTTTTGCATTCACAGGTCATACGCAGAGACATCTTAATAATTATTTTTCGTGCATTTATTCCAATGTGGATGGCTCCCCCACATTTGCAGCCGTTTCTCGGGGGGACTACAGCAAAGAATATACTACTGCAGACACCCTGCAGTCTTGCGATTTGCCCGCCGTCGAAGATGTGGGAACTCATGAGACATACAATTTTGGCAGTGGAGAAGAGTTGGATACAGATGAAGATGAAGGCCACGTGGATAAAGAGGCGGAGGAATTTATTGCAAGGTTTCACAAGCAGATAAAGTTTCAGCGCCAGATCTCTTTGCAACGATACGAGGAGATGCTTGCTAGAGGTGCAAATTGAGGAGATAAATAGTGTCTGTTTATGCATAATAAGCAGGTGAGCTGTAAGCTGCATAGATTTAGAAGTTTACGCTTTCGTTCTTTTATATCTATTGTGAGGAGGATTCCTCCTGAAGAGCATTGCTGCATCATTTCTGTGAATTGCTTGAATTTCCAAATTGTGCGAGAAACGGAATTAGCTCAGCGCTCGTTCGGTGCATTTAATAAAACTGTCAATTTTTGCTCTAAAATTACAATTATGGCATGAAATTTTAGCTCGTATGGTATTTTTTAATTGGTTGAATTAGTGCAAAGTATAATAGGTAGGCTAATTTTTGGGATAGTTTTTTTTCATTGTAATTTTAATAGCAATATTGAAATAAAGAATCTTCCTTCTGATGATTTAAATTGAAATTACTAAAATAGTAGCTGCTCTTGCATCAAAGTGTTTTAGCTTAGCTGTAAACATGCATATTTAAAACCAGGAAGAACAAAGTCTTTCACTCTTAACACACTTACTTGATCCCAAGATCAGATCTCACTTAATGCAATTTTACTTTATATAAGTTTTTTTACCTGTATGACGCAACCTACACTTCAAAGCGATGGCTTCGTGAACAATGTGGACGTCACTACTGATGGGCTTTTAAAAATATATTTTAAGGTATGACGGCCAATGACAGCCATTTCATTGTCAAATTTCAAAGTCTGAATTTCCAATCCACTGGCTGTGCTATGGCACGGATTTTAATTATTTTTAAAACACTCCACTTAAAACACATGTTCGACGTCCTTCACCAACGCTAAAATAAAATAAAACAGTAACAATTGTGTTTATTTTATTACCTGTACTAAACGGATGACCTACGTTTGAAGGCTTAGTCGTCTAATTTATTTCATTGATAAGGAGACACTAGTATACTACAGCGAAACTAGGGATCCGTGGACTAATATTGTGGGGTCTACTCTTAATTTCGGGTATTGTTCAAAAGTGTAAATATTCAAGTTTAATGATTATTCAAAAGTGTAAATGTTCAGATTTAACGAGTTCTTTTGTGGAAACATCTAAGTTTGTTTTGATAACAAATAATAACTTTGATTTGGTAAGTGTATATTTTAATCCTCAAGGATTAGGTGGATTGGTAAGTGTATGTGTGGTTCAGCATTTATTAAGAAGAGACCTAGGTTCAAACTTTAGGGGGGAAACTAACCCTTTGCAAATGTAGTAGTCTACTCCAAATCCTTTAAGTGTGTGCTAGATCGACGACAACGGTACGAACCTCGAGAGACCGGTGGTCCCCATATCACGTCAAGTCAACAAGAACGAGACGGATAGGTTTGTTGGAAGCAGTTCCTGTGGTTTGTGTTGGCCAGTTACTATAAATAGTGGATGTAAAGAACTTTCCTATGTAATAAAAAAAAAAAAGTTTTGAATTTAAATGATTTTTTAAAGATTAGGTGGATTGGTAGTTGTTTGTCTCGTTAGGCACTTACTAAGAAGAGACCTAGGTTCAAACCTTGGGTGCATGCTTGTTGCAAAGGTAGTAGTCTAATCTGAATTCTTTGAGTGTACGCCAAACTAACGATAACGATACAAATCTCGAGCGATCGATGGTCTCTCTCACGTTGGGTTAACAATAATAAGCTGGTATAGGCTTGTTGGGAGCAGCCCCTATTGTTTGAACCCTGCACTTGATAATTATTAAAAATAGTGTGGATGTAATCAACTCCCCTATGTATCCAAAAAAACAAAAAAATTGAACTTAAAAGCGCATAAAACAATAATGCATGAAAACAAGATCTAACCTAAGTATGATTTTTCACTTTGATGAAGGCTAACCCTAAATTTATGAGAAAAGTAAAATCTCTTTTTTTAAGGCAAGGGCATAAGAAGTATGCAACATACAAACTAGCCTAATGCAAGACTACAGACAATTTTGTTTTTCAATGCCTAAGTTAACAAAGGAGATAAAAAATCAAACTTAGAATGTTCTTTGACTTCCTCCTTTTCTTTTATGTGTGTAAATAAAAGAAACAAGCTAAGGCTAACCTAAAGATTCCTTGAATTTCCTTCCTTTAATGTTATCTAAGAAAAATAGAGGACATAGATATAGCATACAATAAATCGAGTTTACTTGAAAATAAAATATCAAAAATTGCTAAAGGAATTACTTCAGTCAGCGCTTTAAGAAAAATCACGCCTTGGGTTGTAGACCTGTGTTTATTTGCTATCACACCTTCTGTAAATAGACTGTGATTCCAAGGTACCTACAAAAGAAACTAAAACTGGATGGAAAAACAACTTTTTGAGGGTCTACTAGATAAAGGTAGAGAACTTCCTTATGACAAAGTCAAACCCCTAAGGTCCCTTGGCTTATCGAAAATAAATGCAAGAAAATTAGTATACAACCATGGACAACATAATCGTGCTTGTGCGATTCTACATTGAGAGCAGAGTGCCAATAGGATAGAAAATTGATAGTTGGTTTGAAGATGCAGGAGGGTGACCAACTACTTGTGTGAAGTAGAATCATGCCTTGTCAGGATATGGTACTATTCTACCTATAAACAAATTACAAATGACAAACAAGTTATAAATTAGATGATTTGGATTATAGGCAAAGAATGGGTAAATAGGGATTGACCTATGATAATGAAAAGTTACATGCAAAGCAAGATTTAAGCAGATGCCATAAGTAGAATCACATCTTGTAGAAGCAAGGTACGTTTTCACTAGGAGGGATGGGATAGGCAAAAATAAGGGCTCGATGATGAGTTTTCTTGTGAAATGAGGGTTTATAGGTAGAAAAGCAAACAATGGAAAAAGTAGGGGCCAAAATCGAGAGGATAAAGGGACAACATTTTACCCTCAAGTTTCTACCACAGAATTGTACCTTGGAAGAATAGGGTATGTTTTTATCTATAACTTCGCACAAGGTGATATAGGCCCAAGAAATTTTCTTTTATTTTGGTCAAACGACAAGGAAGATTCAAAAAACTAAAATTAGGATTGCAAGAAGGACAATAACACGTTAAGATGCCAATATTCTATGTATATGAAGAAATTATTATTAATCAAAAGACCAAAGTGCAAAGATATGCTAAAGGAGAGCAAGAGGAGGAAGGATAAAAACCAAGGAGAGAGTGGCTTCTCTCTTAACTTACCCACGAATCCTCCAAACCTTCAAGCAAGAGAACTATAATCACCATGAATATTTTGAGCATAAGAGAGCAAATGAGAAATAAAAGAGCCTGAGTTTATTTAGCTAGAGAGTGCTTATTGAAATGAGATCCTAAGGCCTCAATTTATAGATTTTTAGCCTTGTGAAAGAGAGCTTGGAGCATTCATGAGTGAAAGTCCAAAAATGGTATCCTTGGGGGATGAGTGTAGGTGGCAGGTTTCTAAGGAGGTGGAGGTAGAGGATCCAAGATTTTTAGTCCTTGGCCTTATCCCATGAAATTGCGGGTTAAATTTTGCTACTATGATTTCACGGATGTGACCATTGAAGGCCAATTGGGTGAGGAAGGAATGAAACTTTGAAAGCTATGCAAGAATATTTTGGGCGTGAAATTACGCCTTTACTCAAAAATTCATGATTTAGGAACTAAGTTTGGGATGGCTAAATAATGCTTTTTATGGGATTGATTAGGAATTGGAAGAATTCAGATAAATTTGATGGTCTAGTTTTGGGTATCTACATTTTCCTTTTTTATGCATTTATGATGTAATAAATACATCAAAAATAACTATAGATGTTCTTAGTTTTGAGGAAAAATGACCTCTAGGTGGTTGTTGGACTAAGACAAAGCAACTCTGAGCACTTTGGAAAAAATTTACACTTTAATGGGATGTTAATTGCGCTTATACCCCTAGCTAGGGTGCCCCCTCAATTTTTTGAGAGGAGTTATAAGGCCTCGAGAAAAATTGAATGCATTGGGAAAAAACTATAGAAGAAGCAACAAGTAGAGTGAATATAATAAAAAATAGAGAAGTTAAAAGTTAGGGTGGGGATAAAAAACCAATTCATTTTTACCCTACATGAGAGATAATATTGAGCTTTGAGGAGAAAATTGTACCTTTGATCCATCGTTCAGTGATTGTGAGGGGTGAGGCAGTGGCAGCAGGTGTGGGTTCCCAGGTAGGGCTCGATTCCTCAACTTGCAAGCAATTTTTAGAATTTTGTTTGTAATTTTTATAATTTTTTTATTTTTTATTTTTGGAAGTCATCATGTGGGGGTGGTGCGATTTCATGAGTCACTTACGATAACACAACCTACAATTTCACTACTACCCCACAATTTTCCCTACATTGCGAGTGCATAATCATGGCTACCTAGGAGTAAGCATGATCCCATGGAATCGTGTGAGAATAAGGATAATGCATGATTGTGCACAAGAGATAGAGAGAGAGAAAGAGATGAAGAAGATAGGCTAATGTGGAGTTTGTGCATTTTTGTAGTTGGATTTATTAGAGCCATAAAAATGGTGACCACATATACTAGAGGAGTTTTTAGAGATCTTAACACCAAGGGATAGGGCAATATATGCAATTGGGCTACGACATATAGTAGAGATGTTGAGGATTAAGTGTGACCATGCAATGATGACAATGCTAATTGAGAGATGGTACCTAGAGTCCTCCACATTTAGGTTATCAATGGGATATATGTCTATCACGCTAGATATGTGATATATTTTTAGGGTACCAATCCAAGGGTAATAGGTATACTAAAATAAATATGGGGATCAAACCTTGGAGAGATTGACTGAGGATCTAGATTTTGAGGTGATAGGCAATGGATTCCATGTGGACTACTTTTTAGAGTGGCACAGATTGGATGTGATGACATGCATATTGTGTGGTGTTACTACAAGGATGATGCTAATCCATATGAACAAATAAATCTCAACCTAGGGATATGGCAAAGTGATCACAGACATGCAAGATCAGTATATCGGGTTTGCTTGGGGACCAGTGATAGTGGTACACCTATACCAAACCTTATAGAAAGGGTAAGAGTTATGGGTGGGTGTGCCACTTTACTCTATGTATGGAGCTAGGAGCATATCATAGTACAACAACCATTATGGCTTCCAATATAGGTAGGGATGTAGAGAGGTCTGTAGTGTATAGATGTGCCCACTATTTTGAGCAATTTTAGAGAGTGTTTAGAAGATCTTTGGCATTGGCATGATGGGTGGTGGATGAGCTACAAACTCATTACATGGTATGGAGGCCCTAGAGACAACACCCATGTTGGCAATTTTGGGTACATTGCCCTTGATAATGTGTATAAGTTGTCATTGATGTCAAGAAGCTCTTGAAGGAATTTGTTTGATGTCAAAAGTTTTGCTTTGATAAAAGGTTTCTTGAAGGTTCCGGCATGGCAATTTCAAAGGTCTTTTGTAAACCCCAAGTTGGCAGGTTTAAAGATTACAGGTGGATGCATTAGTTTAATGCATTTGGGTCCAGGAGGAAGTATTTATTTAAATAATTAAAAACCTTGTTAAGGTTCCCTTTAATTATTTTTAAATAAATATTAAATTATTGTTTGCAATGGGTTCTCCTAACCCATGGCGCTGTCTTACTTCGCTATGTTTTAAGATTGTGGGCGCTAGCCAAGACCTCCGTCGACGTGTTAAACTCCTCGCCGACGTCAAGAGCTTATGGTAAAAATGCATATAAATCTCCCTCGATGAAAATCAAGAATTATCCCATCCGCATTTTGAAAAGAGTTGCTCGTTGTGAATTCGTGATCTGCTGTTCGATTTCTTCCTCGTTGTGATTTCGTGATCCGTTGTTCGGATTTCTTCTTCGATTGTGTCTTCACCATTTTCGTGAATCCGCTGTTCATTTTTTGTACTCGTCGTTTGTCGTAAATCCGTCGTAAGGTTTTCATCTTCGTGTTCACGTCAGAAGAAAGGGAGGCACTGTTGTTTTATTTAATCCCTGGCACAGAAGGAACAAGGCTAACAACGTGAGGTTTAAACCTCACTAGGCGCCTTTGGCGCACCGGTAGCGGCTAGGTTGTTGGCGCGCTACCCGAACGGGAGGTTCCGCATTCGAATAACGCGAAAGGGTTTTTCATCATGAAGTGGACGCAGTGGGTGGTGTTAGAATTCATGCGCAATTTCTCCATAGCATGATTTTTGATGTTGGCCAAGGTATTTTCGAAATTAATTTTTGCTAAGTGTATTTTGCGGATGGAGGAAGTTTATTAGAGGGAAAAACAGCTTAGGAGTTATAAGGAGTTTAAAGCTTGTTTTATTTTGATAAAAGATTCTTTTGAAGGTGTTGTTTGAAATATCTTATTGCATTCTTATGAGAGATAAATTTTATTTTTGATAAGACTATAAGGGAGAAATAAGGTGTATAAGGGATAAATTTTTCTTGTAATGTTGAGAGTGCTTTTGGTTGATTATGGAAATGAAAGCATGATGTTTTAAGGTTAAAATTGCTTCTTGTGTGAAGTTGTGAAACCTTAAGTGGGCAGCTTTGAGATTGACATTTGCTTTCATTAAATTGGTAATAATCAAGCTATTCTTTACTTGGTTAAAGTGTTGGGCTTACTCCTTTGTTGATGATTTGAAAAGTTGTGTGTGCTCTTGTTGATTTGAGTTGGTGGATGCTTTTTGTTCAAACAATATTGGAGAGAAAAGGAGTTCTACTTGTTTCCTTTTCTGATGTTGATTGTGAAATGCTTCAAGGTTGTGTTTTGAGTTGAATGGTGTTGATTGAACCTTGTTTGATGAGCATTGTTGTTGAAGCCCTAATTGATGGTGAAAAGAACATGAGTATCATTGTTATGTGATTCTTTGCATAGTTGGCAATTGTTGGGGTTTCATGTTCTTGAAAGAAAGCATTCTATCCTATCCATTTCAGATATTGAGTTGAGTTTTCAGATTTGAGATTGAGTTTGAGCTGAGTTGATTTGAGTTGAGTTTTGAGATTGGGAGTTGAGTATAGAACATATTGAGTCTCTAACAATTCTCTTTATGCTTCTATGAGTTTGACAAATCACATTGGGTCTCTAACAATTCACCTTGTGATTTCCTACTAAGAAAGTTTTTTTTCTTGGTGAGCTTGCTGAGTTTTGGACAGGTTTCGGTGGGGACTTGTGAGCAGTCTTGGACAGGTTCCGGTGGGGACTTGTGAGCAGTTTTGGATAGGTTTCGGTGGGGACTTGTGAGCAGATTTGGACAGGTCCTAGCAGAGGACTTGTGAGCTGAGTTTGATAGTTCTATCAGAGAACTTGAGGATAGAGGTGCACTGGTTCTTTGAGAAGAACCTGAGGACAGATTTGGCAAGTCTTTGAGAAGGCTTGTGTGTAGAGGATTGATTTGTTCAAGCTTAAGCGTTGGACAGATCTGACAGATAGAGGAAGACTTGTACTAGACCGACTGACTATGTTTGGTACAGGTTGTTGAGCTGCTGTGGACGTGATCATAGAAGGCAGAGGTCTCTTAGGCTAAGCATTGAGGACAGGAGGTCTTCGGTGGAAAGGAGTTCCACGTGCCGGCAAGAGGTAGAGGCAGTTGATCTTCCGAGGGATCATTTCCAGAGCAGAGAGGGAAGGTATCTCCTTTGAGCAGAGGCTCATAAATTTTGATTGGGGGAAGGTATCTCCTTTGGGCCGAGGCTCATAAACATTGTAATTGGGAAGGATTCCCAAAGAACTTTGAGATAACTTTTAGAGAAAAGTTTTGTGGACGTAGCCGAACCATTTTGGGTGAACCACGTTAAAATTGGTGTCACTTTGTGGATGATATTGTGCATTGCTTTGATATTGCTTTGGGTATATTGCTTTACTATTTTGAAGTATAAAGGAAAAAGTAAAAAGAGGTCTTATACTGTTCACCCCCCTCTCAGTATAAGCTTGTGTTCTTCAATTGGTATCAGAGCCGGTGCCTTTGAAAAGTTTAACAACTTGAAGGAAAAGCTAGTAAAGAACACAATGGATCATTCAAGTGGCAATGCAACACCTATTCTTGATGGGTCAGATTTTGGTCTTTG
This sequence comes from Wollemia nobilis, assembly GCA_028583015.1. Taxonomy (NCBI): domain Eukaryota; kingdom Viridiplantae; phylum Streptophyta; class Pinopsida; order Araucariales; family Araucariaceae; genus Wollemia; species Wollemia nobilis. Next base: position 4,145,382 of record JAQPPZ010000101.1, read on the forward strand.
GAGTGCAAGGATGAAGGTTCATCTAATGGCACTTGGTAATGAGGTTTGGGAAGTGATTGAAGATGAGTACACTATTCCTGTACATGGTCCTATTACTAAGGAAGAAAGGCTCCTACATCACAACAATTCAAAGGCAATGAATGCAATCCTGAAAGGCTTATGGAAAGCAGATCTCACCAAGGTGATTCACTGCAAGACAGACTAGTGAAATGTGGAAACAGATTGAAGGTGGTTCATACAGGTGATACAAATGTCAGAAAGGCCAAGTTGAGACACTTCAAAGGTATGTTTGAACAACTCAAGATGAATGATGATGAAAATATTAGTGACTACATGCTTCGTATGGATGAGGTTGTTAACTCCATGAAAGACTTAGGTCTTGAGCTTGCTGAAAATGATGTTTGTGATAAGATTTTAAGATCTCTTCCTAATAGATTTAGTGAAAATATTTCTGCTATTGAGGAAGCTAAAGATTTGGATAAGTTGAAAAAGGATGAGCTCCATAGTATACTTGCAAGCATTTGAGTTGAGAACTCAAGTGAAGGTTGATGTCAAGAAAGAGGCAGATTTCAAGGCTACCAAGAAATCCAAGGGTAAACAACTTCAAGATAGTGATGAGTCTTCTAGTGATGAAGAGGCATATTACAGCAAGAAAGGCAAGTTCTCTAGAAAGCACAAAAGTATGAAAAATATAAGATGTTTCAATTGTGGAAAGTTTGGTCATTATGCTACTGATCGTACTGTTCCCAAGAATGAAAGTGATGAAGATAAACAGGATTCTAAGAGCAAGGATTCTGAAAAGCACAAGCATCACAGGAAGAACAAAGATGAGCACAACAATCAAGGAAAGAGGTATTCTCACAAGCACAAGAAGAGTTTCTACCTAGACAAAGCAAGTAAGTGTTCTAGTAGTGATAGTGAAAGTTCTTCAAGTGATGATGAAAATGAGATGTTGTTCATATCAGAAAAAGAGGAAGAACCGAAACATAGATTCATTATCATGAAATGTCTTAGATGTGGAAACTTTGGTCACCTTGAGGATGATTGCACAAATAATGATTTGGTTTCTAGTATGTATGAGGATGCTTCAGAAAACTATAAGGAAGATGCATGTATGGTTTTTGAAAAGGGTAGCACCTCTAGTGATAAGAAATCTGAAAAAGGCTTTGATGATTCAAAAAGCAAACAAATAGAGGAAGATATAGAGGAAGGTGAAGTAGATCTTGAAGGTGAACTTATTAGTGCTCTTAGTGCTTTGAAAAAGGAAAGAAAGAAGAATGCTAGACTCAAGGATAAGTTAGATGAATGTTGTATGGAGAGAGATGATCTTATAGAAAGTCTTGACTTCTCTATAGCTAAGACACAAGAACTCAAGGATGAGTTAGAGTCTAAGGTTCTTGAGTATAGTGAGTTAGAACAGAAAATGGCTTCTTTGAAAGAGGAAACTAAAGAGTACAAGGATAAGCTTTACAGGTTTCAAGATAGCTCCAAAAAGGTTAAGTCACTCATCAAAGGTCAAAGAAAGACAACAGATAAAATAGGCCTTGGTTTTGTTAAGCCACACAAGGAACAAGTTGGAGAGTCTAGTAAGAGACTCCAAAAGGAAGAGAGTTCTGATGAGGAAAGTACTTCAGAAAAGGAGTCCTTGAATGATAGATGCACAGAAATAGAAAACAGAATTCAGAATGAGAAGAAGAAGTTTTCAGAACCTAAGAGGTCAAATAAAGGAAAGTTTCAAGGCAGATGTTTTGCTTGTCACAGGTTTGGTCACATGGCTTCACATTGCATGGCTCAAGTGAAGAAGGTAAATGACAATTTCAGAAGTGCTAGTTTCTTTCAAGGGTATTGCTACTCTTGTCAACAGTTTGGGCACAAGGCAGTTTATTGCAAGGTAAATAACAGGAACAGGTTTGATCAAACAGGTTTGGTCGAACAGGTTTGGTCGAATAGGTTTGGTCAGAACAGGTTTGGTCAAGACAGGTTTGGTCAGAATTGGTGGATTCAAAGATCAGGTTTACCTCAGAGAAACAACATCGTCAAGTGTTTCAAGTGCAACAATGAAGGTCACATAATCAGACAGTGTAGAGCTGAAATTCTAGAATACAGGAACAAGAACAATGGCATGATCAGGTCCAAGGATCAAGGCATGGACAAGAACAGGGATGAGAACAAGAACAAGAACAGTGACAAGAACAGGAATATGGACAAAGAGTTCAAGAGAAGGCCCGACAAGGAAGTTATAGACACTGATGATGATCAGTGCCTAATGGGAGTTTTACTCCCACCCCAGAATTAATCACCTCATCGGGAGGTGGGGGAGGGACTAAGCTAAGAGGCTCATTCTTAGTCCCGAGCCCCAAAGGTGACCCTTTGCCATTGATGACAAAGGGGGAGAGATATGAGTAAGGGGGAGAGCTTCAAAGTGAAGGGGAGAGCTTCAAGTCAGGGGGAGCAAAACTTCAAAGGAAGATTCTCAGTTGTGGGCACAGTTGGTCGCTTTTAGCACAGTTGGTTTCAGTTTTGGCTCTTGAGAAGTGTTTTCAGTAAAGGTTTGCCATCAATGACAAAGGGGGAGATTGTTGGCAATTTTGGGTACATTGGGTACATTGCCCTTGCTCAAGTGTATAAGTTGTCATTGATGTCAAGAAGCTCTTGAAGGAATTTGATTTGATGTCAGATAAAAGGTTTCTTGAAGGTTTCGGCATGGCAGTTTCAAAGGTCTTTTGTAAACCCCAAGTTGGCAGGTTTAAAGATTACAGGTGGATGCATTAGTTTAATGCATTTGGGTCCAGGAGGAAGTATTTATTTAAATAATTAAAAACCTTGTTAAGGTTCCCTTTAATTATTTTTAAATAAATATTAAATTATTGTTTGCAATGGGTTCTCCTAACCCATGGGCGCTATGTTTTAAGATTGTGGGCGCTAGCCAAGACCTCCGTCGACGTGTTAAACTCCTCGCCGACGTCAAGAGCTTATGGTAAAAATGCATATAAATCTCCCTCGATGAAAATCAAGAATTATCCCATCCGCATTTTGAAAAGAGTTGCTCGCTGTGAATTCGTGATCTGCTATTCGATTTCTTCCTCGCTGTGATTTCGTGATCCGTTGTTCGGATTTCTTCTCGATTGTGTCTTCGCCATTTTTGAATTTTTTTGTACTCGTCGTTTGTCGTAAATCCGTCGTAAGGTTTTCGTCTTCGTGTTCGCGTCAGAAGAAAGGGAGGCACTATTGTTTTATTTAATCCCTGGAGCAGAAGGAACAAGGCTAACAACGTGAGGTTTAAACCTCATCGGGCGCCTTTGGCGCACCGGTAGCGGCTAGGTTGTTGGCGCGCTACCCGAACGGGAGGTTCCACGTTCGAATAACGTGAAAGGGTTTTTCATCGTGAAGTGGACGCAGCGGGTGGTGTTAGAATTCGTGCGCAATTTCTCCATAGCACGATTTTTGATGTTGGCCAAGGTATTTTCGAAATTAATTTTTGCTAAGTGTATTTTGCGGATGGAGGAAGTTTATTAGAGGGAAAAACAGCTTAGGAGTTATAAGGAGTTTAAAGCTTGTTTTATTTTGATAAAATATTCTTTTGAAGGTGTTGTTTGAAATATCTTATTGCATTCTTATGAGAGATAAATTTTATTTTTGATAAGACTATAAGGGAGAAATAAGGTGTATAAGGGATAAATTTTTCTTGTAATGTTGAGAGTGCTTTTGGTTGATTATGGAAATGAAAGCATGATGTTTTAAGGTTAAAATTGCTTCTTGTGTGAAGTTGTGAAACCTTAAGTGGGCAGCTTTGAGATTGACATTTGCTTTCATTAAATTGGTAATAATCAAGCTATTCTTTACTTGGTTAAAGTGTTGGGCTTACTCCTTTGTTGATGATTTGAAAAGTTGTTGTGTGCTCTTGTGATTTGAGTTGGTGGATGCTTTTTGTTCAAACAATATTGGAGAGAAAAGGAGTTCTACTTGTTTCCTTTTCTGATGTTGATTGTGAAATGCTTCAAGGTTGTGTTTTGAGTTGAATGGTGTTGATTGAACCTTGTTTGATGAGCATTGTTGTTGAAGCCCTAATTGATGGTGAAAAGAACATGAGTATCATTGTTATGTGATTCTTTGCATAGTTGGCAATTGTTGGGGTTTCATGTTCTTGAAAGAAAGCATTCTATCCTATCCATTTCAGATATTGAGTTGAGTTTTCAGATTTGAGATTGAGTTTGAGCTGAGTTGATTTGAGTTGAGTTTTGAGATTGGGAGTTGAGTATAGAACATATTGAGTCTCTAACAATTCTCTTTATGCTTCTATGAGTTTGAAAAATCACATTGGGTCTCTAACAATTCACCTTGTGATTTCCTACTAAGAAAGTTTTTTTCTTGGTGAGCTTGCTGAGTTTTGGACAGGTTCTGGTGGGGACTTGTGAGCAGTCTTGGACAGGTTTCGGTGGGGACTTGTGAGTAGTTTTGGACAAGTTTCGGTGGGGACTTGTGAGCAGATTTGGACAGGTCCTAGCAGAGGACTTGTGAGCTGAGTTTGATAGTTCTATCGGAGAACTTGAGGACAGAGGTGCACTGGTTCTTTGAGAAGAACCTGAGGACAGATTTGGCAAGTCTTTGAGAAGGCTTGTGTGCAGAGGATTGATTTGTTCAAGCTTAAGCATTGGACAGATCTGACAGATAGAGGAAGACTTGTACTAGACCGACTGACTATGTTTGGTACAGGTTGTTGAGCTGTTGTGGACGTGATCATAGAAGGCAGAGGTCTCTTAGGCTAAGCATTGAGGACAGGAGGTCTTCGATGGAAAGGAGTTCCACGTGTTGGCAAGAGGTAGAGGCAGCTTGATCTTCTGAGGGATCATTTCCAGAGCAGAGGGGAAGGTATCTCCTTTGAGCAGAGGCTCATAAATTTTGATTGGGGGAAGGTATCTCCTTTGGGCCGAGGCTCATAAACATTGTAATTGGGAAGGATTCCCAAAGAACTTTGAGATAACTTTTAGAGAAAAGTTTTGTGGACGTAGCCCAACCATTTTGGGTGAACCACGTTAAAATTGGTGTCACTTTGTGGATGATATTGTGCATTGCTTTGATATTGCTTTGGGTATATTGCTTTACTATTTTGAAGTATAAAGGAAAAAGTAAAAAGAGGTCTTATACTGTTCACCCCCCTCTCAGTATAAGCTTGTGTTCTTCAATTGGTATCAGAGTCGGTGCCTTCGAAAAGTTTAACAACTTGAAGGAAAAGCTAGTAAAGAACACAATGGATCATTCAAGTGGCAATGCAACACCTATTCTTGATGGGTCAGATTTTGGTCTTTGGAGTGCAAGGATGAAGGTTCATCTAATGGCACTTGGTAATGAGGTTTGGGAAGTGATTGAAGATGAGTACACTATTCCTGTACATGGTCCTATTACTAAGGAAGAAAGGCTCCTACATCACAACAATTCAAAGGCAATGAATGCAATCCTGAAAGGCTTACGGAAAGCAGATCTCACCAAGGTGATTCACTGCAAGACAACTAGTGAAATGTGGAAACAGATTGAAGGTGGTTCATACAGGTGATACAAATGTCGGAAAGGCCAAGTTGAGACACTTCAAAGGTATGTTTGAACAACTCAAGATGAATGATGATGAAAATATTAGTGACTACATGCTTCGTATGGATGAGGTTGTTAACTCCATGAAAGACTTAGGTCTTGAGCTTGCTGAAAATGATGTTTGTGATAAGATTTTAAGATCTCTTCCTAATAGATTTAGTGAAAATATTTCTGCTATTGAGGAAGCTAAAGATTTGGATAAGTTGAAAAAGGATGAGCTCCATAGTATACTTGCAGCATTTGAGTTGAGAACTCAAGTGAAGGTTGATGTCAAGAAAGAGGCAGATTTCAAGGCTACCAAGAAATCCAAGGGTAAACAACTTCAAGATAGTGATGAGTCTTCTAGTGATGAAGAGGCATATTACAGCAAGAAAGGCAAGTTCTCTAGAAAGCACAAAAGTATGAAAAATATAAGATGTTTCAATTGTGGAAAGTTTGGTCATTATGCTACTGATTGTACTATTCCCAAGAATGAAAGTGATGAAGATAAACAGGATTCTAAGAGCAAGGATTCTGAAAAGCACAAGCATCACAGGAAGAACAAAGATGAGCACAACAATCAAGGAAAGAGGTATTCTCACAAGCACAAGAAGAGTTTCTACCTAGACAAAGCAAGTAAGTGTTCTAGTAGTGATAGTGAAAGTTCTTCAAGTGATGATGAAAATGAGATGTTGTTCATATCAGAAAAAGAGGAAGAACCGAAACATAGATTCATTATCATGAAATGTCTTAGATGTGGAAACTTTGGTCACCTTGAGGATGATTGCACAAATAATGATTTGGTTTCTAGTATGTATGAGGATGCTTCAGAAAACTATAAGGAAGATGCATGTATGGTTTTTGAAAAGGGTAGCACCTCTAGTGATAAGAAATCTGAAAAAGGCTTTGATGATTCAAAAAGCAAACAAATAGAGGAAGATATAGAGGAAGGTGAAGTAGATCTTGAAGGTGAACTTATTAGTGCTCTTAGTGCTTTGAAAAAGGAAAGAAAGAAGAATGCTAGACTCAAGGATAAGTTAGATGAATGTTGTATGGAGAGAGATGATCTTATAGAAAGTCTTGACTTCTCTATAGCTAAGACACAAGAACTCAAGGATGAGTTAGAGTCTAAGGTTCTTGAGTATAGTGAGTTAGAACAGAAAATGGCTTCTTTGAAAGAGGAAACTAAAGAGTACAAGGATAAGCTTTACGAGGTTTCAAGATAGCTCCAAAAAGGTTAAGTCACTCATCAAAGGTCAAAGAAAGACAACAGATAAAATAGGCCTTGGTTTTGTTAAGCCACACAAGGAACAAGTTGGAGAGTCTAGTAAGAGACTCCAAAAGGAAGAGAGTTCTGATGAGGAAAGTATTTCAGAAAAGGAGTCCTTGAATGATAGATGCACAGAAATAGAAAATAGAATTCAGAATGAGAAGAAGAAGTTTTCAGAACCTAAGAGGTCAAATAAAGGAAAGTTTCAAGGCAGATGTTTTGCTTGTCATAGGTTTGGTCACATGGCTTCACATTGCATGGCTCAAGTGAAGAAGGTAAATGACAATTTCAGAAGTGCTAGTTTCTTTCAAGGGTATTGCTACTCTTGTCAACAGTTTGGGCACAAGGCAGTTTATTGCAAGGCAAATAACAGGAACAGGTTTGATCAGAACAGGTTTGATCAGAACAGGTTTGGTCAGAATAGGTTTGGTCAGAACAGGTTTGGTCAAGACAGGTTTGGTCAGAACTGGTGGATTCAAAGATCAGGTTTACCTCAGAGAAACAACATCGTCAAGTGTTTCAAGTGCAACAATGAAGGTCACATAATCAGACAATGTAGAGCTGAAATTCTAGAATACAGGAACAAGAACAGTGGCATGATCAGGTCCAAGGATCAAGGCATGGACAAGAACAGGGATGAGAACAAGAACAAGAACAAGTGACAAGAATAGGAATATGGACAAAGAGTTCAAGAGAAGGCCCGACAAGGAAGTTATAGACACTGATGATGATCAATGCCTAATGGGAGTTTTACTCCCACCCCAGAATTAATCACCTCATCAGGAGGTGGGGGAGGGACTAAGCTAAGAGGCTCATTCTTAGTCCCGAGCCCCAAAGGTGACCCTTTGCCATTGATGACAAAGGGGGAGAGATATGAGTAAGGGGGAGAGCTTCAAAGTGAAGGGGAGAGCTTCAAGTCAGGGGGAGCAAAACTTCAAAGGAAGATTCTCAATTGTGGGCACAGTTGGTCAGTTGTTAGCACAGTTGGTTTCAATTTTGGCTCTTGAGAAGTGTTTTCAGTAAAGGTTTGCCATCAATGACAAAGGGGGAGATTGTTGGCAATTTTGGGTACATTGGGTACATTGCCCTTGATCATGTGTATAAGTTGTCATTGATGTCAAGAAGCTCTTGAAGGAATTTGATTTGATGTCAAAAGTTTTGCTTTGATAAAAGGTTTCTTGAAGGTTACGACATGGCAGGTTTCAAAGGTCTTTTGTAAACCCCAAGTTGGCAGGTTTAAAGATTACAGGTGGATGCATTAGTTTAATGCATTTGGGTCCAGGAGGAAGTATTTATTTAAATAATTAAAAACCTTGTTAAGGTTCCCTTTAATTATTTTTAAATAAATATTAAATTATTGTTTGCAATGGGTTCTCCTAACCCATGGCGCAATTCTTAATATGGGCGCTATGTTTTAAGATTGTGGGCGCTAGCCAAGACCTCCGTCGACGTGTTAAACTCCTCGCCGACGTCAAGAGCTTATGGTAAAAATGCATATAAATCTCCCTCGATGAAAATCAAGAATTATCCCATCCGCATTTTGAAAAGAGTTGCTCGCTGTGAATTCGTGATCTGCTGTTCGATTTCTTCCTCGCTGTGATTTCGTGATCCGCTGTTCGGATTTCTTCTCCGATTGTGTCTTCGCCGTTTTCGTGAATCCGCTGTTCATTTTTTGTACTCGTCGTTTGTCGTAAATCCGTCGTAAGGTTTTCGTCTTCGTGTTCGCGTCAGAAGAAAGGGAGGCACTGTTGTTTTATTTAATCCCTGGTGCAGAAGGAACAAGGCTAACAACGTGAGGTTTAAACCTCACCGGGCGCCTTTGGCGCACCGATAGCGGCTAGGCTGTTGGCGCGCTACCCGAACGGGAGGTTCCACGTTCGAATAACGCGAAAGGGTTTTTCATCGTGAAGTGGACGCAGCGGGTGGTGTTAGAATTCGTGCGCAATTTCTCCATAGCGCGATTTTTGATGTTGGCCAAGGTATTTTCGAAATTAATTTTTGCTAAGTGTATTTTGCGGATGGAGGAAGTTTATTAGAGGGAAAAACAGCTTAGGAGTTATAAGGAGTTTAAAGCTTGTTTTATTTTGATAAAATATTCTTTTGAAGGTGTTGTTTGAAATATCTTATTGCATTCTTATGAGAAATAAATTTTATTTTTGATAAGACTATAAGGGAGAAATAAGGTGTATAAGGGATAAATTTTTCTTGTAATGTTGAGAGTGCTTTTGGTTGATTATGGAAATGAAAGCATGATGTTTTAAGGTTAAAATTGCTTCTTGTGTGAAGTTGTGAAACCTTAAGTGGGCAGCTTTGAGATTGACATTTGCTTTCATTAAATTGGTAATAATCAAGCTATTCTTTACTTGGTTAAAGTGTTGGGCTTACTCCTTTGTTGATGATTTGAAAAGTTGTGTGTGCTCTTGTTGATTTGAGTTGGTGGATGCTTTTTGTTCAAACAATATTGGAGAGAAAAGGAGTTCTACTTGTTTCCTTTTCTGATGTTGATTGTGAAATGCTTCAAGGTTGTGTTTTGAGTTGAATGGTGTTGATTGAACCTTGTTTGATGAGCATTGTTGTTGAAGCCCTAATTGATGGTGAAAAGAACATGAGTATCATTGTTATGTGATTCTTTGCATAGTTGGCAATTGTTGGGGTTTCATGTTCTTGAAAGAAAGCATTCTATCCTATCCATTTCAGATATTGAGTTGAGTTTTCAGATTTGAGATTGAGTTTGAGCTGAGTTGATTTGAGTTGAGTTTTGAGATTGGGAGTTGAGTATAGAACATATTGAGTCTCTAACAATTCTCTTTATGCTTCTATGAGTTTGACAAATCACATTGGGTCTCTAACAATTCACCTTGTGATTTCCTACTAAGAAAGTTTTTTTCTTGGTGAGCTTGCTGAGTTTTGGACAGGTTTCGGTGGGGACTTGTGAGCAGTCTTGGACAGGTTCTGGTGGGGACTTGTGAGCAGTTTTGGACAGGTTTCGGTGGGGACTTGTGAGCAGATTTGGACAGGTCCTAGCAGAGGACTTGTGAGCTGAGTTTGATAGTTCTATCAGAGAACTTGAGGACAGAGGTGCACTGGTTCTTTGAGAAGAACCTGAGGATAGATTTGGCAAGTCTTTGAGAAGGCTTGTGTGTAGAGGATTGATTTGTTCAAGCTTAAGCATTGGACAGATCTGACAGATAGAGGAAGACTTGTACTAGACCGACTGACTATGTTTGGTACAGGTTGCTGAGCTGTTGTGGACGTGATCATAGAAGGCAGAGGTCTCTTAGGCTAAGCATTGAGGACAGGAGGTCTTCGGTGGAAAGGAGTTCCACGTGCTGGCAAGAGGTAGAGGCAGTTGATCTTCTGAGGGATCATTTCCAGAGCAGAGGGGAAGGTATCTCCTTTGAGCGAGAGGCTCATAAATTCTGATTGGGGGAAGGTATCTCCTTTGGGCCGAGGCTCATAAACATTGTAATTGGGAAGGATTCCCAAAGAACTTTGAGATAACTTTTAGAGAAAAGTTTTGTGGACGTAGCCCAGCCATTTTGGGTGAACCACGTTAAAATTGGTGTCACTTTGTGGATGATATTGTGCATTGCTTTGATATTGCTTTGGGTATATTGCTTTACTGTTTTGAAGTATAAAGGAAAAAGTAAAAAGAGGTCTTATACTGTTCACCCCCCCTCTCAGTATAAGCTTGTGTTCTTCAACCCAAGGTGGCAAGAGGATGGGTTTGAGTTGGCTTGTTATTGTACCTAGGAATAGGTATATGAAAATATGATATTATATTGTATAAGGGTCAGCTCCTCAAAGAAGAATTAGAATATGGGTATATAAAGAAAGGATATTTTCATTGTAATCATCATGGAGATAAATCATATGTAATCATCTTTGCCCACAAAGTGACTTATTAGACTTTGCCCTCTCTAAGTGGTGCTCTCATCTTGGGAGATCTTATGGAGTTAATCCTTCATTATTATTGCCCTACCTTAAGGATATTATCTATATCTATCTTATTGTGTGGATTATATTTCTTAATAATTATTTGTGGATGAATGATTTGATATTTATGCATATTGGTGAATGATTTTTGTTTATAAGAATAATGTTCTAAAACAAGTGGTATTAGAGCAATGATTCTAGCAAAGTGGGAATTGTTTTTTATGGATTGCAAAATTAGGGCAAATTATTTTTCTTTAGAATAAAGTCTCATTATTTAGATTCCATATCTCTATGAAATTTTTTCCAATTCATACAATTATTATATCATTTTATATGAAATTTTAAGAGCTTTAAAATGAGTAGTCATATGAAGGAATTCAAATAGTATTGACGGAGATATGACCTTATGAAGTTAGCCATCCAAAACAAGGGCAACGTTAGGGAAAATATTTTCAAAAAAATATCTCATATTTCAGGAGATATATCTTTGTGAAATTTTATCTGATTTACATGATTATTGGACCATTTTATGTAGAATTTTAAGAGCTTTAAAATGGGTGGTCATAGGAATGAATTCAAACAGTATTGAATCAGATATGACCCTGTGAAGTCAGTCATCTAGAATAAGGGTAGTGATGACTTTTCAAGTCATGAAAAATGAAATTATAAATATCTATAAGATAGAGTAAACAAATAAATTGTGACTTAATTTATTTTGAATAAAATATGTAGAATTAATTGTTAATAGAAAGGATAGAGGAGGTTTAATAAAATTTTATTTTAAGAAACCTTATTTTATCAAAACCCTATTGCTTTGAATTTTTTTGGAGGAGTTGAGGTCATGGAGCTACCTATATTCATTGGAAATAATGATATTGATGCTATAGAATGGTGGAAAAAAATTAGGTCTCTATATCTTAATAATCCTTTTTGGAAATTTCTTCTTTGATCAGGAGATCAATTAAAAAAGTCATCTACAAGAAGTGTGGAAGGACATCCAGATAAAATTCCCACTTTAGAGCAATCAACACTTGTAAAAATAGAGCATGGAGAAAAAAATGGCTTAACTTCCATCATTTAATGAGTGGTCAACACCCACTTAATAAAATGGGTTGGTTTTAAATAACCAACACCCATTTAATAAAATGGGTTGGTTTTAAATAACCAACACCCATTTAATAAAATGGGTTGGATTTAATTATCAATGCCCATTTAAGAAAAGTAGGTTGCAAGCATTTAAGAAAAGGGGGCTACACGAATTTAATGAAAATGACTTTCTTTCACACAACACTTAGTGGTAAATTGTTGCACAACACTGAGTGGAAAATGGTTGCACAACACTGGGTGGCAGTTTAGTTTTTACATAACACAGTGTGGCAGAGTTTTTAGAACATATTATGGAAAATTCTTGCAGAACACATGGTGATGACTTGATTTCCATATCTGTAGTGGAAGAATAGAAAGAGAAGAAAATACATTAGAGCAAGGTGAATAGAGTTGGAAAATTGAATATTGCAATCTAATACCATAGTAAGGATTGTAATAGAATTATTATTTCTAATAAAAATCTACAAAATCTCTGTGATCGTGGTTTTACCCATTTTGGAGTTTCCATGTAAATTTGGTGTTTCTCTTTAAACTATGTGTATGTTTTTTAATCTAATATTATTGCTATTATTTAAATTAATTACGAGAATTACCAAATTAATACTAACACATAGAAAGAGTTGATCTCTTTGAAAATAACCAGACAACACACCAATGCTTGTATTCACACTGTGAATTTATGAAGCGATTTCTGGTTCAAGTTTCAGAGATCCTCAATCATAAATTAAACATAAGTATTAAGCAAGATCTATAGATCTGTGTGTAGAGGTGAATCTATAGTGTGGCACTTTATAGATCAAGTTTAGTATTAGAGCTGATTTTTCCTGAAGAATAGTGTATGTAAGGCAAAAGATCTCAAAGAAAGGACTTAGCCCCATACAACCTAGATATTGGGAGAAGAAGGATCAGATCTATGAAAATTATAGATCAGTTAGAACCTAACTCTCCAACAATGTCCAAAAAGGAATTTCAAAGAAGATTTATTGAAATGGAAAACACTCTCCAAAGCTTGATGGAGTTGGTGCTTTCTCAAGAAGAAAGGAAATCAAGGAAGGAAAAGAAGAAATTAGATTCATAATCTAAGATTGAGTTTGGTGATTTCAATGGTGATAAAATGGAGGTTGAATAATCTCACTACAAACAACATGATAATATCTCAACACAACCCTTGATTGCAGATTCGTTCAAAATGAAGGTCAAAATTGGTATTCTAGCCTATGAAGGGGAGTTAGATTTTGAAAAATTATATGGGTGGTTGAATAATTTTAGAGGTTTAATTGAATACTAAGTCTTATAAATAGGTACAAAATATCATATTTTATATATTGAAATTGAGTGGCCATGCTCTCACATGGTGGGAGGCATACTTAGATGGATTGGCAAAAAATCAATAGCCAATTGTGAAAACATGGGCAAAATTTCTAAAGGTTATAAAAGCTCAATTTTATCCTATTGGCTATTAAGAGAATATGGAGGAGATATGGCTATTTCTGAGATAGAGGTAGGGCCAACAAATCTAAGAATACACCACAAAATTCAAAAAACAAGTTGTGTTAATGGGTGTTAATCTTTGTGATCCTCAAATATTTAAGAAATATAAGTGTGGTTTGTCTTATCATATCAGGATATAACTGACATTATTTGATGCCAAAGACATTTATGAGGTATGCATTAAATCCATATACCTAGAAATGGGGGTTAGAAATCCAATAAAAGATAATAAGGTATTAACTTCATCTTTACTCTCCAAGCCTGCAGAGAAAACCAAGGGTTCTAGCAGTAAAGGTAAGAAGTTGGAATTGAATATTGTGGATCATCCACAACCATATCCTTTTGGATGGGTACAGAAGGACATGGATCTACAGGTAACCAAGCAATGTACTTTACAATTTTCTATTAAAAATAAATTTTATGATGTAATTACTTGTGATGTAGTACCTCTTAATATTTGCTAAGTAATTTTTGGTAGCCCATATTTATGGGAAATAGATGCTTTGTTTAAGCAGAGGTGCAATGTTTGGGAGTTGAAGAAAGGTATAATCACCTATGTGATTAATTCCAGCAGGTTGGAAAATAAATTTTAGCTTGTGACAGCACTTCAGGGCAAGTATTTGGTGAATTTAAGCAAGAGATTCATGTTGTTTATGATAAGGGGTATGGATAATAATGTGTAGTTTAGTAAGGAGGTGGAAGCATCCAATTGTACTCCCTAACAAAATAAGGAATTGGAGGTATTGTTGCAAATATTTAGCCGAATTATGGAAGAACCAAAAGGCTTACCACTAAAGGGAGAAGTGGAGCATGAAATTCAACTCTTACCTGATTAACCTCTACCTAATAGTGGGTTGTATAGGTAGTATATTATTGAGTCATATGAGGTGAAGAAACAAGTTCAAAAATTACTAGATAAGGCTTTGATTCCTCCTAGTGCATCCCCAGTTGGATCCCCAATTGTTTTAGTCCCTAAGAAATATGGAACATGGAGGATGTGCATATATTATAGGACACTCAATAAGATAAATATTAATAATTAGTACCCACTACCATGAATTGATGATCTACTAGACCAGCTGAAGCTTGCAAAGTATTTTTCTAATATGGATCTAAAATCAGGTTATCATCAAATCTGGATAAATATAGAGGATATTTGGAAGACTGCATTCAAGACCATGTAGAGTTTGTTTGAATGGTTAGTGATGCCATTCATATTAAAAAACGTCCCATCTACCTTCATGAGGCTAATGAATGACATTTTGAGACATTTTTTGGATAGGTATGTCATGGTATTTCTTGATGATATATTCGTTTTTAGTCCAACATGGTAAGAGCATATTCAAAATTTAAAATCTGTTTTTGAAGTGTTAGCAAGGGAAAATTTAAAATTAAATCTTAAAAATTGTGAGTTTGGAAAGAAGTCTTTAGTTTATTTGGGTCATGTAATTGGTAATGAAGAACTCAAAATAGATCCTTCCAAGGTGGATGCCATAAGAAATTGACCAGCACCAAAGACCCAAATTGAACTAAGAAGTTTTATTAGGGAAACCCAATACGATAGAAAATTTATTAAGAATTTCTCACATATAGCAATATCTCTATTATAGCAGCTATAGAAGAATAGAATTATTTGGGGAAATGAGGAGAACAAATATTTTGAGCTGATAAAGGATAAGGTATGCAATGCACATGTGCTTGTTATGCTAGACATTAGGATGCCTTTTGAGATTGAGATAGATGCCTCAGGCCATGCTATGGGGGTAGGTTTGTTCTAGCAAGGTATACCTATATGTTATCATTTGGAAAAGTAGATGAAAGTGTAGGCAGTCCTTTCACCATTTGATATTTACTGAGTTCTAGTAAATATCCTGAACTTAAATACCAAAATGTCTTATGCTATAGAGATGTGGCCTCTTTTGTGGCTACTGCCATTGTAGTATGTGTTGAGGCAAGTGCATCTAAGACAAACAAACCATGTTTGTATGAACCTATTGCTACATGTTTTCCTTTCTTAGTGATAAAGCAATGTTTCTTTTCTTTGTCCACCTTGAAATTGACATTCATGTGATTGTCCAGGATTTGTGGAACTGATAAGAGATTATTTTTCAATCCTGGTACATAAAGAACTTTTTGAATTTTACATTCTCCATCTGGAAGGGAGACAAAAACACTTCCTTCTCCCTGAACTCAATATATTTGATCATCAACAATGGTGACCAGTCTACCTTCTCGACCCTCAAATGTATCAAACTAGGACTTATCGCTAGTCATATGCTTACTAGCACCTAAATCTATGTACCACACAATGTCCTTGTGAGGGGAATTTGTATGTGTCATGAGCACCTTATGTGCTTGTTCAGAGTCTAAACTAGAATCTTCAGCTGCAATGTGTCCATGTTGTTGTTTATTCTTGTTCTTTGGTTTGCCTTTGCCCTTCTTGTTTCCTTGTTCATTAGGTGGTTTGTTCTTAAACCAACATATTTTGGTTTCATGAGTGTCCTTGTCATAAATATTACAATAATGTTTCTTCTTATGAGTCTCTTTGCCTTTACCCTTGTATTTATTAGAAGAAGAACCTTTCTGTTGGTTCCACTTTTTATTACCACCTTGTTTGTTTGATAAAAGTGCATTGTTGGATGCCTCATCTCTTTAGAGTTGATTAGCTTCTTCTATTTGAAGCATATTTACCAACTCGACAGAAGTCACTGTCCTTCCAGAGACTTATAATGAAGTGATCAAAATTCTGTAGGAGTCAAAAAGAGCCCTCAAAATGATAGAGGTCAAGACTTGGTCTTCCACTTTTTCTCCTAAGGATTGCAGTTTTGTTTTCAATTATGCCACTCTGTAGAGGAATAGCTCTACTGTTTCTCCTGATTTCATATGAAGAGTATGAAGTTGTGTTTGGAGGTGAAGAATTTTTGATTGATTATTCCCTGCAAATATGGTTGTTTAGGCATCCCATGCCTCCTTACCATTCTTAGATTCACTGATATGAGGTTGGATATCATCATTAATAGCTAGCAAGATCATTAAGGATAGTTTTCTATCATTTTTATCAAAAGTTGTTTGATCTGCTCTTGCTGATTGAGGTCTAGTTTCACTTCCATCCACTATAGACCATAGATCCTCTACAGTTAAGATAGATTTCATCTTAGTCTTCCATGCAAAATAATTTGAACCTTTGAGCAGTTGGCTCTCAGTGAGATATTTGTGCATCATGGCCATGGTGAAGGTTTCAAATTGATAGGACTAAGATGGTTGTATCTTGCACTATACCCTCAAAAGAGTATATTGAAGATGTTTAATTTGCTTCTATAATATATTTAATGGCACATGCCTTAACACCCTTAACAAGCGATGACAAGTTTGAGGATTTTAAGCCAAAAAAATAGAGCAAATTAAAGGGGTAGGTTTTGAAAGACTTCTGATTGTGCTCTCTAAGATATTTAATGGCACCTGCCTTAACACCCTTCAAGAAGGATGGAAATTTTGAGGAAATTAAGCCAAACAAAGAGAGTTAATCAAGGTGTTTTGAATTTTGACCTTTGATGGGGAATAAAATTGACTTTGTTTTAACCTGTGCAAGGTGTAGCACGATTTGGAGTGAAGTTTGGGTTTTGTGAAATTCTTCTTCAATGTTCTATCTGATTGTTTAATTGCACACAAAAAACATGATTGTTAGTGCAATAATAAAAAACAAGAGAGCAACCCAAATTATTATCACTCTAGGTGTCAGATGCAACCAAAAATACACCTAGTATAGTCAATTTTTAAGAGAAAGTGTCGAGTACAATCAATAATGCACCTTTCTTGCTTTGAAATATCCTCACTTTCTCTTTAGAATTTTGCAAAAAAAAATAGAATCACAAGATATGAATTCTATCCCCCCTTAATTTTTACAAAATTGAAAAATTAGAGCACTCCTTTCAAGACAAGTCAACACACAACCTGTGTTCGAAAGGCTTCCAGACCAGTCGACACACGACTTGGTTTTTGTTTTCAACACTCAAAAATAGGTGGTGCATTAGGATAAAAATGCTCACAAATCCTCATGGGACCATAGCTTATGTCCAACCCCTTCCATGGATCAGTATAGATAAGTGAGTGAGGAATGGATCTACGATATTCACGAAGCATACGACGAAAATGTGATCGTGTTGTTTCCTTTCGTAATTCATTTCTTTTTCTTAGGATTCTTTGTCTACGAAGAGCTTTCCTTACCCAAGATTTGATCTTCATGAAAACTTTTAAGAGTGATGAATAATATAGGAAATGTTGATGAAAATTAAGCAACAAAATGTCTCTTATACCTTGTCTCTTTATCCCCACATTTGGAGAAAACTAAAGAAAGATAATTGCTTAGTTGCATAAAAAATTTGGCACTTCTATTTTCAATTTAAATGCTAAAAAAAAAATTAAAGTTTTTTTTTTTTTTTAAATAGAATATAACATAATTTTTGGAATAAAAAACATCAATTTAAGAGTAAAAAAATTGATGCAATTTATTTAGCAAAAAACTATGAAAAGTTCTAAATTTTTTTTAAGAATTAACTTAATTTAAGCATAAAAAAAATTAACCTTTGTTATGCCAAAAGTAATAAAATTTTCATCAAAATTTAATCCCTTTGCAATCTAGCGGGCACGGGAGTCGAACCTGCGACTCTCACTGGCCTAAGACGTCCACGTTGGCCAAATAACCAAGTGGCTGGCTTGGTTCTCAGGATGGACCACCTGAGTCTTAAAGAAGCTTGTGGGCTTCTTTGGGATGTTGTGGAAATTATCCCACATGCATCCTGTTTTGGATGCAAAGGCCTTTAAAGGCTTTAATGAATGACTAATCTCATGATTGCCCTCGAGAAATCAAGTTTGGGCCCTCCTTTTGCCGACGTCCATGTGGTACGGCAAGGGGGCATCCACGTGTCAAGTCTTGTCCAGTCAGGTCCATGTCAGGTCTTGTCAGGTCCATGTCAGGTCCACATCTAGTCAAGTCCAGTCAGGTGCCAGGTGGCGCATGGCCAGAGTGCCACGTGTCACCTAGGTAGTAGGTCAAGTTAGGTCCACGTCAACATCGCCTCGGGGTGCATGCAGGTCTACAAGAAATGTGAGGGCACTCCCTGACCTCGATGTGTTCTTGCCTCGGTCTCAGGATGCAGGCCTAGGGAGGAAGCTAAGAAAGCTCTCCCCTTACCATGGGGAGTATGAGGGTTGCCTGCCCTTGGATGCTCCTGTGGGCTGACTGCGGGCCCACAGGTTGGATCACCAATGGGGAGATCTCGGTGGTCACGATCCACAATGGGAAAAAATTCCCCATGGGTGGCGATCACGGTCGAGGTCAAATGGTCCCTGCATAGGGATCCATGCCCTATGCTGCGAGCCTTCCTTTAAGGGCTCTCAACTCACTATCCAAAAAATTAGGATGCATGCAAATAAATAATCAAACCTTAGGAGAATTGAAAAGCATAAGGAGTAATTATTAAAAATAATTAAGGGTCACCAATGGTGCCGTATTTCCAATGCTCCAGCTCAACTCTCGTGCTCCAGCTCTGGTACCAATGTGACCAAGAGAATGAGTTCGATTAAATAAAATGATAATTTACATTAACCAAACTTAGGAGCAAAGCCTAGTATTTAAATAGGTTACAAAATAGTAATCCAAACTATAATCCCGCTATCCATGCTAACCAACGCGACATAGGAGGTAGAGAGTTTGGTTTAGTTTTGTTAACCTAGGATATTTAGGAATTAACCATAGTTTACCATTAGATATTTGAAACAGTAAATATCTACATGGTAGAAAGTAGAAAATAAAATGTAATAATGAACCTATGTAGTATAATGCAATATACTACCTATTTTACCCTAACATATTTATAATTGTTAAGTGATTTTTAAATGATATACATTTATCTTGGAATAAAATGTAAAATAGAAGTGTACTTTTTTAATTAAAATAAATCAAAGTAGATATTTAAGAAGGTTTCCTTTGAAAGAAAAAATGAGACTTTAATGAAGTTTATCTTTAAAAATGTGAGCCTTTTAATTGATTCCTTTATTTGGGTATAGTAGAATTAAGTGACCAAGTCCATGCTAAACTATATCCTTTGGCTTACTATAGTGGATTTAAAGTACATGATAGACAACAAAACCATAGGATATCTAATATTATCTAAAGGATCAAACTTAGTAACCTTTGTATCCTTTAGTTAAAATTAAAAAAAAAAAAAAAAATTAGAAACCCAATGATGTTGAGATGCGGGTATGCATACAACATGTCTTGAGAGTGATTGTAGTTTGGCAGAGTAGGTCAGAGCAAGGGACCTAGTCACTACTAGTAACAAGAGATGGTATGGGATGTCTTCTCTAGGTTGTTTCTTGTGAGTACAATGATAGGTTGATGCATCACAATGGTTAAAGAGGCTAGCATGACATTGGTATCTAGTCCTGCCATATCATTTGGTATGGGATAAACAAATGTGAATCAAAGTGGGTATTGGGACTAAGTCTAGTGTCAAGGTAATGGCGTATCTCTTGTTGACTCTGAGTAGTAGGACAATCAACAAGACACATAGGCATATGTATGCTAACCTCTTGCATAATAAATTGAAACAATTTGATTGATTAGATCAAGGTTCAATATGCTAAGGGATGGGGAATATATGCATCACCCTTTAGGTTTTATGAGCCCTAAAGGACAACCCCTATTGTGGTCCAACCCTCATGCCAGATCAAGAGTATGATAAATGAGACAAGTCGACTTCACAAAAAGGCATTTTCCATGGGATTTGGCCAATCTCATCCATTTGGATAGCTTCTTGTGGCAGTCTTGGAACTAAAAAGTGATTTGATATGCTTGTACTAATATATCTGTTTGATAATGATTCATTGGGTGAAACAAATTTGTTGTAAACAAGATAGCACTCTTAGGGATAAACAATAAACTTAAAAAAATCCTTGTATTAATGCTTGGCTTATTCTTGTGGTACAACCAGGTGAGTAGATGGGTTATTACATGGTTGATCTATAGAGGCAACTCGAAGTGGTGATGGAAAAGAGAGATTGGATTCAATCCGATCAAAGACCAAATAGTAGTCAAGTTGAGGGATGAGATCAATCACATGACAGGGGAGAAAGATACAACACAGCCAAAGGTTGGTTGATTATGAGGAGAGATTGTAGGCTAGATTGAGAGAGAAAGTAGATCGGGTTAGAGGAGATATTGCTCAATGCAAGCAAGAGGTAAGAAAATATTGTTCTACTCCTATGGGAGGATAGGGAGCAAGCCTATGAGGATAGGGAGGAGGCTCTATTGTGAAAAAATCATTAAAGGGCCCTTTACCATTAGGTTTTCTTGACAAACTAGAGGAATCCATCACTACCTAGTGCTAATTTGTGGAGTTAGAGCTATAGTAGATTGAGAGCAAGGATCATGTCATTCTCTATGGACATGCTACCATCATGACCATTGTCATTAGCAAGAGGAGGTTTAGGAGAGACTAGCTCATACATTTAGGTAGGGAAGGTGCAAATATATGCTAATTTTAATATTGTGGCACACTTCCTAGGGGAGATCTATAGATTACTGAGTGTACTGATTTTATAATTATGGTACACTGATGTATCATATATTTTGTACTATTATCGATAAGTTATATATATAGATATTTATTTGTGTTTATTAGCTCATTGATTTATATATGATGTTTATGAAATTATGTATGTATGATAATAGTTTTAAAATGGTAATAGGATAACATAATTGTTTAATAATTGAGACAATTGATTTTATAATGTATAGGATTATGATTAGTAAGAGAAATAATGAAAGGAGAGAGATATAGAATGAGTGGGAAGTAATATGATAGAACCTACACTATGTACAAAATGTGAAGAGTGGCCAATGAAGGCCTATAGTAGTATATGCATAGTATAGTATAGTAACTATGTACAATGATCAGTGAAGGTATATATGATCAAGATGGTTAGTGACCAGTTAAGGCCTATATGAGAAAAGTGAACAATGACTAGTTAAAGCTTATATAAGTAATATGATCTAAAAATATGTATAAATATTTACAAATGCTATGTACAATGGCCAACTAAGGCTTATGAACAAGATGGTCGATGACTAGTTAAGGCTTATATGAGCAAAGTGAACAACGACTAGTGAAGGCTTAAAGATAAGAAGTGACCAATGAATGCCTAAAAATGAGTAGCAGCTAGTTAAGACCTATACACAAAAATATGATTATAATAGCTATACAAAAATGTTAGTAAAGACCTTTAACTAGTGTGACCAATGACCAGTGAATGCCTATATGAATAGTATGAAAAATGGCTGATTAAGACCTAAAATTAATAGTGACCAGTTAAGGCCTATATATGAGCAATGACTATTTAAGGAATAAACATGAACAACGACCAGTTAAGATCTATGATTAACAATGACTAGTTAAGGCCTATAAATGAGCAACAACTAGTTAAGGCTTAAAAATGAGTAGTAACTAGTTAAGACATAAATTGGGCAAATGACAAGGATGGGTTATAGGAAACAATGTGTATTGTCCATGGTTCCTATTGGCCTATGAGAGCCTAGAGTGGGGAAAGGTATATGGATACAATATATAGATCAAGAATCAAGATGTCATGTTGGACAGTCCCACTCCTTGTAATAGGTAGGTATGCAAGAATTTGTATACCTGCAAAATATAGGTGTAATGGGTTTTGATTGTCATAAAATCATGGGTACTAGTTCAAGAACAATAATTCATGAAATGGGTGATTAAAATAATATGGAATGGAGAGAATGATGCATAGAGGATAATCTTGACATAACTATATGTGAGGAAAATCCTTATTTTCCATTAATTGACAAGCATCCCTATTGAAGGTATGCCAAGAAGGTAGCACCATAAGGGTTTTCCCATATGCTATGGGAGGTTGGTAGTGTGAGATCTGATAGGTATAACACTATGGATGATTATTGTATAATGTGTGGCTATGGATAGGTGGAATTCCTCTTTTGTATCAAATAGATATACAAAGTATTGTATACCAATTAATGATGGGAGATGAATTCTAGCCCATAGAAAGTTACAAGATATGAATAATAGTTACTTAAATAAAAATATAATGTATTGTATCAAAAAAGGTAGGTATAAGAGGATATTTAGATTAGGTAGAGGGAAAATGAGACAAATATTAATAAGATGAACTAATATCGAATAGGAAAATAGTGTAATGTGTGTTATGAACCCGATCCATCTTATCAACTTAATCTCATTTCCTGAGCGAAATAGAAGGAAAAGGTATGAGAAGCATTTTTTTAACTTGAAGGACTATATGGATAAGGTGGACCGATGTCTAACAAGCATGTGTAGTCATGCATGTTATGATCTCGACACACCTTATCTAGATAATATCGTTGTTCGCTCTGGCTATAAAAGTGGAAATGCTATTGATATAGGTCTGATGTAGGGACCATATGGGATGGGGTCTCACTCATGAGGAAATCCCCCCTTTATCGAGCAAATATTCCAGATGTCATATACACATTCAAAACTAGAGAGAAATTCTAGACCAAGTGAGATCATATGATAGGGATCAAAATGAATCGATGTGCTTTGAGAGAGAGGGTGAAAGATGATGTGTTGTTTATTACTTACTAGACTAACAAGATATATGGATATTATGGTTTTTTTTTAGGATATGATTATACCTTAGGCTTAATTATAAGCCTAAGTTAGTATTTTATTATTATTTCCTATTTCTTGCACTTTGTATTTACATGAGGTATAGTATGCCCATGTTGGAAATATGTTTGTTACTTGTTAGGATGTTTAGTTAAACTGTTAGAGTTGTCCTTTATCTTCTAGCAATTAGTTGGCATCCATGTTTAGCAGATTGTTATATGTTAGTTACAAGTGGTTGGCCTTGTTTGACAAATTATTAAAACGATTGTAACCACGTGAATTCATGTAAGCATTATATATTCTATTGCACTAATGAATAAACCAACTTCACGTTTGGTATTTCTATATTAGTGATTTCTAACAATATTGTCTAGTCAGACATGTTATGAGCCTAACACATTGAATACATACATTCTCGATGGTTCATGTGGCCACGAAAGAGAAAACAATTATTGATATAGGTATGATGGGGGAAATAAAGAGATATTGGATGATTCAGGTATGGAGTGAATGGGATATCATACTAGAGGTAGAGGTCTTATGGAGGAGGATATCACTCAAGAGGAATTCCCCTCCTTATCGAGTGAATATGGCAGATATTCCATGCTCATCTAGAATAGGAGAGGAATTTTAACCTGAGTGAGATCCTAACATATTAGAAGATGATGGGGGTCTCTTACTTTGTAAGATCAACGAGACATGGATTAGGTGATTCGATATCTAATAGCAATGTATAGTCCTACATGTTATGAACTTGACACATGACTTGATCTAGATAATCTTGATGATATCATGGTGAAAAGAGAGCAAATTGTAAGAGATGGATGAGGATAAAATAGGGAGGAATGTATGGAATGTAATGATACTAGATGATCTAGCACAATTGCAATAAGGAAAACCTTCTTCTTTGTTAGTAGATGAATATGCATGTGGAGGTATAATTGTCATCATTTTGAATAATTGTTTCCCCATGTGTAGGTGTAGAAGATGGCACAATAGGTTGGAATAAGGATGATGTAGGAAGGTCAAAGGAATGATGACCTAAGCATATATAGTCTCCTATAGGAGGAAATCCTCCCTTTTCTCTTGATGTCCCACAAGTGATGGTAGTGGAGAGAACCCTAGTTAACGTTTTTGGCTATTAAGAGTTAAAAAAAAAATAGTTAGTGGCCTATCAAATGCTAAATATAACATTTATTAGCTATGTAGCCTATTTTACCCCTACCCTTTTAAAGTCGATAGGTTAATAAGTAGGTTTATGCATAGCGGTGAATCTTCATTAATTCGCGAATATTTGTATTTTCAAAAATAGAAATTGGTAAATTTGGAGACCCTGAAGACTCTTTATATATGAAATCAATAATAAACTAACCCTAATGCTCAAGGGTCGACTAACTAAATCTATGGCCCAAGATAATTATAAAAATAATTAGTTGACATGGCTATATTAGGACTGTTACATGGATCTCCCATTCAGAAAGCTTTGTCCTCAAAACTAGAAAAGACTAAAAATGCTCTCAAGCTCCCATGTAGCATCTTCTTCTGGATGGTCTTACCACTTGATGAGAAACTCATAAATTTGTCGAGATTAAAGATGATGAACTTTAGACTATAATATTGTTTCAGGCTAAAGAGTGATTTGACCTTCTTTATCGAGTAATGGCAGACTTATATTGGACTGCACCTTTTGGAAATCACATGTTTGAGACAAGATACATGAAAAATGGATGGATGTGAGAAGACGGTGAAAGCTCCAACTAGTATGCTAATTCTCCAATGCAAAGTAGCGTTAATTTTTTCTTTTAAATAATTTTTTTTATTTAAATAATTTTCATTAATTGAGGAGAAAAGGTTTAAAATATGAGAAAGAGAATGAGCGAGGGTTTAATTAATAAGAGCATGGAAGAAGAGGCGGGTGGGTATTAATTAATATGAAAGGGGGTTTAGTATTATATGATTGTTGGTGCTTTACACTATATCCACTTCATTTTGTGTATTCTCCTAAGCTATTCAAATCCCAAATCAATTTATCCTTGGATCCCCTTAGAATTATCACAGTTGTTATCTTTCTACTCAACTGCATCCTAACATCAATGACTTGAATACTTGTAAAAAAATCTTCTTTCCATTTGTATCTTCTTTCCTGATCCTTGCACAAAATGTTTGAAACCCTATGACCATATTTATCTTGAAGAAATATCATCCAAGGTTTAAAAATTAGATCTAGATTGAGTGGTTTTTTACCACACCAAGTATCCATCCAACTAGAATTTTTTTCTCCAATTACCACCACTCATATTAAACCTTTAATCACTAGATCAATAGATTTTTTAAACCATTCCAAAGTGCAGAACCATTTGGTAGAGAGAATGTATTAAATATTAAGCTTGGTTCATTGGGCTCAACATACTTAGAAGAATTATTTCCATTGTCTTTGAGTCTCTTTGTATAATCTCTAGATTAATTTTCCTCTAAGAGATAAGTTTACATCTATGAGAACTCTTAAACCGAGACCTCCCCTAGTTTTATCATCACACACCTTGGTCCATTTCACCAAAGAAAATTTCCTTTTATCATGTATACCCGACCACAAAAAGAATCGCATAATATAGATTAAACATTTTTCTATTTATTTTGGCATAGTATACAATGATATATAATATGTTGCAAAGACCCGTAAGACTAATTTAATTAGCTGCACTCTTCCTACTAACGATAACCATCTACCTTTTCATATCGGTAGTTTATTTTTAACTATACTTATAAATGGATTCCATAATTTTATCCTCATTCTCCCTTCAAATAAAGGTATCCCTAGAGAAGTTGTTGGTAAATTTACCTCCTATATTTGAAGTAACCTGCAAATTCTTGCTTTGATTTTAGCTGGAGTGTTTAGGAAGTAAATTTTAGATTTTGTCCTATTAATTTTTTACCCTGATGCTCTTTCATATTCATTTAATAAATTATTTAAAGTTTTGGCCTCGTTTATCTTTGCCCTTCCAAAAAAGATTGTATCATCTACAAAGTATTGATGGGTGATGTTGTCAGTTTTATTACTAGCCTTAAGTCCACTTATAAGCCCATCTTTGTTAGCCTTCTTCAAGTTCTTACCCAAAACCTCTGCCATGATAATAAATAAATATGGTCATAAAGGATCGCCATGTCTAAAGCCTTTTAAGTTTAAATGATTATGTTATTAATATTATAAAACATTTTATTGCAAAAGGTGAATTATATTTATAAAATTTTATCCATTTACCATTTCTCTTTAATGACTTGGATGTTTTTTTTTCATGATTTCCTCGGCTACCTCTTAGAATCTCAAGATAATTCAAATAGAAATAAATTGTTTTTATTGGAGACCATTAAAATTGATAAAACATTAATGCTTATACATTATTCTATTGATGTACTCAACCAATGAATGAAACTTGATATTGTGAATATGTGTTGTTTAGTTATAATTATAATAATTAATAGAAGGTTGAATGTGTGTCATTTAGGTGTACCACGAGGGATACCATAGTGGTTTATTTTTAAGTTTCATTCATGAAACAAAGTTTAAACTCAGTAGAAGGGGATCATGACCCTCCATGCTTTACCCTAAAAAAATTCAGGAGAACCATGTTCAAACCTCAATATAAAGGGATTGAAACCTTTTCAAAAATTGTGTTTTACTCTAAAATTTGAGTCCTGTAAGAGAGATATTGTAGTAGTTTATCTTTAGGTTTTCATTCAGGAGACCCAAGTTAAAATCCTCGTAAAAGGGGACAGAGATCGTAAAAAAATGTGTTTTTAACTCCAAATTTTACCCATGAAGGGATAGACACGACCAAATGCTTGCCAATAGGTTGTCCACTACTCTGGCATGATAGGGTCTGATCTAGTTAACTTTTTTAGATTTTTATTTAGAAGCCTAAGTTAAAACCCTCTTGAGAAGGGATGGAGACCCCTCAAAAATTTGCGTTTTTAACTCCAAAATTTTCCCATAAAAGGATAGGCACGTCCAGGTGCTTGCCAATAGGTTATGGACTACTCTAATTCATTTTGTAAAGAGTCTAATCTAATTAACTGTGTTTTTATTCAACAAACTAAAAATTATAAAAATCTTTTACAAACAAAAAAATAAAAATAAAAAATAAATTGTAATAATTATTATAACAATTTAAGACTTTTGCATGACATTAAGCCCGGATACATCCAACGAAGCCACTAAAAAAGCCCGGATACATCCAAGGAAGCTACTAATATATTGTGAAAATAAAAGTAAATGATTACATTAAAGTTGAGCAAACTCTTCCGTTAAAAAAAAAATTAATTTTATGATTGATTAATTCAATTAATTTTACCAGCGTATATTCGCCAACCAACCAGACCTAGTTGACTTCCTTTAAAACCGTAAACAGAAGTAAAAATCTTTATTAATTATAGTCTTTACCAGAAGTCAAAGAAATATATTTTACTTTATTTATATTTAATCAACCAGATCTAACTGACTTCCTTTAAAAACATAAATAAAAAATTTCATAGGTTGCATTTATATATATATAAATTTTAGTATGATTAAAGTTTTAATTAATAAAAGATATTTTATTAATTAAATTTAATTAATATTTTTTAAAAAATAAAATAAATAATTTTTTTTATATTTTATAAAAAAATAAATAAAAATAGGGAAAAAATATTTTACTTATATTCCACCAACCAGACCTAGTTGACTTCCTTTAATGACATAAATAGAAATTTGCATCACAAAAGTCAATTAAAGATTTTTTTATTAAAAATTAATATTTATATTTAATAAAATAAATAAAAGTTACAGTAAAAAAATTATAAGAAAAGTTCAAAATTATTAAAATTATTAATATTAAAAAAAACCAAACCCCAAATCAAAAACAAAAATGCTAATAAACAATTAAAGATGTTTACATAGTTGACTTTCTTATTTTCAGCTAATCAGCGGCCTTCCAAACGCGTTACACAGACTACCTACGAATTCAATTCGCTGAAGTTCAACGACTTCACGCACTATTCTTGTTTTTTTTATTCTTTTTGTCGTAGACGAATGCGCGTAATAAGCTCGTAGAACCGCGGAGAAACATTTGCTCGTTACCTCAACGCGACAACGAATGCTGAAATTCGCCTTCAATTTGGTCTGTCTACTACAATACACCCTCATGCATTGTTTTCATCCAACAATTTATTTCGCCTAAGAACGGCTTATATCATATCAGCAATTATAGGCGCATGCATATATAGATAGAGAATATATCTAAATCGAAGTGCAGGAAGAGGCATCGATCGCGGTCATGGCAGACAAGCCGCTGATAAAGAGGCGACTGTGGAATATATTGAGGATTACTATTTTCCTGATCAGAAAGGGCCTTCTGAAGCGCAGGCATTTGCAGCAAGAGTTGACGAAGAGAGTAAAAATGTTTACTCATAACTTGCGAAATCTGATGTTTCATGGATCTTCCACTCCTCCAAGTTTCGCTTTGGGCCTCAGAGACTACGAATTTTCATGTTCCAACAGTCCTGCTTTTGCATTCACAGGTCATACGCAGAGACATCTTAATAATTATTTTTCGTGCATTTATTCCAATGTGGATGGCTCCCCTACATTTGCAGCCGTTTCTCGGGGGGACTACAGCAAAGAATATACTACTGCAGACACCCTGCAGTCTTGCGATTTTCCCACCGTCGAAGAGGTGGGAACTCATGAGACATACAATTTTGGCAGTGGAGAAGAGTTGGATACAGATGAAGATGAAGGCCACGTGGATAAAGAGGCGGAGGAATTTATTGAAAGGTTTCACAAGCATATGAAGTTTCAGCGCCAGATCTCTTTGCAACGATACGAGGAGATGCTTGCTAGAGGTGCAAATTGAGGAGATAAATAGTGTCTGTTTATGCATAATAAGCAGGTGAGCTGTAAGCTGCATAAATTTAAAAGTTTACGCGTATCGTTCTTTTATATTTATTGTGAGGAGGATTCCTCCATGAAGAGCATTGCTCCATCAATTCTGTAAATTGCTTGAATTTTCAAAATGTGCGAAAAACGGAATTAGCTCAGTGCTCTTTTAATAAAATTGTCAATTTTTGCTCTAAAATTACAATATGGCATGAAATTTGACTGGCAGTGTTGCCAGTGATGCAAATCTTATATAACACCTTCAAATTTTAATGATCAATTCAATTTTTGTTTTTAATTGGTTGAATTAGTGCAAAGTATAATAGGTAGGCTAATGTTTTGGGTATAGTTTTTTTTCCTTGTAATTATTGAAATTACTAAATAAAATAGTAACAACATACTGTTGCTGTTCAATCAAAGTGTTTCAGGTTAGCTGTAAACATGCATAATTAAAACCAGGAAGAGCAAATTCTTTCGCTCCTAACACACCTACTTGATCCCAAGATCAGATCTCACTTAATGCAATTTCACTTTCTATAAGTTATTTTACCTGTATATTGTATGTATATACAGTATGACTCAACCTACACTTCAAAGCGATGGCTTCGTGAACAATGTAAACGTCACTACTGATGGGCTTTTAAAAATATTTTTTAAGGTAAGACGGCCAATGACAGCCATTTCCTTGTCAAATTTCAAAGTCTGGATTTCCAATCCACTGGCTGTGCTATGGCAAGGATTTCAATTATTTTTAAAACACTCCACTTAAAACACATATTCAACATCCTGCACCCACGCTAAAATAAAATAAAACAGTAACAGTTGTGTTTATTTTATTACCTGTACTAAACGTGATGACCAAATTTATTTACATGTTTATTTTGAAGGCTTAGTCGTCTAATTTATTTCATTGATAAGGAGACACTTGTATACTACCGCGAAACTAGGGATTCGTGGACTAATATTGTGGGGTCTACTCTTAATTTTGGGTATTGTTCAAAAGTGTAAATATTCAAGTTTAATGATTGTTCAAAAGTGTAAATGTTCAAATTTAACGAGTTCTTTTGTGGAAACATATAAGTTTGTTTTGATAACAAAGTTATAAACAAAAAAAATAAGTGGATTGGATTGGTAAGTGTATATTTTAATCCTCAAAAATTAGGTGGATTGGTAAGTGTATGTGTGGTTGGGCATTTACAAAGAAGAGATCTAGGTTCAAATTTTAAGGGGAAATCTAATCCTTTGCAAAGGTAGTGGTCTGCTCCAAATTCTTTAAGTGCGTGCCACACTGACAATGACGGTACAAACCTTAAGAGACTGGGGTCCCCATCTGACGTCGAGTCAACAAGAATGAGACGGATAGGTTTTTTGGAAGCAATCCCTATGGTTTGAACCCTGTGCTGGCCAGTTACTATAAATAGTGGATGTAACCAACTTTCCTATGTAATAAAAAAAACTTTGAATTTAAAAGATTTTTTAAAGGTTAGGTAGATTGGTAGTTGTTTGTCTCGTTAGGCACTTACTAAGAAGAGACCTAGGTTCAAACATTGGGTGCATGCTTGTTGCAAAGGTAGTAGTCTAATTTGAATTCTTTGAGTGCGTGCCAAACCAACAATAACGATACAAATCTCGAGCAATCGATGGTCTCTCTTATGTTGGGTTAACAACAATGAGGTGGTATAGGCTTGTTGG
This sequence comes from Wollemia nobilis, assembly GCA_028583015.1. Lineage (NCBI taxonomy): Eukaryota > Viridiplantae > Streptophyta > Pinopsida > Araucariales > Araucariaceae > Wollemia > Wollemia nobilis. Next base: position 4,176,046 of record JAQPPZ010000101.1, read on the forward strand.
GAGCAACTCCTATGGTTTGAACCATGCACTTGATAATTATTTAAAATAGTGTGGATGTAATCAACTCCCCTATGCATCCAAAAAAATAAAAACTTTGAACTTAAAAGGGTATAAAACAATAATGCATGAAAACAAGATCTAACCTAAGTATGGTTTTTCACTTTGATAAAGGCTAACCCTAAATTTACGAGAAAAGTAAAATCTCTTTTTTTAATGTAAGGGCACAAGAAGTATGCAACATACAAACTAGCCTAATGCAAGACTACATACAATTTTGTTTTCAATGCCTAAGTTAACAAAGGAGATAAACAAATCAAACTTAGAATGTTCTTTGACCTCCTCCTTTTCTTTTATGTGTGTAAATAAAAGAAACAAGCTAAGGCTAACCTAAATATTCCTTGAATTTCCTTCCTTTAATGTTATCTAAGAAAAATAGAGGACATAGATATAGCATACAATAAACTGAGGTTTACTTGAAAATAAAATATCAAAATTGCTAAAAGAATTACTTCAGTCAGCGCTTTAAGAAAAATCACGCCTTGGGTTGTAGACCTGTGTTTCTTTGCTATTGCACCTTCTGTAACTGAACTGTGATTCCAAGGTACCTACAAAAGAAACTGAAACTTGATGGGAAAAACAACTTTTTGAGGGCCTACTAGATGGGGGTAGAGAACTTCCTTATGACAAAGTCAAACCCCTAAGGTCCCTTAGCTGATCGAAAAATAATGCAAAAAAATTAGTATACAACCATGGACAACATAATCGTGCTTGTGTGATTCTACATTGAGATCATAGTGCCAATAGGATAGAAAACTGATAGTTGGTTTGAAGATGTAGGAGGGTGACCAACTACTTGTGTGAAGTAGAATCATGCCTTGTCAGGATATGGTACTATTCTACCTATAAGCAAATTACAGATGACAAACAAGTTATAAATAGGTGATTTGAATTGTAGGTAAAGAATGGGCAAATAGGGACTGACCTATGATAATGAAAAGTTACATGCAAAGCATGAGTTAAGCAGATGTCATAGGTAGAATCACATCTTGTAGAAGAAAGGTACATTTTTAGTAGGAGGGATGGGATAGGTAGAAATAAGGGCTTGGTGATGAGTTTTCTTGTGAAAGGAGGGTTTCTAGGGAGCAAAGCAAACAATGGAAAAAAATAGGGGCCAAAATCGAGAGGATAAAGGGACAACGTCTTACCCTCAAGTCTCTATCACAAAATTATACCTTGGTAGAATAGGGTATGTTTTTATCTATAACTTTGCACAAGGTGAGATAGGCCCAAGAAAGTTTCTTTTAGTTTGGTCAAATGACAAGGAAGATCAACAAACTAAAAATTATGACTGCAAGAAGGACAATAACACGTTAAGATGCCAAGATTCTATGTATATGAAGAAATGATTATTAATCAAAAGACCAAAGTGCAAAGAAATGCTAAAGTAGAGCAAGAGAAGGAAGGATAAAAACCAAGGAGAGAGTGGCTTCTCTCTTAACTTACCCAAGAATCCTCCAAACCTTCAAGCAAGAGCACTATAATCACTATCAACATTTTGAGCATAAGGGAGCAAATGAGAAATAAAAGAGCTTGAGTTTCTTTAGCTAGAGAGTGCTTATTGAAATGAGATCCTAAGGCCTCAATTTATAGATTTTTAGCCTTGTGAAAGAGAGTTTGGAGCATTCATGAGTGATGTGAGAGGTAGGTAAGGTTTTCAAATTGAATATTTGATTTGGTAAGGAAAGTCTAAAAATGGTATCCTTGGGGGATGAGTGTAGGTGGTGGGTGTCTAAGGAGGTGGAGGTAGAGGATCCAAGATTTTTAGTCCTTGGCCATAACCCATGAAATTGCGGGTTAAATTTTGCTACTATGATTTCATATATGTGACCATTGAAGGCCAATTGGGTGAGGAAGGAATGATACTTTGAAATATATGCAAGAATATTTTGGGCGTGAAATTATGCCTTTACTCCAAAAATCATGATTTAGGAACTAAGGTTGGGATGGCTAAATTATGCTTTTTGCAAGTTTGATAGGTAATTGGAAGAATTCAGATAAATTTGATGGTCCAATTTTGGGCATCTACATTTTCCTTTTTTTATGCATTTATGATGTAATATATACATAAAAAATAACTGTAGATGCCCTTAGTTTTAAGGAAAAATGACCTCTAGGTGGTTTTTGGACTAATACAAAGCAACTCTGAGCACTTTGGAAAAATTTTACACTTTAATGGTATGTTAATTGCACTTATACCCCTAGCTAGGGTGCCCCTCGATTTTTGGAGGGGATTTATAAGGCCTCGAGGAAACTTGAATGGGTTGGGAAACAACTACAGAAGAAGCAACAAGTAGAGTGAATGTAATAAAAAATAGAGAAGTTAAAAGTTAGGGTGGGGATAAAAAACCAATCCATTTTTACCCTACATGAGAGAGAAAAGGAGAAAATGGTACTTTTAATCCATCGTTCAGTGATTGTGAGGGGTGAGGCAGTGGCAACAGATGTGGGTTCCCAGGTAGGGCTTGATTCCTCAACTTGCAAGCAAGTTTTAAATTTTTTTTGTAATTTTTATAATTTTTTTTTATTTTTTTTGTTTTTGGAAGTCATCATGTGGAGGTGGTGCGATTTCACGAGTCACTTATGATAACACAACCTAAAATTTTATAACTATCCCATAATTTTACCTACATTACGAGTGCATAATCATGGCTACCTAGAAGTAAGCATGATACCATGGAATCGTGTGAGAATAAGGATAATGCATGATTGTGCACAAGAGATAGAGAGAGAGAGAGAAAGAGATGAAGAAGATAGGCTAATGTGGAGTTTGTGCATTTTTGTAGCTGGATATATTGGAGCCATAAAAATGGTGACCACATACATTAGAGGAGTTTTTAGATATCTTAACACCAAGGGATAGGGCAATCTTCGATGCAATTGGGCTACAACATATAGTAGATATATTGAGGATTAAGTGTGACCATTCAATGATGATAATGCTAATTGAGAGATGATACCTAGATTTCTCCACATTTAGGTTATCAATGGGAGATATGTCTATCACACTATATATGTGATATATTTTTAGGGCACCAATCAGGGTAATAGGTCTACTAAAATCAAGACAAGGATCAGGTCTTGAAGAGATTGACCGAGGATCTAGATTTTGAGGTGATAGGCAATGGAGTCCATGTGGACTACTTGTTAGAGTGGCACAAATTGGATGTGATGGCATGCATATTGTGTGGTGTTACTACAAGGATGATGCTAAGCCATATGAACAAAGAAATATTACCCTGGGGATATGGCAAAGTGATCACAGACATGCAAGATCAGTATATTAGGTTTGCTTAGGGACCAGTGATAGTGGTACACCTATACCAAACCTTATAGGAAGGAGAATATTTATGGGTGTGCCACTTTACTCTATGTATGGATCTAGGATAATATCGTAGTACGACAACCATTAGGGCTTCCAAGGTAGGTAGGGATGTAGAGAGACCTGTAGTGTATAGATGGACCCACTATTTTGAGCAATTTTAGAGAGTGTTTAGAGGATCTTTGGCATTGGCACGATGGGTGGTGGATGAGCTACAAACTCATTGCATGGTATAGAGGCCCTAGATACAACACCCAAGGTGGCAAGCAGATGAATTTGAGTTGGCCTATTATGGTACCTAGGAATAGGTATATCGAAATATGATATTATATTGTATAAGGGTCAGCTCCTCAAAGAAGAATTAGAATATGGGTATATAAAGAAGGGATATTGTCATTGTAATCATCATGGAGATCAATCATATGTAATCCTCTTTTCCCACAAAGTGACTTATTAGACTTTTCCCTCTCTAAGTGGTGTTCTCATATTGGGAGATCTTATGGAGTTAATCCTTCATTATTATTGCCCTACCTTAAGGGTATTTTCTATCTCTATCTCATTATGTGGATTATATTTCTTAATAATTATTTATGGATGAATTATTTGATATTTATGCATATTGGTGAATGATTTTTGTTTATAAGAATAAAGTTCTAAAACAAGTGGTATTAGAGCAATGATTCTAGCAAAGTGGGAATTGTTTTTTATGGATTGCAAAATTAGGGTAAATTAATTTTCTTTATAATAACGTCTCATTATTTAGATTTCATATCTCTATGAAATTTTATCCAATTCTTAGATAATTTTATAGGAAATTTGAAGAGCTTTAAAATGAGTAGTCATATGAAGGAATTCAAGTAGTATTGAGGGAGATATGACCTTATGAAGTTAGCCATCCAAAACAAGGGTAACGTTAGGGAAAATACTTTCATAAAAATGTCTCATATTTCAGGAGATATACCTTTGTGAAATTTTATCTGATTTACATGATTCTTGGACCATTTTATGTAGAATTTGAAGAGCATTAAAATGGGTGGGCATATGAATGAATTCAAGCAGTATTGAATGATATATGACCTTATGAAGTCAATCATCTAGAACAAGGGTAGTGATGACTTTTCAAGTCATGAAAAAATGAAATTATAAAGATCTATAAGCTAGAGTAAAACAAAAATGTGACTTAATTTATTTTGAATAAAACATGTAGAATTAATTGTTAATAGTAAGGATCGAGGAGGTTTAATAAAATTTTATTTTAAGAAACCTTATTTTATCAAAACCTGAGGTCATGGAGCTACATATATTCATTGGAAAGAATGATATTGATGCTATAGAATGGTGGAAAAAAATTAGATCTCTATATCTTAATAATCCTTTTTAGAAATTGATCAGGAGATCAATTAAAAAAGTCATCTACAAGAAGTGTGGAAGGAGCTCCGGATAAAATTCTCACTTCGGAGCAATCAACACTTGTCAAAACAGAGCATGGAGGAAAACTGGCTTAACTTCCATCATTTAATGAGTGGTCAACACCCACTTAATAAAATGGGTTGGTTTTAAATAACCAACACCCATTTAATAAAATGGGTTGGTTTTAAATAACCAACACCCATTTAATAAAATGGGTTGGATTTAATTATCAACACCCATTTAAGAAAAGGAGGTTGCAAGCATTTAAGAAAAGGGGCTACACACATTTAATGAAAATGACTTTCTTTTGCACAACACTTAGTGGTAAATTATTGCACAACATTTAGTGGAAAATGGTTGCACAACATTGGGTGGCAGTTTAGTTTTTACACAACACAGTGTGGCAGAGTTTTCAGAACAAATTGTGAAAAATTCTTGTAGAACACATGGTGATGACTTGATTGCCAGATCTGCAGTGGAAGAATAGAAAGAGAAGAAAAGACATCAGAGCAGGGGGAGAAGAGTTGGAGAATGGAATATTGCAATCTAATACCATAGTAAGGATTGTAATCGAATTATTATTTCCAATAAAAATCTATAAAAAATCTCTTTGACCGTGGTTTTACCCATTTTGGGGTTTCCACGTAAATTTGGTGTTTCTCTTTAAACTATGTGTATGTTTTTTTAATCTGAGATTATTGCTATTATTTACCTTAATTACGGGAATTACCAGATTAATACTAACACATAGAAAGAGTTGATCTCTTTGAAAATAACCAGACAACACACCAATGCTTGTATTCACACTATGAATTTATGAAGCAATTTTTGGTTCAAGTTTCAGAGATCCTCAACCATAAATTAAGCATAAGGATTAAGCAAGATCCATAGATCTGTATGTAGAGGTGAATCCATAGTGTGGCACTTTATAGATCAAGTTTGGTATCAGAGCTAATTTTTCCTGAAGAACTGTGTATGCAAGGTAGAATATCTCAAGGAAAGGACTTAGCCCCATACAACCCAGATATTGGGAGAAGAAGGATCAGATCTATGAAAATGGTAGATCAGTTAGAACCTAACTCTCCAACAATGTCCAACAAGGAATTTCAAAGAAGATTTCTTGAAATGGAAAACACTCTCCAAAGCTTGATGGAGTTGGTGCTTTCTCAAGAAGAAAGGAAATCAAGGAAGGAAAAGAAGAAATTAGATTCAGAATCTGAGATTGAGTTTGGTGCTTCCAATGGTGAGAAAATGGAGGTTGAAGAATCCCACTCCAAACAACCTGAGAATATCTCATCACAACCCTTGATTGCAGATCCGTTCAAAATGGAGGTCAAAATTGATATTCTAGCCTATGAAGGGGAGTTAGATCCTAAAAAATTAGATGGGTGGCTAAAGAAATTAGAGGTTTACTTCAATACTAAGTCTTATACATAGGTACAATAGATCAGATTTTCTAGATTGAAATTGGGTGGCCATGCTCTCACATGGTGGGAGGCATACTCAACTGGATTGGCAAGAAATCAACAATCAGTTGTGGAAACATGGGAAAAATTTGTGAAGGCTATAAGAGCTCAGTTTTATCCTATTGGCTATCAAGAGAATATGGAGGAGAGATGGTTATTTCTAAGATAGAGGTAGGGCCAAAAAATCCAAGAATACACCACAAAATTCAAAAAACAAGCTGTGTTAATGGGTGTTAATCTTCACGATCCTCAAATATTTAAGAAATATAAGTGTGGTTTGTCTTATCATATCAGGACATAAATAGCATTATTTTATGCCAAGGACATTGATGAGGTATGCATTAAAGCCACATACCTAGAAATGAGGGTCAGAAAGCCAATAAAAGATAATAAGGCATTAACTTCATCTAAACCCTCTAAGCCTGTAGAGAAAACCAAGGGTTCCAGTAGTAAAGGCAAGAAGAAATCAGGGGCTACAACCACCAAATCACAAAAGGGTGAAAAATATTGCAAGGAGTGTAATGTTGATACTCATTCAAGTGAGAATTATTGGAAGCTACACCCTGAAAAGAGGCCAAAATGGTGGAACAAGGAAAAGAAGAAATCTGCTAATTCTGCTAAAAAGATTGAGCAAGAGGAAGAAGGGTGTTTTGAGGAAGAGGATGAAGGAAAGGTAGTGTGTGCTACCAAAATTAAGCCTTTAATGTAGGAGTATACCTCTAATAAGGAGGAACAAGCTTTAGAGGCCAAGAAAGAGGAATTATTTTGGGTCTACATACAAGTGCAGAGGATGAAAGTTACAACATTGTTTGATAACGGATCCCAATGGAATTTAATTTCTGAGGATCTAGTGAAGCAGTTGGGATTGAAGACTATGGATCATCCACAACCATATCCATTGGGATGGGTGCAAAAGGACGTGGAGCTACAGGTAACCAAGCAATGTACTTTACAATTTTCTATTAAAAATAAATTTCATGATGTAATTACTTGTGATGTAGTACCTCTTGATATTTGCCAAGTAATTTTTGGTAGCCCATATTTATGGGAAAGAGATGCTTTGTTTAAGTAGAGGCACAATTTTTGGGAGTTGAAGAAAGGTGGAATCACCTATGTGATTAATTCCAGCAGGTTGGAAAATAAATTTCAGCTTGTGATAGCGCAACAGGCCAAGCATTTGGTGAATGTAAGCAAGAGATTCATGTTGTTGATGATAAGGGGTATGGATAGTAATGTGTAGTTCAGTAAGGAGGTGGAAGAAACCAATTGTACTCCCCAATAAAAGAGAAAGAATTGGAGGGATTGCTACAAATATTTAGCCAATTGATGGAAGAACCAAAAGGCTTACCACCAAAGAGAGAAGTGGAGCATGAAATTCAGCTCTTACCTGATTCACCTCTACCTAATATTGGGTTGTATAGGTAGTCTATAATTGAGTCATATGAGGTGAAGAAACAAGTTCAGGAATTACTGGATAAGGGTTTGATTCATCCTAGTGCATCCCCAATTGGGTCCCCAATTGTTTTAGTCCCTAAGAAATATGGAACATGGAGGATGTGCATAGATTATAGGGCACTCAATAAGATAAATATTAAGAATCGATACCTGCTACCATGAATTGATGATCTATTGGACCAGTTGAAGCATGCAAAGTATTTTTCTAAGATGGATCTAAAATCAAGTTATCATCAAATTTGGATGAAGATAGAGGACATCTGGAAGACTGCATTCAAGACCAAGTAGGGTCTATTTGAATGGTTAGTGATGCCATTCGGATTAACAAATGCCCCAACTACCTTCATGAGGCTGATGAATGATATTTTGAGACATTTTCTGGATAGGTATGTCATTGTATTTCTTGATGATATATTAGTTTTCAGTCCAACATGGGAAGAGCATATTCAAAATTTAAAATCAATTTTTGAAGTGTCAACAAGGGAAGATTTAAAATTAAATCTTAAAAAGTGTGAGTTTGGAAAGAAGTCTTTAGTTTATTTGGGTCATGTAATTGGGAATGGAGAACTCAAAATAGATCCTTCCAAGGTGGATGCCATAAGAAATTGGCCAGCACCAAAGACCCAAACTGAACTGAGAAGTTTTATTAGGGCAACCCAATACCTTAGAAAATTTATTAAGGATTTCTCACATATAGCAAGACCTCTATTACAGCAGCTACAAAAGAATAGAAATATTATTTGGGGAAAAGAGGAGAACAAAGCCTTTGAGCTGATAAAGGATAAGGTATGCAATGCACATGTGCTTTCTATGCTAGACATGAGGATGCCTTTTGAGATTGAGACGGATGCCTTGGGCCATGCTATGGGGGCAGTTTTGTTCTAGCAAGGTAAACCTATATGTTATCATTTTGAATTATTTTTAGGGGCTATTCTTAACTATCCTACGTATGACAAAGAGTTGTTTGCACTTGTCCAAGTGGTGAAGAAATGGAGATATTATTTATTGGGTAAAGAAACCATTGTGCATATAGATCATGAGCCATTAAAGTACTTGCAAACTCAGAGCAAGTTACAACAGTCCAAGCATTTTAAATGGATGGGTTTCCTACAAAATTTTAATCTCCTAATCAAATATAAGAAGGGGAAGACAAACAAGTTGTCTGATATGTTGTCTCATCCCCCCATAAAGGTTTCTTCAATTGTAATGGAATTGGAGCCCTTTTCTTTCGAAGAGTACAAGGGGCAATATGAAGAAGATGTTGAACTTGGGAAGAAGTATAAGGAGTTGAAAAATGGAGTGCAAAGAAAATCCAATGAGGTTTTTCATTTGGAAAAAGACTTAATGTTCAAAGAGAGAAAGCTTTGTGTTCCCAAGGGAGATAAATGCTTACAATTGATAAGGGAAGCTCACACATCACTAGTTGCTGGTCATTTTAGTGTGCACAAAATAGTAGCTAACCTGCAATGATATGTCTAGTGGTCCAATATGCAGAATGATATGTCTAATTTTATTTGTGGATGTGAAAATTGTAGCTCAAGCAAACCCAACAACCGCAAAGGTAAAATGCTAAGCAATGCAAAATGGATCTCCAAGAAGCAAGCAGAGAAACAATATTTCCATCTGAATAAAGATGATTTTGAGGGACCAAAATCCTCCAATGGGGGAGGTCTTGATCAGGATATCAATTTAAAAAAATCATCTACAAGAAGTGTGGAAGGAGCTTCGGATAAAATTCTTACTTCAGAGCAATCAACACTTATCAAAATAGAGCATGGAGGAAAACTAGCTTAACTTCCATCATTTAATGAGTGGTCAACACCCACTTAATAAAATGGGTTGGTTTTAAATAACCAACACCCATTTAATAAAATGGGTTGGTTTTAAATAACCAACACCCATTTAATAAAATGGGTTGGTTTTAAATAACCAACACCCATTTAATAAAATGGGTTGGATTTAATTATCAACACCCATTTAAGAAAAGGAGGTTGCAAGAATTTAAGAAAAGGGGGCTACATGCATTTAATGAAAATGACTTTCTTTCACACAACACTTAGTGGAAAATTGTTGCACAACACTGAGTGGTAAATGGTTGCACAACATTGGATGGCAGTTTAGTTTTTACACAACATAGTGTGGTAGAGTTTTCAGAACAAATTATGGAAAATTCTTGTAGAACATATGGTGATGACTTGATTTCCATATCTATAGTGGAAGAACAAAAAGAGAAGAAAAGACATCAGAGTAGGGGGAGTAGAGTTAGAGAATGGAATATTGCAATCTAATACCATAGTAAGGATTGTAATCGAATTATTATTTCCAATAAAAATTTGCATAAATCTCTTTGATCATGGTTTTATCCATTTTGGGGTTTCCATGTAAATTTGGTGTTTCCTTTTAAACTATGTCTATGTTTTTTTAATCTGAGATTATTGCTATTATTTACCTTAATTGCAAGAATTACCATATTAATACTAACACATAGAAAGAGTTGATCTCTTTGAAAATAACCAGACAACACACCAATGCTTGTATTCATGCTATGAATTTATGAAGTCGTTTCTAATTCAAGTTTTAGAGATCCTCAAACATAAATTGAGCATAATAATTAAGCAAGATCCATAGATCTGTATGTAGTGGTGAATCCATAGTGTGGCACTTTACAGATCAAGTTTTGTATCAAAGCTGATTTTTTTTAAGAATTGTGTATGCAAGGCAGAAGATCTCAAGGAAAGGAGTTAGCCCCATACAACCTATATATTGGGAGAAAAAGGATTAGATATGTGAAAATGATAAATTATTCAAAACCTAACTCTCCAAAAATATCCAAAAAATAATTTCAAAGAAGATTTCTTGAAATGGAAACACTCTCCAAAGCTTGATGGACTTGGTGCTTTCTCAAGAAGAAAAGAAATCGAGGAAGGAAAAAAAAAATTAGATTCAAAATATGATATTGAGTTTTGTGCTTCCAATGGTGATAAAATGGAGGTTGAATAATCCCACTCCAAATAGCCTAAGAATATCTCATCACAACCCTTGATTGCAGATTTGTTCAAAATGGAGGTCAAAATTGATATTCTAGCCTATGAAGGGGAGTTAGATCTTGAAAATTAGATGGGTGGTTGAAGAAATTGGAGGTTTAATTTAGTACTAAGTCTTACACAGAGGTAAAACATATTATATTTGCTAGATTTAAATTGGGTCGCCATGCACTCACATGGTGCAAAACATATTAGCTTTGCTAGAGGTTTAAGCGGAGGTGCAATTTTTTGGAGTTGAATAAAGGTGGAATCACCTATGTGATTAATTCTAGTAGGTTGGAAAATAATTTCAACTTGTAACAACATAATAGACCAAGCATTTGGTGAATGTAAGTAAGAGATTCATGTTGTTGATGATAAGAGGTATGGATAATAAAGTGTAGTTCAGTAAGGAGGTGGAAGCAACCAATTGTAATCCTCAATCAAATAAGGAATCAGAGGGATTGCTACAAATATTTAACCGACTGATGGAAGAACCAAAAGGCTTACCACCAAAGAGAGAAGTGGAGCATGAAATTCAGATCTTACTTTATTAACCTCTACCTAATATTGGGTTGTATAGGTAGTATGTTATTGAGTCATATGAGGTGAAGAAACAAGTTTTGAAATTATTGGATAAGGGTTTGATTCATCCTAGTGCATCCCCAGTTGGGTCCCTAATTGTTTTAGTCCCTAAGAAATATGGAACATGGAGGATGTGCATAGATTATAGGGCACTCAATAAGATAAATATTAAGAATCAATACCCACTACCAAGAATTGATGATTTACTGGACCAGATGAAGTTTACAAAGTATTTTTCTAATCTGGATCTAACATTAGGTTATCATCAAATTTGGATGAAGATAGAGGACATCTATAATACTGCATTCAATACCAAGCAGGGTATATTTGAATGGTTACATATGCCATTCAGATTAACAAATGTCCTAGATACCTTCATGAGGCTAATGAATGACATTTTGAGACCTTTTCTGGATAGGTATGTCATGGTATCTCTTGATGATATATTAGTTTTCAGTCCAACATGGGAAGAGCATATTCAAAATTTAAAATCAATTTTTGAAGTGTCAGCAAGGAAAGATTTAAAATTAAATCTTAAAAAGTGTGAGTTTGGAAAGAATTTTTTAGTTTATTTGGGTCATGTAATTGGGAATGGAGAACTCAAAATAGATCCTTCCATGTTGGATGCCATAAGAAATTGGCCAGCACCAAAGACCCAGACTGAACTGAGAAGTTTTATTGGGGCAGCCCAATACCTTAGAAATTTTATTAAGGATTTCTCACATATAGCAAGACCTTTGTAACAACAGCTACAGAAGAATAGAAATATTGTTTGGGAAAAAGAGGATAAAAAAGCTTTTGAGATGATAAAGGATAAGGTATGTAATGCATCGGTGCTTGCTATGCTATACATGAGGATACCTTTTGAGATTGATATGGATGCCTCAGGACATGCTATGGGGGTAGTTTTGTTCCAGCAAGGTAAACCTATATGAAGAAGATGTTGAACTTGGGAAGAAGTATAAGGAGTTGAAAAATGAAGTGCAAGGAAAATCCAATTATTTTTCATTTGGAAAAATACTTGTTTTTCAAAGAGGTAAAGCTTTGTGTGCCCAAGGGAGATAAATGCTTAAAATTGATAAGGGAAGCTTACACATAACTAGTTACTAGTCATTTTAGTGTGCACAAAATAGTAGCTAACCTGCAACGATATGTCTACTGGTCCAATATGCAAAATGATGTGTCTAATTTATTTGTGGATGTGAAAATTGTAGCTCAAGAAAACCCAACAACCGCAAAGGTAAAATGCTAAGCAAGGCAAAATGGATCTCCAAGAAGCAAGCAGAGAAACAATATTTCCATTTGAATAAATATGATTTTGAGGGACCATAATTCTCAAATGGGGGAGGTCTTGATCGGGAGATCAATTAAAAATTCATTTACAGGAAGTGTGGAAGGAGATTTGGATAAAATTATCACTTTGGAGAAATAAACACTTGTCGAAATAGAGCATGGAGGAAAAACTGGCTTAATTTCCATTATTTAATGAGCGGTCAACAACCACTTAAAAAATGGGTTGGTTTTAAATAACCAACACCCATTTAATAAAATGGGTTGGTTTTAAATAACCAACACCCATTTAATAAAATGGATTGGATTCAATTATCAACACCCATTTAAGAAAAGGAGGTTGCAAGCATTTAAGAAAAGGGAGATACATGCATTTAATGAAATTAAATTTCTTTTGCACAACACTTAGTGGAAAATTTTTGTGCAACACCAAGTGGAAAATGGTTGCACAACAGTAGGTGGCAGTTTAGTTTTTACACAACACCGTGTGGTAGAGTTTTCAGAATAGATTGTGGAAAATTCTTGCAGAACACATGGTGGCGACTTGATTGCTAGATCTGTAGTGGAAGAACAGAAAGAGAAAATTAGAGTAGGGATATCAGAGTTGGAAAATGGAATATTGTAATCTAATACCACAGTAAGGATTGTAATCGAATTATTATTTCCAATAAAAATCTACAAAAATCTATTTGATCGTGGTTTTACCCATTTTTGGATTTCCACATAAATTTGGTGTTCCTCTTTAAACTATGTGCATATTTTTTTTAAATCTAATACTATTGCTATTATTTACCTTAATTATGGAAATTACCAAATTATTACTAACACATAAAAAGAGTTGATCTCTTTGAAAATAACCAAACAACACACTAATGCTTGTGTTCACATTGTAAATTTATGAAGCAGTTTTTTATTCAAGTTTCAAATATCCTCAACCATATTTTAAGCATAAGGATTAAGCATGATCCATAGATTTGTATGTAGAGGTGAATCGACAGTGTGGCACTTTACAGATCATCCTTAGTAGAAAACTTAAATAGGAAGCTTAATCTTGGTGGGTAAAATTTTCTAAAGAAAGGAATGATGTATTTACTTGGGATAAAATGGAGCATGCATTCTTGAGTAGATGGGAACCTATTCAATTTTAATTACAAATAATGATATTTTTATGAGAGAGCTTGAGAAAAAGGATTAAAATATAAATATTTTGATGGGTGTCATCAAAGACCTTGAAAAGAAACTACAAGATATTCACAATGAAAGAAATGAAATAAAAAGAGAGTAGGAATTTTTCAAGAAATGGAATGAAGACTATGAACAAGAAATAAAATTACTTAAGCAAAAGATAAAAATGTTAAGGAATATAGTGAGAATATTGAAGAAGCCACATCTTTGGATTTACAAAAAATAAGAGAAGGATCTAATTTCTTCTAAAAAATCTTTTTTGCAGGTTCATGGATGCATTCAAAAGAAAAAGGTTATTTTTTCATTAACCCTAGTAGTAGATATAATTCCATTAAAAGTGCTTTGGTTAAGGGATTGCAGGTTCAAGCAACACAAATTAAGGACCTACAACTTGAGGGTCAGAATATTCATATTTTGGAATATTTGAAGATCACCATGGACAAATATATTTTACATTTAGATTTTCATGCTACTAATATGGATGATGTGGATATTATTCTTGGTTATCCTTGGTTGGATTCTTTGGGTACTATTAACATTAATGTTCAAAAGAAGTTTATGAAGTTATGGTACAAGAAAAATAAGATAACACTATAGGATATTTATTAGCTTAAGGAGCAAGGATCCAAGGAAAAATAAGAAGTGGTTGCAGAGAAACAAATTGAAGAACAAATAGAAGAATCTGAAATAGAATCCAAGAAGGAAGTAGTAGCAATAAAGTATATGGAAGAAGTAATAGTAACAAAGTCTATGTAAATAACAATAGAAGAGTCCAAGAAAGCATTGATAGAAGAGCACAAAGACACATCAAAAAAGGGCACATGAAAGAACAACATGTAGAAGAATTTAAAATAGTGGAGCCAAATATTGAGAAGTCAAAGAAGGTAGAACATCAGGATAAGCTTGTAGCATATCACTATCCACACCACCAAGAGCAACAACAATATTGGAGGTATGACTTAGGGCAACAATATTACAGTTTTACATGGAATCAAAAGGGCACCAAGTATGGCAATATTTTGTAGATAAAGCATAGTGATCATGGTTTTTAGAGTGGTGCAAAAACATCAAGGAACAAATGGACCCATAGATCATTCAAATTATCATAATAGAGCAACATAAGCATGAATCCAATGAAGCAATTTTGGATACCCAAGCAAAAAAATATCATTACACCATCACCATAGACCACCACCATTCAATTTTTTGCTAGTATGGATGGATGATCGATATTGGTACCAGTTGCTAACATTGTTTAGCAAAACATATTATCTAGTTTTTTCTCATGTTTTAAGGATAAAGCAATTGTAAGGATGGTAAAATGTTATGGCACCTAGGATTAGGTACATGGGGATATAATATTATATTGTATAAGGTTTGGCGTGGGCCACACATAACCCAAGGTTGATTATTATAATATAATATAATATAATATAATATTAGTAGTTGACTCCCCAAAGTCGAATTAGAAGATGGATATATAAAGAAGGGATATTGTCATTGTACTAATAATGGAGATCAAACATATGTAATTGTCTTTACCCTCTCTAAGTGGAACTCTCATATTGGGAGATATTGTGGATTTATTCCTTCTTTAAGTACTATTAATGGTGTTGCTCTACTTTAAGGCTATTATCTATATTTCTGTCATTGTGTGGATTTTCTTTGTGGATAATTATTTATGGATGAATTATTTGATATTTATATATATTAGTGAATGATTTTTATTAATGAGAATGAATTTTTGTAACATAGCCCACGTTCGTTGGGTTATGTGGGTGATCATCAATCAAGGAGAGTAAGAGCTACATCAATATGATCAAGTGACACAATAGTTCAGAGTGATCCAGTGAGTGTCATAGTTGTAGGATACTGGTACTAACAGATGGTCAAGGAGGAGGTAAGAGAGGGAGGATAACTAGATTCCATTAGTTTTGTAGAGTATGGGGATGATCCACCTATGACGGATCCATAATTCGATGATCTCAGGGTTTCTCATGAATACTAGAGGTGGTATCAACATAAGCTACACTAGCTATGTCAATTAGGAGGTAAAGGGTCATGAGTGTAGAGTTGCAATGACTCTTTAGACATGGCTTGAGGATATGGGAGGAGAGGAGGAATATGACATAGGATCATCCATGATGAGTGAGATCAGGAGTAAATTTGATAGTGGAAGTGTCACCTAGGGGAGAGACAAATATAGGTGTGACATTGATGGAGGAGGAGAGGACAGAGACAAGCCCTAGCCTGGTGGCAAATGGGATTAGGCTAGTCCATGTGGAGGATCTACTAGAGAGAGTGGGGAAGATGGACTCTCTTAAATAGAGGTCGGTGTAGTTGGAGGTCCAGGTGAGTAATTATAATTGGACTAGGACCTCCAAGCAAGAGAACCATAAGAATGACTTGGCTAATTTATAGAGGTAGCTTAGAGTGGTGATAGCATAGATGGATTGGTTATAGGTTGATCAAGCTTAGAGAATAGCTAAGCTAAGGTCTAATATTGATCGCATGAAAATTAAGAGAGATACAACATAGATAGAGATTGGTTGGTTATGAGTAGAGGTTTCTAGGTTGGATCTAAATATATAGTAGGCTAAGTTAGAGAGGATATCACTCAAGTGAACATAAGGTAGGATAAAATTGTTCTGCTCCTATGGGAGGACATAGAATGAGCCTAAGAGGAGAGGGAGGAGGCTTTGATATGAGTAGATCATTATAGGTCCCTCTACCACTAGGTTGTCTTGGCAAACCAGAGGGAACCATTATTATCTAGCACTCATTCACAGAGCTAGATCCAAAGTAGATCGAGGACAAGGACCGTGTTGTGCTCCATGAATATGGTGTTATTGTGACCACCACCATCAACAGGAGATGGTGTAGAAGAGACTAGCTCACAAAGCTATGCAAGGAAGATGAGAGAGATGTGTCTATTTTATTATTATGGCATACTTCCTAGGAGAGATTTGTATATGATTGATTGTACTAGTTTTATAATTTTGATACATAGGTTTATCATATGTTTTGTACTATTATTGATGAGCTATATATAGATATTTATTTGTGTTCATTGGTTCATTTATTTATATACAATATTTATGAAATGAAGTATGTATGATAATAGTTATAAAATGGTAATATGCTATCATAATTACGTAATAAGTGATATAGTTGATTAAGATAATTGATTTTAGAAACGCATATGATTATGGTAGATTGTGATTAGTAAGGGAAAAATGAAAGGAGAGAGATGCAGAATGAGTGGGAAGTAAAGTGATAGAACCTGCACTATGTACAAAATGTGAACGATGACCAATGAATGCCTATAATAATATATTTATAGTATAGTATAGTATAATAACTATGTATAGTGGACAATGAAGACCTATGTGATCAAGATGGTCAATGACCAGTTAACGCTTATATGAGCAAAGTGAACAATGACCAGTTAAGGCTTATATAAACAATATGATCTAAAACTATGTACAAAATATTTACAAATGCTATGTACAATGGTCAGGTAAGGCCTATGAACAAGATGGTTAGTGTCTAGTTAAATCATATATGAGAAAAGTGAACAATAACCAATTAAGGTCTATATAAGCAATATGAGCAGCAACTAGTGAAGGCCTAAAAATGAGAAACAACCATTTAAGTCCTATATAGATAAATATAAGTATAATAGCTATATAAAAATTCCAATAAAGACCTATAAGTAGTGTGACCAACAATCAATTAAGGCCTATATGAACAATATGAATGACTAGTTAAGGCCTAAAATGAACATCGACTAGTTAAGGCATATAAATGAGCATTGACTAGTTAAGGCCTAAAATGAGGAGTGCACAATTAATGCCTATGATGAATGACAACCAGTTAAGGCCTATAAATAAACTATGATCAATTAAGTCCTATAAATGAGCAACGACCAATTAAGGTGTAATATGGGCAAATGATGAGGATGGGTTATAGGAAACATTGTGTATTGTCAATGGTTCCTAAATGGCCTATGAGAGCCTAAAGTGGGGAAATTTAGATGGATACAATACCTAGACCAATAATTGAGATGTCATGTTGGAAAACCCTACTCCCTATAATAGGTAGACATGCAAGACTTCGTATACCTATCGAATAAATGTGTAGTGAGTTTCAACCATCATAAAATCATTGATAATAGTTTAAGAACAAGAATTCATGAAATGGGTGATTGAAATAATAGGGAATGGAGATATGCATAGTGAACAATCTTGGCATAATTGTATGTGAGGAAAATCCTTATTTTACATTAACTGATAAGTATGCTTATTGAAGGTGTACTAGTCAGGTAGCATTGTAAAGGTTCTCCCATATGCTATGAGAGGTATGTAGTGTAAGATCCGATAGGTAGAACACAAAGGATGATTATTGTATATTGTGTGGCCATGGACATGTGGAATTCTCCTTCCATATTAGATAGATATACAAAGTTTTATACTAATCAATTATGGGAGATCAATTCTAACTCGTCGAAAGTCATAGGATATGAATCATAATTACTTAGATAACAACATAATGCTAACGATGAGTGTGGTAAGGTGATGGAGGGAAGATGTAATAATTCAACCAAGTGTATTTATAATCCATAATAGTGTGTTATTTTTATTGATCCATTGTCTTGGCAAGCGCAAATCACTAGGTCAATAAAGCATGTTACAATAGATAATTTATAAGGAGTGTAGGGAAACTAACAAGCAAAGGTTGGGAGAGACTAAGATAGGAGAAAGGTGATCTTGAAGGATAGTCAAGTAGGTGTAAGGTGATTTGTTTGTTTTATTAGGAGCAACTAAGTGTTGGAGTGAGTAGAATAGAATATGGATCTTGGATCACAAGAAAAATGAAAATAACATTGAATTTGAGTGACTGAAAGTGTCAAGGATTTATTACATACTTACGTAGTCATAGGTGAAACTTGCCTTGAAGGAAATAATTGGGTTAAAACACATATGGTCTCGATAATGAACACTACAAAGGAGGCTAATGAATGGAAGGTGACTTCATCGATTCATAAGTCAACGAGGAGTGATGGTACTAGATATTGATAAAGAGATGGTACCAATAATCAAATAGTTAGTCGTTAGCACCCCACTCTCTTGTTGTCTTAGGATTAAATAAAGTAGAGTTTATAGAGTTGGTTTTTATTATTGACGATTAAGGTGTAAGACAAAGTTGAAAAGGATTACAAATTATGAGTTACAGGGAAAAAATATCTTGCAATTTGTGTGACTCGATATGGTAATAAAGAGGATGGAGAAGGTATGAACAAGGGCGAGGGTGCTAGAGGGCAATGGAGACATATATTATGATTAATATCATGAATTAAGGTCAGAAATTCTCTCATTTAATCAATAAATATAACTAAGTAAATTGTACATGTTTATAATATGAAAGAGAGAATTGTTGGTTTTTTCATGGTTAGATCAAGATGGGCAAACAAACACAAGGAGAAGGTTAGATGTCTTATTCAAGTGTTAAAGGTTGTTGAGATTTTTTATACTATGTGAGAACCACAAATATATTATCCATCACTTACCTAGCACTAAGTGGGATGGAAAATACATATCCTAACTAGGATTATCATTTGACATCATTGTGGGTCACATGATTCAAGGCAGGAAGGCTACTAAGGTGAGGAAGGAGAGACAAACCTAAAACTGCTAGAGATGAAGATTAATGAAGGAAAAATTCCCACCTATGCTAAGGGATATAATAGTACTCCAAGATAGTAAAGTGACCCATTAACCAACTTCATTAAGGGCTAGAGAGTAAGTTAAAATAAAAGAGGTTGAAGGGAATTAGGTTAGATAGTTTACAAGGAACATAATTAGATGATCTTGGGTAACAGCTCAGAATACTACCTCACATGATTTTGGAGATAAAAGAAAAAATGAAGGTGAGCAAAACCTATCAAAGCCTTCAAAAGTGTGAAACAAAATGACTTCCAAAGATGCTCAACATTGTTGAAAATGTATTTAAGGTCAAGCCATTTTGTGTCACATTGTGAGGGCACCACTAGATGTGGGTCATCATCAAGAAGCCAAAAAATAGGATGATGTTATGATCATAAATAATGCTTGGAGGTGGAGAATGCCATTAAGCTTTTGAATATGTATTTGGTTGCACATGAAAGGGAGAGGACATAACCTACCTCTTCAATACATACTTTACGATCACAATACTGGTATCCATATATGGAGGTGAATGGTTCTAGAGAGACAAGGATTATCCTATGGTGTCTAAATGGTGGTCATACCTATGATCTTAGAGGAAGGATGTTTGACAATTTTTTCATTTTTAACGAGTTTTAATATGATCCTTATAATATTTTTTATTGTCAAATTTTTCGATCAACAAATAATTCTACCAACATCTTCCTCAAAGGAGGGCATGCTAAAGAGGATAAGATTTGACAAGGTTGGAAAATTAATGAGTTTGCAAATAATCAATGCAATAAGCAAATCTATACAAATGCAAAATAAACCACTTATGCTAGCATTATATCACATGTGTGTATATATGATATGGTGTAATCGTTGCATCTTGGTGGATATAGTGGATATTAATAAGCTAATTTAATGTCCTGAGTGTAGGAACTTGTTAGCATCAATGACCTAGTGCAAGTGCAATGCAAGTGTATAACTAAATATGCAATCTTGACTAGTGTTATCATTGCATCCTTACAAAATCCTCTGATTCTATATGAGATAGGAAAATCATGCAAGTATAAGAAATAAATTATGCATGTAATTATGACAAATGGTAGGCAATTATGCAAGTAATTATACAAGGTATAACAAATAGTCATGTATATATGGATAAGCAATCATGTAATATGATGTTAAGTCATGCATAATATCATTTGAGATACATAATATTCATAGGTTCTTTAAGTTTTTTTACAATCTAATTTTGACCATTTATTACTATAAATGGCCCTAACTAGTTAGGCTCAAACTTACCTTTAAGTTCGCTTGAGCATTAGTACTATTTTGATTTTTAAGGTCCTCTATTTCAACAACCCTCTTCTTATAATGAAAAATATCATCCTCAACATATTCCATGATCGTTTCTTTCTAACATATCTCTCTCTCTATTCTACACCCATGGCGAGAAGAATTTGTAGACTTAAATGAAAGAAAACTTAGATCTCGCTTGAATGGAATCATTGTGTGTTGGAGGGTAGGGTTAAATTGATTAGGGAATTTGACTGTCAAAATTTCCTATGCTTTTTCTTTCATTCCAGTTGTGCATGTGAAGCTTGTGACACACAAGAGGTGGTCTTCCTTGCACTGGTGCATGTGAAAGCATTATGACAATTCATATTCCAAAGAGAAGTGCATCTGCATGTGCAGCACCATTCTCTATTCAATAGTTTGTTGACCCCAATAACACATTAGTTCAACTAAATGTTTTTCTCTTAATGATTTTTTGATGACACTATATTAAAGACATTGTCAAAAATGAAACGATCGAGGCAACAATGTCAATGTTATTATTCTTTTCTAGGCAACAATGTCAATATTTTTTTTAAACATATAAAGTCAAAGTATATAGCTAAACTATACCATTTTATCTGTATCGAAGAAAATCTAATACTTTTATTGTTACAGTATTCCAATAAGACAACAATATAAATGTTGCTTGTTTGATAAGTTCTTTCGAATAGAGATAAGCGCTTCATTGCCTCATTGCAATAGGACAAGATAAGTGCCTAGTTGGATCATAAA
Source organism: Wollemia nobilis (assembly GCA_028583015.1). Lineage (NCBI taxonomy): Eukaryota > Viridiplantae > Streptophyta > Pinopsida > Araucariales > Araucariaceae > Wollemia > Wollemia nobilis. The sequence goes on from JAQPPZ010000101.1 coordinate 4,197,602, forward strand.
TATTTTATTACAATTTAATTTTTAAGAGTGTATTATGATTTGTTAAAAATGTGGTAGAAGCAGTTCTTATTTTAATTTTATATAATCAATTAATATAATCATGTTATAATATAGATGGTGCCTTTTTATTATTACATTATTTTATTTATATTATTTATTTATTTTCTTAATTGGTTATATAAGGTTAAGTTAAATTAAGTCTCACTTATATTACATTATTATCTATTATTATGTTATTTTAATAAATAATTAATTAAATTTAAAAAACATACTAATATGGGTAATATTTTTTAGTCATTTTATTTCAATATTTCAACTAACCATACTATTGACGAAATTCATGATATTTTTCAAAAACATAAGCAATCCATCCACTCAAATCTTATATAGAAAGTGAAAAAGAATGAAAGAAAAAAAGAGACGAAGATTTGTGGGTGCCCTTAGGTACCATAAATATTCATTGTATAATCTATAGCTTAGATTTACAACACAATAATAATCAATTGACGAATGGTGGGAGGTATTTATACCAATACTAAAACCTCAACTACATAAAGAACTTAATCTTAAGTTGACATAAGAAGAAGGATTTTAAGGTTAATTATAAGTTTATAAGGGGTTTAATCACAACCCATAAGACTTACATAATAAAATATTACACTAAATTCAATACATTGTACTACAAATACCCTTAGGACTAGCCAATATTACATCATACAATGATAAACTTAGTCATGAATCAAACTACACTTTCAACACCCCTTCATAATATAAACTAAGGGACCAAGGAGAGAAGATATAGTAACAATAATATCTCCCCCATAATGGATGCTCTAGTGAGCCTCTACATTTTGAGGTAGACTCATCTGAATCCCCCTCATATTCTAAAATCTATTGATACAAAAATGCTTCCTGCATAAGATTTTCCTTAGGTTAGACCATAATTATCATTACCACTATTAGACACTCTTGCACATATCCAAAAAACTACTTTTGCTAGGACTCCAAATGAAGAACAAAAGTCAATATCACCACCTCCTCTAAAGATAAACTCCTTCAATATTTCATAGTAGTATAAGGTATGACTTGAAGGTATAATTTTTCCTCTTATAACATACATCACCCACTTTAAAGACTTTATCTTGTCCTTGGGCCATATGATTTCAATAATCAAAAGAGACTTTTGGTGAATCTACTTAAAATAAGATCTATAACAAACTTCCAAGAATACCTAGATAAGAAATAGAAGAAAAAAGAGATCTTAAATGATTAGATATTTATAAATAAATTGATCAATTACCCAAAGGGGGTAAAATAATTATCTAAAGGACATCTTAAATCCTTTTTTTGCAAACCTTCAAAAGACTCAAAATTTATTGCAACTATCACAAATCCATCTATATCTCACAAAAAATCAAGCCAAAGATTCCGATTATATAGATTGTGATAAATTTACCCTTTTAAATTAGGGGAATAGGACTTGAGAACTATTTCACATATTTTTTTCCTAGAACTAAAAAAAAGTACGTAAACTAATGCCACCAATGCGTAGAGCTCAAAAATAATACAATTTGAAAAAATGGGCTTAAAACACTTTTGTATGTAAAAGTTATGGCCTCTAGAATTTTTACCCAAATAGTCATCAAAAATTAAAAAATAGCGTCTTAAACCTTAGAAGATCATCAATCAATCCCATTATTCCATTTGTCACATGCTCATTTGGTAGTAAAAATCACTCATATTTCACCATCTACATGCCTTTGATTGAATGAAATTTTACTGTTTGATGGTTTTTAATTGGTTGGGGATGCATAATTAGTAAAAATGTATACACGGCACACCATGGTGTTATTTCAACCGATTCATCATCCAAAGAATCAAATATACCTTTGGTAGAGTAAAACGATGCCATTGAAAATTGAACCAAGGCAAGTTAGATTGTAGAATAGTTGTTCTATCCAAGTTTCCAATGCTTGTGTTAAAAATTATCCTCAAATACATTCATATAATCCTTTTTTATCCTTTAACTTGTGGACCAAAAGTAAAAATGAACAACTTCAATGGGATTTGACCTCTAAACATCCCATTCCTAAATTGTTTTTGCTATCTAGTATGACACCTATCATATATTTGTTGAAGCATGCAATACCTTAGTTAAGACGATTTTTTGCTTCAATATTTGTTAGTGAAATATTTTTTAAAAGGTAGGGACAAGTTTCAAACTTGAGACCTCTTATCTCCTACACCCATGCATCTGTTCCATCAACTAGTCTATCATTATATCACATATATCATCCAAGAATAAAAAATTCTATATTTTGATTTTGTTATAGGGAGTTGACAAGCAACAGTAACCCTATGAATCAAACCCATGGTCTACTTTGAGTGAGGTTTTAATGTACACCTATATTTCCACTACAATATCGCTTCCACATGCCTGAAAAGCATGCTACCTTTCTAGATTTTAGTAGTGTATCATCAAAATATGTAAAAATCAAAGATAGGGCATGCACCTATTTTCCCTCCAAATTATATGCACCAAAATTTAATTAAAATATCTTCAAATAACACCTTCCATAATTCCCTAATTCTTTTGTAGAGTAAAGAAAAAATGAAAGCATTTTTTGAATTTATAAACTAACCATGATTATAATAAAGAGAGGAGATAGTGAAAAGTCTCCACAGATCCAGAAGGATGAATGACAAAAAAATGATAGAAATGTTTCTTTGTCTCTTATGTCAAAAAAATCAAAGGGAGAATCAAAGGCTCTAAATAGTCTTTTTGCATGACCAAGCAATGTTGCTTCATCCCACTTTGATACCATGTTGAAATTCAAAATATTTTTATAAATAAATAGAAGCAATCCATCAGCTCAAATCTTATATAGAAAGTAAAAAAAATAAAAGAAAGAAAAAAAGACATAAAAATTAGTGGTTTCCCATAGGCACCATAAATAAACATTGTATAATCTATAGATTAGAGTCATTACACTATAATAATCAAATGAGGAGAGGTGGATGGTATTTATACCAATATAAAAACCTCAATTACATAAAACAATTTAACCTTAAGCTAACATAACAAGAAAATATTTAAAATTAATTATAATTTTATAAAATGGGTTTAACCATGATAAAGTTAATTGTGGCCCATAGGACCTACATATTAAAAATTTACAATAAGTTCAATACATTGTACAATGAATTTTCTTAGGTCTATCCAATATTATATTATACAATATCAGCATATTATACTTTCAATAATTATTATGGGTTCTAGAGATTTAAACTTAAGTTGCATTCATTCCATATTAAAAATTTACAATAAGTTCAATACATTGTACAATGAATTTTCTTAAGTCTATCCAATATTACATTATACAATATCAACATATTATACTTTCAATAATTATTATGGGTTCTAAGAATTTAAACTTAGGTTGCATTCATTCCATTTTACCCTTGCTATACATGTTCATATGATTACATGCAATTACTATAACTTTACATGTTCATATGATTGCATGCAATTACTATAACTCCACAAATGTATTACATTATGAATACATCGTTAAACAAAATTCATATGGCTACATCTCATTTATCCTTGGTCCACACATTCATATATATACAGTTTACCATAATTACATACTCCTATTATATCATAACTATTTTAATATTTTAAAATATGAATGTATTACAACAAATTAAAATATCATCAGACATCTTATCCCAAGGATCAAAATGTGTTTGTAATTTTTTTTCCCATTTACCATTTCTGTTAATGGCTTGAATGATTTTTCTACATGATTTTCTCCGCTACCTCTTAGAGGCCATGATACTATGACATTCCTCTTCAACCATATATTTTAGCAAATTTTTAAAGGGGATGCAATATTAGTCCACGGATCCCTAGTTTCGCGGCAGTATACAAGTGTCTCCTTGACGTCTAAGCCTTCAAACATAGGTCATCCGTTTAGTACAGGTAATAAAATAAACACAACTGTTACTGGTTTATTTTATTTTAGCGTGGGTGTAGGATGTCGAACATGTGTTTTAAGTGGAGTGTTTTAAAAATAATTGAAATCCTTGCCATAGCACAGCCAGTGGATTGGAAATTCAGACTTTGAAATTTGACAAGGAAATGGCTGTCATTGGCCGTCTTACCTTAAAAAATATTTTTAAAAGCCCATCAGTAGTGACGTCCACATTGTTCACGAAGCCATCGCTTTGAAGTGTACGTTGCGTCAGACTGTATATACATACAATATACAGGTTAAAAACTTATAAAAAGTAAAATTGCATTAAGTGAGATCTGATCTTGGGATCAAGTAGGTGTGTTAAGAGTGAAAGACTTTGTTCTTCCTGGTTTTAAATATGCATGTTTACAGCTAATCTAAAACACTTTGATGCAAGAAGGAAGATCCTTTATTTCAATAATCTCAATTCGAATTATAGTAAGAAAGGCCCTGTTACTGTTGCTATTAAAATTAGAAGGAAAAAAACTATACCCAAAAAAACTTATGCATTATTTTAAAATTTTAATTGTAATGTCTTAATTTTATTTCTTATTGATTTAGTCTTTATTCAACCAACTAAAGTTTATAAAAATGAATTACCCCAATTTAAAATTTACAACGTAAAAAGACAAATGTTTTTGTATAAACACAACTTGCTTGCGAAGAGTTTGCTTTATTTTCTTAATTTTTATTTCTATTTATGTTTTTAAAGCAAGTCAACTAGTTCTTGTTGGCTGAGTTTTTCCATGAAATTATTTAAATTAATCGATCATAATATTCACAGAAGAGTTTGCTTTATTTTATTAATTTTTATTTCTATTTATGTTTATAAAGGAAGTCAACTAGTTCTTGTTGGCTGAATTTTTCCATGAAATTATTTAAATTAATCAATTATAATATTGAGAAGAGTTTGCTTTGTTTTCTTCATGTCTAATTCGTTAGATGTATCCGGGCTCATGGAAAGTCCTAAATTTTTATAATAATTATTACAACTCATCACCTTTTCCTATTAAAGCTCGACAATCATTACAAGTAGTTACACTTAAACCACAGATTCAAAATTCAAGGAATCATTAAAAGTAATTATATCTAAAGTTACATCTAAACCATACATTCAAGGCATTATTATAAGTAATTATATTTAAACAATATATATTCAATATATCAAGTAGCATGCACAAATTATTCTCTCTTATTGATGAATGTAATTGGTTAAGGATATGCACTCGCCTTTACCACATCTCATATTAATGGTAAAGGAGATGCTTCTCTCTTTGTATTTGGGTTTTTTTGTTATGTTATTCTAGATCATAGTGAAGATCTTTCTCATCATTGTGTTTGGGTTAGATAGGCTCTCAACTCTCTAGTTCTTAGATTTTTCTTTATTTATGTTCCTAATGACCTTCCTAATCGTATAGCCCTTTAGGAATGGTTACTTGTTTCTCTCCCTCCTGCAGAATGGATCATAAGATGTGACTTTAATATGATTTAAAATCTTAGTGATAAAATCTAGGATGGTAGCAAACCTCTTTCAACAACTGAATTTGGTAGTTGGTTATTTTATTGCAATCATTTAGGTGTGCATGACCCTCTCTTTGGTAAATCCTCCTCTCACAAGGATAATTGGTTTATGTGGTCCAATTGTCGTCAAGGTTTTGCTAGAAAGCTTGTTCATCTGGACAAATTTTATTTCAACAATTATTTTTGGAATAAATTCTCCATCCACGATCAAGTTTGTGTTCTTTCGCATACAAATTTATCTAATAACCTCCCTGTCTTTTCTTCTATCAATACTTTCTCAATTTCCCTTGATTCCATGCAATTTCCTTTCAAATTAAATGTTTCCCACCTTGATAGCCCTACATGTTGCCACCTTGTAGAGCATGTTTGGAACAAATTTTCCAAACTAACTGGTAATACTAGTTGGATCAAATGGTTTGAAATAGTTATTTCCAATATTGTTTCTTCTCTTAGATGGTATGGGTTCTATGTTGCCAAGAGGAAGAAGATTCAAGAGAGTCACTTTTATAAAGAGATATCTCATCTTCATTCCATGCTGATGAAAGATCCCACTAATGTTATTATTTCATTGTGACCTAGCTAATGCTGAAAATCAAACAAGAAGTTATGAGTCATATCATGCTAGAGGGGTACAAATTAGATCTCATCTCAATTGGATCTCCTAGGGCGACAAGGGGACTAAATTTTTCTTTAACTACCTCAGGCATAAGAATATTTTAGAAAGGATTATTGAATTGAAGGACCCTTCAGGTCATTTTATTTTTCTCAACTTTTTATGGTGGAGACAAGGGATGACATCCATCTTCTCTTAATAGAATGTGTAGGAATAGATTCCCTCTCTAGTTGACCCCATTATTTGGGATCAACTTGAATGTCCTCTTTTTCTGAATCTTTTCTATGAAGAATAACAAAGCTCTTGGTATGGATGGTCTTCCAATGGAGTTTTATAAAAAAATTGGCATATCCTTTCCTCAAATCTTCATCGTGTTTACCTGGAAGCTTTCCAAAACAATTCTCTTAGAGCTTATATCAATGCAAGGTTAATAAAAATTATTTTTAAAGGAATGGCTCGTAATCAAATCTCCAATTGGAGACCTATTACCCTCCTCAATGTTTCATACAAGATCATAGCTAAAGCTATAGCTTTAAAAATCAAACATGTTGCACAAGTTATTGTCTGCTCAAAACAAACTGGTTTTCTTAAGGGTCGTTATATCTATAATATTATGATGTCTTGGGAAAAAACACAATGGACTATCAACTCCAATCAATATGTCCTCTTGGTTAAGTTAGATGTTGACAAAGCATATGATAAAATCAGATGAGATTTTATTCTTGGTTTGGTTTTGGTCCAAAACTCTGTAATCAAATTGGCATGCTCTTTGGTGATGCTTCAACTTGTGTTCAAGTTAATAGAGCTCTATGCCCTTTTGCTTATTTTTGTATATTTTGGCTACTGATACTCTTGGTTATCTTCTTTTTAAGGCTCAATATGATGACCTCATTCAAGGTATTAAGCTTCCTAGGGATAAACATGCTCTTAACTCACATTTTACTTATGATTCCCTTATTTTTCTTCAAAATACCCAATCATTCTAAATAGAAGTCTTTTATACTTCTTCCAATCCTAATGGTTGCAACTCCTTGACTAAGTGGAAGATCATCCCTTGTGGAATGATCATTCGTTACTTGGGAATCCTCTTTGGGATTAATATTTATCATGAAGATATGTGGAACTGGGTTATGGATAGACTTCAAAAGAAGTTCAATGCTTGGCCAACTCGATTTCTATCCTCAGCAAAAAAATTCAAGTTTTGAATAAAGTTATGGTAGTCTCTCATGTTGACTACTCCTCTTGTTGGATGGTCTCAAATGATGCCTATAACAAATTTACTCAGGTCATTCGTAAATTTATATGGACCAAATGGGATGGGGAGGTAAGCATGACAACCATCTTGTGGAAACTTTATACTCAATCAAAATCTTTAGGAGATCTAGATATTATTTATTATCTTACCAAAATCAAATTTTTACCCATGAAATGGGTTGTTAGAGCCATTACTAGAGAGGAAAATTGGAAACACCAATTCTGATACAAAATCTCGCAAGCTACTCATAAAGGTAAATGGAAAGAAACCCCTGGGATGATAAGGTCCTTCATACACCATACTTTATGATTAAAGGATCTATTCCTCTTACCCATAATTAAAAATCTTGGTAATCGATTTCTCATTTATTAGCTTGGAAGTATGACTCCTTACGACATGATTTAAGCATCAGTCTAAACAATCTAAAGTGGACTAAGATTATTCTCCATAATGATAAACCTTTACCGTTGTGCAATGATTTTTGAGGACTAGCATTTCTAAAGAAAGATATAATAGAATAAGGGATATTTGGGATCTGAGAAACTGCTCAATTCTCACTTGGACCCAAATTCACAATTGTTGTTCTCTTTCCTCTTTTTCCAAGGAGTCTTATGGCCTTTTATGGCTTCCATTCCATGTGATGTCCTTATAAAGTTAGGAACAACTATATCTCACACTTACAACAACATCCACACTGCGAAATGGATAATTATCCTCACTTAATTCAATCTTGAGTTCATTAGTCAAAAATATATTAAAGGTGAGGCTATAGCAGATCAACTTGTGAAAGCACCACTTCCTAATGATCAACCCTTGATTATTGAGCTCCCAGATGATTCGGTATTTACCATCACTGAACAAGAAAAAGATGTCATTCCTAAGGAATATGTTGATATTACACTATTCTTGGATGGTTCTAAGTGCAAAAAATGACAAGGTGCAGGAGTCGTGTTTCATACACCCTAAGGGGTATCGATTCCATTATCATTCAAACTCAATTTCCCATGCACAAACAATAATTTAGAGTATTAAGCCTTAATATTAGGACTTCAAGCATCCTTAGCTATGAGCATAAAGTGTATCAGGATATTTGGTGATTCCCAACTTGTCATTTGTCAAGTAAATGGAGAATACCAATGCAAGGAACCAGTCTTAAAACTTTATCATAAAGTAGCAATGAAATTGCTTATAAAATTTTACTGGTATGAGATTTATAGCTTGCCTATATTGACTAATATATTTGCAGATGCGATAGCCTCTCTCAGATCACTGATTCCAAGGAACTCCAAAGGAGAGGTATAGCCCCTAATTATCATAATGATCTCTAAATCTGTAATTTTCTATGTTGAATCTAAATATGAGAAGGATGTTTGCTTTATCCACATAGAGTCATATGAACCTTGGTCTAGCCAAATAAAATCCTTTCTCAACTTTGGAACACTCCCATCTAATATGTCACAAACTTTCGAATGCACTTTTAAGCAAAAGGTAATTCGTTTAACTCTCTTGGAGGATGTTTTGTATAAACATGGTTATGATGGAGTCCTTCATTTTCTCGAGCCTATAGAGGCACAAAGAGCAATATCAAAAGCACATGATGGTACTTATGGTGGCTACTTTAGTGGAATGACCATTGCAAAGTGCATTTTATGCATGGGTTATTATTGACTCACCATGGAATGTGACTCTTACAATTACATCAAGAAATATCAACAATATCAACAACATGCTAATTTAACTCATGTACCATCACAAGCGTTGCAACCTATTCACAGTCTTTGGCTCTTTTCACAATGGGGTTTATACCTGATTGGTAAAATCTTACCTCCTTCCTTGGGACAACACGCATTCATCATCACAACCACTGAATACTTTACAAAGTGGATCGAGGCAATTCCTCTAACTAGTATGACAAGACCTAGAATTATGGATTTTATACTTCAACATATCATCTATAATTTTGGTATCCCCTCAAGAATAATCTTTGATAATGGTAATTATTTCAAGAACAAGGATGTTCAAGCACTTTACAAGATATATAATATCCAACACAGTTTCTCGACTCCTTATTACCCACATATGGACAATCTGAGGCAACCAATAAGATCTTGTTTACTATTCTCAAGGAACTTGTAAAATAAAATCATCAATATTGACATACTCAAATCCCCTTGGAATTATGGGCTTATCAAATAAGCATTTGCATGTCTATCAGGGCAACACCATTTTCATTGGTCTATGGTGTTGAAGCCATCATGCCCCTTGAGCTCGAGATCCCCTCGTTGTGAATTTCATTGTAGGAATTCATAGATGACGATACTTCTAGACAAGCACATATTGACCAACTTACACTCCTTTATGAAAGGTGAATCAATGCCTTGGAGCATCTACGATTCTACCAATATCATCTCAAGCGTGCTTACAATACCAAAGTCCATCTACGTGAATTCCAAGTAGGAGATCTTGTCCTTAAACATAATCAACAAAACACCAATGCAATATTGCATCTTCGTGATAAATTTATGGCTAATTGGTTAGGTCCATACATTGTCACCCAAAAAGTGGTTCAAGGAACATATAGACTTGCTAGTCTAGAGGGAGAAGAAGAGCCCGAACCACTAAATATCATCCACTTGAGAGTGTTTCATGCTTAATGTGATTTACATATATGTATATATACATGGCTAATACACAAAAACATCATCCATACACATTACATTCATACACATTATATTTCACACATTCATTTTGCACAATCATATTCATTGTCATGTTCAATGCATTCCATCCACCAAATTAGGGCTCATTTGATAATTTTACACAATAATTAATCCAATAAATTGTGTTGCCTTAATCAGGGGCACCCCCAATTTCACATCCATTTCATTACACCATGTCAAAGTCAATTTACCATTTGCACTATCACTTCATTACCCCTAGGTATTTTCGGTTACTCAGCCACTCCTAGTGTTTCAAGCAAAATTCAATGCATGTCAAGTTTTCTCTAGGACCAAGTCACATCTTCACTAAATAAAATCTTGAGTTCTAGGATTGAATCTAATATTCTTGAACCAAAAACATTTCACACATATCAAAACATCATGTGTCAAAGGGAGATAATACCATTATTGGGTTGAACCTTGAAGTGAAAAAAGGTCTTGTTTGCTTATCCCATTATGCATATAGTCCAAAAATCAAAATAGTGGTCTTCACCACTACTCACACTTCCAAACAAAAAGAATGAGTAGTGATAAGGGTTAAATTCTCATCATACCTTGGTTGAGAATCTTATTCCCCAAATCTCTAACTCTTTTACATATCACACACCATAGACCCACAAGTCGTAAGGATAGAACTACATTTCCATACATATGTTTAAGTAGTCTAAATACCCAAAGCTTTGAGATCATATCATTGGACTATGGAGCTAATCTCCACTACGGCTATAGATTCTTGACTAGCAATGGAGTACACTCATGCATGGCAACACGTCTCTCTTGAAGATACCTATGATTGCACATAAGAATAGACTAGCTTCCTAGTTTCCTCCATAACAGGTTCCATCTCAATTTACACAATATCGGTTAATGAACTCACTTGTACACACATTGGTTCTTTATTGCCTTGGATCACTACCATGCTCATGATTAGTAATTAAAAATTCATAGCACACACATTTGGACTTAGAGAAATTAGATAGAACTTAGTGATTTTGTTAGAAATCACTGGTATGTTTGAGTCTTTGTAAAAAAATTCCAAGTCAGCCATTATCCATAAGTCCACACATCATCCATATCATTACAACATCATTATATGAGTCTTCAATTTCAAACACCACCATTTTGGTGCCCCTGATTAAACAACAATGATTAATATGGTCAAGCAAATCTAAACTATGAATGATCATTAGTGCATTAGGTAATTTACGTTCATACACATCATCATTACATTACCATCCATCACATATACATATGCATTCACACAAACATCCACAAATTCATAACATAAAAGTAAAAGTTGTGTATATATATAATTGCATGTACAATGAATGTTTAAAGGCTACATACAATGGAGCACCAAGGCTCATATACAAAAAGTGCATCTATGCACTAGATAATACCCATAGGTAGACCCCTATGATCCTGAAGGAGCCCTAGACCTATAGTCACTACACCTAATAGAACCCACTACGGAGGAATAAGGTCTATCGGGTAGCAAAATGTGGTGTTGCATGAGTCGATCCTTTAAATCTTGGATATATATCTCTCGAGATAGTAGGTGTAGTAAATCATGTCTCTAACAAAATTTTCTTTATCTCAACTCTTCCTAGAGCCTCACTATCGTATCCTCATCTCCACATACTACCACTTGTACCTCCAATTTTACCTACAATTTAGCATTCTTAGTATTTCGAGTCGCTATTATCATCTCACTTCACCACCATTTGCAAGAGTTGGTCCCACTCAGCATTGAGCCTCATCTACTCCTCACTCCACCCAAGAGGTCTCTTCAAAACCTCCTCCATATCATCCCTACCATCACCATCACCTCTAATATCTAGAGGTTTCTTTGATGCATCACTCACCTAACTCCCTCGACTTGGGGCCTCATCTGCACCCTCTATTGCCTCCTCCTCATATCTTCTACCCTCCTTGACCACTTGACTCAGTACCCATGGTATCTATGAAGCAAACCATGCATCATACTCTACCATGGTCGTAGCATCATCCACATCTGGGAGATCTATCTTCTTGTCATCCTTGTACTCCACTCACCACTCATACACATAAGGTAGGATCAACTCATTTGATCAATTCCTATAGAGCACTGGAGCCTCAAGTACTCCCTACCTCAACCCAAACTATCACAATACTCGTGTGAATTGGATTAGCTCCTTCTCACTCCCATGCTTCCCAACCACCCATATGTTTTATCTAACCCTTCATATTTTATTTCCATCATTAGGCCACTTAGCACCTTGCCATGGCCTCTAGCACACCTGATAAAGCATCAAGCCTACCCATATATCCCTACACTCCTATATACTACAACCATAATGACTCGATTGAACCTTCTTAGCTACCCACCATCTCAACACATAAGGCTTCTCCTTATCCCACTCCTCATAAGGTAGGCCCACAATATGAGCTACACTAAAGTGCTTCTAGCTCCAACACTACCGCAATACACTACAACCCAACCCCTTCTACTCCTGTCTCCTCACCTCATATATCTCTAGATAAGTCTAAGCTAGTAGAACTAGCACCCATGCATACACTCAAGGCTTATCGATCATATCATACACCAGTCTAATAATATTCCATGGGAACCAATAGCTGGTGTTTTTAGGTACCAATGTGCTGGCCAACAAGAACATGATCAAGGTGGTAAATGCTTCCAACTCCTTCATATACATAGCCAAATACCTTATACCTCCATCGTTCACACTCACACCCCTCCATCCATCCCCAAAAATCCATCTCAACTCTTACTCTTTATCGCACCCAAATTGGACACACAATCCCTCCACTAGCACTCAAAATATGTGGTGTACATATTCCAGTATAACTATGACCTCCCCTATTGGCAATTGGAAGGTCCCCCTATCAGGATTCCACCTTTCCACCAAGGCAAAAAGGTATCCCTAATCATCCTATACCACCTCAATCTGCACTACTCTATCCAACCCCATATCCTCTAACATATCCTAGTCGACCTTCTGCAAGGTCTTTCTCACCTTTAGTATAATAAGTGAGAATCTATGTTGAGCCTCCAAGATCCTCAACTATAGTACAACATAGCAAAAAATACATTACTAGCACATTCATTCTAAAAATAAATATTGCATAATCCAAACAAGAGTTCCAAGAGTACTTACCTTAGCCACCTGCACCTCCATGCCTACTGCCACCTCCACTTCATCCATCACCATCACTTTACTCCTCCACACTCCACTCACTAACTCACTCACTCTCCTTCAGACGTAGCTTCTCCAACTTGTAAATGCAAGAATGAATATAATTTCACTTTTGTAGACATTTTATAACTATTTTTTATGTGCTCAAATGCTCACGGGCATCTACCTAGCGCACTCAAATGCTTCTTAGTATTTATAAAGTGGAAAACACTCTCATGTGTCTATGCATGATGTAAACGATGGTTGGCATTTGGCCCCAGAATGTTGCAAAAGGACTCACAGGAGCTCAAACTATAGCAAAACCCCATAGAATCACCTCAAATTTTATCCATACATCCATTTCATCATCACATCATATTTTGTGAAAGTAGAAACTGATTTGGGTGCTTAATTTTTGTTTGCAACCAAAAGTCACATCAATAATCTTAAAAATATCTCAAAACGACCAAAACATTTACAAAATGACCACATTCATCTTCCCAATCATTCATCACACAATTTCATTAAATTTTGTGATAACATGGATTGATTTGGGTGGTTAAATCTTGTTTGCAACCTAAAGTCATAAAATTATTCAAAATTACCTCAAAAACATTTCAAAACAACTCCAAATGTCACAAAATCATCCAATTCACTCATCAATGCATCTCCATCTCCTTTTTCATCATACATTGTCATTCCACATTACCAAATTCATTTATCATTGCATTTCCATTCAATAATTTTCCAATTTCACATACATTTTTAGGTGAACCTCATATCTAGTGGTTTACTCTATTTACCCTGGCGATTGCAGTGATCCACTATCCATGCAATTTGATAGTATGGGTAGATCACCATAAGTAAACTTTCCCATTCAACATCCTCTTGTTCAAATAACAAAATCTTTTTAGTCCCTCATTTTTTGAGTGAGGCTATGCTCAGATTAATTTTCTCAAAATCTATCATTGATGACCTTGTCCATGGGGCTTGAAACATGGATAACTTTCAATACATCATCTCTTTTACACCTACAGTCATCGAGGATACAGTTCCAATAGGATGATTAGTTCCAAGTGAAGGAATTTCATAACAGTCACTATACAATCACATTCCCTCATGACATATTGCATCTTCATTAATTTGCATTTCAATGACACCAAAAAAGGCATATTCTTCAATAGTACATAGCCACCCCAAACTTAGGGCAACCAAATTTGATTTTGATTTCCCACATCGGGATACGTTCATTTACATCACTTATTATCACCCACAATTGAAAAAATCCCTTTTTCTATTGGGGCAAAGAACATAATCAATAATTGCATCATCATCTATGTCACTTTCTTGACATTTACATCATTCAAATCATCCACATTTTCAAAAACCCCCTTGCATATGTTGGGGAAAAAACAAAATACATCATTCACCCACATTTACATCACACACAATTGGCAAAAACCCCTTTTCTGTTGGGGCAAATAATAGAATCAATCATTGCATCATCATCTATGTCACTTTCTTGACATTTACATAATTTAAATCATCCACATTTCCAAACACCCCCTTGTATCTGTTGGGGCAAAAATAGATGTAGCCACGAAATTTTGACACCCCTTAAAATTCCACCTCTTAGCAAGCATGTTGTTATACCCTAACAACATGAAAACTACCCTTTGGATCCCTACCTCGATTTTCATGCATAGTAAAATTGGATTTTACTTTATTTTCCCCTTTTTTTGAAGAATTTGAACGAGCCCAATGATTTTGGATGGTTTTGATATTTTCAATCGACCGATTTTGTCCAAATCCCATGTGTGCTTAATTTAGACATCCATTTGGGATTTTGAATCTAATCTGGGTGAATCCAAATCCCCAAAAAATTTGGTTAACCCAAATTTATCCAAAATAATAAAATTCTTGATTTATCCTAACTACCTATCCTATTCTCGCCTCCCTCCCTGATTCTTCGACCTAC
Source organism: Wollemia nobilis (assembly GCA_028583015.1). NCBI lineage: Eukaryota > Viridiplantae > Streptophyta > Pinopsida > Araucariales > Araucariaceae > Wollemia > Wollemia nobilis. Next base: position 4,212,884 of record JAQPPZ010000101.1, read on the forward strand.
CTCAAGTTTTGAAACCCCCAAAATTTCCCTAAATATAATGAATGGTGATAATTTGCAAAAACAAATGTGTGGAGAAGATTTTTATGAGTTTTTATTGCAATTTGCAGAGGATATTTTGACTTCAAATCACCATTCCAGGAGTTTTCAGATATGGCAACATTAACTATGCACTCATATCTATCTTATCTTTAGCAGTATTTTGATTTTCTGCTATGTTTTCATAAATTTGGCTAAACTAAATTATCATAAAAGCCCAAAATCATACTAATATGATTGCTTCTGTATTGTAGAGCTGACCGTTGGACATTTGCGGACCAGCCAAAAACATACAAATCATCCAAAAATATATAGGGATAAAATTTTGATTGTAGGATTACCAATTTAATTCATATTTGCATAGTGTTTCTCTACTTGTTTTAATTACTCCATTGCATCTTACTTTGTTATTGTATTTACTGCATTTAATTTTATATGTTTTGCATTAGATCCATAGATCCTTTATTTTTCATATGATTTGCTAAAAGAATCGAGGGGATTTTATTATCACAGATCATGATATATTGTGACCTAAGCAGATACCCCACCCTTGACTATAAATTTTAGTGTTGTACTATGAAATTGCAGGTTCCACACATATTTGACTGACCCAAATTTATCTGATAAATTTGTACATCCGAATTCATCCTGTAAACAGATTTGAAAATAAACATCCGAACCAGGTAAGGATTAAAATTTACTTTCTCATACTTCAGATTTATACTTCTTTATTTTATAGATATTTTCTTTGAACAATAAAATCAGAAAATACTAGTCAAAAATATAAAACACAAAAATAAAAATAACATGATAGCATAGATCTTCATCTCTTGCTTTCTACAAAACCATTGCATCCTAGTTAGACTTTCCAATGCTTTCTAGCTAGATCTGTATACTTTATTTTCATCTAAAATTGAATTGCATATAGCTAGGTAGAAATTGCATTTGGCCAAACCCTAGGTGTATGCTTTCAAAACAAGGAATAAAATCAAACTATTACCTCACCTAGGAATGGAAACCACCACAGAAAGTGTTTCTTGGTGAACCCTCACCCAATTCGTTGACAAACACCAAGGAGAGCGCAACTCAAGCGCTTCTCGTTTGAGGTGTAGATCCATTATTTTTCCTTCCCATTTTAGGTGCATATCCATTAGCCTGGAAGAAAGGGGTGCAAAAATTTTGGGTCTACATTCTTTGGTGAACCCAACGTGAACTACACCATCATTGTCAACTTTGTTATTTTTCCTTTTCATAAAACAAAAAACAAAAAAAAAACTTTTCTAAATGGTAGAAAATAGTATTAAATAATCTTCATTTATAGACCTTAGAAAAACACTCATAGAGCAAGAAGTTGACCTCTTCTACAAAAAGTATCATTCAGAACGTCAAGTGGACTTGTGGAAAAACTTTGGTATCATTGAGAATAGATCTTAAAAAATTAGGAAAAGTAAAATAATTGATGTTACTAAAGCCCTAGGGCCAGGTTATTATTCTTCATATTTTAAAATCAAAAGAGGTTGTGAACATTGGCTCATAAAAAATGGGCTAGCATTCATTCAAACATCTATCCTTGGGATAATTATTTAGAAGAAGCATTAAAAGTCCATCAATTCTTAGCATACTTAGAGGACAATGAGGTAACCCTAGAACAAAGAAGAAGGTATCACAAAGCACCTAGGGCAGTCCTCTTTAAATACTATTGTTATGAATTGCAAGCTCAACCTTCTACCTCAAATACTAAGGAACTTACCCTTGTTTGCTTCATCCAACTTCTAGTAGATGATTTCTCTTTTGAGGAAGAACACTACATGAGTCCTGAAGATCTAGAGCCCATTAATGACATTTAAAAGCTTTTTAAAGAAGATTAAACCATCTAGCATTGTTATCAAAATTTTATACTTGATTTAAAGGATAGTAGATTTTTTTATTTTTTCAAGAACAAAAACAACAAAAAAAACAACAAAAATAATCAAAAAAAAACAAACAAAAAAATTTAATTAGCATCGATAGGAAATATACCTAAAAATTTAAGGAGTGGCAAACAAGTAGCAACTGGCTCTAAATATAATTAAGATACTAAAAACCCTAATGTTGAAGTAGAAGTAGAAGAAATTCTAGGAGAACAAAAAGCACAAATAGAACAAAATGAAGAAAATGAAGCAGTCGACCATAATGACCCAAAGCTGGGACCTCAAGGGGATGTTCATTTTCAATCCATGCAACACTTTTGTGAATTTATAAACAATAATCAAGCTACCATCACTAATGTGTTGGAAATAGAAGATCAACTCGCAAGGGGTGATTTCTTGATGGAAGCAACCTTAGAAGCAACTTTCCAACTTTACCCAAAACCTGAGATATATATATAAATGCTTCATTGCAACATACCACTTATAATGATCATTCCTTAGATAATACCCAAAATATACCTCCTCAAGAGGATAATTCTCAAATACAAACATCTATGGCACCACAACAACAACCTATTTTTGCAGCTACTACAACCACTTCCACCCAAAATCAGCCTTCTCCATCTAATAATAATACTTTTCTTTCTCAATATTTCCAACATCTATTCGCTCAAAATTCTACTTCTCAAAAAAATAAAAATATGCAAATTCCTAATTCTCCTCGACAAAATGCTCAACAAAATGTTGCTCCTTATAAACTCAAAAATCCTCATATTTCAAACCCTCTGCACAATCGTATCTCCATTTCCACTCCTTATAGGGTAGCACAATATATATATTATCCTCCACATAGAAAAATAGTAACACAAAACAGGCATGATGGGCAACCACATCATCTTGAAACTATATTAAAGCAATTAGCTTCACGATTGGATCAAATAGACCCTTATCTCCCTACATACAACTATAAGGAAATGTGTAACCAAAAATTAGATCCTATTATTTCTACTAGACCATACCCTAAACGGTTCCCCACGTCGGTTTTACTGATTTAAAATGTGGTCGAAGATCCAATCAAGCATATTCATATGTTTAGGACAACCTGTCATGACATTGCTTATGATGATATGTTATTGTTAAAAATATTCCCAAAAATTTTAGGAGGTATGGCATTAGAATGGTACTATCAATTGCCAACACATTCTTTAATAAATTTCAAAGAAACTACGGAATTATTTGTACATCAATTTGGTGCCTACATAGAGAGACATGTCACAATCAAATATTTGTACAACCTCAAACAATAAAAAGAAGATAGCTTCACAAAATTTTTGGCTTTATGGAGAAAACTTCTAGGGAAACTATATTTCACTTTACCTCCAAGAAAATTGTTAGAAATTTTCATCGAGAATTTACAAGAGCAATTATCCTATGAATTAGCTACAACTACTGTAACATCCTTTGATCAAGTTATAGACTTGGAAATAAGGGTAGAAGAAGCCCTAATAAGAAGGGGATAATTTAATAAGAAGAATGAAGATAAGTCATCTAAAAATCAGTACAAGAACAAACATGTGGTAGGATATGGGGTTACGAATAGTAGACCCCCTCCAAATGTTAATACCATAAAAACTACATAGAAGTTTGTGTTAAAAGCACCCCAAAAACCTTTGCAACAAAACTTCACAATATTAAATCAACCTTTGACAATGGGCTTACCGCAATTGGTAGAAAGAGGTTTGATAAAATTTCTAGAGATACGGCAACATGACCCCTCTCAACCTTGGTACAGGTGGACCAACATGGTTATTTCCATCAAGTTGATGGACATCCAACCAACACTTGTAAAATATTAAAATACTTAGTACAAGACTTGATTGACAATGGAAAATTAGGAGTAGAAAATCCTCCACCTAGGGTTAACTCGTCAATAGAACCACAAAAGCAACAAGTGCAAAATGCCAATCAAGATCTAGATATATTCCAAAATCCTTTACCTAATAATGGTAAGGAAGCTTTAAATCAGCTATATTATAATACTATTCCTCATCCAACACATTATGTGGGAATGATTAGTAGTCACTTACCATCACAACTCTCACAAACTTCCTTTGTGCCTACTCAATCCGTTGTCACAATTGAGCCAATTTGTGGAAAGACAATACAATTCTCATCCTTGAACCATATAGAAAGTGAAACTGAATCTAAGGTAGACATTATTTTCTTACATTCTAACAATTTAGAAGATGAATCAGAACCAATTATACCCATCACAAATTCATTAACTTTGGAGGAACCATTTCCAAGAATGACAACAATTTGTCCTTCTTCACAACAACTTATTCCCATAGAACAAACATCAAATGCTATATCACAACTTATTCAAGATGATCCTCCCATTCCCCATAAATAAAATAATATTGTAGCTACAGTTGGAGCCATTACTAGACAACAAGCTCAAAATCAAAATTCTCAATCACAATTACCTACAACTCAGCCAAATAATGAGGATCAAACACCTTTTGTTATAAAACCTTATAAGGGAAATAATGCAGTTCGACCTCAATAGAAAGCTCCCTTTGATATTAATGAACAACTAGCTAATACAACAGCTATGATTTCTCTCTTAGATATTCTTAGAACTTCATCATTTTATAAAGAAGAATTAGTGAACACCTTGAGTCAAATGATGGTACCTCAAGATATAAAACCAACTATTGTAGTGAATTTTGTAGCTTCTCATGGAGTTGACTACATTGATTTTCATGACAAATATATACCTCCACACAGTATGCATAGGGATAATCCCTTATACATAACAACATTAATTTAATATGTAGGTATTAAGAGAGTATTAATTGACAATAGCTCATCCTTAAATATCTGCACCTTGGATTCAGAAATAAAGACTTATAGAGAATTGAAATGATTATAAAAGCTTTTAATGATGAAATAAAAGAGGCTTGTGGTGTGATATCTATCCCATTATAATTTGGACCTAGAATATTAGAGACATCTATATTTTTTATATCTTTTCTTGCATCATACATCCTTCTAGGACGCCCTTGGATTAATGCAATGAGGGCAGTTCCCTCTACCCTACATCAATGTGTCAAGTTTGAGTTTAAAAATCAATTGGTCACCATCCATGGAGATCCTAGAACTTTTGATATGTGTGCAATGGTGAAACCTATTGATGTTTCATTTTTTCTAGCCTTATCATCATCAATTCCTGTTCCCCCTAAGTTTTCTTTCCCAAAAATTGAACCTTTACTTTCTTCTGATACAACTATACCATCTAAAATCGATAATCCTTCTACCTCGTATCCCCTCATAGATGAAGCTTTACCAGATTTCTACCATATTAGAACCTAAAGAGCATGTTAATTTTTTTATACAAGACTCCATTGTCTTGTCCCAATTACTGCCATCCCCACGTATAATAGGGTTCCCTAGAAAATAGAGAAACATAAATCATGTTGGAAGTTGTACTTTTATTTTCATAGGATATTCTCCTGATAAAATCAACATCAAGCAAATGAGCTTTACCTTTGTGAAGAATAATTTTGTTCAATGTTACTTCTCCTATAGATATAAAATCAAAACAAATGATGTGTGATATGGGCTACAGAGGTAAAGGTTTGGATCCTTTTGAAAATGGCATACGTGAACAATTTGAGGTTGAGGAATGGCCATCCCAATGTGGTATAGGCTATATCCCTACAAAATCTCAACCTTTCCCTTTTAATGACAATGATCATCTAATCACCTATGTTGAATATTTGGAAAATAAAAAATATTTAATTAATAATAAGAAGAGAAGACAAAATCATTTTTCTTGCAATATGATTTCAATAGTCCATCCAAAAATGATTGCCACTCCGGATGAATGCATAGAAGGAGATTTATTTTTTGACATATCCCTTGAAGAAGTTATGAGAAATAGTTTCATATTTGATGGGTCTATCCCATGTATAGCCCATGTCCACACAATAACCCCACAAGAAGAATTAGCCAAATTATCCCTAGAAATATTTTAGGAAATGAGTGTTTCACCCATCCCTCCTTACTTTGAAAGGGACTTAAATATTTTGGTAGAAGACATCTTCTGCGGGCCGGGGGCCGGGGGCCCCCCCCCCCCCCCGCTTGGAGGGTGCCCTCTCCTCTCCAACTCACCTACAACACCTAGGTGGTAGAAGACATTAAAAATTAATATTGGAACATAAATTAATCCTCACATGGTCAAAATTGGAGTTACCTTGAGTAAAGAAGAACAAATGAAATACACAGCACTTCTTGTGGAATACTTTGATATCTTTACATGGATTTATGCAGATATGCATGGCTTAGATCCTTCTGTCATCATGCATCACTTAGTGGTGCAACCTGATGCCAAACCTATAAAATAGAAACTTAGAAAAATGCATCCTAAAGTAGCCTTTTTGGTCAAATATGAATTACAAAAGTTGTTAGATGTTGATTTTATTTAGGCCATAGATTACTCTGACTGGATATCCAATGTCATCCCAGTAACCAAAAAAAAGGCTACTAAAATTAGAGTATGTACTAATTTTAGGGACATCAATGCTGCATGTCCCAAAGATGATTTTCCCCTTCCTAATATGGATCAATCATTGATTTTACAGTAGGAAGTGGGATTTTATCCCTCATGGATGGATTCTTTGGGTATAACCAAATTCGTATAGCACAAGAAGATCAACCCAAAACTACTTTCATTACACCTTGGGGGAATTTTTGTTGGAAAGTAATGCCCTTTGGTTTAAATAATGCAGGAGCAACTTATCAACGGGCTATGACCTACGTATTCCAGGATATGACGTATGACATCTTACATGATTATGTAGATGATATCATAGCTTGATCTATTAAGGAAGAGGATCATATTCTCGACTTGCGACGAGTCTTTAATAGACTCCACGAATATAAAGTCTACTTAAACACAAAAAATGTGTGTTTGGAGTAAAACCAAGTAAATTATTTGGATTCATTGTGTCTATGTGAGGAATAGATATAGATCCTATCAAAATCAAGGAAATCATCAATATGACAACATCAAAAATATTAACAAAACTTAAAATTTTACAATGTAAGCTCCAATCTATTCGTCGTTTCATTGACAAATTGGAAGATAAATGTCAACCATTTCTTAAGTTACTTAAGAAATAATTTTTCAAATGGGATGAAGAATTCCATGAAGCCTTTGAAGCTCTTAAGACATATCTTATTACACTGCCAGTACTCATTCCTCCTAGGCCCGAGCATCCTTTTATTCTATACATTTTTGCCTCAAAACTTGCGTTAGGAACAATTCTACCGCAACATGATGAGGATAAGAAAGAAAGAGCTATTTATTACATAAGTAGAACCTTGATAAGTTTTGAAACTCATTATACTCCTTTAGAAAAAATATGCTTAATTGTTGTGTTTTCTACACAGAAACTACGCCATTATATGCTTAGTCAAAAAAAAATTATAGCAAAATTTGATCCATTAAGATACTTGATGAGTAGACCTTATTTATCAAGACGTGTAGAAAAATGGTTTCTGGCTCTGAGTGAGTTTGATCTAACCTTTATTGGATAAAAATCCATTAAAGGGTAATTCATAGCCAATCAACTCATCGCTTTCCCTTTAGAATCTACTCACCCTTTGACAATAGAGTTCCCAGATGAATGCCTTAACCTAGAAGGTGAACACTTCGATTCTTGGACTCTATTTTTTGATGGATATCATTGCATGAGTGGTGTAGGCATAGGCATTATATTAGTATCTTCCCATAAATAAATTATCCCATTATCTTTTAAACTCCAATTTTCCTGTACAAATAATACAATAGAATATGAAGCCTTGATTCTTGGGTTACGAGTAACTTTATCCTTGAATATTAAAACTTTGTTAGTTTTTGGAGACTCACAACTCATAAATCAAATCAATAATTTTTATCAAACCCAAGATGAGAAAATCCACCCTTATAAAGAGTATTTTTTGAAACTTATATCTTTATTTGAGAAAGTTACTATTGAAGCTATCCCTCGTACTAGTAATCATTCTACGGATGATATGGCAGCAATTGCTTCTCTTATTCCTTTGGAGTTGGATGATGATCATGCTACTATCATCATTCACCAACTTCAAGAACCCACATCATTAGAATATTTCCTAGCACCCTTAGATGTTTTCGTAATTGAAAAAAAATCCTTAGGATCATGGTATGGATATTTCTTTGATTTTATCCAAAATGGGTCATACCCATATGGCCTAGATAGGAATCAACAAATACTATTACGTAAAAGAGTTGTTCATTTCGTAATCATCGAAAATACTTTATATAAAAGGTCTTTTTAAGGCATCCTCTTAAGATGTCTTAACCTAGAATATTCCAATAAAGTACTAAGAAAAGTGCATGATGGATCTTGTGGAGGTCATTTTAGTGGTGGAGCGATAACTAAAAAGCTCCTACGAATGGGCTATTTTTGACCCTCTATGGAAAAATATACCAATGACTATGTGCATCGATGTGACAAATGTTAGCGACACTCAAATTTAGTCCATGCTCCTGCCTAAGAGCTTCAATTTATTTCTTCCCCTTGGCCTTTCTCAAAATGAGGCCTAGACATTATACGAAAAATTAATCCGGTTTCATCAGATGGTCATAAATTCATCATAACAACAACTGAATATTTTACAAAATGGGTAGAAGCCATAACTTTGTATTCTTGCACATGAACCCAAGTCTCTAAATTTATTTTCAATCAAATCATCTATAGATTTGGGATTCTATCCACACTTGTTTCTGATAATGAAACTTGCTTCAAAAATAAAGACATAAAAACTTTGTGCTAAGTATAAAATTCAACATAGATGGTCTACTCCTTACTATCCGTAAGGAAATGATCAAGTTGAAGCATCTAATAAAAATCTAATTAAAATTCTAAAAATATTGGTTAATAAATCAGGTTGAGATTGGCATACTCAATTATATCCTACTTTATAGGCTTATTGAACTAGTGTTTGAACCCTACTGACGCTTCTCCTTTTGTCTTGGTATATGGCACTGAAATTGTATTTCATTTTGAGCTTGAAGTCCCTTCTTCAAATATTTTACTTCAAGAAGCTAAAGTAGGAGATGAATATCATGCTGGATGACTAAGCCAATTGGAATTACTAGATGAAAAGCGCATAAATGCTCTAGAGCACCTTCTCTCCTATCAAGATAAACTCAAAATATCGTACTCTAAGAAATTTCATACTCAATATTTTGAGGTTGGAGATCTAGTTCTTAAATAAAATCATAAAAATACAAATTCTCGAACCGATATTAAAGAAAAATTTCAACTAAATTGGCTAAATCCATTCATCATCACTGCAAAATTTGGATCAGGTGCATATCATTTGGCTACCTTAAATGGAAAATACCTTAAGGAACCAATGAACATTATGCATCTTAAAAGATACTATGCATAAAATCAAAAAGTCTCACCATTGTACATAGTTGTAAATACCTTGTACATACATTTATTGCATCTACTTCAATCATCTTATTTAAATCATCTTCCACTTAGTTGTATTTATATATGAATTTATCAAAATAAAATTGTGGTCTAATTGTATACGACACATCATTAGATCCAATTATTATTCTACTTATATTTTTTTATTGAAATAATACTTTCTCATTAATAAACGAATAAAAAATACATCAAAATTACATCAGCTTGTGCAAAAGCAACAAGCAATCGGATCTAACATTCTTATCCAACTTAAGACATTGCTTCAAAATAGCCTCCCTAAAGGCCTTCACTTGGCAAGAAACTAAAACACTAGCATTACTTATTAATATATCAACGGGGGCCTCCTCTTTTCTAAATACTTGATTACAACGTCCTTTCTAGATACTGAAAAGGATAGAGATCCTGATGATATGCCAAAACACAAGGTGAAAAGAAGCACAGTCCAACTGATCCCCAAAAATAACCCTCTTCTAGCTGATGAAGCCAGAAAACACACTACTATAAACCTAGGAAGAATTCCTCCAGATCCGCCTAGACTTCGGGCACTCCCAAAAATATGCTTGGCAGTCTCTCTCCACCCACATGAAGAACAAGTATCTGAAATATGCATCCACTTAGCCAGACGTGCCTTGATTTGCAAACCTTGTATAATAACAAGCCAGGTAAACACTTTCAGGTGAAGTGAAACCTGGAAATACCGAACGCTATACAACCTCTTCCTCCACTTCTGATTAGTGAAATTGAGATCCCACCTAGAGTTCAACACATCACCAATAGAAATTTTGGGGACCATAGCATGATATAATCATGAATCTTTGAACATCCAAATGGTCTTCCCATAGAACCATCACCAATATTTCCAAATAGGACCCTGCAACCCGCTTGAAATCTTATATAATTGCTCCAAAGGAAGAAGACTCTAAATCTGTTGCATTTCATACTTATCTAAAGATTTTAGCTTAAATCTAACAAGAAGTTGCTGCCAAGGCACCCAATTCCCAGTTTCTCTTTCCCAGATATCAGCCCATCTAAGCAAGCCTTTTTTGCTTAGTCTCTTATAGTGCAAGGTAGGATTATCAATAGCATAAATGCCATTCTCCTACCAAATCCATATAGACCTACAAGGCAAAGACCATCCACATCTGTCATCAAGAAAATCCCACTTGACCAGATTCACCACAACTTTCCAAGCTTCCCAAATCCTCTTGACAAGAATGCTTCCCTTAATTTTGAATTTGCTAGGATGCCCCACAATATCCTCAAGGCTAAAGGTACCATGGATACCATCAATATTAACACAATTTTGAATCTTGTATCTTAACATACGTTGCCAACCAATATCCCCTTCTAGAAACCTATGTTTCTTACAAGATTGTCGCCAAGGATTTGGCTATTATACTATGGGATATTACAAGTAGAATTGTATGGGAGGAACAAACTAGATTTGTTAAAGATAGATTCATCCTTGATACTGTACTCTCAGTTTGGGAGGTTATGGATTGGGCAAAAGAATCTCAATAGCCCGCCCTTTTTTGAAATTCAATTTTGATAAGGCCTATGACAGGATTTATTGGATGTTCATATTTAACATGTTGGAATGGTTGGGCTTTAATAATTTTGCAGTGTTTCTCCTCTGCCTCTACTAGAGTGGTGGTGAATGGTAAAGTTTTTGAAGCCATCAAACTTCATAGATCTATTAGATAGGGGTGTCCCTTAGCCCCGTTGTTTGTGATAGCTGTTTTGCTAGAAATATAATGAGTGGTTGGTCTTATTAGATGAATTGACCTATCGGATGGTCATCTTCTCTTCTTACTACTCGCCTAGATAAGGATTCTATTTGCAGTTTGCATAATTCTCTACATAATTTTTTTCTTGCTTCTGGTGCTATGATTAGTGAGTCTAAATCTGATTATTGGCTTATTGGGGCTGATAATTTATCAAAAGGGATTAGCCCAGGTTGGAGGAAAGTGGTTAATGGAGAAATTGTTTGGTATTTAGGCATTCCCTTTGGAAGGAGGTTTTCTCTCAAAGCCATGTGGTACTGGTGTCTTGAGAGGTTTATCAAAAAGCTTCTGATTTGGAAAAGTAAAATGATAAGTTTTGTCGAAAATCTCATGATTTTTAGCAAATTTTGCAAACCTGTCATATGTACTATTCCTCTTGTTGGCTTCCCAAAACTACGCAGTATAAGATGCTGGAGGGTTGCATTCGTTATTTCCTTTATTCTACTTATATTAAATTGATATTATCAAAATTCATAGTCAATTTTGGTTTCTTTTAGATGAATTCAAAAATTATCTTAAACCACTCACCAAAATACACATTTTAATAAAATATTGATTCTTAGTATTGATTATAAATATCTCTTGAACCAAAATCACTACTACTTCACTAAATAAATTTTGAATTTTTGGGAACTGATCTTGCCACTTTTTGAACCAAATTACACTTATACATCATAAAATTATTTTGCACAAGGAAAGGTGATACTACACAGTAGTCCTAACTCCTTAAGCGAAAGGTTTCCCTTGCTATCCTATTATATGCATGGTCTAGAATACTAAGAATTGGTAAAATGACAAGCTCCTCCCTACCTGAATAAAATCCCTTACTCTTTGTCTAATTTGAGCAATCCCTTGAGAAAAAAAAGAGAAAAAATAATAAAAGCAAAAATACCTTTACTATAAAGCAATAAAATCCCCTTGTTCAAAACAAAATAATGAACAAGAATCCCTACCCAAATAAATCAAAAGAAAAGAAGGGGGTAATGAGATTGAATTCCTAGAATTCCATAGTTATTTGAACACCAATGGGTGATCCTTATTACAGTAATGGATTGAATAAATCCCTCTTGGCAATAGGGTAGTCTTACGCATGGTGACATATCTGTCACATTAGCTACCTTTTATACATACCAATGTCAGTTTATGGATTAGCTAGCTTTTGGTAGCTTGTATTACATACTAGTTAAGTCTGATTGAATGCATAAAATCATGGTAAATGAATTCATCAGTTGCACACACATTGGTTCTTAAAGTTGGCTTGCATCACTACATTACTCAAAATTGGTAAATGAATTCCATAAGAACACACAGTTGATCCTCCAGATATTTTGTATCATAATTAATGTCAATATGGACAATGAATACACAAATCACCCACTGGTTCTTGATAAATTTGACTTCATCCTAAAAATTATTAAAATTGTCCTTGAAGGTTGATTAGCAAGCGTCATTATTTCATCATGAATTTGTATGACTACTAGCATATGCAATTGGTCCTAAAAATAGTTAATATTGCATTTTCATACCTATCACTTAGCATAAATGCTTCCATTTTACTATATTGCATGATTTCTTATCATATATTAAAACTTGCATTTGATCAAACATAATCACTTTCTTATACAACTACATATTAACTTCACGGTGATGGCATGAGATAACCCTAATAAAATATTTTTATTTACTTCACACTAGGAATCATATGCCTAGCGCAAGTCCTCTATCCAATTTTTCATGCTTAGTCGTCTTCATCTTACTTGATTTAATATTAAGTCAGAATTAATCTTAAAAATCATAAAATACTTTTCATCAACTCATCACTTTTTAATCAATAAAATTTTAAATTATTTTGTTGACCACAACCCTTTGATATTAATAATATATCAAAATCTCATACAGGATCCGCTTAATGACCAACGCGAGGGGTAGCCTCCATAGACGATCATATACAGGCATACATCCTCGAGATTTATTGTTAACTGATCAAAATCAATAGAGTTGTATTTCAAAATACTTTTCTTCTACAAAACAATCCAATCACACTACATTACAAAAATATCAATTTCATTAAATCACACCTTACTTTTTCCATATTTTGATTAAGCATGATAAAAATACATTAAAAATCAAAACATGATTGAAAGCATGATTATGTAGATCATCAAAAAAATTCATATTTTTAATACACAAACACCAAAATACTAAAAATAGAATAGCAATAATCATATATATATATCATCAAAAAAATACATAGGGTACAAAAACATTGACTGGTATACCACAATCATAAAATAGCCTCCTCAGTCACTAGGGGGTATACCACAAAATCAAGCCTAGTATATCACTCCTCAGATCCTCTAGAGCTTTGGGTATAATCAGGTGGTGGCCTAGGTACTCAAAATTGAGGAGCCTCAAACACTATCCCTGAAGTTGATCTCGTTCGACTTGAAGGAGCATACTCTGGAGGTAATGTAACCCTTTGGTTCTTCGAGACTAGATAGTAATATAAGATCTGATAAAATGTGGCTCACTGTGACACCATGACCATATTTGATATCAAATAAATACTCCTTGAAGACTATCGTAAAGCCCCACTTCTTGTTTGGAAGGATTGTGAGTGAGTCTAGCGTGATGTCTTGTGTCTCTGTCTCTGAGCCAACTAAGCCTAAGCTTGACTCACTAGAGTTTGTGCCTATGCAAGATGCACATCTAAGGCCTGAATCCAACTCACCTGAATACCAATATGACTCTTTAGACTAGTATTATTTGTACATAGAGTAGCCACCTCTCTTGTGTTTCTTGACTCCCCACCTTCTGTATAAATACCCTTCTCGGGTAAGTCTTATTGAGAAGCTAAGGGGGTATCCTACTGGGGTGGAGATATCTACTGTTGTGGCACTCTACCCTACTGCCACTGCCCACTCTCTCCCTTAATATGAAGAGTCCTCTTTCATCGAGTAGACCTTTGTGGCTACTACTCTCCTCTCATCTGAGGTCCCTCTTTTTGTGGTGGTCTTTGTCTCTATATCTCTTACCCTAGTCTAGTTGATCATCATCTAGCCACCTCTCTATAATATTGGTGTACCCGAACGACTACACCCTTATCCTGAGTGATCCTCATAGGAAGGATTTTGGCATACCATGTAGCGTACCCATCCACAACTCCTTTGTTATATTCCTTTGCAAGTATGACCATTGCATCATCCTCATCTACCTTAACAAATCTGTTGAGATCTGGTGCCCCACTCATGGTTGTTGAATATCACACAACCCATTGAAATGTGAAATTCTTAATCTTAGAAATTACCTGTACTAGCCCAAACTATTGTAACACCCGATCATCTGAGTGTATCTCTATCTCCCCCCTCTCCATCCAAAGCCATCATACACGCGATAGCTCCACCCTATAATCCCATGATGCCCTCGCTAGGGTCTCCAAAAAATCCACAATGCATTCAACTCATTCATAGCTCACCTGGCTTCCTCTAGGCCACTCATCCTCCTTCGGTTGGTTGTAGGACCCCAAAACAATATAGTAGGTCATCCATCCTCTACATCCTGATAAGGAAGCCCAATTGGCCTCCTCATAGTAATGTTCTCCCAGCACCACACCTGTAGAAAGGTAGTAAGGACCAAGTTGGTGCCCTTCTTATACACGACCCTAAACAAGGTCATGTATAAGTGGCACAAAATGTAGGGTCCCTAAGAAAACTGCATGCTAGTATCTTGCATGTCTACTACTACCTCTACCAATCCCTAGGGAAGGTTTTATCCACTCTGATGGCATACCAATAACCCTACAACCATCTTTGCTAGCACTATCGTTAGGTGAGATACCCTTTTTGTAGTAACGAATCCCTCCATGCTCACCCCGCTCTGCTTGATACAAAATGATGAGTCTCCCATCAATCATTGTATGGCCTGATTCTAGGACAGTGACTGATAAACAAATAGGTCCCTGATTGGTACTCTGAGGATCCTCCATACATCCTCTAGCATAGGATCCATATCCCCTATAAGTAGCCAGAATGTCGATAATCTTGGATACCACAGCTCTACCAAAGATGTTAGCAGACTATAGTCTTCCTCTATGCATGGCATCTCAACCATGTGGTTCAGCCCCACCGCTATCAGTATATCTCTATCATCTACACTAAGGGTTCAAACGTGATCATAAAACCTTGTGTGTCGCCACTCGTGACCCTTAAGTGTTCCTTGCTGCAAAAACAAAAAATGAACAAATTAGTTATATATTAAAAAATCGATAAGATAAGCATCACAAAAACATAAAATAATGAAATTGTATCCAATTGACAAAATTGGATCTTAATTGCAAATTCAGACATGTACAAAATGAATTCAGATAATTGAATTTGTATTTCGTACATTCAAAATTGTGAATTCATCCTAATCACAGTTAAATTCAAATGTATAAATTCATTGAAAAGCGTTTGAATTTGTGAATTCGGATGCCTTTTCTAATGAATTCGAATGTACGAATTTTTTGAAATAGCTTGAATTTTTCATTTCGGTCGCGCGATGGCAAGCCGCATCTAAATTCCTAAAAATCCTAAAATTCAACCAAAAAATTCAAAATTAGAAGTGATGAAATTGCTTACTTGTGTTCTTGCACTAGTTATGTTGCTTCCTACTTAAACTATGTCCGTCTGATGCTCCATGGTCACCACTTGTACTCCAAAGCTCGATTTCCAATCAGAGTGAGGGTAAAAATGAATTAGGGTTTTTACCCTAACCCTGTTTTCCCCTTTTTACCCTTTTTTCGCTTCAAATTTTGAGTTTTGCAATAAATATCAATTTTTTACAAAACTCGAAGGGGTATCTTAGATAATAAACACAAAATAAAAATTAACTAAAAATTTGGCTTCCTCACAGCATAACTTTTATTTTTTGCTTTAATGCATTTATTGCTCATAAATGTGCTCAAGAGGGGGTAAAATGTAGCCACATAATTTTGACACCCCTCAAAATTCCACCTCTTAGCAAGAATGTTGTTATACCCTAACAACATGAAAACCACCCTTTGGATCCCTACCTCAATTTTTGTGCATAGTAAAATTAGATTTTACTTCATTTTCCCCTTTTTTCGAAGAATTTGGATGAGCCCGATGAATTCAAATGGTTTCGATATTTTTGGTCGACAAATTTATCCAAATCCCACGTGTGCTTAATTTAGGTTCCCAGTTGGGATTTTGAATCTAATTTGTGTGAATCTAGATCCCCAACAAATTTGGTTGCCCCAATTTTTTCCAAAATAAGAAAATTCTTGATTTATCCTACCTACCTGGCCCATTCTTGCCTTCCTCCTTGACTCTTCAACCTACCTCAAGTTTTGAAACCCCAAACTTCCCTTAAACACAATGAATGGTGATAATTTACAAAAAAGCATGTGTGGAGAAAGAGTTTTATGAGTTTTTATTGCAGGTTGCAGAGGAGATTTTGACTTCATATCACTGTTCCAAGAGCTTTCAGATATGGCGACATCAACTATGTGCTTATATCTATCTTATCTTTAGTAGTAATTTGATTTTTTGCTATGTTTTCACAAATTTGGTTGACCTAAATTTGTCATAAAAGCCCAAAATCTTACTAATTTGACTGCTTCTATTTTGTAGATATGATCATTGAACATTTATGGACCAGCCAAAAACATACAAATCATTCGAAAATATATAGGTGGTAAAATTTTGATTGCAGGATTACCAATTTAACTCATATTTTTCTCTACTTGTTTTAATTACTCCACTAAATCTTACTTTGTTACTATATTTACTATATTTAATTTTATATGTTTTGCATTAGAGCCAAAGATCCTTTATTTTTTATACGATTTTCTAAAAGAATCAAGAGGATTTGGTTGTTACATATCGTGATCTGTTGTGACCTAAGCAGATCCCCCACCCTTAATTACAAATTTTAGTGTTGTACTATAAAATTGCAGCATCTGCACATATTTAGTTAACCCGAATTTATCTGACAAATTCGTACGTTCGAATTCATCTTGTAAACATCCAAATTCGTCTAAAAACAAACATCCAAACTAGGTAAGGATTTAAATTTACTTTCTTGTACTTCAGATTTATACTTCTCTATTTTATAGACATTTGCTTTGAACAAGAAAATCAAAAAAGACAAAAAACATAGACTTTATTGCATTATATTTTACTATTAGTCAAAAATATAAAACACAAAAAGAAAAACATGATAGCATAGATCTTCATCTCTTTCTTTCTACAAAACCATTGCATCTTAGTTAGACTTTCCAATACTTTCTAGCTAGATCTGTATACTTTGTTTTCATCTGAAATTGAATTGCATATAGCTAGGTAGAAATTGCATTTGACAAAACCCTAGGTGTATGCTTTCAAAATAAGGAATCAAATCAAACTATTACCTCACCTAGGCGTGGAAACTACCACAGAAATTGTTTCCTGGTGAACCCTCACCCAATTCATCGATAAACACCAAGGAGAGAACAACTCAAGCGCTTATCATTTAAAGTGCTAATCCATTATTTTCCCTCCCCCTTTCATGCATGGATCCATTATCCTGGAAGAAAGGGGTGCAAAAATTTTGGATCTACAATAGAATACATCATTCACCCACATTATCACCCATAATTCTATCAATGGGCTCGTGATATTCATTCTTCACTCATTCACCAATTTAAGGGGTAAGTTACACCCACATTATTTTTATCTTCAAGATATTCTTGTGCTCCAAGGAGAGAAAGTTGCTTCACTAAACCATGTGTCTCTTATTTTTGCACCGCATTGTGTTTCATGCAAGACAATACAAAAAGGAGCATCTATAGACACCACATCCTAGCCACTTGTCGTCCACGCGTCATCCAATCACAACCGTCCATTATTTATTTATATATATGTATATTTATTTAAATCTATGTATATAAATATAAATATTTTATTTATATTTATATAATTAAATATTAATATATATATGAATAAATCACAATCAGCCATCATAATATAATCTCAGACATCCATCTAACTTTATTCGTGTCACATATCAAAGATATAATCTTATCCATTCATCATGATTTAATCTCGGCTGCTTTTTGGTGTCAATGAAACCCTAACATGTTGAAGGTAGGTTATAAAAGATCATTCACTTTTGTGAATGAGGATTAAGTGGTTGATAGGTTAAGCATTTAAGTGTTTATTCAATTCAAAATTTAGAGATCATAAAATTCCTTGCATCCATCCTCATCCAAACCCTAGTGTTTCACTATCCCTTTTCATCCTCGCCACTGCCACATCCTTCATTTTATGTCACCAAAACCCCTATAAACTAGATCTGGTTCTATAGTACCCTTACCAAAAACTCTTGAATGCTATAGAGAATTTCGATAACACTGCTAAGCATTCCAAGAATGCTACAGGGCATTTGCAGCCCTTCCAAAATACTCCAATGCATTTTTCCTCAGTCGATTTGCCATCAATAAACCCTCGAACGCTTTCGGGTGTTCGTGCATCATTAGATCACAGAATCAGAGGTATAGATCAAAAAAATAGGTATAATATCAACAAGGTATTATTCATTATTTCTTTATTTATATTTTTGGTACATATGCACTCCATTTTATTCAACATTTTAGTTAGGGTTTATATTGCTTACTTTTAGATTTTAGTGGGTCTCACACTGTGGAGACCCTGCAGGTATTACTAACCCTTTTTTTATTTTTTTTTGTGTAGGTTGCAGGGATTGTTGTACATTTATGGTTGTTGCAGCTAGGGTGGTCTCATAGGGATACACAAACCCACCCACAAACTTGTTTGGAGTAAAATATGATGCAAAAGACACCAAATATTCTTTGTAAACAAGGGTTTTTAAACCCTTCGATTGTAATCATTGTATCAACACAAATTACATTGTAACATTGGATATCAAGGCTCCCACAATATTAATACAATATTATTTCTTCACTGTGCAATATCTTTTGTGTTGTTTTCTATTTTGTTATCTTGGTGTTGTTGACTTTTTACTTTACACAACCAAATATGACCATGTAGCCTATATGAAGTGTTGAATGCCAACAAGCATCGAATGCCACTAACATCGAGAGTAATCATACCTACAATATAACAGAACAAGCAATACATTAGACCCAACAAGCGAACAACCAAGAAAGTAAGCAAGCAAGCAATCACCATAGAACTAAAGCATCAATCGATGCAATCCAAGTAATTCAAAATATTACATTGGAAGCAGAAGTGAAGGTGAGTGTTGAGGTAAATTGAAATCTAAACCAAGGTGCATCTTTGGAAGCTTGACCATTGGAGTTGCATAATGCATGATAGTGACTCTTTCACCACCCTGGTCATCTGACATTATGAGGAATAAATAACATCAATATTAGAAATATCTTCAAAATGTCTAGTGTACAACAACTCTCATTTCACTTTAAGGTAATTCATTCACAATGTATGCAAGCATTTCATATTCCATTTGATGAGGAATCACTTGAGGACTATAACATTTGGTAGACTTATTAAATTCAATGCACACGAGTAGCATGCATTTATTCTTACAACGGTTGAAAAGAAGATAAGGTGTGCACATTTTTAAAAGGTATTTCAAAGTATTTTTAGGGTTTGCAATAATTTAGGAGTGATAAGGTAGGATTAAATTAGAATATTAAAGTTTGATTTATTAAAGGAGCAATAAGGTTTATTTATTGGTTAGTTTATATAGTTTACATGGAGTGATAAGTTTTTTAATCTAGATGTAATTATTTAAAGTTTAATTTATTATTGGATTTATAAGGTTTATTAATAGCATTTTTAAAATTTATTAAAAATAAAAGTTTATTGTAAATTTAGTTAATTTAGGATTCAAAGGAGTTCAACTTCAAACTTAGGAAAATTTAAATTTGCAAAATTATTAGTTTCTACAACCTAGGGAGATATAAGGTAGTCTACATCAAAAAGAATATATTCTTAACATTGTTTGCATATTATGGAAGAAATTGTTAAGAGTGCATTCAATAATGAAGATATAGCAAATAAACTAAAAGGCTATTTTTGAAAAAATGATAGAAGACTTAGATAATAAAGAGAAATTAGCAAGATTGCAAAAAAGTCAAAAGAACACTCAATTAGATCTTACAAAACCTTATTCTAGTAGTTCTCCAATCTCAAAAAATAGAAACTACTAAAAATATTGAAGACTTTCATCATCTACTATTTATCTACATGGAAAATAAGGAGAGAATAGCTTTGGTTGTACATAAATGGTTATGCTATTTTATTAAGAAGACATATGAACTTGAAGCTCTAAGAAGGATGAATAAAGCAATAAAAATACCATCAAGATGTGTCTATTGCAATAGAATTGGTCATGAACAAGAAATGTTTTGGAGTCTTCATCCATGTAAATATTGTGGAAGAAAATCTCATTCATCTATTTTCTATTACTACAAGGAGAAGTATTGTAAGAGATTTGAAAGAGCATTAATATTTAGATTAGATTGTCTTTTTCAAATACTTATTTTTGAAGCATATTCTAACAATGGATTCAAGTGTGCAATTTTTGAAGTACATGAAAAGAAAGATTCATATGATTCTAAGGACAAAGGCAAAGAAAATATTCTTATGCAAGAATATGATGACAATGATAAAGTTCAAGAGACTTGTAATATTGAAGCTACAAATACTGAAGAACATGAATTTGAATTCAAATATGAAGAAGACAAATATCAAATCCATTGCAAGTTCACTTGAAGTATGAAGACCATGATTGAAGACAAAGAGTGTGCAGAACAAATATTACAAAAACTTAATCCAAGAACAAATGTTACAAAAAATTTAAACATAGTTCATGAAGACAAAGAGTGTGTAGACAGTGTGTGAGACAAATAACATTGTGATGAAGACTTCAAACATTGAAAAAACAAATGTGAACATTGGAGCATACAAGAACATAAGATATAAATATGTTGGAATCTTCATTGTTGTAAAAATTTTGGAGGTGCAAATCATTCTCAAAGACATTTTTGATACAACAAAAAAATATTTTTAAATGGATATACACAATGACAAGAAAATATCTTAATGGATTTCCTCCTAAATATTTGTTAAATTTTAGATATGGATACAAGAAAGGTATGATCTTATTCAATAATAGATTTAGAAGGAAGACAATAGCAATACCAAAGTTTGAACTCAAAGCAAGAGTTAAGTAAAAATATGAACTTGATGGAGCTCGATCAGAAGATAACATGCATTACAAGGTCACTTGAAGAATGAATACAAAGACAAAGACCATAATTGAAGACTAAAGTCTTCAATAACCAAATAATGTAATACATGGGGTGTTGGAGTATATTACATTATTTGGTACATGCTAATGTACCCCCATGGTACCTTCATGGTACATCTTGTAATTAATTTAGGGTTGAGTCTTATTTTAGAGTGTGAGTAATATTTTATGTAATGTAATAATGTGCAAAAAATGCACAAGTGTCATGTAAGTGTGTATGTACAAGAAATGCACAAGTGTCATATAAATGTATATGTGAAAAAAATGCACAACTATAATGTAATTTTATGTGCACAAGTGTCTTTAGATTAGAGTGTGCTAAGTGAAGATTCATGTCTAGGTGTGCATACAAGATATATTCATGTGTATGGAAGTGTCAAGTAGAGAAGCCAAGAGTCATGAGACTTGGCATAAGGAAAGGAATAGTCAAGTATCCAAAGAGTCATTCTACAATGGCTATATATTACTCCATGGAGGATCATTAGATATATAGAAAAAGTTATCAATATCATCATTGTAATGATCAAGAGTCAAGTATTATATTTGTAAGAGAAAGAGGAGTAATAAAGATTGCATACATTTTGAGCAATTAATATTGTAAGTCATGCTACATGCTTTATACATGTATGATTTAGGCTATTTACATTCATATTTTTGCTTATTAATGAATTTTTTTATTTATTATAAGTGTTTATTTACATATTAATTATCTCATATTATTCTACTTACATCATTATCTTGATCTTACTATATTGTGGCTATCTTATATTTGATCTTGTGAGTTTTTTAATTAACATTAAGGTTTAAAAAGCCATCAAGTTATACTAGGTTCCTTATTTCCCTTTTTAAATTTATTGAAGAAAAGAAAATAGAACCTAACTAATATACACAACAAACACATTTTTATGGCTAAATATTGAAAGTAACAAAGTAGAGGTTAGAAGTACCTAGTTCTACCATAGAGGCAAAAAAATTGCTATGATATAGAAATGCTATTAGTGCTTTTGTCAGCTACCAGTACTTTCGGATAGACCTATAAAATAGATAGAATAAAATAGGGATCAATGTAGGGGATTTTTCTAACTTATGAGAGACAAATAATTCCCTTTATCCATAGTCCAAAACCCTATTTAGAAAGGTGAAAATGATATAAAGTTATAAAATGATAAAATGTAGTGATTAATGCAATGATGACAAAAGTGTTACTTGAAAATGCATTACCTGGAAAAAAATTTATTAGTGCTTCTAATACCTATGCCCCTACTCTATGTAAAATAGAGGACATAAGCATTGTCAACCTATAATCAAATAGTGCTACCATCTACAAGAGCCTAATAGAGAGATAGGATACAAGATATAAAAATAATGATGCTAAGGTGAAGGGTACCACTATAGGAGGAAATGCATGACAAAATAATGTAATTTTAAGTGTTTAATGATAGGATTAAATGATAAAATGATAAGCCTAGTTAATTATAAGTGTGAAGTGTAATATTAACCAAGCTAGATAGATAATATAAGCTAGGATAAACAAAACTAGCAGGTAGATAAGATGATAAAAAATATATATAAGATAATAGGAATATAAATATGCTAGGAGTTAGGTAAGATAATAAAAATCACACATAAACAAGGTAAAAATGACAAAAATATATTAGCCAAAAATAAAAAGTAGAAAGATAAATACTGATCCAAATAAGTAAGTAGGAGGAGAGACACAACCAAATGTGGTAGGTTGTTCCCCTTCTTTGCTTGTTGAAGGTCCACTGAATGTTTGGAGATGATGCTTATTGAGTGATTGATTTCTAGCTTGATTGATAGGATACTTATTCAACATTTATTTAAATATTATGACATCCAATATTGAGCCAAATTTTTGGCATAACCTTGGCAAGAGAATGCAAATATAGTTATGATTCTAGAACAAAATTGGCAAAGTTTGGATGTTTAAGAATTGTTCCTTGAAATGCCCTCCATAAGGCTTCAATTTATAGGTACTCAAGGTCTTCTTAGAGGGAAATTATGGAATCATGGTCAAATACCTAGAAGGATCAAGAAGCTTTGAGCATGGCATGCGGATTAGTATACATGATCATGATTGTTAGCGATTGGATTGGGCATGAGAGGGAGACATACCTTTGAGATTCCACATATGCTAGGTAGAAAGCATTGGAATCAAAAGTGTTGCCAATACCTTTGAGGTGTCCCTACTACTAGATGACCATTGGATAT
Source organism: Wollemia nobilis (assembly GCA_028583015.1). Taxonomy (NCBI): domain Eukaryota; kingdom Viridiplantae; phylum Streptophyta; class Pinopsida; order Araucariales; family Araucariaceae; genus Wollemia; species Wollemia nobilis. The sequence goes on from JAQPPZ010000101.1 coordinate 4,236,677, forward strand.
ACTTATATATGACCATTTGAGGTCAAATTTTAACAAGAAAATATCAAATAGTCAAACATTATAGAAGTGCTACCCGTGCTTCTGCTCATGTCCTAGTGTTTCTATGTTTGGAGCAATAAATACTAAAAATATGGGCATGAGGATGATTAAGGTAACTTGGATGATTGGTATATTAACTAATGATGGTCATAACAATATTGATAATTAGAGTTACATGCAATAAATTATCTACAAGGAATTCATTAAAATATTCTATAAATCATTGTATACAATTCAAGATGTGTGAAGCACAAGATTAACCAATCTAGATAAGATGATAAAAACACATATAAATGAGATAATAAGAAGATGCAGATGCTAGGATTTGTGTAAGATAATCAAATCACACATAAACAAGGTAACGATGAGATAAATATGTTAGCCAAAACTAAAATATAGCAAGATAAATAATGAGCCAAATAAGTGATGAAAGTGGAGGGACAAACAAATTCAATAGGTTGTTCACCTTATTTGCTTTTTGAATACCCACCAAAAATTTGGATATGATGCTTATTGAGTGCTTAATTGCCAGCTTGATTGATAGGATGCTTGATCAAGATTACCTTGAAGAGGATGAGAGCCAAGATTGAGCCAAAATTATGGCATAACTTAACAAGATAATTCAAAGATATCTATGATTCTAGAATAAATTTAGCAAAGTTTGGATGCTTGAGAATTGTTTCTTGAAATAGCCTCCCTAAGGATTCAATTTATAGAAACTAAGGGTCTTCTTGGAGGGAAAGTATGGATTCATGGTCAAATACCTATAAGGATCAAGAAGGTTCGAGCATGGCATGTAGATTAGCAGGCATGATCATGGATGTTAGTAGTGGTTGGACTAGGAATGAGAGGGAGGCACACCTACAAGATTCCACACATGCTAGGCCAAAAGCACTAGAAGCAAAACAATTGTGGGAAATTTTGAGGTAGCGAAACTACTAGATTATTTTTATAGGCTAAATTTATATAGGAAAAATATAAACTATCAAAAGCTACAAAAGTGCTACCAATGCTTCTACTCATATCCCAACATTTCTATGTTAGGAGTAATAAATACTTCAAATATGGGTATGAGAATGATTAAGGTAGCTTGGATGATTGGTATATTGACTAATGAGGTTCATAACAAGATTGATAATTAGCCTTACAATTGGGTGTCTGCAAAGAATTCATTGAAATATTCTATAAATCAAGGTATAGGATTAAAGATGTTGTAAAACCTCCCAAACATCTTGTCTTTTATTTCTTCCTAAATACCTTACATTTAGAAGTATCTTAAATTTTTAAAAAAGCAAAAGTAGAAAGAATGGAACAAGACAAGACAAGTTCTATCCTTACTAAAGTCCATATGTACCAATTTGTGAGATGGAAGAAAAAGGAGAAGAGAAATAAAAGAAACGATAAAATTAAATTTTCAAAAACTCTCATCCAGGAGGAACCATCCATAATGAAGTTGTTGTAAAACCTCAATAATGAGGTTATAATTTTTAAGAGATAATAGTCTACAAGACCTCCCTGGTAGCAAAGACTAGGTGGCTTATTTTGACATAAGCCTCAAACTACTCAAATAAATACCCCAAGAATACCACCTTTTGTCCAAGTGGAAAACCAAGTGGATTCAAATCAAAATTGTGAATTCCATCAAACCAAATACCATAATCAATAAGATTATAAAATCTATCAATAGGTTATTGAAACGAGGCTCTTAGCTTTAGATTAGGCAAGAGAAGAAACTTTAGAACAAAGGAATTCTAACCATTTTTCAAAGTAATCTAAGAATTCAAATTGTCTATCATTCGTAGGCCCTGAGATTGTTAATCTCCAAGATAATGGAGAGGATTTCCAACTAGCCCAAACATAAATTTTGGCTTTCCAAACTAGGTTAGGAGCCAAATATGAAAAATAGACAAGGGCAATAACCCAAAATCAATTATGCAAATAATATCTATAGATAAATTTTCCCTATAGCCCTCATACTCCACTCAAAAGCTCAATCAAAAGTAGGGCAAGATACAAAAAGCAGTCAAAATTCACATCCTAGTTTTAGTCAAGAGGGTGGACATTGAGAGAAAAGTGAGCAAGACCTAAAACTGCATTGGCCATTAGATATTCCATCAATGGTCGATCCTCAATTTTTTTGGCTTTTAAGCCAAATTATCTCAAATCCTAGTATAATTAAGCCATAATATCTTGTTTAAATATAATTAATCAAGAGTAGAATTAAATATAAGAGCAATACAAATATATACTAGCTAATATAATTATAATATAATTCTCTATAATATCAAATATGAATGTAAATGGTTAAAATCAATCATGTAATAACATGAAATATACTTACAATAAAATTGCTCAAAATTTGTATACAAGCTTCAATATTATCAATGTTTGTTGTAGTGATCGTTTACAGACCGTTTTCCCAATACATTGTATGGAGCTTTGTCTCCATAATATAGATATATAAAGGTGAATATTCAATACTTGAATATTGCACTCCTCACATATCTGAGAGTTGCAACCTTTCCTATTCTTGTCCTTTGGCTTCTCATATTGCCACTTGTATACAAGACTCTTCACTCTCTACTTACATGCATACTTAACTCTATGACACTTGCACACTTCTACATGCACTCCTAATACATGACACTTGTGCACATCCTCACATTACATATTTTCACACTTACATACATGACACTTGTGCACTTTATCTTATTACACACTTGCACACTAATGTGCATGACACTTGTGCATATCCTGCACATTACACACTTACATGACACTTGTGCATATCCTGCATATAGACACTTACATAAAGAGGAAATATAAATCACTCTCCTAAACTATAGACTCAAACCCTAATATATTACATATTTATATTTGTACCATAAAGGTACCATGGGGTACATTTGCATGTACCAAATAATGTAATATTCTCCAACACCCCCTTGTATTACATTATTTGGTTATTGAAGACTTTAGTCTTCAATCTTCATCTTCATTATTAATCAACTTCCTTCAATATTTTGTTTGTATCTTCAATATAAGATCCTTCTTCAAATTTTGCTTCATGTCTTCTATTATCTTTCCTTGTGTGCTTTCCTCTATTCTTCTTCTTTGCATTTTTTCTTAATCTTTATATATAATATAACTGGTGGTGTAACTTCTGAACAATGAGTTAGTAAATCATCACAATAATATAATTTGGATTTCAATTATTCCCTATTGAAGTTAACATAAACTTCATTCAAATTATATGTATCACAACTAATATCTTTTTTTCTTGTTTTTTCTTGAAATATCTCAAAAGTGAGTAAGGACATATACATTATTAAACATTCTACAGAAGAAAGTATAATGGTGTTTTGTGAATTCCACCGTGACCTAAATAGTATTTTATTAAGATAAGTTATAAATGTTATGGATTTTTCATCTTTGCATCCTTGACAAATAAATATAATGTTTCTTTTAAACCATTTTATATTTCCTTCTTTCCATCAAAATTATCTATCAAATTTTAAGAATAAAACTTTAGTTTGTCCATAATTTCTTTACTATCTTCACTAAAAGCATTTTTAATGATTTCCTCCATAATAATTAAGGTTTGTAATTCTATGATTCAATTTTTTTGAAGTTGAAATCCTTTTTACTCCAAAGTTTAATCTTTTTCAATATCAAATAACATAAATAAAATAATAAATTTTCAGCTTTAGATTTTTCAAAATCTTATAAATCTTTTTAAGTAGCAAATATTGTATCTTCCTACTAAATTACATTCAAAAATCTTCAAATATCAAAATCTTTATAAATTTAAATACTTCAAAATCTTCTAAAAACTTAAAATTTTCTTCGAATTTCAAATCTTCAAATCTGCTAACTTTTCAAACTTCAAAAACCAAATTTTAAATTCTTTAAAATCAAATTTTCTAAAATCAAGTCTATTAACCCATCAAATTCAAAATTCAAAATTTTAAATCCTATTTGAAATAGAAAAAACTTATCATTCCAAAATTAAATAAATATTTAAAATCTTCAAGTTAATTAAATAATAAAATATTAAAAATATGACGATTAATTAAGGAGATAGTGGAAGAGGATGGGAGACGGGAAGGCAGGCGAGGATGGGAAGCGGGAAGCGGGTGAGCAAGCGACAAGAGGTGGTAGGACGGAGGTGACTGTGACGGGTGAGGGCCCAGGTGAAACCAGTGTGGGTGAGGCAAACTCTAACATTGTAGGGACCCAAGAGGATGGGCGTAATGGGTAGGGGAAATATCCTCCTAAAAAAATGGGTTTCTTTAGGAGCCACAAACCTAAAAGGTTCCTATGCTCATGCGGTGAGGCCAAAAACCCTAGATAGTCACCTCAACCAGGATCTAATCCCTTTAGGAAAAGACCTTGTCATCCCTAAAGACCTCATGGAGAGTTTCTTGGAGCTCAAAAATTTTACTCTAATTTGCAAGTTCCTAGGAGGACGACCATACATGGAGACCATTCGAAAATGGGCCTTTGCCAAATGGAGAACCAATGACAACATGGATATTGTGGTGCTCTCTAGGGGATTTTTTGCCATCCGGCTAAATGCTCAAGAGGATTTTTTCAACATTTTGGCTGGGGGACCCTGGTTTCTAGGGCACAAAAGCCTTTTTCTCCAGATATGGGGTGAGGATTTCAACTCGAAGATCCAAAACATAAATATATCTCTAATCTGGGTAAGGTTTCCGAACCTTCCTTTCTAGTGCTGGCATGAGAATGTCATTAAAGGGATAGCTTGCTCTATTGGAGAGCTGGTTGCCATTAATTCATCCACCAAAGGTCATTATAGGATGGTCCAGGCCAAGTTCTGCGTATCTGCCAACCTAGACATCGAGCTCCCTACTGCCATTAATTTGTACAAAGGATCAACCCTCATCATGAGGTAAGTTATTGAGTATGAGAAAAATTTGATATTTTGTACTCATTGTTGCACTCAGGGACACCTCTTGAACCAATGTTCAGTATTGAAGGCTCTAAATCAAATAGTGGAAGGGCAGACTAAAGGACCACAATGAAACCAAGGGAAACCTTCACTCAACAAGCAATCATCGACAGGTCCTAGGTACATCATGCGAAACCCTGCCCTTTAGGTAGCCCAAGAGGAGGGCCTAGAAGAACTTTTTGCCCAGTCTAAGTAGGATTATGAAGAAGGAGTTCTTTCATTGATCCCAAAGTAGCAAGAGGTTCTTTCAAAACCCTCACCTCAAACTTATTCTCATGTAGAGGATCCTATTACTCAGGTTCACACCTTCCCTAATTTTGGTGCCTCGAACTCCATCTTGGAGGAATATCTGGTAGGCAATAGGAAATACCCACCTTGCGTGGAGAGGGGTGAACCATCCCTATCTCCAGTGTCTAAAAAATGAGGTCCTTCTCTATCTGGGCAACTAAGCCCTAGGAACACTATAAGCAAAAAGCAAGATATCGACTATGGCAGTGAACAAAAAAGAGGAAGACTCTCTGGTAATGATCAGAGAAACAAGGAATCGATAGAGAATATCACCAACAAAACTCAGCTAACACTATTTTTTGATGAGTTCGACACTCAAAAGGATGACAAACAAGTATCCAAACCCCCCTTCCAGATAGTGAAGGGAGGTAAGAAAAACCATAAACCTTTGAGATGAAAGTCCTCTCATGGAATGTGAGAGGACTTAATGGAGCAGCCAAACAAAGGGTGGCTGCTGACCTCAGGAAAATGACAAATCCCTCCATTTTTGTCATTCAAGAAACCAAAAGTAATGAGTTATCCTCCAAGAAGGTAGCTAAGACCATTTGGGCCAAAGGGGAGGCTCTCTTCAATCCTGCTCAAGGTACATCAGGTGGGCTCATGTGCCTTTGGGACCCTACCCTGGTTGAAGGAATATTATTGTCTTCCTCAAATAGAATCCTTAACATTTTATTCCACTCCAAGACTAGAAACCAGTCATGGATCCTCTCCAAAATCTATGCTCCAAACTCTCCTATAAAGCGAGCTGAGATGTGGGAAACTATAACTCAAATGAGGAGCAATTTCAGCACCATTTCATGGATCATTGGTGGGGATTTTAACTGTCCTCTGCACCCGTCCAAAAAGAAAGGAGGACTAGATATGTGTAGTAGAAGCATGGACAATTTCAAGAACTTTTTCAACACCAACAAGCTCATGGACATCAAGCTCAAAGGGTCATCTTTCACTTGGAGCAACAGGAGGATTGGCAACGGGCTCATTCAGGTGAAGCTAGATAGATTTTTCATTTCTCAAGAAGCTATTCCCTTTTTTGGAGATGCAAACTGTGTGCCTTTCCCAGGATTGGATCAGATCACAATCCCATCATCCTTGAATCATATAAGGCTCCCTCTTTCAAAACCCCCTTCAGGTTTTAATCCATGTGGATCCACCACAAGGATTTCAAAGTTCAAGTCACTTCCTAGTGGCAGCAGTAGAAGAGTGGGGGATCAACGTCGCTGCAATTTACCCAAAAGCTTAGATAGTTAAATAAAAATTGAAATTCTAGAACAAAGAAGTCTTTGAGAACATATTTGAATGTAAAAAATCCATCTTGAAATGTCTTCAAGAGATAGAAAAAAGAATCGAAGTTGGAGATCATTGTGCGGCCACTAGAGAAGAAGAGAGGAACATCCTGGCAGAGTATCATAACATCATTGCAAGGGAAGAAACCTTCTGGAGGCATAAGTCTAGGGATCTTTGGATCAAGTAGGGTGACTATAACACTATATTCTTCCATGCCTCCACCATGCGGCATAGAGGATCCAACAAAATCAGAGAGGTTGACTACAGTAACGGATCCACCATAAAGGACATTATAGAGATAAGGGTCGAGGCGATGACTTTCTTCCAATATTTACTCGAAAACCCTCCCAAGGGTGATCTGCTAGCCCAATTTGAGCTCCTGGCCAACATTCCAAGCAGAGTCTCTCAAGAGGCTAATATCAAACTCATGGAACCTTTCTCCTCCGAGGAGATTAAGGAAGCCCTCTTCTCCATGCAACTTGACAAAGCCCCGGGGTCGGATGGGTTTCCCCCTAATTTTTACCAAACCATGTGGGATGTAGTAGGTGAGGATGTGTGTAAAGCCATCAGAGAGATTCAATCAGCTATAGTTGTTCATTGTAGTTTCAATTCCACATTTTTGGCTCTCATTTTGAAATCCTCTGCTTGTAGAACCTTTTATGACTACAAACCCATAAGCCTCTGTAATATTTTCTACAAAGTTCTGACCAAGTCCATGGATAATAGGTTGAAGCCCATCCTCCCTCTTTTCATTGATCCGTGTCAAGGCAGTTTGGTGAAGGGCAAGAACATCTTAGATGGGGTTATTATGATTCATGAGACCCTTCACTCGACCTCCATGGCTAAAAAGGCTACCTTGTTCCTCAAGCTCGATATGAATAAAGCCTTTGATAGAGTGGATAGAGAGTTCCTCTATGTGATCCTCATGAAGTTTGGTTTTCACCCTCTCTGGGTTGACCTCATCCATAGCTGCATCCCCACCCCTATTTCTCTATCTTGGTCAATGGATCCCTAGTCGAATATTTCCAAAGTGTCAGGGGACTTCGTCAAGGAGACCCCTTGTCCCCCACTCTTTTCATCATTATGGTAGAGGCCCTAGGGAGAGCTCTCAAGGAGGTGCTTCAATGATGAAAGGTAACTGGCATCCTCCCTGCTTCAGGGACTAAAGCTATTACCTACCATCAGTTCATGGATGATACTCTCATGTCCACTAATGCTTCAGTAGCTCAAGCTAGATACATTAAGAGGATTATTTCCCTCTATGAATGAGAGATCGGTCAGAAGGTGAACTACATTAAAAGTAAGCTTTTCTTCATCAACACCTCGATGAGGTGTAATTTTTGGATAGCCAGGATACTGGGTTGCTCTATCGATTCTCTTCCTACAACCTATCTCAGCCTCCCCTTATTTTGTGGTCAGGCCAAGGAGGGTATGTGGAACATGGTGATGGAATGCATCCATAAAAATTTATCCACCTATAAAGGCAAGTTTATGTCCTAACCTATTAAGGTTACCCTCACCAAGGCTTACCTCCAAGGAATCTTGACCTATTTCATGTCTGTTTTTAGGCTATCAGCCTCGGTCCACTGTAAGATTGAGCATATTTAGAGGACGTTTCTATGGTCTTGAAATGATGACAAGTTCATAATCCCCCTGGTGGCCTAGAAAATGATGTGCAAAAGCAAATAACAAGGTGGTCTTGGCCTAAGAAGGATGGGGATGATAAACCTCATGCTAGTTTCCAAGCATGCTTGGAGGATCATGGCTAATGACACAGTGGATTGGATCAATATTGTCAACAAGAAATACCTAATCAACCTTTATCTCCTTGATGATGGGATTCCCATGGGAGGGTCAAATTTCTGGAAGGCCATGATCCAAATGCGATAGCTGATTCTAGACGGTGGTAGGTGGATCAATGGAGATGGTCAGAGTATAAATTTTTGGAAGGACAAATATATCTCGGAGGACCCTCTCATCCACCAAGCAGATTTGGGTCATCTTAGAGCCCAGATGGATCCCAACTGTGATCAGAAGGTGGCTGACCACATTGTTTAGAGGAACAGATCCCTATAGTGGAGGAACATCGAGGTGGGTGGGCTTAATGAGGAGGTCATAGCCCTCTCCTCTCTCCTCCAAGTGAATATCATCCCTTCCAATTGAGGACCTAATCGTATGATTTGGAGAGGATGGATTATGGAGCTTTCTCGATCAAGTCTGCTTACAACTTCCTATGTACTGGTTCAAAGGCGGATTTCCCCTGCAAGCTAGTCTGGAGAAAATATTTTATCCCCAAGGTAATTTTTTTCTCGTGGATCACTTTCCAAAACAAATCCCTCACTATTGATAACCTCTATAAAAGGGTCTTCGCCATCCCAAATAGGTTTTACATGTGTAAGTCAGCCTGTGAGTCTTCTGACCATATTTTCCTGCATTGCTCATTCACCAGTTCTATTATTGGCATCATTCTTTCCACCTTCCAGATTCAATGGATTCCTCCCAAGTCTATTAATGAGGCATTTTTCCAATGGACCAATCCCTTCCAGAACCTAAATCTTTATTTCCTATGGAATACTTATTTTCACCATTTCAAATGGCAGATTTGGTTGGAACGAAATGGTCAAGTGTTTGGAAGTCCTCCTAGGTATCCCCCTCTATTGCCCATAGAGCCATGGACTTTGTTGTCAAAAAATCCAAGCTTATCCCCAGTCCGACTCCTAAATGTGGTCTTGAGGTAGATATATTTAGGAATTTCAAGCTTGATGGGGATCTTGATCACCAGGAGGATCTAATTTCATCTAAAAATGAGGTTAGATGGGTCAAGCCTCCTAGATGGTGGTTAAAGATAAATTTTTATGGAGCCGCCAGAGGTAATCCAGGACCTGTAGGAGCAGGCGATGTTGTAAGAGATCATAGTGGGAGACTAATCCTTGCCTATTGTGAAGCTTTGGGGACCTAGAAAAATCATGTTGCAAAAGCTAGGGAGATCCTACGGGGTCTTAATCTCATCTCGGAGGATCCTCGTCCTCTGGTGATTGAAGGGGACTTGATGAATATTATAAATTACATGCTTAACTCCAAAATTCCATCCTGTAAGGTTGCCAATGTCATCTCTGAGGCTAGGAACCTCCTACTTTGGTGCAACATCTTTCATGTTCGACACACTTTCAGGAAGGGTAACGGTCTTGCTGACCACATGGCGAACAAAGGGCTTCTATCCACCTGCCTCATCGTTTGGTGTCAAAATTTCCTAGCGGATGTGGAGAGGGCCACCAGCAAATATTGTGTTCATGAAGCTACCTAGGAGGAAATTGATGGCGATCGGAGGTGGCAAAGCTCACCCCATGCCACCTATCTTATCTACAGTTGTATGCCTTTGTGAGGCTAGGTCAGGTAAGGGTGGTAATTTTGGATGAGTCCCAAGGTTCATAGGTGGATGACCTAGCCCTTTTAGAAATGATATCCCCAAATGTGGCATGAAAGGGATTGTCATTAGCTCGATTTTCAAATATTTGTGCATCCTTGAGCAATTTTTTTTACTCAAGGGAGGCTTCTCATTGGTCAGGTCTCTGGGCCCTTTGTGAGGTGGCTCCGGCTCACCTTTTTCAACAAGCCCAAGCATGAGATCATCAAATGGCAGAGTGATTGTGGGCACATGTGGAAGCGATGTGATAAGAGTGCCATCTTAGCCTTTTCCTTTGCCATCATTTCAGTTTTATTACCACCTTGGGCAATTATGGATTGCTCTGCATGCCATCACATGTATCCTTGTCAAGTGTCCAAGGCTAGGGTCTTTTTAATTTCGCTTGTCATCGAATCTTTTTTTACTGATGGTTTTTGTGTTCTTAGTACTTTTTCTCTGGTGCATCGTCCTTTATTTTTATTGGGGGCTCTGTCTAACCCCTCTGTTACCATGGCCACTCCCTTAATTGAACCAACTGAGCTTTCCTTGTGTAATGAAGCGTTGACCTTTATGAATGCCAAGGGTCTAGTTCCATTTCTTGAGAAATTCCAGGGACCCAAGGAAGAAATTACTCAAGCCTTTATTGATACCTAGAACAAATGTGAAGTCATTGTCTAGGGGTTACACTTTCGAATCTCTATTGAATTTATCTATGAGGTCACGGATCTGTCGGCCACTGGTCACAAAATTCAGCATGACAACCATAACTAGGTTGAGGAATTGGACCAATTCCCAGACAAAGGGTAAAATTTGGGTTGGGATAAGTTTGCCCTATTTCGGTCGAGTCTACAGGAGCCTTGGAACCTCACCATGATTCCTATATTGTAGTATATAACCTATGATGATCCCTACAAACCTCTTCAAAGTTTCCATATCAGCTTTGTAAACCACCTCAGAGATGCCAAGCAAGTTTGTATCCCTGATTACCTGGCGTATTCCCTAGGTTTGGCTATAGAAAAAAGTAGGAATTCATCTTGCATGCCCATTCACCAGGGTTTGATGGTTGTTATTTATCGTCATGTATCTACAAACTATCCTCCCCCCAGGTTGTGCAACCTCTGGCTGGCCAGCCCCTGGCTAACCCTTTAGTTGGGCAAGAGGAGCGGGTTCCCAGTCCATCCCAAAACTCTTCTTCGGAAGATGATAAGCATTCTCCTTTCAAAGGGCCCTCTCATAGCTGACCCACCAAGCGTGGGGTGACTGGGGATACTCCTACTCCTGCTAGAGCCTCTCAATGCTTGAAGAAGGTCAAGATCAAGAAAGAGAACCCGTCGTAGCAGATCAGTTTGGATACGAAGAGTGAAGCAAAAGGTTTGTCATCTCAGTTTCTTCTGGATATGACAGCTAACATCTTGGTGACCACAAATGCAATGGTAAGGATCCTTAAATGCTACAAGGTGCGACAGGCCCAAGAGCACCAAGAGGAACCTAAAGCATGACGGAGGAACCTTGGAAGTGTGTCATTTTTGAGTTTAGAATGTCCGTGTTAGGCTTGAAATGGCTTTTTCTATTATTTTTGTTATAGCTCGTACCATTCCATCTATGGGATGGACTCCCCTATAGCCCACAAGGCCTTTTTTGATATTTTGGTAAGTTTTATGAAATTTTTTGTTGTAACAGCCCAGGAGGCTCACTTTGGTGTTAAAGGCCATGGCCTATACTATTATAAGGTTTTGGGATCCTCTTAAAAAACCCACTTATAAATATAAAAACCAGCTTACCAAAAAAATATATTAAAAATATTTTTCAAATATTTCATAATAAGGTTGAAGTCCTTATAACTCCTTAATAATTAAATTTCCTAATTATTATAATTATTTAACTTGGAATTTTAATAAATATCAAATAATTTGAGAACCTTTTAACTCCCTCTTAATTATTAAAGTTTCTAAAGTTTAAAAACTTGAAATAATACCTTACTTAGGACTTTAATTAATCAAATCAATAAAGGTAATGTTACTTACCTTTTCCACCGGCAAAATATTTCTAGTGAATAATGCTTTCAAATTAATGAACACTACTATGAATGGGTATTATAACTATAGAGTAATTTTCCTGGGTATGATGCTACAATGGCATGTGTATAGAAAGGAATCTTTCCTTTTCCTCTTAGATATTTTTCCCGCTCATTCAAAATATGAGGTGTTGTTTTATCTTTGGAAATCCTTTGTATTTAGGATCCAAGTGGATAAGTCCTTAACATTGGTTTTATTGGTTCCTCTAAAATGTGTTAGCTTTGTTGGGAACATCGATATATGTTGGCCTTATTGTCTATTCTCATTGGCGTTTGCTTGGAATATTGGCTTCAAATTTAGCTAGAATGTTGGCTTTACCTTTTCTAGGATGTTGGCTTTAACTTTGGTTAGAATGTTGGCTTCAACATCTATGTTTGCTTCATCTAGCTATTTGTTGGCTTCACTAATTAAATACTGGCTTTTGTTTTAGTTAGCCACTGGCTCTGTGCTAATTTTGCTATTTAAATATACTTCACCACTATTCACTTAGCACTTGGCTACTGTCTTCTTAGGTTGACTTCACTGCAACCCTTTTCATATCACTTAGTCACTTCAATGGGCTTCAATATAATTCCAATGCCTTTGTTTTCTTCAATAAAATTCAATCTATTTCCAATGCCTTTGGTTGCTTCAATTTGCTTCCAATACATGTTCTCTCTAGTCCACTTAGGTTATTGCTTTATTTTTACTTTCCTAGCTACACTATGGATGGCTGCTTGAATCATTTCTCAAAATATAAAATAATAATATTTCAATATATCATGTAGAAAAAATCAATATTGTTCTTTTCCTTTCTACTATACTTTGGATTTTATCCAAGTTCTATATTCTCTTATGCACTCTCTTTCTCAGATTTTAATCTAAATGCATTCAATAGTTTTTCTTCTATTTCTCTCAGGTTCTAGCCTAAGTAAATTCAATATTCTTTCTTATATTTCTCTTAAGATCTAGCCTAAGTAAATTCAATATTCTTATATGGTTCTCTTCTATATATGGTATCTTAGGTTGAACTTGAGAACAACAATTTTCTTATGTGATTTTTCTCATTTCTAGAGAATCCAACTATTATTAGGGTGACTTTGAATTTCCCCTCATATCCAACTTTATTTTGAATCGGCTCTTAATAAATTTTGGTTGAGTCATGTATCTTCAGTAGTTGAAGTCCTATAAAAATTGAGTCAGTGAATTTAATCCCTCAATATCTACTCTTTTAGACCTTTAAAAATATCAAATGATAACATCAAATAATAATTAATTTAAAACTTCAAAATTTATAGCAATCACATTGAAGTCGTCTTTCAATGATAGTAATAATAATAATAGAGACTACTCAAGTAGCTCCAAATATGACTCTATCAAAAATGGATAGAGTTTAGCAATAGCTCTGATACCATTTTTGGCTTTTAAGCCAAACTATCTCAAGTCCTAGTATAATTAAGCCATAATATCTCAAGTCTAAATATAATTAATCAAGAGTAGAATTAAATATAAGAGCAATCAAAATATATACTGGCCAATATAATTATAATAGCATTCACTATAATATCAAATATGAATGTAAATGGCCAAAATCAATCATGTAATAACATGAAATATACTTATAATAAAATTATTCAAACTATGTATATAAGCTTCAATATTATAAATGCTTACTATGGTGATCATTTACAAACTATTTTTCCAATACATTAGATGGAGCTCTATCTCCATAATATAGAATGGTGACTCTTTAATACCTAACTATTGCACTTCTCATATATCCGATAGTTGTAACCTTTCCTATTCTTTTCCTTTAACTTCTCATCTTACCACTTGTATACAATACTCTTCACTCTCTACTTACATGTATAATTAACTTTATGATAATTGCACACTTCTACATGACACTTCCACTTCTACATGCACTCCTAATGCATGAGACTTGTACACATTATATACTTATACACATATATATGACACTTGTCCACTTCCTATAATTACTCACATGCACATTAATATGCATGACGCTTGTGCATATCCTACATATTACACACTTACATAACACTTGTGCATATCCTACACAGAAATTTACATAAAGATAAAATATAAATCACTCTTCTAAACTATAGACTCAAACCCTAATCTATTACTTATTTATAATTGTGCCATAAAGGTACCATGGGGGTACATTTGCATGTAGCAAATAATTTAATATTTTCCAGTATATTTCACCTAGATCCAACAACGTTGAGGGCACCAGGGCCTGTGGGCCATTGATTCTCCATATGATGCTTTGCATTAATTTTTTATAGTCATAAGAGAAAACGAAGAAAGGAGGTCTACCTCAACATGGGATAGACACAAGGTAGCTAGTTAGGAGCAAAATAAAGCAAGCATTGGGGCATTTTTAGAGAAAGCCTACCATTGGTCGAAGGAGGTTTCACCTCAGCCAAAGACACATGGTAGTCATGCACACATGCTAGAAGGTAATCCAAGAGGAAATTTAAGAGGATACCTACCACTAGTCATCGATATTGATGTTTTTTGACTAGACTATAAGATCCATACACATGTCAATTCAACAATTGCTCATCACATGGGTAAGCCTACCCTACTATTTTGTGCTAGTCAGATAGGCCATACCTACTATGTTAGCAAGCAAGATATTCTAAACTAAACTTGGTGAGGTCTTAATTTCACAACCATACCCAACATAACAACAATAAGATATGTTAGCAACAAAGTATCATTCAAGGTCTCAAATTCCTCTAGCATTGATGGCCCCTAATCCAAAGATCTTGAAGTTACAAATCATGGTTTTAGAAAGATTTTGGTTGTAGAGCATCGAAGAAATTTTAGAGCTTCTATAGAGAGTTTTAGAGAGAAATAACCCTCCTCCTAGCTTATAAATAAGTCAAAAATTTTATTGTAAAGGCATATGGATCTATCTACTCATGCCTTATATCTTGACTTATGGGATCTTGTTTTCACCCCTCTTATTGGTTTTAATTAGTAGAGCTCAAACCTTAATACAT
The DNA here is from genome assembly GCA_028583015.1 of Wollemia nobilis. Lineage (NCBI taxonomy): Eukaryota > Viridiplantae > Streptophyta > Pinopsida > Araucariales > Araucariaceae > Wollemia > Wollemia nobilis. Next base: position 4,251,752 of record JAQPPZ010000101.1, read on the forward strand.
TGTCTAAGGAGCATCAAGTCTCTCTAGGCCACATGCCTTGTAATCATTTTGGCACATGAATGGAAGTTGTGACTAATTTTGCTTTGTCCTACTTCTTTAGTGTGTTTTTGATTCTGGGTTATGCAAAATTTAGTGTGTTCACTTTCTAGCTATTAGACTATGGTAAATGTGTTCATTTCTATATGTTTCATTTAATCAGGAAGGGGAATTTAATATTGGTACATCACCCCTGTAGCTTAGGTTTATTTTATGTAAAGTTTACTTTCCCATTACTTTACATTTAATACATTTTTTACTTTCTTTGCAATTCCTTTTCCTCCAACCCCCAAGAAAATTAGGCCTTATCTCGTGAAGGCCTTAGTGTGCCAAATATTAGTATAGAAAACTTTAGCTAAAAACCCTAAAGGTTTTCTTGCAAACAATTCCTTTACATGGGGTGCTTCCTATTATATTACTCTATGCAAGGCATGGGTACCCTAGACACATTAGGTTTTTGCCCTAACAAGCTAGTGCATTATGAGATGGCAATAATTTGTTTGGAATGCATGGTGGGATGAGCTTTATGCTTGTCCCATGAAGTTGAAAAAGACTCTTGACTTTGATCCTAATGAATGTCATAAGTCAATCCATTTACAGAGAAGCATCGAGAGTTTCACCTAGCGAATTTGCTAAAAAAAGACTAAAGAAGTCATCCAAATAAAGTGAGACTAATATTCTAGTGTGGGTCTTTGTCTCATAATATTGTTGAAGTATTATCTCCCTACCTAGTAAATTTGTCCTCAAGGAAAGGGTCTAAAATTATATGATTGAAAGGCATGTAACCAAAGACTTTGTCTAAGCTAATCAACAAGAGCTAGTGCCACCATTAAATCAAAGTAGAAGAAACTAACGATGCAACATGTCAGTATTTCTCAACCAACCTCCTAAAAAATATTTAGCATGGAATTATAGATTTCCTTTCATCTTGGTGACTCTACCTAATGTATGAGATCCAATTTCCACCTTAGCACTCAAGTCCCTACCTTATGTCTGAGGAGAATATGTTATCGCCTCGATAGAGCATTTGCACCACTTGGTGATCTTGCACATAGTGTATTTCATTGAGAAGGTAGATATGTCCTTAATACTACTAATGGTATATTTTATATGGACTCATAAATGTACCTTATCCTTAATCCATAATCAATCAAAAGCTAGGATCAGTTGGTGAAACTCCTAATAAGTAGATTCGAATAAAAATTAGACAAAGCATCTCTCCTGGAGTAGCTCATGACCATCAAAAGAGTATCTACAAAGATAATGGAAAACTTCAATGTCTATTTCCATAAGACTTGGTAAAGTATCCTTTATGAGATATGACCACCTTCAAGTATAGTATTTATTTACTGTTTAAAATATTTCAATTCTAAAATTTCCATGATCGTCAAGTCTAAGGGAGGGGACTCATTACCAAATGCTTATAATATGGATATCTAAGCTAAAAATTATTTAATCTAGATATATAGGCTATCCCCTAGACCATATCTACCATTAATTCCTTCAATTCATCCCTTGCATCACCCCTATCTAACTATACATCCCACCACTAGTCTGATTATCCTAGCCATGAGCCTGATTTCCACTTCTTTTGCTACTAAAATTGATGAATTATATAATATGATGAGGGCATTATCTAATGATATCATAGCCCTAAAAATTAAGTATAATTCCCAAAGGTTCCCCTATCAAAGCTACCCAAAGATTCATTTTCAAGAGGGAAACCTAATTTTTTGACCATCTTCAAATGGATATAAGCCTCCATTTTTAACTAAAAGAAATACTAATAAATCATAGGCTCAAACTCAGTAGATAGTACTTGCGTCACTCCTAGTCCAAAAAATATCTATATACCTAGTCAGGGACTTAGTCGCCATGCAAAATAACTATGTTGAAGATCCTAGGGGTTGTTACTATCCTACTCTTGATTGTCATCCTTCTAACTATTATGTCAGCCCCAAATCTCAAGTAGTTAGGATGGATCCTTTTGACCATAATATTTTCAAATTTTCTTAGTCTAAATCCTAGATCCTAAGTCTAGAACTTACCTCACAACCTTTGGCCATGCCATCAATAGTTGATTATTTAGTCTCAAAGCAAACCTTTTTCACCTGGGATGAAGCAGAAGTGTATATTGTATTGGATGAAGTAGGCTCCCCAATCTCTAAGAGGCCATAAGTCTAATTAGAATATATCACCATGGAAAAGAGAAGGGCACTAAAGAGCAAGTATGTTTAGTTTTATGGATACTAGACCCTAGATAAGGGAGGTGAATAATCAAAGAAATAACCCAACACAAGCTACACCAAAAATCCAAGACCAAGTAGTTCTAACAATTACAAGAGTAGTCCTAAAGCTTCCAATACAACCTACTATAAATTCACCAACGTCCCCTCTAATAGCAAAAAGGACCAATCCTCTAATATCATGTAATATAATTTCAAAGGCTTCTCCTATCAGACCCTTCAATGTGGTAGAGAACCTAAGGAAGTAAATCATAGCCATACCTATTTGGGATATCCTCTCAATTCCTAAATAAATAAATAATTTAGATGAGGCCTTAAGAAAGCAATAATATTTGAGTGAGCAAGGGAAACCTACCTACTACAAACCTCTATCTTAGAGTTTGGTTGGCCCAAGACTATTGCATCCTACCTAACCCTGATCTATGGAGATAAGTTGATATACAACTACTTAGTGGACTCAAGATCAAGCACATTGGTCATGCCTAAATGGGTAGTAGAGGTGCTTAGCTTAACATGTGATCATGCCAACAATTGGTTAGTGTAATTATATGACACTCTAGTGCTAGTCTTTGGATTAATATAGGACCTTCCTCTAGCCCTCCAATAATACCCTAACCTAACAGTGCACCAAGACAGTGGTGATTGATCTATCGATCATATTTGGAATGTCCTTCAAGATACTTCATTACAAAAATATAGGTATACCTATTAGATAGGAATCATATCCAAACCACATATAGGACCAAGTTCAAGATCCCATTGGAACCCCTCCACATACACCATACACAACAAGCCCTCTCCAGGGGAAGTGAAGAGGATCAAGCCTACATAGCTAAATAATATATATTTAAATTAGACTTATCCATAGATGAGATGCATCCCTACATTCCTAATGACTACTTGGAGCAGTGAGCATCCAATACATGGGGATTAGATTCTGATAAAGCATTTTATCTAGCTAGTATAGGATGACCCATCACCCTAGGTATGATGTACATATAGTAAATAATATATAGAGAGAGAAATTAAATGAGTATTTTTTAATTAATCGATCTTCTTCAAAGTATAAAGTGGGCCATCTGAAATATGAAACAAATACCAATGTGACCCCATTATAGATTTGATGAAGAGGCAACATCTCCCAAGGGGATATTTGGCTAAGTCTTAGAGATAAACTATAAATGAATAGAATACATTTTGCTAAAGGAGTGTTTATCATCTGATTAAAAGATCAATTAATGATGTGAATTCTAATGTTACAAGGTGACACTTTCTCTTAAACTAAAACATGTGGAAAATCCATGAGAACCCAAGCCCAAAGGCAAAATAGACTAAAAGCAAAGGTAGCACCTACCATTGGATTAAGCATCATCAATAGTTATGAGCAGCAACCACCCAATTTCATGATAAATCTAAGCATCACATGATTCAAGATCAAGCTATCATAAGGTATTGATGCTTAATCCTTTCTTATTGAAAGACATGATGATTAACACATGGAAGATGTGAACTAGATCCAAAAGTGCAGCTAGGATAAATCTACACAATAGGTATGTAAATCTAATGGATGAAAGTTGTTCATAAGAACCAAGGAATATTTAATGACTTTATCAACCACCCATCAAAATTATGCATGCAAGTCTTGTGCCTTGGCACATAGAACAAACTTCTTGATAACAAGTACTAGTGCTAGATTTCTAGAAAAAATATTTATATACTTGATGATGGTTTGGCCCTAATAAAAGTGCCCATACAAGATAGACATAGTTGATGGACAAAAACACTCTTATGAACCTATGAATCATCAAAAACCACCCAAAGTACCCATTAAAATTATCATTAGACAATTACCATGGTAAAACACAAGGAGGGATAATAGATAATCAAGCCTTTATTGATTTGGCTATGCAAAAATATTATCTCCTATTGGTTTGTCATAAAAGGACCAATTGAAATATAATTGATAATAGAAGGAGATTTGATGACTCATATAAGATGTCTATAAATATAATAGCTCTCACAAATATGCTTTGTATGCTCCCAAGTAAATCCTCTATTTGAGTAAGAAATATTCTTCCCAAAGATTTTATTACAATGGGTCATTCTTTGCCTAGAAGGAGATGCTCAGAGATATTCATAGGATGAATGAGATAAGAATATCTAAAGCTCCTATAATTCATCTAAAATAGAATATGTTGATAAGGGAAGCTATTTGAAGGACGTTTTTATTAAATTTAAAAATCCCTATGCCATGAGGTGAAAATAACCACCCAAACTAGATGAACAAAAGAATTTAACATTTTTGGTGGTATCAAATCCTACTCATTATAATTTAGAACCCCCAAACCTTTTTTATGGTAGCACAAAGGGCTCTTCCATTGGAAGGAGTACAACCTACTCAACAACCTTGAATCTACCTCTTAATCATATGGGTAGGTTTGAAAACCAAACCACTCTATTCTAATCATTAATTTCAAAGATACGTATCCCAAGGTAGTTGCAAAAGCAAATGAGCAACACACCCAATCAATAAAACCCAAGAACCAAAGAGGAAAACAAGAAGAGGAATTTTGGTTACAAGGTTGAGTTTGGTAAGCTTGTCAAGGTTTGTCAAGCCATATAAAATATCACTCTAAATTTCATAGAAAATGGTATAGTGAAGCAAATCCTATAGGGCAACAATCTTGAAGCATCAAAAATTAAGCAAGGAACAAGTTCATGATAAAATCAAAACTCATGGACCTGGGAGATGAGCTATATTGAATCTTCGACCAATATTCAAGACTAAAAAATCATCCAAAGTCATTATTCTCCTAAGAATGTTTTACTAACAACCCAGGTAAAATTTAAAATTATTTAAATCTCTTATCACTTAGAATATGAAGGTGATGCCACACCTAGGAGAATCAAGCCTAAGGCAATGATATTCCTCATTCCCTTCTCATTTTTCTTTCTTTATGTCATTGTGTATCTTCATTGTTTCCCCTAATTTCTACTTTTTACTTTGCTCCCAAGGATAAGGTAAACAGACTAGGTTCTCTCCCTTTATTAGGTTGAAAAGTCTTGGGAGCTACCAATATTATAGGGAAATTTTCCCTATAGCCCCCCTACTTCACTCAAAATCTTAGTCAAAAGTGGGATAGGTTGCTAAAATTAATCAAAAGATACATCTCACTTTCAATTGGGAGGGTGGATGTTGAGATAAAGGTGGATGAGCCCTAAAGCTACACTAGTCATTAGATCTTCCATCAATAGTCAGCACTCATCTTCCACCTAGATCCAATAATATTAAGGGTATGAATGCTCATAGGCTATCAATTATCCAATGATGGTTCACATTTATTCTTAATAAGAAAAATAGTAAAAAGAAGAAATTAGGCTTACCTTAGCATGGGATGAATGCATGGCAACTAGTTGAAAGCAGAAGAAAGCAAGCCTTGGGATATAGTTGGAGAAATATTGCCATTGGTTGAAGGAGATTCTAACTTAGCATAAGGCACAAGGTAGTTGTACACACATCCTCAAAGATAGTCCAAGAGGGAATTTAAGAGGACACCTACCATTAGCTATCAAGATTAATTTTTGTGGCCTAGCCTATAAGAGTTATATGTGTATCAGTACAATGATTTCCCATTATATGGGTAAGCATCCCTTACAATTCTTTTCCAATTAGGGAGGCCATGCCTATCTAGAGGAAACATGATAAGGTCTTAATGGCACAACTATCTCCAACACAGTAGCAATCATACATGTTAACAATAAAGTATCATCTGACATCCCAAAAGACTCCAACATTGATGGTCCTAGATCTAGAGACCTTGAAGTTGCTAATCATGGTTATAGAAGGATTTTGACTATAGAGCAAAGGATAATTTGTAGAACTTCTACACAAAGTTTCATAGGGAAATAACCCTTCTCTTGGTTTACAAATAGGTCCAATTTTTTATTTTAAAGGTATGGGAGTTGTTTGCTCATGCCTCATACTTGTCTTGTGGGACATTCCTTTCATCCTCCTTGGTTTTAATAAGCAGAGATTGAACCTTGAGTTGTTATCTAAGGAGAATTGAGCCTCTCTAAGCCACATGCCTTGTAATCATCTAACACATGAATGGAATCTATGACTAATTTTACTATGTCCTACTTATTTAGTGTGTTTTCAATTATTTTTTTTATTTGTGGAAAACATCCCAAAAGGGATGCCACTTTCGGGTAAGACCCAAGGAGGCAGGGGTATCCGTGTGTTTTCAACTTTGGTTTATGTGGAATTTAGTATGTTCACTTTCTAGATATTATACTATGGTAAATGTGTTCATTTCAATATATTTTATTTATTCAGGAGGGGTAATTTAATATTAGTGTATCACCCCCGTAGCTTAGGTTTATTTTCTATAAAGTTTGCTTTCGTGTTCCTCCATATTTCTTGCATTTTTTAATTACATTGTAATTCCTTTCCTTACAATCCCCAAGAAAATTAGGCTTTAGTTCACAAAGGCCTTAGTGAACCATAGATTATTCCAATGAGGATTTGACCTTGCCTAAAAACCCCAAAGGTTTTGTTCACAATTCTTTCTAATGTCTCTCTACACAAGGAATGGGTGCCCTAGGTAGATCAGGTTTTTTCCTAATAGGCCAATGTATTCTGAAATGACAACAATCCCTTTAGATGAAATGATAAAAAATGGTATTGGTACCATCCCTAAACAAAACACAACATAAAATAGAATGAATGAGCTAGAAAAATACACACATATTCCTCTTGATATTTTATAGATTTGTTCCAAATAGAAACATAATTTGCCAGAATTCATTCAAAATAACTCTAAAAGATGAAAACCTAAAAGGAAATAATGGAGTAAATATTCATAAAAAAATATCATGGGTAAACTCCCTCAGTTAAATTGTCTCACTTTATAATAGGTATAGATGTTGAATAATTATATCTTAGATTCAGGGACAATAGATAATGTTATACCAATTAGAATAGTGACAAAGTTAGGTCTCAATTTTTAATAAACAAATTAAAAGCACTTTTAGTTAGACTCCCAAGCTATCAATGTCTCTAGATACATAAAGGATTCGATGGTTTAACAAAGGGGGATATTGTTGGAAATTTTGAGTAGTTGTGTTGTCATTGATGTCAAGAATCAGTGTCAATGATGTCAAAAGTCAGTGCAAGGATTTGACAAAAGGAGGGTTAAAATATTTATATTTTAAGCCCAAGATTTTTTTTTAAAGCTTCACATGATTGGTCAAAAGGTTGGCTAAATACCCTGAAGGAAGGAGATACCTAGGCCCAAAGGAAATAATATTATAATATTTATTATTATAATATTAAAGGTTGTTAAGATAAGGCCTAAGGTTAAAAAAAAAAACACCTAGGCCCAAAGGAAATAATATTATAATATTCATTATTATAATATTAAGTGTTAAAAGAAAAAGCCTAAGGTTACTTATAAATTATTTATAATATTTATATTATAATTAATTTATAAAATAAATTAATTAAAACCCTAAGTAAGGGTTGGGCGCAAAAATATTAAAGTTTAATTTTCTCCCACTGACGTTCGAGCAAAAAGGAGTATGGTATTTATACCATAAGGTTTGTGGCATTAATGCAAGTCTCCGAATGCATATGCGTATAGTGGATAAAGTGGTTGATGTGAATTCATGAGCGCAAAAGGACAAAAGCTTTTAAATTTTTAAAAGCAAAAGAAAAATCGTGATAGGATAAAATCAACAAGGGTTCATACCCTTATCACCAACCAAGTGGTTGGGCTAGTGGTAAAGCTTGGCAGCGTAATTAATTGGGTGAATGGAGGTCTCACGTTTGAGTCTCGATGGCAGTAGAAGGGAGAAAGTTTTGGTTTTAGTTTTGGTGCCAAGCGGAAGGAACAAAGCACGAGAGGTGCTTTAGTGGTCTCAAGTGAGTGCCTAGCTCATACGGTGGTTAGGCCATGGCTAAGGTGCTGGCGGCAGTGCGGTAGGGGATCGAATCCCACCGAGGTAGCGCGTAAAAAGTATTTAATTTTTGATTTAATAATTTGTGCCTTTGTCTAAGTCGTATGGTATGCGCTTTGTGGAGATATAAGGTGGTTAAAATAAATTTTATTTTTGCCATATTTGAGGGTGTTGAATGATTTAAATTATGATTTAAAAGTGCATTGGAATATTTTTGAATGGTGGTTATAATTATTTTGAAAATGCATTTTTAAGTAGGGAGATATAAGGAAGTAATTTTGATTATTCTATGCATTAAATTTATGAAGGAAGTTATAGTGAATTATTGTGAAAGTGAATTATTGGAGTCTTTGTTGATTATGTTTTGAATGTGTTAAGAGGGAGTTAAAAGGTGTATGAGGAATTTTTGAATATGTGTATGTTTTGCTAAAATATTTTGAAGGGTTTGATTATTGGAGTTGATGCAATATTTTGAGAAACCAAGAGAGTGGTTTGGAATTTATTTGGGCACACATATTGAAGGTTTGCTAACTCATAAAGAAGTGTTGTGCTAACCTTTATAGTAGCAAAATTCATTGTGAGTGAAATAGGTTTTGAAGACATATCTCCATCAAAAAAAAAGGTATGGGCACATCATCCTTTGATTAGAGTGTTGTTGAATTGAATGTTGTGAAATAGAAGGTGGAGTGAAAAGGATTGTTTGATAAGCATTGTTGGAAATATTTGAGTGGTTTTTATATGCATGATTGGTGAATGTTTAGAGTACATTTGGGATAGAGATTGAAGATTATTTGAGTTAGGGTTTGAGACCCACATTTATTGTCTATTTTTGGAAGTAGTGTGAAAACACTTGTTTAGGGTTTGTAAGCAAGTTGTGCTTCATTGGTTGAATGATTGAGTGAAATTCTTGAGCATTGGTTTTGAGTATATTAAAGTGATGTGCAAATATTAGAAATTTTTGAATTAAGATTTGAGATTTATTGAGCATATCTTGTGAGCTATATTGAGCATATATTTGAGTAGATTTGAGTAATATTTTGTGAAAGCTTAAGGATAGACTTGGGCAAGTCTTGGTGAAGACTTGTAGGCAGATTTGAGCAAGCTTTTGTGAAAGCTTATGGGCAGGTTTGAGACAAGTCTTGGTGAATACTTGGGAGCAGAGTTGAGCAAGCTTTTGTGAAAGCTTATAGGTAGATTTAAGACAAGTCATTGTGAAGACTTGATAGATTAAACTACTTGAACAAAGTTGATTGATTAATTTGTTCAATATTTGTGTTAAGGCTTGGGGTAAATCTAAGCAGAGTTGATTTATGATTGGATCAAGATTTGTGTTAAGGCTTGAGGATATATTTGAGGATAAATTTTGGTGCAGATTTAAGAGCAGATTTATGCTAGACCTGAGATAGAGTTAGAGCAGATTTGTGCTAGATCAAGGATAGTGTTTAGTGTAGATTTGAGATAGAGATTGAGAAGAGTTGAGAGTAATATTTGGAGGTGATAGAGTAGAGGACAATAGTCTCCAGTGGATAGAGATCCATTAGCCAGGGCAATGAGGATAGAGGTCTTCTATGGAGAGAGATCCACAAGCTAGTGTAGTGGGAGCGATAGTCTTCTAGAAGATCACTAGCCAGAGTAGAGGAGAAAGAGTTCTCCTATGGATAGAGTTCCACAAATTAGAGCATAGGGGATTGGTGTCTCCTTTGGATAGAGGTCCATAAACATTGTAATAGGGAAGTGGTTCCCAAAATATTTTTTTGAGAAAATTTAGTAGAAATATTTTCTCTATGGAGTAGCCCACATCGGGTGAACCACGTTAAATCATGTCTCTCATGTGTGTGATGATTTATGCAATGTTTACTACTTTGATATTGTTAATGCTATTGATTGGATTAAAAAGTAAAATGTTTTATCTTATACTGTTCACCCCCCTCTCAGTATAAGTGTATGTTCTTCAATTGGTATCAGAGCAGGTCTCTCCATGAAAAGACTAACAACTTGGAGGAAGATCCGATAGGAACACACATGACTTAAAAAATGAAGAAGAGGCCATGATCAACATAAAAGAGGAATTCTTTGCTACTCTCAAGAACTTGGAAAAGGTTAGAAAGAAGAACTCAAGTTTGAAGGATCAAATTCAAGAGGATGAAGAAGCAAAATGGAACTTCTAAAATCTGAAGAAAAAAAGAAGGGAAAGAAAAAGAGAGTGTGAAATATTGGAATAAAAAATTGTCTCTCTAAGGAATGAAGTTGAAAAGACTAAGTTATGACAAGATATAAAGTTAGGAAAATAGAAGGAGGAGTCGAGCTCTCAAGAAATAGAGACATCAAACAAAAATAAGCTCATGACTCATACTAATACTCTAGAAGGAAAAGGCATCAGGAAAGAAGAGGGTAAAGAGGAACCATGGACAAGATTCAATCACAAGAACAACAAAAGAAGAAGCACTCGACCATATTTTCCAAGGCACTCAAATAGGTTACAAAATCTCTTCCATGGCTATTGCTTTACATGTAATAAATATGGTCATAGAGCTGCACATTGCACTGGTTATGTGAAAAATAATGTTAATAGAAATTTCAATTCTTTTGCACCTCTTATGAATGATGATGTCATATGTTATAAATGCAATAATTTTGGGCACAAGGCTAGATGGTGCAAAATGGTATTTCCTGAGTCAAGTAAAAAGAATACAACTTCAACAATTAGGAGAGAGAAAAGAGCATGAGAAAGTTAGATCAATGTTAGTACAAACAACTCTTCATGTTCAAGATAAGGGAAAACAATGGTTTCTTGATAGTGGTTGTTCTAGTCATATGACAGGAGACAAAAGTAAATTTCTTGTACTCAAAGAAACTGATGGAGGATCAGTAAAATTTGGTGACAATGGATCAACAAAAATCTATGGAAAAGGAACCTTGAGTTTAGATAATGGAAAAACAAAGATAGAGAATGTATTGTATGTCAAGGGGTTGAGGCACAATCTACTAAGTGTAAGCCAACTTTGTGATCAGGGGCACATGGTTACATTTCATCCAAATAGGTGTGAGATTAGAAAGTCTAAAACTAGAAAACTTATCGCAAATGCAAATAGAACTACAAACAACCTCTACATGCTAAGTGATATTAAAGGAGAGAAGTGTTTTCTATCACAAGAAGATGAGAGTTGGTTGTGGCATAGAAGAATGGGTCATTTGAACTTTGACAACATAGTGAAAATAAGCAACAAGCAGGCTATCAGAGATTTACCCAAGCTAAAAAGGCCACAAAACATAGTTTGTTCACAATGTCAGCATGGGAAGCAAACTAGAACAAGTTTCAAGTCAAAAGGATTTATGTCATCTGAGCCATTGAAACTAGTGCACACTGATCTATGTGGTCCTACAAGGACAAAGAGTCTACAAGGTGAAAGTTACTTTATATTATTTATAGATGATTATTCCAGAATGATTTGGGTAGCTTTCCTGAAAGAAAAGTCAGAAGCTCTTGAGAAGTTTAAAGCTTTAAAAGAATTAGTGGAAAATGAAATAGGTAGAAGGATTAAGGGTTTAAGGTCAGACAGAGGAGGATAATTTACCTCAAATGAATTCATAGACTTTTGTGAACAACATGGGATCAAAAGAGAATATTTAGCAGCAAGAACTCCCCAACAAAATGGAGTAGTTGAAAGGAAAAATAGGATTGTTGAAAATATGGCCAGAGCCATGTTAAATGAGTCTAATATTTTAGATGGTTTTTGGAAAGAGGTAGTACATACAACAGTATATATCATCAATAGAGCTCAAGTAAGAGTAAACCATCACAAAACTCCATATGAGCTTTGGAAAGGAAGACCAGCCACTGTAAAGTATTTCAAAAATTTTGGAAGCAAATGTTACATAAGACGGGAAGAGAAAAATTTGGGTAAGTTTGACTCAAGATGTGATGAGGGTATTTTTCTTGGCTATTCCACTAAGAGCAAAGCCTATAGATGCTATAACAAAAGGACACATACTATTATAGAAAGTATAAATGTAATAGTTGATGAGAAGATAGGATCAAGAGAACCAACTCGAGAAATTGTGTATCAAGAAGAAGAAAGTTGTCAAGAAGAGTTAGGTGAAGAATCAGAAGAAGAAGAAGAAACACAAAGACTACTACCCAAAACTCCATCCAGGTATGTGCAGAAAAATCATCCAGGAGATCTAATCATTGGAAATCCAAATGAGAGACAGACAAGGAGAAGGATAATAGGAACAAGTGAGCATGCAAATTTCTCTTTGCTATCTAAAGTTGAACCCAAATATTTCAATGAGGCAAGAGAGGATAAGTTTTGGATCAAGGCAATGAATGAGGAACTAGATCAAATAGAAAAAAGTGAGACTTGGGAACTTGTCCCATGACCAAAAGGTAAGAATGTGATTGGCACTAAATGGGTTTTCAGAAACAAGTTAAATGAAGATGGTCAAGTAGTCAGAAACAAAGCAAGATTAGTATGCAAAGGTTATGCACAAGTTGAGGGGATTGATTTTGATGAGACATTTGCTCCAGTTGCATGACTTGAAGCTATAAGAATGTTTTTAGCCTTCTCAAGTTTCAAAAATTTCAAAGTATATCAGATGGATGTTAAATCAGCCTTTTTAAATGGTGTCCTGGAAGAAGAGGTTAACATTGAGCAACCTGAGGGATTCAGCCTAACTGACAAACCAGACTATGTTTGCAGATTAAAGAAAGCACTTTATGGACTAAAGCAAGCTCCTAGAGCTTGGTATGCAAGATTGGATAAGTACCTTCAGGAACAGGGGTTCAGAAAAGGAATAGTGGACAGTAACTTATACATCAAAAATGAAGGAAATGACTTACTAATTGTGGTTGTTTATGTGGATGATATCATTTTTGGAGGCAATAATGATAAGATGTGTCAAAAATTTGCAAAGAGCATGCAAAGTGAATTTGAAATGTCAATGCTTGGTGAGTTGTCCTTCTTTCTTGGACTTCAGATTTCACAATCATAGAAAGGTGTATTTCTCTCACAAACCAAGTATATAAAAGAGATGCTAAATAAATTCAAGTTAGAAGATTGCAAACCAGTAAGTACCCCCATGGTTACAGGATGCAAGTTAAGTAAAGATGATGAATCTCCTGAGGCAAATCAAAAATTATACAGATCTATGATTGGCAGCTTACTATATGTTACAGCTACAAGACCAAATATAATGCAGGTAGTGGGACTAGTGGCAAGGTTTCAAGCAGCACCAAAGGAGACACATGTAGTGGCAGTAAAGAGGATTCTCAGGTATTTGAAAGGGACTATGGATTTTGGGCTTTGGTACCCCAAAAGCGATAATTTCACTCTCATAGCATATACATATGTAGATTGGGCTGGTAGCATTGATGATAGAAAAAGCACAAGTGGAGGAGCATTCTTTCTTGGAGATTGTTTAGTCTCTTGGCTAAGCAAGAAATAGGCATCAATATCCCTATCCACAACAGAGGTAGAGTATATTGCAGTGGTTGCTTGTTGTACATAGGTGTTATGGATGAAGTAAACTTTAAAGGACTTCAAGATAGAGCATGATCACCCTATCCCCATAATGTGTGATAATACAAGTGCTATAAATATCTCAAAAAATCTGGTGATGCACTCCAAGACCAAGCACATCTCGATTAAATATCATTTTCTGAGAGAACAAGTGATAGATAAGCAAGTCAAGTTGGAATATGTTACTACAAAGGAATAGATTGCAGATATTTTCACTAAACCTCTTCCAAAAGAGACCTTTGAGTATCTTAGAAGGAAATTGGGAGTAGTTCTACTCCCACCCCAAAATTAATCACCTCAAGGAGAGGAGGTGGGGAGGGGGCTGAGCTAAGAGTCTTATCTTTAGCCCCAAAGGTGTCCCTTTGCCATTGATGTCAAAGGGGGAGAGATTTGAGTTAAGGGGAGAGCATTCAATCAGGGGGAGCAGTTTCTCAGGGGAGAAGAATTGGAAAAAGGAAAAAGGAATGGTTAAAGGAAAAAGGGTTGCCATCAATGACAAAGGGGGAGATTGTTGGAAATTTTGAGTAGTTGTGTTGTCATTGATGTCAAGAATCAATGTCGGTGATGTCAAAAGTTAGTGCAAGGATTTGACAAAAGGAGGGTTAAAATATTTATATTTTAAGCCCAAGAGATTTGGTTTAAAGCTTCACATGATTGGTCAAAAGGTTGGCTAAATACCCTGAAGGAAGGAGATACCTAGGCCCAAAGGAAATAATATTATAATATTTATTATTATAATATTAAAGGTTGTTAAGATAAGGCCTAAGGTTGAAAAAAGAAAATACCTAGGCCCAAAGGAAATAATATTATAATATTCATTATTATAATATTAAGTGTTAAAATAAAAAGCCTAAGGTTACTTATAAATTATTTATAATATTTATATTATAATTAATTTATAAAATAAATTAATTAAAACCCTTGGTAAGGGTTGGGCGCAAAAACATTAAAGTTTAATTTTCCCCCATCGACGTTCGAGCAAAAAGGAGTATGGTATTTATACCATAAGGTTTGTGGCATTAATGCAAGTCTCCGAATGCATATGCGTATAGTGGATAAATTGGTTGATGCGAATTCGTGAGCGCAAGAGGACAGAAGCTTTTAAATTTTTAAAAGAAAAAGAAAAATCATGGAAGGATAAAATGACAAGGGTTCATATCCTTATCACCAACCACGTGGTTGGGCTAGTGGTAAAGCTTGGTAGCGTAAGTCGTTGGGAGAACGAGAGGTCTCACGTTCGAGTCTCAGCGGTAGTAGAAGGGAGAAAGATTTGGTTTAAGTCTTTTTTATGCCAAGCGGAAGGAACAAAGTGCAGGGAGGTGCTTTAGTGGTCTCAAGTGAGCACCTAGCTCACATGGTGGTTAGGCCATGGCTAAGGCATTGGAAGCAGCATGGTAGGGGATCGAATCCCACTGAGGCAATGCACAAAAGGTATTTAATTTTTGCATTAATAATTTGTGCCTTTGTCTAAGTCGTATGGTATGCGCTTTGAGGAGATATAAGGTGGTTATTTTTTCCATATTTGAGGGTGTTGAATGATTTAAATTGTGATTTAAAAGTGCATTGGAATATTTTTGAATGGTGGTTATAATTATTTTGAAAATGCATTTTTAAGTAGGGAGATATAAGGAAGTAATTTTGATTATTCTATGCATTAAATTTCTGAAGGAAGTTATAGTGAATTATTGTGAAAGTGAATTATTGGAGTCCTTGTTGATTATGTTTTGAGTGTGTTAAGAGGGAGTTAAAAGGTGTATGAGGAATTTTGAATGTGTGTATGTTTTGCTAAAATATTTTGAAGGGTTTGATTATTGGAGTTGATGCAATATTTTGAGAAACCAAGAGAGTGGTTTGGAATTTATTTGGGCACACATATTGAAGGTTTTCTAACTCATAAAGAAGTGTTGTGCTAACATTTATAGTAGCAAAAGTCATTGTGAGTGAAACAGGTTTTGAAGACATATCTCCATCAAAACAAAAGGTATGGGCACATCATCCTTTGATTAGAGTGTTGTTGAATTGAATGTTGTGAAATATAAGGTGGAGTGAAAAGGATTGTTTGATAAGCATTGTTGGAAATATTTGAGTGGTTTTCATATGCATGATTGGTGAATGTTTAGAGAACATTTGAGATAGAAATTGAAGATTATTTGAGTTAGGGTTTGAGACCCATATTATGTATTGTGTATTGTGTATTGTTCGAAGTAGTGTGAAACACTTGGTTAGGATTTGTAAGCAAGTTGTGCTTCATTGGTTGGATGATTGAGTGAAATTCTTGAGCATTGGTTTTGAGTGATATTGAAAGTGAATGTGCAAACATTAGAAATCAGATTTGTGAAAGTTACAGACTTAATGATTGAGTAGAACTTATTGAGTTTTTAATAGAGTACATCATTTCTATATGTGAGTTAAAGAATTTTGAATAGAATGTGTTTGAATATTAGACAAAGCAATTGATAGCATTGTGTGCAAGATTTGAGATTGATTGAGCATATCTTGTGAGCTATTTTGAGCATATGTTTGGGCAGAGTTGAGTAAGATTTTTTGAAAGCTTAAGGATAGATTTGGGCAAGTCTTGGTGAAGACTTGTAGGCAGAGTTGAGCAAGATTTTGTGAAATCTTGTAGGCATATTTGAGATAAGTCTTGGTGAAGACTTGAGAGTAGAGTTGAGCAAGCTTTTGTGAAAGCTTGTAGGCAAATTTAAGATAAGTCTTGGTGAAGACTTGATAGCAGGTTGAGCAAGTTCTTGAGAGGACTTGAGGGAAGATTGAGAGCAGATTTGATTGATTGATTTGTTCAAGATTTGTGTTAAGGCTTGGGGTAAACCTAAGCAGAGTTGATTTGTGATTAGATCAAGCTTTGTGTTAAGGCTTGAGGACAGATTTGAGGATATATTTTGGTGCAGATTTGTGCTAGACCTGAGACAGAGTTAGAGAAGATTTGTGCTAGACCGAGGATAGTGTTTAGTGCAGATTTGAGACAGAGTTTGAGCTGAGTTGATAGCATACTTTGGGGGTGACAGAGTAGAGTACAATAGTCTCCAGTGGATAGAGATCCATTAGCTAGGGTAGTGAGGATAGAGGTCTTATGAGTGAGGATAGAGGTCTTCTGTGGAGAGAGATCCACAAGCTAGTGTAGTGGGGGTAGTAGTCTTCTAGAAGATCACCAGCCAGAGTAGAGGAGAAAGAGTTCTCATGTGGATAGAGTTCCACAAATCAGAGCATAGGGGATTGGTGTCTCCTTTGGACAGAGGTCCATAAACATTGTAATAGGGAAGTGGTTCCCAAAATATTTGTTTGAGAAAATTTAGTAGAAATATTTTCTCCATGGAGTAGCCCACATCGGGTGAACCACGTTAAATCATGTCTCTCATGTGTGTGATGATTTGTGCAATGTTTACTACTTTGATATTGTTAATGCTATTGATTGGATTAAAAATTAAAAGGTTTTATCTTATACTGTTAACCCCCCTCTTAGTATAAGCGTATGTTCTTCACTAGAGTATGCTCCTTAATTTCTAAAATTTATTAGAGGGTATGTTAACATGGAATGGTCCTACACAATGATCCTAGTCTAATATAAAATATAGTATTTACAAAAACACCTAAATGGAAAAGGCATGTGGTGGATTGATCCAATTCTAGAAATAATATTCTTTTTGAATATTCTAGTATGGATACCTACAAAAGAACTTAAAATTGGTAGATTGTCTATCTTTGGTGATGCAAATTTGGTTATCAAATAATTCAAGGGATAATTCTAAACAAAAAGTTGCCACCTTAGGATCTATAGGAACTTAGAGTTAGATGATTTGGAGATGTTTGATTCCTTCAATTTGCAATATTTTCCAAGATAAAATAATATTATGCTAGATGTGTTAGCTATTTTTGCATCTATGTTTCTCCCTAATTTCTCACTTTCTATTATTCACTACTCTATGGAGATAGTGTATAGGCCTCAAGTGATAGCTACTTTTAATTTCTATTATGTTTTTCTAGCTAGAAGTTTTTTTTAATGTATTAGGAGAATATCACCATTTGTTCTTTGGAGGTTGTTGTCCATTTAATTCTCTGATGTATCTCTAGAAATAGAGGACTCTATCCTACAATTTTAAAGTTATAATATCTCAAGGGGGATAATTTCTCTTGAATCATGAGTACACATTAAGATGTCACTCTTTCCCGTCAAGATCATGAAAAGGTGAATGTCAACTCAAAGGAGCAACCTACATATGTTTTTCTTGGGTATTGTTGTATGGATGAAGAAAGGTAGAAATCCATCCCTTTGCTCAAATAATTTGAGGATGTTTTTACTTGGTTATGTAATGACTTAAAGACATATAAGTTGAATGTATTATGTCATGTAATCATGGTGAATAAGGATGCTAAATTATTTTGATAGAAACAACATAGGTTTAATCCATTCATAAAAGGAGTGATTAGAGAAAAAGTCAATAAGTTGCTTATGACAAGAATAATTTTTTTGATCTAACATTTTACTTGGATAACCAAAATCATACCTATTGCAAAGAGTGAGGAAATTAATCTCAACATATATTTTTATAATTTTAATCAAGCCTTAGCAAAGGATAAATTAACCTCTTCCTATAATGGACCAACATTTGTAAGTAGTAAATGGGTCTTATATGATGTCCATGTTTGATGGTTTCTCTAGATATAACTAGGTTTAGATGGTTGTTGAAGATCAACACAAGATGGTATTTGTGACTCCATGGGGAATTTTCACTTCTCGAAATATGCCATTTTGGTTAATGAATGTTGGAATGACCTTTCACAGAGCTATCGATTATGTATTCAAATATTTCAAAAATAAATTTACTATATTTTTTTTAGATGACTTGATAGTGTTTTTAAAAGAATACATGATCACATCACTAATGTCAAGAAGGTCTTTGAAATATACTAAGGGTATGACATCTAGTTATACCCAAAGAAATTCATATTTGTTGTTTTTGAAAATAAGTTTTTGAGGCATGTTATCTTTGAATAAGACACCAAAATTGATCCTAAGAAGGTATGAGAAATCAAAGAACTTCCACTGCATTTCAGTAAAAAAATGTATGCAATATTTCTTTAGAAAAGTCAGTTTTATTAGAATATTTATGTTTGATTTTGTAGTAGTTCATCCCTTGAGTGCTTTATTGAAGAAGCAAGTTTCATTCAAATGGGATCAAAATTTTAAGCAAGCCTTTGTGAATATTAAGGAAGAAATTAGGTTTGCACCTATTATAGCATGCCCAAGATATGGTATGGATTTTATTTTATTTGTATATGCATCCAAGAATATAGTTATTGGAATATTGATACAAACAAGTAATGATGTTGATCAATCCATAGATTTTGTGAGTCTAAAAGAATGATTTTAATTAAACTTAATTAGTGAAGTATGTTTATGCAATAGTGAAATCTCTTAATGTATTTTGCTTCTAAATTCTAAACTCTAATATAATGGTATTTATGCTAGATATAATTTTCAAGAATATTTTGACCCAAGATGAACCGAGAAATAAAAGGGGTTCCTAGGTGGCTAAGGTTCAATATTTCAATCTTCAACTTAAACAAATCAAGCTAGTTAATAGGAAGGTTTATGTTAGTTGATGTTCTTAAATTAAGAGCATATCCCAAACAAAGAGGAGAATACACGACTTGTTTTATGGATGTAGAGTATTGATGAATGGCATACAAATGTGGGGCATTTCTTACCTTATGGGTCTTACCTAGCCAACATGCATTTCAAGGAGAAAATAATATTGAGAATAAATACAACCAATTTTACTTTGTTGAATGGGATATTATATGAAAAAGGATTAGCTAGGGTACTTATGAGGTGTTTGGATGATGTATTTTTAACTAGATTATCACAAGTCCTAATATTTAAGATCAAATATATAATTCAATATTTGAGCATTCAATATAAATGGTGAATGTTAATGAACATAAAAATCATGAAAATAACAACAATAATATGAAATAAATGGCTAATATCATTCATGAAATAACATGAAGAAAACTTACAATAATATTGCTTAAACTATATATAAGCTTCAATATATTCATATACATTTCATGGAGCTTTATCTCCATTCTATAACCTTAGAAAGGTGAATCTTCAATACGTGAATATTGCACTCCTCACATATCTAAGGGTTGCATCCTTTCCTATTCCATACATAAGACAAATATCTCATATCCCTTGGTTTTACATCTTTCCACTTGTTTACATGACTCTTGAATCTATTTAATTGCACACTTTACTCTATGACAATTTGCACTCTCCTACACACTCTAATATATGAAAATTACACACTTTCTCACACTACACACTTGCACACATTGTTACATGAAACTTGTGCATATCCTACACATAAACACACATATAAGGGAAAATATAAATCACACTTCTAAACTATAGACTCACACCCTATCTAATATTTACATATTTAATTTGTACCATGGGCTACATTTAAATTTCTACCAAATAATATAATATTTTCTAACACCCCTCTGTATTACATTATTTGGTTATTGAAGACTTTAGTATTCAATCTCTGATTCTTGGTTTTATCTTTCAAATTTGGTGTTGATCTGCTATCTTGTTTCCTGCATTATTAGTTATTCTTTCTTCATGGTCTTCAATATTTATCTGATCTATTGAAATAGACTATTAAGCTTCAACTTTGGTGGCTTTTGGTATTGTTTTAAAAATAAGTTTTTGAAAAGTTTATCTAGTCTCATCATTAACATTTTTCACAAATTCTCATTGTAATTGTTTTCCTTGTTCCAACAAAGTTATGAAGGATGATTACTTCTCCCATAGAACATACATGGATAAAGATTCCAACATCATGCTTCTTCATTCCTAAGTCTATTACAACGATCACATTTCATTGCACAAGATTTTGAAATGTTTTTCTCTTTCTTTAATTTATTCTTCAATCCTTCATTTCATATCAAAGCTTCATGATCATTAGTATTCTTGACAAAACAACATAAACAATGATGTATGATTAAATATATTCTATCTTTACTTTCCTCATAAATAAGTTGTAAATTTTTTGATGATGCATTTTTTTCAACTTCATTGGCATTTGTCAAACTTTCTTTTGATATCTTTTGAATACCCATTTTCCTTTGCATCCTATCCATAATGAGTTTCTTCAAATTTTTCAAATTCTTCAAATTGATTCCTTTGATGTAGAAATTATTATTTCTCCTAAATCTAAATTTTAATCAATTTATGCAAATTCATATAATCAATTTTCTTAATTCCTTTGGAGTAGAAGACCTTTTGTCTCCAAAATAATCAATTTTTAATTTGCAAACTCTTCAATCAATCAAATATTTAAATCTTTCTATTTCTTTTTGGAAGAGAAAACCTTATCACTCCAAAGATTCAATTTTCTTAATTCTTCTATCAATTTTAAATTTTTCAAATTTTAATTTGCAATCAATAATCAAATAAATTCTTCAATTCAATTTTCCAAGCAATTTCCAAATTCAATAATCAAATTTCATTTTGAAAAATAGTCAGATTTAAATTTTTCTTATCTCTCCAATTTAAAAATTAAATTCAATAAAGCTCGAAGCTTTGTACTACTTATCACTCCATATTTTTTAAATGTAATCAAATATATTATGTGGTAAATAAAGGTTCCTTTTACCTTATTACTCTAGAAAATAAAAGGTGCTTAATACTTACCCAAAATAAATATTATCACTGCCTAAAATTGAAACTTCAACCCTTAATTTTGTCTCATGTGTGCATGGTCTTCATGCTTGAAATGTCAAAATATTCATCAATGTGTTAGGCTCTTGTCAAGGCTTTTCTTAGGGCATATTTCAAAGCAATTCAATGTCACAAGTGAACATTTTGCATGCAAAATTCAAGGGTGTTATTCAAATATCACTTTGCTCTATCTCTTGCTTTGTTCGATAGCAATTTCTTCACCTCAGGCAATATCATACCTTCCTTAGGTATTTTTAAACCTCCTAAAATTCTTGGGCAATCTCAAGTGGATCCTCAAATAATATCAAACTGGATTGTACAACCTCATGCAATTTCTTTAAAACCTAAAGTGATGTCAAACTTCTTCAGGAAACTTTGCTGTATATTCAATCTTTTCGATTCTTTGGTGACATGGTTATGTTGTCCTACTTAAACTATCAGGCTACACTGTAATGTCCTTCAGTGATCGTCTTTTAGACAATGTCGCTATATCATATTTGCTTCTGCTCTTTGAACATTGTTTGGTCTTTTACTATGATGGTTCCAACAAATCTTCTCTATGCTTTTAATCACATCTATTTGCCCTTGTTTATAGCAATATTTTCCTTTCAAATCTTGTTGTTGCAATATCCTTTTCTCAATATTTTTTTTATCCTTCAAACTTCTCTTAAAATACCTTTAGTCTTAAACTCGTCTTTTCAAAAAAGGTGATGAGTATGTGTCTATGCAAACACAATTCTCCAAGTTATGTCTTGGCTTGAATGTCAATCAATTAGATAGTTCTACCAATCTTCTTACTTGGATTGAATGTTAATTCTATAGATTATTCTCTAAGATACTTAGCTTGATTGTAGCTTTCTCCACTCAAGGTGGCTCTAATAGAAACTACTTGAAGTAGCTTTGATATCGCTAATGGTTTTTCATCCATATTATCATAGGTCCTAATATTGAAGATCAAAAATAAAATTCAATATTTGAGCATTCAATATAAATGGACAATGTCAATGAACATAACATTTATTAAAATAAAAACAATAATATGAAATAAATGGCCAATATCATTCATAAAATAATATGAAGAAAACTTACAATAATATTGATCAAACTATATACAAGCTTCAATATCTTCAATGCTAGAACCAATATACATTTTATGGAGCTTTATCTCCATTATATAACCTTAGAAAGGTGACTCTTCAATACTTGACTATTGCACTCCTCACATATTCAAGAGTTGCACCTTTTTCTATTCCATGTATAAGATAAATCTCTCATGTCCCTTGGCTTTCTTGAAGAACACAAGATTATACTAAGAGGGGGGTGAACAGTATAAGATAAAACTTTTACATTTCTTTCCAAATGATAACAGCAATAATATCAATGCAGTAAATGGAACAATGCACAAATCATCACATACATGAGAGACACAAATTTAACGTGGTTTACCCAATGTGGGCTACATCCATGAAGAAAATATTTCTTATAAATTTTCTCAAAAAAATTCTTCGAAACCAATTCCCTATTACAGTTTTTGTGGACCTCTATCCATAAGAGACACCAATTCCTTTTGTTCTGGTTTGTGGACCTCTATACACAGGAGACACCAATCCCCTCTGCTCTAATTCATGGACCTCTATCCATAGGAGACACCAATCCCCTCTGCTCTGGTTCATGGACCTCTATCCATAGGAGACACCAATCCCCTATGCTCTGGTTCATGGACCTCTATTCATAGGAGACACCAATCCCTTTTACTCTGGTTCATGGACCTCTATCCACGAGATACATCAATCCCCTTTGTTTTGGTTTGTGGATATCTATCCACAGGAGACACCAATCCCCTCTGCTCTGGTTTGTGGACCTCTATCTATAGGATACACCAATCCCCTTTGCTCTAGTTTGTGGACCTCTATCCATAGGAGACACCAATCCCCTCTACTATGGTTCGTGGACCTCTATCCAAATTTGCTCCAAGCCTACACACAAGGCTTGCTCAAATTTTCTCACCAAAACCTACTCAAATATGCTTAAAACCTACACACAAGGCTTGCTCAAATCTTCTCCAAAACCTGCTCTCAACTCTACTCAAATCTGCTCTAAGCCTTTACACAAGGCTTGCTCAAATCTGCTCCAAAACCTGCTCTTAACTCTACTCATAGATCCTGCTCAAAGATCCTGCTCATACATGCCCCAAACCTTGTATACAAATAAAGTTCATCTATTCCCAAATATTGCATAATGATGTCATCAAGTGCTTTATCTAACCTTCAATGTGCTTTCTTTAACTAAAGCATTTTATACATATTTTACCCAGAATTCGTTTAACCTCTTAAACATGTAGAGAATGATATGCACTAACAAATGCTCAATATGTTCTTAGCATTCATTAAGTCTATTGCTTTCACATATCTCACATTTATTTCATTTTAAAGGTAGCTCTAGTCTAGCACTTGATAACTGACCCAGTAATTGTTTATTTGCACCTTTACTCCAAAATCAATCATAATGCACAAATTTATCTTTTTCATCTACTCCAAAATCAATCATGATGATGCACAAATTTGCTTCAAATCTGTACTATAACCCTTGCACATTTACTCCCAATATCAATCAAAACTAATGCATAGATTTGCTTCACAAGATTGGTCTATAACCCTTGCAAGTTCATTCCCAATATGACTCAAAGTAAATGCACCACTTTTCTCTCAAACCCTTGCTAGTATATTTTCAAATTCATTCAACAATAATTCACATTACTCTCACCTTAAATCAAACACTAATGCACATCAAATTTGCTTTCAAACCCTTGCACTTTTATTTCCAATTTCTATCAAAGCAATGCACACTCAATCAATCCTTATACCTCCAACCATATGATATCAAAAGATTTTATTCATCAAAAACACACCTTGAGTAAAGGATTAAATCACCATACCTCTAAAACTACCTTGATGATGATGTGCTTCTAAAACCTATCTTAACACAAAACAATTTTTTGTTGCCACTTCAAAACAGGTTAGCAATTTTTCTTTTTTCCTTTTTGATCAAATATCAAATCAACCACTTCAAAAATCCTTATCAAAATATTCACAATAAATCTTTAAAAATAACACCTTATATCTCCCTTGTAAAACTCACAATATAAAGCTTTATTATCATCAATAACATTTTTACAAAAATTAAATCACATTTATCATTTGCAAAATTTAATCTCAAAACTATACCTTATGACTCCCTTTATTTTTGCAAAATTTAATTCAAAAACTATACCTTATGACTCCCTTTATTTTTGCAAAAATTAATTCAAAAACTAAACCTTATGGCTCCCTTTATTTATGCAAAAAAAAATTCAAAAACTTTACTTTAGGGCTCCTTTTATTCAAATAAAAATTAATTACCTTATACTGTTGTCAATGGGATTCGATCCCTTCACCTTGCAATACGCAACACCCTACCATGGGCCTTCTAATCGGCTACGCTATCGAAGCGCTTGAAACCTCAATGCATAAAAAACCTTTTATCCCTTTCGTAGCTCAAATTTCCATTAAACACACGTCGAGGGGTTTCGAACCCTCAACCTTCTACCTAGAAGCGCTCCTTGCGAGCAATGTGACCAGTTGGGCTACCCCAGTGGTTAAAACATGAGTTGCACAACTTTGGATTTGAACGTTATGCTCCCTATCATCAAAATTTTGCCACTCTTCTCCTTCGTCGCTGCCTACTCGTCGCTGCTCCGCTTAGTCGAATGGCTCTCACAAAACTTCCATACTTCCTTTCTCAATAAAAATATTTATATGCTTTTACCCTTATGATAGAGGTCCACGAACCAGAGCAGAGGGGATTGATGTCTCCTATGGATAGAGGTCCATGAACCAGAGCAAAGGGGATTGGTGTCTCCTGTGGATAGAGGTCCACGAACCAGATTAAATGAGATTGGTGTCTCCTATGGATAGAGGTCCACAAACATTGTAATAGGGAATTGGTTCCCAAGAAATTTGTTGAGAAAATTTATAAGAAATATTTTCTTCATGGATGTAGCCCACATTGGGTGAACCACATTAAATTTGTGTCTCTCATGTGTGTGATGATTTGTGCATTATTTCATTTACTGCATTGATATTATTGTTGTTATCATTTGGAAAGAAAAGTAAAAGTTGTATCTTGTATTGTTCCCCCCCATCTCAATAGAAGCTTGTGTTATTCAATTGGTATCAGAGCGAGTTCCCCTCGACGTGCGTTTTATGAAAATTTGAGTTGCGAAAGGGATAAAAGGTTTTTTACGCATTGAGGTTTCAAGCACTTCGATAGCACAGCCGGTTAGAAGGCCCTTAGAAATATTACTCTTCAATACTTGACTATTGCACTCCTCACATTATATTACACTCCAGCTTTATCTCCATTATATAACCTTAGAAATATAACTCTTCAATACTTGAATATTGCACTTCTCACATATTCAAGAGTTGCACCTTTTTCTATTCTATGCATAAGATAAATCTCTCATGTCCCTTGGCTTTACATCTTCCCCCACTTGTATACATGAATCTTGACTCTCTATTTTCTTGCACACTTTATGACACTTTGCACTCTCCTACACACTCTACTATATGAAACTTGCACACTTTCTCACACTACACACTTGCATACATTGTTACATTACACTTGTGCACATCCTACACATAGGCACATATATAAGGGAAAATATAAATCACACTTCTAAACTATAGAATCACACACTAATCTAATATTTGCATTTGTAGCATGGGGTACATTTACATTTCTAGCAAATAATGTAATATTCTCTAACATTGGGATCACAACACATCCAACCAGTTATCAAAGAATATCATCATGGAATGTATGGAGGGCATTTTGTTGCCCAAAATATAACTTATCACATTCTTAGAGTGGGATACTACTAAACTACTCTTTTCAAGAACATATAATATGATATCAAATATGTGTTCCTTGCTAGAAACATTTAGATAGAACAACACCCAAATATTCCACTTAATTGAGTCATAATAGATGCTTTTTTTAGGTAGTGGACAATTTATTTTGTAGGTCCTATTAATCCATTGCTTCAATTAAAATTATGCATACATCCTTCATATCACTGACTACTTTATACAATGGATTGAAGTTGTTCTTACCAAAGGCTACAAAACCTCCACTATAATGGAATTCTTTGAACACAAATAATGTCAAGGTTTAGATTCCTAGTAAAATTGGTTTCTAACAATGCTCCATGTTTCTTATCTACTAAGTTTTTAGAATTTTGTAGAATATATAACATTTTGGTTGGGCTATCCTCAAATTACTACCCTTGAAGGAATGAGTACGCTAAATATTCAAATAAAAATATTCTAAGGCTTTTGAAGAAAATAGTTGATGAAAACCATATAAGTTGGCATAAGAAACTAGCTTTTGCAATATGGGTAGTGTAGTGAATTTTCACTACATGCATAATTTGGTGGTGGGTTCACTCTCAAACTGAAATACCATAAGGAAGATAGTCCCACAACAATATTGCACCATAGCAACTAGATACCCAAAGGGATTTTATACGAAGATCCACCACTCAAACCTGGTGATCGAGTCATCAAGAGAAAACCAAAGGACAAACAGTCCTTTGAACATATCAATAAATGTAGAATTATGATTCTTGTAAACCCAGTATGGGATGAAGCAAGGCAAGCATCGACCTAGTCTAATAATTGTACCCTTATAACTTGAGCTAACTTTGAAGATGGCAAAAGAGGTGCCTCGATGGATAAAGGTGAGAATTACCAACACTGCCAGGGCACAAACTCGCAGAAGGAAGAAGGCTCATTAAGACCATGGTCAGAGGAGATAGTCCAACCTACATGACAATTATGGCTATTAGACTTTGGATCAACTCCAAACCTACCGACACGACATCTTGGGCATGACAACCAAGGAAAGCACTGCAATTCTTGTTCATGCTTATTTGGATGGAATTTTGAATTTTGAATTTCAAGGAAGGTTGTGTAAATAGCCAATTTTGTATTATCAAAAGGCAAAGAAGAGTGATAGTTCCTTGTGCCTAGGATCTGGCCCAATTAGTATTTTTTTCTCATTTTCTCTTGTTTATTGATCTAGACTCGATCCTTGAGTCATTCTATATGCAATCCTCTTCTATCCCTTTTATTGTGGTATATGTAATTCACTAGTTTTTAACACACACACTGATGCAAGAGCATCCAGCGACGGTAGAGCAATCTTGCATCCTCTAAATTTTTCTAAGTTTTCGAAGTACTTTGTATTTTAATTTGTTCCAGTTCTTCCCAAGGGGGGGAGTTTTGTAAAGAAATGGGAGAGTCTCGGGGAAGTTTGTAAAGTTTGGGCAAAATTTGGGGTGGGGTCGCGAAATCGTGACCTCAAAGGCTTCGGCTTAGGCAAGGGCCAGTTTTGTCGCGATATCGCGACGTCACGATATCGCGACGTCGCAATATCGAGACAATAGTTAGTAGCTGGAGAGAAGGGAAGTATCCGTCGCGATATCGCGACGTTTGTTAAACAGCCAGAGCAAGGGGAGTTTCCGTCGCGATATCGCGACGTCGCGATATCGCGACGTGAGTTAAAATAGCAGGGCGCAAGGGAGCTTCCGTCGCGATATCGCGACGATATTGAAAAAGGCAAAGGCACGGTGCGGACTTAGGTGCGGAGACAGTTTGGTCGCGATATCGCGACGTCGCGATATCGCGACGGTTTGAGCAGACAGAGGCAAGGCAGTAGTTGGGTCGCGATATCGCGACATGTCACGATATCGTGGCCAAGAAGAAGGCAGACCAAGGTGAACACGCGGACGGCCATGCAAGGCCAAAATTGACACGTGGCTGCCACGTGTATTAAAGCAACTCAGCCAGTAAAAGAAAAAGCCAGAAATGGACACGCAGGCTACCGCGTAAATTTAAATGGAGTTGACAGCCGCGTGTATTAAAAATGGAGACAACCATCACAGCAGTTCGAGGGATGGACATTTTGAATGAGACAGCGATGCAGAAGAACGGTCTGACCAAAGCGGCGGATGCAGGTTAAGGGAGGCCATTAATGCAAGCTTCATGGTAGTTCGGGCAGTTGCACATTTATGGCAAAAATTTTGAAAAGCTCGGGGGGAAAATCGAATTTGAATTTTTGTTAGGCGGGGGCATTAATTGCCTAGAGGATCGAGGCCTCGATAAAAACCCAAAAAATTGTAAGGGAAGGGATGGTGAGTTCGGGATTGAGGGGGAAGAAGAAGTATGCCTGGAAATTGTATTAAAAGACTGTATTAAGCAATTTGCAATGAATTAATTTGGAGTTCTTTTGTGTGAATCTCGGCTTGCCATCAAGTGGTATCAGAGCGGGAGCTCCTGAGCGTGTAACAGATCGCCGGAGAGAGGCAGTTACACCAGGATCTATGGAAGGATTTGAAGGGGAAGAAAGAAAGATGCCTCCACGAAGAAACCATGGTGGAGTAGGAAATGTGGTGTCGGTCGAAGACTTTCGAGCCTTGCAGAGACAAGTTCAAGCCCTGCAAGAAGAGTTACGCAGAAGGCACGAGCCCGGAAGGGATGAGGGAAGTGAAGACGAAGTTGAAGAAGAAGACCAGTCTGAGGAAGAAGAAGAGGCTGTGGATCCTGCACAAGCCAGGTTGTACAAAGCCATCTCTCAGATTGGAAAGCAACCAAAAATGGAGGTTTCTACATACTCGGGAAACCTAAATCCAGAAGAGGTGATTGATTGGATAAATGACTTAGAAGAATATTTCGAATATGAGGAGGTTGAAGACCCTAATCGGGTCAGATTTGCTAAGACCAAGTTGAAGGGTCATGCCAAGCATTTGGTGGAGAGGAATACAGTTGGAGAGGAATAGAAGAGGGAAGGAGAGAATAACAAGATGGGATAGAATGGTGGAAAAGCTGAAAAGACAGTTTATTCTGGCAGATTACGAGTTGGATCTGCTAAGAAAAATGCAGAGTTTGAGACAGACAAACAAAACTGTCCAAGAATACATCGAGGAGTTTTACAAGATTTCTATTAGAACTGGGCATTTAGAGGCAAACAAAGAAAAGGTAGCCCGTTATATCAATGGGTTGAGACTCGGCATCCAGGAAGAGCTGAGCCTAGTTCGGGTAAGCACCATTGAGGATGCTTACCAGTTTGCCTTAAAGGTGGAAGAAAAACTGAATAGGCGGTTTGAAGGCAAGCAAAGAGGAAGGGGCCGTGGTGGAAGAACTGGTGGGAGAACCAGTGGAGAAAAGTATAAAGACCCGAAGAAGACTGGTGAAGCCAGTAGTAACCAGGATCAAAGGGAAGAGGATGTTTATCAGCCCCGAGATCAGAACAGCTACCCAAGAGGACGGGGTGGATCTGGACGAGGGTTTGGAAGAGGAGTATTTCGTGGGACATGTTTCCACTATGGTGAAGAAGGACATCGAGCATTCGAGTGTCCACAACACCGGGAAAGAACGAACAAGAGGCCTGAGGGTCCGGCCAAAGCTGCTGTGGTAGAGGAAGATGCTGAATCTGAACATTCAGAAGAAGCAGAGAGAGGGGAGGCAATGATCATGAGGAGAGTCCTATTGAATGAGGAGAAGGACACAGATCAGAGAAGAAGTTTATTCCGCACAAGATGTAAATGTGCGGGCAAGGTTTGCAATATTATTATTGATAATGGTAGCACGGATAACCTGGTTTCAGAAGAAATGGTTACCAAGCTACAGTTAGAGAGGAAGAAGCACCCGCATCCATACCGGGTCGCATGGCTACAGAAAGACCATAGGGCTTTGGTCAATGAGCGAGTGCTCCGTTAAATTTAATATTGGGAATTATTGTGATGAGGTTTTGTGCGACATCCTACCTATGGATGCTTGCCATATGTTGCTTTGGGAAGGCCACAGTTCGATCGGAGTGCAGTGCATGACGGTCGTGCCAACACCTACTCATTGACGAAGAATGGTGTGCGCCACAAGCTGAAGCCCTTAAAGGAAGCGGATGAAAAGGTATGTAACAGCTCCAGAATCTGTTTAGTTGAAGGGAGAAAGTTTTTGGACGGGTTGAAGCATGAACATTTATGTTATGCAATAATTCCTAGAGTTAGGGAGAAGGAATGCCAAGATACCCCAACAGAAGTCCTAGATCTGCTGGAGGAATTTCCAGATATTGTGTCTGATAATGTGCCTGAGGGTTTACCCCGAGTAAGGAAAATCAGCCACCATATAGATTTGATGCCAGGATCGAGCTTGCCAAATAAAGCTGCACACAGAATGACGCCTGTAGAGACTGAGGAGTTAAACAGGTAGGTCCAAGAATTGTTGGAGAAGGGATTGATTCGGGAAAGTTTGAGCCCATGCGCAGTACTGCGAGTGTTGGCGCCAAAGAAGGATGGAGAATGGAGAATGTGTACAGATTCACGGGCCATCAACAAAATCACTATCAAATACAGATTCTCGTTGCCAAGGATGGATGATATCATGGACTGTTTAAGTGGAGCTGAGTACTTCACAAAGATTGACCTGAAAAGTGGCTATCATCAGATCCGTATCCGAGAGGGAGATGAGTGGAAGACAACCTTCAAGACAAGAGAGGGCTTGTATGAGTGGTTGGTCATGCCATTTGGGCTGTCCAATGCACCAAGTACCTTCATGCGGTGATGAATGAAGTCTTGAAAGAGTTTCGGGAAAGTTTGTCATTGTTTATTTAGATGATATATTAATTTTCAGCGAGAACCCTGGAGGAACACCCGATGCATATCGGGAGGGTTTTTGAAAAGCTGCGGGAGGAGCAGTTATTAATAAATCTGAAAAAGTGTAATTTTGTCAAGAAGGAGTTAGTATACCTGGGATTTGTAATCTCAGTAGAAGGTCTGAAAATGGACCCAGAGAAGGTGAGAGCCATCATCGAATGGCCTACCCCAAGAAGCACAACGAAGTAAGATCATTTCATGGTCTAGCCAACTTTTACGGGAAGTTCATAAAGAACTTCAGCGACATTTGTGCACCTCTCACGGAAACAATGAGGGGGGATAAAAAAGAGTTCAAGTGGACATTAGGGGCCGAGAGGAGCTTTGATGCATTAAAGAAAAAGGTCACAGAATAACCTGTTTTGGCACTCCCAGACTTTAACAAGGTATTTCAAGTGGATTGTGATGCCAGTGGCGATGCAATAGGGGCGATCTTGAGTCGGGAAGGCGGACACTGTTGCTTATTTCAGTGAGAAGCTGAATGATGCTCGAAAAAAGAATTCATGTTTATGACCAAGAATTTTATGCTATAGTTCAGGCTCTGAAGAAGTGGAGACATTATTTATTGCCAAAGGAGTTTGTTCTATTTATCGATCATCAGGCTTTACAGTACATTAAAAGTCAGACAAAACTGAACCAAAGGCACATGAAGTGGGTGGAATTCCTTCAAAGCTATACCTTTGTGCTGAAGCACAGAAGCGGGAAATCAAACAGAGTTGCAGATGCCTTGAGTAGAAGGCAGAACCTACTGATTGAAATGACAGTGGAAGTAGTGGGATTTGAAGAACTGAAGGGTTTGTACCCTGAAGATCCGGATTTTGCAGAAGCCTGGACGGCTTGCTTGACACCTGTTACTATGGACAGGACAAAATGGTTGGATTTCCTAATCCAAGATGGAATGTTGTTCAAGAGAAGTAAATTATGCATTCCAAGGAGTTCCATGCGGGAAAACTTAATCAAGGAAAAGCACAGCGGAGGACTGGCTGGGCATTTTGGTCGGGATAAGACCATTGCCCTGGTGGAGGAAAATTACTACTGGCCGCAACTTCGACAAGATGTGCGGAAGTTTGTGCAAGGTTGCAGAATATGCCAGATGGCAAAAGGTGTAAGGCAAAACACAGGATTATACCAGCCGTTACCTATACCTGAGAGGCCATGGGAGGACATAAGCATGGATTTTATTCTTGGATTGCCGAGAACACGAGAGGGAAATGACTCTGTATTTGTGGTGGTTGACCGATTCTCCAAAATGGCACATTTTATTCCCTCGAGAAGACGAGTGATGCGGTTCACATTGCGGGATTATTCTTCAAGGAAGTGGTACGACTTCACGGTCTACCAAGAAGCATAGTTTCGACGAGAGATACAAAGTTTGTTGGCTATTTCCGGAGAACTTTGTGGAAGAAGTTGAAGACAGACTCGAAATTCGGTTCGCATACCACCCATAGACTGACGGACAGACGGAGGTGGTGAATAGAAGCCTGGGTAATTTGTTGAGATGTTTGATAGCAGATCAACCCAAGGGATGGGATTTAGTTTTACCGAGGCAGAATTTGCGTATAATAGTTCGATCAATAAGAGCACAAATAAATCTCCATTCCAGATAATATATGGAAACAGCCCGAGAAATGTGTCTGAACTGAGAAAGTTGGACAAGAGAGAAAAGTGCAGTGCCGAGGCAGAAGAATTTGCGGAACATATGAAAAGTCTACATGAAGAAGTAAGGAAACAAATTATAAAAATGAATACTCAATATAAGACAAGGGCGGACCAGAAGCGGCGGTTCAAGGAGTTCAAAGTAGGAGATGAGGTCATGGTGCATCTCAGGAAGGAGAGATTTCCTGCCAAGACTTATAACAAATTGAAGATGAAGAAGTTTGGGCCATGTAGAATACTGGGAAAACGGGAGTCAGGAAATGCATATGAAGTGGAATTGCCAAGTTGGCTTGATATTTCACCTATTTTTAATATTTCAGATCTAGTGGAATATCATGAGGGAGAGAGTACAGAGGTACCAAGTGCAGAATTATGGCAAATTCCAGCACCTGCTCCAACCACAGACGAGGTCGAGGAAATATTAGACACTCGTGAAGGCAGAAGCACCAGAAACAAACAGTATTCTGAATATTTGATAAAGTGGAAGGGCGGACTCGTTGAAGATGCAACGTGGTTGTCAAAGACGGAGGTTGACCACCTGGGTCTTCCCCTAACAAAACAGAAGTGAGGATCACTTTTTAATTACCCCGGGTGTTTGATGCAGGAGCATCCGGCTACAGTAGAGCAATCTTGCATCCTCTAAATTTTTCTAAGTTTTCAAAGTACTTTGTATTTTAATTTGTTCCGGTTCTTCCCAAGGGGGGGAGTTTTGTAAAGAAATGGGAGAGTCTCGGGGAAGTTTGTAAAGTTTGGGCAAAAGTTGGGGTGGGGTCGCGAAATCGCGACATGTCACGAAATCGCGACCTCAAAGGCTTCGGCTTAGACAAGGGCCAGTTGTGTCACGATATCGCGACGTCGCGATATCGCGACAATAGTTAGTAGCTGGAGCAAAGGGAAGTATCCGTCGCGATATCGTGACGTTTGTTAAACAGCCAGAGCAAGGGGAGTTTCCGTCGTGATATCACGACATTGCGATATCGCGACATGAATTAAAACAGCAGGGCGCAAGGGAGCTTCCATCGCGACGTCGCGATATCGCGACGATATTGAAAAGGCAAAGGCACGGTGCGGACTTAGGTGCGGAGACAGTTTGGTCGCGATATCGCGACGGTTTGAGCAGACAGAGGCAAGGCAGTAGTTGGGTCGCGATATCGCGGCCAAGAAGAAGGCAGACCAAGGTGAACACGCGGATGGCCATGCAAGGCCGAAATTGACACGTGGCTGCCACGTGTATTAAAGCAACTCAGCCAGTAAAAGAAAAAGCCAGAAATGGACACGCAGGCTACCGCGTAAATTTAAATGGAGTTGACAGCCGCGTGTATTAAAAATGGAGACAACCATCACAACAGTTCGAGGGATGGACATTTTGAATGAGACAGCGATGCAGAAGAACGGTCTGACCAAAGCGGCGGATGCAGGTTAAGGGAGGCCATTAATGCAAGCTTCATGGTAGTTCGGGCAGTTGCACATTTATGGCAAAAATTTTGAAAAGCTCGGGGAGGGGGAAAATCGAATTTGAATTTTTGTTAGGCGGGGGCATTAATTGCCTAGAGGATCGAGGCCTCGATAAAAACCCAAAAAATTGTAAGGGAAGGGATGGTGAGTTCGGGATTGAGGGGGAAGAAGAAGTATGCCTGGAAATTGTATTAAAAGACTGTATTAAGCAATTTGCGATGAATTAATTTGAAGTTTTGTTGTGTGAATCTCGGCTTGCCATCACACACACACACACACACACACATATATATATATATATATATATATATATATATATATATATGGCTATTTGCTTTCCACCCCATTCTTTGTGTATGTAAGTTTCCATCGGAACCTTATGACTAGTATTTATCCCTTCCTTGTGCAAGCTTCATAAGAAAGAATTTGTGTGTTGTAATAAGACTATGTTCACTTTCTTAGCATGGGTGACTGATAGGGATTAGGTGTGTTAGGTGTGTTAGGTGTGGTATATTTTATGTAATAAACCGTTATCTTTTAACGGTCGTCTATTTTTAATTATGGTTGTTGTAACAAATAAGGTGCACCATAAACATTGAATGCAACCTTATCCAAAATATGTGATGTATTGCCTATTTATAGGCCTATGTTGTCAATGAAAACTCAATTTTTGGATTGTCAAAAATTGCGAGACAAAAAGCGGGACGAAACCGCAAAATGGAATCAACAATTTCGTAAAAAGCCTACAATGAAAATGTCTAAGAGGAATGTAACGCTCCACAAACAGATCTACGGAGGCGTTCTCATTCCCCGTCTGAACCGATCTCGGCCTAGGGGAAGAGGATACTAGCCTTGTTTCTACAACCTGCTCTGATACCAATGATATGAAAGCAATTACAACAGACAAAGACAAGATATGACAATCCAAAAACTAAGTTTTCATTGACAACACAGGCCTATAAATAGGTAATACATCACATATTTCGGATAAGGTTGCATTCAATGTTTACGATGCACCTTATCCATTACAACAACCATAATTAAAAATAGACAACCGTTAAAAGATAATTTATTACATAAAATATACCACACCTAACACACCTAATCCCTATCAGCAAATGTTTCCTAAAAAACGTCTCATATTTTAGAAGTCATTTCTCTGCGAGGGGTTGTCCAATTCAGATTATTCTTGGATCAATTTATGCAAAATTTAAAGAGTTTCAAAAATGAGTGGTCTTTACTTCATCTAGCTTGGTCTTTACTTAAATACCATGTTTAAAAGCTTCTATGATCATAAATTTTTCATCTAGATTGGTTAGTGGGATTAATCATAGAAGCTTTTAATGCCATAACCAAGCTAGATGAAAACTTTTGGGGATTTAGAAAAATAACCCAAAGTATGAGTGATTTCTTAGCTTTTATTCAAAACAATAATCCATGGGAGGTTGAGTTTGAAGACAATAACTATACATGGACCAACAACAAGAGAGGCCAAAACTTAATAGCATAAAAATTAGACAAATGCATACTCTCATATCATTGGCTTGATGAAGGACCTTGTGCTAAAATTAATACCTTGACAAGGTTGATTCAAATCACTAGCTAATAAGAGTATAAATGGTAAGTGAATTCAAAAAAGATCATATTTTAAATGAGTAGATGTGGGAAGATTATCCTCAATTTGCTAATATGATAGCGCAAACATGAAATTCTTTAGGAAACGGTGGGTTGTATATACTTACAAAACAAATTAAATCAGTGACTTCTAAATTAAAAGAATGGAACAAGAACACTTTTGAAAACATTTTTTAGAAGAAAGAACTAAAAGAGAAACTTTCAAAATTTCAAAAATGTGAGCATAATAATCCAAGCTCAGAGGAAAGAAAGTTGCTTAGTGAATATCATAATATTTTGAGTAAGGAAGAGAAATTTTGGAGATTAAAATTGAGACAGACTTGGTTAAAAGGAGTAAAAAACATAGTTTTTTCATAGCATGGAAATAGTACAAAGATTAGCATCCAAAATTAGTAGAATTAAATCAGTAGAAGGGGTTTGGATTGAAGACCAAAGGGAAATTAGAAAGGAGTCTTTTACCAAAATATTATGGGATTGGAGGAGTTTGAAGTTCTTAATGATAAACTACTACAAGAATTACCTTCAGTTATAACAGATGAAGACAACCTAAAATTGATGGAGCCTATTACTCTGATAGAAGTTCATTTAGCTCTTTTCTCTTTTTATAAGGATAAATCCCCAGCTTCAAACAAGCTCTCTGCAACATTCTATCAGCATAATTGGGATATAGTGAAGGATCCTTTATTGGTGGCAATGGAATAGTCTAGGATAAAATAGTAAATACATTATAAAATAAATGCAACATATTTTACCTAGATTCCAAAAACAAAAGATGCAAAATTGTTTGATTCATTTAGGCCCATAAGCCTATGTAATATGACATATAAGATATCAAAAGTGATGGCAAATCGATTAATACCACTGTTAGAAAAAATTATTTTAGAAGATCAAGGAGGATTTGTGAAAGGGAGACAGATTCTAAATGGGATCATAGTAGCTCATGAAGATATGCATTCAACAACTTCAAGAAAAGAGAGACCAATGATCTTAAAACTTTATAGGAGTTAAGCATATGACAAAGGTAAATGGCATTTTCTATTTACAATATTAGAAAAGTTTGGATTTGGGAAGAAATGGATCAGATGGATTAAACCTTGTGTCTCTACAATATCATATGCAATGATGGTCAATGAGTTAGTAACAGAAACATTTAAAGAAAAAATAGGTTTTAAATAGGGAGATCCTCTATCACCATATTTGTTCATTATTATGGCAGAGGTATTGGGTAGGAACATGAAGAGGGCTAACCAAGATGGGCTAATAAGTGGACTTAAGGCTAGTAATAATATTGGCATCACCCACCAATAGTTTGTAGATGATACAGCCCTTATTGGGAGGGCAAGGATAAACGAGGCTATAGCTTTGAATAACTTATTAAAGGAATATGAAAGAGCGTTAGGGTAAAAATTTAATAGGACAAATTCCAAAATTTACTTCCCCAACTAGAATCAAAGCAGGGATATACAAGTTACTTCAAATGGAGGCAGCAAATTTGTCGACAACTTATCTAGGGATGCTCATTTTTTAGGGGAGAATGAGGATAGAATTGCAGAATCCGATTATAAGTAAAGTTTAGAATAAACAACTAGCATTGAAAGGTAGATGGTTATCATTAGCAACAAAAGTGTAGCTAATTAAATCAATCTTATAAACCATTCCAACACATTATATGTCCTTGTATATTATGTCAAAATCAATAGAAAAAAAAGAATTAATCTATATTATGCAATCATTTTTGTGGTCATGATTACATGATAAAAAGAAATTTCCTTTGGTGAAATGGAGCAAGATGTATGATGATAAAACTAGGGGAGGTCTCGATTTAAGAGTTTTTATGGGTGCAAATTTAACTCTTAGGAGAAAAGTAATTTAGAGATTGTACAAAGAGAGTCAAAGACAATGGACAAGAATTCTTCTAAGTACATTGAGCCCAATGACCCAAGCTTAATATTTACTGAATTCTCACTACCAGATGGTTCTGCACTATGGAACGGTTTTAAAAAGATCAATTGATTTAGTGAGTAAATGTCTAAGATGGGTGTTGGGAACTGGAGAAACTATTTGGATGGATACTTGGTGTGATAACAAACCACTCAACCTAGATCCAACTTTGAAACTATGGATGAGATTACTTCAAGACAAATATGGTGATAGGGTTTCAAACAATATATACAAGGATAAAAAAGGAAGATACAAACGGAAAGAATATTTTTTTAAAAGTATACAAGACATTGATGCTAAGAGACAATTGAGCAGAAAGATAACAACAATGTAAACAACAAGAAGCGGATATAATGTAAAGCACCAACAAAATAGAAATACCGCAAGAATTTAGAGAGATTTGGGATAACCCGAGCATTCTTAAAGTCAAAATGTTTGTTTGGGTAGTAGGTCATAGAAGAATTTTATTCTAGGATAATCTTATGAAAAGGGGTTTTCATGGCCCCTCACAATGTGTTTTATATAAAGATGAGAAGAGTATAAACCATCTTTGGGACACTTATCAATAGTCTAGAAACTATGGCAATGTATTCTTAATATGTTTGGTAAATACATGGTGATGAATGACAAAATTAAAGAATGGTTAAAGCAATGGCAAAGCAATTTTAAAAGTGAGGTTTTAAAGACAATTTGGGATATATCAAAAGACACAATACTTTGGATTGTATGGTTGAAAAGGAATAGAAGAATATTTAAAGGAAATGAAAGCAATTTAAAGGTAATGAAAAGGAATATTTGTTTAGCCATAGAGGAGTTTAAACCAACCCTATCAACTCACTCATTCCCTAATCTTGAAGCAAAAAGCCTTGATAGATGGAGTCAAGTCATCAAATGGAATTATGATGTTGGGTACACAAGAAACAAAAACAATGCAAAGAATATAAAGTTGAAACCAAAGTGGTCAAATTAAATTTTGATGGAGCATTTAAAAGAAATTCATGACCAAAAGGAGGGATAATTAGAAATAATAGGGGAGAGATTTGGTCTCATCACACTTTAAATAGTGGATTTAAGACAAATAATGAAGTTGAAGCTTGGGCGGCTTTAGAAGGATTAAAAATATGCAGACAAATGAAATAGAATGGACAATGGATGGAAGGTGATTCACTAATAGTAATAAATGCAATTTTAAATAAAGCAAAGACCTCATGCAACATACAAAAGATAATTGTGAAAATATAAGACTTTGCTAAGAGTTTGAAGAAATCAAGTTTACACATACATTAGGGGAAGGAAACAAATGTTTAGATAGGCTAACCAATAGAAGGGGTTTTAATAAGGATCGTGAAGTTAAATTCTCTTTTCCATGGTTAGAGGAAGTAGTAAATTTAGCTTTAGCTGACAAGAAAATGTTGATTGTCTAAATCAAATAATAAAATTTACCTTAATGTTTTCCATTGGTAATATTTGCTTTATTTTTTATCACTCATGTGTTTCCACATAAGCTATTTATTACAATTCTTGTGGTTGTTTTTATGCTTAAAGAAGGAAACTAACAATCCAAATCTGGTAAAAAAAATTATGATCGTGCAAAATTTTGAAATATTACTCTACTAAGATGCAATACAAAGACAATAAAGGTGGAGTTTTGGTATTGTGAAGGTTGTTGCAAGAAAATATCAAGAAAAATGTTGAATTTTGGAATATTTGTATTCACACGAAAATTGCATAAGATCTAGAAAATGAAAATCAAGAATTCAAACTTTTTATGAAAAATGATGTAGGTATCTATCTATAGCATCTCAATTTAGATGAGAATTAAATTTGTTTGTAAAATCTCAAGCTCTAAAAGAGAGAGTTGTGATTTGTCATGAGTGGGGAACCTGAGTACAACCCCTTGTTTTCCAACATATATATTTATACATAATTAATGTAAATTGCATTACCCATTTACAACTATATCATAGATCTTGGCTCAAAAAGTAATTGGTTCTAAGATTAAGGGATCCAATTTACTAAAACAAAGAACTTGTATGGGCCTTCATGTCACTCCAACTTTAGTAATCTTACTTATAACAATTAATAAACATAAAATTACTTTTTTACTCACTGAATTTTGATCATAACACCATTCTGCTGATTTTCTTGCCCTTTCAACACAAGCCAAAGCCCGTATCACTTGTCTCATTCGTTAACAACTTTTTTTTGTCAATTGAATACTTTTCATATATATTTTTGAGCTTCAATCTAAAATATTCTCGACAATTTTTTGTCAACCAAATACTTCTCATATAACATTGTCAATTTTTCCCCATGGAAATTTTGACACATTCCTAAGTCGGTGGTAAAAGTATACTCTAGTTATCCCAATGCATACGGTTTCTATTATATTTTAAAAGATATCCCATAACCAATGAATCATTCTGAAAGATAACGTCATCATTGATGCATTCCCCTCCCTTTGAAGATAGACCCCTAGCAGCCATGCCAACCATGAAGAATTCTAGAAGCCTTGTAGGAAAAAAAAAAGTGGTGTCCTTTCCTGCAATTCAATTCTCAAATAGCTTTGTTGAAAAATAAACCGAGAGACATCTAAAATGTGTTTGCTAGAGGGAAAAAAGCAAAAGTTACCCATATATCCAGATTATCATCTTCCCCAATCAATAAACATGTCATTTATCATCTTCCCCAGTCAATAAACATGTCATTGTTCATTCTTCACACGTAAAAATTCAAATCATAAACAAAATCATCTGCAAAATGACCTCTCACCACGTTCGCAAACTGTTGATTGCATCTTCCATCATGCTGATATCCTTTTATTAAAAAAGTAGTTTATGTCAATGCTAGGTTCATTTGGCAACAAACAAGGTTTGAATCAAATAGAGTGCAATCTTCAACAAAATTCTAATTCACCGCAAAATCATCACAGCCACCAATAAAAAGAGACGGATCATTATGGTCCTTGCCAGCATACAGATGATCAACAAACATATATCATAAACAAATTTAAACACAAAGCCGACAATAGACATGATAAAAATTCAAAAACACAATTCAATTGGCTAATCACTCAAGGTCTTAAGCTGGTCTTGGAAGAACGACTACCACAGTTTTCTAACAAAGGAAAAGAAACTGGACAAAGAATCCTGAGAACCAGCAATAGTGCATAAGCATAGAAGCTGAACCACTGATATCCAAAATGCCAACCACAACTTTACAACAGACCCCTTTTACAAATCAATTGCATCTATTTTCTTCAATTTAATCTCCTTGAGATTAGACAGAAAGTCATGAAATAGGAACTTTCTGATTCATCTCTACCTATATCTTAGACTATAGTCACCATCTGACCTTTTCTATTGTTTTTGTCTTATACAGACAATACTAATTAGTACCCACTGATATCCAAAATGCTGACCAAAAACTTTGTGATCGGACCCTTTTGCAAATTAACTCTGCCTATTTTCTTCAATTTGAATCTCCTTAATATTGATAGGCAGAAGTCATGCAATAAGGACAATTTGATTTGTCTCTACCTTTATATTAGGGTACAGTCTCCCTGCTTGAATACTATTTTAAAATAATGATAATTCCCACTGTATAACAGATTAGTATGTGATAATCTTCCTCTTACAAGACACTTGCATTCAAAAGAAAATGCATTTGTACTACAGTTTTTAGAAAATGAGCTCTAGATTATTCCACCAAGAGGGAATTAACAGTATATCAGTTTCGTAACTCGCATAATACACACACAACACCTGCATGGTTGTACATGCCTCTACAATTGACTTAATACCTACAGAGATTGAAAATGAATTTATGTACCCTAACGCTTTCCCTGGTTGTTGATTAAAGATGCTTTTGGCCAGGGTAAGAAATTTTTAGAGTGTCCTTTAATAACCAATTCTAGCTTGTTCTTCAACAGGGACAAGAATAAACATACAAACTACAGACCCTCATCCTATCACAATGCCATTAAATCAAATTGAATAACCACCTAGAACCCTATAATCTGACTCTAGCTTACTCGTGGAATACATTTATTCGTATACAAAATTTATAAATTTGAACTTCATTACATAAGCATTGACAATGATACTTTGCCTGCTCAAATAATACAGAAAAAAGTCATAACTTTCACCACCATCAAACAACAGCATCTGGACAACATGTAGGAAATTCCACACGTAAACATAATAATCTCCTTCACTGTGGCATTTGTTGGTGTTGGCATTCATGTGGCACAAAGATAATGACATCATCCTCTGAATCTCCTATGAGCAATTTTATCAGACATTTGTCACAAAGAAGAACAGTATTCGAATGGCATAAGAATCATTTTAGCATAGAAAGAGTATCAACCCACGGTATTGTCCCTTGGGTTTGGAGGAAGAGGTAGGGAATGAGGACTTCAACAATATAAACCAAGGTTCAAGTCTCATAGGTGAACCTCAACATTTTAGCCCATGAAAGCAAATGGCTTGGAGTGACGGGTTTGATACCCTAAAACCAATCTCATGGCTGAACCTAAACATTTACCCATGGGGTTTAGAGCAATTGGTGGAGAGTGAAGAGTTGCACACTTTATAACAAGCTTTGATTCCCATGGGTGAACCTTAACATTTAATCCACACCATAAACTAAGGTTCCAATCTCCTCGGTGAACTTTAACATTTGTCCATGGGGTTTAGAGCAAGTGGTCAGGAGTGACGAGTTCCACACCATTGACCAAGGTTCAAATCCCGTTTTGGACCTTAACATTTAT
The DNA here is from genome assembly GCA_028583015.1 of Wollemia nobilis. Taxonomy (NCBI): domain Eukaryota; kingdom Viridiplantae; phylum Streptophyta; class Pinopsida; order Araucariales; family Araucariaceae; genus Wollemia; species Wollemia nobilis. The sequence goes on from JAQPPZ010000101.1 coordinate 4,294,464, forward strand.
CAAATCATATGAGCTCAACCGGTTAAATTCCTCAACTTTCACAGAGGGGACCCAGGTTCAAATCTTGCCAAGTGATACATGCATAATTACCAAGCTGTTGTAATATCAGTGTGTAGTCACGATGTATTACAAGTGGGGCCTTCTCAATCCCATATAACCAATTTCTATATATATATATCATCCCGCAGCATCTTCACCTATCCTCCATTTATCATTGCTTTTTCCCTTGCCTGGGGCATCAACATCCTACAACATAGGTCACCTTGACATCCAACTAGATCTCAAGGTCACCATGACACATACTGACAACAAACATCAACCATCTACAGAAGGGCACAATCTAATTTCCCATGCATCAATCAATCTTCTACAGTCACTGCTGCCAAAAGTGGATCTCTTGTAGTTGGTAACAAAAATGTAACCCAATAATACCACAGATTAACAATATCTTCTTAAGGGCTCTTTTAGAGCAACTTTCTGCCCTGACGATTGGTTCCAATCACCATTGCATGGAAATGTATATGGAATCAAATACAAATATGACAGACTTTCAAGACCTCCTGGCATTGGATACAGAAGGATATGACGCTTGTACACTACACGTACAATTTATGTATTAAAAAAGAAAATAACACATTAACTTCACTAAAGAGTGCCCACCACATCAAAATCAATGACAGAAAAAATCTAGAGAAACTGATTTTATTTCCTGTGGTAAGGGTGGTGAAATCAAATAATATCCTGCTTGGAAAACGTTGGACAATATATAAATAGGCTAACTCATTTTTTTCTATAGATACCACGTATTAGGAGTTGAAAAAACAATGGTAGACTATAAATACACAATAACTGGTCTTCCTAGCATTTCACCAAAGGGTTAGCACTCATTATCATAATGAGGAATGTCGGTTGTGCAGTTTCAGCAAAAGGAAAGGTTGTGTGGCTTTACCCCAATTGAGAGATATTATCAACAACTTGTCCATCTCAAAGCAGCTGAAGAGAAGGAATCTGGATGGGAAACAGCAGACTAAATAAAACAGACCATGAACAAACGGGCAGTCTAGACTAAAGATCATTTCCAATAATGACAGGACAGTTCTTTAAATGTTCAAGGACAGAACATCAACGAGCTCAACTAAATTTTTAGACAAACCATTTATTCTTTTAGTGATCATGTTTACTTATGTCATTTAGGATGGGAAACAGCAGAATAAATAACAGAGAACATGAACATGCAGGCAGTTCAGACTAAGGGTCACTTCCAATAAATTAATTGGTTTGACACCATTTGATTTATTAAGGATGGGGCATTGACAAGATCAAAGAAAGCTTTTAGACAATCTTTCAGACAAAATATTTATTCTTTTACTGGTCATCATGTTCTACTAATGTCATTTACACTGACTCTTATTCAATGTTATGTGCATCACAAATAATTTTCTGAGATGTAGAGATCTCAACAAGTGTTGAAAATTAAAAAGAAATGAAGTTACACCTTAGCACATATGCCATATTAAACAGTCTAACCATTTTATGGTATTTAAATTGATAATAGTGTCATTTAACAGAAACATGAAAGAACACCAGATTGACACACCAAGACTCCAAAAACGACCAAATGTTGAGCATCACCTGACACAGAAAGAACAATATTCTTCCTCTATTAGATACACAAATCATTTCTACCATTTGCATATACAAACTATAAGAGGAGTTGTGTGAGGTATAGAGTGTGAAACATTCCTGAGATGTTTGGTTTGTCTAGAGATGGAGACATTGCATATATGTTTTCATTTCAGTTGGTAGCAACCGTGTTCCACATATTCAGCTGGCACTTACAAGGAGGCCATAGGTTTCAGGGTGACTTGGTGCATGTAAAGCACACACTTAAATTCTTCTAATGAGTATACAACCACTTTTCTAAGTAAACAGTAACATGCATATTCCATGATCGCATGAATAGTATAACCCATTGGTATAACCTCCTATGCCTTAAAAGAAGGCAGGCAAAAAATGAACGAACTTGCAGACTCCAATAAAGCATCTATCCATTTACTGCAGAGGTAAGGGCTTTGGCCTCTCTTTGAGAGGTCCAAGGTTCAAAACCCACTCAGTATGAGGGGACCGGGAACCCTCATAAAAACCTGTGTAAAGTCATTGAAAAAAATAAAGCATCTATCCAAGCAACAAAAGAGTATTTCATGAGAATTTTCACAATGCTAATTCGCAGACTTCAACAGGTACAAAATTCAAAACACTAGTCTTTTCTGGTGAAGATGTACACAGGCCTGTTGTGAGTATTACAGTATTTGGTCCTTTTGTCCTAATGTATGTGTCACCTTGTGAAAGTGCGTAGTGTCAAAAGAGAGGAGTATGAAGAGTCACACTCACATGTGGCATGTTGAGAGCTTGTCTTAATGACAAGAATGTGAAAGGTTGCATTTCCCGGATTTGTAGGGGAGAGCAATAGTTTGAGGACTGAAAAGTCACCTATTGTATTATATTGGAGATAACTCTCCGTTGTTGTATACTCTCATAGCATGGAGCAATAATACAGTGAATATCTCTCCTTTGTGATATCTTGTTTCTTTGAGTGATATCTTTATGTGTAATCTTATCTTGATGTGATTGTGGCATGTTGAGAGCTTGTCTTAATGACAAGAGTGTGAAAGGTTGCATTTCCCGGATTTGTAGGGGAGAGCAATAGTTTGAGGACTGAAAAGTCACCTATTGTATTATATTGGAGATAACTCTCCGTTGTTGTATACTCTCATAGCATGGAGCAATAATACAGTGAATATCTCTCTTTTGTGATATCTTGTGTCCATTTCTTTGAGTGATATCTTTATGTGTAATCTTATCTTGATGTGATTATGTTTCAATGCATAATATTATGATCCTGGTTTATTGTTTTGTTAACATGAAATAGTCTCATGTTCCAACATGAAGATGTACACAGGCCTATTGTGAGTATTACATTATTTGGTCCTTTTGTCCTAATGTATGTGTCACCTTGTGAAAGTGCAAAGTGTCAAAAGAGAGGAGTATGAAGAGTCACACTCACATGTGGCATGTTGAGAGCTTGTCTTAATGACAAGAATGTGAAAGGTTACATTTCCCGGATTTGTAGGGGAGAGCAATAGTTTGAGGACTGAAAAGTCACCTATTGTATTATATTGGAGATAACTCTCCATTGTTGTATACTCTCATAGCATGGAGCAATAATACAGTGAAGATCTCTCTTTTGTGATATCTTGTGTCCATTTCTTTGAGTGATATCTTTATGTGTAATCTTATCTTGATGTGATTATGTTTCAATGCATAATATTATGATCCTGGTTTATTGTTTTGTTAACATAAAATAGTCTCATGTTCCAACATGGTATCAGAGCTATGGAGGAAACTAGAGAACCAGAAAGCTAATGAAAACCAGTGAGCCAAGTTGTTTCAGAGAGTAAGGTTGGTTGCACAGTTTTTGGGACAATCGTCGCCATCCGACGACATGCCCTTTTGAAGATAGGAGAACAAATGATCCACTAAAGAAGGTTCCGTGGAAGATCAAAGATATGGTTGGAATATTGAAAGTGAAAGTCAAGATTGCATGCAGACTAAAAATTTAGAAATCATGGCAGTATGTTTTTACATGAATTAGTGGGTAGACTCCACATTACAAGCAGAAGAAAGTGGTGGTTGTTGATGCCATATATGTTGTAGCTTGCTTTACAAAAACCGCATGGAATATAGTGCATCAAAGGCTTGTTTAGTGAGTGCGGAGCCTCCATTACAGAACGCTGTTTTTTTGTCGACTCGCCTTCCGTTCTGCTTTATCGTTTGTCCCTGCTGCGTTGCGTGTGATAGTTTTGTGTGCATAATAACCTCCCTTGTGCAAAGGTGTTTCTCGACAATCGTGCCATCTGGAAATGTGTGCACTCCCAAATCCATCACTACTATTTCCAACCATAAGATCTACTCTCTCGTTTTGGCTCGACTCCAACCCTATGACTTGTTGCCTGTGTTTTCCCTCCACACTATCATCTCCTGACTCCAAACCACTCTCCGCTCTTGTTTTCCCATTGCCTACGTTTCCTTTTTTCGTCCACACCAAAATCTGCCATAACCAGCCATCAAAACAGTGCACGCAACAGTTTCCAAAAAAGGATTTACATCTAAAATAGAGAAATACCAGCCATGTTTTGTCAGTGGGGGCAGAAGGCATCACTGTGCATGTAGTAAAATTCTCAGGCGTTACCTTTTGCACTTGAAACCTTTGCAAGCCAAAGTTAGCCATGGGGAGGAGTGCAGAGAAGAACCGTCGGTTCCATCCTGCTCTGGCCCAGCAAATTCGTGGCACGTGTGAGTAGATAGAGGGTCACCGTTGGTTGCGCAGTAGGCAAAAAATAAACATAGACGAGGGCTGCAGGTGGACACTGTTGAAAGTAACGCCACCCAGGCGGTTTGGAGGTTAAACACGCCACGTGGAGTAGATGAGGAAATAGTCATTGCAGGAGGGAAACTGGCGCTGTAGGAGGCAGAGTAACGGTCATTGGAGCAAACAGTCATTGACATCGAATATCATGCAAAGATCTGTGCCAAGAAAAAAGGATGGTAGTAAAGTTATCTCCCTTTTTTTAATTTTCTTAATTTTCTAATTAGGAGGTCAAAGGTGTTGATTAATAAAACCAAGTGGAGATAAGGTATTAAAAAGAAATAAAATAAATGATGTTTTTTAGATTTGGATAAAAATTTAAAAGAAAAGGAATTTAAGTTTTTTTTTCTTGAATTGACTTAATTTTGGGAGGTAAAAGGTTTTCTACCTCAAAGGAAAAATTAAATCAAAGGGGGGAAAGAACAAGAAAAAATGTCAAAAAATCAGAAACAAAATATGTTGAAAACATTTGTTCAAGAAGCCAAAGAAGATGAAAAAGATGTGTCAAATAGAGTGTGGAAAAAATTGCATTTAATTATTGATGAAGCAAAAAATGGAGAATATTTGTCACTTCAACAATGTATGCAAGGAATCCTTAATGATGCAAATGATTGTAATGAGAATTTTGTCACAATACCTACTATTTTGTGGAAAGCAATATACAAGGGGATTATTACTCTTAATGTTTCCAAAATGAAAGCACAAGGAAACAAACCATTGATGAAGGATGTTGCTTGTGACACTAATGATTTGAAACCCTTGATGAAAGATGCATGTTGTGACACTAATGATTTGAAGCTCATGAAGAAGGATGTTGTTTGTGATACTCATGATGTGAAGCCCATAATGAAGGATGTGAAACCCATGATGGTTGATGAATCTTGTGATACTAATGATCTTTGTGAGCATGAAACAGATGCAGGTTGCCATTCCTTTCAAAAGGAAAGTGATTTGAACAAGGTTCGTGATTGTTCAGAGAGAGCCTATGCCATTGTGATTTATGAGGACATAGACTCGAATGATGATAGAGATAGTGATGCTCAAATTTGTGTTGAGCAATGTGATGATGGTTTTGGCCACTTTGAGAAGCACACTAAGGGAATTGGTTCCAAATTGCTTCAAAAGATGGGCTACAAGCAGAAAGGCTTGGGAAAGCAAGAACAAGGAATGAAAGAACCATTGGTACCAATCATAAGACCAAAATGTGAAGGTCTTGGGTACAAAGGAGAGGTGAATCCAAATGATTCAAGCACAAGATTTGTAACAGGTAAAAGTGACCACAAATTGGTGAAAGAAAACAAATGTGACCATTGTGGCAAATATGGTCATAGGATAGAGAAATGTTGGAATCTCTATTCTTGTAAATTTTGTGGAGGACATAACCATTCACATATGTTTTGTCTACAAAAAGAAAGGAAAGAATGTAGATTAAAAATGAATTGTGGATGGATTGATATGAATGCTTGGGATAAGCTAAAATACATGTTGTATGGTTTCTTCAAAAGGAAACCAAGTGTGATCAAAAGTTGCTAAGATATAGAGATAGTGGCACATAGAGAATGAAGACAATTTTGATGAAGGGGGAATGTGTAGTCATCAAAATTTGTAAAAAGTTTTTTACCAAATAATGTACTAAAGGGGGGTGTTGTGAGTATTACATTATTTGGTCCTTTTGTCCTAATGTATGTGTCACCTTGTGAAAGTGCAAAGTGTCAAAAGAGAGAGGAGTATGAAGAGTCACACTCACATGTGGCATGTTGAGAGCTTGTCTTAATGACAAGAATGTGAAAGGTTGCATTTCCCGGATTTGTAGGGGAGAGCAATAGTTTGAGGACTGAAAAGTCACCTATTGTATTATATTGGAGATAACTCTCCGTTGTTGTATACTCTCATAGCATGGAGCAATAATACACTGAAGATCTCTCTTTTGTGATATCTTGTGTCCATTTGTTTGAGTGATATCTTTATGTATAATCTTATCTTAATGTGATTATGTTTCAATGCATAAAATTATGATCCTAGTTTATTGTAACATGAAATAGTCTCATGTTCCAACAAGGCCTATTTCAGAAACACATTACGTAAAATATGAGAAAAATAAAAACATATATCCAAGGCAAACACACTAGTTCATAACCATAAATTTATAGAAATATGTTATATATAGAATATAACTGTACACTATATAATATATGTTGGCAAGTGCAAAGTTGGAAATGTTGTTAAAGCATCATAGTTGAGCCTAGTCAAAACTTGCGGAGCGACCTTTTGTCTTGTCAAAAAGTATGGAAAATGGCAGCCCTCTCTCTTTCTTAGTCCCAGGAGAATTGCAAAACAACACTCTGCATAAACAAATGAGAGGTGGATGCCAGGCAGACAACAAATCACCTAAACCTTATTCTCACGCACATTCTGAGAGTTGTAGGTCTTTTTCCTTATGCTTTTAGGGCTTTTATTTTTAACTTTACAAACCTATAAAGCCAATTGAACGAATCCAAAAAGTCTGGAAAATCTAGTCTGACTCTCAGGCTAAACAAGGAACACTTGTAAGCAAAGAGCCTTGATAGATGGAGTCAAGTCATCAAATGAAATTATGTTGGGTACACGAGAAACAAAAGGAAGGCAAAATACATTAAGTGGAAACCACCAGAAGTGGAGTTGGTCAAATTGAATTTTAATGGAACATCTAAAGGAAATCCAGGGCCAGCAGGAGGAGGAGGAATAATTACAAATATTAACAGTGAGATTTTGTCACATAATGCTTTCAATTTCAATAGTGGTTTTAAAACAAACAATGAAGCTGAAGCTTGGGCAGCTTTGGAAGGGTTAAAAATTTGCAAACAAATGAAATGGAACAAAGTATGGATGGAAGGCGATTCTCTGATAGTAACAAATACAATTTTGAGGAAAGCAAAGGCTCCATGGAACATACAAGAGATCAATGTGGAAATACAAGACCTTGCTACACAGTTTGAAGAAATCAGGTTTACTCATACGATAAGGAAAGGGAACAAATGTACAAATAGGCTAGCCAATAGAGGGGTTTTAATAGAGGATCGTGAAGTTAAGTTTTCTTTTTCATGGTTAGAGGAAGTAGCAAGTTTGGATGAAGCTGACAAGAAAATGTTGACTGCTTAAATCTAATTATGATGAAGATTTACTTCAATGTTTTCCATTGGTAATTTTTGTTGTATTTTATAACTTTAATGTGTTTTCAAATAAACTATTTATTACAATTTTTGTGGCAGGAAGGAAACTAGCAATCCAGATCTGGTAATGCAGAGTATGATAACATGAAGTTTGGAATTTTTTATTTTTCTAAGATACAATGCATAGACAATATAGGTGGAGTTTTGGTATTGTGAAGGCTACTGCAAGAAAATGTCAAGAAGGATGCTGGATTTTAGAATATTTGTATCCAGAAAATGAAAATCAAGAATTCAAATCTTTTTATCCAGCTATAGCAACTTAATTAAGATGTGAATTGAATTGTTTGTAAACTCTCAAGCTCTAAAGGAGGGAGTTGTGATTTGTCAAGGGTGGGGGACCCGAGTACAACTCCTTTTTCTCCAGCAAAAAAAGAAACAAGAAATACTTGTATAAATATTAATATCTTTCAAGCATCAAGTTCAAAAGAAATCCAGCATACACAAAATTGTTCACATCTAAGCAACAACTAACTTGTACTCTGATCCATTCCTTACTGGTTAAATAGGTATGTAGCTTGGAAGAAAATTTGAAATTGAAATTCTATTAAAATCCACAAGTCATCAGGATAAGCCAATTGGGCTAAGAAATAAAGACAACATAAAGAGGAAATGCATGAAGCACTACGCAAGAAAGAAGCAAATAAATGGAATCATTCTAAGATGAAGAAAATCTATTAACCAAGATATTTAAATTGCCATAAATCTTGCACCATATAAAAGGATGACCGTATGTATACAACTATTGTAAAACCAATATAATATAAATGTTTATCCCAATAAAAGCTGCAAGCTTACTACAGTGGTAAAGGCTTTGGCCTCTCTTTGAAAGGTCCAAGGTTCAAACCCCACTCAGTATGATGAGACTAGGACCCCTCATAAAAACCTGTGTAAACTCATTGAAAAAAAATATTTATCCCAATAAGGATTCTTCTATACATACAAACTTTGGTGGTGTACTATTCACACAATTATTGTCTTACATGTACTCTGAGACGACCACTGCATGAATTCTAACCTTTCATCACTATCAATTAAATAATCAAGACTAAACCATCAATTAAATTATGAAAGACTGTATAATTCTAACACATCTTAACACCAATTAAATGAAAATTACAAGTCTTATAAAACAAATTTATAAGAAAATCTTACAGTCAGAGGCAGTTAACATCTAACATGAGAATTGCATAAACTCACATCTGGATGACTGACGTGAACTCCTAATCAGCTTCCATGTGTATGATTTTGAAAGATCGTGTAGTAACGCGAAAACTGTACTGTATCACTGTTGCAAGCAAGCGCAGCTTGCATACATTAGGCAATGTTCTGCAAATCCTAAGCGACACAGGCCTCAGACCCTGCAATTCCCTTCTGTGTGGTCTTTCCTGTTGCAGCATTTTTTATAAACGAAGAGCCTAAAATGGTAAAGAATATTATGTTGAAGACTCTTCATCTTCAAGCCTAGGAAAAAGAGATTGACTGATTCACTCTTAGTGACTATTATGCCCACTAGCTTTAAGGTCCATCCTGATCCTCGGCAAAACACTGACACTCTAATTGCTGATTGTGTAGGGTGACATTGGTAGAGTTGCCCCTATTGACACGAGATTCTGTGCATCATTCTGCTCCATGCCCGCATCAAATCTACATGATATCATAGCCTTGCGTGCTTGATATACGTGGGATAAGCCTGTTTGGATATGCATTCTGATATTACCCTTGGACCAGTCTGTTTGGTAATGCATGCGGTCTTCTAAGGACATTTATTGAGTCACCTTTTATCTGTACAGTAAAAATCTTTGCTACCTTACAGACTAAATGCAGACCAGCATTGTTTCGGTTCTCCCATAGGAAAAAATATTAGGCTTCTAGCCTTAGAGGAGATCAATTTATTTGCAGATATTTGCTACTATAGATTTTATATTGTTTTATTTCCCGGGATTTTTACACTATCAGTTTGTAGTTTTGTCCTACACCTTCCTCAGTTCCACTCTATGACTTAATAATGTTTTTTATTGCAGCCTGTACGTAGAAGGAAATGAAAAAAATTGTTGAGACTTCTGCTAAGAAGGCAAGGGCAAAGACTACTCTTTCAAAGCAGGCAAAGTTTTTACATCATGCAGCTGTCCTGCTCAAAGAACACAAGGCCCCTACAGCAGAATGCCTTGTGAAAGAAATTGCAAGCCTGCCAAAAAAGCAGTCACAGAGGATGGTTTGTGCCCTTCATTCATCCATAATGTTTTCTGGTGTTTTGTTTGCAATTGTCTTCGGTTAGGGTAAATTGGTGACTTCCTTTTTTGCAGGTTGTAACTCCAGATGATCTGGTTTCTTACTCTGCTAAAAAGGAAGTAAGAATTCTTGGTGACACTAATAAACATCACAAAGGGATTTGCATCCTACGAGGTCAACCTTTCAATGTACAATTTGCAGACAATTCCGAGAGGACTCTCTAACTCACTTGAAGGTTAGTTGAAGATACAGTGTTGTGCTTAACATCTTGTAGCTGCAGCAAATGATAAAGAAAACAATGAATACTATCATTACTGGCCAAAACATGGTACCACATTTGGTAAACCTGCATTAAAAGATTATATAAGCCCACAAGATTATCACATGATTCTGCGTACTCTTATGAATTAGACTCTTCTCATCCAATCAATGATGGCAAAATTGAAATACCTGATACGTTAATAAAGAAGGTTCAAAAGTAAATTATAAATACCCTTTTTTGGTGGGGATAATAAGAATTCATTCCACTATACTATTTTCTCTCCATGCAACAAAGCACATGTTTAATTCAGGGAATCAATGTTTAGAATATTCCTATGGGATATATCAAAGGAGCCACCAGATTGTGCTCAACGTATTGACACTTACGTACTTTGCCCCAAGAACATTAACCTACATAGCACATGGCCGAGGCACAAAGAGGTGAGGATAAGCTTCTTGTTTCTGAAATTCACCACCTTAGACAAAAAGTCATATAACAGTTCCCCATTTAGCACAGGCTTTTAAGACTCCTATAAAGATTATAAGATATAAAGATGATGTATATGTCCTCCCAGAGATCCTTCTTAGATTAATACCAAATGTAATTAGATCATATATTATGTTTTCCAGATGTTTCATCTGAAATTACTCGTGATTCATCGCACATTATACCCAGATGTGTATACTAGCTTTGTTCTACTTGCAGAACTTGGCAAGCTAAAGGGAAAAGGCCATATATGATGTGTATACTAGCTTTGTTCCATTTGCAAAACCGGGCAAACTAAGGGAGAAAGGCCATACTATGTCCAAATCTACAAGCAAACATCATGAACGCAGTGGAAGCATCACACACCTCTATATTGCACAATGTATGTTTTCCTGGGAAAAACTTTGATTGCACTGAGTCAAATAACTGATCTATGCGTCTTATATACTGCATGTCACATTCTAAATATTACCAAAACTATATATCCAGTTTTCATTTTACATGTTCCACACCTGTAATTCAGATACAATCGACTATTGTTTTACATGTTCAACACTTGCAATTTGGATTAGCCAAAGAGTTCTAACGCAACTGATGGTTAAAAAAATAAAACTACAGGGCAATGATTCACACATAAAAGGCACTGCATAGTGTGAAATGGAATTAGTAGTTTTTCTGCTGATGCCAGTTGTTTGGATACGCTTGAAGTTGAAAGTATGCTTCCATCACAGGTAAGTGTAAAGGAGCCCATAGTCCTGGTAGAGTTCATGCTTGTGTGCCATGGCCCTCACGGAAGAGCAGTCTCATAATATAGATGCGCTTAACAACTGAGATAATCATCATAACTCTAGAGATTAACCTTCTGTGCTTCCAAAATTACCATTCACCAAAATGATGTGGCTTGTGTTTTCTTTCAGTATGCTAATAACCATGTATGAAAGTTGGATCAAAAAGAGATACCTATGCCAACTAAAAATTACAAAATTCAGCATATTTGTGCCTTACATACAGGAAAATTTTTACTTTCCATAGAGAACAAATGACATCTTCTGTGACCTTCAATGCTAAAGTACAAACCGTGTCAAATCTATAGAAAATACAGTTGTGCGTCCAACTAAAGTGCAGCTGTACTTACTTTTTAACTTGATCACCAACAAATGAAGCCTGCTGCTTTCCAATTAAACGATCACAGTAACAGCAATACATCAAGGCCCACTGCTCTATTTAAAACTGATCATCATAATGTAGGCAAAAGTCCGATACAGATGATATAGCCAATATAAAAACAAGGAAAAAATCAAGCAACCTAGTCATGTGCAGGATGTCTTAACAGAATTTGCTTCAGTGGTATGGAACTCAATTTAGTTTAAATATACAAAAAGATATTGTCATGAACAGTCATAAATCCCACTTAGAAGTACCAAACCCCCTCTTGCCTCATTTTGATTCTATAGCAACACCACGTCAAACCCAACTCATGGAGCTGATGCCCGTATCAATAAGCAAACCCTTCTGTCAGGTATGAAACTGGTACCAAGTCAGTCTCCTAAACTCCTGGGACTATGGCAACACAAACAGGGCAGTGAGGCCTTCCTTCAGCTGACCCAAATAAGGTTGTAGGGAACTGGCTCTAGCATATGTGTTGAGGCAATTCCTCTTATGCTAAAGTGTGTCAGAGGCTTCCATGTAGGACCTAGTTTGTTCACTGGGTTCAAATCCCCTGAGACCCAGCCAGTAAACTAAATACAGGTTGGAGATTGGTATGCCCATCAGCCTTTTATCTCATCGCAAGGAAATTTCTATGTTTGGAACTTTTGTAGAAAAGGCGAGGATAAAATGATAAATGAAACTACAACAAGAATCAAGTATATAAATTTCCCCATGTTCACCTAAGGGACTAACCCTGCTGAACACAGGACCAGTAGGGTGATTTCTAAAGGGTCAGGGTAGACTATAATTTCTGCTGAACGTCAGTACAGGTTTCAGGATATGCTAAGAGGCTATTTCAGCATACGCAAAGAGGATGTTTCTTAACTGCTCCTTAAAATAGGTGAACAACATGCATATACACCTAAAATACATTACTTTGTGAATCTCACTTGCAGATGTCATTGGAAGATTGATAATACACACAGATTGGTTGTATCCAACAACTGGGATGATGGACTCCAAATGCAAGCTCACTCAATCATGAATGAGACCAACCTGCAGGAAAAGCAGTAAAACCTCTGTTTGTCTATGGATTGAACATTTCCCATCTCTCAGTTCCTTAAAATCTGTTCCAATCGACTTACTCTGGATTGCACTTATCAGCTCCAGTTGCACTTGCAATGCCCATTGCATCCCAGTCTCTTTTACCTGCACCCACTTCAAATTACAAGCTTGACTTCAATAAAAGACAAAAGGATCGAAGAAAAATAGCTCTGGTCTACTGCAATGCAACAATATTCTGTGTACCTGCTAAATTTCAGTGTTCAGCCAATCAAGTGGCATTCGTTTCTGGGTGAGGAGAATACAACTATGAGGTACCCAATTCAGTTTCTCCTTGCAATTTTTCCTTTTCATGCATTGAATTAAAGATTAAACCCCAAATAGCATGAGACTTCTATTTCAGTCCATTCAATGTTTTGGGGTCAGATTTCAACTTTCACATTTGATAGGACTAATTTTGTCTGCCAATTGCATTTGCTTTCTTTCTATTGAGTGTCAAGATAATATTTTCGGGGAACTTTTCTCAATCAACAACAACTAACTTTCAATAGCCATAAGAACCCACAGTTTTATATGCAATGTAGCATTACTTTACAAACTTTGTCATCGGCTTCGCAAAATTTCAGAGATAAAGTTTAAAAATTGGGAATTTTGTTAGAAACCAAACAAGTTTATTGAAATTCAAAATATAAATTTGCTGGAACCAGTTCCCTATATTTTATATTGTTTTTGAATTGTTTATTTTTATTGGTTTTACTTTTCTATTTAATAGTTATAAAGCTCAAGCCTTTCGGTTTTTTTAAATATAGTTCTAAATTACTTTATTTTACAAGCCTAGGGTTTTTTAACTTAAATGAATAGATTTTTTTTATTTAGTATTTTTAATTTTGAAAATTTTAATTTTAACTAAAACTTAATATCTTAAATTGTTAATTACTATTATAATATTATTTAACAATTATATTAAAAAATATTATATATTATTAAAATAACATTTTTATATATAAACTTCAAATGGCATTAGTTCAACTGGTTATAATCAAAAACTTTTAAGGAGATGACCTAAGTTCCAATCTTGTCAAGCCATACATAAAAAATTGACAAACTGATGTAATACATGAGGGGCCATTTCAATCCCATGTAACTGATTAAAAGAAAAGAAAATTATATATATATATATATATATGAATTTTATTTAATTTGTTCTTGCCGAATCCAGCCCCAAACTTGAACCTTGCGACACTGCTTACAAAATGTCAAAAAGAGACTCTAGTTGTAAAATTTCATTGCATTTTTGTATACGGTGGGTGCAATGTAGCATTGCTTACAAATGTCAAAAGTAGGCGCCTCGTTGTAACCCTCCGTGGCATTTTTGTATAATACGGATGGGTTTATCTGCATTACTGTGACATATTGACTAAGATAAATAGGACTTCGATGCTAATTTTCAAGCGTTGTTCTCTGAAACTGAATCAATGGCTCCTTCTAATACTTCTAAAAAAAAATTCAATCCTCTTTCTGACAGACCTCTGCAATGTCAGCCTCTAAGTGAAGTTTCTCCCTTAATAGATAATGTTATACCCAGTCCCACAAGATCAAAAGGAAATTGATATGACACCCTGTTATTAGGCTTGTACATTGTTGTTGTGGGGGTTGTGATTGCTATATTAATATTTGAGATTAGACACTAATTTTTAGCTGGTGTGCGGGACTTTTTGATTATGCATCCCCTCAAGTTGTAAGGGAAGCAATTCAAATTTTCTGTCTTTATTCCAAATTGGAGGCTCTGTATAAAGAGGCAATCATCAATTGCAGGGATCTTCCAATCAAGAGGATAAAACATGGTGTATCTCAAGAGTTGAGGTCCTTGCAGAAGACGAAGCATGACAACTTGGTGAAACTGGAAGGATTCTGCATTGCTTCTGTGAGGCAATCATACGTGATTTATAAATATGTTGACAACAGAGCTTTGAACTTGTGAATTCATAATAGCAATAGGACGACATTGAAGAAGAGATATATACATGTCTTTTGTGGAGAACAAGATTGCTCTAGATTTAGCAAGTGAGATTGAGGACATTCATCAGCACCCAAGACCAGACAGTGTACATAGGAACCTAGAGAGCAACAATGTTCTTCTCAACAGCAAACTCAAGACCAAAGTTAACTTTGGGGTTGCAAGATCTGAGATCTGGAATGAATATGGTGACTAAGCATGTAAAAGGCACAGAGGAATGAATACATAGCCCAAAAATATGGTGTTTATGAATTGGTGACTCAAAAGACTGATGTTTTTTAACTTGGTGTTATGCTTTTCTAAGTTGAATTCTGGCAAGGCAGCCATAGTGATGGATGAAAGATGAACACCTAGGCTTATGTGGAGACAGATAAAGTGCAAGTTTAAAGGGGAAAACAGAGAAGAAAAACTAATGAAACAGATAGAACACAAATGTGCAGTGCACATACTACATAGACAATGCTATGAGTTTGACCCTCTTGACACGGGCATGCCTAGAGGATGATTTTGGAGCAAGACCCACCATGGAAAAAATAGTTTCTAAGGCCTCTAATCTTTCAGATGTTTGTTTTGAGCATGTAGCAAGTTGATATGTTTTTTCCTGTGCCCCTCATCTTCTTCTGTAAAATTTTGTTCATGACACTGTTCAGATTGCAGTGTTTATTGCTGCTGCTCTCACAAATCCTTTTATTATTCTAGCCACCATCTTATGCAGATTCTGATTTTAAAAAATTTATTTTCCATTGTATCTTTTTCTTTATTTTCTTGTAAATTAGAAAAGCTCTTATTATTATTAGTGAGATTATGATTTGGAATTTAATTTTTATCATAAATACAGATAAATTGTAACAAATAGCATGAGCTCAAGTAGTTAAAATGTAAATTTTCAATGCAAAAACACGGGTTTTTAGATCTTGCCAGGTGATATATACATAAATTGCCAAAAATGTTACTGTAAAATACCATTGTTGAAATACATGTTAACACATTGACGGTCAACTACAATTGGGACACATTTCAATTCCATATAACCAATCTATATATACATATATAAATATAAGTAGTCGCTTTAGAGCATTCTTAATCACTTAGAGCACTGATAGACAAATTATTCATCAAAAGAAGAAAAATATAAAGATTGTGAGCCATCTTAAATTGTTAGAGCCCAAAACAAAATTTATATATATTGAATTCTATGATATGGTAGCAAAAAATACCAAGAAACAACTCAGGTTTAAAAAGGATTATGTCAACCCACGGTTGAGTATGTTCATATCATTTCTTATTTTTGCAACAAGACCTGCATCCAAGCAGTAACAACTATATTTCAATCTAGAATCAAAAAGCATTCTAAGCATTACCATTATTACCCCTCAAAGAAATTATATCTAAGAGAGATCGCGGAGGAAAGAGCAACCAAATTGTTTTGTTTCAGCCGGGCCAAAATGACTATTCTTGCGTGGCGTTTGCATCAACACCCAAAAAAAAAAAAATTACAACATATATCATTAAAAAATCGTAATATAAATAAATAATGCATTAACAATAAATAATACTTATATGATTAGACGGGTTACTTAGCAGCAACATGGCAACCACTTGTTCTTAACCAAATGAAAAAAGGGCCAAGGGAAAAATAATGCACCTCTGTGAATTAAAATTAGCTAGCTTCCAAAGCTATCACTTTAAAAAATTCAAACTGGAAAAAACCAGATTGCACCAAAACCAACAAATAAATCACCCATTTTCTAAACACAAGAGAAAACACTATTTAAGATTAAAGCACTTCAAACATAGTTTCTTTCAATGCCACATGTCATCTGAAAGCTGCATAACTGAGATGCAAAAAAAACACACACATTCCAGAGACTTAACATATCAGAATAAAGAGCATTCATAAATGAACCTGGGACATTAACATGAATGTGCAGTGCTGAGACAGAATACAGCCAAAAGCGCAAACGCAGACCATGTCCTGTCGTGCTCAAGTGTCACAAAGACTTAAAATGAAACAGTTTTAATTTTTCATATAAAAAACCATTTCAACTACCTCTTTCAGTTCCATAATTTTCAGAAAATAGGCCGCCACTTAAATGCTCACTTACTGCTATAATTAGGCCATGATCTTGGCAGACTTGACATACAGACTGTCTACAACTTTGCTAATGTTAGAAATGGTTTCCAAAGTTGCTGGGAAGATGCCGTCGGGCTTTGGGTCCTCGAAAATGATCAGACAACCTGCACCTTGATCCAGAGTGCCTGCAAATTTCTTCTCCAAAATCATCTTAGACAGCTTCTGCTCCACGGTATCCATAGGCAATCCAATCAACTCCGATATGTGAGATATCTCCACCTTCGAAAAGGGTTCAATCAACCTACAAAGGTTCTGCTCCAGAAGGGTATCATATAACGAAGATAAGTGTCTGTGAACAATTGGATCTTCCTCCAGCTGTGGCTGATATGTTCTCAGCGCCACTTCAAAGTCCTTCAGCGACCTCTTCGAATGCGCGTCTGCCACCGCCTTCATGGCATCCAGCTCGACACCCATGTAGTTCAACCCCGCCTTCGAAGAAATCAGTCCCGCCACGTCATCCGCCTGATTCACCATGATCTTGCAGAGAAGCATGTACTTCAGGCTGAAAACTGCCTGGGGTTTCTCCAGGGCGTTGAAGGCCTCGAAGGCCTCAAAAAATAACTAAAAAATGGTTTTATAATCCTTCTCCTCGGCATGCAGAATACCGCTCTGGAGATCAATAGTCCCCTGCTGCGCCGGCGGGACATAAATGGCGTTCGCCGCCGTTCTCGCCGCCGTCAGGGCGGCCTTCGCCTTGGGAAGGTTTCTCAGATTGAAGTATAGTTTACTTTCCAGCAAATTGATGTCCACAAGCAAAAGCTTATCGTCGAGGCGCCGGACTTCTCTGACGAGGCCGGAAAGGAGGGTCAAGGCCTCGGAATATTCTTTACTCTCCATCAACAGGGCGGCGAGCCGGGCCTCCACCCTCTGCCTCAGGAAGGTTCTTTTCTCGGCGCGGGTCCACTCGACCATTTCACGGCAGAGCGAAATCTGGAGCTGCGACGTGCCCGGGATCTTGGCGACGGCGTCGAGGATCCCTCTCACGATTTTGGCGGTCTTGGCCTTCGGAATTAGGGAAAAGAAAGGGCGCAGCACCGTCAGAAGACTGCGGAGCTCCTCGCCCCTTTTTTCCTGCGTGAGAAGGTCCGACAGGTGCGAAATCGCCTGTTCTTTGATACGCAACGCCTCCGACGACGACGAGGGGCCCTCTATTATCTGTCGGAGAAGGCCCATGGCCCCCTGGGGGTCGCTGTCCTTTAAGTCTAGGGCCTGGGACAGGGACTCCGTGGTTGCCGGAATCGAAGCCATTGCCGGACGGATTCAAGATAACACAAATCCCTCCCAAAATAAAAGAAACCTGATTGCAAAGGGAAAAAATAAAAAATTCAAATCCTGGTACACATACACAAACCCTTGCAAATGCTGAAACCCTAAAAATACTTTACCTCTCCTTTAGAACCCTATCTGGTGCGGGAATTTCCCAGTTGAATTCACAAAGACTTAAAATGATTTCAAAGTAAAATAAACATAGTGTGTTGTTTAGTAGGGGTAGAAAGCAGATTGAGAATTAAAATCACGGAAATGTGTTTGGTTAGGGTAAAGAACAGATTGAGAAATAAAACCGCAGAAGATCAAAAAAGAACAATACCAAATGAATTTGAATATGCATGTTACCTGGCTCGTGGAGATCGAAGTCAGAGGCTGAATTCGGCCCAAACTGCGTAATTTCGCACCTTGACTCCAATATAACATGGGAGCGAGGAGAATTAATCATTAATCGATTTGGTCTCAACATGACGTATGTGATGCATTCCAAAACGAGATTCTCCGCCTTTTTCTTAAAGTTAAAAAAATTAAAAATAAAGTAGTTTTTAGCATTTATAAATCGTATAGGTATGAGGGTGTGGAGGGTATGTCTTTAGTTACATGAGTTATATTAAAAAAGTTTATATAGTATAATGGAGGTTAAGTAATAATAAGAAGCAGATTTGAACTTATGAAAAATATAAGTTCAAATTATATAAAATATAATGTAGAGGATGTATGTTTTTTTTTATTTTTTTTTAAATAAATATTTTTTATATATATTTATTATGGGTATTGAATCCGGGTTACATCACCGATAATGTAAGTGGCATCCTTGTCGGTAGACCACTCTTACAGGGATCAACGTATATTTTATTGGTAAGTGTTTGTTTGGTCAGGTATTTACCAAGAAGACACTTAGGTTTAAATCTTGGGGCAGCCTGTTTGCAAAGGTAGCAGTTTGATCTGAATTCTTTGAGTGAGTGTCAGACTCACGATGATGGTACGAATTCCAAGTGATCGATGGTTCCTTTTACCCCAGGTTAACAATAACAAAGCGGAATAGGTTTGGTGGAAAGCAGTCTTTGTGGTTTGAACCCTACACTTGTCAGTTACTAAAAAATAGTGTGGTTGTGACCAACTCTCCTATGTAATCGGGAAAAATATATATGTCTTAGCTCCCAGCTGCGTAAAAAGTTCAACATGAATGCGGCTTAGTGGTTATATGGACAAATTGCACGAATTACCGTAGCAGTTACCAATTTTAGTAGGTTAATAAAAATATATGTCTTAGCTATTAATATGGTAAGAAAATGTTCATGAGGGCTAGGTGAATTGATAAGACATTGGGCACTTACCAGGAGGAGACCTAGGTTCAAACCTCACGGGCATTCCCACTCTAGAGAAAAGGTAGTAGTTTGACTAGAATTCGTTGAGTGTGCGCCAGTTTGATGACGGCGATACCAATCCCAAGCCACCGACGGTCTCCCTCACTCCGTGTCATGTTTATCGAGGCGAGGTAGGGGTTATAGTGGTAGCTCCATGATTTGACGCTACAACTCGAGGCAATGTGATTTGATTATGTGATCAGTTGTTCAAAAAGGAAAGGCAGTTGTCAATTCCCTTATGTATCAAAAACAAAAACAAAAAAATATATATATGGTAAGAAAATTATTTTTAAAAATTTTAATTAGAAGAAAAAATGTTTTAAGATAAATTGAAGAGAGAATTTATGGCAAATCCTATCTTCTTCTCTTTTGGCTTGATAATAAGGGGTTGTACTCCGATCTCCCACCCTTAACAAATTACATCTCTCTTCTTTAAAGTTTGAGAGTTCACAAATAAATAAATTTCTCATCTTAATTGAGATGCTATAGTTAGAAACTTACATCATTTTATATAAAATATATAAATTCTTGATTTTTATTTTTTGATTCTTTTCAAATGTTTGTATGAATACAATTATTCCAGAATTTAGCATCTTTTTTTGACATTTTCTTATAGTAACCCTCACAATGCCCAAACTTCACCTTTACTATCTTTGTCTTGCATCTTAGTAGAGTAATATTTGTTGGCAATTAAACCATATTTTACCCCACCTTTCACCATGGTTGGATGACAGGCGACTAGGATGGACGACAAAGCAACTGTCGGTAAGCAGTCGGCATAGGAGTTAGAGAGTTTGAATAAAAATTGTTTTGTATGCCCTTTATTTTCTCCAACAACATTAGGGCCACTATATAAACCATGTATTTCAATTATTTTTTTTAATGAGAATACGATATTCACATCTGGTATCAGAGCTTGGCAGGGAGCGAGGCGTATCAAGGCCCATAGAAGCCACGAGGTCGAGAGGAGGGCCCGCATCCCGAGGTGGAGCAGGAGGGCCCAGACTCGAAGTCCGAGGCCAAGGAGAGGAGAGATCGGTCGAGAGCAAGAGGAGAGCTCGGTCGAGAGCAGGCGAGGTCGAGAGCCAACTGGTGAGAGGAGAACGACAACTGGCGAGAGGAGAGATCGGTCGAAGCTGACCAGGCGACAAGCTGACCAGACCAGGCGACAAGGCGAAGAGATCGAACCAGGCTACGTGGCACGTGAGGAGAGGACAGAGTTCAGGCAACGTGGCACGAGGAGAGCAGAAGGTGACGTGGCATGAGGAGATTGGGCGGAGAAGTCCAAAAGGCGGGCGGAGCGATTGCCCGAAGGCAATCGAAGCTTCATCCGCACCTTGAGGGTTTTAAACCCCTCAAAAGCCCCTCTTCGGGAGCATGTGGGACTAAAAGTCCCAAAAAAAAATTAATTTGAAGGCACGGGTTGCCTTCATATAGAAGGCGCTCCCCAGGCCTTCTTGTCGAGCGCCTAGCTCGACTGGCTCGGCGAGCCAGCCTTAAGGCGCCCGCCCCCATTTGGTCGCGGGTTCGAATCCCAACGACGACGGACCAAGCGCTTTAATTAATTTTTTTTTGGTATTATGCTAAGGTTAAAGGCATAAAATTACTTGTTGTGCTTCTGGTTTCATCGGCCGAGGCTGCTGAGGTGGTAAGGAGTCTTTGTGGCATGGAAAAGATCGCAGGTTCGAGTCCCGGCAGATCTAAAAAAATTTAAAAGCCCCCCTTGTTTAATTTTTCATTATATTTGAAAAAAAATTTATTTAACTTATTAACTTAATTAATAATTTAGTTTAAATATTTTTTAAAATATTTTTTAAAATGTTTTAATTAAATATTTACTTGATTATTAATTAATACTTTAATAAGGTTTTATAAAAAAAAAAATTGCAACTCTTATGGGAAGGCAAATAGAGATTTCCTAAGAGGAAATATTGTGTAAAAAAGCCTAAGAGGCTTAAAAATTTCTTTGTAAAAGTCTGAGACAGAGAATAGAAAACTTGAAAAGGTACATTAAAGGACAAAAATTCATGATACGATCCACAAGGTGTTATCATGCCCTCTGTGCGCTTTTGGTAAGAGAAAACGTCGAAGGGTTTGATGAAAAAGTGTGAACTTATGGACTACATACTGTGTTTAGTCAATTGCAGAACGCAGTAATAGCCCAACAGAGACATCCGGACTCAGGATACGAGGCAGACTCTGAAGATAACTCTTTCGGTAGTAGATTTGAGCAGTCGAAATCTGCACCACAAGATCCAGTAAATCCACAATTCAGCAATGATGACTCCATTGAAATACTAGAACCAGAATCACCAGAGATAATCTTGATTAGTGACGACGAAGAACAAGTAGCAGACAACTTCGTGAATCAAGTGATAGAAGCGCCCCAACAAGAAGAACAAGCTATCAGTGAAAGGGTGAATCAAGTCAGATTTGATCTCAATTTGTAATTTCTTCTTCTTCTTCTTTCTTCTTTCTTTGAAAAGCAGAGTGCTTTATTGTAATAGAGAAATAAAAGGAGTGTTTTTTTAGTTTATAGCAGCTATGGCCTCACATAACAATCTACCTATTCCAGAATTCAACGGGTATGATTATGAGTATTGGTCCATCAAAATGAGGACCTTACTCATAGGCAAGGGATTGTGGGACATAATTGAAGAGGGTTACACCGAACCCACATACTGGACAACATTAAGTGCCGCAGATAAGAAAACAAAGAAAGAAGCGCAAAAGAGCAACTCTTCTGCTCTTTATCATCTCCAAGAAGCATTGGAGAAGAGTATATTCCCTAGAATAGCCGCTTGTACAACTGCACAAGCTGCATGGAAAGCTTTGAAAGACGGATTCCAGGGAAGTGATCAGGTGAAGCAAGTGAGGCTTCAAACCCTGAAACGAGATTTTGAAAATCTCAAAATGAAAGAAGACGAAAAAGTTGGTGACTACTGCGTCAGAGTAAAAGCAGTTGTCGATAAAATGGTTACTCTTGGCGAGGAAATTAAACCTAAAACAGTTGTAAAGAAAGTGTTGCGAACACTTCTTCAAGGTTGGAATCACATAGCCATAATCATAGAAGAGTCAAAAGACCTTTCCACTTTAACTTTTGATGCATTAATCGATTCGTTAATGTCTCATGAAGAGAGATTACAGGGATCTCCTTCAACAAGTTATGGAGGCGATGATAAAGCCTTCGCATCCAATGAGGGTGCTGGAAGAGGACGTGGAAGAGGTCAAGGCAGAGGTCAGAGAAGAGGTAGAGGTAGAAGCACCTATAGAGGAGGCAATCCCAACAGAGGAGGAAATCAGAACAGAGGCGAAAACCAAAATAGAGGTGGAAATCCAGGTCGAAGTGGAAATCAAGGGCGAGGAGGTGACAAATCCAAAAAGGCTTGTTTTAACTATGGCAAACTAGGTCACTTTGCTCGTGATTGTTGGTCAAAATCTTCTCAAGGCAGCAACAGTCAATATGGAAATTATGGTGAAGAAGATGAAACCTCTAATATTTTTCTTTCATATGGACAATCAGAACAAAATCTAAATGATACATGGATTTTGGATACTGGTTGCTCCAACCATATGAGTGGCAAAGAAGAACTCTTTGCTACATTAGATTCCACTTATAAATCCCGCATCAAGTTAGGGGATGATAAAGCTTTGCAAGTTGAAGGCATTGGAGCCATGGAGGTTCCAACGAAAGAAGGCATAAAGAAAGTGAATGACATCTACTACACTCCAAAGCTCCAACACAATCTGCTCAGCGTTGGGCAAATGATGGAGAAGGATTACAAACTTGTTTTTGATGAAGGAAAATGTGTCATTTTTTATAAAAACAATTGTAATCGTGTCATCACACAGGTACCAATGACCAAGAATAGGTTATTTCCCCTCAAGTTTGGAGAACCAGGGGGAGCTCAACTTGCAAATATTGCTATTGTAAATCCAAGTGTGCTTTGGCACTTGAGATATGGTCACCTAAATTCTGCTAGCTTGAAATTGTTAACTTCTCAAGCTATGGTGACAGGACTTCCCAAAATCAATGAACATAAGGAGGTCTGCGAAGGATGTGCTTTGGGAAAGCACTCCAGGTCTAAGTTTCCAAGAGGACAAGCGTGGAGGGCCAGCTATCCACTTCAGTTAGTGCATTCGGACATCTGTGGTCCAATGCAGACAAAGAGTATAAGAAACAATTCCTATTTTCTCACTTTCATAGATGATTTCTCTAGGATGTGCTGGATTTATTTCTTGAAACATAAAGATGAAGCTTTTGATTGCTTCATAGATTTCAGAAACAATGTAGAGAAACAAAGTGAGTTTTATGTAAAGTGTCTTAGGACAGATCGAGGAGGCGAGTACTCCTCAAAAGAATTTTTAAAATATTGTAAAGCAAGTGGGATCAAAAGGCAATTCACCACTGCCTATACCCCACAATAGAATGGTGTGGCAGAGAGAAAGAACCGCACCATAGTCGAGATGGCGAGAACAATGCTTCAGACTAAGCATTTAACTAATATGTATTGGGTTGATGTTGTAAGAACCAGTGTATACATTCTAAATAGAAGTCCGACTTCTAGTTTAGATGGCATCACTCCTTATGAGGGGTGGTATGGAAAGAAACCAAATGTAAAGCATTTCAAATTTTTTGGTTCTTTAGCATATGCACACATTCCTGATGAGAAAAGGAAGAAGCTTGATCCCAAAAGTCAAGCTTGTATTTTTGTAGGGTATTGTGAGTCTACCAAAGCCTATAGACTCTACAATCCAAAGACACATAAAATTGTACTTTCCAAGGATGTAATTTTTGATGAAGGGGGAGAATGGGGTCATCAAAGAATTTTTATTGATGATGAATCCCAAGATGTAAGTTCTACACAAATACAACAGGTGCCTCCCAAGAAAAACAAAGGCACACCCCCTCCAAGCCCAAGCAGGAGTACTACATCAAGTACATCAGCCGCCACTCCAAGTCCTTCTCCACAACGATCAGTAAGTTCTTCACCGATGGACATTGATTCTCCATCAAGAGGAAAAAGAACATTACAACATCATCCATATTTTCAAATGTTGGATCAAAATTTCCAGAAAAGATACACTAGAAGCCAAGCTAGTGAAATGAATTCAGTTTTGCAGAAACTTGAAAATCTGCATATGTATGGGGATGATGACTCCCAAGATCCTAAGGGAGATGTAGTTAATTATGCTTTATTAACTAGTGCACAACTAGAACCATCTAGCTATGAGAAGGCTTGTACTCATAATGTATGGCAAGAAGCCATGAAAGAGGAGATAACCTCTATAAAAAATAATGATACTTGGGAGCTAGTAAAGCTGCCCAAAGGAAAAAAATGTGTTGGATGTAAATGGGTCTACAAGACCAAATTCAATGTTGATGGAAGCATTGAGAGGCACAAGGCGAGACTTGTAGCAAAAGGTTTTACTCAAAAATTTGGCATTGACTATGAGGAAACCTTTGCTCCTGTTGCACGACAGGAAACAATCAGATCTGTTCTTTCCTTAGCTGCCCACAAAGGATGGAACATTCAACACATGGATGTGAAAAGTGCCTTTCTGAATGGGTACTTGACTGAGGAGGTTTATGTTCAACAACCTCAAGGCTTTCAAGAACAAGGTAAGGAGAACCTTGTTTGTAAATTGAAAAAAGCACTTTATGGCCTCAAGCAAGCACCAAGAGCTTGGTACTCTCGCATTGATGACTATTTCAACAAGTATGGTTTCACTAGAAGCAAAAGTGAACCTACTCTTTACTACCTAAAGCATGGTGTAGACATTCTCATAGTTTGTTTGTATGTGGATGATCTAATATTTATGGGTAGTAACACAAAAATAAATATGGAGTTCAAACACTCCATGATGAAACAATTTGAGATGAAAGATCTTGGTTTAATGCAATACTTCCTAGGCATGGAAGTTCATCAATCAAATAGAGGGATCTTCATATGTCAACACAAGTATGCTCGAGACATGATCAAGAAATTTGCCATGGAGAAGTGCAAATCGGTTGCAACTCCAACTGGACATGGGATCCAATTGAGCAAGGATGATGGAGCACCAAAGGTTGACATGACCACTTACAGGAGCATGGTTGGGAGTTTGATGTTTCTCACCAACACAAGACCTGATATACAATATGTTGTTTCTCTAGTTTCAAGGTTTATGGCTAGTCCATCTGAGCTGCATCTACAAGCAACTAAAAGAATTCTAAGATATGTAAAAGGTACATTGGATTTTGGAATCCATTACCACAAATGTAATTCTGTCAAGTTAGTTGGCTTCAGTGATAGTGATTGGGGCAGCAATATAGATGATAGGAAATCTACATCAGGGAACTATTTTAGTCTAGGATCAGGACTAATTACATGGAGTTCCAAGAAGCAGATTGTTGTAGCATTGTCATCTACTGAGGCTGAGTATATAGCCATCACATATGCTAGTACTCAAGCCCTATGGTTGAGAAAAGTCCTTGAAGAGATTGGAGAAAGACAAAGTGGTCCTACTAGATTGTATTGTGATAACATGAGTGCCATTCAATTGGCATATAATCCAATCCACCATAGCAGATCAAAACATTTTGATATGAAGTATCACTTCATCCGAGACATGGTGGAGCACCAGATCGTTGAGCTTAAACATTGCAGCACTTTGGACAACATTGTAGACATCTTCACCAAAGGCATGGCTAAAGCTCAATATATAAAGCTGAGAGACTGTATAGTCAGTCCTCTCAACTTTAAGGGGGAGAATGTTGGCAGTTAAACCATATTTTACCCCACCTTTCACCATGGTTGGACGACAGGCGGCTAGGGTGGACGACAGAGCAACTATCGGCAAGCAGTCGGCATAGGAGTTAGAGAGTTTGAATAAAAATTGTTTTGTATGCCCTTTATTTTCTCCAACAACATTAGGGCCACTATATAAACCATGTATTTCAATTATTTTGTTTTAATGAGAATACGATATTCACAATATTTCCAAACTATCGCACTATCATAGTCCGCTTTACCAAATTTGGATTGTTAGTTTCTTTCTTGAAATACAAGTGCAACCACAAAAATTATAATAAGTAGTCTAAATGAACACACATTATTGTTACAAAATAAAACAAATATCACCAATAGAAAATATTAAAGTAAATATTAATCATTAATTGATTTAAGCAATCAACATTTTTTTGTCGGCTTCAACTAAACTTTCTACTTCCTTTAACCATGGAAAGGAGATGTTAACTTCACGATCCTCAATCAAAACCCCTTTATTGGCTAGCTTATCTACACATTTGTTTCCTTTCATTAATATATGTGTAAACCTGATTTCTTCAAACTCTTTAGCAAGATATTGAATTTCCACAATTATCTCTTGTATGTTCCATGGAGCCTTTGCTTTCCTCAAAATTGTATTTATTACTATGAGAGAATCACCTTCCATCCATACTCTATTCCATTTCATTTATTTACATATTTTTAACCCTTCTAAAGCTTCAACTTCATTATTTGTCTTAAATCTACAATTGAAAGCATAATGAGATAAAATCTCTCCTCTATTATTTCTAATTATTCTTCCTCCTCCTGTTGATCCTAGATTTCCTTTAGATGCTCCATAAAAATTTAATTTAACCCACTCCACATTTGGTGGTTTCCACTTTATATTCTTTACCT
Organism: Wollemia nobilis; assembly: GCA_028583015.1. Lineage (NCBI taxonomy): Eukaryota > Viridiplantae > Streptophyta > Pinopsida > Araucariales > Araucariaceae > Wollemia > Wollemia nobilis. Next base: position 4,321,738 of record JAQPPZ010000101.1, read on the forward strand.
TATTTTTTCTTCTCTTATACCCAACATCATAATTCCATTTAATGACTTGACTCCATTTATCAAGACTTTTCGCTTCCAAATTAGGGATTGGGTGTGTTGATAGGGTTGGTTTTGACTCTTTTATGGCTAAACGTGTATTCTTTTTCATTACCTCTAAACTAGCAAATTCTATCTAGATAATAAATGTTTTTTTTATCTCATGAGGAACAATACAATGGTTCGGTCCAGGCTTTGGTTCTTCTTTGAAAGGTTCAAGGTTCAAACTACATGTGTGTGGGGTTGTATGTTAAATTTCCTATTCATAAGTTCATCTCTCCTCCTTATAATAGGTCATGGCTGGGGATGCCTGTTCAAACTGTGACATGTGTGTGGGATTGTGTGTTAAATTTTCCTATTGATAAGTTCAGCTCTCCTCCTTATAAGAGGTCATGGATGGGGATGCCTAGCCCTGAGTGTCTATTGTAGGAGTTTTTCACACTAACCAAATCTAAAAATAAAAAATAAAAAATTAATGTTTAGAAAAAAAATTGATTGTAATTTAATATTAAATAAATATGAAATTACATTTTTCAAATGTTTCTTTGATATTTTTTCAAAGTTTCAATAATAAGAATACATTCCCTTTTCATGTTGGTACCAATCGCGATCATCCATCCATCCGAGTGGAACTATGATTGGTGGTGGTCTTCCTTGATGTTGATATGCCATGTGTCCATTTGAGTAGCCAAAATTGTTGGATTTGCTCCATGCTTTTGGTGATCTCCTTTGATGATGAGTCCATTTGTTTTGTGATGCGACTACACCACCTTGAAAACTAGACTCACTATGCTTTCTTTGCCAAACCTTGTCATAGTTGGTGCCTTGTTGAATCCATGTAGAACCATAAGATTGTTGCCTTAAGCCATACCTCCAAAATTATTACCTCTCATGGTGGTGTGGGTGGCAATATGGTGCAACCTTAACTTGATGTTCTACCTTCTTTGACTCCTCAACATTTGGTTCCATTATTTTAAATTCTTCTACACATTTTTCTTTGATGTTCCCTTTGTTTGGTGTGTCCTTGTGCTCTTCTAACAAATCTTCCTTAGACTCTACTACTATCAATTCCTTGGACTCAATTGTTGTTACTTCTTCCATAGAATCTGTTGTTGTTACTGCCTTCTTGGATTTTGTTTCAGGTTATTCTATTTTTTCTTCAATTTGTTTCTCTGCAACCACTTCTTGTTTTTCCTTGGATCCTTGATCCTAAAGTTGAGAAATATCCTGCAATGTTATCTTCTTTTTCTTGTATCATAACTTCATAAAATTCTTTTGAACATTAACGTTAATAGTACCCAAAGAATATAACCAAAGATAACCAAGAACAATATCCTCATCATCCATCTCAATAGCATACAAATCTGAATGTAAAACATATTTATCCATGGTGATCTTCAAATATTCAAAAATCTGAACATTCTCACCCTCCAACTATATGTCCTTAATTTTTGTTGGTTGAACTTGTAACCTCTTAGCCAAAGCAATATTAATAAAATTATATCTGCTACTAGGGTTAATGGAAATAATAACGCGTTCCTTTTGAATGCATCCATGAACTTGCAAAATAGACTTTATAGATTCACACAAATCCCTTTGTCCACTTTTTAACTTATCTACTACCAAAGGTATTGTTTCCTCTGTCTACACATTGACATCTTCTTTACCTTCTACCATTTTGAAATTTTCTAGCTCTCTTTTTAATTCCTTTTGTTCTTTCTAAAGCATGTTTATTTCTTATTCATATCATTTTATGGTGACATTCAAACTATCTATTTTTTTATATGGGTCCCATTTACTCAAGAATGCATGCTCCATTTCGTCCAAAGCAAATTTATATTTATGGACACTATTAAAACTATAAAACCAAGATAGAGCTTCTCCTCCAAGATAGCGAGGAAGCATGAGTCACCAAACAAAATAATTGTCATACAAGGATTTAAATAGTTTCCACCATTCACTAGCATCAATATCATTTTCTCCAAAAAAAAATTGTGTAGTTCCATAGTTGATGCCCTAATGCAAAATAGGGTTTTTTTGACAATATATATTATCCCCAAATGCAACTAGGGTTTTATGAAAATAAATATATTCCCACTGATTTGAAGCTAAAATTTCATATAGACAACTAGATCTGCAATTTTTGTTCTAAAAAAAATAAATTGCAACTGATTTGCTTACCTAAACTAACAAATTTCATCTTGTGAAAAATTACAATTTGAAAATTTGTCATTGCCCTTGTTCCATATGGCTAACTTCAAAAGGTTGTATCTCCCTCAATACTGCTCAGATCCCTTCATATGACCACTCATTTTAAAGCTCTTCAAATTCTACACAAACTGATCTAAGAATTATCTAAATTAGATAAACTTTTGTAGAGACACAACTCCCAAAAGATGAGATATTTTTTCAAAAAAATTACCCTAATTCTGCAATTCCACAAAAATCCCCACTTTTCTATAATTGTTGCTCTTGAAAAATATGCCCTAGCTCTGCAAAAAAACAAACCCACTTTGCCTAAATCATTGCTCTGATACCACTTATTAGGAACTTGCTTTTTTATTATTTGAAATATTATTCATAACAACATTAAGATATAGCTCCTCCTTGCTCACCCATAAAAATTATTATTATTTATAAAAACAACCACAATGAATAATAAATCAACACAATCAATGCAAATTGCTTAAATGTTCTCAATTTATATTTCAAACCCTTGAGGTAGGGCAACACCATACAATGCTCCTTTGGGAAGGAAACCACTCCACAAGATCTTCAACTCCATGAACCAAGACTTCTACAATATAATTATCTTCATGTCCTCTCTATGATTCTTTACCTCTATTTGTAATGCCTAACCACCCACCACTTCCACTTATCAATGCATGTGGGAAAATTACATATAATATAATATTATAATATTTAGACAATATTATAATATTAAATACTTATCTTGGTACCTAACAATTTTATTTACTATAGTCATTAGGTTTCAAAAATAACCTCATATATTTAAACCCCTCTTGAATATCAAATCTATTAAAGGGAAAAAGTTGATCTATTAATATGGCCTAATATTTATCCACACAGTTAAAAGAGATGTTTGACTTTTGTGCATTGATATGTATGCATGTTGCCAGGCCAAAAGATGTAAAGATTATTTTAACTTCTCTACAACTCTTACTATTTCATCTATAAAAATGAGAACATCATTTACAAAAAGCAAATGGGTGACTTCTATTGTTCTACATATTTTAATTCCCTTTACTACTCCTACCCTCTTGGTTTCTAAAACACACCTACTTAATCCATCAGCTACTAGAAGAAATAATAATGGTGATAAGGGACATCCTTGCCTCATCCCCCAAGAAGCTTTGAAGAACTAAGATGTTGACCCATTAACCAAAACTACAAAATAAATAAAACACAAACATCCCATAATCCAGTTCACCATCTGCACATAGAACCCAATATGAGTATCATTCTTAAATATAGCCAGTTTACTCTGTCAAAAGCCTTGGAGAAATCCAACTTCATCACTATTTTGATATTTTCTTTGATTTTATGGTATGAATACTTTCTTGAACAACACCAATTGCTTCATGAATTTGTCTACCATGCAGTAAAATGAACTACTCAATAGAATAGAAGCAGATAGAAACCTTTTAATTATTGATGCAATTAATTTTTCCATGATTTTGTACATAAATAACACAATGAAATGGGCCTAAAATTATCAAAGGATTGACCTATTTTTGAATAAAAACAATGAAGGTAGAGTTGAATGCTACATTTACCCTTCCTGTCTTCTTAGACTCTATAACCTTAAGTACATTAGACTCCAAAAGGTCATAGAGGTCAAGAAAGAATTCCATAGTTCAACCATTAGGTCTTGGACTCATATTTTTGGCATCGAAGATTGTGTTGACTAGCACAAAAAAGGTCGTATTGACTAGCATTGGAAGACCCATGTATCAAAGGTAGCAATCCAACCCATGTGAATATAAGGGAGACAATGATGTCATCATCTACCATGGCAAAACAATAGATCTGATGTTGTTAATCATAGCTTGGAGACTTAAACAAAATTGCATTGGATGAGATTTGGTGAACCGCATCTTCCTTGCTAAATAACGCAATCTTTTTTAATAAGCTATGTGTGGCTTCTACTAGGGACCACTCCCATTACAAAAATAAAACATTATATTGCTCTCATTACATTTCTATCAAATCAATTGAATCATATTTGATTTGCCTTTCTATCAAAAACATTCTTCATTTGCCTTTCTTATCAAAGAGATTTGTCATCTTCCTCAATACTAAGTTTTCACAATCAACTCCTTTTTATCATGTCATATAGATGCCTTCCGACATTAATAATTTTTTCAAGATAAAATTCAGCACCATGAATGGCTAAAATATTTGTTGCTCATTTTTCATATCTATAAATATAAATATATTGTCTATAACAATATAAGAGTTTCTTAATACATTTTTTAGGGTTCTTATTCAAGCCCCTAATATTGCAATATATTATTTTCATTGTTATTTTTTATTTATATTTGTGGGTTTAGTCACACTTCTTGTTAACACTTGTGATATTTGCTTTTTTTTTCTCATATCAATATCCCTTTGGGTTTCTTTTTCTCTTTGTTTTTGTTTCTTGTGTCTTCCTCTCTTTTTTTATTTCCACCAATACTTTCATCTTCATTCATCTCTTCAATCTTCTCACATTGCTCAAAGTAAGACTTAACATCTATAGGTTTGTCTTGTTGTGCAATATTTTTAGAGCAAGGAATAACCTCAACAACACATTTTTTTTAATTGCCTTGAAAACCCTAAAGTGCAAGGATGCTCTTCCAAAGTAATTACCTTCTTATTCTGCCCTAAAATCCTAAATTGTTATAGACTTCCTTCATCCTCATTTATTTATTATACTGCTCTTGAAACAATAAAGTGCAAGGGATAACCTCTATACCACTTTCACTTTTGTTATCAATAGAGGATTCTATACTACTTGAGGAAAATAAAGATGATTTACCTAAATATATCTTGACCTCTTATGTCATATGTGTGTTTGGATTTTCCTCCACATATACCTTTGTACCTCTATGAACTTGAACTTACATATTGTACTTTCTCACCCCTTTTATCCTTCTTTGTTTCTTCTAATTATTGATCCAAGTGAGTTATGGTGGCCTTTTCCATAAGATGTTGTATATAGGCTTTTTTCACCCCTTCTTTAGAAGTGGAATATCCTTGATTTGATCTACCTTCTATTAATGTATGATTTCCTTGCTTTATCTTAAAGTTTTTCTTATGACCATAATTTTTTTCTCTTTCTTCATATTTTTCACTTTGCAAACTCTTGCCAAGTGGTCAGTCTCATAATAATTGCAACAATGAAAAACAATTTTTTTATAATCCATTTGTTGATCCCATTCTCTTGATTCAAATTTAATCTCCATGGATAATGGTAAAAGTTTTGACATATCTATAACAACACATAATATGGTATATATAGCATGCTTCTACTCCTTAATAGTTATTCCTTCCTTGATGAATTCTCCTAGGGTATTTCCAATATTCTTCAAAACATCCTTATTTATAAGCTAATATGGAAATCCAAAAAGCCTAACCAAAATTGGAAAAAAATCCATTCCATGGTCTTAAGTAAAGGGAATATCTCCCTCTAAACCATGGGCCACCACTCAATATTTTATCCTTGCTTGCTGAATTAGAAGATATTTCAAGGAAAAAATATTTAGGAATAAAACTTAGAGTAATTTGAATTCAATCCCCACTTCCACTTGATCCAATCTTGAATATCCAAAAACCTTGGCTAGGATCTATGGAACTTATATATTAATCCCCTGCTTTTCAAAACCATTATATCATGCTCAATCATATCATCCTTGATGGTCACTTCTAGTGCAACATCTGCTACTTGGATTAAACTTTCCATATATTTGCTTTTCCACTTATCTTCAACTTGGAAATCCATACTTATAGCTACGACATCCTCACTTCCCATTAAGGTTTTAAAATATGACTTTCCTTCTAAACTAACTAGTGGGGTTGGGACTGAGGATCGCTCCTGGATTGCACTCCCTCTTAGCTCGCATCTACTCTAAACTCACACTTCTTCCTAGCTTGCACTCCCTCCTAGCTTGTACTCTTTCCTATCTCTTCTTTCTCTTGATGTTCCTTTGCTTCGATAATTTTTTAGAAACAATATTTATTTCATTCATGGTAAGTATTTAAAGCATTGATACACTCTGAATGAATCCACTGCTCTTATACCATATCTTAAGATCTCAATATTAGTTCGCACTCCCTCTCAGCTCGCACTTCCTCCTAGCTCACACTTCCTCTTAGCTTGCACTCCCTCTTGGCTCACACTCGCTCTTATCTCTTCTTTCTTTGAAATTTTTTTGTTTCAACATTTTTTGGAAACAATATTCGTTGCATTCATTAATATACTTTGAATAAAAATGCTGCTCTTCTACCATATCTAAAGTTCTCAAGATTGGCTTGCACTTGTTCCTAGATCGCTCTTGCAAAAAGATGAAAACTAAAGAAATCATTTTTTGCGTAATAGAGAGTTGACTAATGTTGAAACCTAATGATGGCGATCATTCTCACAACAAGGTAAATCAACCATTTTTTGGTGCACAAATTTTGAGGTTGGCTCGAGCATCTACTAGATAAATTTTTTGACAACAACGGGGCGACAACGATGAGCGGGAAGGTAGCGGCGGGAGGGCACGGGAGCGAGAGCGCCAGCACTGTGAACCTGGGCACCGGCAAGTTGGAGGGCCGCAGCAAGGCGGAGGGAGGGCAGTCAAAAAATGGAGGCTCGACGGAGTTACTCGAAGATGGAGGCGGACGCGGGAAGGATCCGCGACAAAGGGAGAGGCGCCAACAGAAATCGTATGCGAGGCGGCGGCTTATGAAACCCCAAATGGTATTTTCACTAAGGACCTCTTTCCGTCCGGGGATGAACTGGACATCCCGGAGGAAATCCTATCAAGTTTCGTCGAATTTGAAAAATTTACCCTAATCGGGAAGTTTATTGGAGGGCGTCCCGATATGGAGACCATCCGCAGGTGGGCGATAGGAAAATGGCGGACCTCGGGTCATATGGAGCTGGCTGCCCTATCCCGAGGTTTTTTTGCAATTAGGCTGAATAATGCGGAGGATTACTGTAAAATTTTGGCTGGGGGCCCTTGGTTTCTGGGACGCAGGAGTCTCTTTCTCAGGAAGTGGGGGATGGATTTTAACCCCGAAACCCAGAGTATTAATATTGCCCCAATATGGGTTAGGCTGTCGAACCTTCCCCTTTTCTGTTGGCATGAAAATGTTATCAGGGGTATCGCCCGTTCCATTGGTGAGTTGGTCACCATTGACCCTCCCACTCGGGCCCGAACCAGATTTGTCCAAGCTCGCTTTTGTGTCCTGGCGGATTTGGAGGCGAACCTTCCATCCTCCATCACTCTTCGGTCTGGAGGCTCCGTTCTTCATAAGCAAGTCATTAACTACGAAAATAGACCGGCCTTTTGCCCCCGGTGCAGTTCCCAGGGGCATCTTCGATCAAATTGTCCTCTTCAAAAGCCGGGGATGAAGGGTGGGGCTTCTGGCAACCCCCCGGAGCAAGAAGGAAAACAACCGAAACACCCTGTAGCGACAGTGCCTGAGTCTCCAGATCCTTCTGGGGTTCTCCCCGAGTCGGACGTCGTTCTGTGCAATGCAAGTTCCCAACCAGAACCTCAAGTGGAAAAGGATCAGTCTCCTTCCCGTATGTCTGCTCAAGCTGATTCCCCTATTTGTCAAAACCAGAAACCTCCCGAGTCCCTGCTGGAAGAGTATCTGCTGGGCAAGAGGGACGAACAACATGGCAACATTAGTCCGCGAAACACTAGAAGCCGGAAGCAAGGGGTGGATTTCGGCTGTGAAAGAAAACAGGGGCGACCTCCTAACAAAGAAAGAAGGGATAAGGAAACGGCACAGACATTGCAAATGGATCCCAGCGGTTGCTTTTTCAAGAAGATTTCGACTCCCTGGTGGGTGATTCGCCTGTCCCAAAACCTCCCATCCAGCAGGGAAAGGGAGGCAAGAAAGTCTTTAAAATGTCCAGATGAAAATCCTCTCATGGAATGTGAGAGGTCTTAACGGAGCGGCCAAACGTAGGGTGGTGGCCGATCTCGAAAGAAGTCTAACCCATCCATCCTCATTTTGCGGGAGACTAAGTCTGATGCCTCTGCCTCTGTCAAGGTTGCCAGGGCCATTTGGGCCAAGGCCAAATTCCTTTCCAGCCCTGCAATAGGTTCTATAAGCGGTCTCATGGTGCTTGTGGGACTACGACAAGGTCGAGGGTAGTCTTCTATCGGCTTCCAGCAGGACTATCAATGTCCTGTTTCACTCCAAGGTTGATAATTTTTCATGGATTTTGACCAATGTTTACGCCTCGAACTCTGCTTCGGAGCGAGCTGAGTTGTGGAAAACCATCTCTATGATGAGGGAAAGTTTTAGTGACTTCCCGTGGGTTGTGGGAGGGGATTTCAATTGCCCTCTTCATCCCTATGAAAAGAAGGGAGGCGCTGAGCTGGCCAGCCAGTAGCATGGAGGATTTCGGAGATTTTGTTTCGTCCAATAATCTGCTAGACATCGAACTTAAGGGGCGTCCTTCACCTGGAGCAACGAGAGGATTGGGAGCAATCTCATCCAGGTCAAGCTCGACCGGTTCCTCATTTCCCATGAAGCTATTCCCTTCCTCGGTGCTGCAACTCTCTCAGCTTTGCCAAGAATCGGGTCGGACCATAATCCCATTCTGTTAGAGGCCACTGGCGGGCCTAGGTTTAAGATCCCTTTCAGATTTGAGTCCATGTGGATTTCCCACAAGGATTTCAAACAGTTGGTTTCGGAATGGTGGCAGGTGACGGTGGTTGGTTCAGCGTCCAAAAGACGGCCCTAAAACTTAAGATGATTAAAAAGAACTTAAAGGCGTGGAATAAGGAGGTTTTTGGCAACATTTTTGAGTCTAAAAGGTCCATCTCTGAGCGCTTGAAGAGTTTAGAGGAAAATATGGAGGTCGAAGGGTATTATGAAGGCCTCAGAGAGGAGGAACGGAGCCTCCTGGTGGACTATCATTCCATTCTTGCCAGTGAGGAAACGTTTTGGCGTCAGAAGTCCAGGGATCTCTGGCTGAAGAGCGGTGATTCAAATTCAAAGTTTTTCCACGCGTCTACCATGAGACACAGGGGGGCCAACAAGATCAGACAGGTGTTGTGTAAGGATGGGCGCACTACCAGGGAGATTGAGGAAATTCGAAGCGAAGCAGTCGATTTCTTCCAGGATTTGCTTGGGTGCTCCTCTGATAGCGTCCTCCAAGTTCAGAAATCCTTGCTTGCTAATTTCCCTACCAAAGTCCCCCATGAGGCAAGTATTAAACTCCTGGAACCTTTTTCCCATTTCGAGATTAAGGATGCTCTTTTTTCCATGCAACCAGATAAGGCCCCCGGGCCTGATGGGTTTCCCCCGATTCTTTCAAGTTATGTGGGATGTTGTGGGGCATGATGTCTGCGAGGCTATCTTAGAAATCCAAGCATCAAGATCCATCCATCCGAAGCTCAACTCTACCTTCCTAGCTCTCATTCCTAAGTCGCCCGCTTTGCAAAAGTTTTTTGACTATCGTCCCATAAGCCTCTGCAATGTTTTCTACAAGATTCTTACCAAGACCATTGCCAATCGTCTGAGATCCCTCCTCCCCTCTTTGGTAGGTTCAGCTCAGGGGAGCACCGTTAAGGGTAGAAACATCCTTGACGACGTCATTACTATTCACGAAACCCTCCATACTGCCCAATGTTCCAAGAATGTTGCGCTTTTCCTTAAACTAGACATGAATAAAGCTTTTGAAGAGTGGACAGGAGGTTCCTCTGTGTCGTCCTTTGCAAGTTGGGCTTCCATCATCACTGGATTGACCTTGTGAACAGTTGCATTTCCACTCCGTCCTTTTCTGTGCTGATCAATGGGTCCCCCGTTGGATTCTTCCAGAGTGCTCGTGGCCTCAGACAAGGTGATCCTCTGTCTCCTATTTTATTCATTCTTTTGGCAGAGGTCCTTAGCTGGTCTTTGAATGAAGCCCTCCGTCGAAGCAAGATTTTTGGCATTCTGCCTACTTCCAGAGTTGATCCTGTCACTCACCAACAGTTTGTGGATGACACGCTCATATCCACTGGAGCGTCTGTCACTCAGGCCAAATCTATCAAGCGCATTCTATCCCGGTATGAGAAGGCTTCTGGCCAAAAAGTTAATTATTTGAAGAGCAAAATTTATTTTGTTAATACCCCTCTGCGTAGGCAAATTCGCATTGCCAGAATCCTCGAATGCACTATTGATTCCCTGCCTGCAACTTATTTGGGGTTGCCGCTAGTTTGCAATGGGCGAGGCGGTGGGAACATCTGGAATTCGATTTTGGAATGGCTTCATAAGAAACTCAGCACTTGGAAAGGCAAATTGCTATCTCAAGCTGGGAAGGCAACCCTCACCAAAGCCTGTCTTCAAGGAATTCCCACCTATTTCATGTCTATTTTCATGCTTCCTGTGTTTATCCATTCCAAAATCGAGCAGATTCAAAGGAATTTTCTCTAGTCCGGCAGTGAAGAAAAATCCAGAATTCCTCTAGTGGCGTGGGATAAGGTTTGCCTTCGAAAGGACCAAGGGGGCATGGGATTGAGAAGATCCAGGCTCATGAACACTGCCTTAATTGCCAAACATGCTTGGAGAATTCTTATTAATGCACCGGCAGAATGGGTCAATATAGTTAAAAGAAAGTATCTTGGGGAAAATTCTCTCCTGGAAGCTGAGTCTCCTCATGAAGCTTCGGCTTTCTGGAAGACGGTGCTTCAGGGCCGTTCGGTGATTAACGGGGGTGCTCGTTGGATCTTGGGGGATGGATCCATGATCCTTTTTTGGAGAGACAGGTGGGCTACAGATGAAGCTCTCGTTGTAAATCAGAACTTGGCTGGCTTGAGGGCCCAGATTGATCCAAACAGTCATCTCAAGGTTTCGGATTGCATTGACCGGAGTTCCCTTCCCCCTCGGTGGAAACTTTCGACGGTGGATGGGTTTGATAATGAGGTGAATTTCTTGTACAGTGTCCTCCAATCGGTGTTAATTCCTTCGGTCATAAGAGATGACAGAATTATTTGGAGCAACACGCAGGATGGGCGGTTTTCTGTTAAGTCCGCTTATGATCTTCTGTCGTGTGAGGCTGTTGTGGACCCTCGGTGGAAAGCAATTTGGAGGAAAGGGATTATTCCTAAGATAAATTACTTTGCTTGGATTGCCTTTTATAACAAAGCCCTTACCATAGACAATCTCCACAAGAGAGGCCTTGCAATTCCCAACAGGTGCTATCTTTGCTTAGCTGACTGTGAAACATCCGATCACTTATTTTTGCATTGCCCCTTTTCCCATTCGGTCCTAAGTTGTGTGTTGTCTTCCTTCCAAGTACTCTGGTGCTCCCCTCGCTCCCTTAAAGATGCCTTCCTCCAATGGCCCAAGCCCTTTAAGAATTCTAAGCTCCGATTCCTTTGTGAGGCTGCCTTTCACCATTCCATCTGGAAAATTTGGCTGGAGCGTAATGCTAGAGTCTTCGACAAGATCCCTAGAATGGCTCCCTCTGTTGCCCAGTGGGCCTTATCCTTTGTTGTCAAGAATTCAAAAACTATTCCCAGCTCCCGCCCTCACAATCCTTGGGAGGCAATTATTTTCAAAAGACTGGACCTTGGCTCCTCTTCCGAGTTGACTCAGTGAATGGCCGCAGGGAGGTCACTTGGACCAAACCTCCTTTGGGGTGGATCAAACTTAATTTTGACGGGGCTGCTAAAGGCAACCCGGGGCCCGCTGGTTCCGGGGGGCTTGTCAGGGACCATAATGGGAAGCTGATCTTGGCCTACTGTGAAAATTTGGGCCCTCAGACCAATCATTTTGCCGAAGCCCGTGGTGTGTTGAAAGGGTTGCAGGTCATATCGAATGATCCTAGGCCTTTAATTATTGAAGGCGATTCTCTAAACATTATCAACTACCTTCGTGGCTCCAAAGACCCGTCGTGGCGGGTCCTGAATATCATCCTCGAGGCTAGGATGCTCCTCTCTCGGCGCGCCAGGTGGGAGGCGGGGCACATCTACAGAGAAGGTAACCGGGTGGCGGATCACTTGGCCAACAAAGGGCTGATGACCACGTGCCCGGTTGTTTGGCGTTCTCGTTTCCCAACCGAGGTGGACAGTTTGGCCAAGGCGAGATATTCCCTCATGATGAAGAATTTGTATCATAGGTCTTCTCCCAAAGTTTGTTGATATATTGTCTTCGGCTATTATTCTGTTTTAATGTATTTCAAGATCAAGATTTCCAGGATTGTCCGCGTCTTTTGGGGCCCTCGGGCATTTTGTATTTCCTTGTATTTTTTACGAACTGCTCTATTTACCCAGCCATCCGGCATGAAATATCTTTTAGCAAGGCTGATTTTGTACATAAGGTTTTGGGATCCTTTATAAAAACCCACAATTAATCTATTATTATAATTACCAAAAAAAAAAAAAATTGAGGTTGGCTCAGCAAGATTTTAGTGTCTTATTTAAGCTATTGTTGAAACTATTATTTCTATTTGTTTCTAATTGTAAACCTAAAATGACTACCATTGTATGGGCTTACAATTATATATATAGCTATATATTTTGATTAAAGCTCTGGTTAGAGAGCATAAAGAAGAAGCATGACAGAGAAAATAATGGAGGAAAAGGAAGAGGAGAAGGATGATATGTCTAAGCTAATTTTTTTTTTGTTGTAATTTAATCAATTTTCCTAAATAAACATGTTTTGCCTTTCTTTCACTATGTATAATTTTTCTTCCATTATGTATAGTTTCATTTTAAATTAATTCTTAATAAAATATGTTATTTTTTCCTCCATTGTATATAGTCTTATTTTATATTAAATTTTACTTTTCACTAAGCTAAGGAGTAATGGCCCACTTCATCAACACGTTGGAAAGTATTTAGTTACTTGTTTAAATATGTCTATAGAAAATTTAACAAATTATTATTTTTATTTCTTGTATATATTATATTAATTAATGTTAACACATTGTAAATTATTTGTAATTAATATCTTCATTATTTTAATAACTTAAATTCTTGAAATTGACACAAATACTAGATTAGATTTTATTTTCTTGCGAATGCGTTAATTTACTTTCTAGAAAGTGTGATAATTTACTTTCTGCAAGTGTGTTTTTATTTTTTGTAAAGTTTGTGATATTTAATTCCTCCAAGTTTGATTATATTTTATGAGCAAATGAGTGTCTTTACTTTTCCTACAAGTGTGTTTTAGGAACCTAATACCAAACTCTATATAAACCTTCCTAGCACATACACCCTACAAACACCACCCCAAATTTGACATTAGTTAAAATGAGATTTTTATAAAAACACGTCACTTTTTGGCACTATTATCGAGGACGATTGTGGTATAATAATGAACCATCCAAAATATTATTCAATAGTAGGTGTTTAAATAGTACAATGTTAGGCTATGAATAGCCTAAGGATATTAATAAAACTAGCTTAGATATAAAATATATATATCTATAAACGTCGAGAGTTATCAATCTCGAGGCGCCTATCTATGTTTGGGCACCATTTTAGTTTAAATAGTTTAAATATTTTAAATCCACCGTAACCCTTAATGTCGACGGATAATTTTCTTAATGTCGGCTTTTTTAATAAAATATTAATATTGTTTACGACGTGGCTAACCTTCCTAGCTGCCATTGTAGGACACATATCGACGTAATAATATCCTTAACACTAAAAATAACGCACTAACCTACTAACCACCTAGGAGTTAACATAGTCAAGTTGACTACAACTACCTAGTTACCACAAGATATTCCAAACAATGAATATCTTCAAGGTAAAAAGTAAAAGTAAATGTAATAATATAGTAGTAAATGTACTAAACTACATTTTACCCTAACATCCCCCCTTTATTACATTACTTTGAAATACAAAGAGTGTTGCGAAACAACTCAAATTTGACACATGCACTTGCCATAGTGAATATATCTACAACCTATTCATCGATGGGAATGTAGTAACTTATATTCTACCTTAACAGAAAATGGTTTTTACCCAATATAGAAATCTATATATTATCCAAGTGATGGAATCTAGATATTATCCAAGTAATGGGATAATTACTTTAACATCCCCCCTTAATGTGAAGGAGAGAAAATGAAAGATGCTAGTCTACTGGCTCTAAGTGTACCTTTGGGACTATCTCTAGATCTGTCTATGAATCTACTACTCAGTCTGTCACTCGATCTTCCACTGGGTCTACCATAAGATTTACCTTTCTTATAGAAGCCATACAAAATTTCTTTCATCTTGGTTGAGCTTCTCTGGCACGTGGCTTTAGTTGCTCTTGCTTAGGTCCACCTCTAGGTCTAAGTAAAATAGTACTTCTAGAGTACTTAAGAAAAAGTGGTTCATCCCTCACTTTTTTTTAACAACGAATGTCCTTATTGTAATATTTTCATCCTATCGGATTGCATGGGTAACCAACCATTGCAACCACTAGGTGTACTAGAGTAGATCACTAAATATGAGGTTCACTCTTGTTACAATATGATTTTGCAAAAGTTTTGATAAGGTAGCTAAGGTGTCGGTTGCTACCAAAAATGCACCCTTATAAGTTTCCCCCTTTTTGCAAAATATGTTGTAATGGAATTTTTGCAAGAAGTGTGACTAAGGTGTCGGTATTTGCTAAAAGTGCACCCTTATAAGTCGTCCTCCCTTTTTAGCAAAATATTTTTTGAGGTAGGAAATAAATTTTTATCCCCCCCTAATTGCAAAATATTTGCAACTTATGAAACTTTTTAAGACTTTTACAAAGATTATCTCCTAGGCAAATTTCAAAAATTTCACTAGAAAAATCCCCCACTTTATTACAAGTAATTCAAACAAAAGGAGTTTGCTATTTATGAAGCCTAAAAAAATAGGTACAATCTCCCTTTTATTGCAAGTACTTCAAACAAAAATATTTTCCATTTATGAAGCCTAAAAAGAGGTTTGCAATGGTGTTGCCTATGTTTACAAATCTGTCTGCCTTAGGTAATTTCTGAAGTTTTCCCTTTAGTGTAAAAGATACTTCTTCAAAACTTTACCTCCTAGGAAAATTATCAAAAAGGTTCACCAAACAATCCTCCCTTATTGCAAGTACTTCAAGCAAAATATTTGCTATTATGAAGTCTAAAAGAAAAGGTACAATTTGATGATGTCTTCCTTTCTGATTGCTTTAACAATGTTTTATTTTTCTCTTTTAGGGAAAAATATTTTGAATAAACCTTTGCCTCTTAGGCAATTTATCAAAATATTCACCAAACAATCCTCCCTTATTGCAAGTACTTCAAGCAAAAGTTGCTATTATGAAGCCTAAAAAAAAGGTTTGATTTTGATGACTTTTGCTTTTATGATTGCCTTTACAAGTTTTATCTTACTTTTTTCAGAATATGTGTTGAAGGAAGAAAGGAATTATCCCCCCTTAGTGCAAACAATCTCTACTTTGAAGGTTCCCTATTTTACAAAAACTTATTCTTTTCGATATACTCTAGAAGAGTACCGAAAGAGAATTCACTCAAAAAGATATTTAATGGCACCTACCTAAAAACCCTTTTGAAAAAGGATGATTAGTTTGAGGAGTTTAAGCCAAACAAGAAGAGTGAATTTTAGGTTTTTATGGAGTAAATATCAAAAAATTGGCTTTACCTATGCAATAAATTACACAAGTGGGTGTAAAATTTGGGGTCTTAAGCTCGCTTGATTTTAACTTAAGAGGTAATTGCAAAAACAAGAATTTAAATGCAATAATCCATCAAAAGTGCCCACAAATTTTTAACACTTAGGTGTCGTATTCTACCGAAAATGCACCTAATTTAACAATGTCAATTTAACAAAAGGTGTCGAATGCTATTGAAAATGCACCTTATTACAATAATTTTTGCAAAATATTGGATCTCGTGTTTGCAAAAAAAATGATATTCAATGTCTCTCCTTGTCTTACAATTTTGCAAAGATTGTGACAAAAACAATTGCCCTCCTTTTTGTGTTGCAAAATAAACAAGATTCAATGTTTCAACCCTTTGGTTTTCACAATTTCCCCTTGTGTTACAATTTTGCAAAAGAAGAATCTAAATCTTGGTTTGTTCCCCCTTTTGTTTGCAAAATAAACAAGGTTGTGAAAAATTTAGATCTTCAATGTGATGAGATCCTTCTCCAATTTGCAAAAAATAAATGTGCAATATTTTGTGTTATATCCCAAGGTTTGAGAAAATAAAATGCACAATTTACCTTTGATTTTGCAAAAAGTTTTGATATTCAAGTGCCCCCCTCCTTGTGTTACAAATCTGCAAAAAATAATCACAATTTCTTGTCCCCCCTTTGCTTTGCAAATTTAACAAGGTAGCACACATTTCAAGCCAAGTCGACACACGACAAGCTTTTGAAAGACAATCCAGAACCAGTCGACACATGACTTGGTATTTGTGGACCCAAGGTCTATTCTTCATGAGAAAAAACTCTTACTCTCAAAATTTTTGAGAAAGTTTTAAATCTCCCAGATTTGCAAAAAAAATGTGTTATTTATTTGTATTACATCCCCTCTTGGAGAAAACAAAAACACTCTTTTGTTGGAAAATTGCAAAAAAGAAATAGACTCCTTTTCTTTTTTTGGGTCAATTTGTAAAATTTAAAAGCTGATCAAATTTATTTAATTAATAAGTAAAATAATTTTCTAGACAAAAAATCATATATTTTAAAAAAATAAATGTTTTTTTTTAAAGAAAAGAATATGAAATTAAAAAAAAAAACATAACTTAATTACAAAAAAAAGACTTTTTAAAATGACACCAAAAAAAATTGTTCTGGCACCAATGGGAGTCGAACACCCGACCTCCCATGGCCTAGCCTTATCGGGCCCTAATGACCAGTTGGGCTATCTAGCCCGACGGGTTTGAAGGGAAGGCTTCTTTTATTTGAAGCATAGATCTGCCACATAGTAGAATTAAAAACTAAGGGACTTTTGTCCCACATCGTCCATGCGATAATGTTTTTATTGCTTAAAAGCAATAGAGCACACAGTGCTCTTCAATTGCCTATGGGAAGTCCGCATGAAGCACGCGAATATTTTGCCCCATAGGATAAGAAGTGCTCCATGTGTACGTGCCTGATGACGATGCCCATGCCACGTGGCATGATCTGTTACCGCCACATGGGTAAATTATAATTTTACAACTATACCTTGGTATTCATGCCACTGCCACCACATTAAGTCACCTCAAGTTGCATACCAATCAAGTATCAAGTGCCACTTGGGTGCATCAGAGTACTCAAGATCTGTGCTTGTCAGCTGCTATTAGGGATCATATTAGCTATCTCAGATCACGTGTATGTATGAGCTGGTTAGATATTGAATCTTCATGCTGAGCAGGGATCACTATCAGATTACAAGAGTTTGCCAGAGGTTCCAAGTGATTCGCAGGATTGATGTCAATGTTGTGCAAATCGCACAGGTTTTCGTGTGGTGGTGCGAAGTTGTCTACAAAGGAGACAGGTGCTAGAAATGATTAGAATCTATTGCTAGTTGTGCTTACTATCAGAGAGGACCCTCATTGTCAACGTTAGATCATGTGCTCCATAGTGATCTGTAGTTGTCAGCATCGATCTTTCAGTGATGAAAAATGCACTTGGAAAATGCACCTGCCACAGGAGATTCACTGTGGATGAAAAATTATGCCAATAAAAACTATCAAATAGCATACAATTTTGAGCAATATTTAGATACCCAAAATTTTTTGAGCAAGATGCCACCTCGATTTACATGCCTAGCAGTTGTGCTACCTCAAGAAACATGCTGCTCAGGATCTGCCTTGGGATCCATTTTGAGCAGCAGGGTGCTGGAGGGGGTCCCATCTTGGGAATTATGCCCCATTGTCTAGTCGAAGCAGAGCGAGTCATTGCTAGAGAATTATTGAAGCATCTAATATCATCATATTTTTGCTAGATTTTTAGTTAGTTATTCATGTAGACTTGTACTATACCACATCTTCCCAATTGGTTATCTTATCCTATAGTTAATCCACACGGTCATAAACAAATTATGATCCTAAAATTATGATTACATGATTAAAGGTCTTGGAATTTAAAGTGCTAAACCACACTTTCATGATTATTAACCCAAATTGATTTTAGTTGATTTGTTGTTACCTTATTTTTTATTTTTTAATTTAAAAAGTGGAATCAATAGACTATGAGTAACGGTCACTATAAGGTGGTTATAAGATTAGGTTATGACTAATTTATTGATCTATGATACTAAGTGATCATATTTTTGTTCCAATCCAATGAGATAATAACTGGTTAAAACCTAATAGTAGATAGTGGTATGGAGAGACAGTAGGTATTGGAAGAATTAGAATTTAGAATTTTCACATTTATTTTTGAAAGAAAGGGTTTGTTAAACTAGAATTTATGAGATCAAAGAAAAAATTAATTAGTCAAAACCCCCATGAACCATAAGAAACATGCATCAATTCCATGAGGCTTACCTCTTAATAAAATCAACTATGATAAGTCACACAACCTTTGCTTCCTATACCACCCATGGTTGATTCGAATAAACATAGACAACCATTATTCATCTATAATGTCTAAACAAATGACATAATTAAATGTGACAATATTTGATAGTGTTGAGGAAGAACATTCAATTTATTCCACAAAGTTGTCCTTCAAATAAATTAAACAAAATATTATTTAAATAAAGATCTAACTTTATTTTATGTAGGTATATATGAAATAACAAAGTCTTTACTAGTGATTGGGCACTATTATGACAAGCATCAGAATATTTCAATGCCTCTCTTTATGGCACCAACATAGTACCAGAACACCTTTGATGCCTATTTGGTACATTGTACCTTATGGCACCAATGCAACATCAAAGATAATTTTTTATAGCACTAAATCATATTTGGTATTCAACACCGAAACTCTCCAATGCCCAACATTATAGTCTTATGATTATCTTTTTAGCTCTAAAGCATATATTGCCATAATGTTTTCAGCTCAAAACTCCTTTTTAGTGCATATAGCACCATCACACATGTTTGGTTTGAAAACAAAAAGGGAGAATTATGCACCAACTAGATATGACCATATGACATAGAATGAGTTTTTGTTATAGGTACAACTTTATCAGTTCTAGACATCAATTATTGATCAATAGGCATCACTTGTGATTACATAACAAATCAACCATCATGAATTTTATGATATATTTGAAGTCATAGTTGATTTGCATGTTTTGAAAGGGGTCTCTCCTTTCCACAAAGAATCCATTGAGTTGTTGTTTGAGAAAATAAAAAAATCTAGTAGTGAAAACCTCTTTTGAGGCGCTATTGGATTGAGACCAACATGAAAATCAATTTTTTGGCATGCTAGTATTATAAAAAATAAAAAACTTGGTTGTGAAAATCCCTTGTGGATGCAACCAAGGTAGGAGAGGATTGAAAACAAAAAATTACGGTCCCTTCTATTATTAAAAAAAAAATCTGATGCATTGATCATTTATGAACTTGATTTTAATGGCTCTAACTATTTCCCTGCAATGTGTCTCCAGGGTTCTATTTCTTTCAAAGAACCTTACACCATCCATCTTAACAAGGTATATTTTTTACTATTCAAATTTTGCTTAATATGAGTATTTAGTGTAATTATAGTTAATCCAGGCTATGGTGCATAAAAAAATTGACTGTAGGAGATCATTAAAAGGACCATACAATTTTAGAACAGGAGATGTGTAACCTTGGGATTAAGATATAACTAAGCATCAAAACCTTCTAGTGCTCAAGGCACCAGAGCACATGTAGGGCAAAGCATTGGAATCCTAAGGTAGATTTACAAGTATTGTGATCAAGTGCCACATGGACTACTGAACATAGAATTCATGTTTGCTTTGACTAAGCCACCTTGCACACAACACAAAGGGCATGAGGTTTATGCATGAGTATGTGGTACACATGGAAAGACAATAAATATGCACATGATAATTTGTACACCATGCAAGATTGATGGAAGGTCACCTAAGGCAAAACATCATTAGTACTAGCTAATAGGGGATTTCCAATGTAATTGGCACATGAAGTAGTAACAATAGGGGAATATGTATCAAATCCAAAATGGCACACTATGACAAGATGATGATCATAAATATGAGTCACCAAATCTTATTTTTTGCCCAATTGGAACTTATCACCAAGCTATAGGTGATTTAGGGGTTAATGTTAAAATCATGAGCATCTGAATTTAAGGTATTACCTTAGCCGCACTTCTACTCAACCACTCTACAGTATACCATCCAAATTGCTATCAAAACCACTCTACTTCTACTCTCCTTCACATCATGGAACTGAAATGTAAATCCAAACCTAATAGCATTGAGGAATTATTGTAAGATCTAGAGGTTGTAAATGTATTTTGGGCAGTTGGGTGGTTGTAGTTTTTTGAGATTTTTGATGATCACAATGCTCAATTGGTTGACAAATTTTCTCTAAGTCTGCATGAGTGGGTTGCTAGGTTTAAAGGGGTGCAAATTTAAGTTACCCCTATATTTATTAACCAAATATCAAGAATTCTTGAGGAGGTGCAAGATTTCTTTAAAAGCATTTGCTTGATGGCCAAATTGTTTGCACAATTTTACAAAGATGGAGATTTGGAGCCGAAGTATGAATTTTTTGGTAAACAATGCAAGGGCCTAAAGCGGATGATCCTAACATGACCCTAGGATTTATTAGCTTTGTGGGTAATGATTTTTTTGATCTACGAAGAGCAATTTGTAGCACTCTCCTGGTCGTATCTAAAGATTTCTATCCACCTCTGCTACAATGAGCAAAAACCAAAGTGTCACATTATTTATATTCCTATTTTAATTTTCTCTTGCATGATATGCCCACGAAATATCAAGCCAAAAAATGTATGCTAAAACACCATGGCTTGATTAAGTTGATTTG
Organism: Wollemia nobilis; assembly: GCA_028583015.1. Classification (NCBI taxonomy): domain Eukaryota; kingdom Viridiplantae; phylum Streptophyta; class Pinopsida; order Araucariales; family Araucariaceae; genus Wollemia; species Wollemia nobilis. The sequence continues at coordinate 4,342,901 of JAQPPZ010000101.1, forward strand.
TCACCACCAATTTAGAGTTGGTGACAAATGTGAAAAAAGGTGGTGAATTATTTTTGCAAAAGTCGATTGAAGTCCTCGACTAGAGCCCCCATATTTAGAGATGCATGACATCCCTAAGACGTCTAGGGATTAAAAGCCCCCTAAATTTTTAGGACTCCCATGAGAACTAAAGTTAGAAGAGAGGAACCAAAGGGCAGAGGGACCTGCTAGTTTGGAGGAGAATGTTTGTGAACTTGGGAGGGCATCGAAGCAATCCAAAGAGCCAAATGCCTTCAATGTTCTAGAGTTGCTTAGGGCCTTTAATACTCTAGAGTTATCTGAAGGATCAAAAGCCTTTGATGCTCTAGAGTTGTCTATAGAAATGAAAGCCTTTGAAGATGACTAAAGATCCAAAAACCCATGGGGATCCAAAACCATTGGAGGAATTAAAAATTTTTGATGCTCTAGAGGAAAACATAAGTAAAAATATGAGCAAAGGGGTGAGACCCATTACACTAGAGGAGGACTTCACCGATGTTAGCTTTAGGAGATGGACATGATCTATAATGAAAAAATTAGGTGTCCCACCAAACACATCCAAAAAAGCAAGTTCTAAGAGAGAGCACATTTCAACAAGAGGCTATGGAGATTAGTAGAGAAGAAATCAGGCCCCTAACTTCCTAGCATCAAGTAGAGTATGCTTAGGTGCAATACCCATAGGAAGTGTGGGATAGGTTACTAGATAATGTGCCTTTGGAAGAGTTGTAACATCCCATGGCCCATGAAGGGGGTAACCAACAAAATCAATCATATGACATGCAAATATAATTCAAACCGCCCAAGGCTTCTATACTATAGTAGGATGAAGAAACAAGATTTCCTAGGCCATTAAGGGAGGATGATACTAATATGAACAATCTAGATTTGTAATGGGCCAAGATAATTATCTAGGCCCTACAAACAAGACTTGTAGTGGTTGAAATCTTGCTGCAATAGAAGAATGCACATATAGCCCGACTCTAGGACCAATTAGCTAAAACAAGGATTTGGAGGAAAAAATATTGACATCTAACCATGATAATTACCTAGAATAACTAGAGAAGGGTCTAAGGAAATTCTTGATCAACCATTGCAAACCATATAATTTTCTGGACAGCAAGAGAAGTTGGAAAAAATGCCAAATTAGTTACTAGATTATTAGGGGCTACGTTTGAGTATGTGGATATATTAAAGGTGGTAAGGGAATATAGATAAGCAATACAAAAACCATAAGAGGTACCTAAATTATATGAAGTGCAAAAGTAATAGGAGAAAAAAAGTGATTTTGTTACTTGGAACAGAGGAATTAAGTCCTCTAGATTTATGAGGAACATAATAATAAATTGAGGTAGGAGTTGGACGAACAACGAGACAAAAAAAATTCCCATTAAGTTTGACCTCAATGCCCTTTTGAAGGAGGAAAATCCATGAGAACATGCATTGGTATCTTCTAATCAAAGATATGGAGCCCCAAATTGCCTCATTTGGTACAACTTCTATAACTCTTTTTATTCTATCTAAACCTGAGTTAAACTACAATTTATCTAAATATTACAAATAGGTATAGCAATTAGAAGAAACATGACACCAAGTTAGATAGGATATATTCATGTGCTTTACAAGAGTAGAATTTGTGATCTAAAACCTAAATAACAGGTCTTCTGGTTTGGAACGCATGTTTGGTCTTTTACAAGATCAAAGAATTCTTAGCACCAAAGCATATTTACCAAGTTGGCATCAGAGCACCTTTGATGAATTGGCATTAGAGTGCTTTTTCTGGGATAGCACTAGATGAACCACATAGTTCAAAGCACCTAATATTGTGTTGGGCTTGCATTAGAGACTGTGTTGGAGACTGTGATGAGTTGGCATTGGAGAATACACTAACCAGCATTGAAAAGGTCATATTGGCTAGCACCAGCAGGCCTATGTGTTAAAGGTGGTGATCCAATATATGTGAATCTAGGGGAGGTGATGACATTAACATCCACCATGGTGTAACAACAAATTTGATGTCATCAATGACAACCTAGAGACTTAATTGAAATTGCATCAAACAAGATTTGGTGAATCGCATATTTATTACTAAACATAGCAATTATTTTTTCAATGTAACAGAGAGTTGTCTAATTTTGAAACCCGATGATGGTGACTATTCCAACAATAAGGAAAATCAACCATTTTTTGGTGTAAGAATTTTGAGTCCGGCTCAACAAGATTTTAGTGTCTTATTTAAGTTGTTGAAATTATTTTATTTATCCATTTCTAATTATAAAATTGAAATGACTATTATCCATTGTATGGGCTTATGATTATATATATGGCTATGTATTTCTATTAAAGCTTTGGTTGGAGAGAAAAAAGGAAAAGCCTGGGAGAGAAAAAATGGATGAAAATGAAGAGGACAAGGATGATATGTGTATAAGCTAAAAATTCTTTTTGTTGTAATTCCATCATTTTTCCTAAATAAATATGTTTTGCCTTTTCTTTCATTGTGTATAATTTTTCTTCCACTATGCATAATTTTATTTTAAATCAATTCTTAATAAAATATGTTATTTATTTTCCTCCATTGTGCATAGTCTTATTTTATATTAAATTTTACTTTCCAATGGGCTAAGGAGTAAGGCCCACTCCATTAGTACAATGGAAATTATTATTTAGTCACTTGTATAAATATATCTATAGAACAGTTAACGAATTATTTTTTATTTCTTTTGTATGGTATTTTAATTAATGTTAGCACTATATAAATTGTTTGTAATTAATATCTTCATTATTTTAATAACTTAATTTTATAGGATAATTTTACAAAGCTTCTAGATTAGATTTTATTTTCTTTTAAGGGTTTTAATTTACTTTGTGCAAGTGTGTTTCTATATTTCATAGAGTGTGCGATATTTAATTTCGGCAAGTGTTATTTTATTTTTTGAGCAAATGAGTGCCTTTACTTTTCCTACAAGTGTATTTTAGAAACCCAATACTAAACCCTATATAAACCTTCCTAGCATATACAGCCTATGCACGCCACCCCAAATTTGACATTAATTAAATTTTTATAAAAACTCATCAAAAGTTTTTTAATTATTTTAGTTATATTGACTTGACTAGGATCCTTGCATAATTGATCAAAATGCCTTACTCCCATATTTGCTATGTCGTTAAAGGAGGAGACTTTACTTCCATCTCGACTTTGTATATCCCAAATTATATTTTAATATTTTGTATGATTTGCATATCTATGGAATAATTTAATGTTCTTGTCCCCATTTGCAATCTAAAGTGCTCTACTTTTGAGCCTCCATTGTGCTTCTCTCTTGCCAACAATATTCTCTTCTCTTATTCTAAACTTTTATACTTAAGCCTTATTTCCTCATACAATTATTTTCAAAGTCATCTACTAATACACTACAAGATCCTTCTCAATATCTATCATTTTTTGCTCATCCACCAGTTTCTTTTTATAGGCCCATTGAACCACTATTGCATTAACCCTTTTTAAATTTGTTGTAAATTGAATACTACCAGATTCTTTCAAACTAGGATAAAAATTCACCCATTTTGACTTGACTAGAGTTACAAAGTTATCCTCTTTTAACCACCTATAAATAAATTTAAAAGGACAATATGATTTTCTCTCCTCTTTTGCTATAAGGAGCATGATGGGGAGTGATCAAAGTCCCCTCTTAGAGATTCTATCAACCCCCATCCTCATGTTCCTCCAATTTGGGACCGAATTTATAAGTGTTGGGTCTACCAACCCCTTAACTTAAAACTTTTGGATGAAGTAATCAACCAATGAATCAGTTCTAATAGTTGTACCCAAAACTTCACTCCTAGAAAGAGTTAAGTTTAAATCACCTCCTAAAATTAGTTTATCAACTTCTAGAAAGAGTTAAGTTTATTTACCTTCTTCTAGGGGAAACTTTGTTTTATAGAATAGTAAGTCTGGTCATTGGTCAATTGAAAGACGCAATGGAGATTTACTTGTAATCCTATATGAGAAATGAGATTTGGCAATAGTTTTGCTTTGAAATATTATATCTGGGTCCAAAAGAATGACATCCGACTTTTGCTCTAAGATTCCTAGCCATGCTTCAATTTGAGATAACTCTAAATCCATCACTTGATCTGACACAAAAAGCTTCATCTTCATCTTCTTTACATCTCCTATTCTTTCCCTTGATTCCTATAGCTTGTGTTCCTTATGCATTGATTCAATAATATAACCAGTTTGTATCATGTGCTTGAAGGGAAAATTACATCTCATTCTCACCCTTAAAGACCCCTCTTTACCTTATGATGCCAAACCTTCTTAGGAAAATTTTCCCTACAAACCTGCTTCACTCAAAGAAACGTCCCAATCAAAAGTGAGATCAATAGAAAAATGAGAGTCAAAAGGTGTAGATTACCTTCAATCAAAAGGGTGAGTGCTAGCTCCATAGCATAAAGGAAAGGTAGACGAGCTTTAAGTTGTGTTGGTTATTGCGTCTGATGCTCCTTTTTCACCCAATGCCAACAACTCCAAGGTACTGAGGCTTGTAGGTTTCAATTTTCTATTTTATGATCCACACTAATTCTACCAACAAAGAAAAGTAAAAGAGAAAAAAGTTGTGTTTCCATAAATAAGACCAAACATATGGTATTCAGTCAAAAGCAAGAAGAAAAATCATCAAGGCACAACTTGAGAAGGTCCCCATTGGCTAAAAAATATCCATTTCATAGCCTAGACATGTGGTATTTTCTCGTAAGATAGGAAAAAATATAAAGAAAATTAAATGATCATCTGCCATAGGCTACCAAAGTTGACTTTTGTGGCTTAGCCTACCAGAATCATCTACATGGTAGTTGCAACAAGTGCTTGTCACACAAGTAGGCCTACCTTGCTAGCCTATGCTAGTTAGGGAGGACATAATTGCTATGATATCAAGTGAGATATTCAAGAGAAGAACTTGACAAGAATTAATAGTGCAACCACCCTAGAGACACAACAATGACTCGCCATCCAAGGGCTCAAAAGCCTCCAACATTAATGCCCCAAAATCTAGATATCTTGATGCTTCCAACTACAATTGCAAAAGGATTTTGGCTACAAAACATAGAGCACACAAACCTTTTATGTAGTGTTTCAAAGGGAAAGATCCATCATCCTAACCTATAAAGAGGCCTATAATTCCATTGTAAAGGCATTGGGAGTTGCCTGCTTGTGCCTGATATTTGGCCTTGTAAGCTTTTCCTTTCACTCTTTGGTGTATGAGCAGGGTTGAAACCTTGAGCCGTTGTCTAAGGAGCATCAAGCCTCTTCATGTTGTATGTCTTGTAATCATTTTTACAAATGAATGGAAGCTATGAATAATTTCACTTTGCCCTACTTATTTATTGTGTTTTCAATTCTAGGTTGTGCGATGAAGTGTGTTCGAAGTGTGTTCAAATCCTAACTATTAGATTGTGGTGAATATGTTCATTTCTATCTTGTTAATGCAATCAGGATGGGAACCTTGATCTTGTGCATTATCCTGGTAGCTTATGTTTTACTCTTCTACAAATTTACTTTTTTCAAGTTATTTTCTTATTTTATGTTTTCTATCATTTCCTTTCCTTTCACCCCAAGAAACACAAGCCTAAGCCCATGAGATTTGAAAGTATGCAAAAATCAAATCTAACGAGGAGCTAACCTCGACTAAAAAACTCAAAGGTTGCTCCATAAGAATTCTCTTTGCATGTAGAGCTTCATGTTGTGTCACTCTACACAAGGTGTGGGTGTCCTAGGCACATCAGGTTCTTGCCATAACAAGCCAAAACATTCAAAGATGACAACTCCTTCCTCAAAAAAATAAGAGAATAACCCCTAAAAATATGCCCATAATTATGACAATGCATACACCTAAAAGGCACACCAATATAGTACAAGGTTTGAACATGCATCCCTTTGCTATACTTCAACACAATTTTTCCCACCAATCCATCTCTCCAATCCACATCAACAAGAATCTTGGCCACTATCCTCAATAATGAAGACTAATACATCTTGTACACCTCCAAAAAAGAATTAGTACAATTTTTTATGGTTTGGAAAATATATCTAGACTAAAATTCCATAGGCAACCTCAATAAATTTACCCATATAAGGTAAGCAAGTATACGAGTGGTCCTTAGATAAAAATAAGGGTCCCACAATTTGATAATTAACAAAGCCAACCCCCAAAACCATTTATGTAATAAAATATTTGACACATATTTCTTAGTCCTGAACTAAAATGAAAAACACCCTCTTACTAGTAGCAAGAAATTAAGCACATACCCTAGTACTTCCATCCATTCCCTAGGCATCTAGTCTACTAAGGACTTTTCAAAAATTGCATTCCCATAGATACTCCCAATAAGCATTTTATCTAAGAGTTCAATGACTTCCCCCATTTTCACATCTTCTCCTAAGATTAATTTTGCTCTACTACTCTTCCTCTAAATGCACCTGATCACCTTTTTGTGTGCTTCCAAGGGATTATTCTTTGGGTTTTCTTCTTCCAAATTCTTTTGCTATCCCTCAGCCCTAATTGAATAGTTGTAGACTATTTTGACCATCTTGCTCTAAAGAAGATATCCCAGTCTCCACTCTTGTCCAAGAGTTGCATGTCATCTTATGAAATTATCATTGGCTTAGACCCCTTCCTAAACTCTTCAAAAGGTGACTTACCCCTTCCATACTTCCCTCTACTATCAAATATGGAGACCCCCTCATAAGGATCCGTTGAATAGTCCATTACTTCTTATTCAGGACTTTATTTCAAAACATCTCTTAAAAATTCCTTCCCTTTCATCATCTTGCATTCTTCTTACAACCTCAAGGTCGAGGGATTCTCCAATAGCATTTACACTAGCAATCTTGGCCTTGATAGAGAAATCCCCATTATCATTGCCTCCCTCCGCTTCACTCACCATGGTGGTAGTCTTGCCAAAAAAATGCTTTGAAATTTTTCCTCTTGGCCCACATCTTAAAAACCCTAGGTTTAAGATTCATGTCACACAACAACAACTCCATCCTTAGTGGCCACAACCCTCGATTATTCTCAAAATACCTATATTTATCTTCCATTACTCTCTTTTGCATCGATATCACTAATAAACCCCCATAAATGCCTCCTTCAAACCCCCTATAGAGCAATTATATCTTACTAGTGATACAACCTAAAACCAAGGGATGTGTGATGGATCTGACGGGTGGAATGACAACTATAGCAGTGACTTATCCTTCTCCTTGTCCTTCTTGTATCCCCTCAATCTCTTCTTTATTTTTTAAGCTAAAACCCTAGGCACCTATGACATCCATATGCATCTTAATGCAACATTCTCATACTATTATTTCAAGTACAAGTGCAATAATTTAAATCTATTTTAAAATATTTTATTCTCTTACAAACTATTAAAGGCCCTCTTCTAGCATGGATTGTTCCTCCATAGTCCATTCATGAGTGATACTCAGGTTGTGCTTCAGGGCTTATGAATTCTCAACACTATTCATCCATATTTCCACTCTCATCTTAGATTCCATCACTTACATTCCTTATAAAGCATTTTGCATCACTTTCGTTAGATTTATCTTCATTTAGATTGGAAATAACCTTCAAACATATAGAAATTTCTTAAAACATAGGTAATTTCCACCTTTAGTTGTAGAAAAATGCTACCCCAAACCTTAGCTCCCTTCCAAATCACCATGCACCCAACTTTCTTCATGCACAAGTAATGTTTGCACAAGGAGTTTGCATAAGAGGTCCTCTATAGACCTAGAAGGACCAAGATACACTTTAGACCAAAATTATCAATTTGAATGTTGCAATACATGAAAACCCTTTTGGTTCACCATCTCCATCTACTATCCTTTGATTCCTCCTTGAAAATGCTCCAAATTATGAGGCTTGGTGAAAATCTTGTGGCTAAACCATACTTGCTTTTTAAAATTATCGTGGCTAATTCAAACACCACACAAAAACATCTTGAAGAAGAAACTTGAAATTGTGTAGAGATGGAAAAACCTTGACAATGCTTTAGATTCGTAAACTCGCTAAAAATCTTGTGGATACCCCTAATTTCTTATGGGCATGTGTATCTCTAGATCATCAAACATAGTATAGATTCCTTTACAACACCCACACTACAACTCCAAACAACCAAAATTTCTATTAAAGAATCCCAAATTCTTAAAATCCTTGATGCTTTGGATCAATACAAGTATCACTAGATCAATAAACCTGACACAACTTCCTCTACAACACCCATACAACATCTCCAAATGGCCAAAATATTTGTAGAAGAACCCCAAACTCTTAAAACCCTTAGTTCCTTGGATCAATATAAGAATCTCCATATTAGCGAACCCATCACAACTTCCTTTGCGACACCCACATTGCAACTTCAAATGGCCAAAATTTCTATAGAAGATTCTCAAACCCTCAAAATCCTTGGTGCCTTGGATCAAAATAGGTTTGTCTAGATCAATAATCCTTGCATAACTTCCTCTATCAATCCCTAATCCTTAACAATTCTCTAGATAAAAAAACTTACTAAAAGTCTTGTGGACACCCTAGATTTTTTATGTTCATGCATATCTCCAAATCAACAAACTTGGCATAGCTTCCCTTGCAACACCCACACTACAACTCCAAATGACCAACATGTCTACAAAAGAACCCCAAACCCTTAAAACCCTTAGTGCCTTAAATCAATATAGGTATCTTCAAATTAGCACACCTTGCACAACTTCCTTTGTAACACCCACATTACAACTCCAAATAGTCAAAATCTCTATAGAAGAATCCAAAACCTCAAAATCCTTAGTGCCATGGATCAATACATGTAGCTATAGATAAAAAAAATTGGCACAACTTCCTCTACAACACCCACACTACAACTCCAAATGGCCAAAATCTCTATAGAATATTACCAAACCCTTAAAATTCTCAATGCCTTAGATCCATGAAACCCTAACTTGCATAAACTACTGCCTATATGAATGACCAAATATGTGAAGTTTTAGTAGACTACAATATTATTATTCTTTAATAGTTGTTTGTACCTTTGTATGAATAAAGAATAGGCCCCAAACACAACTCCAAACAACCAAAATATCTATAGAAGAATCCAAAAACCCATTGGTGCCTTGGATCTATGAAACCTTAACTTGCACAAACCATTTTTTTTATAACTCATTCATACACCCCCACCATGGTTTGAACTTTCTAGAAGAGGCTCTTCAACCACCCATATTACATTTTCAAATGATCAAAATATTTGTAGAAGAATCCCAAATGCTCGATGCCTTGGATCTATAAAACCATAATTTGCATAGACTATCACCTACCGAATGACCATATTTGTGAAGTTTTAGAAAACTGTAGTCGTATTCTTCTTTAATGGTTATCCATACCTTTACACGAACAAAAAAAATAGACCCCAAACACAACTTCAAAACTAGATGACAAATATTACATTGGAAGGGATTATTAAGGATAATATGATCTAGCATGATATAAGGGTTCTTAAAAGCAAGGGGTTAATATGTAAGTTCCATGTATAATCATAAAGTTTTCAAAGATTCAAAATTATCACAAATGAAAGTGGGGATTGAATTCAAATTACTCTTGAAAATATTTCTCTTTATCTTCTTTAGCTTGAAAAACAAGGATGAAATTGGTGGTGGCCCATAGTTTAGGGGAGAAATACATTATATTTAACACCATGGACTGATAATTTTTCAATGGAGATAGAAACTATTAAAAGACTTTCAATGTGGGTTAGGCTTTTTGTACTTCCATATCTTCTTATCAATAAGGGGGTTTCAAAGGACCAACTACTAAGGAGCAAAGGCATGTTGTATATACCCATATATGTATTACCATGGATATTCCAAAACCTTTGCTATAATATAATAAGATTAGTTTTGAGTTAAGATAATGAAATCAACAAGTGAATTATGAAAACATTGCATTTTGATATCACAAATGTTATAAGACTATACATATGGCAAGAGACTATTAAATAAAAATAATGGAGAAAGAGACAAAAAAATTGGATAGGATATAAACTTCAAGATGAAGTAAGGAGATAATATCGTAGTAGAAATTAGACTAGATTAAGGATTTTCCACTTCCATGAAGGTGGCAAAGAAACATCTATGTATCATTAGATGGAAAAGGTCATTGTTGTTTACTTAAATCAACCATTATAAGAAATAATGAAGGACATAAGGACCTATGAGCGATACTATAGTGGTAAGTTCTTGGATTTTTATCTAGGAGATCCAAATTCAAACCCTGGTACGAGGGGGTCAAGACCCCTGATAAAAACCCATGTAAACTTTAATTTTATTGACCCGAGAGGGATAGCATAGTGGTAAGTCCTTGTGTTTTCATATAGGAGATCCAAGTTCAAACCTCAATAAGAGGGGACTGGGACCCCTCATAAAATACTATGCAAACTCAATTTTCAATATGAGGGGACCAAGATCCCTAATAAAAACATGTGTAAACTCATTAAAAAATTTTAGCTGCAAGCTTACTGCAATGGTAAGGGCTTTGGCCTCTATTTGAGAGGTCCAAGGTTCAAACCCTACTCAGTATGAGGGGATTAGGACCATTGATAAAAACCTATGTAAAAAATAACTGTAAGCTTACTGCAGTGGTAAGGGTTTTGGCCTCTCTTTGTGAGGTCCAAGGTTTAAACCCCACTTCGTATGAGGGGATAAGAACTCCTCATATAAACCTGTGTAAACTCATTACAAAAAACTTATGAAGCTACAAGGTTATCGTAGTGGTAAAGCTCTTGGTTTTTCATTAGGAGACCCAAGTTCAAACCTCCCTTGGTATGAGGGGACTGAGACCCCTCATAAAAACCCACGTAAAATTAAATTTTAAAGTCTTGTGAAGGATACCATAGTGGTCTGTATTTGTGTTTTCATTTAGGAGACTCAAGTTCAAACCTTGGTACAAAAGGACTAAGACCCCTTTCAAAATATTATGCTTTACCTTGAATTTTCTTTTAGTATGAGGCGACCGAGACCTCTCATAAAAAACTATGTAAACTCATTGAAAAAATCAAGTAGCATTAGTTCAACCAATTAGATTCCTCAACATTTAAGAAGGAGACCAAGGTTCAAATATTGCTAAGAAATACATGGATAATATCCAAGCTTTGTTGTAATACCACTATGTGGTGATGATGTAATACCGATGGGGCTCATTTTAATCCCATATAACCAATTGAAAAAACAATGGACATAATGGATGAGGAAGTAATATGTGAAAGTTCAAACTTAAAATGAATTAAAGGTACCAAGGAAGATGGAGAGGCAAATTTTAAAACAAAGGAGGCAAAAAGGGTCAAGTTGAGTCTAGACAAATAATCTTCATTTCCTTAAGTAGTATAAAATCCTCTCACAAAAAATAAAAGTAATATAGAGCATACTCCATGCACATTACAATTTTAATAATAACATAGTAAAAAAATGTGTATGGACTATGAAGAGCAAACGTATCACCATTTGAGAGTTTTCTTTTCCACATAGTCCATACTCAAAACTAGTAAAGAAATATTGAAATGTTAAGTTGAAGATAGGGGACTATGAACTCAAAATTGATATGTTTTCTCTTCCACTTGGAGGATGTGATGTGTTGGGGGCACAATGAATCCATACATTGGGAACAGTAGCCTAGAACTTTGCCAAATTATGGATGCATTTCACTCAAAATGGGAGGTCATAAACTCTTCGTAGTTCACATGCATGATCCTCATAGGTTATCAGTTCAAGTCGAATGGAGAAATTGTTAAATATTATCACATGGGTAGTAACTTAGTTATTTACAATCCAACTCCATAATGTTGAAGCAATTGAGCCACAAGGGGATTTTCCATTCATTTTGACTAAACGTTATATTATTTTTATGAAACCTACATGATTACCCCCATGTTGTTCCCTTGATCATGCAATCTAGTTTGTACCTATTGTTGTCTTCGATTATCCCTAAGGGGGCAATCATACCTCATAGGGAGCAATACAGCAAGGCCGCAATCGAGAGCACAGGGTTCGACTCAATCGAGGGCCTCCAAGAGTTTTTACAAGACCAAATCCTTATTAGGATGTGATCTTCAAGGCACACTTGTACTCACAAAGGGAAAGGAGATGTAATAGATAAAAATAAAAACAACTCAACAAAAGAAAATAGTGGCAATGCGTTAAGAGATTTTCTAAGATCTTCTTGCAAAAATATGCCTGAACATTATGTGTTAGTGGTGAACACTTCCTCTCCTCAACATAGTGAAGCACATATGATATTTACATGTTATAGGTATGCATAAAGAGGTGGGTCTTGTATGAGAGCCAATGATAGATGATTGGTTTGGAAATAGACACAGACCCCTCACACATACATACACTTAATAAAACCTAAAACAGGTGAAATATCATAAAGAAATACAACATACAAAAACAGGTCAGTAGGAGGCCACAAATGGCTATACCAAAAAATTGACATAGACTCTCGTGTGTGTGTGTGTATATATATGCAACCAAAATTTTACAAAAAATATAACAAAAGCGAGGGTTTGAGCTTGCCCACAAGTCGCTCATGAGCCAACTATTTTTATAAAAATAAATTAAAGGAAATCCTATAAGAGAACACAATTGCAAACCTGTTGATCCTTTACAAAGCTAATGATACTCCTATTTATAGATCAAAAAGGGAGGGTTTTCCTTCCAAAACTCATGCAAATATTCCAAGGTGGTTTCCAATTCTAATGTCACATTATGTCTCATCTGAATTGCCAATCCCTCTAAGGTACTTTGGATTTGAAGTCATGAATGTCAAATGGCCCTGAGCCCTTGGATGAACAACTACCACCTTTATTGCCATCTACCCATTTTTTGAAATTTCTATCATTTGGGTATGAAATATCTCTTAATTTAATTTTCTAAATCGTTGAGTTGCTTTTATCATGGCTTCCATGATACTACTATTCTTTCATGAAGATATGAGATATTCCTTTGTAGGAAAGGATGATGTTCTTCGAAGAATGTGTACCTCATTAGTTTAACTTTTGGGGCATCAGTGTTTTCTTCTTTGAGAGTTTTCTTCATCACTTGAGCTTAGGATCGCTTTACATTGGATCTTTGGGAATTTTTGTCTTGGGTACCTTATCAAAACTTTCACTCCTTATATTTTGATTGGGACCTACAAACTTTTGAATTTTTGGATATTCCTTGCTCTTGAGACTTGACCTCCAATTGTTAGACCTTTTGATCGGGGTTTTATTTTATGATTGTCTATGACTCAAAATTTAACTTTCTTAGGCAAAGGGTATAGTGATTTATCACTACAGTCCTGGCAGATCTAAGGGAATCATTAGCCTTCTAAAGATAAGGAACCCAAAAAAATGATGCCTTAGTCCATTGGGTACAAAGTTAAGAAAAATCTCCCCTAAAGGCAAAAGTTTTGAGTGGTCAAGCCATATCTTTGAAATTTTGTAGGTGGTCGAGACTTTTACTATCTCATAAAACTGAGATCGCTTATAATATATATGTGCACGGTTTTAAGTAATGACCTTTATCCATTAGGTATGGAGTCAAAAAGGTCTACCCACTAGTTGCTCAAGTATTTTCTTCTTCCTTTTTTCTCTAGTTTCTTGGGTGAAAGATTGTCAGCCTGATGAAACTAGGACTTTCTTGTAGCTCTCTCACCTTGAATAGGTAGGTGCTAGAGATGATTCTATTGTTGACACCAGGGTGAGGCTCCCATTTATTGGTCGAGCCTTCTGATGTCCTCTTATCCTTGTAGATGAAGAGGTTCTTTGCATGCGCTAGCTTGACCTCTTCAAAAGGAGGGGCATCCAAGGTGGAAGTTACCCATTGTCCTTCTTGGTCATCAGAAGGGTAGAGGAGGTCTAATAAAAAATTTTCCTCCCCATCAGGAGCCTTTTTAGCTTTTGGTTAATTTGTAGACTCATGCCCTTCATGATGTATGTGAAGGACCCCCTTTGAGAGTTGCTTTTGTTGTCCAGGGGGGTTGTAAATCTCCTTTTTATCCTTCATAAGGGTGATTTGCATATCCCTTTTTGATGCATATTTAGAGGGAGTGTCTGGATCATGTTCCAATTTATCTACCTCATCTATGAAATCACTCATGACTGAGGTAACAAGCTAATCCTAGTTAGAGATTGAATGTGGAGACAAAGCACTATACTTTTATCAAGCCTTGCCTTTCAATGAAGCCACCAATAGCCTGAGTGCCACATCCTACTTCGTGATCTTGTGCACTTGATAAATGAAAACCATTTCTTATAGGTGCTCTAATGGGGATGTTGGGCCTTTGCAAGTATATTTAGGAAAAATTCCCAAAAATGATACTAAGATTTTTCCCCAAATAGTCGATGGTTCTAGAGGTCATAGTGGGTTCTTTTCTCCTTAGGTGAGGGACAACTCTTTAGATGGGACAACCATATTAGACCTATGGATATTTTGTATTATAGTGGATTTTTTAGGTGAATGCAACTTATTGCTTTTGGAAAGTAGGTAGAATGAGATCTTTAGCCAAACCTTGGTTTGGTGTCTTGAGCCAAACCTTGGTCTAGTGTCTTCAGTAGTGGTTTCTTATGGTGTTCGTTCTAGAGCAGAGTCATCATGTGAGTAGAGAGACACTTCATCAAGTGGAAATAGACAAATAACCTCACCCAGTCTAAGCCTAACTCGTTGTTACAATTCTAGGACCAATGATTTGTCATCGAGGTTCCATAGGAAGTGCCATTAAAATATTATCATATTTTATTACCCTTGGTAGGGAAATGATCCTCGTGAGGAGAGACACGAGGTCATGGTTGAGAGCATGGGGTTCAACTCAATCAAGGGCCTCCAAAAGTTTTTACAAGGTCAACTCCTTATTAGGATGTGGTCTTCAAGGCACACTTATACTCAACAAAAGGAAAAGAGATGCAAGAGATAAAAATAAAAATAACTCAAAAAAAAAAAAGGATGGTGATGTACCAAGAGATCCGTTAAGATATTCTTGTAAAAATAATTCTGAATGCTATGTACCAGTCATGAAAAATTCCTCTCCTCAACACAGTGAATCATATATGAGATTTACTAGTTATAGGTATGCATAAAGAGGCAAGTCCTATAGGAGAGCCAACAAAAAATGATTGGTGATGAGTGTCGTTAATGTTCATCATTTTATTTTCATTTTGTCAATCCATAATGATGTCCAAGGCTATATAAAATAGAGGAGGTTGGTGGTTCTACAATTCAAAAATCAAGGCACTTTCTTATTTGGTGGGAACAAAGATTCATAAGATCTTTGTGGAAATTAAACTATCACTAAATTGCATAATTGAAATCTATTTAAGTTGTAAAATTGAACTATGCTGAAGGAAGAAAGAAACTATATTACATTTGCTAAATTGAAATACATGAAATGAAAAGTGCTAAAATGAAAGTATAAGAATGACAATGCTAGAATAGGAAATTGTTGAACTAAAATTCCTAAAAATAAGAATTTACTATTTATTGCTAAAAATGTTTTTTTTTTTTTAGTAATACTTCTTATACAAATCCACCATGGGGATTGAACCCGGATCACATCACCGATAATGCAAGTGGCGTCCTTGCCAATAGACCACACTCACAAGGATATTGCTAAAAACTTTAATAAAGTTGCTAATCTAAAATTGTAGAAAGAGAAATATAAATTGCAAAGGAAAGGAAGCGTAGGTCAACTAGCTGAGAAAAAAATTCAAACATCACACTTGAAAACAAGAAAAAAAAAGGGACAAAATAGAGCACATTATGATCTACAACAATTTAACAATAAATCAACAAATTTTGACAAAAAATAACAAAAATAAAAAACTTGTAGAACTATAACAACACTCCTTCCACTAGCCTAGAGAGTGGGCCTTTGCTCCTAGGTCCAAAAGAAGGTCTGATTCACCAAATCCTAAGTTTGAACTATTCAATCAAGAATAAAAAAGACATGAAAAAATACTGCACTTTATTTGATAATTTTTGCTATTACAAAGTTGTCGATACATTTATGTCTGATTCCTATTTGCCTAATTTTTGTCTATTCTCTAACATCTTCAACGTAGGTAGGTCAAATTAATTATACAATATATTCCACCTCCCTAACCTACGTTTAAAAAATATAAATTAATTCTGTTTATTGTTGATTCCTGATTTGTTGACTTGCTGCAACAGACTTAGTCCAAAATTAAGACATAATATTATTTGCAACCATATGTATAGTTGTTCTCACATCCAAAATAATGAGAAATTGGCTAGAAATAGGTGGGATATTATTGGTCACATCCAACCACATGCTAACTCCTTTATTCTCTAGAAAAAAATGACCAAAAATATGATTTTTAGCTAATTCTACTATTTTTCTACAACTTCGGAATATCAAGATGAATTAGCTAATATCCGAAGTTGTTGTAGAAAAATAGTAGAATTAGCTAGTCCCACAAAATTTGAATATTCACTTAGAATATCATAATATTTTTTTTGAATTTGATGGGTTTTTATTATTATTCTTACTATCATATGCTGAATGTAGTAATATTTTATTACGTTTATTATCTGCTCCCTAAAATGTATGATATAACTCACTTATATAATGACCAATGTCTTTTATCTCTAATTTTCCTTTTAGAGTTTCAATCAACTCTTCTTGCTTTTGACTTTTGTCTTTATGGATTTCAAGTGAAAGCAAAACCATATACATTATACTACCTATATCAATAGGTATTGTAATATCATCTTTAGAATTGTCAATTGCTTCAACAAGTTTTGAGTGCAAATAATATTCAAATGTTTCAAAATTTTCATTCATAGCTTCTCTGTAGATAAATCTCATTGCTATGTCTTGTTTTCCATTATATTTTTCAATCAATGTTGTATGCCAATTTTCAAGACTTCCAATATTTCCTTTCTTATTATAGCCTTCAAATTATTTTCTTCCATGATAATCAAATTCTTCAAAGTTGCAAAACAAAGTCTTCAAAGTCTTTAACAAATATTCAAATTCCTTTGGATATGGAAACATTTGGCTCCCAAATTTAATCAATCAAATTTTCAATTTTCAATTTCTAAAAAATCAAGTTCTTCAAATCTCAGATTTGCAAATTCCATAATCAAATTTCTCAAAATTTTAATTTTCAAAATTTCTTTTGGAGTAGAAAACCTTCTCTCTCCAAACTTTAAATAAATCAAAGTAAATCAATTTGCAAATATTCAATATTGCATTCAATTTTAAAATTATCAATTTTGATTTCAAAATAAAACTTTTTGAGAGTAGAATTCCTTATGCATCCCTAATTAATAATCAGATAATTAAATTCCCTAAGTATTATCACTTCATCAAATAACGTAGGTATTTAATTTAGCACCCAATATCAAATATTAAATATCTTAAAGTAATGTTTGTTACCTTAATCTCTAGTTTGCTGAATTATATTTCGTTGATTTGAATGCCCATGTTGCTTTCTGAATCTTCCTCCTTTCCGTGCTTTGTTTTGAGTATTTCATTTAGAATTATGAGTGTTTCCTTTTTGTGTCATCAGTGATATGCTCAGGAATATGAAACTTCTTTACAACGATTACACTTCTCAAGTCAGATCAATCCTCTCAAATAATTATGCTCAGATCTTTGGTGCTCAATCCTAATGTTCTCTTGCACTAACTTTGCTTTTAAGTAGATGCAAAAATAGCTTGGCTCTCAGATCAACGTCTTCAACAACTTTACTCTCTCAGGTGAATGCAATCTCAAACTCGAACAAGCTTAATATTTAGGTAACTTTCTCCTTCTTCTAGTCTAAACTTTTCTCTGGAATAAATATCAACGCTGGTGCTATCTTGGATGAAGTTGTCCAAATAATATTTGGTGGCTTTTGACCACATTGCCTTACATTTTTTCTTCTTTTAGTAGAAATAATAAACATATCTTCAACATTTTTCTTACAATGTTGTTTCTAAATTTATTATGTCTCTCTTCAATGCTGCTTCAAAAAATGGAGTCCTTGTCTTCACTTAACTTGTATCAAAATGTGTAGACTCTCTAGGAATCCCCTTTTTGATTCAAGTGACTTATCCCTAGGATGCTTGCAATGGATCATTTTTTTTTATCTATTGCTTCTTATCTGGTGGCTTTTCCAACTCTATCTTATATTTCTTCTTCAAAAAGATATATCTTCTTTGTCGGCTTTAGATGACTTAAAATTAATGGTTCTTGGTGGCTCCTGAAATATCCGCTCTCAACTTGTAGTCAAATACTTTCTTCTGGTGTCTTCAACCCTGTTATTATTTTTGCTTCTATCTCAAAATAGAATATATTTATTCTGACCAAGATTAGTCTCCAATTTCTATAATTTTAGGATGATATCAATCCTAAAAATCGAGCACCTTTCTTAAAAATAATCAATAATTTTGAGTCAAACTCAAAATACAATATGAGCTTCAATAACACTTCAATTCTCAAGATTTTTTTTAAAGCTTAAAATTTAAATTCACACCATAACTTCTTCTTTATGCTAGCTCCTAAATAGAACCTATTTTCAATTTAAATTCACACCGAAATAATTCTTTGATGCTAGCTTTCAAATATACCTCTTCCAAAAAATAATGGATAGAGGGTGGTAGCTCTGATACCACTGTTGGCTTTTTTGCCAGATTATCACAGGTCCCAATATTTAGGATTAAATATAATAATCAAATATTTGAGCATTTAATATATATGGAAAATATTAATAAACAAACATTCATATAAAATAACAATAATATGAAGTAAAATGGCCAATATCATTCATGTAATAACATGAAGAAAAATTACAATAGAATTGCTCAAACTGTATACAAGCTTCTTTGTATGATGCTTGAAATACATATATTCTTCAATGATAATTCATTACATGGAGCTTTATCTTCATAATATAGCCTTAGTAAGATGACTCTTCAATACTTGACTATTGCTCTTCTCACATATTTGGGAGATGCATTTTTTCCTATTCCATGCATAAGATAAATTCTCTCATGTCTTTTGGCTTCTCATCTTGCCACTTGTATACATGACTCTTGACTCTCTATTTACTCTTGTACATTTTATTCTATGATACTTTCACACTCCTACTTGCACACTTGCACACTTTATTATATGACACAATTGCACAGTCCTACACCTATACATATGCACACAATACTTGTGCACATTCTCACTTTTCACACTTGCACACACAATTACATGACACTTGTACACATCCTACACATGAACACATACATAAAGGGGAATAAAAATCATACTCTAAACTATATACTCACACTCTAATCTATTACATATGTACAATTGTACCATGGAGGTACATTAGCATGTACCACATAATGTAATTTTCTCCAACAATCATATGAGTTGACCAAACACTATAGTTTTACCCATTAAGGTGAGTAACTAGGGTTTTATGGTCCATCTTACACTATCTAATCCCTAACAACACAATAGATCTATGAACTAATGTCACCAATGCATAGAGCTCAAAAATTCATACCATTTAAAAAAAGAGAGATCAAAATACTTTTAGATACAAATATGACCTATAAAAGCTTTGCCCTAATAGACCCAAAATAATTAAAAATTAAAAGCTTAAACCTTAGGGTTGTAAGAGCCAATTCCATTCTACCGCTTAGCAAATTTTGATTCACTACTATGTTCTAATCGCACTTCACCACTTCAACTATTTTTCTTTTAGATAATATTTGAAAAAGTTTTATTAATAGTTATAAGTTTGTGTATATTCAAAGAGTGAGTTCAACACTTTGTTGAACAATTTTCTTTTCACCAATCCAACTTTTGACTTGAAATTAGGTTTTCAAAAGGAATAAGAAAGCTTCAAATGATTATGATTAAGTATATTTTTTAAAATAAAATTATATAATCAAAAATCTTGTACTAAAATAGATAGAATATTATGATGTTTTGGAAGTGGTAAGTTAGAAGGAAGGTGTTTATTGTAAAGAGGTCATGGGTTTTAGTTCTTTTGACACTTGAGAATACCTTAAAAATACTTCAACTTGTGTATATACATATAAAAACACCTTTATGATTTTAGGTCTATATTATATATATAAACAATTTTCAATTAAAAAAAATATATAAAACGATTGGCAAAGTGCGAAGGATTAGGGTATTTTACTGAAAAAAATTTCATCTTTTAGGAGCCATATCTTTGCAAAGAGTTATCCAATTCAGTTGATTCTTGGACCAACTTGTGCATAATTTGAATAGCTTTAAAATGAGTTGTCATATGCAAAACATCAAGCAATATTGAAGGAGATACGAACCTGTGAAGTCAACCATTCGGAATAAGGGTAGTGATGATTTTTCAAGTCGCAAAAAACAAAATTGCAAAGTGCGAAGGATTAGGGTTTTTTTCCCTGAAAAACATCTCATATTTTAGGAGTCGTATCTTCACGCTGGCTATTGTTACTCCCCACCCCCACCCTCATAAAAGTTATCCGATTTAGCTGATTCTTGGATCAACTTGTGCAAAATTTGAATAGCTTTAAAATGAATGGTCATATGCAAAAATTTAAGCAATATTGAGGGAGATACAACCCTATAAAGTCAACCATTTGGAACAAGGGTAGTGACAATTTTTCAAGTCACAAAAAACAAAATTGTAAAGTGCGAAGGATTAGGGTTTTTTACTACTTCGTGAAGAGTTTTCCGATTCAACTGATTCTTAGATCAACTTGTGTAGAATTTGAATAACTTTAAAATGAGCGATCCTATGCAAAAATCTGAACAATATTGAGGGAGATACAACCCTATGAAATCAACCATTCAGAACAAGGGTAGTGACAATTTTTCAAGTCGCAAAAAATGAAATTGCAAATATTTTCCAACTACGGTTTGAACGATGAGAAGAGCAATGAAGGGCTAGGACTTCAATGAGGTAAGATATTTCATCTGGACAAAGAATTTTTTAGCTAAGTTCTTTTTTCCCTTTCTTCATCTTACAAATTGTGCATGAAAAATTTATAAAGTTTTTATCAAATATTATATTTGCTATATAACTTTCATATAAATTTCATTAGATTTTGAGTTTTAGTTTCCTTTCCATTGATTGATTTATAGTTAAATCTTTAGAATCATCTCTAGTGGTAGAGGTTAATGAGCGCACCTCAGAGAGATCCTAATTGCTCCAAGATAGGGCAATTTTTTGTAAAATTTAATGGGTATTGGCTAGGGGTTTCAACCTTGATAAAATGGATTGATAGGAGTTGGAAGTCTCTAGGAGTGATTATATCATTTCTTCCCAAAGGTTTCTTCCTAGCCATTTTTTGTTCTAGGGAAGAAAGAAAAAGAATCCTAAAAGGGGGTCTTGGTTTATGGGAAGAGTAGGGCTCTTCCTTACCCGCTAATATGAAGGCTTTTCACCTGAAAATATAAATCTATTCCTAGTACCAGTCTAGGTTAGGATGTTTGGGTTACCCATTAAATTTTGGGAAATAGATACCTTCAAGGCAATAGGAAAAACTCTAGGAGAATTCCTTGAGATTTCATATACAACAAAAGATGATTTTTTGGCTATTTATGCTTGAATATTGGTCATGATTGATATAAGTAAAGCTTTACCAGAATCAATCATTCTTAAGTATGGGGATAAGATGTGGACCCAAAATATAGATTATAAAAATATATCTTTAAGATGTAGAAGATGTCATAAGGTGGGGCATATTGAGATATCATGCCTTAAAAAGAGCCCAATAGAATCATTTGTAGAAAATTGGAAGAGAAATTTACAAATGATTATGGATAAATATGGTTTTCAACTTCTATAGAACAGATCTAGAAAAACAAAAAAAAATGAACAATGGAGACCAATAAGGAAGGATATTGGAAGAAATTCTAATTCTTTTGAGGCTTTAGCCTATGAAGAAAAAGTAGATCAAAACTTAGAGGACATAGTACAACAATTTCAACATATTAGCAAGGAACCGTCTATTCAATATGATCCTAATTTAAGGAAGAACATTCTCGATGAACCTAAGGAATGTGTCTCATAAAATTTTGAAGACTCTCTTGAAGTTCCATGCACCATTCAGGAGAAAATAATTGGTAAAGAAAATATAATTTTAGAAGTTAATACCTCTACCATTAATAATGAAATACCAGAAAATGAGTAGGATAAGTCAAAAGCTTCTATAATAGAGCTAGGAGAGGATAAATATGTTGAAAAACAAAATTATGAAAGAATATTTAGGAATAGAATAATAAGACTTAATCCTGATATAGGCAAGGCAAAAAGAGGAAAACCCTCAAATTATCAAGCAAGATCCAGGGAAGTAAGAGCTAACATAGAGAAAGGAACACAAACTAAGTTGGTTGAACTTCTCTTTACCAAACAACAAAATTATATTGGTAATACGCAAGAGGGGCCAAAAGCCCCTAATGAGATATGATTATCATCTCATGGAATATAAGGGGTGCTAATGCCCCCTCAAAGCATAGGTGTATTAGGGACCTATGTTTAAGTAATAAACCTGATATTCTCTATATCTAGGAAACTAAAATGACAAAAGAAAAAGTTTCAAAAACTATGAAATCAGTTTGGACAAGATGTGAATGAGATGCTATGGATTTTGAAGGAGCAACAGAGGGAATTCTAACTTGTTGGCATCCTTCTAGAACCTCTTGTGTAACCATTCACAAAACTAGGTATTGGATAGCCTCTTTAGTCACTTGCATATTTGCATCATCCTTATCATATGTATGGTCCTACAACTCAATCAGGTAGATTAGAAGTTTTGAGTGGGATTGAAGCCTTTATGAGAAGTAAAGACCAAGAAACCCGTTTCATGATCATTGGATATTTTAATGCCATAATCAAATTGAATTAAAAATTTGGGGGAATTAAGAAATTGACCCAAAGTATGAAAAATTTCTCAGGTTTTATTCAAAACAACAATCTATGGGAAGTTGAGTTTGAAGAAGACAACTATACTTGGACCAACAACAGGAGAGGCCAGAACCTAATAGCAAAAAATAGATAAATGTATTCTCTTAAATCATTGGCTAGATGAAGGAACTTGTACTAAAATTAATACCTTAACAAGGATTGGTTCAAATCACTAGCCAATAAGAGTTAAAATGGTGGTAAATGAACTCAAAAAAATATCATATTTTAAATATGAGCAGATGTGGGAAGATCATCCTCAATTTGTTGACATGATATCTCAAACATGGAATTCTTTAGGTAATGGTGGTTTTATGCTCTTCAAAACCATATTTAAAACTATGACATCTATATTAAAAGAATGGAACAAGAACACCTTTGGAAACATTTTTGAGAAGAAAGAACTAAAATATAAAATTCCAAAATTCCAAAAAGTTGATGAAAATAATACAAGTTTAGAGGAAAGGAAGTTGCTTAGTGAATATCATAATATTTTGAGTAAGGAAGAAAAATTCTGGAGATTAAAATCAAGACAGACTTGGTTAAAAGAAGGAGATAAAAATACAAAGTTTTTTCATAGGATTGCTTTAGTACAGAGATCATAGTCTATAATTAGTAGAATTAAATCAATAGAAGGGGTTTGTATTGAAGATCAGAGTGAAATTAAAAAAGAGGTAAAGTTGTTTTATCAAAATATTCTAGGTTCAGAGGAGACCGAAGTTTTTAATGATAAAATTCTTCAAGATGTTCCTTCACTTATAACAAATGAAGACAATAGGAAATTGATGGAGCCTATTACTCTAAAAGAAGTTCATTTAGCTCTTTTATCTTTTAATAAGGATAAATCCCTTGGTCCAGATGGGCTATTTGCAACTTTTTACCAACATAATTGAGATATAGTGAAGGATTATTTATTGGTGGCAGTGGAACAGTCTAGGGTAAAACAATACATTCCTTATAAAATAAATGCAACTTATCTTACCTTAATTTCAAAAAAGAAGGATATTGAATTGTTTGATTCTTTTAGACCAATAAGCCTATGTATTATGACTTATAAGATTATTTTCAAAGTGATGGTGAATATATTAAGACCATTTTTAGACAAAACCATTTTAGAAGAACAAGGAGGATTTGTGAAAGGGAGACAAATTCTGGATGAGATCATAGTAACTCATGAAGTTATACATTTAGCAGCTTCAAGAAAAGAGCAAGCTATGATCTTAAAACTTAATATGAGTAAAGCCTATGATAGGCTTAAATGGGATTTTATTTTTGAAATTTTAGATAAGTTTGGTTTTGGGAAGAAATGGGTTAGATGGATTAAAGCTCGTGTCTCTACAATTTCTTATTCAGTGTTGGTCAATGGGTTAGTGATAAAATCTTTTAAATCCAAGAGAGGTCTTAGACAAGGAGATCCTTAATCTCCTTATTTGTTCATAATTGTGGCAGAAGTTTTGAGTAGGAACTTAAAGAAGGCTTACAAATAAGGGCTTATAAGTGGACTTAAGGTTAGTAATAACATCGATAACATCACCCATCAACAATTTGTAGATGATACAACCCTTTTTGGAAGGGCAAGGATAAATGAACCCAAAGCTTTGAATAATTTTTTAAAAGAGTGTGAAAGATCTTCAGGGCAAAAAATTAATAGGACTTAATCTAAAATTTACTTTCTTAACACTCCTGCTAATATCAAAACAAGAATTTGTAGGTTGCTTCAAATGGAGGAGGTAAATTTACCAACAAATTTTATAGGGATGCCTTTATTTGAGAGGAGAATGAGGAAATATTTATGGAATCCAGTTATTAGTAAAGTTCAAAATAAAATTCCAACTTGGAAAGGTAGATGATTATCATTAGTAGGAAGAGTGTAGTTAATTAAGTCAGTCTTACAAGACATTTCGACATATTATATGTCATTGTATTCTATGCCAAAATCAGTTGAAAAAAGTGTAATCTTTATTATGTGATCCTTTTTATGGTCAGGTTTACATGATAAAAGGAAATTTCCTTTGGTCAAATGGAGCAATTTGCGTGATGACAAAACTAGGGGAGGTCTTGGTTAAAGAGCTCTTACAGATGCAAACTTAGCTCTTAGTAGAAAAGTTATCTGAATATTTTACAAAGACAGTCAAAGACAATGGGCAAGAATTCTTTTAAGTATGTTGATCCCAATGACCCAAGTTTAATATTTACCACATTTTCTCTTCCAAATGGTTCTGCTCTTTGGAATGGTTTAAAAAAATCTATTGATCTTATGATTAAAGGTTTAATATGGGTGGTGGGAACTGGAGAAAAAATGTCTATTTGGATGGATACTTGGTGTGATAAAAAACCACTCAATATAGATCTAGTTTTGAAATCTTGGATGAGATTGCTTCAAGACAAATACGATGATAGGGTTTCAAACATTTTATACAAGGATCGAGAACAAATGAAAAGAAGACTTTTTTACAAGTATACAAGACATTGATGCTAGGAGGCCATTGAGTAGAAAGATAACAACTGTTATTATTCCGAGGGGTGCCAAGGATAAATTGATTTGGGAGTTGAATAGCTCAGGAGAATACACAACAAGAAGTGGATATAATGTTCAAAACCAACATAATAATAATGTCACTAGAATATGGAGAGATATTTGGGATAGCCCAAGAATTCCTAAAGTTAAAATGTTTGTTTGGCTAATAGGTCATATAAGAATTTTATCCTGGGATAACCTTATGAAAATGGGTTTTCATGGTCCCTCTAAATGTGTTTTTGTAATAAGAAGGAGAATATTGACCATCTCTTGGACATTGCTCAATAGTCTGGAATCTTTGGCAATGGATTCTTAATATGTTTGGTAAATGCATGGTGATGAATAGTAAAATTGAAGACTGGTTAAAGCAATGGTAGAGCATTTATAAAAGTGAGGCTTTACAAAAAATATGGGATATATCAAAAGTTACAATACTTTGGACTATATGGCTAGAAAGGAATAGAAGAATATTTAAAAGAAAGGAAAGCAGTTTAGAGGTAATGAAAAAGAAGATATGTTTAACCATAAATGAGTCTAAACCAACCCTATCAACTCACCCAATCCCGAATTGTAAGCTGAGAGTCTTGATAGATGGAGTCAAGTCATTAAATAAAATTATGATGTTGGGTACAAGAGAAGCAAAAATAAGGTAAAGAATATAAAGTGGAAACCACCATATGTGGAGTGGGTTAAATTGAATTTTGATAGAGCATCTAAAGGAAATCCAAGACCAGGAGGAGGAGGAATAATTAGAAATAATAGATGAGATATTTTGTCTCATTATGCTTTCAATTGTGGATTTAAGACAAATAATGAAGTTGAAGCTTGGGCAGCTTTAGAAGGGTTAAAAATACATAAACAAATGAAATGGAATAGATTTTGGATGGAAGGTGATTCTCTCATAGTAATAAATACAATTTTGAGAAAAGCAAAGGCTCCATGGAACATACAAGAGATAATTGTGTAAATTCAAGATCTTGCTAAAGAGTTTGAAGAAATCAGGTTTATACATATATTAAGGGAAGGAAACAAATGTCCAGATAAGCTAGCCAATAGAGGTGTTTTGATTGAGGATCATGAAGTTAACATCTCCTTTCCATGGTTAGATGAAGTAAAAAGTTTAGTTGAAGCTCACAAAAAATGTTGATTGCCTAAATCAATTAATGATTAAGATTTACTTTAATATTTTTCATTGGTAATATCCGTTTTATTTTGTAACAATAATGTGTGTTCATTTAGACTATTTATAATAATTTTTGTGGTTGCACTTGTGTTTTAGGAAGGAAACTAGCAATCTAAATTTGGTAAAGTAGACTATGATAGTGCGATGTTTTGGAAATATTACTCTACTAAGATGCAAGGAATAGATAGTAGAGGCGAAGTTTTGGCATTGTAAACGTTGCTATCAAAAAATGTTAAGAAAGATACTAAATTTTGGAGTAATTGTATTCATAAAAAATGAAAATGAAGAATTCAAACATTTTATGTAAAATGATGTAGGTTTCTAGTTATAGCATCTCAATTGAGATGATAAGTGTATCTATTTGTGAACTCTCAAACTTTAAAGAAGAAAGATGTAATTTGTTAAGGGTGGGAGACCCAAGTACAACCTCTTATTATCAAGCAATATATATATATATATATATATATATATATATATATAGTACAACCTATTTTTTAACTAAAAATTGTTATATATATCAAGTGAGTATATCAAGATAATTAAAACCAAAAGAATTATTAAATTTCAATATAATACAATTTTTTTTTTATAATTGAAAAAATATATTAAATTTCAATGTGCATAGAGAAAGTTGTTGAAAGTTCAAAAGGATACCATAGTGGTAAGTTTTTGGATTTTCATTCAGGTGATTCAAGTTCAAATATTGATACAAAGAAATTAGGGCCCTTCATAAAAACTCGAGCATTATCCTAAAATTTTGTCATTGGTGATGGATGTCGGTACTTAATTTTTTTTGCCCAAAAAAGTACCAGACGATTAATAGTGGATGTCGGTACTTAGCATTTTTTGCCCAAAAGGGATCAACCATTGATGGTGGATTTCGGTACTTAACATTTTTGCCCCAAAAAAGGTCAGGTAGTGTGCCTTGATTCCTTGAAGGGTTTGGATAAGTCGTTGGGTGAGAGCTTTACCTTAATAATTTTGCCTAAAAAGGAATCAGTTGGTTGGTGGTGGATGTCGGTAGGCTGCCTGATTTCTTAAAGGGTTTGGATAAACTGCCTGGTGGCGGTTGATTTCTTAAAGAGTTTGGATAAACTGTTTAGTGGCGGTTGATTTCTTAAAGAGTTTGGATAAACTGTCTAGTGGCGGTTGTCGGTAGGCGGATAAATTGCCTGGTGATCTACCTTGATTCCTTAAAGGATATTATAGTGATAAGTTTTTGGATTTTCATTCACGAGATCAAATTAAAATTGGATAAAAAAGATCAAAACCCCTTATAAAAACTCATGCTTAACATTTTGTCAAAAAGGAATAGGCTTGCTTTACTTTAACATTTTGTCAAAAAGGAATAGGCTTACTTTATCTTAACAATTTTTTTTTTTCAAAAAGATGAGCCACTTGGTAGCAGCCTTTAGTAGACTACCTTGATTCCTTAAAGAATTAAGGAAGGATCAAGATCCTATTAACTTAATCTTTACCCAACAATCTAAAATTAAATTAGGAAACAAATCTGGTGACTGCACACAGAATCAAAGTCAATTTTGAGCGGGCAAAGCCACGCGATTTCTAGTCGTGCCCAACAACCACTTCCGCAAGTCTACTAGATGCTAGATGGTCCAAGGTCCGCTTTTAGTTATTAGTAAGTAACAAGTTGTGCTCGAAAAGAATTTTAAAACTAGACACCCTCCAAGTAGCGCCTGTAGCTCAGTGGATAGAGCGTCTGTTTCCTAAGCAGAAAGTCGTAGGTTCGACCCCTACCTGGCGCGTGTTTCTTTTCTTTTTCGATTCTAATCTAACGCTTAACTATTAAAAAAAAAATGGAATCTGGGCATCTCAGTATACTGGTTTTAATTATTCAAAGAATGGGATCGGGGTAGTTTAGTTTATTGTTTCGATTTTAATCTAACGTTTAACTATTTAAAAAAAAAATGGAATCTGGGCATTTCAGTATACTGGTTTTAATTATTCAAAGAAAGGGATCAGGTAGTTTAGTTTATTGGGATCAGAGTAGTTTAGTTTATTGGCAAGCATTTAACCGCTATCAACTAGCCTCTCCTCTATAATTCCTAGTACTTTATTCTCATGACAAGCACTTAGACAGCCCAACTCACTCGTCTTAACTGTTCAAAGAATCATGATAGTTTGGTAGGAACTTGACTGCTACCAACTAACTGTTTTGGTTTGACCCTTGCCAAACTTTACTCTCCTTGCCAAGAAAAGCTTTCAGCTCTCTACCTCTTATACCGCCAACATTTAAAATACCCTTTTTAAAACAGAGGGGGATTCTTAGCACTTTAAATAAAAACAAAGTCAACAAAACTTTGAAAACAGACAACTAACCTCTCTTTTATAATTTTTAACACTATAAACAAAAATAAATAAAAAAAACTCTTACTATAAAGACTTCAAGACTACCAACTTTCTTCGAATAAATTTCGACTGCCCATTACCTTCCCCATCAGGCCAATGGATTTCGACATATCCGGATTACCTGCATTTGCATTCACTTCACAAAGAACAGAGAGCGACCAAACAACTTAGTCTCCATTCACAAATGAGAATGAGCATGAGCGAGCAACCAAAATATAGTTTCAACATCCACAAATAAAAGAGAATGTAAGTTCCAATTTAATTAGTCTCCACTACGGGAAAAAAAAATTATGGAATTGAGATAGTTTTAAAATAAAAAAAATTATGGAATTGAGATAGTTTTAAAATTGAGATAGTTTTAAAGTTTTGAGAAGAATATGTTTTTAGATCTTTTATTTAAAGTTTAATAAAATTAAAAAACAAAAATTGTTTAATAAATTTAAAAAGTTTAATATTTTTTATTTTTTTTGGAGTGTGTTTTTTTTATTGATTGGGATGATAAGTTTTTTCATTTTTTGCTAAAAGTTTTATTAGTGAGTTTATTTTTAGAGTATCTTCATATACAATCCTGATGTCCTTGTAGGCTTGACATTCCACAATAAAATGTTTTTTTTGGGTCTCCACTATTCCTACCATGCAAAAGACACATTCTCATTCTGATCATGCCTCTTAAAGAATTGTCCATCTCTTAGTTTTGCTTTGAGATGGTGTGAACTAGACCTTAATTGGGTTATAAGCATTTTTTCCTTTTATTTGATCTACATTTTTAGTTCATGAGACAATGTGAATTTTTCCCTCACATACCGTTTAATTTCTTTGTTGGAGTTTGGGACCTCAAAAATTTAATACTCCATTTATCCATCCATTTTTTTTGTTCTATTTTATCTATGTATATTTTCTTGTAGTCAATGTTTCTTTGATTATTTGTTTGGGCAACTTTCTATCTTCCCTTATTTGTATTTTCTTTAGGTAACCTAATAGCCTTATCATAGCTTCTACTTTTAGTGGAAAAGTCCATGTTTTAGGTTATATATATATATATATATATATATGTAAGCTATGTTAGCTTTTATTGGGACCACTCCCATTACAAAAATTAAACATTACGTTGCTTTCATTATATTTATAACAAGTTAATTAAACCTTACCCAACTTGCTTTTTTATCAAAGATATTCTTCATTTTCCTTTCTATCAAAGATATTCTCCATCTTCCTCAAACTACTAATTTTCCACAATCAACTCCTCTATATCAAATACCTTTCCAAAATTAAATTTTATCAAGATGAAATTCAACATTACAAATGGCTAAAATATTTGCTACCCATTTTCCATATCTACAAATATCTTGTCTTGACAATTTCTTAATACTTTTTTTAGGGTTCTTAGTCATGTCCCTATTAATCCAAGACATTATTTTCATTGTTATTTTTTGTTTCTATTTATGGGATTAGTCCCACTTATCGTTGTTTTTTTTTTTCTTCTTGGGTCTTCCCAACAATACTTTCATCTTCATCAATCTCTTCAATCTTCTCACATTGCTCATAGTAAGACTTATCATCTATAGGTTTTTCTTGCTCTAAAGGATCTAAAGTGCAAGAATAACCTCAAAAGCACATTCTTCTTTATGTTGCCTCGGAAACCCTAAGTGCAAGGATGCTCTCATAGCAATTACCTTCTTATTCTGCCCTAAAACACCTAAATTATTATGGATTTTCTCCATCCTCATTTATTTATTATGCTACTTTTGAATCCTTAAAGTGCATGGGATAACATCTACACCACTTTCACTTTTATTACCAGGAGAGGATTCTATACTACTTGAGGAAAATGAAGACGATTTACCTGGAGTAAACTTGACTTCTTTTGTCGTCTTTATTTTAGGATTTTCCTCCACATCTTCCTTTGCACTTTTAAATCCTTTTAGAATTGCCAAATGATGTTGTAGACTGGATTTCTTTGTCTCTTCTTTTGGAGTGGAATATCCTTGATTTGATCTAATCTTCTATTATATCATGATCAATTTTTTTGTCTCTTTCTTCATAGTTTTCACTTTGCAAACTCATGCCATGTGTCCAATCTCATAATAATCGTGGCATTGAAATATGATATTTTCATAATCTACATGTTTATCCCATTCTCTTGATTCAAATTTAATATTAATAGATATTGGTAAAGGTTTTGAAATATCCATATCAACACATATTCGGGTATATATAGCATACTTATCTCCTTAGTAGTTAGTCCTTCCTTGATAAATTCCCCTAGGGTATTTTCAATGTTCTTCAAAACATCCTTATTAATAAGCTAATATGGAATTCCAAAAAGCCTAACCCACATTGAAAACTTCTTAATAGTTTTTGTCTCAACAATTTTTTTTCATTTCATAGTCTCAAATAAAGTGCATATCTCCTTTTTTTATGGTAAATTAAGATTTTATATACATAAATGGGTTCTTTAAGAGGATCCTAAAACCTTATGACAAAAAGGGCCGTAACACCTTGTATGCATCCTTAGACATTTCCTTGATACAAAAAACCAAACATAAATAGAAAAAATAGTAGAGAAACTGCTGGAACAGTAGATTAACCAGGTTACAAAAAACAACCAGCAAGCCCCATCTATCAAAAACTGCCAACCTCCCCTAACTACCAATTTGAAACCCTCCTGAGGATGGATCCAACGTGCCTTAAATTTTCACGGTTTCCTCCTGGTCATCAGAGACCTCGCTTCGCTTACAGATGAGTTGCTTGATAACTTTGGTGGTGGCATTCGCTAAGGGCCTGAATGAGTTACAGATATGGATGGCACTACCAAGATCTGTTTGTCTCCTCGGGTTGATACTGACATGGATGGATTTGCCAAGTTGTCCAACCATTTCCCTGTGATAAAGGGCCCAAGGGGG
This sequence comes from Wollemia nobilis, assembly GCA_028583015.1. Classification (NCBI taxonomy): domain Eukaryota; kingdom Viridiplantae; phylum Streptophyta; class Pinopsida; order Araucariales; family Araucariaceae; genus Wollemia; species Wollemia nobilis. The sequence continues at coordinate 4,374,882 of JAQPPZ010000101.1, forward strand.
GGCGATTGAGACATGTAAGCTAGGGTTCAAAAAAGCACCCTCATCTTCACTCTTTACTGATGTGGAGATCTAACCCACGTCACTCTTGAGCAACCTCCTTTGGATTTTTTTGATTGGCCGTATCCAGGATATCCTATGGAAAGTCTTGGTGTGTTAAGATCCCATCCTAACATTATTTTGTAATTCTCATTATTATGTAATGACCCACTTCCAACGTGGAGGATCCCATATATAATGTTATTTTGTAATGTACGTGGAATGTTATGCTCCTAGGCAAGTGGGGCCATTTGATGTAACCGTTATCAAGATTGTAACCGACATTTGGTAGAAGATTCTAGCTCGAGTGACATTTTGCATGTAAGCCAACTTTTGAGCCTAGGGTTAGGGTTTGTATGACGTATTTCTTTAAAAAGCTATGAAGCCAAGTATGAAGGTATCCTTTTGCAAGTTAATGAAATATTGAAGGAGGTTGCCCCTCGAAGAGGCCTGGGATTATGAGTTCTTTTGTGAGATTGTTTAATTTTACAATTACTTTCTGCATAGTATTATTCTGTTATTGCATGTATTTCAGTTATCTTTATTATTTTGTGCATGTGAGCTTTATTTCTATAGTAGGTTCCTAACAAGTGGTATTAGAGCGCTTTCCAGGGCCGAGTTCTACTGTAATTGCGACGATTCTTGCCATTCATTCTACCTGTTAGGTATAATTTTTCGTGTGTTTTTCGTTCAATTTTTCCTTTATTAAAAAATCCAAAAAAAATATAGTTCGTTTTTTTTACCAGCAAATCCAAAAAAAAAAAAAATACAGTTTCTATTTCAGTAGTTGTGTAGGTTAGAACCTTATGCCGAGGGTTTAAAAATATTGTGAAGGAGCTATCGTTATTGGCTAAGCTAGATAGCCCATAAAGCATCTAGTGAAGTGAGGGGCGATCAGGATCTAATACCTAGGTCTTAGACAACACTCGTGCACGAAATCGAGCTCCCATGCATCTTCGGGTGTATCGGGAGACCATTCTAGGGTTAACAAAATTTTATCCAGTAGGAAGCTTTTTGGCCTTGTATCATCCATAGTCCACGGGACACAACATCCTGGACGATTACCCTACCATACTGTTAGAGAGGCAGATAGTGTGCTCAAGGGTATGTGTGAAATCCTCCTTGGATAGTGGCCTAAAATATTGGTCCAAGAACTATTGTTCATCATTGCGGTATAACAAAGGGCCTATGGGTGTTACATAATCCTTATATAGCATACCTTGATTCTGTTAAACACTTCCTCCTACAAAAATACACATCTTCATATTTTGCTAAACCTGCATTCACAATCCCAAAAAGTGAGCATACGAAGAAGGACTTCCCTATCACAGAAGAATACACCTTGCATGCACCAGTAGTTAGGACAAATTTCACAAGTGTCTTTAATAGTATGTAATATTCCAATAATAATCAGGTCAATGGCAGTAACAGTCCAGTCAGTGATAGTAACAGTCAAAATAGTAACAATCAACTGTAATAGTCAAAAAATACAGGTGGTCAGGGTCAGAAACAAAACCGTCAGTTTTTGTAACTACAATACAGGTGATAGGACAGTGACAGGGTGATCAGTTGATAGATCCAAGACAGTTGATTCAGTTTTCCCACTTGTCACCTAGAGCCCCCCCCCAAAAAAAATGAAATTTTATTAAAACAGGGATATCTCTTCACACAGATCTCAGATTGACTAAAAAATTTAGCAAATAATTCTACACTCTATTCCAAATAAAATTATCTCTAGCTCAGTTTACTGGCAAGTATTTGACAAGTAACATGATTTTAACTATTTAATAATCAAATCAGGATAGTTCAGTTCATTGGCAAGCACTTGACAACTACCAACTAACCTCTCCTCTATAATTTCTAGCACTTTGAATAAAGACGAAGTCAAGAAAACTCATGACAAGCACTTAGACAACCCAACTCACTCAAATCATGGCAGCCTAGTCCACTGATAAGCACTTGACAACTACCAACTAGCCTCTCCTCTATAATTCCTAGCACTTTATTCTCATGACAAGCATTTAGACAACCCAACTCACTCGTCTTAACTATTCAAAGAATCATGACAACTTAGTCCACTGGTAAGCACTTGACAACTACCAACTAACCTCTCCTCTATAATTCCTAAGTCCTAAGTCAATAGGACTCTGAGGACAGACAACTAACCTCTACTAAAAATTATAATTCTTAGCACTTTGAACAAAGACAAAATCAAGAGAATGAGGACTCTGACCATAAACACTTAAACAATTCAACTCACAAATAAACACTTCAAGGCTACCAACTTCCTTATTTTGGAAGAAATTGCAACTGTCGATTACCTTCCCTGTCAGGCCAAAGGATTTTGACATATCTGAATTACCTGCATTTGCATTCACTTCACAAAAAACAGAGAGTGACCAGACAACTAGTTTCCATTCACAAATGAGAATAAGCATGAGCGAGAAACCAAAATATAGTCTCGACATTCACAAATAAAAGAGAATGTAAGTTCCAATTCAATTAGTCTCCACTACAAAAAAAAATATGGAATTAAAATAGTTTTAAAGTTTTGAAGGTTTATAAAAGAGTATGTTTTGGATTTCTTATTTAAAGTTTTAAAGTTTAATAAAATAATAAAAAAAAAAAATTGTTTAACAAAGTTTGGAGTGTTTTTTTATTGACTGCCCGATGACAAGTTTTTCCATTTTCTTCTAAAAGCTTTATTAGTGAGTTTACTTTTAGAGTATCTTCATATACAATCATCATGTCATTGTAAGCTTAACATTCCATGATAAAATATTTTTTGGGTCTCCACTATTCCTACCGTGCAAAAGACACATTCTCATTTTGATCATGCCTCTTAAAGAATTGTCCATCTCTTAGTTTTGCTTTGAGATGGTGTGAACTAGACCTTAGTTGGGTTATAAGCATTTTTTCCTTCTATTTGATCTTTGCATCTATGTACTTTTGTTGGCTATGTTCACACTTTGTTTGGGTTGAACTCGTTGATATGTGTATTTTTTTTCCTTCCTACATTTTTAGTCCATGATACAATGTGAATTTTTCCCTCACATATCGTTTAATTTCTTTCTTTGTTGGAGTTTGGGACCTCAAGAAATTTAAGACTCCATTTGTCCATCCATTTTTTGTTTTATTTTATCCATGCGTCTTTTCTTCTAGTCAATGTTTCTTTGATTATTTGTTTTGGTAACTTGCTATCTTCCTTCTTTGTATTTTATTTAGGTAACCCAATAGCCTTATCATAGCTTCTACTTTTAGTGGAAAAGTCCATGTTTTAGTAATTAAAATCTCATATGGAACTATATATATAAGCTATGTTAGTTTTTATTGGAGCCACTCCCATTACAAAAATTAAACATTACATTTCTTTCATTATATTTATAACAAGTTAATTAAACCTTATCCAACTTGCTTTTTTATCAAATATATTATTCATTTTCCTTTCTATCAAAGGTATTCTCCATCTTCCTCAAACTACTAAGTTTTCACAATCAACTCCTCTATATCAAATATCTTTCTAAATTTAAATTTTATCAAGATGAAATTCAACATTACAAATGGCTAAAATATTTTCTACCCATTTTCCATATCTACAAATATCATGTCTTACAATTTCTTAATACTTTTTTAGGATTCTTATTCATGTCCCTATTATTCCAAGATATTATTTTCATTGTTATTTTTTGTTTCTATTTGTGGGATTAGTCCTAGTTATTGTTCTCTTTGTTTTTGCTTCTTGGGTCTTCCCAACAATACTTTCATCTTCATCAATCTCTTCAGTCTTCTCACACTGCTCATAGTAAGACTTATCATCTTTAGGTTTTTCTTGCTCTAAAGGATCTAAACTGCAAGAATAACCTCAAAAGCACATTCTTCTTTATGTTGCCTTGGAAACCCTAAGTACAAGGATGCTCTCATAACAATTACCTTCTTATTCTGCCCTAAAACCCCTAAATTATTATGGATTTTCTCCATCCTCATTTATATATTATGTTGCTTTTGAAACCTTAAAGTGTATGGGATAACATCTACACCACTTTCACTTTTATTAACAAGAGAGGATTCTATACTACATGAGGAAAATGAAGACGATTTACCTGGAATAAACTTGACTTCTTTTGTCATCTTTATTTTAGGATTTTCCTCCACATCTTCCTTTGCACTTTTAAATCCTTTTGGAAGTGCCAAATGATGTTGTAGACTGGATTTATTTATCTCTTATTTTGGAGTGGAATATCCTTGATTTGATCTAACTTCTATTTTCTCATGATCAATTTTTTTTATCTCTTTCTTCATAGTTTTCACTTTGTAAACTCTTGCCATGTGTCCAATCTCATAATAATTGTGGCATTGAAATGTGATATTTTCATAATCTACTTGTTGATCCCATTCTTTTGATTCAAATTTAATATTAATAAATATTGGTAAAGGTTTTGAAATATCCATAGCAACACATATTTGGGTATATATAGCATGCTTCACTCCTTAGTAGTTAGTCCTTCCTTGAAGAATTTCCCTGGGGTATTTTAAATGTTATTCAAAACATCCTTATTAATAAGCTAATATGGAATTCCAAAAAGCCTAACCAACATTGAAAACTTCTTAATAGTATTTGTCTCAACAATTTTTTTTTATTTCACAGTCTCAAGTGCATATCTCCTATGTTTTTGGTAAATTAAGATTTTATATATAGAAATGGGTTTTTTAAGAGGATCCCAAAACATTATGACAAAAAAGGCCGTAGCACCTTGTATGCGTCCTTAGACATTACCTTGATACAAAAAAATGTAAAACAGAAAAATAGTAGAGAAACCGTTAGAACAATAGAGAAACCAGGTTATGAAAAACAACCAGCAAGTCCCATCTGTCAAAAGTCGCCAACCTCCCTTGGCTTCCAATTTGAAAACCTCATGAGTACGGATCGAGAACACCCTAAATATTTATGGTTTCCTCCTAGTCATCAGAGATCTCACTTCGCTTGCAGATGAGTTGCTTGAGAACTTTGGTGGTGGAATTCGCTAAGGGCCCGAATGAGCTATAGATATGGATGGCACTGCTAAGATCTGTTTGTCTCCTCGGGTTGATACTAATGTGGATGGATTTTCTAAGTTATCCAACCATTTCTTTGTGAGAAAGGGCCCAATGGGGGATGGTTGAGACATGTAAGTTGGGGTCCAAAAAAGTGCCCTCATCTTCACTCTTTGCTGACATGGAGCTCTAACCCACGTCACTCTTGAGAAACCTCCTTTGACTTTTTGTGATTGGCTGCATTATGGATATCCTGTGGAAAGACTTGGTGCAAAAAAGACAACTGTCTGAGGAGGGTTCCCATATTGGCCAAGCGGTCCATGAGGGAATTAGCCTCTCTGTACCTATGTAGAGCCTTTGAGGGACCTCTACACTGCAAGAGTTTCCTAACCTCTTTAATTGCATTACTGACCCTCCATGCCGAACTATTAGAATTAGCCAGGTAGTTGATGAAGTTCATGGAATCTCATTCTATTATGAGATGTCTAGGATCCTCTAATAGGAGGAAGAGGCCTCTCCATAGTGCTATGGATTTAGCTACATGATTGGTTTGAACACCCAAGAATTAAAAATACACCAGGATCAACTCACCATGGTGATTGTGAATGGCTCCCCCAACTCTAGTAGGACCTGGATTTCCTTTTAATGCTTTGTTGAAATTTAGTTTAATCCATCCTTCTAAGGGGTCCCATAAAATGCTAGCTCTGGGGTGGACCCGGGCAGGGGGATGTTCCACTTCCATAGGGGATGTTGAGGGATTTGAAAATGGAGGAATCTAAGGCCGATTGAGGGGTGGAAGGACAAGGGATAAGCTTGGCATTTTTAGTAGAAAAGACAATGGCTTTGGATGCTACATATATAAGATCCCTGGAGGAGTCACCAAAGGCTCTGCTATTGTTCTCTAGCTAAATCTGCTAGAGGAAATGGTGGAAGCACACATCCTAGAGGAACCAGAGTTTGGAATTACAAAAAGTGTTGGTCCATTGGGAAAAGAGTTCACTAATGGACTTGGGGTGGGCCCATTGAACATGAAAAGAATTCAAAATGGAACCAAGGACACTGGAGAAAAATCACATCTCAGGAATAGGTGATCCGTGGACTTCTAGTCAGCCATGCAAAGGTAGCACCTATTGGGGATTGAGAAGCCTCTTTTGTGCAAATTTTCGATGGTAAGAGCTCTATTTTGAATAGCAATCCAGAAGAAGAATCCGACCTTGGAAATCAAATATTTCTTCTAAAATAGGTTGAATGGGGTGGTTAGGATAGGAGAGGGGGTTTGAATGCTATAATATGACTTGACTGTGAAGGCTCTGCTATCGAACCACTTCCAAGTAGGTCTGTCAGGTCCTTCTCTAGTAGGGATGGTGGTCAAGTTAAGCATTGTGGATAGGGAGATAGCGGCCTCACCAAGTTTATCACCATTGATTGATTTCCACTAAGGAACTCCACTGGAGAGGGTTATGAACTCAGCCACCCTATGCCCCATGTTAGAGTCAGTGAAAGGTTTGAGCTCCACCATCTTTGTATTGTCAATCAGAGGTTCATACTGGACCCACCTGTCATACCAAAAATCAATGCAATTGCCATCATCGAGGATCCACCCTAAGACTTTTTGGATCAACTAACATGTGTGGGTGATAGATTTCTAGAAGGCATGCATATCTCCTCTTAACCCATTGACCACCACCCATTATTTTATCCCTAATTTTTGATCTAGAAAAGATGATGAGAAAAAACCTTTAGAAAGAAAAATCAGAGTAATTTGAATTCAATTACCACTTTCACTTGATCCACTTTTTAATCTCCAAAAAACCTTGACCATGATCTATGGAACTTACATCGTAATCCTTTACTTTTGAGAACCATTATATCATGCTCAATCATCTCATCCTTGATACTTGCTTCTGGTGTAACATTTTCTACCTAGATCAAACTTACCATGTATTCACTATTTTGCTTATCTCCAACTTGGTCCTCCATACTTCTAGCTAAGGCATCCTAACTTCCATTAAGGCTTTTAAATATGACTTTACTTATATACTAGCTAGCGAGGATCGCTCTTGGATCTCACTTTCTCTTGGTTCGTACTCCTTCCTAGATCACACTCGCTCTTGGCTTGCACTCCCTCTTGCCTCACTCACTCTTGACTTGTACTCCCTCCTACCTTGTACTTGCTCTTGTCTCTTCTTTCTCCTCGTGTTCCTTTGCTTTATTATTTTTAAAAAAATAATATTTCATGTATTTGTGGTAAGGATTTGAAGCCTTGATGCACTCTGAATGAACCCGCTACTCTTCTACCATGACCGAATATTATATCACACTACCTCTCAAATCACACTTGCTTTTAGCTTGCACTCCCTCCCATATCACACTCGCTCTTATCTTGTGATTTAGTTACTTATAGATATATTTTAGAGTAAAACACGAGTTTTTGAAAGGGGCCCTGATCCCCTTGTACTAGGGTTTGAACTTGGATCCTCTAGATGAAAACCCAAAGATATACCACTAGTGTATCTCTCACTATACATATGAGACTAATGCTTTAATTCTAAAATTATTTGTAATTAGTTGATTTTGAATTCTTTCTATTTATATCCATTTAAAATTTGATGCATTACTAGCCTACACTTCACACCCATATAACATCACTAGAATAACTAATAATCTAAAAGGACCATAATGGTTTTTCAATCCCACAAATATGTTTTCTACCCCTATTTAGCAATGAGTAGACTGCCTACCATCCTACTTATATATATTTTATCCTACATATTCCCTAATTGAGTTTACTTTGAAAGTCTAACCCAAGGTATTTGTATTCTATTACTACCTCTAAAGGATTTCTTTCAAATAAAATATATAGCTATTTTTGCTCTCTCAAAGTAGAGAAGACCATAATTTCAGTCTTGCTAGTGTTTACCTGCATCCCAACTTCTTAACAAAAAATCTCTAAAGCTTTTATTCTAGCATTCAAGCTATTTTCTCACAAGATATAAAGCTTTAGATTCACACATAATTATACAGCCTCACCATCTCCTTGAGGAGGGATGCAAAAGACAACAAGATAGATGAACCATTCGGGAAAGGTGCCAACATAGGTTGGGATCCTCCACTAGATACTTAGGATCCACCTTCTAGATGGAAAGGCCCCTTGGACCGTGATCTACCATCTCCTTTTGGATCCATAGCTCTTGCTGCATAAATAACTTGCAATTGATCTACTATGTCTAATTTTGTTTGATAATTCTAGTTTAATGGCTCTGCCTAGCATAGACTTTGGGGTGTGATTTTCTATCCATCCACTTTTTTGATGAAGTAGTGCACTTTATTTCTTTTTTAAAGTAATACAATTATTATATTTTTATTGAAAAAGATATAATACATGCTAGTGCATTTTGTTGAAATAATGCAACAATACATACTGGTGTACATGCAATACTTATATTTATAAAAAATTAAGAAAATAAAGATAATAAATAATTAAAAGGTAAAAGTAATTTTTAACATCCGCCGAAACCATAGGTCATATGAAACAACCCTAACGGAGGATGTTGTTTACTTAATATATGGTTATTCAACCATACTTTGGTTACTTGAAGTATGATGTGCAACCCCACACCTTGCAAGATTTAGCCTTGGATGTCTATTTAGAGTTCCAAACTCTCTACCATTAAATCCACTAAAGGTTATATAAATATAAATACATTATAATAATCACAAATTGGTCTTTGTTATATAATATTTAAATTTTAATTTGTTATATTAAATTGAAAGAGGCATGAATGAAAGATTTTAATTACGTCCGTGAGACCCAAATATGGTCTATGGGACCTCAAATATGGAAGTACAATTACTCAAATCATATCATATGATCTTTAATATCTTTGAGAAGGTTGTTCCTTCTCTTGCTGATTTGTGTTAGCAATTCTCCAACTTTTTTTATTTTACTGTCTTCAAATAAATCTGTCATAAACTCGTTCCCAAGTGTTTCTTTGTATTTGTCACGAATATCTAAAAAACTCGGGCATTTATAGATGAAGTGTTCCTCTATCTCTACTGCCCCTGTGTTGCATAGAGTACATATCCTTTCTTCCCATTGTTATTTGGGTGTTGTCCATCTCCCTGTTTCACATCTAAGCCTATGAGAGCTAGTCCTTATTTGAGCAATGAGTATTTTTTCCTTCCACTTGATTTCAGCACCTATATACGCTTTTTCCTTGTGGTCATACGTTGGGTTAAAATTTGCAATATAATATTGTCTTTTCCCTCGCTTGCATTTTTCCACATTCCACTTCTGAACTTTTCATTCACATAATTTTTTGTCTTTATTGACATTTGGGCATTCATTTATGTTGATTTCCCAACGTTTCATCCATTTCTTATTTTGTTTCATCCACGTATTCTTTCGCCTATGCAACTCTTCGTCCCTAGCTGCTCTAGGCCATCTATCATTTGTCATGTTTTTTGTTTTTTTAAAGCAACATAACAGCTTGGTCATAGCAATTGCTTCTAAAGGGAACATTCCAGTTTCAGCTAGAATAATTTCATAAGGGGTTGTGGCCTTAATTTTGAGAAAGTTTGTGATTAGATATTTTTGAATCCTTTCTATTTGCCTCCATTTTGCATTTGTTGTGCCACTAGCCCACACCTCGCAACCATACAATAGAACCGGTGTAACAAGTAGGCCAAATAAGACCTTGGTGGTCTTCCAGTCCCACAACTCAGCATTCCTACACCTATTTTGAAGTGCATATAGTGCTCTCCAGCCACTTTGAGTTCTTTTCATCCTACATGTATTCCAATTAAGTTTGTCATGAAAGTCTATGTCCAGGTATTTGTATTCTACCACTACATCAAGCGGTTCTCCTGCAAACTGAAATTTGAGTTGTTGCTTCTTCTTTTTGCTTGAAAAAATCATAATTTTTGTTTTGCTCGTGTTCACCTGCATCCCAACTTCTTTACAAAAGAGTTCTAGAGCTTGAAGGTTATCTTCTAGATCTTTGGTTGTTTTGGCCACAAGAATTACATCATCTGCGTACATGAGGAGTTTTATCACATATTTGGTTAAATGCACACCCTCTCCCCCAAATTTGTTTATCCATTCTTCTAACTTGTCAATGTACAACCCAAATAAGGTCGGAGATAGAGGGCAACCTTGTTTGACACCTATGTCACTACCAAAACATTCAGATAAATCTTCTCGTGTTCGATTCTAGCCTTTACATGCCCATATAGTCTATGAACTACTGCCCTGTAGTGAATTGGAACCCCTAGCTCTTCCATTCTGCTCCATAATTTTTTCCTTGGCACTGTGTCAAATATCTTTTTGAAGTCTACAAAACAGTAAAAAGCCTCCTCTTTTTTGTCCCATATTTTTTGCACTATGTGTCTGAGCGTGATACAGTGATCAATAGTTGAGTGCTTGGGCCTAAAACCTGCCCCTTTGCTCTCTTTCCCTTTTCTTCTGCTCATATGCTGATCCTATGCTCTATCATACTCCAAACAACTTTGCAAAGAGAGGGTTGATCATGATAGTTCGATAGTTTGAGGGATTATTTACATCTCCACTTTTAAACAAAGGAATGGTCAAGCTAGTTTTCCACTCAATAGGGAAGCCATTTTGTATGACCTCATTGAAAATTTCTTTGATTTGCGGTGCCAAGATATCTACCCCCCATTTTATATGCTCTGCTTGAAGATTGTCCATGTCACGGGCTTTACCAGTTGCTAAATTTTTTATCCCTTGAATAATGTCTTCAATTATAAAAAGTTCTTTCTTGACAATGATAGTAGGGGGTGTCTTCTGCTGGTTACTACGCTGATACAATTGTTTTGAATACTCCAACCATTGATTAACTGTTATGTTATTTTTAGTTTGCATCCTTTTCACGCTTAGTTCCTTCCAAAATTTCTTTGGTTCATGCTTCCCTAAATAAATCAATTCTTTCCTCCTTGTTCTAGTGTATTCTTCTTTTTTTGCCCTTACCAGTTTCTCATATGCTTTTTTGTTTGCTTTTATTTTACCCGTTGGTTCCTTTAGCAATCTTCGCATTTTTTTGCAATCTTCATCGAACCATGGGTTTGTTGGGAAGCTATTCCTTTCTTTTTAGGTTTAGCTCTCTTGCATTTGTTTAGAGCTTCTTGAATAACGTGCATTAACCATTCACTCTTACTGTAATATCTACTACTGTGATGTAGTTCTTCCCTTTCCTGTAACTTATTATTTAATATTGCTCTAAAATTTTGTCGATTTTCATCTGTTAAGAGAATGTTTCCCTTGTGAGGATATTTATTTTGATTGCCTTGCAAGTGTTTTTCCCTTGGTTTGTCTCCATGCATTCGAAGTTTCATAACAATTGGGTTGTGATCTGACTTAAGTTCCATTGGAGAATCTTTCACTTTTAGCTCCTCTATTTTTGGTATGTAATTTTGTGAGCATATTACATAGTCTATTACTCTTTGTCCCTTATATGTTTTGCATGTATACTTTTCTGAATTTTTCCATTTGTTCATCCCATTGAAAATAATCAAATTGTATATGTTGCAAAGACCTAACAACTCTTCTCCATATTGCGTGATAGCCCCATGCTCATCTTCCGAAGTCCTGGCCCACTGTTGATTTTCCTCTTCTGGCATCCAAAGAGGATTAATCTCAATATCTTCGTTACCTTCTAGAATGTTAGCTTGCTTATTTGCTGTCCTTGCATTGAAATCTCCAATTAATATAATCTCCCCCAACTTACTGTATATTGAAATGTCTCTTTTTAGGGAGGAGTATGGGTCTTCTCTGTTAAGGTCATGTTTCTTATAGAATTTAGAATTCTTGGGAGCAAAATAACATGCTGCTATGCTAATAACTGGCTTATTTTCTAGGATATTTATCCGAATGTACTATTTGTTTTCATCTTGTTTTTCAATTTTAATGACCCTATCCCATTCCTCTTTTATTAAAACCATAATAGCCCCATGCCCTTTGCCATTTTCTGCTGCTTTATTCCATATTGCTATTTTTTTGTATCCCACAAATTCTGGAGTCCTACATCCATTGTGTTCATGTGTTTCTGTCAATATGATTATATCTTTGTCTCTAGCAATGGGCCCTAACCCGGGTCCTCTTCTCCAAGGGAAACCTCTACAGTTCCAACTTACCATTGTAAGATGTTCCCGGGCGGGCCATACTTCCTATTTGTTTTGGATTTGTTTAGATGTGATGTATGCCTTTCCATTTCTTAAATATGCCTGTTTCCCTTCATTCCTTGCTGCCCTCATCTTTTCCCATTCCTTATTTCTTTCTTCCTGCTGTAAAAATGTTAGGTCATCATCTAAATAAAATTGTGATCCTGTCAACATGGCTCTGTTTTTAAGTAACCTTATTTTATCCTCGTAGCTCATAAATGTGACCCGAATATGTCGATCTCTGCCTCCTTCTCTCAGCCTGCCAATTTTGCTTACTTTTTTTATCTGACCCTTCCATTGTAATCGATCTGACAAGAAGTCCCCGGTTAAACGATTTGTGTCTTCCCTGTCCCCATAATCTTTCAACCCTTTGATGATTATATTTGTTAACTTCTCATGTCTTTCTTTCTCTTCTGTTATTTGAATTTTTACTTGCTTCTCTATCAACTCTTTTTGTTGATTGATTGGTTCTTTTACTACTTGAGACCATGTCTTTGCCTTTTTTAAATTTATTTCCAACTTATTTTCTCTTATGTCCATGTTTTGGAGTGTTTCCCATACCTCTTTTATTTGATTTGCATTTGTTTTTTCCACCTCTATTGCATCATTGATTGGGGGTGGATGGCTTGTTTGAGGACATGCCATTCACACTGACCCATGTTTGCAAGGTATTGTAGCTCTGACACTTGCTCCTTGAGTTGGTTTCCAGCCTCTGAATGGTGTTTATAACCTCATCTGATTTAGTATCTCTTAATTTCTCCAATAGTAAACTGGTACGGCAATTGACGCAGGAAAATACTCGTATAGTAGGTAGTTGTCTATTCGACAGAAAAGTGCACAACAATCAACATTGACAATTTGCATCACGGGCGACATTGAAAATTGTAACGTCGAAACAAAAATTATTATATGCACAGAACGAACACTGGGATGAACTCCATTTCTCGCACAAATTGAAAATTCAAGCAATTTACAGAAATGACGGGGGCAATGCTCTTCAGGGAGGAATCCTCCTTATAAAATAACAAAACGATAAGCATAAAGACGGCCAAAATTTCAGTCTGGTTTTAAGCTACCGCAAAATTTAAAATTTATGTATCTTACAGCTCACTTGATTATTATGAATAAAAAAACACCAGCTATCTCCTCAATTTGCACCTCTAGCAAGCATCTCCTCGTATTGTAGCAAGGAGATCTGGCGCTGAAACTTTATCTGCTTGTGAAGCCTTGCTATGAATTCCTCGGCTTTTTTATCCACTTGCCCTGCATCTTCATCTGCATCCAACTCTTCTCCATTGCCAAAATTGTATGTCTCATGAGTTCCCATCTCTTCGACGGTGGGAAAATCGCAAGACTGCAGGGTGTCTGCAGTCATATATTCCTTACTGTAGTCCACGGCAAATGTAGGGGAGCCGTCCACATTGGGATAAATGCACGGAAAATAATTATTAAGATGTCTATGTCTATGACCTGTGAATGCCAAAGCAGGACTGTTGGAACATGAAAATTCGTAGTCTCTGAGGCCCAAAGCGAAGGTTGGAGGAGTGGAAGATCCATGAAACATCAGATTCCGCAAGTTATGAGTAAACACTTTTCCCCTCTTCGTCAATTCTTGCTGCAAATGCCTGCGCTTTAGAAGGCCTTTTCTGATCATGAAAATAGTAATCCTCAACATATTCCACAGTCGCCTCTTTATCAACGGCTTCTCTGCCATGGCCGCGATCGATGGCTTTTCCTGCACTTGATATAAACAGATCTTGTGAGAAGTAAATTGTTACGTGAAAGCCAACGTATGTGTTTATATATATATATATGCCTAGGGAAGTAGGCACAGACCAAATTGAAGGCCAAGTTTCCGTAGCTGCCAGCTGCAGCCACAAGATTCGATGCCGCGTTCACGGGAGGAGCACATGTTTCTCCGCGGTTTGTATGCTTTTATCACGCGCGTTCCCCAGCGACAAAGAGATTAAAAAAAAGGAATAGCACGTAGTTTGTAGTTCAACTTCTGATATTGAATTTGTAGGATCGTTTTGGAACGCGTTAGAAGGCCGCGTGCAGCCTCGGTCGTTGACCTTAATAAAACTAGTTTAGTTTCGTTTCCAAAAGTCAATGTCTTTAATAGCTTAGTTTCGTTTCCAAAAGTCAATGTCTTTGTAAAACTAGCTTAGTTTCGTTCCCAAAATCAGGTTTGAATTACTAGTTTTTTTCCTAAAATATAAGTACAACCATAAGAATTGTAATAAAAAAAAAATTTGTAATAAATAATTTATATGAAAATAAGTGGATGCTATAAAATACAACAAATATTATCAATAAAAAAATATTAAAATAAATTTTAATTATTATTTGATTCACGTAATTAACATTTTTTTGTCAACTTTAATAAAACTTATTACTTCCTCTAATCATAGTGTAGAACCATATGGTAGTGCAAATGTAGTAAATATTAAGGTTGGGTTATTGGACTCAACATACTTAGAAGAATATATTTCCATTGTATTTGACTCTCTTTATACAATCTCCAAATTGTGATTTTCCTTAAAGCTAAGTTTACATCTGTAAGAAATATTAAACTAAGACCTTCAATTGTTTTATCATCACACACCTTGCTTCATTTCACCAAAGGAAATTTCTTTTTATCATGTAATCCTAACCATAAAAATGATCACATGATATAAACTAATTTTTTCTACCAATTTTGGCATAATATACAAGGACATATTATATGTTGGAATTTCCTATAAGACCAATTTAATTAGTTGCACTCTTCTTGCTAATGATAACCATCTACCTTTCCATACCAATAGTTTATTTTAATTTTTTCTTATAACTGGATTTCACACTTCTATCCTCATTCTCCCCTCAAATAAGGGCATATCTAGATATGTTGTTGATAAATTTGCCTCCTCTGTTTAAAGTAACTTGCATATCCCTACTTTGATTCTAGTTGGAGTTTTTAAGAAGTAAATTTTGGATTTTTACCTATCAACTTTCTACCTTTATGCTCTTTCATATTCTTTTAATAAGTTATTCAAAGTTATACCCTTGTTTTTCTTTGCCCTCCCAAAAAGGGTTGTATTATCTACAAATTGTTGGTGGATGATGTTGTCAATGTTATTACTAGACTTAAGTATTCTTATTAGCCTATGTTTGTATGCCTTCTTAGGGTTCCTTCCCAATACCTCTGCCATAAAAAATGAACAGATATGGTGATAGAGGATCTCCTTGTCTAAGATCCCTCTTGGTTTTAAATGATTATGTTATTAGCCCATTGACCAACATTGAATATGATACTGTAGAGACACAAGATTTAATCCATATGATCAATGTCTTTTCAAATCCAAACTTTTCTAATACTGTAAAAATAAAATCTTATTCAACCCTATTATAGGATTTTTTAATATCAAGTTTTAAGATCATTGATCTCTTTTTTCTAGAAACAATTGAATGCATTACTTCATGAGCTACTATGATCCTATCTAGAATTTGTCTCCTTTTCATAAATCCTGCTTGCTCTTTTGAAATAATTTTGTCTAACGATGGTCTTAACCGATTTGCCATCACTTTGGAGATTATCTTATATGCCATATTACATAGGCTAATGAGCCTAAATGAATCAAACAATTTTACATCCTTCTTTTTTGGAATTAAATTAGGATATTATTTTTTAAGGTATATATTGCTTCACCCTATATTGTCCACTACCACCAATGAAGAATCCTTCACTATTTCCCAATTATGCTAATAGAATTTTTCTAAGATACCATTTGCACCTAGGGATTTATCCTTTTTAAAAGAGAAAAGAGTTGAATGAGCTTCTTTCATAGTAATAGGCTCCATCAATTTCCTATTGTTTTTATCTATTATAACTGAAGGTACTTATTGCAATAGATTATCATTAAGAACTTTAATCTCCTTTGATCGTAGTATATTTTGGTAAAATAACCTTAGTTCATTTTTAATTTCACTCTAGTCTTCGATCCAAACCCTTTATATTAATTTCATTCTACTAATTTTGGATGATGATCTTTGTACTATTGTCATCCTATAAAAAACTGTGTTTTTATTTCATTTTAACCAAGTCTATCTTGATTTTAATCTCCAAAATATCTCTTCCTTACTCAAAATATTATGATATTCACAAGGCGACTCCATTTCCTTCGAGTTTGGATCACCTTTTTGAAATTTAGAAAGTTTTTCTTTTAGTTCTTTCTTCTAAAAAATGTTTCACAAAGTGTTATTATTCCATTCTTTTAATCTAAATGTCATTGATTTAATTTGTTTTGGAAGTGTATACAACCCTATGTTTCCTTAAAAATTGTATGCCTATGCTATCATATCAAAAAATTGAGGATGGTTTTCTCATATTTGCTCATATTTAAAAAATGGTATTTTTTTTTAATTCACTTACCACCATTTTAACTCTTATTGGCCAATCCTTGTCAAGATATTAATTTTAGCACAAGTTCCTTCATCTAGCCAATGATATGAGAGTATGCATATGTCTAATTATTTTGATATTAGGTTCTATCCTATCTTGTTGTTGGTCCATGTATAGTTGTCCTCTTCAAACTCAACCTCCCAGAGATAATTATTTTGAATAAAAGATGAAAAATCTCTCATACTTTAGATTATTTTCCTAATTCCCCTAAATTTTTCATCCAACTTGGTTATGGCATTAAACTAGCCTATGATCATGAATCAATTTTCTTGATCATTACTTCTCATAAATGCTTCATTCTGACTCCATACTTCTTATTTTCCTGATTGAGTTGTAGATCCATAAACATGAAAATTATGAAACAAATATATGCAAAGTAGCATGTGGCTAATGACGCTAGCTAATGCCTAGTTTTATGAACGATTTCACTGGAGGTTCTAACTAGATTTTGACATGTTAAAATTCCCCTTGTCACACATTCCATTCACATATTCCCCATGTTGGTTTCATAGTTTTGGAAACTTCTTCCTTTACCATTTTAGTTTCTTGGATATAAAGAATATCAGATTTAAATTTAAATAGAGGCCCTTGATACACCTTTGCTTTGAGGGGGCATTAAAACCCCTTATATTCCATGAGACAGTAATCATGTCTCATTAGGAGTTGTTGGCCCCTCCTATGAATTTCCAATATCATTTTGCTATTTGGTAAAGGTAAGTTCAACCAACTTAGATTATGTTTCTTTATTTATGTTTGCTCTTGATTCCTTGGCTCTTATTTGATAATTGGAAGGTTTTTCTCTTTTTGCCTTGCCACTATCGAGAGTAGGTCTTATTATTATATTCCTTATTATTATATTCCTCATTATTCTTCCACAAATTTCCTTTTCATTAAGTTGATTAAAATTATCCCTTCATGTCTCTGCTAAGGAAGATTTTGACTTATCCCACTCATTTTTTGGTATTTTTGTGTTAAAGGTAGAGGTATTAACATCTAACACTAGATTTTCTCTACAACTTTCTTTCTCCTGAATGGTGCATGGTACTTCAAGAGAGTCTTCAAAATCTAATGAGACACATTTCTTAGGTTCATCAAGAATGTTCATCCCTAAATCAAGATGATACTGAGTAAACAAGTCCTCATTAATATTCATATCTTTTGTACAATGTCCTCTAAGCTTTTATATACATTTTCTTCATGGGCTAAAGCCTCAAAAGAATGGGTATTTCTTCCAATACCTTTACTTACCAATTTCCAGTATTTATTTACTTCATCTATCTAGACCTATTTTTTGGAAGGTGAAAACCATCCTCATCCATATCCATTTGTAAGTTTCTCTAGCGGTTTTGTACATATTTTTGTTGAACTCTTCTTAGGGAATGATCTCTCGATATGCCCCACTTCATGAAATATTCTACATATACAAGATATGTTTTCATAATCTATGGTTTGGATATTTAACTTACGCCCATACTTAAGAATGATTGAATTTGGTCAAGGTTTAGTGAAATCAATCATGACCAGTATTTGGGTTGGCCAAGACTCCATCTTTTATAGTTTTTAAGATCTCAAGGAATTCTCCCAGAGTGTTTCCTATTGTCTTGAAGGTATCCATTTCATATATTTCAAAGGAAAACCCATATATATTGACCCAAATTGGTACTATGAATAGATTTATGTTTTTATATGCAAAGCCTTCATACCAGTGGATATTTCTTCCAATATATTTACTTATTGATATCCACTATTTATTTAATTTCATTTGTCTTGACCTATTTATTGGAAGTTGAAAACCATCCTCATCCATATGCATTTGTAAGTTTCTCTAGAAGTTTTCTACATATATTTTTGTTGGAATCTTCTTAGGGAATAATCTCTCAATATGTCCCACCTCATGACACCTTCTACATCTAAAATATATATTTTCAGAATCCATTGTTTGGGTCCATAAATTACTCCATACTTAAGAATGATTGATTCTGGTAAAGGTTTAGTGATATCAATCATGACCAATATTTGGGCATAAATAGCCAAGAATCTATCTTTTGTAGTTTTTGAAATCTCAAGAAATTATCTTAGAGTGTTTCCTAATACCTTGAAGGTATTCATTTTTTAAAATTCAGTGGGTAACCCATATATTCTGACACATAATGGTACTAGGGATAAATTTGTGTGTTTCAAGTGCAAAGCCTTCATACCGATGGGTGTTTCTTCTAATATATTTACTTATCAGTCTCCACTATTTATATACTTTCATCTATGTGGACCTATTTTTTTGAAGTTGAAAACCATCATCATCCATATCCATTTGTAAGTTTCTCTAGAAATTTTTTACATATATTTTTGTTGGACTCTTCTTAGACAACAATCTCTCAATATGTCCCACCTCATGGCATATTCTACATCTAAAAGATATGTTTTCATAATCCATGGTTTGGATCCATAAGTTACTCCCTTACTTAAGAATGATTGATTCTAGTTAAGGTTTAGTGATATCAATCATGACCAATATCTGGGCATAAATAGCCAAAGACTCCATCTTTTGTAATTTTTAATATCTCAAGGAATTCTTCCAAAGTGTTGCCTATTGCCTTGAAGGTATCCATTTTCCAAAATTCAATGGGCAACCCATATATTCTCATCCAAACTGGTACTAGGGATAGATTTACTTTTTCAAGTGCAAATCCTTCATACCAATGGGTATTTTGTTTTTAGAATTTATATGGTGGAATCGGTAGCCACCATGAATTTGGGTAGGCTATCCGATTTTTATGGTTGCCACAGTAATCTGCACTGTCCTCCTTGGAATCCACCACATAGTTCTTCACACAGTCTTCCCCTATAACCACCATGTCACAATCATTTTAAACATTTTACGCTACTAAAAGCACCAGGAAAGGGATAAGCATTCAGTCCAGTGAGGCCCAATATTTGAACCTTGGACCTCCGCACCCCTTACGGGGTTTGGTCAAACTGATTGGTCTATGCCTGGAACCTACTAATGAGTATTTTTTACTTATTTTTTAATTTCATTAATACAATGTTTATATAAATAAAAAAAGTGAATCTTTTATTTTTATTTTTAATATAATTCAACTACTTGTTGTTGGCTAAATAGAAATAGAGGAAAAATTACCTTTACATGAATTTATTTAAATTATTTAGATTATTTGAATTTCTTTTAATGGATGGTTTTGATCAACCCTTATGTAATTGTTTAGCCTTATTTTTACTATTTTTTAATAATTTCTTCAATTTTGATATGTATTTGAACTTGATACCATATAAAAGTCATAAATTTTAATCATAATTTTTATAACTTATCATATTTTCCTTATAAATTTGTAGTTCGAAGAAACTAATAATGTACCAAAACTATTAGTTATATCTTAACAACTCATGTCCAAGGATTTATTAATCATTATAAATAATTATATATAAGCAACACATTTAATATGTGAAGTCTTATTCCTTAAAAAATTTAGTTGGAGTACAACAATAGAATTATGTATGAACATTAATATTATTAAAAATTTAAAGGTGTATAACAAGAGCACCTTATATATTCACATATTTCCATTATTATTATTATTATTATTTAAGTAAAAAAACCCTTGCGGGTCCGCCTTGGTCTGAGAGACCATGACCAGGGGGTTCTACACCGTCAAAGTCACCCGAGAGTCACGCTCGACCCTGCCCACACCAACATTATCAATTGGATTTTGGGTACCCAATTCAACTTTTTGGTAGGGTGGAGATTTGAACCTGGGACCTCCCTTGGAGGATTGCTCTCTCCTCTCCAACTCACCTACAACACCTAGGTTTTCCCTTATTATTATAGCCAATGTCTTAGGCATATCTTTGAACAAAGAAAACAAGAATGTTTTCTTTTAAAATAAGAATATCTTTTATATGATCCTCTCTTACATGATTAATTTGTTGATTATGACTTAATTTTGCAAATCACTTCAAAAAGAAAAGTTAGGATCTTATGAAATGTTTTATATGATTATAATTTAGCATAGGAATACATAGTTAAGATTAAAAATGAATGATGTTTTATCATAAATGCTATAGTGTTAAGGAAATTTTATTTTTAAGAAGAACTTTAGGCTTTAAAATTTGTTCTTGTTCAAGTTCCTACCTTCAACATATCTATTATTTATAAGGAGCAAAAAAATAAAATGTAAAATGGTATCAAGAATAGATTCAAGGTCAAGTTAAAAGAATGAAAATTTTTCTCTTTCTTGTTAGAAATGCAATGGTTAAAATAAACTCTTCAATTCTTCTCTACTTATATGACATCTACTTCAAAAAATTTCATTTTTTTTTTAATGGGTAGTATGGGATTGAAACTAGCCCCACTTGTATTACATCATGACCACAACTTGACAATTATGTATGTCTCACTTGGTAGTCTCGCTTTATTCAAAGTTGATATATGATATTTAATAAAATAAAATTATACATAATTATGGTTTTAAATGAAGAGAGGAGAATTCACCTTTGTAAATCAAATAATATTTTTGGCATAAAAGGGCATGGGATTGAGAAAGAACAATCATATCAATTCATAAATTGGAATGAAATTAATATGAATATGTTTCACCAATAAATATTCCTTTGGAGTAAACTCATTGAAATCAAATACATACATTAAAATATTTTGGAGAACGTATTTTGAAAGAATTCCAAACAATTTCTATAATTTAGAACTTTATGAGAAGGTGAAAATATCTTATAGTTATATTTTTATGATGGAATATGGGTTGAGGATATACAATTAAAGTTTGGGAGGATTCTTGGTGTCAAAGGTATGCTTCATTTAATGATCCAATTCCAAGATAAGGCTATATATTTTAATCAGTTTTCAAATCACATTGTTAACTACATTAACAAGAAAACTTATAAATTTGATGCTATGTTACCATTCTCATAGGGTTTCTATTTTATATAACATTCTATCTAAGATTAAATTTTATTTCTAACTTCAAAAGGAATTATTGATTTAGGGAGGTGACAAATTATAATCAATCTCTACTATGTTATTGGAAATGAGTACCTAATTACATCAAAAGTGAATGAAATCTTGGCTAAATTAGTCACTTTGTTATGGTTAGGTTATAGAAATAAAATTTTAATAAGAGGTTTATTAAAAAAAAAGCTTTTACGAACCTAATCAATGTTCCTTATGTATTAGTGATGAAGAAATGACCACTTACCTTTTTCTTTATTGATATTACTCAAAATATTTTGAGTTGAATTTTGTTAATTTTTTATCTTACATAAATAATTCTTTCTTTAAAAGGTGAATTGATGGAATGGAAAGGATCATTGACATCTCCTTGGCTATGGAGAGTATATACAATGCATCACCTTCAAGAATTTTATATGGTTGAAGAGAAATGTCATAATCTTTTGGCCTCTAAGAGGTAGTGTATGAAATCATGTCACAAATTTACCCAAGCCATTATAGAAAAGTGGGATGAAATTCTACAGTTATAACTAGAGTTCAAATCCCTTTATTGTGATGTACAATTGTGATAAGTTATTCCATAAGATTATAATTTCTTGTATCTTAATGGTGTAATTATGATATGAAACAATGGTAAATGGGATGCATGTGAATGTGTGGACTACTAATTAATGAGATATAATCACATGAAATTTAATTGATAATTTAATTATGATGAAATACATGTAAGTGTAAGAAGCCATGAATGCAATTATATAAACATGTATAATGATAAATGTGATGCAATCATAGAAAATGCAACTTAAGTTTAAATCTGTGTGATCCATGATAATAGGGTTTGTTGAAATATCAATATTATGTGGTTGAAAAAGATAACCATTAGTAATCATTCATTCAGGATTATTAATGTTTATGTCTCCTATGATATTGTCAAACAATCTAACCTCTAGTGTTGGATCATAGATGTATTACCTATTGCATCTTGGGTATTGTAAAAAAAATTAATATGATTGAATGCGAGTCATACAAATATCATAGCCTCCCAATATGTTGGACAATTGGCAAAAAGGTTGTATGGTACTACATGCATAATAAGTTGGGATATTTTTACCCTAATACTAATCATGATCACTCTAATTATATCTAGTACACATGGAATAACATGGGATCTAACATAGAAAGAATGCTCAAACAACTTGATGAAGACATGTGCATAGGTCAACCCATTATTTTCTTCTCTAACTATTTCTCTTTGCCAATGGATCCCATGTCAAATATTGTCCTCTCTAGCTACTTTTCCATTTTCTTTCACATTAAATGGTTAAGTGGCACCACCAAGAAAAAAAATATTAGTTATTTCTAACCACATTATTTTTGGCACATACACCCACACTGGCCCACATAGAACATATCTAGAATCTTGAGCTTTGTTCCTGCAATGAGATTGGCTGGATCTAGTGGTGGAATAGTGTGATAAAATACACAATTTTTTTTTTGCATCTATGGTTGTCATATGGTGCTTCTCATCGTCACTCTTATGAGGCTACCACATTGGAGTTGAACCAAGATAGAAACTTTGTCATTCTTTCCCACTTTGTAATTGTGAGTAGCCAAGCTTCATCAACAAAAAAAAAATATTGACTGTCACACAATTCACAAGGCTCAAATCAAGGCATGCCTTCACTAGCTTAAGGTTAGAGATCGAGTTTCCAAAGAATTCATTCAAGCCTTACAAGATTTATAGGCCTCCTACAAGATAAATTGCATCATGGAAAGTCAACATATTTTATCAGAACTCTCTAATATCCTAGAAGCCTTTGTTCAACATTACAAACAGGTTTTCAAGGCCCAACCTCCTTCATCTAAGCAGGATCTCATCTAAGCTAGGATCTCACTCTACAACAATGTACAAATATGGTCCCTTGTAGGATCTTCACTTCACAACAAGTCTTATGTGACCAATTGCTCACCAAAAATAAATTGCATGAAACCTTCTTCTTTATGGCCAATGATAAATCCCCTAGTTATGTTGGATTTTCCTATAAATTTTACAAATCCTTATATACTATTGGTCAGGATTTTTTTCATGTTCATTTGAAAGCATTCCATACTAATACATTAGCAATCTCATCAATAAGGATAATATGAAATTCATAGCTAAAATTGGATATCCAAAGAAATATTGCAATTAGAGACTTGTTACCCTATTAAATATTTCTTACATAATCATCACTAAGGCTTTTGTGATCTATGTGCAAAACTGCTTCTGCTAATTGTTTGTCTTGAACAAATAAGATTCATCAAAAGTAGGTATATTCTAGATAACATAATTACTATGTGGGAGAGAATAGAATGGGCTTGAATCTCTTAACAAAAATCCCTATTTATTAAAATTGATTTTGCCAAGGCTTATGATTGTATTGAGTGGACTTTTATCTTTAAAATGTTATAGGCTTTGGGCTTTGGTTCAAACTTCATTCGATGTATCAATATGCTTTTTGTAGATGCATCTACTTTTTTCACCATGGTAAACAATCCTCCTCCTTTGGTCTCTTTTAGTCTATTCGACAGGGTTTTCCACTTGCTATAACACTTTATGTGTTGGTTGTTGAGGAATTTAGGTATTTAATTGACCACATTGTTTCTCAAGTTTTTGTTAAGGGTATTTCCATTTCCCACACTACTCAATAGCTAGTTAATGACCATTTTACATATGACACTTTCCTCACTTATCTAGAGGAATAAACTAGCATCAAATAGGCATTACAATGCTTGGACATATTTTTTTATAGCATATGGATCTAGTATTTAATGATAAAATATGCAATTTTATCATCAATACTTCCTCCCTAAGCCTTCTTGGCTTAATAAATTTGGTTGTAAATGGATTTACCATGGGAAATGTTCAGGTTTCTCGAAATCCCCTTTGCCTTTCACTCTTCTTACTCTACTCTTTGGAAATTTGTAATTGTCATAGTTGAGAAGAAGTTACAACAATGGATTTAAAAGCCATTGTCTTTAGCAAGCAAATTCCAAGTTTGCTTCAAGGTTCTCATTGCAAACCATGTGTCTTAATTCTCTTATTGGGCTCCCTCCAAAGCTTCCTACTATAACCTTGAAAATATTCTCAAAGACTTTCTATGGGATTCCTCGGAGTAAGATAAAGGATTTCATCATGTCACTTGGGAATTTTATTGTTTCCCATATGACTCTAGAGGTCTTGGATTCTTGGAAATTCATTGCTAGGGGCTTGCCCTCTATACAAAATGGGTCATTCAAGCCTTGGAATGCAATGAAGCCTAGAAATGTTTGCTTCATCATTGCTTTTCTCTAGGTATTCCATATGTCCGATTGGATTAGAAGGATCTTGACCTTCAGATCATTCTTACTTTGAAGGTGCCTATCAAAATTTAGGGCACCTTTATGGCCAAAAGCTTTTAGAAATTATGGGAATACATTAAACCCTTGCTAATTTGAAATGGAAATGGATTTAGTATTGGACTTTTAGTTAACCAATAGTCTTTGTGGTGGTCATCGGTAATCACTCACTAGGAATAACATATTTCCAAGGTCCCATGGATTCATGCTTTAAAATTCTTTCACTAAGGGATTGAAGTGGTTCCAAACGTCTTTTCTAGAGCAATAATAAGTTTACTTTCTTAGCCTAAATCCAAAGCCATATTTAGATTGGATAATCAAGATATGGAACACTTCTAGGCAATTGTGGACTCTATCCCTCCATAAATGCTTCATAAAATTAGGATAAGAGCCTCTCAACCTTGGTGGATAGACTAGAAATGGTTCCCAGATATTCTATTTTGTAGGTACAAGCCCAAAAAAGGATACAAATGGATTTCACCTCATATCTTGATGGTGCAAAAATTTAATGATAGATGGAGGCTACAAATCTACTAATAAAATTTAGCAACATAGATTTTAAAATATTTGGTTCACCATAATGGAACCCAAGCTTGCCCATTTTACTTGGTTTATCCTCTATCAGGGTCTCCCCCTTGGCCATAAACTAGGTCATTTAGGGATTGCCAAATTATGATACCTATTTTACGTGTAACTTGAAAATATCAAAAATATTTTTTGGTTTTGTCCTAGAGCTCAAATTGTATGGGCATGGATTCATGATTTTTTCAAGCCTTTTAGACCTAAGGCTTTCTCTTAGCATATGATTATTCTGGATAACTCGTCCAATATGCCATCTAAATACACCTAACTATGATATAATTTTAGAGTGAAATATTTTATTTGATATCTAGAAAGATAAAAATATAGCTATTTCTTCCAAAGCATTTCGTTGACACCCATTTGTTATTGACTACTAAAGCTAAGTTTTTTCAATGTATTTTTACAATTCCAAGAATAGGTGAACAAGGTGGTTTTGGAGGTGGGTTATTTACAAACTCCTATGAACTGTTGGGTTAGATCCCCATACATGGTGGCTCACATCCTTCCAACCTCTCCTCCATATAGGATCTAGTACTATAGTCACAACAATCAGGCTTTGCAAGCTCCCAGCAAAAGCCTTCAACATAGAGTTGGAGACTAGAATCACTCACCACCTTGTTCCTGTTGAGCCTTATGACTAGGGGGCAGGGATGACACACCAATGAAAAATTTCCTTGTCTCAACCTCATCTTCTCCTTGAGGAAGGATGCAAAAGACAACCTGGCAGATGAACCTATTCGAGAAAGTGCCAACATAGCTTGGTATCCTCCACTAGACACTTAGGATCCATATTTTAGATGAGATGACCCCTCAGACTGTGATCCACCACCTCCTTCTAGATCCATATCTTTTGTTGCATAAATAGTTTACAATTGATCTATAATGTCTAATTTTGTTTGATAGTTTTGGTTCAATAGCTCTACATAAACTTTGGGGTGCAATTTTCTATCCACCCACTTTTTTTTATGAATTATTTCTTTTCTAAAGTAATATAATTATTGCACCTTTTCACTAAAAAATAACCCATGCTAATGCAATTTGTTAAAATAATGCAACAGTGGGTCATGATGTAATACATGTAAGATTTATTTCAACCTTATATAACCAATTAAGAAAATAAAGATAATAAATGACTAAAAGGTAAAGGTAAAAAATGTAAAGTAATTTTTTATATCCGAGGCCATAGGTCATATGAGAAAAACCCTAATAGAGGATGTTGTTTACCCAATACATGGTTATCCAACCATTCTTTGGTTACTTGAAGTACACTACCTTACACCTTGCAGGATTTAAACCTTGGACATCTATTTAGAGTTCCAAAGTCTCTACCATTAGACCCACTCAAGGTTGTACAAATATAAATACATTATAATAATCATAACTTGGTCTTTGTTATATAATATTTAAATTTTAATTTGTTATATAAATTGAAAGAGGCATAACATCATGGTTGTATTCTTGTTTAATTGGTTATAAAAAATTGAAATAGATGATAGTAATGAAAATTAAATAATGAACTCATTGTAAGTCAAATATTCTTAAAAATTAGCATAGCTCTCAACTTTACGAAGGATCATGATTGGATTTACGAAGTATCATGGTTGGGAGGAGACTATTCAGCCTTGTGTGTTGGTTGTAGGAGTTTTTCATACTAACCAAAAAAAATTTCTTAAAAATAAATAATAAAATATTTTATTAATTAAATTAAAAATATACTATACAATATTATTAAACATAATCATTTATTTATTATTATTATTATTTTTGATAAAAAAGTAAATTTATATTAAATTAAGATAAAAGCCTTTACAATAAAAAAGTGGGTGGGTTAACACACCCCATGGGGAATCAAACTAATCCTCATTGACAAGGGTTAGGAAACAAAGCCGCCAAAAAAACACAAGTTTACCAATCATGATCATTACATCAAAGAAAGCATATCATATGGAGTAATGTGCCCTAGCGTGTTGTCCTGCATAAACTTCTAGTGATTATGGGATGGGAATCCACCCCTCTGCATCGCGATTAAGGCCTTCACTACCCACATCGCTCCAACTAACAACTAGCCTAGGTGAAACTGGATGAACATCATCCCAACCCCAACTTGGCAAGACGTGAAAGCAATGTCAACATTAGGCTGCTTCTTGACTAGCGAGAGCTACGACTAGTACCTGTCTATGGGAGCACTTCTTGCATATGACGGAGGCCAACGACGAGAGCGAGATCGAAAACACTCCTGAGAAGAGCACTTTGAGAGGATCCGGTTGATTATACACGGAGCATTGACCTAGTGCACCAGAAGAGATCCAACTCCATAGCAACTGTATTGGCTTGAGTACATATATGTATCCACATGTCATTAAAAACTTCTAATTTGTTAGTATGAGTAAATGTGACAGAAGGTGTATACTGTTTAAAAACAATTCTATTACGGGCCTTCCAAATATGAAAGAGCAGACTAATCCTGAAAACCTGCCACACTTCAAAAAGCGGGAGAGACAAAGTAAAAGAGTCCCCAAGAAGAGCTTGGGGTCAAGAAACTCTTGTAGTTGTAAATGGGAAAAAAAAGGAAAGAACCCATTTCCAAGCTTACCTAGATCTTCTGCAATTCCAAAAGATATGAGTACAAGACTCGGGTACACCTCAAAAAGGACATTTAGGATCAGGAATTCCAAGGTGCTTCAAATGTTCCCCCAAGGGAAGGCCTTGACACGGTAAGCTCCACACAAAAAAATATTGTTTGGGCTCAACATAAGTAGCCCAAACATTCTGAAATCTAGAACTCCATCTAGTCCTTGTAGAAAATAAGTCCCAAAGCTAATTGAGCTTAGACACCATAGGAAGATGAGGAGATAACCATTTATACCCCAAACAAAGCTTATAATTAAGCAAAGGAGTGTCAACATGCCAACTATTGTAACAATACCCTTGGTCTGGCAAGAAAAGAAATCAATTATTATAACAATACCTTTTTTTGAAAAACTGCTGACCATGAATTCATTACACTCGAGCTAAGAAAAAACCTTGATGAAAAAAACAATTTAATTTATTTGTTTTTAAATAAAACAATGAGTCTAACTTTGGTTTTTTATTTTCTAAGTAATGGGAAGTAGAAGGGGTGGCATAAGTGGGGCCACACTTTCAAAAGGTATAGTAAGAGGGGCCCTCCCCATAATTCAAACTGAAGTCACCAAGATCAATCTTAAATCACAAAAATAAAACACCAACAACATACAATTATAAAAATATCAGAAATTAAATTTTTGTTATAAAGATCGTGAGACGCTCTATTTCTACGAGATGACAATTTTTTTTTGGTTCTACACACAGTTGATATGAATGTAGGTAGTTGTCTATTCGACAGAAAAGTGCACAACAATCAACATTGACAATTTGCATCACGGGCGACATTGAAAATTGTAACGTCAAAACAAAAATTATTATATGCACAGAACGAACACTGGGATGAACTCCATTTCTCGCACAATTCGAAAATTCAAGCAATTTACAGAAATGACGGGGGCAATGCTCTTCTGGGAGGAATCCTCCTTATAAAATAACAAAACGATAAGCATAAAGACGGCCAAAATTTCAGTCTGGTTTTAAGCTACCGAAAAATTTAAAATTTATGTAGCTTACAGCTCACTTGATTATTATGAATAAAAAAACACCAGCTATCTCCTCAATTTGCACCTCTAGCAAGCATCTCCTCTTATTGTAGCAAGGAGATCTGACGCTGAAACTTTATCTGCTTGTGAAACCTTGCTATGAATTCCTCGGCTTTTTTATCCACTTGCCCTGCATCTTCATCTGCATCCAACTCTTCTCCATTGCCAAAATTGTATGTCTCATGAATTCCCACCTCTTCGACGGTGGGAAAATCGCAAGACTGCAGGGTGTTTGCAGTCATATATTCTTTGCTGTAGTCCACGGCAAATGTAGGGGAGCCATCCACATTGGGATAAATGCACGAAATACAATTATTAAGATGTCTATGTCTATGCCCTGTGAACGCGAAAGCAGGACTGTTGGAACATGAAAATTCGTAGTCTCTGAGGCCCAAAGCGAAGCTTGGAGGAGTGGCAGATCCATGAAACATCAGATTCCGCAAGTTATGAGTAAACACTTTTCCCCTCTTCGTCAACTCTTGCTGCAAATGCCTGCGCTTTAGAAGGCCTTTTCTGTATATGGAAACAGCAATCCTCAACATATTCCACAGTCGCCTCTTTATCAACGGCTTCTCTGCCATGGCCGCGATCGATGCCTTTCCCTGCACTTGATTGAGATATAGTCTCTGTATATGCGCCTCAAATTGCTGGTATGATATGAACAGATCTTGTACGAAAAAAAATGTTACGTGAAAGCCAACGTATGGGTTTATATATATGCCTAGGCACAGACCAAATTGAAGGCCAAGTTTCCGTAGCTGCCAGCTGCAACCATAGGATTCGTTGCCGCGTGCACATGTTTCTCCGCGGTTTGTACGCTTTTATTACGCGCATTCCCCAGCGACAAAGAGATTAAAAAACAAGAAGAGCACGTAAAGATATTGAATTTGTAGGATCGTGTTGAACGCGTTAGAAGGCCGCATGAAGCCTCGGTCGTCGTCTGTTAATATAAAATAGTTAATTTAAGATTTAAAAAATTATTACCCTGTTAATTTAAGTTAAGAAAATTTGCAATTAGAGACTTATTACCCTGTTAAATGTTTTTTACAAAATCATTCCTAAGGCTTTGGTGCTCTATGTGCAAAACCTACTTCTGTTTGTCCTAAACAGATAGGATTCATCAAAAGTAGATATATATTCTAGATAACATAATTACTATGTGGGAGAGAATAGAATGGGTTTGAACCTCTTAGCAAAAATCCTTATTTATTAAAATTGATTTTGTTAAGGCTTATGATTGTATTGAGTGGACTTTTATGTTTACAATGTTATAGGCTTTGGGCTTTGGGTCAACCTTCATTTGTTGTATCAAGATGATTTTTGTAGATGCTTCTACTTATTTCACCATAAATAATAAACAATCATCCTCTGGCCTCTTTTAGTCTATTCGATAGGGTTGTCCACTTGCTCTAATACTTTGTGTTGGTTGTTGAGAAATTTAGGTATTTACTTGCCCACATAGTTTCTCAAGTTCTGGTTAAGGGCATCTCCCTTCCCCACACTATTCAATACCTAGTTAATGACCATTTTACAGATGACACTTTCCTCACTTTTCTAGAGGAATAAACTAGCATCAAATAGGTGTTACAATTCTTGGACATATTTTTTCTAGCATTTGGCTCTAGTATTCAATGGCAAAAGATGCAATTTTACCATCAATACTTCCTCCCCAATCCTTCTTGGCTTAATCAATTTGGTTGAAGATGAATTGACCATGGGGAAATGTTTAGGTTTCTCAAAATCCCCTTTGCATTTCACTCTTCTTCCTCTACTCTTTGGCAATTTGTAATTGCCATAGTTGAGAAGTTACAATAATGGGTTTAAAAACCATTGTCTTTAGCAAGCAAATTTCAAGTTTGCTTCAAGGTGCTCATTGCAAACCATGTGTATTATGTCTCTTGTTGGTCTCCCTCTAAAGCTTCCTACTAGAGCCTTGAAAATTTTCTCAAAGACTTTCTATGGGCTTCTTCTGAGTAAAAGAGGATTTCATCATGCCACTTGGGAAATTTATTGTCTCCTGTATAACTCTGGAGGTCTTGGACTCTTGGACATTCATTGCTAGGGGCTTGCCCGTTGTACAAAATGGGTCATTCAAGCCTTGGAAGACAATGAAGCCTAGAAAGTTTTGCTTCATCATTGCATTTCTCCAGGTATTCCATATGACTGATAGGCTTGGAAGGAGCTTGGCCTTCAGATCATCCTTACTCTCAAGGTGCCTATCAGAATTTAGGGCACCTTTGTGGACAAAAGAATTTAGAAAGCCTAGGAAGCCATTAAACCCTTTCTAATTTGGAAGAGGAATGAATTTAGTATTGGAATTTTAGTTAACCAATAGTCTTTGTGGTGGTCATCGGTAATCACTCACTAAGACTAACCTCTTTTAAATATCCCATGGATTCATGCTTTAAAATTCTTTCACTGAGGGATTCAAGTGGTTTCAAACCTCTTTTCTAGAGCAATAATAAATTGGCTTTCTTAGCCTAAATCCAAAGCCAAATATAGTTTGGCTAATCAGGATATGGAAACCTTCTAGGCAATTATGGACTCTATCCCTCCATAAATGCTTCATAAAATTAGGATAAGAGCCTCTCAACATTGGTTGATACACTAGAAATGGTTCCCAGATATTCCATTTTATAGGTACAAGCCCAAAAAATGATACAAATGACTTTCACCTCATCTCTTGATGGTGCAAAAATTTAATAATAGATGGAGGTTACAAATATGTCAATAAAATCTAGAACATAGATTTTAAAATGTCGGGTTCACCATCATGGAACCCAATCTTACCCATTTTACTTGGTTTATCCTCTATCAGGGTCTCCACCTTGACCACAGACTAGGTCATTTAGGGATTTCCAAACCATGATGCCTATTTTACAGATAACTTGAGAATATCAAACATCTCTTTTGGTTTTGTCCTAGAGATCAAATTGTATGGGCATGGATTCAATATTTTTTCAAGCCTTTCAGACCTAAGAGTTGGGGATTAGAATCAGTCACCACCTTGTCCTTTTTAACCTTATGACTAGGGGGCCAGAGATGACACAACAATGACAAGTTTCCTGGTCTCAACGTCATCATCTCCTTGAGGAAAGATGCAAAAGACAACCTGGCAAATGAACCTATTAGAAAATGGAGAGCTAGGGTTTCGACCAGCAGAGTAGCAGAAGGGTGAAACCAGCAGCCGCCAATAGTCGAAGAGTGGAGCAGCAGTCTCCAAGTGCGGGGAGGGAGGAGATGTCGATGGGCGGGGAAGTCGTTTGCAGGGGAGATCGGGAGCGGCTACGGTTCGTGTCTTGGGCGCAGCGGAGCAATCAAAGGGAACCAAGGATCCGGAGGTGCGAAAGCATTCGAACCCATTGAAGAAGACCGAGCTGTTAAAAATGTCAGTCGGGGTAAGGACCCACTAGAAAAAGGGGGTGGTGGGGCTCAAAAGTCTTATGCCCAGGCAACGGCCTCAGAAACCCTAAACGGGTTTTTTACCAAAGAGTTGTTTCCGATTGGGGATGAGTTGGACATCCCGACGGAAGTTCTTTCAAGCTTCATGGAGTTTGAGAAATTTACCCTCATAGGCAAATTCATTGGCGGTCGTCCCGACATGGAAACTATCCGAAAGTGGGTAGCAAGCAAATGGAGGACTTCTGGTCATATGGAGCTAGCGGCCCTATCCTAGGGTTTTTTTGCCATTAGACTGAACAATAAGGAGGATTACTATAAAATTTTGGCTAGCGGGCCATGGTTTCTGGGCCACAGAAGTTTATTCCTTAGGAAGTGGGACATGGATTTCAGTCCTGATACCCAAAACATCAACATTGCCCCAATATGGGTTAGGCTCCCGAATCTTCCCCTCTTTGGCTGGCATGAAAATGTCATAAGGGGTATTGCGCGCTCCATTGGGGAGTTGGTCACCATTGACCCACCCACCCGAGCTCGAACAAGGTTTGTCCAAGCCCGTTTTTGCGTTCTGGAAAATTTGGAGGCGAAACTCCAAACTTTCATCACTCTTTGGTCTGGAGGTACCTTTCTTCATAAACAAGCTATTGTCTATGAAAATAGACCAGCTTTTTGCCCCTAGTGTCGGTCCCAAGGGTACCTCCAATCCCAGTGTCCCCTTCAAAAACTGGGTAAGCAGAAGCGTGAAAATGGCAACCCCCTGGAGCATGGGGAAGGTCGGGCGAAGCGATCAAATATTCCAGATGCGAAGGGTCATGAATCTCCAGGCCCCTCTAGAGTCTGCGTCGGACTCTCTCAGCCTGAAGAGAATCCCACTCTCCAATCAAACTTGAGGCTGACAATCAGCAAGGAGCAGACTCCCACTTGGAAAGTGAATCACAGGAAGAGAAGGAACGGACCCCATCCCAAATTGTGACTCAGACTGTTTCTTTGTCCCAAGATATGGGTCATCCCGATTTCAGCTAGTCACAGACGATGCTAGAAGATTACCTCTTAGGAAGGAGGGGTGAACAATCCGGTCACATTAGCCGCCAAAACATGAGGAGCCGAAAGCAAAGTGTGGATTTTGGTAGTGAGAGGAAGCAGGGCCGTCCTCCTAACAAATACAGGCGGGACAAAGAGACAGCAAATGACGTTGCAAATGGAACCTAGCGTTTACTGGTTCTGGATGACTGTGGTGCTCAGACGGACGAAGCGCATGCATCAAAACCTCCCCCTCAACAAGGAAGGGGAGGCAATAAAAACCTCAAACTGTCCAGATGAAAGTCCTCTCATGGAATGTGAGAGGACTGAACAGTGTAGCCAAACAAAGGTTAGTGGCTGATCTTCGTAGGAGGACTAATCCTTCCATCCTTATTTTGCAAGAGACCAAGGTCGATGCTATTTCCTCTGATAAAGTTATGAAGGCCATTTGGGCCAAGGCAAATTGTCTGTCTAGCCCTGCAGTGGGAACAACGGGAGGACTCATGGTTCTGTGGGACCCTTCGAGGTTTGAGGGCAGCCTGCTATTAACTTCCAACAGAATCATCAATGTACTGTTCCAGTCCAAAACCACCAATTTTTCCCTGGATTCTGTCCAACGTTTATGCTTCAAATTCTGCCACAGAGAGAGCAAAAATGTGGAAAGCTATCTCTCAGATGAGGAAGAATTTTAGTAATTTTCCTTGGGTTTTAGGGGGTGACTTCAATTGTCCCCTTCATCCTTCGAAAAAAAAAGGAGGATCCGACCACTTCACCCACAGCTTGGAGGACTTCAGGGGTTTTGTCTCTACTAATGGCTTGCTCGACATCAAACTCAAAGGGGCTTCCTTCACTTGGAGTAACAGAAGGATTGGGAGTGGTTTGATTCAAGTCAAGCTCGACAGATTTTTTATGTCCCAAGAAGCCATTCCTATCCTTGGCGGGGCTATCCTTTCGGCTCTTCCAAGGATTGGGTCTGACCATAACCCTATTTTCTTGGAGGTGGATGATGGGCCTATTTTTAAAACTCGCTTCAGATTTGAATCCATGTGGATCTCTCACAAGGACTTCAAAGGTTTGGTTTCAGCGTGGTGGCAATTGAATGTGGAAGGAAATGCTCCTAAGAGGGTGGCTCTAAAGCTCAAAATGGTCAAAGAAAAGCTGAAAGTTTGGAATAAAGAGGTTTTCGGCAACATTTTTGAGTCCAAAAAATCCATCTTTGATAACCTGAAGGTTTTAGAGGAAAGGATGGAACTCGAAGGTTACACTGAGGGTCTCAAGGAGGAAGAGCAGAGTCTTTTGGTGGACTTTCATTCTATTCTCGCTAGGGAGGAAACATTCTGGCGCCAGAAATATCGTGACCTTTGGTTGAAGAATGGAGACACCAACACGAGGTTTTTCCATGCGTCTACTATGAGGCACAGAGGGGCCAACAAGATCAGAGAAGTGGCTTGTAAGGATGGGCGCATTACCAGGGAGATAGAGGAAATCAGGAGCGAAGCGGTTGACTTTAATCAGGATTTGCTTGGCACTCCTCCGGACAACAACCTTCAGGTCCAAAAATCTTTGCTCGCCAATTTTACAACTAAAGTCCCCCACGAGGTAAGCATTAAGCTTCTAGAACCTTTTCCCTCGTCCGAGATTAAGGAAGCATTGTTCTCCATGCAACCAAATAAGACCTCTGGCCCTGATGGTTTCCCCCCCTCATTCTTCCAAGTCATGTGGGAGGTCATGGGTTCGGATGTGTGCGATGCTATTCATGTTATTCAAGCTTCCAGATCCATCCAACCGAAACTCAATTCCACCTTTCTTGCCCTCATTCCTAAGTCTCCTGCCTGCAAAAGTTTCTCTGACTATCGACCCATCAGCCTGTGCAATGTTTTTTACAAGATTCTTACCAAGTCTATAGCCAATAGACTCAAAACAGTCCTCCCCATCCTGATTGATCCTTGTCAGGGAAGCACTGTTAAAGGTAGAAACATTCTTTATGGTGTCATCACTGTCCATGAGACCCTTCATTCCGCTTACCGCTCCAAGAATGTTGCTCTTTTTCTTAAGCTCGACATGAACAAAGCCTTTGATCGGGTTGATCAAAATTTTTTGTGTGCAGTCCTCCTCAAGTTTGTCTACAGTTGTATATCCACTCCCTTTTTTTTTGTCTTGGTCAATCGGTCCCCAGCTGGGTATTTCCAAAGCACCAGAGGCCTCAGACAGGGCGATCCTTTATCCCCCATCCTTTTCATTCTTCTGGCGGAGGTTCTGAGTTGGTCCATGAAAGAGGCTCTTCGTCAGAACAATATTTTTGGCATTTTGTCGACTTCTAGAGTTGATCCTGTCACTCATCAGCAATTTGTGGACGACACCCTCATCTCCACTGGGGCGTCCGTTGCCCAAGCCAAATCGCTCAAGCGGATCCTGTCCCATTATGAGCAAGCTACAGGGCAAAAGGTCAATTACATCAAGAGCAAAATCTATTTTATTAACACTCCCCTGCACAGACAACTTCGGATTGCTAGAATTCTTGAATGCACTATTGATTCCCTGCCTACGTCCTATCTGGGTTTGCCTCTATCTTATAGCAGGCGGGCGAGTGGGGATATGTGGAACATGATTCCTGAGCACCTTCACAAGAAACTCAGAACTTGGAAGGGCAAACTCTTGTCGCAAGCCAGAAAAACCACTCTTACCAAAGCTTGTCTTCAGGGGATCCCGACCTACTTCATGTCGGTGTTCATGCTTCCGGTTGCAGGTCACTCCAAAATTGAGAAGATTCAGAGGACCTTTCTATGATCTAGCAGCGAAGAGAAATCTAGACTCCCCCTTGTTGCCTGGGACAAGGTGTGTTTGAGGATAGGCCAAGGCGGTTTGGGGTTGAGAAGATCAAGACTTATGAATTTGGCTCTGATAGCGAAGCACGCTTGGAAGATTCTATCTAGCGACCCGGTGGAGTGGGTTAAGCTGGTTAAAAGGAAGTATCTTGGCCCCATTTCCTTCTTGGATGCTGAGACCTCCTCCGTAGCATCGACCTTTTGGAAATTTGTGCTCCAATCCTGACATTTGATCAGCCTGGGAGCCCGCTGGATTTTGGGTGATGGCAACCTCATTTTATTTTGGAAGGACAGTGGGCGACTGAAGAAGCCCTTGGGTCGAGGGCGAATCTCGTTGGGCTGAGAGGTTTGACTGACCCTAACTCCCAACTCAGGGTGGCAGAGTTCATAGACCGGAGCACCCATTTTCATCGGTGGAAGATTCCAGTTGTGGAGGGGTTTAATAATGAGGTTACCTTTCTTGAAAATATCCTCTAGTCAGTTTTAATTCCTTCTGCCAGGAGGAATGACAGAATCATCTGGAGTGGTACAGAGGATGGGATTTTTTCTGTTAAATCAGCTTATGAGTTTCTTACCACCAAGACTACTCTGGACTACAGGTGGAATACTGTGTGGAGGAAAGGAGTCGTCCCTAAAATCAACTTCTTTGCGTAGATTGCTTTCCACAACAAAGCCTTAATAATTGACAACCTTCACAAGAGAGGTTTTGCCTTCCCCAACAGGTGTTACTTGTGTCTTGCAGATTGCGAGACGAGGGATCATTTATTCTTGCATTGCACGTTTTCCCACTCTGTTCTTAGTATTGTCCTATCCTCCTTCCAAATCCTATGGTGCTCTCCCCGTTCCCTCAGAGATGCTTTCCACCAATGGACTAATCATTTCAAGAATCCCAAACTCCGCTTCCTCCTCGAGGCCTCCTTCCATCATTCAATTTGGCAAATTTGGTTAGAGAGGAATGTCAGAATATTTGGCAGAGCTCCTAGAGGGCCCCCTTATGTTGCTCAAAGGGCGTTGTCCTATGCCATCGAGAATTCTATTGCTGTTCCCAGTCCCCATCCCTACCTTTTGAGCGAAGAAGCGATTCTAAAAATGATGAATCTTTGGCTATTTATGGAGGTTGTTAAAGGGCCCTATCGAAGGAATATTTTTTGGACCAAACCCCCCATGGGGTGGATTAAATTAAACTTTGATGGAGCGGCTAAGGGGAATCCTGGGCCCGCTGGTGCCGGGGGTGTTGTCAGAGATCATGATGGGAATCTTGTGATGGCCTATTGTAAAGATTTGGGCTCCCAGACAAATCACTATGCCAAATCCCGAGGCGCTCTAAAAGGTATTCGGATACTCTCTGAGGATCCTCGACCTCTTATTATTGAGGGTGACTCGCTCAACATCGTGAATTACCTTTTTGGCACCAAAAATCCATCTTGGAAAGTCTACAACATCATCCTTGAGGCAAGAATGCTTCTCTCCTCGTGGTAGGTGGAAAGCAAATCATACTTTGAGAGAAGGTAATCGCGTGGCTGACCACATGGCCAACAAAGGGCTCGCGACCACATGTTCGATCGTGTGGCGGTCTCGCTTCCCATTCGAGGTGGAAAGGTTGGCCAGAGCAGACATCCATTCATGAAGCTTTCCTTGCGCAGTTTTTGGAAAGCCCCCTTCGACGAGTTTTGGTGTGGCATGGCAATTTTTTCTGCTTAGCTGTCCATGGTGTCTTGTCTGTTTTGCTTTCCTCGTTTCATTTCTTCGGGCTCTACTTGGTGTTCCTTCGGTTTTGTCCTGTTTCTTTTTCGTTGGGTTTCCAGGCCTAAAAGCCCTTTTTACAGTTTCCAAGTCTTTAGCATTAGGATGGCTTTACTTGCAATTAGGCTTATTGTTACAACCAAGAGGTATGATGCATCATTAGAAATATGGCTAATTTTGTACATAAGGTTTTGGGATCCTCTATAAAAACCCACTGTTAATATATTAAAATAATTACCCCCCAAAAAAATGAACCTATTAGAAAAGGTTCCAACATGGGTTGGGATCCTCCACTAGACACTTAGGATCCATATTTTAGATGAGATGGCCCCTGGGACATTGATCCACCACCTCTTTCTGACTCCATAGCTCTTGCTACATAAATAGTCATAATTGATCTGCTATGTCTAATTTTGTTTGATGTTTTTTGTTCAACGGTTCTACATAAACTTTGAGATGTGATTTTCTATCCACCCATTTTTTCCATGAATTAATGTACTCTATTTATTTTCTAAAATAATATAATTAATGTACTTTTTCCTTAAAAATTAACCCATGTTAATGCAATTTGTTAAAATAATGCAACAATGGATCATAATGTAATACATGTAAGATTTATTTCAACCTTATATAACCAATTAAGAAAATAAAGATAATAAATAACTAAAAGGCAAGGGTAAAAAATGTAAAGTAATTTTTAATATCCGCAAGGCCATGGGCCATATAAAAAAATCCTAATAGAAGAGAAGTTGTTGTTTACCCAATACATGGTTATCCAAGCATACTTTGGTTACTTGAAGTACACTACCCTACACCTTGCAGGATTTAAATCTTGGATGTCTATTTAGAGTTCTAAAGTCTACCATGAGACCCACTCAAGGTTGTATAAATATAAATACATTATAATAATCATAACTTGGTTTTTGTTATATAATATTTAAATTTTAATTTGTTATATAAAATTGAAAGAGGCATAACATCATGGTTGTATTCTTGATTGATTGGTTATAAAAAAATGAAATAGGCCCATGTGTATCACATTACTATCATTTCACCTAACCATATAATGATATTATAGTGTGATAATAATGAAAATTGAATGATGAAATTATTGCAAGTCAAATATTCTTAAAAATAAATAATCAAATATTTCTATTAATTAAATTAAAAAATATTATACAATATTATTAAACATAAATATTTATTTATTTTTAAATAAAATAATTTATTACTTATAATATTTAAGTAAACTTTGAAATATAAAATTTTGAGTCTAACTTTTGTTTTTTTAAGTAATGAGGGCCATTCTTTTTGGAGGA
Source organism: Wollemia nobilis (assembly GCA_028583015.1). Lineage (NCBI taxonomy): Eukaryota > Viridiplantae > Streptophyta > Pinopsida > Araucariales > Araucariaceae > Wollemia > Wollemia nobilis. Next base: position 4,414,475 of record JAQPPZ010000101.1, read on the forward strand.
ATAATAACTAGTGGTCTTCTTTTTAATAATTTGAATTGAAGTTACTAAAATAAAACACAAACATCATACATTCGAGGTATACAAAAAATATTCAAATTAAATTTTTGTTATAAAGTTCCTGAGAGATAATAATTTTTTTGGTTCCACACACAGTTGATATGAATGTACGGAATCAATTGATGCAGGAAAATACTCGTACAGAAGGTAGTTGCCTATTCGACAGAAAAGTGAACAAGAAGCAACATTGACAATTTGCATCACGGGCAACATTGAAAATTGTAACTTCAAAACAAAAATTGACAGTTTTATTATATGCACCGAACGAACACTGGGATGAACTCCATTTCTCGCACAATTTGAAAATTCAAGCAATTTACAGAAATGACGGGGGCAATGCTCTTCAGGGAGGAATCCTCCTCACAATAAAACAACAGAATGATAAGCATAACGACGGCCAAAATTTCAGTCTGGTTTTAAGCTACCGCAAACTTCAAAATTTATGTAGCTTACAGCTCACTTGATTATTATGAATAAAAAAACACCAGCTATCTCCTCAATTTGCACCTCTAGCAAGCATCTCCTCGTATTGTAGCAAGGAAATCTGGCGCTGAAACTTTATCTGCTTGTGAAACCTTGCAATGAATTCCTCGGCTTTTTTGTCCACTTGCCCTTCATCTTCATCTGCATCCAACTCTTCTCCATTGCCAAAATTGTATGTCTCGTGAGTTCCCACCTCTTCGACGGTGGGAAAATCGCAAGACTGCAGGGTGTCTGCAGTCATATATTCTTTGCTGTAGTCCACGGCAGATGTAGGGGAGCCGTCCACATTGGGATAAATGCACGAAATACAATTATTAAGATGTCTATGTCTATGCCCTGTGAACGCGAAAGCAGGACTGTTGGAACATGAAAATTCGTAGTCTCTGAGGCCCAAAGCGAAGTTTGGAGGAGTGGAAGATCCATGAAACATCAGATTCCGCAAATTATGAGTAAACACTTTTCCTCTCTTCGTCAATTCTTCCTGCAAACGCCTGCGCTTTAGAAGGCCTTTTCTGATCATGAAAACAGCAATCCTCAAAATATTCCACAGTCGCCTCTTTATCAATTTCTTCTCTGCCATGGCCGCGATCGATGCCTTTTCCTGCACTTGATTTAGATATAGTCTCTGTACATGCGCCTTAAATTGCTGGTATGATATAAAAAGATCTTGTTCGGAAAAAAAATGTTACATGAAAGCTAATGTATGGGTTTATATATATGCCTAGGGAAGTAGGCACAGACCAAATTGAAGGCCAAGTTTCCGTAGCTGCCAGCTGCAACCATACGATTCGTCGCCGCGTACACATGTTTCTCCGCGGTTTGTACGCTTTTATTACGCGCATTCGTCTGCGACAAAGAGATTAAAAAACAAGAAGAGCACGTAAAGTAGTTCAACTTCACGATATTGAATTTGTAGGATCGTGTTGAACGCGTTAGAAGGCCGCGTGAAGCCTCGGTCGTCGTCTGTTAATATAAAATAGTTTAATTTAAGATTTAAAAAATTATTTTATTTATTTATTATTTTTATTAACAAATAAAACAAACGAATCTTTTATTTTTATTTTTAATAGGTCAGCTACTTATTGTTGCTTGAATATAAATAGAGGAAAAAGACCTATACATTATTTTATTTAAATTGTTTAGATGAATTTCAAATTTTTCCACTGTTTTTTTAATAATTTCTTCGACTTTGATATGCATTTGGATTTAATATTATATAAAAGTTTTAAATTTTAATCATAATTATTATATATGTTTTTAAATTGTAGTTTTAAGAAACTAATAATCTTAAAAAACCATTAGTTATACCTCAACAATTCGTATTGCAAGCTTTATTAATCATTATAAATAATTATATCTAAACAAATATGTGTTTATGCAAAGTTTTATTCCTTCAAAGATTTAGTTGGAGTAGTTATGCTTTCATGAACATTATTGTTATTAAAATTTTAAAGGTGTACAACAAGAGCACCTTATATCTTTCGGTCAATGTTTTAGGTAGATATTTGAATAAAGCAAACATGCATGTTTTCTTTTAAAATAAATATATTTTCATGTTTTCTTTTAAAATAAATATATTTTCATGATTTTTTTTACATGTTTAATTTGATTATGATTCACTTTTGTAATTTATGAAAGGTTTTATATAATTATAATTTAACATAAGAATAAATGATTAAAAAAAATAATGTTTATAATAAATGTTATAGTGTTAAGACAAGTTAATGTCTAAGAAGAATTTTAAGGTTTAGTATTTATTCTATTTCAAGTTATTGTCCTAGGTATATTTATTCTTTATACACGCGTAAACAATTTAAATGTAAAATAGTATTAAAATAGATTTAAGGTTAAATTAAAAGATTTATCTTTCTGCAATTTTTAAAATAACTTTTCAATTCTTCCTTAAGTATATGACATCTAGTTTGAATTTCTTCAAAGTTTGCTAGGCTAGAAGATGGCTTTGAATGATCATTATTGATAAATCTCAAGTGAAAATAATAGGTTTTTGATTTTATCATGCTCACAATAAAATATTTAAAGAGTGTATACTCTATTTGCAACCATGTATTGGATGACAATAATCTATACAATTTTTTTGTTACATGAGTTTGCTCAATGTATCTATTATCCCATTTATATTGAAAAGTTGAAGGAATAATATCCCAAATGCCTTTTGAATTGAAAAATGAAGCAAGACCTTGCATTGATTTAGACCATCTTGAAATACCACATTTCTTTTGTAATGGAGATAGAACTGTGTTGAAGTCACCCCAATTATCCATAGATCACAATTATGAATCATTATTATTTTTGAAAAAATATGTTAAGACCCTTCCAACATATTTCATGAGGGGTATCTATAGTTGGAGAGTATCCATTTATAACCCCAACTTTGTTATTTTCCTCTTTTCTATAAAATAGCTTGGCAACCCAATTATTTTTTGCTTGTAACAATTATTCATCGTATTTGTGTTTGTCCCATATTGTTGCAATACCACCTAAAGCTCCTATAGAAGAAATTGTTAAACAATCATCCATATTCCAAATCTTATTAAATTTATCCTTACATTCTTCACTACTTAATTTTATTTTTTGTGTTAACGTAAACTCAAGACTATAACAATCTATTAATTCTTTAGCAACTCTTCTTTTAGGGTCTTATTCATACTAGTAATATTCCATGATATCATTTTCATCATCACTTTTTATTTTTATTATTGTGCTTAGCCCCACTTCTTGTTAACAACTATGATATTTTTATTTACCTTCCCAAATCAATATCCTTTTGAGTTTCTTTTTCTCTCTATTCATGCTTTGAAAATCTTCCTCTCCTTTTTCATTCTCATCAACACTTTCATCTGCATTAATATCTTCTCATTTTTCATATTGTTCATAATGAGATATCTTTTAAAGATTTATGTTGCCCCAAAGAATCTAAAATGCAACGAATAGCCTCATTAAAAATTTATTCTCTATGTTACCCTAAAACCCTAAAGTGCAAAAATGATCCTTCAAAATAATTACTTCCTTATGTTGCCCTACAAACCCTCATTTTCAATGGATATCCTCCATATGCATTTCTTTATTACATTGTTCTTGAAACCATAAAGTGCAATGGATACGCTTTGTACTACTTTTATTTTTTTTGTGAGTAAAGGATTTTATGCTACTTGAGAAAAATTAAGATGATTTACCTGGATTAACCTTGACCTTCTTCACCTCATTCACTTTAAAATTTGCCTTTGTATCTTCCTTTGCACTTTTAACCAGGGTTATGCATAAGGGGTCGGACCCGAAATGTCCTTGTAAAAAAATTGCGAATCCGTTGCGAATCCCTGGCGAATCCAGGTCAACCTCATGTCGGAGGACATGGCGAATTATCTTAATTTTTGAAAAAAATTTGGAAAAAATTGGCGAACCGAGGGAAAACACAGTCCGGGAATGGATCGGGTGAAAACACAACCCGATTTTGCACCGGGTAATAAACAAATCGGGAAATGGATCGGGTGTAAAACATGGACCGGTGACCGATCGGGTGGAAAGCAAGAACCGGTGATACGGGCTGGGTGAAAATCAAAGCACGACCAATGGCCCGGGTGGAAATCGAGGACCGGGTAATGGCCCGGGTGGAAATCCAGGATCGGCTAACGACTCGGGTGGAATTCGAGGACCGGCTAATGGGTCGGGTGAAAAATGAGGTCCGGATAGTGGATCGGGTGTAAATCATAGACCGACCAATGACCCGGATGGAAACCATTGACCGAAAGATGTCCCGGATGGTAACCATAGTTCGACTAATGGATCGGGTGAATTTCGAGGTCCTACAAATGGACCAGGTGAAAATGAAGTCCGACATACCGATCGGGTGGAATGCAAGATCCATCACTGGACCAATGTTTACTCTACCATGTGTCAGGCGATCGATCAACCTCATTGAATGTCGAATGACATTCTGCCACGTGTCCAAATCCTATCATTTCTATCTATAAATAGACATCGGGAAGTCATTTTTTTGGTTACATTTCTGTGATTGCTCTCGAACTCCTCCCGATACACCATCACCCCACACTCTTTGCAATCCAGTTTCTCCTTTTACTTTATCAATGAACAATGGCCAATCCTACCACCTCTACTCAAACTGCCATTGGAAATTTGGTTTTCAAGAATGCTACTTGTACCGCCATGATAGATTTGTCAACCACCCCTGGTTATGACAATACGTGGCTATCTGCATCAGGTTTGCAGCACTTGCTAACAATGCCACAGTTCAAGACCGACAAGCACCTTTTGCAGAGTATCATTGATGGTTACGACCATGACCGTGCAACAGTGAATGTCATATTTTAGAATAAACAAGTGTCATTCACCATCACACCTTCGGACATACAGAGGTTAACAGAACTTCCACACAAGAGTTTCCCTATCGTGTCTCCGAGGTTCTCTATGGGTAAGCGTGATAAAAAATACTTGGAGGATGAATACGATCTTCCCTGGAAAGTGGTTGAAGGTATAATTCCCATCAATTATTTCTATTATTGTTCAAAATTTAACATTTTTTATTTTTCATCTAATTTTTTTTATGCAGCTTCCGTGGCTAAGTCTAAGAGAGGCTTAACAAACAACTACGTTGAAAATAAATCTCTGAAGGCCATTATTGAGTTCTTCCAAGCAAGACTATTTTTGCTTGGAAGAACAGAACTTCCATTATGGGCATTGACCTATATCATTCACACTGTTCAAGGCGCATAGTTCGACTGGTGCACGTACATTTTAGAATGCATCAGAATAGAGTTGCACGATGTCGGGACAGAAGAAGTCAAAATGGTGGCGACCGTTAACTTTATTTTAGCTCTTTTTTATGAAAGTTTTCATGATTTAAAAATACTGAAATACCAACAATATTGCATCCCACACTGTTGAACTTGGGTATGAGTTCAGAGGAATTGAGGGTAAGTCCATGTTTCACATCCATTTTTTTAATATATTTTAGCTCTGTTTTTAGTTTTAATTTTTTTTGCACCTGATTGCAGAGAAAGGCAGTGACAAAAACTAAAAAATAGGATGTTGGTGTAAGGGGTCACATGCATGAGGTATGTGGTGATTCTAAAGAAAATGAATCAGAATCATCACCATTGTCGAGGCCAACAAAACGTACATGGCAGGTTACTCCTCCTTCTCATCGACCTAAATCTAGTCAGATCAACCATCCTACACGTAAGTTTCACTTTCAATATTTTATCAGTATATTTCTTAGTGTGTTACATAAAATTATAATAAGTTTTATTAAAATTTTCATGTTTTCAGAATTGCGCACAACCCCCGACCGCAACATTGTACATGAGATCCAATCGTCGTCAGGTAAATCATTCTCTTTACTTGAAATTAAATTTTTTTTTTTTTTTTGAAAATAATTTTGGCAATTTCTTATTTGAATGTCAGGTGGCTCTCAAGATCAAATCGTGAGAAGCCAGGAGCAGCAAGTCATGAGGCCACCGCCAACACGACAACAACCACAGGTGCAACAAATGAGAGGCCAAATCAATATGGCCCATGGAAGGGGAAAAACACTTATGCAGCCAAGATCACAGGGTGTTTTCCCCACGTTTTCATTTAACACAAGTCAAGTACCAGAGGTGTCAACCGCAAATGTTGGATTAGATAATATTTCGCTTGATGATGAATTTTTTTTGCAAGGAAACATTGAGGGCTTTCAGGTGATAGATGTGCTTGAAGATCCACATGCAGAGGTAGAAGAAACAACACCCCCAACAAGCTGAGCAAATAGTATCCGCTCCTACTATGGAAGCCCACTATCATCCTCAATCTGAGGATGACAAAGTTAAATTTGATATTCAGTCATCTATGAGTGATGGTATTGAAGCAACCCTCCAAGAGAGGGTGCTTAAAGATTTACAAGTTATGAAATAGTGGGAAATTCGGGCTAAAGTGCTTATTAAGCAAATAAATACCCATTATAAAAACTTTAATAGAAGGGAGACTCTTTTTCTCGATATGAGAATGAACCAGAGAAGCTTAGTGGTCTGCTACAATAGGCCAGATCAGGATTAGTGACGTGTAGGACTTCATCCGATGATGAAGTTTTAAATATTATGTTGAATAGAATTGAGAACATCAATGTTGAAGCCCAAGCATACTATAACCAATGGGCTTTCAACAAGAAAACTGTTGAAGTTGCTTTAGTTGCAAGAGATGTGGCCGAGGTGAGAATTTAGATGCATATTTTTCTTTTGCTAACTCTACTAACTTATGTCATAAAACTATTGAAGTTGCTTAAATTATGTCATATAACTCTACTAACTTATGTTTTTTTCTTTTGCAGTCAAATTTTGAAAATTTGAAATTACAGGTTCAGAGCATGCAAGTCAACATAGAGGCTGCAAAGAAATTTCTGGAAATGACCATTATTATGAAGAGAACAACCCAACAGAAAGTAAGAGATAATAACATTCTCAAAAAATATTTGCGAGATAAACTTAAAGTGGATCCAGATCTCCTGATAAGGGAAGGACTAGAGAAAAATCCTGGTTTGAAAGTGCTTCAAGATCCCGCCAAAGAAGAAGTTGGGCTGTTGGAAAATTTTAAGAAAGGAGAAGAAAGTTTAGTCAGATCCGGAGCACTACCAACACCTGGTGTAGAAGAAGTAGAAAAAGTAATAGAACAGGCAGGTCCAGGAGAAACCTCAGGTCCAGGACAATCATCGGTAGAACATCCAGAATGTCAAAAGTAGTTTGAAAAATTTTCGTGTTGAATGAAAATTGTGTTGTTTTTCAGAATAGTTAAAGACATTGTAATATATTTTAAATCTATATATGAAAAAGGTAATTTACAAATTTTGTTCCTCTTTTTTTTTGTTTTTTTTTTTTTTTTTTTTTTTTTTTTTTTTTATTATTTTTTTTTTTTTTTAAAAAAAAAAATATATAAAAAAAAATATGAATGCAGTTAAAATCATTTCAAAAACAACAATACTCATACATTTATAATCGGTTATGAAAGACAATGCTATGTTATAAATCATAAAACATATAATTTGAAAGATAATGTTGTGTTATAAATCATAGTTACAATTCAGATAGATGAAACAATCTTGTGATGACAAATAAACACAAATTCATATTGAAAATGAAAATGATAACTAACAAATTCATATTGATCAATGTTGTAAATACTTGTAAAAAATTTATAGATGAAAATGATAACTAACAAATTCATATTGATCAATGTTGTAAATACTTGTAAAAATTTACAATTCAGGTAATTGAAACAAACAAATACTATGATATAAAGGCAATTAAAACTATTTCAAAAACAACAAAGGGCAGAACATGAAAACTTCTTAATAATCAAATTTTGTGAAATCTAACAAATCTGATACAATATTGTGAAATCTGATATCAAATCAATTCCAATTTATTGTGAAATACTGGAAAAATCACAATACTGGTTAAATCACAAATTAAGTAGCTGAAACAAACAATGCTCAGCTTGTCCAGAATCTCTATTGTGAAATCTGATGTCAAATGAATTCAAATTGTGAAATACTTGAAAAATTATAATACTAAAAAAATCACAAATCAGGTAGCTTAAACAAATATTTTTCAGCTTGTTCAACATCACTATGAAGCATAGTGGATATCTGTGTCTCCACAATCTGATCACTGAAAGCATCATTATCTTCCATATCGGTAATATTCAACACGCTCCTTCTATCTGCAAGGGAATTCCAGAATGCAATTGCTCTATCATAGGGAAAATTTTCCAACTGATAGGATGATACATAAATTCTCAAACAATTTTCTAAATTTTTGTCCAGCCTATTGCGAAGCTTAGATTTCACAAAATATAGTGCACTGAAAACCCTCTCGTCTTCCACTGATCCCAAAATCATTGTTTGACATAATTCATATAAACAGAAGTATTCACTTATAGTATCTTGTAGGATAGTACTTGGATACAATTTTTGCCACAAACGTGCAATGGAACCAGTCTCATGGATGTTACTCAAAAGTGATGTTTGCCCAACCATTGTTCTTCCAAAATGTGCTGATTGTTCTTTCAAAATATTTTTGTTGAGTATACCATTGATTTTAACACCATTCATTTCCACAATTTTACTAAAATGTTGAATAAGTATCATCATATATTTAACAAACAACTCATTTGTAGAATTGAAGTCACTATTAGAAGCCCAAAACATGGGGTTAACCACACCCATGGCCTCAAGCAACTCATCTCTCTGAAACCGATCTCTTATCTCACTTGTCAAATATTTTGCTATATTGGACAAATTTGTTCTAGTTTTTTGTAATACAACATGAAATCTATTGTGTGTTATAGGAACTTGTTCAACACCGTCCATACCTATACTTGATTGCCTTTCAAAATAATAAAGAGGTATCAACTTTCCACGATTGTTAATACAAATATGATCATTGATGTCAAACTTCAAATAGCTTTCTGGATCGTTCACGTTTGTCAATGTATTCCAACTATGAAACAAGGGATCTTTAAAATCTGCTTTGAACACATAAATTTTCAATAACAATACATATTTGTTTTCTCATCCTTATGAAATCAACGATATAGATGGATCTCTCTTGTGCAAATTTAATCAATCTACTCATTTCTTGTAACATTGGAAGAATACCACATAACGTCAGTAGGGTTTCAAAGTTAGTCAAACGAAACAACAAATATTTTGCCTTATCAACTCCCCGACTACTTGCGTACATAAACCCTGTTAATGATTGATATTCTATAAAAACTCTGTGTGCAGGTTGATACAATGAAATCCACCTTGTATCTACATCTTTTAACATTTTTTTCCTTCTGTAACTCCTAGTGCAAACTGTTGAAACTTTGAAAACCTTTTTGGACTGCAAGAAAAATAAGAATGTATTTCATGAATGAGGTCTTCCACTCTCGCAACATTTTCAAAAGTGCTCACGATTTTATATGCAAGATTCACTCTATGAGCCATGCAATGAATGGGTATCATATATGGTGCAATTGTGGTTTGCAATCGAACACAGAGACCACTCCTATGCCCTTGCATTATAGCAGCTCCATCAACTCCAACGCATATTAACTTTGAGGCTATGTCTATGTCATTCATTCCTGCAATATCTTTTAAACTAGTCACAACAACATTATAAATATTTTTTGCATTTGAATTTTCAACCATCTTATGTAATCCTAGCAAACTAGGTTGCTTGACATTGTTTTGAAAAGTATACACATGCATACAAATCCAGGATGTGTTGTCCACAATCGTCACCTCATCAATAGATAGTGAAATGAATCTGGAAAGTTTTACTTTCTCCCTCAGGTCCTCCTTCTCTACTAATGATAGACATTTTACCATTTCCCAACCACTTCGATCAGACCAATGGCAACTCAAAATTTTTTGCAAACCAACCAGTTGAAATAGGTGCTTATAATCAATAAAATCGGACATGGGTCTACCCTTCTTGAGAATACTAAGTACAAAGTATAAATCTTTTACCCCTAAGGTGATATTTTTCATTTTTTGAAAATGGGCTTCAATCGTTGCACCTTTCTCAACAAGAGATTGTTGTTCCTTTAAGTGATTGTCATATTCTATTGCATATCTGACATGCATACATTCTGATGCATCCTTCCACCTAACTATTTTATTAATTTCACCATCACTTCCTTTAACTTTTACATAAACTTTGCCAACATGTTTTTCTATTGTATCTATCTTATTTTGCAACCTATGCTCCTTGCCCAGTTTCCAACTACAAATTTTGCATCTACATACTTTATCATCGACTTGGTTGTCATTAGTTAGGATAGGCTCTATCCATGGAAATTTTTCTGCCCATTCATTCTTAAATGCCCTTCCAATAGCCCAGTTAGATGCCTTCCGCTTTTTATTTTTTTCGCTTGTAGATTCAAAAGAAGTTTGTAATGTATTTGATTTATCGCTTTCATTTTCAACTAACATGTTATTTTGAGGATTATCTTCAAGTGCTTGTTGGATGTCATTGTTAAGAGAATTTTCATTAGAAGTCATCTCTTGGTGATGAATATCTTCAAGCGGAGGCATATCAGGGTCCACATGGTATTTTGCATAGTAGCATACAATACTATTCTTAATTATTTTTTAATTTAACAAAATAAACTAACAAACAGAAATATGATTTATATCATCATGCAATATGGCTAGAGGCACCCTAACCATTTGAGGAAGAAAGCATTATTTAAACTAACAAATACACCTAACTATTAAGTAGTCAAAAATCATTTGTACCTTGAATTTGCACAGATGTCGATGGCTCGCTCGATTTCAACATATGGCTAAAATAATTCAGGATACTCTTTTCAGATTTGGCCCCCTTCTTTGCATCGCCAGTAGGTGACATTTTACTTGTAAAGAAAATATTTTTCAATTTAGAAAAGTAATAAAATGTTGAAGACATCTTACTTCTGTGAAGCCTTAAGATAATATTGTAATTAGAATAAACGTATAGATGGTTGGTAGAAAATAAATACCTATTTCCAGTCATTCTTTATTGTGATTTTTTTAGAGTATTCAAATACTCTGTTTTCTGGAGATAGTACCTATAACTAATAAGAGCAAAAAACCAATCAATATAAAATTTGAAAAATACAATTTAATCAGAGATACAAATGTTGAAAAATATAAAATTCTAGTACAAAATGGACAAGAAGTAGAGCATCACTATGTCCATAGAGAACCAAAGTATTTACCTATTTAAAAATATTGTAACAGAAAAGGAGATCTTAATGGAAATAGAGAATCAAAGAGTTTTAACATAGATAGAAAATAGGAGGAAAAATGGAGAACAGAGCATTGACTTATTTTCAGTAAATGATAAAAAAACAGCAAAAAAAAAACCAACAATTAGATGACAAAAAAATAGATCTTATTATTACAAGTGCTTCAACTATTATTCTCTATAAAACCAAAAAACACAGGATCACAGATTCAAATGTCTAAAGAGAAACAGAGTACCTGTTGTAGGAAAAGGTCCATCTGAAAAGAGACCCACCGGGCGGTTCATGCAGGAAACGAGGATCGATAGTCAGTTCGAGTGGAAAAAAGGTCCAACGGGTGGTCGGTCCGGGCGAACGGTCGATCCGGCTTGCGGTTCAGGTGGAACTAGAAGACCGGTAATCGATCCAGGTAGAAATAATGGTCGGTCGTCGAACTGTGCTTAACAAGAAGTCTAGCAACTGGTCCGGGTGGAAGAAGCGAACCGACCAACGGTCCGGGTGGAATAGGCAGTCCGGTAGACGGCCCGGTTGGAACTAGTTGTTTGGGTGGAACAAGTAGACCGACTACCGATCCAGGTGGAGAACTATGTCGTGTCGATCCGTGTACAAAACTTTGAAGTTCGAGTATAGTTTTGATCTGAATCGATTGGTTTCTGCACAAGGCTGAAGTTTGGTGGAATCTGCAACAGATCGAATGTTTCAGTTCATCTTTTCGCTTTAGAGTTTTACTTTTCGAATGTTATAAATGAAAACTATCTCTAGCTTGTTACTTATATATAGTGGTATAGTTAGCGAATTTGGTGGGATAATTTAAAAATTTAAAAAAAATTGGCAAAAATGGTCCACGACTTAGGCGGGAGTGTCGACGAATTTAAAAAAAATACGTAATACTATTATCAATGCACGGTGAATCGACACTTCAAAATTTTTTGACCCAAAAATTTTGGGCGAAATGGCCGACGTCCAGGGTCCCCCAAAATCGTAAATTTGCATTTTCGAAAATGCTAATATTCGCCCAATTTGTGAATATTCACCGCTAAGAAAAACACTGCTTTTAACTCCTATATTTGAACTTGTGAATTGTACTTCCTCATTCCTCATGTCATTTTTTCTTATAATGGTTGATTTGAATGAACTCTAATGACATTTGACATTTGATGATATAGGGTTGGTTTTCTTACCACTTTCTTAGGAGTGGAAAATACTTGATTTGACCTAGCTTCCACTCTAGTATGATCTTCTTGTTTCATATTGAAGTTTGTCCTATGTCCAAAATTTTCCATCTATTTCTCCATAATTTTTACTTTGTAATCTCTTACCATGTGTCTGGTGTCATAACATTTGTGACGTCAGAATGTAATTTTTTGTAATCCAATTATTGATCCCACCTCTTGATTCATATTTGATCCTAATGGACTACAATAAAGGTTTTTAAATATCTACAGTAACACATATTTAAGTGTATACAACATTTCGTTTGTCCTTAATAGTTGGTCCTTCCTAGATGAATGCCCCTAGAGTATTGTCAATATTCTTGAAAACCTCCTCATTGATAAGCTAACAAGGAAGTCCCAAAAGCCTAATCCACACCAAAAGCCTTTTAATAGTCTTTGTATTCGTAGAAAATTTATCACTACATGGTCTTAAATATAATGCAATTTTACCTCTAAATCAAGAACCACCACCGATTATTTTATCTCATATTGATTATTAAGAGTCAATAATCATGGAACTTACATATTAACCCTCTCATTTTAAAAACCATTATATCGTACTCTATCCTTTCATCCTTGAATAATCACTTCTTGTGTAGTATCTCCTACCTCTATAGTAAAGAATGTGAGGTAGTTCAATATCTAATAACTAGACTCTTAACAACATCTTCTTCCTTCCCTCATTTTGTTCTTTTGGTGTAGTATTTGCTACCCAGATAAGGTTTTGTATGTATGAAAAACCAAGTTCAAACCACTACAATTGACCACCAAGACCCTTTTAAAAACACGTACATTACCTTAAAATTATGTCTTGTGGCGAATATTTTAGTGGTATGTCTTTAGGTTTTCATTGAGGAGACTCAAGTTCAAACCTATGTTTTTAACTCAACATTTTAAAAGTTGAGGTTTGGTTAACTTCGTTTTACCCAAAGAGCTACGGATTATAAAAGTTCCTTTAAATTCAAACCCATGTTTTTAACTCAACATTTTGAAGATCAAAGCCTGGTTAACTTCCTTTTACCCAATAAACTAAGGATTATAGAGGTTCTTATACAACCCTAACTTTATTTTACTAAATTAAAAATTATAAAAATTCCTATACAATCTTAAAAAAAACTTATATAAAATAAAATTGCATTAAAAATTTAATGTTTCCGTGTTCTCTCTTGGAACAAGTAGTATGTAATTCGTCATATTAATTGAATTTATTTTATTTTATTTTTTATTTTTATTTTTATTTATTTATTTTGACATTTGATGCTATTTTTTTTTAATTTTAAATTTTCCTATACTATCAAAAAAAATTAAATTTGTTTAATTTGTGTTTTTTGTGTTGTGGTTATATAGGGAAGTTGGTTATAACTATTATTTTTTTGTAACTGATAATTACAAAGACTGTTCTCAACAAACCAAGTCATTTAATTGTTATCTCGTTATTGTTGACCCGGTCCCTCATGGTGATTCATGATTCACAACATTGTGGTTGCTCAAGGACTGTTGTGGTTGTAGTCGGTCTAACGCGTACGCAGGAGGATTGAGACCAAATTCGTGTAGGCACAGACCAAATTGAAGGTCAAGTTTCCGCAGCTGCCAGTTGCAGCCATGGAATTCTGCCAGCTGCAGCCACAGGATTCGATGCCGCGTTCACGGGAGGAGCACATGTTTCTCCGCGGTTTGTATGCTTTTATCACGCGCATTCCCATGCGACAAAGTGTATACATTTCTCTTTAAAAGAATTAAAAACAAGAATACCACGTAAAGTAGTTCAACTTCACGATATTGAATTTGGAGGATCGTCTTGGAACGCGTTAGAAGGCCGCGTGAGTTGACCGTAGGAAAACTAGCTTAGTCTCGTTTCCATTTTCTTTGCAACATCCATCTTATGGACAGTTTCTAATACCGTTCTTATACAAAAATTTCAACTTTACTATTTTATGTATTGTATTTTAGTAGGAGGGTATTATTTTTAAAATTTTGTGTTGATTTAGATTACTAGTTTCTCTTTTAAAGTATAAGTATAATCACAAAAATATAATAAATAATTTATATAAAAACATATTAACATTATAAAATACAATAAATATAATCAATCTTAATTATTATTTGGTTCAAGTAAATAATATTTTTTTGTCAGCTTCAGTTAAACTTATTATTTTCTCTAACCATGGAAAAGAGAATTTTATTTCATGATCCTTAGTTAAAACTTCTCTATTGGCTAGCCTATTTGCACATTTGTACCCTTCCCTTGATGTATGTGTATACTTGATTTCTTCAAACTCTGTAGCAAGGTCTTCTATTTCCACAATGATCTCTTATATGTTCCATAGAGCCTTTTCTTTCCTCAAAATTACATTTGTTACTATTACTGGATTGCCTTCCATCCATACTTTGTTCCATTTCATTATTTGCATATTTTTAAACCCTTCCAAACAACCCAAGATTCAGTTTCATTATTCGTCTTAAATCCACTATTGAAAACGTAATGCGACAAAATATCTCCCCTATTATTTCTAATTATTCTTCCTCCCTCTACTAGTTCTAGATTTTCTTTAGGTGCTCCATCAAGATTCAGTTTGACCAACTCCACTTTCTATGGTTTCCACTTTATATTCTTTGCCTTCCTTTTGTTTCTCATGTAGCCAACATCATAATTCCATTTGATGAATTGACTCCATCTATCAAGGCTCTTTGCTTCAAGATTAGGATTGGGTGAGTTGATGGGTTCGTTTAGAGTTCTTTATGGCTAAAAAATCTTCCTTTTTATTACCTCTAAACTACTTTCCTTTCCTTTAAATATTCTTTTGTTCCTTTCGGCCATACAGTCCAAAGTATTGTATCTTTTAATATATCTTAGATTATTTGTAATGCCTCACTTTTAAAAGTGTTTTTCCATTGCTTTAACCATTCTTCAATTCTGTCATTCATCACCATGCATTTACCAAACATATTAAGGATTCATTGTCAGAGTTCCCATACTATTGAACAATGTCTCAAGAGATGGTCTATACTCTCCTCCTTTTTACATAGAACACATTATGAGGGGCCATGAAAACCCCTTTTCATTAGGTTATCCTAGGATAAAAAATTTCTATGACCTACTAGCCATACAAATATTTTAATTTTTGGAATGCTCAGGATTTCCCAAATATATCTTCATTGTGGACGCTTTACGTTATATCTACTTCTTTTTGTGTGTTCTCTTGATCTATTAAACTCCCAAATCAGCTTATCTTCGACTTCCCTCAGAAAAATCATTGTTGTTATCTTTCTGCTCATCTGTCTCCTAGCAACAATGTCTAGTATACTTGTAAAAAAATATCCTTTCCATTTATATCTTCCATCTTGATCCTTGCACATATTGTTTGAAACTCTATCACCATATTTATCTTGAAGTAATCACATCCATGGTTTCACAATTGGATCTAGTTTGAGTAGTTGTTATCACATCAAGTATGTTAGCTTTTGATGTATATATAATAAAATAACTACTACAAGGTATAAAATGAGCATGCAATATTAAATATATGGAAAAGACAATATACTAAGCATGTAAATATCATGAGAAACTTCTACAACTACTCATAAATAAGCCATTAATGAAAGCTCATGAAAATAGTATATTGCTATAAAATAGAGGTCTCAAACTCTCCATATTTCATACATGCTCTACATTGTATCTATCATATCAACTACTACTACTCTACCTTGTGCACACCAAAATTATCTCTCTCATATGTCCATACAAAAGCATATATATATATATATATATATATATATATATATATAATGAAAGGTTGCTCTTGACCTTCCATCTTCCTATGAATCTTCACCTTCTTATTCTGAATATCTTGAGGTCTTCATTGGATTCTTCTGAGTTTTGCAACTCGTTTGTCAAACCCTTCTCTCTTGGGCTTGTTATCTGATGGCAATAATTGTCCCAAGTCCTTCACTATCAGGAGCTTCTCCTTGGCAGTGGATTTCTCCAATGAGTTCTTCTAAGAACTCTTTTGATGATGCTTCTATAAGTTCTGCAACAAGGCTCTCCAAGCCTTTTTCTTATTTCTCCTGGAGACCTCTCCAAGGTCTTCAATCTTGCAGCTTCTCTAGTCTTCCAAGTGAGACCTTTTCTTCAACTTTTAGAATTAAGATCTTCTTCTTGGATCTCTAAATTTTGTTGCTTCTAATATCAGGAATAGGACTTTGCTAGTCCCTCTTTATCTCTTCCAAGATTGGAAGTTCTCCAATGAGATATTCTATAGATCTCTTCAATTTTTTTTTGGAATATATCTTCAATCTATTATTTCCAATAGGATATTTTCTTAGAGCTTTTCAATTTCACTAGTTATTCTTGAAACTAGTGGTATGAGTTTTGTGTTGAGTCATGGTCTTCAATCTTGATAGATCTCCATCGGCTGGGACACAGTGAACGAGTTCATTGTGGACATACTTGAAGCAATGGTGTAGTGTGGAAGGGACACACTACATGTCTCTAATCCACAGACAACCAGGATAATATTGTATTGCATTTCCCCTTGGATGATGTGAAAGAGGATAGATATGGTACAAATGTATACACATATAGGTAAAACTATGGATCCTATGGTAGATCTCATAGAGCCATCGAATGCACACAAGTCAAGGGAAGGTATGGTAAAATGGGTTGGCAGGATATGCAAGTGATGTAGAGCTGCTCTGGATATAATCCTAATGGATGAGCCCGTGTCAACAAGTACCCGCTTGTAGGTGATATCATTGATCATGGCTTGTATGTAGATAGGGGGATATGCTCCTTATCCAATTATTTTCATTATCTCGTGGTCGTGGAAGCTAATTGAGAGCTGGAGGCATCATGGGATATTTCCTACAAAATTGAAAAAGGTATTCGTGTCATGTGTCTCTAGGTCAATGGAGTGAAGGATGTCATGCAACACCTCGCAATGGGGTTGAGACTGCTACAAGAGATCAAATATGGATAGCCACATGGGGGCATTACGTAACTGATGGATTAGCCTACCATAGATGGTAATCACATTTTAAGGTGATGGTGGTACGATAGTAGGCATTTGAGGTATTTATGGTGATGTGAACTGGGCTGGCTGGGAAATGATAGGTGTTTGGCATGACGGGTACCATTGGTTCCTCGTAGTAAGGTTGATCATACCTACTACACCACGTGATGGAGGATTATGTTGGACATTGTTCACTTTGCGAGGTGGCACTAGGGGATTGTTTGGAGGTCTAGGAGGATTGGATCCTCTGTGATCAGGTAAAGGGTTTTGAAAAATCCCTTAATTTTGATTCTACGGAGCTAGAGGATTTGCTACCTAGATGATGTCCCTATTGATTAGGTCTTGAACTTACCCATAGAAGTAACAATACGAATCGTTATCATGGCCACATTGTCTATGGAAAGGGAAAAAGAGTTGCTTGTTGTACCCATGAGGCTTGGGTGCATTTAGATGCAATGGGCAGATATCGGGTAGGAGGAGATGGTTGCCCTCATACAATTTGTGAAACAACGCTAGTAATGGTTCAGATAATGGTGTGAGGTTGCATGGTGAACCTATGGGTACATACATCGGTATTGTTGTAGTCTAGGTGGAGCAGGAGCATTAGTCTAGAATGCTTATGGCTACGATGTATAGGGTGGAGGAGTCGGTGCTGGTGCTAGGGTAGTGGTTACGACTTGGTTGGCTTGAGGTGGCTGAGGGTAAGGTTGATTTGGTGTAGTCTTGTTGAAGCAAAAGCTGGGGTTATAGTTTGATTTGATTCTCAACTTAATTTTCCTAGATTGAACCTTAATGTCTTCAATAACTTTTGCTTGTGAAATGGCATCTTCAAAAGTGTGATTTTGATGAAGTTAGAGGGATGTGAAGATGTGTTTATGACAACTCTTGGAAAAGAATATCACGAGCTCATTAGTGGGGAGGCTATGGGTGAGGTTATGGATAATTGCTCTCCATATGGAAATGAACTCAGTGATGGGTTTGTCATCAGCCTGTCGTAAGATGTACACATTAGAAAATGTCGTATTTTTCTTGATGTTGATGGAAAAGTGTTCTAGGAATGAATTAGCTAGCTGCTCAAAAGTATACAAGCTATGGCAAGGGAGCATGTTGTACTAGTTCAATGCTGGCCCAACGAGTGAAAGAGAGAAGGTACGCAACATGAGGGGGTTACTACTATGAAGCTGATAGCAGGATGAGCGGTAATTGCTCACATGCTCTCTAGGGTCTTCCTTACCTCTGTACTTGTCAAATTTTGGTATTTCAAAGTGATAGGGGTAAGGAGGAATGGGAAATGATGGATGAATTGGCTCGTTGTACAGTTCATCATAACAAGGCTTTTATGGCCCATAGCTAGAGGTATGTAGGTTCAGCATTTTGACTTCATCTCGTAAGAGTTGAAGTTCATGTGTCATAAGGGTGGGAGACTCGACTATGGTAGGTTGAGTCTGTGGATGTGGTGGATATTGGTATTGTTGCGCTTCCCAGTATTATGAAGAATATTATTACACCTTATCCTGATAAGGCGAGTACTGGATGACATGTGCTATCGTATCTACGGGCACATTAGGTTTTGGGGTAGGTGTCTACTATGGGTAATAGTACTGTGACTAGGAGGCATGTGGTTGTGGTGCAGGTACTTATTGTGTTGGAGCTTGCTGTAATGGTTGGGCCATGGGTGGTGATGACCAAGATGGAGGAGACATAAAAAAGTTGGGTGCAACTGGTAATGGTGTAGGTTTCAGGGCTATTGATACTAGGGGTGGTCGAGATGAGGTATCAAAGGATGAGATCTGTCTTTTTTTGGAAGGTAAACTACGTGGAATAGCTTGACAAGGTGGGCGGATAAGCTATCGGTCTTGATCCATAGGTGGGAAAGATATTGGTAGTGTGAGCTTGGATAGGAGGAGGTGATGGTATCCTAAAAGTTACCGTAGATAAAGGTGGTGCTAAAGGTTGGGTATCATGCACTCTGGATACCTAGGAGATTGGTAGAAAAGTTGTCAAAAATGTGAGGTAAGCTATTAAAGTAGGAACTTGGATCAAGGGGAAGGTGTATGTGTACACTCCCGCTTGGGTTTGTGCATCTTGCATCTGGAGGGGTTATTGGGAGATGCCTTTAGATATGGTGAAAAATGGCTCTTGGGAAGACGAAGGTTGGGACTCCTGTGAATAGTACAGGTGTGAGGTTTGAGGAAATCCTTGTGGTTCCTATTGGGGAGGGAGCTATTGTGCAGTTTGTAAGGATGGATTCTGGTTTCCTACAGTAGAGAAATATGGATCGGACACCATTCCTATGGTAGGGGTGAATGATGTGACCTTTGGATGGGTACGATTTAGGAGGGAAGAATCACTCTCAAAAAGGGATTGAGATAGTTTTTGAAAGAAGGGGTGTGCAAAGGTGGGAGAAGTAGGTATGACCTCCTCATCTACAATAAATAACGGATGAGGTTGTCCTGGTGCTGTGTAGATCACATGGTCGTAGAACATGGTCGATGGATTAGGTGAGGATGGGGATGGAGTGGGTAATTGAGTGTAGTGAGGGCTTCACTCAAGGATGACATCTCATCACGAGGCTTCATGTTGGTGAACTGTACATCAGATTCTATGCACAAATCAAATGTTTCTATGGTATTCCCCTTTATGATCGAAGGAGTGATAGTGGACTAACTAGAGGAAGTGGTAGACCATTCCTCTATAAAGTATGCTTGCTCACACGCTCTACTATAGGTGACCATAGGCATAGTAGCATGTGTAAAAAAGGTTTTAGAAATAAACCCTATATGATATAGACTCAACTGTGTCTAATGTAAGTGTAAATCAAATGATATGTTGTGCATGGCAAAAAAATATGTAGTGTAATGTGATGAGACCGATCCATGATCATGCAAAAAACGACAGATCGAAATCAATTCTAAATGCTAAAAAATAAAAGTGTTTTATTCGTTTTTGTGTATTGCGATGTTGATACTCCCTATGTAGAATCATGGGTAATGGAGTGAAAACTTTAGCAAATCGAGAATGACATCAATATCAAACATCCTACAACACCCAAATATGAACATAATAGAATGGTATCACAACGTGAAAATGATGACCTGTATGGAAGGTGTGGTAAAATGATATCCTAGAAGAGGGGAACCCACTACACTGAAGCGAGTTCAAAACTTCCTCTCACAGAGAGAGGTGGCACTTTCTAAGACCTGCTACTGGCATACCCATGCTTTTGATTCACCCTCGGGTAGGCTTAGTCAAGAACGATAGTTACTAATTCCACTAATTATACTAGCCTTGTGGATTAAGGTGCTAATCCTATACCACTCTGTAGGTAACCACTGGTGATGAAATCTAGGGCCCAGTCGCAAAGTGAGGGATTTTTTGATGATGAAATCTAGAAAACCGCTCCTGTGGGGTTGCTAGGTGTCTAGGGGGTGAGCTGATAGAGAGTGCAACTCGATCCACACCAGTCTCGAGTGATGGATTGGGGATGAAGTCCAATCTCACCACTTGTTTAAATACCACGTGAGTGTGAGTGGGTTTGTGTTTTGCTAACGGTGTATGCGAGGTAACAAACTAACTAGTTACCTTTTCAAAAGAGAGACTAACCTAATGCCTTTTCAAAAGCAAATGATTAGATTACTATATTATTTACAAAGAAATAGTCTAACCCTAAATTCCTTTATTAAGTAAATTAATCTATTTTACAAAGCGTGGAAACATGCAATCCAAGTGTGCGGAGTAAGGGGATTAGGAAACCCTAATTTTCAACTTTAGCATGCAAAATTCTTTCAAAATTAAATAACATGGAGAAGGCGATTAGGAAACCCTAATTTCAAGCTTTAGGATATGCACTTCTTTTAGAAAGAGATGCTATAAAAAAAGGGGTAAATAATGTAGGTTTATACTACATGCGAAACAAAAAAGGAAGATGCAAATTTATTTGAAAAATAAATTAAATGATGTTGCTGGAAAGTTGCAGGTCCTATAACTTCAAAACAATTTAATGATCCTAGAAGCTTGAAATGAAAGAAAATTTACCCCTGGGTATTGTCATTTAACTAGTGAATGCTTTATGCTTTCAAACTTTACAAAATAGATGTATAAATCAGGAAATACTTGTACTCTAATGCTGTGGGGGGTTTGCTTGGACCCTGAATAGATCACCCCTGTGGATTTGGGGGTTTTTGAAGCTTCTATACTCAAATTGCCACCCAAGGGACAAATTCGGTTTTGGAGGTGCATATATGGGATATGAAGGTTCAGATAACTTTTGTAGGTTGCAAAGAGTTTTGGAAAACCAATATTTAAAGGTTTTGAGGCTCTGGAATGCAAATCACCATCCGAGGGGCAAATTAGAAATCGGTTCACGGGGCAGGGGGAAAATCTATTTTAGAGGATTCAAATTTAGGATCTGCTGACCTAGGGTGGTTCCTAGGGCTTTGGAGGTCTCTATGGTAGACATATTTAGTACCACACACATAGAAAATAGAGGGCAACATTAGATTCATGATAGAGCAGTTAGTCTAGCATTGTCCATTGTGGGGGTCCCATCGGGCATGCCAGAATAAAATAAGTGGAAAGTGGTATTTGATATAACAACATACACACAAAGTATGCTTAAAAAATAAGATGTATTTCATTTATATTCAAATATAACATATGTTACAATAGGGATAGGTTTCCCTTTCATAATGTCTTTTTCAATGAACTTAACAACAATATTGATACTGCCTTCTATCGTCCCTCAATGTAGGTGGGTTTGTGATCCACCGTCGGGTTGTAGTTGATGGTGTTCTTCTTATTTTGACCTATGAAGAACCTACAAAAGGGGTTAGTGTGTTAGGGGACTGAAGCACAGAAGAGGGAAATCAAACAGAGTTGCATATGCCTTGAGTAGAAGGCATAATTTACTGATTGAAATGACAGTGGAAGTAGTGGGATTTGCAAAACTGAAGGGTTTGTACCCTGAAGATCCAGATTTTGTGGAAGCCTAGACGGCTTGCTTGACACTTGTTACTGTGGACAGGACAAGATGGTTGGATTTTCTAATCCAATACGGGATGTTGTTCAGAGGAAGTAAATTATGCATCCCAAGGAGTTCCATGCGAGAAAAATTAGTCAAGGAGAAACACAACGGGGGACTGGCCGGACATTTTGGCCAGGATAAGACAATTGCCCTGGTGAGTGAAAATTACTGTTGGCCGCAACTACAACAAGATGTGAAAAGGTTTGTACAGAGTTGTAGAGTATGCCAGATGGCAAAAGGGCAAAAGACAAAACACGGGATTGTATCAGCCGTTACCAGTACCTGAGCGACCATGGGAGGACATCAGCATGGACTTCGTCCTCGGATTGCCAAGAACACAGAGGGGAAATGACTCTGTATTTGTAGTAGTTGACAAATTTTCCAAGATGGCACACCTTATCCCATGCCAGAAAACAAGTGATGCAGTTCACATTGTAGGGTTATTTTTCAAGGAAGTGGTACGACTTCACGGTCTATCGAAGAGCATCGTTTTTGACAGAGATACAAAATTTGTTGGTTATTTTTGGAGAACTTTGTGGAGGAAGTTGAAGACAGATCTAAAGTTTAGTTCTGCATACCACCCACATATTGATGGACAGACAGAGGTGGTAAATAGAAGCCTGGGTAATTTACTGAGATGCTTGATAGCAGATCAACCCAAGGGATGGGATTTAGTTTTACCGCAGGCGAAATTTGCATATAACAGTTCAGTCAATAAGAGCACAAATAAATCTTCGTTCCAGATAATATATGGAAACAACCCAAGAAATGTGTCTGAACTGAGAAAGTTGGACAAGAGAGAAAAGTGTAGTGCCGAGGCAGAAGAATTTGCGGAACATATGAAAAATCTGCATGAAGAAGTAAGGAAGCAAATTATAAAAATGAATACTCAATATAAGACAAGAGCAGACCAGAAGTGGCGGTTCAAAGAGTTCAAAGTAGGAGATGAATTCATGGTCCATCTCAGGAAGGAAAGATTTCCTGCCAAAACTTATAACAAATTGAAGATGAAGAAGTTTGGGCCATGCAGAATACTAGAAAAACGAGAGTCAAGAAATGCATATAAAGTGAAATTGCCAAATTGGCTTGACATTTCACCTATTTTTAATATTTCAGATTTAGTGGAATATCATGAGGGAGAGAGTACAGAGGTACCAAGTACAGGAGTATGGCAAATTCCAGCATCTACTCCAACCACCGACGAGGTCGAGGAAATATTAGACACTCGTGAGGGCAGAAGCACCAGAAACAAACAAGTATTCGAATATTTGATAAAGTGGAAGGGCAGACCTGTTGAAGATGCAACTTGGTTGTCTAAAACGGAGGTTGACCGCCTGGGTCTTCCCCTAACAAAACAGAAGTGAGGATCACTTTTAATTTACCCCGGGTGTCTGATGCAGGAGCATCCGGTGGTAGTAAGAGCAATCTTGCATCTTCCAAAACTTCTTGTTTCAAATTTTTCTAAGTACTTTTCTTCAGTTTTTCCCATGGGGAAGTTTTTTGTAAAGCAAGGGGGAGGGGGTCACGAAATCGTGACATGTCACGATTTCGCAACATGTCGCGAAATCGCGACCTCAAAAGCTACGACATGGTAAGGGCAAGTTTCGTCGCGATATCACGACAATATTTCAGAGCAAGGCGTAGGGGGGAGTCCTATCGCGATATCGCGACCAGTGAAAAGCTGCCACGTGGCATGGTCTCAAAACAGCTTCCAAAGCAAAGAACTTCGGCAAAGAAAAGGTAGAGGGGGGGGTCACGATTTCGTGACATGTCGCGAGACCCCAAGGAGCTTCAACAAGGCAAAGGCGAGGGGGGTCGCGAAATCGTGACCCCCAAAGGGCTTCGGAAGGGGAAGGCACTTTTGGTCGCGATATCGTGACATGTCGCGATTTTGCAACCTGTCGCGATATCGTGGCCAATAAGAAGGCAGAGCAAAGTTTACATGCGGATGGCCAAGCAAGGCAGAAATGGACACGTGGCTACCATGTGTGTTAAAAGCGACGCAACCAGTTGGAGGTAAGGTTGAAATTGACACGCGAAAGCATACATGTATTAAGTCCAAGGTGAGGGCCACGTAATTTAAAAAGAGAGATGTCAACCACGCATATGTTTCTTTTATTATTATTTCTGGTAGAACAGCAATTACAGGCGAGGGACTTTACGGTGAGACAGCGGTGCAAAAGAACAGTCAGAACAAGATGGCGGGTACAGGTTAAGGGAGGCCATTAATGCAAGCTTCATGGCGGATTGGGCAGTTGTGCATTTATGGCAAAAAATTTGAAAACTCGGCCGGGGGGAAAAATCGAATTTGAATTTTTGTTAGGCGGGGGCATTAATTGCCTAGAGGATCGAGGCCTTGATAAAAATTGTGAAAATTGTAAGGGCAAGGATGGTGAGCTCGGGATTGAGAGGGAAAGTTCTATGCCTGGAAATGGTATTGTAAAACTGTATGAAGCAATTTACAGAAAATTAATGTGAAGTTTGTTGTGTGAATCTTGGCTTGCCATCAGGTTGGCCCTAGGTTTAGAATTGACCAATGGTAAGGTGGAGGCTAGGCTAGTCAAGGGGTAGACTAGGGTATGGTTGACCATGGCTTAGGTGGAAGCTAGGCTAGTCAAAGGGTAGACTAGGGTGAGGTGGCCTTAGACTTAGGCTTAAGGGGTGGTCACATGGTGACCAAGGGATAAGTGTAGGAAAGGGCTTAAGTGGCTAAAGGGGCTTAAGCAATATGAATAGTGTTTTAGCTAAATTATGCAAATTATGTGGGTTTCACAAATTAATCAACCGTTAGCACTACACAAGGGATAATGTGACATTTTTGTCTACATATACATCTAAAAGATATATTTCCATAAGTCATAGTTTGGGTCCATAAATTACCCCATACTTAAGAATGATTGGTTTTGGTAAAGATTTAGTGATATTAACCATGACCAATATCCAAGCATAAATAGCCAAGACTTTGTCTTTTGTAGTTTTTTAAATCTCAAGGAATTCTCCTAAAGTGTTGCCTATTACCTTGAAGGCATTCATTTCCTAAAACTCAATGGTAAATCCATATATCTTGACATAGGTAGGTACTAGGGATAAATTTATGTTTTTCAGGTGCAAAGCCTTCATATCAATGGGTATTTCTTCCAATATGTTTCCTTATTAGTCTCCATTGTTTATTTAATTCCATCTATCTAGACCTATTTTTTAGAAGTTGAAAACCATCCTCATCCATATCCATTTGTAAATTTCTATAGAATTTTTTTGCATATGTTTTTGTTGGACTATTCTTAGGCAATGATCTCTCAATATGCCCCACCTCATGATATCTTCTACATCTAAAACATATATTTTCATAATCCATGGTTTGGGTCCATAAGTTACCCTTATATAAGAATGATTGATTATAGTAAAGGTTTACTGATATCAATCATGACCAATATATGGGCATAAAGAGCCAAGACTCTATCTTTTGTAGTTTTTGAAATATCAAGGAATTCTCCCATAGTGTTGCCTATTGCCTTGAAGGTATCCATTTCCAAAAATTCATTAGGCAACCCATATTCTGACCCAGACTAGTACTATGAATAGATTTACTTTTTTAGGTGCAAATCCTTCATACCAATAGGTATTTTCTACTTATTTTTTAATTTTATTAGTACATGTTTATATAAATAAAAAAATAAATGAATCTTTTTTTTTTTAATATAAGTCAACTACTTGTTGTTGGCTAAATAGAAATAGAGGAAAAATGACCTTTAGATGAATTTATTTAAATTATTTATATGATTTCAATTTCCTTTTAATGGAAGGGTTTTCTCAACCCTTATGTAATTGTTTAGCCTTATTTTTACTATTTTTTAATAACTTATTCATTTTTCATATGTATTTGGACTTAATACCATATAAAAGTCATAAATTTTAATCATAATTTTTATAATTTATCATATTTTCCTTATAAAGTTGTAGTTCTAGGAAACTAATAATGTATAAAAACCATTAGTTATATCTTAACAGCTCATTTCCAAGGCTTTATTAATTATCATAAATAATTATTTCTAAATAACACATTTTTTTAGATTAGCGAAAAATCCCTTGCAGGGCCGCCTTGGTCTAAGAAACCATGACCAGGGGGTTCTACACCTTCAAAATCACTCAGGAATTAAGCCTGACGTTGACCACACCAACATTATGAACTAGATTTTGGGTACCTGATATGCGTTTGGTAGGGTGGAGATTTGAACCAGGGACCTCCCTTGGAGGATTTCCCTACCCTCTCCAAATTATCTACAACACATAGGTATCTAAATAACACATTTAATATGTGAAGTCTTATTCCTTAAATTATTTAGTTGGAGTACAATAATAGAAACATGTATGAACATTAATATTATTAAAAATTTAAAGGTGTATAACAAGATCACCTTATATATTCACATCTTTACATTATTATTATAGCCAATGTCATAGGTAGAATTTTGAACAAAGCAAACAAGCATGTTTTCTCTGAAAATAAGAATATATTTTTATGAACCTCTCTCACATGTTTAATTTGTTGATTATGACTTGCTTTTGTAAATCACTTCAAAAAAAATGCTAGGGTCTTATGAAAGGTTTTACATGATTATACTTTAGCATAGGAATAAATGGTAGGAAGAAAAATTAATGATGTTTTCTCATAAATGCTATAGTGTTAAGGAAATTTTATGTTTAAGAAGAAATTTAGGGTTTAGAATTTGTTCTCTTTCAAATTCCTACCTTCGGCATATCTATCCTTTATAAATGAGAAAAAATAAAATTTAAAATAGTATCAAGAATATATTCAAGATCAAATTAAAAGGATGAAAGTTTTTTCTTTCTTGTTAGTGTTGGTCAAGAGTCTTCCCTAGGATAAAATGTATGTATACGTCCTAGACCCGGCCAATATTGAAAGGTTGAAGGAAATAAATGTCCTTCATGCCAATCTCCAGAGGGGGATGGTTCCCTTGCTACTCTAAAAATTGGTATAAATATTAGGGAAAGAAATTAACATAAAGGAAGAGAAATATGGTTGTAAGCCGAAGAGATAATGTGAGGATGAATTTACAACAAGATTAACAACCCAATTTAAACTAAAAATATTCAATAGAAGGACAAAACAAAAACTAAACTTGGATCATATTATAAATCATGACTTCCAATAACATTCCAACAGTCATTACCCATTGAAAACTAAATCTAGACTCAGAATTTAATCCGTCAATGACAATATAAATCTAATAGAAATACAGAGCAGAAAGTATAAACATACATAAAAGGATCAGGAACTCAGAGCCAAATAGTCCTTGAATCAAAGCAAATGTTAAACTTAGAGAGTTTCACAAGCAAATGTCCATCTTTCTTTTACATCTAGTTTCTTAGTATTTATAGAGTATTTCGCCTCCAAAATTAAATGATCATTAAATAAAATGATGGCAAGTCAATGTTTGGTTGGTAGCAATTTTCTCCTCAGTAACAACAACGAACCAATCCAGTGGTACATTGGGAAGCAACGAGCAATTTCAATAGATGGCATATTAGGACTTAGCTAGAAGCATTAGCAAAATTTTTATCTTCATGGAGTTGCCTCAAAGACGAGCATTCACAACAATGGACGGTGCCTCGAAATCAGTAGTAAATCTGATTCTTGTCAGCAATAATTCCATAAACATTAACTTCTTTGCCCAAAATATTAAATTTACCGACCTCAAAATTTTCCTCAAAATGATCTTCACTCAAAGAACCATTGTAAATAACTTTTGCTTGGAGGAAATGGCAAAAATTAATTTTACCAAGGCAAGGGCCGAAATGGGCTTTCATCGGGATTTTTGTTTGAATATGAATTTCGCTGGGATTTTCGCTCGAAAATGAATTTCATTGAGATTTTTTGCCCGAAAATGAATTTCATTGGATTTTTTGCCTGAAAATAAATTTTGCTGAGATTTTCGCCCGAATATGAATTTTGCTGGGATTTTCACCTGAAATTGAGTTTCGCTAGGTTTTTTTCCTAAAAATGAATTTGCCATGATTTTCGCCCAAAAAGGGATTTCGCTGGGTAAAACTTCTTGCACACTTGGGAAAAATTTTCAATAAAATTTTAGTGTGGTAAAAATGCCAACACTTTTGGTGGCTCGTGGGGTATTCAACTCGCCTGAATGCAATTGATCCCAAGACCTTTATCCATTGCCCTCAGTCTCATCACTGTCGACTACATCAAATTGTTTGCTACTTGTGCTAGTCTCTTCCTATCCTTTGAGATGCAAACCTATAGTTTCATATATTGTGACAAATTCAGCCCAAGCATCAATACTAATTGTTGAACGAGGTGGTACAAAAATACTAGGCTGCAATGGGGCTTGTGTTGTTATTTATGGAGGTGAAGTCCACATATTATAATTTTACCACTATGTTCCAACTTCCTGGTATGGCATCCATGGATAAGGTGCATAGGGAGTAGGTCCTTGGGTGGTGTTCATCCAATGTGGCTAACCCCACCATCCCATATTGGGTGTTTGAGTCTACCCTTGGTGCATAAAATTAGATCCCCCATTGGGTGGTACTACTCTTGGCATTCCACCTCCCATAAGATATTGTTTCCAACTTCTCCTATTATCCACAAAATAAGTTTTAACTACTTTTGACTCCTCCTTTCTATATGGTAATTATGGGCACAACTTCATTTTTTGATCCATTTGACAAATAGCATGCACTCAGACCTTGTTTTTTGGACATTCATTCTTTGGGTGTTTCTCACTACATCTTGGGAAGAAAAAGGTCAATGCTGCCTCAGTTTCTTGCTTCTTTTTTTGAAGCTAGAATGTATCTAGTTGGATTGCAAGAGATGATAAAATATCACTCTTCATATCTTCCAAAAATGTACATATTTATGCTTTTGTTATGGAGGTTGTTGTTTTTATTCCATGAGTGATGGGTTTACCTTTTATCCTATAGTAATTCTGACAATATTGTTATATATTTGTCATTTGGGCTTGGTAAATATCACCTCCTGCTAACAATTTTAAGGCTTCTAATGACTCATTCATGAGACCCCTTAAGAATATACTTCTCAAGGATTTCTCACCCAATTATGCATGGGGTTAAAGTTGAAGATTAAAATTAAATCTACCCTAGTAATCCTCCAATTACTCTTCCTCCCTCGGTGACATGTCTAGGACTTTCTCTCTAGCATCCCATGCCCTACCAAAATCTTGGTATTGTTCTAAAAATATTTTCTTCATGTCCTCCCAGGTGGCAATTTGTTTGTTTCCTAAATCAATAAACCAACGTAATGTTGAATCATCCAATATAGAGGAAAACAAATTTAATTTGTGGGCATCAATTTTATAATCCATTGATCTGCAAAGAACATCAATTTTAAAGAGAAATAGATCGAGATCTTTAGTTGGTATTACTCTAAATATAGGAAGATGTGTAGGAGAAATATTTTTTATTTTAATGTCTCCTCTAGATTCTTCAATTGGAAAGTCAAAACTGGTGGAAGCCTCATCGTTTCCAACCATGGTTTATGATGATGTAGGTGTTAAACCCGATCCTTCTATAACAAATAATAGTGATTCATACTCATTTATTGTATCTTCAAATATTAAATATAAATCAAATCCTGAGGCAAACCCCACTTATAATTTTTTCCACCTTGAGTTTTTTTTTAAATTGTCCAAATAATGGATTAATATGCCAAGGTGTGTTAGATGGAGAGGATGGTCCAAAAATAAGAAGTGTTTCAAATGATTTAGAAGGTATTTTAGAAGATATTTTATTTGGTTCTAAAGTGACTTCTACTCTATTAATAAAACATTCATCCATTCCTCTTGGTCTTGGTGGACTCATGCATTCTCAGGTAAGGGATCAATGGGTAAGATAGTAAGAACAGTTATTTTCAGGCTAACTAACCTACAGATCCTAAAATACTACAATTGGTACTCCCCGACAATGGCACCAATAAGGTGAGAAAAAAATGGTGTTCTATAAAACAATTATTTCCTTTCCATTTAATTATCAATTCGAGATTCCATAAACTTGCGAGTACCTATACACAGTATATGCATGTAGTAATTGAGAGATTAGTCCTATATATCAATTGGTTTGGTGGGGGTGTGTTTATTTGTGTAGTTCAATTTTAGCCAAACCAATTAAAACTAAATGTAGAAAAATAAAGTACACAATTAAAAGAAACTACAAGAAGTAAATTTCTCACAATTGAAATTAAAATATTGAAATCAAACACATGACTGAAAGTAAAATTGCTAAAATTAAACACACAACTAAAATTAAAAATGCAAAAAAAAACACATAGTTGAAATAAATAAAATAATAATTAAACACACAACTAAAATAAATAAAGTAGGAAATAAAATAAATAGGGGAGGATTACTACCTTGAGTGGGCCCAAGCTCCCGCAGATAGTCCACCCAACTGGTTACTAAAAAATCACTCTTCCAAATACACACGAATGGAGAACACTCAAAAATTTATTAATATTTATGCAGTACAAAATAATAAAACTTCATGAATTTGTTGATCTATTTGTTTAGGGATGACCTACATTTTTATACAGAATGCAGCCAATCTCCGTTACAAAAATAGGTTGTTCTAATTTAATCATATGTCATGATTCACTACGATCGATTTGTGCATTATTACAATTATCATCTATTAAAGGAGCAGCCATGTCTAAAATTAATTGTGAAAGATAATAATGGCACTCCCTAAGTTTACATAACAATTTATTTCTAAAATTTGTGGTCTCCCAGTCAATCGGCCAACACATAGAATAAAGGCACTTTATTCCCACTAGATATAGGTGTCTGCCTACCTGTCATTGGGATATAGGTGCTTTTCAACCACGAGGAGATAATCATCAAGAAATAGGCACCTTTCCTATCACCAAGATATAGACATCAAGATATAGGCGCCTTTTTTGTTGTCGGGATATAGGCGCCAAACTACACCCAGGATATAGGTGCTTTCCATTAGTAGGATTTATATGCCTTCTTCAAGCATCATGATCTCCTTCGAGATGTACATCATTATTCAAACATATTACACTTTTTGTACAATTCTAGGTTGATGTAGGACCTTAACTAAAATATGTGAAAAAGTAACAAAAATCTGCATCTACACATATTTCCTACTAAAAGCACCAATCAAGAATAATACGTCATTTTCCATTAAATATATGCAATAATTACACATGGTCCCTAAAAAATCTTATTAGGCATGACATTTAGGCAAATGTACCCCAAGGATAGGTAAATGTTGTCTTTTATTGATCCTATTCACCTATTTTGAATTTTATTGTAGCCATTGTACCCGTCAAGGAATGAAAAATATTTTCATCCTGCCAGGGTATCTAGGACTTGGTCTATAAATGTTAAGGGAAATGATATTTTTTGGTGGCTTTATTCAACATCCTTTAATCTACACAGATTCTCCATTTGCCATTATTTTTGGGTACTACCACCAAAGGTGAGACTCACTGACTATTAGAAATGGGATAGATGAATCTAGTAGATAATTTTTTTTGCAATTCAGCCTTTACAATTTCTTTCATGATTGGATTCATCTACCTTTGGGGTTGCCTTACTGATATTGCACAATCTTCCAAGTAAATCCTATTATTGCATACATTGGGTGCAATACCCCTCATGTCTCTATAGTCCCAAGCAAAAGTAGTTTTATGTTTATTTAATATTTCTTTCAACTTATCTTCTTGGTTAGTTTTCAAGGAATTATCAATATTTAGTGTTCATCCAGGTTCTATTTCAATTTGTTTAACATGATTTTCCCTGCTACCAATGAGTGGGGAATCCATAGGAGGGTGTGAAGATTCTCCTTGGAGAATTTTTTTTATGATTTGATCTTCATATACTTCATCCTCTACTTCATCTAGAACCATCACTTATTGTAACATAGGCAAGTCATCATCATGAATAAATTCAGAATTAGACTCTCTCAATTCAATAGTAGATTGTATAGGAGGAGAAATGATTATTTTTTTAACATTTTATCCATTGGATATCATCATTTTTATGGTCCTACAACTTATATAGGTATTATCCTTTTCCATACAAGGATGTCCTAATATGAGTGGATAACCACCTAATCCTAATTTTGACTTAAGAACTAGGAAGTCTACTAGATATTCCCATGCATACACAATTATAATCACATCTTCCAGCATTCCTTTTGAGAGTACTCTAGACTGATCTTCCAATTGTAAAACTATTTTAGTTGGCCTCATGTTTGTTAACTATAATTTTTACATGGTTTCCTTAGGCATGAAATTTATGGCTGCACCTAAATCTACTAAAGTATTGGGTAGCCTCAAGCCTTCAATTTGAACTATTAAAACCAGGCTTCCTAGATCAAAATATTTTTGGTGATAGGTGTTCCCTAACATTAAGTCAACTAACTAACCTACCACATGTACTACTTTTGACTATTGTCATCATCCTGGTCTCTTAAGACACAATTCTCTAATGGATTTTGTATAGATAGGCACATCTCATATAGCTTGATAGAGGGGAATTGTGACAGTTAGGTTTTTCAACCCTTCCATTATGTCAAATTTTGGTTGCATCATTTTTTTAGATTCTTGTAATATTTTGGGAAAGGGTGGAACCCCTTCATTGTTGGACTATTCAGCAGTTAAATTTTCTTCCACCCCCTCTACCGAAGGTGTTGGTTCTTCTACTTCTACTTCTATTTCCTCTTCCTCCACTATACAAGGTGTTGGATCTACTCCTACTTCTCTACTTGATCTAAGTCTAATTGGACTACAATCTATGCTAATATGATATATCATTGCATCCACCTAATATATTGGTTGATTTATCTTAGTATTATTTAGATTTGGGATTGGTTTTATTGATAGTTATTATGGCTTGGAAGTAGGTGGTACCAAAAAACTAGGCTGCAGTGGGGCTTGTGTTGTTATTTATGGAGGTGAAGTCCACATATTATAATTTTACCACTATGTTCCAACTTCCTGGTATGGCATCCATTGATAAGGTGCATAGGGAGTAGGCCCTTGGGTTGCATTCATCCAAGGTGGCTGACCCCACCATCCCATATTGGGTGTTTGAGTTTGCCCTTGGTGCATAAAATTGGATCCCCCATAGGGTGGTACTACTCTTGGCATTCCACCTCCCATAAGATATTGTTTCCAATTTCTCCTATTACCCATAAAATAAGTTTTAACTACTTTTGACTCCTCCTTTCATATTTGGTAATTATGGGCACAACTTCATTTTTTGATCCATTTGACAAATAGCACACACTCAGACCTTGTTTTTTGGGCATTCATTCTTTGGGTGTTTCTTCCTACATCTTGGGTAGAAAAAGGCCAATGCTACCTCAATTTCTTGCTTCTTTTTTTAAAGCTAGAATGTATCTAGTTGGATTGCAAGAGATGATAAAATATCACTCTTCATATCTTCCAATAATATACCTATTTATGCTTTTGTTATGGAGGTTGTTATTTTTGTTCCATGTGTGATGGGTTTACCTTTTCTCCTAGAGTAATTCTGACAATACTGTTAGATATTTGTCATTTGTGTTTGGTAAATGTCACCTACTTATAACAATTTTATGGCTTCTAATGACTCATTCATGAGACCCCTTAAGAATATACTTCTCAAGGATTTCTCACCCAATTTTGCATGGGGTGAACATTGAATATTAAAATTAAATCTACCCTAGTAATCCTCCAATGACTCTTCCTCCCTCTGTGACATATCTAGGACTTCCTCTCTAGCATCCCATGCCCTACCAAAATCTTGGTATTGTTCTAAAAATATTTTCTTCATGTCCTCCCAGGTGGCAATTTGTTTGTTCCCTAAATCGATAAACCAACGTAATGTTGAATCATCCAATGTAGAGGAAAAAAGTTTTAATTTTTGGGCATTAGTTTTATAATCCATTGATCTACAAAGAACGTCAATTTTAAAGAGAAATAGATCGATATCTTCAGTTGGTATTCCTCTAAATATAGGAATATGTGTAGGAGAAATATTTTTTTATTTTAATGTCTCCTCTAGATTCTACAATTGGAAAGTCAAAATTGTGGAAGCATCATCATTTCCAACCATGGTTTATGATGATGTAGGTGTTAAACCCGATGCTTATATAACAAATAATAGTGGTTCATACTCATTTCTTGTAACTTCAAATATTAAATATAAATCAAATCCTGAGGCAAACCCCCCTTATAATGTTTTCCACCTTGAGTTTTTAAATAAAGTTTGTCCAAATAATGGATTAATATGCCAAGGTGTGTTAGGTGGAGAGGATGGTCCAACAATAGAAAGTGTTTCAAATGCTTTAGAAGGTATTTTAGAAGATATTTTAGGTGGTTCTAAGGTGACTTCTACTCTCTTAATAAAACATTCATCCGATCCTCTTGGTCTTGGTGGACTCATGCATTCTCAGGTAGGGGATCTATGGGTAAGATAGTCTGAACAATTATTTTTAGGCTAACTAACCTACATATCCTAAAATACTACAATTGGTACTCCTCGACAATGGCACTAAAATGGTGAGCAAAAAATGGTGTTCTATAAAACAATTATTTCCTTTCCATTTAATTATCAATTCAAGAGTCCATAAACTTGTGAGTACCTATGCACAGTATATGCCTATAGTAATTGAGAGATGAGTCCTATATATCAGTTGGTTTGGTGGGGATGTGTTTATTTGTGTAGTTCATTTTTAGCCAAACCAATTAAAACTAAATGTAGAAAAATAAAGCACACAATTAAAAGAAACTACAAGAAGTAAATTTCTCACAATTGAAATTAAAATATTAAAATAAAAAACATGATTGAAAGTAAAATTGCTAAAATTAAACACACAACTAAAAGTAAAAAGGCAAAAACGAAACACACAACTGATATAAATAAAATATTAATTAAAAACACAACTAAAATAAATAAAATATGAAATAAAATAAATAGGGGAGGATTACTATATTGAGTGGGCCCAAGCTCCTACAGATGGTCCACCCAATTGGTTACTAAAAAATCACTCTTCCAAATACACACAAATGGAGAACACTCAAAACTTTATTAATATTTATGCATTAAAAAATAATAAAACTTGATGAATTTGTTGATTTCTTTGTTTAGGTATGACCTGCATTTTTATACAGAATGCAGCCAATCTCTGTTACAAAAATAGGTTGTTCTGATTTAATCATATGCCATGATTCACTACAATCGATTTATGCATAGTTACAATTATCATCTATTAAAGTAGCAACCACGTCTAAAATTAATTATGAAATATAAGAATGGCACTCCCTAAGTTTACATAATAATTTATTTCTAAAATTTGTGGTCTCCCAGTCAATAGGTCAACACATAGAATAAAGGCACTTTATTCCCACCGAATATATGTGTCTGCCTGCCTGCCATTAGGATATATGTGCTTTTCCACCACAGGGAGATAGTCATCAAGATATAGGCACCTTTCCTATCACCAAGATATAGACATCAGGATATAGGTACCTTTTTTGTTGTCGGGATATAGGTGACAACCTACACTCGGGATATAGGTGCTTTCCATTAGTAGGATTTATATGCATTCTTCAAGCATCATGATATCCTTCGAGATGTACATCATTATTAAAACATATTACACTTGTTGTACAATTCTAGGTTGATGCATGGCCTTAACTAAAAGATGTGAAAAAGCAACAAAAATCTGCATCTACACATATTTCCCACTAAAAACATCAATCAAGCATAATACGTCATTTTCCATTAAATATATGCAATAATTACACAAAAATGCACTCCTAGTGTTAGACATGCCATACAATACCTCTTTTAAACATGCATAAAAAAAATATTTTTGGTGCTCATCACAATACCTTCAATGCCTTGAATTCCTTAAATACAAAATGTCTTCAAATGTCATTTATGGTATTGAATGCGCATGGGGATATGTGGGGAGAAAGGGTTAATGTAGACCATGGTTAGGTTGGCCCTAGGTTTAGAATTAACCAATGGTAAGGTGGAGGCTAGGCTTGTCAAAGGGTAGACTAGCGTATGGTTGACCATGGTTTAGGTGGAAGCTAGGCTAGTCAAATGGTAGACTAAGGTGAGGTGGCCTTAGACTTAGGCTTAAGGGGTGGTCACATGGTGACCAAGGGATAAGTGTGGGAAAGGGCTCAAGTGGCTAGAGGGCCTTAAGCAAGATGAATAGTATTTTAGTTAAATTATGCAAATTATGTGGGTTTCACAAATTAATCAACCGTTAGCACTACACAAGGGATAATGTGACATTTTTGTCTACATATACATCTAAAAGATATATTTCCATAAGTCATAGTTTAGATCCATAATTTATCCCATACTTAAGAATTATTGATTTTGGTAAATATTTAGTGATATTAACCATGACCAATATCCAAGCATAAATAGCCAAGACTTTGTCTTTTGTAGTTTTTGAAATCTCAAGGAATTCTCCTAAAGTGTTGCCTATTACCTTGAAGGTATTCATTTCCTAAAATTCAGTGGTAAACCCATATATCTTGACATAGGTAGGTACTATGGATAAATTTATGTTTTTTAGGTGCAAAGCCTTCATATCAATGGATATTTCTTCCAATATGTTTCCTTATTCGTCTCCACTGTTTATTTAACTCCATTTATCTAAACCTATTTTTTAGAAGTTGAAAACCAACCTCATCCATATCCATTTGTAAATTTCTCTAGAATTTATTTGCAAATGTTTTTGTTGGACTATTCTTAGGCAATGATCCCTCAATATGCCCCACCTCATGACATCTTCTACATCTAAAACATATATTTTCATAATCCATGGTTTGGGTCCATAAGTTACCCCTTTATAAGAATGATTGATTATAGTAAAGGTTTAGTGATATCAATCATGACCAATATATGGGCATAAAGATCCAAGACTCTTATCTTTTGTAGTGTTTGAAATATCAAGAAAGTATACCAGAGTGTTGCCTATTGCCTTGAAAGTATCCATTTCCAAAAATTCAATGGGCAACCCATATTTTGACCCAAACTAGTACTATGGATAGATTTACTTTTTCAGGTGTAAATCCTTCATACCAGTAGGTATTTTCTACTTATTTTTTAATTTTATCAGTACATGTTTATATAAATAAAAAAATAAATAAACCTTTTTTATTTTTATTTTTAATATAAGTCAACTACTTGTTGTTGGCTAAATAGAAATAGAGGAAAAATGACCTTTAGATGAATTTATTTAAATTATTTATATGATTTCAATTTCCTTTTAATGGAAGGGTTTTCTCAACTCTTATGCAAATTTTTAGCCTTATTTTTACTATTTTTAATAACTTCTTCACTTTTCATATGTATTTGGACTTAATACCATATAAAAGTCATAAATTTTAATCATAATTTTTATAATTTATCATCTTTTCCTTATAAAGTTGTAGTTCTAGGAAACTAATAATGTATAAAAACCATTAGTTATATCTTAACAACTCATTTCCAAGGCTTTATTAATCATCATAAATAATTATTTCTAAATAACACATTTTTTTAGATTAGCAAAAAACCCCTTGCAGGACCACCTTGGTCTGAGAAACCATGACCAGGGGGTTCTACACCTTTAAAATCACACGAGAGTCAAGCCCGACGCTGACCGCACTAACATTATCAAATGGATTTTGGGTACTTGATATGTGTTTTTTAGGGTGGATATTCGAACCAGGGACCTCCCTTGGAGGATTTCCCTACCCTCTCCAAATTACCTACAACACGTAGGTATCTAAATAACACATTTAATATGTGAAGTCTTATTCCTTAAAATATTTAGTTGGAGTACAATAATAGAAACATGTATGAACATTAATATTATTAAAAATTTAAACGTGTATAACAAGAGCACCTTATATATTCACATCTTTACATTATTATTATAGCCAATGTCATAGGTAGACTTTTGAACAAAGAAAACAAGCATGTTTTCTTTTAAAATAAAAATATATTTTTATGAACCTCTCTCACATGCTTAATTTATTTATTATGAATTATTTTTGTAAATCACTTAAAAAATAAATGCTAGGGTCTTATGAAAGGTTTTACATGATTATACTTTATCATAGGAATAAATGGTAGGAAGAAAAATTAATGATGTTTTATCATAAATGCTATAGTGGTAAGGAAATTTTATGTTTAAGAAGAAATTTAGGGTTTAGCAGTTGTTCTCTTTCAAGTTCCTACATTTGACATATCTATCCTTTATAAATGAGAAAAAAATAAAATTAAAAATAGTATCAAGAATATATTCAATATCAAATTAAAAGGATGAAAGTTTTCTCTTTCTTGTTGGTGTTGGTCAAGAGTCTGCCCTAGGATAAAATGTATGTATACGCTCTAGACCCGACCAACATTGAAAGGTTGAAGGAAATAAATGTCCTTCAGGCCAATCTCTAGAGGGGGTTGGTTCCCTTGCTACTCTAAAAATTGGTATAAATATTAGGTAAAGAAATTAACATAAAGGAAGGGAAATATGGCTATAAGCTAAAGAGATAATGTGAGGATGAATTAACAGCAAGATTAAAATCCAGTTTAAACTAAAAATATTCAATAGAAGGACAAAATAGAAACTGAACTTGGATCATATTATAAAGAATGACTTCCAATAACATTCGAGCATTCATTCCCCATTGAAAACCAAATCCAGACTCAGAATTTAATCCACCAATGACAATATAAATCTAATAAAAATGCAGAGCATAAAGTATAAACATACATAAAATGATCAGGAACTTAGAGCCAAATAGTCCTTGAATCAAATAAAATGTTAAACTTAGAGAATTTCACAAGCAAATGTCCATCCTTCTTTTACATCTAGTTTCTAAGTATTTATAGAGTATTTTGCCTCCAAAATTAAATTATCATTAAATAAAATTATGGCAAGTCAAAGATTGGTTGGCAGTAATTTTCTCCTCAGTAGCAGCAATGAACCAATCCTGTGGTACATTGGGAATCAACGAGCAATTTTAGTATATGGCGTATTGGGACTTAGCTAGAATCATTGGCAAAATTTTCATTTTCATGGCGGTGCCTCAAAAATGAGCATTCACCACAGTGGATGTTACCTCGAAATCAGTAGGAAATATGATTCTCATCAGTAATAATTCTAGAAATATTAACTTCTTTGCCCAAAAAGTTAAATTTACCGACCTCAAAATTTTCCCCAAAATGATCTGGACTCAAAACACCATCGAAAATAACTTTCTCTTGGAGGAAATGGTAAAAATTAATTTCGCCAAGGCAAGGGTCGAAATGGGCTTTCGTTGGGATTTTTGCCCGAATATGAATTTCATTGGGATTTTCGCCCGAAAATGAATTTCACTAATATTTTTTGCCCAAAAATGAATTTCGCTTGGTTTTTTGCCTGCAAATAAATTTCGTTGAGATTTTCACCCGAACACGAATTTTATCGAGATTTTTGCCTGAAAATGAGTTTCGCTAGGTTTTTTTCCTGAAAATGAATTTTGCCATGATTTTCACCCGAAAATGGATTTCATTGGGCAAAACTTATTGCACACTTGGGCAAAATTTTACATAAAATTTTAGTGTGGCAAAAATGCCAACACTTTTGGCAGCTCATGGGGTATTCAGCTCGCCTGAATGTAATCCCAAGACCTATATCCATTGGGCTCAGTCTCATCACCATCGACTACATCATATTGTTTCCTGCTTGCACTAGTTTCTTCCTACCCTTTGAGATGCAAACTTGTAGTTTCATATACTGTGACAAATTCAGCCCAAGCATCAATATTGATTATCGAACGAGTCTGGAATGTATCAACAATGTACCAAAATATCTGAACCTACTCCAAATCAATGTAACTGGCCTTTTGGCTAAGCTCTAGAAAACCAGACTCGATGCGAGTAAGTCTCTTCATTATTGGTAACACATGCTCTTTGGTGACGGGCTCTTCCCAGCCATCAATATTTGAATTGTTATTTTTGAAAGTAGCCCATATTACATCTAGGTATTTCTTCGTTAGAATATTCCCCTACTCTTTAGTGAAACTAGGAAAACCATTGTTTGCTATAGTCTCAAAATAGACTAACGAAATGTGCCTCTCTTGTTCAAACATATCCAACAACTTTCAAGCTTCCTTGATTAGATCCAACCTGGAAAAACAAGTGTGCAATGTTATATTGGCATTTACCCAAGCTTGGGCCATGTCGCTCATTGGGCTAAAATTAAAATCTATTTTAGCCATTGTTTGGATCTTCATTGCCATTTCCAGTTTTAGTTTGATGTCCTCTTTCAAATCTTCTACTACATGCAAGTTGTACAAAACAACCTATCGCACCTCTTGAAGGAACATGAGAACCAATACTGCTTTTGACGCCATTATCGAACAATCAATAAGCAGATGATTGTGAGCTTCCTTGATTTTTCCTTTGTGAGAGCTACTGATTATATCGTATTATTTGCCAACTAATTTGTAGACTCTAGATTTGGTCCTTCAAGGCTTGGACTTGTTTCTTTGCTTCTTGCTATGTTGCTTGATGTTGTTCGACCACATACTTGTATCCTTCAATTTTGCCCTCCAGGCTTATCACTTTCTACTACCATCACCAATATTCTAACTGTGTAGTGTCCAATTGGGCCTTCTACTCAGCTAAAGTATCTTCTAGTTCTACTATCTTCTCTTCAGCTTGGAAGAAATGATCCTTGAAATGTTCACCATGCAAGTAAATTGAACCCTTCTCCACTACCCATTTTCTCAATCATATCAATATTTGTGAGGTCCTCGGTGATGAACTGATATGAATAATCATTTGATGCCATTTATCCTTAGGGTTTTTGGACTTGAGGGACCATATTCATAGTGTGTGCCTCCATAGCTTTAGCTATGAATCAAAAGTTACCTTCTTCACTGTCTTAGCCAAGGCTTATGTGTCCTTTTGCTTACAACTTTTTAACCATTGTGAGAAAATTTGTTATGCTCAGTTGATCTTCTTTGTTGTGGGGTGCTCTAGTAGAAGTTCCATTTATGAAGCCAATGGCTCCTATGATGCAAAAATTAGATATAATAGGAAAAGAGCCTACTGAGGGTTTGGCTCAACAAAGGGAGCAAAAATGGAATGTGCTACAATTACACTTACCCTTGGAGGGGCTTGCATACTTATAGTGACAATGGGATTGATAGGGGTAAAATATGGAATGGAAGATAATGAAATGAAAATGGATTAGGGGTAGATGCAAATGAACATAAATATAGATAAATGGAAGAAATGGAAGAAGCACTAGGAGCATTGGTGACCTGCGACTGTGAAATAGAGAAGGGAGAAGAAGAGATAGGTATGGAAATTGGAAGTGAAGTGGAAGCAAAAATTGTAGGATGAGAGGTAATGGTTACTAGATGCTTGTTATTGAGAGAGGAAGAAATAAAATGTGTACCTGCAGGTTCCAACACTATTTGAGCCAACGATGAAGGCTATTGCACTGTTGGATATTTCTCTTCCTCATATTTCACTACCTTTGCTTCAATATCTATCAACTTCACCATATGTCTTGGCTATCCTTGCCGAATTGATGAGGGTGCCTCCCTAAAACCAATCTGCTCAACTACAAGTGAAGAAAGAGGGTTTGTGCTAGGAGAAAAAATTGCACCACTTATGGGCTTCTTTACAATATTCAGGAAATATAGCCTTGTACCTGCACTCCTATTTTTGAGTGAAATTTGCTCTTTGGGCAGTAGGTGTTCCTCTTCTTCTTCAATAATTGAATCCTCTCCAACCAATAACTTTTCCACAATATCTTCATTGTTAAAACTTTGAATACTTCGAGGCACTACGCCAGTGAAAGATATGGGCTGGTACTTATCACAATGCTCATCATAAATTTGTGAAAACACTTCATCCATACCCAACAAGTAAGCTGACCCAAGCTTCTCTTAATGAACACTCATGATCCACCAGTTAGCAATATTCTCGTTAGATTATTCGGGCAATTTACCTTTCATCTAATTAAACAAATTATTAGAAGGAATCTACTCTAGATGATTTGCAAGATCATCCTCGACTTCCAATAATGCCAAGGAGGGAGTGACATCATCTTTTCAATATGCCACTCAAGATCACGTCCCTTGGGATTGTTTCCTTGCTACAATATATCTTCTTTGGAGTAGAAATAAAAATTCTTAGCCTTGATAAAATTCCTAAAAATACCTAAAGGGTCTTATCACCATCATTGGGGAAGCTCAATTAACCAATGGTCATACACAATTTTGGCAATCAACTGATTTGACCCGCATTGAGTCACTTTAATATCACCAAAATTAAAAGGCATGGTACACATGGTTGGATTTCTTCTTCCTAGTCCATATGTGTCATTGGTAAAGTCATTTT
The DNA here is from genome assembly GCA_028583015.1 of Wollemia nobilis. Taxonomy (NCBI): domain Eukaryota; kingdom Viridiplantae; phylum Streptophyta; class Pinopsida; order Araucariales; family Araucariaceae; genus Wollemia; species Wollemia nobilis. Next base: position 4,457,457 of record JAQPPZ010000101.1, read on the forward strand.
GCCAGACTATTGCCAATGCAAATAGATACTCCATGGTAAAATAAAAGGCTTTCCAAAGAAACCAAAAATTCTAATGACAAATCCTTGCATCAGAAAAAATATGTCACCTTTATATTTTCGAAAAATCTCCTCTTTCATCGCTTTTGACACTCTACCACACGCACCATACATGAGTTTAAGGGTGGGTCCAAAAAACATTCGATTAAAATTATAGTAGGGTTCCTTCTTCGACAAATTTTGGGTCCATGAATAAACCAACAATATTCTTTGTGTTTCATCTATTTTCTTCACCACTACAAATGTAAAATGACGATGCATATAATAAAATAAGTACCAAACTATAAAAGAACAATGCTTGAAGGTGACATCTTCCCCACTTTACACCTTCTCTAGTTGAGTGTGCATCATTCGAGCTACAAAATCTACCCAATCAAAGAAAATTAGATTTGTGCTCGCCTTCATGGTAGTCAAGGCATAAAACTTAACCTGTGAAATGCATTGTGTAAGCAACGTTTGCCACTTATGTATTTTGGATTATGTAGAAAGTTCGACAATCCATACCAACATCGAATATAGGACTGGGCTCTTAAAATCTTTCAGCAACATTGGCAAAGCTGAAAATTTTCCAAAGGTGTTTTTAGCAATTGATTTTCCATGAACTGTTGCATGGGTACTATAGACTGGTATCTTTCCTCCTATTGTGCAAGATTTAGCTACTTAAAAATGACATTAGAAGGAGGTTTCATGCCACAAGTGAAAGCTTCTCTGATAGAGTTGGCTAAAATGTTGAACAACCTGTCTTTGTGGGCATTTTGAACGACTCTCGTAAAAGAGTCATAAAACTTAGCAATTGCACACACCAACTCTGGACATGCATGCACCGGCATACAAAGATACCAAGAAACATGAGAATAAAATGTTGTGGTGTGCAAAATTTTTGCAGATACCTTTTGAAGAGAAAATTTGACATCTTACCGCAATTTCTCCACACCTTTATTCGTGATTAACAATCGCTAATGTTTGTAAGTCTATCATAATAAGGTGCCAGTTATTCTTCTTCATCCTTTGTGGGTTTTTTATACTTATTTCCCATGTTATATTTATTTTGGGTCTTCTATTTCTTGGTTTTTGTGGTCTTCCTTGTCATCTTCAATCTTTAGCAAATAATTCCACACCTTCGAGCAAAAGCAATTTTATAACTTTGAGCAACGATTCTACAAACAGGAGCTCTGCAATTTTCTTTGTTTATTCATTTGAAGTTTTCACCCTTTTATAGCTTTCCTACCACACCTACCATATTTAATGCATGCAGAGCACCTGATGAATTTGAGATGAACATGTGCTTAGATCTTGGGGCAAGTCACACTTTTCCATGATTTTAACAGTTTCACCCATATATTTTTTGAGCATCATGTTTAGTTTATTTAATTTTCATTTTTAGGGGGCACAACCTATCATTAATGGTTAAATTTAGAAAATATGATTACCTACCTTTTCACCTTGAACTATGTGATAAGTGTTTATTTTCACTAAAGTGGATTCTCAACAATGCCCTTTTTTATTTTACTAGTGAAAAAGCCATGCATATGGGAGTTTGCTGGAAAAACAAGGTGAAAAAGCACTTTCATCCACTTAGACACCAAAAATATCTTTCGCCAACTCGAGTGACCAAAAAAGCATGTACGGTGAAATATCACTTGCCAACTCAGTCAAACACCAAAAATATTCCTTTGGTGGTGTGAATATGAGTTTTGCTCTGAGAAAAAGTTATGCATGGGTGGAATGCTTGTTTTGAGCGAAATCATTTTTTCTTCTCTCTTTTTTATCATCAAGTGTTTTCACTCCATTCATTAAAAAAGTAAAACTTTTTTGAAACATGCATGTGTTTTCGGCCCCACGAATGAAAATAAAGTACGAAAATAGAACTCAAATAGAATGAATTAACTTGATTACTGCTGGCAATATGGAAGGGACATTCCTATATTACCTCAAATTTATGATGATTTCTCGGCTTAGCCTTATTTTCATTCCATTTCAACACAATATCACCAACATTGAAAGCTTTGTCTGAAGTTTTCTTACTAAACTAGTTCTTAGTCAGTTGGATATGCTTCATGAATGTAGTATATGCTTTCTCTCTTTCCTCTTCTAATTGTAAGAGTTGAGACAACCTTGCACCCATACGATAAAACTCTCCTTCTTTGCTATTAAGCAAGTGAAAGGACTGGAGTGTCGATAATTCTATATGAATAGGCAAGATTGCTTCCTTTCCATCATCGAAGAGTACGAGGATGTCTTGATGGAATTATTGATTGAGATATGATAAGCCCACAAATCTTGATTCAAGGGCAAATGCCAACTTCACTTATTGTCTCCTCGAGTTATCTTTAAAATCCTTAGAAGATTTTTATTCGTTGACTCAGCCAAACCATTTACCTGTGAATAATAATTAGATGAAATCTTCAAATATATTTTGTACTTGCTTGCAAATTTTGTTAGAGTAATATTCCATTCTTTGGGATATTTACCCTTTTACTCCACTAGGTAAAATAAGCTAGTATATTGCATTACACTAGTTTAGTAGATTATTACATTTACTTTGTACTAATTACCATGCAGATATTTACTGTTTTAAAATATCTGATGGTAGATAGGTTAATTCCTAAATATCCTAGGTTATCAAATCCTAACCTAACTCTAGATTAAGTTAGTATTACTATTTTGTTTCCTATTTAAACATTGGTCCTATGCTAATGTTTGGTTAATGAATTATTTGGTTTTCGCTCAATTATGTTAATCATTTTACCACATTGACATCAGAGCCATTTTTTTTTGGCTTGCCCGGAGGACAAGTTGGTGACAATTGGTTCCACCAAACCCACCTCAATAGGCAAGCTCAATGGCAAAACCAGAACCATATCTGAGTTGACTAGGGCCTACGCAACATTAGGATTGATCATCCACGACCCAAGGCTAGTGCTCCTTGAGAGAGGAAATCAAACGCCCTCATGAGCCTGTCGATCGATAGCATTTCACTATCGACCAAGCTTCACGATCGATCGCCCTCCCAAGCCCATCGATCGACAACATTTTGTTGTCGATCAGGCTCCATGGTCGATGCCCAAGGAGGTAGGATCCTCGGCTCCTGCTCACATGGCCCTGGGCCCATAGAGCCACATGGCCTCCATAGTCTAGGAGAGCCGAGATGGTAGGAGTGCCCTCCCCTCCCAACTGGATGTACACGGGGTGACCATCAACAGGACCTGAGAGGGGAGGAGTGCCCTTTGATCCTTGATAACCTTAGGATCTGAGAGGGCAGGAGGCTCTCCGATCCTCCATAAAACCTAGAATTAGATCTTTGGACTACATGCACCTCGAGGTGCCATTTGGACTGCTGATCTAGAATGCACATACCTCAAGGTGCCACATGGACCGTTGACTAGGTGACACATGGCACACAGGCCATGTGCCACTTGGACATTGACTAGGCGACATGCAACACATGCCACGTGCCACCAAAATGCTGACTGGATAGGACAACCTGACTCAGACCTGACACATGGAAGATAGCCACTGGACGACACGACTCGACACAACTCAACCAACCCTTTGGCACCACGTGATGACGTCCAAAAAGGGTGGGGGACCAACTTCGATTGCCCATAAGGAATTGAGAAACTGAGGCCGTATTGAGGCTTATAAAGCCTCTTGCATCCCTCTGTGGGATGCATGTGGGATAAATCCCACAAAAGCTCCATTGAAGTTGTCGACCTCTTTAAGACCAAGCATCGCGGCTTAGGGCCCAAGCTAGCTGGTAGCTTGGTTGGCCAAGGCGGACGCCTTAGGCCAAGCGGATTGCGTGTTCGAGCCCACGCGATGCCAAAAACAAAGGTTTTCTCAAAAAAAAAAAATTATTTTTTCTAATGTTTTTATTGCTTAATTTAATTTTTTTAGTATTTTTTTATAATTTAGCATTATTTTTGGATTAAAATATCAATTAAAGCCATAAGACTTGATTTTTTTTAGCATTTTACACTAGGAAATTTTTGAAAGAAGAAGAACCAAAACCTTCACTTTTTGCAACTATTGCCACAAAGTTCATTTGTTTTCTTCACACATGGAGATATAGAGACAAAGAAACATGTTTTTTGGTTGCAAAACAAAAGGCTTTCTTCAACAATTTTTTGCAATAAATTCCTCAAAATTTCTATAGTTTTCTTCACACATTTTTGGAGATACAAGACATAGAAACTCCAAATTCTATTGCAAAACAAAGAGATTGACAACATTGAGGAAGCGCATAGGTCATTTTCTTTGCAACAAAATCCAAAATTTGCTTTTGTTTCTCCTTCACAAAGGAGATATAAGACATAAAATTGTAATTTTTTGTTGTAAACTTAAGAAATATTTTGAACCTATTTTTTGCTCCTCATTCTTGAGTGTTGAAGACAAAAAAAACCAAAGTCGTGTGTCGATTGGTCTGGAAGCCTTTCAAATGCGGGTCATGTGTCGACTTGTCTTGAAAGGAGTGCTCGAATTTTTCAATTTTGTAAAAATTAAGGGGGGATAGAAGTCATATTTTGTGATTCTATTTTTTGCAAAATTGTAAAGAGAAAGGTGGATATTTCAAAGCAAGAAAGGTACATTCTCGATTTTACTGGACACCTTTTCTTAAAAATTAACTATACTAAGTGCATTTTCGGTTGCATCCGACACCTAGAGTGATAATAATTTGGGTTGCTCTCTTGTTTTGATTATTGCATTAACAATCATGCTTTTTGTGTGCAATTAAACAATCATATAGAATATTGAAGAAGCATTTCACAAAACCCAAAATTCACTCAAAATCATGCTACACCTTGCACAGGTTAAAACAAAGTCATTTTTTTTGCACCCCTGAAAAGGTCAAAATCCAAACACCTTGATTATCTTTCTTTTTTTGGCTTAATTTCCTCAAAATTTCCATCCTTATTGAAGGGTGTTATGGTAGGTGCCATTAAATATCCTAGAGAGCACAATCATAAGTCTTTCAAAACCTACCCCTTTAATTTGCTTTATTTGTTTGGCTTAATTTCCTCAAACTTTTCATCCCTTGTTAAGGGTTTTAAGGCAGGTGCCATTAAATATCTTAAAGAGCAAATTAAAATATTTCAAATACTCTTTTGAGGGTAGACTACAAGATAAAGTCATCTTAGTCATATCAATTTGAAACCTTCACCATGGCCATGATCAACAAGTATCTCACTGAGATCCAACTGCTCAAAGGTTCAAATTATTTTTCTTGGAAAACTAAGATGAAAGCTATTTTAACTATAGAGGATATGTGGGAAATAGTGGATGGCAAAGAAACTAGACCCATATAACTTTCTTCTAGGAAAGAAATAACTTTTTGATACATCCTTAGCAATTTCTTCTAGGAAAGAAATTGCTCAGGCTCCCCTCTCCAATGAACAAAGTCTCATTATCTGTTATAATGACATTTGGTACACCAAAGCACGTTATCAACCCCTTTAGGAAAAAAATGACTTTTTGATCTGCTTTCTTAGTTGGAATCACTTCTGCACACTGGGTGAAATAGTCAGTGGCTGATAAGATATATTTATACCCATCAAATTAATTAGGGTCAATAACCCCACTAAAATCCAAGCCCCATTGTTAAAACAATGCTTCTACTTGAATTGGGTGAAGAGGTAAGGAAGCATTTCTACTTTGGCCAACATATCTTTGGCATTTATCACAACTTTGGCTAACCTTGAATGCATCAAAAAAGAGAGTAGGCCAATAATAACCCATATTTATGATTTTTAGAGCCATGGGTCTACCTGCATAATGTCCTCCTCATAATCTGAAATGGAATTCTTCCAGGATATTCTGTTTCTCTGACTCTTTGACACATCTCAGAAGCACTCCATCAACGTTCTTATGGAATATTCCATTTGCCAACATGACATATTTGTAGGCTTGTAACCTAAACCTTCTTCTTTACGAAGGATTATGATGAGAAGGACACTTTCCTGTATTGAAGTATTCGATAAGATCTTCTGTGAAATCTCGGTTAATTACAGGTTGATTAGCAAGATTACCTTTTTGCACTGAACCTTCAAACTAGAAGGCTATTGTTTCAAAAGTAGCACTCCTCACAAGCTCTTGACATAGTGCTTAGCCACAAACCAACTTGGTTGACCGAATCTCTATATCATATTCTTAGATCTTAGAGACCCAACCAACTCTCTTATCTCCAAGTTCTCCCTAGATAATGAAACTTCAAACATCAGGATGTACAACATGAACTATCATTTTGCTTTGTGAAATAAAATGCTAAAACTTCTTTAGATATTTCATTACTACATACACTTTCTTCTCAATGAAGTTATATTTTTCTTTATGTGGTTGAATCACTTGAATCAGGAATGCAATAGACCATTTATTTCCATCTCCCTTCTATGTAAGGACAACTACATAATTTTCTTTCTCACCGACAACATAAAGAATGAAATCCTTAGAATAATCAGGATTCACCAAGACGGGAGCCTAAGCAATTCTATCCTCAATCTCTCTGAATGCTTCTTTTCTTTTCTTCGTACATTTGAAATCAACATTCTTTTTTAAGAGTTCAGTCATTGGATTCACTGCTTGAGCAAAGTCTACAATAAAATTCCTAAAGAAGTTGATTTAGCCAAAGAAATATTGCAAATTTTTCTTATTATCTGGTAACAAGAGCTTTAAGAGAGTTTTTGTTAGCATATTATTACATTAGTTATTCACTTAACATTAATTGTTATTGTTAAGCGCATAGTGGTTACATAGGTGGTTAAGGAAGTTAGGGATTCAAGTTCGTTACAACGCATGTATTATATATTTCCACCATTCTAATACAAATCTAATGCTCATAATTCCTATATGGTATCAGAGTAGAGACAATTTGGGTGCATGATAGTTTCAAGGTGACATTCTACACGTTTATTGAGCAAATGGATGGAGATATTAGGGCTCAAATCCCAGAGCAGGACCCCTAGATGGTGAGCAGGCGAATAGACAGACTAAAGCACAAATCCTAGAGTGGAACCCTTGACCATTCTAAATTGGATTCAAAATTTGCAAGCACGTAGATCAAGGTAGAATCTCTACAAGCACACAATTCAATATGGAGTGTTGATGTGGAAGTATACACAAATATCAAAGTAAACATGTGGTGGGACTAGATGATGTGGATTGCACATGGATATCGAGGATCACATGGTAAATATTGACCTGGAAGGGTGGTGACTTGGCACTTTACATACGTGGAAAGCATTGGTTGGCTGATGACGTAGCAAGAACAATTTTACTATCTTCTACGACATAGTATCCCTAATTACCCGAAGGCAATCGATAACCTACATGTGCAACCTTGGTTTTAAACTCCTCCACATGCACCGCATGGTGCATGTGGTATAATTATCCCAATTTTTTTCTTCTCCTTTCTGGAAGAGAATACTTCAATACAAATATTGCCAAATTTTGTTCTTATACAAAGCTACAACCGAACTGATTGGTCGGTAGTGTCAAGACATTGGGCGACAGGAGGTCGGGGGTTCAAAACCCATGCACATCTAGCAATAGTTTTTGTGGTCCAATATTTTTTTATCATTCTTTGGCCAAGGTAATAAAGAGAAGGTGTTTCTATTTTCTATCTATCGCGATAGTTAGCTGACACTGGCATGGACTGGACACGTGGCATACAAGCCACCTAAACTGATGTTGACATTTATTAGACATGCGATAGACAAGCCACGAGCCACCAATGGACACTGAACAATGTGGACCCCTTTGGTTGTTCTATGTGGATGATAGTAAAAGGAGTCCGAAACTAATTACCCGAAGGCAATCAATGGTTAATATAACTATTGTTGCTTTTAAGTCCTAAATAGTGAACCGCATGGTGCATGTGGGACTAAAGTCCTAAGGTTATTTTTTCCCCGATTGATACTGTAGAAGAAAATAAATAGAAGGGTGGCTTCCCTTTAGTTCTTCGAGAGTCGTAGCTCAACTAGTTGGCAGGCCAGAGCAAGGACGTGGTGTAGCAGGTCGATGTAATTTTTTTGAAATTTTTTTACCTATAGGAGATACATAGAAGGTGGTGGTCTTCTACTTCTGTTGGCCCTGCTAGCCCGATTGGCTAATCAGACTAGAGCAAATACATTGGCATGTGGAAGGTTGGGGGATCAAATTATGCCCATATCAAAAACAATAATTTTTTACCAATTTTTCCAAAAGCAACAATTTTTGCTAGTGGAAAATCAATTTTTGCTAAAGGAGAGGCAATTTTTGCTACAAGAAAGCGATATTTTTTTGTTGCAAAAGACAAAGAAGGAGCATTAAAAGGTATTTTTTTAAACTTGGCAAATTTATTGTTTTTGCACACTTCAAGAAGACATATATCAACCCATTGGAGCATCAAACCTTGTTTATTTTACAAACAAAAAGGGGGAAGAAAACTGTATTTTTTTGCAAAATTATAACACAAGGGGGGGGGATTGTGAATATCATTTTTTTGGAAACACAAAAACAATTTTTTTTTTTGTAAAAATCATTGTAAAAATGTGCATTTTCAATTTCATTTGACACCTTAAAATTGGCATTATAGGTGCATTGTCGATGGAATCCGACACCTATATTTAAAATTTGTGGGCACTTTTGATTGTATGCTGCATTTAATTTTCTATTTTTGCACTTAAATCATCAATTAAAATTCAAAAGCACATAAGACCCCAAATTTTAAACTTTTTTGTGTAATTTATTGCATGGTAGCATTTGGTATATACGGTAGCTCTGTTCCACACTTATAGGTGAAGTTTTCATGCTTGGACTACTATATCTAATGCCTAATATAGTTGTAACAATGACATTTCAGCTATTGTTCTCTATAAATCATCGAGGAGAAATAAGGAAAGCCAATTATATTTTGATATTCACTTCATCAAATACTCTATTTCATTCATATTGCTTGGCTTAATTTCCTCCAACTAATCATCCTTTTTAAAAAGGGTTTTTAGGTAGGTGTCATCAATTTGAGTGAATTCCCTTTCATGTAATATTTGTAAATATAAAGAGAGGGGAACCATTTTGGTGATATAAGGAACCTTCATAATGGTCATTGCTAAAGCATAGTTGTCCATCTACCTAGTAGTAATTTTTTGCACTAAGGGGGGGATAATTATCTTACTCCATCAAAGAATATTTTGCAAAAAGGAGGGAAGACTTGTAAGGGTGCATTTTCAGTAGAGACTGAAACCTTAATCAAATTTCTTACAAAATTTTGTTGTAGAAGGTGTATTTTTGGCAAAGATCGACACATTAAAAAAAAAGGGTAGATCCAAGAAAAAGAATGTCCCAAAACCAACTGATGATGTTGTTACATCAGTTAAAGATCCTTACTTTCCAGTAGGGTTATAGGAAATGGATTTTTGTGAGGATGGACAATTTCTCACACTACGTAGTGGTGTATGATCTATTCTTAGAGATTATTAAGCTTTTGAAGACCTTCAGATCAAGGGTGCTCTAATCCTTATTGGTTTTGTAAGGCCAATATACATGTCATTTGTTTCACTTGACATTTTCCAATGTAAAAATAAAAGAGAAATCAGTGAGAAATTAGAGGTCATGCTCCTAATGGAAGATGCTTGTTGTGACACAAGTGACCTTCAACCCATGGTGGTGAATGCTTGTTGTGACACAAGTGACCTTAAGCCCATTATGGCCAATGCTTGTTGTGATACAGGTGACCTCCTGCCTATAAGGGTAGATATTAGTTGTAGCATAGGTGATCTCATCACAAGAGCAAATTTTGCTTGCGACACTAGTGACTTAAAAGATAAAAATCCTAAAAATGAGCTCCATAATCTCATCAATAGTGACAAATGCCATATTGTTAAAAATATTGATGAAGATGAAGAATTTGGGTGTTTTGAAAAACACACAAAAGGCATTGGATCCAAACTAATGAATAAAATGGGATTCAATGGTAAAGGATTAGGTAAACATGGATAGGGCATTAACACTCCTATAATGCAAAATGTCAAGCCAAAGAATGAAGGCCTTGGCTATTCTAGAAAACAAGTACCAGTAAAACCATGTTTGTAAAACCTAAATCTTTTTCATCTCCTACAAAGCATTATTGTAGTCATTGTGGAAGAACAGGACATGTAGCAGCTAGGTGTTGGAAACCACATCCTTGTGACTCATGTGGATGGTCAAATCAATCCTCTTCAAATTATTGGTACAAAGTGAAAATGGCCAACAAGGTTCATGTTGATTGTGTATGGATAAATCTCACACAATGGACCAAAATGAAAGAAATGTTGTTTGGCTTCTACATAAAAGGTAAAACCTATGGTAGACCTAATGGTAGATCTAGTGATAGATCAAGTGGTAGTCCCAAAGGTAATGACCCAGTGATAAAATTAAAGGTAGATTCAATGACAAAGATCTAGAAGTAAACCTACAAGCAGATCCAGAGCCGAAGAAAGATTGCAAACTTTTCTTGTTAACCACTAATGGGAGATTTAAGAGAGCTTTGGCTCTAACTGGATCAACAAATAAACCTTTCTCATAAATCACATGGCCCAAGAGCTTTCCTTATTTTACCATGAATATGGACTTCTTCGGGTTGATGGATTGATGAGTGTCATCAAATCTTCATCATTTAATCATTATGTGTCAATCCAGGGCGGTGTCCAAGGCTATATACGAAAGCAGGGGTTAACAGACTGATTTTTAGTTCATTTAGATCATGGCTTTATTCATGGAATAGTTAGAGATTGGGGTGTTTGGGGTCTCCTTTCTTACTCCTAAAAACTAAAACTAAACTCCTACTTATCCTTGCAGAATTGAAATTCACATTGTTGCAGAAAAATAAAACTAAACTATTGCAAAGCTGAAAATAGCAAAATTTAATTGACAGGAAATTACTAAATTGAAATTGCAGCATTAACATTCAAACTGGTAAATAATGAAACTTTCTGAAATTGCAGAAAACAATGTCACTTTCTGAAATGGAAATAACATTCAAAAACTGATAAATAAAGTTGCACAATTTGTAACAAATTAGGCTGACAAGAAATTATGGAAATATTGCAAATTCTGAAACAAATTAGAAATAGAAAGTACTATGTTAAATTCTACCCTAGATGAGTTACCTACCATGCATTCAAATGCCACATTATCCTAATCACTAACCATGCAAAAACTGTCAGATCTCTGCTGACCTGCTGCAGCCAGAAATAGCAGAATTCTGTCAGGTAAAAACCCTCCTCTGGACCTGGAAGTGGCCCTTGCTTCCTGAACCAAAAGAGGGCAAATAAACTTGCTCTAAACTATTAAGTCTTCACACTCAACTCAGAAGCAAACATGAATGTCAAATATTGCACCTTTATTTCATTCTCAGCAGCATGACAACAGTGTAGGGGAAGATCTGCAGGCTACTGTGCTGCTGCAATACATAGTTACAACACTTAAAATAGTTCTAACTCTTATCACTTATTTCCTATATTCTTCTATATGCTCAACCAAATGGGAGCATTTTATTTATACAAGTAGGGTACAACATTGATAAGGTTTTGTGTTGCCATGTAGGAATGTTACAACTATTACAGGACTGTTTCCCAGAATGTAGGGATTAGGTCTATTATCTCTTATCCATTCCATCTGTTGGGCTTCATCCATTGAGGGACAGGTGTTGGAAAATATAGGGATATCCCTAAAATAGCTGCAACCACCATTTACCACCCTCTATTGCAATTAAAGGTGCTTTTGACCCAAACTATTGCTTCTGCGCTTATTCCGGAGTTGCTCCAGAATATCAGGCAGTAGAACAGAGTTTATATTAATTCATGCTCTAGAAGTGCATGAGAATAGTTGTGACGATGGAAATAGTCTCCATAAGTGCCCAGAAGACTGATTCCATATTTTGCATGAGCTGGAGTGGACAAATTCCAAGCCATGTTGTATATGTACAGCTGGCTGGAATTTGTATGGAAAAGTTCCTATTTTCTGCACAGTCAAACTGTTGACAAAGTTTTGGTGCCTTTTGGTTATTTAAAATGGTTTAAATGGTGGGGAAATCTTATGAAAGAAGCACAAAACCAAATAGATAGCAGCACCTTAATATTACAACATTAACTTAATGCAAAATATACTAAATAATACAAATTGAAACAGACTATAAAATATAGAAAAATAGTCAAAATAGGATATATGCACTTTAACATTTACAACATGTAAACATCAATACATAATGCATTCTATCACTATAATTAGCATCAAAACATAACATAAGGTGTTCAAAAGTGTTTATAAGTTATCAAAACTAGTCCATGGATGAGGCATTTGTAGGCCTCATCATTTTCCCCCAACCTATTTTAATGCATGTCCTCATGCATTCTATGCAGCCACAATAGCACAGAGATCTACATCTAGATTTCATTCTTCATAACTCAGCTTTGGTCCTGGAACCTTATAATATCCTCTGATTGCTTGTATTTTCTTGAGCCATTCCTGGAACTGCTCATCTGATTGGGGATCACTATCAAAGAAATAAGGAACTAGAGTTATCACATTTGGTAGCCTATACCTCAAACCTACCCAGTGATCCTGCAGCTTGTGGATAACCTGTACTATGCCTTCTGCTCTCCTTCTGGACCATAATAAATTGTTAGGTGAGATAGGTTCCCTCTTCTGAAGTGATATTGATAATTCTCCCCACCTACTTTTACAAGCTGAGAGAGCATTACCAAAATGTTGATTACAGAAGACCTAAAAATTCTTGATACAATCAGTAAGATTGCTCTTATATACTTCTCTGATTTTTTGTTCTCTCATCATAGTAAAATGTTGATTGATGGACTCCCTATAATTAGTATGGGTTCTTCTGATCAGTAACTCAGCTGTTAACTCCATTTCCTTGCTTGCCTTTTTCTCCTCCTCCCAATAAATCTGATTTTGTACTAAAGATATAAAGGCTCTCAACTGAATATCTCCTGTAAATATGTGTGGCAAGAAGGTTCCATTTTTAGGTAAGAAGAAGTTATGCAAAAATAGTTCACAAAGCAGATTCCTCTATTTCTCTGGACTATGCAAATATGTTTCCACAAATTCTTCAGCAGTGTCCAGTTTATATGGAAGTTTGGAAATAATTCTCATTAATTGCTAGGAGGTATTTTTCCTTTAATATTAGAGTATAAACTGAACCAAACTAAGTACTCTGCAATTTGGCACATATCTTGTATTTGTTCCTGTAACTTAGTTATATCTGTAGTTTGGGCTTCTAGCTTCTGCTTCAAAGGTTTTAAGGCTGAAATTTGTGCCTCCATCTGTTGACACTGCAACATCCAATGTGCTATGTCCTCATTATATTTTGTCATTGTAACTATTTGTGGGGGCCTTATAACTGATTGTATTTTTGGAGGCAAGTCCACTTGTATACCAACTTCTGATGTGTTAACAGTGAATAGATCTACTTGCACTCCAATTTTTGTTGTTTCAACTTGAGGTGATTCAACTGTAATTAATTCAATAGATAGTTGAGGAGATTGTATATTTACCTATTCTTGCACTTCCTCCTATTCATTGGCCTCCTCAGCTGCTTGTATTGTTTGTGCCCCCTATTGTGAATTTTTAGAATGTTCTACAGAGGCTTCTGAATCTGTCATGCTGACATCCTGCTGGAAAATTTGGGTTGTTGTTTCTTCTATTTCCACTCCTCTGATGGGTGATTCTTCCTCAGGTAAGGCCAATTCTCTATGATCTTCTACTAATTCTAACAGAATTCTGGCCAATTCATCCTCAGAACCAGTTTCTGTAGACTGTTGCTCCAGAGTGGACAACCGAGCCCTTAGTTTATTCACCTCTTCCTAAAAATTAGCAATAAGCTTATATTTCTCTATGTGAGAGGCTTCATGTTGTTCAATCCAACCCATTTGTGTCTTAATGACACTTCTAGCAACATGTAACTAGGTTTTTATATCAGGCTCTTCCTCTTTTCTTATTGATTCTTTGCAGAATCAGAATCTTGAGATCTGAATAGTCAACAAGTGAGACTGTAGGTATTTCTGTATCTGTGACTATTGTCTCTACCTCCAATTCTTCTATGTCCATATATACTTCCTCTGATCTCTCTTCTATAAATTGTTCTACAAGAACTTCCTACCCTGCTTTGTATTTAACTACTGAAATAGTGGTGTAGCTTCTTCATCCATTATTTCTTCTATTACTTTTTGTTTTTGAAGTCTGGAAGACCTTCGTAACCCCACAGGAGCTTGTTTAACCTTTTTAGGTAACTCCGAAACAAATTTTGATGATTCTGGAGCAGAACCTGCTTTAGGCATTTCTTTCCCTATTTGCCTTTCTTTACTTGAACTACCAGACTGCTCGACAGGTTGTGTTCGACAAATAGTTACATTCTCAAAAAATGTAACTTTCCTTCTTTTTCCCATGGGACCAGACTTGGACCATTTTTCCCTTTGTTTCCTAGTCCTAGAGGATGGAGGTCCTTGTGGTGAGGAGGGGATTCCCTTGTCAGAGGATTCAGTTTCAATTTCAGGTTCAGATCTTGTAATTTTTGCTTCATCTTCAGATTCACCTTTTGCCTCTCCTTTAGATTCAGGGCTTTCACTCTCTAATTCATTCCAGGCAGAAAAGAACCATTCAAAACTCCTAGGGTTTCCTCTGAAGTGATGCTTGCAGATGAGCTTGATGAGCCCATGGTGTTTGGGAGTGCCCCTTCCTTGTTGGTATTTTCTAGCCATATTGCTCAATTCTTGATGAAGATATAAGGGCAGATTTATCTTGACCTCCGGGTTTGAATGACCATGTCGTAGATGATTCAGAATTCTGATATGATGCCCAGATAGAACAAGGAAATTGTCCATCATAGGTTAAAAACCTAATAACCCACACAACTACTTCATTCCAGGGAGGTGGTAGACTAGACCGTTTAACCCCTTTACAAACATTTTTGCTCATTAAAAATTCAATTGGCCTATCCCCTTCTTCTCTAAATTGATTGACAATTTCTACCAGGGCATTCTTTCCAGTTTTTACAATTTGGACCCCTTGCAAAGGCATTTCAGTAATAGAACTAAGAATTTCTGGAGTTACCTGGATGGTCATGCCGCTAATATGGACTTGGTTGTTTCTGAACGTTCGGGCGAATTCGGCTGCCAACCCTTAGAGTGTCCATCGAATTTTTGTAGAAATGGCATAAACCCTTCCTCCGTGAAGATACGCAATGATTCAAGATCTCCCTATAGGCAATCTGCATTTTTTGGCTCAATCCGATTCTTCTTACCCCCCATTTTTATTTTTTTGTGTTCTATCTCTTCTTAGTGCCGAAACAACAACGTTGTGCCTGAGTCTAGATCAAATTATTTGTAGTTGCAGGGCAAAAATGGCTTATGGGCTATGAAATTAAAATTTTACAGTATCAAAAAAATGCTTCGAAACGTGTTGAAGCATTTGAAAAATTAAATTTCTCCTTTACGTATCACGTGGCAGATTTCTATTTCTCTGAGGGAACGTGATCCGCTGCATTTGATTAAATGATTACGATGCATTGACGTGGCAGTCATCTGTTGGCCGCGTCATGTACCACGTACAGAGCTTTCCTTTTTCTCGAAGTCCTTGTGAAGTGTGCCGAAGATTTTTGCTTATCGCAAAATGTGCGATGATTCCCAACACCTCCGTTCCCATCGTTGTGTTGGAAACCTGCATCTTAAAATTTGTGCCATAATTTTTCCTTACTTCAAACAATAGGAATTGGATTATGATGCCACATGTCATTTCATTTTTATCTTTATTCATTCCAAAGTTTTTTCTTCGAGGTTTGAACAATTTTTATTCCGAAGCACACCCCTTTTTATGCTGAAGCCGCTTTTGTTAAAACAACAGTTTTTCATTCCAGAGCTTCCATCATTCCGAAGCTGAACATAAATCTTATTCTGTTATCATGCTGAAGCATTTGAAGGTAAAAATTTTCACTGTTTTCACAACTTCCATTGACTAGATGGATAACTTTTTTTTTTAAATAACCTTATGTATGCCTCATATACTAACTAAGGATATTATGCACTACATACTTGATATCAACAATGTTCTAAAATGAGAAAGGCACATACCTGATATAACCATTTATCTACAATTGTACAGTGGTTGTTTCTGCTGATTCTCTGTTGGCTGCTCTACTGACTAAGACAGGTGCAATCTGAAAATAGGTGAAACAGAGGTGAGAATGAATGGAATGGTAAATAGTGAAACAATGGTGAAAATGAATGGAATGGTAAATAGTGAAACAATGGTGAGAATGAATGGAATGGTGGCGGGTCCGTGAGGCAAACATGCCAAAAAAACTGGTTTTCATGTAAGCCCAATTCAGATGCGCCTCAAAGAGGTTTTCACATTCTGAATTATTATTATTTTTATATATATATATTTTTATTTTTTTATTTTTTTTATATATTTTGGTTCATGTCACTTGATTGAGTCCATCTTGGAAGAAGTGGTTTCTTCCAATACTGATACATCCAAGTTTCCTACTTGCTTGAGAAACTCCTCCTTGGTTAACGGTTTGTGATATATCCGAAGACGATGACCGTTAACCACCATTTTCCTTCTTGAATCATCTATTGGTGAAAGACGTACAACTCCATTTGCAAACACTTCCTCAATATGATATGGTCCAAGCCACCTAGTCTACAATTTTCCAAGATAGTCTTCATAACGTGAGTCAAACAACAAAGCCCAATCGCCTTGCTAAAACTTCCTTTGTTGAATGTGACTATCATGCCACAATTTTTGTTGTGCTTGGATCAGCTCAGTCTAGTGCAATGCATCCCTCCGTAGCTCATCCAATGCATTGAGCTACAGAATCATCCATCTATACCTGTGACAAATCAATACCAACTTCTAAAGCAGTTCGAAGAGTTAGTAATTCAAACTCAATAGGCAAAAGAGGCTTTTTACCATAAACCAATTCATAGGGAGTAAATCCAGTAGTGGATTTCCAAGTGGTGTTATAAGCCCAAATTTCTTTAGGTAACTTCTCCACCCAATTCCTCCTATGGGCTGCTACAATTTTGGTTAAGATCCTCTCTAATTCCCTATTTGTCACTTCAACTTGGCCATTGGCTTGCGGATGGTAAGGTGAGGATTTTCGATGTTTGATTTCATATAACTTTGTAAAGGCTTCAACAAATTTTGAGGTAAACTGAGGTCCTTGATCAGTGGTGATAGAATGTGGGGCTCCAAATCATAGAAATATTTGTGAATATAGGAAATCAACAACTTTCTCTTCTCGAGCATGCTTAAAAGCATGGGCTTCTACCCACTTGGTTACATAATCAGTACATACCAAGATATGCACTTTCCCTTGGGAAGGTGGATCAATGGGTCCTACAAAATCTAGCCCCCACCTTTCAAATGGTTTTGTACCTAATTGAGGTTGTAAAGGCATTTCACTAGTAAAAGTAGGCTTACCCATCCTTTGGCATGCATCACAATTTTTGACATACCTTTTGACATCTTTGTGCAAGGATGGCCAGTAGTAACCAGTACCCAAAATATTTTGAATGGTACTTTTCACTGAATAATGCCCTCCTGATGGTTCATCATGACATGCTCACAGGATGTCATATACCTCATCCTTGCGAACACACCTGCGCAAAACATGGTCAAGACTGCATTTAAACAATAAACCTCCTATCCATTCAAAAGAAGAACTTTGCTTGATCAACTGTTTCTTTTGTTTAGGAGTAAAGTGAAGAGGAATCTTCCCTGTAGCTAAATAATTAGCTATATCTGCAAACCATGGAGATTGTATAGAAACAACAAACAATTTCTCATCAAGAAACGCATCCTCAACCAATTCCTTCGTATCTGCATTTGACAATCTTGACAAGAAATCTGCCACTACATTAGACTTCCCTGGTTTATTGACTATAGTAATATCAAATTCCTGCAATAGTATTAACCAGCGAATAATTCGTGCACTAACCAAGGGTTTATTCATCAAATAATTTATAGCAACATGGTCTATGTGGATGAATACGGGATATCCTATGATATAGTGTCGAAATTTGTTAATAGCATACACCATAACTAAAAATTCCTTCTCGATTGTGGTATAATTCTTTTCAGCTCCAGTCAAATTTTTACTAATGTAGTATATGGCATAGTGTTGTCCATCTTCAATATGCCCTAATGCAGCTCCAATAGCAGTATTGGAAGCATCAGTTTGAATATGGAAGGGTAACTCCCAATTAGGACCTCTCAATACAGGTGGAGTTGTTAACTTTTCCTTTAAAACTTCAAAGGACTGTTGACACCCAACAGACCAAACAAATTCAGAATCCTTTGTTAACAATGCGAACATTGGATTAGCAATGGTACTGAAATTAGCAATAAATCTATGATAAAAGCCAATATGTCCTAAGAAACTATGGACATCAGTTTGAGTTTTTGGAGGAGGAAGGTTCTTGATGACCTCTACCTTTTTAGGATCAACTTTAATTCCATAAGCAGAAATATGATGTCCAAGAACAATTCCTTCTTCCATCATCAAGAAACATTTATCAAGATTCAGAGACAAATGATATGTTTCACAACGTATTAAAATTTTTTCAAGTTGTTCTAAAGTATATTCAAATGTATCTCCAAACACTGTGAAGTCATCCATATAAATCTCTACACTTTCATTTGTTAGATCAGAAAAGATAGCCAAAACAGCTCTCTGAAATGTTGTTGGTGCATTGCACAAACCGAAGGGTAATACTCTGTAAGCAAATGTTCCCCAAGGACATGTGAAAGTTGTCTTTTCCTGGTCTTCTAGTGCAACCTTGGATCTGATTATAACCACTAAAACCATCAAGGAAATAGAAAAATTTCTTACCAACAAGGGTGTCCAACACTTGGTCTATAAATGGTAATGGAAAGTGATCTTTATGTGTGACCTTATTCAATTCCCTGTAGTCCACACATACTCTCATCTTCCCATTTTTCTTTGGAACAATGACCAATGGTGAAACCCACCTACTATCTAAAATTGGATAAATGAATCCTACATCCAATAGTTTTTTGATTTCTTCCTTAACAATATCCTTCAGAGCGGGATTCAGATGCCTTTGTGGTTGTCTTACTAGTTTGACATCTTCAGTGTATATCCTATGTGTACACACATCAGGGTGAATGCCAGTCATGTCCTTATAACTCCAAGCAAAATCTTGAACATGTCTCTGTAAAACAACAAATAATTTGGCTTCTTGCTCATTAGTCAACCAACTATTAATGTTCAAAAATTTTCTTGGTTGTATCTCAATATGCTTAATCCCTAGATAAACAGAGTTGATAGCCTCATATTTATTGATTAAAGCATTTAAGGGACAATGATGTGGCTACAGAGTATGAAATACTCTTGATTCTGGTGTAAATGTGATACCTGATGGGATCATTTGCATAGGATAGATGAAAGAAGTCAGAAGATGATGATGCCATCCATGTGGCAATGTGAAGGAGCTTTCTTGTAGTGGAATAGATGATAGATGTTCAATAGTTTGTTCTTCATCTTTCCATAACAAATGATGGACAAGAATTTGATCATCCCTAAGGCCTTCTTCTTGCAATGTTTTCACCAAAATTGTTTCATGTTCAAAGATTTCTCTTTCTGGTGAATTAAGTTCTTCAATATGTTCTTTTACTACAATGGTGGCCAAGGTGACAATAGTTTCCTGTTCTTCATCAGACTCAGGATACCATATCTGTCCAAAAAATTTGGTTGAAGGTTGGGTTGGTGGATACAAGGAAATATTTTTTAGGTCTACACCATTTGAAATGGTCATCTCACCTGACCTGCAGTCTATAAATGTAGCTACAGTGGCAAGCCAAGGTCGTCCTAGAATAATAGGATAGCCATTAGCTGAGTTTCTAGGCTGCAACACTAAGAAATCTACAGGGTATTCCCAAGAAGACACTTCAATGGCAACATCCTCCAGAATTCCTTTCGGTTTAGCCACTGACCTATCTGCCATTTCCAAAACTATGGTAGTAGGACTAAGGTTATTGAGCTGCAATTTTTGCATGGTTTCCTTAGTCATCACGTTGATTGCAGCTCCTAAATCGATAAGTACATTTGGAATTTGAACTAACCCAACAGTAATTGTAACTACTGGACTCCCTGGATCACCATATTTAGGGGGTACTAGTTTTCCAGAAAGTAGGTCAACCAACTTACCTTCTACTTGTACAGTCTTAGGAAAGGCTTTCTTCTTCCTGCCAAGTTTCCTAATACACAACTCCTGAATGGTTTTCCTAATCAGAGGTACATCCTTTATTGCCTGCAACAAAGGGAGTGAGATAGACATTTTCCTCAATTCTATGATTAATTCTGATTCAGGAGCAGTGATAGTGTGGTCAAACCTTTCAGGATACGGTAGGTCTGCCGAGGCAGGTTCAATTTTTCCTTGTAAACTTTCTATTTTTTCTTCTTTTTGCTCTATTTGTGGTTTTTTTGGACTTGAAAATTCTTGCTTTCCATCAATTTCTTCAATAGTGGGTGGTGCAGGGTCAGGTAAAACCTTCCCTGAATGTAACTGGATGTTACTACAGTCAAGGACATGGACTACAATAGTCTCTTTAGACTCAGCTCCATAAATAGGGGTTGCTTGTCTATTGTTATTGGGGTTAGCCATAGGCTGAGCTAGAAGTGGAGGTTGCTTAACTGGTTGTGTTTGCTGTGGTTGAACTCTTCCCTAAAAATTTTGATTAGGGGTTGGCAGCAAGTGTTGATTTGGTGATTGATACCTCTACTGCCCTTGATAGGATGGGTATTGTGGCCCCCATATTTGCCCTGACTGATTTGGTACCCAAGATGGATTAACTGGATGCCATGGCTGATTCCAACCAGAATGTGACCAATCTTGAGGGGCTGCCCAAGATTGATTCCAAGTTTGGGGAGGAGGTTCGGTATACGCCCATGGCATATTCCAAGGATTCTATCCCCAATTTGAAGAAAAGTGAGGGGCATTTTGGTTTTGTATGAAGTTGCCTCCTAGCCTTTGCCCAATAGCATGAAGTTCTTCAACTTGGGTTTCTAAAACACTCCGAAGATGGGGCAAAAGGTGACATTTATCAGTTTTATGCTCCTTTGAGAAAATGCCACAAATTGCTGAAATTGAAGTCTTGTCCAAAGGATAATCTTGCAGAGCATGCTTATTTTTGCACCTAGGACAATAGATAGACAAGGGTGGTGAAGAATTGGCTCTTGTATTCCTTTCTCCTAAAGCAGTGTTTAGTTGAACAAGTATATCAGTTTTCATATTAGCCATTTCCTCCATCAAATATTTTATATCAGTATTACCAGGATTCCTTTTCCTTCTTCTTTGCCTAGTGCGGGAATAATTTCTGCACAACTCTACAATATCATTAATATCAAGCTGGTTTATATCTCCTTTTCCCATTAAGTCTAATACTTCTCTAGAATCATCCTACAAACCTCTCAGAAATATAGTTTTTAATAAGTCAGTTTCCACAGGACCACATCTCTTTTGGATAAAGGTAAATCTATCAAGATAATCCTCTAAGTTTTCATCCTCTTCTTGTCTTATCCGAAATAACTCATCCTTCCTATTTCTCACTCTACAATACTCCTGATACTTATCCAAAAATGCAGTTTCCATTTGATCCCAAGTGCGGATTGAATCTGGTTCAAGGCTCATAAACCACCGTAAGGCTGCATCTTTGAGTGTAGAGGGAAATAACTTCAGTTTCTGGTTATCATTGACATAGTCATAAGTCTGACACAGGACCTTGAATTCAAACAGAAATTGATCAGGATCTTCAGAAACAACTCCCCTAAATATTGGCAATACTGAGGGTGAAATTATTTTCATAGGAGCATTCTGAGTAGGATTCAGATGAATAGGGTATTCAAAAGTTCTAACAGGAGGATTGTCAGCATCATGACCAACAATATCCCTATCATGTTCTCCTTGTTCTGCCATAGGTGCTTCCTCAGCTTTAATTTGTTCAACTGGTTCAGATGGATCAGCCCTATGGGTATGTCTAGAAGCAAGTGCCTCTAAGAGCTCTTCTTGCAAAGATCCTACAATTTTAGTTGATGAAGAAGATGATTCTCTTTTAAGTCTTTCAGGAAGTTCATACACAGGCAGATCTTCACCTGATCATGAAGAACGCCTTGGTGGAAAAGAGCCAATTATGATAAACCTTCCTCTTTCATCTCTTGGCCTATGCATTCATGCCTATTTACTAAATAAACTAAACCTCAGGTTTCCAAAAATTATTTCCTAAAATAGGACAGTTTTTGGACTGCTAGACCTCTCCTAACAACACCTAAGTGTCCCCAACAATGGTGCCAAAAATGATGAGTGTCATCAAATCTTCATCATTTAATCATTATGTGTCAATCCAGGGTGGTGTCCAAGGCTATATACGAAAGTAAGGGTTAACAGACTGATTTTTAGTTCATTTAGATCATGGCTTTATTCATGGAATAGTTAGATATTGGGGTGTTTGGGGTCTCCTTTCTTACTCCTAAAAACTAAAACTAAACTCCTACTTATCCTTGTAGAATTGAAATTCACACTATTGCAGAAAAATAAAACTAAACTATTGCAAAGCTGAAAATAGCAGAATTTAATTGATAGGAAATTACTAAATTGAAATTGCAGCATTAACATTCAAACTGGTAAATAATGAAACTTTCTAAAATTGCAGAAAACAATGTCACTTTCTAAAATGGAAATAACATTCAAAAACTGATAAATAAAGTTGCACAATTTGTAACAAATTAGGCTGACAAGAAATTATGGAAATATTGCAAATTCTGAAACAAATTAGAAATAGAAAGTACTATGTTAAATTCTACCCTAGATGAGTTACCTACCATGCATTCAAATGCCACATTATCCTAATCACTAACCATGCAAAAACTATCAGATCTCTACTGACCTGCTACAGCCAGAAATAGCAGAATTCTATCAGGTAAAAACCCTCCTCTAGACCTGGAAGTGGCCCTTGCTTCCTGAACCAAAAGAGGGCAAATAAACTTGCTCTAAACTATTAAGTCTTCACACTCAACTCAGAAGCAAACATGAATGTCAAATATTGCACCTTTATTTCATTCTCAACAGCATGACAACAATGCAGGGGAAGATCTGCAAGCTACTGTGTTGTTGCAATACACAGTTACAACACTTAAAATAGTTCTAACTCTTATCACTTATTTCCTATATTCTTCTATATGCTCAACCAAATGGGAGCATTTTATTTATACAAGTAGGGTACAACATTGATAAGGTTTTGTGCTGCCATGTAGGAATGTTACAACTGTTACAGGACTGTTTCCTAGAATGCAGGGATTAGGTCTATTATCTCTTATCCATTCCATCTGTTGGGCTTCATCCATTGAGGGACAGGTGTTGGAAAATATAGGGATATCCCTAAAATAGTTGCAACCACCGTTTACCACCCTCTATTGCAATTAAAGGCGCTTTTGACCCAAACTATTGCTTCTGCGCTTATTTCGGAGCTGCTCCGGAATATCAGGTAGTAGAACAGAGTTTATATTAATTCATGCTCCAGAAGCGCATGAGAATAGTTGTGATGGTGGAAATAGTCTCCATAAGTGCCCAGAAGACTGATTCCATATTTTGCATGAGTTGGAGTGGACAAATTCCAAGCCATGTTGTATATGTACAACTGGCTGGAATTTGTATGGAAAAGTTCCTATTTTCTGCACAGTCAAACTGTTGACAAAGTTTTGGCACCTTTTGGTTATTTAAAATGGTTTAAACGGTGGGGAAAGCTTATGAAAGAAGCACAAAACCAAATAGATAGCAGCACCTTAATATTACAACATTAACTTAATGCAAAATATACTAAATAATACAGCTGAAACAGACTATAAAATATAGAAAAATAGTCAAAACAGGATATATGCACTTTAACATTTACAACATGTAAACATCAATACATAATGCATTCTATCACTATAATTAGCATCAAAACATAACATAAGGTGTTCAAAAGTGTTTATAAGTTATCAAAACTAGTCCATGGATGAGGCATTTGTAGGCCTCATCATGGATACCCTGAATTCTTGACACTTCTTAAATACTTGTAAATGTAAATGATTCTCTTTCATTTTAATGGAGAAAACTATCATATCATCCAAATAATTGACAATGATTTGGTTTAGTAACTCACAAAAATCTAGGTCCATTGCTCTCTAAAAGGTTGCTTTGATGTTTGAGAGGTCAAAAGGCATCCGTTGATAAGTAAATGTTGCCCACTTTGTGGTGAATGTTGTTTTGTATTGGTATCCATATTTGATCCAAATTTGATTATACTTGAAGAATTCATCTAGCAGAGAAAATATTTGTGTTCCTAAAACCACATGGAGGATATGATCTATATATGAAAAAGGATAATGGTCCTTTAGAGAAGCCTGATTAAGATTTCAAAAATCAATGCATAAATAAATATCTCCATTCTTCTTTCGTATAGGGACAAATTTTCCTGCCTAGAAAGAGTGCTTGATAGGATAAATGATCTTTGCTTTGAGCATATTCAAGAGTTATGCCTTCATCAAGATATCAATTTTGGGATTTACTGGCCTCTGCTTTTGTCTTAAAGGTTTTTCTCCTTCTTGCAATTCAATTGTATTCTATACAACATTCTTGTTGTACCCTTTGAGAACCTGATAACTCTAGGTGATAATGTATGGGAATTCTTGGCATAGTTCCTTGATTTGCTTGAGTTCTTAAGGTGTGTAGTCAGTTCCAATATTGATTGATTTTACAAGTTCTAACTGTAACTCTTTGTACTCCTTTTTGTCCACCTTGATCTTATGTTTTTATTGTTCTATCATTTTTATGAAAGAGACTTTCGATAAAAATCAATCCTTTCTAGATGTGATTATTTTTCATCTAGATCAATCCCTCACATTCTTCTTCATCAAATTTTCCCCATTATATATTGCTATCTTTGTTTATTAGGAAGTTCACAATATGCTCATCATTCTTAAAAACTTGCCAATGAATCTCCTTATCAGGAACTGAAGGCCTATAAACAAGCTTCATAGTCTTTGGTTTTTGCATCATGTGTTCAGCTGGGGAAAACCTGGCACTAATAGATGCCAAGAGATCGACATACCTATTTTGTTCCCGTGAAATCGCTTGGATATTTAACATCATGTAGGATTTAAATAGGTCCCAAAATTTTTTGCAATACAACTTAAAATAATATTGTTTGGAGACACACTTGTTAGTCACTTGATTGACAATCAACTCCGAATCTCTAAAAATATAGAGTTATTTGATCTTGAGTTTCTCTACTTTCTTCAAACCTAAGCACAATGCTTCATATTCGGTAGTGTTATTTTTACAACTCCATGGCAGTTGATATGAATTTATTCTATTTTATATAAGGGTATATGAGGACAATCCTTGCTTCGATGTCATTTTTACATCTTGCATCGTCAAAGAAGAGTTTCCACAACTAATATAAGATAGGATCTTCATCATTGGATACCTTCACTTCCACATTTTTAGGCTTGGTTATGGCATAAATAATGATATCAGTTTCAATCATTGCATTGAAGTCATTCATGGAGAATTCATCTTCTGTGCAAAGTTCACCCAGAGCTTCTTCCATTAAATCTAACTCTTCCATCTCTTCGATCATAAAGTTAGCAGATTCCATGCGTGATTCTTCATCCTCGACCCTTTCTATATGAAATGTGGAAGGTTTCTCATTGTAGATCCAAATTATTTTCTCTTTGAAAGGAATTTCTAAATGGGAATAATATAGAGAAACATAGCCTCCCAGCTTGGTAGTGAATTCTCTCGAGAGTCACATACTAAAGTATGGTTCCAAATCAACCACCACCACCTCCTGGATCACAGTGATTTGAGGTGTTTTATAAAACACAATTGGGATATCTTTAATAACACCCATTGCTTTCATAGGGGTTCCATCCAACTACAAAACTCCTGGACTACTTCTGGTATACTCAATGCCTATGATCTTGCAAATTGCCTTCGACATGATAGTCACAGCAGCATAGTCAATCATGCAGTTATGCACAATCCAACCCTCCATCCTGAGAGATAAGTAAAATGGTGGTGGTATATTATTTACAGTAGCCAAATTTGTAAGTGTCTGAGCTAACACAGTCTGAGTAGGATTTTTCTTTTTGGATTTAATAAACTTCAAATATTCTTGTAACAAATCAACCTATCTAGGCAATTTCAAAGCATCATTGAGACTAACCTTAGTAGGAATTTTCTTTAATTCTTCAAAAATATTGTACATGGATGAACTGGATTCTCTTCCTTCATTAGCAGCCTCATACTTGCTTCAATATTTTTACGTGGCTTCCACCCTTTGAAGCTTGGTTAAATATGTGTATTTTAGGCATTCTTTTTCCCGTTCCTTCATCTCAGCTTACATTTGTGAAATTGATGCCTTTGCTTAAGAGATTATTTATTTTGCTTGTGCAGGCAAGATATATTTTAGGAGAACATGTTCTTCCAAATTAGGCACTGATTTAGGTGCCTTCACCTATGCTTGTATATTTTCATTCTACACCTTTGAATCAACAGGTATCTTCAGTGGCTCCATCTCAACTGGGTCCACTGTGACCAATTTTTTCCATCTCTCGTGAGAACTAAAACTTGCTCTATGGAAGGGATCATAAAAATATGATAAGATTCTCTAATCATGTTGATCTGACTGTTGGAAGAGTTGTCTTACAATATTTGTACATAGTTCAGATGAACCATGCAAGTTTCCTCGCCATGCAAATCATTGCAGGTAGAACATCAATATATTTTGTCTAATGGGCCAAGCTCTTCATTTGTTAACATAGTTGCATTCCTTTTAGGAATATTTTTGGATGAAGCTGCTTGCTCTCTGATGATTAGTGGAGTTTGAAATCTTCTAGGTTGGAAAATTCTCTTAGCTTCTCTTTTCTTTAGATTTGTGATATCATTTTTCATCGTTCTCATTGTTGATTGCATCTCTTACAACATATTTATTTTAGGATCAATATTTGATGGTTCTAGAGGAGCTGGTAATGGTAGTGGTACTGGCAGAGATGGTAATGCTAGAAATGGAACTAGAGAGGGCATTTGTGAAATAGAAGGGGTAGGCAATTACGAGATAGAAACTATCAAGTTTTGAGAGGAACTAGGACTCCATGAAGGAACTGGATACATGGGGGACATTGGTAAAGACTGAGAAGATGAATTGGGATAAATGTTGTGGAAGATCAGGAAATATCGACATCATCATTTTTGGTGGGAACTTACTAATAGCAATTAAATAAGATTCAACATTTTGTGCTTGGGAGTACAAGGTCAAAAATGTATCAACATTGGACTAATGAATGGCCATGCTAATGTCAAAATTAAAGGCTTGAATATAATAAAATACAACTTGTTTTAGAGTCGATCGAATACCATCAGGGAATTTCTACCAAGTTTGAGTGAACCTAACATTGAATTCAATGATTTAATCCCATGGATACCTCTAAATATTAGTGAATTAATGCAATAGAGAAAAAGTATCCACTTGTTCATTGAATCCTTTTATCATTAACTCAGCCAAATGGTCCTATGTGGTAATAGTGGCAGGTGGTAAGGACCGGTACCAATAAATCATCTTCCCTATGAGAGAGAGCACAAGAAATATGACCATGACATATTCGTCTATGATGCTATGAATAGTTACCAAAGAAGCCATGTCTTGAACATGCTTATGAACTATTTTCCCTATACCATCGTAAGTAGGAAAAGCCTTTAACGCTATTGTAGGTATTGGATTCTGAGCTTGAAAATTCAAAGATCTAGAATGATTCCATGCTGGAAACTATTATGGTGGATTTTGAGCCATTTGGATCAAAGAATTTGCTCGAGGAAAGCTAGTGGCAGCACTAGAGGGACTTGAAGGAATGGAAAACACACCAACTACTTGTGAAGATGTTACATTTAATGGAGTAGTCAAAGTGATTAATCTAGGATGCTCTCCTAAGACTTGGGTGTCAAGATAAAAAAATTCAATAGGGTTTTCTAAATGTTTGGTCTTTGATCTTGTGATCATGAAGTAAATTTTTCACTAACTTCATGTTTAGAGGCCTTTGAGTAAAACTGAGTCACCAAATATTCTAATCAAACAGTAAAATATGAACATCAAATCTTAATATTGCATAAGATGGACCTTTTCATGTCCCACCAAGCGTGCCAAAAAATGTTGATCAAGAGTTTTCCCTAGGATAAAATATATGTATGCACCCCAGACCCAACCAACATTGAAATGCTAAAGGAAATAAATGTCCTTTAGGCCAATATCCAGAGGGGGTTGGTTCCCTTTCTACTCTAAAAACTGGCATAAATATTAGGGAAATAAATTAACCATAAGAAAGGGAAATATGGTTGTAATCCGAAGAGATAATGTGGGGATGAATTAAAAGCAATATTAACAACCTAGTTTAAACTAACAACATTCAATAAAAGGACAAAACATAAACTAAACTTAGATCATATTATAAAGCATGACTTTCAATAACATTCCAAAATTCATTCCCCATTAAAAAATAAATATAGACTCAGAATTTAATTCACCAATAATGATATAAATCTAATAGAATTGCAAAGTAGAAAGTATAAACATACATAAAATGATTAGGAACTCAAAGCCAAATAGTCCTTGAATAAAAGCAAATATTAAACTTAGAGAGTTTCACAAGCAAATGTCCATCCTTCTTTTACATCTAGTTTCTTAGTATTTATAGAGGATTTCACCTCCAAAATTAAATGGTCATTAAATAAAATTATGGGAATTCAAATATTGGTCGACAACAATTTTATACTCGATAGCAGCAATGAACCAATCCGATGGTACATTGGGAAGCAACAAGCAATTTCAGTAGATGGCATATCGAGACTTAGCCAAAATCATTAGTAAAATTTTCATATTCATGGTGGTGCCTCAAAAATGATCATTCACCATAGTGGACGATGCCTTTAAATCAGTAGGAAATCTGACTCTCATTAGCAATAATTCTATAAACATTAACTTCTTTGCCCAAAAAATTAAATTTACTGGTCTCAAAATTTTCCCCAAAATGATCTTTGCTCAAAGTGCCATCGAAAATGACTTTCGCTTGGAGAAAATGGTGAAAATTAATTTCACAAAGGTGAGGGCCAAAATGGGCTTTTCGCCACATTTTCACCCGAAATGGGCTTTCGTTGAGATTTTTGCCCAAAAATGAATTTTGTTGGGATTTTCGCTCGAAAATCCTAACAAAATTCATTTTTGGGCAAAAATCTCAACGAAATCCCATTTTGGGTGAAAATGTGGCGAAAAGCCCATTTTGACCCTCTTTTGCCCGAAAATGATTCGCTGGGATTTTTGCCCAAAAATGAATTTTGCTGAGATTTATGCCTAAACATGAATTTCGTCGGGATTTTTTCTCGAAAATGAGTTTCGCTGGGTTTTTTGCCCAAAAATGAATTTCATCATGATTTTTGCCTGAAAAGGGATTTCGTTGAGCGAAACATATTGCACACTTGGGCAAAATTTTCAATAAAAATTTAGTTTGAAAAAAATGCCAACAGTTAGAAATGCAATTGTTAAAATAAACTCTTCAATTCTTCCCTACTTATATGACATATACTTTAAGTTTCTTCAAAGTTTTTTTTTAATGCTTAATATGGGATTGAAACTAGCCCCACCCATATTACATCATGACCACAACTTGATAATTTTGTATGTCTCACTTGGTAGTCTAGCTTTCTTCAAATATTATATATGATATTTAATAAAATAGTAATTTTTTTAACATAAAAGGACATGGGAAGCTTAGGATTGAAAAAGAACAATCATATCAATTTATAAATTGGAATGAAATTAATATGAAGATGTTTCACCAACAAATATTCCTTGTGGAGTAAATTCGTTGAAATCAAATACATACATGGAAGGGACTTGGAGAATATAGTTTGAATAAAAAGTCCCAAAAAGTTTTATTATTTAGAACTTTATGAGAAAATGAAAAGATCTTACAATTATTAACATTCATCGACATAATCAAGTGATTGAACAAAGTGATAAATTTAGCTATAGTCTTTGCATAAGGGATGCAAACCCTAAGTGCAATTAAGCATTGAAGGAATATGGTTGTTCACTAATGGTCTCTTTAGTATGTGATAAAGCCTCCTTAGAAGAAATATCTCTCAAGAATATTTGGGTTCATGGGTGGCTGCAGGGTTATGCATAAGGTGTTGGCCACAAAATATATTTATAAAAATTTTGAGAATCAGTTTCGAAATATAGGCAAATAGTGTCCAAATGCATGTAAAAAGTTCACTATTATTAGGGGCAATGTTGAAAATTTAAACTTAAAATGGTCAAATTATTATAAAATTGGGGCGAATCAACCCAAAAAAATTTGCACCCAAAATTTTTTGGCTAATAGGCCCTGGTCAAGGGTCCCAAATATTAGCCAATTCCAAATTTTAAAAATCCTAATTTTATCCAATTTGGCAATAAATAGTTGCTATGCATAACCCTGGATGGATGAACCTCTTCCCCCTATCATGATTTCGAAGGACGAATTTGGGTTGGATCTGATTGATCATGAAGCTTGAACACTTATCTTCAAAATCAAAGGGAAAATACTAGGCTTGGAGGATCTCAAAGGATACATTAAATATTGGTGTACCAGTACAAAATTCCAAGTAATTCTCCTACCCAATTTTTTGTTATGTTTACTTTTCTAATTTAGTAGATAGAGATAGGGTAATGGATTATAGATATAATTAGTTTTTCAGACAAAGGGGTGTGTATATAAGACCTTGGAATCCTATTTTCAATCCCTTTATAGAATAAATTAATGGCTTCCTAGTCTGGGTGAATTTTTATGCTCTCCCTATGAAGTTTTGGGGAGAGAAGATATTCACCAAAATTAGTAATGTCATTGGTGCATTCTAGTATATGGATTCCCAAACAGAGGAAAAATTGTTTAGTAAAATTAATATGAGTAAAGCAAGATTGGTTGTTTGGATGGATTTTTCAGTTCCTGGACCTCAATCCATTATTATCTCCTCAAGAAAAGGATAATGGATCCAAAATATTGAATATGAAGACTTCTTCCTAAGATGTTATGGTTGTCAATAATATGGCCCTCTAAAGAAGAGATGATTGGTAATCTGATCATGCTTTGATTCCTCCTTGGTAGAGTAGAAGGCGCTACATATAAATAATTTGAAATCATCAAATTTCCTAGTTCAAAAGAAATAAGCTCATCCTCCAGATGCACTAATTGTCCAACAAGAATCATACAAGCAATAAAAGACTCAACTCCAAAAAGAGAATTTGAATCAAATAATTGATAAAATCCAAATGGTTACTAAAGACCATACAGAAGGTTCCATGGAAAACATTAGAACCTCAGATGGTATTCTTGAAGTTAATTATGAATTAATTGGTGATGGTTAGTTTTCTAAAAATAATATCCTACAAAATATTTTACAACTAGATATTACCTCAAGATCTTGAAGTGCAAAATGCATTCTCAAATCTTGCCACTCTAAAGGAGGAAGAGCCTCTGCTACATAATAAAAATAATCAAACTAATTTTCTCTTTGATGGATGATTGTTATATTTTTTCCTCCTATATTTTGGAGTTATGTGTCATGTAAGGGTTGTTCTTGTTGTTGGTTCCTTCAAAAAAAAATTGATTATGAAAACTTAGCAATTTGAAGATGGAGAATATCTTTGATAGAAAGGCAACGATGGGTATGCTTTAATTAACTTGTTAGAAATGTAATGAGAGCAATGTAATATTTTATATTTATAATGGGAGTGATCCCCAATGGAATCCGCATACAGTTTATTAAAAAAATATATCTTACAATTATTCATTTATGATGGAATTTGGGTTGAGGATATATGATTAAATTTTGTAATAATTCTTAGTATCAAAGGTATGCTTCATCTAATGATCTAATTCCAAGAAAAGACTATAAATATTAATCAATTTCCAAATTACATGATTGACTACGTTAACATGAAAACTTATAAATTTGATGCTAGGTTACCATTCTCATTGGGTTTTGTTTTAAACAAGATTCTATTTTAGATTAATTTCTATTTTTAACCTCAATAAGGAATTATTAATTTAGGGAGGCCATGGATGAAATTATATAAACATGTATAATGATAAACATGATGTAATATTATGAACACAACCTAAGTTTAAATCCATGTGACCTTTGATAATAAGGTTTTTTGAAATATCAAATTAACATGGTTAAAAAAGATAACCCATGCTAATGCAATTTGTTGAAATAATGCAATAACGGGTCATTATGTAATACATATAAGACTTATTTTAGCCTTATACAACCAATTAAGAAAATAAAGATAATAAATAGATAAAAGGTAAAGGTAATAAATAAATGAGTCATTGTGCTTAGAGATTTTGATTTAGAAAGTTTTAGGTAAAAATCTATAAAAGGTTAGGTAATCATTGACTAATCAGTAGTTGCACCCTTAGAGGTAAACCAACCATTAATGATGTATTTTTGTTGACAAGTCTATATTCAACATCAACCCTGAAGAATATCAAAATGACTCTTTTACATTATACTTTAATGGCACAAGATGTAGTAAAGGAGAGGGGGTAGGAGCCATCCTAGTCACTTCCCAATAGCAAAATAGGAATCCCTCATCTTAGGGTTTCATGTTTCCAAAACTCTTAATGTTAAATTTCTTGCTATCTTTGGAGACTTCTTATTAATACTCAACCAATTCAATGGTGTGTTTCAAACTAAATACAACAAGTTTAAGCCATACATAGATATTGTTGACAAATTGATGGCTACTTTCAACAAAGTCATCATTGATGTTACCCCTAGGTATAATAACTACCATGCCAATGCTATGATGTCAATTGCATTTTTCGAGGTTGACAATGAGTAGGCTAAAATCACCATTAGAAAAAATAGAGATTTTGTAACTTTATAATCTAGTCAAATTCCTTTAAAGGTATTTGCTCTTGAAACTACTTCATCCATTAGTCCTTGGTATAAGGGCATCTATTATTACCTTAAAGTGATACTTTTCTTAAATGGTTGAACTACAATGAGCATAAAAACCTCAATCAAAGGGCCTTTATATATGTAATTATTAGTAGTATATTATATTTTGTACCCTTGATGGAATTTTACTTAGGTGCTTAGACCAAGATAAAGCCCAATAATTAGTATAGGAATCGTATGATGGGTCTTGTAGTGGGCACGTTAGCATTGTTTCAATTGCTAATTTTAGGATGGATTAGTATTTGCCTTCCATGGATAAGCTTCTCATGATAATTTCAAAAAGTGTGATAACTATTCAAAACATGGTAAACTTATTCATATTCCTTCCCAAGCCCTATAATTCATTTACATCACCTTGGTCTTTATCCATTTGGTGATTGGAAATCATTAGAAAAATAATTCCTATATTCTTTTGTGTACATAAATTTATCATCACTAGTATTTATTACTTCACCAAATAGGTCAAAATATGTACCTCTAGCATTGATAATTGGAGTACAAGTATCCAAATTCATACATAATAAAATATTTTATCATTATGACATCCCTTTTATCATTATTTTAGAAAATGGTATATATTTTAATAATAATTATGTCTAATATATTTATGCAAGGTATCATATACAACACAAATGATGTAAACCTTGTTACCTTTAATGCAATGGCTAAGTCGAAGCCTCCAATAAAACTCATGTTAAAATCCTTAAGAAGCTAGTCAATAAAACTAAAATATATTGACACCCCAAACTATACACAATCCTTTGGGTGTATCACACTAGTTTTAGAACCCCTACTAGTGTGATACTTTATGCTTTGGTCTATGATATCAAGGCAATATTTCCCTTTGAGCTTGAGGTTCCATCTATACAAATTCTTTTATAAGATGCTTTTGTGAAAAATGAGTATTGTCTCACCCGTCTCAGCTAATGAAATTATATCCATGCCCTAGAACACCTACATGTCTACCAATAATGACTTAAATAAGTCTATAGCAAAAAGGTAAGATCCCAATATTTTGAGATTGGCGATCTGGTTCTCAAAGAAAACTAGAAGAAGACTAATGCCAAAATTAAGCTTAATGGAAAGTATAATCCCAAATGGATAGGTCCATACATAATAACAACCAATCATGGCTCATATGCATATCACCTTACCATGCTTGATGGTAAATAACTTAAAGAGCCTATGAACATTATGCATCTCAAAAAAATAGTATACCTAGCTTAAGCTTATTTTTTATTGCTTAGTTTGAGCTTGTCTACTTGTATGACTATTGCTTATCTCTTATTATGTCTACTTATTATTTACTAAATAATCAAGGACCTATGATGATATGCAAATGATGATCCTAGTTAGGTTAGTTGTTTTTATTTAATATATGTCTGATGCAAGTAGATCCCCGTGTTTTATTGTGTGAACTATCCACAAGTACATGTACATCATGTGATATGAGAGAAAAAATGAATATTTATTTGTAGCTTGTGTGATTTTACCATGAGGACATATGCCTTAAAGGCATGAGTGGGTATCAACAATATTATCTACCCAATTTTACCAAACAAATCATCCTTCTCTCTCGATCATCAAACCCATCACTCTAGCTTCCTTGTACCTAAAATTGGAGAAAATAATAATTATCTCCTTCACTTTGGTTCAATTCTATCGAATAAAATATTTGTATGCCACTTGAATATTGTATTCCATATTCATTCACATTTATTAATTTTACTATTTATACTGTCATCACATTTACTTTCACCAAGATTTTTATGTCAATTGATCAATATCAAGATTTCTCCATTAATTCACCTTTTTTCTTATCAAAATAAATCTACTTATCCTTAATATGTAAACATAATATTTCCCTATCCTCAAACTTCTAATCCCATCAATATTATAGCTTTGTATTTGATATTGAAATTGGACTAGATAATTCGTCTCTTACACCCAAAGCTCCATGATTGACAAGCATAGGGGGTATCAATCAATTAATCCATACCCAATCTTGATTCAAAATAAATTTTATAAAGCTATAAACCTTTCCACTTTGTTCTTAATATGGAAAATAAAATGAATGATTCTTGTTCTTGGGATCAAAGATACAAGGTAAACAGGTGTGTGAGATGTTCCATACCTTAGCAATGATGATTCTAATCTAGTATTATTTTTATTTATCATTTTTCTATGAATATCATGCCAACATGTCCATATATTTTCTATTTTTTAAAAATATTTACCCTTACTATCATTCCCACTAAATTTTTTTATTCTTTTTTCTCTATACCCAAGTCAAGAAACCAAGATACTAGCTACCCTACGTAGGAAAACAAAGTCAATAATAATGAGCAAGACTAGTTCAAAATCTTATTAAATTAATTTTTTTCTCATAATATTTTAGGTTTATTAGTCTTTTTTCCTTTTATCCAAGTTAGTATATCATGGCATATGCTTATCTACTTAGATATAAAACATTGAGACTTACAATCATGGAAACCTTTCTATATCCTTTCTCAAAACTCTCATCTTATCGATCATTCATCTTCTTACTTTGGTAAGGGATGATTATATTTTTATTTTCATATTTTCTAGGGATTTGATGCCAATGGTTCCACATCATTATATCATCAAATCTCTCATGAACCATCAATATTACCAATTTATATTTGAGTGAAGAGACCAAGTGTATGCTTCTCCTATTAAATCTAAATTATCAAGGTTGAAAAGTCATGAAGTCCTTGATTTACTTCTTATTATAATTAAATTAAATAATTCTTCACAATGCTATCACATGATAAACACTGCAAGATTCACATTTTATTATGGTGACTCAATCTCCTTCAGTTTATTTACTTTATGAAGGTCACAATATTTATAATACTTCTAATAATATGATTCTTGACACCCTAAAAATGATTGAATCACCATGGTCCATAGGTGTGACATAAAATCATAATTGACTCATTATCTAAATTCATATTGCTTTTTTACCCATTTAAAAGTTGGATGAACTCAATAGGATGTTCAAACCACCTTTTTAGGATCATCAAAACTTCCAAAACATATATAGGCATGGATGCAATGTGAATTCTATCATAATGAATTATCTCATTATCTTTTAATTAGGGGAAAATTATTATCCTCTCATCCAAATCAATAAATCAAACCATCTAGAACATCTTTTACCATGTCACAAAAAATGTCCTACAAGACATTTTTCTTTGGGAAAATATCTTGCCATTTGGTACATCCAAAGTTCTACAATGTATTTATCTTAGGAAAAATATATTATCATTTGGCACATACAAAGTTCTATACAACATTTATATTGAGGTAAACAAATTGTCATTTGGCACATCCAAATTCCTAAAAGACATTTATCTTAACGCAATTTTGTCATTGTTTGGCATATCTAAAAGTATGACAAGATATTTATCTTGAGGTAAGTCTATCATAAATTTGCACATCCACAAGTCTTGCAATATATTTATCTTGAGCCAAGGGTATCACCATTTGGGACATCCAAAAATTAATCAATAACATGTATTTTGAGGTGAATTTATCAACGTTTCAAGCACAATAAAAGTCTTCATAGATATTTGTCTAGGGGTACATCCACTTTGTATTATAGCAATTTCATTTGTCCCCCCTTAGACATATCTATCATATATCATAATTTTGTATCTTAATAACTTCATTTTGTATATATAAACACCCCTAGGCATATATAATTTTGTATTGTATCTTGTATCATAGCAATGTCATTTAACACATATAAAGTCCCCCTAGGCATATCTAATTTTGTATCATATATTATATCATAGCAAATATATTTGGCATATCTAAAGTACCCTGGGCATATCCAATTTTGTATCATAACTTGTATCATAGCAATTTCATTTGGTGTATCTAATTATCCCATGGGCACATCCATTTTTTTATTATTTGTACTATAGCAATGTCATTTGGTGTATCCAAAGTCCCATTGGGAACAACTATTTTATATCTATTTGTACATATTCATATATACTTGTACTATAGGGATGCCACTATAGCACATCCAAATCCATTTAAGCCTATACATAATACTTTATATCGCAATTGTCTTACCAACATCATCTAAATTACATATAAATAGACAATATCATCATAATTAAATTATCAATCACAATTTCATCAATAATAAAAACATCAATATCTATCAAATGTTTATCTCATAATCATATCTAAATCTATCATCAAATATTTAATTATATCATCATCCATGCTAACATAGCAATATCATGACAACCATAAAAATAAAATCACTAATCCACATGAATACTAAAGTTATGAGCTAAAAATAATCATATATATATATATATATATAATTGTATCAACAATGTCTATACATCACCATCATATAATGCATCATTAGAGTAAATCATATAATATAACAAGATAAGCCCTCAAGAGAAACATAGGATGAGCTTAGTGGCCTAGTATTAGGGGATTTAGCTCCTTGTCCCTACTATGGTGGCATCCTCACTGGTCACTATAACTGACAAGTAACATATCATGAATGTGTCTATGTTCCTCATTTGTATATTGCTAGGTTAAGGAAGATGATAATAAGTAGGTACAATAATTTTATGTTCCATTTTGTTATGTATCAATCACTCAAACTCTATTGTCAACTCCTCCTAAAGCTATGTTGCATCTACTTGAATTAATACTAGATGTCACATATTATTGATCTTATGCCATCTTCATTGCATACCTTTGTTGCACCATAGCCATCTAATATAGGATGGTTTGGACTAGCTATATATCACTATATTAACAAAATTCATGACCTTCACCATGGCTTTATCCTCTCTATAGTTAAAATAATACTAGTTGATTGCATCATGGATGCCTACTATGTTAAGCAATCATGCTCTTGCATATATGCTACCACCTCCATTCATGTTTCATATTGCTCCACTACAATAAACACCATAATAGATTTTAATTTGGTCATGCATTTGGCTAATTCATACCTCTCTATCTCCACTAATAACTAAGGGGACATACTTGGTCCTCCCTCCCCTATCATGATCATCATCATGGTTGATGATTTTCATGTTGTTGTAGCCACCCTCTACCAACATTGTTGGTATTCTTACCTCTACCTGACTAGTGGTAGTACTACCCTCTATGATACTCATAGACTTCTACCCATAGTGGCCACATATTCTAGTAGTGATTGTTGGCAATTTTGGGTACCTTGGGTACATTGTTTTTGCTCTAAGTGTAGATGTTGTCATTGATGTCAAGAAGGTCTTGAAGCAATTTGGTTTGATGTCAAAGAATGTGTTTTGATGAAGGTTTCAGTTTGGAAAGTGAGTTTCCAAGAAGATCATAGTAGCCCAGTTGCAAAAGATCAAGAAAAAGACAAGTAAGAAAAAGTATGCAGGCGGCTGGAAAAACTGTCGCGATTTCGTGACATGTTTTAGGAGAGAGAAAGTGCTGGAAAAACTATCGTGATTTCGTGACATGTTTGAGGAGAGAGAAAGTTCGGGCAAAAGTGTCACGATTTCGCGACATGCTGGAAGACAGAGACGAAGCTGGCAAAACTGTCATGATTTCGCGACATGTTGGCAGAGAAAGAGAGCAAGTTGGAAAGTGTCACGATTTCGCGACATGTCGCATTTTCGCGACTCGAAAAGTGTAGGAAGGCAGAGAAGGAAAAGTGTCACGATTTCGTGACACATTGCCAGGAAAGTTGTACGGACAAAAAGGTGTTGCGATTTCATGACATAATGCAGAAAAGAGAGTCCGTAGTATGAACTATCGCATTTTCATGACAAGATCGAAGAGAGAGAAAGTTATTCAGGAACTATCGCGATTTCGCGACATGATGCAAAGTTCCAAGTGAGGACTGTCGCATTTTTGTGACATGCTATAGAGGTCAAGTTGAGGACTGTCATGATTTTGTGACATGCTGAAAAGCTCGAAGTGAGAACTATCACGATTTCATGACATGCAGCAAAGGGAAGAGTCTGAAAGGAGAAGCGTCGCGATTTCGTGACAAGTTGCAAGGAAAGCTTTTGGAAGTTGAAAGCGTCGTGATTTCACGACAGGATGAAAGAAAAATGTACGGATGCAGAAAGTGTCACGATTTCACGACAGGCAAAAAATATAGCGTACGGATGCAGGAAGTGTCGCGATTTCATGACAGGCAGAAGTGAAGAAGCCAACGGATGAAGTTGTAGCGATTTCATGATAGGCTGAAAGAAAAGCGTACGGATGGTGAAAGAGTCACGATTTCATGACAAAAATTGGAAGCAGGTCTTCTATAGGAGAAGTGTCATGATTTCACGATAGAAGCAGAGAGAAAGGCTATGAAGACAAAAGCATCATGATTTCGTGACATGTTCCAATTTTGCGGGTGTAAGGCAGAAAGAAGCTCATGGCAACGAAAGTGTCACGATTTTGCGACATGTTCCATTTTCGCTAGTGCAAGCAGAGAAGAAGGCCATGAAGTCATAAGGGTCATGATTTCATGATAGAGTTGAAGATGACGTCAGTAGAAGCAGATGTGTCATGATTTCATGACAAAAGCAGAGAAGAAGGCAATGGAGTCTAAAGTGTCATGATTTCATGACAGAGTTGCAGATGACGTCAGCAGAAGTAGATGTGTCACGATTTCATGACAAAAGCAGAGAAGAAGGCATTGAAGTCTAAAGCATCATGATTTCGTGATAGGAGTGAAGATGACATAAGCAAAAGTCAGAAGTGTCATGATTTCATGACAAGAACGTAGTCAAGGTAGACAAAGGCAATAAGTGTCACGATTTCACGATAGCAGGCAATAGAAGGTGTACGACAGGCAAAGGTGTCATGATATCGTGACATGTTGAAGTTTTGTGCCAGAAGCTACAAAACCAGAGGTGGTTGAAGGACAAAGTTAACCTTGAGCCAACAAAGTTAAATCTGGGCCGACACAGCGTAGGGTTTTGTAGTCGACATAGTTGAAGAGTAACAATCGACTAAGTTTGAGATTTTTGATCATGATTTCTACTCTATAAAAGGAGGGCTGTTTTGAGTTGAAGGTATCGAATGCGAGTATCGAAATTGTGTAGGTTAAGTCCACGGTGCGCAAAGAGCAGTTATGTCGCATCGATCGAAGTGTGCATTCAAAGTGTGATTCATAGATAGAGTGTAGGGGAGAAGTTTGTTCGTCGAGAAGCAAAGAGTGTGAAGACTATGTCTGTGTTTGTGAAGAGTGTGCGAAGACTGTGCTACTGTGTTTTTGCAGAAGTACATAAGTTGATCGAGTGCTGCTATGTTTGCGTAGACAATGAAAAGTTGGTTTTGACCAAGTGCGGCTATAACAAAAAAGAACAGAGGAAGAGGATAGAATTGTGCCAGACCGAAGGACTGTGTTTGGTGCAGATAAGAGGACCAGCTTAGGAGGTGAAAGAGTTGAGGACAGAGGTCTCCAGCCAGAGTAGGGAAGACAAGTGTCTTACGTGGATAGAGTTCCACTTGCTAAGGGCAATAGAGGTAGAGGTCTTCTAGAGGATCACCACTAAAGAGCAGAGCTAGGGGAAGGTATCTCCTTTGGGTTGGTGCCCATAAACATTGTAATTGGGAAAGGTTTTCCCAGATTCTAAGTTGATAAAATTTAGTGAAAATTTTATCCGTGGAGTAGCCCGCGTTGGGTGAACCACGTAAATTGTTGTGTCTCTTTGTGGATGATGTGTTGTGCATTGTTTTAATTGCTGCTATTGATATTGCTTTCTATACACTGCTTAATACTGATTTGAAAGTTGATTTTAAAGAAAAAGTAAAAAGTGGTCTTATACTGTTCACCCCCCCTCTCAGTATAAGCTTGTGTTCTTCAATTGGTATCAGAGCGGGTTCCTTCGAAAAGGTTTAAATAGCTTGAAGGAAAAGCTAGTTAAGAACACAATGGATTATTCAAGTGGCAATGTAGCACCTATCCTTGATGGATCAGATTTTGGTCTGTGGAGTGCAAGAATGAAGGTTTATCTAATGGCACTTGGTAATGAGGTTTGGGAAGTGATTGAAGATGGGTACACTATTCCTAAAAATGGTCCTTATACTAAAGAAGACAGGCTCCTACATCACAACAATTCAAAAGCAATGAATGCAATCTTGAAGGGCTTACAGAAAGCAGATCTCACCAAAGTTATTCACTGCAAGACAACTAGTGAAATGTGGAAACAATTGCAGGTGGTTCATACAGGTGATGCAAATGTTCGAAAGGCCAAATTGAGACACTTTAAAGGTATGTTTGAACAACTCAAAATGAATGATGATGAAAATATTAGTGACTACATGCTTCGTATGGATGAGGTTGTTAACTCCATGAAAGACCTAGGTCTTGAACTTGCTGAAAATGATGTGTGTGATAAGATTTTAAGATCTCTTCCTAATAGATTTAGTGAAAAGATTTCTGCTATTGAGGAAGCTAAAGATTTAGATAAGTTGAAAAAGGATGAGCTCCATAGTATTCTTGCAGCATTTGAGCTGA
Source organism: Wollemia nobilis (assembly GCA_028583015.1). NCBI lineage: Eukaryota > Viridiplantae > Streptophyta > Pinopsida > Araucariales > Araucariaceae > Wollemia > Wollemia nobilis. The sequence goes on from JAQPPZ010000101.1 coordinate 4,499,127, forward strand.
GAACTCAAGTGAAAGTTGATGTCAAGAAAGAGGCAGCTTTCAAAGCTTCCAAGAAATCAAAGGGCAAACAAATTCAAGAGAGTGATGAGTCTTCTAGTGAGGAAGAGGCATACTACAGCAAGAAAGGCAAGTTTTCCAGAAAGCACAAGAGCATGAAAAACATAAGATGTTTCAACTGTGGGAAGTTTGGTCATTATGCTATTGACTGTACTATTTCAAAGAATGAAAGTGATGAAGATATACAAGATTCTAAGAGCAAGGATTCTGAAAAGCACAAGCATCACAGGAAGAGCAAATATGAGTACAACAATCACGAAAAGAGGCATTCTCACAAACACAAAAAGAGCTTCTACCTAGACAAAGCAAGTAAGTGTTCTAGCAGTGATAGTGAAAGCTCTTCTAGTGATAATGAAAATGAGATGTGTTCATTTCAGAAAAGGAGGAAGAACCGAAACATAAATTCATTGTCATGAAATGTTTTAGATGTGGAAATTTTGGGCACCTTGAGGATAATTGCAAAAATAATGATTTGGTTGCTAGTATGTATGAGGATGCTTCAAAAAACTACAATGAAGATGCATGTATGGTTTTTGAAAAGGGTAGCACCTCTAGTGATAAGAAATCTGAAAAAGGCCTTGATAATTCAAAATGCAATCAAATAGAGGATCTTGAATGTGAACTTACTAATGCTCTTAGTGTTTTGAAAAAGGAAAGAAAGAAGAATGCTAGACTCAAGGATAAGTTAGATGAATGTTGTATGGAGAGAGATGAGCTTATAGAAAGTCTTGACATCTCTATGGCTAAGACACAAGAACTCAAGAAAGAGTTAGATTCTAAAATTCTGGAGTATAGTGAGTTAGAACAGGAAATGGCTTCTTTGGAAGAGGAAACTAAAAAATACAAGGATAAACTGTACAAGTTTCAAGAAAGCTCCAAAAAGGTTAAGTCTCTCATCAAAGGTCAAAGAAAACCAACAGATAAAACAGGTCTCGGTTTTGTTGAGCCGCACAAGGAACAGGTTGGGGAATCTAGCAAGAGATTTCAAAAGGAAGAGAGTTATGATGAAGAAAGTACTTCAGATCATGAGTTCGTAAGTGATAAATGCGCAGAAATAGAAAATAGAATTTTGAATGCCAAGAAGAAGGTTTCGGGACCCAAGAGGTCGAATAAAAGAAAGTTTCATGACAGATGTTTTGCGTGTCACAGGTTTGGTCACATGGCTGTACATTGCATGACTCAAGTGAAGAGAGTAAATGACAGTTTTAGGGGCCGTAATTTCTTTCAAGGGTATTGCTACTCTTGTCAACGGTTCGGGCACAAGGCAATTTTTTGCAAGGCAAATAATAGGAACTGGGTTAGTCAGAATAGGCGGATTCAAAGAACAACTATACCTGAAAGAAATAATATTGTTACTTGCTATAAGTGCAACAATGCAGGTCACATAACTAGACAGTGTAGAGCTGATATTCCAAGGTACAGGAACAGGAACAGTGGTATAAACAGGTCCAAGGATCAAGGTGTGGACAAGAAAAGAGATGAGAACAAGAACAAGAAAAATGACAAGAACAGAAACATTGACAAAGAGTTCAAGAGAAGGCCCGACAAAGAAATTGTAGACACTGATGATGATGAGTGCCTAATGGGAGTTTCACTCCCACCCTTGTTTTAAATCACCTCATCAAGAGGTGGGGGAGGGACTAAGCTAAGAAGCTCATTCTTAGTCCCAAGCCCCAAAGGTGACCCTTTGCCATTGATGACAAAGGGGGAGAGATATGAGTAAGGGGGAGAGCTTCATAGTGAAGAAGAGAGCTTCAAGTCAGGGGGAGCAAAAAATTCAAAGGCAGATTCTCAGTTGTTGGATCAGTTGGTTTCAGTTTTGGCTCTTGACTAGTGTTTTCAGTTAAGGTTTGCCATCAATGACAAAGGGGGAGATTGTTGGCAATTTTGGGTACCTTGGGTACATTGCTTTTGCTCTAAGTGTAGATGTTGTCATTGATGTCAAGAAGGTCTTGAAGCAATTTGGTTTGATGTCAAAGAATGTGTTTTGATGAAGGTTTTAGTTTGGAAAGTGAGTTTCCAAGAAGATCAGAGTAGCCCAGTTGCAAAAGATCAAGAAAAAGACAAGTAAGAAAAAGTATGCAGGCGGTTGGAAAAATTGTCATGATTTCATGACATGTTTTAGGAGAGAGAAAGTGCTGGCAAAACTATCATGATTTCGTGACATGTTTGAGGAGAGAGAAAGTTTGGGCAAAAGTGTCATGATTTCGTGACATGCTGGAAGATAGAGACGAAGCTGGCAAAACTGTCATGATTTCGTGACATGTTGGCAGAGAAAGAGAGCAAGTTGGAAAGTGTCGCGATTTCATGACATGTCGCATTTTCGTGACTCGAAAAGTGTAGGAAGGCAGAGAAGGAAAAGTGTCACGATTTCATGACACATTGCTAGGAAAGTTGTACAGACAAAAAGGTGTCATGATTTCATGACATAATGTAGAAAAGAGAGTCCGTAGTGTGAACTGTCACGATTTCACGACAAGATCGAAGAGAGAGAAAGTTATTCAGGAACTGTCATGATTTCGCGACATGATGCAAAGTTCCAAGTGAGGACTGTCGCATTTTTATGACATGCTACAGAGGTCAAGTTGAGGACTGTCATGATTTCATGACATGCTAAAAAGCTCGAAGTGAGAACTATCATGATTTCATGACATGCAGCAAAGGGAAGAGTCTGAAAGGAGAAGCGTCACGATTTCATGATAGGTTGCAAGGAAAGCTTTCGAAAGTTGAAAGCGTCATGATTTCGACAGGATGAAAGAAAAATGTACGGATGCAAAAAGTGTCATGATTTCATGACAGGCAGAAAAGATAGCGTACAGATGCAAGAAGTGTCGCGATTTCATGATAGGCAGAAGTGAAGAAGCCAGCGGATGAAGTTGTAGCGATTTCACGACAGGCTGAAAGAAAAGTGTACGGATGGTGAAAGAGTCATGATTTCATGACAGAAACTGGAAGCAGGTCTTCTATAGGAGAAGTGTCACGATTTCACAATAGAAGCAGAGAGAAAGGCTATGAAGACAAAAGCATCGTGATTTCGTGACATGTTCCAGTTTCACGGGTGTAAGGCAGAAAGAAGCTCATGGCAGCGAAAGTGTCACGATTTTGCAACATGTTTCGTTTTCGCTAGTGCAAGCAGAGAAGAAGGCCATGAAGTCATAAGGGTCATGATTTCATGATAGAGTTGAAGATGACGTCAACAGAAGCAGATGTGTCATGATTTCATGACAAAAGCAGAGAAGAAGGCAATGGAGTCTAAAGTGTCATGATTTTGCGACAGAGTTGCAGATGACGTCAGTAGAAGCAGATGTGTCACGATTTCGTGACAAAAGTAGAGAAGAAGGCATTGAAGTCTAAAGCATCATGATTTCGTGATAGGAGTGAAGATGACGTAAGCAAAAGTCAGAAGTGTCACGATTTCGCGACAAGAACGTAGTCAAGGCAGACAAAGGCAATAAGTGTCGCGATTTCATGACAGTAAGCAATAGAAGGTGTACGACAGGCAAAGGTGTCGCGATATCATGACATGTTGAAGTTTCATGCCAGAAGCTATAGAACTAGAGGCGGTTGAAGGACAGAGTTAACCTTGAGCTGACAAAGTTAAATCTGGGCCGATGCAGTGTAGGGTTTTGCAGTCGACGTAGTTGAAGAGTAACAACCGACTAAGTTTGAGATTTTTGATCATGATTTCTACTCTATAAAAGGAGGGCTATTTTGAGTTGAAGGTGATCGAATGCGAGTATCAAAATTATGCAGGTTAAGTCCACGGTGCACAAAGAGCAGTTGTGTCGCATCGATCGAAGTGTGCGTTCGAAGTGTGATTCATAGATAGAGTGCAGGGGAGAAGTTTGTTTGTCGAGAAGCAAAGAGTGTGAATACTGTGTTGCTGTGTTTGTGAAGAGTGTGCGAAGAGTGTGCTACTATGTTTTTGCAAAAGTACATAAGTTGATCGAGTGCTGCTGTGTTTGCGCAGATAGTGAAAAGTTGGTTTCGACCAAGTGTGGCTATAACAGAAAAGAACAGAGGAAGAGGACAGAATTGTGCTAGACCGAAGGACTATGTTTGGTACAGATAAGAGGACCAACTTAGGAGGTGAAAGAGTTGAGGACAGAGGTCTCCAGCTAGAGCAGGGAAGATAGGTGTCTTCTGTGGATAGAGTTCCACTTGCTAAGGGCGATAGAGGCAGAGGTCTTCTAGAGGATCACCACTAAAGAGCAGAGTTAGGGGAAGGTATCTCCTTTGGGTTGGTGCCCATAAACATTGTAATTGGGAAAGGTTTTCCTAGATTCTGAGTTGATAAAATTTAGTGAAAATTTTATCCGTGGAGTAGCCCGCATTGGGTGAACCACGTAAATTGTTGTGTCTCTTTGTGGATGGTGTGTTGTGCATTGTTTTAATTGCTGCTATTGATACTGCTTTCTATACACTGCTTAATACCGATTTGAAAGTTGATTTTAAAGCAAAAGTAAAAAGTGGTCTTATACTATTCACCCCCCATCTCAGTATAAGCTTGTGTTCTTCAGTGATCTCTCTTTGAGTCATCTACTCTTGAATTTGAGATAGTGAGTTCATTTACATATGGCTTAGATCTAGTGTAAATTTTAGCTATAGTCATACACTGTGGCCACATATTCTAGTAGTGATCTCACTTTGATTCATCTACTCTTGGATTTGGGATAGTGAGTTTATTTACATCTATCTTAGGATATAATTCTAGATTTGATCCACCCTCAAACCCTTAATTTTGAGTAGAATACATATAATATATGGGGCCATATGTGATATCTTGATGAAACTCAAAATAATGGATCACATGGTCATAATATAAGAGATCACACTCTCCATGTGGTCCCATGAACCAATAGCATTGCCTCACCTTAGCCATCATCATCCTAGCCTAGGTGGTCCCTTTAGAATTATCATGTCACTTGCTCTTAACAAAAGATATTTATCTTTTATCAAGTTGTCCCTAAAATGTCATGATATGGATAGCTCTATCCTAACTCAAAAAATGAGCCCATCTATAGTCCTATGGGACATTTACCTCATCTATTACACTAGGAAACCTAGGAGTCCATACCACCATAATATACTTCTATGACTATATGTGAAGGAGTGTGCAATAAGTCATACTGTTGCCACCCCTATAGAAGACATGGTGTAACATGTGGTATAGTCTTCCTAGGATAGTTGGTTCTCAACAAAAAATTAATTTGTGCTTCATCATGTCAACCACTACCTCTCCCAACCCCCACTAAAATACCCACCTATTGGTATCTAGCAACAAAAATCGTAAAACTAGATAAGTCAATAATGGCATATACCTATCCAAGCATCCTCTCATATACGTGACATTGATAACAATGTTAGAATGCACACACCATAATTCAAGGTCACTCGTTATCCTCTCAAGCTCATCCTTCAAGACTAGAAAATATATATAGGGGAACCCCTTACAGATACCCATAGTATGTGTTGTGCATCCTCTAGTACCACTAGAAAATTCCCACATGATAATAGGAAGGTATTCATATCTAAATACCATCACTCTACTATATTTTGGAATGAATTCTCATCTCCTTTGTTGCATGAATCTTCATGCAATATCATCTGACTACTAATCACATCTTCTAATTGAAAATCATGTATTTTAATTGGAAAATAAAATCCTCTCAAATCCTAATTAAGATCTTATAACTATCAATATTGTCCTATGCAACTACCAATTATACTAACTAGACTACCAATCACACTCGATGTAACTCAATATTTCATTAATAGATATGCATGTTGTAATCTCATCAAATTAATGGCATGCAATATTTCCTCTCAATCACATCTTCTAATATAGAAACCATGAAATCTCTATAAAAATTAGCCCTTGGGTATCAAATGGGATCTGGCATCAAATGCGATCTGAGCCTTGAAAGTCTCTTAAAGCTCTAGCAAAATTTTGATTGCTTAGATAAAAAGGGTTAGGAGACCATAACCAATTACTATAAAAACATTATATAGAAGTTTTATCCATTCCCCTTCATATTGGATCATGTACAAAGGATTCTACAATTGCACATCCAAGAAGAGAATTATCCACATATGCATAATCACAAGGAAAACTAATCCTTCTTTGGACTCTTGGATTTATTTCTAAATCCATCATTCATTTGTTATTTATTTTATTTATGTTATCTATTTTAGGTTTATCATTTTATCATTTTAGTATCAATTATTTGATCATTTTGTTTTTTTATAATCATTTTACTACCAATCATCATATTGTATCTAGATTTCTATATCTATATTGGCTAGAAGCCAACATCATCATTTCATCCTATAGACCCTCTGATTGAAAAATGATTTTTCTATGTCTACAACCAATAGGGCCACCAACTAATAGTGCTATCATTAGTTCCACCACCAATGCAATCATTATCACTATATTTTGTAGTGCTTCTACAATTTGATTCAAAACTTGAGACTTCTTATCCATTTTTGTTTTCTCTAAAATCCTTTCCATCATCTCTAGAATACGGGTCTAACTAAAGCAAACCCCTTAAACTCTAATTCATCATCAAGTGTTGTGTGTGCAGTTACTTTTAAGACATAGAGTAGTTATTTGGATAGTGGAAGCATCAAGATAAGTGTATCTAGAGGACCAATTAGAGTAATTAATAGGTTCTAAATCCATGGTTCTTATTTTTATAGAATAATAGACTAAATGAATTTATATGCATTACAAGACTTATCTATTGCATTATGTTAAGATAGAATTATATGTTGTTTGTCTAGGAGTAGAACTGTGTATGCAAGAAATAAAAAAAAAATATGTAGTTCAAGTTAGCACACTCTTTTAGATATGATTACCCACATTCTAAATCCATGGGTTTGAGTATAAAGCATAGGCTTTATTTTTTCTATATGTGTATGCTTGTTTATCTTTCATATATATTGGTTTGATTACAAGCAATAAATTTGTTTGTCCTATGCATGTTTGTTTATTGAATATATTCAAATTTAAATCAAGAAAGGAGGAAGAAGGCATTTAGTCTAGCAAATGCATTCATTTTATTATTTAGGTAGTATCTACATTTTCAAGAAAAACAAAATCACATATAGGATAGAAAAACTTGTTTGTTGCATAATTCCCTCTTGCACCCTTGTTTTAAAAGTAAAGATTTTTTTTATGTTTTAGCATAAAAAGAAGAATATCATCTAGATTATAAATCTTATTTGAATGCATTTTTTGTGCTTGCCTTGATAGCTTAAAAAAATTAATATAGTCTTATGTTAATTGTTCTTATATTTCTCCAAGAAGAAGGTAGGAATAAGCATGAATATTTTGGTTAGATGTAGGTGTTTTCCTAAATAATTACATCAAACTTTTTTTTATTTATTTGTGGAAAACATCCCAAAAGGGATGCCACTTTTGGGTAAGACCCAAGGAGGCAGGGGTATCCAATTACATCAAACTTATATCTAAATTATATATAACTTATTTCTCCCATAACATAACCCAAAATTTCAAAGTGGGAAATATTGAGATAAGGATAAAGGAACCAACAAACCTCTCCCCATCGTCAGCCTATCCCCACATCCTATCCAAGTTCTTATAATCAATGCACAACCTGATATCACCTTTTTTCTTTTGAATTAATACCAAATTAGCTAACTAGTTATAAGGCTTAATTATAAATATATATTAAATTATAGAACCTTCAAAAATATTTTCTTTATCACTATTTAAATCTTGGGATTAAAAGGTCTTTACTTTATTTGAAAGGGATTTGCGCCAAATTCCAACTCTATAGTGTGTTTAATAATGATTTTGTCATACACTTTTAAATATTCATAATTCCAAGCAATAATAGTCATACTCTCCATAGATTTTCTTAAATAGACATATCTTATCTTTAGTACATTCCCTACCCAACAATAGGTTATTCCCTCAACAACTTTAGTTATGTGGTGAGAATATGCTTTGACTTTGATGTTATATTTATAACCACTATCATCAGGGTTGAATAAGATTTCCAATATGATTAGTCCCTTTGGTAGCTAATTAGTCTTTAGTTATGTTATTTTGTCTTTTATATCATATCTATATTAATTTTTATTTTTAGCATGTTAAACTTCCTTAATAAGAATTTTTATGATTTAATCATTATTATTCAATACTTTCCAATGATCAAAGTTATCAAGGATAGTATATCTAAAGACTATCTATAATTCCTTTGGTTTATCCTACATATATGAAGTAGGATCAAAATGTGTTGTCATTGAAGCTAATTTATTTGCATTGGTATCCATATCATGAGGGGTTTACTTGATCTCATATGTATTGAAAATTTCTATCAAGGCCCAACCTCTATGTTTATATGATTTCAAATGCTTGTTGTTAGTTGCACATTGTGAGTTGATTTTATTTACAAGTAGTGAGAATCACCCATTATTTTAATGTTCTTGAACTTGTATTTTTGGCTTTCCTTATATTCGTGCAAAGTTTTTCATATTTAGTCATGTTATTAGTGCACTTGAATAGTAACATACAAGCATAATTCATATGGGTACCTTGTGTATCAATGAATTGAATACTAGCAACAACTCTATTGCTCGTTCTTGCATTTTCAAAATGCATAGTCCATGCACAATCAAGTCATTGGAATTGTTGGCTAGTTAGAGTTAAAATTTTGGCGGCAGGTTCTTTGTATATTAGGTAATTAACATGTTTAGTTTCTTAAAAAATTATCTTTGAGTCTTCATCATCATGGAGCACATTGATGATAATATTAGTTTCCAGCATATGGTTTCCCTCAACAAAATCATAATCCATGAACTCAAGCACCACATTCCAATACACTATGTCATCATCATCATGCAATATGTAGTTACATAGAGGTTCATTTTCTATTATTATTATCTATCTACTCTGGGACACCTTCATATGTGTGTAATCCATTGCTAAGTATCCATATCCAAACAATTTTCATGCCCATTCCCTTGAGAACAACATCCTAAAATAAGGAATAAGATAGACAACTATGACTTCTTGGATGACCACCAACTCAATGTTTTTCTATAATCATGATCAAGTCTTCAAAACTCCTAAAACATTCACCCTAGTGCCATCCATTTGGATTGGATTTATATTGGTTTTAGTACATGGTAATCCTATTTCTTCACATAGGTATTACTATCATCATGACCCTTGAATCTAAAATTCAACTTCTTAGCAAATAATTTTTAATATTACATAGAATGATAGTGGTTTTAGGGTTTTAAATTTTATAACATTAAGGATATCTATTGCATTGACCTAGATATTTAAAGGATATTATATAATCAAAGTTTTCATTTTTCTCGATTAGGCTATGTTTGCTTGGATTACCTATTCTTGGCATAACTCTCTTGCTCTTCAAAGGACTCTTGGAGTTGGTTTGGCATAGCTAAGGCCTCTAGCATGTTCATGATGTACAATGTTGTTTTAATCTCCTCAATAATATTAAACTTGGATTCTATGGTACTACTTTCATTATGTGATGTGAAATTTCTATAGCGATTGTGCATCCTTCACTAGTTATAGAAAGGAATTTTAGGTAATTTTCAACCTCCTTTTGTAGCTTATCCCTTTTTTCTAATATTGATTATCCTTTTGTTTGTATTACACCATAACTTCCTATACTCCTTTCTATTTTTTATGATATTTTTTATTTTTCTATCTATTTTCATGGGCACTAATTTGTGGTGCCATGATTAGAGCCTTTTCAACACTCTCTTCTTGCATTTCTTGCTATGTAGTTGCCATTGGAACTTTATCCTTGATATGCAATGGTGGCCTTACTATCCTTAATATTGTGGTAGCTCTATTAGCCTTGATTTATTTTTCAATATTTCTTACTCTTTTATCTCCTTCCTTTTGCTTTTTGTTCCAACCCTTTTCTATATTAGAACATATGGTTATCATCAAAAGATGAATATTTATCTTCATTAATTATATTAAAGTTGACAAAGAATGTATTATTAAACTCAATCTAGAACCACTTATTATACTAGGGACCACGCTTGGTAAATTGACTCATCATAGGTGGTTGATAGATTACTTGATTCATTAAAGGTGGTTTATTCATTATGAGTACTATTTATCTGATAGTTGTGGCTTGTTGAGCCTAACAATATTGGCCATATTGATTGGTTTGAGAATGTCAAAGATCCATGACACAAGTATTAAGATAATGTCTAACATTATATGGAAAGCACCATAGAGTTTTGATCTCTACATTTATATTCATCATATTATTTTATATTTCATTATTAGTTTGTCTTGCATTCTATCAAGAGATATAATATTTCTAAGATAGGGGGTATTCCTTTGTTGTTAATTCTATTTTTTCCATCCACTAGTTGCCATTGTCTTTTTTCTATGTTGTTTTAGTTCACCATTTTTATCATTATATATACCATCTCCTTCATAGATATTTTGCACTTGTAGAAAACAATGAGTACTTCTCAAGATGAGGGAATGAAAATGTTTAGGAGAGAAAGGAATGGAAATCCATGACTTGATAATAAATATGTTAATATTGACTAAAAAACTAAGTAATGATAGCTTAGAGCATGATGAATTAGCTGACTAGATGTCTCTAACTGATCACTTTATGATGGATTGATTGACAATTGACTAACGAATGATTGTTGACTTGGTTTAGATAGGTTGGATTTTATGGATTGGGCCAAATGGATCAGCCCTTATGGCTAATGGATGGACTCAAAATAGACTACTGATAGATTCAGATAGATTGGTCTAGATGGATTAGCTCTAATGACTGATGTATGAACTTGGATGAATTGAATTTAGACAGCTAACCTGCATGATGTATCCTCCTGGTAGTTAGTCAATTTTGCTCCTACAATCCTCATGCCTTTTCTACCTACTCATTATTGAAATATTGTAACAAAGCATACACATGAGCAATAATTCACAAAGATAAATTTGACACCAAATTATATCCTTGTATTGCCATAAATATTATTACATTCAATCTGATGATTGTAACACAACACTTCCTACTACAGAGATGACTTTCATAGATAACTCATGAATCTCCTCTACACCTAGACTGATAAGAATATGGATTAATATATGGATACCTTGAAAAATGAAAGGGGTTTCTTTATATAGGGTGTATTTGGTGGTTACTATAACCAACCAAGCTCCCAAATTTATCAATTGTATTATTGTTACATCCTTAAATAATTAATCTATATCTAATCAGTCTATAACTAATCAATATATAACTAATCCATGATGGATGAATACATTACAAGACACGTAATCAACCATTGAATAACATTATGTTTGACCATATTGACTTATGTTTATTTTTCCTATGTAATTATAAGGTATTATATAGACATTTTGTAATATTATTTCCTTTTCGAATGGTTATCTACATCTATCCTCCCCTTTACAATAGTTGATGTCCTTAGCAACTTTTTACATTGTCCTATTGGGGTCTTGGCCTCCATATCAACGGTAATAAGTTCTTCTAATTCTTGCACATGTATCTTATAGGATTCTCATTCATCATGAATATGCTTTGCATAAGTGTAAAATTTGATCTATTCCACTTCATATACATTGGCCTTATCTTCCATTTCTTGCAACTTTGATTCACATTTAATAAAGATATCCTTCATCTTCTATTGTGTTAAGGTAGAATAATTTTAAAATGTTGTATTTGAGCCAAATATTTGTGCAATGCCTCCTCTCGATGTTTAGCCTACTCTAGTTCTTCCTATAAGACATTCTCACTTTGGTTTTTCTGAACTAGTAATGATGCATTCTATTACAAGAGTGACTCCATGGATTTTTGTTGCATAAATGTTTCTTCCAAGCCTATAATAACCTTATCCCTCTCATTGAGATGAGCATGAAGATTCAAGAACTCATTCTACTTTTCCTAGATTTGTCTTAGAGCCTCCTCCAACTAATGTACATCATTATCCAACCATTGTTCTATTTGCTATAGTTTGGCCTTTGTTATATGTAGTTGCTCTTGTCTTGTAATTTTTGGATCAAAATTTTCTTGGTCATATTAAATTTAGTATTCCCTTTAGCTAACCATGATAGCAAATATGATAGAAAATTAATTTGATTGTACATCGGGAGAAACTCAAAGACCAATTATATCTTTGTCTTCTATTCTATTATCATCTAGGAAGGGGGATGGGTACCATATCCTAAAACATATACATTAGTTAGTTCTAGGTATAGTGTAGGTGTTCTATCAGGAAGTTTCTCAACATCCTCCATGGTCTTGAGATATTTAGTGGGTAAATCCCATGACTTTTCTTGGTAATGTTAGAAATATCTACTTGCTAACTACCTTTTCCAGCCTATTTGACCAACTTGTCTAGTTCTTCCTCTACCATTAATTATCATTGTTTCAAATACCCCACACAACATACTTTTATTTCTAGTCATAACTATATATTATGTAGGTTATCTTGGTAAAATATGCAATTGCTTGGTGGTTAATACATGCACCTATTTTTAGTGGATATAGAAAATTAGGTATTTCTAGGATTATATGTTTAGACAAATATTCCTCATATTCCCTATCTTTCATTGTTTATATGGACCGCTTACCTTTTCCTAAAAGTTCAATAGGCTTCTTATCCACTTTTCATTTCATGATCATCGACTGTTCTGAAGCTACATTCACTTGGCTACTTTTTCCTATAGTTGGTATCAGTTCCTTTTGAGTCATGCATGTGTGTTGTAGGTCCTTGTCATTATGCTATTTATGGATTCTAATGCACATTAGTTAATTACTTCTCCACTAAAATAAGGTTTTATTGTGTTCCTACCAGTGGATATTCGGTGGCCTTGTGCACTGGTGCCTCATACTTATTATTCTTACCCAAATTTACCTCCTATGTGGTTCTTGGGTCCATGGTTTGACTCATCTCTTCTTACTTGGAAACAACAAGCATATATTCAAATGAAAATGCTCATAAATCATGTGTGACTATGAACTTATCAAACTATAGTTTTGGGGGTACATCAGGTGATGCCAAGTGTTCCTAGAACTAAGACTCAACAAAAAAATATAGGGCCCATCTCTGTAGTAGTACTTCTCCTAGTTTTTGGAACTGTTGTAAGAGTTGCAAGGATTTCAAAATATACTTCTTGTATCCTTGTCTTTTTTGTTTATGGATCATTTCATACATTTTTCCACTATTGCTCTATCTCACCCAACATAGCTTAACTACAAGCTATATTTTTGGATGTTACCCTTTCCATGGGTTATAGTGACTGTGATGGTGATGGTGGCAAACATTTTATCATCTTCCTTGTTGGAGATGCCACTACTTTTCCTGGTGGTGCAGCTTCCTGTATTCGTGATGCCATGTATTATACTTGTGCATAATTCTACCATTTTGATTCGCATAATTCTACCATTTTGATTCCTCCACTAGACCTTCCTCGAGTGAAGCCTTGTTGAACTATTGCTTTACCTTCTATTTTTTAATTAGAGTGTGTTTCTTTACCTATGGTTTAGCATCCATCCATCATAAAATTTATGGTGCTAATTCAGGTAAATCCTTGGGAGGATTGGAACCTACACACTTGTCCTATATGTTGCATACAAAAATAATCCAATGACATGGAAGACCATTGAAAATTTCTTGGTAGTCCTCATCAAGAAGTTTTAGATACAAAATGTCAAGTATGCTTCCCAATAATTAGTAACTCCTTTCTCAATAATTTGTAGATATGGGATCAACCATACTAGTAAATTCAAACCTTGTTACTCCCTATATATCCTGGCCATTAGTACATACATGATGCACTACAATTCCTTATTCAAAAAATAATTTTTTTTAACCCCTTAGCTGCCATGTGACAAGAGGGTGTTGAGCTCCTCCTTCAAAGTTGTGATGCTCTGAATCAGTTGTGGAGTCTTCTTGGGATAAACATATTTATTTAGTATAGGTTGACCACCTTTTGGTAATCCAAAGGTTCTTTGAAATATATTGGCTAAGAAATCTACTTCTATATCCTTGTCTCCCACCTAAACTTTACTAGCATGTTTGGTTGTGTCATATGTCAACAACATCTAGATCAGGTACTCCTTAAAAAATTCTTTGTCAAAATTGGGGACTTGTAATATAAAATGAACTCCAACCTTCTTGATATGTTGCTTGATTGGATCATCAAGTGGTGTTTGTTCCTACCATTAATAGTAAACGTCCCTAGTTGCATGAGTCTATGTAATCTCCTTAATGGGTATCTGATCCTTTTCAAGTGGAAAAACTATCTTATCTATTATTTCTAACACTACTTCCTGTGCATGTAATTTATTTCCTTGATTCTGCCCTTGCTCAGGTTTTGCACTTGTTTGTGCATCTCCCCTCCAGCATGGGAATGTTCTTGATGATGGTGAAAACATTTTTCTACTACTAACTTTGATACTTTTTGTTTTTGTGAAGTTACCTTTGATATTTCTCCTCCAAAATATTTGAGCTTATTTATCCTAATCTAGCTTGATTGATTTTAACTCATCCTTTCTTATTGATAATAACCCTCTTATAATTTTTGTGATAGAGGTAGCCCTAACTAATATTTTCTTCTTAACAATTGATTTTCAAACAACTATATTCTTGATTTTGGTTTCCCTTACTTCTAACAGATGACAATGCCTCTATCTAATGATTATCTCCTAGCTATCTAGTCAGATAGTGACTTATAGTCATCCTATGACGACACCTCAGCTAATATTTGATAGTTATTTCTTATTGATAGCTCCAATTATTTATGGCTTCCCTATATAATGGTTGTAGTGGATTAGGATTCCTTTATTTGATGGTTATAGTTGTTGATAACTTCTTTGACTAAAAACTACAACTATTTATGGCTCTTTCTATCTGATGGCTTCTTCTATTGACTACTAGATGGATTCACATTATCGATTATCTGATGGAGTTTCCTATTAGCATGATTGATGGAGATGATTTCTATAATAGCTTGAGATTTCTTGTAGTCCTAGATAGAGTGTCTATTCTCTTTCTAGCACCTCATTTATGCTTTACCAATTTCATTTAGCTGCAAATTTTGGATCAAAAACACCTTATAAATACATTATGCTTTACAAAATTGTCATGAAGCCATCAGATCTATTGAATGGATGCAGCTTCTAGTGGCTTCGTCTTGTTTAAAAAATAATTGATACATAGCTTGTTGTTGCTCCAAATATCCAACTTTAGCTTCTCCCTTTTGAATGCCTCATGTTGCTTTGTAAACAATGAGCACTCTTCTCCTTTGGCTATCTAATTTATAGCCTTTACCTCTAGCCATTGCCACCCATGCAACCATTTAACAACTACCACATTCTACCATAACTATCACATGGGTGCCACCTTACCACCTTTGCATGTGATTGTTGTCCTATTTCTATTTTTTATTTTTCCCTTATTTCATCTTTTTCTTTTTGGTCTTTGATCATTGTTGCATGAAGTGCATGCAAATTCCAATGTAGACTTCTCGTGTTTACTATAATACTTCCTCCTATTGATGAATATGAGTCTCATGACTACCAAAGTCATCATTACCATACATTGATTTTATCTATTGGTGATTTTTATGGTTCCCTTTTCTTCGAGAGATTTTTGCATTTGGATGTCCCTCCAATCGATTATTTATAATTCTTACACTACACTAGTCTAATTTGTCAACATCTCCTTTTCAATTTCTTGTTTCCCTCAATATATAACAAAAAACCTGGGAATCCATACTATTGCCATCACCAAAATGACTTTCATCCATCCTATCATCATCTAGATAGATTCTACTAGATCTACCATCATCTAGATAGGTTTTGACATGTTTTCTATCATATAGATAGGTTCCATCAGTCATGTCATCCTCTTGACTAATTTTATCAATCCTACCGATGTCCTCTTAACTAATTCTATCAGTCCTACTGATGTCAAGATGAATTATTATGCTATCATAAACATAATGAAAATTTATTATATTGTGTCTGATGACTATTTTCCATTCCTTCTAGATGATGGCTATTATGTTTACCTCTAAATATTCCATAATGTCTTGCAAATTTAGGTTCTTCTTGGCATATCTAATGTTGAATTGAATTTCTTATATGCCTTCCATAAAATTGCTTAAATCATCATCTCCCTTACATTAGACTATCAAACTCCCAGTTGTCCAAGATTCATCTAGTTCCTTGGTCACTCATGATGATGTATTTAGTTTCTATGGGCTTGAGGAGTTAGAATTGATGATCCATCCCCATGAGTTTGTGTTTTTTGGTTCGTTTGAACTATATCTCTTGATAGTACTTATAGTCTATCATGTTGACCAATCAACCTATGGGTAGTAGGGGAAAATTTTCTTTCCCTCAAGCTATCAAGGAGGAGACTAGCCAAACTCCTTCCTTGGTCAACTTGGGTTACCCATAAGTCCTGTTGAACTCAGATTACTCAAGCTACCTCTATTTATTTCTTGATCAATGAGTTCTACTCTTGTGATTTGTCCTTCAATATTTTGGATTCCAAGTGATAACTACATTAGAATCCTTAACCTTCTATCGACTCTTAGTAATATCCTCTACCACCTAATTTATTTAGTGTATCTATGGTGTGCATTGAATTGAGGTATATATGTACCAATCTGAGAAGGCAGAGTTAGTGCTCGAATAATTTTCTTCTCTTGTATTTTGCATAGGCCATCTTGATGTCTCCTATACTCTTCTTTTAAATTTTCCCACCTCTCTCTTTTATCTTCTCATTTGGTGTGTAACAACGTAATACTCTTATAATTCTAGTCTTCTAGGTGGTCCTCTTATTGGTTCCTCATCACTACTTAAGTTACTCTATACTCCTTCCTCCTCCTCTTGAGTCCTTAATAATTCATGATTTCCAATGACTTGAACCATTTCAAAGAATCAAACCTTGACTTGCCAACTTTGAATTTCATCCCTTTGCCTTTTTGATCCAGGTTGGGACTTGGATATGAGGTTTTGGGATCCCTAAGAATATTTTTATTTCTAATGTATTCATCTATCCATCCATCATTCCTTGGTTATTTAGACACTTCTCTAACATCCCTCCATAAAATTATAGTTGTTTTTTCTCTTTTTACCTAATGTCCTGTATTATCAGCAAGATCTTGTTGAGGTCTATACTTGAATCTTCATTGTAGTTACCTTATTGCTTTTTGTTCTAGTGGCATTATGTTTCTTTGTCTTCTAGAACATCTTACCAATGGTGAAGTAGTACTATAAGAGTATTTGGTATTCAAATGGATTCTCAATGTTGCTGAAGATGAACTACTAGAGTCCAAGGAAAATAAGTTGCTTTTCAAAGGTACTTCCTCATTGCCTTCTATACTTCCTATTAACTCCCCTTGTTGCCTCTCTAGTTGTTCTAAGTCATCCAAATTTGCTCTTCCTACTTTATATTCATGCATTCATTGCATGGTTTCATCCAATTTGTAAACCACCTATTATCTCAATCATGTGTTATGCATCTTTAAGGTTTAATATTCTTCCTATAACCTATGCATCTCTCTAATCATTTATTGTAGAACCATTGATTCTTTATTTCCAATATCATTCCCTTATTCCTCTACTTCTAGCTCTTGTTCCTATAATGTGACATTCATGAGGGTTCAAAGTTATTCTTCTTCTTCATTCTATGAAAATATGACATGAACTTGTAACCATATTCATTCTCATTCTCAAGGTTCCAACTCCCTTCATTCGATTACAGGTTTTCCTTCCACTCTAAATAATTGCTCTAGTTTTATATGTTCTTATTCTCAAGCAATCCCACTTAGTTTTCCTTTTTCATAGGATCATATCCCTTGTGATTATTTTTTCATTCTTCTAAAAGTTTCTCTCGATGCTTCCAAGTTGATCACATTCACCTATGCTTGTGCCTTGTACACTAACTTGGAGCTATTTACAATCTTGGGTAAATTTGTACCATCCAACATATTTAATCGGATAACCCCATTGTCTAATACTTCTTCCACCTAGAAGGGTCCAAGCCATAGGGTCTTCAATTTTCTTGTCTTAAGTTATCATTTCCCATCATACTTGAGCACTAGGTGACCAACCTTAAAATCTATTTTTTGTATATGTTTATCATACCAATATTTGCATCATTGTTGGGAAATCTCTGTAACCTATTGCACCATCACACTCTTCTCTCCCAATTGTATAATTGTTGTGAGCCTCTTCCCCATGCTCTCCTCATCACTTAGGTAGTTGTCTACTACTATCCTCAAGCTTGGTATCAAAACTTTGAAGAGCACCTCTACATATTGTTTGTACATCAACTGAAAAGGTGTGTGATTTGTAGTTGGTTTAAAGGTTGTCCTGTATGCTCACAAGAATATTGATAACCACTCTTCCTAATCGATACCTTCCATGCTACATGTTTTGTACATAATGGAAAATGATACTTTATTTGTTACCTCTGCTTACCCATTCACCTTGGGATAGTATGGACTAGACAAGGAATGAAAGATCTTGAACTCCATCGTTAGGTTGACAAAATGGCATCCCCAATCACTAGTTAACTAAAGAGGAATGTTGAACCTAGTGATCGTTTATTCATACAAAAAGTGAATGGTGCTTCTTTTAGAGTTATTTGGTAAGGCCCTTGCTTTCACATATTTCATCAGATATTCTATTGCCCCTAAAATATACCAACATGTCCTCCTTTGCCTTGTTTACAATGGTCCTAAAAAATCTAATTCTCATATTTCAAAACATTCCTAGGGGTGTGAAGGATGTAATGGCATGAAGTCACTTTTCAATGACTTCCCTATTATTTGACATGTATCACATGCCTTTACATACTCTTTGGCATCATGATAAAGGGTAGGCCACCACAACCCTACCAACAACACTTTCCTTACTATTGCATCTGATCCCATATGTCCTCATACCAATCCATCATGTGTCTCTTTCAATATACTTCATCTTCTAATACACATATTATTAGAATGTGGTCCTCCATCTTATATAGAAAGCCTACAATCAATGTAAAAGGTGTCAATTTTGTAATGAATTTTCTTTAGTCAACTGTCATTATCTCTTTTGGTAGATCTCATGTTGGTAAGTATTCCTTTATATGTTTGTACCAAGCTGGTACCACACTAATCATGAATAATTGTGCGTCAAGGAATTCATCTTGAATCCTACCTTTTTTAGGTTCTTTAGAGCAAATCCTCAATAGTTGGTCTACTATTATATGCTTCTTCCTTGGCATCACTACCACTTGAAACATGAATTCCTACAGTGTGATGAGCCATAAAAATAAAATAGATTGGCTAACATTAATCAGGTATAGCAATGCCTAATGGTCTACATAAAAAGCAAATGAATTGGATAACAAATAATGCTTGTACTTCTAAACTACATAAACCATCCGAAATGCTTCTCATTTCATCATGCTATAATTCTTCTCTATACTTGATAATAATCGACTTGCAAAGTATATGGGATGGTCCAATGGAAACTATCCTTCCTAAACTAAGGCACAATCAATTATGAAATTTAAGGCATCTACATGGACATGAAATTATTTCTTCCAGTTTTGGTAAACCAGGATAGGTGCCTTCACTAAGTACACCTTCAAACCTTAAAAATCCTTTTGGTTCTTCTTTGCCCATTTGAAAGGAATACTTTTGCATGTTAGAACATCTAACAGATAAAAAATTTATGCATATTTGTTGATAAATATCCTATAGTAACCCAATGTACCTAAGAAGGTTTTAATGGAACTCACATAATGTGTTATTCCATCAACAATATTACATGTATCTTGTTCAGGTCTGGTTGCAAGCCTTCTTGACATACTATTGTATACACCTAAAAGTCGCACATGCTCATTCCAATATTATTGTAAATATGCATTGAAACATGTAGGTTTGCATAGGCAATCATAGGCCAGCGTAGGCTACCATAGGCCATCTTAGGCCATCGTAGGCCATTTTAGGCCACCATAGGCCATTTTAGACCACTGTAGTTATCCGTAGATGCAAAAACCTACAAAACTATGTGAAGTACACCCAAAATGTCTTCTATCCACAAGAGGGCCACCTACTAGCTCCCTAAGATCACCTAAGCCCTTTCCTATGCCTAATTATGCCACCCATGGGACAATTCCTTACCAAAAACTCTAATTAGACTAATTAGTATTCTAATTTGTAGTTGAATTTCACTTAAGTTACACTTTATCATTAAAAAGGGTTTAATTAGCGTTAATGATCAAATTAGTCCTAAACATGTCCTCACACATGTGTGCACCCTAAGTTAGGATATTTCCCAAAAACCCTAATTAAACCCTCATCTAACCTAGGAGTTAGCTAACCCTAGTTAACCCTAATCCTTTCTCACACATGTATGAGGATGAGATATTTCCTTTAGGGCATGTGAGAGGATGACTAAGCTTTCCACCTCCCAAACCCTAACCTAACCATGCTAGGAATTGACCCTAGGGTGTAGTACACCTAACTACCCCCCTTGACCTTGGTTTTTCCTATAAATAGAGGGTATTTTCCCTCATTTTATATCTCTCACATTTTTAGTCAACCTATCCAGACTCTACCAAAATCACACCAGAATCATCTTCTACCACTTCGCTTTCGACAAACAACATCAAACAACTTTTGGACCTCATTCGGATAGGAAATATTTATCAGAAGTCAAATACAATCTAGTTTACCCCCTACCGTATGAACCTAGGATCCAGTTCACAAGGTGCCCTGTGAACTAATCATATAGTAGGTTGACAACACCATATCAGGTATAAATTAGTTTTTAATAGCTTCTATAACATTTCTAGCAACTTTCATCATGTTTTTCTACATATTTGAGTTGATTTATCTTCATAACTATAAGGATTGACCAAGGAAATACCCCAAATACACTAACACCCTTTTGTAGGCCCAAAATAGGTACAAAAGGATATCACCACCAAAATACCAGTGGAACATGTGCATAGAAGCCCACATTCATTGAGGAGCTTTGAAAGATACCATCATATGCTTCAGATTTGTAATGAAAATAGGGAATAAAGATCTCCATTAAAAGAGAGACTTATTTTGTAACCCTACATTCAAAATGAATAAAGCAGCACTACGAACATTTTCTACTTTTTTTTTTAGAAATGGTTGTCTTTAAATTTCTTCATTCTGGCACGCCCAGTTGAAACACCATAATAGTTATGTTAGAATAGTTGTTTTCACTAATCTGACTCAATTTCTTGTTTTATTTTGTTGTTTTAGGTACTTGAAACATAGAAAAAAACCAGCAAAACCTTGACATACACCTCAGTTCAGCAGAACAGGAATTTTAGGCTCCTAAAACTAGTTTTTCCCCCAACCTGCAAACCAATAATCTAGTTCACAGGCTGCCCTATGAACTCTATTAAACTATCTCAAAAAACCTTAAAATTGTAGAGGTTTACAATAGAGACATCAAGCAACTCATTTTACACCATATGAGTTAGGTATTTCCCTCGAAACCTCCTGGTTTTGTTATTCCTTTGCAAAGAAGTTTCACCATCAAATGCATCGTGTCATTTTGTGAAATTCCCCTTCAAACACATCAATTAGGATTATCATGCTATTTCAAAATCAATTAGTTTAATTTACCTCAGATTTCTTTTCTATCATTTAGATCAAAGCTACATTCCTTTTTCAAGCTAGTAAAATAGATTTTCATTTGTTTTCAACTTTTGAAAATCATTTCTTTCAAATCATCCTTTCATGTAGTAGATAGATTTTTCAAATTTCTTTCCAAATTTACATGTAGATCAGATTTTTCACTTTCTACTTTCAAAAAGTTATTTTAAATTTCTTTTCAAAATTACATTTAGAATAAGGTTTAAAGTCCCTTTCATGTCATTTTGCAATTTTTTTCATGTCATTTCAAATTTATTTTCAAATTTTCATTAGATTAGGGTTTTACAATATCTTTCATTGTCATTTCACATTTCTTTTTCAAATATATTTTCAAATTTGTAATTAGATAAGGGTTTTACAGTCTCTTCCATTGTCATTTCAAATTTATTTTTCAAATATCTTTTCAAATTTACAATTAGAATAGGGTTTTGCAATATTTTTCATATCATTTCAAATATCTTTCCAAATGCAATTATATTAGGTTTAAATTTCACTTTCCTTTCATATCATTTAATTAGAACTTCAAATTTCTTTCCAAAATCCTTAGGGTACATTTCAATTTCTTTCAAATTTCACAATTCAAATTTCACTTTCCTTTCATGTCATTTAATTAGAACTTCAAATCTCTTTCCAAAATCCTTAGGGTACATTTCAATTTCTTTCAAATTTCATAATTCAAATTTCACTTTCCTTTCATGTCATTTAATTAGAACTTCAAATCTCTTTCCAAAATCCTTAGGGTACATTTCAATTTATTTCAAATTTCAAAATCACATTTCAATCTCTTTTTATGTCATTAGAGTAAGGTTTCTAACATCTTTCATTAAATCACATTTAGGTTAATTTTGCAAATCCTTTTTCAAGTCATTCACATTAGGATTTCACATTTCTTGCTACTTTGCTTGCCTTTGTGCTTTCTAGATCAGATTTCATTCTCAAAACACATCTAGGTTAGTTTTATCTTTTCAAAAATGCATCTAGGATAGTTTTTTTTTAAAAAGCATCTAGGGTTAGTTTCATTTTGAAAAGGCATCTAGTTAGTTGTTTTGATTTCATCCCTAGTGGTAATAAACACACCATCACACACTCACATGGCATACACATTGGTGAGATTGGACTTCATCCCCAATCCATCACTCGAGACTAGCGACATTGGAATTTATCTCCTTCCACCAGCTCACCCCCTAGACACCATAGTAGCCCTTAGGAACGGTTTTTTGGACTTTATCACTAGCTGAAATTCATCATCAGAAGGGACATTTAGAGTAGTATAGGGTTAGATGCCTTTGTTCATAAGGCTCACATAATAAGTGAACAGGTAATTGTCATTCTTGACTAAGCTTGCCCAAGGGTGAAGCGAAAGCATGAGTATGTTGGTAGAAGGTCTTATATAGTGCCACCTCTTCTCGTGAGAGGCTTTTGGACTCATTAGAGCATTTTGAGTTCCCCCCTTATTTGGTTGTCATTTTACTGCACCTTTACATTAGGTCACAATTTTTCTGTTGAGACATCGTTCTATTATGTGTGCCTTTGGGTGTTGCAGGAGGTTCCATACAAATGACACTTTTGTTATTTCTATAATTTCACCCCACTTCCCATGATATTTTATAGAGGCATATTTTAACATCAAAACACACAAAACAAACAAACATTTATTTCCTATTGATTAGCATTGATTCTAGTTATGCCTTGTTTTCTACCCTCATAAAACTGGTTTCAACATATTTTTCTTCTAGGAAATCCACTTTCTAGACACACACAATCAGTCACTGACAGTTTCCTATCAAAATTCATAATCTAGACCCAATTCAAAGGTCAACCTATGAACCAGCTCCCAATTCGCATAGCAACATGCGAAATCTATTTTGATACACAAAAAATTCACAAATTTTATAGGGTTACTCAAAAATCTCACACAAAGCACATCTAGAACCTCATATTTTTATTTTTGGATAATTTTGAGTACCAATTCACAGTACATGGCATCATGCATGTTGTCACCTATAGTCAAGCGAGCAAGCAAGCATGTATTGAGAAGGAGACTTCTTGTGCCACTTTCAATTATTCCATTCCTCCCATTCAATCATAAAGGGTAAATACACACTCACTATAGACCTAATTATAGGTTTTGACTCACTTAATTTACACACTATGTCGCATGGTTAGACTTCTACCTCAGGTGATACCCTCACCACCTCTTCCAACAAAGATCATCCACTTCTTTCCCTCTCACCTTCACCTAATATACCATCCATGTTATATGACCACATAATATATACTGTTTTGGGACACCCACCTCCTTTCTTCATCATCAATGAGGAAACTCCACCTACCTCACCTAACCTTGCACATCCCTTCTTTTAGAACCTATCATAGTCCATCTGTGAGAATGACTCATCCTTGCTTAATCATACTTTCCCTGAGGTTACATCATCCATCTCCATTGTAGAGATGATTTTAGATCCCTCATATTCCACTTTGAGCATTTATATGCCCTCCCCTAAAATACCCCTATAATAGCCTCCATTAAAACAATAATGTACACCAACCACATCATCATATAAGTACACTTCTCAATTGTCACAACCACCACCCTTCCAATAACCCTTCTTCCCATATTTATATGTAGTGTCACAACCACCTCCTCCCTCCCAACAATTCCAATATCAACAACATTAGCAGACCCCGTATGCTCAATCATGTGTGAACACTTTCACCACATCATCTTCTCAGAATCCTACCTATGAGGCCTACACTCCTTCCTCATCACTTCCTCAACCTACATCCTACCTCCTGGGATGTATGGTATCCCGTATTCTATTCTACCACCATATTCATCTACTCCCATTTTTTGACTCCCTCCACCTCCTTTATTTTGGGTTTCGTCTTCTAGTTCCATTCCTACCTGTAATCCATGACACTCATCCTATCACATTAATACCCCATGCTATTCTAATCTACCTACCTTCTCCACTTATCACCCTTCTAGTTAGATGTAGGTACCATATTTTGACACATAATATTTCCCACCACTTGCACCATCTATCCAGATACCACTACCTCCACCACCATCTACTGGACATACATTTTTTATAGTTTCACTCCACCTCCTTCTTTCTCATCATATCCTATGACCCAACCATTTTAGTAGGCCCCTCTCCAACAAATCCTAGTGGAATAACTATAAACCCTATAACCATAATATTACTACCCCTAGTAGATGCTTGCTCCATAACAGAGTGTCCCATCAGCTTTGAAATCCTACACCATTCAACAGTCACATCCATAGGCACCATTGCAATACATTCCTTCTCCATATTGGGAAGAATAATAGCTCCAATACCCATCCCATTATCAGGCTCCAAATATCTCAGCATAATTCTCTACACCTCTATCCCTCAAACTTCAAATTTTGCAAGAGGAAGTTAAAATGCTAAATCTTCGTACAGTTGGTTATGGGCCACAAAAACCCACCTTCGAAAAACTTTGCAATGAGCCAGTCCATCCTTCAATTCCTATCCCTCCTTAACCTTATCACTTTGAGATCCTAAATTTTGATAAGTACAAAGGTAAAGAGTATCCTTGTGAACACATTAGCAATTACCAATTTTCTTTCTATCAGCTTCATAGTAGCAATACCCTCATGTTATGTATATTTTTGAAGAACATGTGCTTATACTGAGAGGGGGGGTGAACAGTATACAATAAAACTTTTTGCTTTTTAATCCAAATAACAGCATCAGCAATATTAAAGTAGTAAACATCACACAAAGCATCACACACATGAGAGACATGATTTTACGTGGTTCACCCAATGCGGGCTACTCCACGGAGAAAATATTTCTTATAAATTTTTCTCAAATAAATTCTCTTGGGAATCCTTCCCTACAATGTTTATGAACCTCTGTCCAAAGGAGACACCAATCCCCTAAATCAAATTTGTGGATCTCTATCCATAGGAGAACTCCTTCTCCTCTACTCAGGTTGGTGATCCTCTAGAAGACTACTGCTCCCACTACACTGGCTTGTGGATCTCTCTCCACTGAAGACTCTTGTCCTCACTCAGAAGACCTGTCCTCACTGCCCTAGCTAATGGACCTCTATCCACTAGAGACTACTATCCTTTGCTCTATCACCTCCAAAGCTCTATCTCAAATCTGTACTAAACACAGTCCTTCAATCTAGCATAATTCTGCTCAATCTCTGTCTCTGATCTAGCACAAACCTGTCCTCAAATCTACTCAACAAGTCCACACAAAACTTGCTTAAATCTGCTCAACAAGTCCACACAGAACTTGCTCAAATCTGCTCAACAAGTCCACACAGAACTTGCTTAAATCTGCTCAACAAGTCCACACAGAACTTGCTCAAATATGCTCAACAAGTCCACACAGAACTTGTCCAATCTCATAGAAACATAAAGAGAATTGTTAGAGACTCAATATATTCTATACTAATCACAATGCTTAATTACTTTCTCAACTCAAATCAGAATATAGAATAGTTTGTTTTATGGAACTTGAACAATCACTTCACACATCCACTTGACTAGGCTCAACCAACTCTACTCAACCAATCACTCAATGAAACACCCCTTATTCACAAACCCTAGTCCAAGCATATAAACATCAACTCAAAATATTTCCAACAATGCTCAACAACAAATCTCACATAACAATGATACTCATAATCTTTGCAAGCCCTAGTTCAAGTTCTTCACTCAACAACTCACTTCAACAACAATGCTTATAAAACAACTCTTTATTCCAGAAAACCTTGAAGCATTCACTCAACACACTCAATAGGAAACCCTAATCAAGTCCTTTTCACTCCAAACTTATTTTCCAGAAAACCAATCAATCAACTCAACTATGGAAGAATGTGCTCATACCTTTTCCTTGATGATGAAGTGCTCTCATA
This sequence comes from Wollemia nobilis, assembly GCA_028583015.1. Taxonomy (NCBI): domain Eukaryota; kingdom Viridiplantae; phylum Streptophyta; class Pinopsida; order Araucariales; family Araucariaceae; genus Wollemia; species Wollemia nobilis. The sequence goes on from JAQPPZ010000101.1 coordinate 4,525,822, forward strand.
AATCTGTCACAACCACAAACACTTCTATGCCAAGCTCAAAGAGGTTAGAAGATAAATCTTTCTCACAATGTAATGTAAAAACTCAATTACACCTTATCACTCCTCCTTTCAAAAACAACCATCAACATACATAAAATATTTTCCAAATAACACCTTATAATCTCCCAATTAAAAATAAATTCAACATCCACCAAAATTAACTCAAAACCTCTTTAAATCAAATTTTAATGGCAAGAAGAACTTTGGCAAAAATCAAATCCACTCCAATAACATAAATCAATTATCAATCAAATAACCTTTCATAAACCCTTATAACTCCAAATAACATAAATCAATTATCAATCAAACAATCTTCCATAAACCCTTATAACTCCAAATAACATAAATCAATTATCAATCAAACAATCTTCCATAAACCCTTATAACTCCAAATAGCACTTTATAGAAAACCTTAGGCAAATAAAATTTTAATTAAAAATACCTTTGCCACTAGTGGGATTCGAACCCATAATCTCTACCTCCATGAGTGCTCTAGCCACAAGCTTGACCACCACGTGTGCTAGATGCACGTTTGAGAGCTTAGGAGCACTTCGTGCTCTTTCTCCTAAGCTGGCGCTCAAAATGAGCATGTCCAAAAAATTTCCCCTTGGCGCTCAAGACAAACATACCAACTCCACGTGAATCGATCATGGATACTTCCACTCCCAACGCTCTTACAAAACATACATTACCAATGGACCACCGTGTCCTACGGAAGTGAGGCCTTCTCCTCCCTTTTCATATTTTTCCCTAGCGCTAAAAACAACACGAGTTCATCTTCTTCCTCAACAATCACACGAATTATTTTTCTCTTTGGTCGCATAAAATAATCGAAGAAGGGTAAGTTCTAATGTCCTTTGGCATGGTATTTATACATGATTTTCCCTTTTTCCATAGACGTCGATGCTCCACTAAGATGATATCGACACTCCTTTTTAAAACCTTTTATAATTTATAAATTATTTAAATTCTAAAAGAATTTAAATTTTATAAATTATATTTATAAACCTTTGACTTTAATAAAAATTAAAGCCTTCCTTGGGATGAAATTTAAACCTTTAACTTGTACTCCACTGACTTGATGAAGATTATTTTGCCACCATGGTTTTAATAAAAACCCTTATAAAATAATATTTTGACAACTTTTTCTTCAACTCTTTGCATTGTTCCTGGTGATAGTAATGGTGTACTCCATGGTATTAATGATAGCTTCATGTGTTCACTTTGGCATCAATGACAACTTCTCACCTTGACATCAATGACAACTAAATGAGCTCAAAATGTCCAACAATCTCCCCCTTTGTCATTGATGGCAACCCAAATTATTTTTACTAAAAACTTGACCTTTCCTTTGTTCTGCTCCCCCTGGCTCAATGCTCTCTCAAATACCAAATCTCTCCCCCTTACTCAAATCTCTCCCCTTTGACATCAATGGCAAAGGGTCACCTTTGGGGCTTGGGGCTAAGAATGAGCCTCTTAGCTTAGCCCCTCCCCCACCTCCTATTGAGGTGGTTAATTCTAGGGTGGGAGTCTCACTCCCAGTCTTCCTCGAAGATACTCAAAGGTTTCCTTTGGAAGTGGCTTGGTGAAAATATCTGCTATCTATTCCTTTGTAGAAATATATTCCAGCTTGACCTGTTTATCTATCACCTGTTCTCTCAAAAAATGATACTTAATCGGAATGTGCTTTGTCCTGGAGTGCATCACTAGATTTTTTGAGATGTTTATAGCACTTGTATTATCACATAGTATGGGAATAGGATGATCATGTTTTATCTTGAAGTCTTCCAAAGTTCTCTTCATCCATAACACCTATGTACAACTGGCTACTGCTACAATGTATTCTACTTCTGCTGTGGATAAGGATACTGAAACTTGCTTCTTACTTAGCCAAGAGACTAAACAGTCTCCAAGAAAGAATGCTCCTCCACTTGTGCTTTTTCTATCATCAATGCTGCCAGCCCAATATGCATATGTATATGTTGTCAGTGAAAAACTATCACTTTTGGGATACCAAAGCCCAAAATCCATAGTCCCTTTTAGATACCTAAAAATTCTTTTTATTGCTACCACATGTGTTTCCTTAGGTGCTGCTTGAAACCTTGCCACTAATCCCACTGACTGTACAATGTCTGGTCTTGTAGTTGTAACATACAATAAACTACCAATCATAGATCTGTATAATCTCTGATCTACCTCTAGAGATTCATCATCCTTACTCAACTTGCATCCTGTGACCATGGGGGTACTTACCAGTTTACAATCTTCTAACCTGAATTTCTTTAACATTTCTTTTATATACTTGGCTTGTGAGAGAAACACTCCCCTTTTTGATTGTGAAATCTGAAGTCCAAGAAAGAAGGACAATTCACCAAGCATAGACATCTCAAATTCATTTTGCATGTTCTTAGAAAATTCTTTACACATCTTATCATTGTTTCCCCCAAAAATGATATCATCAACATAAACAACCACTATTAGTAGATCACTCCCTTCATTTTTTATGTATAAATTACTATCTGCTATTCCTTTTCTGAATCCCTGTTCCTGAAGATACTTATCCAATCTTGAGTACCATGCTCTTGGAGCCTGCTTTAGACCATACAATGCCTTTTTCAATCTGCATACATGATCTGGTTTATCTGTAAGTATGAATCCCTCTGGCTATTCAATGTAAACTTCTTCTTCTAGAACACCATTTAGAAATGCTGACTTGACATCCATCTGATATACCTTGAAGTTCTTGAAACTTGAGAAAGCTAAAAATATCCTTATAGCTTCAAGTCATGCAACTGGAGCAAAAGTCTCATCAAAGTCAATTCCTTCTACCTGTGCATAACCTTTGCATACTAACCTTGCTTTATTTATGACCACTTGTCCATCTTCATTTAACTTGTTTTTGAATACCCATTTTGTGTCGATCACATTTTTGTCCTTTGGTCATGGAACAAGTTCCCAAGTTTTTCTCTTCTCTATCTGATCTAATTCTTCATCCATTGCCTTAATCCAAAATTTATCCTCACTTGCCTGAGTGAAATATTTTGGCTCAATTTTAGATAGCAAAGAAAAATTTGCTTGTTGAGATGGTTTTATTATTCTTCTCCTTGTCTGTCTTTCATCTGGATTCTCGATGATCTGCTATTTTGGATGATGCTTCTGAACATACCTGGATGGAGTTTTGGGAAGAAGTCTTTGTGTTTCTTCTTCTTCTTTATCTGATTCCTCACCAAATTCTTCTTGACAACATCCATCTTCTTGATACACAATTTGTTGAATTGGTTCTCTTGAATCTATCTTCTCATCAATTGTTACATTCATACTTTCCACCATAGTGCGTGTTCTTTTATTGAAGCATCTATAGGCTTTACTCCTTGTGGAATAACCAAGAAAAATTCCCTCATCACATCTTGGATCAAACTTGCCTAAGTTTTGATCTTCCCATCTTATGTAACATTTGCTTCCAAAAATTTTGAAGTGTTTTACAGTGGCAGGTCTTCCTTTCCAAAGCTCATATGGAGTCTTGTGATGATTTACCCTCATTTGAGCCCTAGTGATTATGTATACTATTGTGTTTACAACTTCTCTCCAAAAACCATCTGATAGCTTAGATTCATTTAACATAGCCCTAGCCATATTTTCAATAGTCCTATTTTTCCTTTCAACTACCCCATTTTGTTGAGGAGTTCTTGCTGCTGAGTACTCTCTCTTGATCCCATGTTGTTCACAAAACTCTACAAATTCATTTGAAGTAAATTCTCCTCCTCTATCATATCTCAGACACTTAATCCTTTTTCTAGTTTCATTTTCAATCAATTCCTTAAATGCTTTGAATTTTTCAAAGGCCTCTGACTTCTCTTTTAGGAAGGCCACCCAAACCATTCTGGAATAATCATCTATAAATAGTATAAAGTAGCTATCACCCTGAATACTTTGTGTTCTGGTAGGACCACATAGATCAGTATGTATTAGGCTCAATGGCTCAGATGACATATATCCTTTTGACTTAAAGGTTGTCCTAGTTTGCTTTCCATGTTGACAGGGTGCACAGATTGTGTTTTGAGGTCTTCTTATTTTGGGTAAATCTCTGACCGCCTGTTTATTGCTTATGTTGACTATGTTGTCAAAATTCAAGTGACCCAATCTTCTATGCCATAGCCAACTCTCATCTTCTTGTGATAGAAAGCACTTTTCCCCTTTGATCTCATTGAGCATGTATAAGTTGTTTGGGGTTCTTCTTGCATTGGCAATGATTTTTCTAGTTTCTGATTTTCTTATCTCACATCTATCTCGGATGGAAAGTAACCATGTACCCTTGATCACAAAGTTGACTTATACTCAGTAGGTTGTGTTTTAACCCTTTAACATACAATACATTTTCTATTTTTGTTTTCCCATTATCTAAACTTAGAGTTCCTCTTCCACCAATCCTTGTTGATCCATTATCACCGAAACTTACTGATCCTCTATTTGTTTCTTTTAGTACAATGAATTTGTCTTTGTCTCCTGTCATGTGACTAGAGAAACCACTATCAAGATACCATTGTTCTTCTTTATCCTGAGCATGAAGGGTTGTTTGAACTAACATTGATCTAGCCTTAACATTTTCCCTTTCATATTTCCTAGTTGTTGAAATTGCTTTTCTAGACTCAGGAAGCATCATTTTACACCATCTAGCCTTGTGCCCAAAATTATTGCATTTGTAACATATAATATCATCATCCATGAGAGGTGCAAAGGAATTGAAATTTCTATTGACATTGTTTCTTGCCTGATGAATACAGTGTACAACTCTATGGCCATATTTATTACAAGTAAAGCAATGACCATGGAAGAAATTATGTAACCTATTTGGATGTCTTGGAGTTTGTGGTGAAGTAATATTCCTCTTGTGATTAACTCTTATCCAGGGTTCTCCTTTGCTTTCTTCCTTTCTTATATCCTTTGCTTGCTTATCCTTGTTTGAGGTTTCTGCTTTTTGAAGACTTGATTCCTCTTTCTGTTTCTCATATTCTGCATCTTGTAGTACCTTGGTCTTTTCAACTTCATTCCTTAGGTGGACAACTTCTGCTTCCAATATTTCACATTCTGTTTCCCTGGCTCTCAAAAGATCTATCATGTCCTGCTCAATCTTCTTTCCTTCTTCCACCCTAATCTTGAGTTCTGTGAGATTTTGTATAAGTTCCATTCTTGCTTCTTCATCTTCTTGAACTTGTTCCTTCAAGCTTGAATTATTCTCTCTAAGTCTTTCCAATTTTTTGAGGGCAACAAAGAATTCTTCTTTTATGTCAAACATAGTCTCTTCTTCATTTTCTGAAGTCATGTGTGCTACTGATGGATCCTCCTCCAAGATGTTAGTCTTTTCACGGAGGGACCCACTCTGATACCAATTGAAGAACATGTGCTTATACTGAGAGGGGGGTGAACAGTATACAATAAATTTTTTTGCTTTTTAATCCAAATAACAACATCAACAATATTAAAGTAGTAAACATCACACAAAGCATCACACACATGAGAGACATGATTTTACGTGGTTCACCCAATGCGGGCTACTCCACGAAGAAAATATTTCTTATAAATTTTTCTCAAATAAATTCTCTTGGGAATCCTTCCCTACAATGTTTATGAACCTCTGTCCAAAGGAGACACCAATCCCCTAAATCAAATTCATGGATCTCTATCCACAGGAGAACTCCTTCTCCTCTGCTCTGGTTGGTGATCCTCTAGAAGACTACTGCTCCCACTACACTGGCTTGTGGATCTCTCTCCACTGAAGACTCTTGTCCTCACTCAGAAGACCTATCCTCACTACCCTAGCTAATGGACCTCTATCCACTAGAGACTACTATCCTCTACTATATCACCTCCAAAGCTCTATCTCAAATATTACTAAACATAGTCCTTCAATCTAGCACAATTCTAATCAATCTTTATCTCTTATCTAGCACCAAACTCTATCCTCAAATATACTCAACAAGTCCACACAAAACTTGCTTAAATCTGCTCAACAAGTCCACACAGAACTTGCTCAAATATTCTCAACAAGTCCACACAAAACTTGCTTAAATCTGCTCAACAAGTCCACATAGAACTTGCTCAAATCTACTCAACAAGTCCACATAGAACTTGTCCAATCTCATAGAAACATAAAGAGAATTTTTAGAGACTCAATATGTTCTATACTAATCACAATGCTTAATTACTTTCTCAACTCAAATCAAAATATAGAATAGTTTGTTTTATGGAACTTGAACAATCACTTCACACATCCACTTGACTAGGCTCAACCAACTCTACTCAACCAATCACTCAATGAAACAACCCTTACTCACAAACCCTAGTCCAAGCATATAAACATCAACTCAAAATATTTCCAACAATGCTCAACAACAAATCTCACATAACAATGATACTCATGATCTTTGCAAGCCCTAGTTCAAGTTCTTCACTCAACAACTCACTTCAACAACAATGCTTTTAACAACAATTCTTTATTCTAGAAAACCTTGAAGCATTCACTCAACACACTCAATAGGAAACCCTAATCAAGTCCTTTTCACTCCAAACTTATTTTCCAAAAAACCAATCAATCAACTCAACTATGGAAGAATGTGCTCATACATTTTTCTTGATGATGAAGTGCTCTCATAAATCTGTCACAACCACAAACACTTCTATGCCAAGCTCAAAGAGGTTAGAAGATAAATCTTTCTCACAATGTAATGTAAAAACTCAATTACACCTTATCACTCCTCCTTTCAAAACAACCATCAACATACATAAAATATTTTCCAAATAACACCTTATAATCTCCCAATTAAAAATAAATTCAACATCCACCAAAATTAACTCAAAACCTCTTTAAATCAAATTTTAATGGCAAGAAGAACTTTGGCAAAAATCAAATCCACTCCAATAACATAAATCAATTATCAATCAAATAACCTTTCATAAACCCTTATAACTCCAAATAACATAAATCAATTATCAATCAAACAATCTTCCATAAACCCTTATAACTCCAAATAACATAAATCAATTATCAATCAAACAATCTTCCATAAACCCTTATAACTCCAAATAGCACTTTATAGAAAACCTTAGGCAAATAAAATTTTAATTAAAAATACCTTTGCCACTAGTGGGATTCGAACCCACAATATCTGCCTCCATGAGCGCTCTAGCCATGGGCTTGACCACCGCGTGTGCTAGACGCACGTTTGAGAGCTTAGGAGCACTTCGTGCTCTTTCTCCTAAGTTGGCACTCAAAACGAGCATGTCCCAAAAACTTTCCCCTTGGCGCTCAAGACAAACACGCCAACTCCATGCGAATCGATCGTGGATACTTCCACTCCCAACGCTCTTATGAAATGCGTGCTGCCAATGGACCACCGTGTCCTATGGAAGTGAGGCCTTCTCCTCCCTTTTCATCTTTTTCCCTAGCGCTAAAAACAACACGAGTTCGTCTTCTTCCTCAACAATCGCACGAATTATTTTTCTCTTTGGTCGCATAAAATAATCAAAGAAGGGTAAGTTCTAATGTCCTTTGGCGTGGTATTTATACATGATTTTCCCTTTTTCCATAGACGTCGGTGCTCCACTAAGATGATGTCGGCGCTCCTTTTTAAAACCTTTTATAATTTATAAATTATTTAAATTCTAAAAGAATTTAAATTTTATAAATTATATTTATAAACCTTTGACTTTAATAAAAATTAAAGCCTTCCTTGGGATGAAATTTAAACCTTTAACTTGTACTCCATTGACTTGATGAAGATTATTCTGCCACCATGGTTTTAATAAAAACCCTTATAAAACAATATTTTGACAACTTTTTCTTCAACTCTTTGCATTGTTCCTGGTGACAATAATGGTGTACTCCATGGTATTAATGATAGCTTCATGTGTTCACTTTGGCATCAATGACAACTTCTCACCTTGACATCAATGACAACTAAATGAGCTCAAAATGTCCAACAATTTTCCCTCTCACTTGGGGGATAAGCCCTTGATTGGTACAACATTATTCTGCACCATAGTTTGTTCACCTTTGAGCAGTTGGCCAATTCATTCTTAGAATATTTCTCCATTAATATCAATAATAAAATCAACTTCTCTTATGTATATGCCTTATGATAGGTCGAAAATGAGCCCATTATAGAATTTATCTCCCGATGAAGATTTGTCATCTATGACCTAGCTCATAGCCTCCCATTTGTAGAACTAGTCATACTTTTCTCCAAGAGTTATCACAAACATATCTCTACTTACAACTTCATCAAAGTTGCACATTTGAGGAAGCTATCACTCAAGCCAAGGTCATTGAGGACATCAATTTCCAATATGGTAAGATTAAGCTTAGGCAAAAATTGTCATACAAATCAAACTTTTGCTTCAACTGAAATGCACCAAATCAACCCTTCCCTAGACTACCATAAACTAATTAGGTGGCAACAACTTATCCAACTTCTTCATTAATCGCACGACCTCCTCCACAGTAGTAGTTATTATAAACTAATGCACCCCTTCCACATAAACCACAATAGAATCATAGCCTTCATACATAGATTCCACAGTGCAATTTGATCCCACTCTCTAATCCCTTTCCAGTTGTATTCTAAAGATTATTCAATGCAAGTCATATTACCCTACTGAACATTCGACCTATTGATCCAAACCAACCCATGCCTTGGGGGTATATTGAGCAGTATTTTTGTGCATACCATCGATAGTGTAGTCATGATATAGAATATTATCACTCCTTTTGCAATCTTGTTGAAGACCTCATTGATCGGGGTACCATTCAGGTCTCAAACTCCCTCACACCACAAAATCAAAATTTGGGTAACTATCAAAAGCTGCTACCTGAACACAGGGGTATGAATCCCCAAGGAGCCCCATCCAATTCCCAAGGGTAACCCAGATATGTTAACAATGTTCAATGCAACCCTCCATGTAGTGTCATTGGTGTGATAAACCTTAAAAATCACACTCAACGCTATCCACTACATAAATATGCACCTGTAGTATCCCTTCCATTACCTTTTACTTCATTGCAACCTCTTGTAGCTTCAAAAATTTTGCCACAGCTACCTCAAAAAATCATCACTATGCACAATAGCCTTATACATCAATTACGTAATACCCTAGACAAGCTATCCATTTTTTACCTTTTACAATAATCTCAACCCCATCACGAGGTGTTGAATGACATCCTTTGATCCATTGACATTGAAACCCATGACATGAATGCATTTGTGAATTTCGTCAGGAACAACCTACATTGCCTTCAGCCTTCTATCAGTTTCCATGACTAAAATATTATAGAGATCGTAGGATAAGGAGCTAACCATCCTCTCCACATACAAGCAACCATCAATGACATCACCTACAAGCATGTCCTTGTTGATACCAATTCATCCATTAGTATAATTTCTACTGTCAACCTACATCACTTTAACATTCCACCCTCTCATTGTACAACCCCATCACTTGACCTTCGTGCATTTGATGGTTACATGTGACCCATCATAGGCTCCATTGTCCTACCTATCCATGTAGGTATCTGTACCATATCCATTTTATTCCATGTCATTTAGGGTGATATGCAATACAATATCTTGCTCGGATGTCCATGGATTAGAGACATGCAATGTGTTCCTTCCAACTTGCATCATTATCTTAAGTATGTCTATGATGGCCTTATTCATTGTGTTCCTACCTATGGGAACCCCTTCAAATTTTGCAACATTGTAGACCTTCCACCAGGAACCTCATTATCCTCCACTCAGGTTCTTCCCATTCCTCCTCATCATCCAAAGGAGCATCTACATATTCCTCTACACCCACCTCTTCACCGCAAAAATCATCAAGGATTCATACACATTCCTCCCCATCTATTTCCATGCCACTCTCATCATATATCATAAAACTTCATCCTATTGTCATACCTTTCTCACCACCTTCCTCATGACCTCCTCCTCCTTATCAGTTGTCCTTTTCCATGGATGTATCTCATGTGCCTACACATTTTTTGCCACCCTCATCATGGCCTCCTGTTACATCTAATGCATCTTCCTCTATAGAAACTTCTATCCTTCCCACTCCTAAAACACCCCCACTTAATTTTCATCCATGAACACAATATTTTGCATCTTCTCGTAGACTTATGCCTACATCTCCTCTCCCCACCACACAGTTCCCACATGTGAACAATTCCATTTCCTCCATCGTGGTTGAATACCATTATTGGAAACAATGAGCCTCCCACTTAGATTCCCAATAACTCCATTCTTCTCCTACTATCATTTGTGATTCCTAGGTGGTATCATCTTCCTCTGATTCTAATTTGTCACCTCACTCATCAACATGTACGATACCTTGAGTGTTCAATTTCATGACAAACTCTAGGCTCAGTGACTATAATATTCATGATGCTCATGTTCAACCCTAGACAATCCAATATACATGTGATTTTGGTCATTCTTCAACTTCAGTTTAACCATTTATACTATCATACCACTTGGTCCACCCAAAATTCACACCAAATTCATGTATGCAGGTCTAGACTCATCGTTCCTAGCTATTATGCCTCTACCTCTACAATCTAGTTTTTTTGGTACTATTGATCATATGTCCATACCTCAATTCACCTTATACTACCTTTAGTATTTTTATTAGCATGGATTCAGACTAAACTGCTATGAGTAAGGATTACACACGTTTATGAACCCCCACATTCAATCACCCACAAAAAAATTGACCTAGGTTATCATCCTACAGCTGTTCATACACTCAAGGATCGAATTCAATATCTCTATCTTCATCCCACACCAATTCCTACACACTCATTGGAATAATACATCGACATGAATATCCTATATGAGAGTCCATCTCCTCATTCTACCATTGCCATTCCATGCAGCTTCTTCCAAGACATGTATTTTGCTAAGACCACATCCTTTTATTGTATTGATGCGCTAGTTGACCAATTTTCTACCTTATACCTCACTGCTCCTTATCTAGAACACAAAACTTCACCTCCCCATCCATTGTTTATACATTCAACCCAACCAATACCTACTTATCGATAGCTTCATCATTCCATAACTCGATCTTGATCTCCACCCATGGTTTTATGCCCACCGCTACACCTACCATGATATTCACATGCTTCTAAATATTCATCATCAGACTCATCATATTCAACAACCTCTACTACTTCTATCAACATGGTCAATGTGGATCTATTATTACCACTTTAATACACATCTCGTGTGAATCGTGATGATACACCAAACCCTAACTTCATCAACTTTACTCATATTTTACCAATTTATTCACTGTAGGACTTCTTGCTATCATCCCCTATATTGCGTACTGTAAATGCTCCTTTAAAATATACCCCACCTCACATCCCGTGGTTTCATCATACTGACATATATTTAGATGATGAATTTGATTTATGTAAGGCTATTGATGACCTCCACTTTATTCCAATCCCAAAAAAACTTTGAGATAGTTCCCACATGCTTGTGGAAGATACCATTGACATCGATATTGGTGATGACCCCACCAATCCACATATCGTTAAACTCACCACCAACATCTCATTAGAGGATCATATCCTATTTACTATATTACTCAAGGAATACATCAAAGTCTTTGCTTGGTCCTACAAGGATATGCTAGGACCCGATCCCTCTCTAGTGGTTCACAATATCACTCTTGATAGTGACGCAAAATCTGTCAGATGTAAATTGTAACATATACATCCTATGATTGCATTGTTGGTAAAATCTAAGCTGTAAAGGCTACTTGATGTGGATTTCATTCAACCTATTGATTACTCAAAATTGGTTTCCAAAATGGTGCTGGTACCTAAACCCTATGACGAAGTCTGTGTATGCATTGATTTCCATGATTTGAAAAAAGCTTCTTCCAAGGATAACTTCCCCCTCCCAAACATATACTTACTAGTTGATGCCATCATAGGTCATGAAATAATCTCCCTCATGGATGGATTTTTTGGTTACAATCAGATTAAAATTAACCCTGCTGATCAACACAAAACATCATTCACAATCCCCTAGGGGAATTTTTTTATAAGGTCATGTCTTTTGGCCTTAAAAATGTTGGGGCAATGTACCAGCATGCAATGAATTATATCTTTCATGACTACATGTATAAAATAATGGAATATTACATTGATGATATCATCACCAAATCCAAATAACATTCACAACACCTTGCTAATCTACACAAGATCTTTGATCACCTTCCAGAACATAATGTTCGTCTCAACTCAAATACATGTTTCTTTGGTGTTACTTTTGGTAATCTAGGGTTTATTGTTTCACAGCTAGGCATTTAATTAGAACTCAAAAAATTTAAAACCATCATTGACATGCCTCCACCCACCAATATCAAGCAACTACATAGCTTGTAGGGAAAAATTCAATCCATTCATCATTTTATTACCCAATTATCGGATAAGTGCAAACCATTTAATCACCTTTTACAAAAGGAAATCGCCTTCAAATGGGATGAAAAATATCAACAAATATTTAATTCAATCAAAGCCTACCTCACCTCATCACCAGTTCTTTCTCCCTTACACCCACACCTACCATTCATCTTGTACATTTTTGCTATGGATTTTACATTTGGCACATTGCTAGCTCAAAATAATGTGCTCAATCAAGAACAAGCCATATATTACATCAGTCATATTCTAGTCAGCTACGAAATCCAATATGTATACATGGAAAAGTTATACCTAGCTATAGTCTTTATGACACAAAAACTATGCTAATATATGCTTAATCACACCACATTTGTCATTGCTCACAATAATCCTATACGATATATAATGAAAAATAGTGTTCATAACTCTTGCACCGCTAAATGGATTATGCTCCTCACTGAATTTGACCTAGATTTTATTTCTTAGAATTCCATCAAAGGGTAGGTCATTGCTGACCAACTCCTCAAGGCTCCATTGCCTTATAATCAACCACTCCTTATTTAGCTCCTTGATGATTCTGTTACCTAATGTTGACTTGTTTTTTTCTTCTTTAGTTAGGATAGTGCACTTTAAGGGGGAATGTTAGAGTTAAAGTGCACTATGCCTTCACCTTGACACTTGCCAGTTTCTCTTGACAAGTGTCATGTTTTGAATATAGGCTTATGCCTATATATTGTAACCATTTGTATCAATAATACATCTCTCATATTTGTTCATTTCAATATCAGTCCCGACATTTGGTATCAGAGCTCCAGGATTTCTCTGGCCTTGTGAGCTTGAGGGGGGATTTCCCTCATGGAAATCCTCCCTCCCCCTCATTTTTTTATTTTTCCTATTTTTTTAAATTTTTTTACCGAGGGAGTATGCTCTCCATCATTTGATGGATCAGAAACCAGATGGTAAAAAATTTTAAGTTCGATTTTTTTTTTTGTGCGGTTGTCAGATTTGAGCAAGGTGTTGGCTGGATTTTGGTATTTTAGGCGGTCGGATGAAACAGTTGAAAGTTGCAAAATTGTTGTGAGTACGAGGGACAGAAGAATCCTACCACAGATGAGAGTGAAGCGCAGTGACACAATCACTCTGGGTGTAAAACGCAGCACTGACTTTCATAGCCATCGCAGCCAAATCGGAGGCAGGCACACGGTATTTCAACTTTGTGAGAGGAAGTAGAAAATAAAGCTGATCAAGCTGGAGCTCCTCCTCCACAGGCAGCGGACACAGGTATTCGTTGAAGTCCATGGAATCAGAATGGCACACGAAAAAGCCTGACCTTTCTTTTAGAATTTCTGCGACATTCACAGGCTCGGGAAATTCTTGAAGGTCACCGTTGTCCAAAATTAACTTTGCAGTGGGACAATATACTTTACAAGAGGAAAGGAAAGAAAGACAGCTACCCATCTAGCGCTTTTCACAATGAAATCCAGAGCTTTTAGATTTTGTCAATCTGTTTGTCTCGTCGATTTATATTTACACCATTGGTGAGCAGTATGTGAAATATTGAAGAGAAGAGGGCTATGCTAAATTCAAGAGGATGTCACGGCCTTGAATTGCTCCTGACCAGCCATATCCCAGATCTGTGCTTTGATTTCCTAAATTGCTCTTGACCAACCGTATCCCAGATCTGTGTTTTGATTTCCTGAATCGCTCTTGACCAACCGTATCCCAGATCTGTGCTTTAATATTGGAATGATACTTGGTCTTCTTCTTTGAATCTGCAGGCATTGGTCTTCTTAAGTGTCTTCTAAAAGCACAAGTGAAAGATGATCCGTTGGTCCGACAGTCGATGTCTGCAAACTTGCCGATGATAGATATTTCTATTTTGTTCTATAGCCAAATGGTGAATCTGCACATTGGAGGCATCACAGTGCTGGACGATAAATGAAGAATTAATTTGGATCGCATACTGTTTCTTTTCCAAATTGAAGGCATAATGTTTCTGTTGAGGCACATGCGTGTTTGAATTGCTGGTATTGGATTTCAGAAGGAAGAGACGGTGCACATTTCTTTTTCAGGCCAAACCAATGGACGAAGTCAAATAGAACTCGATGCCGTCACCCGCAAAGCCATCAATTCATTCAAATATGCAATTAGAATGTTTTTTGAATGAAACCATAAGGCTTCGATCATTTGTATTTCTCCTCATGAGATCTGAAAAGTGCAAGAAAGTGTGAATTCATTAGGGCGAAAGCAGGCGGATTCGAAGGTTGGGCAGATTCAAGGGCTAGGCATGGATTTGGCGTTTCCAAGGGCTGCCGCTTAGTCTTGCGCATTTTTGCCCTTTTACACAGATGGTTCGACGATCGAAAAGCTGGACTGGAAGCAGTTGAGCTCCTTTGCCCTCTTCAATGTGCAAGCCAACGGCTGCATCAGAGATAGGTCTCACTTTGGACTGATTTATTTTTTAAAGCTAAGATCAATGTGTGGCACTTTCATGGTGTTCGATGGGAGCCGATGATGAGTTGTAGAGCCGACGCATGCCTTAGAATCATTGCAGAAGGACTCGTCTGAGTGGAGTAGTTGTGGTGGCATTCATGTGACTAGGCATCCCCACGATGGCGGTCATCTACGGCCATGCGGTGGCGGGCGGGTTCAACCCACCACCAGTCATCGTCCTTCTTTTCAAATCAGTCTCGGTCTGTCTTTAAGTGATGCGCTGGCCCCCATCACTTTATTTAAGATAATATAATATAATACGGGATGTCCTTTGTTTGGTGGGTATGCATGTTATATTAAAAATATGGGGGATGTTTATTTTTTTTTGCAAGAAGTTTTATTTAAAATCAAAGGGGGCAACAATTATGACAAGGTTACCTTTAGCCTTTATTTAAATGAAAGTGGAAGGGCCACTTTCATGGGATTTTTTTTGAAAGGGTGTATTTCAAAATTTCAAAGATAAATAGTCCTTGTAAGTCCCTTGCATGGGAAAAATTGAGAGACTATTTTTTTTCCCGCCAGAGAGCGATGCCGCCATAGTGCGAGGTTTTAGTTGTTGTCTTGGAGAGGCATGTTGTTTTTCATTATGATGAAGGCCCCTTTGATAATGGAATATAGGGGTATTTATAGTCGTTGGAAACGTTTTTCCGCGACGGACACAATGATGGTGTCATATTGTAATTTTGAGGTTGTTTCAATTTAGTTTTTTAGCCTCAAGTTTTAATACCTTGGAGTGCACTCTCAGTTGTACCCGACACCCCCAAGGTAATTTTATTTGTGATCGTTGTACCTAGTGATCTTTTCTATACACTTGGTGAATGTAGTGGCTGGTTACCCATGCATTTCGATGGGATGACATGGTCACCATAAGGACACTTATACTAGGGACTACAGACAAAGACACCCTAGACTCTATCCGAGGTTTTTTCTGGATCTACTTCTAAAGACTACAAACAAAGACACTTCAGAAGATTCTCTTATTTTCTTCTTCTCTCCTATTTTGATCTATGGCTCATTTTATTGTATTGATCTGCCTAAATTTTTCTACCTTTTGTTAATAAATTTCTTCTATCAATCAACTCATCATCACATCACCACATTTCATTTGTATCACTATTGATTCCTCATTTGAGAGGGTATTTATACATAATTTTGCTTTACATACAACCAAACAATCAAACATCCAATCACGATTATCACATCTGTCTACAAATTTTTTTATTGAATATTATCTCAAGATAAACCTCATCTCAAATTATACATTTATTATATTATGAGAGCCATGCACAATATCGAAGATGTCTTATTTTCATTCATGTATATCAATGTTGACCACATACTGACTATTAGGCTTGATTTATCCATACCACTCAGCTCAAATGGTTTGGCATATATCATCATGCACTCATTAATAAATCAAAAGCAAAAATTTGAATAGGTAGTTGTTCTATTCGTAATTGGACCATTTTGCGTTGGTCGCAAAAGCAAAGTAGTCTTAAGTTACCCTAAAAAATAATCAGTACAATATTGCAAATATTGTACTAAATTGACAAATCATCATGTTATATCCATAGTAATTCATTTGCATTCATACGCCCACGCCTTCATCCTATCTCTTCTTTTTGGATTTATATCAATGTTGTATGGTCACACTTTGAGTGGATACATACCTTTGATTGGATCCTTCTTCTTTCTTCCTCTTCTAGTTCTCAATCAATGTTGTATGGTCACTCTTTGAGCAGCTACATACCTTTGATTGAATCCTATTTCCATCTTCCCCTTCTTCTATCCACCTTTGTTTGATTATCTATCAATGTTGTATGGTCAGTATTCGAGTGACTACATACATTTGATTGGATTCTATTCTTCTCTTACCCTTATTATCTCTACCTCTTTTGGTTCTTGAACAATATTTTATGGTCATGGTTCAAGCGGCTACATACCTTTGATTGAATCCTATTTTTATTTTCCCCTTCTCTCCACTTATTTTTTATTTTCTATCAATGTTGTATGGTCACACTTCGAGTGGCTACATATGTTTTATTTAATCCCATTATTCTCTTTCCATTTCTCATCCAGTTCACAAACACCTCACCACCCTCCATCATAATTTTATACTAAATTGTGTTTCACACAACATGGTACAAAAAGAGGAAAATGTAGACACCTAAAAGTCACACATGCTCATTCCTAGATTCTTGTAAATCTACATAGATACTTGTAGGTTTGCATAGATAGTCATAGGCCATCATAGGCCATCGTAGGCCACCATAAGCCATTGTAGGCCATCGTAGGCCACCATAGGCCATCATAGGACGTCGTAGTTATCCGTAGGTGCAAAAACCTACAAAACTATGTAAAGTGCACCCAAATAGCCTTCTATCCACAAGAGGTCCATCTACTAATTCCATAAGGCTGCCTAAGCCCTTTTCTATGCCTAATTAGGATCCCATGGAACCATTTCTTACCAAAAACCCTAATTAGACAAATAAGGATTCTAATTTGTAATTGAATTTCACTTAAGTAACACTTTATCATTAAAAATGGTTTAATTAGGGTTAATGATCAAATTAGTCCTAAACATGTCCTCACACATGTGTGCACCCTAAGTTGGTTAGGATATTTTCTAGAAACCCTAATTCAACCCCCATCTAACCTAGGATTTAGCTAACCCTAGTTAACCCTAATCCTTGCTCACACATGTGTGAGGATGAGATATTTCCTTCAAGGCATGTGAGAGGATGACTAAGCTTACCACCTCCCAAACCCTAACCTAACCATGCTAGGAATTGACCCTAGGGTGTAGTACACCTAACTACCCCCCTTGACCTTGGTTTTTCTATAAATAAAGGGTCTTTTCCCTCATTTTACCTCACATTTTCAGTCAACCTATCCAGACTCTATTGAAATCACACCAGAATCATCTTCTACCACTTTGCTTTCGACAAACAACATCAAACAACTTCTGGACCCCATTCGGACAGGAAATATTCATCATAAGTCAACTACAATCTAGTTCACCCCCCAACCTGCGAACCCAGGATCCAGTTTGCAGGCCACCTGTTGATGTGCACTTTTGTCCTATTACAAAAGCACTCGACAACTAGGATATAAATATCCTTCCTTGCAAAGAAGTAAGTATTTCTTCAAGGCTCATACTTAATGCGTCAAATGTTAAACATGTATAAGTAAATCTATGCCTTAAAACTCTATGTGGTTCGCAAAGTGTTGTTAACAAGGGGCCTGGGATCATGTAAATGATTTTGAATCCATCATGTGGAGTATGTCTTTGATGTCAATTCAACAAAATAAAATTTATTTTATGATATTATGTTAAAGTATACCAAATTTTATTTCCTCTCTTCAATTTAATGTCTCAAAATACTTTAAATGAAATTAGCATAAAAATAATCTAGCATTTTGTATTAAATTTCAATTTAACTTTGATAAAGATCAAAGTAAATGAAAATTTATAATTTTAATAAACCTTTTGAATATAATAAATTTATAATAAATTCATTTCCCAAATGTCTATTTGATAAAGTAGTTATTTATTCAAACCCCCTTATGAAATTATAAATCAAACCCAGAAGAGGTGAATAAATGAAATAATGTCTTGCCCAATTTATAAGGTTCCAAAACCTTGTCAATGATAAAATATTAGGTCTTAATATGAAACTAATCCATAAAGTTTAGATTTTATGATAAAATAAAGTTTATAAATTAGATTTGCTTATAATATTTATCTTTTGAAATATTTATGAAATTAAATATTCAAAAGAGTAAATGTGCTCTAATTTGAAATTTGGACTTCTGAAGTAAATAGAACTATATTATAAATCAAATCCAAATTGAATTTTAGAGATATCAATCCTAGTTCCTCAACCTTATGAAATTAAGGTGAGGAATAGAATATTCATTTATCCCTTCTTAAATTTATTAATTCAAATATTAATTGATGTAATATTTGAATAATAAATTTAATTTATAACCTAACCATATAATTTCACTTTATAAAAATTATGCTAGGTTATAATATATAGTTTTCAGAATGAAATAATAATAAAAAATAATAAAATATTTTAAACTTTAGAAATTAACTTAATATCTCAGACAAAATCCACAGATCAAATTTCCATCTACATAATTCTAAGACCAATTCAATGTTCAGCAGTATTCAAACAATGAAATCAAATGAATTGATGCAATCTTCTAAGGTATACAAACTATTAAGAAATTATAATAAACATTTTATTAATTCCATATACAGTATGTGCACAAGTCTGGATCCAAAATGCTTAAAATGATTTATAAAATCTTCTAATAATTTCCATTGTTCTGCAAATGGCTTTCTCCAATTTCTTCCAATGAATGTATAGCTTTGCTCCTTCCAATCGTTCCTCTCCTTCTCTATGTAAATTTTTTGACCTTTTCCATGAATCTCAATGATTTATTTATAATTTGAAAATTTTAGTTATTCTTTTTCCTCACTGAGAATGTATTTTATATATTCTTCAAACCCTTGCCGTTGTATTACCTGCATAATGAAACAATAATCATAATATCAAAACAAAACCAAACTTTACTTTCTCGTAACTTTAATTTTTTTTCAAAAGTATTTCAAAGTTCTCATATTACTAAACTAACCTGCTATTTTTTTGGTGAAACTGACATCTGGAATCTTGCAAGTTTGGTATCATTAGAAATATAAAATCCATATCTTTTACCAAGTTTTGAATGAGATCAAACGAAGTTTTCTACCTCAAGATATGTCCATTTCAATTTTGCATTAATTTTAGGGTTAACCTTAAAATTAAATTTAATTATTTAAATGAAATTAATTATTCAAATGAAAATTAATCATTTAAACCTTTGAAAATTATTTTAATCAAAATATTTGATTTCAAATAATGCAATTAATATGCAAATAATCAAAATATTTAGTTTTCAAGCATTGCAACTACATTCAAACCTTCAAAATGCAAATATGTTAGCAATTCCAAAGTGAAAGCAAATTTTCCAAGACCTTGATGCGAGCAAAATTGGATAAACAAAAATCCCTCAAAATCACAAAATTTAAGGTGGGTCCCCAATTTTGGGGTCGTTGTGAAGGACGTCACAACACCACCCTATGAACTGATCGTACAATAGGTCTACAACACCATATCAGGTATAAATCAAATTTTAATAGCTTTTGTAATATTTCCAACAACTTTCATCATGTTTTTCTATATATTTGAGTAGATTAGTCTTCATAAATACAAGGCTTGACCAAGGAAGACCCCCAAACACACTAACATCCTTTCACATGTCCAAAACAGGTACAAAAGGATATACACCAGCAGACTACTGGTGGCACACACACAAAAAAGCCCACCTTCATTGAGGAGCTCCAAAAGATACCATCAAATGCTTCAGATTTGTGATGAAAACAAGAAATAAAGGTCTCCACTGAAAGAGAGAATTATTTTGTAACCCTAAATTCAAAATGAATAAAGCAACACTGTGAACATTTTCTACATTTATTTTTAGAAATGGTTGTCTTTCAGTCGCTTCAACTATAAGTCCTAGTAACTTCCCATATGGCACCATCAACATGCACTTTCCTAGGTTTAGTATAATTTCAGCCTTCCTACAAACTCATGCATTCCTCCAGTGCCTTTAAGTGATCTTGCGTTCAGCCATATAGGGACAAATCATCCAAAAAGGCCTTGAAATTACCTATGGGTATCTTATAAAAAATGCATCGAATCGTTGAAAAGTAGTTGGTGCATTTTTGTAGACACCTAAAATACGTTATGTTTAGGAAGCTACTCATATGGACACCTTTACAGGTCATATGACTGATCTTGGACCTTTCCAAGACTTATAAGTGGTTCTAATCACTCAATTAGGGTAGCCTAATCCTTGTCATCCATAGTCATTGACAAAATTGGTGGTTGCTTCCAGCACCCTGGTCGATAGTGGCTAATCCTATAACTAACTTGGGCTCCTTGAGCTGAGTAAAATTAATTACATCTAACAAATTAGCAATGGTTTGGGTTCCAAAAGCCTCCAGAAGCTTCACCTAACCATTCGAGCTCAGTAGATTCTTGATATTGGCTTCCTAGGGAAGCTAGACCAAGGAATTTTGGAGTCTACTTAAGGCTACAAATTTACAAAGCAAATACAAAATAATTGATGAGAATTTGCCATATCAAATCCTTATATAATTTAAGATAAACTTCACATCCCCTTGAGGAGTAACGAAGTATTGTCCAATTGATCAATGACAAGTGCCTACCCACTAGTGGAGACTGCTACATTTTGAGAAGAACAACCACATGTTCAAGCATTCAATTCAATGTGTTTTGAACCAATTTCCCACCCTAAGTTATTTTGATAGAATGCACCAAGAATTCCAATCCTCGTAGCATTGGAATTGATTGATGCCAGGCATGGGACATAGAGAGTAGAGCTTCTATCCCATAGTTGTTTTTAATAGTGGCGTACAGGCACAACCATTGATGTTGATAGCGGTAAGCAAAGATGACTGCAATGAGCATCAATGACTAGGGTCTAATGTCTCTTTTCCCTTGTCTTTAGCATTAGATTACATTTATAGAAAAATCTCATAGTGTTATCGCATGTAGAGTTGTGCTGTCAAAAATATTTAATAATTGGGTATTGTAGTAGTTGATTACGACCATCACTTCCAAACCAAGTTTTGTCACACAAAATGAGATGAAGGATGTGAAGATTCCAGGTCGATACTTCATAGATACTTCAATTTAGGCACATCCCACTCCCAAGCAATGCATATTTTTCTCAATAATGCCTCACCGGCAACACTCGCTCCGAAGCACCCTACTTCATGTCTATTTTTGGCAAAGGGGTAAAATATTGTGTCTTTTGTTTTCTAACATAGAACAGAGGTATTCCTTTTAATATTTATGCACTCTTTTTAGTATTGCATGTATCTTTATCAATATTTATGCATTTGTTTATGGTTTACACTATTTAAGAGTTAAGCCTCATTTTGAGAGGCCATATATACTACTAATCTATCTTATAGTTATGTGTATAGATTATAGGGTATTTCAAGGACAAAGATCACAATATCCATCATCTTGACATCAAGAAATGGAGGTGGCCTAGTAATCCCTTCATAATCAAATTTAGTGGAGAAGCAAGGACCATTGAAGTGCATCTTTCCCCATTTTGGGCTACATACTGTGTAAATTTATATCAAATTGAGTATCCCTAAGAGGGACCTATTTGTAACTGAATATTATTCAATTAATAAAAGAGAGCATTCTATTTTGTCATTTCATCTTTTCAAATGGTTACATGAATTGCACTTTCAATTTGTTTACAAGTTTGTAATAGTCTATATGTACATCTTTTGCAGCTTTACAAGTGGAAATCACGATGGAATTAACCCTTTTTTTAGATGCTAACTGTATTTCTTTATGTTTTTCTCATTGAAGGTATACTCACTCTAAGTTACAGTAGCTAATAGTTGTAGTCACTCTGAGTGATAGCAGCTAGCACCACAACCACCCTGATCATCAATGGCTACAAGAAATCACAAAGAAAATCAATTGCATCAACTTTTTCTTTGGATGTGGGCCCACCTATAAGTGGCCCTATCTATATTTTTAATTGTTTGTTCCCTATGTTTTTAAAAATGCAATTTAGAGATAATTGAATCACATATAAAAATATTCAAAAGGTAAATCAATTTTTTTTGTATTTTCTGTTACCTATTGATGGGCATAGTGGTTGTTGCTATTAGCCACTCTAGAAGCCAATGGCTAAGACTTTTGCATGCTATTCACATAAGTGGCTACTGTTAGATCTGCTTGTAGATCTGATTGGTCTGAAGCTTGCTTAAAGACTACATCATTTAACTACATTTGCATTTTTTTAAACTAAAATTTCATTTACATGCTACATTTTTTGAATATGAAACATCATTTATTCACATGTAGTTGATGATCATTGTATGTTGTTTGATGCACTATACTTTCATTCCATATAAAATGAACAATCACACACCATGTTCCAAGTGTAAAAATCAGTTGCATTGGGCTCTCACATCCAACCAACTGATCAATATGAATGGTGTACGTCATTACCACTTGGTTGGCTTGTTGATTGAGTTTTTCACACCTACATGTGGCCAAGGCCAATCCAAGAACTATCCTATCTATGGAAAATAGCACACACTCTTCTTAGGAAGGTATATCACTACCCACAATGTGCTAGGTGAGGATCAATAGTACCTATGCTCCCTAATTGGATATGGGCTTCATCTCCATATCTTGGTGGGTAGACAACCTAGATGTCATTATCATGTTTGTCGTTGCGAGTATATAAGTGAAAACCTTAAAAAATCAAGAGTATCATCAATAAATTTGCAAACACGATAAGAAAAATTTCCATTTTACAACAAACCATAATACACAAGATGAGTTTTAGGATACACAAACAAAACTTAAAAGAGATAATCACCTTGCTTACTTTGTTTGTCTTAAAATTTACACGAGTTAAATTCACAAAGTTATGGTCACCACACGGGGTCGTCCTCGATCCACTATTGAGGTGACACCTAATGCACCAGAGGGCCCAAGCCACCCAATAGGTAGCACACCTACCCATAACATACGTTAATGAGCTTCGGGTAGTCTTAGAGGAGACAAAACCACTCACGATGGATCTCACCAAGAAACCCTACCCAGGAGATCTAACACTAGATCTATTCGTGATCCAAACGAGAGCATTTATAGACCTACTTCATCTCATGATATTGAGAGATAAAATTCACCTAATAAGGGGTGAGGTAAAGGGATTGTGACCATTCACATACTCATCCTAATGCCAAATCCTTTTGAGCATGGAGGGTGTTATTTATACTACCATAGTATTGGTGAAGGAGGTATGCCTCTTGACCAACCATGGAAGACCCATCACCTTTATTTCTTAGATAAAGGTGTTGGAAGATCAGCACATAGCACATTCGAGCATAGACGCATATATCATGATCATACTCCTCAGGAATCCATTGGATCCATTAAATAATACATCATGGAAGAGGGAACAAAAACCTAATTACATCCTATTTTTACGTGTGGTGAGTGTTCTAGGTGAACACACAATACCACTACAACATTCTTAAATGAGGATCATACTGCTAGGGAAGAGCTTAATGTCAATACAACCTCAATTACTAAAGGGAAGTAGGTTGTCAACCTATTTGCATAATTTGAGGTAAATAAAACTCCATGCATAGAATTACGAAGAAAAAGGTCTCATATAGCAAACCAATTCAATCGACTACCTAGGTCGAACATAATTCAATGAGAGAAAATACTCCAAGATCAATTGGAGGACTTGTGTATAGAGCATGAGAATTTAGAACATGAAAATGCATAACAACAACGGTTGCACCATTAATGGTTGTATGAACACCACCTATAATAACAATGCATCCTTGATCAAAAGGAGCAAGAAGAGTGATCGAACATATTGGTTCAAGCTACCATACCACCAACTAGTGAGTATAGAGAGCAACATAACGTAAGGTGTGCTACATCACACCCTGATATTCACACTAGATAAGTAGAGGAGTGCTCTCATCGTATTTTACATCATGCATCCAAGAAAAAATAGTGACAAGCACTAAATATGCCTAAGCTTGATCAGTACCAAGAATTAGATCGAGATGATTAGGATCAACAGTATCC
This sequence comes from Wollemia nobilis, assembly GCA_028583015.1. Taxonomy (NCBI): domain Eukaryota; kingdom Viridiplantae; phylum Streptophyta; class Pinopsida; order Araucariales; family Araucariaceae; genus Wollemia; species Wollemia nobilis. Next base: position 4,550,548 of record JAQPPZ010000101.1, read on the forward strand.
TGAACCATCCTTTATAGTCATGGCCGATGAATACAATCGACCATCTCGATCTCAAAGGAACTTATCCTCACGTGCACCCCAAATATTTCTTCGAGAGGAAGAGATAATATATTCTCAAGCTTAAAAAGTGCTTACTCTAAGATTCAAATCTCTTGAGAAACAAGATGTGGTTTTTCAAAAGCACACTTTAAGCAAGATTCACAATCAACCCTTGTGTTCATCAATACCAAGCCCTATTTATCCTAAATATTTTGAAATGCCTATATTGGATAAGTTTAAGGGTGATGAAGATGCGTAACACATAACAAGCTTTATGAATTCATGTTTTTAGTTACAACACAATGATGCCTTGCTATTAAGAACATTCATGATCACCCTTTCAGGAACAACCATTGAATGGTATATCAAGGTACAACATCACCAACTTTGAACAACTAGTGAATGCTTTTCTTAAATTCTTCTCATTTGTCATTAAGAAGAAAATGAATCTATCTGACTTGGCTAATCTACGATAGTATGAATATGAGCCAGTGATGGATTATGGGAACAGATGGAGAAAACTAATGGTAAAACTTCTATTTTCCATTCCCACAATAGAAATTTCTTGAATGTTTACAAAAATTTGTGCTAAAAATATATCATTGCTGCCTCAGTTGCAACAATACACAATATTCGAGAAGGCTTTAGTGCAAGCCAAAGTGATTGAAAACATCACAATCCAAGAAGAATATTTGAATATCTTAACAAAAAAAGTATGGAATAACAAAAACACATGCAATCAACCGTATCAGGGCAAACTTGTGTGTGTCAACCAAGTCATGTTAAATGTTCCTAAGGCAAACAAGAGCCAACAATAATAGAATTATTAGGCTCAAAATCCCCCTGTGCATTACAACTAGTGCAATAGGAACCAAGTCAAGGACAAAAAAAAATGTCAACCTCACAACTACACGCCATTGCCTGAATATTTGGCATCCCCTTTCAACCATCTATGCAAGGCCAAGGCCTTAACCTTTCCCAAGATATGCACCTTGGATCCTAATAACCCCAAACCTAAGGGGTACAAGGGAGATTTGTATTGCATATATCATGGGAAAAACGGTGATGATATCCACTATTGTGTCAAATTTAAGAATCTAGTGCATAATATGTTGGTAAAAAATGAATTGCAAATAGATAGTCTTTTGGCTATCGATAATCAAAATATTAACATATTAAAAAATCCTCTACCTAAGCATGAGGTCCAAAACAATCAAGTTGATCATGTCAATGGGGTGCACATAGCCCTTCCTGATGAGGGCTTTATCAGTATGATCAATACTACAACAGGAAACAAGAGATGGCTTGATCATTCCAACATAACAAAAAATACAACTAAAGTTGATCATGTATCACGATCCATACCAAATTTGAATTCAATTAACTTACATAAGGACCCTATGATTATTTTTTCTAGATAGGAGATTAAGCCAATCCTTAGAGATGAACCCGATCCATCTATGCATATCATAGTGAGTATCAATCAGAATACATACATGTGAGTCTTGACTGACATCGGGTCATCTATTAACATCATCACAAGTGCATCTGTGAAACATGTAAATCTATCACCTTCACACATTAAGGACTCAACATTTTCACTAAGAGCCTTCAATGATGCCACCTCCTCGATGATTGACACAATAGTCCTACCTATCAGGTTGGGATAAAGACCATACCTACATTGTGTCATATCTTGGAGGGTGAGAGGTAATATAATGTATTGTTAGGTAGACTGTGGATGAGGGACATGGAATGTGTGCCTTCCATAGTGCATCAAAGCCTTAAATTCATACATCAAGTACAAGTGTACGTGGTCCCCAATGATCCTAAATCTTTTCAATACTACAATAAGATCAATGAGCCACAGGAAACTCATGTGACATGCAAGTCCCAAAATGTTCACTCTAATGAAACCGAAAAACATTCAACTAAAATTTGTATCAAGAAATCGCTACCTTCTCCCATCAATAGAACTCATGGTATCACCCTACCTGATGAGGAGAAGAAAACTTCAGTTGACTTAACCGATACAAGATCATATTGGCCAGTTGATGATCTACCCACAACTGGTCTGAAATTCAAAACACCTTCCCATGATTTTTTGGGAATGGTCAACATCAAGACAGAGAGCCAAGTGTCTCTAAAGCAATAAAAACAATAGATAATGCCATAAAATGTTGCTAACACATAGAAGGGTCAAAAACCATTGAAATTAGTCACCCTTGATTCATTTCCCATGGCACCTTCTCAAGAGCAATGATATGTGTCTCTCCCATGTCAAACTCAGGGTATTCAAGCTGGCATAGTTCAAAAATATAAAGTGAAACAAAAATATTAACTGAGTAACAAACCAAAGCATGTGGATGCCCCTATCAAAGTGGACCATCAAGAAGTGTCCACATCATCTCAAAGGAAGGATATTGGTGATTTGCATTTACCTAAGGGTTTAGAGACATCCACTCTTTCACCTCCTTTGGTTGTGGATGGTGATCCAAACCAATCACTAGCAATACACCTGAGAGCCTTATCAATATTGCAATGTATACAAGATCGCATGACTAATATAGAGGCACATATGGGGCAACAAAATGAGGTATTACAATTTGTCATGATCCATCTTGAGGGTCAGGAACTAAAAAAGCAACCAACATCCAAGGCCAAACCACCTCTTGTGCAACCAAAGGAAGATCCTCAGCAAGATCAAGCACCAATTCGGTCGCACCAACAACCTAGAATGTATCCATCATTACCTAAGACTGCAATATCGATTTTCAATCGATTATGTGCCGCAAACGCCATCACCTTGCATGAGGTTTGACCTTTAGATCTGAATTGTCCAAAACCCTAGGGATATGAGAAGGAGGATTATTGTCTATATCATAGATATAATGGACATGACATTCACTCATGTTATGGTTTTAGAGCCATGATATACAACATGCTTGATAAGAGGTAACTTCAATTTATTAACCGATAAATAACCATAGTCAGTAATCCATCCCTTGCACCAAAAAAGCAAGAAGATCCACCTGCGCCAACAATTGGTATACCTATGGCTCAATCATGTCATCAAAGTAATCTAGTGTGTGTTGTGCACCCAAAACACCAATAGTGTAATTAAACTCCATTAAATAAGTCTATGTTAGTCATTTTTTAAAAGCTGCAAGAAGCTAAGGTCTTCACGTTACTTGACATAAACCCTCTAGATCCAAACAGAGCTAAACCTAAAGGTTATAGGGAGAGCCATTTCTGTCTTTATCATCAAATAGATGGCCATGGCATTTACAACTATTATGGATTCAAAAATGTGGTTCAAGATCTCATAGGTAGTGGGGATTTTACCATAGATGATCCATCTATAGTGCCTCAACCTACAAAAATATTGGCCACATCATCCCACTTGCAATCCCAAGGCTAGTCACATTCTTGCAGGCCTAATAAGCCACCTCATCGAGTAGTCATATTTTTAATGACTACTGCAGAGCTATTTCAAAAGCTTTACAAGGTAAATGTGATCATATTACCAGATTTCAAACCTAGAACACCCAAACCTAGATCATAGGATGAAAGCATCTTTTGTATCTATCATCGTATACATGGTCATGACATTCATGTTTGCTTTTCATTCAATAAAGTGGTCGAAAACATGGTAGAATAGAATGAGTTCTATGCAGACGGTTTGCTCATTTTACCTCAACAAACTTGGCCACCTCATAAAGGTCCATGTCCTTACGAGGAGAGTTGATTTTTTTTACTCTTCCTAAGTAGGATGACTATATTGTAGTGAGTGGTGTACACAATGGGGATCCCTAAGGTAGCTCACCTTCCCCACCATCCACATCAAGGTCAATGAAGCAAAGTAAAGATTCCAAAGGTATCACACCTTCCTCTCTTTCATTGAGTGGCACACACACTAGGGGTACCTAAGGTATCACACCTTTCCCCCTAAAATTTCAAAATTCAAAAACAATAAAAATCATCATAAAATTCAAAAAACAATTTAAAACATCAAAAACACAAAAATATTTACATTTTGCATTTCATTTTATGCATTCATTTAATTGCATTGCATTAGGTTTTTTCATGCATTGCACTTGCATTAGGATATTGTGTGTTTACAATATCACAAATGACACCATGTTTGTATGCCAATCATGCATATTTAAATCATCATCCACCATCCCCTATGAGTAATTGTGTTTTTCAACACAACCCCATGAGTTGCTATTAGGTATATACTAGGGTTTTCTGGCCATTCAACCATACTTAGTGATCTTATCAGATTTTGTAGAAAGCTATATTTGCTTTTGGATATGAGGTCTTTTTTTTATAGTACCTTTCATATATCAAAATCCCATCACATTTGAAAACATTAATAATCCTAGTTTGAACAAGGAAATATGAACACTACAAAGTGATCCTCGGTCACCTGAAACGAAAGTTTTTCACTTGCTCTTTTTTTGATGCGTATGGTCTAAGAATGTCGATTATTGACAAAATGACAAGCTCCACCCTACCCAAAGAAATCCCTTGCTTCATACAAAATAAGAAAATTTCCAAATTCAAAGCAAAAGCAAAATAAACAATGGTTTTCATCACTAAGCAAATCCCTTGCTCCAAAAGAAAACAAAATGCAAAATAAACTGTGATTTTCATCACTAAGCATGAGCAAGTATCCCAAGAAATAAGAAGAAAATAAGGGGGTGAAGAGCTTGAATCCCTTGAATGGTAATTTTTTGAAATCCATTGAGTGATCCCCATTACAACAATGGGCTGAATGAATCTCGCCTGGCAATGGGGTAGTTCTAAGCAATTTACAAATAAGCTAGCTTTAGGTGGCTTGTATTACCTAGTAGTCTAATCCAACCGTTTCCAAACCTAGGATCATGATGAACATGTGGTGATCCTCATTACAAAAATGGGATGAATGAATCCTACCTGGTAATGAGGTAGTCTTATACTTCATCTAATATATTCATTTGCACACATAAGGATAATGAATATCTTGGTCTTCATAACAAAAGATTTTATATTTTAGGAGTCTTGTGTAGTCATTATACAACTTTTGATTAATCAACTAGGGTGTTTGAGTCTCATGGAAAACCTCAAAAATCTCCTATAGCAACAAATCATCTCATCAAGCAATCACAATTTTCCTTATGAGGTTTTATTTATTAAGGGGTGTTCATGAAATAGGATAGATACTGGATGGATATCAACAATGATATTTATATGGCCACTGACTATTTTGTGCATATATTTTAATTTAAATAAGCTTATAGGAAAAACCTATACATCTCACATCATCTCATTTCACATATAGATGTCTAAATTATTAATTCTTATGATAAGAGTTATCATTTTTATTCATGATTTCATACGTTTTGTCGTGTCTTTTAGTAGTTTGTTAAACATATGTTAGATGAATTCATTATGTTTTAAGTGATTAAAGTGTACAAGTTTATTTGCATTAGATCATCCTCATGTAATTAATGCATTACATACATTATATTTATCATATCATATCACTTCGAGTAAATGCATAAGCAATTGAAACAAATTAAACATGCATTTAACATTCACCATTGCATCTATATATGCATACATAATAGTGCATCTATACATCTAGATCACAACATCTACTCATACATCTATCATCTAGCTAGTGGATGTCATCAATACATTGCATAAATATAGCATAATCAAAGCATCATATAAGCATTGCATCCATAACTGCATCACATGAACATAAAGCAAAATATATAATACACATAATGAGAAATAAGTAGAGTATCATATATATGTGTATGTCAAAAGTACATGAGGTACAAAAATACCCCTAATTGATAACCATAAGGAGTTTCATAATGGACATTAATGCATATCTACCGGTCCATAATCATCAAAAATATCAAAAGTAACAAAAAAATCAAAAAATCAAAATTTCAAGTGTGTCTCATATTTATTATTTACCCTATACACTTGGAAGTTATATCGACTTGTGCTCCATGCAATCTGGAAAGATGAGTAAATCACCATAAGTTCATTTTAACCAAATTATTCATGGATGAATTGAAATACCTTCACTTCACTCTCCAAGAAGGCCATTACAATCATACTGCTCCACGGGAATGAGGTATTCATTTCCTTTCTTCTATAAAATTTCATCAAATCATCGAACATAGTGATTTATCACATTATTCAATTTTGAATTACCATCATCTTATTTCTCTAAGAAGGCCATTGTTATTGGACTGCTCCATTGGATAGAGATGTATAATTAATATTAATGGCTGAAATCATAGTTGTAATAGGACCTACATTAAAACAATAGTAATCATATTGAACTATCCAAATCAGTCATCTTGGTCAAGCAACTCATTGCTTTCATCACTTGTCATTTTCCTTATCAGCTCATCACTTGAGGGAGTAGTCATAATAACAACATTCATAATCAAAATCAACAATTAAACACTTAATAATGTGAACCGTGTTCATCTTATGATTCATTGCTAACAACTATTACAAGCGTACCCTTCTGCTAGGAAAAAATAAACATAATGAGCTAAGCCTTTGTCGCTTCATATATTGGACCTATTGTAGCTTAAATGCTACTCGACTATACCCAGATATTCCAAATCATAGATTTAAGACTTCCATACCATTGGAAGAAATGATTTTGATATGTGTGTCCTTTCTAGGATTGGGGCATCTAAAGTTGACCAGATCAATGAAAATTAATAAACCTACAATATGGATTTAGGTCATCTATTTTTTCTTAGTGTTGTATTTTCCCATAATACATCCCAAAAAGGGGTATCTGTAGACACCTAAAACATGTCATGTTTAGGATGCTACTCATATGGACACCTTTATAGGTCATATGACTAATATTGGACCTTTCCAAGACTTAGCAGTGGTTCTAACCACTCAATTAGGGCAACCTATTCCTAGTCAACCATAGACACTGATGAAATTGATGGTTACTTCTAGCACCATTAACAATCAAAGTGATTGTGGGATAGCCACTAATGACGATAGTGGCTATGACCATATCTGCCCTGGTCGATAGCGATTAAACTTGTAACTAACTAGGGATCCCTGAGCTAAGTAATTACATATAACAAACTAGAAATGATTTCGGTTCTAGAAGCCTCTAGAAGATTTGCCTAACCGGTCCAGCTCAGTAGGTTCTTGATCTTGGCTTCCTAGGGAAGCTAGACAAAGGAATTTTGGAGTCTACTTAAGACCCCAAATTTACAAAGCAAATACAAAATAATTGATAAGAATTTGCCATAGTGAAGCCCTATCAAATTGAAGAGCAACTTCACATTTCCTTGAGGAGTAATGAAGTGTTGTTCAATTGAGCAATGACAAGTGCCTACCCACCAATGGAGAATGCCATATTTTGAGAAGAACAATCGCCTATTCACACATTCAATTCAATGTTATTTGAACAAATTTCCCATCCTAATTCATTCTAAGAGAATGCACCAAGAATGTCAATCCTTGCAATATTAGAATTTATTGATGCTAGGCCTAGGACACAAAGAGTAGAGCTTCTATCCTATGGTCATTGTTTTAACAATGTCTCGCAGGCACAACCATCGACGTTGATAGTAGGTAGTAGATTCGGCTTCTCTGAGCATCAAAGACTAGGGTCTGATGTCTCTTTTCCCTTATTTTTAGCATTAGATTACTTTTACAGCATTTTCATTTATTTTATAACATAGAACAGAGGCATTCCTTTCAATATTTACGCACTCTTTTTAGTATTGCATGTATCTTTATCAATATATATTCATTTTATTATGGTTTACACTATTCAAGAGTCAAGCCTCATTTTGAGATGCCATATATGCTACTAATATATCTTGCAGTTCTTTGTGTGTAGATTACAGGGCATTTCAAGGACAAATATCACAAGATCCATCATCTTGACATCAAGAAACGGAGGTGGCCTAGTAATCCCTTCATAATCAAATTTAGTGGAGAAGCAAGGACCATTGAAGTGCATATTTCCCCATTTTGGGCTACATACTATGTAAATTTGTATCAAATTGAGTATCCCTAAGAGGGACCTATTTGTAACCGAATATTATTCAATTAATAAAAGAGAGCATTCTATTTTTTCATTTCATATTTTCAAATGGTTACATGAATTGCACTTTCAATTTGTTTACAAGTTTGCAATAGTCTAGATGTACATATTTTGCAGCTTTACAATTGCATAGTCCAAATGGCATGTAGTTGTATGTATATATACCATTTTATACTATAAAAGTGGTATTCCACTTATCCTCCTCCACATTGTAGATTTGGTTATAACCTAAAAATCCATCCAAATTAATAGATCTTATAGTTGGCTACTTTCTCCAAAATGGAGTCTATGAAGGGGATTGGGAAGGGATACTTTATAGTTATGGCATTAAGACTCCAAAAATCTACACAAATCTAGATATCTTTGCTCCTCTCTTCAACTTAATCACTATCAATGACACCCACTAACTTTTCATAACTTTGAATATGATGCATGCATCTAGAATTTAATTTATTTCGACTTTCACCAAGGTTGCGTATTTTGGATTCATTTGGTATGGTAGTTGTAGAGGGAACAATTTGCACTCCTTTTCCTCTAGATAAATGGAACCATAACTAGAATGGGAATTGGATGTTTGCACTCTTACACCTTGATGTGAGGGGTACCTAATTATGGTTGAATAGATCTAGGTTCACCAAGAAATATTTAAGGACTAATTCTAAGTCTAGCCAAGGATGTTTGTTTAAGTGTGTTCTTTCATATCAAAAACATCTAATTTTGGGCCAAATACAGCTAGAAATTGGACTATTTGCACTTTTAGCTTTATTTTAAAACAAACAAACAATATTTAAGCTATAATGCATATTTTTAGATTTTATTCTCAATATTTTGGCGTTTTGAATTTTTCTCAAAAATTTAAGAAAACAAAATAGATATAATTTTGAAAATCATACGTATGAAATTGAAACAAGATTTACAAAGCACTTACCTAGTCCAAATGTCTGATTAGAGTGATTTCATAGCTTGTAAAGCAAATTCATAGCATGTAAAGCAAATTCACATCCAGTAAAGCAAATTTGTAGCTCGGAGTGTGAATTTGCTGAAAACTTGCAAATAATTCCACAGAACACTAGAAATTTTGATAAATATTTGGGGACCTACTTAGGCCATTGTATGATTGATCTCAGAGATGTAGCAGTAAATTTCCCTTGGTTATTTTAGCAAACCTTTCATAAACAATGAAAATTATGGGCCCTTTAGGAACAAAATGTAAAAGTTGAGATGAAATGATGTAAAAAAATGTAGAAAGTAGAATGCTAAGAAGCAAAATGATCTAAATATAGTATGCAAAATAAGAAAATGCTTTTGAAGACAAATATTTACCCCCAAGACCCTAATTTAGTGAATTCAAGACCTATAAGGTGAATTCACAACTTGTAGTGTGAATTCATGGATTTGCTTACAAATTTGGTAGAAATGCAAAAATATGAAGTATATAGATAGAATTGAAATAGAAGCACAAAAATAGATACCAAATAGCTTGCTTTGAGAGATTATGTTGCAAATGGATAGTCTGAGTTAATACTTTGGTCCTTTGTTCTTTACTTGCTCATTCCTTCCTTAGTTCCTACATTCATTCATTCATTAGTCTCTTTTGGAAGGTAAGGTGTATATTTTATAGCTTTGATTGACGAGGCTCAACCAAAAAATAATGAGATTCAAGATGGTGATTCGAGGAGGTTAGATGATTTGGGAAAATTCCAAAGCTTAGTGAATTTGTGGTCTAAAACTAGAGGTTGTGAATTTGTAAAATGTGTAAAAATAGGACGATTTAGAAAAAATCCATTTGGGCATTTGGGTAGTTGGGCAGCTTGTTATTTTAGCAAATTTGTAGCCTAAAATTAGAGGTTACAAATTCATTAAAAATAATCTATAAATGATATGGAATTTGATGAGAATATTTTAATAACGTGATAAAAAGGTGGGCTGATGGGAAGATGGGTTACATGTGCTAAGGTTGAGGAAACATCATGAATTGGGTCAAAAATCATTTTTTAGATTTTGCCCCCTCTTTGGTGCAATTATAATTAATAAACGCATCAAAGAAATATGTAGACACTTAAGTGAGGATGTCAATGGCTAATGTAGGCAAAAAAGGGGTAGGTAGTGTAGGACGGATGGTTTGTGTGAAATTTTCATCGATTTATTCCTTTTTTCTTTCGATACAAAAATCGATATGTTAGGATGATTAATGATTTTTCCAGTCTGGGTGCCACCTTGAGTTTCATGAGGAATACATTATTCCTAATGGAACTCGAAATGACTAACAAAAAAGAAAATTTTTGACAAAATGAAAAATGGGGTGGGTTAAAATGGAGAGTGGGGATTAAAATTCATTCATTTTTATTGTTCACTTTTTTGGTTTGGAGCTCTAGAGAAAATGGCACTTCCTACCCACAAAGCAGAAATCATGTGCAGTAGCAATGACGAAGTGGTCAGACGGATACAAGTGAGTGATATATTACTTTTTGCTTCAAAATTCTACTTTATTATCCATTTTTCCCAAGTTTTTTTATATTTTAAGGTTGCTTTTTCATTGTGTGGTTGTCATTGTGAATTTGTGGCCACGTGATGAATTTGTGCCCCACTAATTTGTCAATTTGCTAGTGTTTTACAAATTTGTAAAAACCCTAGAAAATTCACAGCGAACTTGCTAAACCCTAGTGTATTCACCACAAAATCATAAAACCCTAGAAAATTCATTGTGACTTCACTTTTTTTTTCTTGATATGCTATGATTTACTATAATTTTGATGATTTCATGATTAATTGATGATGTTGCATGTTGATATTTTTTGGTTGTAGTATGGAACTCTTGAGGGTTTGGAGTGGTGCTTTGGTGATTCTGAGGAGAGGTTGTAGGAGCTTACTCAGGAAAAGAGGGATGTTATAGGATAGGTGGGGCTTCTCCATGTAGCATATATGCCCAGGGTGGACGTGGATTACTCACTCTTGATAACATTAGTAGTAAGGTGGTATCTAGAATCATCAAAATTTGAGTTACCTATAGGGGATATGACCCTCTTTGGATGATGTGTTGTAGATTTTGTGGATTCTAATAAGAGGATATATAGTGAACTAGTCTATGGTACAGGTGAGGGCTTTAGAGTATTTGATTGAGGATCAATATTATGAGGTCTATCATAGCGATATTAGTGTACATGGGATGGTAGGGTGACCCAATATTTCTACACTGATAATTGTATTGAGTGGAGTGGTTGCTGGATTATTACCCTATTACATGAGCAATCAACATCTGTCATGGGCCTTAGTTAGAGTTGTGGTGGATATGCAATATAACATGATGTGTTATACATGGGGTTATTTTGTGTTATCTCATTTGTATAGGATATTATATAATATCGCGTGCAAATGACATCACTGCATTGTCCTTACCACCTTGCTCCAAATATTGTGTTTGGAGCATTTGGTAGTGTGGAGGCTTGATGGGTTGCCTTGATAGTAGGTAGATACAGGGTAGCTAGCTATCTATCAATGCTACCTTGAGGGAAGGGCATGGAGGAACTGGTCATCTAGATGCATCTAGGCAAGTGGTACATGATTTATGTCCACGATGGGTGGTATGGAGGTCATGGAGGATACACCTAGGTTGGAAGGAGGATGGTGTGGAGCTATCCCATGTGCAAGGCTTAGGTTAGATAAGGGAGAGGTAGATCTATACCATTTTTATTAGGTACAATAATAGCTTAGGTTGGTGCAGGTGATACTAGAGTTAGGTGATCTCTATTTTTAGCATGTGATGAGGGATCCACTAGGTGTACATGATGAGCCTAATGTGACTCAATTTTTGGAGCCCAATGAAGATGACCCTAATTTGGTGAGCCCTAGGGAGGATGATGTAGGGGTGGAGGATGGATATTAGATATGGTATCTGGATATTATACCCCTTAGGACCACTCCTAAGTTGGCTTGACCTGCACGACTAGTGGTGGAACAAAGGATGTAGCTAGCAGTATAGGAGATTTCTCACCAAAGAGGAGAGGACAGACCTAGGCAAGGAGAGGCATAAAGATCTAGGCAAAGGACAACACCTAGACCCCAACAAAGGGAGGCACCGCCAAATCCATGCATTCAGGCAAATATGGTTGGTGAGATAGGGTTAGCTGGTGGTAGAGAGGAGGAGCTAGAAATAGAGTTTGTCGCCTAGAGCCTATAGTTAGTGGCTTAGAGCGTATAGTTAGTAGTGCAATAGGAGCAGATAGCAGCTCAAGGATAGCATATTCAGACTTAGAAGGAGCATATTCAAGCATTAGAGGTTGAGCTATCACAACTACGAGGTTAGGTGCATAAACAATAGAGGTCAGTTCCTTCTACAAGTAGTGGAGGCTATCACTTCCTACAAGATAAGCTTCAGGTAGCACAATTAGAGGTGGTGATGGCCTCACAATGAGAGATATTATTTTAGAATCTTTATCACTAGGTAGTTCATCCAGAGTAGAGGGTGCCTATACCATATTTATTGAGGAGTCAGAGTCATTCAGGATTAAGTTCATAGATAGTGACTCAGTCCATGAACATGCCCCTAGTGGGGCCACCACAAGATATGGGGGAGGACCAGGGATCTAAAGGATATGGGATGATATACCAAGTTTTGATCATTGTGATATGCTCCCTCGATGATCAAGTATTTCAATATTTTTATTGTGGCATACTAGTCTAACATTATGTATATGTGTGACTCTCGAAATATATACCATACTTTGTTTTTGTATTTTTGCTTGTATTATATTGATGTATTGTATGTGGATGTTTTATTATTTTGATGCTTTATGTTGATGTATGTGTTGAATGGTCTAAATGATGGTGTATGATAATGCATATAATCTTTTTGGTTCTAATGCACACCTATCAAGCTAGTCAAATACAGTTTGTGAAAAGATGAAGTGTGAAGAAAAGCGGTGATGAATAAGAAGTGGAACATAGTATACAAAATTCATGATCAAAATGCATTGAGTAACATGTCCTTACAACAATGGTTTTCAAGAAATAACCCTTAAGGATGTGTGCTTGTCTATGATCAAAATGGAGGCTACCCCTCGTGTGTGGTCATGAAGCAAATCCTGTATGAGGTAAATTGTTATGCTAAAGTTTAAGGTATTAAACCCACTAGAAAAAAGATCAAATTTGATTGTCAAAAAGATGATTCGAAGAAAATGAATGAGAAATGGTGCATACCCTTTTATGTGTAGAAAACTAGTTCAAAAACCAAAGGGTATGAAAGTGATGCAAATGGCTAGTCATGAAAGATGCAATTTTTCCTGTATGGGGGGACTTTACTAGGCATCAAAATCCTAGCCTAAATGGAGTTCATATGAAAAAACCTAACTAGGTATCATCCCATGCCATTTTCATAAAGTCCCCATGCAATTATATGATCAATCGATCATGTATGAGCAAGCAAGATATGTACAATGTGACAAGCAATTAGGCAATATGACTAAGAAATAATGAAATGCATTGTACAGAGGTAGATTGATGTAAAGTGTAGAGATAATTATTGAGTTGGCATCAATTACTTATGACAATGGTCATACATGTCCAATGAAGGTATTATGACATTAGCTAATCAAGACTCATCATAAATCTTGGTTATCCTCAAAATGATATCAAGTCCATCTACAACCGATGTGTGGATATTGAGTTCATTTTCTATCTTGAGCTTGAATATGATGAAAAACAATCAAGAACTAATGTGTGTGTCTATGAAGTCAATTTACCACCTTTGATTATGGTAATGACATAATCCAATCAAGAACCATTGTGTATGTAGATGATGAATTCATTTACCAATCTTGAGCAAGGAAAGATTGTACTAGTCATAGGGAGAACCAAGAAGCTAGCTTGTCCTTATATGCATATAGTGATCTCTTCAAGAGAGATGTGTCATCACACATGAGCATACTCCACTACTAGTCAAGCATCTATAGCCCCGATGGATATTAACTCCATAGTCCAATAATAGGATCTCCAAGCTTTGGGGAATTGTATTCTCAACCACTTGAATCAAATATTGATGAGAATTAAACCCTATACTTGCTACTTGAGCCCCATTATTATTGTGTTTGTAAAATAGTTAGAGCTTTGAGGAGTTGGATTCCCAACCACTCAAATCGAGTCTTTATGGTAAGTTGACCCTATCCTTACTACTCACTCCTTTATTTATTTATTTTGTATAATTTTGTAAAGAGTATGTTAGACTATATTATATTATTTAGGTACATGTCAATATACCACCTTGGGTATATTATTAGATTAGGATTTTATCTTCGGTTACTTTAAGAAGAAGTAATAAATGCACAAGCGTCAATGTGCAATGATGTACAAGGAGTCCACTTGTACATGAGTCATAGGAAAGGTAGTTAGTAAGAGTAAGGGCCAAGTAACTTATATTATTATATAAAGGCCTCATAGTGAATAGAAAGGAGAAGCAAGGTGTGAGATTACTATAGAGTAGTGATTAGGTACAATGTAGTTTCTATTAGAGTTTTGGAGTGTTCATTTCATCCATTACTGTGCATTTTACTATTTTTGCATATTTCCATTAATAGCATATTTTAGTATTGTTGTAGAATTCCATTATCTTACTTTTCAGTATATTTTAGATATTGTGATTACTTTCTCCCATATCATACATTATCAAAATCTAACAGTGGTATCAGACCTATGGTAGATTATATAGGAATAGAGATAACCACAAGAGATATTCAAAGGAGAGAAGCAAATCTTAGTTCCAAAATTTCTAATATTGCATGTGGTTAGAGTCTTTCCATAGAGTTGCAAAACTCATGAAGACTAGGACTCAACATTCATTCCACTAGATTGACGAATCAACTAGTGAAGCTTCGTCACTCATAATTTCTTCCATTATAGTCCTAATACTTTGTTGCAAGAAAAAGAATATTAAAAAAAGTTGGGAAGAATCCTATAGAGATCTAGGAAGAATAACATCTTCATCAATCCAACACTAGAAGCAACAATCAAAAGAAGAGGAGATTCTAGGAACCTAAGGGAAGTCCTATTGCAAACCTGCACATTATCGAAGAAGAAAAAACTATAGTAGCCTTATTGTTGATTCAAGAGACTCTAGAGAATATTCTAGAAGAATATAGGAGATTGGTGATCTCCATCGAAGACTGCAGACAGTGGATTGAATAAATCAACTTGAAGAAGCTGAAGAGATCCATAGAAGATCCCATTAAAGAACTTCCAATTTTGGAATATTGGAGGTTGGTGGTCTCCATTGAAGCTTGTAGATTGTAGAAGTGAAGAAGGACTAGCAAGTTCATATTCTAGATTTTATAAATAGTAGATTCTAGAGATCTGAGAGATCTCATTGCCAAAAATTCCATTAGTATAAGGTTGAAGGATAGGTATCATTGAGAAGACCAAAGAAGTTGTAATATTGAAAACCTTGGAGAGGTCTCAAGGTGAAACAAGGAGAAGTCTTGGAGAGCCTTATTGCAAAGTTCAAAGAAGCCATGAAAGGATTTCCTAGAAGAACTCATTGGAGAAACCCACTACCAAGGAGAAGCTCCTAATAGTGAAGAAATTGGGATAATTTTCACCATCCGTAAACAAGCCCAAAGGAGAAGAATTTGGCAAATAGTTTTCCAAATATTGAAGGAGACTACTGAAGACCTCAATACTTTTAGATTTTTGACAAGAAGACCTTGTTTGAAATCAACAAGAAGGTTGAAGGAAAGCATAGACAAAATAAGCCTACCAAATCCAAGAGATTTGGATATTGTATTTTATAGCTAAGAAGGCACATTTCTGAGATAGGGGTTTGCTAAATCTACAACAAAATATTGAAGGATTCTTGGAGGAGAATCCCAACTACAAAACTTTAGATTTCCAGGGTACATCCTAAAGGAGAAGTTGAAGCCACCTACTATAGTTTCAGGGTAGCAAGTTAGAAGGTTTCAAAAGCTGCAAATAGGTGAGTTAGAGAGTTGTTCTAGATAGCCAAGAAGAGCTACAAATTCATCAGACTAAAGGCAGCAATTTGGTGAATCAAATCACCAAGACATCCACCATATTCAAATATTATTAAAGGTAATAAAATTAGGTGCAAAGGGTTCATTACTTGAAAACTTATATTCAGTTCATTACTTAGCTTTATTAAGCACCTTATTAGAATTCAGAAGTTGCAAGGGAAAGTTGCATTTTAGAGTCTTCAAGAGAAGTGCAGAAGATAGTTTCTATTAAGGCTTATTACCTGCACATTAAAATAGGATTTGGATATATTTCAAAAAAAGAAAAATATCATCTTCCTATTATATAGTTACAAAAATTAAGACTACATTAAGTTGTAGAAATTACAGTACATTTAAGAGTTATAATTAGTGCATATTCCAAGTTACTTTGAAGGAGCAATAAGGTTAAACTACTATTGCGCTATTCTAGATTGTCTAACATATTACTCTAAAATATTGTTATGTGCATTGGTTGTTAACTTAAGGTGTAAATCAAAGAGCACAAAATATGCTTATATCAAAGTGTCTAAAGACACTATTTGGTGCACAAAACCTACAATCTATTGTGGCCTAGAGAAGCCACCTTACAGGTTAATATTCCTCCAAGGAGTGGAGAAGAAATCCACCTCATCAAAAGCAAAAATAAATCTTGCAAGAAGGATATTGGAAGATCTCAAAAATAGGTGCAAATTCAAATATTCTATTGTAAAATTATTTACATTAGTTTCTTGCACCATTAGAAGGACAAGCTTGAGCATCTTAAGGACACTCCAACAACCCATAAGACTTGTTACAAATCGGTCAAGAAAAGTAAAACTATTTGAGAAAGATAAAGAGCCAACAAAGGGCTCATATTGAGGTGTATAAAGACATCATATTTGACCTTTCATCAAGAATCCACACCAACATTCATCTACATTTTTAAAATTCAAAACTAGAAGCTCATTATCCACGTAATAGGGACAACACATCAAGATCTACACTAAGCACCTATCATGTATTGCATTCCAATGATGCACTAAGGACAACTCATTACAACAAAGAAGAAATATTAAGCATAAACATGACATATTACTAGGGTGTATTATGGAAGAACTTCCAACTAGAAAAGTTCCATATAGAAATCATCAAAGCACCATACAATCATCAAACTGGAGCCAACTTTTAGCAAGGAGAATAACATCATCGAATGCCGAAGAGAAGCATTGAAGAAAATATTGAACAACTTGTATTAGCTAGAAAATATATCATAAGGTATAAAACAACGTTGAAAAGAATAATGTTCATCTTGGATCCCAACGTAGGTGATAAGAGTAATACTCATCTTTGAGCATTGAAATAAGGAGCCCAAAAAATAGTAATGCCCATTCCTTGAGCATTATAAATCATAATTCAGAGGTTAAGAGCATCTTCATTATTGCTCAATAGTAAAGGAAGATAGGATAATTAAAAGAAACTTACGAATGCCAGCTAAGAAAGAGTGTCACATAGGTTCAACTTAAAGGAACATTGAAGCTACTTAAGCGCTCCAAAAATATAGGAGATGACGACAAGTAATAGTGCACAATGAAATAACAACACTCAGTGAAGCATGCAATGAATTGAATGGTAGTAGAAGCATCACAATTAGGAAAACCATAGGAATATTATCATGCACCAATTCCATTTGAAAGGTGGAGGAAATAGAGCATTGAATGCTCAGACCAAATATTTTTGAGGAAGTGAAAACCAACCACAAAATAGAGCATTGAATGCTCAGACCAACGTTGTTCAAGGAAGTGAATACTAGCAATTAAATAGAGCATTGAATGCCATATTTTGAAGGGAAGACCACCATTGTTCTAAGACCAACATCATTGATTAGACAAGAGCATTGATTGCTCGTCAACATCCGAATTCAAAAGCTCATTCACCATACTTCAAAGGGAGGTAAAATTTCTATATCAATTAGTTTTTGCTTTCCTTAATTCAGGAGTTATAAGGTGCATACTATAAGGTTGAAAGATAATTATTATTACATTGATATATCAACCTTGGAAACTAAAGAAAGCAATTTTGGTAAAGGTAGAAGATATCATAAAATTGCTTGATATACAAACACTAAGATATTTGCAAATAACTAAGTAGGAGGTATAAGGTTTTCAACCTAGATAAATTGATTTGCAAATATTACTATTATTTTCTAATATTCCAAATTAGGGAGGTATAAGGTATCCTACATCAAACCTTAGATTATTGGAATTTAGAAAATTGAATTATTAAAGGTAGAATAAGGAAGTTCATTAAGCATCATTAATATTTGGAATAAATTGATTACATTTGTCTCATACTCATACTAAAGGGACAAAATAAATCCAACCATATTTAACTTCAAATTAATAAGTGCATCATTCATTAGGAGAGATAAGGTAAAATAGGAGTTGACTATTTTTATTTACAAAACATTACAAAATCAACCAGAAGGTGTATTATATTTTGATGAAGTATGCTATGGGATATGACAATCTCTAGATGCATAAAATATGAAGGAAAGTAATTCTGCAATATGATTGAAGTTTACTATAAATAGAAATAATGAAGGAAATGAACACTCCATGAATATATGCTAAAGGACTACATTAACTCCATCACTAATGGAGTTTACCTTCTACACTACTACTACCTACTATGATGTTCTATTACTTACTATGAGGCCTTTTTTATATAGGAAGATGGGTTTCTTGGCCAACACTCTACTTAGATGTACAAGGGGACACCTTGCACATTTACAACTTACACGTTGACACTTGTGAGTTTATTCATTACATGAAGTAACTAGATAACTTCTCCCTAAAGTAATATCCTACTATAACGATGTACCAAAGGTGGTACATTTACTTGATCCAAATGATGTAATATACTCTAACACCCCCTGTATTACATTATTTGGATATTGACAAATTTAGTCTTTAATATGGATCTCCTTCTTAATATTGGAGTTTATATTCTTCTTCTATGTTCTTTGTAACTTGTTAAAGCAAGTAGTTAGTGTCTCCATAACATATTATCCTTGATGAAAGAGCTTTAACTTCATAATCATTTGTAGGTTCTTCCAATTCTTCAATTTCTTCTATTCTTTGGGATAGGTGTCCTTTTTTATTTTCTTTTTGATACTCCAATTGGGGATAATTGGTTGGATGCTAAAATTATTTCTAACAAGGATTATTTTGATATTATCGTGGTTGAAATTAGCTCCCATTATTAATATGATTCCTTTGATTCTGGTTTTTGGGATTGTATCTGCAATAGTTAGTACTATGACATATCTAACAATATTTGTTATTCCATGGTAATATTTCCCTGTGGATTATCTTTTGATGCTAATGCAGTGTTAGTCATTTCATATTTAAATTTGTTTTCCACCTCATATTCTTGAAGAATATTGACTAAATCATCAAAAGAAGTATCTATACTTAGGACTTGTAAAGATGTAACAAAATGCTTATAGTTGTTTGGAAGTGTTCTCATGGTTACTTGAGTAAGAATTCAAATTTTGTCTCTTCTCCTAATGTTAATAATTTTAATTTAAAATATGCTACCTTCCTTAGGAATAGTTCTATGCTTTCACCACTATTCATTTTCAATGAATGTAGTTGGGTTTGAAGATGAAGGATAGTGGCTTTATTATTTTCTTCAGATATTTTCTCTAAGCTTGTCCAAGTATCTGTAGATATTTTTGCTGAACTGATATAGGGTTGTATTTCATCAGTGATAGCAAATGTTATTATCATTAGGGCTTTTGCATCATTTTCTTCAAACTTTAGAATCTCATTATCACTTGTGCTAGGTGTTTTTGTTGTTCCTTTGACTATATCCCAAAGTTTTTCATATACCAAGATTGATCTTACTTTATTTTTCCAAGAGAAATAGTTTGGACCTTTTAGTAGTTGATATTCTACAAGAAATAATTTGTTTGATGCCATGATGATTCTTGTGACCCCTTTTTATATTCCCTAGTATTGATTTGATAAAACCTTTATAGAGCTTAGGTTTAGTGGACTTCCTTATCTCCCTAGTGGTTAGAGCATGCAATATGATTGATAAAGTGATTTTTGGAATAGTAGTTCAGTCTTGGGTTGATTTTGTAAAGTTTTGTAAATACCAAAAAAATCAATTGTTATTACACCTTATTTCTCCTATTGAACTAAGAACTTTCAAATTTGAAGTTCTCAAAGTTGGATTTATTTTACCCCTTTAATGTGTTTATGATATAGGTATATCAATTGAATCTAACCCCTGATAATATTTAATGAACCTCTTTCTATATCCCTTGATATTTAATAGTTTAATGTTTCTAAAATCCAATAACTTATTTTGGTGTAGTATGCTTTATAACTCCCTAATTTGGAATATTAGAAAATAATAATATTTGCAATAAAAGGGTTTTAATTTCCCAAGTATAAACCCTTATATATCCTACTTTATTGTTTTAAAATATGTAAATTTTCTTGAAATATGCTTGCTTAATATGTTACTAATGTTTGATGAATAAATGCAATAGTAAATGAATTATATCCTTATAACTCCAATGTCACTTAGACTTAAAGCAAGAATACTTAATATGAAATTTACCTTAGTAATCATTGTGGCTCAATGTATTTGTTGGCAGATGGTGTGGATGAGAATTTAATGTTCTCTCTGGATGATTTTGGCATTGGTTTCCTACTTGAATGGTTGTTGGTCAATGAAAACATTCTCTAATAGAAGAGCATTAGAGTTGTTGGATTATGACAGCTCTTTAATGTAGACTTACACTCCTTTGAATGGTGCACAGGCTTGATTTAGCTCCTTGCTATGAATATGATTCCACACATTTCAATGTTTTGACCACGATTTTAATTCATTATCTCCTACTCCAAGTTGAGCATTTTAAATAACACGGATTCCTCTTCGTATTTTGAACAAGTGACAGTTAGGAGTTACAATAAAGATGGATGTTGAGATTCTTCCAATGCTCATTCCCTTATGTAATGATAGCAAATATATGTAACCTCATATGATTTCTTAATCACTCAAAGGAAGGCATTCAATTATTCTTTGAATGTTGAGGAATGAAATGACATTTAGTATGTTCCTACCAAGTGACACTAAGGTTTTTTGCATGCATATTTTCCCTCAAATATTTTATAGCTCATATATTCCTTGCTAGAAAATGCTCTTGATAATGCTTTCTTTCCAAGCTAACATATTTGTTGTATGGGTGGCTCCATCTACGGTGATGAGGAACGTTCTTATGGTACTCCAATGGTGGTCTTATGGAAAACCAAGGGCTTATTTGAGTGCTTCTTTTGGTAGACATCTTCTCCAAGCTACGTATTGGGTATATCACATTTTAGATTTGTTCTTCTATATTGTAATTGCTCCTTATTCCTTGCTTACTAGTGTTGTCCTATCCGTGTTGATAGTTATACCATAGAAACACCCTTAATGTTGTCTCCTTTTCTCATAGATACTGATCGATAATGTCCTTCTTATATTGGACTTAATGTTGTAGGTGGATGATTGCTCTAGGCCCTTGATTTGACATGGAGAAATGGTATCTCTAGGCATCTCAAATATTGAGCAATGTGAGCCCTTCAATGGATCTTTTCTTTTGCTCAAACTCTACCCTTATACCTGTCGAGATGATGACCGTACTTGTAAACCTTGAACCTCTACCTATGTTGATGTGCAAGCAACGTAGAACATCTGTTGTTTTGGTATCTTGAGACACTCAATATTTTGACCTATTTTAGAGGTATATGGTGCTCCAATGTATTATGAATAAGAGACCTTATTTTGCACCAAATTTTAGTGTATTCTTTGTCTCTTTTAGATGCTATTTTCTTCTCTATTATGAAGGCTCCTCACTATATAGCTTGAGGACTTATGTAGACTAATTTGATGCTTTCTTCTTGCTTCTTGAATATGGCCTCTACTTGCTCTTATTATTTTGAGAGTAGTGTATTATTACCTTTCTTATTAGGAAACACTAATATCTATAATTTTTTGCTTAGATAGTTTAATAAGAATTGATCGAAGCTAATATGCCTTTTTAGAAGTAGATATTTCTACACTTACACTTTTAATGAAAACCCTAAGTTCACCTTGAATCTAAGACTCACCAAATATCGATTTGTAGCTTCCTTCAAGGATTTTAATGGTGAATTTCTTTTCCACTCTTTGATTTGTATCAGTGGCTTCTTTTGGCCATGAAATGTTGTAGGTTTTGTGCACAAAATAGTGTCTCTGAACACTTTGATAGTATGTTGGTTTTTGTGCCCTTGATCTTAACAATCAAATTACACAAAATAATACTTTGAGAGTAACTAGTTTAATGAACTAGTATAATGCAATGAATCAATAATACCTCTAGTTTAATGCACTTTAATTCTCGCCTTATTTGTCCTGTAAATAAGTTTTCAAAGTAGTTTCAAATGCACTTAATAATCTCTACAACTTTTAAGAGTAATTATAAAGAACCCTTAAATAATCTGCAATTCTTCACTACAATTAGTTTTTAGGATTTAGTCTTCTTTATTTCTAGATAGATAATAGGTAGATGATATATTTCTTTCTTTCAAAATACATCCAAATCCTATTTTAATGTGCAAATAAATCTCTTAAAAGAACTATCTTTTGCACCTTCTTGAATACTGTAATATGAGCCCTTCTTTTTGAACTCTAATCCAAATATGGTACTTAATGAGACTTGATAATGAATCCTAATTTAAAGTTCAACTAATTGCACTCAAGTTGCTTACCTTTAATGGCTTCTGTAGATGATGTATATCTTGGTTTTTAGATTCACCAAGTTGTTGCCTTGTGATGAATGAATTTCGCAACTTCTTGTTGGTTGTCCAAAACAACTTCTTGCTTCACCAAAATGTGGTCTTGATCCTTCTATCTTGATCCTAGGTTTTGGTGGCTTGATCCTTCATTGATATTATAGTTTCTATTGTATGTTCAAAAAACTCTAATCTTTGAAATGTGCCTTCTTGCTATGAGAAGAAATCTCAAAATATCTTGGATTTGGTAGACTTCTTTTGTCTGAATCCTCCATCAATCTTCTTGTTGAATTCTGACTTCAAACAAGATCTTCTTCTCAATATTCTAAATATCTTGAGGTCTTCACTGGATTCTTCCTTTTCTCTTGGGCTTGTTTTAAGATGGTGATAATTGTCCCAAGTCCTTAATTATCAGGAGCTTCTCCTTGGTAGTGGATTTCTCCAATTATTTCTTCTAGAAACTTCTTTGATGATGTTTCTATAAGTTTTGCAACAAGGCTCTCCAAGCCTTTTCCTTATTTCTCTTGGAGACCTCTCCAAGGTATTTAATCTTGTAGTTTCTTTGGTCTTCTAAATGAGACCTTTTCTTCAATCTTATCCTTGTGAAAGTTTTGGTGATGATATCTTCTTCTCAGATCTCTGAATTTTGCTACTTATTTGATTAGGAACAAGATTATTCTAGTCCCTCTTTATCTCTTCCAATATTGTAAGTTTTTAATGAGATATTCTATGGATCGCTTCATCTTCTTCTGGAACATATCTTCAATCCATTGTTTCCAATGGGGTAATTTCTTAGATCTTTTCAACTTCATTAGTTATTCTTGAAACTAGTGGTATGATTTTTGTGTTGAGTCTTGGTCTTCACAGTCTTGTGGAAAGACTCTAGCTAATCTACAATTCATAGTCTTTAATGGAGATCACCAATATCCTATCTTCTATTTCT
Organism: Wollemia nobilis; assembly: GCA_028583015.1. Lineage (NCBI taxonomy): Eukaryota > Viridiplantae > Streptophyta > Pinopsida > Araucariales > Araucariaceae > Wollemia > Wollemia nobilis. The sequence goes on from JAQPPZ010000101.1 coordinate 4,574,437, forward strand.
CATAGAATCTTTTATGGAGTCTTCTTCTGGATCAAATACTCTTCTCTGGAGTCTTCTTCTAGATCAAGTACTCTTCTCTAGAGTCTTCTTCAGGATTAAGGCTTTTGTGGCCTCTTTTTTTTATATCAAGGCTTTTGTGGCCTTTTCTTCTGGATTAAGGCTACTGTGGCCTTTTATTCTAGATCAAGGCTTTTGTGGCCTTATATTATGTAATGTGAAGTTTTCAATCTAGCAATGGAGATATCCAATCTCCAAAATTCACCAAGACTCTTCTCATAGGGTCTTTTATACAATGTCTCATTTTTTCTACAACAAAGAACTAATATTTGCATGAGGAAAGCACATAGAATTTCAGGAAATGAAGGTGAAATCCTTCTCTATATATTGTAGGAAGTGTCCCAACTTTTGAGAGTTAATTTTCTACAACAAAAAACTTTATACAATAGTTAACATGAAAAAATCTAGATTTGTAAATAGTCTTCACTAGTTGATTTGTCAATCTTGCTAGTTTTTGATGTAGCATGTAATGAGAGCTAACAATCACAAGATGCGGAATAATATGAAATAATGTAAATCTATGAGATGATTGAAAATATACTATAAATAGAAATTATGGAAATGTATACAAAGTAGCTATAGAGGAAATGAACACTCCATGAATAAAACTACTGCTCAAGAATGAGATTTGAGCATATCACACTCCATCACATTACATCACACTCTGCTACATCACACCACACTGTTCTACACTACTTCCTACTGCTATATAATGCTCTATGTCTATGGCCCTTTATATATAAAAATAGGTTCCTTGGCCAACACTCTACCTAGCTATGCAAGGGACAACTTGCACATTGACACTTGTGCATTTATTACATTGCATGAAGTAACTAGATAACTTCCCCCTAAAGTAATCTAATGTCCTAAGTATGTGCCAGGAAAGGTACATTTACATGATCCAAATGATGTAATATAATCTATTTCTAACACCCCCTGTATTACATTATTTGAATATTGAAGACTTTAGTCTTCAATGTAGATCTTCTTCTATTGAATTATCTTGGACTTATTCAGGTTCATCATCCTTGTCTTATATATAGCCACCTTTATTGTTTTCTTTGCAATTATCTTCATTTGGTTCTAAATGTTGATGACTTAGTAGAGCATGGTGCACTTGTCCTCTCATCTTCTTGATTTTTATTATTCTATGCCTACCTTTGTGATGTATTGGTTCTTCATTTTCTTAAACCCGTTACTTTGAAAATATGTTAGCATGAGACTGTAGCACCCTAAAATTGGCGCAGTGAAATTGTAATAATTACATTCACCTTAGTAAATAATTTAAATTCAAATTTTAACCTCCCAAACCACCCGTTAACCGTCGGGTAATCCGTTTCCCCCTTTTTTGCACCATTTTTAGAGGTTGTTTTGACCGTTTGATGATATCGTCGCCGATCAGACGATATCGCCCCAGATCTGACGATTTCGTCTGGGCTAGGACGTCCAGACGATCTTGTCGCAAAACTGATTTTGCACAATTAGCTTCTATTCCAACGGGCCTCTAATCCGGGCAGAAGCGTGTCTGCACCGTTAGGGACCCTCCCCCATTGGAGATCTCCCAAATAGGGATGATCTCCAACCTCCTAACTACTCCCCTAAGCCTATTTAATCCTTAGGACCTTCCCTTCCCAACCCCTGGCTGAAATTCTCTGTAACTTAACTTCATACACGTTAAATCATCCCAAATTCACACTTGCAGTAGTCCTATACCAATTTTGTTGTAGGTACCTTAGTGTTTTTCAGCTGGAGCAAGATTTCATCATCGTCGACGAACCTGTTCAGATCGGAGGCGATCCTGTCGAATCAGAGACGATTTCGTACCAATGTGGGACGATTTCGACTGCAGTCAACATTGAGGCAATCAGTGCCTGAAGTTTGCATTTCTTCTCCCCTTTTTCTGTTGTTTTATGTTGTAATTAGCAATTTTATTCAGTATTTTATGTTATTTTGCATTTGGAGTTCACCCATATAGCTTAAGTTGCATGATAAGATCATAATTTCTCATTAGAATATCATAATTTGTTTGAATTTCTATTCATAACCATTGTTTAGTATTCATATTGTCATTTTGTGTTGTTTCCCTCTGTTATCATAGGGGCATTCTTTGTATTTTGCATCTATTTTTCTGTTTGCAGGTCTCTCGATCGAATTCGTCAGATCTCAGATGATCTTGTCCGATCTCAGATGATCTTGTCGAATTCCAGATGATCCTGACTGCTTCAAACATCAGAATCTCCATCAGACATCCGGATCAGGTATTCTTCGTTTATATTCTGTAATTTCTCTATTTTTTGTCTTTAAATCTATTTTCTGTATTCATTAAATCTGCACTTTCATATAGATTAATTTAGATTCATTTGGCCAAACCTAGGATATGAATGCTTAAGGCTAAAAACATGAACACATTAAAACACATTCCAAACCTAGGCGTGGAAACTGCCATTAAATGTTTCCTGGTGAACCCACCATCCATCGAAAAATCACCAATATACACCTCCCTTGAGAGGCGGGACCTTCGCAAGTCCTCTCAGTCCGAGGTACCACGACATCCTTTTCCCATCCTCCTTCCGGGCACGGATCCTATAGCCTGAAGGTAAGGATGCAAAAAATTTGGAGCGATACATTTTGGTGAACCCGACGTGAATGCATTGTAAACCTTTTGAAAACAAAAACAAAAACAAAAAAAATAGAACAACTAAAACATAGATGCATTTTTAGATCATTTAAGTTTAATATCATGTTTAGATGGTAGCTCCTAAGAAAATATTAGCAGTTACTATAAATGTAGAAAACCAATTGGCAGCCATAGAAGTCAATTATGTACTTAGTGTGCCTGAAAGAGATATAAATCAACTCTTGTGGGACGAACTTGATAGGAGACTTAGTGTCATCTCATCTAGGTCAACAGAACTTAAGCAAATCAAGAGGCTAGTCCTAGATAGAATCCTGGATCCTCATCAACTTGTCTTTTATCATGAACTTCAGAGAGCCTGCCATAGATGGTTAGCTTATAGGAAAGCTCTTGTATCTTCAAAATTTTTAACTTTCGAGGAATATCTTAAAGACACAGTTGTGGTACGCCCATTTCTAGTTCATATAGAATCCCTAGAAATTGATCTTATGATTAGGGGAAGATGGAACAACATTCCTAGAGCTATGTTGTATCGTGAATATTGTCGTGAGAATTATTATTATCAATCAAAATCTGAAATACATGGTATTTCTATAGCTCTTTTCATTAAATTTTTAAAAGAAAACTTTCAATTTGAAGAAGAACACTTCATGACTCCTGAACAACTCGAGCCTATTAATGATATTTATAAATTGTTTATAGAAAACTAGATTATTACTTTCGGTCTTATTTCTTGCATTTATTTGTGTTATTGATTGTCTTTACAATATTATTTCAAAAACAAAGAAAAACTAAAAAAACATAGCAAAAACTTAAACATTTCATTTCAAATATTGTAGTAGGTATATAATTAATATATACCTCTTAAAACTTGTTGCATATATATATATATATATATATATATATATATATATATATATATATATATATATATATATATATATATATTTGCTGAAATCAAAATTTAGCACCATGCCTAAACTTAGGAATGGTAAAGAAACTATAGGAGAAGAAGAAGATTGGTTACAAGATACAACTAGAGACCCAAATGTCCTTCCTGAAGATCCAACTTCGGAAGGAAAAACTCTAGCTCAACCGAGAAGATGACCTAGGTGAAGATAAGGAACAAGAAGGAAGTGTTAAAGAGGATGGACCCTCATCCCCTAGAGTAGCTCCGAATGGAACTATTGCTTTTGACAACGTAGATCATCTCCAAAAATTTCTCGATGATAATATTGATGCCCTTAATGTGGCAGTTCGTATTGATAAAGGGCAAATTAGTAACACTCAAGCAGCCATGGAATATATGTATGATGTGCGCACTAATCCCTTGTCGTTCATTGATCAAGAAAGTGATAAGGCTGGGCCATCCAATACGGATATGGTCACTATGATGCAAAACATGTCAAAACAACAGGCTATCCAACCTCCTAAGGAACCTGTTATTCAACCTAAAATCATTCCCACACAAAAGAAACCTTCCTTCACTACTTTATTCCGCCAAACTATTGAGCAATATGCTTCAAGTAAACAAAAACCTAAAACGAAGCCAAATACCAATTTTCAACAATCTGGAATACATCATAATACAACTTCAAAGTTCCTTCATAACACTTTTCCTACCAATAATTTACACAATAGTAACATGGCATCTAATCTTCATGTCCCTCCATCATATGCCCATAAAACCCATGTCAATGCCCTACCAAACCAATATGGGGGGCAAACTAGTAATCTGGAAGCCATGGTGAAACAGTTAGCTTCACGTATGGACCAGATAGATCCCTACCATCCCTCGTATAATTATCGAGAGATATGTAGTCAACCTTTGGATCCCATAGTTGTAGCTCAACCATACCCTAAGCATTTTCCCATGCCCATCTTGCCTATATATAAAGGAACCGAAGATCCCATAGAGCATCTTCGCATGTTTAGGATAGCATGTCATGATATATCACATGATGACTTGCTATTACTAAAAATGTTCTCGAAAAGTTTAGGTGGAATGGCATTAGAGTGGTACTATCAATTGCCCACTCATTCTTTGAGAAACTTTGAAGAAACAACTGAATCATTTGTCCATCAATTTAGTGCCTACATCGAGAGGCATGTAACCATTAAAGATCTATACAATTTAAAACAAGACAAGGATGAATGTTTTGCCGATTTCTTAGCTAGATGGAGGCAATTGACAGGAAAACTGCACTTTGTGCTACCTTATAGGGAAATGTTGGACATTTTTATCAATAATTTACAAGAACAAATATCTTATGAGCTATCAACTGCTACTTTAACTACCTTCGATCAAGCTATAGATTTAGCTCGAAGAGTAGAAGATGCCCTCATTAGGAGAGGCCAACTTAGGAAGAAGGATGATGAGAAAACATCCAGAAATCAATATAAAAACAAACAAGTTGTCGGTGATGGAGTCATTGACAGCAGAAATGTTGCTAATATCAATGCAACGAAGACAACAGAAAAATTTATATTGAAACCTCTGATAAGCCTCCTCGAGAATTTACTAGATTAAATCAACCCTTATCAACTATTTTACCTCAATTACTCGAAAGAGGTTTGATCCAATTACCAGCTATTCGGGAACTCGATCCAACTATACCCGGATATAGAGCTGACTTACACTTGTGATTTCCATAGAGGACCTGGACACTCTACCAATGCTTGTAAAAGGTTGAAACATAAAATACAAGATTTGATTGATAATAATGAAATGGAAGTGCAAGCCTTCCAACCTAAACAAAACCCTCCTAATAATACTCAAAAGACCATTCCCCAAAATCAAAATCAAAATGCTAATCAAACATTAGACATATTTCAACACCCTTTACCAAGACATGGTAAAGAGGTAGCCAATCAAATCGAACATCATAATGTTCCCCCTCCTACCCGATATGTAGGAACCATTAGCGGACAATTACCTATTCAGGATCCTCAAATATTTGACACAACCTTATCCCTGGTTACGACCAGGCCCTTACATAATTTCCAAACTTCTGATTCTAGTGATATAGAATCAGATACTGAAAGTGAAGTGGACATTACTTCAAACCAATCGAATAGTTCTGAAAATGAATCAGATCCTATTCAACCCATCACAGATGCTATGGTTCCAGAAGAACCATTTCCTAGAAGAGTTACTACTCGACCTTCTTCTAATATATTCCTTTCTAATGAACAAGCCATCAATGCTCAACCGAGACCAGTTCAGCGTCTTCACTATAACATTGTAGGTACCATTGGAGTCGTCACCCGACAACAAGCTCAAAATTCCCAACAAGAACCAAACCAGAATGATGGATCGGCTCCATTCGTTTTGAAAAATCCCAATAAAGGGAATCATGCTCCTAATGTTCAACCTAAACCCCCTTACAATATTAATGAGCAATTGTCCAATACTACGGCCAGAATTTCCCTTTTGGATTTATTAAGATCCTCTCCCACCCATAGGGATGAGTTGATGCTTACATTAAGCCAAATGATGGTACCTCAAAACATCCAATCTGAAGCTATGGCCAATACTATCATCACTCGAGAGATTGATTGTATTGACTTTCGGGATAAAGATATCCCACAACACGGTTTACATAAGGATAATCCCTTATACATTACTTGCTCTAATTGGAGATGTAGCTGTCAAACGAGTCTTGATTGATAATGGCTCATCTCTAAACATTTGCACTTTTGACTTCTACCAAAGATTTGGCTTTAGAAGTGATGAAATGAAGAAAACTGATATGATTATCAAAGCTTTTAATGACGAAACACAAGAAACGTGTGGAGTTATTACCCTCCCATTGCAAGTTGGTCCTAGAACCCTAGAAACAACCGTGTTTATTGTACATTGCCCAACATCGTACAATATACTTTTGGGTCGCCCTTGGATCAATGCGATGCGAGCGGTCCCATCAACTTTACACCAATGTGTTAAATTTGAATTTAAAAATCAGTTGGTCACTATCCATGGTGACCCTAGACCCTTTGATATGTGTGCTTTGGCGAGAACCCGTTGGAGTGCAATTTTGCCCTGCTCTGTCATCCACACATCCTAGTTCTTATTTTTCATCTAAAACTGTGAAACACACACCCATAACTTCACCTATTTCCCCTCCATTAATTTCATCCTCCTATATAGATCAACAATCCTCTAAACAAATCACTCTAGAACCTCAAAAAGATCTTAAATCTACAACCAATCCTTCATGTTCTATCCCTATAAATTCAAAACCTATAGAAACAACTATCATACCTTCCACATCTCAAGATATAGGGAATAATCCTTCTACATCTTATGCCCTTTTCGATGAACTTTTACAGATTTATCCACAACCTTAATATCAGAAAAGACAAATGCTTTCATGCAAGATTCAATTCTTTTAAATAAATTGCCGCCATCTCCTCGTACTTTGGGCCTCCCACAACCTATGGGAAGTACTTACCAAGTCGGGAGTTGTGCCTTCATTTATAAAGGATATGACTGGGGAAGAATCCCTCGGAATATCAAAACTCATCATGAGGGATACGCTCGGTGTTATTTTACCAATGATTATATTAAAGCTAAACCCATGATGCTTAAAATGGGATATAAAGGGAAAGGCTTGGGACCTTTCCAAAATGGCATGAAAGAACCTTTCGAGGTAGAACCGTGGCTACGCCACTGTGGTGTGGGCCTATTTCCTAGTAAGGGTCAACCCTTTCCTTTTGAAGATGATGATCATCTCATATGTTATCAAGATTATTTGGATAGGTGTGATGATTTGCCTCTTAAAAATCAGTCATTTTCATGTAACATGCTATCCATAGCTTATCCTGAAATGATTGCTGACCTCGATGAAGAGTTGGAAGGAGATATCTTCCATGATGTCTCCGTTGAAGAGATGTTACACAATGGATTTTATTTTGATGGTTCTATACCAACTATAGCCCAACTTGAGGCCACTAATCCTCAAGATGAATTATCTAAATTAACCTTACAAGAATTACAAGAATTGGGTGTTTCACCCGCCCCACCTAATTTTGAAAGAGATCTACACATGGAGGTAGAAAACGTCATTAAAATTAACATTGGAGCTGAGGACAATCCTCACATAATCAATATTGGATCAGAATTAAGTCAAGAAAAACAAGAACAATACATTGCATTCCTTAAAGAGTATGAAGATGTCTTCGCTTGGACATATGAAGATATGCCGAGTCTAGACCCTTCTGTAGTCATGCATCATCTAGTGGTCCATCCGGATGCTAAACATGTTAAACAAAAACTTAGAAAAATGCATCCCAAAGTGGCTCTGCTAGTCAAAGGGGAGTTAGAAAAACTCCTGAATGTTATCTTTATACAAGCTATTGATTATATTGAATGGATCTCAAATGTAGTTCCAGTCACCAAGAAAGAAGCTACCAAAGTTAGGGTTTGCACAGATTTTAGAGATATTAACGTTGCATGCCCTAAAGATGACTTTCCTCTTCCAAACATGGATCAAATCATTGAATTTACTATCGGGAGTGGGATGATGTCCTTAATGGATGGATTCTCCGGTTATAATCAGATCGGGATAGCTCCTGAAGATCGAGGCTAAAACAGCCTTTATTACCCCCTGGGGTACCTTTTGCTGGAAAGTGATGCCATTTGGCTTAAAGAACGTAGGTGCAACTTATCAACGAGCTATGACCTATATTTTTCATGATATGATGCATGATATCCTACATGATTATGTAGATGATATTATAGCTCGCTCTATTATTGAAGATAATCATTTAGATGATTTGAGAAAAGTTTTTAATCGATTACGAGAATATCTCATTCGATTAAATCCAGCAAAATGCATATTCGGAGTTAAGTCCGGTAAACTATTAGGGGTTTTAGTTTCTTTACGTGGTATTGAAATCGACCCTCTCAAGATTGTGGCTATCACTGATATGCCCGCACCTACTAATATATCTGAGTTACGAAGTTTACAAGGTAAACTTCAAGCTATCCGTCGCTTCATTGATAAGCTGGCGGACAAAACCGGTCCCTTTCTTAAACTCCTTAAGAAGGATGTCCCTTTTAATTGGGACACCGAATGTAGAGAAGCTTTTGAACTTCTCAAACAATACCTCCTTAATCCACCTGTGCTTTCACCACCTAAACATGATCGCCCATTCCTCCTATATATTTCAGCTTCAGATTCTGCCTTAGGAGCTATGTTAGCTCAGCTTGATGATGAAAAGAGAGAACGTGCTAATTATTATATTAGCCGAACCTTCATCGATTATGAAACCCGCTATACAGCATTAGAGAAACTATGTCTAGCAGTCATGTTTGCTACGCAAAAATTATGACATTATATGCTTAGTCAGAAAACTTATGTCATTGCTAAATACGATCCCTTAAGGTATCTCATGAGTCGACCTTATTTATCGGGTCGCACAGCCAAGTGGGTTCTTGCTCTAAGCGAGTTTGATCTCACATTCATAGGACAGAAGTATGTTAAGGGTCAAATCATAGCAGATCAATTAGCTGCTACACCCTTAGAGTCTACCCATCCCCTCATCATCGAGTTTCCTGATGAATGCCTTCAATTAGAGGCAGACCATATTGAACAATGGTCCTTATACTTTGATGGAGCCCGATGCATGAGTGGGGCTGGTGCGGGTATTATTTTAATATCTCTACAAAAACATCTTATTCCTCTGTCCTTCAAATTGACATTTGCTTGCACCAACAATACTGCTTGAGTATGAAGCTCTAATCCTTGGATTACGAGCTGCCTTAGCACTAAAAATTAAACATCTTTTAGTTTTTGGTGATTCTCAAGCTGAGTTATAAACCAAATTAATGAAGTTTATCGGACCGAGAGATGATAAACTATGCCCATATAAGGCCTATGTTTTACAATTAATGTCTCTATTTGATCAAGTTACCTTGGAAGCTATTCCTCGAACTAGCAACCGTGCGGTGATGCTATGGCCGCAGCTGCATCTCTCCTGCCCTTGGAGTTAGATGACGAATATGCCACTATCATTATTCGTCGACTCCAAGAACCCGCTTCAAATAAGTCATGCTTAGAGCCTTTGGATGTGTTTCTAATCAATGAAACTACTCCTGAACCTTGGTATACAGACATATTTGATTTTCTCCAAAATGGGACTTTCCCTGCCAATTCTAATAGAAACCAGCGTCGGTTATTACGTAGACGAGCAAGTCGATTTGTAATAATTGGCAATACTTTATATAGGAGATCTTTTGAAGGTATCCTATTAAGATGTTTAAACTTAGAAGAGTCTAAATTAGCCTTGAGTGAAGCCCACGATGGATCTTGTGGAGGACACTTTAGTGGTAGCGTCATTGCTAAAAAGCTCCTTCGGATAGGATACTTTTGGCCTACCATGGAAACGGATGCACATGAGTATGTGCGCCATTGCGACAAGTGCCAGAAACATGCTGACCTTGTCCATGCGCTGCACAAGAGCTGCAGGCTATTTCATCTCCTTGGCCCTTTTCTAAATGGGGCTTAGATATTATTGGCAAAATCAATCCTGTGTCATCTGATGGACACAAGTTCATCATAACCGCCATTGAGTATTTCACGAAGTGGGTTGAAGCTATGCCTTTAGCTTCCTGCATTGGCACACAAGTCTCTAAATTTATTTTTAATCAAATCATTTGTAGGTTCGAAATTCCTGCAAATCTCATCTCTGACAATGGAACTTGTTTCAAAAATAAAGATGTTAAAAAATTATGCCAAAAATATAAGATTCAACATCGTTGGTCCACTCCCTATTATCCTCAGGGTAATGGTCAAGCAGAAGCATCTAACAAAACCTTAATCAAAATTCTCAAAATATTGGTCAATAAAGCTGGTCGTAGTGGCACATTCAGTTATATCTATCCTTGTGGGCCTATCGAACTAGTGTTCGAACCCCCACGGGAACTTCACCATTTGTTTTGGTTTACGGTGCTGAAGCAGTTTTCCCTTTGAATTAGAAGTTCCTTCTTTGGCTCTACTACTTCAAGATACCGAAGTAGGAGATGAATATCGAGCTATGCAGACTCAGTCAGTTGGAACTCCTAGATGAAAAATGCATCAATGCTTTGGAGCATCTCCGTGCCTACCAAAACAAGCTTAAAAGATCATATGCTAAAAAAGTTCGTCATCGATCCTTTGAGATCGGCGACCTTGTTTTAAAAGAAAACCAAAAAAATACAAATGCAACTAAGGACCTTAAAGGTAAATTTGAGCCCAAGCTGGCTTGGACCATACATTATTACTTGCTAAATTTGAATCGGGAGCATACAAATTATCTACCTTAGATGGTAAAGAACTTAAAGAACCCATGAATATTTTGCATCTTAAACGTTACTATGTATAAATTTGGTCATTTCATCCTTGTATATATTTGTTTAAAATAGTTCAAAATCACTATCTTGTATTTCTTTCAAATTTATAAATTCAAAAACACCAAAAACATTCATAATCATCAAAATCTTCAAAACTATTTGTTGCATTTATTTATGGCACTTGTTAAATTTTTTGTTCAAAAACAAAAATAAAACCAAAAAAACAAAATAATGATAAAAATATAAAAACAACAATATGCTTGACTCTTTCGAAACCAAAACAATATAAGAGAAGAAGAGAGAGTCAACATTCTCAAAACTTCTCAAAAGTAGTTTATATATATTTTCTTATAAATGTTGCGGTTATATGTTTCAAATTATTTTGGATAAATTAGCATTTATTTGGAATCCCTCACTTGCACACTCACAAAAATAAATATCTTGATTTTATCTGGCATGATTACTAATCTCTCTTATATCAAAGTCCACAAAATTCAATTAAATAAAGTTTGAGCATAGAGAATTGATCTTGTTATTTACTTAAACCAAGCACATCTTTTCACAATAAAATGATTATATTTGTAATTTCCATGTTTTGCTACATAGTAGAAGTGATTTCTTGAGCGAAAAGTTTCCCCTGCTATCCTATCATGCACATGGTCTAGAATCTTTGAGAATTGGCAAAAGGACAAGCTCACCCCTACCCAGAATAAAAATCCCTTGCTCTACAGCTAATCCGAGCAAGTATCCCTAGCACAAAAAGAAAAAGAAAAGTTCAAGAAAAAGAGAAAAAGAAAAAAAATGTTATTTTATATCATTACAGCAATATTTCAAGCACTATCTCAAAAATCAAGCAAAAAAATACAAAAAGAAAAAGAAGAAAAGAAAAAGAAAAGACAAGAAAAAAAGCAGAAAGCAAGAAAGCAATAAAATCCCTTTCCCTACCCTTTGAAAAGAAAAGAAGGGTTGATGAGCTTGAATCCCTGGAATTCTCAATTATTCGAAAAGCTGTGAGGTAAGCCCCATAACAGGTGGTTTGTGCCCAACTCTGCTTGGCCTTGGGTAACTCCTAGCATGGTGATATGTCTGTCACATTAGCGACCTTCTTTTGTACGGACCTATGTCTGCTTATGGATTAGCTAGCTCTTGATAATCCGACCTACATAGTAGTCTAGTATGGTTATATGCATCTACATCATGGTTAATGAACACTTATTTGGTTTCTTCAAATCACTTGTATCATATTATCTTGCTCAAAGCTGGTAAATGCACAAAGCAATTGCACACACATTTGTATTTGAGAGATTTTGTGTATCATTATGATAAATCAAGATCGGAAATGAATTCACATATGCACATGGGATTCCTTATAAATCTAACTTTTGTCTTCAAAATACTTTGAAATATTCTTTTTGCAACTTGTTTGGAATAATTCAAGTACAGTTGTTTACCATAAAGACAACTATATAATAGAAAAATCAAAAATTTCTTTCAAAACTATACAATCAAAACAAAAAAAAAAATATATATATATATATATATATAACTTTTTGTCGACTTTCGCGACGATGGTATAGTTCCAAAACCAAAATTGGAATTTTATGCCTAGCGCAAGTCCTCATCTTCATATTTTTTGTTTATTAAAAAATCAACCATGCAATAAAACTATCTATTTTTTTTTGATTTTTGCGATGATGGTATAAGTCTATACCTACATATTCTATGCCTAGCGCAAATCATTGTAACAATTTTTATTCCCCATTTATTTAAAAATCATGAAAACCATATGACTTAATTCATTATGTTACACAAATTATGCTTTTAAAAAGCAAACACATTTTCATTATTTCATGTCATTATGTCAACCTTCAATTTTGCAATGATGGTATAATTCCTAGGGAATTATTCAAAAATTTTATCACACTTAGGAATTTATACCTAGCAAAAATCATTTTAACATTATTTCATGCATACTATTTTTATGAAAATCTGAAAAACAAACCATCATCATCATCATTTTCACCATTGCACCAAAGTCTTAAGACAGTCTCTTAAGCACTCTTTTACTTTTAACAATATTTCTATAACTGGGATTAGCTTGACGACCGAGTGAGCAGCGACTCCATGAAATGGTCTATAATAGCGACAATGTCCTTTGAAATTATTGTTAGAAGTCTCTTTTTATTTTTTACCACATCACATTACAAACAACCCATTTGTTACATCAGATTATTTCATTTAAAATATTACCGCATGACATCAAAGTTATAAATTTTCAAAACGACATAATTTCATGAATCCTCAATCCAATTATCAAATTAATTAATCAAACATAAAAGCATCATAAACATATACATAACACAAGTCATATGATCAAAAATATCTCATCTATATATATATCACAAATATATGTATACATCATATCAAAAATGGATTGATATGCCACAATCTACATCTTGGCATACTCAATCCCCTCAATCAAATACCCTCTATGTAGTGTCTCGAGAGCCCCTCGAGCTCTCAGCCTCATCTCCTCCCCCATGAGGTGGAGGAGGTGGCCCCATCGCAGTCCGTGTGGTGCCGTGAGTCCTGGATGTCGATCGTGATGATGTCCTAGATGACCCCATCACGACAGGCTCTGCAATATGTGTTGGTAATGGCACCCTCTGCTCTACTGGCACCGCCTAGTAGTATAGAGCTTGATAGAATGTAATCTGGGCGATAGCGCATGCTAAATCTCGAGTGCTCGCTCCTTCGCCCCGAGCTCTGAGCCGTGTAGCCTCATCCTGTAATGTCTGCACCTGAGCCCGCAAGCGGGCAACCTCAGCTCGAAGAGTAGCTGTCTCGTTGCTCTCCCCAGTGTCTACACCCTTGCCCTTATCGGGCGATGGTGGCCTCTCTCTCTATGGAGAAGGGGGTCTCACCTCCCTCCTCTCCCTCTGTCGTGGCCTCTCCTATGCCTGTGGCCTCCTCAGCTCTCTCCCGCCGTGACCCTGGGCCGCCTCCATAGCCGCCTGGCGTCGCCTCCCTATCCGATGCACAACTACGTGAATCGGACCCTGAGCCCTCGTCATCCGAGGAGGGTGGATGCCTACATACCAGGCATCGTAGCCATCGGCTACCCCTACGTCGTCCCCATCCACTAGCTGAATGGGGGCATCATCTGAGTCCTGACTCCAAAAGCGCTGCATGTCTGGAGCCCCGCTCATTGTGGTGTTATCCCGGACAGTCCGAGAAAACTCATAATCCCTGAGAGATGGGATCCCCTGCTGTAGACCGAACTATCGCAAAACTCGGTCATAGCGGTGGAGCTCCACCTCTCCCCTCTCCATCCGAAGCCAGCAAACTCGCCTAACGTGAGCCAACTCCTGTCCATCCTCGGCCCACCCTGGATGCTCCCTCCATGGCCTCCAGGTAATCTGGTCCAGGACTAGGTCATCTAGCAGTCTTCGAGACATAGGAAGGTCGATCCGCCGCTGTGACCCTCTTTGAAGCCACCAGTAGAAGACTCGGGGCCTCTCCCCATCAATCCCTATCAGAGGAAGCCCTACCGGCCTCCGCACTGCAATGTGCTCCCAGCACCAAACCTGTAGGAGCGATGTCATCACCAGACATCGATCGCCCTTGTACACGACCCCATATAGGATCCTGTACAATCGGCATAGTACAAAGCTGCCCCAAGAGAACCTGTACCCATGGTCTCGCATGTCATAGATCACATCTGCCAGCATCCACGGCACCCTGCACCCGCTCTGGTGGCACAGAAGAAGTCCACCAACTACTCCAGCTAGAACCCGTGTGAGTCTAGATGCCCCAGGCATCTGACGTAGTGCCTCGATATTAACTTTGCCCTTCTCCAGGGTGAAGCTCGGGTCACCACACAATCGTCCCATAGCATGGCCCTGATTGGCCGTAGGAGTGATCAATCGTCCTTGTATGGGGATTCTTAGAATCCTCCATACATCCTCCAAAGTGGGAGTCATCTCCCCTATAGGTAGCCAAAAACAGGAAGAACCCGGATACCATCTCTCTGCTAGGGCTGTCAGTAGCCCCATATCTGTAGACACTTGTGGCATCTCTGCCACATGCTGCAAGTCGACCTGTGCTAGTTGATCTCGCTCTGCCTGTGTAAGAGCGGCCAAGTCATCTCTCAAACCTCCATACTTCCATTCCCTGCTCTTTAGCAAACCTCTACTGCAACATAAACAACAAAACAACAAACAATCATTAATAAACAATTCAAGTATTTAAAAATGCAAATAAAATAAGTTCAATTTAATGCAATTGATGATATCGTCCACTATTGGACGATATCGTCCAATTGAGAATCGTCTTCGATTTCCCAAGTTACGAAATCGTCCCTAATTTGATGAAATCGTCCCCCTTTCGTCGATTTCGCCCTTAGACGAAATTGGCGAAATTGAGACGATTTCGTCGAAATCGGGACGATTTCATCGACGTCGACGGCCCAAAAATGGCCGTGATGCTCAAAATTCATCTAAAATTTATCTAAAAAGCATCTAAAATCAAATTAAAGCATTCTAAGTTAAGTCTAGACTCTTACCCGTAGACCGCGTCGGACCTCTGTTGATCTGTGCGTCGTCTCCACCATTTTTGCTTCAGAGCTCTAAAACCAATAAAAATGAACAGTAAAAATGAATTAGGGTTTTACCCTATTTTTCTTAATTTTATTCAAAAATAATTTTGCTTTTTCGCGTTTTTACCTCAAACGTTCGATTTGGGTAAAAACACGGAGGGGGCACCATAGTAAGCTGTCGTACGATTCGACCAAGAATCGTCGCCTAAAAATGGGAATAATTTTTTGCTTTCTCGTAGATCGAGAAGAACTCATCTTTAACGCATTTTCTTTGGAAAATTCGCTAAAGAGGGGGCAAAATGTAGCACCCTAAAATTGGCGCAGTGAAATTGTAATAATTACATTCACCTTAGTAAATAATTTAAATTCAAATTTTAACCTCCCAAACCACCCGTTAACCGTCGGGTAATCCGTTTCCCCCCTTTTTCGTGCCATTTTTAGAGGTTGTTTTGACCGTTTGACGATATCGTCATCGATCAGACGATATCGCCCCAGATCTGACGATTTCGTCTAGGCTAGGACGTCCAGACGATCTTGTCGCAAAACTGATTTTGCACAATTAGCTTCTGTTCCAACGGGTCTCTAATCCGGGCAGAAGCGTGTCTGCGCCGTTAGGGACCCTCCCCCATTGGAGATCTCCCAAATAGGGATGATCTCCAACCTCCTAACTACTCCCCTAAGCCTATTTAATCCTTAGGACCTTCCCTTCCCAACCCCTGGCTGAAATTCTCTGTAACTTAACTTCATACACGTTAAATCATCCCAAATTCACACTTGCGGTAGTCCTATACCAATTTTGTTGCAGGTACCTTAGTGTTTTTCAGTCGGAGCAAGATTTCATCATCGTCGACGAACCTGTTCAGATCGGAGGTGATCCTGTCGAATCAGAGATGATTTCATACCAATGTGGGACGATTTCGACTACAGTCAACATTGAGGCAATCAGTGCCTGAAGTTTGCATTTCTTCTCCCCTTTTTCTGTTGTTTTATGTTGTAATTAGCAATTTTATTCAGTATTTTATGTTATTTTGCATTTGGAGTTCACCCATATAGCTTAAGTTGCATGATAAGATCATAATTTCTCATTAGAATATCATAATTTGTTTGAATTTCTATTCATAACCATTGTTTAGTATTCATATTGTCATTTTGTGTTGTTTCCCTCTGTTATCATAGGGGCATTCTTTGTATTTTGCATCTATTTTTCTATTTGCAGGTCTCTGACGAATTCGTCTGACGAATTCGTCAGATCTCAGATGATCTTGTCTGATCTCAGATGATTCTATCGAATTCCAGATGATCCTGACTGCTTCAAACATCAAAATCTCCATCAGACATCCGGATCAGGTATTCTTCGTTTATATTCTGTAATTTCTCTATTTTTTGTCTTTAAATCTATTTTTTGTATTCATTAAATCTGCACTTTCATATAGATTAATTTAGATTCATTTGGCCAAACCTAGGATATGAATGCTTAAGGCTAAAAACGAACACATTAAAACACATTCCAAACCTAGGCGTGGAAACTGCCATTAAATGTTTCCTGGTGAACCCACCATCCGTCGAAAAATCACCAATATACACCTCCCTTGAGAGGCGGGACCTTCGCAAGTCCTCTCAGTCCGAGGTACCGCGACATCCTTTTCCCATCCTCCTTTCGGGCACGGATCCTATAGCCTGAAGGTAAGGATGCAAAAAATTTGGAGCGATACAGAGACATCACAATATTTTGTGAGATTTTCATTGAATCCAAGATATATGTATTTCCATGGGTTAATCCTATCGCTTTTATTTCTCCTTGATTCATGATGAGACATGTATTGATTCCATCCATATATCTAAATTTGATCATATAACTATCTTAAAAAAAATTGCTTACTAAGATAAGATTGAATATTAGTTCAGGAACATACCAAACCTTTTGTAGTAGAAGATTTGGAAATGATCGGCTTAGTGTTACACATCCATATCCATGTATGGGATAAGTTTGGCTATCTGCAATTCTTAGTCTGTAGCCTTTAGCATTTTCAAGACAGTCGAACCACCATATACTTCCTGTCATATGATGATTGGTCCCTGAGTCAATGTACCACATGTTATCATATCTTGTAGACTAATTTCTATCAAAGCAAATTTCACATTCATTAAATAACTTTCCTTTTTCCATTTGAAGAGTGTTGCTTTGCATGCTAGTAGTGATTTGCATTACCTGTATTCTTTGGGATAGAGTAGTCTACCTTATAAATCCCTACTCAGTGTATTCAAAATCCTAATTAATATAAGATTGATTTGATAAAACCTTTATTAATCCTTATTTTTGTAGGCTTCTTTATGACTCCCAAGTAATGTGAGTCTATACTCTTAAGGATTTTTGGGTTTTGAAGAAAGCTTATATTTTGTAACTTGATAATATTTGATAAATGCTGATATTACCAAGTTATGTAGAATGCCTTATGACTCCCTAGTATGCTCTAGATAAGATATAGTGCTTTTGTAAATTATAGTTCAATGTTTGGTTGATTTTGTAAAGTTTTGTAAAAAATCAACTTCTATTATCCCTTATTGCTCCTATTGAACTAAGCACTTTTCCCAAATTTTAAAGAGGTTATAATGTTGGATCTTTTATCTCCTTTTGAGAAGTTTGAGACAATAATTTTATAAATTTTCAACCTTTGAAATACTATGATAAACCTCTCTTTTAAATAACCCTTTGGGAATTAATTTAAGTGAATCTAATTTCCAATAAATTAATTTGATGTAGTAACCCTTATGACTCCCTAATTTTTGGAAAAAATAGACCACAATAATATTTGCAAAATATTAAATAATCTAACCCAAGTAGAATCCCTTATATCTCCTAGGTTAATTTTCAAATATTATTTTATCTTGGTAAGTTATCTCCTATGTCTTTTGCTTTCATAATCTCAAAATTTATCCTTGATTTTAAACCTTATATCTCCTTTATTTGAAAGAAATATTAAATGAGATAAATTACTTACCTTAGCTTCTTTATCACCACACTTGAACGACTCTGAATTCGATTGGATATAACAGTTGCAATATGTAACTTCTAGCGCTTAAGATGATGAGTGTGGATTGGGCCGACCTTGTCTTCAATGTTGGAGTGAAGAGCATTGCATATTTGAGAAGGTTTGACCTTCTTCTCCAATATACTTTAATGCTCCTACCTTCCTTCCACGCTGTGCTTCAAATGTGTTTCACTGCACTATTCTCACCCATATCCTTTTGACTGCGTAATTCATTCTTCTTCACACTCTACTACTTTGTGTTTAGATGCCTTTTAAGGTGGTGAAGGATTTGACAAGTGTCACTGAGCGTTACGTATAATCTCTCTCCTTTGTAACGTATCAATACTTTAGTAATGCTTTGCTAGCTTCTTGGTCACCTTGTAACGCACTACTAGCTTCTTGGTCACCTTGTAACGCATGAACACTTGTGTGGGTGCTTGTAACTCCTTCGTGAGTTTTCTTGGATGTTAAGAAATGGATGGTGCCTTAGAGAATCCATGCCAAGTGGCTTTCAACCTTTCTACATGGAGTTATTTCATTGTAACACTTCCAAGGAGAGTATAAATCCTTTTTGTATACCTCTTCTTTGCTTGCTACATTTCTTGGAGTGCAAGCAATCTCTTCTCTTGTTGGTCGATCATTGAGATGATTTTGGAGCTTCGAATGGCACTATAGGTGATTCCTTTGGTGAAAAATCTTCACCAAGCTAGCTACCTCTGAGTATTTCACCTATTCTCCTTGTTCCTTTTTCCCTTCAATGTGCTCCTTTTACATTGTTCGTCCACATTGATTGAGGTAGAATCTTCCATCTTTGTGCTTGTAAAAGAGTGCTCCCTTTCTATCTACATAAATGTAGGTTGATGATCAACTGATATGTGCATTCCTTTTGCAGGTTCATCCATCCAAGATGTGAAGTGTGAGCCCCTTTGAATGGCTCCTTGTGTCGTGGATGAGGAGTGCTTGATTTTTGGATTTGCTTGATGTTGAACTTTGCTTGATGTTTAGCCTTTTTTGACATTGGAATTTTCTTGACATTCGGCCTTTCTTGGCTGGATTTCCCTGTAGTGTTTGTGCCTTTAGTGGCACCTTCAATCTACCCTTTTCCTGCAAATAATGTAGTGCAATACTTTGTATTCTTCTATGATAATAATATATTCTTATTGCACCCTTTTTGCACTCCTTGCAGGTCTTGTAGTTTGATTTTGTAGTAGATTTTGAATGCACAAATGAGGGTTTTGAGGATGTCCCTTTGGATAGACTCCTTGCCCTCTTTGCTTGGATATTTAATGATAGATCCAAGCTTTACATATGTTGTAGATAGAAGTTTTTTTCTACTGCACTTAACCCTGTAGTGCTTTGGATTTGAGACTCACCAAGTCTCAATCTTTGAAGCTTCTTTTGGTTAGTTTTTATTCACTTGTACTAACCAATTTTGGTGGCTTCTATTGGCCACTATGAGTTGCAGATTTCTATTCTTTAAGAGTGTCTTTAGACACTTGATGCAAACTAGATTTTGTACCCTTCTCAAAAGCACAAAACTAATTTCTTTTGAGAGTAATAATAGTGCAAATGAATCTAACAATTTTCACTTTTAATGCACTAACAATTTCACCTTATCACTCCAATCAACTCTAAAAAATAATGCACTTAATCAATTTACTACAACTAATCAAGAATAATCTGAAATGAATCTTCAAGAATTATTTTGCAATTTTCTTATAAGCAAGGTAGTAGGAGCTAGTCTTATTTTGATTTCCAAAGTAGATGATAGGTAGTTGATAGATAGTTTGAAATTCTAAAATCTAATCAACTCCTAAAGTGCAAATGAACCTTAAAGAAACCTTTCTCTTTTTGCACTTTTGAAGACTGTAATTGAATTCTCCTTATTGCAACTTTAATCCAAATTAAGGTGCTTAAAAAAATCTGATAAGTAATCCACTTTAATGAATCTACTTGCACCAATAGTTGCTTACCTTTTTTGAAAGCCCTTTTCATTGCTTCTATAGAGGATGTAGATCTTGGTGTCTAAGATCACCAAGTTGTTACCTTGAGTAAGATATTGCAGCTCTTTGTAGGCTGCCATGAATAGCTTCATCTTCACCAAAGTATGGTCTCAAACTCTCCTTCACAAGCCTAGGATTTTGGTGGCTTGTTCTCCTCTTGTAGTCTCCTCCTTTTGTTATATATTTGAAGAGATATTTATTTCTAAAGCGGTGCCTTTTTGCTGTGAGAGGTAATATCCAAATCTCCTTGATTTGGTAGGCTTCTTCTATCTGAATCTTCCTTCAAGCTTCTTGTCGAATTCTAACTTCAAACATGATCTTCTTCTCAAGATTATAAATGTCTTGAGGTCTTATGATATTTGGCACTCCTTGCCAAATTCGTCTTCTTGGGCTTGTTATCGGATGGCGATAATTGTCCCAAATATTTCACTATCTCCAATAGTGAATTTCTCCAATGAGTTCTCCTTGGAACTCCTTTGATGATATCTTCAATAAGGCTCTCCAAGCCTTTTACTAGATGCTTGTAGAGACCTCTCTAAGGCCTTTGATCTTGCAGCTTCTTCTGGTCTTCCTTGAGACCTTATCTTCAACCTTCTACTTTTGGAAGTGTTGGTGGCGAGATCTTCTCCTGGATCTTCGATTCTCTACTTCTGGATTCAAGTAGGACTCTCCTAGTCCTTCTTATTCTTCCAAGTCTGGAAGTTCTTCAATGATATATTCTCCTGATATCTTTTGCTTTAGGTGCTAGATTGATTCTGAAGAAGATACTCTTCCTAACTCACTTGTAGGAAGCTTTCCCAACTCACTGAATCTCCCTATTCCTGCAACAAAGTATTAGTACTAAAATCTGCTTCTAAATTAGATACTCTCTTCTAGAGTCTTCTTCAGGATCAAGGCTTCTATGGCCTTTTTTAGTATTAAGGCTTCTATGGCTTTTTCTTCAATATCAAGGCTTTTGTGGCCTTTTCTTTTGGATCAAGGCTTCTATGGCCTTTTCTTCTAGATCAAGGCTACTATGGCATTTTATTGGATTAAGGCTTATATGGCCTTTTTCTTGTGAAGTTCCCAATCTAGCAATGGATATCTCCTGTCTCCCAACTTCACCATAATTATTCTCCAGAAGTCTCTTCTATAGTATTCTTCTCTTGCAACAACTAATCTCTACACTATGAAGGTACTCCGACCTTCGGGAAACGAAGTTGAAATATCCTAGATTTTTGTTGTAGGAGGTGTCCCAATCATCTGAGAATTAATTCCCTACAATAAAAGAAACTTCAAGTAAATTTCTCTAGATCTCTTAGATGAGCTTCACTAGTTGATTCATCAAACTAGTGGATCAAATGTTGAGTCCTAGTCTTCACGAGTTTTTCCTTGTAACTCTGTGGAAAGACTCTAGCCATATGCAATCTTAGTATTTCAAAAATTGAGATTTATTTCAATCCTTACTTGTGACTCTCCCTAATTCTACCACCTAGACTCTTCTAAGAATTTTTTATAGTGATTGGTCCAATGGCGTGTCATATTGAAAAAACCTCAGGTTCAATGATAATGGTGGTTTTCCTATTGATCTACCGTAGCTCTGATACCACTATTAGCTTTTGATGTAGCATGTAATGAGAGATAGCAATCACAAGATGCATAATAATATGAAATAAAGTAAATATGTGAGATGACTGAAAATATACTATAAATAGAAATGATGGAAATGTATACAAAGTAGCTATGGAGGAAATGAACACTCCATGAATAAAGCTACTGCTCAAGAATGAGATTTGAGCATATCACACTCCATCACATTACATCACACTTTGCTACATCACACCACATTGTTCTACACTACTTCCTATTGCTATATGTTAGGAACCTACTATTAAAATAAAGCACACTTACACAAAATACTGAAAAATAACTCACATGCATCAAATAACGCAATATCACTATGCAGAAATCAATTACAAAAATAAAACATTCTCACAGTAACACTGAATCGCGGGCCTCTTCGAGGGGGAAACCTCTTTCAATATTTCATTAACTTGCAAAAGGATATTCTTGTACATGGCTTCATATATTTTTAAAGGAAAAATACATGCAACCCTACCTAAATGCTCAAGAGGTGGCTTACATGCAAAATGCCACTCGAGCTAGAATCTCCCACCAAATGGTGGTTACAATATTGATAAAAATGATTACATGAAATGGTACCACTTGGCGAGGTATCTTACTACATCGGTTACAATATTGATAAAAATTGTTACATGAGATGGTACCACTTGGCGAGGTACCTTTATTGCCACCTACATTACTAAGTATTGCATAATAACATTAAAATAGGATCCCCACGTTGGAAGTGGGTTATTACATAGGTAAATGAGAATTACAACATGGTGTTAGGATAGTATCCTAACACTATATCATGCTCTATGTCTATGTCCATTTACATAGAAAAATAAGTTCTTTGGCCAACAGTCTACCTAGTTGTGCAAGGGACAACTTGCACATATACAACTTGCACATTGACACTTGTGCATTTATTACATTGCATGAAGTAACTATATAACTTCCTCTTAAAGTAATATAATATCCTAAGTATGTACTAATAAAGGTACATTTACATGATCTAAATGATGTAATATATTCTATTTCTAACAATTCTAGTGGAATGAATGATGAGTCCTGATCTTCATAAGTTTTTATGCAACTTTGTGGAAAGATTAGCCAAGTGTGATCTCAATATTTTTGGAATTGAGATTTACTTCAATACTTGTGACTCTCCCTATTCCTATATGTATTCATCATGGCTTTGATACCACTCTTAGCTTTTGATGAAGTATGTTATGGGAGATAACAATCTCTAGATGCAGAAAATATGAAGGAAAGTAATTTTGCAATATGACTGAAGTATACTATAAATAGAAATAACAAAAATAATACAATGCATATATAGAGGAAATGAACACTCCATGAATATATGCTAAAGGACTACATTGTACTCCATCACCAATGGAGTTTACCTTCTACGCCACTACTACCTGCCGTGATGTTCTATGACTTACTATGAGGACCTTTTTATATAGAAATATGGGTTTCTTGGCCAACACTCTACTTAGTTGTACAAAGGGACACCTTACACATTTACAACTTGCATATTAACACTTGTGCATTTATTCATTACATGAAGTAACTAGCTAACTTCCCCCTAAACTAATCTATAACTCTAATTATGTACCAAAGGTGGTACATTTACATGACCCAAATGATGTAATATACTCTAGCAAGGTGAACTATTTCTTACTAAGCACTTTATCAAATATATTTCCTATAACTAGAGATTTATAAGGTAGCCAACAAGGACCACCATGAAACAAATTCATCCCTACATAATCTCAACTACTTAAGGGTCCAAATTACTTATCATGGAAAAACAAAGTGAGGGCTATTTTGATATTTGAAAAACTTTGAGAAATTGTCTTAGGAACAAAAACTAAACCAACTTTAGGTGATATAGATATTCAGAAGTTCGAAGAAAGTTATGTTGAGGTATTAATGATAATAACTTTTGCCATCATAGATGAAATACAAGATTTACATTAGTTCAATAAGAACATGTACAGAAGCCTGGAAAACCTTAGAGAAAATATTTGAAGGGAAAAATAAAGCCACTATCTTAAATCTTCAAACTCAATTACATTCCCTAAAAATGAATAGTGGAGAAAACATAGAACTATTCCTAAGGAAGGTAGCAAAAATTAAGGGAAAATTATTAACCTTAGAAGAAAATATTGAAGATAAATTCCTTGTTCAAGTAACCATGAGAGCACTTCCAGATAGCTACAAACATCTAGTTACATCTTTACAGAATCTAAGTAAAGATACATCATTTGATGAGCTAATCAACATTCTTCAAGAATATGAGGTAGAAAGCATAGTGAAATATGAAATGACTAACATTGCATGAGTTTCAAAAGATACTCCATAGGGAAACATAGCCTCATCTTCAAAAGGACGAAGACAAGAGAATAATAGATACTGTCAGATATGCAAGAGAGAATGTCATAGCACTAGTTATTGTAGATTTAATCCACAAAACCAAAATCAAGGATATTAGATGAACTATGGAAGCCAACCAAATAGGGTATTCCAACAAAGTCAAAATCAAAATAATCCACGTCAGCAATAGGTTCAACATCAAAACAATTATCTACAATTGGAATATCATGAAGGGAATCAGAAAGGACACCTAGCTCAAACAATTGAAGAAATTGAAGAACTAGAAGATCCTACAAACAATCATAAATTCAAAGCTCTTTCAACAAGGATAACAATATTTTGAAGACACTAACTACTTGAATAAGACACATACAACAGAGAAGGAGAACTCAAACTCCAGTACCAGAAGAAGATCCATATTAAAGACTACAATCTTCAATACCCAAATAATGTAATACAAGGGGGTGTTAGAGTATATTACATTATTTAGGTACATGTCAATGTACCACCTTGGGTACATTGTTATATTAGGAGTTTATCTTAGGTTACTTGAGGAAGAAGTAATAAATGCATAAGTTTTAATGTGCAATGATGTACAAGGAGTCCACTTGTACATGAGTCATAGGAAAGGTAGTTAGGAAGAGTAAGGGCCAAGTAACTTATCTTCTAATATAAAACCTCATAGTGAATAGAAAGGAGAAGCAAGGTGTGAGATTACTATAGAGTAGTGATTAGGTACAATGTAGTTTCCATTAGAGTTTTGGAGTGTTCATTTTCTTCATTACTGTGCATTGTACTATTTTTGTATCTTTCCATTAATAGCATATTTTAGCATTGTTATAGAATTCAATTATCTTATTTTTTGCATATTTTACATCTTGTGATTGCTTTCTCCCATATCATACATTATCAAAAGCTAACAGAATACATTGTTGGACTATGTGCATAATGGGACAAGTAGGGAAAACTATTTTCTTGAAGGCTCGATCCAATCATGGCATCATCTCTCCATGATGCAAGATTTTATTAATAAATGTGACGTGTTTGGTTCAAGAATGGAATATTCAGTTCCCAAAACTCAAAATTTTCTTTGTGAGAATTGTGTTTTGGTTCAAGAGAAATTTTTGACCAATGTCAAACATCAATATTATATTAAAATGTAAATCATGTGGTTGGTTTAATACGGACTTTTAATCAGTCAAGGAGATCAAGATTACCTATGAGAATGATGATATTTTTCTAAAATTGCAATAGATAGGTATGACCATATGACATATGTAATTGAACTAATCAAAATTAGGAGATGCAACATGCAAGCTATATTATGTAACATGGATGATGATGGCTATGTAATGCAATATGGAAGTGATAGTGATGCAAGATGGGTTATATACAAGATGAATTGTGTTAGATGTTCTATGTACAATATGTACAATGATTTATGCATAGTACCTTTTGAGGTGCATTATATTCATTGGCTCTTTAAGATATTTTCCTTCCAGTGTGGCCAAACGATATGCACCTGATCCAAACTTTAGTGGTTGTGAACCCTTTCTGAAAGGTCATGTTAGTCAACACATATTCTGATTGTGCCCCCTATCTTAACAATAAGCACAAGCATGTAAAGGATTGATCCAATGAAGAAAAATTTGGAATGGGGATCATCTTGATGATGAAAATCACAAAGAGGCTTCTTCATGGATTTTTCTTCAATATCCATTGCACGAAAAGCTTCACAGATCCTAACAAAAACATATTTATTAATGAAAGGAGTGATCCCTAATTTTGCAAGATCTTTATAATATAGTGAAGCAGGGTCCCATTAAGAGGTAGAATATTTAGCATCAGAATGCACCAAATTTATCATGTTACAAAACAAAATGTTAGAGTGATAAGGGGGTCCCTTTTCCTTATCACTCTACTCCAAACCTTGATGGGATGGATGAAGTGTATTGGAAGGATGTGAATGGATATTTCATGATGAAGGTTAATCAGGTGTATATGAAGATGGGTGATGGATAGAGGATGATAATGATGATAGAGTAGGACATAATGAAGAACTCGATGGCTCGACCATTGAACAATATTCAAATGGTCTTGGGTCACCATGGATGGTGATAAGTTGGTTCTTAAATTCAAAGTTAATGCACTGATGTAGTGTGGATGTCATTTTCCTCATGGCATGTATCCATGGATACCCTAAAAGGATATTGTATGATGCGGGACAAGATATGACATGAACGCACGTGTCAAGAATTCAAGGACCGACCTGGAATGAAAGTGATATAACACCACAAGCTTCCTAAGATTCATTTTTGAAATCTTTGAGGATCAAATCAGATTTTCTTCAGTCCTCATCTTTAAATCCAAACTTTTGAAAAAAATTATATCTATAAACATTAATAGAAACACCATTTTCTATTAACACTTGTTTGATAAGAACATCCCCAATCATTGTTGTAATGTAAAGAGGGTTGTCACCTTAAATCCATTGTTCTTAATTAATCTTGTTCGTGCGACTAACTTCTTTTAAACAATTTATGAAGGTGGTCTTGATTAATGAAAGGAATAACAAACGATGGAAATAAGGATAACTCTTCTAACTAATATCCTCTCTCAAAGTTATCCCAAAGTCATCTAGTCTTAGTCATCTAGATATCCCAAGAGTAGGAGGTGTACACCACTTAATACCCAACTTTAACAAGTTGGAGGGTTCGACCTAAAACCCTTACCAAAACTTGACACCACCTCATGCCAAGGGTGGAATGGAACTGGAATGAGTGTCATTACAGTTCGTAAATGAAAAAACCAAAAGAGGAAGAATGAGAAGAAGAGAAGTGTGTAGCAAATATTTGAACCCTTATTGCATGATATTCACATTGGGTTCACCAAAGAATGTAGAGGGAAAAATTCACACCCCTTTTTGTCTAGATAAATGGATCCACACTTAGAAGAGGGATGGGACGTTTGCACTCTTACACCTTGATGTGAGGGGTACCTAGTGGCATACCTTCTTTGGTGATGGTTGAATAGATCTAGGTTCACCAAGAAGTATTTAAAGACTACTTCTAAGTCTAGCCAAGGATGTTTGTTTAAGTGTGTTCTTTCAAATTACAAACACCTAAGTTTGGGCCAAATGCAACTAGAACTTGAACTATATGCACTTTTATCTTTCCTTGAAAACAAACAAACAATATTTAAGCTACAATGCACCTTTTTAGATTTTGTTCTCAATATTTTGGCATTTTGAATCTTTTCTCAAAAAATTAAGAAAACAGAATAAATATAATATTGAAAAGCATACGTATGAAATTGAAACAAGCTTTGCAGAACACCTACTTGGTATGGATGTCTGATCAAAGTGACTTTGTAGCTTGTAAAGTGGATTCACAAATTGTAAAGAAAATTCACGGCCAGTAAAGCGAATTCGTGGCTCAGAGTGCGAATTTGCTAAAAATATACAAACAATTCCATAGAACACTAGAAATTTTTATCAATAGTTGGGGACCTGATTAGGCCACTATATGACTGATCTCAGAGATGCAACAATCAAGTCATCTTGGTCCTTTTAGCTAACCATTCATAAACAATGAAAATCGTGGATCCTTTAGGAACAAAATGCAAAAACTGAGATGAAATTATGTAAAATAGTATAGAAAGTAGAATGCTATCAGAAGAAAAAATATCTAAATACAATATGCAAAGACAATGATTTTAATGATAGATATTTACCCCCAAGATCATAATTCAATGAATTTGCAGCCTATAAGGTGAATTTGCAGCTTGTAATGGAAATTTGTGGATTTGCTTGCAAATTTGCTAGAAATGCAAAAATATGAAGTATACAGATAAAAATGAAATAGAAGCACATAAATAGATACAAAATAGCTTGCTTCGAGGGATTATGTTTTAAATGGAATCATTTGAGTTAATCCTTTGCTCCTTTGTTCTTTAATTGCTCATTCCTTCCTTAGTTCCTCCATTCATTCATTCATTAGTATCATTTGGAAGGTAAGGTGTGCATTTTATAGCTTTGATCGACATGGCTTAGCCAAAAAATCATGAGATTCAAGATGGTAGTTTGAGGAGATTAGATGGTTTGGGAAAATTCCAAATCTTAGCGAATTCGCAACCTAAAATTAGAGATCACGAATTTGTTAAAAATAAACTAAAAATGGGATGGAAGTTGGCGAGAAGATTTTAATGGCACAAGAAGAAAAGGCTAATGGGTAGATGGGTTACATGTGCTAATGGTGAGGAAACATCATGCATTGGGTCAAAAATCCTTGTCTACAGTAGCCTTCTCATTAGTTGTGCATCTGCAATTAGAGGAATCTTGTGTATGTATAGCTATGGTGGTACTCCCTTCAAATACTTGTATGTCCATGCAAACATATTTTTCTTTTCCATATATATTTTGAATGATGTCACTTTAAGCACTGGATACCAATCATCTCCACACTTGATCATCTTTTATTTGCCTTCTCCACTAAGATTGACCTGTACCATTCTTAGTCCTTCATATTTAATTGATTTTGACTCTTCTACTACCTTTAGTATGTCAATGGGATGTGTTGGTTTTTCCTCAATAACCACATCTCCCATTGTGTATTCTATGAAGTTCTTTGGGAATGTCAATTTCTCTCATTCTTGATATTTCTCTATTGTTGCTTTCTTCTTTCTTTGGTTCTTTCTTTTTGTTGTCTTGGATTTTATCTTCTGCATGGATGCACAAACATTGGGGGGTGAACACTTCATAATATTCCATCTACCAATGGAGTAAGCCTTTATTATCATCATTATTGTCTTCTGTACATTCTTCTAGTTGCAACACTCCATCTGGTTTGTATCTGGTTTCACCATCAGATGACAAAGTCTCTGATTTGTCTAAGGTTGCAATGTCTTGGTTTACTGCCTAGTTCTTCAAGTTGATCATATATTTATGTTGAGATTTCTTGAAGGTGAGGTGTTCCTTCTTTCAGTTGTGGTTCACCTTTGTCGTTCTTAACCATCCTTATCTAATAAATGCATCATATGCAAGTTTTTGCATGGCAATCACTACGAAATCCAAGATAAAATCTAGTTCCTCTATCTATACTTTTTGACTCATCAATACTCCTTTTTTTTCTATACTGTATTGATCCACTCCCTATAACCTAAAATTTAGAGATCTCAATGTAGGTTGGCCGATGTTTTCCATGTCATATCTGGCATCACGTTCACACTTGATCCTTCATCTACGATCACTTGAGTAAGCTTATGGTCCAGTATCTCCATATGAACCAAGGATGGCTTCTTTCATAATTCAATCATTTGTATAGTAGGGCTAATGAACTATATTTATTTGATGTTGGCTACCTCTCAAAATTCATCTCTCTTTCTTGTCTTTATTACTTTGCCCACTATAGTATATAATTTAGGTACTACATTGAATAAGTTTGATATCTTTACTTCCATAGTCGTATTCAATACCTATGTCATCAAATGTTCAATTGATGCATGCTTACCTGTTATGATATCCATATTTTTTAGGACTTTTTCTTTGAGAAGCCTTTCTTGCCTCTCCTCCTTCAGTTCCTCCTTTCTCATATCCTGAGCTTCTTGCCATCACTTTTTTATTTGGCAAGATTTGGGTATTGTTCCATCTTCCTAGTGTGAGATCTGGTCACTACTAGGACTTCTTTTTCTTTTTTTACCTCATTATTAACTTCACTAGTGTCAATTAAATTGATATTCGGTGTGTCGCTTGTACTTGCTTTGTTCAAGAAGTTTATTTCTTTGTGGTTACCTAGTGACACATGGATAACATTATTACCATTTGCATTTCCACCCATTTGTGGTTTTGGGAAATGTTTTGCAAAATGTCCTCATTCTTGATAGTTTCGACACTGGATGATTAGTCTTCCATGAAGACCATATTATAGGTAACTTTATCCTCCTTGCCTACCATCTCGTAGTTATTCCTATATCCGTCACCTGTTGCACCTTTGTCCATTTCTTGGGATATTTGATTGTTCCTCTTGTTACACCATCAAGGTTTGGTACCTTGATCCTTTCAAATTAAATGGACAATCTGAAACAAGATGTCTTACCACATTGCATATATTGTAGTATGCATTCTTAGGGCAATTAAAATTAATGTGTCCTTTCAATTTGCAATATGATCACCAAATATCTTTCCACTCCTTTCGTACATCCCCTTTAACTTTCCTCATGATTTAGTCAAATTCCTTTCGAAATAAGTGGATAGAATTTTGCACCTTATCCTCTAAATCGCTATCTAAATTGTCATTCCTAGAATTTCCTACAATTCCAACGACAATTTGCTTTGTTTTGTTCTCAAAATTCTTTGCCTTTTCTAGAGCTTCCTCATATGTGGAGGATGGTACTACTTTCATCTTCTTCCTATACTTAGGTAGAAGTCCATCGATGAACCAACAATTTACTAGTCCATTTGCGGGTGGCATTTGCATCTTGTTAGCTAACTACTTTAATCTTATGTTATAATTCTTAACATCCTCTTTTGGTTTTTGCTTTGTGGAATATATTTCTATTATAACTTTTCGTATCATCTCACAATGACAAAAATTCATTTATAATGCATCCGATATGGTATCCCATCATCCAAATGGTTGTTTACTTTTTCTTTTTAAGTACTAATCTATGGCCATGCCTTGCAAAGTGGAAAAAAATAATTACAACCATTCTGCTTGGGTCACTCCATTTTCCTTCCAAATCATGGTACAAGTACCTATATGGCATGCTAGGTCTTCTTTCTCTTCCCTAATGAAGGATGGGCATATTTTCTTGTTTTCTCTATTGCCAAGATGTGTCATTGGAATTGTTCTTTCAACCTTCTCATCACTAGATGATGATGCTTGTGTGGTTCTATCCCAATCTCTCTCAACCATAGATGGTATGGGTGCTTCCTTCTCAAGTGCCTATTGTTCAAATAGTCTCCTTCCAAATTCCCTTGTGTTATTACTTCACAACCTTCATGAATAAATGAGATGCCTTTCTAGTCTCTCTCCCCAAGACTCGTATGAGCAGAGAGCCATGGTATCATCCTCATGTTTCACCTTAGCTACTTCTATCAGTTTCTCCTGTTGTAATGAATCTTCATCTTCAGGTATTGTTTTCTTCACCTTCCACTTGAAAGTTATAACATTTTGCACAAGCCTAATCTCAAGCATGGTGACAATGACATTTGAAATAGAAGAATCCTTGGGAACACTCATTATTGTGGTAAGGACAATGAGAGTTGAAATCACGTTTGTGTTGGGGACTAGAACCTTGAAGTTTCTGTTCTACCACCAAAGCTATGTGTTTTGCATCATCAAGAGTATAGAGATCAAGCATGTTGACTTCCTACCAAATTTTATCCGTAAGACCATAGCAAAAGGTCAAGACCATCACTGTTAGATTCAATTGGTGGGTGTAGGTAAGAAGACTAGTGAACTCGAAGCAATACTCCATTGTTCCTGTTTGCTTTGTTTGCATAAGATAGACCACATATGATGTTGAAGATCCTTTGTCAAATGTTTGAAGAATTCATTCTTTGAAGTCAAGGCACAAAAGAGAACCCCTATATTGTTTAAGTTGCCACAATAACTATTGATGAGCTTGGGTTCCCAACTTAGAAGCTACTAATATGATGCGACCTAATTTAGGAAGATGGTGCAAGCAGATAAGGCTATCCATCTCGACCAACCACCCTCATGGATTGACACCTTCAAAGGTGGGCATGTTGATGTGAGGAACAAGAACTTCATGAGGCCAATCAAGGAAATTAGAAGCACCTCCTACTTTGGAATCCAAATCAAAAGCAAAGCCTAGGTCATAAGCACCCATAACTAAAGGAGAACCTTGGGTGGCATGAGTTGTGCCTGATGAATGATTGGAGGCTATTGCCCTGTAATTTGTTGTGACCCTTGGACAAGAGGAGGCATAGTAACAGATATTTGTAGGACTCTTTGGATGTTATCCAAGGACTTGACAATGGAAGTAATCGTATGGTCTTGATTTTCCAAGGACTTGACAATGAAAGTAATGGTTTGTTAAGGATTTTGGGTTGGCACTTCATTCTAATCATACACATCCTTTGAATGCACAATATGCTCTTACTTTGATCAACTTGAAGAGACAATTGCGAAGAGATAGGCATCCAAAAAGCATCTCAAGACATTCACCCTAAAAAATAGTGTTGTTGGAGATACCCTTCGTTTTGACCATCTCGAAGAGACCATCAAAATGATATAGGTCTCTCACAAGGGTCCGACGACACCTGATACTTCTCATCGGTTTCGGGAAAAGGAAGTAACAACAATTGAACTCACAATATTCTAGAAGATAATTGCACCAAAATATGGACCGAAAACAAATTATGAAAAAATTACCAAGAAACCTGCAACAATAATGTTCGACAAAGGTTCTAGAATGGTTTGCATGCCCTTCTACTGCAAATTCGCACCCCACAGGGAGCCAAGATCGAAGCTTTGATACCACTTGTTACGAAATAACTTCGATAATTATAGCAATAGTAGTAACAATCCAATAACGTGCAAATTAAATTATCCAAATAATAATAATAATTTAGATCTAATTGCTAGAAAATCAAATATGCAATAATCTAATTCCTTATTCAAATCAATGCAAATCCTTAGCCACTTGGAGAGGGCGAAGTCTCGAAAGGGTAGCAAGCGCGACTAAGATTCAAATATGAAAGATAATCTCAACTACCACCTAACTCTTCCTATTTATAGATTAAATCAATCATTAACCCTAACCCTAATACTCAAGGGCCGACTATCTAAACCTAGGGTCAAGCTAATAAAAATAAAGATAGCCCACATGGCTATATTGGAGCTGTTACAAAAATTTGTGGAACATCTTGGCAGTAAATCAATCCTTGTTGTCTCTAATCAATTAAATTAACAATTGTTTACAACAATATCTAAACTTGTATGTTATCTATTGTAACATCTGACCAATTGTTTTATGTTCCATGGTTTAACTTGAAGCTGCTTATGGTCCATGCATTTATTTAAAAAATACAGTACATGATATTAATAATGCAGCAGCATTTATATGGTCATTTTTTAGGTTTGTAAGGTATGAAAGGGAGTCCAACATGCTTGTGTGTGGATTCCACTTTTGAAAAGGGATACATAGACACAAGATATTGGCCTTCAAATTTCATATTCAAAATCTGCTTCCAATTCAAAGAATTAACATGATCAAACACCTGCCCTTGATAAGGATAATGAAAGCATATTTCACTCTCCATTGTGAACTCCCAAAATGATGCATACAAGACAACCACCATATGTCTGAGATGGCCAGTTCTGCAAAGCCAAATAGTAAAATGCAATGTTCATTTAGTCTTTAAACATGTAATCCTTTCAATGCAAGACCTGTGGATCATAACTAGCATCACCAGTTTCAACTGTGGACTATCAGTAGCCATTACTGTCATCCATAAGCCATTGAATGGAAGGCAGAACTCTAAGGTATACGGTAATTCTGCAAACAAAATGCATAATATCACTGGATACAGTAGTGCCAGCTATATGGTTGAAACACAGGACTCAAGCATCCATGCTTAGACCTTTATCATGGGTCTGCTGGAGAGTGCAATTTCCATGAGCTTGACTTTTTTCATCTTTATTCTCTATTGGAAGTGTGTTATCTAAAGCATGTGCAAGGATAATTCCACGATCATCTTTACTCTCCAAACCATGGCCATTGTCATTAATATCAACTCCTTGTAAATCTTCTGATCTGCAAATGCCAGGAAAAGTAATCACACCATCCGTTTCCGACTTGTTGTCTTCTTTGCCCATGGTTGAAATGATAATATTTCCACGAGCATTGAGATCAGAAACATCATGGCTCGCAGAATCCTGTTGTTCCTTTTCATGCCAATTGTCTTTTGGGGAAGGGATCTTTGGGAAAAATAATTCTTTAAAGCTAGATAACAATGTGTCCCCTAACGCATGACTCATAGAATTTCCATAGACATCTTTATTCTCCAAACCAAGACCACCACTGTTACTATCACATCCTTGTAAAGCATCTGATGCTTCAGTACAAACAGATGGCAAAGCAGTCTTATCACCCATTTCTAACTCAAGGTCTTGTTTCCCTTTATTTGGACTGATAATATTTTGGCAGACATGGGAATTAGAAACACCATACATTGAAGAATCCTGTTGCACCTTTTCATGAAAATTGAATCTTGAAGGCAGGATTTTTGTGCAAAATATTTCTCTGAGATTAGAGAAGAGTCCTTGATTATAGGGATTCTGTTTCTTGTCATATCTAGAGCGGAAGTTCTCATAAGTGGTCTGCAAGTCCAGTACATTCATAACACTGTCAACTATACCATGTAAATAATGTAATGAAAAAAAAAATCAAATTTTAGGACAAAAGCACATAATGTATCAGAAGATATGCGCTCTATTTAATTAATGTAACCAAAGTAGTTAAAAGCATTAACACTGCATTAGTAGAATAATCACCTGGTTTTTACTAATCAGGTAAAGGTGAAATACGGTGAGCCCACCAACAAACCAAAAGGAAATAAATGTGTAGGCCATGAGTATAACTGGAGCTATGTGGTGGCGCATAACCTGAGCAACTGTGAACCCTCTCTTGTGTTCAATAAGGTCCACCACACAAAAGGCAAAGACATAAATGCACAGCAGTGTGGATGAAAAAACAAACATAAAGAAGAACCGATAGTTGCGCTGCATAAAAGTCACAATCAAACACATCAGCCTATTTAAAATAAATGAAATATCAATGCAGCAGGTTCAGATTTTTATCAATTGAATCCATATTAGACATCAAAGGAGCTTCTGTGATTCAACTTCGCAAAGAGCATTACACATTAGAAGGTTATGCTTGGAAAACAGGACCTTTTAAGAATACTTATGTCATAGGGCATAGCAGTACATATATATAGAAAAACATGTCAAAATATGAAAACAAGATGTGTATTGGACATTCAAAGCCAATATGATATCATCTAGTTCTGACCATAGTGAGCATTGAGTTACATTGGAAATTCTTGGACTATCGCTAAGAATCCTCTAGAAGCAACACTGGAAAAGGTATGACGATGACAGCTTCCAACTACTTTAATAGGCAAAAATAAAAAAAAAGAATTTCTCCATTCTCTCCAAGGCATCAAGTTTTGCTTCCATCTTTCTACATAGAAAACTGAGTCTTCACATTACAGTCAAAGATATGCTATTTATGAAGGTTGGGCCAGTGTTGTTATTGAGTATTCACATGTGATGACACATCCATCCATTGTATCTTTATGCAAATCATCTTTCTTCTCACTCATCACATTATGACTATTAGAATAGTCCATACATTCAAGACTATTTTAGGCAAGCTTTATAGTAATTTGGCATTACTTATAGCTTATAATGGCGCCAAAGGGCAACATCAAAAAACGTTCTTGGAGAAAAAGAATGATTCAAAAGAAAGCAATAAAAATTCATACCTAGTGAACAATGAAGATGATGAAGGATTAGTAATACTATTCAGATTTCCAATGTTCAAAATAAATATGATGGTATTTTATTTGTTTCAACTGGTGGCTACCGATTCCACCATGTAAATACAAAAAAAAAAAAAAACTTGCCATCATGAAGCAAACAGAATGATGATAATAGTTATTTCTAATTTGCAATATAGTGTTCTTTGTGCTAAAACCAGCAGTGCAGAACAATATATGGCAAAACGCAACTATGTGAAAACACTATCATGAAGCACATGAATGTTTGTACCATAAATAGGCCACAATAGATAGCAGCAACAGCACACATTAATAGTACAATATGACTAAATAGGAGATCCAAAAAATTTAGATGAAAGCTTATAGAAAGCTATGGATTGAAATATGAAAAATAACAACTCTTCACTGTCTCTGGCCTCTATTACAAATACCTCTAAATGTGCTCAGGAAGCCAGATACAGTTGGCCAATGGAATGAAAACTTCTTCAATATCTTGGTTATTGAATCAGGTGGATTGTATATTGCCAGTTTATTTTAGTGGATTTGTGTTCTTAAAAAGAGAGCTTAAGAAAAGTCTCAAACACTCTTGAGGCCATCGTCCATGTAGAATGTCTTACATTATTACAATTTCTTAAGAAAAATAACAGTGCAAGTGCCTCGAGTGAGTGCGAACCAGGAGCAAGCCTCATCATTTCTTGTTCTAGAAAGGAAGCAAGTGTTGCAAGTGCAATTAGGAAACAAGTGTGAACAAGAAGCAAGTGCGAGCAAGGCACAAGTGTCAACTTGTCTTGTTCTAGATCCTTGCAGAAATTCAAAAAACTAAAGGATTCTTATAAGGAAAATCTAGGTAGCATGATAGTAAAGTCATTTTTGAAAATTCTAATTGGAAGTAAGGACACCCTAGTTGGGTACAAGAGAAAGAGTGAATCTATGGAAAAACCTATCCAAGTAGTAGATGTTACACCAAAAGTGATTATCGAGGATGAGATGATCGAGCATGACATAATGGTTCTTAAAAGCACAAAGTTAATATTTAAGTTACATAAATACTAGCTAGGTTTTTCGAAGATTTGAAATTGGATCAAATGGGAGTGGGGATTGATTTCAAATTACTCCATGGAGTTTATTCCGAATGGAGTTTTCCTCATCATCTTCTCTAGTTTGAAAATCAGGAATATAATAATGGGTGGTGGCCCATGATTTAGGGGTAGAGATGCATTATATTTTTTACCATGGATTGAGAATTTTTCTATGGAAACAAAAACTATTAAAGGCTTTCGGTGTGGATTAGACTTTTTGGACTTCCATATCAACTTATTAATAAGGAGGTTTTGAATAATATCAACAATACTGTAGTAGCCAACTACTACCATCACTTCCAGAACAGGTTTTGTCATGCAATCAATATGAAGAATGTGAAGGGACCAAACCAAACTTCATAGATGTTTTGAATGTTTTTCCATTCCATAATATGCCTACTCGTTGAAGCATCTTGCTCTTCACGCAACCCACTCCCCAAGCAACCTCACTTCCCGAATGGAGGTCCAACACATAAAATGAGGTAGAAGACTGAACAAGACAAAAATCAAGAATTGATGTGTTTGGAAGAGGTAACCCTACTCTCATAGTGCCTCGCTATCTGGGTGCCTTGCTCTCATAGCAACCCCCTCTCATAGTGATCCACTCTCCATGCACCTCCCTCTCCAGGTGCCCCACTCTCATAACGCCCCACTCCCCAGTCACCCTGCTCTCAAAGCGACTTGCTCTCTGCACACCTCGCTCTCCACGCACTTCACTCTCATAATGACCCGCTCTTTCATTGTTTGAAGAAAGAAATAGATGAGATCTCAAAAAAAAAATTAAGAATTTTTCATTATTTATTACCCTAGTTGCCTTGGGAAAAAAAATTATGGAGGTCATGCATTTGTCGGTATTCATTGGAAGGGATGATAGTGACGCTAGGGAATGGTTGATGAAGTGTAAAAAAATTTTAAATTTTTCTGAGCGGGAATGGAAAGGTAAACTTTGGTTTTCTTTGCTAGGGGAAGCTTCAAAGTGGTATGAGAATTTTAAATATGACCATAATTTTTCATACACATGGGAATAATTTGAAATTGCATTTTTAAGTAAATGGGGGATTGGAGAATAAATGGATAATAATATGCATGCTAAGGAAATCACACATTTGGTATTAAACAATGTTAAAAAATATTTGTTTGATTATACAAATTTTATTTTGCAAGTTCATGGTTGCATCCAAAAGAAAAAAGTTAGTCTCCATAAACCCTAGCAGCAAGCATAACTTCATCAGTAGGGACTTGGCTAACAGTTTGCAAGTTCCAACAACAAAAATTAAAAACATAAAGCTTGAGGGTGAGGATGTTCAGATTTTTGAAGATTTGAAGATCACCATGGATAAATATGTTTTACATTCAAATTTTTATGCTATTGAGATGGGTGATATGGATATTATTCTTTGTTATCCTTGGTTGCATTCTTTGGGTACTATTAATATTAATGTGCAAAAGAAGTTCATGAAGTTATGGTACAAGCAGAAGAAGATAACATTATAGGATATTTCTCAGCATAAGGAAAAACATGAAGCAATTATAGAAGAATAGATTGAAAAACAAGTAAAAGAACCTGAAATAGAGTCTAAGGAGGAGGTAGTAGATTTCAAAGAAGAAGCAAAAGTAAAGGACAAACCAAAAGTAGAGGCACAAAAGGTTGAACATCGAGCTAAGGTTGGAGTATATCACCATCCACACCACCATGAGGCAACAATCATGGAGATAGGGCATAAAGCAACAAAGGAGCTATGATGGACATACATGGAACCCAAGGGTTAATTATGGATATTCAAGTGGCATAAGGGCATATCGACATCAACAAAGAACACCACCAATCAAAGTTTCACTAGGATGGATGGATGATCAAGATCGGTACCAATTCTCATCTTTGCTTAGAAGATCATATTATTTAGTTTCTTCCTATGTTTTGAGGACACAACATTTTTGTAAGGGGATGGGATGTTACGTACCTAGGGATATGAATGTGGGGATATAATATAATATTATATTATGGCATAGGTCACACAAAATTATAAATAATATATAAAATAGTGTCATATTATAATATTATGTACTTTGTAACTCATGGAAGGTGAACCACCACATGGGTGACCTTGTAACTCATGGAAGGTGAACCATCACATTCTTGTATAAAGAGAGATGTACCCCCAATTGTAGAAGAGAGATATATCAAGTATTATTTATAGAAGTCTTGGCTCGTGGAGTTGGAGATCTTGTGGAGTGGCTTCCTTCCAATAAGGAGCATTGTATGGTGTTGCCCTACCTCAAGGGTATTATCAATCTCTATTTTATTGTGTGGATTGTTATTGTGAAATTTATTTGTGGATGCATGTTGTATATTTCTGCATATTAGTGAATGATTTATTATTAATGAGAAGAGAGGTTCATAACAAAAAGCCTTCAACCGTGTTGGATGAATTTCCGAACGCTCATTTTTTTTCAATCACTGCGCTCTCATCATGGTACAAGTACATGGGAGAATACTTGTTGATGGGAACGCTGCCACATGAGTTGTTGATAGCTGAGAAGATAATTGTAAATTCAACACCTTTTCAATTGATAGTTGGATTGTTGTACAAGATAGGACCTGATGGAGTGTTGCGGAGATGTGTGATGGACAAGGAAGTGAATGCGGCGCTAAAGGAAGCTCATCAGGGACTGGTAGAGGGCATATGGGACCAAACCTGACTGCGAGGAAGGTGCTTTTGGCAGGGCTGTGGTGGCCCACCCTCTATTGTTATGCGAAGGAGTTTGTGACGGCATGCGATACGTACTAGAGGGTCAGGAAGTCGCTAAGGAGGGGCTTCATGCCATTGCACCCATAACAGCCACAAGAATTGTTCAAAAGATGGGAACTTGAATTTGTCGGACCATTGAAGACAAGTAAAAGACAATGTAGAAACATTGTTGTAACAAAAAAATATTTGACGAAGTGAGTTGAGGCAAGAGCATTGCCTGATAATTCCGCAAAGAATACTGCAAGTTTATTGTATGAACAGGTGATAAAAATATTTGGCATACCTCTTCAATTGATGAGTGATCATAGAGGACATTTTGTTAATGAAAGAATACAAAAGTTAACCACAAAATTTATGATCTTGCATTCGATGTCTAGTCCATATTACCCTAGAGCAAATGGGCAAGCAGAAACAACAAATAAAGTCTTAGTGTCAATAATGTATAAGACATGCAATTGAAGATGCTAATTGGGAGGAGAGATTTCCAGTAGTCCTATGGGCATACAAAATTTAAGATCTTGCATTTGTTATCTAGTCCTTATTACCCCAGAGCAAATGGGCAAGAGAAAGCAACCATTAAAGTCTTAGTGTCAATAATGTATAAGACATGCAATTGAAGATGCTAATTGGGAGGAGAGATTGCCAATAGTCCTGTGGGCATACAAAAGTTAAGATCTTGCATTTTCTGTCTAGTCCGTATTACCCTAGAGCAAATGGGAAAGTAGAAGCAACAAATAAAGTCTTAGTGTCAATAATGTATAAGACATGCAATTGAAGATGTGCTAATTGGGAGGAGAGATTGCCACTAGTCCTGTGGGCATATAGGACCACATTCAAGCCAACAACAAATCACACTTCATTCCAACTGATGTATGGTCAGGAGGTAGTTGTGCTGGTGGAGTTTCTACTACCAAGTTTGAGAATGGTAGTATAGAACCATCTAGGTGATCAAGAGAGCTAGGAAGAGACGCTAATGGAACTCACCCGATTGGACGAGAGGAGTGATGACTCAGTTGACCATGGAGATTGCCCAACATTGTAGGAAGTTGTGGCATGACAAACACGTGAGGAAGATGGATTTGAAGTTAGGTGATTTGGTTTTGAAATATAATGGCAAAAGAGAAATCAAGCCAGGAAAGTTAAAAACTTTATAGCTTTGACCCTTCCAAGTAGATGAAATAATGAGCAATGACATGGTTAAATTGAAAACCCTAGATGGGGCATTGTGCCCCGAAACAGTTAATGGTTCAAAGTTGAAACCATACAAGATGAAAGCAATAGTGAACATGGTGAATTTTAAACCAATGGGAGAAGGAATGAGTACGGGAAGACTAACAGTGGCACCGAATCAGTCTTCGGAACCTTTTGAGGGAATCTCAATTAAAGAAGTTGGGGAATTGAGTTGGACCAATGAGGAGGATGGTGCAGTAGAAAGTAGTGCCTCAAACAATGAATTTGCGAAGCATCTAGCTTAGTTGTATGAAGGGGAGAACACGAATAAAGGAGTAAATATGCAACTTGTGAATGAATGGGAGGAATTATAGCTTCAATCTACGGAGCGTAGACAAATTAGGTTACATGTTAGATTTCTAGATATAGAAGAACAAATGAGGTCACTAAATGCAAAAAACATATAATGAATGGTGACAGTGTATGTTGGGCAAGGAGAACCACCAAAACAAGAGCTTCAAAGAGAGGGCAGCGAATACGAAGGAATGAGTTTGCTTGTAGCCATTGGTCTTGCACAATAGCGAATGAGGGAAGAAACACAACAGTTGCCAAAGCAAAGTGAGCAATTGCATAGAAGAATGAAAGAACTAAGGAGATAACGTGCACGTAGATTTTTAAGAGTGCAATAGGATATTCAAACAAAGGGTAGGAGATTTTCTTATGGGAATGGCATAAGTCTAGAAGAAACTCTGGGAAGTGCACAACAAACAAGTGTTGGGACTTGCTAATGGCTGTGTGGAGAAAGATGAGTTTCTGGAGATAGACTACTAACCCCACAAGAAGACCTGTTGCAAGTGAAGAAGTATGGAGAGATTTACATGAAGTACCATTGCCAAGAAGAGGAGGAGAAGTTGAGAACTTGAGGCAAGAGTCAAGTAGTGTATCCTTGACAAGTTCAAGCAGCAATGAAGAAGATTGGAGTAGTGATAGTTCAGGCTTGGAACTTGGGAATCGAGCAAGAAGGATGACACCAAGATGATCAACCTAGAGGCAATGAACAACAACAAGCAACTCAAAGCTAAAATGCCTTGGAGGCAGGAAGGCGAAGGAGTTGGAGAAATCAAAATCTACAAAACTTGAATGATTCCTTGGGAAGTCGAAGTAGCCTACAAATACTACTAGATGGCCTAAGGTGTGCTTAAGACTTAGGCAATTTAGGAAGTCTAGGAAGATTGTCAAGTCCCCCAAGCCGCCCGCATTTGCCCAACCAAGGGAAGAGGTCATTTGGCTTCATTCCTGGTGATCTAAGGGGAAGGCTTTTCCCTCAGGCTGTCCCTAGACCATACAACCAATAGGGCGGGTTGTCTAGACCAACCCCTGGCCGTCTAGGAGATAGGAGACCCTAGAAAACCCTCAAATCGTCTAAACTAGGGACCAGGCCGATAGAGGATGCTGAAGGCAGTCCAAGAGGAAAAAATTGGGGATGGTTGGACCATATCGAGAACAATTTCATCCAACACTAAGGGCGTTCGATAGAAATGAAAGAGAAGGAATGGTTGGCCGTCAGAAGCAAGAGATCTGGGAATGCCAGTCGATAAACAAAATGATGGAGTTTAACCTGAACCTACAAGATCATCAAGAAGAAATCGACAATGGAGAAAGCAATCTAGAAGAGCTAGTCAACGATCAAGTCAACCAAGTCATACAGAACAGAGCATGAGATCACAATGGCAAATAGTTATACAAGGTTATCCGCGACAACAATCAAGGCCGTCTAGATAAGGGAGCCATCAAGAGACATCGTCATGTCAGTCGAACGAGCCATCTAGATGCTTGGGTCGTAGGGATAAGGGCAAAATTCAATTAAATTATGGTTGTACGATGGACAAAGTGTGAAACAAACATGCGCAAGAAGATAAGAACAATGTGGGAAATAAACATGTGTAAGGTGGCGAGGATAAGATGAAAGAAGCACATTGTCTAGTTAAAGCAGTTAAAGGTGGCGAAGTGCAGTTGAGAAACAATTGCCGCATGTAAGACAGTTGTTCCCCACAATCTCCATATTATAAATACACGATGGGAGATGGCCATAAGACACTCAAATGCTTAGTGCTAGGAGACAAAGGCGTTGGACCAATTGGAGCTGAATAAGCCAGAACTCAAAGGAGTTACAACTTGCGCAAAACATAGGGATGAAGGAATTGCAACTAGTATAGACTGTACAGACAAAGGAAGTGCATACTACACAGACTTTACAAATGAGAAAGTTTTCAAAAGCAAAGATTGTGTGAAAGTAGTAGATTGGAGCAAGAGCGCACAAGAAGAAAACCCTATAGTAGGATGCTACATTACAAGAAAAAATTTCTAAGGAGAAGTGTCGAGAAGGGTTTATGTGGGAAATCCCTCCCCAAT
This sequence comes from Wollemia nobilis, assembly GCA_028583015.1. Lineage (NCBI taxonomy): Eukaryota > Viridiplantae > Streptophyta > Pinopsida > Araucariales > Araucariaceae > Wollemia > Wollemia nobilis. The sequence goes on from JAQPPZ010000101.1 coordinate 4,618,021, forward strand.
GCAAGTAGAACATAATTTCCATTTGCAGGTACAAGGGTTGCAGTTTAGCTACGAGAAGGAAATGAAGAGAAGACGCCTGTAGCAAACTAGAGCAAAGGAAGAAAGGTTCAATTGTAGAGAATAAAATTTTTCTAAATTGTATGAGTTGTATAGACTGCCAACATAGGAGTAAAGAACAAGCTTAAGAGAAGCGTACGGACCGTCTAAGGGTTTGCTAGTGCTGCCATACGAAAGACGGAGAGATGTAGGAAGAAGGTCCAAGATTGCGATGTTTGGGATTGGGAGGTCTACGACTAAGCCTTTTGGCAAGAGGTCGTCCAAGGGAGAGTTGTCTGGAGGCAAGGTGTCAGTAGTTACTTTGTGCGGATGGTCAAGGCCAAACAATGAAAGTTGAATGTAAGCACAAGAGGAGTGAAGTCACATACCAAGTGGAGCTGTGCAACAAAGACACGTCATCGGGAAGACAAATGCATATTGATGTTATCAAAATTTGAAAATATTAGAAGCTAAAAAGACTAACTGCAAAAGTGATGTAGAGAAGGCCACGAATTTTGGAGTAGATTGAACGGGTGGAATTGCAAAGGAGGTTTCAACCCGAGGTTGTGTTGTAGGCAGGATCTTGCACTCGTGGGAGAGGAATTGGATTTGGCTTTGGAAGAAGCCTCACAAATTGTGTACGTGGAAGAGAGAGAACGCGATAGGGACGTAGAGAGAAAGAGAGTACTGTAACATGGAATGGAGTCGTGATCAACGTCATGAACCGACACTCCTGATGAATGTCATGGCAAGAAGCAAGCAACTTCACCGAAAGTGAAGAATAAGGGGAAAGAGAAAATGTAGATACCCTTGGAAGAAAATAACATGGACAACACCAGCAGGAGATTTCTGCAGAACATGGTGGTTCGAGTATCCGATGGATCACCCATTGAAGACTGTATTTCGAAGTGTAGGAGTGCAGTTTATTCTGCATGTGCCAAGCTTTGACAAAGATTTATTTCAGCCATACTTGTTAGAATTACTACAAACATATGATACTACGTGGAATCAAAGCAGAATAATGATTGGTAACAAAGAGATTTTTTATTTTTTTTTTCAAAAACAAAGAGATTCGAGTGTCATTTTCTCCAAGCAATTTTCGAAGAATTTTCAGATTGCTAAATTCCACAAGACCGATGAAGAAGGGAGTGGATCCAATGAAGGAATTTTGTTGATAAGGTTGTCAATCTCAGTCTGCAGGAAGTGGCTAAGCTGACAAAGCATGGGAGACACAGGTTGAAAATGCAGCATCTGAAGTCTGATGAACTATGGTGTACAATGAATGTGATCATGTCCAGATTGTCTAGCAAGCAAAGAGCCTCGAAGATGCCCACTTGGCTCATACCCTACATGGAAGGAATAATGGTCAAAGAATTGTATGATTGGGCTACATTTTTGTCAGACCACATTCAAAATTTTCTAATGTGGTATACCAAGAATTTTTCAATGGCTTTCCATGCCATTGCTCTAATTTTGGATGCAGTGTCATAGGAGAAGATTTAGTTTCCAGGACTGAATCCTCCTCATACTATTCCGAAGCATGCACCAACGATTTTTAGATGGGTACATGTCCCATTGATAAAAGTAAGTACTTCAAGGAAGAAAAAGAAAAGTGCATCAAAGAAGAGAACGACACAACAAGCATCAAGTGACAAGATGGATGTTGTAGTTGAAGGGAGTGAGGAGTCTAATGGGGCTGAAGAGCAGCTACCAAATTCAAAGGAGTTGGGAAGATAGGATAAGAAGCAAAGAAAGTTGAAGTAGTAGTGGCGACAAATGGGAACGCAACTGCAGCAGTGGCGACAAATGGGAACGCAACTGCAGCAGTGGCGACAAATGGGAACGCAACTACAACAGCAACAACCTCAACAACAACAACAACATCTAGTAGGTCAAGAACCACCACAATAGGCCATAGGAAAGAAAAAAGGTGGTAGTGTACAAAAAATAGTGGTGGGCCTATAGAGTGTAAAGCATGGAATGTCATAACAAGCAATGCAGAGGGGAACTCTAACACAAACAAGAATTCAAGCTATGAGGAGGCACTACAGGTGCCATTGCAGGTACTAGGGTGACTTCAAGTGAGGCTGCCACAAGTGGACAACAACTAAATTTGTATGAACCTGTTGCACCAAATGCGCAATGTGGGGAAAACAATACAATAGTTGGATAAGAAAGCTACGTAGCAATCTACGCAAGAAACAATGGTGATTGTAAATATAGATGCGAAAGCTCAAATTGTGGTCAATGCGGTGGAAGCATCACCACCATTGGAGGGAGCACCAAGAGGAGACTTTGTTGGTGATGTTTTGATATAGGTGAACAATGTTGATACACCAGAAAGTTACAACACCACACCACTTAGGCAATATATAGACACTATGGATAGATGTGGATTGCCTCTATTGGATGAGGGACCACCAATGGAGTTTACATCTACAACAATGCAGACTACGACACCAAGTTTAGCAATGTTGAAGGAGAGTTGGGAAAAAGGGAAACAACCTGTATTAGAGTACAAAATATGGCAAGAAGGCCAAGCGAGTGAATTGCCAGAAGAACCGAAGAAGACTACTCATACAACCAGAGAGAAGAATCAAGAGAGAAAGGCAAAAAAATAGAAAATCAACCTGATAGGTCACAGTGGGGAGGATGTGAAGGAGACTACATCGAGGATGACATAAATATAGAACTGATAGATGTAGACAGGCATATTGAGATATCCTTAATTGCTGAACCAGTTTTGATATTATGTGTTTTATTGTAAATGCACGCAAAGTGTTTGACGAAATGCTCGTGCATATATTTTAATGTTGTAAGTGCAATTTAATATTGTACGTAAAGAATAAAGTCATGTAAAGTCATATTAAATCATGTAAGTCGGCTAAATAAGCTATTTCGTCCTGTAGTGCAAATGAAATGTAAATGCAAAGCAAATGCACATAAAATGTAATTAGAGGGTAGTTGCAAGGTAGTTGGAGAAAGTAACTGCTTGGTGGGTGTATAAATAAACTCCCCCCCTTATTCATTAGAGTTGCTCCAGATTGGTACGTGTGAGGATTGAAGTCTATGGGCAGAATGCAGTCTAGCATGATGTGCAGCCATGAGGGATGTTCAGCCTAGGGTTGAATGATGGATACCTAGAGGAGATATTGCAGGGCATTCATGCAAATTGATGGAAAAGTGCAGTCCAGTCCTGTGTACAGCCATGGATATGCTGGCTGTAGATTGTATTGATGAAACTGTAATGCTGTATCACACATACCATTATTAATATAGAACTGCTGTAATTACTGTTAACTGTCATTGCTGTATTTTCTGCCATTACTGCTGTTATTAATGTTGTTGCAGGATTTTCTGTGCACTATTATTGCTATACTACAATGCTTGCAGATCTGTAATTTATTACGTGGAAAGGGAACTGTTGGGAATATGTAAAAACCCTTTCTACATTCTGGCGCCGTTGCTTTACGAAGTTGGGTCCAATATTGGTGACATAGGGTTTGAAGAAGTGAAACCCTTGGAAAGACGGGCAAACGGAAACAACGCAGCGAATAGGCACAACAGTTAGACGCCGAAGCAGTCGGCTAGAAGTACTTGACGGGTAGCACTACCTGATGGATAGACGTACTTGACGGATAGCAGTACTTGACGGGTAGCACTACCTGACGGATAGAAGTACTTGACGGATAGCAGTACCTGACGGGTAGCACTACCTGACGCATAGAAGTACTTGACGGGTAGCACTAACTAACGGATAGAAGTACTTGACGGATAGCACTACCTGACGGATAGAAGTACTTGACGGATAGCAGTACCTGACGGGTAGCACTACCTGACGGATAGAAGTACTTGACGGCTAGCAAGACCTAATGGCTGGCACACCTGATGGCTAGCCCAGTTTGCCTGATGTCTAGTCCAGTCTGTCTGATGTCTACAACAGCAGAACACGTAGATCAGTCAGTTGCTGAAGAGTAGAGTCCAAGAGCAGAGCAAGAAGGAGGTGACCGACACATTGCTGATAGGAACAAAATAACGGGTACAAGGACAACCAAGAAATGAAATATTATTAATGTCCGCGGTGGGCCAAAATAAGACCCAAGGGACTATAAGAAGTACAATAATGACTGCCAGCTAGCAGGCTAAAAAGCCCAACAAAGAAAAGAACTAAGAAAAATACAAGATCAAACCCGACAAACGGGCCAAAGAGAAAGGGAAAAGAAAAGAAAAGGGAGAGCAGAGGGGGGGAGGGCTGCAGTCCAACAGAGATAAGTGCATGCCAAGAAGAACGGAGAGAGAGAGAAGGAGGGGGGAGGGAGCAGCCCAGGAGGGGCAAGCTCCGAGAATCCCCCAAAAACTAATCTCTTCTAACAGTCGAGGCCGAAGTACCGGAGCTGAAGAAGTCCATGATATGTCTCTGCCCATTGCTAGTTCGGAACCCTGACAAACTGTTGGTGCGCTGTCTAGTGACCCTGGTTCTGTTCAAACTGGATGGTGTGGGCCATTTCCGGACGAAGTCGCCTGGTCTGTCGGAGTTGGTGAAGTATGTTGTGATGAGCCGATGTTGAGGAGGGTGAGATCCATTTGGAGAACTTTTATGTCGTCGAAGCTGAGTTATCTCCCTAAGAAAGAGTGCGAGATAACGCTAGTCCGGGTATCTGAAGAAGGTGGAAACACATCGAGAGTTGTCCTTGAAAAGGCAATGGAACCTACCCCGGATCTCATAATAAATGGGACAACAAAAAATGAAGTGATGCAGGGTCTCAACTTCACCCAAGGAGCAAAACAAGCAAATCCGCTCCTCCATCGGAAGATGGTGATCTGACTCAATCCGGAGTTGGTGAGAACACACCCTGAGTTGCCCAATAGTGATCCGAAGACTATGCATTGTGTGTTGCTGAAGGTATTGTGGAGGAACTATTCTGCCCTTCTGTATTTGTAAGAAGTGCTCATGGTAGAAAGATAGCTTGGGGGAAAGAGGGGCAACAGGAGAGATCCATGTGCATCTGGTGTATTGGAGACTAACATCCTTCCAAATCCCGTGGAGCATCTTCTCCTTAGTAAGCCGAGATGGGGGGAGAACCCCCAAAGAATAAGGGGGCAGCCTGTCTATCTGTATCTGAATGCTGGCCAGGAGAGTAGAAACCTGAAAATACCAGCTCCTCCGGCCTCCTCGAGAACTCGGAGAGAGTTCCTGTTGCCACATTTTGCACGGGGTGCAATGTTTTCAATTTTGTAAGAGTGCTGCTCTTCCTTTTCCCTCTTCCTCTCTTTCCCTTTCTTCTTCTCTCCCTTTCTCTCTCTTCCCTACATTCTCATTCTTCCCTCTTTCTTTTGAGCCCCTCAGTCAGATCTCAAATTTGACAGCAGTTGCCCTGAAAAATGGCTAAGTGTCAGGGCGCAATCCGACTTCACAGCGAAGTCGGAGTGCGCCCTCCAGTTGGAGCGCAGCAGGAATACAAAGTGCGCAGTGCGATCAGCCAGAAGAACAAGTTTTCTGGGCGAAGTCCGACTTCGCAGCGAAGTCGGACTGCGCCCTGCTTTCTGGGCGCACCTTGTAGCAGGCTGGCAGGAAAAATGACTAAGTGCTGGGGCGAAGTCCGACTTCGCAGCGAAGTCGGACTGCTCCCCCTGTCCAGGGCGAAGTCCGTACGGCGGCAGAATTCAGCTTTCACCTGTGCGCAACCCGACTTCGCAGCGAAGTCGGAGTGCGCCCTTTGACAGGTGCGCAGTAGGGATACAAACTCAGAAATGCACCCAAGGCATGAAGGCCTTCCCGACTGCGCTGTTCTCTGCCTGCGCAACCCGATAGCGCTCCGGTCCTGAGAGAAGTTGGATAAACTGCCTTTCAAGGCAAGCACGTGTCAAACAACATCATCCGACAAGTGTCCAGCTTTGGGATCTGAGCCAAGACGTGCCGAGCAAAAGGACAAGCATGGGCTGCGCTACTTATGCCAGCTGCCTCATTTAAAGCTGATTGGAGGTTCTACCTGCTCCAGCTGCCCGCATTCCTGCCAATGAAAAGTTCAACCTAACGCGCTGCCACGTAGCTGTTCAGCCTCCAGGGAGACCATGCTGCGGGTACAGTCCTGTCCGACAAAGGTCAGCATTAGCAGCTCCATCGCCGCTTTTGTCAGCTAATGTTTGACTGGGACTTTGTGCCCATTAATGTAACGGGAGGGACTCGGGCTATAAATACCCACCACATTCTCATTGTAAAGTGGTGGAAGGGGAATGTCTGTTAGGGAACCATTGTAGCTGTGCTTCTGCTTATCAATATAAAGTATATGCCTGGTTCTGTTCTACTTCTTTTATTTTTTATGCTGCCTCTCCTTTACGTTTCTGCTTTACGTTTTCCTGTGTCATGGCTTGTTGATTCACTTCAGCATTTGGTGGTCAGGTATTCCTGAGGCATTGCTTGTGTCATGGCTTGTTGATTCATTTCAGCATTTGGTGGCCAAGCACTCTTGAACTTCATTGATTAGAGGATACATAGAATAGATTAAGTAGCAGTTCCTTCAGTATGTGTGTTCTGTTTATGTTGCTGTCCGTAGTGGTGATTGATGCACTGCCGTACTGTTAGTTCCTTGTAGGGAATGTCTGTTAGGGAGTCATTGTAGCTGTGCGTACAAATTCTCTGCATAACACACATACTTGGATCTGACATTTCTTGGTTGCTTTTTGTATTCATGTTACTGTCCGTAGTGGTGATTGATGCGCTGCCGTACTGTTAGTTCCTTGTAGGGAATGTCTGTTAGGGAGCCATTGTAGGTCGTGCGTACATCGCTTTATACAGAAAGTATACTTAGGTTTTGCAGTTTCTGGTTATGCTTTGTATTTATGATGCGGTAAGTAGTGGTGATTGATGCGTTGCTATACTGTTAGTTCCCCCCACCCAACTACAATCACATTTGTAAATTCTTTCCGCATTTTTATCTCTTTCCTGCACTCTTAGCTTAAACCATAAGAACCCACAGGAGCCGGCCTTCTTCGAAGGTTGGCACGGAAGGTATTCCTTCCTTTCGGCCTTAGAACCCACAGGAGCCGGCCTTCTCCGGAGATTGGCACGGAAGGTATTCCTTCCTTCCGGCCTTTCTAGCTGGTGGGCGAATTTGGGCACGTTAACACAAAATCCTTTCCTCATGGCAGATTCGTAACCAATAGTTTCTCTGGCACGCCCGGTGGGACCAAGGTCCCACGTTTGAAGAGATGAATTCCTAATCCGTCTCCACCTGGCGCAACGCTGCACGCCGAGTCCTTAAAATCCTAAACGCACCCCGGTGGGACCCGGAGTCCCACATTTGAAAAACTCAGGCTCGTGTTCACTCGGGCTGACAGTTCATTCTGAGCACTCGGTGGGCCAAGGAAGTTTCCCACCCCCAAACAGAATCGAAGCACTGGTGTTCGCTTCATTGCTGTTCAAAATCAGAACACCTGGCGACTCTGCACGAACAAATCCTCTGAGTCCAAGAGACCGGTCCTAGCACCTTCATGCAAACAAGAAGGTGGCGAGCAAGGGATCCGAGAAACCCGCCTGACTTTTACGAACTGGACATCAACGCTCGAGGCGAAATTGCCAGGCTGGCTGATCCGCAAGCTCGTGTCGACGAAGCCGAGGCTGAAATTCAAGAAGAAGCCGAAGCCGAGGTCGGAGGAGCTGAGTACGAAATAGAAGAGGCCGAGGAAGAGGAGGAATCTACATCCTCGGAAGGTACCGACACTGAGTATACAACCGACGGAGGAGAAGAAGAAGAAATGGCTGCCCTGCAGCAGAATGACGATGATCTCTTCACGGCGGTGGACTCTACAGGGCCCCGGCCCTGGTCGGACAGCAAGCTGTGCCCCCTGCTGCTTTAAAGTCTATCCCTACGTACGACGGCTACGGCAAGACGGCGTACGAGCACATCCAGGACATCCTTGCCCTGGCCGCATTGCATTCCATTACTGACGAGAGTGTGAAGACCCGTCTGCTGGCCCTTTCCCTGAGGGGAAAGCTTCTCTACTGGTGGAGATCGGCCAGAGGGATCCATCACAGGGTGGCCTCAGCTTGCCAGAAGGCTCGTGAAAGGATGCAACGAGTCTGCTGACCCCACTTCTCTGCTGCATCAGTTCCAAAGTATCCAGAGACACCCTCAAGAGGAGGTGTCTGACTTCAACATCAGGTTTGCGAGATCCTGGAAACGGGTACCTCGCGAACTTCGGCCTTCAGCTGGCATGGCTGCTCACTACTACCTGAGATCCTTCAACTCAGACATATGCCTGCTGCTGAAGATTGCCAGAATAGACGAGTTTCCTGCTCTGTACGAGGCTGCCCAGCAAGCTGAAGCTGATATTATTTCTATCGGCAGACTCTCGTCCAGGGTGCAGGAACCCATTCATCCCGACTTCCCCAGATCCCAGTATCCACCTGCTTCTGGTGGTGCGCCGTCCACATCAGGGCAACAACCCCAGCAGCAATGGAATCCGGCGCCGGTCGTAACTCCTTACGGCCCGCCTCAAATGCATTATCCTCACCCGCCTCCTCCTGCTCCGCATTTTCCAGCACTTCCTGCTCCCCCGCAGTACGCACCCTATTCTAATCCTCCTCCGTTAGCCGCATTGCCTCCACCGGCACAGTTGTTGCCTCCTGACAATAACATTCAGAATACAATCCTCCAGGAGGTACGGGCTTTGGCCTCAGGTTATCATGCCATGTCCAATGACATGACCGCTCTGAAGAAGAAGCAGGCCCAGATGGACCTCGCTCCTAGGAGGCCATATCCGCCCCCGGCACTGACAAAAGACAAACCCCTAGAGCACCAGCTACAGAGGCGTCCGCCTCCGAGAAATGCTGCTATAGAAGACCAACTTGGTCCTTCTGACCAGGTTAACTGGTGCACTACGTGCAATGACCCGCATTCGGAGGAAGACTGCACACTGCACCAGCACTACATCCAGACCTTGGCCGGCAGTGCCATAGAGGACGATGAGCTCTACATGATCCTGGACGGCGAAGCCAACTTTGCCCTCCCGGAGGAGAATCTAGTGCCGCCCGCCAAGGAAGAAAAGAAAACTGCAGATGCTGCATAGCCTTTGCAAGTCTATGCCAGAAGAGAAAAGGCGCAGCCCGGTGTGCTGCCACCATACAAGCGGTCGTGGCCCTACACAACCCAGGAGAAGGCATCCAAAGACAAAGCTCCAGCCAAGCCTCCTCCGGCAAAGGCTGCCCCTGTTCCAGCCAAGCCTCCTATAGCAAAAGCTCCAGTTCCGGCTAAAGCTCCCATACCTCAGCCTCCAGCTGAAACCAAAGAACAAGCACAGGAGAAGCTGAAGTACCCGTCTCTGACCAAGAGATAGCGAGTTGAGGCCACCCAACAGTACCGGACGAAGTATGAGCCGGCAAAAGAAGCAGAAGGAGCTAGCACCTCGGGCTACAACATAGTAGACGAGTTGAAAAGAACACCCGCTAGAATCAGCATGTACGATGCTCTTCTGCTCCCAGGCCAGGTGGATCTGCTGCAGGAATCTCTGAAAAACATGAAGAACGGCAAGCAGATACAGCCCGCTGTCCTGGTTCAACCTTTGACAGTCTCAGCCACTGGGAAGAACAGACCGCCTCCCTTCTATCTGTCTTTACGGATGCAAGGGCACATAGTTCACAACTGCATGGTGGACTCTGGCGCTTCCACGACTGTTATGCCGAAAGCCGTCTGCGATGAGATCGGGATGGAGTACACAAGGAGCAGCCAAGGCGTGCTGCAATTAGACGGCACCCCTGTCAAGACAGTGGGTGTCATAAAGGACATCCCTATCCGGCTGCATAAGGCTCTCGACATCGTGGTCATCCAAGAGGTCGTGGTTGTTGACCTGGCTCCCTACTTCGGCATGTGTCTCTCTCGGGAGTTCACTGCGAATCGGGCGGGTACTGTCTCTAGACTACTCACACATGGAAGTGCCCTTCAAAGGAAGGAGACTGAAAATCTTTAATGAGAAGCCTTCCACCTTCCTAGTAGAGAAGATACCCGGAGAAGAGTCGGACTGCATGGTCCAGCTGTCGGAGGAAGAACTAGTGATAGTAGAGCTGACGGAGCAAGCCCTCGAAGTGCTACAGCTTGAAGACGAGTTCTCTTTGCGGGATTTCAATGCCGTAATTGAGACAAAGCAGGGCTGTTACACCATTGTACAGCCCGAGAGGCTTGACAAGTCAACTGCAAAGGAAGTGGGACCTGCACCTGAGAAGCTGTGGAAGCTTTTCTTTGACGGCGTGCGATGCAAAAATGGCGCCGGTGCAGGGGTGCTTCTGGTTTCTCCGACCGGGATCCAGAAGGACTATACCTACAGGTTGGCTTGGAGCTGCACTAACAACTCGACGGAGTACGAAGCCCTGTGCTTGGGTTTGCGAAAGGCGGAGAGGCTAGGGATTAAACACCTGCAGATCTTTGGAGATTCAGAGCTGGTGTGTCACTGTTGTCACATTTTGCACGGGGTGCAATGTCTTCAATATTGTTTTGTAACAGTGCTGCTCTTCTTTTCCTCCTTCCGTTTTTTCTTCCTTCTCTCCCTTTCCTTTTCTTTCCCATTCTCTTTCTCTCCCCCTTTTTTCCTTGGAGTCCCCCAGTTGATTTTCCAGCTTTCCAGCAGGTCTATCTGAAATTGGCTAAGTCTGGGTGCGAAGTTCGCACTTCGCCCAGTTTTGGTGCGAAGTCCGACTTCGCCCCACTTTCTGGGCGCACCTTGCACTGGCAGACTGGCAGGTCAACGCAGAAGAAAGATAAAATGCCGGAGCAGGTCCATATGGCGGCAGACACCAGTGTTCGCCTGTGCGCAGTTCGACTTCTCAACAGAGTCGGAATGCGCCCTTGACAGGTGTGCGGTAGGGGAACAAACCCGGAATTTGACCAAGGCTTGAAGGCCTTCCCCGACTGCACTGATTTCTGCACGCATCCCAAGGAGCCCCGATCCCAAGCGAAGATGGATAGACTGCCCTCTAAGGCATGCATGTGTCACACAAAGATAACCCATCATCGACAAGTGTCCAGCTTCGGGATTTGAGCCAAGACTGCCGACCAAAAAGGGATAAGCATGGGCTGCCCGCACCGCCTGCGCTAATAGCCTCATTCAAAGCTGATCTGAGGTTTCACCCGCTCCAGCTACCAGCGAGCCTGCCGACTTGAAGTTTTGCCCAGCACTCCGCCACGTAGCTGCCCAGCTTCCAGGAAGACCATGCTGCGGGTACAGCCCAGTCCGACAAAAGGTCAGCATTTGCGCCTCTTTCGCCGCTTCGTCGCCTTATGTTTGATCGGGACTCGTGCCCATTAATGTAATCGGTGGGACTTGGCTATAAAAGCCCATCTTGAATTCATTGTAAAGGGTGGAAGGGGAATGTTTGTTAGGGAACCACCGTGCTTACCGTAACCGTGCTTCGCTTATGAATACAATCAGTATGCCCGGTTCTCGTTTCTACTCGTCTTTATTCTTTTATGCTCGTCTTTCATTATATGCCTTAGGCCCACCCGTGTCGCGGCTCGTTGATTCATTTCGGCATTTGGCGATCGTGTTCCTCTAGCATTGCTTGTTTAAAGCACCTTCTCGTACTTCATTAATTTAAAGCATTCATATAATAGATGTGGTAGCAGCCCCATCGCTATGTGTGACGTTGCTGGCCCGTATCCGGTGATTGATGCGATCCCCCCGCCGTTAGTTCCTTGTAGGGAATGTTTGCTAGGGAGCCATTGAAGCCGTGCGGTTAAACTCTCTCGCCTAACACATATACCCGGCTCTGACATCTCTAGGTTTACTTTCTACCCCGTCGCTGTAAGTATCCGGTGATTGATACGATCCCTCGCCGTTAGTTCCTTGTAGGGAATGTTTGCTAGGGAGCTATTGAAGCCGTGCATACGCCGCCGGTGTATCGGAAGTACGCCTAGGTTTTGCAGCTCCTTGTCATGCTCTCGTGTTTGTATGCGTAAGTAGCGGTGATTGGTGTGTTCCCGCATCGTTAGTTCCCCCCCACCAACCTTTGGACATATTTGTAATCTCTTTCTGTACATTTGTCTCTTTCCGTTCATTTATTTCTTTCCTGTTCCCTTTGGCTTAAATCAACCCCCCCAAAAGGAGCCGGCCTTCTCCGGAGATTGGCTCGGAAGGCATCTCTTCCTTCCGGCCTTTCATGCTGGTGGGCGAATCTGGGCGCATTAACCAAAAATCCTTTCCTCATGGCAGATTCGTAACCAACAGTTTCTCTGGCACGCCCGGTGGGACGCTTGTCCCACGATTTAAAGAAAGAGTACCCGTCCAGTTTCCACCTAGCGCAACAGCTTCTTCTGACCCGCTCGGCGGAACACGGGTCCCACATCCGACGAGAGATTTTCCGATCGCCTCCACCCGGCGCCGACAGCTTCCCGAGCTCTTGGTGAGACAAGGAAGTTTCTCACCCCCGACGGAATCGAAGCACCGGTGTTCGCTTCATTGCTGTTCCAAATCTGAGCACCTGGCGACTCTGCACGAACAAATCCTCTGAGTCTAGAAGACCGGTCCCGTCACCTTCATGCACACGAGAAGGTGGCGAACAAGAAATCCGAGAAGCCCGCCTGAGTTCTACGAACTAGACATCCACGCTGAGGCGAGATACCCAGCCGGGCTGATCCGCGAGCTCGCTTCGACGAAGCCGAGGCCGAGATCCAAGAAGAGGCCGAAGCCGAGGCTCGGAAGAGCCGAGTACGAAGTAGAAGAGGCCGAGGAAGAGGAAAATCCCGCATCCTCGGAAAGTACCGACACCGAGTACACAACCGACGGCGGAGAAGAAGAAGAAATGGCCGCTCAACGACCCGAATGACGATGATCTCTTCCCGGCGGTGGACTCCCACGGGGCCTTTGGCCCCGATCGGTCGCCAAGCCGTGCCCCCGCCGCTTTAAAGTCTATTCCCACATACGACGGCTACGGTAAGACGGCGTACGAGCACATCCAGGACATCCTTGCCCCGGCCGCACCGCATACCATCACCGATGAAAGTGTGAAGACCCGTCTCGCCGGCCCTTTCCCCGAGGGGAAAGCTTCTCTACCGGTGGAGATCGCCGCGTAGGGATCCATCACCGGGTGGCCCCAGCCTGCCAGGAGGCTCGTAAAAGGATGCAACGAGTCCGCTGATCCTACCTCTCTACCGCATCGGCCCCAAGCAATCCGGAGGCATCCTCAAGAGGAGGTGTCCGATTTTAACATTAGGTTTGCGAGATCCTCGGAAACGGGTACCTCGCGAACTTCGGCCTTCACCGGCATGGCCGCTCACTACTATCCGAGGTCTTTCAACTCAGACATATGCCTGCTGCTGAAGATCGCCCGAATTGACGAATTCCCTGCACTATACGAAGCTGCCCAGCAAGCTGAAGCTGACATTATCTCCATCGGCAGGCTTCCGTCCAGAGTGCAGGAGCCGATTCATCCCGACTTTCCCAGATCGCAGTATCCTTCTGCTTCTGGTGGTGTGCCGTCCACTTCAGGGCAGCAACCCCAACCGCAGTGGAATCCGGCGCCGGTCGTAACTCAATACGGCCCGCCTCAGTTGCATTACCCTCATCCGCCTCCTCCCGCTCCGCATTTTCCAGCGCTTCCTGCTCCCCCGCAGTATGCGTCTTATTCTAACCCTCCTCCATTGGCCGCTTTGCCTCCACCGGCACAGCTTGCCGCCTCCCGACAAGAAAGATCCGTAACACGATTCTACAAGAAGTGCGGGCTTTGGCCTCCGGATATCATGCCATGTCCAATGACATGACCGCTATGAAAAAGAAGCAAGCCCAAATGGACTTTGCTCCTAGAAGGCCGTATGCGCCACCGGCGCTGACAAAAGATAAAGCCCCAGAAAACCAACCGCAGAGGCGTCCGCCTCCGAGAAATGCTGCTATAGATGACCCACCCGGTCCTCCCCGACCAGAGTCAACCGGTGCACTACGTGCAATGACCCGCATTCGGAGGAAGACCGCACTTTGCACCAAGGACTACATCCGGACCTTGGCCGGCAAAGCACTATAGAAGATGATGAGCTGTACATGATCTTGGACGGCGAGGCCAATTTTGCCCTGCCGGAAGAGAATCCAGTGACGCCCGCCAAGGAAGAAAAGAAAGCTGCGGACGCGGCTAAACCTTTGCAGGTATACGCGAGAAGAGAAAAACCGCAGCCCGATGGGCTGCCACCGTACAAGCGGCTGTGGCCTTACACAGCCCAGGAGAAGGCGTCCAAAGATAAAGCTCCCGCTAAACCTTCTCCAGCAAAGGCCGCTGCTGTTCCAGCTAAGCCTCCAACAAAGGCCCCAACTCCCGCTAAGCTTCCCGTACTTCAGCCCCCACCCGAAACCAAAGAACAAGCCCAGGAGAAGTCAAGTACCCGTCTCCGACCAAGAGACAGCGAGTTGAGGCCACCCAACAAGCATCGGGACCAAGTATGAACCGGCTAAACCAACGGAAGGAGCTAGTACCTCGGGCTACAGAATTGTAGACGAGTTAAAGAAGACTCTCGCCGTAATCAGCATGTACGATGCTCTTCTCGCTTCCGTGCCGGTAGATCTCGTCGCAAGAATCACCGAAGAACATGAAGAACGGCAAGCGATGCAGCCCGCTGTCCCGGTTCAACCTTTGACGAGCCTCCGCCACCGGGAAGAACAGACCGCCACCCTTTTATCTCTCTTTGCGGATGCAAGGGCACATAGTTCACAACCGCATGGTGGATTCCGGTGCTTCCTCGACCGTGATGCCGAAGGCCGTCTCGCGATGAGATCGGGATGGAATACACACGGAGCAGCCAAGGTGTGCTCGCAATTAGACGGCACCCCCGTCAAGACAGCTTGGTGTCATAAAGGACATCCCTATCCGGCCGCACAAAGCTCTCGACATTGTGGTCATCCAAGAGGTCGTGATTGTTGACTCGGAGCCTTACTTCGGCATGTGTCTCTCTCGGGAGTTCACTCGCGGGTTGGGCGGGTACCGTCTCTAGACTACTCGCACATGGAAGTGCCCTTCAAAGGAAGGAGACCGAAAATTTTCAATGAGAAGCCTTCCCCTTTTCTAGTAGACAAGATACCCGGAGGAGAGATGGACTGCATGGTCCAGTTGTCAGAGGAAGAACTGGTGACAGTAGAACTGACCGAGCAAGCTCTCGAAGTGCTACAGCTTGAAGACGAGTTCTCGTTGCAAGACTTCAATGCTGTAATCGGGACAGAGCAGGGTTGTTACTCCATTAAGCAGCCCGAGGAGCTTGACGTGTCCGTTGCGAAGGAAGTAGGACCTGCACCCGAAGAGCTGTGGAAGCTTTTCTTTGACGGCGCGCGTTGCAAGAATGGCGCCGGTGCAGGGGTCCTCCTGGTTTCCCCAACCGGAGTCCAGAGGGACTATGCCTACAGGCTGGCCTGGAGCTGTACTAACAACCCGGCGGAATACGAAGCCCTGTGCTTGGGTTTGCGAAAGGCGGAAAGGCTCGGAATCAAGCATCTCCAAATTTTCGGAGATTCGGAGTTAGTGTGTCATCAAGTTACGAATAAATGCGCGTCTAAGCATCACTATCTTAGAGCGTACCGCAATCGGGTCTGGGACCTGATGGAATCGTTTGACTCATTGAACGTTAAGGCAATATCGCGTGAGAGAAACAAGCACGCTGATATTCTGGCGCCTCGTTGGAGCCAGTGCACGTTCCGGCCGAAGACGTCGTCCGTAAACTGAAGCCGGTCCGCACCATTTACAGTCCTTCTGTGCCTGATAGGGATACCTTCTGGCAGGTATTCAGCTGTGACGAGGAGATCGTCACATTCCTGGTTAACGAAGTGTGTGTAATCGAAGGTAGAGACCCTGATGACGAGCAATATGAGGGGTTGATACAGTTACGGAATAATCACGTCCCAAAAGGACCGATTACATTAGAGAGTCTCTTTGATCGAAATGACAGAGCAATATCCCACAGATCAAAGTAGACCCGAGGCAAGATGCCGACTCGGAGCTCGAACCTCGGTAAAACCATCAAGGTCGGAACAGACTGCACGTCGGAGGAGCTGGTGCAGATTAGATCACTGTGCCAGGAGTTCCCCGACATCGTGGCCTCGTGCTACGAGGATTTGAGGGGGTATGACAGATCCGTCATCCAAAGATACCATCGAGCTAGAGGATGGCGCCAAGCCGTTCCGACAAAAGCAAAGGGCCGTAAATCCAAAGATTGAGGCCATGATGAAGACCGAGCTCTTGAAGATGCTGGAGGCCAAGATCATCTACCCCATCAAACATTCATCCTGGGTCGCGAATTTGGTGCCCGTGAGGAAAAAGAATGGCGACATACGTCTCTGTGTCGACTTCAGAAACCTAAATCAGGCTTCCCTCCGGGACCACTATCCGCTTCCCCAAATCGACCAGATTCTACATATCGTTGCTGGAGCCCGGAGATTTTCACTTTTAGATGGATTTTCCGGCTACAACCAGATTTGGGTCAAAGACGAAGACCAAGGATAAGACGGCGTTTACCACGAAGTGGGGGACGTTCGCCTATCGCCGCATGCCGTTTGGCTTATCCAATGCCGGTGCCACGTTCCAAAGGGCCATGGACCCGGCCTTCCGAGAGCCGCTCAACAAGATTATTGTCATCTACCTTGATGACATGACCGTTTTCTCTCACCGACGAGAAGATCATGTTTCGCACTTGCGGCAGATATTTGAAAGTTGTCGAGAATTCGGCATCTCTATAAACCCGAAGAAGTCCGTCTTCGCGGTAAAGGAAGGAAAGTCGCCGGGACATGTCATCTCCGAGGAAGGCCTCGCCATTGACCCTGACAGAGCAGAAGCCCTCGTTCGCTTGCCGCCCCCACCGATAAAAAAGGGCTGCAGTCCTTCTTCGGTCAGATTAACTTCGTGCGGAAGTTCATCCCGGACTTCGCACAGGTGATCAAGCCTATGGCCGAACTGTTGAAGAAAGATACACCTTACGAATGGACCGATGAGAGAGAGCAAGCTTTCGAGGAAATCAAGGCTCGAATTGCGCAAGCTCCGGTGTTGACAAACCCGGACTACTCCAAGGACTTCATCCTGTATGCAGTGGGAGAACCCGAAAGTTACGCCGCAGTCCTGACTCAGAAGGGAGACGACGGTGAGGAGCGCCCCATTGCGTTCCTAAGCCAAGTGATTTTGCCGCACGAAGAGAAGTACAATTTTATAGAGCGGCAGGTCCATGCGGTCATGAAGTCCCTTCGAAAGTTCGTGCACTTTGTCTCCCGTAGTAAGACCACCTGTCTTTGTGATTCACCCCGATGTTCGCAGTTTCATCTTGCAAGGAGAACCGGGTCACAAGAGAGCGGGATGGATTGCCAAGATCCAGGAGTTTGACATCGAAGTACGGCCCACCAAGCTTATCAGAGGCCGAGCCTTGTGTCAAGAATTGGCCCGAAGCGCTGTAGCCGGCATCTCCGCCTGCAAGTGGGAGGACACAACGACACACATCTACCTAGCCAACTCCTTATCGGAGGGGGAGTGATTGGACAGATGAACCGGTGAGATACTTCGCACCGGAAGATGTCCCGATCACCCGAACGCCTCACAACGAAGGAGATTTCGGCTAGGTGCACTAAGGTACACTCTTCGCCCCGAGGGGCTTTACTTCAAAAACATTGACGGCATCCCGTTGCGGTAGCAGCCATAAAATCCGACCAGCCTAGGATCCTCGGAGACTTTCATTCCGGGATGCCCGGGGGTCACCATTCTTCAAGGCCAACGGCCTTAAAAATAATAAGGGCCGGATACTATTGGCCCACTGCTCGCAGACGCGTATGCGGTCCGCGCCAAATGTGATCAATGCCGAGGTATGCTGGCCGAAACAGTAAAAGCACCCCCGCCCCTTCAACCGATTCAAGCCGAAGCTCCGTTCCAAAGAATGGGGTCTAGACTTCATTGGGGTGATTTCTCCTAACTCCTCCGCCGGCCACAAGTTTATTCTCACAGCCCATCGACTATTTCACACGGTGGACGGAGGCGATCCCGACCAAGAACGCCGACCAAGAAACGGTCATCGAATTCATTGAGAGCCTGATTACCCGCTTCGGGGTTCCAGAGTCGATTGTGACAGACTTGGCATCTATCACAAGATGTCTTCTAATTACTACCCGCAGGGGAATGGCCTTGCCGAGTCTACTAACAAGAACCTCCCCGAAAATTCTCCTGAGGACCATTGAAAAGAATAAGCGGACTTGGCACTTGCTCCCGAACCGGGCGCTGTGGGCGGACAGAGTTGCGTTCAAGAAATCCCTCAAGACGTCCCCCTACGCGCTCGTCTATGGCAAGCAAGCTGTTATGCCATCACACATTGAAATCCCCGCCCGGTGGATGGTTGATGAAGACAGGAGCAGCGGAGACCCGGTAGACGACAGATTGTGCCAACTCCCCGCAGTTGGAAGAAGACAGAGAAAGTGCATACCAGGCCTTCGCGGATCACATTGCAGCCACTAAAGGCTGGTTTGCCAAAGGCACCACTGCCCGAGTTTTCGAAGTCGGGGACCTGGTGCTGAAGTGGGACTCATACAAGGCAAAACCGGGTAATCACGGAAAATTTGACGCTCTCTGGGAGGGCCCTTATCAGATTGCCCGGTGAATCAGTTCAATGCCTACATACTTTCGGATATGGAGGGTCAGCTCCTCCCCATCCCCGTCAACGGGTTCCACTTGAAGCTTTATCGTTGTTGAAGGCGCCCGAGTGGCCCTTCCTTGTAAAAATTTTTCCTTGTGTTTTTTATTTTTCCCCGCATGTATAGTTTCCAGTTTTAGCTTTCAGTTTATTTTTTCCTTCTTTGAGCTTAAATGCGGCATGGGAGAGAAAGACAGACTTCGCAGCGAAGTCTGTCGTTGCCCCGCAGGAGGGGCGAAGTTCGGCTATGCAGAGAAAGAAAGGAGAAAAAAGAGCAAAAATCGACTAAGTGTTGGCCGAAGCCCGACTTCGCAGCTGAGCCTGACTTCGGCCCAGCCGAATTGCGAAGTTTGTTCGAGAAAACACTGAAGCACACCAAGAAGAAGCTCCGCTCATCCTTTGACCGAAGTACGCACTGCGCAACCCTTCGTGCGAAGTACGCACTGCGCGCAAAGTTTGCGCGAAGTGCGAACTTCGCAGCGAAGCCTGACTTCGGCCAGCGCTCGCGCGAAGTGCGCGCTGCGCTCTACTCTCGTGCGAAGCGCGAACTTCGCGCGAAGTTCGCACTTCGCACCAAGCTTCGGCCGAAGTCCGAACAAAGTCAGCATCGCATTGCGCAGTTCGGACAACGGGCGAAGGTTGCAAAGATGTGTGAAGCCCAAAGGCGGCAAAGACCCAGACCGCGCCCGAAGCCTTGGGCGCAGCAAGCAAGCAAAAGAGTTCAAGCACGCGCTTCGCGCGAAGTTCGAACTTCGCCCGAAATTCGGGCGAAGTCCGACTTCGCCGGCGAGGTCGGGCCGCGCCCAACTTCGGGCGAAGCCCGGCTGCGCCTAGTTTTCCGGGCCAGCGTTGGGACGCGTTTCAAAAGAAAAATAATAACGAAAAATTCAAAAACCCCCAAGCTGGGCCCAAGGCGCGCTTGCACTTGTTTTAATCTGGGTTTCCGCGCCAAAGGTTTTGTCTTGAGCAGTGTGCCCAAGTGGTGGCAGCAACGTCAGCCATGGTGCAGTCCCCAACGCTGAATTAATGATTGCGCGTTTTTCAAGGAAAAATGCAACTAAAGAAGCAAGGCACGTCTGCCGGGGCGCGTCTTTTCTCAAACGTTCTCCTGCGCAGCCACCAAGGATTTTAACTCAGCCGACCTACCCCCTCCTGCGTTGCATTAATGGCGCTGTTTTTATCTAGAAAAGGGGGTCAGAATCATGCCAACATTCCAGATTGCAGAGATTATTCCTCGGACAGTGCTAATTATTCCTCTGATAGCGAAATTTGTTGCAGACAGCCTGAACCTGTCATTATTGCTGACTCGGAGAGATGGACAAGGGAAAAAGGCCCGTGTCAGCGCAGTCCAGCGAAAGCAGCGAACCAGGGGATTTGCCGCGGCCAGGAGTTTTCAAAGGCGATCCTCCGCCAGAGAAAAAGTCAAAGGCCCGGACGAAGAAGGTACAGCGTGGGCAATCCCCACCACCTCCGGTGAATTACCTGGCAGGATATGTGGACGGCTTGTTTTCCATGAGCCTAACTCAGCCGCGAGCGAATGTGGAGAGCTGGGCTGACAAAGTTTCGCCCTCCCATCATTTTGGAGCGGCGTACAAATCAAATCTCTTCGTATTCATGTGCCCTCCCGTCCACCAATGCCCGGAGCCGATAGACTTAATTGTTAGACATTATAAACCAGCCTTCCCGGCAAATCTGCAGCTCCGTTGGCAAACCCTTGTTCGCACCGCGCAGGAGACCGTGGCACCCAGCTTTCGCCCCAGGGCTGGAGTATGACTCCGGCACCATCCTCGAAAAAATCAGTCTGGGCGAACAAGCGGGACGTTTCACGCACACCAAGCGAATGAGGGATTTCCTCAATTCAGAGCTCAACGCCCCGCTTCCAGCCGGACAATGGCCGACTGGCCCCATGCCTTTGGCGAAATTTCAGAGCAAGTATCTATATACCATCTTGGCATGGATCCTCGGCTGCGACTCCGATGAGCTGGTGCACCCGTACCACCCCGGCGCCGCGTAATGCCTCCCGTGTGGAGAATCCTACGAACCAGCAGCGCAGAGGAGCGGAAAGCGCCCCATCTCTTTCGACTGGGCAGACTGGTCGGCTTACGCCATTCATTCCAGCCTCGTTGAAGATTCGTAAGAGGCGACCAACCGATTTTCGTTTCAGCCTCGTTCTGGCTTGGCTTTGTTTGTACCATCTGCACCCCCAAATGCCGATCCTGAACCTAAAGAAGGTTAACGAGAAGGGAGAGCCCCAGCCCGTCTATAACTGGACGGATGACTTATACCGGAAAGGGTCCTACTACAAGTTCAACTTCAACTTTCTGGGATTCGTCATGTCAGTCTTCACCGAAAGTGAAATCCCCCGTCCCCCGAGAGAAATGACGAGTGCTTTGATAAATCAGAAGCTCGGGGACGTTTTTAGACTGACGCAGGGGATTGTGATCAGAATCTACGGGTTCAAGGGCAAACCCTATTTGCTGCCCTATTGGTGCTCAGAGCATCTGTTCGGGATGGAGGTTGCCCGACAGATGGACTATGTGGAAGAAGAGTTTGGCCTAGGGAAGAAAAGAGGACAGATTTTCCAATACCCTCTTTCCCGGGCCAACGTTGAGATTACCGAGGTAGGACAACATGTCTACCTAGAGCAAGCGCTGTCCCGGATTGGCCCCGGTTTTGCTGCCGCAGTCGCTGGAAGTATGACCCTCATGGGATAAGGGGAAAGTTTGCACATTTGTGCCCCCGGGATATAACCGAAGATAGATGCGACGTGGTCCATGTGGACCTTGACTCGGAGATTGAATTAATGGAAGCTTCTCCCCCCGGCAGGATTTCTACCGCGAGGAGGTGACATATGACCCCAAGCGAAACCCGGACCATCACTTCTCATCTCCGTGGTTCAAAAAATTTCTGTCCAAGATTGCGGGCCTTAACCGGTCTAAAGAAAAGATTACCGAATGCTCGGAAAATGAGATGCCGCACGCAAAGACGATAAATCCACAAGGAGAAACCCGGCCGTAGATGACGACTTTTCGGTTCTCTATGACCAAGGATCATGACAACCGGCGGCCGTTCGCATATCAAGGTTACGTTCCCCGAGGCCCCTTTGAGGATTATAAAAGTGGGTCTCCTCCCAAACAGTTGTACACTTCGGCAACTGCCAGCGCCGGCCCAGCAAGTACCCAGGCCGATCCAATGCAGCCCGTGGCTCCTAAGGCGGCGCCTGAAAAGGCGAAAGAGTTAGTCAAGGCAGCGCCCGAGGCACTTCCTCAGGCAAGAAAAGCGCCAGCGCCGCCAGAAAGCAGACCGGTCGCGGCAGACCTTCTGCAAGTCAAACCCCGGTACAAGTTTACCGTGGGAGCATCAGTGCCTGCTGCACCTGCTTCGTCTCCTTCCCCTGATCCGACAGCCTGTTCCGTAAGAGAAGAAGCGGAGGAGAGTTGAGAAAATCAAGCGACCTAGCCTGATAGTGCAGCCGCGTCCTGCCGCAGAGCCGCAAAGGCAATTCCTTTGGGCAGTCCCAAGCCAGCCGCCGAGACAAGAAGCGAAGACATTCACCCGGCATCGGCTCAGGCGGAGCCCGCAGTACGTTTGCTGTCCCCGTCTCTCTAGTCTCACCCGGCTCTACTTCCACTCGCCCCCCGCTCAACCGGGCGAGCCATGACCACATCCTCCTCCCCCGTCTCCGCGTCCTTCTAGCGGTCCCCATTCTTTCGATCGGCTTGCTCGTAACCCTAACGTCTCTCTTTCTCTCAGCACAACTCCAAACCCTTCGCCCGAGGTCGGCGCTCGAGGCTGTCCGTTCACCATCACATCCTCCGCCTCGCCCGCTTCAAACCCTCACAAGGTGTCGCCCGCTCCCATTTCCATTTCCCGGCCGCCCCCACAAGCGACCGATTCTTCCAAGGTCCGTCCGGTTCCTCCCCGATCCCATCCCCGCAGGAGAGACGTCTCGGCAGATCCCTAGGCTGGGGGAACCAGATTTTATGGACGACCTTCAGAACTCAGATGACTTGCCCCTGGCAACGAGAGCCGTAGAGTATTCTGTCTCTTTCCGCCAAGACCTGAAGCGGAGGAGACACGAAGAGATAGCCGCCCCGGCGAAACGCGCAAAGTATGATTTCGGAAGGAGAGTGATTACAACGGAGAAAATAATCCCAATAGTGAAGAAGCCTCTCCGAGAAATGACTAAGGCGGACTACGTGCTCCAAACAAAGGAGAAAAGCTTTGACGACATTGATAAACGAGATGAGATTCGGACGATCATGCGCAAAGTCGACAATCTCTTTGTCAAGAGTCCGGAGGAGCAGGAAGAACTTTTCGCGCTGCAGGACAAAGTAAGGCAACTTGAAGAGGACCTATCTAGGTCCACCGAGCAGCCGGAAGCGGCGCGGCGAGAAACAGATGAATTCAAAGCCCACCTGGCCGCTTCTCAAAGAACAAGGCCGCAACCGAAAAGAAAGCAGCCTCGGAGCAGATTTCTCAGCTCCAGGAGTCTTTGAATCAGGCGCAGTCGCAGCTTGCAGAGAAAACATCTCAAGCGGCCGTCTTTTCAAAGACAAAAGTTAAGGAAATGAGGGCTGGTTTGCTGAGGGAATGCAAGCCCCATACCTTTAAGGCGATGGCGGTCCCGGACTTCGCATCCAGGATTCAAGAAGTTCTCGCCCGTGGAAAGCCCGTGGTAGAGGAGGCCGAGCGCCGTGCAAAGCAATGGCCGGACCCGGCGATAAATCTTCGGGAGCGCGAGCGCGACGGCGTCCTTTTTTCCCCCGTGTCCTCATTCGTCCGCAGAATGGGCAGGTGCAAGGGTGACCTTGCACAAATATTTCGAAAAAGTTGAAGAGGTGAGAGGGCCGGACGAATGCTTGACGCATTCGGACATGAAAGAGATATCTCCGTCCGGCCCCCTTTCACGCTCTTTCGGAACTTGGGTGTCCAGGTTTTGTTGAGAATGGCGAGCTCCTCACCCTAGATCGAGTAAAAAAGAATTGGCAGTCCTTTGAAACAGATACAGCTGAAATTGATAGCTGGACTGAGCCAATTCAAGACAATCAGGTCACTCAGATGGTGTCCAAATATTCCAGGATCCGCTCCTATTTTCGGGAGTTAGAGAAAAGATACCTCACCATCGACCCGCACGCGGTCGCCGTTTTCACGGAGCATTAGAAGATATAGCTGACCGCAAGCCATTCGAAGCGGAAGCCTGGCGCTCAGCCCAAGAGGCGTACACTCGCATGTGCGAGGCAGAAGCAGGAAATGGAGAGCTTTCGGAAGGAGATACTGATGAGGCAACTGACAAAGATGAATCTGAAGAACAGTTGCCGCAAGGAGAACAGTTAGAGCAGCAAAAGGCAGGGGAGGTAAGTTCCTCTGCACCCAAAGGATGAAGGCATGGATTCTTTGCGCCGAGGCGAGCTCGACACCCCGCGAGCCGCCAGAAATGTTGTCACATTTTGCACGGGGTGCAATGTCTTCAATATTGTTTTGTAACGATGGTCGCTCTTCTTTTCCTCCTTCCGTTTTTTCTTCCTTCTCTCCCTTTCCTTTTCTTTCCCATTCTCTTTCTCTCCCCCTTTTTTCCTTGGAGTCCCCAGCTTGATTTTCCAACTTTCCAAGCAGGTCTATCTCGAAATTGGCTAAGTCCGGGTGCGAAGTTCGCACTTCGCCCGCTTTGGTGCGAAGTTCGCACTTCGCCCGCTTTGGTGCGAGTGCGTACTTCGCCCGCTTTGGTGCGAAGTCCGACTTCGCCCCACTTTCGGGCGCACCTTGCACCGGCAGACCGGGAGTCAACGCAGAAGAAAGATAAAATGCCGGAGCAGGTCCATATGGCGGCGGACACCAAGTGTTCGCTCGTGCGCAGCTTCGACTTCTCAACGTAGTCGGAATGCGCCCTTGACAAGGTGTGCGGTAGGGGAACAAACCCGGAATTTGACCAAGGCTTGAAGGCCTTCCCCGACTGCACTGATTTCTGCACGCATCCCAAGGAGCCCCGATCACAAGCGAAGATGGATAGATTGCCCTCTAAGGCAGGCATGTGTCACACAAAGATAACCCATCATCGGACAAGTGTCCAGCCTTCGGGATTTGAACCAAGACCGCCGACCAAAAAGGGATAAGCATGGGCTGCCCGCACCGCCTGCGTTAATATCCTCATTCAAAGCTGATCTGAGGTTTCACCCGCTCCAGCCTACCACCGAGCCTCGCCGAATTGAAGATTTGCCCAACACTCCGCCACGTAGCTGTCCAGCCTTCCAGAAGACCATGCTGCGGGTACAGCCCTGTCCGACAAAAGGTCAGCATTTGCAGCTCTTTCGCCGCTTCTGTCAGCTTATGTTTGACTGGGACTCTGTGCCCATTAATGTAACGGGTGGGACTTGGGCTATAAAAGCCCATCTTGAATTCATTGTAAAGGGTGGAAGGGGAATGTTTGTTAGGGAACTACTGTGCTTACTGTAACCGTGCTTCTGCTTATGAATACAATCTGTATGCCTGGTTCTCGTTCTCTACCGTCTTTATTCTTTTATGTCTGTCTTTCATTATATGCCTTAGGCCCACCTGTGTCGCGGCTCATTGATTCATTTCGGCATTTGGCGATCAAGTTCCTCTAGCATTGCTTGTTTAAAGCACCTTCTGTACTTCATTAATTTAAAGCATTCATATAATAGATCTGGTAGCAGTTCCATCAGCTATGTGTGACGTTGCTGGCCCGTATCTGGTGATTGATGCGATCCCCTGCCGTTAGTTCCTTGTAGGGAATGTTTGCTAGGGAGCCATTGAAGCTGTGCGGTTAAACTCTCTGCCTAACACATATACCTGGCTCTGACATCTCTAAGTTTACTTTCTACCCCCGTCAGTGTAAGTATCTGGTGATTGATACGATCCCCTGCTCTTAGTTCCTTGTAGGGAATGTTTGCTAGGGAGCTATTGAAGCCGTGCATACGCTGCTGGTGTATCGGAAGTACGCCTAGGTTTTGCGGTTCCTTGTCATGCTCTCGTGTTTGTATGCGTAAGTAGCGGTGATTGGTGTGTTCCCGTACTGTTAGTTCCCCCCCACCAACCTTTGGACATATTTGTAATCTCTTTCTGTACATTTGTCTCTTTCCGTTCATTTATTTCTTTCCTGTTCCCTTTAGCTTAAATCAGACCCCCCCCAAAAGGAGCCGGCCTTCTCCGGAGATTGGCTCGGAAGGCATCTCTTCCTTCCGGCCTTTCATGCTGGTGGGCGAATCTGGGCGCATTAACCAAAAATCCTTTCCTCATGGCAGATTCGTAACCAACAGTCACTAGGTTACGAACATGTGCGCCTCCAAAAAGCACTATCTCAAGGCGTACCGCAACCGGGTGTGGGACCTGATGGAGTCGTTTGACTCATTGAATGTCAAGGCGATATCGCGTGAGAAAAACAAACACGCTGACATTCTGGCGTCTGTTGGAGCCAGGTACGTTCCGGCTGATGACGTTGTCCAGAAACCGAAGCCGGTTCGCACTATTTACTGGCCTTCTGTGCCTGATAAGGACACCCACTGGCAGGTGTTCGATTGTGACGAGGAGATCGTCACATTTTTGGTTAATGAAGTTGGTTCAATCGAGAGTAGAGACCCTGATGACGAGCAATATGAGGGGTTGATACAGTTAAAAAATAATCATGTCCCAAAAGGACTGATTACATTGGAGAGTCTATTTGATCAGAATGACAGAGCAATATCTCATAGGATCAAAGTAGACCCGAAGCGATATGCCGACCTGGAACTTGAACCTGGTAAAACTATCAAGGTCGGGACAGACTGCACTTCGGAGGAACTTGAGCAGATCAGATCACTGTGCCGAGAGTTCCCCGACATCGTGGCCTGGTGCTACGAGGATTTGAAGGGGTATGACAGAGATGTAATCCAGCATACCATTGAGCTAGAGGATGGCGCTAAGCCATTCCGTCAGAAGCAGAGGGCCGTAAATCCGAAAATTGAGGCCATGATGAAAGCAGAGCTCTTGAAGATGTTGGAGGCCAAAATCATCTACCCCATCAAACATTCATCCTGGGTCGCGAATTTGGTGCCCGTGAGGAAAAAGAATGGCGACATTCGTCTCTCTGTCGACTTCAGAAACCTGAATCGAGCTTCCCTCAAGGACCACTATCCGCTTCCCCAAATTGACCAAATTCTACACATCGTTGCTGGAGCCCAGAGATTCTCACTTTTAGATGGATTTTCCGGCTACAACCAGATTTGGGTCAAGGATGAGGACCAACATAAGACGGCGTTCACCACCAAATGGGGGACGTTCGCCTATCAGCGCATGCCTTTTGGCTTATCCAATGCTGGTGCCACATTCCAAAGGGCCATGGACCTGGCCTTCCGAGAGCTGCTCAATAAGATCATTGTCATCTACCTTGATGACATGACTATTTTCTCTCACCAAAGAGGGGATCATGTTTCCCACCTGCGGCAAATATTTGAGAGGTGTCGAGAATTCGGCATTTCTATAAACCCGAAGAAGTCTGTCTTCGCGGTAAAAGAAGGTAAGGTGCTGGGACATGTCATCTCCAAGAAAGGCCTCGCCATTGACCCTGACAGAGCAGAAGCCCTCCTTCGCTTGCCAGCCCCAATCGATAAAAAGGGGTTGTAGTCCTTCTTCGGCCAGATTAACTTCGTGCGGAAGTTCATCCCGGACTTCGCATAGGTGATCAAGCCTATGGCCGAACTGCTGAAAAAAGATACAACTTACGAATGGACTGAAGAGAGAGAGCAAGCCTTCGAGGAAATCAAGGCTCGAATTGCGCAAGCTCCGGTGTTGATAAACCCGGACTACTCCAAGGACTTCATCCTCTATGCGGTGGGAGAACCGGAAAGTTACGCCGCAGTCCTAACTCAGAAGGGAGACGATGGCGAGGAGCGCCCCATAGCGTTCCTGAGCCAAGTGATTCAGCCGCATGAAGAAAAGTACAACTTTATAGAGCGGCAGATTCACGCTGTCATGAAATCCCTCCGAAAGTTCAGGCATTTTGTCTCCCAGAGCAAAACGACTGTCTTTGTGATTCACCCGGACGTTCGAAGCTTCATCATACAAGGAGAGCCGGGTCACAAGAGAGCAGGATGGATTGCAAAAATCCAGGAGTTCGACATCGAAGTGCGGCCCACCAAGCTTATCAGAGGCCGAGCCTTGTGTCAGGAGCTGGCCCGAAGCGCTGTAGCCGGCATCTCCGCCTGTAAGTGGGAGGACACAGCGACAAGCATCTACCTAGCCAACTCCTTATCGGAGGAGAGTGATTGGACAGATGAACTGGTGAGATATTTCTGCACCGGAAGATGTCCAGATCACCTGAACGCCTCACAACGAAGGAGATTTCGGCTAGGTGCACTCAAGTACACTCTTCGCCCCGAGGGGCTTTACTTCAAAAATATTGACGGCATCCTGTTGCGGTGCGTCATGAAATCAGACCAGCCCAGGGTCCTCGGAGATTTTCATTCCGGGATGCCTGGAGGTCATCATTCTGCAAGGCCTACGGCCTTAAAAATAATTAGAGCCGGGTACTATTGGCCCACTCTATTTACAGACGCTTATGCGGTCTGTTCTAAGTGTGATCAATGCCAGAGGTTTGCTGGCAGAAACAGAAAAGCACCCCTGCCCCTTCAACCGATTCAGGCCGAGACTCCGTTCCAGCAATGGGGTCTAGACTTCATTGGGGTGATTTCGCCTAGTTCCTCTGCCGGACACAAGTTTATTCTTACAGCCACCGATTACTTCACACGGTGGGCAGAGGCGATCCCGACCAAAAACGCGGACCAAGAAACGGTCATCAGGTTCCTTGAGAGCCTGATTACCCGCTTCGGGGTTCCAGAGTCAATTGTGACGGACAATGGTCCGGGATTCGCAGGCGCTGTACTCACGGAGTACACTGGCAAACTTGGCATTTATCACAAAATGTCTTCTAATTACTACCCGTAGGGGAATGGCCTTGCCGAGTCTACTAACAAGAACCTCCTGAAGATCATCAGGAGGACCATTGACAGGAACAAGCGGACTTGGCATTTACTCCTGAACCGGGCGCTGTGGGCGGACAGAGTTTCATTCAAGAAATCCATCAAACCGTCCCCCTATGCGCTCGTCTATGGCAAAGAGGCCGTCATGCCATCCCACATTGAAATCCCTGCCCTATGGATGTTGGACGAAGATAGGAGCAGTGGAGACCCGGTGGATGACAGACTGTGCCAACTCCTGCAGTTGGAAGAAGACAGAGAAAAAGCATACCAGGCCTTCACCAAGCATATTGAAGCCACTCAAGGCTGGTTTGCAAAAGGCACCACTGCCCGAGTTTTTAAAATCGGGGACCTGGTGCTGAAGTGGGACTCATTTAAGGCGAAGCCGGGCAACCACGGGAAGTTTGATGCCCTCTGGGAGGGCCCTTATCAGATTGCCCGGGTGAACCAGTTCAATGCTTACGTACTTCGGGATATGGAGGGTCAGCTCCTACCTATCCCCGTTAACGGGTTCCACTTAAAAATTTACCGCTGCTGAAGGTGCCCAATGGGCCCTTCTTTGTAAAAATTTCCCTTATGCATTTTACCTTTCAGCATGTACAGTTTTCCAGCTTTCAGTTTTCCATTTGTTTGAGCCAAAATAGGACAATGGGAGAGAACACAGACTTCGCAGCGAAGTCTGTTGTCGCCCCTCAGAAGGAGCGAAGTTCGTAAAGGGAGCTGCTTGAGAAAACAAAGCAAAAACGGCTAAGTGGCAGTGCGCTGCCCGACTTCGCAGCGAAGTCGGGCTGCGCACCGGCCAAAGGGCGCGGTTTGAAAGAAGCTGCAAAGGAGTGAGTGTTCGGACTGCGCTCAATTTTGAGCGAAGTCCGACTTCGCGCGCGAAGTCCGTATACACTCTGCTTGCGCGAAGTGAGAACTTCGCACGAACTGTGAACTGCGCTCGAATTGCGCGCGAAGTGCGAACTTCGCCCGAACTTCGGGCGAAGTCCGAGCGCGCTCCATTTTCCGAGCGCAGCTCGCGCGCCCCGTCACAAAAGGCAACAAACTCTAAGTACATTCGAAGCCTCATCCAAAAATTGCAAAGGTCGGACTGCGCCCGATCCTCGGCGCAGTTGAGAAAGAAAGGCAAGTCTTAACGCAAGTGTTGGTTCGGACTGCGCCCGATTTTGGGGCGAAGTCCGACTGCGCGGGCGAAGTCGGATCGCGCCCAATTTTCTGGGCCAACTCGGACGGTTTAAAAAAAAAATGGATAAAAAAATTCCAAAGCTCCAAGCGTGGGCCCAGGGCGCATTGCGATAGTAAGAGATGGGTTTCCGCACCAAAGGGGTTTTTCTTGAGCAGTGTGCCCAGATTGCGGCAGTGACGTCAGCCATGGCGCAGCGTTCAAAGTTAAATTTAATGATTGCGCAATCTTCAAGGAAAGCGCAATCAAAGAAGCATGGCGCGGCAGCCGGGGTGCATCTTTCAAGACATTCTCCTGCGCGGCCACCCAAAAATCATAACGCCTTCACTTGCCAGCCGACCTACCCCCTCCTGCGCGACATTAATGACGCTGTCATTGTCTAGAAAAGGGGGTCTGATGCATCCAGACATGCCAAATCGTGCAGATTATTCCTGTGACTCGCAAATCTGGTGCAGACGTCCAAAAATCGTAATTATTGCTGTTTCGGAGGGATGGACAAAGGAAAGTTGCCAATGCCAGCGCAATCCAACGAAGGGCGCGAACTGGAGGATTTACCGCAGTCAAGTGTTTTCAGGAGTGAGACACCGCCGGAGCAAAAGTCAAAATCCCGGCCAAAGAAAGTACAGCGTGGGCAAGCCCCACCACCACCGGTTAATTACCTGTCGGGATACAAGGACGGCTCGTTTTCCATGAGCCTTACTAAGTTGCGGATAAATGTGGAGAATTGGGCAGACAAAGTTTCGCCCTCTCACCATTTCGGAGCGGCGTACAAGTCGAACCTTTTCCGGTTCTTGTGCCCTCCTGTCCATCAATGCCCGGAGCTGGTAGACCTAATTGTCAGACATTACAGACCAGCTACCCGACAAATTTGCAGCTCCAGCGGTAAACCCTTGTTCGCGCTGCGCAAGGAGACTGTCCAGCCAGCCTTCGCCCCAGGGTTGGAGTATGACTCCAGCACGATTGTCAGAAAGATAAATCTTGGCGAGCAAGCGGGACGCTTTACGCACACAAAAAGGATGAGGGATTTCCTCAATTCAGAGCTGAACGCCCCGCTCGCAGCTGGACAATGGCCAACCGGCCCCATACCCCTGGAGAGGTTTCAGAGCAAATACATATACACCATTCTGGCGTGGGTCCTCGGCTGCGACTCTGACGAGCTGGTACAGCCGTACCAGCTAGCGCTGGCAGAATGTCTCCTATGCGGAGAATCCTATGAACCAGCAGCGCAGAGAAGTGGGAAGCGCCCTATCTTTTTTGACTGGGCGGACTGGCTTGCATACGCCATTCACTCCAGCCTGGTGAAGCTCCAGAAAAAGCAGTCAACTGAATTTCGATTCAGTTCCTTCTTGGCTTGGCTTTGTTTGTATCATTTGCACTCCCGGATGCCGATCCCTAACCTGAAGAAGGTGAATGAGAAGGGAGAACCACAGCCCGTCTATGACTGGACGGATGACCTATACCGGAAAGGGTCTTACTACAAGTTCAACTTCAACTTTCTGGGCTTGGTCATGTCAGTCTTCAGCGATGGTGAGATCCCTCGCCCCTCGCAGAAATGACGAACTATTTGCTGAATCAGAAGCTCGGGGACGTTTTTAGACTGACGCAGGGATTGTGGTCAGAATCTACGGATTCAAGGGCAAACCTCATCTGCTGCCCTACTGGTGCACGGATCATCAGTTTGGGATGGAGGTTGCGCGGCAGATGGATTACGTTGAAGAGGAGTTCGGCCAGGGAAAGAGAAAGGGCCAGATCTTTCAATATCCTCTTTCTTGGGCGAACGTTGAGATTTCAGAGGTAGGACAACATGTCTATCTCGAGCGGGAGCTTTTTGACATTGGTCTGATTCTGCTGCCGCAGCGCTGGAAGTATGACCCACACGGGATAAGGGGAAAGTTTGTGCATATCTGCCCCCGGGCGGATATAATCGAAGACAGATGCGATGTGGTCCATGTTGACCTCGACTGGGAAATTGACTCGATGGAAGCATGGCCTCCGTGGCAGGATTTTTACTGCGAGGAGGTAGCATATGACCCCGAGCGAAACCCGGACCACAAGTTCTCTTCTCCAGGATTTAAAAAATTCATCTCCAAGCTAGCAGGCCTTAACTGGCCAAAAGAAAAGGTTGTTGAATGCTGGAAGATGAGGTGCCGCACGCAGCACGATAAATCCATCAGGAGAAATCTGGCCGTTGATGACGACTTTTCAGCCCTATATGACCAGCACATTGCCAGCTGGCGGCCTTTCGCATTTCGAGATTACGTTCCCCGAGGTCCCTTCGAGGGTTATAAAGGGGGGTCTTCCTCCCAACAGTTGTACACTTTTGCAACTGCCAGCGTGGGCCCAGCAGACATCCAAGTGGACCCAATGCAGCCTGTGGCTTCCAAGGTGGCGCCTGAAAAGGCGAAAAAATCAGTCAAGTCAACGCCCGAGGTGATTCCTCAGGCACAAAAGACGCCAGCGCCGCCAGCGAGCGGACCGGCCGCGGCAGACCTTCTGCAAGTCAAACCCCGGTACAAGTTTACCGTGGGAACATCAGCGCCCGCTGCACCTGCTTCATCTCCTTCTTCCGAACCAGCCATTGCTCCAGAAAAGAAAAAGAGGAAGAGAGTTGAGAAAGTCAGGCGACCTAGTCTGACAGTGCAGCAGCCAGTCGCAGAGCCGCAGCCGCGTCCAGCCGCTCCAGAGATTGTTTCTCTGGATAGTCCTGAGCCACCGCCGAAACCAGAACCGCAGACATTCATCCAGCATCGGCTCAGGCGGAGCCCGCAGGTACGTTTGCTGCCCCGCTCCCGTTGATCTCATCTAGCCCTACTCCTACTCCATCTCCCGCTCAATCCGAGCAAGTCATGGCCGCATCTTCCTCCCCATCTCCACACCCTTCTAGCGGCCCCCATTCTTTCAACCAGTTTGCTCAGGACCCCAACGCCTTCCTATCCCTGAGTCAAACCCCAAACCCTTCACCTGTGGTTAGTGCTGAAGGCGCGCGTTCACCGTTGCATCCATCGCCTCAGCCGCTTGAAACCCTTCCAGCATCAACCGCTCCGATCTCCACTTCCCGGTCGCCCTCAAAAGCGGCCGCTCCTTCCAAAGTCCGTCCGGTTCCTCCTATTTCCCTTGTCGCAGGAGAGACGTCTCAGCAGAACCCTAGGCTGGGGGAACCGGACTTCATGGACGACCTCCAGAACACGAATGATTTGCCTCTGGCAACGAGAGCCGTAGAATACCCTATCTCTTTCCTCCAAAACCTGAAGCGGAGGAGACTTGAAGAGATAGCCGCCCCGGTAAAGCGCACCAAGTTTAACTTCGAGAGGAGAGTGCTTACGACAGAGAAGATAATTCCGAAAGTGAAGAAGCCTCTCCGGGAAATGACCAGGGTGGACTACGAGCTCCAGACAAAGGAGAAGAGCTTTGACGATATTCACCCGCAATACGAGATTCAGGGAATCCTCCGTAAAGCGGATAATCTCCTTGTCAAAAATCTGGAGGAACAGGAAGAGCTTTTCCGGTTGCAAGACAAGACAAGACAGCTTGAAGAGGACCTGTCTAGGTCCACTGAGCAGCTGGAAGCGGCGCAGCGAGAAATAGACGAATTAAAAGCCCAGCTGGCCGCTTCTCAGCAAGAAGCCGCAACGGAAAAGCAGGCAGCCCTGGAGCAGATTTCTCAGCTCCAGGAGTCTTTGAAACAGGCACAGTCGCAATCTGCAGAGAAAGCATCTCAAGCGACGGTCTTTTCAAAGAGCAAAGTTAAGGAGATGCGGGCTGATCTGCTGCGGGGATGCAAGCCCCACACGTATAAGGCTATGTCGGTTCTGGATTTCGCATCCAGAATCCAAGAAGTTTCTGCCCAGGGAAAGCCTGTGGTAGAGGAGGCCGAACGCCAGGCGAAGCAATGGCTGGACCTGGCAATAAATCTTCAAGAGCGCGAGCGCGATGGCCTCCAATTCTCCCCCATGTCCTCATTCGCTGCAGAATGGGCAGATGCAAGGGTAACCTTGCATAAATATTTTAAGAAAGTAGAAGAGGTGAGGGTTGCCAGACGAATGCTGGATGCATTTGAACATGAAAGAGACATTTGTATGGCTCCCTTTCACGCTCTCTCCGAAATAGGGTGCCCGGGCTTTGTTGAGAATGGTGAGTTTCTCACCCATGAGCAGGTGAAAAAGAATTGGCGGTCCTTTGAGGCAGATACAGCTGAAATTGATAGTTGGACCGAGCCAATTCAAGAAAGTCAGGTCACCCAGATGGTGTCCAAGTGCTGCAAGATCAGCTCCTACTTCCAGGAGCTGGGAAAAAGATACCTCACCATCGACCTGCACGCGGTCGCTGCTTTCCACGCAGCATTAGAAGAAGTTGCTGACCGCCGACCATTCGAAGCAGAAGCCTGGGGCCAAGCCCAGGCCGCATACAACCGCATCTGCGAGGCAGAAGCCAGTGCTGGAGAGCATTCGGAAGGCGAGTCTGAGGAGGCAACTGCCGGAAGTGAATCTGAAGAACAGTTGCCGCGAGGAGAACGGCTAGAGCAGCAGAAAGCAGGGGAAGCAAGTTCCTCTGCACCCAATGGATGAAGGCATGGATTCTTTGCGCCGAGGCGAGCTCGACACCCCGCGAGCCGCCAGAAATGTTGCCACATTTTGCACGGGGTGCAATGTTTTCAGTTTTGTAAGAGTGCTGCTCTTCCTTTTCCCTCTTCCTCTCTTTCCCTTTCTTCTTCTCTCCCTTTCTCTCTCTTCCCTACATTCTCATTCTTCCCTCTTTCTTTTGAGCCCCTCAGTCAGATCTCAAATTTGACAGCAGCTTGCCCTGAAAAATGGCTAAGTGTCAGGGCGCAATCCGACTTCGCAGCGAAGTCGGAGTGCGCCCTCCAGTTGGAGCGCAGCAGGAATACAAAGTGCGCAGTGCGATCAGCCAGAAGAACAAGTTTTCTGGGCGAAGTCCGACTTCGCAGCAAAGTCGGACTGCGCCCTGCTTTCTGGGCGCACCTTGTAGCAGGCTGGCAGGCTGGCAGGAAAAATGACTAAGTGCTGGGGCGAAGTCCGACTTCGCAGCGAAGTCGGACTGCTCCCCCTGTCCAGGGCGAAGTCCGTACGGCGGCAGAATTCAGCTTTCACCTGTGCGCAACCCGACTTCGCAGCGAAGTCGGAGTGCGCCCTTGACAGGTGCGCAGTAGGGAAACAAACTCGGAAATGCACCCAAGGCATGAAGGCCTTCCCGACTGCGTTGTTCTTCGCTCGCGCAACCCGATGGCGCTCCGATCCTGAGAGAAGTTGGATAAACTGCCTTTCAAGGCAAGCACGTGTCAAACAACATCATCCGACAAGTGTCCAGCTTTGGGATCTGAGCCAAGACGTGCCGAGCAAAAGGACAAGCATGGGCTGCACTACTTATGCCAGCTGCCTCATTTAAAGCTGATTGGAGGTTCTACCTGCTCCAGCTGCCCGCATTCCCGCCAATGAAAAGTTCAACCTAACGCGCTGCCACGTAGCTGTTCAGCCTCCAGGGAGACCATGCTTGCGGGTACAGTCCTGTCCGACAAAGGTCAGCATTAGCAGCTCCATCGCCGCTTTTGTCAGCTAGTGTTTGATTGGGACTTTGTGCCCATTAATGTAACGGGAGGGACTCGGGCTATAAATACCCACCACATTCTCATTGTAAAGTGGTGGAAGGGGAATGTCTCGTTAGGGAACCATTGTAGCCGTGCTTCCGCTTATCAATATAAAGTATATGCCCGGTTCTCGTTTCTACTTCTTTTATTTTTTATGCTGCCTCTCCTTTACATTTTTGCTTTACGTTTGCTTGTGTCATGGCTCGTTGATTCGCTTCAGCATTTGGTGGTCAGGTATTCCGAGGCATTGCTTGTGTCATGGCTTGTTGATTCATTTCAGCATTTGGTGGCCAAGCACTCTTGAACTTCATTGATTAGAGGATACATAGAATAGATTAAGTAGCAGTTCCTTCAGTATGTGTGTTATGTTTATGTTGCTGTCCGTAGTGGTGATTGATGCACTCGCCGCATCGTTAGTTTCCTTGTAGGGGAATGTCTGTTAGGGAGTCATTGTAGCTGTGCGTACAAATTCTCTGCATAACACACATACTTGGATCTGACATTTCTTGGTTGCTTTTTGTGTTCATGTTACTTTCCATAGTGGTGATTGATGCGCTGTCGTACTGTTAGTTCCTTGTAGGGAATGTCTCTTAGGGAGCCATTGTAGCTGTGCGTACATTTCTTTATACGTAAAGTATACTTAGGTTTTGCGGTTCCTGGTTATGCTTTGTATTTATGATGCAGTAAGTAGTGGTGATTGATGCGTTGTCGTACTGTTAGTTCCCCCCACCCAACTACAATCACATTTGTAAATTCTTTCCGCATTTTTATCTCTTTCCTGCACTCTTAGCTTAAACCATAAGAACCCACAGGAGCCGGCCTTCTCCGGAGATTGGCACGGAAGGCATTCCTTCCTTCCGGCCTTTCTAGCTGGTGGGCGAATCTGGGCGCGTTAACACAAAATCCTTTCCTCATGGCAGATTCGTAACCAACAGTTCCATCGAGGAGCGAAGGGCGAGGTAAGGGTACCGCCTGCAACCCTCAGGGGTATCTTCGAAAGTACGGATCCTGTGAAGATAACCGATAATCAGGAAGATAATCTCAAGCTGGAGAGGAGAAGCCCCAAACTCTGCCAGAATAATAGAACGAGGGACTGTTCCCTTGCAATGACTGAATCGTCGAAGAAAGAGTGTCTGCAGTTGTTCAACCCGTGACCACTCAGTCGGGCCAAGACTAAGGCCCCAAACCACTGACCATAAGTAATAGTTGGCTTGACCAAAGCGTCAAAGATCCTCATCTTCACAGGTATATCCTGAAAATGTGCTTTGAAGCAATTCCTCTCTAGCAAAGACAGAGCTGCATACCCCTTACACACCCGGACCTGGGCGGCGGGTTTCATACCAAAAGTGGGACCAGTGAAAAGAACCCCCAAATACACATAAGAGGTGGTGATTTCGACCTCTTGGCCCTGGAAAAGGAAGTGGAGATGGGATAGAGCCTCTTTGGTAGTATTGAATACCATAACCTTGGTCTTAGAAAGATTCACCGTCAACTGTCTCGAGTCACAAAAAGTGGCAAGTGTGTCCACATGACGTTGAAGCCCCTCAGGGGATGAGGCCAAAAGAACAACATCATCAGCAAAGAGGAGAATAGAAATCAACACATGGTAGCACCTGAACAAGCGGTAGGAAGGTTGCAGAGGAGTGCAGAGGACGGGAGTCAGGTACCAGAGCAACAGCACGTGAGGGTTCAGTAAGGAAGACCAAGGCCACGATCGATATCCCTGCGAAGGAAGTCGCGAAGTAAGGAAGTTGAAAGATGACTGTTTGGTGAAAGTAAGATACCTAAGACTAAAAATACCCAACGAGGAGCAGCATAGCAGAAACCCCACCAATGGATAACATAGACACCCAAGCATTGGAGAATTTGCCACTTTTCATAGGAGAAGGGAAGGAAGACCCGATTAGGCATTGGAGAATTTGTTGTATGGAGTGGAAAGCGATTGGGCAAAACAATGAAGAAGATTGGAGGAGGTGGTTTCCTGCAACATTTCAAGAATCTGCAATAGATTGGTACATATACTTACAGCAAGCTAAGTTCCAGACATGGGAAGAGTTGCGTGATGCATTTGTGGAAGAATTTCGATCATATGATACTGCGAAAATTATAACACTCAAGGAGAGGAACCTGTTTGTTATTAAAATCGAAGGGTGAGTAGGTTATTTGACTATGTGGAGAAAGGCCACTCAGAGAAATAAAAAATTATGTGGTTCATAGATGGACTTCTCCGCATGTATGAAAGGAAGATGAAGGTATTTCCTCCAAGATCATACCAAGAGGCTTTGGATTATGTCTTGACTTGGGAAAGATATGCAAAAACCTCACCTATGAAGGAGACTTAGACAACTAGAGAATGCAGTCAGACGGCGGCGAAGCAGACGTCTGAGCAAGAGCCGTCTGATGTGGAGATTTCTAAGATGCAGACATCTGAGCAAGAGTCGTCTGAGAAGAAGACATATGAGGTACATACGTCTGAACAGGATCCATTTGAGGTGGAGACGGCCAAGGTGAAGTCTGAAGTGCATCTGTCGGAGGAGGAGCCGTCTGAAGAGAACTCGTCTGGAGGCTACATGTCTAAAATCTACCCGTTTGAAGGAGTTAGACGTCTGGAAAACCACTCATATGGTAGTCAGTTAGCCCAGACGTTTGGCCATCCAGCCCAGACATTTGGTAGTCAGTTAGCCCAGACGTCTAGCCGTCTGGCAATCCGTCAGTCCAGACGTCTAGCCGTCGGACCCAGACGTCTGGCCGTCTAGTTGGTTGTCCGTCTGGCCACTTGTCCCAGACGCCTAGCAATCTGTCCAGACATCTAGCCCATCTAATTGCGACGTCTACCCTGACCCGTCTGAGACATCTACTTGTGTGCAATTTTTTCGAGACGTCTATCGGTCTGAGCCATCTAACCTGTTGTCCTAGACATCTAGACATTGTACCCGTCAGACTTCTCAATCAGTCTGGTCTAATCCGTCAAAGACTAAGCTGTTAGGGATTGTCGTCAAAAATATTGACGTTTGAGGCAGAGCAGTCAGAGGAGTTTCTGTCAGAAGCACAATCCGCCAAGGGAGAGGTCTGTCAGAGGATGATAAGCAGTTAGTTGGATCAAGAAAGCAGTGAATTAGAGTTGAGAGGAAGCAATTTCAAGGGATTGAGTGAAGGCTTACAGAAGGTTGCTGAGATGAAAAATTTAGTTTGGACATGGAGGCTTTAATGGTTTTGCTTTTAAGGGAGCACGCGAAGGGCGCTGCCCCTCGACCCCGCAAGGGACGCTGTCCCTTGACCCTACAAGGGGAATCCCACCCCCTTGACCCCCGACACAGATGGCGGATGGTGTTACCTGTCATGTTCATGATGTTGATGGCATTGCTTATGCTGATGATATGGCTTATTGCAAAAAGTGAAGTGCCTATTCAGAGAATGTTGATCATGCTGATGTTACACATACTTGTAGCAGAAGAAGTGCACAATCAAAGAATCAGATGTTGTGAGCAGCCTCAAGTAAAGTTTATTGCCAAAGATGTATGGAACAAGAACAAGAGGAAGGAGCGTGACAAGAGATCCTGTTATATTGCTTAGTACTTCTATTCCCAGTGTTTAGCTCGTGTCGTTGAGGACAACGACTAGTTTAGAGGAGGGGATAGATGTAGACAGGCATATTGAGATATCCTTAATTGCTGAACCAGTTTTGATATTATGTGTTTTATTGTAAATGCACACAAAGTGTTTGATGAAACGCCCGTGCATATATTTTAATGTTGTAAGTGCAATTTAATATTGTACGTAAAGAATAAAGTCATGTAAAGTCATATTAAATCATGTAAGTCGGCTAAATAAGCTATTTCATCCTGTAGTGCAAATGAAATGTAAATGCAAAGCAAATGCACATAAAATGTAATTTGAGGGTAGTTGCAAGGTAGTTGGAGAAAGTAACTACTTGGTCGGTGTATAAATAAACCCCCCCTTCATTCATTAGAGTGCTCCAGATTGGTACGTGTGAGGATTGAAGTCTATGGGCAGAATGCAGTCTAGCATGATGTGCAGCCATGAGGGATGTTCAGCCTATGGTTGAATGATGGATACCTAGTCTAGCATGATGTGCAGCCATGAGGGATTTTCAGCCTAGGGTTGAATGATGGATACCTAGAGGAGATATTGCAGGGCATTCATGCAGATTGATGGAAAAGTGCAGTCCAGTCCTGTGTACAGCCATGGATATGCTGGCTGTAGATTGTATTGATGAAACTGTAATGCTGTATCACACATACCATTATCAATATAGAACTGCTGTAATTACTGTTAACTGTCATTGCTGTATTTTCTGTCATTACTGCTGTTATTAATGCTGTTGCAGGACTTTCTGTGCACTATTATTGCTATACCAATGCTTGTAGATCTGTAATTTATTA
Organism: Wollemia nobilis; assembly: GCA_028583015.1. Taxonomy (NCBI): domain Eukaryota; kingdom Viridiplantae; phylum Streptophyta; class Pinopsida; order Araucariales; family Araucariaceae; genus Wollemia; species Wollemia nobilis. The sequence goes on from JAQPPZ010000101.1 coordinate 4,657,839, forward strand.
CGTGGAAAGGGAACTTTTGGGAATATGTAAAAACCCTTTCTACAATAGAGGACGAAACAAGCAAGCATTTCATTATAGAAGTGCCAAACTTGAGGAAACCACCAGTTCTAGGAGCAAATATCAATGAGCAGGTTGATACATTTTTTGAAAAAGTGAGTGGATTGTTTGACAAGGTTTAAAGTGAGTTCAGAGTTGGGTGTGTTGGAGACTGGTGATTATGGCAGTTGAGAATGGAATGTGAGTTGAGAAAACTGATGCATTGGGCGTGTGAGGATGAGCATATGAAAAATTTGCCGAAATTTAACAGATACAACCATGGGAGCTAGGAGTTGGCAATAACAATGTTGATTCGATGCTCAAAATCAAAATCTTGCTAGAAATGAAATAATAAAAATATTATTAATGTCCACGGTGGGCCAAAATAAGACCCAAGGGACTATAAGAAGGACAATAATGACTACCAACTAGCAGGCTAAAAAGGCCAACAAATAAAAGAACTAAGATAAATACAAGATGAAACCCGACAACCAGGCCAAATAGAAAGGGAAAATAAAAGGGATAGTAGAGGGGGGGAGAGCTGCAATCCAAAAGAGAGGGGTGCACACCAAGAACAGAGAGAGAAGAGGGGGGAGGGAGCAACCGAAGAGGAGCAAGCTCCAAGAACCTCCTAAAAACTAATCTCTGCTAACAGTCGAGGCCAAAGTACCAGAGTTGAAGAAGTCCATGATATGTCTCTACCCATTGCTAGTTCAGAACCCTGACAAACTATAGGTGCGCTGTCTAGTGACCCTGCTTCTATCCGAACTGGATGATGTGGGGCGTTTCTGACCGAAGTCACTTGGTTCGTCAGAGCGGGTGAAGTATGTTGTGATGAGCCAATGTTGAGGAGGGTGAGATCCATTTGGAGAACTTTTATGTCGTCGAAGCTAAGTTATATCCCTAAGAAAGAGTGCGAGACACCGTTGGTCTGGGTATCTGAAGAAGGTAGAAACAGATCGAGAGTTTTCCCTGAAAAGGCAATGGAATCTACCCGTGTAGACAGGCAAATTGATATGTCTTTATTCTAAATCAGCTTTGGTATTGTGTTATTTTGTAATTGTATGCAAAGTATTTGACGAAATGTGCGTACATATATTTAATAATGTTATAAAGTGCAATTTAATATTGTACGTAATAATAAAGTGATGTTAAGTCATGTAAGTTGGCTAAATCATAAGTCATAAACTAGTTTGTCCTCTAGTGGGAAATGTCATGTAAATGCAAGATCAAATGCATATGAAATGTAATTTGGGGAAGTTATGAGGTAGTTGAAGGATAACTAATTTTTGGATGTATAAATAAGCCCTCCCCTCATTCATTCAAGTTGTTCGGTGCTGGTTCATTCATTGAAGTGGTTGAAGGGTTCATTCATTCAGCTAGGGCATTGAGGAGAGTCATGCAGGTTGATGGATTATGATGCATATGTGCGTAGGGCATGATGCAATGCAGTCTTGTACGCAACCATGGAGAATATTCTGCCTAGGGTTTGCAGGCTGCAGATTGTAATGCTGAAACTATAATGCTGTATTGTAAATGCCATTGTTAATATAAAACTGCCTGTAATTACTGTTATCTACCATTACTTCTGCTATTGCCATTGCTGCTTCTATTGCTGTTATTGCTACTGTTATTATTGTTGTTGCAGATTCTGTGCATTATTATTGCTGTACTACAATGACTGCAAATCTGAAGAATTAAATTAAGTAGAAATGGAATTGTGTGTCAGCAAGTTAAATTTCATTTCTACACCCCAAATCTCATAATAAATGGGACAACAAAAAATAAAGTGATGAAGGGTTTCAACTTCACCCAAGGAGCAAAACAAGCAAATCCGCTCCTCCGTCGGAAGATGGTGATCTGACTCAATCCGGAGTTGGTGAGAACACACCCTAAGTTGCCCAATAGTGATCCGAAGACTATGCATTATGTGCTGCTGAAGGTATTGTGGTGGAACTATTCTAGGCTCCTATATCTGTAAGAAGTGCTCATGGTAGAAAGACAGCTTGGGGGAAAGAGGGGCAACAGGAGTGTGTAGACAAGGGTGAGGGTGTTCCCGAGACGAGGGAATGACGACAATTAGGAAGGGAGGATTAGACTAATCCTAGCTTTGATTAGACGTCACGGAGATTAGACGTCAGGGTGCACTGGTAGACGTCTAAGGAAAGATGTCTAAGGCAATAGCTTTAGATGTCTAGGATGATTGGGTCAAACGTCTAGAGGTAGTAGGTTTAGACGTCTGGGGTGAACACGTCCTGTCAGACGTCTTGGTCAACAGTCAGACGTCTAGGTTTGAGGGTCAGACGTCTGGGTTGTAGGCAGTTAACTGGCTAGGCTAGACGTGTAGGCTGGGCGGCTGACGACTTTGTTGGACGGCAAGGCTGGACGTCTAGCGGGATTTGAATCTGCAGTCTCCAATACCTGCAACCTCAATTAATGTTATCTCGTCCTCCAAGTGATAAATGCAACCTGCAACACAATTATTTAACACGTCTACAATCGACAACTATCAACGATTCAACACGCATTGCAGAACAATGGCTTCGCACAACAATATTGTATTATCAACAAGTAGATACATATGTACAAAATGAATAGGGGGTACTTATAGGTGAGCAAAGTGGTTATTGCAACTACTTGCGTCAACTGTCTCAACTGAGTTTACCCTACTTACTTTAGATGCCTAATGCAGCCTGCAAGATGTCTAACTAACTAGACATCTTAACTCAGACGTCTAACTAATTATCACCTTAACAACTTGACGGCCGCGTTTGTCTTCTAGTGCAGATTGTACGTAATCAAGCCATATTCATCGATTGGCTGATTTTACATCATTAAACATAACAAAATAACATTCCAAAATTCCTATGTACAATCAAAATTGTAGGACATTCTTGTCAGCTAGTTCTATGATTTATTTCTGTTTAGAACTATTGTCTACATCTATCCTCCCCTTCGAAGAAGTCGATGTCCTCAGCGACTTTCTCCGCTCAGTCTGAGGAGTTTCAGCATCGATGTGCACTAGGGTTTTAGGATTGGCATCCTAAAATGCTTTCTCATATTCCTATAGCTGAGCCTGCATGCTCTCATGTTCCTCCTTGAGACTCTTGGAATAGTTGAAATATTTGGCCCATTCCACTCCCAAGGCGTTAGCACGTTCTTCAGTTTGCTTGAGACTGGATATCAAGTCAGCCTCCCTTCTTAGGAAAATCTCTTTCAATCGCTTTTCTGACACTAATGAAGGTGTAGCTTTCTGTGCTAACTGTTGTTGCAGGGCTGCCTCACGTTGTTGCGCCTGTTGCAGTTCTTCCCTCAAGGTTGTCTGTTCTTGTTGCCAACTCTCCTTTTCCTGTTGCCAAGCGAGCTCCTTTTGACTCTTTTGGGCTGCCAAAATTTCTGTTTGCTTGATTAACAGTTCCTTAGCACTTTTAAGTTGTGATACTTCAGCTTTCAATTGGCAAATGTGCTGATCCTTTTCCTCCAGTTGAGTGGCAAGGTCTTGTAAATTCTGTGTTAGTCTCCGAATATGCTGCTGAACTTCATCCATCCGTGCCATTCCTTCCTCTAAGAGTTGATCCTTTTATTGCAAGGCTTTGTGGATAGTTTGCAATTCACTATCAACTGCCTGCTTTGCTGAATGCAAACATTTGATCCCTTCTCCAAGCCAACACAACAAATGTGCAAGGAAGTTCAGTTGAGTATATATCGACAGTAATTCTGGCACTAACTCCACTTGTGATCCTTGTTCTAAGGGGTGCTGAGGAGGGTTAATGTTGTGGCCGTAGACATACACCTGCGTTGTCTCCAGATACAGGTTGGGCGTCTTTTCAGGCAAGCACTCAATGCCCTACATAGTTGTCAAATTGGTAGTGGGCAGTGTCCAAGACTAGGCTTGGTATATTATGGAAATATCGTTACGCCAAGGACCTTGTGCAGCCCATTTGACCAATATGTCCAGTTCTTCCTCTATCATTCCGTGCCACTTTTTCCATTGGCCCACACATGCAATGTCAAACTGCAAGCGTAAGCTATCCATGATTTCCCCCAATCTTGAGAAACAGGTTATTGCTTGCTGATCCATAGAATCTGATGGATCCATAAAGTTGGGTACTCATTCGAGAAAATCTTTGGTCCATGTGTTCCTTTGTTCCTCCTCCCGTTCTTCTTCATGTACTACCTCCTTCCCCTTTTCTGAGAGGTCAATAGTCTTATTTGCTTCCTTCCCTTCGGTTACTACAAACTGCATTGGGCCTGGCTGCTCTGGCCTTCCTGCTCCACCATATTCTAAGAATCTATTGTTTGTGGGGGTTGTTCTCCTTCACCTGTGTTGGTCTCAGTTTCCTTCGAGACCTTTGCATCCTTTGAAATTATGGGCTTTTTTGTATCAGGTGTCAGATTTCCCATATCCGGGGGTGGTATGCCCTCCTCTACCACTGGTGTGGTAATCACTCCTGGATTACCTGTGTCAGCTGATCTCTTGGCTATGTCTGTGGCTAAGATATCTTCCAATGAAAATGCACTCAACGATGCTGCTAATGTGGTCGGTCTAGCTAAAGCTTCCCCAAGTGGTTTGGGTGAACCTGCATGAGCCCAAAATTTAGCCTCTGCCAGATACTCGTGGGGTCCAATCTGTACAGCCGTACTAGATTCGGTTGCGGTGTTATGGAGAACTGAGGGGATAGCAAAATCAACTTCCTCCCTGTGTGCTGTCGACTGCCGCTCCAGAGCGCGAGATGCCTCCAAGTTCTGTGCTATCTTCTACAATGCTTCTTGAGAGAATTTTGGGGGTGGTTCATCAAATCGCCCTTTCTTTTTATTCTGTTTGGGCTCTTTCAGTGATTGGGTAGCATTCTACTTCTTGGACTCCTTTTCCTTGACTTGTGATAATGTAGTATCCTCCCCTTCTAAAGCAGCCACCTGCTTTTCTTGGCACGGCTTATGAGATATTTGTTTCACCCAAGCCTTCTTTACCGGTGTCAGATTCTTCACTAATGGTTGAGCATCCTTCCAGTACAAGATGGATGGTGCTAACTCTGGTAGCTTCGTCGGAGGACTGAAGTCTGGTATTTGGACTCCTACCCTAGAGGTTGCATCCAAAATCAGACCAATGGCATGAAATGCCATCGAAAAGTTCTTTGTTGTTCGTATCAAAAAATTCTAAATACGACACGCCAGATGTGTTGCCCAGTCATAGGCTACTCTCTTCTCTATCCCTTGCAGATATGGGATCAGCCAAATAGGAAGGTCTGAACTTCTTTGCTCCCCTAATAATCTGGACATAAGTACAATCATTATGCATTCCAATCCTGTGTTCCTTAATTGCGTCTGTTTCACTCCTCTTCCTCCGTGAGTGGCCAACATAGTATCCACCTCCTCTTTTTTCAAGTTAGTGATACTCATGATTAACTCTAGCATTTTCTTTGGATCCACTCATTCATTGACTACTGCTTTGCCTTTCTTGGGAAGCCCAAACGTGCGTTGGAATACTGCGGGAGAGAATTCCACAACCAAGGTGTGATCACCTATTTGCACTAGGTTGTGGTTCTATGTTGCATTGTATGTATGCAACATTTGTAACAGATACTCCTTGAAAAACTCCTTGTCAAAACTAGGAACCTACAAAATAAAATGCACTACCGCTTCTTTGATTTTGGCTTTGAGTGGGTTATTTGTTGGAGTTTCTGCCCACCATTGACAACAAAAATCACCTGTAGGGCATATCTAGGTAATGTCGTCAACTACAACCTGATCCTTGTTACTTTGTTGAGCTTCCTTATTTTTTCGAGTGGTTATTTTTGCTGCCTCTTGTTGACTCCGCGACTGCCCTTTGTTGGGGCTTTCAATATGTCTACGCATCCCATGTTCCTGTTGATGCCGCAATATTTTGGCTACCACTGAGTCAGATTCCGCTTCAGATCGGATTGGAACTTTGCCAGATTTTTGATAACTCATTATTCCCTCACAAGTTCTCCATTTTCTGTGTATTTCAATTTTGGACGTCGTCTGCTCACTAGATGTTTGTCTTCTCCTACTAGACGTCAACTTCTGGTAGACATCTGCTACCTTCTGCCAGACGTTTGCTGCCCAGTAGATGTCTGTTGCTTCCTGCAAGATGTTTGATGCCCGGTAGACGTCTGCTGCTTCCTGCCAGACGTTTGTTGCTTGGTAGACATATGCTGCTTCCTGCCAGACGTTTGTTGTCCGGTAGACGTATGCTGCGTTCTGCCAGACATATTGCACTGGTTGGACGTCTCCTTCCTCCTGGACGTCTGCTTCCTCCTAGACATCTTCTATCATTGAGACGTTGATTATCTCACTTGGCGATTTGCAACAAAATGGATGCCCTAGCGGATTTTTGTCGCCTTCAATAGAGGTTAGGTCCTGCACTTGCATAGAAAATATGATTGCTTTTCGTACGAAGTTGTTGACTGCCAGGTTCAATTGATGTATGTCGTCTGCGCTTCGTCTGGTAGAAAATCCCTTGCTGCGCGATAAACCGTGCTCCTCTCCTGCCGATCTACGCTTTTCAATTGCTCCTCCCTATCGCCTACTTAATGTCGAAAGCAAATGTACAATGCTTGCCCTCTTGAGCTCAATTTATAGTAGCGTTGTCGTCTATGCAACCGTTTTATAACGGCCACCTAGCAACTACTCATCTGCAGGCGTGCGACGTCACCCAGGTGGGACTAGTCGTTATTTTTGTCTTTTTGCTTATTTTGACTTTTCTTCTATTTTTATCTTTATCTTTTTTTATTTTTATTTTCTTATTTCTTTTTCAAAAATTTTCGCGCCTTGCACGTTTTGCTTAACGTTGTCGGTTAAAGTGCACGGCCATGCCAATGCGTATTTCAAAGATATCCGACGCGTTATCATTCTGATGACGGCTACGGGTTCCAAAACTGCTAAAGATCATCGTCGCCGGATTTTGTTTCTTTTGCCTACTGACGTCTTCGACGATTGCTCCGTCTATGGAGAATTTCTGCTTGTGACTACTGTGGACGTCTTGTGGTGTGCCTTGGCACAATACGCCAGTCTGGTCGTTCTTCCTCCGGCTGATGTTGGGTTTCTGGTCCATATGCCTGGCAATTATCTGCTTGACATCTAACACTTTGTTGGCTCCTCTCAGTTGCCAGACGTGTTTGTTCCATCCAACCCTCTACCAGACGGATTTCCCTCTCCTCTGGGATATTACTATTTTGATCCAGACGTTCTATTACATTTTCTATATGTCTGCTGGCAGAGTCCAGACGTGTAGCTTCATTTTATGGACGGTTGCGCTCTTCTTCCAAAGGAATTCGTTTCGTACCTCTTTCAGGTTGTTGGATGATTATGTATTCATCTAAATAATGGAACATGTCCCCTCCCTGCTCCGGTTGATCAAGGGGATTGCGATCAACCATGCACTTCTTATTTGACTCCTTCCTTGCAACCTGGAATCAGTCATTCACCTCTTAGCCTTATCACTTGTGCCTCTTAACTCAAACTTCGGTTTATGCAACAGCGCCAAATGTAGACAAGGGTGAGGGTGTTCCCGAGACGAGGGAATGACGACAATTAGGAAGGGAGGATTAGACTGATCCTAGCTTTTATTAGACGTCACAAAGATTAGACGTCATGGTGCACTGGTAAACGTCTAAGGATAGACGTCTAAGGCAATAGGTTTAGACGTCTAGGACGACTGGGTTAGACGTCTAGAGGTAGTAGGTTTAGACGTCTGGGGTGAACACGTGTCAGAAGTCTTGGTCAACAGTCAGACGTTTGGGTTGCAAGGGTAGACGTCTAGGTACTTAGAAGTTTAGGCAGTTAACTGGCTAGGCTAGACAGGTAGGCTGGGCAGTTGATGACTTCGTCGGATGGCAAGGCTAGACGTCTAGCGAGGTTTGAATCTACAGTCTCCAATACCTACACCCACAATTAATATTATCTCGTTCTCCAACTGATGAACGCAACCTACAACACGTCTACAATCCACAACTATCAACAAGCATTCCAGAACAATGGCTTCACACAACAATTCTGTATTATCAACAAGTAGATACATATGTACAAAATGAATAAGGGGTACTTATAGGTGAGCAAAGTGGTTATTGCAACTACTTGCGTCAACCGTCTCAACTGAGTCTACGCTAACTACTTGCTTTAGACGCCTAATGCAGCCTGCAGGATGTCTAACTAACTAGACGTCTTAACTCAGACGTCTAAATAATTATCGCCTTAACAACTTGACAACTGCGTTTGTCTTCTAGTGCTACGTAATCAAGCCATATTCATCGATTGGCTGATTTTACATCATTAAACATAACAAAATAACATTCCAAAATTCCTATGTACAATCAAAATTGTAGGACATTCTTGTCAGCTAGTTCTATGATTTATTTTTGTTTAGAACTGCTGTCTACAGAGAGATCCATGTGCATTTGGAGTATTGGAGACTAACATCCTTCTGGATCTTGTGGAGCATCTTCTCCTTACTAAGCTGAGAGGGGGGGAGAACCCCCAAAGAATAAGGTGCAGCCTGCCTATCTGTATCTGAATGCTGGCCAGGAGGGTAGAAATCTGAAAATACCAGCTCCTTCGACCTCCCCGAGAACTCAGAGAGTTCCATCGAGGATCGAAGGGTGAGGTAAGGGTACCACTCCTAATCCACCCACTTCTTTCCCACCCTTTTCTTCAATTTCCTCTTCTAATATTCCTCTTCATTCTTCTGTTGTGCTCCATCAACCATCACTAAGCATAACCACTGTTATAACTAAAGCCCATGTGTTGAGGAATATTACATTATTTGGTACATGCTAATGTACCCCCATGGTACCTTCATGGTACAATTGTAAATATGTAATAGATTAGGGTTGAGTCTATAGTTTAGAAGTGTGATTTATATTTCCCTTTTTATGTAAGTGTCAATGTGCAGGAAATGCACAAGTGTCATGTAAGAGTGCAATGTGTAAGAAATGCACAAGTGTCATGTAAGTTAGAGTGCAAGTGTAGATTGAGAGAATGTGCACAAGTGTCATGTATGAAAGTGTGCAAATATGTAATGTGAGGATGTGCACAAGTGTCCTAGATTAGGAGTGCATGTAGAAGTGTAAGAGTCATGTAGATGTGTGCAAGTATCTTAGAGTCAAGTGTCCATCTAGTATGCAAGTGGCAAGATGATAAGCCAAGAGTCATGGGACTTGTCATATGGAGAGAAATAGACAAGTAATTGAAGAGTCACATTACTATGGCTATATTATGGAGACAATACTTCATGAAAAATGGAGAGAATCCAAATATGAACATTTGAGATTACAGAGTTGTAATAGGGAGAAAAGTAATAAAGCTTGTATACAAATTTTTGAGCAATTAATATTGTAAGTTTTCTTCATGCATAGTTCATGAATGATTCAGGTCATTTACATTCATATTTCAGTATATAAATGAATTTTATTTGCTTTATTATATAGGCCTTGATATACATATTAATTTGCTCATATATTATTCTACTCTTATATTATTATTTTGACCTTTAATATTGTGGCTATTTTATATTGGAACAGGTGATATTTTGTGGTAGTAAGGCTTAAAAAGCCAACACCATGGACCAAGTACCTCCCCATATAGACCCACATCAGTTGTACAACCATCATCCTTGAAATCAAAAACAAGGAAAAAGAGGTTTGTTCTACAACCTACAATGACCAACACTAATGTTGGCATGGGACAAATTTTCATGCAAATTAAAGAAGCCAGCGGTCCCTCCACTTTTGCCTCGCTACACCCTTCATCGGTCCATCACATCACAACTCCTTCGCCTATCGACATAATTCTAGATAACCTGACACATCGGCTTGAACCAAAAACACCCACTAGACTTCCAAATTTCAACCAAATCTCAACCATGGACATACTAGATATCCTAAGATCCAAAGTGTTACAAGAAAATCAGGAAGCCCAACACCACACGAAGCATGCCAAAGCAAAATATGAAGAAGTTCGCCAGTTGCATATGATCATCAAACATGAGCGAGAAGCAATGGCTCAACTAAGGGACCAATTACAGACTGTCCTAATGGAAAAGGGAGAGATCGAAAAGCAAACAGGGCAAGAAATACAGTCCTAGGAGGAACGCATACAATTGCTTGAACAAGAGAAAGAAAAACTTGAAAAGCAACAAGAGGCTAAGAGAAATCGTGGGAGATAGGAAGCAGAGCAGCAGATTAAGGCCTTGTGGGAGCAACTGAAGGTGAGGGAAGAACAGATGGAACAATAGATCACCACCATACCAAGATAGATAGAAGAGGAGTGGAACGAAAGGAGACAAAGGCAAGAAGAAGAAGGACATGCTCTGCAAGAATAAATAAATCATTTGAAGGCCACTATCCAAGAGCTCCAAGAACAGAAAGATAAAGAAATTGCAAGGCTCACACAAGGATGGACCAAGGCAGAGGCAACAATAATAGAATTGAAATCTAAAATATTGGCACCCAAGTGAGTGAGATTCCTTTGGGATGAAATCAGCAAAGAGATTCAACACGCCAAGGGTTTTTTCTCTTACTTTAAGGAATATGAGGAGCTAATAGACCAAGTAGTCCCAACTATAGAACAAAATAGGATACAACTGGAAGCAAGGAATGGACATAGTGAAATCATGCAATAGATTTGGAAGATGACCAGTCAAAAACTGAAGCAACAAGGTCTAACAGATAAAGTTATCCTCATCGAGCAGCCTAAGATCATTCCTTAGAAGATGAGCTGATTGGAGAGTTGTGAGGAGAACCTTTCCAAGTTAAAGAGGCTATTAGTGAGGCAGAAAAGAAGATCAACCAGACGATTAAAAAGGGACTACCAGATCTTAACATGCTTATGACAGAACAACTTGTTGGGTTTACTGAAGAACAAAAAGAAAAAGATGTTCAGTAAGATGATTTGCAGAAAGCTATAATCAAGCTAGAAGAACTATATGAAGGGATAAAGTAGATGGCAACAAAAGCAGAGATCTTCAAAGAGACACATATGAGGAATTGACTGATGACATCAATGCATTGAGCAGTTCTTTAGTTCCCTCAGACACAAACTGGGAAATCCTGCGAACAATGATTCAGCCAAAGTAAGCAGGGCATAGGAAATTTGATACAAGACTCCATGGTTCAATGGATAAGGCACCATCTAGGATCTCCCACTAATCAGAATTGATGTCCCCGCAAGTCACCAGAATTATAGTAGCTAACTACTACCATCACTTCCATAACAAGTTCTATCATGCAATTAGTATGAAGAACATGAAGGGACCAAACCATACTTCATGGATGTTTTGAACATTTTCCACTACATAAGAAACCCACTTGCTGAAGCGTCTCGCTCTTTAAGCAACCCGTTTCCCAAGAAACCTTGCTTCCTGAATGGAGGTCCGGTGCACAGGTTGAGGCAAAAGACTGAGCAGGACAAAATCAAGAATTGGATAAGTGTTTAGAAGAGGGAACCCCGCTCTTCGGGCACCCTGCTCTCATAGCGACTTGCTCTCTAGGCGCCCCGCTCTTCTAGCACCCCACTCCCTAGGTGCCCTGCTCTCAGAGTGACTTGCCCTTAGACCGACCTGCTCTCCATGCGCCTCACTCTCAAAGCACCCCACTCTCATAGCGACCCACTCTCCACACACTTCGCTCTCATAAGGACCCACTGTTCAAGCGCCTTGCTCTCATAGCAACTCACTATCGTAGCAACCTGCTCCCAAGGTGCCTCACTCTATGTCTATCTTTAGTAAACAGATAAGAATAATGTAATCACCACATAATTATCACAGAGATTCATTGTATGTAGTCCATTTTGTGGCTACAAGTTGAAGTATAAATAAGAGCTAAATGCTCATTGTAAAGGTCTTTTGGCCTTCAAGCATATCAAAGTTGTTCTTCGGAGTATATGATTGTATTGAAACTTCAAATTAATTCAATAAAAGAGCAGTGCGTATAGTTTTGATTCAATTGTGTCTCTGACTTTTTGTCTCATGGATGTGTGAAATCAATGGCTCTACCCTCTTTTCCCCTATTAGTCCCTCTCTTTTCATTGTTGTTGCAGGTTATTCAAGGATCTTACACGCTAAAGTTATTCGGTCCCTGCTCAAACTGCCAATTGCACCAAAACTAAACCTCACTATGGATTCTTTCGTATTTTACATCTTTTCTCTTGCACCCTTTTCTCTTACACAAAGTAGATTTGGTTTTTTTCTGCATTTTAGATTAGTTTCTTTCATTGTTTTATTTTCGGCATAGTTAGAAAGTAGAAGGGAACCGACCCAAGATCTAGAGGTCAAGCAAAGTAGAAACTTCCCCATCCATTTGTTGAAATGTGGTCACGGGCGCAAATCGCACTTGTCAATTTCCATGTTCAACAAATACCATATGGGAATTCATCCAGGAAGGAATAACTCCTAAGGAGCGAAGGCATATTGTATTCACATGAATATATGTTGCCATGAATATTTCAATACCTTTGATGTAAACCATAAGAATTAAATCTGAATCAAGTGAATGGGATCAACAAGTGGATTATGAAAACATTGCATTCCGATGTTGCAAATTTTATGAGACTAGACACATGGCAATAGATTGCAAAGTGAAAACACTGGAAAAAGAGACGTAAAATTTTGGGCATGAGATGAACTTCTTCAATACAAAGCAAGGAGATCATACCATAGTAGAAGTTGGATCAAATAAAAAAAAATTCCTCTCCCAATAAAGCAGCAAAGAAAGCCCCTCTACACTCTACATTATCAAATTGTGAAGGCCATTTCGGTTTTACTCGAATCAACCATTAGAAGAAATAAGGGAGGACACAAGAGATGAAGAAGTAATGCGCAAGTTTAAATTCAGAAGGAATTAAATGTGTAAGGAAGATGGGGAGGCAAATTTTAAAGCAAAGGAAAATAGGTTAAGGTTAAACAAGGTAAATCATATTCATTTTCCTCAAGTAGCATATCCCTTGCACTTTAGGGTTTCAAGAGCAGCTTAATAAAGAAATGGGTATGGAGGATATCCATAGAAATTTAGGGTCTCCAGGGCAGCATAAGAAAGCATTTACTATGGATTATTTCTTGCACAGGGCAGCATAAAAAAGAAATTACCATGGATGATCATCCGTGCACTTCAGGCTTTTTGTGGGAACAGAAATAAGAAAGTGTTTATGAGGTTATTCCTTGCACTTTAAATTCTCGAAGGTAGAATAAATATTTAGAAGATAGGCCTCATGAATAGTATGGAAAAATAGAAGAGATTGATGAAGATGAAAGTGTTGGTGAGGATGGAAAAAGAAGAGGAAGACCCTCAAAGCAAAAACAAGGAGAAAAGGAAACTCAAAGGGATATCGATTTAGGAAACTTGAAATATATTGGAAGGACCTCATCATATTTTTGTCAAATCAATGATGATATTTAGATTTTTCTATGTCAAGAAGGCAGTTTGAACCTTTTGTAAGAAGGAAGGACATAAAGCAAAAAAAATTCGGATTCGAATGAAGACAATTGAGGAAGCAGCCAAAAAGGGGGGTGTTGATGCTACTCTCTTCTATGCTCAAGGTGAGGATTATCATGATGGTGAAACCTCACAGGCTCATGTAGTTCATTCAACATATTGGACACCCACTTCTTCTAATGAGTGGACTACAAATTTAGGGGCAACTCAACACATGACCAAGCATTGTCATCTTCTACATGACTATAGTACACAATATTCTAGAGAGTGTGTTTTCATTAGGGATGACCCTTCCTTACGGTTGGCTAGATGTGGTGAGGTAAACATATGAATGTAGACAGGGGTGAGTGTTTTCTCGAAACGAGGGAATGACAGGAATTAGGAAGGGTTGATGGTATTTGACATATAGTTCAGCTGAAACAAGTAAATCTTGGTGGACATCTAGACAATAGTCGTCTAAGCCGACAAGGCAGACGTCTAGGTAGTAGACATCTAGGACGTAAGATCAGATGTCTAGACAGGAGACGTTTGGGGCAACAGAGTAGACGTCTAAACGGTAGACGTCTAAACAGTAGACATCTAGACAACAGACGTCTAGGTTGACAGGGTAGACGTCTAGGACACAGGTTAGACATCTAGACAGTAGATGTCTAGGACAACAGTGTAGACGTCTATACAGTAGACGTCTAGGACAACAAGCAGACATCAAGACGGCAGACGTCTAGGACAATGGTATAGACGTCTAGACAGGAGACGTCTATGGTAGCAGGACTAGACGTCTAGATGGGGAGACGTCTAGGGTAGCAGGGTTAGACGTCTAGAAAAGAGACGTCTATGATGGGTTTGTCAACAAGTCTGGACGGCTAGGCTCAGACATCTAACAAACACGCTTAGATGGGTGGGCCTAGACATCTAAAGTTCGTGCATTCATCCTGCAACTTCTCTTGCATTCTCGTTCTTGCAATTGCACAACATAACACAACCACGATCCTCTATCTCGTACGAAGCATCGATAAATACCTGCAACATAACAATACTCTCACAATGCAATCACATGACACATGCATTCCAGAAGAGTTCTTGTTGCACAACAGATCTGCATTTATGGACAAGTATGGATAGATTACAAAATGAAATAGGGGTGTATTTTATAGGCAAGTCCAAGCGGTTACTGCAACCAACCTGACTCAACTATCCCAACCGCCCTATGCTTAACAATTCGGTTTCAGGTGTAACAACTGTCTTAGACGTCTAACTAAGCCAATCTAGACATCTAACATAAATGATGACTACGTTTGTCCTTTCGTGCAGTTAAATTAGTCCGTATTCATTAGATTAGCTGATTTACATTGCAAAACATTACATGAAATAACTCAAAACATTATCAAAATTGATGTACATATTCAAGAATGTAGTTCTTCCATGGACATTTTTTCAGACAGTTCGGTATGTTATTTCTTCATCGAACTGCTGTCTACAATGAAGGATGAGGTTCTTCATGTTCCTAGTGGGGGGGAAATATTTTGTCTATCTATTGCATCATCCATACGAATAAGAAAGTGGAATTTTGGTTGGACCAATGAGTGATCAAGGATATTGATGATGGCTTTAAGACAATTTCCTTGGGGTATTGTGATAAGTTAGATCATATGTACAACGTAGGTGAGCGATCGACTCCTCAACGAAAGAAAGATTTTGTGGTTATGGTGGCACAGACAAATGATGTTAGTCGTAGATAGTATCACAAACTTGGAAATCTTGGCTATGTGTCATTGAGGTACGTGAGTCATGGTCAATTGGCTACTGGGTTTCCTCCTATTTCTCCCCATACTAGTGTTTGTGATAGGTGTGTTTTGGGGAAGCATAATCAAGATCCTTTCCAAAAGGGACTACTAGGCACGCCATACGAGCCTTGGAGCTCATTCATAGTGATATTTATGGACCATGAATACACCATCTCTCTCCAAGGACAAGCTCTTTCTTATCTTCATTGATGACTTATCCTAGTGTGTATGGTTGTACACCATTTGTACCAAAGATGAATCCTTTTTAAAGTTCAAGGACTTCAAAGTGGAGAATCGGTTTGAGCAAAAGAACAAGTGCCTCAGGACAGACGAAGGAGGTCTTTGGAATTCTTGACTCTTCATGTTATTACCTTTCAAAGTACTGTCCATTATACTCTAGAACATAATGGGGTAACTGAGAGAAAGAACAGTACGATTATGAAGATGAATTGATGCATGTTACATGCTAAGGGGATGATGCCCAATTTTGGGGGTGGAGCAATCACTTGTGCAATATATATCAACCGAATCCCGACACGAGTTGTTCAAGGCATGACTATCCTCGAGAGGTTTACAAGCAACAAGCCTAATGCGTCTCAATTTCGTACCTTAGGGTCCATAGCATAGGTCTATATACCCAAAGATATTTGGAAAGAGGCATCAAAAAGTCATAGATACATTTTTCTAGGGTATTCGAATACCTCCAAGGCTTATCGTCTCTATGATCCCAAGAGGCAGGAGGTTTTTATTTGGTGAGATGTGATTTTTGATAAGATTCTTCTAGCAGCTCCTTCAGGTCCTCTTCCTGATCTTTTAGCTAAAGATCTTCCAATCTCTCCCATTGTTCTAGAGACTTTCTCAGAGATTCTTATTGGAACCATTCTAGTTGTTTCTACACCTTCACCTTCCAATGGAGACTCTACAACTGAACCTATTGATTTGACTCTTCTCTAGGTAGCACCATCTCCACTACATTAAATTTTGGGCAATGAGCTTGACCCTCCCAAGCCTTGTGCGATAGTGATAGATGTTGAGGTAGATGTTAAGGTGATTAGCCCCAATGTCCTAATTTGAGAGGACTTTTTGCTGATGAATTTCTGTCTAAAATGAAATGTCATAAATAAAGAAGGCTTGACACTTCTGGTCTTCACATTAAATGACAGTACTCAAAAAACCTTTAGTGTCTAAGCAAGTTCAATGAACCTCTTCTTCTCATGAGAATATTTCACCTCAAATTTCACACTAAGTATTGATAAAAGCAGCACTAAGGTTGCATATTCATAACAGAAGCATTCATTAATTGAAACATGGGAACACAAATAATAGTAATTGTAGGAATTCAGGAAAGGAAATATTACTATCGTGGGCTACTTCGAGGGGGTAACCTCCTTACAAAATATGCAAATTCTTCTCTAACCCATGAGGGTTACATCCTTCCCATTTTATAACATTTGCAAGAATATTTCTTGATATTTTATGACAATATTCTATGGCATCCTACTATGACAATATTCTATGACAATATTCTTGACTTACCTAATTTATGACAGTTACATTCATGATACCAAGCGGTTACATTCATAATTCTATGACAATAAAGAGATTCTATGACAAAGCAGTTATATACATGATTCTATGACGCACACTCTCCTAACTTAACACATGGCCCACTTCTAACTAGATACATGGTCCACTTTATTTACAATAACATATGCCCCTATGAGTTACAAGTGTTAGGTATGTAACATGACACCCCCCTTAAAAAAGCTTTTGCTCAAAGCTAAAATATGGGAAATTGCTTTTGAAAGTCCTTTAAGAGCTCGCATGTGGCATCTTCTGGTGGTAACCCTTGCCATTGCACCAATACTTTAGTGATATCTCAAGAACGGAGATGTCGGGTTTGGCAATCCAAAATGGTTGCAAGCTGCAGCAAAATGGATCCCTCTTCATCCAATTCAGGAAGGACAGTCTGTACTTGAGTATGTGTGCCCACCACTTTCTTCAAGCAAGATACATGAAAAACTAGGTGAATCTTGGATGTTGTCCGCAACTCCAACTTGTAAGCAGCCTCCCCTATTCGCTGCAATATCTTATAGGGTCCATAAAACTTGGGTGCCAATTTATGTCAACCCTTTTGTTTGAGGGACATTTGTTTATAAGGTTGAAGATGAAGGAAGACCATGTCGCCCTCGGCAAATTCCACTCAATTTTGTGTTTGTCTGCTTGTTGTTTCATATAGTTATGGGCGGTAACCAAATTCGCTTGAGAGCTGCCAAGTCTTCCTGCCTATGACTAAGGATTGTGTCCACTGCGTCTACCTTTGAACTGCTTCACAAGTAAAAAGTGAATGTTGGGAGTGCTTGACCATACACTGCATCATATGGTATCATCCTTGTGGCTGTGTGAGAAGTGGTATTGTACCACCATTCGGCTAAGGGAAGCCATTGAATCCATTTGGACTAATTATTTGAAACAAAACATCGGAGATAGGTCTCAAGACATTTATTCACCACCTTTGTCTGGCCATCTGTCTATGGGTGATAGGACATGCTTCTTTTCAACTGGGTACTTTGAATGTGATGTACCTCCTTCCAAAATTTACTAGTGAATATCTTATCACGATCACTAACTAGGGAGTGTAAGCTTCCATGGAGTCTAAAAATTTGATCCAAGAATATCTATGCCACTGTCTTGGAAGTATAGGGATGACTTAAGGCTGCGATGATCGGTCTTGAATATCTATGCCATTTTTCCTGCTTAGGAGAAGAAATTCTCGATTTCAAGGGATACTTAAGGCTGCGATGATTGGTTTTGATGATGAAATGTCGCCCCAACAAGTATGGTCGCCAATGGAGGATGGCAAAAACAATGGCCATCATCTCCTTCTCATAAGTTGATTTGACAAGATTTTGCCCTGATAGGGCCTTGCTTATGAAAGCAAGTGGACAACCTTCTTGCATAAGTACTACCCTCAATCCAACTCCTGAGGCATCACTTTCAATGAAAAATGTTTTGGAAAAAATTAGGTATGGCTAAAACTGGTGTGCGACACATGGCATCCTTCAAAGTCAGAAAAACCTACTCAACTGCACTGTTCCATGCAAATGCATCCTTCCTAAGCATAGTTGTCAAAGGGGCTGCTATATTTCAGTAGTCCTTAACAAACTTTTGATAATACCCAGTAAGGCTGAGTAATCTCTGAAGGATCTTCAATGTTTTGGGTTTAGGCCACTCCTTCATGGCCTCAATCTTTGCTAGATCTACTTAGACACCATCTCTAGCCATGATGTACCCCAAATATTCAACTTCAGTTGCCCCAAAGGTGCATTTAGATTGCTTGACATACAATTGGTTTTGCTGCAGGAGCTTCAAAACCTGATCAACATGTCGCAAGTGCTCTTCCCATGTTTTGTTGTAGATTAGTATGTCATCAAAAAAGACCAATGCAAACTTTCATAGGTAGGGTTTTAGAACCCTATTCATCAAGCCTTGGAAAGTCGATGATGCATTGGTGAGGCCAAAGGGCATGACCAAGAACTCATAATGCCCCTCACGGATCTTGAAATTTGTTTTTTGGATGTCATCCTTGTGAACTTCAATCTAATGATAGTCCAACCTGAGGTCCAATTTGGTAAAATACTAAGCACCATTCAGATCATCCAACAAATCATCAATCACTGGAATAGGAAACTTATCTTTGATGGTGATATTATTGAGTTCACGGAAATCCACACACATTCTCCATGACCCATCCTTCCTCTTGACTAGTAAGAATGAAGCTGAAAAAGGACTTGTTCTTGGACGAATGCATCTTGCATCCAACAATTCCTTTACCAACTGCTCAATATCATTCTTTTGGTGATATGGGTACCTATATAGCCAAATGTTTGGAGGTTGACTCCTACGGATTAAATTGATTTAGTGATCTTCCAGCCGACTAGGCAGTAGCTGTTTGGGTTTGATGAAGACTTGTTGGTTCTTGGTTAAGACAACTGACAAGTTTGAGGGCATCTGCTCATCCTGGATAACACACAATGCATCTGACAAAATCTTCCCACAACTGCCCGATGACCTTTTTTAAGTAATCTCTGCATTTGATGCGATGTTACAATCTTGAGATTGCCAGTTTCATGCCCTAAATGCTGTGGGTTTTGTTATTGACAGTAAACTGCATCCAATGTTTTGAAAAATTCCAAGACACCGTTCCTAATGTTTGTAGCCAAGGGCAACCCAATACAATGTCCACTCCATCCAATGGAATTGCATAAAGATCAATCTAACAGTGATAGTCACAAATAAATAGGCGAGCATTTCTGCACCTCCTAGTACAAGTCATGATATTTCCATTAGCAATTTTCACTTGGACTTGATCATGACCATAAATGAAACAATTTGCACATTTTGCAATAGTGAGGTCAATCAAATTATCAGTGCTACCAGAGTCCAATAGGATTAAAACTTTATGCCCTTTGAGAAATCCTTGGGTTGTCATGCATTGTGGTGTGGATATTCCTACTATGGAATTCAAAGAAATGGTGGGAATCTCTTCTTCCGACTGTCAGTTGGAGGTTCTACATCCATTGAATCTAGGTGTTTTTCCACTGAATTCACGAAGTCTTCCCCTATGTTTGTAGAAGAAGTTGAAGTATTGCTCATATCCAAGAAATAGAGACGTTGGGTTTTGCATTTGTGTCCCATGGCCCATTTTCATCACAATTATAATAAAGTCCCTTTGCTCTACGATTTGCCATCTCCTTTGGTGCTAACCTCTTAATCGTTAGGGCTTTTGGAGCATTATTATTGGTGGATGCAAAAGTTCTATTTTGAAGTGGAGGGGGTCTAGAAGCCTTTCTTTGAGTATTCCTTTTGTTCTCAGCAAGTTTAGCTAGCCTTGTGGCTGTCATGTAAGTGGTTGGTTTAAGCATTTGAACCTCTATCCTTATCTCTTCCTTAAGGCCACTAATAAAACAACTGTTGAAGAATTCATCAAGAAGAGCTTCAGTCCTTTGGCAAGCTTCTCAAAAGCAGTGATATACTTAGGCACAATGCTTGTTTGTCTCAACTTAGTGAGTTCTCTAGTAAAATCTTCAAACTTAGATGGCCCAAAACATCTAAGGAATTCTCTCTTAAATTGTGTCCACCCAAGAACAATAACTTGCTTTCTCAACTACTAGTACCAATGCAATGCTTCCAAATCAAAATGAAAGGCAGCTATAAAGATACTCTAATCAAAGGGAGTTTCATGAAGCTCATACCATTGCTCAACCTTAATCAACCAACTCTATGGCTCTATTCCATCAAACCTTGAAAAATCTATTTTAGGGAGTTGCGGGGTCATGCCTCTATTGTTCCCCTACTGCTGAGTGTTTTCCTCATTAAAGACTTCGGAAAAATCTGTTCGATTAATAGTTTTCCCCCTCTAAGCATCTAGGCTATTCTTAGTAGACCCATCAAAATTTGGATTCTTAATCTTTAGCACATCAGTGTCCTAACTCATCTAGTCCTGCTTATGCTAGCAGTCTGCTACCATGCTAACGAGAGAAGATATTTGACCCTTGAGTTCCATGAGGGTATCTAGTTTGGAGAGTTGTTCCTCCAACTTGTTCATTTGGGCTTCCATTGCTTGATAACGAGTCTCAGGGGGCATTTACTAAAAATAAAAATGTTATTTTTAGCAATTACTATTTTTAGAAAGGGTCCCAAAAAAGTGTATGGGTGCTATATACCAATATAATCAACTCGATGAGACAATCGTAATGGGTTATATCCCAAAATGACTTTTTAATAAGGGTCCCAAAAAAGTCTATGGGTGCTATATATAAAAACAATCAACTTGATGAGATGATCGCAATGGGCTATATCTCAAAATGACGTTTTTTGGTAACCTATACTTTTTCCAGGGGTTTTCAAATTGTGTATTTGTTCCCAAACTTTCTAAATTTCACTTTTTTTGTCTCGTGAGCTCTACTCCTGATAAAGTACGTAGGGAGTGGATGGATTCTAGGTTAGGGTTTGTGTACTCTCCATAGCCCTCTATTATACCGCAGCAGTGATAGATAATGCTTGGACCAATATTTCAAGCCACTACTCAAGGAGGGTTCCACACACCCTTGAGCGCACTACCCGCCTATTTGACAATATGGGAGGGTAATCTTCTTGAATGTTGTGTTCAATGCACTATGGATATTACACGACCAACTAGTTTTCTATATATGAAGGTTTGGCTATGGGTTCCTAAAGGGGTCTCCCGATATACACGAGGTACGTGGGAGCTCAAATTCGTGTACGGATGCTATCTGAGGCCTAGGTCACCCCTCACTTCACTAGATGCTTTATGGGTAATCTAGCTTAGCCAATAACGACAACTCCTCCATATTATTTTAAAACAGCTGAAACACCATTTCTAACCTATAGACCTAGGATAGAAAAAAATTTGCTCACAATAGAAGCTTACCATGCCTTAGAAAGAGCTCTAATACCACTTGCAATGAACCTCTTCTTCTCATGTGGATATATCACCTCAAAGTTCTTAGTGCGGAGTTGTACTGAGATAAGAATTCAGTGCCAAAGATAGTTCTAACCATGATCACACAAAGTATTGATAAAAGCAGCACTAAGATCGCATATCCAATAACAGAAGCATTCATTAATTGAAACATGGAAACACAAATAACAGTAATTGTAGGAATTTGGGATAGGAAATATTACTATTGCGGGCCACTTCGAGGGGGCAACCTCCTTACAAAATATGCAAATTCTTCTCTAACCCGTGAGGGTTACATCCTTCCCATTTTATAACATTTGCAAGAATATTTCCTAACATTTTATGACAATATTCTATGACATCCTGCTATGACAATATTCTTGACTTACCTAATTTATGATAGTTACATTCATGATACCAAGCAATTACATTCATAATTCTATGACAACAAAGAGATTCTATGGAAAAACAGTTATATACACGATTCTATGATGCACACTCCCCTAACTTAACACGTGGCCCACTTCTAAGTAGATACATATTCGACTTTATTTACAATAACATATGCCGATATGAGTTACAAGTGTCGGGTATGTAACAAGTGGTTATCATAAATGGATCTTACAATAAAGGGTTCTCAGTCTGAGTTGTGTTCTATATGCATACAATGGAATGCATTGAAAAAAATATACTTGTTACAAATTTCAGGAAAGTTTCATCCTTGGGAATCTACAAATAGAACATATCAGTGAATATCTCTAAGCTTTATAGTGAACTATCAAATATGCATAGTTAGAAAATAGCAGAAATGGGAGAAATTAAAATAAGTACTATATGAAACAATTGTAATATAAATTATAGCTCAGTCATTTGACAAATCTGCATCCTGATTATAATCAAGAAGGTACTGTGGAAATAAAATACAAAGTGAGATACTTATATAAAATAAAGCATATTATACC
This sequence comes from Wollemia nobilis, assembly GCA_028583015.1. Classification (NCBI taxonomy): domain Eukaryota; kingdom Viridiplantae; phylum Streptophyta; class Pinopsida; order Araucariales; family Araucariaceae; genus Wollemia; species Wollemia nobilis. The sequence continues at coordinate 4,680,550 of JAQPPZ010000101.1, forward strand.
TGTCCGATGCATTGACCAAGCCAGGGGCAATGGTGATCAAATCGTTCAACACAGTTGTTGCAGATAGAACAATGAGAACAACGTGGAGGTCGATACAACATACATGTGTAACAATACTTGACCTTAACAGCAATTCCATTTATGATCACATCCTTTGTACGAGGTATTTGCATTCGTGGTGTTTGCTCACTGCTGAACTCTAAAGGTGTAGCAGGCACATAGTCTTCTGCTGGTTCAGGCGGGTATGCATTTCGAGGAATTATGCCAGGGTCTCTTCCAGATGTGAGAAAAATAAGAACCAAATCCTGCTAATATGATTCCACAACATAAAGCCATGTAATGAGAAATCTAAAAACTAGTAAGCTCTAATCTTAGATCAAAGATATTTGCAGTCAAATTTATTTCAATAAATAGCAATGGCCTGTTTACATCACTTCAGCCAACCCTTCAAATTCAAGAAAGGGGCCTTTCAGGGAATCTAGGATTCTTACTTTATAAATGCTAATAAGCAAGAACCTCGATGAGTTGAAAAATGTTCTAGGCATGCTAATGTATCAAAAGAGAGTTCCTAATAACCAACAAAGATTTCATCTATTATTACATAATATGTAAAGAAGGTAGCCCTTCATGAATAGAGAATACCAGATACTAACCAAAGACATTTACGTCAAAGTATGCTTTTTCATATATAAAAGAACTGATACTAGAAAGAGAAGAACAAAATTCTGCTAATATGATTGCATAACATAAGGTCATGTAAAGCAGAATCTTAAAACTAATAGGGTCTAATATTATAGAGAAGATATTTGTAGTCAAATTTATTTGATTATATAGTAATAGCCGCATTCCATCACTTTAACTAGAAAAAGAACCCTTCAAATTCAAGGAAGAGGCCCTTCAGGGAATCTAGGATTCTATCTTATCAGTGTCAAGCAAACAAGAACCTTAATTTCATCTAGATCAAATGTATCAAAATAAGTCAAAGCAAACACATCAGAAGAGAGTTCCACATACCCACCAAAAATTTCATCAGATAATATGTGAAGAACATAGCGCTTTATGCATAGAAAATCCCAGATACTCACCAAAGACTTTTGGGTTAAAACATGATTTGTCATATAGAAAAAGAATTGATACTAAAACTCCTCAAAAAGACATATCATAATTCAAAAACTTGGACTTGGCCAGAACTCAAGAGCCCAAAATTTGACTTGGACTTTTCAAAAATTAGGCAAATGAAATAAATAAACTTAAATCACAGGTAAAACATGTGTAGAAAGCATAATAAATGAATATAGAGAAAGCAAAAGTCAGTTTTCTATTAGATTTTGATTTTAAAATAGTATAATATGCATCATATGATCATATACAAGTTACAACTATATATCCCTTAAAAATCTACTTCTTCCTTTCCCCTTTCATGAGTTTCTGGAAGAGTTTTGGCAAGTTTCTTCCCAAGTTTCAGCGAGTTTCTAGCCAAGCACTCTCCAGAATCTCAGCTCAGCTAGTGAAGTCCAAGTTACTCGGCAAGCAAAAAAAAAACTCACAAGTCTGGAGATTACTCTAAAGTTTCGATTTTATGCATCACATAGATTAACTAGCTGTAAAAATTCATAAAAGCTCGAAATTCAGCTCAATGGGTCAAGTCCAAGTTACTTCACAGGCAAAACGCGTAACTTTGGCAGGTCCTCACAAATTTTTGATATTATGAAACATATAGATTAACCACCTGTAAACATTCAAAAAGCTACAGAATAGAGATTACACTTAACATGGCATTGTAAATGAGACTGTATGTACAAGTACCAAAACATTCAGGTCATTGTTGGCTTCCAAATTAGCAACATTCAATGCAAAGCACACAATACATCTTAGGGTCAACCCTCTCAAAAACATTTATTTATCTAGTTCTCTTCAATTATCATCATGAGATAATAGAACATTTCATATGAAATCAATTTGCTATAACTAATTCGTGCAGTTTTAATTGGGGGAAAACACATTTGCAAAAAAACACTAGATACAATGTCAAAAGCTCACTTTATTACAATGAAATTAACAATTAACAATTATTGTCTAAAAGTCGAATAATTGATTTTAAATGTAATATATTCTGTTTTTGAGATCCAAATATCAAGTGCAATAATAATATTTATATTATGTACTAAACTCCATGTCATATCATATTCTGACCAACAAGATGCAATTTTTGGTAAAGCGTGTTTTGTTGAAGCAACCTTGGAAAAACTTGAGCATTTAATGAACACTGCAACTGCAGATGAGATGAATTCATCAATTATGTTTTCAACTAAACTGAGCAACCAAAATTGTAAATTGCAGCAATGCAGGCACAAAATAATAGAAGTTTCATAGTTCATAGATTAGTTTCAGATGCTTAGAAAAAGGAAACTTTAAAATTGTGTTGCTACTAAATAGAGGAGCAATGATTGTGATAGAAATCACTATTGTTACTCTGCTTGGTGAAGACACAAATATTGTTCACTTGAACGCATTTTAAGTCCTTTGTGCTTTATTCTTTCTTCATTCAATATTGTACATTGTGTGTGCATGCAGGAGCTATGATCAGATGAGTTTTAATGTTCTCATCTACCTGTTGGTTACGAATCTGCCACTAGGATAGGATTTTAATCTATATGCGCCCTAGATTTGCCCAGCAGATTGAAAGGCCGGAAGGAAGGAATGCCTTCCGTGCAAATCTCCGGAGTAGGCCGGCTTCCTATGTTTTCTCAATTTGGGTTTTAGCTTAGAGTGCGGGAAAGAGATTATAAATTACTGAAAGAAACATAAATATGCTTGTTTCGGGTGGGGAAGATAAGCAACACAGAAACAAACCAATCACCACTACTAACAGCAATCTAAACAGAATATGTAACAGAAACCATTAATGTTACTTTATCCTATGTATCCTTCACTTTAAGCATTCCAGGTACACTTAATTGCCAATACAGATATCTAGATGAGCAGAATAAAAGTAATCAGAAATATAAGCAACATGAGGCAGAAATGCTTAACAAAGGCAGCATACAAAATAAAGACAATCAATGGAGCCAAGTATATTTTGCATTCAAAAGCAAACGTACAACTACAGAAGTCTCTTAGTAATATATCTACCATCCACCCTTATACAATGATATGGCGCAGCTATTTATAGCGCAATTTTCCCCCCGATTACAACTTTGGGCACAAAATCCCAGACCTGACAAAAGCTAGAAAAGCTGGCAAAAGTGGCTGATGTTGACCTCTGCAGGTATGGAATGTACTTGCAGCAAGGTCCGCCTGAAAACTTAGTAGCTATGTGGCAATCCGGTAGATGAAACCTCGAGTCGGTTTGAATGAGGGTAGATGCAGTACAGTATGTCAATTCATGCTCGCACACCTTTTGTCACATCTTTGACTCGAATCTCGAGGCTGGACACTTTTCAACATCTGATGGGGGGAAGAAATTGCCTTCAAAGCTCATCTTTTATATTCCGCCTGACTTCGCACAAAATTGGAGCACAGCCAGGCAGCGCAGGGTGGAAGCAGCGCAGTCGTGAAGGCCTTTGTGCCTTAGAAATTTTTTGGGCAGCATCTCCTCATCCTCAACCCGAGTGCGCAAAGTCTGGTGAGCGCAGCCCAACTTCGCTGCGAAGTCGGGCGGCTCAACACTTAGCCAATTTTTGATGTCTCCAAGGCAAGCCAACCCTACTACGCACTAACTTTAGAGCGTCACCCAACTTCGCTGCGAAGTTGGTCGGTGCTCAACACTTAGTATTTTTTTGGGCTCAGCTCTGACAATTCCACCCAGGTGTGCACAGATAGGCAAGCGCAGCCCGACTACACTGCGCAGTTGGGCGAACAACAATACTTAGAATATTTTGGGGCATTTTTGCCCACTCAGAGAAACAGTTAGAAACATGGAAAAGAAGCGGAGAAAATGAAATTGATGGCAGAAAAGTATAAGGGACATGGTGAAGAAGAAAAAGGGAAGGGAAAGCAGCATCTTTACAAAAATTTGCAGACATAGCACCCCGTGCAAAATGTGACAACACTACCATTGAGTCAGTCGAACATGCACTTAATAATGGAATGGACAAAAAAATGTAATAAGGATTAAGAAGCTTCGGCATAATTAAGGACATAAGGTGATTGAATTAAAATCCACTAGAGCTTTAGAATAAATAAGCCACTAAAGTTAGAAAGTAAAATCGTATTTTTGAATAGATGGAACAATCTGTTAGGTGCCACCTCAAAATCTATATAATTGCTCCTAATTGGCTTTCGTTTCTTGGATGATAAGCTGAATCCACTGTGGCCTGTTAGTGATAAAAATAAAACAAGTTCCAACATGTTTGAATTCTTTAAGTCTTCCTGGTTAGAATTCAGAAGATTGTGCATAATATGGTTAATGTTGTGGAAATTGGCTGTAGCAAAAGTCCTAAGTCTGCAGTGCTTATGTACTTGAAGTCAATAAAGTAAGCACACAATTAATAAGGAAATGGATAAAAAGCTGTAATGAGTGTTAGAAATCAATGCTTCGATGATTGTATTATGAAATGATGGGTATTTAGGCACATAGGATGCCTATTTTAGGCATAACAAACCTTCAACCAAACTTGTAACTATCTTTGTCCTATACTACATGCATATGCCTTGTGAGGGGTGGTTATACCACTTGACTTCTCACATGGGCTATGATGTAATAATTCCTAACATTCCCCCCCTTATTACATCATAGTCAAAGCTCTATTTTTAGCTTATGACCAAAGAATAATGTCTAGGGTGATATTGGAATTTGAGAGAGAAATTCCCCCCCTTAATGTAGACTTTCTACTTTGATACTTAGGAGTGTCGGGTTCCATCGATCATGCACTCCAAATACATATTTTTATTAAAAATACTCATTCAATACTTTCTAATGCATGAATTATGTATTTTCTTCAATGTCTTCAAGTGAAGTATGGGTTACCATACACCCAACGTCACTTATTGAATTTATTGGCCGTCGATTTTTGGCTTGCATATGATGGAATGAAACTATGTATGGCTTCTTTCACTGCTTTACCTTTCTCTGCTTTTCATTGTGATCAAGTCCTGGATTCCTTGCAAGTTCTCCTTTTATCATAAGTTCTGTGATATGATAAATGGGATGTATATTTTGAATGCAATATTTTACAATTTTGCATACTTGTTTCAGTCCTTTGAATGATCCCATAGCTGCCATAGTTTTTCCTTAAACTAAAATGTAGCAACCTATCAATTGCTTTATGGTTGTTAGAGTTAAGCCATTAGGGCCCAACAGTTATTGTTGTTGTCTAACAAATCTCCCTTTATCACTTATTATGTTGTCAATCTTGATGATATCACAATGCATCTTATCATTTAGTATCTTGATTGCTTGTAGTGTTGGTACACTCCTTGATAATAGTATTATGAGATCTTGGGCTTTGATAATGATGTATGGATATCTTGTTTGAGTTCCAGAGATAGATAATCTTTTTTCAACAAGATCTAGTTTGCAAGCTATCCCATGTTTCTTCAAAACTTTCTTCACAATAGGCCATTCATCTTGCAAATGTTTTTCTCTGTACTTGGGAAAATGAGTAGAAAAGGAATTAAATTTGAACGTACCATCTTCGTTCTAAAATGTAATGAACTTCTTGGCCTTAGAGGTATCCCATGGTTTGCACTTGTAATAGTTTCCTTTGTATCTAGGCAGTGTTGCCTCCTGTTGGTTCCTTGGCTTGAAGTGATCAACCGATGGAACCTTTTTGTATAATGATTTGAATGCATCCAAGTTTCTCTACCTGTCATATGTTTGGATTCATACCAAACATTATTGTGCTGTCTGAGCTCTGCTTGTGTGACAAACACATGTTCTTATTCTTGATCTTTTTCATTTTCTTCTTTGACTTGATTTTCCTCTGCAACATTATGTTTATGTGCCTTTCTCCAAGATTGATTTTGATTTTCTTAAGATGACCTTTCTTGCTGCCGGTTCATCTCTCGTGAAGGTGATCCATTTTTAAATGGATTATGCCAACATTCCTTTGTGGTGTGACCGTCACTGCCACAATGTTCACACATCCTTTGTGTGTGAAATGTATTTCTTTGAGAATCATTTCTTTGAAATGATATCTTTGAAAAACAATTCTCTATTGGAAGCGTTGTGGAGGTTTCATGCCTCTTCTAAATGGTTGCTTCCTCATTTGATTTGTAAGAAGCAACTATTCTTCTTCATTTGCTATATGTGAAGCCTCTATTTTCGGAAGTAGGTTTGCTAGCTTTTCAAACCTTGGTGTTTGTTTAGTGATATTTAATGTTGTCACAAAAACATTGTATTTTAATGGAAGAGATCTCAAAATAATTGGAACTATAGTTTCATCAGATACCTTTTCTCCTAGTGCTTGCAATGATGCTCACAACTCTGCAATTCTCCTCATGAATGATTCCAACTTTTCTCCACTTTTCATCTTCAAACAATGGAGCTGGCTCTGGAGGAATAGAATTTGATTTTGATTCTTTGCTTCAAAAACAGCTTTTAGCTTCTCCCATGCATCCTTGGCTATGGTTGAATCCCAAATGTATGCATGGACTTCATTTGCTACTCCGACCATGATTATTAATCTTGCCTTTTTGCCTACCTTTTCAAACTTTATTTGGTCTTCATTTGCTTCTTTAGGACGGGTAATGGTCCTGTCTACTACTTGTCATACTTCCTCAAACTTAAGTTGTGTTCGAAGTTTGGTTTTCCAGGCAGCATAGTTATTCCCCTCAACAGTTGGGAATCTGGCAACAAAAACTTTGGTGCTCCACTAGCCATAGTAAACTTTTACAAAATTTGAATATTCTTCTTTCACTAAATTTGCCTCAAAAAATTCTTTCCAACAAGTATATATATGCCTATACTCGGATTTCAATTGATGCATCAAAAATGCGAGAAAGAATTGTGTCTCACCAAGTAAAGGTAGAGGGTATATTTCTTCCTCTACGAAATATTCCTTTCCTTTTTGAAATATCATATTTACTTTTTCCTTTTCACCTTGTTTTGAAATTTATACATGTACTCTTCTCCTCTTGTCCACGTGCTACTATCCAATTGGATTCTTTTATCCTTTGAAATTTTTGGAAAAAATTTTAAATAGCACCTTGTCACCGTGCTCTTTCCTGATCGAACGTTGCTCTTTTGGCTGCAATTCCTCTTATTTCAAGGGTGCTTGTTACCCGATTATCACAAAATTTGTGCTGGCCTTCTTTTCTGAAGCAATGCTTCTTAAGGCATAGAGTTTTGCCTTAATATTTCAAGCAATTTTTCGAGCAAAGTGTCCAAAGTTGTCGCCCTTCTTTTCACAGCCTTGACATTCTGATTGGAAAATGTTTTCAAGCGGACCGTGACATTTCCAGAAACCTTCTTCCTAGTGCGACCTTTTGAGGCATTTTCTTGTGCTCTAACGTCATCTAAAACTTTTCATTTGATCTTTGGCTGGTTGGGTCATGGATTCTTTCCCACGGATCATTCGAATGACACATTTTTGCAAATTCGGGTGCTCATCTGTAGCAAGTTCTGTCAGATGCTATTCTTTTTTGATTGAGTCATCTTGCTAGCTTTGGTTTCTTTCTCGAGGTTCCTTGGTCTCTTTTGTGCAATGCACCAACATTGATTCTGAGATGGGCATTTTGGGCTTTCTGCTATGGAGGTTCACTTTTGCAAGGATCATGGATCTTGACTCCTCTGCTGTATATATATGTGCTTGTTTTGTTGAAGAGGTTGTTCACTGAACTTGGACGTTTGCCAAAATTGGATTCATACAAACCCTACTATCTTTCAATGAAGTTTCACCATCTAATATTAGATCGTTCGTTAGTTAACTTGTATTCATGTTTTCCTTTCTTCTTTAAATATTTGCCTTTTGTCTTCTTCCTGTCTACTCAAGTTTGTTACTTTCCTTAAGCACCTCAAGAACATCGACCACGTTCTCCTTGCTTCTGCATTTTGGTGCTTGTTCTAGAGTTGCCTTTCAGTGGCAAATTCAACAATTCTTTGATGAGTTTCTTTCTCTTACCACGTTCCCTTGGAACATTTTCTTCAATGCAGCTTTCTTTTTTTTTGCCATGAGTGAGCTTTTATTGCTTTTTTGATCTTTGGAGTTGTCTTTCTTGTACAAAGTCCACTAAATTTGCTGATTTTGATGGTTCAAAAAAGGCTTGAGCCTTTGCCAAATGTATATAAACCAGATTTCTTATGTTCCTTTGGAACATAGTACTTCTTTTCCTTGGAATATGCTTCAACCCTTTTAAGGATAGCTATCTTGTGATCTTCTTGCAATGCATTAAGAAGGTTCAATGGATTCTTTATCTTCTTTTAATTTTGAGGAGCTTCTATGACTTCCTTTTCTTTTTAATTTGTAAGGAGCTTCTATGGCTTCCTTTTTTTGCCTTTTGAAATGGCAATTTTTCAAGGGAAATTTATGACCCCTTTCCTTTTCTTGCTGATATTGGCCTGGTTGGTACTTGCAGACTTATGACCTTATTGGTCTTAGAAAGGATTGAAACCCTTTTTGAAGCTTGAAGGCTTTTACCTCTCTGGTCTTTGGCAGGGGTTTTTCACCCTGAGACCTTTGAATCTATCATGGAATTTTGCTTCACGATGATGATTACCTTTCCTTTTGAGGTTTTCTTTAAAAACTTTTACACGGGGTAATTTTGCCCTTGAAACTTCTTTTCTTAAACAGAGTGCTCTTTTGGCTTCTTTGTGTCGAAGCTAGAGAAGGATCAGAAGGAGAATGTCTTATTCCTTCTACCTACTCTGATACCACATGTTTGAACTCAATGCTTCAATGATTGTATTATGAAATGATGGGTATTTAAGTACATAGGATGCTTATTTTAGGCATAACAAACCTTCAACCAAACTTGTAACTATCTTTGTCCTATTTTACATGCATATGCCTTGTGAGGGGTGGTTATACCACTTGAGTTCTCACATGGGCTCTGATGTAATAATTCCTAACAATAAGGACTAAGGAGCTTTAGAATGATTAAGGACATAAGGTAGTTGACATTCTAATCCACAGAAGACTTAAAATAATTAAGCCACTAAAAGAAGAAATTAACAATGTATTTTTGGAAGGACGGCACAAAATGTTAGGTGCCACCTCAAAATCTATAAACTGCTCCTGGTTGACTTTCCCTTGTTGGATGATAAGCTGAACTGACTGTGACCTGTTACTGTAGGAAATTCCAAAAAAAAATCTATGGACATATCCTCCTACCATTTTCCTAAGCAAATTTAATGGACCATACAATCCTATGTTTTGACTTCTCCCTTTACTCAACTGGCAAAAATGACATCTTTCAACAATTTTGATGACATCTCTCTTTAATGGATGTTCAATAATATCACTACTAACTATCCAATGTGCAAACTGCAAAAAATCTATCCTCAATTATTACACATCCTTAGTAGTGGCTTGTATGCACACATATGCCTCCTTGTACTTGTGTTTACATATAGAAAACAAATTAACGATACAAGTGACCATTGTTCACAATGAAATTAAAAATTTAGGGTAGTGCATGAGATTAACATCATAATAATAAAAATTCTTCAACAGGTCACAAATGATGTCTATCTAGAAAATAAACAGTGTTACAAAACTGGTGCCATGAATATTGTATTTTCTATGCTTGAATTCAAGTTCAAGAGGTAAAAAATTTGGAGACTTAAACATCTCAAAAAATATCTAAAATTTCATTTAACTTTGTATTTTCAAAAGAAAAACATGTACAAAAATTAAAATCTTTAGAAAATGGAAATATCTAAAATTTCATATAACTTTGTACTTTCAAAAGGAAAATATGTACAAAAATATATCAAACCATTTTACAATTTTCAACAACAGTGTTCCTTGAGTCCCCAATGCCCTATCACCACCTAATTCAAACATAAATTATGTAGAAGCTTGCGTAGAAAAATCTCTTGGTGATGAAGGAACTTTAATCTACAGGAAAGTAGTCAAATATATAGGATACTTTTCATATTAGCTAAAATTCTGTTGAGTTTGTCCAGACCTTGACTGTTTTCTAAGTAAATATGTCAAATTTAGAAACATAATTATTGATCTTTCAAGTTCAAGAATTTTAAATTAAGTCACTTATATCAATCTAATCTGCTAAGAGATTGTTGCTGCAAAAGGTTAGAACTCGACATCATTTATGCACTAAAGAAAAGCTTTTGAAACTGTATGTCTAAGAATCAGCATACATAAACCTTAATGGAAAGTTTAGAAAAAAAAACATATATTAATTGATAAAAGTATAAAAACATGAAAGAAGAAAGCACTAACACAGATAGTGAAGACAACAGCAACAGTGATAACAGGTATTCTCCAGTGAGGGGAATCATAATGAAAATCACGTGCAACATAAATACAGAATACCACCACTGGAGTTAAGATAAGAAAGAGTGTCAGTGCCACTGATCTCACATCTGGACCAAATATCAACCTTCCACCAAGGAAGAACTTCTGCATATGACAACGAAGAAAATATTGTAAAAAAATCAGTACCAAACTTATAAGCACTTAATCCTATTCTTAACAAATACAGGTAGAAAACATACAACTAAAATAAATGCAAAACATGTCTATGCATCAACTATCCTTAAAGAAATTTAGATTAAGAAAATTAGTTAAATACATAGTTAGCACAAAAAATATTTTATAGTGCTTTTAATATATAGTATTTCCGCTATCATTTTGAGAGGGTTAAATTCATTTAGTTAAAACTTCAAGTCTATAATTAAGAATGGTATCAAGAATTTAAGACGTAAATATTTTATTTAGTAACGAGACAAAAAATTCTATGCAATTGTGTTCAGTTGTGTTACATGCCACCTTTCATATACATACAAGAATGCATGATAGAGACAAGCAATGTAAGCACGCATGTGTTAGCTTTCAAATAGGACTTCATCTGTCCCGTATAGAGGGATTAATGGATTTCTATATAGAACTCATATAAATAGCAAGGACCATGACAAATGACCAAACCCAAGACAACCATTCCTTGACATTCATAGTCATTCTCCAACAAGATTTCAGCTTCCTGATTTGGGACTCCAAACAACTCATCATATGCAACCACCATTTATAAGAGAAATTATCCCACTGCCAGATTACTGCAGAGCTAGGGGAGAAAAATACCCACACAGTGGACTGTACAAACCTGACTTCGTAAGAAGATAATGATCCATATAGAAATTATTACAAACTTTAAAAAGCAAATAATATCACACGAAATTCATTCCAACCACTAGGGCAAAGATAATGTCCACTTAGTAAATCACTCCAAACATGAGGAGAGTGTAATATCCTATTATTTGTATAGTATAGAGTCTAGATTCTGAGGAATAATTATCATCCCACAAGACAATTAATATACACATTTGAGAGGAAAGAATAAATTTTCTAATTATAAAACTTGAAAATGCCAGCATTATTGAAGTGCAGATTAATTATGTTAGCAAATTCAGATTTTCAACAGTGACATTATATGATTAAAATAGACGGTCTTTGGCATTATCTATAGTAGACACCATTTGTAATATCATTTAGAATGGTGATTTCACCCTAATAATACTGATGTCATTGCTAGGGTTTCTTTTCATCAAGCTATAGAAATCCACCAGATCCTCTTCCACATTTTGCAGATATATGAAGTTAAATGAGCTGCAGATCATACACAGTCATAGCAAAGTACACTTTTAGATTTAGATGCCCAGATGTCAAGTTTCAAAACCCTAATAAAATATGTAATACTCATAGTATAAAGTCATAGACATCAAATATATAAAAGATATACTATATTGTTATTTAAAAACTAATAATAATAAGCTGAAGTTCCCTGTGTTGAATAGATAGCAAGTGCAGTCTGTAACCACTGGATCTGATGGCAAGCAACCTCGTACTTCTGCTGAATCTTCTTACCATAATTGACACGCTTTAACCACTGCATGTCCAATTTATCCAAGTCCTATTGTGTATGGTAATAATATTCTGATGTTCTTACTTGTTCGAGCATTATACAATTATTGTGGAGTGTGTAAAAGACAAGATTATTAAATGTGTTGGACGAAGATAATGGCATACATGTGAGTTCCTTTGAGTTTCATTTCTAAAATACATTATTTGTGTTATTTCTTTGCACATTAAAGAATACAATTTGCTGTACTATACAAGGGTGCATGATATCCTTCCTTTTTCTCAAATAAAACTTTGACCTTGAAGCATTATTGAATGTTCTAAAAATGGCGAGAAAAATATTCTACTTTTCCAGACAAATTCCTTTGTCATTTTTTATGTGAAAGTTTTGTCATAAATGTAATATTAAGAGCCTTTTCATAATGTAAATTATCTCATAAGGCTTTTTTCCCCAGAAGAAGTACTTTTTGCTATAATTTTGCCAATTGATTTCACTCAAATTTTAGCAGAACCAAATAAACCAATTGTTGATTATGATTATTTTTCAATTAAGGGAAATGATATTACATCTTGAAGACAAAAATTATATGTTCTAACCTTTCTTTTTGAAGTATTGAATGTATTCCTAATTATTTAATTTTTCAAAGACTTGTAGTATTTCTTTTGTGATAATGTGTTATGAACCTTTTTGTTCAATCCGGTTATATTGTTAATACGCTTGACTAAAAATTGAATATCTATTGTCTCACTTTAAGCAAGCTCATTAATGTCAGATTTCTTTCATGCACTTAAAGAATGGTGCTTAGTGGTAGAGTTAATAAATTTGTTGTTGAAGGTTATTTAGAATAAAGGTAATATATTATGCTGTCAATTGTGGAAAGGGGTAAAACCTTCGTATCTATCCCATACGTAAAAAGCAAAAGATAAGATAATTCTATTAATGTCCATAGATGGCCAAACTAGGCCAATGGGGCTCATTGACAAGAGCCGTTACAAATCACAATACATTGTAGTAACCACAAAGTACTACACAAATAAGCTAAACTAGAGTAAAGAATCTAATGTAAACTACTCTAAAGTGGAACAATTGTATGGCATAAAATTACAGCCTTGAAGGTTACCCAAAATGGATAAACCCTAACATGTTAAAAGTAATGATTAAGAGAGATGTAGAAGTTGCGATACAACAATGATAGAAAGGAGCTCCAATGAGTCCAAGCACCAAAATTAATCTATAGTGGGATGTAAAGTAGAAGCATAGTCGTTGTCATCACCAACTATCCCAAAAGGGCCAACACAGGATCTAATGATGCTCCCAAGAGAATGGCCAGGACTAAGAGGACCCGCTTGGATAATCTTAGGAGGACATGGAATTTGACCCCTCAAGACTCTTCTAGCATCCATGGCTATGGAACCAAATTCCAATAGAAGAGGAGAAGAAACTAGTCAACTGCGTATGTCTACAACTCCTCAGTATGTGAGGGGTAGTTGAAACCCAATGCCAAAGAACTACAATCTTGTCATGTTGAAAGCAAGAAGAAAGAATTGAATCCCTAGTAGCCACTCTTGAATGCAGACATGAGCACACAAATCTGTCATTGACATTTTGGATAGTTGTAGCTTCCAATGAGGGCTTATTACTTTTAACCAAGGTTCCACAAGCCTGGGGGATGGGGGGACGGGGGAACAGGGACGGCGGCGGATGGCAAGCCAATTTTAGGGGATGGCTCGGAGACGATTGGGAGGGACAGCTGGTATAATACTATAAAAATTGAAATTTTTTAGAAATTTAGAATAATCTACACATTCAGAATTCTACACACAACAAAAATGATATTAGGATATTGAATATTCATATTGATATTAGTTACTAAGTGCAGCCATTTAATTGTTTCAACAAATATAACTTGAAGGTTCAGCCAAGGATATCAAGTGCAATCTGCCAATCTCTAACAGTTAACCAAATTAGTTGCTATTGCTCAAGTAATGAATGCCACATTGTTCAGCGTTTAACTTTTAACTGTTTAAGTTTTAACAATCATCATTTTAAGTTATAACAGTCATCATTTTTTCAGCCACCAATGTTCAAGCAAAGACTGTCATTTTTTAATTTTTTTCAGTCACTAACTGTTCAAATATGACAGCAATCAGAAATCTGAAATACTCATAGTCTCAATGCTCATTTACAACAAAAAGACTCAAAAGAGTATACATCATAAAACTAAATTAGTAAATAGTAAATACTCATAGGAATGAGACTGTATGGAACTCCTATGGAACTTCTGTTGGGCTATCACTATCAAAATCTGTATCACTATCTGATGAGCTGCCCTCATCATCTAAGTGAAGATCCTCCAATGAAACTCCAACCAACCCCTCCTGACTCTCATCCTCATCAATCTGTCCTGCATCCTCCGGATCAACATCCCATCGTGTAGCTGGAGATTGCTTGTACTCTGGCTTAACTCTCTCACGAAGGCGAAGAGAGCTATGCACTGCAACTAGCTTCTCCGCTCTGCGAGAGGTAAGCCTATTCCTCCTCACATTGTGGATAAAGTTGTATGTAGACCAATTCCTCTCAGCAGCAGAGGAACTAGCAACCTGTGAAAGAACCCTAATTGCAAAATGTTTCAAGTTAGGTGTGCTATCCCCATATAGCTGCCACCATCCAATGGGATTTCTTTGGGCAATGGTAGCCCTATCCTCCAGACACTCTGGTTGGCTGAAGCAAGGGCCCTCGAGATTAGCAAATCGGAGCCACTCATCTCTAAGATGTGAGCCCTCCTCCCTCGCATATATCTTTTTAAGGGCATTCAAAAACCCTTGTCTCACCTCTGGATCATCATGGGGAGGCACTCTCCTAGGCCTAAGCTCATACCACTTTGGGTTTACTGCATATGTTGCCATATGAAGGGGGATGTTCATCCTATCCCACCTCCTTTGTATAATAGGCCTAATGTAGGCCTCATAGAATAATAGGGATGGATCTCTAGCAAAAATGATTTTTTTAATCTCCCCTAACATGTTGTCAAAAGTCTCATAGATCTCTCCTAGATTAGGAGCATCTGTGTCAGCATATCTGATGACTGCAACAATTGGGGCAACAAAAGACACAATATACCTACAAGAAATCAAAAAACAAAATTTAAAAACTTAGACTATATGTCACATTGTCATATGAGCAATCCAATTTGAAACTAAAAATGAAAAATCATAAATGACATTTCTTACTTGGCTTGAGTCCACCAACTATCATCCAATGTTTTGTCTCTAATTTTTTTCCCTCCTCTGTCCTTGATTCCGGCCACCTCTTCCACTCCGTGCATACTACCATGGATTGTAGAGCATCTTGCACCTCAATCATCCTCTCCAATAAAATGAAGTAGGTGGCGTATCTAGTGTCTCCTGGTTTGATGAACTCCTTCTTTGAGAAGGACCGAAAGAGGGCTAAAGAAGTGTGATGGTTGCAAATGAACATTTGTATATCTCTGGCTTGTGCAACCATAGCCTTCACCCAATCTATCCTCCCAATGTCCTTCAATGCATTGTTCAATGCATGAACACAACACGGGGTCCAAAAAATGTCTATATGCCTGTTCTATCATTTTCCCTGCACGCTGGCAAACAGGGGCTGCATCTGTAACTACCTGTAGTGTACAACAAAAATGGTCTCATTTAACAACCATTTAGAATCTAGATTTATAATTTTAAAGATTTTGATTTTCATAAGAAAAACTTAAAAGTTAAAACGGAAATTGTCGAATTGATTACCTGTACAACATTGGAGGCTCCAACCTCCTCAATAGCCTCCTTCAACTGAAGGAACTGGAACTCAGCATCCTTTTTTTCCCCGTGCAATCAATGGCTTTAAGAAAATAGGGACCTGCTTTACATGTGACAATGATATTGATGAGTGGACGTTGACGAATGTCAGTCCACCCATCCATGATGATAGAACATCCATGAGTCAACCATGTGTTCCTCATCTGCTCCATAACCACACTGCATTTGGAATAGTGTTTGTCCAAAAGAGAGGTACGAAGCCTAGTTTCTCCAGGCGGTAGATATGAAGTCCCTGCCTTGGCTATTTGTTTTACTGCGTCCTTGAAATAGGGGGAACGTGCAATATGGAAAGGAAGCCCATGTGCAAAAAATAATTTTGCTACAACATCATCTGCTTCTTCTCTTGCTTGCACATTAAACATCTCATTTACAGTTCCCTTTTTCTTTGAGTGCAGTGGTGGCATACTAGATGTTTGGGTTGATTCTTGTGGCTGTTCTGAGGAGGCCCCAAAGTCCCCTCTAAATGATTGGCCAGCTGTAGGTGAAGACAAGCCACAACTTTTAAATCTAGACTCTTGCACAATCTTATGGGCTTCATTAACTTGTGCCCGGGTCATTTTTTGGCAACCCCTAACCCCTGTTCCTGCCTTATCCATGAGATGAGACTCAACCCTAGTATAGCTGCCCTTAAACGAAGTTTTGCAAAAATTACACAACCATGTTCTTGAGCCCCCAAAATTTTTTTTGCCTAGGTCACAGTTGGTTACAAATTGCAGTAGAGGTTTTTTGATATTAAATGGACCCTTGGCATATTCTTTTAATAATGCAGATGGACAATCAAAACTGGTTTGAGTAGCAGTGTTGTCCCCTTTGGAAGTTTGGGGTTGGATGGTAGAGGATGAATCCCTAACAGCAGCATTTTCAGTTTGGTTTCCCTCCTCCAAATTAATTTCAAATGAACTTGATGGACTATTGGCCATGTTTTATGTTGAAATAAAAATATAAAATTTCAAAACAGCTTGGAAGAGGTAATAAAAATTTGAAAACCTAGTGTTGTTGTTGCTTTCTCTGCTGTTGTTGTCTGCTAGTGTTGTTGCTATCCTTGCCCTTGTTGCCTGCTATTGCTGCCTCCTTTTGCTACCCCTTGCTGTTGTTGTTGCTTGTTGTTGCTATCCTGCCCTTGCTGCCTACTGTTGCTGCCTCCTTTTGCTCTCCCAACTCTCTTTTTCTTCTTCACTGTTGAAACTTGAAAGATGAGTAAGTTTGTTTTGACTTTTACTTTTTATTTTCACTTTATATAGAGTTTCTTTTAGGTTTAGGGTTTGGGGGGTGAGACTTAAAATGGGTCCCACCCCTTACCTTTTTATTTTTTAAATTTTTTATTTTTATTTTTATTTTTTATGTTTTGCTTTTGGGTGAGGATGCCCAGCCGTGGGGGACAGCTGGGCGCCAATGGGGACGCTCGGGCCGTCCTTAGGGACGTCTGGGCGTCCTCGGGGACGGCTGGGCACCTTTGATTTTTTTTCTTAAATTAAAAATATATATAGATATATTAATAATAAGAGAATATATATATATATATATATATATATATATATATATATATATATATATATTGGATATAAATACATATAAATAGATAAAATTAATAGTTATCGTAAAATATATATATATGAAATTTATATAATTATTTAGATGATAATTTGAATATTTAAATTTATATGTAAAGGGTATACCTAATAATGTTCTGCGGAACAAGAAAATAAAAGAAGACGATTCCATCTGGCAGTAAATGAAGCAACCATATGCATGAATAGTCCTAAGGTGTCACCAAAAGAAATGGGTAAATTTTCTATATAATGAATGGGAAAGAACTGTAGAGGGGAGTCAGAGAAGTATGTTAGAAAATGTTGTGTGTGTTTTAGTTCTTTGTCTCTTTGAGTATATGGAATCCTTGCTCACTTTGTGTCCGAATTTGTTGCGTAACTCTGTGTCTCTTTGAGTGTGTGGAGTCACTGCTCAGTTTTGTGTCCGGATTTGCTGCATAGCTTTTTGTCTCTTTGTGTGTGAGGAAATTGTTGTGCAGTTTGCGTCCATGGTTTCTAAGAAGGATTATTTTGGTTAGTTTACTTCCACAAACACGTGAAAACCACGTGAGTTCAAATTACTCTCTTTTTAAAAAAGAAATATTTTTCCTCTGCTGCATGAGTTTGTATAAAATACTGAATGGGTTCTTTTTAATTTGTGATTGTTTAAAGCCATAGTTAATAGATGGTTGTTATCATCCAAATAATCGTTGGCATATGAGAACATGATATATCTCGATTTTATACTCTCAAATTATAAGTTTGGATCATATGATATTCATATTTACTGTCAAAAGAATTGAATTGGTGAGTAATTCTGTTTAAGATACTCTGGTATGATGCATTTTGGTTTCATTTAGGCAATTGCATTCAATCTAGGAACCAATCAAATTCCGTATTGGCGAAGTAAAGGGAATTTGGGATTTGCATATACATCTAACTTGCATGGTATTTTATATTAAGTTTGGTCTTCAGTAAGAGTTCAGAAATATAAAGTAGAGGAACTTCCTTTAGCTTAAAATTACTATAGATATATTAATATTAAATATGATTTTATAATTATTCTTGTGCAGAAGTAGCAAGAATCTAGGTGTTAGGGTTTAGTGTAAATTTTAATATATTAGCTACAGTAATTCCACTAAATATTCGACCTCACCAACCTACCAAATTAATTAAACATTTTATCTAAAATATCTCAGGGAAGCATAGAATTTTTCTTTCCAAATAACTTTTGAGAACCTAATTTGATCAAGAATAAGGTCTAAGCTAAAAACGGAAAATTATAGAGATTATCCCTAACGACCGTAGTTAGAGTATTTTGTTCTCAAATAAAGAATTTATAAACTTGTTTCCAAAAGCTTTTATAATCTTCGATTCTATGGGTTTTGGAAGTATTAGATAGTAGTTTTGAGAATTTACGAGCGTCTTACTTTTAAAATGTAACATTTTGCTTAATATGGTTGAAGGTTTAATAGTTTAATGTTCATAGAGAATTTGTAATGGAATTTTGAATGTTGTTATATAAATCAAAAGTTAGGAAGATAAATTCCTACATAGATTTTTTAGTATTGCATAGAAATATAAGTTTGGGTAACTTTATTAAAAATATATATATAGTTTTTCTATTCAAAGCATGTAATATTGTTGACTACTTATATGAGGAACTTTAATAGATTCATGCTCTTATCCTAAAGAAAACCCATATCTTTGACATATACTTTGAAAACCATTGAGAATGAGGATATACGAGTAATAGGTGCTTCATCGAGAACGATAAGCATCAACCCAACTCTGATAGTTCGCAGTGGCGGCTATTATGATTCGGGGGTAACCTTTCTCTAGCAAACTTTGACGGGATAGAGGTCCTATGCTGTAGAGAGTAACAAACGATGGTATGGGACGTCGTTCTAGATTACCGAACGAAGTAGTATGTCAGGGTGCTCAAGATCCAAACTTCGGTTGCGGAATTGCCAGCAAAACTCGGGACGAGAAAGTTAGTTCTGGAGGTTGGAAGGTCCAACAGTAGATAGTATGGGCAGCATTACCGTCAACTAGAAGTTGGTCTGGGTCACCTTGTCAGAAAAACCAGAGAATTGGCGGACCCTGATAATACCTTAGGTGAAGGTCAATAATCAGGCACTGGCATAGCTACGCTAACTCAAAGCATGGACCTAAAGGTTAAACTATGATAATTGGGTCAGTGGACCAATAGGACAAGAGTGGGATCATAGATCCAAGTCCTCCATGCTATGAGATGGGGAAAATAGTGCATCCACCCTTCCAGGTGTTATGGGCCCTGGAAGGGCAACCCCATGCCAAGATCCGAGAACTCAAGAAAGGAGAGAGAGGGTCTCATAAATGGCAACCTATCACGGGAAGTTGGCCGATCCTGAGCACTTGAGAAACCAATTGCAGCTGTATGGAATCTCGAAGTGTGAACACCTATGTCTAAGTACTAATACAAAGTTGGGTGTGCTTACATCATTTGTAATTTTATAACGAAGTTTTGAATTTGTGTTTTTTTAACAACTAGGTGAGTAGACCTAGGTTGTTACAGTTGGTATCAGAAAGATGACCAGCCATCCCCGGGGACGCCGAGATGTCCCTAGGGACAGCCCGAGCATCCCCATTGGCGCCCAGCAGTCCCCAAGGATGGCTGGCCATGCCCAGAGATGCCCTAAAAAAGGGGACGTCCCAGGGACAGGAGGCCATAGGCCTCAGCCGTCTTGGGGACGTTTCCCAGTCGTCCCCCAAAAATGGGGACGGGGGGAAATGTCCCCAATGTCGTCCCCCGTGCTAGGGGACGCGTCCCCCAGGGAGGGGGATGCGTCCCCGTGTAACACTGCTTTTAATTGCAGAGATAAGATGAAAGAATAAGGTGATTGGTTGAGTAGTAATCTGTCTCCCCTATAATAACTGACATCGAAGAGTCATAGATTCTCTGAGGGAAAGAGCCAAGCATCTTTGGTCAAGATAGCTGAAAAAAGTGGCAAGTGATCCACCTAAGTATCTATACAAGTAATAGTGGTTTCCTCGAATCTCATACTAAACATAACACCTAAAGATAAAATGTTCGACCCACATGTTGTAGGTGAGTTGGAGAGGGTAGGGCAATCCTCTAAGGGAGGTCCCTGGTTTTAATGTCCACCCTACCAAATGCACATTGGGTACGCAAAATCCAGTTGATTATGCTGGTGCAGTCAGGGCCAGGCACGACTCCCGGGTGATTTTGATGGTGTAGAACCCCCTGGTCGTGGTTTCTCAGACCAAGGTGGCCCCGCAAGGGATTTTTCGCTAAATTCGAAAAAAAAAAGATAAAATGTTCTCCAGTCTCCACCTCCAAAATAGAGCGAAGACATACCCTATCCTCTCGAGGAATATGGTGGTTTGTCTCCACCAACAAAAGAGAAAAAGTAGAAAAAAAACTAAGAAAATCCCTTTAAGCCTTAGACTATATCATAATACCTTGGTATTGTTATATGTGGATAGTTGTTGAAAGACGATTTTTTGGCCTAGTGCCTATACTTCCCTTGCAAGTTATTCAATCTAACATGGAGCCCATATCTACTTAGAAAAGTCAAGTTCTTACTTACATATTGTAGTTTATGTTTCAATAAAAGTTTTATGGTTGTTTCATTTTCAATTATTGATTAATTCAGATTTTAGAGCAAAATTTTCTTAATTTAAAATTTGTACATTTCAAATAAGTTTTCCTTCAACTTAAAAGTTAGATTTTAGATTTCAGATCACAACTGTAGTATCATGACTTTGTTGGCGACATAGAGAAACCTTTACAATTGCGTACTTTTTCAAAGAAGTAGAATTTCTATTAGCTTTTATTGATCAATATCTGGGCGTATGGAAAACTTATTAAGAAGAATCCTTGAAGACCTTTTAGACCTATGCTTTTTAAAGTATGTTGAACTTTATAAGGCCAGCCAAAAGAGATGGTTATTGGAATTCGAAGAGCTAACTAAAAGACTTATGAGCCAATATGGACATAGTTCAGTCCATGGAGACATTGGTAAAAATAAGGACCCTGGTTAAAGCATTTAAGAACATAAGGATGACAGTAAATATTCAAAAAGCTTTCTCAATTCTTGTGGTCATCATCCTTTTCCAATTGTTATTATCAAAGAAGAAAATAAAGCAATTTGTTTCCATGAAATGCGATTTATAACTGTCAAGAATATGAAGATCACCAAGAAGTTTCAAATGTTACTTTCAATGCCATACTAGGGCCCAAAATATTCATGG
Organism: Wollemia nobilis; assembly: GCA_028583015.1. NCBI lineage: Eukaryota > Viridiplantae > Streptophyta > Pinopsida > Araucariales > Araucariaceae > Wollemia > Wollemia nobilis. Next base: position 4,702,157 of record JAQPPZ010000101.1, read on the forward strand.
GGTGAAATGGCTTGACACCTTGGGTGAAATTCATATCCACTTTTAGGAATCAAACTCATAACCTTGTACTATACGTAGAAATGGAATACAACACGCTATAATACAATTCCATTACCACTTAGGTAAACAAAATATAGAATGAGAATTCTCACAAATACAAATGGATACACTATGCACACAGCATGTATCTTGCACATCAACTATCTGCAATACATCATGCTTCGACAAACAATCTACCAACAATACACTTTAGCCAACTACAACATGCACACCCACTCTTGCATCTCCTACATAGATGCATACTTATAGACATAACAGGATCAATAGGAATTTGGCACCTACCCAACTACCTCCAAACTACCCATTTAAGTAAAAAATTAAAAATACCACATGACTTTGTATTGCTATAAGCACTTTGCCACATGCACATTATTTCAAACACTTTGCACATGTGCATTATTACAAACACTTTGCCATGTACACACACAACACTACATGACAACTTATTACAAACACTTTGTGCGCACACATTTGCACATATACATTCATACACTCAACATGCATTGTTTCATTCATTATGCAGACAAGTCAATTTATCTGCCTACATCTATCCCCTCCTCTAGACTTGTTGGCGTCCTCATCGACACATGAAAAAAACACTAGGAATAGAAGCACTGAACATGGTATTGGAATTGTACATTAAAAACTAACAAATCAACCCCCAAGTATGATGTTAAAGTTCAATATTTTCATTCATTAAGGTCTGAAGGGTATTTTCAGATAAGGAGATAGCATTGATTTATGTACTCAACACAGAATGAAAGGAACGAAAGAGATGGATCGGGAGGTCAAGGGCGGTCAAGGCTTAATTAACAGGTGTTGATTCATATTACGTATGTAATAACTTTAGATGCTATCCCCGTGACAACCCCTTTTTTCTTAAGTAGTTTTCATAGTTAGCTTTAATAATAAATAGACATGGTCAAGCTTGAAATTCATAATTGGACCCTTTCAAATCATATTGAGAGTGCTTACCACCTTTTCATTAAGATCATTATCTCCATGATGCCAAGGTTGCTTTAAAGATAGCTTCAAAGATCTCCTTTGATAGATCAATTTATCAATTGAACCCAAATTTATTGAGAGAGTTTTTAGGCTTTTTAGTTAGTCAGGAATTCACAAACATGCCACCAAAGTGGAGACCTACCTTAGCTAAATCCAAGGGAAGGCTTTATCTACGCTATATTCAATTACGTTCCAGGGAAGGCCTTATATGCACTATATCCCACATCCGAACACAAGGGATTATATAACCCACATTTAATTTCAGGAAAACCATTATATCATGCATTAGAGCCTTTTTAGAGACATATTCCAGACATATTCAAGTACAAACATATTTGGCACATCTTGGAGAAGGGCATTAAGCAATTAAAGAAACAAGAAAGCTTTATATTTCTTTACACATTCTTCTAAGATCTGTGGAGGCCGCCTCCCTACCAGTCGGCCTCCCTCTTTTAGTCATTTACTTTAAACAGAAGGCCTCCCCACCAGTCATCTTTGCCATTTCTACCTCCCTACAACTTACCTACAAAGAAATAAAAGACAGAAAACACATTTAGAAGACAATAATCACATTAGGGATTATTTACTTCACAATACTATGCATTAACACTACAATAGGTTATATCTACAAACACCTTCACAACACATGTAGTTACACTCACAAGGATTATCATGAATCCAGAAGGGAACTACAGGAAGGGAAGACAATCAGATGACATTCCCCTTTAACATTTGTAGAGTTCTGTCAATCAATGGAAATTTGAAATTGCAGTTACCTTCTAACGATTAATTTGAAACTGTGGTTACCTTCTAACAATTACCATGACTTTCAATCCCAAGTATTTATGTTCCTTGTTCTATATTTGAATGCAAGAAATTGCTTGTCACTTCGCTGTTCTGAATCTTTGACTCTATAGTTGTGATTTTCAGGTCTTTGATATTTTGCATATTTTTAAATAACTTGACGATTAAATTCTTCATAGCCACTGTCTATTAAATCAAAGGAGACTTGTCAGAGATAAGTCCATCAGCATATTCCCCAGTTGCCTATCTCTTGTGAGTCTATGACAATATAGTGGCCAGTCCTGTGATGAAGCAAGATTTCTTATAGCAGTACAAAGTGATAAATTTTATTCTACAGTCATCTGTGCCATGCTTATTTTAAAATCAAGGAAATCAAAATTAGCAAATTTTTTTCTAGACCAGAAAAAAAAGTTGCTGCCTAGCGTAAAAACTCTTCAAATCCTGCTCTTAGAGATATGTTGAACTCTCCAGCAGACCATGACATTAAAATTTTAAATGAAAGCCCCAGACAAATATGAGATCAGTGGAGACAATGCTGTGAGAATACAACCTATGCTCAATGACTTGCACTTATCACCAGCTCCATTTCATCTAAAAATATAACTTTAACTTTGCAAGGAAACAGAAATATGCATTAAACTGAAAAAGGCTGCTCTAGAGGGCATGCCACTGCACATACCTTAAGTGCTTTTACACCGTACCATGGTGGCCAATACAGGTTTAAAATTTATTACTTTTGGTCATACTTTATGTATTAGTTATGTGACCAAAAACTTAACCGGAGGATGTTACACCTGCAATTTGATTCTCAAATTGATCCATTTGCTGTTTTTACCACTCTCTTGTGCACCTGTGGTCATTGAGTGATCTGTTGTTGCTGCTTCTTAAGGCAATGCTAAAATGAAAAGAGAGGAAATCAACTCTCGTCAACTGGTCATTCAGTAATTTAACTCATAAATGAAGATTGAAATTTGAAACCTTCAGTTTTACAGATGTTCTACTACGTACTTTCTTTACTTAGGAGTGTCTTATCATTATTGAAAAGCTTCTACTGATAGCCTGCACTCTCTGATTACATTTTTGTCCTTTTCATGATCTCCAACATTGATAACATATGCTCTGTCATTCACTTAATCTTCTCAGCATTGGTAGATAATGAATATGACAGATTAAAAAGGTACTTAAACAACATACTCTGTCATAATCCTCTTGCCTTTGGTATGGAGTTTCTCTTACAGTTCTGGCCAGAAGTATTATACATGCTGTATCTATATCCCTATCAAAATCATCCTTAGGTTGCAGACTGTAAGAACAGGGAGCAAATCCTTCACTTGACTTGAATTGATCCCAGCAATTTCACTTGAACCGGTTGACTGGTAGATTGGCTCTAGCTGTTAAATGTTGATCCTTCCACAAATCCAGTAGCAGAATAGCTTTCCCCAGGTGATGTAAATAAGGATCATGCTTTTTCCCCATGAAACAAAGAAACTAGAAATCAGAGTTAAAGATCTGAACCAATATCCATCAACAATAGTATAACGCCCTTGAAAATGGGGTAGACAATATTGTAAATGTAAATAGTGACTTTAACTGGAGGTCATCTCCTAGAAGTTTTGTAAAATTAAGAACTAGTGGGGCCTCAAGAGGCAACCCACTAATGAACTGTGGGACCGTCTACAGATGACAAAGGCAAGATGAAATTCCGGATGTAAAAAACTTGAATGTTCAAACCAATAACATAGCAAGGGGAGAACCTATAAAAATTGTCCTAACTTGATCCAAGAGAGCAAGCTTTGTAAATAGCATGGTTGAGTCTGATTTGGAAGTATTCTTTTCTAAATTGATAATAATATTAACCATGATAATAAAAGTTGGGAGAATAAGCTCCTTAATTAAGGTTATTAAAAGAGGAATTTCTTACATTCAATTAGTATTGGCCAAGAGAGAAGGGATGCCAACAAAGTGGATCAGCATGCAAATGAAGGAGCTGACTTGTAATGTTGGTAGGACTATTCATGCTAATATGGAGGTGGGATAAATCAGAGTTAATTAAGATGACTGGATCGCACATGTAGTAAGGAATGAATCGTGCAATGAGGAATCAGATTTGATGTTCTCCCATAACTCTGCATAAGCTTTTCTTTCTAGTCTTTGAAGCACTTGGCATGGTCTTGAGCAGCAGTATAAAACTGTGTTTTTGTGGGAATTCTTTGTATGTTACACTCTTGAATGGATTTGAAGCAAATAAGCATACATTTTGTTTTGGAGTTGCAGTCATGGGGAAGAATATGTGTGATTGAGCTTATAAAACAGGTTGAGGAATTTAAATCAGTTCTTTAATGCCAAACCAGGCCATGTGAATCTAGATTTAGAATAGGTAGAAGCATCTTAGCTCTGTATCTACCCTTCAGAATTTCAGTTAGTATTTCAGTTTTTCCCAGTATTTTGCAGTAAAAATTGTAGGTAAGAGTGTGAGTTGCAAAGGTTGGGAAAGAAAGAAGAATAGAAAGGTAGGTAGAAATGAAAAAATTGGAAATTGTAAGTAGAAATTGTATGAAGAAAAATTAGTAGCTCAAATGCAGGTTTGATTAAGAATGGTTTCCACTCAGCCAACAAGAATACAGAGATGTAAACATCCACATTAAATTTGCAAGAAAAGAGAAAAGCAAACCCATTTCCTGAGTTCTGACAATTCTGTTGTGATCTGGTTTTGAACTCTGAAGGTCTTCTGCTTCTCCGAAAGTACCCAACCAGTCGTAACCTCCTCAAGCTATGGTCCTGTAAACCTCTATTCCCCCACAAAGATCCAGAATTATTATGACACCCTTCTCTTGTAGGGCAGGCAAATTCTCCATACTGCAGTGTGTTTTATGGAACATGCACCAATCTGAAAGGAAGGTTTACCTCATTCTGTTAGCCTAGAACCCCCAAACAAGGATGACAATCTGCATATTCCTGCAGACAGTTAGACCCATTGATGCAACGAAATGACTGACTTGATGACATCAGGCTGACAAAGAAACACCGAACACATATTTGCACACCTCTTGCATCTGAAGACAAGACGTGGCAGAACTTTGGCACTTTGGGACTTCAAAAGTGTTTCAAGTTTTCTGATGCATGTGGCACTGTTGGCATTTTTGCCACATAAATTTTTTTTTTTTTACAAAATTTTATCTAAGTATGGAGCTTCAAAGCGGCAAAGAGCATGCACAGGTGTTGGCATTTTCGCAGACCCTAAACGGGGATGATAAAGTGGACAAATTGATCTTTTGATGTCTCATTATTGCAGATCTTTTCGCAAGCTTTCCGGCGATATATTACAATAGGTGATCAGGTCAGCGGATCAAAAGTTATGGCCCCGAAAGCAAAGCCAGCAAAAGTCCACTTCGGGCTTGAAAAAAATTCTAAGGCATGAGGGGCACTTCGCCCAGAATGCTGCCGAAGTTGCCACTTCGGGCTCTTTGGTCGCCGAACCTCCACTTCGGCCCCAACTCCAGCGAACCTCCCCGTCCCGATGATGAAAAAAGTTTAAGGCTGCCAGGTCACTTCGCCCAGAAAATTGCCGAAGTTGCACTTCGGCCAATGTTCCCAGCGAACCATCCCCAGAAAAGCGCTAAGTTCGGGCTTGAGCCTGGCGAAGCATCCACTTCGGCCACAGTTTTAGCGAACCTCCATCCAGTTGGCAGAAAAAGCTTTAAGGCAAGAGGGGCACTTCGCCCAGAATTTGGCCGAACTGCCACTTCGGGCCTCCACTTCAGCGAAGCTTCAAGTCGGCCGAAAAGTTAAACGTCGGCCAAAATCCTCCATGTCGGCTAGCGAAGTTCAACGTCGGCCAAAGCGCTCTATGTCGGCCAGAAAACTCCACTTTGGCCCCGAAGCTCAAGTCGGCCAGCAAAGTTCAAGTCGGCCAGCGAAGCTCCATGTCGGCCAAAAGGTTCAAGTCGGCCACCGAAGTGCAATGTCGGCCAAAATGTTCAACGTCGGCCAAAGTGCCCACTTCGGCCAAAAAGCTCCACTTCGGCCCCCGAAGTGCAATGTCGGCTCCGAACCTCATGTCGGCCACGAACCTCACGTCGGCCAAAGTGCTCTAAGTCGGCCAGAAAACTCCACTTCGGCCCCGAAGCTCAAGTCGGCCAGCGAAGTTCAAGTCGGCCACCGAAGCTCCATGTCGGCCAAAAGGTTCATGTCGGCCGCGAATCCCAATGTCGGCCAGAATTCCGTCGGCCAGAATTCCAATGTCGGCCAGAATCCCAACGTCGGCCAGAATTCCAATGTCGGCCAGAATCCCAATGTCGGCCAAAACCCTTTATGTCGGCCAAAAATGCTCAAATTCATCCGAATCACTTGCGAACCTCAGCTCCGGGGGCGGACTGCAGCGAAGCTCCCCCTAAGCCACTCCTGACAATGGTGCTTCTTCTGAGGGGCACACATTCCAAGGCCAGGTATTTATCCAAGGCATTGGTGTGGCACATAAATGCAGTTTTTTGCCCCAAAAGACCCGGTATCTAGTTATGGTAATAGGATGGGAAGTTTCAATTGCAGAAGATGGCAAGCGCGATTTTTGGAGCCGCCTGAGCATCCTTGTAGATCTAGCGCATTAATGGCTCAGAGGGAAGGGTCCTCTATAAAAACCCACGCATTGTAATGAAAACGGGGGGGAACATTTGCTTGAAAACTGTTGTATCTTGATTTTTGCAATTGATATTAAGAACTTTGGGCTCCATTTCTCTCTTGTATGCTGTCTTCTGTGATTATTTCTGCTATTCTGTTTCTTCATTTGCATACTGTAATTCTGCATCCTGGATTTAGGTGTGTGATTGGGGACAGAACCTTAGAATTTTCTTGGAGGATACATAGGGGAGAAAACGTTGTGTTAGTTTCCTTGTATGCTGCCTGTGGTTAGTGTTTTTGCTATATTCATGTATTTTCCCAACTGCTGTAATTCTGAAATTTGGATTTAGGCGTAGGAAGATAGGTGGATCCTGGAGCTTTTCCAGAGGATACATAGGGAAGCTAGCGTGGTGTTCATTTATGTTTTATTCTTTGTATTTATTGCTGCTACTTCAAGGTATTAGTTAGTGATCGTGCTGCTGGTTCTTCCCCTTTAAATCAGTTATTTACATTTCTTTCTGCAATCTTTCAATTTCTTTCCAGTTCCCTTAGCTTTTCAATCTCTTTCCAGTTCCCTTAGCTTTTTCCCAATCTCTTTCTTGCACTCTTATCTTAAAACCCCCAGTAGTTTAGTACAGGAGCTGACCTTCTCCATAGATTGGCACGAAGGGCATCTCTTCCCTCCGGCCTTTCAAGGTTGGTCCGGGTCTAGGGCACGTAGACGTACAAAATCCTTTCCAGTGGCAGATTTGTGACCAACAGGCACATGGCTTTTCCTCTCAACCTTGACCTTGACTTGATCAATATTTCAATTCTCTAAAATACAATTGCATGCTAGGGCATGGTACCATCTGAGAATTTCAGACCTTTGGAGTTACAGGGGATTTCTATGATCCAAATTTGTGCTACAATCCTTCAGTCTCCTAAACTTGGATTGCAAACATGATCTCCGAATTAACAAGACATATGGTAACACCTGAGGACATGATTGAGGAGACTTTTTGCATCATCAAGTGAATTGTGATTTCTGACCTTGAGGCGATCTTGAGTTTCTAGGCCTTGTGGGCTGCTATCTACACACTTCAGGATGTTAGTCACATTTCAAGTCTATGAAAGATTTTAGGCCATCAAGTTGAGCCACTGACATGAATATGTTAGACTTTTGAAACTCAAACACTTCAGGGACTTAGTCGATTTTCTGCATTTTTTTGAGATTTCAAGACATCAAAACCTATTGGACCATCTGGAGGAACATTTTAGAGTCTCACCCTATAAACATTTTGGGGCCTTTTTCATTTTTCTACAGTTAAAGATATTAGCCTCAGTTACCGGTTCGACACCCTAGGACCTTCGGATCCGAATCCAGGACGTACCCGGTCCAATTCGGTTCTGGTACGCCTGTGGGTTCGTCCAGGTATCTGCTTGGGGGACCCGGATACGTTCGGGTCCATCAATCCGGGTCCCCCGGACCCGGATTGATGGACCCGAACGTATCCGGGTCCCCCAAGCAGATACCTGGACGGACCCACACGTATGACGGACTCGAACGTATCCGGGACCCCCAAGCAGATACCTGGATGGACCCACACACCGTAATTTTTTTTCTTAAGGAAATAATGCCCGAAGACCCTGTGGGTTCGTCCAGGGTTTTGCCTGGGGGACTCGGATATGTTCGGGTGACGGACCCGAACGTATCCGGGTCCCCAGGCAAAACCCTGGACGGACCCACAGGGTCTTCGGGCGTTATTTCCTTAAAAAAAAAAAAATTTCGACGTTATTTCCTAAAAAAATAAATTTACGGTTTGCATCTAGTATTTCTTCTTAAAACGCACTCCAGTCTATGCTCTGGTATTACTTCTTGAACCGGTTACTTGAACCCGAACCGCATCTGATATTTCTTCTTGAACCCGAACTGCCAAGTAGAGAAATTCTTGAACCCGAACTGCCCCAGAATTCCATTAAAGAAATCATTGCTGATGATGGAGGCAACTCCATTACCTGAGTTGCCACTGCCGCTACCGCCATTACTGTAACAGGGGCCTTGTTTGCATCCAGTTCCACAATAATCGTCTCCAGTGCCGCAATAACCAAATTGGCTGCAGCATAACCCGCTCGAACACCCGCAATTTTGTGCATACAAAATCATTGCTGATGATGGAGGCAACTCCATTACCAGAGTTGCCACTGCCGCTATTGCCATTGCTGTAACAGAGGCCTTCTTTGCATCCAGTTCCACAATAATCGTCTCCAATGCCGCAATAACCAAATTGGCTGCAGCATAACCCGCTCGAACACCCGCAATTCTGTGCATACAAAATAATTGTTGATGATGGAGGCAACTCCATTACTAGAGTTGCCACTGCCGCTACCGCCATTGCTGTAACAGGGGCCTTCTTTGCATCCAGTTCCACAATAATCGTCTCCAGTGCCGCAATAACCAAATTGGCTGCAGCATAACCCGCTCGAACACCCGCAATTCTGTGCATACGAATGAGATGCTGCTACGCAGAGGACTATAAGAATCCCAATCGCAAACGGGCTTCTTTTAAATGAGGGCGGATTTATATGAAAATGACGTGCAATGTGCATATATATTTGGAGCGAGGCCTTTGCTTTTTTATAAGCTGCCAAGTGTCTTTTTAAACGAAGAAAAATTTCTGAGCAAGGCCTTTGTTTTTTTATAAGCTGCCAAGTGTCTTTTTAAACGAAGAAAATTTTCTGCTTATAGCACGACGCGCAGCCCTCCCTGAAAGTGTTAATTAAAAAAAGAAACAACATATGAATTTTAATATTATCTCGACGCGCTGCCCTGCCTTGCCCTCTATTGAATGTGTTAATTTAAAAAAAAACAGCATATGGACCATGGTTGTTTAAAAAATAAAATGGACCATGCTTTAGTTATAATTATAAATTATAACTTATAAGTTATAACTTATAGTTATAACTAAATGGACCATACTTTAGTTATAATTATAACTTATAAGTTATAACTTATAGTTATAACTAAAGCATGGTCGTAAACAACTAATAACATATAAAAATGGACTATGCTTTAGTTATATAAGTTATAACTTATAGTTATAGTTATAACTAAAGCATGGTCGTAAACAACTAATAACATAAAATTTAATTGTCTATTTTTTTTTATATTATTATTTACAATTTTATAATAATTATTAATTTATTAATTATAATATTTATGTTTTATGAACAACCATATATTTTAGTTTATAGAAATGTTGGCAGCCCAGTTGTGATAGTGTTTGTACCAATGTGAAATGCTTAATGTTGATTTAGTAAACTAATATATGATTTTTATTGATTTTTGTACGGCCGAACCCAAAACGAATCCAAGACAAAAAAAAATTTGCCGTACAGGCGAACCGGGTTCTTTGAACCCGAACTCGAATCCAAAACGAACCAGTAACTTAGATTTTAGCCCATCAGAACATATCTAGCCACTTAAAAGAGTTTTATAGTCTCAAACCATGAACGCTTTAGGGCCTATGTAATTTTTTTGGCATTTCAAGAATTCCTGCCATTTGGAACACTGGGACATATCACTTCACTCAAGTGAAAAGTTTGGGGTCCCAAACTCTGACATGCTTTGAGAATTTGTAAATCTGCCATTTCTGGAAATCAGACCACTCAAATGAACAATTCAAAATCCCTAAACTCCAGAGTAGTTTAGAGACTCGAGAAGAGTGAAAAACACTTGGAATGGTTTCAAGCATGAAGAAGAAGAATTTAAGAATGAAGACATTGGACAAGAGTGGCCAGAGACCATGGCACCACCATGGGCAGAGGTGTGTTAATGTGATGACAGAGGTACACATCTGCACAAAGGCAATAGCGGTGGGACTATGTCAAGCTCTACTCACTAAAATGCTGACTCTTCAGAATGATCTTAAAGAGAATATTAGAATATTGGAATAATGTTTGAGGAAGTCAAGAGGCCTAAACATATCAAGGATCTTTCCGGTGTACGCAAATCTCCTATATGAAGGATACTTTGATCCATGTGTTATCAGCATGTGTGGTTAAAACAAAGTCTGCAGTAAGATAAGAGAAGATAATTTTATTAATGTCCATAGATGGCCAAAGTAGGCCAAAGGGACTCATTGAAAAGAGCTGTTACAAATTACAATGCAATAAAGTCACCAAAAAGTACCATGAAAATAAGCTGAACTAGAGTAAAGAATATAATGTAAACTACTCTGAAGTGGAATAACTATATTAGCACAAAATTATAGCATTGAGGGTTACCCAAAATGGAAAAATCCTAATATGCTAAAAGAAGTGATTAAGAGAGATAGAAGTTGAGGTACAACAGAGATAGAAGGGAGCTCTAGTGGATCCAAACACCAACATTAATCTATAGTAAGATGTAAAGTGGAAGCACCATCGTCATCATCACCACCTATCCCAAAAGGGACAACACAAGAATGATGCTCCTAGGAGAATGTCCAAGACTAAGAGGGCCTGGTTGGATAATCATGAGACGACATGGAGTTCAACCCCTCAAGACTTTTCTAGAATCCATGGCTTTGGAACCAATAGAAGATGACAAGAAACTGGTAAGCTATGTCTATCTACAACTCATCAATAAGTGAGGAGTGGCCGAAACCCAACGCAAAAGAAATACAATCTTGTATTTTTGCAAGCAAGAAGAAAGAACTGAAGCCCTTATTGCCACTCTTGTATGCGAACATAGGGCGCATAGATCTGTCATTGATATTTTGGATAGTTGTAGCTTCCAATGAGAGCTTATTACTCTAGACTACAAAGATAGGGTGAAAGAATAGTAGGATCTTCTCCTCGCTTCTTATGCAAAAAATGCTTACAAAGCTTTAAAAAAAATTCACCCTAATGATTGGAAGAAGGATCAGAGACTCCAAGCTAACTTCTTGCATGACCAAGCGATGTCGCTTCAAACCCGCTTTGATACAATGTTGGATTTCATACTTATTTCTAGAAAAGAACAGAAGCGTTCCATTCACTTAAATCTTATACAAAAATCATAAAAGGACAAAAGGAAATAAAAGGGACACAAAAATTGATGGGTGCCCTTAGGCACCATAAATAATCATTGTATTACCTGTGGATAAGGATCACAACACTTTGATACAATGGATGGAATGGTGGGGAGTATTTATACCATTACCAAAACTCCAATTACATAAATTGAGTTATCCTACGTCAACATAACAAGAGGGCTTTAGATTACTTACAAATTAGAAGGTGGGTTTAACCATAACAAGGTTAACCACAGCCCATAGGGCTTACATAATAAAATAATATAATAAATTAAAAACATTTGTACAACAATTGCCCATAGGCCTATACAAAATTGCATCATACAATGTTGGCCATGGTCATAAGTCCGATTATACTTTCAACAATGCAATCTTACAATATTTTCTCACTCCTGATGATAGGACACATATATTGTCTCAAAAGGTCAAGCTAAAATATGTAATGCATAACGTTTTCCAAAGACTCACAAACAAACATCAATCTTGCTGCACCCATAGGGTTTGGGGCAAGCAGTAGGAAAGGTCAAGTTAAAATATGCAATGCATAATGTATTCTAAAGACTCAAAAACAAACATCAATCTTACTACACCCATGGGGTTTGGGGCAAGCAATAGGAACAAGGAGTTTCACACCGTAGACCAAGGTTCCAATCCCATGGGCGAACCTTAACATTTAATCAAATGATATCAGCTCAATTGGTTAAATTCTTCAACTTTCAAGGAGGAGACCTGTTGGTTACGAATCTGCCATGAGGAAAGGATTTGTTGTTAATGCGCCCAGATTCGCCCACCTGATTGAAAGGCTGGAAGGAAGGAATGCCTTCCGTGCCAATCTCCGGAGAAGGCCGGCTTCCTGTGGGGGTTTTTGTGTTTTAGGTTAAGAGTGCAGGGAAAGAGATAAAAGTACAGAAAGGGATTCCAAATATGATTGGAGTTGGTGGGGGGAATAAGCAGCACGACAACGAATCAATCACCACTACTAACAACATTCCTTTACAAAGCACACATTGAAACTACCACCATCATTAATCCTATGTATCCTCTGATCTATGCATTCCAGGAATACTTGACCACCAAATACCAGAGTCCAGAGTTCAGTACAACAGTAAGCAATGATACAAGAAACATGAGGCAGAAATGACAAGGAGAGGCAGCATACAAGAAAAAGGACAGTGAGCAGAGCCAAGTATGTGCTTGTATTAGAGGCAAACGCACAACTACAATTGTTCCCTAGCAATATATTCCCCTTCCACCCTTTACAATGAAAATGAGTGGGCTATTTATAGCCCAAGTTCCCCCGATTACAATCATGGGCACGAAGTCCCAAACAAGACAGTAGCTGACACGAGCGGCTAAGGAGCTGCTGATGCCGACTTCTGTTGGGCAGGACTGTACTTGCGGCATGGTCTCCCTGAAGGCTGTACAGCTACGTGGCGGTATGTTGGGTCAAACCTTTGGTCAGCAGGAATGCGGGTAGGTGCGGCAGATGGCACTTTACATCAACTTAAATGGTGGCAGTTGGTACAGATAGTGCATCCCATGCTTTGTCCTTTTCCCGGTCATGTCTTGGCTCGATTCCCGAAGTTGGACACGTGTCGGATGTTGATGAATGACACGTGTCTGCCTTGAAAGGCAGTTTATCCAACTTCGCCCGAAATCTGAGTGCTGTCAGGTTGGGCAGGTAGAAAACGACGCAGTTGGGGAGGCCTCCGTGCCTTAGTCAATTTCTGAGGTTGTTTTCCCAACTACGCACCGGTCAGAGGGCGCACCCCGACTTCGCTGCGAAGTCGGGTTGCGCACCGGCACATTGCTGTCTTCTTTGCTGTTCGGACTGGGCACTAAGAGGCGAGTGCACCCCGACTTCGCTGCGAAGTCGGGTTGCGCCCCAAAACTTAGTCATTTTTCTACTGCATTGCTTCCCTAGTGCGCCCAGGAAGAAGGGCGTACTTTGACTTCGCTGCGAAGTCGGGTTGCGCCCCAACACTTAGTCAAATTTCGCTCATTTTCTTGTTTTGTCATACTTCGCACTGTTCCTACTGTGCTTGAACTGGAGGGCGCACTCCGACTTCGCTGCGAAGTCGGGGTGCGCCCTGACACTTAGCCATTTTCAGGGGATACTTGCTAGAAACTTTACTAGGGGAAGAAAAGGAAGGAATGAAACTGCAAGGAAAAGGAGGAAAAGGGAGAAATGAAGAACTGGAAAAAAGGACGAGGGAAGGAACATAGCAGATCACTTACAAAAAACGAAAAACATGGCACCCCGTGCAAAATGTGGCAACATTCCTGGCGGCTCGCGGGGTGTCGAGCTCGCCTCGACGCAAAGAACCATGCCTTCATCCATTGGGTGCAGAGGAACTTCCTTCCCCGCCTTCTGCTGCTCTAACCGCTTCCTTCTAGGCAACTGTTCTTCTTCAGGTTCACTTTCACCAGTTGCCTCCTCGGTTTCCCCTTCTGAGTCTGAATGTTCTCCATTGTCAGCCTCCCACTCGCTGATGCGTTGGTATGCAGCCTTGGCTTGGATCGGTTGAAGGGGCAGGGGTGATTTTCTATTTCTGCCAGCAAATCTCTGGCATTGATCACACTTTGTACATACCGCATGCGCATCTGTGAATAGAGTGGGCCAGTAGTACCCAGCTCTGATTATTTTCAAGGCCATTGGCCTTGCAGAATGGTGACCCCTAGGCATCCTGGAGTGAAATTCTCCAAGGATCCTGGGTTGGTCTGTATTTCTGACGCACCGCAACAGGGTCAATATTTTTGAAGTAAAGCCCCTCGGGGCGAAGAGTGTATTTCAGTGCACCTAGCCGAAACCTCCTTTGTGAGGCATTCAGGTGGTCTGGACATCTCCCGGTGCAGAAATATTTCACCAGGTCATCTGTCCAGTCGCACTCCTCGGGTAAAGAGTTGGCTAGGTTGGTGTTTGTTGCTGGATCATCCCACTTACAGGTAGATATCTGGGCTGCTGCGCTTCAGTCCAGTTCTTGGCATAAGGCTCGGCCTATGATAAGCTTGGTTGGCTGCACTTCGATGTCGAACTCCTGGATTTTAGCAATCCATCCTGATCTCTTATGACCCAGCTCTCCTTGTATGATGAAGCTTCGAACGTCCGGGTGTATCACAAAAATAGTGGTTTGGCTATGGGAGACAAAGTGCCTGAACTTTCGGAGGGATTTCATAACTGCGTGAACCTGCCGCTCTATAAAGTTGTACTTTTCTTCATGCGGCTGGATTACTTGGCTTAGAAACGCTATGGGGCGCTCTTTGCCATCGTCTCCCTTTTGGGTCAGGACTGCGGCGTAACTCTCGGGTTCTCCCACCGCGTACAGGATGAAGTCCTTGGAGTAGTCCGGGTTTATCAACACCGGAGCCTGTGCAATTCGGGCCTTGATTTCTTTGAAGGCCTTGCCCCTTTCATCAGTCCATAAGAACTCAGCGTTCTTTTTCAGCAGTTCGGCCATGGGATTGATTACCTGTGCGAAGTCCAGTATGAACTTCTGCACGAAGTTGATTTGGCCGAAGAAGGACTACAGTCCCTTCTTGTCGACTGGGGCAGGCAAGTGGAGGAGGGATTTTGCTCTATCAGGATCTATGGCTAGGCCTTTCTCGGAGATGACATGCCCCAGCAGCTTACCCTCTTTTACCGCGAAGACAGATTTCTTCGGGTTTATGGAGATGCCGAATTCACGACACCTTTCAAATATTTGCCGCAAGTGGGGAACATGATCTTCTCTCCTGTGATAGATGACAATGACTTTGTTGAGCAGTTCTCGGAAGGCCAGATCCATGGATCTCTGGAATGTGGCTCCAGCATTAGATAAGCCGAAAGGCATGCGCTGATAGGCGAACGTTCCCCATTTGGTGGTGAACGCTTGTGCTGGTCCTCATCCTTGACCCATATCTGGTTGTACCCAGAAAAGCCATCTAAGAGGGAAAATCTCTGGGCTCCAGCAACTATATGGAGGATCTGATCGATTTGGGGAAGCGGATAATGGTCCTTGAGGGAGGCCTGATTCAGATTTCTGAAGTCCACACAGAGACGAATGTCTCCATTCTTTTTCCTTACGGGAACCAAGTTCGCAACCCAAGATGAATGCTTGATGGGGTAGATGATCTTGGCTTCCAGCATCTTCAGGAGCTCGGCCTTCATCATGGCCTCGATCTTCGGATTTACGGCCCTCTGCTTCTGTCGGAATGGCTTGGCGCTATCTTCTAGCTCAATGGTATGTTGGATAACATTTCTGTCATACCCCTTCAAGTCCTGGTAGCACCAGGCTACTATGTCAGGGAACTCTAGGCATAATGTTCTTATTTGCTCAAGTTCCTCTGTGGTGCAGTCTGTTCCGACCTTGATTGTTTTTCCAGGTTCGAGTTCCAGATCGGCATATTGCTTCGGGTCTACTTTGATCCGGTGAGATATTGCTCTGTCATTCTGATCAAATAGACTCTCAAGTGTAATCAGTCCTTTTGGGACATGATTATTTTTTAGTTGTATCAACCCCTCATATTGCTCTTCATCAGGGTTTCTACCTTCGATTGAACATGCTTCATTTACCAAAAATGTGACAATCTCTTCGTCACAGTCGAACAGCTGCCAGTGGGTGTCCTTATCAGGCACAGAAGGCCTGTAAATGGTGCGAACCGGCTTTGGCTTCTAGACAGTGTCATTAGCCGGAATGTACCTGGCTCCAACAGATGCCAGAATGTCTGCATGTTTGTTTTTCTCACGTGATATAGCCTTGACATTCAACGAGTCAAACGACTCCATCAGATCCCAGAACCGATTTCGGTACGCCTTGAGATAGTGCTTCTTGGAGGCGCACTTGTTCATAATCTGGAGGCACACCAGTTCAGAATCGCCAAAGATCTGCAGGTGTTTAATTCCCAGTCTCTCTGCTTTCCGCAAACCTAAGCACAAGGCTTCTTACTCCGCCGCATTGTTGGTACAGCTCCAGGCCAGCCTGTAGGTGTAGTCCTTCTGGATCTTGGTTGGAGAAACCAAAAGCACACCTGCCCCGATGCCATTTTTGCATTGTGCGCCGTCAAAGAAAAGCTTCCACAACTTTTCTGGTGTAGGTCCCACTTCTTTCTTGGCTGACTTGTCGAGCCTTTCAGGCTGAACTACAGTGTAGCAACCTTGCTCAGTCTCAATCACGACATTGAAGTCCCGCAAGGAGAATTCATCTTCTATTTGCAGCAGCTCAAGAGCTTGCTCCGTCATGTCCGCCACCACCAGCTCTTCCTCCGTTAGCTGAACCATGCAGTCCTCCAGCTCTTCTCCGGGTATCTTCTCTACTAAGAAAGTGGAAGGCTTCTCATTGTAGATTTTCAATCTTCTTCCTTTGAAAGGCACTTCCATGTGTGAGTAGTCCAGAGACAGATACCCTCCCAACTTCGCAGTGAACTCCCTGGAGAGACACATGCCAAAGTAGGGTTCCAAGTCGACAACCACGACTTCTTGGATGACCACAATATCGAGAGCTTTGTGCAGCCGAATGGGGATGTCCTTAATGACACCGACTGTCTTGACAGGGGTGCCGTCTAGTTGCAGCACGCCTTGGCTGCTCCTTGTGTACTCCATCCCGATTTCATCGCAGACGGCTCTCGACATTACGGTCGTGGAAGCACCAGAATCCACCATGCAGTTGTGTACTATGTACCCTTGCATCCGTAATGACAGATAGAAGGGAGGCTGTCTGTTCTTCCCGATGGCTGAGACTGTCAGAGGTTGCACCAGAATAGCGGGCTGTATCTGCTTGCCATTTTTCATGATCTTCAAAGATTCTTGCAGCAGATCAACTTGGCCTGGGAGTTGGAGAGCATCATACATGCTGATTCTTGCGGGGGTCCTTTTCAGTTCGTCTACTATGCTGTAGGCTGAGGTGCTAGCTCCTTTCGCTTCTTTTGCCGGCTCATACTTCGTCCGGTACTGCTGAGTGGCCTCAACTCTCTGTCTCTTGGTCAGAGATGGATATTTCAGCTTCTCCTGAGCTTGTTCTTTGGTTTCAGCTGGAGGCTGAGCTACGGGAGCTTTCGCAACGGGAGGCTTGACAGCGGGAGTCTTTGCTGGAGGAGCTTTATCTTTAGCTGTGTAGGGCCACAGACTCTTGTAAGGTGGTAGCCCATCCGGTTGCACCTTATCTCTCCTGGCGTATACCTTCAAGGGTTTTGCAGCTGCTTTAGCAGACTTCCTATCTTCCTTGGCAGGAGGCGGCACTAGAACTTCCTCTGGGATGGCGAAGTTGCTTTCATCGCCCAGGATCATGTAGAGTTCTTCGTCCTCTATGGCGTTGCCGGCCAAGGTCTGGAGATAGTGTTCGTGCAATGTGCAGTCTTCCTCCGAATGCGGGTCATTGCACATGGTGCACCAGTTGACCTGGTCAGAAGTACCAGGTTGGTCTTCAATGGCAGCATTTCTCGGAGGAGGACGCCTCTGCAGTTGTTGCTCGGCGGGGCGATCCTTTGTCAGTGCCGGGGGCGGATAGGGCCTCCTTGGAGCAAGGTCCATCTGGGCCTGTTTCTTTTTTAGAACAGTCATGTCATTGGACATGACTTATATCCAGAGGCCAGAGCTCTTACATCCTGGAGGATTTTATTCTGAATATCATTGTCAAGAGGTGGCAACTGAGTCGGAGGAGGTAATGCAGCCAATGGAGGAGGCATAGAATATTGTGCATACTGCGGGGGAGCAGGGAGCGCTGGAAAATGCGTAGGAGGGGGAGGCGGATAATGAATTTGTGGCGGGCCGTAAGGATTCACGACCGGCGCCGGATTCCATTGCTGCTGGGGTTGCTGTCCTGAAGTGGACGGCTCCGGACCAGAAGCTGATGGATACTAAGATAGGGGGAAGTCAGGGTAGATGGGCGGCTGTACCCTGTGCGGAAGTCTGCCAATGGAAATGATATCCATTTCAGCTTGTTGGGCAGCCTCATACAGAGCAGGGAACGTGTCGATTCTGGCTACCTTCAGCAGCAGGCAAATGTTTGAGTTGAAGGATCTCAGGTAGTAGTAGGCGGCCTGACCTGCTGACGGTCGAAGTTCGCGAGGTACTCGTTTCCAAGACCTTGCAAACCTGATATTGAAGTCTGACACCTCCTCTTGGGGGTGTCTCTGTATACTTTGGAATTGATGCAGCAAAGAAGAGGGATCAACAGACTCGTTGCATCCTTTTACGAGCCTGCCGGCTAATTGTCGCCACCCTGTGATAGATCCCTCTAGCAGTGATCTCCACCAGTAGAGAAGCTTTCCCCTTAGGGAAAGGGCCAGCAGACGGGTCTTCACACCTTCGTCTATAATGGAATGTAGCGCAGCCAGGGCCAGAATGTCTTGGATGTGTTCGTACGCCGTCTTGCCGTAGCCGTCATACGTAGGGATAGATTTTTAAGCAGCAGGGGGCACAGCTTGCTGTCCGACTAGGGCCAAGGGCCATGTCTTCTTCTGACCCGGTAGTGTACTTAGTTTCGGTACTGTCCGAAGATGTAGATTCTTCTTCAGCCTCAACTTCTTCAATTTCGGCCTCAGCCTCTTGAATTTCTTCCATACAAGCTTGGTAATCAGCCAGCCTGACACGCTCGCCTGGAGCGTCAATGTCGATTTCGTAAAAGTCAGCCGGGTTTTCCAGATTCCTTGCTCGCCACCTTCTCGTTTGCATGAAGGCATTAGGATCGGTCTTTACGGACTCAGAGAGTATTCAGATTTGCAGAGTCGCCAGGTGCTCTGATTTTTAACAGCAATGAAGCGAGCACTCGTGCTTCGATTCTGTTTGGGGGTGGGAAACTACCATGTCCCACCGGGCGTGCCAGAGAAACTGTTGGTTACGAATCTGCCATGAGGAAAGGATTTGTTGTTAATGCGCTCAGATTCGCCCACCAGATTGAAAGGCCGAAAGGAAGGAATGCCTTCCGTGCCAATCTCCGGAGAAGGCCGGCTTCCTGTGGGGGTTTTTGTGTTTTAGGTTAAGAGTGCGGGAAAGAGATAAAAGTACAGAAAGGGATTCCAAATATGATTGGAGTTGGTGGGGGGAATAAGCAGCACGACAACGAATCAATCACCACTACTAACAACATTCCTTTACAAAGCACACATTGAAACTACCACCATCATTAATCCTATGTATCCTCTGATCTATGCATTCCAGGAATACTTGACCACCAAATACCAGAGTCCAGAGTTCAGTACAACAGTAAGCAATGATACAAGAAACATGAGGCAGAAATGACAAGGAGAGGCAGCATACAAGAAAAAGGACAGTGAGCAGAGCCAAGTATGTGCTTGTATTAGAGGCAAACGCACAGCTACAATTGTTCCCTAGCAATATATTCCCCTTCCACCCTTTACAATGAAAATGAGTGGGCTATTTATAGCCCAAGTTCCCCCCGATTACAATCATGGGCACGAAGTCCCAAACAAGACAGTAGCTGACACGAGCGGCTGAGGAGCTGCTGATGCTGACTTCTGTCGGGCAGGACTGTACTTGCGGCATGGTCTCCCTGAAGGCTGTACAGCTACGTGGTGGTATGTTGGGTCAAACATTTGGTCAGCAGGAATGCGGGTAGGTGCGGCAGATGGCACTTTACATCAACTTAAATGGTGGCAGTTGGCACAGATAGTGCAGCCCATGCTTTGTCCTTTTCTCGGTCATGTCTTGGCTCGATTCCCGAAGTTGGACACGTGTCGAATGTTGATGAATGACACATGTTTGCCTTGAAAGGTAGTTTATCCAACTTCGCCCGAAATCTGAGCGTTGTCAGGTTGCGCAGGTAGAAAACAACGCAGTTGGGGAGGCCTCCGTGCCTTAGTCAATTTCTGAGGTTGTTTTCCCAACTGTGCACCGGTCAGAAGGTGCACCCTGACTTCGCTGCGAAGTCGGGTTGCACACTGGCACATTGCTGTCTTCTTTGTTGTTCGGACTGCGCACTAAGAGGCGGGCGCACCCCGACTTCGCTGCGAAGTCGGGTTGCGCCCCAACACTTAGTCATTTTTCTGCTGCACTGCTTCCCTAGTGCGCCCAGGAAGAAGGGCGCACTCCGACTTCGCTGCGAAGTCGGGTTGCGCCCCAACACTTAGTCAAATTTCGCTCATTTTCCTGTTCTGTCACACTTCGCACTGTCCCTACTGCGCTTCAACTGGAGGGCGCACTCCGACTTCGCTGCGAAGTCGGGGTGCGCCCTGACACTTAGCCATTTTCAGGGGACACTTGCTGGAAACTTTACTGGGGGAAGAAAAGGGAGGAATGAAACTGCAAGGAAGAGGAGGAAAAGGGAGAAATGAAGAATTGGAAAAAAGGAGGAGGGAAGGAACATAGCAGATCACTTACAAAAAATGGAAAACATGGCATCCCGTGCAAAATGTGGCAACAAGTCCAAGGTTAGAATCTTGCCAAGCGATACATGGATAATTGCCAAGCTATTATAATACCACTATGCGGTCATGATATAATATGGGTGGGGGTTGTTTCAATCCCATATAACCCATTAAAAACAGAAAACATCAATCTTGCTGCCAATACGAGGACTTCTCCACTTTCCCAAAATCCTATTTTTCAAACATAAGAGAGACTGAAGCAGTTCATAGTGAAGGCCCTACTTATGTTGTCAACAACTATTTGAAAACCTCTGCAATCATATTGCTGGCAGCTCAGCTCAATAATTTGGTCTGTCATATATTAAAATTATGATATAGTTTCGAAAATTGTATGTGAAGGAAGCTACGTTGACTACTTTAACACCACATCCAATTACAGTTTTTTCCATGGTAAAATGTATGCTGTTAGGGACATTGGTATAGAGAGATGTCTAAACCCTCTCTTTGTGTTCAGGAAAACTTTGAAAACAATGTTATTATTGATCCAAAAAAATTTGGACTAAGTCATTTGCATGGTTGCAGACTTTTGAAGAAAAAAAAATTAAATTAAAAAAAAAAAAAACCTTTGACAACTCTGCCAACTAGAATGTTTCAAAAATATTCTAAGTCCTTTGTGCGAATGCAAACATTTGAGGAGTCTATAAAAAGGTGAAATACCCCAAACTTCTTTCAATATAACCCCACATGTGCAAAATTCCACAATAACTAGGTTCTGAAAAACTCGGATCACGAAGTCTAACAGTCAGAATGGAATGCGGACAGGCAACCATAATTGTTGTAGTCATCGAAAACGCTTGAGCTTCCCTATTGGCCAATATAACCACCAACCAAGAATAACAAAAAGGGAATTTTTTTCACTCAGAAGAGATCGAGGAAGAGGACGACAAAAGGAGGAAGCGCATTTCACGGAAGACAGCAGCAAAAGAGATCATTTAGCAAAGTTCTAAGTAGATGAATCAATCCTAGCACTGATTGTACTTCATTTTGACTGAAATAAGAGGCTGAACACCATTTTCATGCTAGAGTTTTTACCTCAAGAAGGGGTTTTCTCCAAGATAAATCTTGTGTCATGTGTGTATGCTAGTACTTTTATTTATAGTATTGCATTTTTATTTCTGTACAATTCCTAGTTGACATATAGAATCTGTATTAAAAATCATGAAACAACATAGATGACGGAAGATTATAGATCATATTGGTATCAAAGTGGATACAATCCTTGTAGTTTTAAAGATTCTTAGAACATCTTTGTATATTTGAGTATATGCCACTAACTTGTTCTCAGAATAGGGAAAAAAAAAAGAGTTAGAAGAATACCAACCTGAAATCAGTACTGGCAAGTGGAAGAAGGAACTCAAAGCATTTACAATGGCTGACAGGAAAAATGATGCAAAAGCTAGATTTGCCCAGTTGGAAGAAAATGTAATAAGTCTAGTCACCAACAATCGAGCCTTGCATGCGTCCGTTAGTAGATTGTTGTCCATGATGGTAGAGAAGTTTGGTTTCAAGAAAGAGTTGGAGAAAGAGGAAGAATCAAACCGAGAAGAGTCTCAGAAGAACAGGGGTTCATTTGAGTTAGGAGAGAGTTCAAGCAAAGCACCATTTAAGGTGCAAGCTAAGATTGAATCCCTTCATTTAAAGCAGATCTTAATGCTAATAAGTTGAAGCATTTGGCTAAAGCAACTTCAAGTCTACTTCAACATCCAAAGAGTAGTCACCTATGAGTAGAAGATTTCTTTTGCAAGGTTGAAAAAGAGAGTACGTGCTCTTGGATGGTGGGAGAGCCATGCTAAATCCTTGAGACTGGGTAAAGAAACTCCCACCAAAAAGTGGGAAGATTTCACAAGACTACTTAGAGAACAATTCTATCCTCTAGGACATGAAGCCAAGCAACTCATGAGATGGCAGTTTTATAGATAGGGTAAAGACCAGAGTGTGCAAGAATACACCATGGAGTTCCAAAAACAAGCAATAGTCTTGGGAATTTCACTTAAGGACCTGCAGGTGCTGATGAAATACATTGGAGGATTACATAGCCATATCAAGAGGCAAGTACTTCTTTTCACTCCTACAAGCATTGACCAAGTTAGTGTCCAAGCTCAATATATTGAGGAGGAAAGGAAAGGAGAGCAGTACTACCAAGACACATCAACAAGGTACGTCCCAAAAGAAAGGAAATGGAAAAGGCAAGGGGAAAGGCAAGAATGTTGCAGTCTCTACTCAGAAAGAAAAGGATTCTAGGAGTCCCTGTAATCATTGTGATATCAATGGTTATACCAAAGAAAAATGTTCTGTAACAACCCACCCTATTCTGGATTGTTTCTTATCTATTTTGACTAGTAAAAAAAAACACAAATTTCTTGCTCTTTTAATTCAAATATATGCTCTTTTTTTTGGTATTTTTATGGGATTTAAACATACAGTATACTGCTGAAAGAAAGCTTCACAAACTGGAACAACTTAATTGCAAGGGAAATTACAATGATGAACAGCACTGAAAATACCCGATTTTCCTCAAGTCTGAAAACAAATCGCAGCAATCCACGTTCTGGAAATAGTTTGTGAATAGTGCCGTGAATAGTAATTTGCTACAGTGCCGCGTGAATAGTAATTTGCTACAGTGCCGCGTGAATAGTAACTGCTACAGTGCCGCGTGAATAGTAACTGCTACAGTGCCGCGTGAATAGTAACTGCTACAGGTATAAATCGCTGCTATCTCCCAACACACACAAGATATCAATGACGAACCAGAAATTCTCTTTGATCTCCAATTTGCCCTATGAATGAAGACAATCAAAATCCAATAGAGCTGATCTTTCACAGCCGTAGTGGATGTCCTTGCCGAGAGTTTCCGTTCTCAACAAGCTCGAATATGCAAGCAAATTCTCCAAAATGCATCAAGCAATATATTCAATGTTCAAGGATCTTTGGAATGAGAGCCCGACCACTTTATTTATTATTGACTCGGCTCTGGTTGTATCATAACATAACCAATGTGGGATAAAAAAACCCCCTTTTTAATAAATCCTTATGTCTCCCTAAGTCACTTTATCAAATAATTAATAATTCACTTAAGTGACTTATGTGCACACATAATATAAAGTCTATTTAATTAAATACGACTTTATAATTAAATAATTACGAGTATTAAAATAATTGCACCGGAAGACCCAAGCCAACATTTGATAGCATTTTTGGATACCCTTTTGGTCGAACTGTCCAAATATAGAAAGCTGTTACGAAAAAAGCACGGCCCTAAAAAATAGGAAAGCTGCTCCAAGCGACTTCCAAGATCCTTAAAGCTGCTCCCATAGCCTACGGGATCGCGTGAATAGGCTATGCACTGTGCCAATGCTGACGAGCTCAGAAAGGGGACATGACAGTCCTCCCTCCCAAAAATTGCTTGTCCCCAAGCAATCTTAGTGTCGGATGTTGTAGAATGTCTTCATGTTCCCAGGTAGCATCATCAACAGGTAAGTTCTTCCATTTAATCAAATATTCCTTAATTACCTTCCGCCTCAACACCTTCTCCCTGTAATCAATAATAGCTTCGGGAACCAAAATGAGTTTACCCTCCTCATCCCATGGAGGCAACTCAATAGAAGGAACAATGCGTGCACCAATCGCCTTTTTGAGACATGAAACATGGAAGACATTATGTATTTTTTTGTCACCGGGTAGCTCCAACTCATAAGCCACCTCACCAATCCGCTGATTACCCGAAAGGGTCCATAAAATCTGGGCTTCAACTTCTCCTTCCCACTCTTCTTGAGATTAGATTGTCTATAAGGCTGCAACCTAAGATAGACCGAGATCATCCACCTCAAAGCTGCGCTCAACTCCGTGCTGATCGGCATAAAGCTTCTGTTGATTCTGAGCCTGAAGGATATTATCCTTGAGGGACCTCAACAAGTCCTGGCTGTCCTGCAAATAATCCTTAGCTCCCGGAGCTCGACTGTCACCCAATAGAAGATCAATGAAGCTTGGAGCCTCATAACCATACAAAGCCATGAAAGGTGTCATACCAATAGTCATGTGGTGAGTTGTGTTGTAGCAGAATTCCCCAAGATGAAGCCACTTCACCCAAGCTTTCTGCTGCCCTGAAACATAATTCCTCAGGTAACCCTCTATCCACTTATTAACTATCTCTGTCTGCCCATCGGTTTGAGGGTGGTAGCTAGTGCTGGGAGTGAGCTCGGTTCCTCCTAACCTGAATAACTCCTGCCAAAAAATGCTCATGAACCGTGTATCCCTGTCGCTCACAATAGTCTTGGGTATTCCATGCAAACGGAACACCTCTCTGAAAAATAAATCAGCCACCTGAGCAGCCGTAAAAGTAGCTGAAATAGCAAAGAAATGTGCAAACTTAGTGAGTCTATCCACCACAACATAAATGCAATCCTTGCCCTGCACTGTGGGTAACCCAGTAATGAAATCCATAGATATACCTTCCCATTTCTGGTTCGGTATTGGAAGGGGTTGCAATAAACCTGCTGGGTGTGTATGTTCATCCTTATTTTGCTGACAGATAGAACACTCACGAACATACTGAAGAACCTCATTCTTAAGCCCTTTCCAAGAAAATCTCTCCCGAATGCTCCTGTAAGTCTTAAAGAAACCTGAATGACCTGCAGTCGGATCATCATGAAAATACTGGATAACTCTCTTCCTAAACTGTGACCCAGATAGAAGAAAAACGCGACCCTTATAAAGGATCAAACCCTGTGAAATCATATAACGGTCATCCTGCACTTTGCCCTCTAGCAAACTGGATGCCCACTCATCCTCGGCATATTCTGCAATAATAACATCTCGCCATTCTGCTGAAATACCAGTCACTGAACAAATGTGAGGCCTTCGAGATAAAGCATCAGCAACCACATTCGACTTTCCCTTAACATAAACTATGTCAAAATCATAAGCTTGTAGCTTGCTGACCCACTTCTGCTGCCTCTCATTTAGATCCTTCTGAGCCAAGAAGTATCTAAGACTGTTATGATCCGTGCTGACAGTGAATCTACCTCCAACCAGATACTGCCGGAATTTGGCGAGAGCATGCATTATCGCCAACATCTCCTTATCATAAATAGAATAACTCCTTTCTGCCCCTTGGAGCTTCCGACTCTCATAAGCCACTGGGTGTCTGTTCTGCATCAGAACTGCACCAATCCCTTCACCGGAAGCATCACACTGTAAAACGAAAGGCTGTGAAAAATCTGGCATAGCAAGCACCGGGCAAGAACACATAACCTGTTTGAAGTGTTCGAAACACTTTTGAGCTTCATCAGACCATTTGAAGGCACCCTTCTTGGTCAAATCTGTGAGTGGGGCTGCCAACTGCGAAAATCCCTTCACAAACCGTCTGTAAAAACCACAAAGTCCAAAGAATCCCTTAAGCTGAGATAGATTTGTTGGAGCTGGCCAATCCTGGATAGCTTTGATTTTATCCGGGTCCATACGTACTCCATCTGCACTGATAATGTGCCCAAGATACAAGAGCTCTGTCAACCCAAAATCACATTTTGTTTCCTTAGCATAAAAGGATTCCTGTTCGAGGATACGGAGGACCTCCTCAAGATGCTGTAGGTGCTCCTCCCATGATCGACTGTAAACCAGAATATCATCAAAGAATATCAAAACATACCTCCTCAACTGCTTGCTAAAAATCTTGTTCATACAAGACTGGAAAGTCGCTGGGGCATTGGTCAACCCAAAAGGCATAACCAGAAACTCAAAGTGCCCACAATGACAGCGAAAAGTTGTTTTCTCTATATCCTGCTCTCTCATTCTGATCTGATGGTAACCACTGCGCAGGTCTATTTTTGAGAAGAGTTGAGCTCCATGTAGCTCATCAATCAATTCGTCGATGCGTGGAATAGGGTACCTGTTCTTAATTGTTTTCTTATTTAGCTCCCTATAGTCAACACACATACGCCAAGTCCCATATTTTTCTTTACCAAAACCACGACCGAAGCAAAAGGACTCTTGCTTGGTCGGATATGTCCCATGTCAAGCAATTCCTGAATTGTTTTCTCAATCTCATCCTTATGTCGCCTAGGGTGCCTATAGGGTGTAGTGATAACTGTCTTAGCACTCTCCTCCAACTCAATAATGTGCTCCATTCCTCTCTCCGGAGGTCTCCCTGGAGGAATATTACTAAACACCTTGGAGTGTTTAGTCAAGATGTCCTGAATCTCTGGCTGGTAAGTGGACTTAAACTGTACATCCCCTGCTGAAGTAATGAGACACTCTGCTGCCCACTCAACCTCATCATGTCTGAAAAGCCTCTCCATTCGCTTAATGGAGACAACTCGGGGTCCGCCGTCTGACATGCCTCTCAGCGTCACCTTCTTGCCACCTGTCATGAAACTCATCTCCATAGCCCTCAGGTTCATAGTGAATTCGCCCAAGGATTCTAACCACTGCATTCCCAGAATCATATGAGTATCCCCAATATTAACCACATAAAAATCATCAGTAAGATCATAGCCTCCTAACTTCATCTGTAGTTTAGGGATCCTGCGGTTACACTGTATGGCTGTCCCATCTGCTACCATTACTCTGAATCCTGGAAATTCTTCTGTCTGCAACCCTCTCTTATCAACCAACCCAGCGTCAATAAAGTTATGAGTTGCCCCTGTATCAATCAGTGTCACCACCCGCTGCCCCTGAAGGACTCCTCGGACCTTGAAAGAAGATCCCTTTTTAAAACTATACAATTGTGCAATCTGTACCTCAGTCTCTTCTTCTGTCTCCCCTGCTCCACAATTCTCCTCATCCTCCTGTTGATCCGAATGCTCGAACCGGATTCATCAACTTCAAAATATTCTCTAGCCTCTAGTTGCTTCACCTTAGCCGAACACTTGTGGCCCAACTCCCATGGTTCTCTACATCTGAAGCATAATTTCCTTTTTCTTAATTCATTGAGCTCATTATCTGATAGTTTCTTAGTTTCAGTTTTAGGTGCGTTCTGGACAAACCCCTTCTTATCTTTGTTATTCTGAAAAGGTTTGAAGGCTGGTTTTTGTTTCGGAACAGCGAACTCCATGCTTCTCGCCTTTTTCATGGCATCCTGTAAAGTGACTGGATCAAATGCCTTTACCCAACCACGTAGCGGCTCAGACAATCCCTCATAGAAGAGTATGATTAGACGCCTCTCTGAGATATCATCCACTTTGACAGAAATGGACTGGAATTCTGTGATGTAGGCCTCTACTGAACTGTTCTGCCTCAACTGTGCCAGATCTCGAAAATACAACTCAGGATCCTTCTTATCGAATCGATCGATAAGTAGCCGTGTGAACTCCTCATAGGATGTAATCAAATTATGACCCAAAGTGATCAACCCATGAAACCACCAATCGTGTGCAGCTCCTTCAAGATGTAATGTGGCGAATTTTATAGCTTCTTCTTCCAGCATAGGTCGAAGTGAGAGGAAATTATCAAGTTTATCCACCCATGTCCTAGCTGTACATTTGCCACTACCATCAAACTGAGGTAAAGAAACCTTGTTCAGTGCTTGGTTGAATTCTTTATGTGCTGGTCTAGCCTGATCAGTACGGTGACCACCTCCTTGTCCCATACTCCTCTGCTTCTGAGTGACGTATTGGTCAAATGACCAATGGGCCCTAAGGCCTTCCGGAAGAGCACTATACCGCTGATACCACTCCTCAAACTGATCCTCTATAGGCCCTTGAGCTGTGTGCATCTCAGGTGCTGGAACTTCAGCTCTAGATAAGAACGTAGGCTGAGTCGGTCGAGAAGTAACAACTGTATGTTGCCTCTGATCAGTCATGCCCTGGCTGCCCTTGCTCGGAATACGCCTGTTTGATGAGCTAGGCCCACCATCCTGATTAGTCCCTGTCTGTAGCCCCTGCAAAGTATTAGTCATAGCCATAATAGCATCTGCTAATGCTTCCTGTCCCTGTATCATCTGATCCTGCATATCCATCTGTGCCTTTGACAAAGCATTAAGAGCCCCAAATATACTAGGGTTCTCCCGATGCTGATCATCACCCATATTGTCTAGTAATTCAGTAGATCTCTTATGTCGCTCGTACTGAAGATGAAAATCTTTCTCTTTCCCTTTACCAACTGGTTCACTCATTAATTAAACCCACAAGTCGGCGAGATATGACTCGCTATGATACCACTATAACAACCCACCCTATTATGGATTGTTTCCTATCTATTTTGACTAGTAAAAAAAAACACAAATTTCTTGCTCTTTTAATTCAAATATATGCTCTTTTTTTTGGTATTTTTATGGGATTTAAACATACATTATCTTGCTGAAAGAAAGCTTCACAAACTGGAACAACTTAATTGCAAGGGAAATTACAATGATGAACAACACTGAAAATACCCGATTTTCCTCAAGTCTGAAAACAAATCGTAGCAATCCACGTTACGGAAATAGTTTGTGAATAGTGCCGTGAATAGTAATTTGCTACAGTGCCGCGTGAATAGTAATTTGCTATAGTGCCGCGTGAATAGTAAACTGCTACAGTGCCGCGTGAATAGTAAACTGCTACAACCTCCAAATAAGTACCGTCTACAGGTCTAAATTGTTGCTATCTCCCAACACACACAAGATATCAATGACGAACCAGAAATTCTCTTTGATCTCCAATTTGCCCTCTGAATGAAGACAATCAAAATCCAATAGAGCTGATCTTTCACAGCCGTAGTGGATGTCCTTGCCGAGAGTTTCCGTTCTCAACAAGCTCGAATCTGCAAGCAAATTCTCCAAAATGCATCAAGCAATATATTCAATGTTCAAGGATCCTGGAATGAGAGCCCGACCACTTTATTTATTATTGACTCGGCCTGGCTGTATCATAACATAACCAATGTGGGATAAAAAAACCCCCTTTTTAATAAATCCTTATGTCTCCCTAAGTCACTTTATCAAATAATTAATAATTCACTTAAGTGACTTATGTGCACACATAATATAAAGTCTATTTAATTAAATACGACTTTATAATTAAATAATTACGAGTATTAAAATAATTGCACCGAGAAGACCCAAGCCAACATCTGATAGCATTTTTGGATACCCTTTTGGTCGAACTGTCCAAATATAGAAACTATTCTGAAAAAAGCACGGCCCTAAAAAATAGGAAACTGCTCCAACTGACTTCCAAGATCCTTAAACTGCTCCCATAGCCTACAGGATCGCGTGAATAGGCTATGCACTGTGCCAATGCTGACGAGCTCAGAAAGGGGACATGACATGTTCGAAACTACATCCAAATCTACATCCTAGGAACAGGAAGAAAGAAAAGTCCAAGAAGAATGTCGTAGCTTCTATGGAAGGTAAGGAAGTTGAAGGAAGTCCTAATGTTGATGGGAAACTTACCTGTACTATAGTACATAAGACTGCAAATGCAGACAGTACAAGTACAGCTTTTGAAGAAGAAAGAACAAAACTTTTTCAAGTCAAGAAGACTAAAGTAGATGCACTTCTTGATTCAGGTTCGCAAGCAAATCTGATTGTTGAAGATCTAGTAAAGAAACTTGGATTGGAAACATATGGACATCCTCATCCATATCCATTGGGTTGAGTGCATAATGATGTAGAAATGAAGGTTACTAAGCAGTGCAAAGTCAAGTTTGCAATTAACACAGACTACATTGACGAGGTGGAATTAGATGTGGTACCTCTAGACATATGTGGAGTTGTATTTGGCAGTCCATATATGTATGACAGGAAGGCCATCTTCTTTAGAGAGGAGAATAAGTATAGGCTGATCAAGGGAGGAGAATCCTACATCATCCATGCTCACAAGGGGAAGAAGAAGATCTCCATGGTAACCACCAACCAAGTAAAGAGGCTCATAAATGCAAGTAAGAAGTTTGTACTTTTACTTTTAAAGCCTCATAGTGAAGAAGCAGTAGAAATAGAACTTGCATTTGAAGGGTGTACAGCATGGAGAAGTTAGAACTGAATAGACTCATCCAAGCCTTTCAAGAAGTGTTTCATGAACCAAAAGGTTTACCACCAAAGAGGGAAGTTGAACATGAGATTCAATTGCAACCTAATGTGCCAAACATAGGACTGTATAGGCAGTCACTAATGAAAAGTACTGAAGTCAAGAAACAGATTCATACTTTGTTGGAGCAGTGAGTCATCAGGCCAAGCACATCCCCATGTGGTTCACCAATTGTTATGGTTCCAAAGAAGACAGTACTTGGAGAATGTGCATAGATTACACGGCACTCAACAAGATAACTATCAAGAATAGATATCCATTGCCCAGGATTGATGATTTGATGGATCAGCTACAAGATGCAAAATACTTCACAAAGTTGGACCTGAGAAGCAGTTATCATCAAGTAAGAATGAAGGAAGAAGACAGCCTTCGAAACCTAGCAAGGCCTTTGATTATTAGCACTCCCATTTGGTTTGTGTAATGCACCTGCCACATTCATGAGATTAATGAATGATGTACTTCGCCCTTATCTAGACTCATTTGTCATAGTCTACTTGGATGATATACTCATATTCAGCCAAACTTGGGAAGATCATCTAAAACAATTATAGCAAGTTCTACAAACCTTGAAGGAGAATAGTTTGTTGTTAAAAATACAAAAATGTGAATTTGCAAAAACATCCTTGTCTTATTTGGGACATGTGGTTGGAGAAGGACAACTGAGAATTGATCCAGCCAAGGTAGAAGCAATTCTTAAGTGGCCAAAACCATCAACAATGACTAAAACCCAGAGTTTCATAGGTTTTGTACAATATCTGAGAAATTTTATAGCAGCCTTCTCAACTATAGTAGCTTCATTACACTCTATCATTACAAAAAGCAAAAAAATTCATTCGGGAAAAGCTATTTGATACTTTGAAGATAAAGATCAATAGCGCTCTAGTGTTAGCTTTGCCTGCACGAATGAAATTTATCATGCTTACACACAATTCCATTTCTACTTAAATAATTCTACAGATCTGCAGTCATTAGCAATAATAATACACAGAAACAATGCACAGGAATAGCAACAGCACTAGCAACGGCAGCAACAATGGCAGATGACAAATAAATACAAGCAGATTAATATTAACAATGGCATATATAGTACAACATTACAATCTTGCAGTCTGCAACCCTATGCAGAATCCTCTTCATAACTGCATCCATAACCTGACTGCATCATGCCCTACGCAGATATGCAGCAGCATTCTCTCTCACGTACCAATGCTTCTCCAACCATCAATGCCTTTGAATGAATGAGGGAGGGTCATATTTATACAACCAAAAGTAGTTACCCTCCAACTACCTGACACCTCATCATTCTCTCAATTACATTTCATATGCATTTGCATTTACATGACATTTCCCACTACAGGACAAACTAACTTATGACTTTACCAACATACATGACTTAACATTATAGTATTACATACAATATTAAATTGCCAATTTATAACATTATTAAATATATGTACACACATTTCATCAAACACTTTGCGTACAATTACAAAATAACATAGAATACCCAAAACTGTTTCACTAAATATAAACATATCAATTTGCCTGTCTACATCTATCCCCTCCTCTAAACTGGTTGGCATCCTCGACGACACATGATCTGAACACTAGGAATAGAAGCACTAAACAACGTAATAGAATCTCGTCACGCTCCTTCCATTTCCTCTTGTTCCATACATCATTTGCAACAGACTTCACTGTAGACAACTTGCAACACCCGGTTCTCTGATTGTGCACTCCACTTGCTGCAATCAGTTGTAACATCAACATGATCAACAAGACCATTATTCGTTGATTGTTCACCGTAAGTTTTGCAATCAACCATAGCATCAGCAACATCATCAACATGATGAACATGACAGAGATGACCTTCATGACGAACATGATCAAGATGAACAACATCATCAACATGACGGGCAACGCCCTTCACCACCTGTGTCGGGGGTCAAGGGGGTAGGAGCCCCATTCCAAGTTCAAGAGGCAACGTCCCTTGCAGGGTCAAGGGGCAACGCCCTTCGCGCGTACCCCGAAAACTCTACGGAAAAACCACTGAAACCATCACTACCTAAACTAAATTTTGCTCCTCGTCAACATTTTTGGAGCCTTCACTCGACCCACTGAAACAACTTCCCCTCAGCTCTAATTCACTATTTTCTTGATCCAACTAACTACTTGTCAGCCTCTGACAGACATCTCACTTGTTGGGCAATGCTTCTGGCAGCAACTCCTCTGACTGCACTGCCTCAGACGTCATAATTGCTAACGACACTTTCTCAGACTTCTTAGACGACAGGTACTTTGACAGCAACAACCATGAAGGAACTATCCATGACGACAATTCCTGATGGCTCAGTCTCTAATAGGATAAGCTATTTTGGATCAATCTACGATGGATGACTAATAGACTATGACGGATGATTGATGCCAGATTGAGAAGCCTGACGAATTGTCTTAGACGGATTGACCTAATAGATTGTCCCAGATTGATTGGCTTGACGGATTGACCTAGATGGATGACTGATGAGCTTAGACGGATTGGTCCTAAAGGATGACGGATCAATCCTGACAATTGGGATCAGACGGATCAGTCCTAACTCCTGACGGATGACTGATGAGCTCTAACAGATTGATCTTGACAGATGACAAGTTCCTCCTGACGAATTGCTCTAGACTTATGACGAATTGCTTCAGATAGATTAGTCCAGATGGCTCCTCCTTAGAAGGATTGTCCTCAGACGGCTCCTCCTCAGATGGATCGTCCTTAAACGGCTCCTCCTCGGATGGATCGTCCATAGACGACTCCTCCTCAAACAAATCCTCCTTAGATGGCTCCTCCTCAAACGGATCGTCCTTATACGGCTCTTTGTCAGACAGATCGTCCTTAGACGGCTCCTCCTCAAACGACTCCTCTTTAGACAGCTTCTCCTCAAACATATCATCCTCAGATAGTTTCTCCTTAGATGGATCCTCCTTAGATGACTTTTCAAATGAATCATCCTCAGACAGCTTCTCCTCAAATGGATCCTCCTTAGACAACTTCTCAAACGGATCGTCCTTAGACATACGGATCCTCCTTAGACGACTTCTCCTCAGATGGTTCATCCACCATATGACTGCATTCTCCAGACGTCCTAGCCTATGATGTCTAACTAGGCTCTTGACAAAACCTTGTTGTCTAGCTTTCTTCTTGTTGACTACACTCATCCCTTTGGCGACTTAACTGACTACACTCTGCCATCCGATCAACCTGCTGATTGAACTCTGCCATCAAACAATCCTCTTGACGACACTCTGCAACTTCCTGAACCATTTCAACTTCTTGTGGGAAGTCTCTCTCCTTAATGGATATCAAATTCACTTGTTCAATCAAGCTCAACAAGTTGACAATCTCATGCAGGTTCACTTTTTCAAATGCAATTGGCTTCGCTACCTCTGCTTCCTGGCAAAGGCTATAACTCTTCTCTTGTTGTTCAAACTCTTGATGAACCACTGGTTCATCTTGCTTTGTAGTACTTTGATAGTCACGTGCAAAATGCCCCCGCAATTGGCATTGCCAACATTGCACAATAGGTCTACCCTCACTATCATATTGAAGTCTCTATTTGCGAGTTCTCTGACGGTTGTTACAGACTGGTTCACTAGTGGTATCTCTTCTTTGTACAATCTCCCTTGGTGTTGTATATATTTGTGGTGATGATCTTGCACTCTCTAAGTCATACTCGTCCTCAGAGTCATCATTCGTCTCTTCGGAGTCGCTTTCTTCCTTGACTACTCGACCCTAGGACTTTAGCAATGAACTACTCTCCTCCCCAAAATCATCACTCTCAATGTCTAAATCATTCTCAATATCAAAATCACTTTCATCCTCAGGGTCACTCTCATCGGTATTAACATGATGCCAATACTTCGATGTTTTTGCATCACTTTCCCAAATCAAGGCGTATTTCAGAGCCTCTTGGTATGATGTCGGAGGGACCATGCTCATATTCTTCCGATATGGAGGGAGAAGTCCATCTATGAACCATCTCCTCTTCAATGCGTCTGATTGGTCTTCCTCAAAATGGTCAAATAGCCCACTCAACTTCTTGTTATAGGAATGAACAGACTCATTCTCACCCTGTTTTAGGCTATAGATTTCAGCAATGACTACATCATCATTGTCAAACAACCGAAATTCTTACACAAAGGAATTATGCAACTCTTCCCATGTCTTGTACTTGTCCGCAGGGAATTTCATGTAACAATCCATTGCAAATCCATGAAATGTCGTAGGAAACCACCTCCTCCAATCTACTTCATTATTTTGTCCAATCGTTGTCCACATCATGCGATAAATTCTCCAATGCCTTACTGGGTCTTCTCTTGATTCGCCATGAAATAGTGGACACTTACATGATATGCCCAAATTGGCCTTCAGTTTGATAGGTTGGCATAACCTCGACAGTGGTTCGTGGCATATTGCTCTCTTATGCGAAGCTTGACGCGCATCACCTTGCAATTGCTCTTTCGTTGTACTCTCGTTCATACCATGAAACATTCCAACCTGCAGTTGCTCCGATGTCGGACTCCCGTCCCGCTCCCCATCAAGCATACTAACCTGCAGTTTCCCTAGTGTCGGACTCCCATCTCGCGCACTATTGGACATGTCATCTGTCTTTTGCACCGATGTCGGACTTGTGTCCCGCTCACCATCATGCACCACAACTTGCAATTGCTTCAACACCAAACATTTTGCGTCGACATGCAACTTCTCATCGACACCTATTCTACCATCATGCAGACAGTTGACTGCGTTGCTGCCGTCATCCCGACGACTAACTGCACTTGTGCCATTGGTCGAACGGCTGACTGCACTTGTGCCATCAGTCTGATGACTGACTGTTGTTATGTCGTCATCCTGATGGCTGATTGCACTTTTGCAATCAGTCTGACGGCTAACTGATTTCCTTAGATGGATGACTGATTGCTTCAGATGCTTCAGACTGATGACTGATTTCCTCAGACAGATGACAAATTGCTTCTAATGTTGCAGACTGATGATTAATTTCCTTAGACGGATGACTGATTGCTTCTGGTGCCTCAGACGACTGACTGTTGTTCTGTCGTCAACCTAACGGCTAACTTCAACTTCTTTGACTGCAAATTCTCCGTCAGCAATTTCTGCACCGACAATCCCCATGCTTGCAAATATTGCATCTGTGACTAAAGTTTCTGCGTCTGTGACTGAAGTTTTTATGTTTGCAAATCCTCGATCTACAGAGTCTTCATTTGCATTTTTGCATCCTGTCTGCATGTTCCATTAGATGGCCCTTCATCTGCATCAACAAACAAATTTGCGGCATCTTCACCTACTGCAATCCAATGCTCTCGTTGTGCATCTCCCCAAGGGTTTTGCTTCTCAGAACTCCATGTCACCAGATTAGACCCAACTTCGTACAAGCAACAACGCCAGAATGTAGAAATGAAATTTAACATGCTTACACAATTCCATTTCTACTTAAATAATTCTACAAATATGCAGTCATTAGCAATAATAATACACAAAACAACAATAGCAATAGCAACAATGGCAGATGACAAATAAATACAAGTAGATTTATATTAACAATGGCATGTACAATTACAACATTACAATCTGCAACCCTTGTGCAGAATAATCTTTATGGCTGCATCCCTAGCCTGATTGTATTATGCCCTACGCAGATATGCAGTAGCATTCCCTCTCATGTACCAACGCTTCTCCAACCATCAATGCCTTTGAAAGAATGAGGGAGTTTCATATTTATACAACCAAAAGTAGTTACCCTCCAACTACCTGACACCTCATCATTCTCTCAATTACATTTCATGGACATTTGCATTTGCATTTACATGACATTTCCCACTACAAGACAAACTAACTAATGACTTAACATTCTAGTATTACGTACAATATTAAATTGCCACTTTATAACATTATTAAATACATGTAAGCACATTTCGTCAACACTTTGCGTACATTTACAAAATAACATAGAATACCCAAAACTGTTTCACTAAATACAAACCATAGTAGTCAAACTCTTTTGGACTCTCAAGTACTCGGCCGAGTCCGAGTCCGAGTGGGCTCAGCCGAGCCGAGCCCACTCCTACTCCTTTTTTTCCTAGACTACTCCGAGTTCGGCCTAGTCCTAGGCCGAGCCCGAGTCCGACTCGGACTCCCGAGTCCCAACGTCGGAGCTCGGTTGGCCCAAAAAAAATGGAAGTTTAAAAAAAAAAAAAATTATGTCTAGGGAGGTTAAGTGTTGATGATGCTGCACAACTTAAGCATCCACGTTGGCCAGTGCGCAATCACGAACAAGATGCTGAAATCTTTGTTTATTATATTAACGAGAGAATGTGCAATTTTGCTTCTCAAACCTTGAGAATGCTTATCCCTCAATTATAATTTATTTTTATACAAATATATCTTTCTCCGATGGATACATCATCCGCATCTTGTTTGGGAATGAGAACCGCTTCAGAATGCACGTATGCATGTCCTGTGGGGTGTGGCGGTTTGGGCGGAGAATGGCATGAGTTTTGGAGGTGTTCGATCAAGGAAGGCTTGAGGCCGCCAGTGCTGAGACCTCTTATAGAAAGTTCGTCGTGCAATTCTTGCACCTTCATTTTCTTCCATTCTTTTCTCTCCTTCAATGCACCCTCTCCCGTCGCCGTCACTGCCACCGTTGCCATTGCAGCCAATACACACCACCACGCGACAATGGAAAAAATTAAAAACGATAATTAATTTCGCTCTGAAACCCTCGACTGCCAACGAAACAATTTCTATGCACGAATCTCCCCCAGAATAATGAATGTCGCTTCTACCTTGAATTTTGGTAAGCAGTTTTAAAAAATAGCTTCCCATTCTAAAACCGGAAAAATGGCTATGATTAAATATTGGCTTTATTAATATATGAAGAATTTTTTTTTCAATTTTTTTTTCTCAAGAACATTTTAATAAAAGTAAAGTTAATAGATCCCAACCAACCATCTAGGAAATCGAATCTAGACAACCCACCGATTATAATTAACCATGGTATTTGAAAATTTAGTTTATTAAACATGGTGGACTAAGTTAGGGTGATTCCGTCCCATGGTTTCTCTATTAAATATGGTATTTGAAATTTTTAATTATTAAACATGGTGGACTAAGTTAGGGTGATTTCATCATATAGTAAAGTTTATTATTATTTAATGTTTTGTAAAATGTTAATAATGTTTTTGAACTTTATATATTAAGTTTATTTTATCATTATATTATTTATTTATAATTTTATAAACCAAAGTGGTCATGCCTGCAAAGGTCATAGTCTGTTCCGAATCCTCTGAGTGCACGCCAGACCGACAACGATGGTATGAATCTCGAGTGACCGGTGGTCCTCTTCATACCCGGTTATAAAATAATCAGGTGGTATAGGCTTGTTGGGGGCAGTCCTTGTAGTTTGAACCTTGCACTTGGCAGTTACTAAAAATAGTGTGGATGTAACGAACTCCCTATGTATCCAAAAAAAAAAAAATTTATAAAACAAAATTACTAGCTTGCTATTAGAATATGCTCCTTCCTCTTGTTAATTTCTTATTTGTACAATGTTGAATGTTGAGTAAGTGTGTTAGAATATACTAATAAGTAATATTCATGAAAAAACTTATTTTTCAATAAAATTTGTATTTTTTTTCATTTTTTTCTTTTTTCCGAGTTTTTACCGAGTCTTGCCAAGTTTTTTTGCCGAGTCCCAAGTCTGACTCCCGAGTCAAACTTTCCGAGTCCTAGTCGAGTCCGAGTTTTGCTACTATGATACAAACATATCAATTTGCCTGTCTACATTGCCCAACTTGCAGCAGCCATTCAAAATGGAAACGGATGTGAGTGAGCCCGCTATGGGTACAGTTTTGATGCATGGGAAGAAACCTGTCTACTATCACTCACAGTTGTTCAGTGGGGCAGTCATGAACTATCCAACCTATGACAAAGAACTCTATGCATTGGTTCAGGCTGTAAAGAAATGGAGGCACTATATCCTTGGTAAAGAGACAATAGTCCATACTGATCATCAACCACTACAATATTTGCAATCACAGAGTAAACTACAGCAAGCAAGGCACTTTAGATGGATGGGCTTCTTGCAACAGTTCCATCTCATCATAAAGTACAAGAAGGGCATCACTAACAAGATTGTTGATATGCTCTCGAGGCCACCAATCTCCAAGGTCACAGTTGTAGGAACTATCATGAAGTTCCATCCTTTTGTGCATGATGCATATAGAGAATAGAGAAGAATACCCACAGGACCCAAATTTTGTTGGCTTTTTAAGCCTTACTATCACAAAATATAGCGGAATATTACACAATATCAATAGGTCCCAAATATAAAATAGCCACAATAATAAAGGTCAAAGTAATGATAATATGAGTAGAATAATATGAGCAAATTAATATGTATATCAAGGCTTATATAATAAAGAAAATAACATTCATTTATATGCTGAAATATGAATGTAAATAGCTTGAATCATTCATGAACTATGCATGAAGAAAACTTACAATATTAATTGCTCAAAATGTATACAAGCTTTATTACTCCTCTTCCTCTTACAATCAGATAATAAGATATGAATTGTCTTTCTTGTGATTGCTTTCCTATGGAGCATTGTCTCCATAATATAGCCATAGTACTATGACTCTTCAAGTACTTGACTATTGCTCTCCATATGCCAAGTCTCATGACTCTTGGCTTATCAACTTGCCACTTGCATACTAGATGGACACTTGACTCTAAGACACTTGCACACATCTACATGACTCTTACACTTCTACATGCACTCCTAATATAGGACACTTGTGCACATCCTCACATTACATATTTGCACTCTTACATACAAGACACTTGTGCACATTCTCTCAATCTACACTTGCACTCTAACTTACATGACACTTGTGCATTTCCTGCACATTACACTTTTACATGACACTTGTGCATTTCCTGCACATTGACACTTACATAAAAAAGGGAAATATAAATCACACTCTAAACTATAGACTCAACCCTAATCTATTACATATTTACAAATGTACCATGAAGGTACCATGGGGGTACATTAGCATATACCAAATAATGTAATATACCTCAACAAATTTCAAAGAGATATATCAAAAGTTGCAAACTATTCCACACGCCGATTTGGACACAACTGCACAGTATCATCTCAAGGGTGGGTTATTGTACAAGGTAGAAA
The DNA here is from genome assembly GCA_028583015.1 of Wollemia nobilis. Taxonomy (NCBI): domain Eukaryota; kingdom Viridiplantae; phylum Streptophyta; class Pinopsida; order Araucariales; family Araucariaceae; genus Wollemia; species Wollemia nobilis. The sequence continues at coordinate 4,742,292 of JAQPPZ010000101.1, forward strand.
AATTGTGCATACCAAGGGGAGGAAGAGTACAACTCATAAGAGAAGCACATACTTCACAAGTTGCAGGACATTTTGGCGTAGGCAAAACCGTCGCTAATTTGCAAAGGTATGTCTATTGTCCCAAGATGCAAGAGCAAGTTGCAAATTTCATTAGGTGTGTTCTCTATAGTACCAGCAAACCTAGCAATAGGAAGTTAGGATTGTATATGCCTCTTCCAATACCTAGCAGACCATGGGAAAGCATATCCATGGACTTTGTTGGAAGAATACCAACGTCTAGGAACAACCATGATTACTTGTTTGTAGTTGTGGACAGGTTTAGCAAGATGTGCATACTAATTCCATGTAAAAAGACTATCAAATGCCATGAAGCAACAAGATTGTTTTTCTTAAATGTATGGGCACATTTTGCACTACCAAATTCTATAGTATCTAAAAAGGATTTTAGGTTCTTGGGAAATTTTGGACCACATTATAGGGAAACATGCACACCAAGCTAAAGAGAAGTATAGCATTCCATCCTCAAACAAATGGACAGATTGAAGCAGTTAACAAAACTTTAGTCCAGCTCCTACAAGGGTACCATAGGAAGTGTCCTCCTATAACAGAACTGTACATTCATCCACTCAAAAATCTCCTTTTGAAATTTGTTTTGGATACCTACCACCTTCACCTCTAGATGTGATATTTCAACAACAGGAGGGAAGTGAGCAAGTAGAGTAGGGGGAGCAAAACAGAGTAGTGAAGTTCATTGATACGGTGAGACAAATCCACCTGAAAGTACAAGAAAAATTGAAGGCAAGTAGAGCAAAATACAAGCTGTGACATGATCAATATCGAGTCAACCATCAATTCAAAGTGGGAGATCAAGTCTAGTTGTACCTTTGTAAGGAAAGATTGTGGGGCTTCACCAAGAAGTTGAAAACACTCAGGTATAGACCGTTTGAAATCATTGAACAAGTCACTAATAATGCATTCAGCTTGCATTTGCCTCCATACATGTGAATGTATTTAGTAGTCAATGTGGAGAATCTTCAATTGTTTGAGTCATGGATGATTGTTGAGGAGGAGAACGAACAAGTTCTACCATCCATAGAAGATTTTGCTCCTAATTCACTAGAGAACATGGAGGACTCAGTGCTAAGGAAGCAGAACCAAACCACTCGAAGAGGATAGCAAGAGTTCTGGCAAATTGCATTAAAGGGACGATTGTACAACAAAGGTAAGTGGTATGACAAGGGATAGATCGAGGAACTATTCCATCATCTTCTTCCTAAATAGTAAACTTTTGGGGCCAAAAGCCTCTAATTGGGGAGGTGTGATCCAAAAACATTGGACTAAGCCATTTGCGTGGTTGCAGACTTCTGAAGGAAAAAATAAAAATAAAAGTAAACCTTGACAACTCCGCAAACTAGAATGTTTCGAAAAAATTCTAAGTCCTTTGTGTGAATGCAGACATTTGAGGAGTCTAGGAAAAGGTGAAATTCCCAAGACAATTTTGTTTTTTAACCTCACAAGTGCAAAAGTCTGCAGTAACTAAGTTCCGCAAAACTCAGATCATGAAGTCTAACAGTTCGAATGGAATGCGGATAGGCAACCATAAATGTTGTAACTGTCAAAATGCTTGAGCTTCCCTAATGGCCAGTATAACCACCAACCAAGAATAAAATAAGGAGGATTTTTTTCAATCAAAAGAGATCACAGAAGAGGACAACAAAAGAAGGAAGCGCATTTCATGGAAGACAGCAGCAGAAGAAATCACTTAGCAGAGTTCTAAGTAGATGAATCGCTTCTAACACTGATTGTACTTCATTTTAACTGAAATAAGAGGCTGAACACCATTTTCACGTTGGAGTTTTTACCTTGAAAAGGGGTTTTCTCAAGGATAAATCTTGTTTCATATGTGTACGCTAATACTTCTTTATTTATAGTATTGCATTTTTACTTTTGTACAATTCCTAGTTAACATATAGAATCTGTATTTAAAAATAATAGACAACATAGTTGACAGGAGACTACAGATCAACTATGGAATATAAATCAACAAACCAACCAAGTAGTTAATTTAGTCTCAGGCCATCAAACGCTGATAGTTCGGCTATCTCCATAAAAGCCAAGAATTCTTTCTTTTTATTTCAAAATTTATAGGAAATATTGACCACATTAAAATTTATATACTTAGCCATAAAAGAATGGAGTTGAGGATAAATCTCACCCAATAAATGATAAATAATAAATGTTTTCGCCCTTCAAAATTTAATTCATTCAAAAACATTGATTAATTCCAAAAATTAGAACGTTTTTAATTCCAAAACTTAGAACGTTTTAAACAATTGGGCACAGAATTTTTTTTTTTGTTGAAAGTGGCTTGATCTTATTAAAAAAATAAGAGTACATAATTCACAAAAAAATAGGTGGTATAGAAGCACACCCTAAAATTCTATGTAGAAAATCAACCAAGGCTAGAAAAAGGCCTAGGACAACTACAAAACAGTTAACATATCAACAAAAAAGAAAGGGCTAGAAAAAGGCCTAGGACAACTACAAAACAGTTAACATATCAACAAAAAAGAAAGGGCTAGAAAAAGGCCTAGGACAACTACAAAACAGTTAACATATCAAGAAAAAAGAAAGGGTAGAAGACCCGCTAGTGCTCAAGTCGCTATAGGAGTAGAACCAACAGAGGGAGGGGGGTCCTTATCCGAAGGATTGCCTCAGCCGATGGAAGGAACGGGGTTTGTGGGAACTAGATCCCACCCAGAACCGTCACCCTACAACTTCAAAGTGTCGCCCGAGGTTTGAGGCAAAGTGGTGGCCTAGGCAGATGATGAGCCCTAATCGTAATACTGTGGTACAAAGTGGAATTCTTCCCTGGCACGTAGGTCCTACGAACGAGGGCTATGAGTAGTCAGTTTCCTTCCACGAGACCTCTTGCGGCACCCTGTTGCTGAGAAAAAGAATGTCTTTGGCAAGGTGGGGAGGGCGAAACCCGAGCCACAATGCAAGGACCATTAGCCCAATGATCTAGCAAAGTTTGTAGATGTTGAACCTCAATGGCAACCTTGTTCACCTATGTTGAATCTGAATAAAACATAGGAGCATATTAGAGCTTTTGAATACATGGAAAACTCTGGAGATGCATGTTGAGCAAAAAAAAATTCCATTATGGCTTTTCCATATGTTAAATAGAATATCAGCCCTACAAATATGCCAAATCTACTCCATATGTATTGGTATTTGAGTTGTATCCCCAATAAGAACCATAGGCCAAGAAAAGGGTTGTGGCTTAAAAGGTTTAAAAAAATCATGAATCCATTTCTAGGTCGCTTGGGCCCTAGGGCAATACCAAAAGAAATTTTTAATGGATTCCCTGAGATGACAAAAAGGGCATTTGGGAATGTGCAGCAGCCCTAAATGACGGAGGCATTCTCCTACAAGAAGTCCTTGAAAAATGAGACACCAAAGAAAGTGAGCCACTATAGGCTTCAAAACAACATCATTGCCCATTTAACTTGGGGACCATAGGCAAATGTAGCAATAGCCAAAGGCACCCTTTGCCCAGCTTATAGCTCCTGAAAGGAGTGTTGAGACACCATTTCCAATCCTTCCACCAAGGATGCAAGGTTCGAACCCCAATTTTATGAAGCATTTCAAGCAAGACTATGGCTTGAATTGCCTGAAATGTTTCTTTGTCAGCCTCAGAGAGGCGAAACTGCATTTTAACTTTTGCCCATGAAAGCCAATTCCTGGTCTGCTTGGAAAAGAGGTTAAAGATGACCCAGTCATCTCAGAGACGGGACTTGCTGTTGACCCCGACAGAGTCGAGGCTATCATCAAACTCCCACTACTAGTAAATAAGAAGGGCCTGCAGTCTTTCTTTGGACAGATCAACTTTGTAAGAAAATTCGTGCCCGATTTTGCCCAGGTAGTCAAGCCGATGACCGAACTCTTGAAGAATAATGTCGAGTTTGTTGGGCAGAAGAAAGAAAGAAGGCTTTTGAAGAAATCAAGGCCCGAATCGCACAAACACCTATGCTGGTTAACCCTGACTATTCTAAGGATTTCATCCTTTACGCAGTCGGAGAGCCTGAGAGCTACACAGCAATCTTGACGCAGAAGGGAGAAGACAGTGAGGAATGCCCAATAGCTTTCTTAAGCCAGGTAATACAGCCACATGAAGAAAGGTACAACTTTATTGAGCGCCAAGTACACGTAGTCATGAGGTCCCTAAAAAAATTCCGGCACTTTGTCTCCTAGAGCAGGACAACAGTGTATGTTGTTCATCCAGACGTAAGGGATTTTATTATTCAAGGAGAAATGGGCAACAAGAGGGATGGCTGGGTAACTAAAATCCAGGAGTTCGACATTGAAGTCCGACCGACCAAGCTGATCCACGGTTGGACACTATGCCAAGAACTCGCAAGGAGCGTCGCTGCAGAAGTGACAACTTGCCAATGGGAAGACCTAGTGTTAGAAGGCAACTTCGCCAATCAATCTGCGAACGACGGTGACTGGACGGATGATTTGATACAGTACTTCAACACCGAGAAATGCCCAGACCGCCTCAACGCCTCGCAGAGGAGAAGATTCGGGTTGCAATCTTGCAGGTATGTATTGTGCCCAGATGGGCTGTTTTTCAGAAATATTGATAGTGTTCTCCTGAGATGTGTCAGGGAAACAGAGAAAGAGAAAATCCTCGATGAATTCCATTTCGGAATATCGGGAGGCCACTTCGCAAGAAGGCCTACGGCCTTGAAGATAATCAGAGCAGGTTACTATTGGCCCACAATTTAAACTGATGCTTTTGCAATCTGCCGGAGGTGCGAAAAGTGCCAAAGATATGCAGACAAATGCTCCGAGTGTTCCAGTCCAGCAAGTTCCACCAGTCCCCGCAGCTCAGCCGGCCCCGCCAATCCAAATGGCGCAGCAAGCTGCCCCCAGGCAGTTCCCAACTTGGAATTCTGCAGGACCTTTGAGCCTGACAAGACAAACCCAGATCCCAACTGCGGCTCTAAAATCCATACCCATGTACGATGGTTCTAGAAAACGGCCTATGAGCACGTTCAGGACATCGCTTCCCTGGCAGCTCTCCATAGTATCACAGAAGAAAATATCATGGTCAGATTGTTAGTTCTATCCTTCCGAGGGAAAACTCCTCTACTAGTATTGATCTTTGCCGACCGGTACCATTACTGGATGGGATCAACTGGCAGGACAACTAATTAGAGGATTCAATGAATTGGCGGACCCGTTCTCCTTGCTTCACCAGTTCACGTCCATTCAGCGACATTCGTATGAGGAGATTACGTCCGGTTTGCTCGGACCTGGCAAAGGGTCCTCGACGGCCACCGGCCGGCCTCTGAACAAGCAACGTTTTACTATCTCAGGGCCTTTCATGTGGACATCAGTATGAACATTAGGTTCTCTAATGTCACCACCTTTACCGACCTGTATACCCAAGCACAGAAGGCAGAAATTGATCTAATCGTCACCGGAAAACTCTTGCCAAAATCGACGATGCCCATATTTCCCGATTTGCCTCAGTCGCAGTATCCCAACACTGCTGCTCAACCCCCGCCTGCGCCTTCCTCATGCCCGATTCCATCTTGGAATTCGAATCCTGCACCGGTCTTCCCGCAATACCCCGCTCCTCAAGTGCCGCAACTTCCAGCACCTCCACAATATCCGGCATTGCCTCCGCCAATGGCCCCATTGCCACTACCAGTGCCATTGCCACTACCAGCGCCATTGCCACTACCAGCGCCTGCAAATGTCGACGTACAAACCAAGCTGTTGCAGGAAGTACAGTCCCTCAATTCTGCCTTTAGGACAATGTCAAACGATATGACCATCATGAAAAGGAGGCAGGCTGAACAACAGTTCCAGCCAAGGAGATATCCTCCTCCGGCGATTACAAGAGATCAAGGCGCCCCAGTTGTGAGGCCTCCCACTAGGAATGCGGTTGTTCTGAACTATGAAGAGGCGAGCACATCAGATCAGGTGTTCTGGTGCTCCACTTGCAATGATCCACATGGAGAGGACACTTGCATGGTCCACCTGAATTACATCCAAACGCTGGCGGGCACCGTCCCCAATGAACAAATCAATATGATTAGGGAGGTGGACCGCAACCTCATGATCCCCATTGAAGAGCAGGTCTCAGTTCTAACCAAAAATGAGAAGCCCATTGAGGTCGACGCAATTCAGATGGGACCTTTGAAAGTATATGCTCGTCGCGAAAAGGAGCAACCGTCGACAAAAGCCCCAAATAAGGATCCCTTGCCCCCACCGTCGGCAAAAGAAAGATCTCCACTTGTAACTGCGCCAGTATTGCAACCGGCAGGCGAAACAAAAGAGCAAGCCAGAGAAAAGCTCAAATATCCCTCACTGACAAAGAGGCAAAGGGTAGAAGCCACGCAACAATACCGCACCAAGTATGAACCGATGAAAGAGCCAACAGGACCCGCTGCCTTGGCATATAACATAGTCGAGGAACTGAAGAAAACTCCCACCAAGGCAAGTCTCTATGACGCCCTGCAACTCCCTGGACAAGTTGAATTTTTGCAGGAATCCCTCAAATCCGTGAAGGGAGAGAAGCTGACCCAGACCGTGCTGACTCAAACTCTGACTACCTCAGCTACAAGCAAGAACAGGCCGCACCCATTCTACCTATCCCTTCAGATGAAAGGATGGGTCGTGCACAATTGCATGATTGATTCAGGTGCAACGACCACTGTCATGCCCAAAGCCGTGTGCGAAGTAATGGGCATGGAGTATACACAGAGCAGTCCAGGCGTTCTTCAACTTGATAAGACTCTCGTGAAAATAGTGGGGGTTATCAAGGATATTCCAATCCAGCTGCATAAGGTGCCTCAGATTGTTGTAATCCATGAGGTCGTGGTCGTTGATTTGGAGTCGTATTTCAGCATGTGTCTCTCACGAGAGTTCACTGCTAAGCTGGGAGGTTACCTCTCTTTGGACTACTCTCACCTAGAGGTTCCATTCAAAGGGAGGAAAATAAAGATCTATAACGAGAAACCCTCCAGCTACCATATTGAGAATATAGCCGACGATGAGCAGCAGAGCGAATCAGTCCACCTGATGACAGAAGAGCTGAAAGCAGTGGGCCTGATGGAGGAATCCTTGGAGGAGCTTTGGACGGAAGATGAATTCTCCCTGACTGATTTCAACGCCATGATCGAGTTGGAGATAGGGTGTTACTCTATTACCAAGCCAGAGAAAACAGGAGAAAAGATGCAGACTGAAGAGGGCCCTGTTCCCGATGAGCAATGGAAACTTTTCTTTGACGGCGCCCGATGCAAGAATGGTGTCGAGGCCGGAGTAGTCCTGATTACTCCATCTGGTGATCAAAAGACCTATTCCTACAGACTCGCTTGGAGCTATACTAACAATGCGGCGGAATACGAAGCCCTGTGTCTAGGGTTGAAGAAGGCAGAAAAGCTGGGAATCAAGCAACTGCAGATATTCGGAGACTCGGAGTTAGTCTGCAAGCAGGTCACCAAAAAATGCGTTGCAAAACAACATTATCTCAAGGCATACCGCAATAGGGTATGGGACCTGCTAGAGTCTTTCGAGGCGTTGAATGTCTAGGCTGTCTCACGGGAAAAGAATAAGCACACATATGTCTTAGCGTTCGTTGGAGCCAGATACTCCCCGGCTGACAACATAATGCAAAAGCCGAAGACGGTAAGAACCATTTACAGGCCTTTTGTGCCTGATAAGGACACCCACTGGCAGGTGTTCGAGAGTGACGAGCAAATCGTCATTTTTCTAATCCATGAAGCAAGCACCATTGAAGGTAGAGACCATGATGACGAGGAATATGAGGGGTTGATACAGTTGAAAAATAACCATGTCCCGAAAGGACTAATCACTCTGGAGAGTCTATTTGATCAAAATGACAGAACAATTGCTCATAGGATCAAAGTAGACGCGAAGCAGTACAAGGAGCTTGAGCTAGATCCTGGAAAGCTAATCAAAGTTGGAGCAGACTGTACTCTTGAAGAACTGGAGCGGATTCGGATCCTATGCAGAGAATATCCAGATATTGTTGCCTGGTGTTATCAAGACCTGAAGGGGTACGACAGGGAAGTCATACAGCACACCATTGAACTTCAAGAAGGGGTCAAACCCTGCAGGCAGAAACAGAGGCCTGTCAACCCAAAAATTGAAGTTCTGATGAGGGCCAAACTCTTGAAGATGCTCGAGGCAAAAATTATCTACCCTATCAAGCACTCTTCCAGGGTTGCCAATCTGGTCCCTGTCTGAAAGAAAAACGGAGATATCAGCCTGTGTGTTGATTTTCGGAATCTGAACCAGGCTTCACTAAAAGACCACTACCCTCTCCCGCAGATCGACTAGATCCTCCATGTAGTAGCAGGGGCACATCGCTTCTCCCTCCTAGACGGTTTCTCTGGATACAACCAGATTTGGGTAAAAGACGAAGATCAACATAAGACGGCGTTCACCACCAAATGGGGGACGTTCACCTATCAACACATGCCCTTCAGCCTCTTGAACGCAGGGGCCACTTTCCAGAGAGCCATGGACCTGGCGTTTGGTGAATTATTGAACAAAATTATTGTCATCTATTTGGATGACATGACTGTGTTTTCACACAAGAGAGAAGAACACACCTCACACCTGCGGCAAGTATTCGAGAGATGTCGAGAATTTGGTATATCTATAAACCCGAATAAGTCTGTCTTCGCAATGACAGAAGGGAAATTACAGGGCCACATCATCTCAGAGAAGAGACTTGCTGTTGACCCCAACAGAGCCGAGGCTCTCCTCAAACTCCCACTACCAATAAATAAGAAGGGCCTACAGTCTTTCTTTGGCCAGATCAACTTTGTTAAGATCAACTTTGTTAGAAAATTCGTGCCCGATTTCGCGCAGGTCGTCAAGCCGATGACCGAACTCTTGAAGAATAATGTCGAGTTCAGCTGGATAGAAAAAAGAAAGAAGGCGTTTGAAAAAATCAAGGCCCGAATCGCATAAGCACCTATGCTGGTTAACCCTAACTATTCTAAGAATTTCATCCTTTACGCAGTCGAAGAGCCTGAGAGCTACACAGCAGTCTTGACGCAGAAGGGATAAGACAGTGAGGAACGCCCAATAGCTTTCTTAAGCCAGGTAATACAGCCACATGAATAAAGGTACAACTTTATTGAGCACCAAGTACATGCAGTCATGAGGTCCCTGAAAAAATTCTGGCACTTTCTCTCCTAGAGCAGGACGACAGTGTATGTTGTTCACCCAGACGTAAGGAATTTTATTATTCAAGGATAAATGGGCAACAAGAGGGCTGGTTGGGTTACTAAAATCCAGGAGTTCGACATTGAAGTCCGACCCACCAAGCTGATCTACGGTCGGGCACTATGCCAAGAACTCGCAAGGAGCGCCGTTGCAAAAGTGACGACTTGCCAATGGGAAGACCTAGTGTTAGAAGGCAACTTCGCCAATCAATCTGCGAACGATGGTGACTAGACGAATGATTTGATACAGTGCTTCAACACAAGGAGATGCCCAGACCGCCTCAACGCCTCGCAGAGGAGAAGATTCAGGCTGCAATCCCACAGGTATGTGTTGCGCCCAGATGGGCTGTTTTTCAAAAATATTGATAGTGTTCTCCTGAGATGTGTCAGGGGAACAGAGAAAGAGAAAATTCTCTATGAATTCCATTTCAGAATGTCAGGGGGCCACTTCCCAGGAAGGGCTACGACCTTGAAAATAATCAGAGCGGGCTACTATTGGCCCACAATTTTTACCGATGCTTTTGTAGTCTTCCAGAGGTGCGAAAAGTGCCAAAGATATGCTGGCCGAAACAAGAACGCTCCTATGCCCCTCCAACCGATCCAGGTCGAAGCGCCTTTCCAGCAATGGGGCTTAGACTTCATCGGGGTGATATCGCCAAACTCCTCGGTAGGGCATAAGTACATATTGACTGCCACTGACTACTTTACCCGGTGGACTGAAGCAGTCCCGACAAAACATGCTGACCAGGAGGTAGTCATCGCCTTCTTGGAAAGTTTGATAACTCGCTTCGGGGTTCCAGAGGCAATCGTGACTGATAACGGCCCAGCGTTCATAGGCGCCAAGCTCAGCGAGTTCGCTTGTAGGTATGGAATCTACCTAAAAGCCTCATCTAACTATTACCCGTAGGGCAATGGGTTGGTTGAGTCAACAAACAAGAATTTGCTGAGAATATTAAATAGGATCCTGGAGAAAAACAAGAGAGCATGGCACCTACTCCTAGACCAGGCGTTGTGGGCCGACCGCATCTCCATCAAGAAGTCCATCAAAACGACACCGTATGAGTTGGTATACGGGAAAGAGGCAGTTCTGCCTACGCATGTCGAGATGCCTGCACTCTGGATGTTGGATGATGAAAGAGAAGACCTTGATCCCATGGACGCCAAACTAGCTTAGTTGCTGCAACTGGAGGAAGAAAGGGAGAAAGGTTACGAAGATTTCATGGAGCATATTGAGACCACCAAGTTGGTTTGAAAAAAGAGCCACCGTTCATACCTTTCGGGTTGGAGATCTACTGCTGAAATGGGGCGCATGGAAAGAAAAACCGGGAAACCATGACAAATTCAATGCCTTATGGGAAGGCCCGTTCCAAATTTCCTGAGTTAACCAGGTGAATTCCTTCATCCTACAGGACATGGAGAGCCGTACTCTGCCCATACTTGTCAACGGCCTTCACCTGAAGGTTTACCACTGATGAGAAGCATCAAAAGGTTTACCTGTGTACATAAATTTACTTTTGTTGTTATTTTCATTTCGTCTATATATATTGTTTTTTGCTTTAAGAGAGTGTTTGCACTCCATAATGGAGCGATTTTGTCTTCTCTGCCCTCTTCCCTTTTTCCCCCGATGATCCATCCGGAGCAGAGCCAGTTGAAAATCAGTTGTTTTGCTGCAGAAGATGCATTTTTGTTAAAAGTTTTTAGGCAGAGCATGGCTTCGTGAAGTTTTCAAATCGAAGACATGGTTCGGCCTTCTTATGTGCGAAGTCCAACTTCCCCTTAAAGCAAGAAAAAGGAAAAGGAACATTTTAATTCTATCTTTTGAGCGTTTAAAAAAGAAGATTCTAAGTTCGCTGCAATTTCGGCCGAAACGGGGCTTCACCAGGACCACGCCTCGAAGCTCGTTTCTAAAAGACTATTGGCGCTTCGCCAGTTTCCAAGCCAAACTTGCATTTCGGGCATGATGAATAACGAAGAGGAAGTTCGCTCGTCATTGGGGCGAAAGGGAGTCTCGAAACTAAGTTTCGTTCATTTTCAAGAGCGGATGGCGTTTTGCCAATTTCCTGGGCAAAAGCAAGGTTCAAACATATTTTAGAGTGAAGGCGAAGGTTCGCCCCTACTTAGAGCGAAAATCAAGATCGAGGGCTCCCAATTGCGTGAGAAGAGCAAGATAAGTACGACAACTTCAAGGCATAACGACAGCACAAAAGCCCACTTCGGGCACCTTGGTGGCCGAAGGGGGGCTTCGCTCAAATTTTGAGCGAAGCTCCTCCCTATGAGCCGTTAGGCATGATAAGCATCGAAGCATGCGAGAAAGCGGCGACGCCCATTTAAAATCCCAAGGCACGTGTTTTTAAACGGAAGTGACAGTGCGCATCCCAAAGTGCATTGTCGGAATAAAAGCTAGCGCCTTGAAAAACAAAAAATGATGAATTCAGATTTCCAAGGAGGATTGCAAGCCCGTGGAATCTTTGAGCCTCAGGAAAAGCACTCGGTCACCAACAAGGGAGCGCCACTTTCCACCCACTTCCAGTTTGGGCATTCACTCGCTTCGTGCGCCATTAATGGGGTAGGTCAAGCCCGCGTCTATAAGAGAAGTAGCGCTCCAAGGTAAAAATCATTTGTTCTCCTGCGAATTGCTCTGCGCTGTGCTAAAAACCCTCGGCGAACGTAGCTGCTAGTGATTGCTAGTGCACCTGTGCATTTCCACCATTCGCAATGGCCAAACGAGGTGCGAGAAGAAAGAGAAGGTGCCCAAAGGTGGAGGTTTGGAGAAATCAAAGGGGTCAGAGGCCGAGAAGAAGCAGAGATCGAAGAAGCAGAAGCTAGAGAGCACAGAGGAACAGATAATGGAAGAGTTAGAGGAAATTCCCCCACCTGTCGACAAACTAGAAAAAATAAGAGATGGTATCCTCTCCAAAAGCGTCGGAACGCTGCGCCGTATGGTCGATGAGATGTTGGCAAGGTTATCTGCTGAAACAGTTGTGTATTACTCACACCTATCCTAGTTTTTATGCACCCCTGTACACAACTACCCATAACTGGTGTGTGCTATCGCCAGGTTCTAACACCCTCTGACCAGACAAGTCAAATATGCGAGGGAAACAAGTTGTTTTCAATTTTCTCCGACGATGTCCAGAACGCCTTCGCTACCGGACAAAAACCGTCCACAGATTATGTCGTCAGAACAATCAACACCAATTAGCAGAAGAGCAGATACCACCCCTACTCCTCAAATGTGGCGGTTCATGGAGGAACAACGGAGAAAGAAACTTGCATCTGATCAATGGCCAGAGATGCCAATGTCTCTGAGACATTTCAAGTACCCAGACATTTACTCGATCCCGGTGTGGGTAGTAGGGCTCTCCACCAACACAACCGTATACGCATGACAGGTCGCCCTTGCCAAATGCATCTCACATGGGGAATTTTACACTCCCGACGCCATGGGGCCAAAGATAAAGCCCGTGTTCTTCGACTGGGCGGACTAGGTAGCATCCTGCACACTCGGTTGACCGACCTAAAGAAGGGGAGCGATCCATCTTTCGAGTCCTGTTACTTCCTAATTTGGCTGTTTTTCTATCATATGCATAGTAAGTTCCCCTCCATCGCCATCAATTGCACTAATAAGGAGGGGAAAATGTTGCCCGTGTATCAGTGGACTCTAGTTTTGTCACAGAAGGAGTCCTACTATGTTTTCAACCAAGTGTTCCAAGGCCGCGCCTTGGAAATTATATGTGGCGCTTGTCACCGCATCCCGAGGGCAATGAGAGACAACGTGGTGCAATGAAAGTTGGGTGATGTTTTCCAGCTCACACAAGTTCTCATAATCAGAATCCTTGGGTTTACTGGCAAACCCTTCCTCCTCCCATACTACACCAGTGAGTATCTGTTTGCTTTAGAAGTCGCTCAGCAAAGTGACTACACGGATGACGCCTATGGCCATGGGAGAAAATGGGAGCACACTTGCGACTTCCCTTTCAGATGGAGCGACATTGAAGTCTTTGTCACTGGGAAAAATGCATTCCTCGCAGCCATGCTCAAAGACTTCGGTTTGATTGAACTTCCCTAGAGGTGGAAGTACGACCCCCTGGACATATTCAGAGACTTCATTGGGTTTAAGAGTTTCCACATTTGCCCTCGTCCAAAGATTGTGGAGCAGCGCAACAACCCGTCAAGCCGCGACCTTGAGTGGCATATAGAAAGGATGCAGTCCTTCCTGCCGTGGCATGATTTTTATCACATAGAGGCGGAATACAGCCCGTCGCAACACCCGTTGCTTGATCCGGATTCTTCTTTCTTCAAAAATATAGGAAACAAGTTGAAAGGTTGGTCCGAGGAAAGGATCGCAAATTGGTGGATCATGAGGGTCCACCACAGAAAAGAAACATCTGACGGATTCCTCGTAATTGATGGCCAATTCTCTGATATCTTTGACGCGAACTGCAACACCTGGCAACCGGTCATATTTATGAATTTTGTGCCTCGAGGAACCGACGACGAAAGCCCCAGGAGAATAGAAGACTTGTTGGAACAGTCGGAGCAACAATCGGGGTAGTAGGAGCAACCGGCCGGACAAGTTGCAGAGTCCAGCCATGACGCCGAAAAAACGTGCAACCACCTGCCAAGGAGAAGGATAGGCCAGCTGGCAAAATGCAGAGGCCGCCTCCTCAGGCGAAGAAGCCTCAGACCAAACCTGCTCGTTCTGCTAGCAAATACCCTCCAAAAAGTCCTATTGACACAGGCACACGCGCAGCTGCACCCGCCGTTACACTCCAAAAGGAGATACAAATTGTTGATGTGGAGGTGGACACACCAGTCGAAGCAGAAGGGAGGACCGGTCAAAGTCCCATAACGTAGGAATTTTCCACGATGACTCTCATCGGAGAGCACGCAGGTACGCGCCCTCTTTCTCCTCCCTCCTCTTCTGAACCTCTAAAAGTGGTACCCCTGGGTGATAAAGCCATAGTATCCGCCTTGCCTGTGGGCAACGAACCACCATCAACTATCCCCCTTATGGTCTCCCAGCCACTAATAGAAGAGATCCAACTCCCCGCCACTTCCCAACTTACCCATTCAGCGTTTGGTTCATACGCCTTGGTCACTAATGGCCTCTGCCTCACTCAGACCAGGCGCCACAAGTTGAGTCCCATCATCACCCCCCAATCCTTCATCTATTGCCGAAGCCCTAGGTGGTGTCCCACTCCCAGGCCCTAACAGCCGCCCACGGCTGTCCAGACCCCTGTTCCCGCAGCAGTCACCGAAGTCCCTATCTCCACTATTTCCGATTTGGGCACCGAAGTCCTCCCCCAGCAAGCCCTGTTCCTTTTCATGCGTATGTTTGGAGGGGCAGAACCTTTGGACACAGAACTGGAGATGATAAAGGAGTGTCCCCTAGCAGAGAGCCTGCACCAGGCACGGCAAAGCTCATACAAATGGCTCAAGGACGTCAGGAAGAAGAAGGCATGGACCCCTGCTAAGGTTGAAAAATGCGCCATATTTAATCCTCAGAAAATGGAGCTCCATAAGGTAAAAAAGGTGCCAAAAGTCCAAAAACCTGTGGAGGAAATGACGCCTTCAGATTACTCCTACCAGTGTATCATCAAGGACCTGAAGACGCTTGACGTGGTGGAAGAGACGGGGTGTATTCATGTTAAGATTGACTCAATCTATCTCGATAATGAGCATATCAAGGAGCGTTGCTTCGCAACAGAAAACAAGAACATGAAGTTGGAGGAAGCCCTGGCGTGAACCAAGGCCCAGTTGGAAGACGCGCAAATCGAATCAGAGCAGCTACAGCAAGAAGTGTTAGCTTTAAAGCAGGAGGTGTGTGAACATAAGAGTGCTACCAAGCGCCATCTCAAGGCGCATGAAGAAGCAGAGGATAGAGCGAAAAAGTTAGAAGCACGAGTCCAGGAAGTACAGCAACAGTTCGCAGAGAGAGAAGCGAAGATGGAAATCTTCTCGAGAGACCGAATTAAGGACATTCGCACTCATTTGTTGAGGAGTTTTCGATATAGAGCGTCCAGCACCTTGGTTGTCCTTATATACATTTCAAAATCCAAGCAAGCGGCTTCTCAAGGCCAACCTGTCGTGGAGGAATTCGCGCAGGAAATATAGCATCGGCTCAATTTGGCCATCGAAGTGCAAAATTTGGAGCACATGGATCTCTGTGATGAGCCAAACTGCGCGGGATTGGGCTACCGCCAAATCGACTCATCGAGCTTTCTTTTCTAAACTAAAAAGAGTCAGGAAGGCCAGGAGGCTTTTGAACCCCTTCGAGCAGGAAAGGCGGACTTCCCTAGTGTACTTTCAAACTCTCACGTAGCTTGGCTTTCCCAGTTTCACAGATGATGATGGGAACCTTCTGTCCAAGGATGAGCTCAAGCCAAGATGGATCACTTTTGAGGGTGATACTTCTAAAATAGACGATTAGGTAGACCTCATCATGGAGACGTAGGTGATAAATTTGATATCATGGAGTAATAGGGCTAAATATGTTGATATCAACCAGATTGAAAGGTTCAATTGTCTGGTGAAAGTGCTCTGCGACCGTGAGCTATTCCAGGAAGAGGCCTGGGCCCACATTTGACACACTCATGAGCACATCCGAGCACGCCTCCCTTGCCAGGAGCAAGAGCAAGAGCCTGATAGAGAATAAGGAGACGAAGATCAAGAGCTTAGCGAAGAGGAGGAAGAAGAAAGAGAGAGATTAGAAGAAAAACCCTTAGCCAGCGATGGACAGTCAGAAGAAGAGACAGATGATGACTCCGAGCCCAATGGATGAAGGCTTAGGGTCCTTGCATTGAGGCGAGCTCAATACCCCACGAGCCGCCAGGAATGTTGACAATTTTGTCACATTTTGCCTAAAGGGTAAAATTTTGAACTGGTGCTATAATGTTTTTTCTATTTGGATTCGCTTTCTCCTTTGAAAACAACATTCTCCGGCAAAAGATCTTCTCTGGCATTTTCATGGCGCTGAGGCGCAGCTAGAAACCTTCTTTCCCTCACCTTTCATGCACGATTCAAGTTCGGAGCAGCTTCGCTCGAAAAAACAAGAGTCAAAGGGCAGCTTCGCCAAGAAAGGAAGCTAAACCTACGTTTCGCTCATTTTTGAGGCGAGAGACAGCTTCGCTGAAGAAATAGAGCGAAAACCCCACTTCGGGCTTGAAAAATCGGCTAAGGCATGGACAGGGCATTTCGCCCTTGAAGGCAGCGAAGCTCAACTTTGGGCCACAGCGTTGTCGAAATCCCATTTTAGGCCCCAATCAGTGCGAACTTCCACTTCGGGCCCAGCTCCAATGAAGGCCCACTCCAGACGCCGCCTTCGCCGAAAAAATTCTAAGGCAAAGAGTCAAGCTTGTCTTCGCTCCTTGGCAGGGCGAAGTTGCAGTTCGGGTCTGCTCTCCGACGAAGCTGCATCTCGGGCCTATTCAGAGCAAACTCCATCCAACCGAAGTCCATTTCGAACTTAAACAAAAGGCGATATTGTTGAAGCACAGCTCTCCCCTAGCCCAGCAAACTGCCAGTTTGGGCATCCACTCCAGCGAAGCTGCACTTCGGGCGCAGTTTCGGCGAACCTCCCCCGCCATACCATGCCAAGGGCGATTCGGGCCTATTTCTCAACGAAGCTTCCTCGGAGTGTTTTTTGGGCATTGGGGCTGCTTTCAAGAGGCGCGCTTCCAAAGAAGAGGGTGGGTAGAAATTTAAGGCGCCTTCATGGCACACGAGTTTGAATCTCCTGCCCATCCCATCAAAGCGGCGATGCTAAGCCCAAGGAAACCTCCTCACCAACTGCAGTAATGAGAGGAGTAATTTCAACAACAAACCTTGTCCGAAGCCAGGCCTCGTAACTGCTGATGTGAGCTCCCAGCGACAAATCTCAGGGTGAGCCATGTCTCATAACTGCGCACTTTTTGAGGAGCCCTCGATTTGCGTTGTTCTTCATGAATGCCTAACAGGGGTCAAATCTCAATTGCCCCAACGGTATTTAGGGTTTTCTATTAATGCTACAGAGGTGAAGTCCTCTTGAAAACCAGCTCATTGTAATGTTACCGAGGGGGAACACTTTGCTAGAAAGCTGTTGTATTCAAATTTTGCATCAATACTAAGAACTCTTGGCTCTGACTCTATTTCTTCTTTGTATGACGCCTTCTGTATTTATTTCTATTAATCTCGTTTTGTTATGCGATTGCTGTAATTCTGTTATCTGGATTTAAGCATCTTATATTGAGCGAAGCTGGAATTCTTCTGAAGGATACATAGAGAAGAAAATATAGCGTTAGTTTCTGTTTTACTCTTTGTGTTGATTGCTGCTGATTCGGATAGAGATAGGTGATCGTGCTGCCTGTTCTTCCCCTCAATTTCTACTACTTTCAGTAATTTCCCAATCTCTTCCCAGTTCCTTAATCTAAAACCCCAACTTAGTGTAGTGAAGGAGCCAACCTTCTCTGGAGATTGGCACGGAAGGCATTCCTTCCTTCCGGCCTTTCAAAGTGTTGGACGGGTCTAGGGCGCATAAATAGACCAAACCCTTTCCTGTGGCAGATTCGTAACCTACAGGACCATTAGCGAAAGAGGGTCATTTGACGACCGTATGTGCGTAGGAAACACGTGGTGCATTCAATTGCAAGGTTCCACCACTCTATCCAACCGTTTGTAGAACGAGGACAAGGAGTTAAATTCCACACGTGGCGAATGTGGGCCAGAGAGGGTGGGTGACAAAGCAATGACGTATTAAAGTAGAATTGGCTATTTAAAACAACCCTCCCACTATTTGACCATTCAATGCGGAACCATATGGGGGAGTGGTTCGAGAGAACAACCTTGGGGAGAGGTTCCACCGGGAGACCCTGATGATTGCCAAAATTAAATGTGGGCTGCCTTGATAACATTGCCCGATCAAGCCATTTGAGGATTTTGTCAGGGTCGACTCGCATATTGGACTTGCCTAGTATTGGGATCAAAAAACCCCAATTTTTTGCATATGAAAAACCAAGCAAATATTTTTCCAACTGTCTAGTGCATGTAATGTCCACCTTGCTTGTCAAAGACATCTTCAATTATATTGAAGTCGCCACATATGACCCACGTGGCGGAAGGTAGAGAGTTTGCAATCCAAAGCCAAATATGGGACCGTTCTATGGCATCATTTGAGGCGTAGACATTAATAACCCCCCACACATGGCTATTAATGTGGAACATGGTCCACAATGCTCTATTGGTGAAGTTGCAACTATGGTCCACCAGTTGGGACCACCATCGTGACGCCATGAAGGTAGCGACACCGCCTCAACCTGGCTCATGGTTGCTATGTACAAAAAAACCTTCACTTCCTGTGAACACAAGATTCCCAAATCTGGAAAGTTTGGCAAACTTTTCAAACTGCAAATTTGCGTTTGAAGTCCATTAGACCCCAAACATTCCAAGAGAGGAAGTTCATTGGGGGAAGGAATTTAGTGGCATATCCTCACCACTAAGATACTCCAACACACTATAGTTGTTGGAGGAATCAGGAACATAGTTGCCCAATTGAAAACTGGACACATCGAGCCGCTTCTCTAGAGTGGCATCTTCTTCTATAGATCCCCTTCTCGGGCCATGGGAGCACCTTGCACTAGCTAGGAGGAATGTATTGGAGGGCTGGCCGATGAGGAAAATTGCAAAGCAATCACAGTTGCGACCCTTGGGGTATGAATATGTCAAGGCCAAGGAGCCTTGTTGTAGGCAATTTCAGTTGGGAGGCCAGCTTTTTCCTTTTCTTGCCTTTTTCCATCAGCTTTGAGAAATGCACCGATTTGGACTGTGTACCTTTAGAAGCAATCGAACACGCATTTTTACACCCACCCATAGTTGTCCAACCATCCTCCTGGACTGAGGAGTGGGAACACTCGGTGTGGTGGGACTCTACCTGTCCTTGTTGTGCAGCATCAAGGGACAATCTTTGATCTTCTGTGCTAATAACTGGCACTAAAAACACATGTTGGGCAAGTTGACATACAAGACCCGCTGGAATATCACAGTGTCACCAACTTGTATTTCAATAGTCTCCTTGAGGTCTCGAGAAATATCAACCTCAAAGCAAAAGTGAATGGAAAAAATTGTCCTCCTCCACCAAGATGACGCATCCCATATGGTCGCTATGTGGCTAAGAAAGTGCTACAGAGGTAAAGGGAGTCCTGGAAATCCCACACACATAGGGACTTTGGTACTTATTTCCTCATAAATAGAAAAGTTGTTGGTCCAAGAAGAAAAAACAAGCAAAGAGTTTTGCATATACCAAGGGCCATGCTCGCCTTAGCCTAACAAAATAAAGCCCTTCATAAGATTTTGAATCATCGTCACTCCATGAGGAGTTCAAGCTGCGTCAACTCAGGCTCTAAGGGAAGACTCATTGAGGACGCATGAGGAATTCAAGCTGCGTTAACTCAGGCTCTAAGGGAAGACTCATTGAGAACACGTCCCACAAGGATGAATGACTCTAACCAGTGACATGCAGTGTCAAATTCAGACAATGGAAGAACTACATCAGGAGAAAGAGGATTACCTCGTGAACCACCATGAGCACAAATTTGCACAATTGTTTAATAGGAGCATGCATTCCCTTCTGCAGTGCCAGCATTGTTCGCTGGTCCGCCGGACCATATTGATATGGTGCCAGAATAATCAAAAACCTAGCAAGCCAAAAAAAAAAAAAAAACTCTGGACAGAGAATTTTCAGTTTTACTGTAACATTCAGTCTTAAGATGACGTAAGAAGCGGCATTGAGATCGGTCAGTTATACTGAAAATTTCGTTTAAGTTATCGTAGGCAGAAGTTTGAATTCGGTTTAAACTGCATACATAAACTTTAATCTGCAATCAAAAGAAAACATAAAACCATAAAAAAGAGAATTAAGCATGCGCATTACATACAATGTTTTGTAGCCTCCAAGCTCATGGGATCAGCAAAATCATCAGACATTTGAAATTTGTCCGCTTACGTGGATTATTCCCGTCTCTCATTAAATTATTCTGTCTAGTGATAGCAAATTTAAACCGGCTGACCTGTTAAACACCTTCGAATGTCTTCATCACCGAGGGTTTGAAAGGAAATTGTTGGATTCCACAATTCTCTCCCTTTTCCTTCATTGTTTTCCTCGTATCTGCCACTGTTTATAATGCTTAATTTTATTTTCTTCATTCATCTATCCCTCGGATATTTTACAACCATGGTCATGCCACCTTAAACACACCTCACATACAAAAAGAGGGTCGATGCAAAACCCTAACGTTCGCTTTTGGCCGAAATATGAAAGGACGTTAATCTTACAGCCCATATTGAAATATGGGAGTTCTAAAAAGTTTTCCCGGCAATTAATATTTAACTGAGCTTAGGGAATTCAGGTTCAAGCCTTTTCATGCGGGTGTGATGGTTTGTGGTTTCGCGGTCTTATATTATATGACCATACGTATTGTATTAATGACTTATGATGGATGGCAGTATTATTAGCTTGACTATTAATATTATAAACAGGTAAATTTGAATTTACTTATTAATTATTTTTTTATTAAAATTAATAATAAAAAATAAAAAAAGTTATAATAAGAAGGGAGTTGGAAAAATCATATATTATAGTTCAGGGCGTAAGGTCACCCAACAATCAACATCAAAAACAAAACCAACCTTTAGAAAGGTGAATAAACAGAATAACTAAACAAAAAAATTATTTTATATATATAAGTTTTACTTAAATTATTAAAAAATTTAAAATATTTTTTTACTATAAATATATTTTTTAATATGTGAGAAACCTTTATAACTAACCCTTACTTTGAGGCTGAGCATTCCCACCCAACCATGACCCTTCTAAAGTCCAAACTTAAAAGATTAACACAAAGTCCACAACAAAGACATAAGAATAAAATATTGGTTAGTATAAATTTTATGCATTTCTCATATAAATGTGCATATTTAAATTTACTAAGTGAGAGAGAAAAAAAAGGGGTTAAATAATTTTTCTCTTCCTAAGTAACTAGACATTTCAATCTACAACCTCAACAATAAGATTTGTCTTATAACATTACTATATAATTATGAATCTCTCTTATGTTCAACTTGTTATTATATTTGAATAAATTAAAAAAAATAGTTTCATTAAGGTGTTCATCTTTTAATATAAGTTTATATATATATTTATTTGTTTGTTTGGTTATTGTGAGAAACCCTTATGGCCGACGCACAGGGTGAACTTATGATTACCCCTAAGTAAAAAAAATTATGATTTTTTATTCATTAAATAAACTTCTAATAAATTTATTAGACCTTAATCACTATATTTAAAAAAAAAAACATATAAAATTTATTAAATTTAAAAATAATAACATTCAAACCTGAGTCTATTGCTTACATAATTATAATTTTTTTTTTAAATAATCAATTAATAATATAAATAAAAAAATTAAAACTTAATCATTACTTCATATAACCATATAAGTTTTACATAAATTTTATTAAAAAAAAATTAATTTAAAAACAATTTACAAATTACCTTACTTGATATATACATACAAGTTAAAAAAAAAAAAACAATTTTTTTAAATTAAAAAAATTAGAAATCATTTTTATAAAAAATTTAAAAACTTATCCAATGAATATGGTTTACTCATAAAGATGCCACTTGCATTATCAATGATGTGACTTGGTCTTCAATCCTCATAATAAATATGTCTAAAAGTATTACTCAAACAAAATTTAAAATTTTTAAAAAATTTAATCAATTTTCAAACTATAAAAAATTTATTAGTATAAATTTTATTAATTTCTCATTCAACACCATCCATTTTTCATTCTTTATGTAAACTGAATGCCCATGTTATTATTACAACTCCATCGAAATTTTACTAATTTAAAATTAAAAAAAAAAAATTATAATATTTAAGTAAAGTGATAAATTTTTATAAAGATTAAGTATTTTCGTTTCAATCATAACTTTTATAAAACCCAAAACTAAATACAATTCTAATAGCTGAATTTATAAAACCCAAAACTAAATACAATCCTAATGGTTGTTGTTTTAATTCACTTTATGTGCTTTGTGATACTTTAAACTTTGTTGTGACTAAGGAGGGTACTCTGCCACATTACCGATTGATTTGTCTATGGAGCAGGATGTGTCCATCCACCTTGTCTGATTAAGCATTTATTCTTAATATAATAATTTTTTTTTTTAAATTAAAGACCTGACAACTACTTATGGTCAACGGAAAATCTCCATTACTCAATACCAAACCGAAGGGGTGCAGAAAGACCAATGATCTTGCCGAATTGCTTATATATATATATATATATATAATCCGCTCTCTACATACCAATTCCAATATTCGAAAAGCACGTATCCAGTTTGAGTGCAGGTTATTATATAGATGCTATACACAGCATTCAATTCACATTCGTACATTTCAATATGGAATTGTTGCTCACACAGCATTTGTCCAGTGTTACGGGAAAGCTAAAAATGAGAGACGTTCACCTATACAAGCGATAATCAAAATATGTACTAAATACAAACAAAAGAAAGAGAAGCAAAACAGTTTGGCTTTCTAAATTTAGTATTGAAGTAACAGTTTAAGATACGATATTAGTTTTTAACTATGCCGACGATATTATATTAGCTGTGAAGATCAGTTATGCAATCCCGCGGATGTATTAGTTTTGTCTCTTCATTTCTATTAAACTGTACAAAGAGGCCTAGATGATGAGACAGACCTTTCTTGCAGTACAATCTTTCCTAATAGAACAAAAATACGACTCTCTATACGTAAAACTTTAAAAGATCATTAAAAATAAAAACGTCATTCCATTGCTACGTTTTGAAGAGAATGATCTCTTCTGGTTAAGTTCTGGACTCTAGTATTGACCCTTCTTAAGGATTTTTGCATTGACATGTCTCCGTAGTTTTTAAATATTTACCATATAACTTCTGCCCAACTGCCCTTAGTCCAGTTATGAATGGCTCGGTGCCCATTGGAATAATCTAATAAACATGTGGTTAGGTTCAAGTTTTGCTTCCATTGCAGACTGTTATTCCATTCTCATAAAGGAAAGCTTCTGTAAAGAGGCTGCACTTCTTAAGAAGAAAAATATATATATTCTGTGGAAAAATAAAAAATTAAGACAACATGGAGGAGTTTGAGTGATTGTGAGTTTTGTTTCAATTTGAGGACTATGGTTTGAGATCCAGGAATGTGTAAAATTTGAAATGTGAAAAATATTGAATAGAGTTTAATGCCTGTTTAAAACGATTTGAAACCGAAAGAAATTTAAGAAATGTTAAATGAAGTTCAATACCCTTTTCAAAATTACCATCTTCGAAATGTAGTATGGATTTCAGTACATCTCCGAAATTCAAAAGAAGCGTACCTCTAGAAAAAATAAGATAGAATAGAGGATAAATCTGACCAACTGTTCTAAGAATTTTGCCTTGTTCACTTTCAAATTTAAGCCACTGCAGAGCCATTGAAACCAATTCGACAGTGTTGACAATTTGAGAGACTATTTCCTATGGCTTTGCAATATATATTATATGACTGTGAATTCATTCTAAACAATATATATCAATCTGTTTTTCAAACAATTAACAGCAAAACTATTTAATAGAAAAAAAAAAAAAAAATTGAGTTGAGTTGAGTTGCACGTTACATTTTTGCCTCTCCAAACTTTATACAGTCGCTTAGGAGTCCTCAAATTTGTGTAAGGAGTCCCTGCACTTGCCTTCGGAGTCTCCGTAGTTGTCTTATCCATGGTATGGTCAAACAAAGATCACCAAATTCTCCAAAACTTTCTGCAAACTGTTGGGTTATTTCCGCGTGCCATTAAACAATCCTGTCCATTAAGTGTATACGGGCCAGTAGAATTTGGATCACTAAATTTGGGGAAAACAACTCAGCAGAAATCGAAATTAATGGGAATCTATCCTTCAATGAAATCAAATGGTAAGGGTGAAAAAAGAAAGGTACGATGGTGATCGAAAAAGATATATTTGCATAGAGATGTGCGGAGAACCCAAAGAGAGGGAGAACAACATCCGTAACCTTCGAAGCTTATTTCCCTCGTATGCCAGCCTGGCCTTCACTATTAATTTAAGATTAAAGTTGAAATAATCGCTGAAGGTTAATATATGCTTCAAATTGCTTGGACTTTTATGTGTCCGCATCAATGTGGACATCATTGATATCACCGGAGATTTTAGAAAAAGACGTGCTAACAGACAACAGCCTTCTTCAGCGAATAAATTACAGATCGTTGCTTTCACCAAGGTCATGTGGAATGTTGTAGGTATCGTTGCTTCCTCTGATGTCATACACGGAACGTTGGGTTTGTTTTATAAGTTGGCAATGTCACAGGTTTAGTAGAATAATAAGTAATACTTTCTCTTGCAGGCCAAATTGTGGAGATCGCGCCAGCCAGGCTGTTATGCAAGTGGAGACTCTATTACCGAGAACTAAATTGAAAAGTCAGTTTTATCATAGTAATACTGGAAGAACAGAGCACACCATATAATTCTACTATAAAACTTATTTCAAAATATTAATATTACTTTACCTTGGATGCCCCATTCTTCTAAGCACCTTTTTTTTTTAACGAAACATTTTTTCTAAGTGGTTAATTATAATTGGGGAATTCGTTTGAATTTTTTTCCATCTCATTTTCAAAGATTTTTTTAATCTTCTTAAGATGATATATCCTTCTACCAGGTTATTAGATAAGATACCAAAAAAAAAAATTAAAAGATAAAAGTATGGACACTATTTGAGACATGACTTAATCCCCATACTTGCTCTTCCTAGAATTCTCTTTGAGGCTCCATTTGTATTAATCTTACCTAGTTTCTTTAGAGACACTTGTAATCTGGATATTATCTCTGATTCCACTTTTGGTTAGGATTTTGAAGCTCTTTTAATAGGTAATATATTGACTCCCTGTGATCCTTTTCCAAACGAAGTGGTTGTCTTTGTATTCTTGGTTAAAGATATGATTATTTCTCTCCTTCCAAAAATTCCACATAAGGAGAGTCGTCTCCAACCAAAAATTTTGATGAGTGGGTTGGTCCATTTCCTCCTGTTCAGGCCACTCCCTCCAAAGTGGCCTAAAATATGGATTTCCCATAGAATTCTACCAAGATGGATTTCTAGGCCCCAATGGATTTCTCATAGAATTCTACCAAGATGGATTTCTAAGCCCAGATGGATTTCCCATAGAATTTTACGAATAATTTTGGGATATCCCTAAGGAAGAACTGTTGGAAGTGGTAGAAGAGGCTAGGATAATCAAAGTGGTGCTCAAAGATGTGAACAAGACATATATAACATTTGTTCTAAAAACCCAAGAGTTTGAACACATATTTGGCTACTGACTAATTGTCCTTTGTAATATCCTATACAAAATTATCACTAAGATCATGGCAAAAAGGGGCAAATTTCTTCTTCACAAAATTATTTCTCTAAAATAAGGTGGTTTTATGGAAGGAAGATAAATCTTGGATGATATAGTCTTAGCTTAGGAGGCCATCCACTCTATGCAAGTACAAAAATATCCTTCATGTTTATTACATTAGAACTATCCAAATCATATTATAGAGTTGATTGGCATTTTCTCCTAAAGGTGATGAGACAATTTGGATTTTTGGGTGATTGGATAGAATGGATCAATGGATGTATTTTCTTGGTATCATGGATAGATTCATGGGATGGTCATCCTCCTCTAATGACTCAATTCTTGACTTGGAGACTGTTTATGGAGAATATTCATATAAATAATTGGGTTAAGGTAGCCAAATATTGTAAGCCTCAAAGTAGTAGCTGGGAGGTAGGAAGGAAATGGATCCCAATAGAAGAGTGGCCAATCCAAATCCCATAGGATCATAGAAAATAAATATATAGGACAATCCAAACGAGATCACTCTCATGGTATCGAGAGGAGGATACTCTTGGTTGGGGCAAAAAGGAAATAGAGTGAATATACAATTACCTCTAGATACTTAGTCCTCGGTTAGAGTACCCTGAGTGCACTAAGTGATATTCATGTAGTTGTGGGCACATAAACTTTGGCCTAAAATTAGATTCTTCATTTACATTCTACTTCATAGAAGAGTGCTAACAAGGGAACAATTGATGAAAAGAGGGATGCATGGGCCTTTCACATGTGAGATGTGTTGGGCATTTAAAAAATTTGATAAAATTTATATAAAAAAATTCTACAGTCGTTAAAATAATTTAACATTGGTTCAAGGGTCAATGGAGTGCATTTAGAGAGTCTAGACTCTAGACATTACAAACCATCTTTCATGATTAGAAAGATATCTTTAACAATTTTTAATTTTTTTTTATTTTTATACATTTGATTATATTTTTAATAATAAACATTTAATAAAGAGATATGTTTATTATAATTTTATATTTAAATAAAAAATTTCATTATTATTAAAATAATTTATTTATTTATTTTAAATAAGTAGAACTTATCTTTTTCTTTGGTTGCGTATTCTAGAGGAATCGATAATTTGTTACATTTTGTAATGCCTCTTTGTGGGTTTGAATCTTGCTCCTTGTTGTCACTATAACCTTCAGTTGCATTTGGTAAAATTTTTAATGTAGTCAACGGTATTGACACAACATACCCTCTGGTTCTACGAGGTTTAAGGGATTTGAACCATGGTCCCCATGCTCCAAAGGAAGCACTTTTGACCAACAGGCTAGGCCCTCAAACCTATTTAGAACTTATATTTTTATTAACTTATACTCTTATATTGTGAGTGCGAGTGCGAACCGCAAGTGAGTATAGACAGAAGTGAGTGCGAGTCAGGAATGAGTGTAGCCAAAAGCGAGTGCAAGCAAGGAGTGAATGTAGCCAAAAGTGAGTGTGAGTAGCCAAAAGTGAGTACAAGCACAAAGTGTGATCAAGGAACAAGTGTCACTTCTTATTTCATATCTAAGGAGAATTTAAAGGATTCATTTGAAGTAAATTTAGGTAACATGGAAAGAAAGTCATTTGTAAAAGTCCTTATTAAAAGTATGAATGACCAAGTTGGAAGTATGGATGCCCTAGCTATAAATAAGAGGAAGAGTGAATATATAACAAATGTAGTTTAGGTAGAAAATTCTACACTAGAAGTGATTATAAAGGATAAGATGATTGAAAATGATATAATGGCTCTTAAAACTAGACGGTTAATATGTAAGTTTCATGGATATTGGTCAGGTTTTTCTAAGATTCAAAATTGGATCAAGTGGAAATGGGGATTGAATTCAAATTTCTCCATGATTTTTCTTCCAAAAGGATTTTATCATTATTTTCTCCAGTTCAAAATATAAGGGACAAAATAATGGATGAAGGTCCATGGTTTAGTGGTAAAGATGCATTATATTTAATACCTTGGAGTGATAATTTTTCTATGGACATTGAAACTATTAAAAGACTTTTGATATGGATTAGGATTTTAGGACTTCCTTATCAACTCATCAATAAGGAGGTTTTGAAGAATATTGGTAATGCTCTAGGTGAATTCATTGAGGAGGGACCAACTACTAAGGAGAGAAGGCATGTTGTATACACTCGGATATGTGTTTCCATGGATATTTCTAAATCTTTACTGTAATTGATTAGGATTAAATTTAAATCAAGAGAATGAGATCAGCAAGTGGATTATGAAAACATTGCATTTCGATGTCGCAAATATCATGAAATTGGACATATTGCAAGAGACTACAAAGTGAAAATTGAGGAAGAGATGAATTTTTTTGGGCATGAGGGCAGCTTCAAATTGAAACAAGGAGATCATATCAGAGGAGAATCTATGTCAAATCAAGGATTTTCCACTTCTAAGAAAGTGGCTAGAAAAATCCCTCTAAATCATCAGATGCCAAAGGCCATTACTGTTCACTCAAATTAGCCATTAGAAGAAAAATATGATAGGGGGGATGAGGAATTACAATGTGCAAGTTCAAATATAGGAGCTAAAGGTGTGAAGGAAGAGGAGAAGGCAAATTTTAAAACAAAGGAAGATGGAAAGATGAATTTTAAAACAAATAAGGTGAAGGATGTCAAGCTTAATTCTTTGGCAAGGTCACTTCGACATGGCTCCCTCATGGCATTAATGTTTAACTGGTATGAAATCTTACCAAAGGTTCTTCATTTTTCATTTTGGTGATCTTGCCCATGTTAAAGCTCGTTATCAGCATGGTCCCTGGCACTTGCAAAGATATTTGCTAGTTCTCTCACTATGGACCCATAATTTTACTGTATTTGAGGACAAATTGCACAAATTCTTAGTTTGGGTGGAGTTCCCCAATATTTCCCTTCCTTTATGGGCTGGTTTGGACCAAATCATAGGTGTGTTTGGGCATGTTGTTCTCACTAAACCTAATTTTTTTTTCAATGCCCGTCCGACTAGGCATACATGTGTAGAGGTAGATTTGTCTAAGGATCTTCCAGAATCCATAACCATTCAAGTGGAAGAGGCCATAATTTCTCAGAGGGTGGTTTACATTCATCTCCTAAACACCTATTTTCATTGTCAAGCACTCAATTATAAGGGGAAAGAATATCCATCTATGCCACATCCCAAGCCAAATCCAACTTACATGCATACCCATTGGGCAACCACTCATCCTAAGGATGAGGTTGGACCACTATGGACCACCACAAAAATCAGTATTCTAGTACCTATCCAACTCCATAGATGATAATTTTTTTGCTCCAAAATCGATGGTTTTCACAAGCTCACAAACTTCAGATCCATAGTCAATAATTGTTTTCACTCCACAACCAACGAACATCATAAGATCGTAACCTTTAGCTCCACAAACGACTATTTTTCTACTCTACAGTCTTCAACCAAGGAAGAAATACAACCAAATACAAAGTCATCAATGATGGAAATGGCAGTCCCTACAAAGGAAGATAAATTTGAAGGTCCTTTGTCTCACACTCTAGCCAATTCTCTTTCCCCTTATTCATATGTGCAATCTCAACATTCTTGTAGTCCTCAAAAGGGAAAACTAGAAGGGGATAATTTACGCAAAAATGGTTTCATCCATCTGACCCTTGTTGGGCAAGCTCCAGACCAAATACTTTCAACAACTTCGATGTTTTGGAGTTGCTTGAACATAAGTAGGATGATGGGGATTCAATGGAATAGCCATTTACCCACATTCAGTTGGGGAGCTTCAGAGATGACCCTAGAGGCTCCAATAGTTTCAATGCTTTGATGACCTTTGACAGTGTAAACAACTTATTTTGATAGGATCTAAGGATTTTTTTTTCTTCTTTGTAATATTTCAATTGCTTGAACAGAAGTAGGAAGATGAGGTGTCAACACTTCTCAAAGCTAGGTCTCATTCATTTGTAGGATTTGCAAAGATTTTTTTTATTCTATGCAATGTTTCAGTTTAACTGTTTAAGGCTTTAAATTGTTTGCTCTATTTTAATTTCAGATTAACAATGTAATAATGTAAGTCCCCAAATCTCTATTTTCTATTCTATATGAAATACTTATTTATCATTTCAAGGTGTGCTTACATACTACCTGTTTTTTTTGTAATTAGTGTAACTGTTATTTTTCAATAATACAACACTTTTCATTATGTAAAAAATATATATTATATATATTATATATATATATATATATATATATATATATTATTTTGGTTGTGTAAGGAACCTTTATAAACCCTAGTATGTTGGGTAAAAATAAAGTTAACAAACCCATCGCTAGGTAAATATGAAATCAATGGACCCAAACCATCCAAAGAATCAAATCCCATCTTCTTTCCCATGTCGAGGACTGGGAGTTGTTACTATAGTTTATTTTTCTGTACTTATGTATGTTGTGTATTTACCCTTTTAGGGGTTGGTTCTGGTTTTTATTGTATGGATGGCCTTACACCCCGAGATGTGATCTTTCCAACTCCTTTTTATTATAACCTCTCTTATTTTTATTGAATATAATTGTTGGTTCTAATTAAAAAAAAAACATCAAATCCCTAAGTAAAGATGCCAAGGAACCAATCATTTTAATTAATATATCCTTTAGGTGATTTCTATTATAATATTACCAAATAGTATAATATTACCAACTCTAAATCTCTAGTTTCTATTTTAAGAAACAACTCTTATACTCAACTATACAAACATATATATATTTTAAAAGATATAGCTTCCTCAAGATGGTTAAATTTTAGTTGTATGTAGAAAATATTCATTACCAAACCAAATGGGTATCGAAAGGCCAATAATATCCTTGAATTGCTTTCTCTTTTACAAAATAGCCATCAAACTTCAATGGTAAAACAACAATGATAGCCAGCCGTATTCGATACGATGGCAAAATGGAAATGTAGGAATCTATTTTCTACATTATATCTAAACATGAATTTCTAAATTTATGTAGTCCTCTCTTTACATACCAATTTCAATATTTGAAAAGCACATATTCAGTTTGAGTGTAGGTTATTAAATAGATGTTATACACATCATTCAATTCACTTTCATCCATTTCAATATGTAAATGTTGCTTGAAATCTCTGATATTGACTCTGGAGGAGGATAGGAGAAATTTGGAGCTTGACCCCTTCAATAATATTTTGCAGGAGAGAGTGGCTTCTCAGGAAGGGGCTATTCACAGTCTTGAGGATTACATTGGTAGAGGTGCCAAGGTTCGTAGTAGGCTTCACTGGATGCAGGAGGGTGATGCCCCTACTCAGTTTTTCTTTAATTATATCAAGAAGAAGAATGCTTCGAAAAGGATCTTGTCTCTTCAAAGGGCTGATTTGTCTCATACTGAAGATGAGGAGGAGATTAGAGGTCTATTTGAAGGCCATTTTCATACAATTTTCTCTACTTATGAGCATACTCCGGAGGTCCAACAAGCTAGAAAGAGAATCCAGTCTTGTGTCCCTAAGAAAATCAGTTGTTATGAGAGTGATTGTCTTGCGGCTGATTTTACTAAAGATGAGCTCTTCTGTGCTTTATCAAGGA
Source organism: Wollemia nobilis (assembly GCA_028583015.1). Lineage (NCBI taxonomy): Eukaryota > Viridiplantae > Streptophyta > Pinopsida > Araucariales > Araucariaceae > Wollemia > Wollemia nobilis. The sequence goes on from JAQPPZ010000101.1 coordinate 4,773,581, forward strand.
TGAGGAACGTAGAGCCCCGGCCCCGGATGGATTACCAGTTGAGTTCTACAAGGTCATGTGGGAGGTCATTGGTGATGATTACTGTCGCATGATCAAGGAGGTGTTCGATGGTGCTGGTTTTTCTGAATGGATGAATCAAGGCATTATTAAACTCATTCCCAAAGGTAGCAACAAAGACAAGATTGGAGGTTGGAGGCCGATTACCCTGTTGAATGTTGCTTATAAGATTGTTGCTAAAGCCCTTGCCTTGAGACTTCAACAGATCACTTCCAGGATTGTGCGTGAGGAGCAGACTAGTTTTGTCAAGGGAAGGTTCATTTTAGATACTGTCCTTTCTGTCTGGGAGGCTATGGAGTGGGCGGAGGAGACTGGGCAGCAGGCTCTCTTTTTGAAAATTGATTTCGATAAGGCCTATGACCGTGTTGATTGTTCTTCAGATGCTAGGTTCTCTTGGCTTTAGTAGTTCGGCGGTTGCCAAGATTGGAACTCTCTTTTCTATGGCCTCTGCTAAGGTCATGGTTAATGGTCGACTTTCAGACTCTATCCAACTCTTTAGATCCAAGTCCACCCCGAATGGAGGTGGACTTATGATAAACCAATTTGGTGTTTTAAGTCCTCTAAGATTTATCAGCAGTTGATCCCTTATGTTCCTTTTGGGGATGTTCTGAACGCTAGATGGGGCACCAATTATTCTGCTGGAAAATGGCGAAAAAGGCTTGGTAGAGTGTGGCAGCTTCGGATTTCCATGCAGCTAAATTTTTTTGCTTGGCTAGGCTTGATGCAGGGTCTTCAGAGCAAGGCGCGGCTTGCTAAATGGATGTTGGCTTCAGATAGTTGCTCAGTGTGTGGTAGGAGTGAGACCATCAAGCATATCTTTTGGGACTGCCCAAGAGCCAGGAGTGTTTGGAAGTCTATCAAGACCTTTTATTCTACTATTATTTTAGGCCCCCTTTGGTGGAAACTTGTTTTGTTGGGCGATTCCCCTAAGGGCCCACGTCATATGTTGAATTTTTGGCATGTTATTAGAATTAGTGTGTTGTTTGCTCTATGGAAAGATAGATGTTATATTGTTTTTCAGCAGGACGGTATTGGGGTTGACCATACTGTCAGTTCTGCTTGTAGGCTGGTCTCAGATCAGCTAAGAGTATTTAGAAATAGTATTCTTAAATATTGCATTAGAATAGACAAATCTCTGAGATCAGACTATTTTTTGTTGTTGCACAAGCTTATTTAATGATTTTATTGTATTCTTTTATTTGTAATGAATAAGAAGTATTTTTTCAAAAAAAATGTTGCTCACACAGCATTTGTCCAGTGTTATGAGAAATCTAAAAATGAGAGACGTTTACCTACATAAGAGATAATAAAAATATGTAATAAAATAGTTTGACTTTCTAAAGTTAGTAGTGGACTAACAGTTTAAGATACGATATTAGTTTTTAACCATGCCGAAGATATTATATTAGTTATGAATATCAGTCATGCAATTGTTGGAAATTTGAGTTATTTTATGTTGTCATTGATGTCACATGGATCATTGATGTCACATTGAGTTTTGGTGAGCTTGCTAGAGTAGTTTTGGGCAAGTTCTTGGTGAGCTTGCTAGAGTAGATTTGGGGAAGTTCTTGGTGAGCTTGCTAGAGCAGATTTGGGCAAATTCTTGGTGAGCTTGCTAGAGCAGATTTGGACAAGTTCTTGGTGAGCTTGCTAGAGCAGATTTGGGCAAGTTCTTCGTGAGCTTGCTAGAGCAGATTTGGACAAGTTATATGTGAGTTTGTTATTCAGTATTTGACAAATTATGTGTGAGCTTGTTAAGTAGGTTCTGTGTGAGCCTATTGAGCAGGTTCTTAGTGAGCCTATTGACATTGCTTTGGAGGTGACAAATTACAAAGGAGAGAGTCTCAATGGATAGAGATCCAACAGCCAGCACAATAGAAGACAGATCTGAGTGAGGAATCTTCAAATGGAGAGAGGTCCACCACTTAGTGCAGTAGAGAGATAGAGTCTTCTAGAATATCACATAGCCAGAGCAGAAGGGGAAAGAGTTCTCCTATGGAAGAGATCCACGAACTTAAGATTAAGGGATCAACATCTCCTTTGGACAGAGATCCATAAACTTTGTAATTGGGAGTGATTCCCAAAGATATTGATTGAGAAAGATTTAGTAATAGATTTTCTTCGTGGAGTAGCCCACATTGGGTGAACCACGTAAATTGTGGTGTCTCTATTGTGTATGGTTTCTGTGCATTACTTTGATTACTGCTATCTTTACACAACATAATATTGAATTGGAAGAAAAAGTAAAAAATGATCTTATATTGTTCACCCCCCTCTCAATATAAGCTTTTGTTCTTCAATTGGTATAAGAGAGGGTTCCTTCAAAAATACTAACAACTTGAGGGCAGATTCTACTGGGTTACAATATGGACAAATGGTATATTGACAGTGGATGCTCTAGTCATATGACTAGGTATAAGAATAAGTTCATTTTCTTAAAAGGGAACAACAGCGAATCTATGAGATTTGGTGATAATGCTTCAGCTAAAATAAAAGGGAGAGGAACTTTAAGTTTGAATGATGGAAAGACAACTACACAAGTTGTACTCTATGTTGAGGGTCTGAAACACAACCTACTAAGTGTAAGTCAGCTTTGTGATAGATGGTACATAGTTACTTTTTCCTCTATAGGATGCAAAATTAGGAAAACAAAATCAAGATAGCTTGTTGCAACTGTAGAAAGAACAAATAACAATCTCTACATGTTCAGTGAAATAAAAAGGGAAAAATATCTTTTATCTCAAGAAGAAGAGAGTTGGCTATGGCATAAAAGGTTGTGTCACTTGAATTTTGATAATATAATAAGGATAAGCAACAAACAAATTATCAGAGATATACCAAAGATAAAAATACCTTCAAATACAATTTGTACACAGTGTCAATATGGAAAGCAAATAAGAACAAGCTTCAAGGCAAAAGAATATTCCTCTTCCAAGGTATTGGAATTGATTCATACTGATTTATGTGGGCCCATGAGAACTAAAAGTCTACAAGGTGAAAGTTACTTCATGTTGTTCATAGATGATTATTCTAGAATGACTTGGGTTGTTTTTTTGAAAGAAAAATCAAAGGCATTTGAGAATTTCAAAGTATTCAAAAAAATGGTAGAAAACAAAACAGGAAAGAAGATCAAGTGTTTGCGATCAGATAGAGTATGGGAATTCATCTCTACAAAATTCATTGAGTTTTGTATAGAACATGGAATTAGAAAAGAATATTCAGCATCCAAGACTCCTCAACAAAATGGAGTAGTAGAAAGAAAGAATAACTCTTGAGAATATGGCTAGAGAAATGCTAAATGAATCAAAAAATTTAGCTAGATTTTGGAAGGAAGCAATCAGTACAACAACCTATGTTATGAATAGAGCTCAAGTTAGAACAAAGCAACATAAGACTCCATATGAGTTTTGGAAAGGAAGACCTCCCATGGTAAACTACTTTAGAATTTTTGGAAGTAAGTGTTACATCAAAAGAGAAGATAAGGACTTGGGAAAATTTGATCCTAGATGTGATGAAGGTATTTTTCTTGGATACTCTACAAAAAGTAAGGCCTACAAATGCTAAAATAAAAGAACACATACCATGGTGGAAAGTATAAATGTCAGAGTTGATGAAATAATAGGAATAAATGAGCCACCTCAGGAATATATTCTTGAAGAAGAAGAAAGTTATCAGGAAGAAATGGTTAAAGATTCAGATGAAGAAGACTTGTAGAAAATAACTTCCAAAACTACATCAAGATATATTTAGAAAATCATCCATAGGACTTGATCATTGGCAATCCTGAGGTATGATGGACAAGAAGAGGAATCATAGGCTCAACAAAACAAGTAGATGTTTCAGTATTATCCAATATAGAACCAAACGATTTTAGAGAGGCAAAAAATGATGAATGCTGGATTAAGGCAATGAAGGAAGAACTAGATAAGATTGAAAAAAGTAAGACTTGGTAATTAGTTCCAAGACCAAAAGGAAAAAATGTAATTGGTAGAAAATGGGTCTACAGGAATAAGCTAAATTAAGATGGTCAAGTCATCAGAAACAAGGCAATATTGGTGTGTAAAGGATATGCACAAGTAGAAGGAATTGATTTTGATGAGACATTTGCACCAGTTGCAAGATTGGAAGCTATATGGGTGTTTTTGGCACTTTCAAGATACATGAATTTTAAAGTATATCAGATGGATGTCAAATCAATTTTTTTGAATGGTCATTTGGAAGAAGAAGTTTACATTGAACAACCTGGTAGATTTAATCAAGCAGATAATCTAGACTATGCGTGTAAATTGAAAAAGGCTCTTTATGGCTTAAAGTAAGCCCCTAGAGCATGGTATTCAAGACTGGATAAATATATTCAAGAGCAAGGTTTCAGAAAGGGAACAGTTGATAGCAATATGTATATTAAAAATAAGGGAAATGATTTGATGATTGTGGAAGTGTATGTGGATGGTATTATTTTTGAGAGTAGCAATGATAAAATGTGTCAAGAGTTTGCAAGAAAAATGACTAATGAGTTTGAAATGTCTATGCTTGGTGAATTAACCTTTTTTCTTGGATTAAAGATTTCACAACTAGAAAAAGGGATATTTCTTTCACAAATAAAGTATATAAAGGAGATGTTGAAAAAATTCAAAATGGAAGATAGTAAGCCAGTTAGTACTCCAAATGATCATAGGATGTAAATTAAGCAAAGATGATGAACCTCCTGATGCAAATCAAACTCTATACAGATCTATGATTGGTGGCCTGTTATATGTTACAACCACAAGACCAGCTATAATATAGGCAGTTGGTTTAGTGGGAAGATTTTAAGCAGCTCCAAAAGAAACACGTGACAACAGTGAAAAGAATACTCAAATATCTCAAAGGAACAATGGAGTATGGTCTATGGTATCCTATAAGGAGTAAGTTTACTCTCATAGCCTACACAAATGTAGATTGGGCATGAGATATTGATGATAGAAAAAGTACAAGTGGAAGAGCATTCGTTCTTGGTGATTGCCTAGTTTCTTGGCTAAGTAAGAAACAACCATCGATATCACTTTAAAAAACAGAGGTAGAATATATTACAGCAGCAACATGTTGTTTACAGGTATTATGGATGAAACAAACTCTTAAATATTTTAGCATAGAACATGATCATCCCATTCCTATTATGTGTGATAATCTAGTGCTATAAGTGTCTCGAAGAATCTAGTAATGCATGCCAGAACAAAGCACATTCCAATAAAGTATAATTTTTTAAGAGAATAGGTTACAAAGCAATAAGTAAGATTGGAATATGTTCCTACAAAGGATTAGATTGCAGACATATTTACAAAACCATTACCAAGATAAGTGTTTGAGAGGTTGAGAGAATAGATGGGAGTAAAAGTAACCCCACCCCAAAATTAATCAACTCAAGAGAGAATGGGGTGAGGGGGCTAATCTTAAGAGTCATATCTTTTAGCCCCATAGGTGTCTCTTTTGCCATTGATGTCAAAGGGGGAGAGATTTGAGTAAGGGGGAGAGCATTGAGTTAGGAGGAGCAGGCATTGAGTTAGGGGGAGCAGCCTCCATAGAGAGTATTGAGTCAGGGGGAGCAACTTTGATTCTCAGAGATGGCTTTTGCAATGATTGTAGTGATTTGCATTAGAGGTATTTATATCAACGACAAAGGGGGAGATTCTTGGAAATTTGAGTTATTTTATGTTGTCATTCATGTCACATGGATCATTGATGTCACATTGAGTTTTGGTGAGCTTGCTAGAGCAGTTTTGGGCAAGTTCTTGGTGAGCTTGCTAGAGCAGATTTGGGTAAGTTCTTGGTGAGCTTGCTAGAGCAGATTTGGTCAAGTTCTTGGTGAGCTTGCTAGAGCATATTTGGGCAAGTTCTTGGTGATCTTGCTAGAGCAGATTTGGAAAAGTTCTATGTGAGCTTGTTATTCAACATTTGACAAATTATGTGTGATCTTGTTAAGTAGGTTCTATGTGAGCCTATTGAGTAGGTTCTTAGTGAGCCTATTGACAGATATTTGGAGATGATAGAGTATAGAGGACAAAGTCTTAGTGGATAGAGATCCAGTAGCCAACACAGTTGAAGATATATCTGAGTGAGGAATCTTCAAGTGGAGAGAGGTCCACCAGTCAGTGCAATAGAGAGACAGAGTCTTCTAGAAGATCACATAGCCAGAGTATAAGGGGAAAGAGTTCTCCTATGGAAGGGATCCATAAACTTGAGATTAGGGGATCAACATCTCCTTTGGACATATATCCATAAAATTTATAATTGGGAGTGATTCCCAAAGAGATTGATTGAGAAAGTTTTAGTATAAGATTTTCTTTGTGGAGTAACCCACATTGGGTGAACCACGTAAATTGTGGTGTCTCTATTGTGTATGGTTTCTATGCATTACTCTTATTACTGCTATTAATACTACTATATTTACACAACATAATATTGAATTGGAAGAAAAAGGAAAAAGTGGTCTTATACTGTTCACCCCCCTCTTAGTATAAGCTTGTGTTCTTCAATAATCCCATTGATGTATTAGTTTTGTCTCTTCATTTATAGTAAAATGTATAAAAAGGCCTAGATGATGAGACAAACCTTTCTTACAATATTTTCTAATAGAACAAAAAAATAAATCTCTATACCTAATAAGGTCATTAAAATAAAAATCCCATTCGATTGCTACATTTTGAAGAGACTAATCTCTTTTGGTTAATTTTTGGACTCTAGCATTAACCCTTATTAAGGATTTTTGCATTGACACGTCTCCATAGTTTTTAAATTTTTACCATATAACTTCTGTTGCTCAATGACCCTTAATCTAGTTATGAATGGCTTGGTGCCTAGTGGCATAATCTAATAAACATGTGGTTAGGTTCAATTTTTGCTTCCAGTGCAGACTATTATTTCATAGCTTCTGTGTTAGAAATTAAACTCTATTTCACGCCCAAAATATCTTTGATAGATCTTATTGTCAAAATTCGATCGCCATTTTTATAGTGTGTGTAATTATTGTTGTTTCGACAATTGGAAGGAAACCTTAGTTTATCCTGTTGGTAAAGCCTTATCCCTATGCACAATCATTACTATGTGTGTCAAAAGATAAGCCTTATCCCTCCTTCGCCCGACTATATATGTCGGTGTCATCCTTAGAGCAAATGCAATGAGAGCATTGAAATAGAAAGGAGAGGAGTAGTAGCAGAGACAGTAGAAGAAGCTGAGAGGAGGAGAAGACCTAAAGTGACAAAATTCAAAGACTCCTATCTGAGTTCACCCTACAACTTTGTTTGTAGATGTATGTAAGCTTCAAGATAAGAAGCACTCGGAGTAAAGGTTATGTTCTGTAAACCTGTGGCAATAGTTCACTTTTGATTAATATATTACATATCATTACACATATGTGCATTAGGTTAAATACTAGTCTGGTAAGAGTGGAAATACATATATATTCAGATCATTGCCTCCATGTTTGAGAAATTCTTGTTTTCTCTCGAAACTCCCTATCCGCCTCTCCCTTGTGAAACTTAGAGACTTTGTAGTTTCACACAAGTTGTGCACTGAAGAAGCCCTTGATCGCTTTGACCAGCGAAAAGGTATTTTCACCCGTTTCTACACCGAAAAAAGGATTTTCGAGAAAGCTGCTATGAAAAGGAATATCATCCCTTTTATTTTATTCGAAAAAAAAGATTGACGATTTTGTTGTTCCACTAGCGAAACTCCTAAATCATTTTTTCTCTAGAGAAACTTCTTCATTGTTTCACTGGAGATTTTATTGTTTAGAGAAAATCATGACTGCGTTGTTATTTCAAATTGGTATTAGAGCTGATAAAGTTTAATGAAGTTGTATTATTGTTTTGCAGGTCCAAAGACCATATGGCGAATATCTTTACTTAAACTTTGAAGGAGGAAGACTTCAACAGGCAAAAGGAAATTCTAGGTGTCAAAGTCTTTGTGAAATATCGTATAAAGGAGGATGTTAGAAATTAAACTCGAATTCACACCTGAAAGATCTTTGACAGATCTTATCACCAAAATCCGATCACCATTTTTATAGTGTGCATAATTATTGGGTGCTTACTTCAACCCATACAGGGCCTTATTCAATTTTAGAAACTTACCTTCTTGCCCTTCTAGCTCATAGTGGAGTGGTTGGTCTATGTAGACCTCCTCTTCCAACACTTCATTGAGGAAGGTAGACTTGACATCCATTTGATAAACATTCCAACTTTGTTGGGCTCCCAATTACAGAATCATTTTGACTGTGTCAAGTCTCGCTACAAGCACATATACCTCATGATAGTCAATCCCTGACTTTTGATTGTCGCCTTTTGCCACCAATTTGGCCTTATGCCTATCAACCTCACCTTGGGTATGGTATAGTCGAATTGATGCTTATTTTTAGGAGAATGGGTTTATCAAATGCCCATATGAGCGCACTCTGTACATGAAGACAAGTGCATAGGGGGAGATGATAATTGTCTGCTTGTATGTAGACGATCTGATATATACAGGTAATAACAATGAGCTATTTGAATAGTTCAGAACAACCATGAAAAAGGAGTTCGAGATGACAGACTTAGGCCTAATGAAATATTTTCTAAGCATTGAAGTTGACCAATCTACGGATGGTATCTTCATCTCTCAAGGTAAGTATGTAGTAGATGTTTTGAAGAGGTTTAGAATGGAGGACAACAAATCAGCGATCACGCTGATTGTAATAGGTCTAAAATTGAGCAAGATAGATTACAGCAGCAATGTTGATCCAACATTCTATAAATGACTTGTTGGAAGTCTGATGTACTTGACTGCAACTAGACCAGATTTAATGTTTGCAGTGAGTTTGATTAGCCGATTTATGGAAGCACCGAAGAACACTCACTTGCAGGTAGGGAAAATAATACTGCGGTATGTCAATGGGACCATGAACCATGGAATATTTTATGCCATAAAAGAATAGCTGGAACTAATCGACTACACAAATAGCGATTGGGCTGGCAGTATAGATGACAGGAAGAGCACTTCCAGATTTGCATTCCACCTTGGATCAGGTGTAGTATCATGGTCATCCAAGAAGCAACCAATTTTTGCACTATCAACTTCTAAAAAAAAGTATGTTGCCGCCACTTCAACTGCATGCCAGGCTATTTGGCTGCAAAGAATTTTGGGTGAACTCAATCATCACTAGGAAGGGGCAACCATGATTTACTATGACAACAATTTTGCGATAGCACTGTCGAAGGATCTAGTGTTTCATGATAGGACCAAGCACATCGATATCCACTACCACTTCATCAGATAACTGGTAAAGTTTAATGAAGTTGTATTATTATTTTGCAGGTCCAAAGACCAAATGGCGGATATCTTCACAAAACCTTTGAAGGAGGAAGGCTTCAACAGGCTGAGGGAAATGCTAGGTGTCAAAGTCTTTGTGAAATCTCATTTAAAGGAGGATGTTAGAAATTAAACTCGATTTCACGCCCGAAAGATCTCTGATAGATCTTATCGCCAAAATTCGGTCACCGTTTTTATAGTGTGCGCAACTATTGTTGTTTCGGCGATTGGAAGGAAACCTCAATTTATCTAGCTGGTAAGCCTTATCCCTATGTGCAGTCATTACTATGTGTGTCAGAAGATAAGCCTCATCCCTCCTTCGCTCAGCTATATAAATCGGTGTCATCCTCAGAGCAAGTGCAACAAGAGCGTTGAAATAGAAAGGAGAGGAGCAGTAGCAGAGATAGTACAAGAAGCTGAGAGGAGGAGAAGACCTAAAGCGGTAGCATTCAGAGACTCCTATCTGAGTTCACCCTGCAACTTTGTTTGGAGATGTATAAACTTCAAGATAAGAAGCATCCGGAGTAAAGGTTCTGTTTTGTAAATCTGCGGCAATAGTCCGCTTTTGATTAATATATTACATATCATTACGCATATGTGCATTAGGTTGAATACTAGTCTGGTAAGAGTGGAAATACATATATATTCAGATCATTGCCTTCGTGTTTGAGAAACTCTTGTTTGCTCCCGAAACTTTCTGGCCGTCTCTCCCTCGCAAAACTTAGAGACTTCTCGCAAGTTGTGCACCGAAAAAACCCTTAACCGCTTTGACCAACGAGAAGGCATTTTCACCCGTTTCTGTACAAAAAAGGATTTTCGGACAAGCTGCTCATCGCCCATTTTATTTTCTCTAGAAAAAAAAACTGGAGATTTTGTGTTTCGCTAACAAAACTCCTCAATCGCTGTTTCGCTAGCGAAACTCCTTCAAGCCGAAGAATTTCGGCTGTTTCGCTGGCGATTTTCTTGTTTAGCGAAACTCACGGCTGCGTTGTTCTTTCATTCCGTAAAGAGGCTGCACTTCCAAGAAGAGAAAAAAAAAAACAATTATTTTGAGCGAAAATAAAAAATTCAGACGAGTTTGAGTGATTGAGTTTTATTTTAATTCGAGAACTATGGTTTGAGATTCAGGAATCTGTAGAACTTGAAATGTGAATTTTTTTTAATAGAGTTTAATACCTCTTTAAAATGATTTGAAACCGAAAGAAATGTTTAATACCCTTTTCAAAATTACCATCTTTGAAATGTATAATGGATTTCAGTGCATCTCCGAAATTCAAAGGGGCGTACCTTTATAAAAAATAAGATAGAATAGACGATGAATCTGACCAACCGTTCTAAGGATTTTGCTTTGTTCACTTCCAAATTTAAGCCACTACAGAACCATTGAACCCAATTCGACAACGTTGGCTATTTGAGAGACTATTTCCTACGGAATATATCACTGTGAATTCATTCTAAACAATATCTATCAATTTGCTCTTCAAACAATTAAGAGCAAAACTGTTTAAAAAAACAATAAAAGAGTTAAGTTGCACGTTACATTTCTGCCTCTCCAAACTTTACACAGTCGCTTAGGAGTCTTCAAATTTGTGTTAGGGGTCTCTGCACTTGCCTTAGGAGTCTCCATAGTTGCCTTATCCATGGTATGGTCAACAACGATCAACAAAATCTCCAAAAGTTTCTGCATACTGTTGGGTTATTTCCGCGTGTGCCATTAAACAATCGAGTCCACTAAGTGTATAGGGGCCAGTAGAAATTGGATCACTAAAATTGGGGAAAACAACTCAGCAGAAATCGAAATTAATTGGATCACTAAAATTGGGGAAATCAAACGGTAAGCGTGAAAAACAAAAAGTAATGTAGGACGGTGATCTAAAAAGATATATTTGCATAGAGATACGCGGAGAACCCAAAGGAGAACAGATTGGTTGGTAATGTAGAGTATTTATAGGTAAGTTGTCAATTCGATGTTTTAAAATAATTACAACCAGAATCCGACTTAATCTTTACTTCAGGCTTTCATTAATTTTGTCTTAAATTTTTATTGACTTCATATATACTAAAAAGATTAATATATGCTTCAAATTACCTGTCTCTACATTAATGTGGACGTCACCGGTACCACCGGAGATTTTAGGAAAAAATGTGCTAACAGACAACGGACTTCTCAGGAAATATATAACATATTGTTGCTTCCTCTGATGATATATATGGAATGTTGGCTTTGTTTTATACGTTGGCAATAATGTCTACATCAATGTGGAGATCACCGGTACCACCGGAGATTTTAGAAAAAAATGTGCTAGCAGACAACGGCCTTCTCAGGAAATTGCTTCCTCTGATGTCATATACGGAATGTTGGCTTTGTTTTATACGTCGGCAATGTCACAGGTTTAGTCGAATAATAAGTAATACTTTCCCTTTCAGGCCAAATTGTGGAGATCGTAAGAACGCAGCGCCAGCCAGGCTGATATGCAAGCGTAGACTCTATAACTGAGAACTAAATTGAAAACTCAGCAAAATGGATTTTTATCATAGTAATATTGGAATAACTGAGCACACCATATAATCCTATTCCAAAACTTATTTTAAACTATTAATATTTTGTACCACGTAAAATTTTATAATTTATAATTTATTGAATAGAAATAAAATCAACAAATTTTATTCTTGTAAGCAATTTTTTTTTAGAAAATTAAATATAAATAGATGGATGGGTAGAAAGGTTACATATGTACAAAGGACTCAAGGAGTTAAGATTGGAGGGATATATAGATGGATGGGTGGAAAGGTTACATATGTACGAAGTAGTCAAGCCTTATTCTCTAGAATAAACTTTATATTACTATAAATTTTACCCATTTCTTGAAATAAACTATTTCAACTTGTATGTTATTGTTATAATTCTTTGCAATGAAATTGAATTTTACTATGTTACAATTGTAATTGTCACGTAAATAAAATTTTCAATTATTCTAGGCACTTTAGCATTTCAATCTACAACCCCATCAATAAATTTTTTATTATAGTATCGCTATACAACTTTGAATCTCTAATTTTATTTTAAAAAACAATTCTTAAGTAAAGTTTCAATTATATAAACATTTTTTATTTTTTTATAAATAAATTAAAAAAATATAGTTTCATTAAGATCGTTCATGTTATTAGTAAAAGAGAAACAAATGGGATTTTCTATTTATTAGCTAAGCGTCTAATAAATTTATTAGAAGTTGATCACTATATTTAAAAATATATATAAAAAAATTGATTAATTTTAAAAATATTAACATTATTATTGATTCAAACCTCAGTTCATTAATTTTTATTTTTATTGAGTAAATATTGTTTATGCACGTCCGCCATGGGGATTGAACCCCGGTCACATCACCGATAATGCAAGTGACATCCTTGTGGATAGACTTATAAAACAAATTAATTAATATTATTAAAAATAAAAATAAAACTTAGTGTTATAAAAATAAAAATATAAAACATATAAGATTTACATAGTTATTATTAAAAATTAACAAATTTTTAAAATTAAAAAATACAAATTTCCAAATTTAATATATATTACCTATTTTTAAAAAAAATTAACAATATTTTAAGTTAAAAAAATAAAAAATCATATTTACTGAATTTAAAAAAACTTTAAATTATTAAAAATAGACAACAATTTTCTGAACTATAAATTAATATTAGGATAAATGCTTTATTAACATAAATTTTATCGTCTCTCATTGAACACCCATTTTTAATGCTGTATATAAAATGAACGTCCATGTTATTGTTACAACTTCATTATTCGCATTGAAATTAAAAAAAAAAAACAAATTAAATAATTTTCCTTAATCATTTTTGTTGGACAGTGAAACATTTCAATTTATAACTCCAAAAATTAAATTTTTATTATAATATTAATATACAACTATAAACCTCTTGTTTCTATTTTAAAAAACAACTCTTATCATGCCCGTAAGTGTGGTTTAAGTAGCTTGTATTATGAGTGATGTGCTGAAGGTTCAATCTTCATGATAGATGTGTATAAAAAAAATTACTTTGTACAAACAAACATTTTTATTTTTAATTAATAAATTAAAATATATATAGCTTCCTCATTCTCTGTAGAAAATCTTCATTACCAAACCAAAGGGGGTGCAGAAAGACCATTAATCTTCCCAAATTGCTTACTCTTTTGCAATATACCCATCAGACTTCAAAATGTGCATCTTGGGAAAACGACGATGATAGCCAGCCGTATTCGATACGGCGACTTCATGGAAACGTAAGGATCTATTTTCTACGTTATATCTAAACGTAAATTTCTATATTTATATAGTCCGTTCTCTTCATGCCAATTACAATCTTCGAAAAGCACTGTAATTGTTGCTCACACAGCATTTGTCCAGTGTTACAGGAAAGCTAAAAAAGAGAGAAGTTTACCTACACAGGCGATAATCAAAATATGTACTAAATACAAACTAAAGAAAGAGAAGCAAAACAGTCTGGCTTTCTAAATTTAGTAATGAACTAACAATTTAAGATACGATATTAGTTTTTAACTATGCCGAAGATATTATATTAGCTGTGAAGATCAGTCATGCAACCCCACCGATGTATAGTTTTGTCTCTTAATTCCTAAGAGCCCTAGATGATGAGATAGACCTTTCTTGCAGTGCAATCTTTCCTAATAGAACAAAAATGCGAATCTCTGTACCTAAGAAGGTCATTAAAAATAAAAATCCCATTCGATTGCTACGTTTTGAAGAGACTGATCTCTTTTGGTTGATTTCTGGACTCTATCATTGACCCTTCTTAAGGATTTTTGCATTGACACGTCTCCATAGTGTTTAACTTTTTAGCATATAACTTCTGTTGCTCAACTGCCCTTAATCCAGTTATGAATGGGTCGGTGTCCATTGGAATAATCTAATAAATATGTGGTTAGGTTGAAGTTTTGTTTCCATTGCCCTTCCGAAAAAAAAATTATTTTGTGGAAAAATAAAAAATTAAGACAATTTAATAGAGGAGTTTGAGTGATTGTGAGTTTTGTTTTAATTTGAGAACTATGGTTTGAGATCCAGGAATCTGTTAAACTTGAAATGTGAAAAATATTGAATAGAGTTTAATACCTCTTCAAAATGATTTGAAACCGAAAGAAATGTAAGAATTGTTAAATGAAGCTTAATACCCTTTTCAGTACATCTCCAAAATTCAAAAAGGGCGTACCTTGAGAAAAAACAAGAAAGAATAGAGGATGAATCTGACCAACTGTTCTAAGAATTTTGCTTTGTTCACTTCCAAATTTAAGCCACTGCAGAGCCATTGAACCCAATTCGACAACGTTGGCTATTTGAGAGACTATTTCCTACGGCTTTGTAATACATATTATATCACCGTGAATTCATTCTAAACAATATCTATCAATTTGTTCTTCAAACAATTAACAACAAAACTATTTAAAAGAAAAATAAAAGAGTTGAGTTGAGTTGCACGTTACATTTCTGCCTCTCCAAACTTTATACAGTCGCTTAGGAGTCTCGATAGTTGTCTTAGGAGTCTCCATATTTGTATAAGGAGTCTCCATATTTGTCATAGGTGTCTCTGCACTTGCCTTAGGAGTCTCCATAGTTGCCTTATCCATGGTATGGTCAACAAAGATCAACAAAATCTCGAAAAGTTTCTGCAACTTGTTGGCTTATTTCCGCGTGCCATTAAACAATCCTGTCCACTAAGTGTATACGGGCCAGTAGAGTAGGATCACTAAATTTGGCGAAAACAACTCAGCAGAAATCGAAATTAATGGGCTTCTATGCTTTAATAAAATCATGGTAAGGATGGAAAAAAAAAAGTAATGTACGGCTGTGATTGAAAAAGATATATCTGCATAGAGATGTGCGGAGAACCCAAAGGAGGAGAACAACATCTGTAACCTTTGAAGCTTATTTCCTTCGTTTGTCAGAGTGGCCTTCATTATTATTTTTAATATGTAGATTGTTGATAAAGATGAAATTGACGGGATTTTGTTTATTTAAAAAATTGAACTGACTTAACGTAATACATCCACAAGCATTCGACTATTACAATCTCCTTATCAACCGGATAAGGTGGCCTTTATTAATTTAAGATTAAGGTATAATTCCTTGAAAGGTTAATATATGCTCCAAATTGCCTGGACATTTATGTGTCTACATCAATGTGGAGATCACCGATACACTGGAGATTTAAAAAAAAAATAATGTGCTAACTGACAACAGCCTTCTCAGGGAATATATTACATATTGTTGCTTCCTCCAAGGTCATGTATTATGTGAAATATTGTAGGTATCGTTGCTTCCTCTGATGTCATATACGGAATGCTGGCTTTGGTTTATATGTCCGCAATGTCACAGGTTTAGTCGACTAATAAGTAATACTTTCCCTTGCAGGCCAAATTGTGGAGATAGCGCCAGCCAGGCTGTTATGCAAGTGGAGACTCTATCACTGAACACTAAATTGAAAAGTCCGCAAAACGGATATCATTTAAATACTGGAAGAACTGATTACACCATATAATCTTATTTTAAACTTATTTCAACTATTAATATTTCGGTTCATAACGACATTCTTGTAAGCAACTTTTCCTAACAAAAATTATATATAAAATAAAAAAAAAATAAAAAATTATATATAGGTGGAGAGGTTACGTAAATGATTTTTTTTAAAGTAAGGTTTTAAAAAGGTTGTCTTTTTACATGGATTTTATGATATTGAATTATTTTGTGCTACCGAGATTTGAATTTTAGTATGGGCTGCATAAACTATTTGTCCCAAACCATTGAACCAAAAACCTATTGACCATACACAAAGAACTTAAGAAGTTAAGACTAGACCGATATTGTCCAACCTTCTCCTTTTAATGAGTTGCTACTCACCATTCTGCCAAGGAAGATTTTGTAGTAATAGAACATTATATTGGTTTTGAACTACAATTAAGTATTAAACTGGAATAAAATTTTATTGTAAAAATATGTTATTTGAAATAATAATTTGTAAAAAAAAAAACACATAATAACTTAGTAAAAATTTACAACTAAATATTAAAGTAGAAAAAACTCCATCACAAGAATATTTTACTTGAAATACAATTTATAAAGAGAAGAGCATCATAATGATCAAAGTAGAAATAATGAGTGAATGATTCTCACTCCCCATTTTGATAGGACCTTGTAGTGATAAAACATTATATTGGTTTCAACTACAATCAATTATTAAAGTAGATCAAAACTTTTTTTTTTTTTTTTTAAAGCGAAAAACCCCTTGTGGGGCCGCCTTGGTCTGAGAGACCATGAACAGGGGGTTCTACACTGTCAAAGTCACCCGGGAGTCGCACTCGACCCTGCTCGCACCAACATTATCAATTGGATTTTGGATACCCAATTCAGCTTTTTGGTAGGGTGGAGATTTAACCTGGGACCTCCCTTGGAGGATTGCCCTTTCCTCTCCAACTCACCTACAACACCTGGGTGAGTAGATCAAAACTTAGAGAATATGATATTTGAAATAATAACTTATAAAAAGAAGAGTATCACAAACTAAAGGGATCAACTAGCTTGCACATATGTCATTACTCAATATTAATAAAGGTGAGGAGTAAAAGAGAAGGTATTTTTCTTTAATTTATAAGAAATAATAAAATAAGATGAAATTCACGTGACTAGCTACAAAGGCATGAGTTTGAGTCTAGTTGATAGTCACGAATATGTGTGTTGACCACTCAACCCAAATTGACCTTGTGACAAGGTGAGAAGAGATTGGAAAAGGACCAACCAAGGGAATTTAATATGTCTTTTCTCTTTTCTTGTCACTTCAAGAATGGATTGAAGGATATTATGAGCTAAGATCTAGTTTGATGTATGAAATAGAGCACTCTGAAAACTAAGGATACAACTTTTG
Source organism: Wollemia nobilis (assembly GCA_028583015.1). Taxonomy (NCBI): domain Eukaryota; kingdom Viridiplantae; phylum Streptophyta; class Pinopsida; order Araucariales; family Araucariaceae; genus Wollemia; species Wollemia nobilis. The sequence goes on from JAQPPZ010000101.1 coordinate 4,790,894, forward strand.
TACCTAACCTAACCTTAATCTATAAAATCAAATGCAACATGCAAAAATACAATATACAACCTAAGACTACAATGTTTTTTGCTTTCAATGATAAAATAGAATAAGTGTTTTTCCTTTTCAAGAGCAAGGGTCAAAGGGAGGGTGCAACAAATAATAATTTAGCCTAAATGTAAACTACATACAATTCATTTTCAACACTTAATGTTGAAAAGATAAAAATTATGATTACGATATTAAAGTTAAAACTATGATATATACCCTATAAAACTAAAATTAAACTAGGTTCATTGTTTTCCCTTTATCAAATTTAATGAAAAACAAAAAACATAACCTAGCTATAGAAACAACAAACATATTTTCACACCTAAAAGCTAAAAAGGACAATGCATGGATCAAAAGTATATGGTTGTACCATAGAGGCAAAAGCGCCATTGGTGCTTTCACTAGTTGCCAACACTTTTGTTTAGACCTACAAAATAGACAAAAATGATAAGGGTCAGTGTAGAGGGGTTTTCCTAATCTAATGGAAGATAGAGAACTTGCTTGATCCTTAAGCTAGACCCCTATTTTAGCAAGATTAAAATGATAAAATACCTAAAAATGATAACATGAAATAATAAAGGCTCTAATGATACTTCTAATTCTTACGATTTTGCTCTATATAAAATAAAGAATAAAATTGATGTTGACCTACAATCAGACAATGTTGTTATCCCTGAAATTAGAACAAAGAGATAAAATATAGGATGTCTTTAAAATTACAATGATAAGAAGAAGGGTATTGCCCTAGGGGGATAAAGACCTTATTCTACTAAGTAATAGGGATAAAATTACTTAAACTAAGATGAAATGATCAAAATAAAGGATTTACTAGATGCAAATGCAAGGGTAAAATGCAAAGCTAGCTAAAATGAAATAAGCTAAATGATTAACTAAGTGCAAGAAGGTACAAAATATAAATTTAATGATGTAAAATTTAGCCAAATAATGACATAAGATTAAGGATTAGTTAAAATAAAGAAGGTTAAAAGAGTTAGCTAAGCAAGACAAGATCAATGATGAGCTAAAAGAAATAAGATTAGGGATAAGTTAAATGATACAAGAAAAACCACAAAGCAAAGGAAAGGGGAAAGGGAACAACCCAAGATGGTGATTTGCCTTCACCTTTGATTGAAGCTTGATGGCAGCCTCCTCCAAATGCTTGATTCTTGAAACTTGGTGATGCTTGATAGGTGCTCACAAGATTGAGCTAAATTTTTAGCATAGTCTTGGTAAGCAAAGTGAAAAAATGCCTATGATTCTAGAGAAAATCTAGTAGATTTTTTGTGTATGCATTTGTTATATGGAATGACCACCCCAAGGGATGAATTTATAGAAATCCATGGCCTCTTGGGGGGAGAAGAAGAAAAAAAGGGACATGATGGAGACAAGGATTAAAAGAGGACATGATTTTGAAATGGAGGGAAAAGGAAGATCATAAAAAATGAAGGTCTTGGTCGTAGGGTTCTACTAACATGGGTTGTAGATCAAAAGGTATAGGCAACTCAATAAAGGAGGGTGGCTCAAAAGATATAGGTAGGAACACTTCTAATATTTTACATGTGCTAGGTCAAAAGTTATGATAATTATACCAAGATGATGTTAGTGCTAGATGATTGTTGGAGGTCAAAATAGATAGAAAAATGTCAAAGAGTCAAATATTATAGAATCATCAATAGGGGTATGGTAGCACTAATAGTGCTATTGCTCATTCTTCAATGCTTCTATTTTTGAAGCAATAAATACCCCGAATTTGGACACAATGAAGGTTGAGTTAATTTGGTGGATTAGAAGGCTAAGTGATGAAGGGATTGACATCTTGAAGATTGGCAAAGTTTTCCAAAATTGGGTGTCTACATTTTACCTCTTTTTTTGTATTTATTACATATTAAATGCATTAAACATTTATGTAGATACCCTAACTTTGAGGTAGAAAGAAGATAAGATAAATTGATATTAGTTGGCTTAGAAGGAATAGGTTTAGACAACATTAAATGTTGTCATGCCTTAGTGTACCCCCTCAAGTTTCAAAGGGAAAACTAAGTTGAACCGAGGAAACTCGACTTGATTATGATCCACACTGATGTGGTGATGAGAAGATTATAATGAAGATTATGAGAGAGATTAAGATGAAATTAGATTTTGAGGTTGAATATTAGATAGGGATGAATAACTTAATATTTGAATGGGTTGAAAAGGATTTAGGATAAATATGATTAAATATTGAGTAAACGATAAGAAGTTGTTCACAAGATTAAAAAATGAGGGATAAAAGAAGAAAGAAAGAGATGATTTGAATTGATGAATGATGCAAGCCAAAACTCTACCCATTTTTTTAAAACTATATGTAGAGAGATTCACCTTTAAGTAGTGGCCTATTTGTTTGGATTATAAAAAAATGTTTAAGATGCTTGAGATAGTTTTGAGATATGCCCAAGGAGACTTTTACTTTTTGGATTTCCCAAGGGGACGTTCATTTTTAGATTGCCAAGGGGAATTTTGTTAGCTTTTCCAAGGGAACTTTCGTTAGGTTTCTTAGGGAGACTTTCATTAGCTTGCCCAAGGAAATTTTTGTTATCTTGTCTAGGGGACTTTCATCAACTTGCCCAAGGGGAATTTCATTATCTTGTCTAGGGGGATTTTTGTTAGCTTGTCCAAGGGGGACTTTTTTTTTATCTTAACCATGGATAATTTCATTATATTGCCTAGGGGGATTTTGTTAGCTTTTGGTTTACCTTCGTTTAAAGCACTTTTGGTACAAGATTTCAGATTTTTGGATCATCCAAGAGGAATTTAGCATGATATTTGGATCACCTAGAGGACCTTTAGAATGATATATATATATATATATATATATATATATATATATATATATATACAAGTATGTACAAGAGATTCATCCTTAGACATAACCTTATGCCTAAAGGACTTGTGATTTTGATTCATCCTTAAGTAGGAGTTCCTATTTAAAGAGCTTGAAATTTGATTCATCCTTTAAAAAAAACCTCTCACTTAAAGGATTTGTCATTTGATTTATCATTTAAACAAAGCTTCATGCTTAAAGTACTTATGATTTGATTCATCCAATAAACAAAAGTCTATGCTTAAAGGACTTGTAATTTGATACATCCTTTAAACAAAGTTCCATGCTTAAAGGACTTCTAATTTGATTCATCCTTTAAACAAGGTCCATGCTTAAAGGATGTGATTTGATTCATTATTTAAACAAATGTGTATGCTTCAAGGACTTATAATTTTCTATCCATTCTTCTTGCTTGAAGGAGTTGTGATGATATTTTTTTATTCATCCTTCATGCTTTGAAGGACTTTTAATGATTTGATTTATCCTTCTTGCTCAAAGGGCTTGTAATATTTTTTTATTCATCCTTCATGCATTGAAGGACTTGTAAGGATTTTCTTTAATTCATCCTTCACACTTTGAAGGACTTGAAATAATTTGATTTTTTCTTCTTGTTTGAAAGGCTTGTAATGATTTGTTTTATTAATCCTTCACAATTTGAAAGATTTGTAATATTTTTTTTATTTATCCTTCATGCTTTGAAGGACTTGTAATGATTTGATTTGATTTGATTCATCCTTCATTATTTGAAGGACTTGAAATGATTTGTTTATCATCCTTCATGCTTTGAAGGACTTTTAATTTGATTAATCCTTCTTGCTTTAAGGAATTAAAATTTTGGATTCATCCTTCTCGCTTGAAGGACCTGTAATGATTTCATCATTCTTTCTCGAAGGACCTGTAATTATTTGATTTGTTCTTCTTGCTTGAAGGACTTGAAATTTGATTCATTCTTCTTGCTTGAAAGACTTATAATTTGATTCATCCTTCTTGCTCAAAGGACTTGTAATTTTTTTATTATCTTTAAGCGACTACTTATAGGACTTATTGATTTAGTTTGATTACCTTTAGGCACCTCCTTAAAGGACATTTTGATTTTGGATCACCTTTAGGCAGGCATCTAAAGGATATTTTTTATTTTGGATTACCTCTAGGCAAGTGCCTAAAGAACATTTTTTATCGAATTACCTTTAGATGAATGCCTAAAGAATATTTTTTTATTGGATTAGCTTTAGGTGAATGCCTAAAAGACGTTTTTGATTTGATTACATTTAGAAAAACACCTAAAGGAATTTTCAATTGGATTACCCTTAAGCAAGCACCTTAATATTACTTTTTTCTTGGATTAACCTTTAAGTGAGCACCTAGAGGGTACTTTTTGCTTGGATTAATTTTTTAAGCAATCGTCTAAAGGGTACTTTTGGATTTGATTACCTTTAGATGAGTGCCTAAAGGAAATTTTAATTTGAATTACCTTTAGGCAAGCGCCCAAAGGATACTATTTATTGAATTACCTTTAGGTGAGCACCAAAGGATATTTTTGATTGCTTGAGTTTACCTTTAAGAAAAGGCTTGAAGGACACTTTTGAAAGATTCCTTGTCCATTAGCTATAGAACATATTGAGTGATTAGCCTGTTAGACGTAGGGTATTTTTATTTGAGATTGTTATCCCTTAGCCCTAGGGTGCTTGGATTGATTTATCCCTTAGCCTTAGAGCACTTGAATGGACTTACCCCTTAGCCTTAGGGTGTTTTGATTTGAGATTTTCCCCTTATCCTTAGGAAATTTTTAATTTATTTTGATTTACCTCATAGAGAAGTATCATAGAGAACTTATGCTTAATTGACACGATAAAAAATAATACCCCAAATTGGGAAGATATGGGGTTTTTGATCGATTTCCTCCATATACAAGGTTTTACGTAGAAAAGCAACATATACTAATAGTGATTGGGCTATAAACACCTATGAAACCTCATAGTATTCATCATGTAGCCATTGATGAGATAAAGGAATGTAATTTGATCAAGTTTTTTTCATTAGGACTTGCAAATTTTTTAGTATTTATTATGTGGTAAGGAGATTTTGGTTCAAAAAGACATGAGAGATGATTTTGAGATAAATAAAATTGAGCCAGATAGATACATGATAAAGATAGATGATTGAAAGTGATGATTTAGATTGATAGAGATAGATTGATTTAGATATGTTAGCTTTTGATGTAATGAGCACTGGGACATAACAATCACAAGATGCAGAATAATATGAAAGAAAGTAAATCTGCTAGATGACTGAAATATGTTGTAAATAGAAATTATATAAAAGAATACAATGTAGCTATGGGGGAAATGAACACTCCATTAATAAAGCTAATGAACTACATTGCATCCATAACCAATGAATGGTGATGTGCACAAAACTGTACTATGCCCTAAGCTACACTATCTGACTATGTCCCTAGAATCTATATATCTATCTAAAAATGAGGTCTTTATTATATAGGAAAATAGGTTCCTTGGACAACACTATACCTAGTTGTGCAAGGGATAACTTGCACATATTTAGCTTGCACATTGACACTTGTGAATTTATTACATTGCATGAACTAACTAGATAAATTTCCCGTAAAGTAATCTAATGTCCTAAGTATGTACCTTAGAAGACACATTTACATAACCCAAATGATGGAATAAAATCTATTTCTAATGTAGCAAGTGTGAACAGTACTCACACTTAGTTTTGTCGGCTAAGTTTATTTAGTGGTCGGCCAAATTTCATTTCATTAGTCGGCATGATATTTCATTAATATCCTTATCCCTCCTTCCCTCCTTTATTCCATCTTCCTCCTTATCACTCCACCTCCATTTCCCATTATTCCTCCAACCTCCCTTCTTTTCCTCTCTGCTGACTTCTTCCCTTTTCTCTTCATATAAATTAGTGTTTCTATCCTAAGTTATGTTAGTTGTTGATGTAATAGCTCTGCAGCATTTTAATTAAATTTGTTTATTGCCACCTAGTTCGATTTGTATATTTGGTATCAGAGCTAACTGGGAAAGCGTGCTGGGCATGAATATTGAGGTCACACAGGCACAAATCCTGAGGTCGCACGGTGACTAGATGGTGAGCATGTTGGGCACGTATCTCAAGGGTACACCGTGTTCAAGGAGCTAGGCGATTAGATCGAGAAGGTGGCAGAGCATAGAGCTAGGCATGAATTTTGAGGTGACACATGGCAGAGTAGTCGTAGAGCGGACAACTGATGTGGACACATAGATCGAGGTGTTGAGGTGGACGCTGATGTGACGGTAGCTGACACGTGGCGGGCAATGATAGAGCGCTGACTGGGCGAGCCGAGAGTTGACGTGGTGAGCCGGGAGCTGCTGTGGCAGATCTGATGTGGTGGTCGGGTGTATGCGGTGACATGGAAAAAATTGGTTTGTCCATGTGGCAAAAGTGGATTCATCTAAGGGAGACACGTGGCGGACGCAGATTTGTCAAGGAGCAAGCATAGCGTTGGGGAGTGATTTCCCGAAGGCAATCGAAGGTTAATGCGCCTTCACGCATATTTGAAGACAAGTTTGTCTTCCTCCCACTGCATGTGGGATAAATCCACGCTATTTTTTTTAAATCTTGCCGCCCGGAGACGGTATAAGGAATAGGTGGTTCCTTTCCCTACCCATCGAAGCTTGTAGCACAATTGGTTGTGTTGTTTGCTGGCGAAAGAGAGGTCCCAGGGTTGAATCCTACCAAGGGTTAAAAAACAAGTTTTTTTTTGTAATCGCTGGATGCAGCAAGGTTTAAGTCAGCGGGAGTTTGCATTTCTCTCACTGGATCCGCATGGTGCAGCGGCTAGTCCCTGCGGGTAGGATGCGGAGGTCCTTAGTTTGAATCCCGTCGAGGATTTCACAAAAGAAAAAAAAGGTTTTTGTTTTTTTTTATTTAATTTTTCATTATTTAGTTCTTAATTAAAGTTTTTAAAAAATATTTAATAATTTTTATTTATATTTTTTATTCTATTTTTTTAAATAAACTTTTATTTAAAAAACTAATTTAAAATATATATAAAAAATTGTTAAAATTTTTTAAGGGCTTTATTAAAACAAATTTTGGAAAATTGTTTAAAAAAAATAAAAGGGTGAAAAGTTTTTTTTAGCATCATTATTGTAACCCAGTGCATACGATGTAATTTTGGGTAGATGATTCGGTCATCTGGATGCTATTATGCATTGCTCTCTTTGTTGAGAAGAGAGACTCCTGATTCCTTTGACAGGAAAGTCCAGTAGAGTGGAATTCATACAATGTTTTGTCAGTTGGAAAACCAAGTGATTGCACATCAGAGAAAACCAAATTCTAGATATGAGGCAGATTTTGAAGATAATATCTTCGGGCAAAGAGTAGTTGAATCCGAGATGGTTGAAACAGTACCTAAAGGACAATCAAGTGACAGTTATACTCCTACAGTGCTTGAAGTTGAAACAAGTGAGAGCTATGCACCTCGCTCTCTTGATTCAGAACCAACAAAAGAAGCAGAAGCAGAGGAAAAAGAACCAGTGGAGGATAAACCTGTAATTGAAGAACGAGTTGTTCTCAAAATGCATCTTGAGCCAGCAGCAACAGCAAAATAAGTCATCATAATCAATGATGATGAAGTAGACAATTTCACTTTTTCAGTTTTAGGAAATCCTCAAGAAGAAGAAAGCCAAATCAGTGAGCATTTTAAGAAAGATAGATTTGATTTAAATCAGTAAATCAGTAATCTATTTTGTACTTCTTTGTACAGCTTGTTTGAAGTTGAAATAAAAGTTGCTTTCTAAAATGGCTTCCAATACTAGTTTACCAATCCCTGAGTTCAATGGTGGTGATTACGAGTATTGGTCAATTAAAATGAAAACTTTGTTGATTGGCAAAGGTCTTTGGGATGTGATTGAAGAGGGATATACTGAACCTTCAACTACTGAGTGGGCAGTTTTGAGTGGTTCTGATAAAAGGGCTAGAAAAGAAGCATAGAAGAATAATTCTTTTGCCTTTTATCACATTCACGCCGCCCTTGATAAAAGTATTTTCCCTAGAATAACTTCTTTTAAAACTGCTGAATCTACTTGGAATGTTTTACAAGAAAGTTATAGGGGTAGTGACCAAGTCAAACAAGTTAAACTCCAAACCTTGAAAAGAGAGTTTGAAACTCTTAAAATGCAAGAAAATGAAAAGGTTGGTGATTACTGCGTGCGTGTGAAAGCCGTAGTAGATAAGATGGTCACTTTAGGAGAAGATGTAAAGCCTAAAGTTATAGTGAAGAAAGTGTTGAGAACACTTCTTCCTAAGTGGAATTCAATAGCCATCATTATAGAAGAATATAAAGACCTAACTTCTCTGTCTTTTGAAACCCTCATTGGCTCACTTCTATCACATGAGGAGAGATTACAGACATCTCCTTCCACAAGTTACGAAGGAGATGATAAAGCCTTTGCTTCTCAAGAAGGCAGAGGTAGAGGTCATGGCAGAGGAAAGTCTTCAAGCAGAGGAAAGTCTAGAGGAAGAGGCAGATATAATCAAAGAGGTGGAACTCCTAATAGAGGAGGAAATCAGAACATAGGAGGATTCTCAAACAACAGTGAACAATAGCAGAATAGAGGAGGACAACAAAATAGAGGGAAAAAATTAGGCAGAGGTAAAGGAGGAGATAAGTCAAAACAATCTTGCTACAATTGTGGCAAACTTGGCCATTATGCTCGTGACTGTTGGACTAAGATTTCACAAGGAGCTAGTAGCGACCGAGTAGTCGGTTTGGAAACTTTGGAGAAGAGGAAGAGGCCACAAATCTCTTTCTCTCATATGGTCAGGCAGATCAGAACATGAATGATACATGGATCTTGGACACTGGGTGTTCAAACCATATGAGTGGCAAAGAAGAGCTCTTTGCTACTCTAAACTCCTACAAATCCAACATCAAATTGGGAGATGATAAATCATTGGCAATAGAAGGCATTGGAGCTATGACAGTTCCAACTAAAGGAGTCAAACAAGTATGTGATATCTATTATACACCTCATATCCAACATAATCTATTAAGTGTTGGAAAAATGTTAGAAAAGAACTACAAGTTGCTTTTTGATGAGGGTAAATGCACTATTTTTTGATAAAAATAACAATAATAGAATCATTACTCAAGTGCCAATGTCAAAGAATAGATTGTTTCCTTTAAAGTTTGGCCAGCCAGGAGGAGATAAGTTAGCAAGTGTTGCTATTTCCAATCCAAGTGTTCTATGGCACTTGAGATATGGCCATTTGAATTTTGCTAGTTTGAAAATGCTAACTTTCCAAGCCATGGTCACTAGACTTCCTAAAGTTCAGGATAGTAAAGAAGTCTATGAAGGGTGTGCTCTTGGAAATCATGCCAGATCAAAGTTTCCTCATGGACAAGCATGGTGGGCCAGCTATCCACTCCAGCTAGTGCATACCGACATCTGTGGTCCGATGCAGACACAGAGTCTGGGTAACAACTCTTACTTTCTACTCTTTATTGATGATTATACTAGAATGTGTTGGATATATTTTTTGAAACATAAGGATGAAGCATATGACTGCTTTATTGATTTCAAAACAAGAGTTGAAAGTGAGAGTAGATATTTTATAAAATTTCTTCGATCAGATAGGGTAGGAGAATATTCCTCTAATGAGTTTGTGAAATTCTATAAGCAAAATAGCATTAAGAGGCAGTTCACTGCTGCCTACACTCCACAACAGAATGGTGTCACAGAGAGGAAGAATCGCACCATTATGGAGATGGCAAGGTCTATGCTTCAGACGAAGAATTTGACTAATTCATATTGGGTAGATGTAGCCAAGACTAGCGTATATATCTTGAATATAAGTCCTACTTCAAGTTTGAAAGGACTGACACCTTACCAAGCTTGGTATGGTAAAAAGCCAAATGTTAAGCATTTCAGAGTATTTGGGTCGTTGGCCTATTCTCACATTCCTGATGAGCTTAGGAAGAAGCTTGATCCAAAGAGTCAGGCATGTATCTTTGTAGGATACTGTGAGAATACAAAATCTTACAGACTCTATAATCCCCGAACTAGAAAGCTTGTGATTTCTAGGGATGTGATTTTTGATGAAGGGGGAGAATGGGGTAAGCCCCAAATATTTAGTGATGTTGAATCCACTGATGTAGTTTCTCAGCAGGTGCAACAACAGACACCACAGAAAGGAAAGCAGTCTCCTCCAACAAGTCCAAGTTCATCTTCTAATTCCTCTTCTTCACCAAGGCCTTCTCCACAACAATATGTACGTTCCTCACCAATGGAGATTGATTCTCCATCCAAAGGTAAGAGAACTCTACAATATCATCCATCATCTCAGATGTTGGATAAAATTTTTTCAAGAAGATACACTAGGAGTCAAGCTAGTGAAATGGATTCTGTTTTACACATATTAGAAAGTATGCACCTGTATGGTGATGATGTCTCCTAGCAGGAACCTATGGGAGATCAAGTTAACTATGCTTTTTTAACTAGTGCACAGCTTAAACCTTCTAGTTATGAGAAGGCATGTAATCAGAAAATTTGGCAAGATGCCATGAAAGAGGAGATAACCTCTATAAAAAACAATGACACTTGGGAGCTGGTAAAGCTTCCTAAAGGCAAGAAATGTGTTGGATGTAAGTGGGTCTACAAGACCAAGTTTAATGCTGATGGTAGCATTGAAAGGCACAAGGCGAGACTAGTTGCAAAGGGATTCACTCAAAAAATGGAGTTGATTATGAAGAGAATTTTGCTCCTATAGCCAGACAGGAGACTATTAGAACAGTTCTTGCCTTAGCTGCAAATAAGGGATGGAAAGTCCAACACATGGATGTGAAAAGTGCATTTCTAAATGGTTACTTGATAGAAGAAGTGTATGTTGAGCAACCACAAGGATTTGAGGAAAAATACAAGGAACATCTTGTGTACAAACTGAAGAAGGCACTTTATGGCCTCAAGCAGGCAGCACGAGCTTGGTACTCACGCATTGATGGATACTTCAAAGAATTTGGGTTCACCAGAAGTAGAAATGAACCCACCCTTTACTACCTACAACAAGGAGATGATATCCTCATAGTTTGCTTGTATGTGGATGATCTCATATTCATGGGTAGTAATGAAAAACTGAATATGAAGTTCAAACACTCCATGATGGAGTAGTTTGAGATGAAGGATCTTAGGTTAATGCACTATTTCCTTGGAATGGAGGTTCATCAATCAGATACAAGGATCTCCATCTGTCAACATAAGTATGCTCGGGACATGCTTAAGAAGATTGCTATGGAGCATTGCAAACCAGTTGTAACTCCTGTTGGACATGGGATCCAATTAAGCAAAGATGATGGAGCATCAAAAGTTGACGTGACCACTTTCAGAAGCATGGTTGGGAGTTTGATGTTTCTCGCCAACACCAGACCTGATATTCAGTATGCTATTTCTCTTGTCTCTCGATTTATGTCAAATCCTTTTGAGTTGCATTTGTAGGCAGCTAAGAGAATTCTTAGATATGTAAAGGGTACATGGGATTTTGGAATCCATTACCATAAATGTAACACTATCAAGCTTATAGGCTTCAGTGATAGTGATTGGGATGGCAAAATTGATGAGAGAAAATCAACCTCAAGGAACTATTTTAGTCTGGGATCGGGACTAATAACTTGGAGTTCCAAGAAGCAGATAGTAGTAGCACTATCTTCAATAGAAGCTGAGTATATAGCGGTCACTCATGCTAGTACTCAAGCTTTGTGGCTACAAAAGGTATTAGAAGAAATTGGAGAGTAGCAAAGTGGTCCAACAAGGATATTTTGTGACAACATTAGTGCCATTCAGTTGGCATACAATCCTGTCCACCATAGTAGATCAAAGCATTTTGATATGAAGTACCACTTCATCAGAGATATGGTGGAAACTAAAATTGTTGAGCTTCACTATTGCCACACTTTGGAGAATGTTGCAAACATCTTCACCAAGGCACTGGCCAAAGCTCAATTTGTAAAGCTGAGAGACTGTCTTGTCAGTCCTCTCAAATTTAAGGGGGAGAATGTAGCAAGTGTGAACAGTACTCACACTTAGTTTTGTCGGCTAAGTTTATTTAGTGGTCGGCCAAATTTCATTTCATTAGTCGGCATGATATTTCATTAATCTCCTTATCCCTCCATTCTCCTTTATTCCCTCTTCCTCCTTATCACTCCACCTCCTTTCCCCTTATTCCTCCAACCTCCCTTCTTTTCCTCTCTGTCGAATTCCTCCCTTTTCTCATATAAATTAGTGTTTCTATCCTAAGTTATGTTAGTTGTTGATGTAATAGCTCTGCAGCATTTTAATTAAATTTGTTTATTGCCACCTAGTTCGATTTGTATAATTGACACTTGTGAATTTATTACATTGCATGAACTAACTAGATAAATTTCCTATAAAGTAATCTAATGTCCTAAGTATGTACCTTGGAAGATATATTTACATAACCCAAATGATGGAATAAACTCTATTTCTAACACCCCCTTGTATTAAATTATTTGGGTATTGAATACTTTTAGTATTCAATATGGATCTTCTTCTTCATCTTGATCATTGTACTCTTCCTCTGTATTCAGGTTTAGCAGGTAATCTATATCTTCATATGATGCAAAGTAAGTTGTAGCTGAAGCTTCTTCTTTCAATGGATGATCTTTGGCTTGTTCAGATTATTATTCCTTATCTTCTATCCAAGCACCTTTATAGTTCTCCTTCAAGTATCTATATTTGATTCTGATTGTTGATGAATCAGTAGGGCATGGTGCAATTGTCCTCTCATTCTTCTATGCTTGTTGTAGATAGGCAAATTGATATGTCCTTATTTGATGAATCAATTTTGGTATTATGTGTTATTTTGTAATTGTACACAAAGTGTTTGATGAAATGTGCATGCATATATTTAATTATGTTGTAAATTGTAATTTAATATTGTATGTAAGAATACAGTCATGTTAAGTCAATTATGTCAGCTAAATTACAAGTTATAAACTATTTCGTCCTATACTAGGAAATGTTAAGCAAATGTATATAAAATATAATTTGAGGGAAGTTATAAGGTAGTTGGAGGGTAACTACTTTTTGGGTGTATAAATAAGCCCTCCCCTCATTCATTCAAGGGGTTCATTCATTCACGATGGTTTTTTAAGCATTTTAAGGTAGTAATGTAGATTGATGAATAAGTACAGTCAGGTATTGTATGTATCCATGGAGAGTATTCTACCCAAGGTTTGTAGAGTACAAATTGTAATACTAAAACTGTAATGATGTATCATAAATGCTATTGTTAATATAAAATTACCTGTATTTATTGTTATCTATCATTGCTACTACTATTTTTGTCATTTTTGTTGTTAGTATTACTGTTGTAGGTTTCTATGCATTATTATTGCGACACTACAAAAAATGCAAATATGTAGAATTATTTAAGTGGAAATGGAATTGTGTGTAGCATGTTAAATTTCATTTCTACATTCAGTGTCGTTGCTTGATCGAATTTGGGTCCAATTTTGTGATATAGAGTTTTTAGAAGTAAAACCCTTGGGAAGATGCACAATGAGAATAATGGAGTGCAACCACAGATGTAGGTGAAGATGCACTAGATTTGTTTTTGATGTAGATGTAGGGTTATCTAAAAGAATGTGCATTCTAATGAGAGGCAAAAATACAAGTGAAGATTTTTTAGATTAAGGATTTGCAAATTCTTGTAGCACTAGTCGGGACATCTGTAGTCTAGACATCTATAGAAACAATCTAGACTAGACGTATGTAGTCTAGACGTATGTATTCTAGACATATATAGTCTAGACGTATGTAGTTTAGTCATCTATAAAAGTGGTCGAGACATCTAAAGTATAAATGTCTACAGTATAGACATCTGCAGTCTGGACGTCTTCACTCTAGACATCTGTAGTAGTAGAAGAGGTTGACCAACCAATTTTTTGGAAGATGATAATCCAAGAGCAGAGTAAGAAAGAGGGCAATCATTGCTAATAGGAACAGAAGAAGAGGTACAAGGACCACCAAGATTCAAGGAGAAAATTAACATAAGGGAAGAAATTGATGCTAAAACTATGCAAATATATGTTGAGTGGATGGTAACACATCAACAAGTGATCGAAAGGTTGCAGAGGAGTGTAAAGTATGGGAGTCAAACACTAGAGAAACAACATGCAAGGTCTCAAGAAGAAATACCAAGGCCAAAACCAACATTCCAATGAAGTATATCTCATATTAAGGACACTCAATAAGTCGAGAGATGATTGTTTGGTGAGAATAAAGGTACCTAGACTAAAAACATCTGATGAGGAGCAGCATAGCAGGAACCCCACCAATGGCCAACGTAGCCACCAAATTCAAGAAACTAAAGTGTCCACTTTTCATAGGAGAAGCGAAATAATATCCGATTAGGCATTGGAGAATTTACCGCATGGTGTGGAAAGTGATTGGGAAAAATAATGAAGCAGATTGGAGGAGGTGGTTCCCTACAATGTTTCATGGATTGGTACCTAAAATTTCTAATAGAAAAGTACAAGACATGGGAAGAGTTGCATGATGCATTTGTGGAAGAATTTTGATCATACAATACTGACAAAAATTATAACATACAAGGAGAGGAGTTTGTTCGTTCTTACAATCGATGGTTGAGTGGGTTGTTTTACCATGTGAAGAAAGACCACTCAGAGGAATCAAAGAGTATGTGGTTCATAGATGGACTTCTCCCTATTTATCAAAGTAATATGAAGATATTTTCTCCAATATCATACCAAGAGATTTTGAATTATGCCTTGACTTGGAAAAGCGATGCAAAAACCTCACCGATGAATGAGACTCGAATGGCTAGAGAATGTAGTTAGATGGCGATGGAGGAGATGTCTAAGAAGGAGAAATATAAGGTATAGTCATCTAAGAAGGAGACATATAAGGTGCAGCCATATGAGAAGGAAATGTATGAAGTGAATCCATCTAAGAAGGAGACATCTAAGGTGCAACCATCCGAGCATAAGATGTCTGAGGTGCAACCATATAAGAAGGATATATCTGAGGTGCAGTAATATGAGAAGGAGACATCTAAGGTGTAGTTATATGAGAAGGGGACATTTGAGGTGTAGCCATCTTAAAAGAGTCCTATAGAGGTTATACATCTAAAATTATACCCGTCTAAAATTTACACGTACACATCTAAAACGTACCCATCTAGAATTACCCATCTGAGAAAGCCTACTCATCTAGACATCTAGTCATCTATCCTAGATGTATAATCGTATAGATGTCTAGCCATAAGACCTAGACATCTAGATGTCTAACCAAGATGGCTAGTCATCTGACCCAAATGTTTGGTCATCTGACCCAAATGTTTGGTCATCTGACCCAAACGTTTGGTCATCTGACCAAGACATTTGGACATCTATACCAAATGTTTAGACATCTAACCTAGTCGTTTGTTCATATAATCCAGACATCTGGCCATATGACCTATATGTTTGGTCATCTAATGCAAACGTTTAGCCATTTACTTGGCCGTCTGACCCAAATGTCTAGTCATCTATCTGGTCATCTATCTAGTTGTCTAAACTAAACATCTGGCCTTCCATATGACCATCTGACCTAGACATCTGGCCATTTGTTTGGTTATCTATATGACCATATAACCTAGATGTTTGGTCATTTGTCTAGTTATCCATCCCAGATGTCTAGCTATTTGACCCAAATATCTGGTCATATTTTCATCCATATTAGATGTCTAGCAACCTATCTAGGTGTCTAACCCATATGTCTGCAATGCCTACACTAACCCGTCTACCCGTGTACAACCCATTTGAGACGTCTACTTGTGTGCAATCCATTTGAGATATCTATCCATATGAGCCATCTAACCCATTGTCCTAGATGTATAGATATTGTACCTATCAAACTTCTCAATCCGTCTAGCCTAATCTATTAGAGACTAAGCCGTTAGGTATTATCATCAAAAAAATTATCATCTAAGGTAGTGCAGTGCAAGTAGTGGTCATAAAAAGTACAATCCAACAAGGGATATGCCTATCAAAGGTTGATAATCAATTAGTTTGATCAAGAAAGTAGTGAATTAGAGCTGAGAGGAAGCAATTTCAATAGGTTGAGTAAAAGCTTCCAAATTATTTATGAGGAGAAAATTTTTGTTTGGACAGTGATGCTTTCAATGGGAGCACGCAAAGGACGTTGCCCTTTGACCCCACAAGGGATGTTATCCCTTGACCCTACTAGGGGGATCCCGCCCCCTTAAACCCTTATATAGATGGTGATGATCATTTCCTATCATGTTCATCATGTTTATGGCATTGATTATGTTGATAATATGGCTAATTATTCAAAGTGAAGTGCCTATTCAAAGAATGCTGATCATGCTGATGTTACACATGCTGATGTTAAACTGCTCTAGGGTGTTGATGACCCTCTTCTCCATGATTAGAGGTTTGTTTTGCCTTGCATATCAAAACCCTGTTAGTCTTGCGTGCAATAAACAATAAGAAAAATTAATAGCAAAGGAGACCTCTCTTGATGAGGTTTTTGAAGGGTGCTTGCACAAAATATAACATTATAATAAAGAAATCAAGAAATCTATTTAAAGCATGTAAATTGATCTACATCATGATGATCCACCATTAGAAACATGAAAGAAAATAAGATGAATCTATCTAAGCTCTTAATTAACCAATTGAAGACATAAAAGCATGAAAAAGATTCGTTATACCTACACTACAAAAAATGAAGAGAAATGGTAATTAACTCTTAATATGTTGGTCAAATGTCTCTAGAGTACTAAATTAAACCTACAACATGATTAATCTAACCTAGTTAAATATACTGTAAAACAAAGAACAAGGAAAACAGGGATTACCGGCTGACCACGGGTCCTTCAAGCAATGGGCACTGTTCACCGTGGCTGACAGCAACGACTGAGCCTGAAGTAAGTTTACCATCCAAATTAGGGCAAACTCTCTGATTCTACTTGCCAAATTGATGGTCAAGAGTTACCTCTGTGTCCTCTGATAGATTTGGTTATTGAGTTGATCGGTGAATGAACAGATTGCACGAATTAGCATTTCTTAGCTCTCCTATCCTCCTAGGACCTCCATGGCAATGTGATATCCAATTGGGTAGCAAATGTATTCCTATCAATGCATGTGAATGAGTATGCAGTTTAACAGGGCTTCACTGCTCAATTGATTATACTTCTCTCTCTTTTTCCCAATTTGGAGTGGGATTATATAGCAATTTCCAAGGGCTAGGGGTGGCTTCATGAAGAAGCCTAGATCAATATTGGATGGTTGAGATTGTTGGATGGAAGGATCCAAAACCTTCCTCACTCAAACCGCTCCAATCCATAACCAATTTACCGTTGCAACTAATTTTATGTTGGATGAAGGCCAACTGACTCTGAGTCCTGACCACGACTAACAGGCACGGTCAGATTTGCTAACCATGGGTGTTAGTAGCGGCTAGCATTGACTAGGCAAAGGTGCCTAAATGAGTGGTAAAAACCACTGATATACCTTGGTATCTATCCAAGGTCTTCCATATGGTCTTCTAGCATGTCCCATATGAGTAGTCGCCTCGACATGATGCATTTTAGGTGTCTACAAATGCCCCTTTTGAGATGTGTTGTGAGATCGAACAATGTTGAGCAAAAATAAACCTCCTAAAATGATGTCATAGGTTGGATGATGATAATTATTCTGATCAACATTAGATGCCCAAGTCCTGCAAATAGGATGCACATTCTAGAATTATTACTTCCAACTCGATGAAAGGCTTAATTTGAAAGGGTTTGCACTCGTCATCAGATATTGGGGTAGCTTTGGTGCTACAATAGGAGTTAGGCCTATATAACCGAAAGGAGGAGAGATACAAAAAAAATGTCATATATGTTATTTGACCCAGTAGAAGGGTAAGCTTATGATAGTATTTGGCAATGATTCATAAGACAAACATAATTTTACAAGATCTAGGGATCTACGATCAAGGGATATTTTATTGACTTTGATTATGATTTGACATTATGACTACCCCCCTCAAGCAACGAGTCGATTAGGGTAATGACAATAAATGAAGTGATGAGGTCACTTGACCACTATGAATGATCTTGAAAAAAGTAAGATTTAGCATTTGAATTCTTGGCAAGGCCTAATCAGCTATGATTACAACTGTTAATAATAATTTTTGATTTCTATCCCATGGAGCGGTCTAGCTACGAAGGCCTTCTTAAGGAATTGAAATGAAGACAATTCTAATTAGGCTTGTGTTGAATCATATTGTTGATGATATCCTAAAAATATCATAGGAGAATTGTGATGAATATCTCATTCCCCTAGAGCAGTCTAGCCGTCAGGGCCTTCTTGGGGATTGAAATGAAACATAGTAATTCCACGATCTTATGATAATTTAATCATCTTGCCGAATTGCATGGAGTGCAAGTCATTACAACCACCAAGTGTATAGGATAAATTACTGAATACGAGGCACATTTGGCTTTTGATTTATTTGATTTTTTTGTTAATTTTGAATTTTTTGTTTTATTTATTGGGAGGTGCGATGATCAAATAAAGGATTTCCATAGCGATGACCTCGGTTGAATGTAATTTATAATCTCAGCTAGTTATTCTATTTTACATCATGATGACATTTTCCAATGTTGTTGTGCTTTGTTTGGCTCATTATGATGATTCTACATCACCAAATATGCTTATTTTATTTTTCTTATGGTAATTATAGTCTGGTGAAAATTTTTAATTTGACCTTGTAAGGCTCACCACGATGGGAATTGAGAGTATTTATTATAGTTTGCTGACCGCGTCTATCAAAAGTGATGGAAAAGTCTAAATTCCTTTACTGCGGCTCTAAGTCGTAGTCACAAAACCCTAATTTGGGGACCATGGTTGGTAGGCACAGTTCGAACCGAATTCAAAAAATATATAAGGTTTTGACATTTGAAATATTTCATTATTTACCTGATATTGATAGTAAAAACTAAAATATCTGAGAGGTAAATAGTGAAATCTGACACAAAATGTTGTCATAAACTTGACTTGCTCACTCTACACCCATCCAGATGGTTGACCAACTGGAGGCTTATACCAGTGGAGGAGCCAATGTCGCTAAGGTAACTCAAAAACCGAGACCACACACCCAATTACCAGATTAAAATTAACCACACTAAAAAAAATGGGTTAAAAAACCACACTAAAATAACGGTAATGAACCTCACCCTATTTAGGTCTAGCATAGGTTAGGTTAGAGGGAAGGGTTTTAATTTTTAGGGCTAAATTTGGGAGGGAAATGACCTGTGTACAACCCACTTGAGACATCTATCCATGTGAGCCATCTAACCCATTGTCCTAGACATCTAGATATTGTACCTATCAAACTTCTCAATCCGTCTAGCCTAATCTGTTAGAGACTAAGTTGTTAGGTATTATCATCAGAAATTTTGTCATCTAAGGTAGTGCAGTCCAAGTAGTGGTCATAAAAAGTACAATCCAACAAGGGAGATGCCTATCAAAGGTTGATAAGCGATCAGTTGGATCAAGAAAGTAGTGAATTAGAGCTAAGAGGAAGCAATTTCAATAGTTTGAGTAAAAGCTTCCAAATGATTGATGAGGAGAAATTTTTTGTTTGGATACTAATTCTTTCAATGGGAGCATGCGAAGGGCGTTGCCCCTTGACCCCACAAAGGATGCTATCCCTTGACCCTGCAAGGGGCTCTCAACCCCTTAACCCCCGATATAGATGGTGATGGGAATTGTCTATCATGTTTATAATGTTTATGGCATTGCTCATGTTGATAATATGGTTAACTAATAAAAGTGAAGTGCCTATTCAAAGAATGCTGATCATGATGATGTTACACATACTTGCAGTAAGGGAAGTGCACAATTAGAGAATAAGATGTTGTGAGCAGTCTCAAGTGAAGTCTATTTCCAAATATATATGGAATAGGAGAAAGAGAAAGGAGCGTGACAAGAGATTCTATTACTTATATTTCTAGTGTTTAGCTCATGTCAACGAGGGCGTCAACCAATTTAGAGGAGGGGATAAATGTAGACAGGAAAATTGATATGTCCTTATTTGTTGAATCAGTTTTGGTATTGTGTTATTTTGTAATTGTACGCAAAGTGTTTGATGAAATGTGCATGCATATATTTAATTGTGTTATAAAGTACAATTTAATATTGTACATAAGAATAAAGTCATGTTAAGTCAATTATGTTGGCTAAATTACAAGTTATAAATTATTTCCTCTTGTAGTGGGATATATCATGTAAATGCAAGAGCAAATGCATATGAAATGTAATTTGAGGGAAGTTATAAGGTATTTTGAGGGTAACTACGTTTTGGGTGTATAAATAAGCCCACCCCTTTTTCTGATCCGAAATGGGCTCACACATATCGGTTACTATTGCAAGAATTGAAAGATACATAAAATGCATACAAGAACAAGAAATTGACAACAAATTAACAATAATAAATATGATTTATTCCATTATATTTGAAGCCAAAGTCAAATTACAAGTACATCCCTCTTAAGGATAATCACTTTGATACAATTTTTACAATAGTATGTAATGTTTCCCCATCAAGGGTAGGTGTGATTTCCAAATACCTTTTCAGGATAACACAAACTGCTCTAGGGTGTCGATGACCCTCTTCTCCACGATTAGAGGTATTTTTTGCCTTGCATCCCAAAACCCTATTAGTCCCACATGCAATAAACAACAAGAAACATTAATAGCAAAGGAGGCCTCTCTTGATGAGGCTTGTGCTTGTACAAAAGATAACATTATAATAAAAAAATCAAGAAAGTTATTTAAAGCATGTAAATTGATCTACATCATGATGATCTACAATTAGAAACATGAAAGAAACTAATATGAATCTATATAAGCTCTTAATTAACCAATTGAAGACATAAAAACATGAAAAATATTCATTATACCTACACTAAAATAATGAAGAGAAATTGCAATTAACTCTTAATATGTTGGTCAAATGTCTCTAGAATACAAAAATTAAACCTACATGATTAATATAACCTAGTTAAATAGACTAAAAAATAAATAACAAGGAAATAAGGGATTACCCACTTATCGCGGGTCCTTCAAGCGGTGGGCACTTTTCACCATGGCTGACAGCAACGACTGAGCCTGAAGTAAGTTTACCCTCCAAATCAGGGCCAATTCTCTGATTATCCTTGCCAAATTTATGGTCAAGGGTCACCTTTGTGTCCTCTGATAGATTTAGTTGTTGAATTGCTCTGTGAGTGCACGGATTACACATATTAGCATTTCTTGGCTCTCCTATCCTCCTAGGACCTCCATGGAAATGTGATATCCAATTTGGTAGCAAAAGTATTCCTATCAATGCATGTGAATGAGTATGCAATTTGATAGGGCTTCATTGCTCAATTGATTATGCTTCTCTCTCTTTTCCCCAATTAAAATGGGGATTATATAGCAATTTCCAAGGGCTAGGGGTGGCTTCATGAAGAAGCCTAGATCAAGATTGGGTGGTTGAACTTGTTGGATGGAAGGATCCAAAACCTTCCTCAATCAAGCTACTATAATCCACAACCAATTGGCCGTTGCAACCAATTTTTGATCAAATGAAGGCCAAATGACTCTGAGTCCTGATCGCGACTGACAAGCATGGTCAGCTCTACTAATCATGGGTGTCAGCAGCGGCTAGTGCTAACTAGGCAAAGGTGCCTAAATGAGTGGTAAAAACCCATGTTATACTTTGGTATCTATCCAATGTCTTCCATATGGTCTTATAACATGTCCCCTATGAGCAGTTGCCTTGAAATGATGCATTTTAGGTGTCTACAGATGCCCCTTTTGAGATGCGTTGTGAGATCAAAAAATGCTAAGAAAAAATAAACCTCCTAAAATGATGTCGTAGATTGGATGATGATCATTATTCTGATCAACATTAGATTCCCAAGTCCTACAAATAGGACATGCATCCTAGAATAATTGCTTCCAACTCGATGAAAGTCTTAATTTGAAAGGGTTTGCACTCATCATCAGACATTCGGGTAGCTTTGGTGCTACAATAGGAGTTAGGCCTATATAATCGAAATGAGGAGAGCTATAAAAAACTATCGTATATGCTATTTTCCCTAGAAAAAGGGTAAGCTTATGATAGTATTTGGCAATGATTCATAAGCCGAACGTAATTTGATAATATCTAGGGATCTATGATCAAGGGATCTTCTATTGATTTTGAATTTGATTTGACATTATGACTACCCCCTCAAGCGACGAGTTGATGAGGGTAATGACAAAAAATGAAGCGACGAGGTCACTTAACCACTATGAATGATCTTGAACAATGTAAGATTTAGCATTTGAATTCTTTGTAAGGCCTAATCAGCTATGATTGCAACTGTTAATAATAATTGCCGATTTCTATCCCATGGAGTGGTCTAGACATGAAGACCTTCTTAGGGAATCAAAATGAAGATAATTCTAATTAGGCTTGTGTTGAATTATATTGTCGATTATATGTTGAAAATATCATAGGAGAATTACAATGAATATCTTGTTCCCCTAGAGTAGTTCGATCGTCAAGACCTTCTTGGGGATTGAAATGAAACATAGTAATTCCACGATGATGAATTTGCCCCAAATGTCCTTATGGTAATTTACTCATCTTGCCGAATTGCATAGAGCACAAGTTGCTGCAACCACCAAGTGTATAGGGTAAATGAATGAATACGAGGCACATTTGGCTTTTGATTTATTTGATTTTTTTGTTAATTTTGAATTTTTTGTTTTAATGACTGGGAGGTGTAGTGCTCAAAGAAAGTATTTCCATAGCGATGACCTCGATTGAATGTACTTTATAATCTCAGTTAGTTATTCTATTTTGCCTTATGATGACATTTTCCAATGTTGTTGTGCTTTGTTTGGCTCATTCTGATGATTCTACATCACCAAATATGCTTATTTTATGTTTCTTATAGAAATTTTGGTCTGGTGAAAAATTTTAATTTGACCTTGTAAGGCTCGCCACAGTGGGAATTGAGAGCATTTATTATAGTTTGCTGACTGCATCTGTCATAAGAGATGGAAAAGTCCAAATTCCTTGATCATGGCTCTAAGTCGTAGTCATAAAACCCTAATTTGGGGACCATGATTGGTAGGCACAGTCTGAACTGAATTCAAGAAATATATAAAGTTTTGACATTTGAAATATTTCATTATTTACTTGATACTGACAGTAAAAACTAAGAGCTATGAGAGGTAAATAGTAAAATATGACATGAAACGCTCCCACAAACTTGAATTGCTTACTCTACACTCATCTAGATGGCTGACCAATCGAAGGCTTCTACTAGTGGAGGAGCCGGTGTCGCTAAGGTAACTCAAAAACTGAGACTACACACCCAATTACTAGATTAAAATTAACCACACTAAAAAAATGGGTTAACGAACCACACTAAACTTCTAGTAATGAACCTGTTGGAAATTAAGCCAGTTAAAAGGAGTAAAAAATTTGTTTGCAATGGTAAGCTTTGGATCTTACCCTTTTACCTCCTTGGATGGCAACTGACTGGGCAGGTAGTTTGACTTGGATGATAGCTGACTGGGCAGATTGGACGGCATGGGTGGCAAGGCGGACAACACCAAATTACCTTTCTCCTTTCCTCCCTATTCTTCTTCTTTTCCTAACTTCTCCTATATTCCCTAAGGTTGTTTAATCAACCACTATTTAAACTTTGTAATTCTTATGTTTCCAAGGTTGAATATAATATTTCTGCATTTTCCTATTGCTCCTAATTCTCACGTGCCCACATCTGGTATCAGAGCCGAAGCCGGAGAGGGCGCTAGAACCGAGGTCGATGGAGGAACCAGGCTCGAGGACCGAGGTGGAGGAACCAGGTAGCACGAGCATCGAGGTGAGGTCGAGTGGGGCCCACAACATGCAATCCGAGGTGAGGAAGGCCCATGATTCATGAACCGAGGTGAGGTCTGGAGTAGGCCCGCACAACAAGCATGCGAGGAGGAGCAACTCAGAAGAACCAACCAGAGAGCGCCACGTGGTGAGAGGAGAACAAGGCTGACGCAGACTGGATGACTCAGAACTGACGTAGACCAATTACATGGCAGAAAGATCGATTACATGGTAAGGAGGACAAGCAACGTGGCAACAGATGATAGGCTCAAAGGAAGCAACGTGGTAGGGAGCGATTGCTCGAGAAGGAGGTAAAAGGGTGATCACTGATTTCTCGAAGGCAATCGAGTGAGTATTCACTCGTTGAAGGTTTTAAACACCTTCATCGCCCTCCGCATGGTCGATGTGGGACAAAAATCCCAAAATTTTTTTAATTAAAGCACGACCGAGAGAAGTATAAGGAAGGCAAGCTTCCCTTGCCTTCCCGTCGAGCCGCGTAGCTCGACTGGCTCGTGGAGCCAGCCATAAGGTGCCCGCCTTCCTGCAGGTCACGGGTTCGAAACCCAGCGATAGTGAAAGCTTGAAATTTTTTTATTTTTGTTGAAATCGGATCCGAAATAGAATATACTTGTAATCTTGCCCTTGGGTTCTCATCAGCAGTGGTAGCCGAGTTGGTTAGGATGAATTCTTGCATGAAATAGGTCACGGGTTCGATTCCTACGAAGGATAAATTTTTTATATAAAGTTTTTTTTATATATTATTATTAAAATTAATTATATTATATTTAATATATTAACTATAATTGCTTTTCTAAAGTTTTTTTAAAGCAATTATTTTTTAATCTATTAAATAGTAATATATATATTTTTAATATATATCATATAAGAAAGAAAGACATTGTCTAAGAGACAATTATTGTAATCGAAGGATAAATTTTTCACTTGATTCAAGGAATCATAAACTGTAGAACTTTTGTGTAATAAGCCTAAGAGGCTTAGTTTTTTTTGTAAAAGAGACAAAAGATCCAAATTGTAAAATTGTAAAGAGGCATTGATGATAAGACCAAATGGTTGTTATCATGCCTTATGTGCAATTCTAGCAAGAGAAGGTGCAGAGAGGTTTGATGAAAAAGTAAGAGGTTATGGGCTCAACATTGTGTTTAGCCAACTTCAAAATGCAGTGATAGCACATCAAAGGCATCCTGACTCAGGGTACGAGGTAGACTTTGAAGACAACTCATTCAAGAGTCAATTTGAACAATCAAAATCCATACAAGCTGCACCACAAGAATCAGAGTATACACACTACAGTATTTTAGTGGAAATCTTAGAACCAGAATCACCAAAAATAATATTGATAAGTGACGAAGAAGAAGTAGCAGATAATTTTATGAATCAAGAGATAGCATCCCCACATCAAGAGGAATAAACAGTGAATGATAGAGTAGAACAAGTCAGATTTGACTTAAGTTTGTAATCTCTTCTTTCTTCCTTCTTCTTCTTTCCTTCTTTCAAACAACAAAGTACTTTATTGTAACCATGAAATAAAGAGAGTTTTTTGGTAACTATGGCCTCACACAATAGCTTACCTATACCAGAATTTAACGGTTATGACTATGAGTATTGGTCTATAAATATGAAGACCTTGCTCATAGGAAGAGGTTTGTGGGACATAATAGAAGAGGGCTACACAGAACCCTCAGACTGGACAACACTAAGTGCCGTAGACAAGAAAACATGAAAAGAAGAGAAAAAGAGCAACTCTTCTGCTCTTTCTCATCTCCAAGCTGCATTGGAGAAAAGCATATTCCCTAGAATCGCTGCTTGTACAACTGCACAAGCTGCATGGAAAGCATTGAGTGATGGATTCCAAGGTAGTAATCAAGTGAAGTAGGTAAGGCTTCAAACATTGAAGAGAGATTTTGAAAATCTTCGAATGAAAGATGATGAAAAAGTCGATGATTATTGTGTTAGAGTAAAAGCAATTGTGGATAAAATGGTTACACTAGGCAAAAAAATCATGCCTGAGACAATTGTAACAAAAGTGTTGTGAACACTTACACAGAAATGGAACCATATTGCCATAATTATAGAAGAATCCAAAGATCTTTCCCTTTTAACATTCGATGCATTAATCGGATCGTTAATGTCACATGAAGAGAGGTTTCCTGAAACTCCTTCAACCAGCTATGGAGGCGATGATAAGGCCTTCACTTCCAATGAAAACAATGGAAGAGGATGGGGAAGAGGTCAAGGCAGAGGCAAGCAAAGAGGTAGAGGTAGAAGCAACTACAGAGGAGGCAATCAAAATAGAGGAGGCAACCAGAACAGAGGAGGCAATTCCAACAGAGGAGGCAACTCATATAGAGGAGGCAATCAGCAAAGAGGTGGAAATCAAAATTGAGGAGGAAATCAAGGGTGAGGAAGTGACAAGTCAAAATCAGCTTGTTTCAACTGTGGCAAGCCAGGTCACTTCGCTCGTGACTACTGGTCAAAATCTTCACAAGGCAATAGTAGTCAATATGGTAATTATGGAGAAGAAGATGATACCTCTAATATTTTTCTTTCATATGGACAATCAGAACACAATCTAAATGACACATGGATTCTGGATACTGGTTGTTCAAACCACATGAGTGGCAAAGAACATTTATTTGCTACTCTAGATTCCACTTATAAATCCCAAATCAAATTAGGGGATGATAAGACATTGCAAGTAGAGGGTATTGGAGCCATGGAGGTTCCAACCAAAGAAGGACTAAAGAAAGTGCATGACATCTATTACACTCCAAAGCTCCAACACAATCTGCTAAGCATTGGACAAATGATGGAAAACAATTACAAGCTTGTATTTGATGAAGGACAATGTATCATTTTTGATAAAAATAATTGTAATCGTGTCATCACACAGGTCCCCATGACCAAGAACAGGTTATTCCCTCTCAAATTTGGTGAGCCAGGAGGAGCTCAACTTGCAAATGTAGCTATAACAAATCCAAGTGTGCTTTGGCACTTGCGATATGGTCACCTTAATTCTGCTAGCTTGAAACTTCTCACTTCTCAAGCTATGGTGACAGGACTTCCCAAAATCAATGAACAAAAGGAGGTCTATGAAGGATGTGCTTTGGGAAAGCACTCAAGGTCGAAGTTTCCAAAAGGACAAGCGTGGAGAGCCAGCTATCCACTTCAGTTAGTACATTCAGACATCTGTGGACCAATGCAAACATAGAGTCTCAGAAACTATTCTTATTTTCTCACTTTCATAGATGACTTCTCTAGAATGTGTTGGATTTATTTTTTGAAACATAAAGATGAAGCTTTTGATTGCTTCATAGATTTTAGAAACAATGTAGAGAATCAAAGTGGGAATTATGTAAAATGTCTTAGGACAGATCGAGGAGGTGAATACTCCTCAAAAGCATTCTTGAAATATTGTAAAGCAAGTGGGATTAAAAGGCAATTCACCACTGCCTATACCCCACAACAGAACGGTGTGGCCGAGAGAAAGAACCACACCATAGTTGAAATGGTGAGATCGATGCTTCAGACTAAGCATCTAACTCATATGTACTGGGCAGAGGCTGTAAGAACCAGTGTATATATTCTAAATAGAAGTCCTACTTCTAGTTTAGATGGTGTCACTCCTTATGAGGGGTGGTACGGAAAGAAACCTAATGTAAAGCACTTCAAAGTGTTTGGTTCTTTAGCATATGCACACATTCCTGATGAGAAAAGGAAGAAGCTTGATCCAAAGAGTCAAGCTTGTATATTTGTAGGGTATTGTGAGTCTACAAAGGCATATAGACTCTACAATCCCAAGACTCATAAAGTTATACTCTCCAGGGATGTAATTTTTGATGAAGGGGGAGAATGGGGTCATCAAAGAATTTTTGTTGATGATGAGTCCCAAGATGTAAGTTCTTCACAGGTACAACAGGTGTCTCCAAAGAAAAGCAAAGGCACGCCACCCCCTCCAAGCCCAAGCAGGAGTACTACATCAAGTACTTCAACCGCCACTCCAAGTCCTTCTCCACAGAGATCGGTAAGTTCTTCACCGATGGACATTGATAGAGACTCTCCATCAAGAGGCAAAAGAACATTACAACATCATCCATATTTTCAAATGTTGGATCAGAATTTCCAGAGAAGATTCACTAGAAGCCAAGCTAGTGAAATGAATATAGTTTTGTAGCAACTTGAAAATTTGCAATTGTATGGGGATGATGACTCCCATGATCCTAGGGGAGATGTAGTCAATTATGCTTTATTGGCTAGTACACAGCTAGAACCAACTAGCTATGAGAAGGCTTGTACTCAAAATGTATGGCAAGAAGCCATGAAAGAGGAAATAACCTCTATAAAAAATAATGATACATGGGAGCTAGTAAAGCTACCCAAAGGAAAAAAATGTGTTGGATGTAAATGGGTCTACAAGACCAAGTACAATGCTGATGGAAGCATTGAGAGGCATAAGGCGAGACTAGTAGCAAAAGGTTTTACTCAGAAATTTGGCATTGACTATGAGGAAACCTTTGCTCCTGTTGCACGACAAGAAACAATCAGATCAGTTCTTTCCTTAGCAGCCCATAAAGGATGGAATGTTCAACACATGGATGTGAAAAGTGCTTTTCTGAATGGATACTTGATAGAAGAGGTTTATGTTCAACAACCTCAAGGTTTTCAAGAACAGGGAAAGGAGAACCTTGTTTACAAATTGAAGAAAGCACTTTATGGCCTCAAGCAAGCACCAAGAGCTTGGTACTCACGCATTGATGGCTATTTCAACGAGTATGGATTCACGAGAAGCAAAAGTGAACCAACTCTGTACTACCTAAAGCATGGAGTAGACATTCTCATAGTTTGTTTGTATGTGGATGATCTAATATTTATGGGTAGTAACAATAAAATGAATATGGAGTTCAAAAACTCCATGATGAAATAGTTCGAGATGAAAGATCTTGGTTTAATGCGATACTTCCTAGGGATGGAAGTGCATCAATCAAATAAAGGGATCTTCATATGTCAACACAAGTATGCTCGAGACATGATCAAGAAATTTGCCATGGAGCAGTGCAAATCAGTTGCAACTCCAACTGGACATGGGATCCAATTGAGCAAGGATGATGGAGCATCAAAGGTTGACATGACCACTTATAGAAGCATGGTTGGGAGTCTGATGTTTCTCACCAACACAAGGCCCGATATTCAATATGTTGTTTCTCTAGTTTCAAGGTTTATGGCTAGTCCATCTGAGCTGCATCTACAAGCAACTAAAAGAATCTTAAGATATGTAAAAGGTACATTGGATTTTGGAATCCATTACCAAAAATGTAATTCTATGAAATTAGTTGGCTTCAATGATAGTGATTGGGGCAGCAATATAGATGACAGGAAATCTACATCAAGAAATTGTTTTAGTCTAGGATCAAGACTAATTACATGGAGTTCCAAGAAACAAATTGTTGTAGCATTGTCATCGATTGAGGCTGAGTATATAGCCATCACACATGCTAGTACTCAAGCCCTATGGTTGAGAAAAGTTCTTGAAGAGATTGGAGAAAGTCAAAGTGGTCCAACTCGACTGTATTGTGATAACATAAGTGCCATTCAGTTGGCATACAATCCAGTCCACCATAGCAGATCAAAGCATTTCGATATGAAGTATCACTTCATTCGAGATATGGTGGAACAACAGATAGTTGAGCTTCAATATTGTAGCACTTTGGATAATATTGTAGACATCTTCACCAAAGGTATAGCTAAAGCTCAATATATAAAGCTGAGAGACTGTATAGTCAGTCCTCTCAACTTTAAGGGGGAGAATGTTGGAAATTAAGCCAGTTAAAAGGAGTAAAAAATTTGTTTGCAATGGTAAGCTTTGGATCTTACCCTTTTACCTCCTTGGACGACAGCTGACTGGGTAGGTAGTTTGACTTGGATGACAGCTGACTGGGCATATTGGATGGCATGGGCGGCAAGGCGGACAACACCAAATTCCCTTTCTCCTTTCCTCCCTATTCTTCTTCTTTTCCTAACTTCTCCTATATTCCCTAAGGTTGTTTAATCAACCACTATTTAAACTTTGTAATTCTTATGTTTCCAAGGTTGAATATAATATTTCTGCATTTTCCTATTGCTCCTAATTCTCACGTGCCCACAGAACCTCACCCTAGTTAGGTATAGCATAGGTTAGGTTAGAGGGGAGGTTTTTAATTTTCAAGGATAAATTTGGATCTCCCCACCATCAGAGTTAATCAGTCCTACTTGACTACCTTGGCCTGTCGCTAGGATGCGTAGACCAACATATTTCACCTGTCGATGGATGAAATAACAGTGACTCTAGAGGATGTCTACCGTATCTTTTGCCTACCTATTAATGGTGAGGCCATCACCTCCTCTCCTACCATGGTGAGGAAGGATGCTTTTGATCCTATCTTTGGTATATAGAGACACGATGCTCAGGGCCGCATTGACCATGGAGACGTCCATGTCGAGGATTGGTTATAGGTGGGCTTATTTTCATAGCAAGAGGCTATGTTCATGTATTTGATCATCTAGATAGTCCTCCTAGACTCATAAGGCATAAGGTTCCCCTAGAACATCCTAGCTAGGACCAGGGAGGTTATGGTTAGCTTTACTGAGCAACATATTATTCTGGCATGGAGGAGCACTCTTCTTGCATAGCTCTACCATGAGCTATATCAGATCACATGCCATAGTAGAGTGGGCATCAACTGCATTCTACTCCTATAGATTTGGGATTGGCAACACATTTTGATAGAGCACCCCATCGACTTGCCACTAGAGATCACTATTATCCTCAAGGATTGTCAGTGCTACATAGTTTACTGGCCCTGGGAGTCAGAGAGCTTTAGGAGTAGGTCTCATGAAGGATACCTAGACCACTACATTAGTCTATTTGCACAGCTTTGCCCTTAGTAGATATGGTGGTGACCATACATGGACTACCCATCATGGATAGAGTTAGACATATACCTATGTTAGGTGCATAGAGACAGGTAGGTTATCGATCAAAAGGCTAACATATGCAAGTATTGGCACTACTCTCACGTCTTGAGGTAGTTTAGGATTTTATAGGATGTCCCAGAGTTGCCTACCATTTACAGACACCTGGTCCTAAAGAGGGACCTAAACTGGCCCCAGGTGACTCCACTAGGGGAGGCTAATGATGACTTCCAGGAGTCGAGCCTAGCAGATGTGGGTATGACTGCTGATAATGATGGGTGGTGGACTGACTTATAGTGGCACAAAGAGGGACCTCTAGGTTGACCATCATACTACTTTGTAGTAGAGGGTGTAGAGGGTGCAAAGGTGGACCCTCATGGATGTAGGACCCGTTAGAGGACTAAGGGTACATGGGGCATAAGGGCCACTGCAGAGGAGGGCCAATAGGAAGAGGTAGAGAAGTAGAACTTCGAGGAGGGTGAGTCACCTCAAGATAGTGAGATAGGGTAGTTGAGGGCAAAGATTTTCAACCTATAGAGCCAAATTTGGAGACTCTGCACTCAACTGCTGCATGGGGACACTTCTATCATCACTCTAGAGGTGAAGCTATCTCACGACTAGAGCCAGTGGTATGACTATGATGGGAGAGGGCCACTCTTCAAGCAAGGATTACCATGGTCGAGGTAGAGATACAATAACTCATAGGGCAGCGTACTCTTTTGCAATTCCAGGTTGATGCTTCTACAATTTTACTTATCGCTTACCAAGCTGGGGGATAATATCCCCCATTTTGATAGGATGATTTAGCACCCCCAACTGTTCTAGTAGTACCAAAAGTGCAGGGAGCAGCAGGATTAGATCAGGGGACCGAGATCAGAAGGCTTCAAGTTTTTGTTGAGTAGCATATTGAGGAGTCCTCACTCAGATATACTTACATTACCACCTTAAGAGGGTGGATTGGGCTTCTTGGGGGAAATATTCCAGATATGCCCATGACTACAAGATCTTAGAGGACTCACACTCAGGAGACAGGGCAGTCTTCAGCTAGCTCGAGTCATAGGACTCACAATTTTGAGATATCTTTTGGTTCTAGGTCACGGAGGATCCACCAAGAGGGTGGAGGCGATGGCGATGCCTCACAGACTTGGGGCATAGGCCTTGGCTAGTACAAATTTTATAGATATCATTATACCATTTTTGAGTGTAAGGTCAAGGACCTACACATATGTAGCCTACAGGTATTTTTGACCATGTATATATATATATATATATATATATATATATATATATATATATATATATATATATATATATATATATATATATGATCTGACATTTGAGACTCATTATATGTGTAGATTTTATTATGATTTTTTATTGTTTATGTTTTATGAGATGCACATGGATGCAATGCTTATATGTTATGTTGATTTAATGCTATATGATGTGATGTATGGATGACATACACTAGATATATGATGGATGTATGATTTATATGCTATGATATACATGTGTAGATGGACTACTTATGATGAATGTATATGAATGCCATATTTGATGTTAAATGCGTGTATAATTTGCTTTACTTGTATGCATTTAATTTATGCTGCTATGACATATTCTATGCCATGTATGTATTGCATATTTTTCTATGATGAATGATATGTAAATGAACATGTATGTTTTAATAATTAAAACATAATGTATGCAATATGAGTTTTAAAAATCTAATGGATGACACCATCGAATGTATAACAATCATGA
This sequence comes from Wollemia nobilis, assembly GCA_028583015.1. Lineage (NCBI taxonomy): Eukaryota > Viridiplantae > Streptophyta > Pinopsida > Araucariales > Araucariaceae > Wollemia > Wollemia nobilis. The sequence continues at coordinate 4,823,492 of JAQPPZ010000101.1, forward strand.
ATTGTATTTGCTTTATCCTTTTATGAAAGATAGTACACCCATATGTGAAATGCAATGATGTATGTTTTATGTTCATAAGATTTTGTAAATTAAAATAATATGGATAACATAGTCAGTGGCCGTATAAACATCATTTCTAACATCCATATGGTATCTAACATATATTACAAATAGTTATAATAAACAAGCTCTCATAAAAGAAATTGATGTTTTGATAATTGCATTAAAAATTGGTTGTTGCTATTTGGGAATTTTTGAGGTTTACCATGAGACTCAAACACCCTAGTTGACTTATCAAAAGTTGTATACTAACCATACTAGACTTCTGGAACATAAGGCTTTTTCTAGGATAGGCCCTAACTATTCATTATCCCTGTGTGTGAAAATGAGTATATTTATATAAGGCATAAACATACCCTGATGTTAGGTAAGATTATTTTAGCCCATTGTTAATATTAGGGATGCTCAAATGTCTATCCAATCCTAGGTTTAGATTTCAGTTGGACTAGGCTACTAGGCGATACAGGAAACTTGAAGCTAACTCTTACAAATTCAAAAAATTGATCTGCACAAAAGTAGGATTCTATTGTATCAGATATATCATCATGCGTAAGATACAATAGTGCTTGACAATTCTAGGGATTCAAGTTCTCTCCCTTATTTTCTTCACTTTTTCGGGATACTTGCTCATATAAAGTGATAAAAAACACTATTTCTTTTGTATATACTCTTTCTTTTTTCTTTTTTTCTTTCTTTTATTTTCTTTTTATTTTTCTCTTTTTTTTTCTTTTTCTTGAGCAAGGGATTTGATACTGATTTTTATTCTCTTTGTACAACTTGATCTTCATTTGATCTGACTTTCTAGGATTTACATTTTATAATTTGATTCAAAAGCTTCCTTTGGGGAACTATTTCTAGGATATCGATCTTAGGGTCTCAATCTAGAGGATTGATCTGGGATATAACTTTGGGATATTTCTCATTTTAACATAAGCAAGGGATTCTAGGTAGGGAATAAACCTATCCTTTTTCCAATTACCAATATTTATCGTATTGTTCGCATAGGGGGCTAAGAAAGAATAAAATTTTTGCCTAAGGATACCCGGTCCTTCATGGCTTTCATATTCCCCTAGTCCTTATTAGGATTGTTTAGTTTATTGATTAGTGATAAGATTCCGATATGCTAAGGGCTATACTAACTAGACTTCGACTACAAAAGCAAATCAAAATTTCTATCAACTCTTGACAATACCTCTAGGTATGGTTGAATGATCAAAAAACACTAGTATATTCTTCATAGCAACAATTGGGTTTGTGTTGAAAAATATAATTACTCACAAGGGTGATAAATGTGTAGACACCAAAACAACACCAATCCGATTATGTGACAACAAGCATCGATCGCATTGACACACACAACCCCTAGGGCAGCCCCCAGAGGTTAAACAGTGGTCCTAACCACTCCCAAAAGTAGTTTGGAAGGTCAAAGGTCAATTTGGCACCTTTTTGGCACTTTGCTCCCTACTCGTCCCACCCTGGGATGAATACAAACTGGTATTCGTCCCACCCAGGGACGATTAGCAGCATTCGCCCCAGGGTGAGGCGAATAGAAGGTTTGACTGGCAAAAAGTCAAACCTCGACAGGTCCGCCAGTTAACTGCAACTTTAGGACATGCAATTGCGAGGAACGACTTCAAATCAAGAAGAGAGACTTCAGTCATGCATGTCTTTATTTTAGAGACCTCATGCAAGGAGACTCTAAATCAGGGAATAATATTTTCTCTCAAAATAGGACAATCAACTCAAGTGGCGCCCTCGCATGCGCATTCAAACAAAGAGACCCTAGGTCTATAAATTGGTGAGTCTTCTCACCCAAAAGAGATACAGAGAGGAGATTTTGGAGCAATGAAGTGCTGCTAAAATATATCCTCACCCATTTTTTGTGCTTTCACATCCTTGATCTCTCTTTTGGAGGGAGGTTATTGGGTGATTATTGGAGGCACATTCTAGACCCAAACCCGAACATTTGGCCACAATATCCCACAAAATTTGTCGAAAACACCCCATAAGAGGTTTTGGACCCATCCCAAGTGGATTGGTGCCAAAACAGAGTCCCAAACGATGGGCGTCCTGCCCCCGGGCGCCCCCCAAGCTATCGCAGCTCTAATCGCCCCACCCCGGAGTGATTAGAAATATGTGATATATTTCTCTAATTTTTCTTTTGCATCTTATTCTAGGTTATTTAAATAGGTTGTAGTTTAAATTTCACTTCATTCTGAGCATTTTTGACCATGTTTTTATCATTTCCCGCATTTACTAACCTGTAGATGGCACCATCAAAATATGGGTGATAGAGGCCAAATTGGAGAAATATGACCTTCTGGGTCTTCCCAAAATACCCCCAATTAGCTAACCCCAACTTTGCAGGTCATTTGGAGCTTCCTGGATAGGACATTGAAGAGGGTGCTTTCTAACAATTTGTTGCAGGTTTATTCGTCCCACCCCGGAGCGAATACAAATTTGTGAGGAATTTCCTGACTGTTCCTTTTGTAGTGGCTTCCTGGTAAGGTTTTATTGCTTCTATCAAATTTTTAGGTCGTTCTGATGTTATTTGGTTATCGTTTTAATATTTTCATGCATACACTAACAGTAGGCCTTGGGAAACACATGTTCTATTCTATCTGTAGGTGCTACTAATATTTTTTGTTTCCTTGAACGTAGGTCTTCGACATTAGAGGAGCAGGAAGGAGTCAAAACTCATATACACAAGTGGCGGTGATGTTTTGGTCCACCCATCTTACATGTGGGCACGCGGAAGAAGGATTGCTATCCATGGATGTGATAAGAAACATATTTAACGCTCCTATCCCCTAAAAGGGAAGGAGACGTATTGTAACATGACTTTAAAAGCATATCAATAAAGAGGGCCGTATTCCATATTGCTTTTATCTTGTGTCGATTCGTTTATGTTCTTTCCTTTCATGCATTTTTCAATATATAGGCTTTTAGCGTTAAGTTTGGTTTTACACGCATCGTACTTGGCATTTTCCTTTTTGTTTCCGTATCCTCGTGCTTTCAGTGGTGATCACGGTGGGACCTCTGTCCCTTGATTTTAAGATTAACTTTCTGATCAAAGTTGCTTGTTTTTGCTTACAGGTACCAAGTTTTCAAACGCTGGACTGCTGTTCGTTCTAGTCTGTGACGAGTATAGAGCTGGAATTCGTCTTACCTAGGGACGAATAGGAATTCGTCCTACCCTGGGATGAATACTATTCTGTTATTCATCTCACCCAGGGATGAATAGCTCTCTATGCAATTTTAGGGCAGAAATTTAGAGACATCCGATTTGGGCAGAGAAGAGGTAGGGGTCCTAAACACCTTCTGTCAATTTTTGCTTTCTGTTCTCTGGTTATTTGCTTGCATAGGAGAGTTTGAATGCTTGTTTGCTTCATTTATGCAACTTAAAAAGAACCCCACACACCACGTGGTAATTTAAAACAACAAGGAGTTGGTCGTAAAACCCCAACCCTTGAGCAAGACCAACGGTGGATTTCATCACCACCTTGGCTTGAGATATTGCATACATAACCCCGATCGTGACTGTTGCTAGACGTAAATCCTGACGAAAGCTGACCAAGTGTAGCTAGGGTGATTCCCAATGCATGAGGATAAGTCTTCTATGGTAGGTGTCATAAACAGAGTGATTCCCCTTCTGTACCGCCTATGTTCCACGTACCATCTGCTCTCATGTACCAATAGTTTCCCTCACGTAAGGGCGGGTATATAGAGAGGTTGGTATATCGGCCTGGCAATGGTATATCGAAGGGGTGACCATTTTTGGGAGTCATAAGAGCCATCATATTGCATTTAAATGTTCTTTACAAAAGCTTTCAAAACAAAATCAAAACACACTAAAACCAGATTTAGGGCACACTTTTAATCTATAAACAAGATAACCATTGCTTTGATTGTGTGTTTCCTTTCTATTTAGTGTAGCATAAGAAATCCTAAAAGAAGATAAAAATGTACACATCTTTAGGTAAGCATCACCATGGTGTACACCCGTAGCCGAGCCCAATCATGGGCAAGCACTATAGAAAGTGTACAAAGGGGGACAAGTCACCTCCGATATAGTCCTGAGGACTTGGTCATCCCGCCTTGGTGGCCTGACACACAAGATAGTCCACATCATGCCATCACAGAATAGGACTATAGAGGCACCTCTTTGAGGGGCACCCCCACTCAACATAGATCCTTTCAAGAGGAGAACCTACACGTGGCACTCAACATAGACAGGAGGCCTCCCTTAGACGCTCGTTATGAGTGGCCTAGTGATGAAGTGCTAGAGCAACATAGGGTCCATAAGGAGGGGCCACATGATTTCGTCATCCCTCCTCTACCCCGTATTACTATTAGAAACACTAGACCAAATCTAGAGCACAAGGCTCTCCAGACAGGGCAAGACAATTCTGCCCGCACCTTTCATGCATACGAAGGGCAGTACGAGGAAGAACACTACATTCCTCAAGAGTAGTACATGCGGGAGCGATGCACCTCCACACCTGCTATGTATCAGGATCACCCATTGAGGCCAGAGCCTCGGGTGAATGCAGCTAACCTCGACAGAGGAAAGCAACCCATAGGGGTCTCGGATCACCACGACCGAGATAGACATGTAGGAGAGGCATCTAGGCTTCCTAAACATGAGACGATGGAACAAATTGACTTGGCATTTTCCAGACATGCCACCCGCCAAGCGCAAATCATGTAGCTCAGGCAAGATCAACAATAGTTAGAGCATCTATATCACCTTAACAAAGAGCGCATTCAACGTCAGACAACCGAATTGCTTCATAACAATGTGCCTGAGAAGGTCCCAACCCCTCACATGCATAAAGTAGAAGTGTATGAGAGGCACAACCCCTTGGTGTGAGACAGGTCCACGTGACCTTACCAAGTGTTGCCTCCAAGACCTCCTAGACCTGAGCGGGAGGCCACTCCTAGAAACAATGATGGGCACCCTCCGTGGGCACCCACCCATGTTTATAGGTCTCGACCAGGCACTCCTCAAGAAGCCTATGAGGAGTATGAACAAGAAGAAGAGCGGGCTGAAATGCCCTACCAAGGCAGAGGGGGTGCTATCCAGCCACCCCTCCATAGGCCTCAAGTTCCCCGCAACCCACAACGGGAGCAAACCAAGGAGGAAGAGATCAAATCCTTCGATGCATATAAAGCGCTGCTAGAGCGCTTAGAGTCTGTGGAGACCAAGACTTCTGGGCCCCAAAAGCCTACTTTATGCCAACTCCATAGTCATCCTATGCATCCATCAGTGTCGGCACCTCCATACCATGAACACTTTAAACTACCCTAGTTGGCACTCTTTAGAGGGGAGGAGGATGCCCAAGAGCATGTGACTAGATTCCTGAGCCAATGCTTTGGCATTCAGGATAACGATGCTTTGTTGCTAAGAACATTTATAACCACATTCATAGGCCCTACCTCGGATTGGTTCACTCAATTGCCAAAACATAGCATCAATAACTTGGATCAGCTAGTGGACGCGTTCCTCGAATGCTTCACCTTCAACACCAAGAAAAAGGTATCACTAAGGGACCTAGCTAGCCTCAGGAAGTATGAGGAAGAAACCATGGTGGCATATGGGAACCGATGGAGGACGTTGCTTTCAAAGCTGCCCTACCTCCCTCCCATGTCCGACCTGACCCAAATGTTCTCAAAGAGCTATTTGAGATCGATCTCCATGCTATTGCAGCTGCAACAATATGCCACTCTTGAGGAAGCTCTAGCGCAAGCCAGAATCATTAAGGAGATCAAGATACAGGATGGCGAGATTGCCAAGCCAAAGAAGAAAGAATGGTCTAAGAACACCAAAATAGGGACCACGCAACAGAAACCCGTTGTGGTCAATCAGGTTGCTATAAACGTCCCTAAGCCTGCACAAGCAACATAGCCTCAAAAGGCTAACTATCAGGCGGTGCCTCCTAACAATTATGATAGAGAAAACCAGAGGCAGGAACAAAATCAATAGCGTCACCCTAGGCGACAATTTACACCTTACATAGAGTCCAGGGACTCCCTGTTTGACCGCTTGTCAATAGTGAACTTGATCAACCTGCCAGAGATTCAAACCATAGACCCCAATGCGCCAAAGCCTAAGGGGTACCGGGAGGACTTGTACTATAGGTTCCACAGGTGGAAGGGACATGACCTTAATGCATGTTGGAAGTTTAAAGGCTTGGTGCAAGACCTAATCGACAACAAGACGTTGGCGGTGGACAACCCCGTAGTGCCAAACAACCAACATATGGGAGTCTTTAGAGACCCCCTACCTACCCATGATGTGCAGGAAAAACCCCTTCAAGTCAATGAGGTGCAACAGAATTGCCCCATGCAGGGGTATGTAGGGATGATAAGCATAGTGACTAGGAATAGGAGGTACCCAGGAGCTGCCCCTACGATGGCCATCGAAGAAGTTCCATCGACGTCACAACCTCAACAACCCTACACAACCTCCCCCCCCAAGCCCAGGGGCCAAAATTAGACAAAAAAAACCCAAAAAATAAAAGCCCCCCCCCCCCCCCCCCCCAAAAAACACCCAACAAAAAAAACACCCCCCCACCAGGGACAAAAAAGAAAAAAAAAAAAAAACAAAACCCCAACCCACAAAAAAAAAAAAAAAAAAAAAAAAATGGAGGAAAAAAAAAAAAAAAAAAAAAAAAAAAAAAAAAAAAAAAAAAAAAAAAAAAAAAAATAGGGGGGGTGGGGGGGGGGCCCCCCCCCCAACCTGGCGGGTCAACGGGATTTCGTATAAGAGGGTGTTGGTGGACATTGGCTCATCCAGTAATATCATTACAATAGCAACATTGAAACATCTGAAGTTGTTGGCATCTCACATCGTGGCCTCCACCTATACTCTTTGAGCATTCAATGATGCAATATGCTCGATGGTTGGCACAATTGTCCTACCCATCCAAGTGGGACAAAAGACTATTCATACATTGTGCCACATCTTGGAAGGTGAGATGGCCTATAATATCTTGTTGGGCTGGCCTTGGATCAGGGACATGAAGTGTGTCCCTTCAATAGCTCATCAGTGCCTAAAGTATACATTTGAAGGATAGGTGCATGTAGTCCCGACAGACTTAGAGCCCTTCAAGTACTGCAATATGATGCAATTCATGCCGCAATCGACCCTTCCATCAACGCATTTGGATTTTTAGTTGAATCCATCTAAACAGGGTCCGATTCCGTAGGCATCCCCATTGACAAGTCCATCAAATCCCCAGCAGGGTCCATCTTCCTCATCTGGTCCTTCAACAACGATGCCACCTACGGTGGCCACACCAAAGGACAAGGGAAAGAAACCCCTAGAAGAGGAACCACCCCTAGTCTCAACCATCTCTACCGAAGAGATGCCTAGCCGAATGGAAGTCGAGACGCCTAGTTCACCCTACATGGAGTGGACTCAGGAAGGACTCCCATTCGCTCCCCCTCAACCACCAACGATCACCGTTGAGATGGCCAACACGGGCCTGGGGGAGTATCTAGTGTGAAACATTGTAGCAACACCCGCACTTGAGTCCATGCAGGACATGGGGAGACCTCGACTCCCCATCGGCTCTGTGGTTCCTCTAGGCTACCCACCCAATCAGACAAACTTTGTTTATGGGGGCCTGGATAATGGCATTGAAACTTACATGCAAGAAGATGAAGATGAAGAGCCCTTTGCTGAGGACGTCAACTATTTGTCCAACCCAGATTTCGCATTGAGATATCTTGGCCAATGTAATTGGCATGGATATGGGTTGGGCAGGTATGAGCAAGGAGTGCGTGTTCTTTGCCAACCGAGATATCAAATGTCGTATGACAAGTCAGGAGTAGGGTTCAACCACCCCCTACCCCTAGACATCTTGGTAGAGAACATGCAAGGCCTAGGGATAGGCAACAAGGATGGGTTGGCATTAGATCCATATGCCAATCCTAACACAACATATACATTGGGGGATTATCACCCATTGCTAACAACCAACCTTGTTGACCATAACAACCCTTTCCCTTCGGCCAAAAAGGGAGAAAATTTGAGGACTCACCTACAAGAAGGATATGGACAAGACCAAGAAGGGTCTTCAGAAGATGAGTCGGAATACGAGGTAGCACCTTGGGATCCTTTCGAGTCTGATAGCAATCATTCACAAGTACATCCCATGGATGATTATCAGGAGAGCTTCCCGACAATGTTCCCTTTGGATGCTCCAATTGAGCATATGCCACCTCAAGAGAATCAGGTCCCCCCGTAGAGAGCGAAACAACCTCGATGGGACCACATTAATTTGCTCGAGCAAGATGAGCCTCATATGTCGCAAACAACTGTTGGAGCCAACGAAGGCCTTTGGATCTCTGACAGTGATTATGAAGATGAAACTGAGATGGCTTATCTCAATCATATGTGACAACAACAATATCCCTTGGACATAGATGACATGTTTGAATAGTTACACATAGGGCCAAGGCATAGGTGGCACCTAAACCTAAGTAGTTATAGCAATTACTGCACCCGCCACTCTAGGTATACAGAGAGCATCTTCCGCCTGGAGACCCTATAGAACCATCAGTGCCTAGGGTGGACCCTGTCTTTTTATCCACGCATAGGGCCGATCCATTTGTGCCAGTACCCACAGAGCCAGATCCGGAGCACAAAGATCATCTAGGATGTCCGAGTAATCACACCCATGGTAATGGAGACCATAATCATTTCATCAACATGATCTCCATTGATTTAACCGCCCCCATCCATGATCCAGCTGACCCAACATGGTCATTGCATCTAGACCTAGATGCTATAGACTGGGATCACGTTGACACACCGCCATCCCCATCAGAGTACTGGCCTTGTGGTGGGATGTTCCATTTCACCCCAGGATAGACTCAGGATGTCTTCCATGCTGAAGAGGAACCTGATGTTCCGAACGATGATCTAAATTCAGCAAACGATATCCACTTGATCCCAACTCCACACCAGTTGGAGGACGGGTCCCACATGTCGGTCGAGGAGATGACTGACGTAGACATCGGCTCAGATCCAGTGAATTTGCAAATCATCAAGTCAGGGGTAAGTCTATCCCCCGAAGAGCAAGCCGACTACATTGCCCTTCTCAAAGAGAAGAAGGAGGTTTTTGCATGGTCCTACAAAGACATGTCGGGGCTAGACCCGCAGCTAGTCATGCATAATCTAACGCTTGATCCGACAATCAAGCCAGTAAAGCAAAAACTACGTAAGATGCATCCAACAGTAGCCTTAATGGTCAAATATGAGCTACAAAAGCTGTTGGATGCACAATTTGTCATCTGCATGGATTACCCACCATGGTTGTCTAACATGGTGCCCATCAAAAATCCCGATGGGAGGATTCGCATATGCACCAATTTTTGAGATCTAAACAAAGCGAGTCCTAAGGATGATTTCCCCTTGCCTAGCATCGATGCATTGGTAGACGCTACAATGGGCCATGAAATGCTTTCCCTCATGGATGGTTTCTCGGGATACAATCAAATTCGTATCAATCCCGAGGACCAACTAAAAATGGCGTTCACAACGCCTTGGGGGACATTTTGTTATAAGGTCATGCCTTTTGGCCTTAAAAATGTTGGCGCCACCTACCAACGTGCCATGACGTACATCTTCCATGATCACATGCACAAAACTTTGGAAGATTACATGGATGATTTGTTGGCCAAATCTCTTTTGTGCCCAGATCATCTCGATGACTTAAGCAAGATCCTCGATCGCCTCATGGAACATAAAGTCAGACTAAACCCCAAGAAGTGCGTATTTGGCATCACATCTAGAAAGCTCTTGGGTTACATAGTCTCCAAATGAGGAATCGAGGTAGACCCACACAAAGTCAAGGCAATCCTTGAAATGCTTCCCCCAACTACCATCAAGCAGCTCAAAAGTCTGCAGGGAAAGGTCGCGTCAATCAAGCGCTTCATAGCGCAGCTATCTGACAAGTGCCGACCCATGAATAAATTATTGCACAAGGGGGTAGCATTTCACTGGGATGACGAGTGCCAGTCAGCCTTTGATGACATTAAACAATACTTGGCTTCACCACCAGTATTGGCACCACCTAGACCAGGAGTGTCATTCTACTTATACATCTCAGCTACTGAGGTGGCACTGGGTGCCATGTTGTCCCAGAAAAATGAACTACACAAAGAACAAGCTACTTACTATCTTAGCCGCACCCTGGTCAGTTATGAACTTAACTATGCATACGTTGAGAAGCTCTGCTTGGAAGTGGTGTTTGCTACCAAAAAGCTATGCCACTACATGCTCAACAATACGACGTATGTTGTGTCTAAGGAGAATCCATTGCGATACATGATGAGTCGTACTTATCATAGTAGCCGCACGATGAAATGGATCATGTTGTTGATGGAGTTTGACATAGAATTCATTGGACAAAAATCCATAAAAGGTCAAGTCATCACCGATCAACTAGTAGAGGCTCCTCTTGAAGACGATCAGCCTTTGACCGTAGAACTACCGGATGATGGGGTCTTCCATGTTTCAGAATCGCCAGATTCTGATGAGCCTGAGTCACAGGTTGACATGACCCTATTCTTCGATGGTTCTAAATGTGAGCAAGGAGGTGGCATGGGAATTGTATTCTTCACTCCACAAGGGGCTCCAATGCCTCTATCATTTAAATTAGACTTCTCGTGCACCAACAACAATGCAGAATACGAAGCCTTGCTCATAGGTCTTCAGACAACAATCACCATGAACATTAAATGTTTAAACATCTTTGGTGATTCATTGTTAATTGTCAATCAAGTAAAGGGGGTATTCCAATGTAAATGCCCAGTTCTACAGGCCTACAAAGCCCTTGTGGACAAATTCCTGGCACAACTTGAATGGTATGACATCGAGGCACTCCCTCGATCATCGAATCATTTTGCGGATACTATGGCCTCCTTGGGGTCACTAATCCCGCAAGACCCTTTCGGTGAGATGACAACCATTCAGGTCAAAACATTATCGCAATCCATGATGGAGCATGCAAGCTCTGACCTAACGCCAGGAATCCACCTGATCCAGATTGAACCATCTCAGGATAGGTTCTCTCAAATCCATGATTGTCTGACTCGAGCCAACTAGGGGTCCTTGTTCTCCTCGACCCCTCTTAATAGCAACACAACGCTATTTTTACAAGTTCTTTCCCACTCAACTTTTGCTAGGGATGAACTTCAAGAGGGATTGGTCCATTCATACCATCGAGGTTTCTGATCAGCAGGATTGGTACACACCCATAAGGGATTACCTCAAGTTAGGTAACCTCCCACTTGGATTGACACAAGCCATAAAAAGATCATTTAAATAGAAAGTGGCAAAACATGTCTTGTTAGGAGACATTTTGTATCGTCGAAGCTATGAAGGAATCCTCCTCCATTGCTTGGACCAGCAGGAGTCCGCTTGGGCGATCACCCAAGCGCACGATGGTACATGTGGTGGCCACTTCAATGGTATGGCCATCGCAAAGCGCATTCTTCGCATGGGCTATTATTGGCCATATTTAGAGCGAGATTGTTGTGCATATGTAAAGAAGTGCGTGAAGTGTCAACACCATGCTAATTTGACACACGTACCTTCTCAGGCCTTGCAACCGATCCAATCGGCTTGGCATTTTTCATAGTGGGGCTTTGATCTAATCGAAAAGATCTCCCCTACATCATCGGGTCATCACACGTTCATCATAACGGCCACAGAGTACTTCACCAAGTGGGTGGAAGCAATTTCGCTAACCTCTACGACTGGAACCCGCATTGCGGAGTTTATTTTACATAACATCATATGTCATTTTGGTATTCCATCCAAGATCATCTCGGATAATGGGACGTCATTCAAGAATAAATATGTGCGTGCTTTGACAACAAAGTACAAAATTCAGCATAGTTTTTCAACACCCTATTATCCACAGGCAAATGGGCAAGCAGAGGCGTCAAACAAAATGCTAGTTGCCATCCTCAAAAATACCATCGTAGACAGTCATAAGGATTGGCACATTCAAATCCCACTTGCCCTATGGGCTTATCGCACTAGCATTCGGACGCCCACTGGGGCAACTCCATTTTCTTGGTGTATGGCTCCGAGGTAGTCATGCCTCTCGAGTTGGAAATCCCTTCACTACGCATATCAATGCAAGAGTTCATCGATGATGACACTGCGTGGTAGGCCCGGTTAGACCAACTGACGTTGCTCGATGAACGATGCATCAATGCTCTCGAGCATTTGCGTATCTATCAAGAGCGACTTAAGAAAGCATACAACATGAAGGTTCACCTAAGGGACTTTCAGGTTGGTGACTTGGTCTTAAAAGAGAACCAACAAAATTCTAATTTGTCATCCCATCTAAGGGACAAGTTCATGGCAAACTGGTTAGGTCCTTATGTGATTGATAGTAAAATAGGACCTAGAACATACCGGACTCACCTCTCTTGAAGGAATCAAGGAGCTAGAACCCTTGAACATCAGTCATTTGAGGCCATTCCACATTTAGAGAGCCATAGTCCAACCAAAAGCTCCAAGGATTCTCACAATCGCTTGGTCAACCCAAAATGCCCCAAAGGTATCCATAAACCCTTTGGTCAAACCAAAAGCTCCAAGGATTACCACAATCGCTTGGTCAACCCCAAAAGCTCCAAGGATTCTCACAATCGCTTGGTCAACCCAAAATGCCCCAAAGGTATCCATAAACCCTTTGGTCAAACCAAAAGCTCCAAGGATTCCCACAATCGCTTGGTCAAACCCAAAAATGCCCCAAAGGTATCCATAAACCCTTTGGTCAAACCAAAAGCTCCAAGGGTTACCATAACCGCTTGGTCAAAATAAATATTCAAAAACAAACAAAAACAATAAAATCATCAAAAATAACAAAAAAATTGCATCTCAATTCCATGCATACTCAAAAAAATCAAAATACAAAAATATAAGTTGCATTAGGCATCGCATCCATACATTGCATATTTGCTGGTCATACATGTCCCAAGCACCATAGACTGTAATTGCTTGGCAATTCCTTCATTTTCCACATTCCATCCATTTTATAAACACATACATCCAGAATAACACCATCCCCATTTTTAGCATAAGTCAGTTGTCTCCTAATGTATATAGGGTTTTCGTCATTCAGTTGTCTTTAAATTTCTAGCCAAAAACTTGTACAAAGTTAAACAGATTTTACAAGGGAAAGTTTTACTTGGATCACGCCTCGTTACGTAACATCCCTACACAAGTTAAAACACATAAAATAATTCCTAAGTTGTGTGAACGCAAGAGAAACCTACAAAGCAGTCTAGGGTACCATAGGTGAAAGATTAGCCTATTCATCCCCCTGTGCGAATGGTTCAAGAGTGCTGAGAATTGACAAAAGGACAAGCTCTTCCCCATCAATTCCCCCTAATAAATAGTGGTTTTCACCACTACCAAAAATCCCAATCACCATTGGTCCCCAAAGTTGTAAGGATTCGTACTACACGTCCCTGCCAAGGATGGGTAGTCATCCCCAAAGCCTAAAAGGATCGATGCCATTCAAAAGAAAATTCCCAACAAGCCATCATCACGACCATCTCCAATCACCTTTGGTCTCCAAAGTCGTAAGGATTCATACTACACGTCCCTGAACAAGATGGGTAGTCATCCCCAAGGCCTAAAAGATCAATGCCCTTACTTCATCATATCCCTAATCCCCTTTGGTTCCCAAAGTCGTAAGGATTCGTACTACACGTCCCTGAACAGGATGGGTAGTCATCCCCAAGGCCAAAAGGATCAATGTCATTCACAAGTCACAAACCTACAAGCTCAACCTTACAAAGCTCAAAATCCAAATCAAATAACAGTGGTTATCACCACTATTCAAAATCCTTGCTCAAAAAAAAAAAAAAAAAAAAAAAAAAAAAAGAATTTTCATCACTATGTATACGAGCAAGTATCCTAAACCATTGAGCAAATAAAAATCCTGAACTTGAATCCCTAGAATTCTTAGCATTCGAAAACCATCTAGGTGATCCTCATTACGAGTTTGGTGGACAGCCTACCTGGCAATGGCGGTATCCTAAACGCATGACGATATGTCTATCACATTAGCTTTGCGTGTGAGCAGACCAATGTTTGCATGTGGATGAGCTAGCTTATGGTACCTTAGATTGTCTCATGGATTAATCTTACTAAATACAACAATGGAGTTAGTGGAGCTAATTAGGTGATCCTCAGTACAGGTTTGGTTGATAGCCTATTTGGCACTGGCGGTATCCTGACAAATACCACATAAATGAACTCAATTGCACACACAGGGATGTGAAATAACTTGGTTAAACTCAAGTCAGATTTATACCTTGTTCAAAAGTCTTGTGAGATAAATGTACAATCTTGGCTAGTTAGTTAAAATATCTGAATCTCAGAAAAGCTTAACTACATTTTAAAAACCAACTGGAACATTTCATTACGTACATCACCATCAAAAAATATGCAAAATACAAAAACAAAGTTATCACATGCAAAGTCATTCCACAAAGCCATCCCATAAGTACAACAAGCCAGTAAATCTTGTACAGTCTATGGTGCCATCGACAAGTTATCAACAACTCATTTCATTCATTCCATATGCATACATCATATAATTAGACACATCGCATTCATAATACCACATGCATACATCATCATAAATAAATGTGCATAAACAGAAAAACAAACCATGAAAAGTGTATAAACACAAAGAAAGTCATCTATATATATATCATCAAAAATGCCCATAGGCTACAATGAACCGGTCCTCTGACCTCGCAACAAAGCAAAAACTCAAAAACCCCCAAGCCTAGGGCATCGACCACCATGATCACGCAGGATCGGTGCGACGGGAACTACCCCCCATGGTGTGGGTCCTATGGGACCCCTCAGGGTGGTTGCTACTAGCCCCCACATCATGCCTACTAGCGCCTCCCTCATCCAATCGCCTACGTCGAGAGGATGCTGACTGCTCAGTATCGCTCCCTCTCGAGCGACATGATGATCCACCTCCACTAAATGCAGGGATCCACCCACCGAGGTGGCTAATCTCTGCCTCCAGCTCCAATCGATGCCACACCAAGTCCATCTCTCATTGATGATACATAGCCAAATTCTTGTTGCACTATGCCAGCTATGTCCGTAGGAGATCCCTCTCCCACAACATCGATATCCCCATCCTACCGGTGGTACGTAGCCAATGCATTCTCTCGCTCTGCTAGCTATGTTCGTAGGAGATCCCTCTCCCATAGAGCATCCCTGAGCTCCTCATCCCACCTCCAAAGTAGCCCCACCAATCATGCATTCTCAGCATGCAATCCTACCTCCATGTCCTCCGAGACTACTTGAGGCATCGACATCTCTGGAAAATAGCCTACTCTGGCTCCCACTGCTCCGGGACGTCCTACATCTCTGGCTGATCCAGAACCCCAAAATCCCCCCAAAATCATCCACCTCTACCATGTCCGCATCCTCCAAGAAACCCCCAACCCTCTCCTGGTGCCTCTGCACCCTCCCTACCTACTGCAACCACATCTATGCCCCCTAGAGGCCCCTCGCCTCGCCATCGTCGCAAAGTCCACCACTGCTCATACTCAGGTCACCCCGACGTCATCCACATCAGGCATCAATGACTATATCTGAATCCTCACCCAGCGGCGCAATGACTGGCCAGACCAGAGTCCTCTCGTCCCTCGATGTCGATAGATCAAGGGCTCACCAGGCAACCCCTGGCGCACCCCAAACTATCATGTCACCCGACCATATGGGAAGAACTCCTGCTCAGTCCCATGCCGCCCAATCAGCCACCTCCCCCTATGAACCCACCGGAGCCACTCTCCAGCCTCAGGCTAGGTTGGACAGTCTCGATAGGGGCGCCAGAACACCTCCCCTAGAGCAAGCCGAGCGAAGGCATCGACATAGTGCCCTACGACACCTGCCCACCGTCGACTCTGTCCCTGCTCCTTCGACCGCCACCACAATGCCCCGTAACTAATCTCTCGGTCTACCATCTCTGCCCACGTCATCCATGGCAGCCCCACCGGCCTCTCCACTGCTATGTGCTGCCAAGCCCAACACTGCAACAAGTAGCTACAACCAATCCCCTTTTACCTCCGGTAGTGGACCTCGTACAACTCATCATAGAGCTATGCCAACAGAGTCTGTCCCCATCTCATGATCATAGGTGCCTCCGTAGGACACTCCACCAACCTGAACACCACCTCTAGTAGGTTCCATGGGAACCTCGCACCCGAAGAGTCAGGTAGCAGCATGTTGGAAATGAGGCCCATCAGTACGGCGTGCCTCACTCCCAACACACCCATCTCTAGCCACCATCGAACCAAAATGCCACCAATCTGGCAGTCGCCCTCTGCCCTCTCCACTGGGCTATCCACACCCAACTCCTCCCCATGCCCAAAGCGTGTCAACACTGTTGTCCTCTGATCCCATGACGTCGTCCGGATCGACAGTCCGTCTATCAAAATCCAAAGAATCCGATAGACATCCTCCAAGGTCACTGTCATCTCCCCTATTGGGAGATGGAAGGTGTTGGTCCGAGGATCCCACAAGTTGATCAAGGCCATCAGATAGGCCCGATCCCCGACCATAGGCTCCAGCCGAGTCACCTGCTTGAGCCCAAGGGCATCAAGCCACTCCTAGTCAGCCAAAGTCAGTGCCTCCCATGCTTCAGTGAAAACCGTGGGCACACGGTACCGACTCTTCACAACCTACAAAAGAAAACAACACAAAAACATTAAAACAATGAAAAACTGTACAACAATAACATGAATATACAACAATGCATAAAACAATGTATAGCTAAAAATAGACAAATTACAAAAAACAAAAATCAAAAAATCAAAAACACATTTTCAGTCCTAGGGTTTTAACTCAAAAAATCATTTTCTCCTAGGTTTTAACTCTAAACAAATTAAAAAAAAATTCAAAATCATTTGTCAGTCCTAGGGTTTTTAACTCTAAACTGATAAATTAAACAAACAAAAATTCAAAAATAATTTGTCAATTCTAGGGTTTTTAACTCTAAACATAAATTAAAAAAAAAAAATAATTTGTCATCCTAGGGTTTTTAACTCTAAACGATAAATTAAAAAACAAAAAAAAAATTACTAGTTTTAACCTTAAATTAAAATATTTTCCTAGGGTTTTTAACTCTAAACCATAAATTAAAAACGTAAACAAAAACCACAAAAATAACTAGGGTTGAGCTTACATTTTTAAGCTCAGTTTACCCTACGTTTCTAACCTAAGTTTTGATCTTTGTTCAATTCAGGTTAAGCAAAGTTTTTAAGTTATGTTCTAAACTAAGTTTTTCAGCTAAGTTTTAAACTAACTTTTGATATTTTTTTAACTAGGGTTACACTAAGTTTTAAGCTAAGTGTTAATTTTGATAGACTAGGGTTTCATTTTTAAATTAATAAAAAACAAAAGGACAAAAAACAACTAAATTGCGGTTTTCAAATTGTAACACAAACAAACAATAAAGAGGAAGGGCACTCACTGGTCTCGCTTCGGCTCCACCGCTGGATGATCCGGTCCGTGAACTCATGGTGATGGGAAAAATTTGGCAGCGCTTCGCTTCACAGAATTGACCTCCTCCTCCTCAGAGCTCCAAATCGCCAGGAAAAACAAATGCAAATGAGCCCAAAACCTAGTTTTGGCCTTTAAATAGGCTTTTTGAGCCTATAATCATTCCTCCCTAGGATGAGCGCTCTAGTTAGCACTCGTCCCACCCTGGGATGATTACTAAACTAGTATTCGTCCCACCCAGGGATGAATATAGAGCAAAAATTTCAAAAACAACAAAAAATGCACAAAATGCACCAAAAACAAGCAAAAAAGTGTCCGATAAGAGTGCTTTTGCACTTGACATTTCGGGCATGCAAAATAGATATCGGGGTCACAAATCCTCACTATCCTACTCCCTAAGAAGGCTACCATAGCCGGACCGCTCCACGGGAGGATGGATTTTCGAGAATTTCATCCCCAAAAGGCGTCACAAAACGGGTCAAAACCCAACCAAAAATAGCAATAACATTGCCGAACGAAGGCGCCTTTGCGCCTGACATTCTTGGCATCCAAAATAGACGTTGGGGTTACAAATTTTCACTATCCTACTCCCTAAGAAGGCTACCATAGCCGGACCGCTCCCCAGGAGGACGAATTCTTGACAATTTCAGCTCCAAAATGCGTCACAAAAAGGGTTAAAACCCACCAAAAATAGGTCAGAATGTTCGAAAACTGCTTAAGCATTCAACGGTAAACAACTGAAGGCACCCTTACCTAAGTCATCTTGGGTCAAGCGACTCATCACTTTTCTCATGTCGGTCATTCCCTCATCGATTCGTCGCTTGAGGGGGTAGTCACACTTAGTCACCAATCAACAAAGATATACCCAATCAAGGAAATAACATGCATTCAAAGGATCATTGACAAAGACAATCATGCTCCCGCTTGGGGCAGCAAACAAGCAATAATCACAAGCTGATCAAACACTTGGCATTCATGAATCATGAACTCAAGGTTCCCATAGACAAAAGGTTGCGCCCTTTGCCTATTCATGACTGATCAATGTCCAAGCTCAAGTAACACCTCACCAAAAAAGGTTAACACTTGAATTAAGTTCCTTAGCTCGTCGGAAGCAAGGATTCAAGAATGCGTGCCCTTTCCATACTTGGGGCATCAAGAGTTGGTTAGGTTACTGAGAAACCCTAATCATTAGTGCTTTGGTTATCTATTTTTGCTCAATGCTGTGCCTTGCATAGCGCTTCCCAAAAAGGGGCATCTGTAGACACCAAAACAGCACCAATCCGATTATGTGACAACAAGCATCGATCGCATTGACACACACAGCCCCTAGGGCAGCCCCCAGAGGTTAAAAAGTGGTCCTAACCACTCCCAAAAGTAGTTTGGAAGGTCAAAGGTCAATTTGGCACCTTTTGGCACTTTGCTCCCTACTCGTCCCACCCTGGGACGAATACAAACTGGTATTCGTCCCACCCAGGGACGATTAGCAGCATTCACCCCAGGGTGAGGCGAATAGAAGGTTTGACTGGCAAAAAGTCAAACCTCGACAGGTCCGCCAGTTAACTGCAACTTCAGGACATGCAATTGCGAGGAACGACTTCAAATCAAGAAGAGAGACTTCAGTCATGCATGTCTTTATTTTAGAGACCTCATGCAAGGAGACTCTAAATCAGGGAATAATATTTTCTCTCAAAATAGGACAATCAACTCAAGTGGCGCCCTCGCATGCGCATTCAAACAAAGAGACCCTAGGTCTATAAATTGGTGAGTCTTCTCACCCAAAAGGAGATATAGAGAGGAGCTTTTGGAGCAACGAAGTGCTGCTAAAATATATCCTCACCCATTGTTTGTGCTTTCACATCCTTGATCTCTCTTTTGGAGGGAGGTTATTGGGTGATTATTGGAGGCGCATTCTAGACCCAAACCCGAACATTTGGCCACAATATCCCACCAAATTTGCCGACAACACCCCATAAGAGGTTTTGGACCCATCCCAAGTGGATTGGTGCCGAAAACACCCCATTAAAAGTTTTGGACCCATCCATGGATGTGATAAGAAACATATTTAACTCTCCTATCCCCTAAAAGGGAAGGAGACATATTGTAACATGAATTTAAAAGCATATCAATAAAGAGGGTCGTATTCCATATTGCTTTTATCTTGTGTCGATTCGTTTATGTTCTTTCCTTTCATGCATTTTTCAATATATAGGATTTTAGCGTTAAGTTTGGTTTTACACACATCGTACTTGGAATTTTCCTTTTTGTTTCTGTATCCTTGTGCTTTCAAAATGGATGAAAAATATAGTGCATAGATGCATGATTGAAACACAAACGTGGCATCATTTGTAAGATTGTAAACACAATCTATCCTAATGCAAGTGCGACGGATGGATATGCCTAATGCAATGCAAAGGTGAAATGCATGTGGAAAATGAGATGCATGATGCAAAATGCAATGCAATGATGCAAATGAAATGTAAATGTTTTTTATTTTTGATATTTCTCCATTTTTTTTGGATTTTATTGCTTTTTAATTTTTTTATGGATTTTAAAATTTTGACCAAGGGATTTTTTTTAAAAACCATTGGAGCCTTTTGTGCTTTGACCAAAGGGATTATAGATACCTTTGGAGCCTTTTTTGAATGACCAAAGGGCTTATAGATGCCTTTGGAGCCTTTTTTGAATGACCAAATGGGATGACCAAGGGGCTTACAGATGCCCTTGGAGCCTTTTTGAATTGACCAAAGGGCTTACAGATGCCTTTGGAGCCTTTTCTGGTTCTAGGTATAGAACACTTTAAGATGAAGGATATTGAGAGGTTCAGGCTCTTCAACTCCTCCAAGCGATGTCAAGCGATATGTCCCAGGTCCAATATTCTCTGAGATCATATAAGGACCTAACCAGTTAGCCATGAATTTGTCTCGCATTTTTAGCGATAAATTTGAGTTCTGTTGGTTCTCTTTCAGCACAAGATCACCAACCTCAAAGTCTCTCAGATGGAATTTGTTATTGTAAGCTCATTTTAAGCGCTCTTGATAAACACGGAGGTGCTCAAGGGCATTCACGTGATGTTCATCAAGTAGCATCAATTGATCTAGGTGAGCTTGTCGCACGGTGTCGTCATCAATGAACTCTTTCAATGCGACACGTAGTGTTGGAATCTCCAACTCTAAGGGTATAATGGCCTCAATGCCATATACTAATGAAAATGGAGTTGCCCCAATGGGTGTCCGAATACTAGTCCTGTAAGCCCATAATGCAAGGGGTAGCTGGATGTGCCAATATTTGTGGTGCTCTTGTACCATATTTTTCAAGATGGAGACCACTATCTTATTTGAAGCTTCAACTTATCCATTTTCTTGAGGATAATATGGAGTTGCAAAACTATGTTTGATTCTATACTTAGACATCAAAGCTCTCATAATTTTGTTCTTAAATGACGTTCCATTATCCAAAATTATCTTGGATGGTATCCCAAAATGACTTATGATATTGGTGAGTATAAACTCAGCAATACGTGCTCCAGTTGTCATTGTTAAGGGAATGGCTTCCACCCACTTAGTAAAATACTCAGTAGCCATAATAATAAAAGTATGTCGACCCGATGATGGAGGAGAGATCTTACCAATGAGATCAAGTCCCCATTGAGAAAATGGCCAAGCCGCTTGAATGGGCTGTAAGGCCTATGATGGTAGGTGCATAATATTAGCATGATGCTGACATTTAATGCATTTCTTGACATACACATTGCAATCCTTCTCCATAGTGGGCCAATAATAACCCATGCGAAGGATGCGCTTGATGATAGCCATGCCACTGAAATGGCCACCGCACGTACCATCGTGAGCTTGCAAAATTGCCCAAGATGACTCTTGGGGCTCAAGAAAATGAAGGAGAACTCCATCGTAGCTTCTAGGATATAGGATGTCTTCTAACAAGACATACTTTGTCACTTTCTATTTAAATGTGTATTTTGCAACATGCGATAATCCCTGAGGGATTACACCAAGTCTAAGGAAGTCATGTATCTATGATGTCCAGTTATGATAAGCTTCGACTTCGATTGACAAGATAACATGTTCCCCCTATGGTTCTACATTTGCAAATGTAGACTGGGAAACAACCCTGTGGTGAATGGTAGTACCACTCCCCATCGGATCCTATGAGATCAAAGACCCCTAGGATGCTCTCTTGAGAAAGTCTCTGGCTTTGTAGAACCATTCATGGTTTGGTTCTACATGAATCATGTTGATTGACTCTTTGTTATCCAATGCTTCACGCTACATAGCAGAATGTGACAATATTTTTACATGGATGGTAGTGAAATCAGTAGACGGATTCTGAGGGATTAGAGATCCCAAATATGCCATTGTGTCTACAAATCTATTGGATGAATGAGGGATTGCCTCGATGTCATACCATTCCAGTTGAGCTAGATAAATGTCAACAAGATCCTTGTAAGCTTTCAATACCGGACATCGACATTGAAATAATCCCTTAACTTGGTTAACAATGAGAAGGGAATCACCAAAGATATTTAACCTTTTTATCTTCATGGCGATAGCTATTTGGAGACCCAAAATTAGGGCTTCATATTCAGCATTATTGTTAGTGCAAGGAAAGTCCAACTTGAATGACAAGGGCATTGGAGCTCCTTGTGGCATGAACAACACTATTCCTGCACCACCCCCTTGCTCACACTTTGAACCATCGAAGAACAAGGTCATATCGGCTTTGTTATCCGGTTCCTCAGGTTTGGGTGCTTTTGATAAGGCAAATACTGCATCATCAGGAAGCTCTATGGTGAGGGGCCTACTATTTTTGAGAGGCACCTCAACCAGTTGATCAGCTATGACTTATCCCTTAATGGAATTTTGGCTTATGAATTCCAGATTGAATTTTGTCAGTAGCATGATCCACTTTGTAGTACGTGTATTATGATATGTCTTGCTCATCATATACTGCAAAGGATTTTGTTTTGATATGACATACGTCGTATGACTCAACATATAGTGTCATAATTTCTTTGTAGTGAACACTACTGCTAAACACAACTTTTCAACATATGCATATCCTAGCTCATAACTCACCAAGGTTTGGCTAATATAATATATGGCCTGCTCTTTATCTTGCACATTCTTTTGGGCTAACATGGTTCCCAGTGCAAAGTCGGTTGTCGATATATATAGCAAAAATGGCACATCTAGCCTTGGTGGAGCTAGCACTAGTGGTGTTGCCAGGTATTGCTTAATCTCAACAAAGGCTGCTCAATAGTCCTCATCCCAATTGAATGGGACCCCCTTGTGTAGAAGTCGATTCATGGGTCGACATTTATCCGATAATTGTGTGATAAATCACTTTATGGATGCTACTTTGCCCTGTAGGCTTCTTAATTCCTTGATGTTTATGGGGGGACACATTTCTAAAATAGCCTTGACCTTTGTTGGGTCAACTTCGATGCCTCATTTTGAAATGATGAATCCTAAGAGCTTTCCTGAAGTTACGCCAAATACGCACTTCTTAGGATTCAACCTGACATTATGCTCTATCAGGTGATCGAAGACCTTCCTCAGGACCTCCGCATGCTCAGAACGTAATAATGACTTTGCCAATAAGTCATCAATATAATCCTCTAAGATCTTATGCATATAGTCATGAAAGATATATGTCATAGCCCGTTGATATGTGGCACCAACATTCTTAAGGGGAATGGCATAACTTTATAGCAAAATGTCCCCCATGGCATTATAAACATGGTTTTATGCTGGTCTTCGGGCTTAATCCAAATTTGATTGTAACCAAAAAAATCATCCATTAAGGAGAGCATCTCATGACCTGTAGTTGTGTCTACAAGAGCATCGATATTCAGAAATGGAAATGAATCCTTTGGTGTTGCCTTATTTAGGTCTCTAAAATCCGTACAGATATGGATCCTTCCATCAAGTTTTCCTATAGGCACCATATTGGATACCCATTCTGGATAGTCGATGGAGATGACAAACTCTACATCCAACAACTTTTGCAATTCATCCTTAACCATTAAGGCTACTGTTGGATGCATCTTCCTGAGTTTCTGCTTGATTGGCTTCTTTGATAGATCTAGCGAAAGGTTATGAGTAACCAATTTTGGATCTAGACCCGACATATCCTTATAAGTCCAAGCAAAGAGATCAGGTCTCTCTCTTAGTAGAGGGATGAGGTTGGCATGCTCATCAAGAGTTAAAATTTCTCCAAATTTAACCTTCCTTGGATTGGTGGGATCATTACTGATATCCACTTCGAAGGTTTCCTCTATTGACATATGGGATCCCTCCTCAAGCTGATGAGGCGTAGGGATCAAGTGGATGTCATCTATTGGGTTTATAGGTTCCTCATTGGAAGTATCCTCAGCATGATAGACATCATGTGCATATCCTGGCATAAAATGGAAAGGTTGCAACATTTCTTCATTAGGGAAGAAATCTTCAGGCTCTAGAGGTGAATCAACATGATCCCAATCAATAGCATCTACATTAAGACACAATGGTTTGGAAGGATCGGCTAGATTATGGAGTGGAGTGGTCAAATCAATGGAGATCATATTGATGGAATGGATCATGTCTCCAGGACCACGTGCAAGTGACTCAACATTAGCAAAACTTCCATCCCCGAGATGTGGTTCTAGGGGTATGGGGATCTCTGGATCCGGTCCATGAATAGACTATCGGATGGGATCATTGGGCTCAAGGAGCTCCATGTACATTGGTGGATCGAGAAACACCATATGATAAATCACATTAAGATTTGGTGGCCCTCCCCTAAGGTGAGGATGGAGATTGATCTCTCTATACATCTCCTCAGTAGTATAAGGTGCATTACGATGGCATAAGTAGGGAGGTCCTAAATAGGCTCTCTCCATCTCATCCTCATCATCACTATCATAATAAAGACCCTCACCTCTACCTAATGGAATCGGGTGATGCTCCACATGAGGCCCCATGTAGGCTATCTCTTGATAGCCATCATCATTGTCGAAGGGCTCTTCACTCATATTCATTGATTCCAAAGGTAAAATATGATGCAAGAGTGTAGGGCCCAAGTAGGCCAACTCGGTTTCATCCTCATATTGCTCATTGTTTGAGGATAACTCAATATCATCTATTCCAGAATCATAGTTTGGTCCATCACTTTCGATGATGGATACTGCATGCATCTTCAGAAGCAACTTTTGATTCGATGTCTATAGTTGTGTCTAGATTCTAGAAGTGCATACCAATATCGTCGGTAGCTCCATGACTTTGATTGTCCAAGTTGGCTCTTGGAATGGGTTCTGGACCGGTCTCCACCAAGATGTTCGCATGATATCTCTCGGGTGGCTCTATAGTGACATAAGTCACTAGTCGGTTATCCCTCTAAAATGCAGAAGGATTAGGGTGATAAGGATTGAAGTCAACTTCACCCCCCAGACTGAGGTACAAGTGGTCTAAAGATGCCATGAGGAGTTCATCCTATCCTCCAATATAGTATCCCAACCCAAACCTATCAGTAGGTAACTGATACTATGGTTCTATAGGCCTCTTATGCCCTTGCTCGAATAGTTCGAGACCGTAACCATGCCAATGGTAACGCTCGAAGTATCACATGGCGTAGTCTAGGTTAGAAAGATAATGAATATTCATGGTGAATGGTTCATTATCATCCTCATCCATGGGTGTGGGAGATGCAATCTGGTCTAGCCCTCCATAGATGAAGTTGGTTTGGTTAGGTGGTACCCCTAATGGTTCCACCATCCCTATGGGAAGGTGATGGGCTCATGGTCGGCCCATGTCCTATGTAGTCTCGATAATAGGTATGAATATCATATTCTACATAATATATTCCCCTAATCTAGGATTAACCAAATGGATGGTCACCTGCGGTGCAGATGACCCTGTTGAAGATGCAGGTGAAGTAGGCTGAGGTGCCTCTTCGACTTCTCCTTGAATTTCCTCTACTTCCATGGGAGTAGGGGCTTCAATGATAATTGGCTTGGGCATTTGCTTTATCTTCTTTTTTCCCACATTTTCTTTCAACTTCCTATCATCCCGCTGTATCATAGATGAAGTCGGTCTAATAGAAGTAGCTGTCGTGTGCTCCGATCATTGAGATACGGACATTGTAGGTCTAGCACACACTTCTTTGATTTTACCTCCTAGATATTTGATTGGTGATGTTGGCCGCACATCCAGGTGCATTGAGGGGAGCACAAATTTCCTTGAAAAATCTGCTAGATTCACGTATTTAAAGGGTTCTTCATCCGAAGGCACCACGTGAACCTATCCCTCATGAATGTATTTGATACACTAGTGTAGAATAGAAGGGATGCAATGCATTTCTCTGATCCAAGGCCTCCCTAGAAGTATGTTATACTGCATAGCACCTTCGATTACATGACACATCATCGAGATGGTCTTCAATCCTACCTGGATAGGTAAAACTATAGTACCGACCATTGAGCATAATGCATCATTGAACGCTCTCAACGTGAAGGTAGAAGGGATGATATGCATCTTGGGTAACTTCAAGTGAGTTAACGCCTTGGTAGTTATGATATTGATTGATGACCCCATGTCAATCAAAACCCACTTGAATGGTTTGTGATTCACACATGCAATAATATGCAGCGACGGGTCTGCTATAATAGTGGAAACCGTCTTGACTTCGTGGTCATGAAATTGAATGACCGATTCCTGACACTGTTGCACGTGCCCCACGAAGTGTGTAAATGCTTCGGGATCCTGAGGCTGCACTTCTATGGACCTTAAGATGTCCATGAGCATCTCCCTATGCTTAGGAGACTACTGGATCAGCTCATAAATCGACAACTTTACTGGAGTTATCTGTAGGTTTTGGACCAACCTACTTCTGATGGTCACCACCGGTCTAGTTGGTGGGCTAGGCACATACTGGGCTGGCCTTGGAGGAGGTGTAACTTGGACTCTAATAGGTGTTGGAGGTTGATTCGATCATTCATACCTCACATTTCTTGTGACAATGTTGACCATACCGATGAACCCCTGGGTTGGTGGTTCGATGCGTACTTGGTTGACTTGGCCAACATTATTCTTTGGTACCTCATGATTTGGTAGAGGATTTTTGTAAATCCCCATATTTTGATTATCAGGCGCTTGTGGGTTGTCGACAAGAAGCATACCTCTTTCGATCATATTTTGCACAAGATGTTTGAAAGACCAACATACCTCGATGTCATGGCCTTTCGATCGATGAAAGATGCAATATTGATCATCCTTATAGCCCTTAGGCTTAGGTTGGTTAGGATCCAACATCTTGACTTTGGGTAAGTTTATAGCCTTAGCCTCGCATAACTGATGAAAAATCGAAGCCAACGACTCTGATAACTGAGTGAAAATGTGAGGTGGGTGTTGTTCCTTATTTTTACCCTTATAATTGTTGCATTGCTCATACTATGCAAGAGGAGGTTGGGCTTGATAGTTGTACTTTTGTTGCCCTTTTTCCCCTTTCTAGAGGTTCAACACCACCTGATTAACATGGGCCGGCTTGGCCTATTGTCTCTCAATGCTTTTCTTGTTCCCCTCCTTATTCCTGAGCTTCAAGTTACCCTCCTATAACTTGATGTCCTCAATCACCTTGGCTTGTGCCAAAGCCTCTTCGAATGTCTGGTATTGTTGCAATTGTAGCAACAATGAAATGTGCTTGGCACAACTCTTTGTGAACATTCATATTAATTCAGAGGATGGGATGGAGAATGGTAGCTTCACCATCATCTTCCTCCATAATTTTCCATAATCCATCACTGGCTCATCATCATGTTGCGTTAGAGCGGCCAGGTCGGATAAGTTTACCTTCTTCTTGACATCGAAGGAGAAGCATTCAAGAAATGCATCAGCTAGTTGTTTGAAACTAGTGATGTTGTGCCTCTTTAATTGGTTGAACCACTCTCGAGTTGGGCCTGAGAGGGTCATGATGAAGGTGCATAGGAGTAAAGCATCATTGCTCTCAATATGAAAGCACATATCTAGAAAACTAGTCACGTGCTCCTATGCGTCTTCCTCTCCTTGAAACTTTTCCAGCCTAGGCATCTTGAAATGCTCGGGATAGGCTGGAATAGGCACTGACGTGCATAGAGGTTCATTATGAATTTTGTTCAAGGTAGGCTTATGATAAGTCATTCCTTGCTTCTCTATGGCTTGGACCTTCTCTGCTAAGGTCTTATAGGCTTGCGAGGAAAGAAACTCCTCTTCTCGAGATTGCCTTGGAGGCACCCTCGAAGGTAGATTCTTCCTCGATCGAGGTGGGGGACTAGGCTCGCCCTCCTCCTCGAATTGGGAGATTTCTAGATATTCTTGTTCTAATTCCTCTCCCACTTCTTCCTCATACTACCTATGCTCATGTTGTTCGGATGTTGGATGTCGATCTCTGTGTTGAGTTGCATGGCGAGTATGTGTGTCTATGTGCTCAGGGTGTAACTCGGGCTGTGAAGCCACTCGTCTATCGACATGCTCCCTGATCTCACTATGAGGAGGTAAACCGGTGCTAGCCAATCGATCCTCTCTCTCTACATGCTCCTTCTGATCGAGGATGCATTGTTCATGCATGCACTATTCATATAATTTTTGTCTTATGAACCTCTACCTCTGAGAATTCTCATTTTTGAGGTGCTCTTTCTCTGTGCGAACATCCTCCAATTGGTCTTGGAGAATCTACCATCTCTACTCTGACATCAGTCTATGAGCTCTATCAACATGATCGGCCATCTGAGGCCTCTAGGGAGTGTGCTCTATTCGAGCGACTTTATGGGTATGTCCTCCAATGGACTGATTTACCACACTCTTGCCTCTATCTGTAAAGATGGCATTCATGTCAAGTTGTCTCCTATACTCTAGTCCTTGCATGGGATGCAGGAGCACGCATGTCTCGAGAACACTTGGAGCACTCTCCAGGTTCTCGAGTAGTCCTAATGGTGCTTGCACTACACTCACTCATAGGTCGAGAGGGTGCAGGCGTAGGCTTATATCCTAGATGCCCTAGGACTCTATCTAGACCATCCAACTATTTGCTACACCATGGCTCATGAGGTGGCGTACCATTAGCTCCCACTTTGGATATATCTATGGTGAACTTAGAAGGTTCACCCCTATAGGGAGTCTATGCATGGGCCTATGCTCAGAAGCAACCCTCTCTATTCACCCCTAAATGGGTGGATCTTGGACTTGTCTATACTCAGATGGTGGAGGTCGTGAGCCTCCCTTAGATACAGGTCGAAGGGGTACCAATCTGGATCCCTCAATGACATATTCTTTAGTAGAACCCATGGATCCACATGAAATGCGGTCATGATAAATGCTACCATATATGAAACCCCCATGCTGGGAAGTCCCATGCTATGATATGTGTCTAGAGGGATGTCTAGTACTTCCTCTAATTGGGGTATTCTCAATGGAATCCCCTCATGTAGAATTATCCCCTCTAATACTCATTGAATGATATCCAAGAGGATTCTATAATTGAGGGTGTTCTACATCATGTTGTGCATTAGGTGGAGCTTGGGCTTCGATCTCGGGTCTATGCCCGGATCGACCACTCCGTGTTTGCACCATTATGTATCCTATGTCTAGATTTAAATTTTATTAACACGCAAAGAATACAATGATGATTATCTCCTTTTAAAGTTTTAAAATGAGCCCTAAACTATTTGATGTGTTTTCAATTTGTTGTATCAGTAAAGTAACTCTTGTCATGTTTTGCAATACGTTGATGATTTTCTCAATTTTTTAATGGCTTTCACCTATATGCTCATAGCTCGACAACCTGGCTATGAACTCCAGGTCACGTAATCCCCCCAAAGTGTGGTAATGAAAGTCCACACCCAGGCAGGGAGCATAGGTCCTCCCAGATCCTCACCCATTTTCACCCAGTCAACGTCATACCCTCCGAAGAGGAGTATATGCAAATTTTTTGGGCTACGAAAGGTTCTTGGATCCGGTATTGGTCTAGAACAAGAAGGTACAAGGGAGTTGGGCCAACGGATGGAAATCACCTCCACCATCATTGAAACCCTACTAGTGGTTGGATGTGACTCCCAACTCACTAGCATTTACTATGAAACATGGTGTGTGTGGTTCCTTTTAATTTGCATGAAAAGAAAGATGCATAATACAACATTCAAATGATTCTACATGCTATGAAAAAGGAACGTTTGATTTCAGAAGTATGCATGGTTAATCTACATGATATTATGACAATGCATACTAACGATGGTATGGCCACTAATCGGGCCTCATGCAAGCAAAACTAACATACAAGAGGGGCCTAGACCATTGGATACTAGGGTGGACTGCACTCAGAGGTCCATTGTTCCTAGCAATGACTAGTAGATCCTAATCAAAAGACCTAAGGACTCAATGCATTTAACATATTTCCATTGCCTTCCCTAATTATGCTAATATTTTGCACTTTCTAGAAAAACACAGATAGAGAACAGAAAAAATAGAATGATAGTGGGACCTACCTCAGATCCTCATTTGATCAAGATTTTTCTCCCTACTATCTGATTTATCAGATTTTGACCATGGCTCTATGGCGCGGTGACCACTGTTGCCCGTGGATGTCAACCACGGTGACAAATTTTGATCATGGCTATCAACCGCGGTGAGCACCTATCATAAAAAATGATAGAAGTCAAAAATTTGAGGCATGAAATGTGGAGTTCCACCATGATCACCTTCTGTATGATCCAAAAAGGGCTCACACCTATCGGTTCCTATTGCAAGAATTGAAAGATACACAAAATGCATACAAGAACAAGAAATTGACAACAAATTGACAATAAGAAATACACTTTATTCCATTATATTTGAAGCCAAAGTCAAATTACAAGTACATCCCTCTTAGGGATAATCACTTTGATACAATTGTTACAATAGGATGTAATGTTTCCCTCTCAAGGGTAGGTGTGATTTCCAAGTGCCTTTCAAGATGACACAAACTGCTCTAGGGTGTCGATGACCCTCTTCTCCATGATTAGAGGTATTTTTTGCCTTGCATCCCAAAACCCTATTAGTCCTACATGCAATAAACAACAAGAAACATTAAAAGCAAAGGAGGCCTCTCTTGATGAGGCTTTTAAAGGGTACTTGCACAAAAGATAACATGATAATCAAGAAATCAAGAAAGTGATTCAATGCATGTAAATTGATCTAAATCATGATGATCTACCATTAGAAACATGAAAGAAACTAAGATGAATCTATCTAAGCTCCTAATTACTCAATTGAAGACATGAAAGCATGAAAAATATTCGTTATACCTACACTACAATAATGAAGGGAAATTGCAATTAACTCCTAATATATCGATCAAAAGTCTCTAGAATACTGAATTAAACCTACAACATGATTAATCTAACCTAGTTAAATAGATTGCAAAATAGAGAACAAGGAAATCAGGGATTACCCTCTGACCGTGGGTCCTTCAAGCGGTGGGCACTGTTCACCATGGCTGACAGCCATGACTGAGCCTGAAGTAAGTTTACCCTCCAAATCAGGGCCAATTTCTCTGATTCTCCTTGCCAAATTGATGGTCAAGGGTCGCCTCTATGTCCTCTGATATATTTGGTGGTTGAATTGCTCAATGAGTGCATGGATTGCATGGATTAGCATTTCTTGGCTCTCCTATCCTCCTAGGACCTCCATGGCAATGTGATCTCCAATTGGGTAGCAAAAGTATTCCTATCAATGCATGTGAATGAGTATGCAATTCGACAGGGCTTCATTGCTCAATTGATTATGCTTCTCTCTCTTTTCCCCAATTCGGAGGGGGATTATATAGCAATTGCCAAGGGCTAGGGGTGGCTTCATGAGGAAGCCTAGATCAAGATTGGGTGGTTGAGCTTGTTGGATGGAAGGATCCAGAACCTTCCTCACTCAAACCGCTCCAATCCACAACCAATTGGCCATTGCAACTAATTTTGGGTCGGATGAAGGCCAACTGACTCTGAGTCCTGACCATGGCTGATAGGTGCGGTCAACTCTGCTAACCATGGGTGTCAGCAGTGGCTAGCACTGACTAGGCAAAGGTGCCCAAATGAGTGGTAAAAACCACTGCTATACCTTGGTATCTATCCAAGGTCTTCCATATGGTCTTCTAGCATGTCCCATATGAGTAGTCACCTCGGCATGATGCGTTTTAGGTGTCTACACCCTCATTCAGTGAAGGGGTTCATTCATTCACGATGGTTGTTTAGGCATTGAAGGTAGTCATGCAGATTAATAGATAAGTGCAGTGCAGTCTTGTATGTAACTATGGAGAGTATTTTGCCTAAGGTTTGCAGAGTATAGATTGTAATGTTGAAATTGTAATGTTGTATCATAAATACCTTTGTTTATATAAAACTGCCTATTTTTATTGTTATCTACCATTGTTGCTGCTATTTTTTTCATTGTTGTTGTTATTATTACTATTGCAGGTTGTTGTGCATTATTATTACTATACTACAATAATTGTAGATCTTTAGAATTATTTAAGTGGAAATGGAATTGTGTGTAGCATGTTAAATTTCATTTCTACACTTTCCTTTTTGGTTTACTGGTTCTTTTTCCTACTACTTCAGTCTTCATGTCATGGCCTATTTTAGTATGTCTCTTATTTATTTTTCTTATTCTCTTCCTATGATTCTACTTTGGTGCTGGTGAAATATCTGCTTTATGACAAGTTTTTCTATCATCACAATAGTATTTTTCTTTATTGCCAACTTATTTCTTGTGTTGAGTAAGTACAAACACAATTAATGATAGATAAATCATCAAAAATTCTTCTGGTAAAAATATAACCAATATTTGTGAGTTCAACCATGCTATGAAGATAGTACTATGACATTGTTCATCTAATTTCCTTGATTCTAATTTCTAGGATTGAATCTACAATAGTTAGTACTATGACATTTTATTTTGCATATCTGACAATAACTATTATACCATGGTATTTGTCCTTTTTATGATGAAGCAATATTTCCCTATGGATTGTATTTTGATTTCAATTCAGTGTTAGTCATTTCATATTTAACTGTATTCTCCACCTCATACTCTTGAAGAATATTGATTAGATCATCAAAGGAAGTATCTTTACTTAGGACTTGTAATGATGTAACAAGACTTGAAATGATGTAACCAAATATTTGTAGCTATTTGGAAGTGCTCTCATGGTTACTTGAGTAAGAAATTCATCTTTAATATGTTCTCCTAAGGTTAATAATTTCCCTTTGATATATGCTACTTTACTTAGGAATAGTTCTATGCTTTCACCACTGTTCATTTTTAGGGAATGTAGTTAAGTTTGAAGATGAAGGACAATGGATTTATTTTTCCCTTTGAAAATATTATCTAAGCTTTTACATGCTTCTGTAGATGTATTTACTAAACTGATATAAGGTTTTATCTCATCACTGATAGCAAATTTTATTATCATTAGATATTTTGCATAATTTTTATCCAGAATTCTAAATTTCAGTATCACTAGTGGTTGGTCTTTTTGTTGTTCCTTAAGCTATCTCCCAAATTTTTTCATATACTATGATTAATTTTACCTTATTTTTATAGGAAAAATAGTTGGGACCTTTGAGTAATTGGGATTCTGCAAGAAAGAATTTGTTTGATGCCATGATAATCCTTGTGGTCCTCTTTTAAATTCCTTAGTATGATATCTTGGTGAAATTCTAGGTTTTGTAGAAACCTTATGACTCCCAAATGAATGGAGTACTTGATAATATTTGATGAATGCTATTATTATCAAGTTTTGTAGAATGTCTTATGTCTCCCTAGTAATTTTGGATATGCTTTATGATTGATAAAGTGCTCTTTGAGAATAGTGGTTCAATTTTGAGTTGATTTTGTAATGTTTTGTAAGTAGCAAAAATCAACTTCTATTACACCTTATTAATCCTATTGAACTTAAGCACTTTCTAATTTTATGAGGTTCTATCAGTTGGATATTTTTTGTCCCTTTAATGTGGTTTTGAGACAAGTAGACAAGTATACCAATTTATTTTCAACTCTTGATTTTCCTTAATGAAACTTCTATTATAGACTTTAATAATTTTATATTTAATGTTTCTAAATTCCAATTACCTACTTTGATGTAGTATTCATTATAAATCCCTAATATGGAATATTAGAAAACAATAATATTTGAAATAATAGATGTTTAATTTATCCACGTAGAAATCCTTATTTATTATATGTTTTATATTGCAAATATTATGCTATTTTATTAGATAAATTCCTTTTTAATTTTACTTTAAAATATGGTTGATTTCCCTTAGTGTTTCAACCTTATATTATATCCTTGTAACTCCCTTTAATGAAAACAAATTAGAGTAAGGTAAACTCTTACATTTATAATTCTTCAAACCTCTACGTATTCAAAATTATATTTAGATGTGTATGACAACAACATTCAATGTTTCTCTTGGGTGTTGTAAGTAATGGAAGACTTCTATTCTACCTTGACTTCAATGATTGAATGGCGGGTTTCTTCCTTTGTGAATGATATATCTCCTTCCTTGTGCTTTACATTGTGTGTTTGTAGATTATCTGTTGTAGCTATCCAAACCATGGGTGATGTGTCTTTTGATGGCTCTTTTAGCCTTGCTTTGATGATGATTTTCTACATTCGCTTTGAGATACTTCTTCCTTGTGAAGAATGTGTCTTTGTGAAACTTAAGATTTGTCATTTCTCCTATGTAGGACATAATATCATGGTGCAAGACAATGTAAATACAATACCTTTTTTCACCTCTTTTTTCAATATCTTTATGCTAGTTTAATGATGGATTTCTTGTAGGCAAGGGCTGATTTGATGTTGTCTCCTTTATTGGAAAACTATCTCCTTTTGCTTGGTTAATTTGGTAATAAACCCAAGACAATAACCACATATATAGAAGCTTTTGTAGAAGTAATTTCTACACTAATTTTTACCTATATAAAAACCTTTAGTGCACCTCAAATATGAGACTCACCAAGTCTTGATTTGTATCTTCTTTTACTTATTTTGATGGTGGCTTTCTTCTCCACTCCTTGGAGGAATCTGATCTGATTTTGGTGGCTTCTTTGAGCAATGAAATGTTGTATGTTTTGTGCACCAAATAGTGTCTCTAGACACTTTGATAATCTACTGGTTTTGTGCTCTTGATATTTAACAATAAAAAAACACAAACTAATCCTTCTGAGAGTAACTAGTTAAATATCAACTAGTGTAGTGCTAATGGATTAATATCTTCAAATTAATTCACTTTAAAAGTAACAATAATCTCAGATTATTTCTCTTGTAAATAATTTCTCAAAGTAATTTCAAATGCATTTAATAGTCTCTCAAAATTTTAAGAGTAATCTGTCATGAACCCTTAAAGAATATTCTGCAATTTTTCACTACAATCAATATTATAGGATATAGTCTTCTTGGTTTCTAGATAGATAATAAATAGGTAGGTGATATTTTTATTTCTTTTGGAAAATATCCAACTCCTATTTAATGTGCAAATATATATTAAAATGAATTCTCCTTTTTGCACTTTCTTAAAGACTATAACATGAACCCTTCTCCTTGCAACTTTAATCCAAATATGGTGCTTAATAAAATTTTATAATGAACCTTAATTTGAAGTTCAACTAATTGCACCCTAGTTGATTACCTTTAATGGAATTTGTAGTAGATGTAGATCTTGGTGTTTTGATTCACCAAGTTTCTACCTTGTAATGGATGAATTCGTAACTTCTTGTTGATTGTCTAGAATAGCTTTATGCTTCACCAAACTATGGTCTTGAAATTTCTATCTTGAGCCTAGAGTTTGGTGGCTTGATCCTTCTAGTGATATTCTATTTTCTATTGTAGATTCAAAGAACTATTTTCTCTTAACTGTGCCTTATTACTGTGAGAGGCAATCTCTAAATATCCTAGATTTGGTAGGCTTCTTATGTATGAATCTTCCTCCAATATTCTAGTCAAATTCTAACCTTAAATAGGATCTTCTCCTTCTCAAGATTTTGAATGTATTTAGGTCTTCGCTGAATTATTATTCTAGGATTTGGTACTTCTTGCCAAATAATTCTTCTCTTGGTCTTATTATCATATGGTGATAATTGTACCAAGTCCTTAACTATCAAGAGCTTCTCCTTGGTAATGGATTTCTCCAATGAGTTCTCCTAGGAACTATTTTGATGATGCTTCTTAGAGCTCCGCAACAAGGCTCTTGAAGGCTTATTTTTACCACTTGAGACATCTCCAAGGTCTTATATATTGTAGCTTCTCTGGTCTTCCAACTGAGACCTGTTCTTCAACCTTCTACTTCTAGAAGTATTGGTGATGAGATCTTCTTAGATCTTTGAAATTTGTTGCTTATGGATTTAAACAAGACTCTCCTAATCCTTTTCTTTCTTCCAATAATGGAATTTAATCAACAAGATATTCTCCTAATCTCTTCAAATTATTCTAAAATAAGTATTTACTTAGTAAAGGAGATCACCAATCTCTTATTTTATGGACTCTTCTTTGAAGTTTTCTTTTGAATCAAGAACTTTTATTCTAAATCAGGAATTCTTCTAAGAAGTTTTCTTCAAAATTAAGGCTTCTATAGTCTTCTCTTCTGGATCAAGGCTTCTTTGGCATTTTCTGCTTCTACACTCTATAGGTATTGATCTTGAATGGAGATCATCAATATCCTATATCCTCCTTGACTCATCTTATAGAGTCTCTTCTTCCTTGAGTCTTCTATAAGGCTATTATGGCCTTTTATTCACTTCTACAATTTGTAGGATTACAAATATTATAGTGGGACCTTTTTCCAAGTCTTTAAAATCTTCAGTATTCTTCTTGTTGCTACAAGTGTTGGAATGATTCTAAGAATATATTCTTCCTAACTCTCTTGTAGGAAGATTTCCAACCTTTTCCTAAATATCCTTTTCTTGCAACAAGTTGTTAGAAACTAGAATGAAAGAATTTATAATTTTGGAGATAATAATCTTCACTAGTTAATCTGGTAAACTAGTGGAATGAATGTTGAGTCCTAGTCTTCATGAGTTTTTATCCAACTCTGTGCAAAGACTCTAGCCAAATATAATCTTAGAATTTTTGTAACTAAGATTTATTTTAGTCCTTACTTGTGAATTTATCTATTGACTACTGTGGCTCTACCTATTCCTCTTGACCTACTGGACTTCTCTTATGATGACTTTTGTAAGTGGTGGTGCACAATGGTGAATCTGGTTTGCAAATATGCAAAGAGGAACTATGATGGATGTAGGACCTCCTATTATCAATTCACGATGGCTCTGATACCACTATTAGCTTTTGAGGATATATGCAGTGGGAGATATCTAACACAGGTCCTAATAAGATGCATAAAATATGAGAGAATATAATTTTACAATATGACTAAAATATACTATAAATAGAAATGAAAAATACAATGAAGTATGGAGGTAATGGTCACTCCATTTTTATCATCTAGAGAACTACATTGTACTCCAAACATGAGTTCTACTCCTATATACTATGCACTTAATAGAAACTTGATATAAGCTTAATATGATCTTAAATGCACATTGACACTTGTGCATTTATTACATTTCTTGTAGTAACTAGCTAACTTCCCCCTAAATTAATCTCCTATTCTAACTATGTACCAAAGGTGGTACATTTGCATGAACCAAATGATGTAATATACTCTAAATCTAACAATTGGTTAGTTGAGGGTTTCAAAATAGAATTGCCTATAATACCATATGAGAAATAAGATTTAACAATAGTTTTTCTTTGAAAGCTTGTATCTAGGTCCAAGAGCATGAAATTCAACTTTTGCTCTAAGAATCCTAGACTTAATTCAATATGAGATGAGTTGGAATCCATCACTTTATCTGGCATAAAAAAATTTATCTCCACCTTCTCTACATTTTCTATTTTTTTCCCTTGATTTCTCTAGCTTTTGTTCCTTATGCATTGATTTAATAATATAATCAGTCTGTAAGTTACATTCTTGAAGGGAAAATTGTATCTCATTCTTGTTAGAGTATATTACATTATTTAGGTACATGTCAATGTACCACCTTTGGTACATTACTAGAGTAGGAGTTTACTTTAGAGTAAGGTTAAGTAGTTACTTGGGGAAGAAGTAATAAATGCACAAGTGTCAATGTGCAATGATGTAAATGTACAAGGAGTCCACTTGTACATGAGTCATAGGAAAGGTAGTTAGGAAGAGTAAGGGCCAAGTAACTTATCTTCTTATATATAGACCCCATAGTGAATAGAGAGGGAAGCATAGGAGAGATTACTATGGAGTAGTGAGTAGGTACAATGTAGTTTCCATTAGAGTTTTGGAGTGTTCATTTCCTCCATTACATTGCATTGTACTATTTTTGTAACTTTCCATTAATAGCATATTTCAGCATTCTTGCAGAATTCCATTATCTTACTTTTTGCATATTTTACATCTTGTGATTGCTTTCTCCCATATCATACATTATAAAAAGCTAACAATGGTATCAGATCCATGGTAGATCAGATAGGAATAGGGAGAGCCACAAGAGAGATTGAGAGGAGAGAAGCAAATCTCAGTTTCAAAAATTTTGAGATTGCATTTGGCTTAGAATTTCTTCCATTATAGTCCTAATACTTTGTTGCAGGAAAAAGGAGATTCGAAGAAATTTGGGAAGCTTCCTACAGAGAGCTAGGAAGAATATCATCTTCAGAATCAATCCAACACTAGAAGCAACAAATGGAATAAGAGGAGATTCCAAGAACCTGAGGGAAGTCCTATTGCAGACCTACGCAGTGCAAAAGAAGAAAAGTCCATAGGAGCCTTGTTCTAGATTCGTTGAAGAGAATCCAAAGAAGAGTCCAAGAGAATATTGGAGGTTGGTGATCTCCATTGAAAAACTACAAGTAGAAAATTGAAGAGACTCCAGAGAAGAGTCTAGGAGAATATTGGAGGTTGGTGATCTCCATTGAAAAATTACAAGTAGCAGATTGAAGAGACTGGAAAAAAGAGTCCTAGTGAAGATAGGAGATTGGTGATCTCCATTGAAGATTGAAGACTTCACCCTAAAGGAGTAGAAGAAATCATCTTGAGAAGCTGAAGAGACCTACAAGAGATCCCATTGAAGAACTTCTAATTTTGGAAGAGATAGAGAAGGACTAGCAAAAGTCCTATTCTTGAAGCAGTAGATTTTAGAGATCCGAGAGGGAGATCTCATTGCAACACTTCCATAGTAAAAGGTTGAAGAAAAGGTCTCATTGAGAAGACCAGAGAAGCTGCAATATTGAAGACCTTGGAGAGGTCTCAAGGAGAAACAAGGAAAAGGCTTGGTGAGCCTCATTAAAGGAGTTCCTAGAAGAACTCATTGGAGAAATTCACTACCAAGGAGAAGCTTCGATAGTGAAGGAATTGGGATAATTGTCACCATCTGACAACAAGCCCAAAGGAGAAGAATTTGGTAAGTTTATCAAATTTCGAAGGAGACTAGTGAAGACCTCAAGACTTTCAGATTCTTGAGAAGAAGGCCCTATTTGAAGTCAGAATTTGACAAGGAGGTTGAAGGAGAACACAAATAGAAGAAGCCTACCAAATCCAAGATATTTGGAGATTACCTTTCATAGCTAAGAAGGCACATTTTGGAGATAGGAGTTTTTTGAATCTACAAAAAAATACTGAAGGTTTCATAGCTATGATTTACTACCATTCCAGACAGCAAATTGGTGAATCTATTCATCAAGATCTACATCATCTTCAGAGATCGTTAAAGGTAAGCAACTTAGGTGCAAAGGGTTCATTACTTGAACACTCATATTCAGATTGTTACTTAGCTTCATTAAGCACCTTATTAGAATTAAAGTTGCAAGGAGAAGGGCTCATATTATAGTCTTCAAGAGAGTGCAGAAATATTCTTTTAAGGTTATTACCTGCACATTAAAATAGGAGTTGGATATATTTTGATAGAAAGAAAAATATCATCTTCCTATTATCTAGTTACAGCAAAGAAGACTACATTAGATTGTAGATATTATAGAGCATTTGTGAATTCTTTAAGAGTTATCATTAGTGCATATTACAAGTTACTTTTAAGGAGTAATAAGGAGATTGTAGTTGCACTATATTAGTTTCTCTTAAAGCTTATTAGAAGTGCACTAAGGATTTTTAGTGAAAGTGAAAATTAGTGCAAGATTAAGCCACTCTAAGGGCATATTAGCTGCATGGTTATTAGCTTGGATTCATTGTTAGATTAACCAAGCAAAGGAGAGAGTTGTCTAGTAAAGAAGACAACATCGAATCATCCCTTACCTACAAAGGAATAGTACAAAGAAGTTACCATCAAATTCAGTAGAAAGAAAGCTTGCAAGAAGAGATTTGAAGATCTCAGATAGAGGTGCAAATCCAAGGTATTCTATTTTAACTATTGTAAATCTATTTACATTAGTTCCTTGCACCATAATCTCTTGTCCTACGTAGAAAAAGAGGACAAAGTTTGAGTGTCTCAAGGACACGTCAATGCCAGCAAGACTCATCACAAAGCAGCCAATAGAAGGGCACTATTCGAGCAAGGTAAAAGAGTCAACAAAAGGCTCACATTATGGTGTCTAAAGACACCTCCATCAACCATGAAATTGAGCATCCACAACAAGCAACCTGAAGCACAAGGTATCCACACAAAGGAGCCATTATCTATTGCATAGCACAAGCAGGATATCACAAAGAAGCTATCGTTTATCTACATTAGCTATCATCTACTACACATTGCAAAGGTAGCACTCAAGATAGCATATTAAAAGCATAAAAGGGTAAGGTATAAGGTAGAGTTAAAGGTGCAATACCCAAGACCTAGCTTGGAGGAATCATCCATCAAGAAGGAGCATCCAAATACACCCTTGGAGTCCCATAGAACCACCATTGCAATACCTAGAATCGTCACAATTGGAGATAACATTTGGATAGCACAGCTTGCACTCATTGGCAAGAAGGAAGAAGCATTCGAAAGAGTTGGAATAAACTAGAAATAACTTGCACTCGTTGGCAAGATAAGGGTTATAAGGACGTTGGAGACACCTCTACATGCAAAATAAGATGCACCACTTGTCACACTAAGGTGCCTGTTATTCTCTCTAATGCCTGTCTTGTAAGGTAACACTCAAGATGAAATAATGCTCACCTTGGAAGCGTTAAGAAGCATCATTCGAAGGATGAAGGGATTGCAATCATTTCAAAGGAGAAGTGTTACAAATTAATGCTCATAAGGAGACTACAATGGTTGTCCACCACCTACATGCCTAAGTAACGATTGCACCAAGTGTCGAAAGCATCAAGGAGGAATAGTAACATGCCCAACATTCCACGTAGGGATAAAACTATTAATAGGCAACATTGGAAGGCACTCCAAACATGATTCAATATACGTAGACATGAAGGAAGAAGCATGTAGTTACAACACCAAAGCATTGATACGTAGCGAGGTCAAAGTCTATTCAAGGAGGTTGAAAACTTTGATGAGACATCCATTAAAGGAGGAGCATTGAATGCTCAACATCATCCAACAAATACAATGTTCAAAAGATCCGTTGGAGGAGCGACGATCAAGGAATATCATGCACAATATTATAAAGGTAATATCAAACTGATTACTTGCTTTTTATTAAGGTTTAAAAGGAGTTATAAGGTGAACCGTATAAAGTTAAGTTTACTATTGCATTGGAGTAATACAAATCAACCAAGCATTAGTAAGTTATAAAGCAAGTTCATATTTCAAGGTATAATCGTTGAAGTGCATATACATATTACAATATTTGCAAATAACCAAGTAGGAGATATAAGGTTGTCAACCTTGATAAATTAAAATATCAATTTGCAAATATTATTATCATTATTTTCTAACATTCCAAAGTAGGGAGTTATAAGGCATACTACACCAAACTATAGATACTTGGAATTTAGAAAATTAAATTATTGAATAGAGAAGCAAATCTATTGCTTACATATAGAGTTGGAACTAATTGGTTACACTTGTCTCATACTCATACTAAGGAGACAAAAATAAATCCAACTATAAAAACTCCATTAGAGCATACTTCATTAGGAGAGATAAGGTAAAATTGAAAGTTGATTATTATTCTCAAAACATTACAAAATCAACTCAAAAGGTGAACTAATTATTGCTAATATTTTTACCAAAGCCTATAGCATATTCTAAATTACTTGGGAGATATAAGGAAGCCTACAAAACCTAAATCTAAGAAAGGTTTTATCAAATTAGTTCACATACTTTAAACTAGGGAGTCATAAGGTAGACTACTACAAAGGTTCTATTAAAAGTATTTTCAAAATACTAAAAGAGCTCCATACTACAATGGAAAGAAGAACATATTATCACAAAAGAATGCAAGAACAAGATACACACAATACATCATGTCACAAATATAAAATTAGTTCTAGCATAAACAATTCTACAAAGCAGAAGAACATTTGGTATATTGACTCAGGTGCCAGTCATCACATGACAAGAAATCTACAATGGTTTGATTACCTTGAAATTACTAATGGTTACAGGTTGAGAATTGCAGATAGCAAGACTTATCCTATACATGGATATGGGTGTGTAACACCTAGTAAATCATTTCCAAACTTTCTGCTACAAAAAGTGATGTATGTTCCTAGATTAACATTCAATCTTATTTTAGTAAGAAAGTTAGTGGAGAGCAATAGGATGGTTGATTTTAGATACATAAATGGAGTCAATGTGTGTCTCATCATGAATAAAAATGAGATAGAAGCTACATGATCAATCCATGGAAATACATATACTCTAGACTCAATTAAGAACTCACAAGACATTGTTGCATTTCAAAATAATACTAATATATTGCCTGAGGAACAGGTTGTAGAAAACAAAGAACCCATATATCATAAAAGTAGATAGGGAAATAGAAGATTCAAAGTTAAAAGGATGAGAGGACAACAACACTATGCTCTACTTGGTCATCTACAAACTAGTAGAAGAAGGACCTGATCAAGCTAAAGACTATTCAAAAGAGGAAGATCCATATTGAAGACTAAAGTCTTCAATACCCAAATAATGTAATACAGGGGGGTGTTAGAGTATATTACATTATTAGGGTACATGTCAATGTACCACCTTGGGTACATTACTAGAGTAAGAGTTTACTTTAGAGTAAGGTTAAGTAGTTACTTGGGGAAGAAGTAATAAATGCACAAGTGTCAATGTGCAATGATGTAAATGTACAAGGAGTCCACTTGTACATGAGTCATAGGAAAGGTAGTTAAGAAGAGTAAGGGCCAAGTAACTTATCTTATTATATATAGGCCCCATAGTGAATAGAGAGGGGAAGCATAGGAGAGATTACTATGGAGTAGTGAGTAGGTACAATGTAGTTTCCATTAGAGTTTTGGAGTGTTCATTTCCTCCATTACATTGCATTGTACTATTTTTGTAACTTTCCATTAATAGCATATTTCAGCATTCTTGTAGAATTCCATTATCTTACTTTTTTGCATATTTTACATCTTGTGATTGCTTTATCCCATATCATACATTATCAAAATATAATAATGCTCACCCTTAAATACCTCTCTACCTTCCTTACAATGCCAAACCTTCCTTGAAAAATCAAGAGAATAGTCCCTTGTAATATACCCATAATTATGATAGTATGCACACCAATTTAGTCCAAGGTTTGTACATGCATCCCTTTGTTGTACTTCAATACAATTGCTCACATAAATCCATCTCTCCAATCCAAAACAACAAGAATATTGTTCATTATCTTCATGCATGAGGAATGATACCTCTCGTACACCTCTAAGAAATAACCAATGCAGTTGCCTATGGCTTCAAAAACATCTCTAGACCAAAATTCTAAAGGAAACTCTGGTAAATTTACCTATACAAGGTGAGAAGGTATTCAAGTGGTCCTATGGTCAAAATAAGGGTGCCATAGTTTGAGAATTAACAAATCTAACCCTCAAAACCATTTCTTTGACAAAACCATTTCATAATTTCTTCCACAATCAAATATGGAGATCTCTTCATAAGGACCTATCGAATAGTCCACTACTTCTTCTTCATGACCTTGTTCTAGAAAACCCCTAAATATTCCTTTCCTTTCAAAACCTCACATTCTCTTTAGACACTCAATATCAAGGGACTCTCCATTAGCATTTACATTAGAAAAACTAGCCTCAATAGAGAATATCCTATTATCTTTGCTCCCCTCTACTTCACTCACCATGATGACATTCTTATTAGAAAAAACTCTAAAAAAATATCCTCTTAGCCCATGTATTTACAACCTTAGTTTTAAGATACATGTCACGTGATGATGACTCCATCGTTAGTGGTCATAGTCCTAGTCTATTCTTCTCATCTTTCCCCTCCTTAGCCATTGCTCTATTTTGCATTGAACTCGCCAAAAAACCCCCTATAAATTCTTCCTTCAAAACCTCTATTGAGTTACTACATCTTGTTGGTGATATAACCTAGAACCAAGGGCTATGTGATGAATCTAAGAGGTGTGATAGTAGTTGCAGTAGTGACCCATATTTCTCATTTTCATATTTGTACCCCCTTAACCCCTTCTTCATTATTGAAGTTGAGATCTTAGACACCTATGACATCCATATGCACCTTAATTTAACATCCCATACTATTTTTTAAGGCAAAAGTGTAGTAGTTTTAATATATTTAAAAATGTTTGATTCCCTTGCAAACTATTGAAGGCCATCTTCTAGTATAGATTGTTCTTCTACCATCCATTCATGAGCAAGATTTGGGCT
Organism: Wollemia nobilis; assembly: GCA_028583015.1. Lineage (NCBI taxonomy): Eukaryota > Viridiplantae > Streptophyta > Pinopsida > Araucariales > Araucariaceae > Wollemia > Wollemia nobilis. The sequence goes on from JAQPPZ010000101.1 coordinate 4,867,948, forward strand.
ATGATTTAGGTCCTGTGAAATCTCACTATTCTTCATATTTATTTCCATGAAATCCTAACTTGCACAAATTGTCACCTACCCAAATGACAAGTACTATGAAATTTTTAACAAATTGAAAATTTGTTCTTTAATGGCAACCTGAACCTTCGTATTTGAAAAAAACCTAGACGCAAATCCAAAAACAACTTTTATTTTCATCTAGAAAAGTAAATAGTAGAGAAAAGTACATATCAAGGCAGCCATAGCTTTTCGTAAACCAAAAATTTCACAGTATCTATATAGCACTTCGATTTCTAAATTTGATCCATCAGATGGTCTAATTTGAACTTTTGACCATGTACATTACAACCTAAAAAACCCTTCCAAGGCCTTGGAGTCTTCCTCCACCACAAAACCCTAACTTGGATAGTCTATCGCCTATCTAAATGGCAAGATCTATGAAGTTATTATATCCTCCATATCTCAAAGTGATAGACCCTACTTTTACCCTTGGTGTCGCAACCCTCTCCTCAATTGTTTAAAAAAATCTATCATCTATCTCAAAATAATTTTGTTGCATGACTTAGAAGAAATTTGTTGTCTGCTTCCTTGCACTAGAGTTTTATCTCCCCCATCACCTTTAAAAAAGATGTTGTGTGCTTCAAAAAATTGCTATTTTTCTTCCATGTACTAGGGTTTGAAATCCAGCGTTTGCTTAAATTATTTGCTATATTTTTTTCTTTCTTTACACTAGGATTTGGTCTTTGTCCCTTGCTCCAAAAAATCCATTGCTTGCTCCATAGAATTTTTTGCCTACTTCAAAAAATTGCTTGTTCCAAAAAATCATTGCCTACTTCAAAAACATTCTTGCTCTAAAAAATTTATCGTTGTTGCTTACTCCAAAAAATTGTCACCTACTTCAGAAAATTGCTTGCTTTAGAAAATGTGTCATCACTACTTGCTTCAAAAAATTGCTTGCTCTAGAAAACCCATCACCGTCACTTCCTCTAGAAAATTGCTTATTCCTAATTAGGTTTTGATATCTTCATTATCAAATTGTTGCCAATCCATATTAAAATTTATATTTTCTTGAATATTATTATAATTTATTGGAAAACTTATATATTGATTGGTCTTATATTTGATTCTACTCAAGATACAAAATATTGGAACTAAGATAATTTGGCTTAAAATTCAATAATGTGGATGGACATAGTGATGAAAAAATTGGTTACTTTGAAAAGCACACCAAAGGAATTTGCTCAAAATTAATGAAAATAATGGGTTATAATGGCATAGGATTGGAAAGGAATGGACAAGGCATGAAAATTCCCATAGAACCAAATGTAAGGCCAAATAATGAATGCCTTGGTTATGATGGTCCAATAGGAAGTGGTGAGACCAAATTTGTAAAAAGAGAAACCTATGTAGAGAATAAAACTCCTAGAATAAATTATTGTAGTCATTATGGATGATTTCAATAGGTGTAAGCTTGGTGTTGGGATCTACATCCTTATGATATTTGTGGAGGTAATAATCACTCTCACAAATATTGCTTTAAAAAAGATAAAATGACCAAAAAAATACATGTTGATTGTGGATGCATGAATGTGGTAAAAAAAGATAGAATGAAAGAATTATTGAATGGATTTTATAAGAGAAGGTTTATCCTCAAAAGAAAGCAAAAGTAAGATGAAGTTTGGTGGTTGAAAAAAACCATAGTAATGGTTTTACCATGAAGCAATGTGATCTTGGGATGTGACCCAAGCTATTCTCAAAAAACCTGTAGTGAAAAATCCTGCAATGAAATATAATTTGGAAGATTTTCAATGTGTGGTATTTTTTGAACGAGGAGAGGTGATGACTCAAATTCAAACTTAGAGGTAAATCCATAGGCTAACCCATAGGCAACCTAGAGGTGATGATCCTAAGGGGATGATCCAAAGGTAATACCAAAGGTAGATCCATAGTTGATTACCCAAGCCATAGCTAGAGCCCAAGCCATAGCCATATCCCAAGTTAGAACCTAAGCTAGTGCTAGAGTCGAAAGCTAGACCATAATTTTATTACCCTAAAAATTAAGGAGGTAGTCATATTAAGCTATGGTCGACACCTTCAAATATTTGTTATATCAAATAATGTAATAAGGGAGATGGTAGACCATTATTACATTATTTGTAAAATTTATCATATTATTTAATTATTTTGTTACACCTCATGAAAGGTTGAAAAAGTTGGATAGTCAAAGATAAAGGTGAAGCACCAAGAGTCTCTTGAGACATCCAAAAGATATAGATTTTATGTATTTATATACATGAATAAATCTGAGGTTGAAAATGTGTTATAAATATTAATGTTTCAAAATCTATCAAGTAGAGGCTCTCTCTAAGGTCTCAACATTCCTTTAGTTAGCTGTCCAGAGTAAGATTATATACAAAATAGTCTCCAAAGAAGATGATATCATGGACACTTCATGTGTGCCTTATGTGAGAAGTATTTAGAAACATCAAACCATTTACTTTTTTATTGTTCCTTTACTCACATCATTTTACCTTTTAAAAAATATGAAAATTTACTGGGTAGCTCCATCAATATTGAAAGATTTCATGAAATGTTGGATTCATTTTTCAAAGCTAAAGCATTATGTATTCCATGTAGGATTGAGCCTGCCATTATTTGTTGGGATTTTTGTTTTGAAAGGAATAATAGAATTAAAATAAATAAATCTCAAAATCATGCCCAAGCTTGAAATCATATTATTACCCTTCTTCTTAATATATATAGATATGGTGCTAATCCTTTTGAGTGTGGAAAAAGGAGTGATAACAACTTGGTTACAAGATTTAAATATACATAGAAATGTCATACAAGATTTAAATATACATAGAAATGTCATATATGATAACTGCATTAAAACAAAAAATCTACTCTAATCTAATTTTGATGGCATTTGTAAAAGAATTTTAGGAAAAGCTAGTGGAAGAGATGGTTTTAAAAATAATGAAGGCAACATTCTTCTCACTTACAATTATATAGAACTTCAACTAACATCTATATAGAGGCTAGGCTAAGGTACTTACAAAGATTAAAATTGCAGTTAAAAAAGGATAAGGATGAAAAAAATATCTTAAACGTGAAATATTATTATCATTAATGCTATAACAAAAAAGAATTGAAGATTAAATAAAAAAATATTATTAATGATGTTATATTTTATTATTGGAGGCAATCTATCTCTTTAACCTCTTATAACAATTGATAACATGATATTTTTTACTCTTTCGAATTTAGAATATGGTATTGATTTTCATTCAACTCTGGAACCATGATCCTCAGAATGTGGATAGTATTCACTGCTGCTTGAACTACCACTACAATTACAAGACATTAATATACTAAGTTAGATTGCATTTTGCAGTCTTACTCTCAAATGGCTGAATATAGTTAGAAACAGGAGAAGTTGTCTTAATTTACTGGTTTTCATAATTATCACCATGGTTCAAACCGTTACGAAACGTCGCGCCCTGTGTTTACAACTCAAGTGAATACTAAATACTAATGTTATTTATTTATTTTTATTTTTTTTCAAAGATACACCTGCACAAAATACAGTGAAAAGAAGATGGAGAAGATTTGCATTGCAATTACTTTATTTTTGGCTCTTGCAGTAACACCATCGTCAATCTCGGTCTCCGACCAAGATTACATGAACCAACCCCAGATTAAAACAAAATGGCTGTACACAACTCTCTCTTACGCCTTTTCAGAAATTCCCACCTCCACCACATCATTGACGTCCGGCGCCGTCAAGCGTAGCGTGGGGTGTGCCTTCGAGTCCTGGTCCTCCGTTATTGACCTTAGTTTTACAGAAGCACAAGACTACGAATCCGCAGACATCAAGATAGACTTTGTGACGGGTGACCACGGCGACGGCTTCCCCTTCGACGGGCCGGGCGGTAACGTGGCGCACTCGTTCCCTCCGCCAGACGGCAGACTCCACTTAGACGCCGCGGAGGATTGGACGGTTGACGGGTCCGGGCACCGGATTGATCTGCAGAGCGTCGCACTTCATGAGATCGGGCATGTGATAGGACTAAATCATTCCACTGTTCCGGGGGCCGTCATGTACAAATCTATTAACTTCGGACAAGTGAAAACAGTTCTCAGTGACGACGACATCCGACGTGCTTCCGAACTCTATGGAAAGCGGCAACAGCCTGCGCCTAACTCTGGTTATGGGTGTCGTTCTTTCGATTCATCGGATTCTTCTGTTGTTTCCATCAGCAAACTTGGTCTGATTCTCGCACTTAGTGTCAATTTTTTCTTGTGGCATTTTATTTGAAACTAGTTGGTGAGTGTGGTGGCCAAACATCGGATGCCGCTTGATTGATGAAGGCAGACAAGACTATTATGGGTTAATTATGGTTGGCCTCCTAAATGTGTAAATACAGTCCCCTTCACAATACTTGAAAGTGTTTCAAGTTTCTTCGTGCATTCCTAACATCACCAAATATAAATATATATATTTTAATTAGTGAAAGAGAGTAAAGTGTTTTTAATTTTAATCAGGTTAAACTTACTCAATTTTAAAAAAATTGATTGTTATAATTTTTTTTAATAAGATTATTTTTGGTGTGTATAAATTCTTTGTTTGTAACATGTATTATTTTTATAAGATATTTTTATTATTGTGTTGATTCTATTTATTTTTAAAAGTTATTATAAAAACCAATAGATTTTTTAGATCTAATTAGTTATGTTTTTTAATATGTATATTTAGAATTCTTACTCCAAACAACTCTTTATGTTTTGATAAAGTTCTATATTAATAACTTTATACACCAATTACAAACACTTCTCTTTGTATTTTGTTCACATGTTATTCTATAACACTTAAGATCCTTGTCTTCCTTTACATTTGACTTTCCTTAGATTCATTATTAGGCTTCCTACTCCAAACATTTCTTATGCACCAATGGACTTTGATAGATATTAGCTCAATTGACTCTATGTAGCCTAGCCAATAATACTTTATCTAAATATTATTTTTGGATGAAAAAAGCAAATTGATATTAAATTAAGATAAAAGCCTTTACAATAAAAAAAAGTGTGGGTTAACACACCCCATGGGGAATCAAACTAACCCTCATTGATAAGGGTTAGTAAACAAAGCTACCAACAAAACACAAGTTTACAAATCATGATCATTGATGATCATTACATCAAAGAAAGCATATCATATGGGGTAATGTGTCGTGGCATGTTGTCCTGCATAAACTGCTAGTGTCCGTTTGAAATATTGTTAGAGGTAAATATCTTAAAAATATCAGCATATATTTAAAGAAAGAAACTAAATAAGTGACCAAGTGAGATTTTCTCTTAATGATAATGATGTCAAGGAACCAATTGTAAATAACAATTCAAATAAGATGAAGAATATCTTTGATAGAAATATAAATAATGAATTTTTGTATAAAATGATAAATTAGATATGTTTTAATTGAACTAACAATAATGTAATATTTTGTTATTTTGATGGAAGTTTCATTAATAGAATCCACACATGTATTATAAGAAAAATAAAAAATATTAATTATTATCAATTATTTCAGCAATATATGATGGATAGTTTTAAATTAATTTTGATTCAATGGAAAATAAATCACTCACAAGCATAAATATGAAAGATATTTGATAAAAAATGTTAATTATAGTGTGTCTCTACCCACTAAGATTTAGAAGTAAAAGATAATTAGTAAGATAAATCCATGATCTAGAATTGTTGCTCACATTAATATAATATTTGACCTTTGGACCTTTACAAGTTAGGCATGCCTAGGCCAATGATTGCCATTTTGAATCAAAGATAAGAGGATGAGGTTTCAACCAAGTATCAAAGCAAAAATTTGTATAATTTTCTTCATTGATTGACCATCTAATATATTTCTTGATCAATTGTAAACTATTTGATATAAAGTTCCATGTTGGTGATCCTTTGGGTAGGGGTTTTTTCCTAAATAATTTCATTGAATTAGGAGATCGTATATATTTTTGAAATAATATTTTTATCCAATTCTTTTCTTAATATATGAATAATATCCACCTAGTTTTTTCCTAATTTTAAACTCATAAATTTACAATTATACAAGACTACTCCTCAAATATTATTTCCTTTAAAAAAATTATTTCACTTAGAAAAATAAAACCTAATTTTTTTTTCTCATACTTTCCAAAGAAAGTCTCTTTGAAATTTATAATTTTTGATGTTATACATAATGGTAATCTTGAAAGTGGTATATAAATAGGAATGTATTGCAATGGAGTCTTTATGAGTTGTAGACTTCCTACCATGGCTAAGAACTTACCTTTCCAACATAGAAAACAAGATATCCAAAGCTTATTTTTATCTTCTTTATGAGATAAAGGAATACCCAAGTAGGTTGATAAGCCTAAAATATCTACAATTATTTATTCGAAATAAAATATATATTAATAAAAAAATCCTAGATTTTTTATTATCAACCAACTATCTAATAGCCTTATCATAGCATGGTAATATTGATTTAAACTCCATGGCCTCATTGACTAAGGTATGATCCAAAATAAAAGTATCATTAACAAATTGGAGATGAGATTCAAAGGGACTATTTTTATTTCAAGGTGAAACCAAAGAGATTACATTATTCATATTCAACTTGATATATAATTTGATCATACACAATATTGAAGAATATTACATTATTTAGTACATGCTAATGTAATCCCATGGTACCTTATGATACAAATGAAATTATATAAATATTAGATTAGGGTGTGAGTCTATAGTTTAGAAGTGTGATTTATATTTCCTCTTTATTTATGTGTCTATGTGAAGAATGTGCACAAGTTTTATGTAATTATGTGTTCAAGTGTGTGGAGTCAGAAAGTGTGCAAATATCATGTAATAGAGTGTGCATGTGTATAGATGCAGGAGTGTGCAAAGTGTCATAGAGTAAAGTGTAAAAATGGAGAGCCAAAAGTCAAGTATATAAGTGGCAAGAGGAAAAACCAAAAGATATGAAAGGTTTATCTTATGCATGGAATGGGAAAGGATGCATCTATTGGATATGTGAGGAGAGCAATATACAAATATTCCAAGAGTCACCTTTCTAAGGTTATATTATGGAGACAAAACTTCATGTATTGTATCAAAAAATATATGTATTTCAAGCATCAAAGATATGTAAGCTTGCATATAGTTTGAGCAATTCTGTTGTAATTTTTCTTCATGTTCTTGTATGAATGGTATTGGTCATTTTACTTCATATGATTTTTATTTTATATGAATGTTTGTTTATTAATATTGGCCATATATATTTAATAATATATTGTGATCCTAAACAATGGGACTTGTGATAAACTAGCTAAAAAGCCAACACACAGGTCCATATAAATTATATGTTGAAGCTTCTTGAAATTCACCCTGTAGTTCGTTTGAATAAAAAGAAGTCTTGAAACTAATAACTCCCTAAATAAAATAAGGTAATAGTGACTAGCATCCCCTTGTATTACATCATTTGGTATACATAACAATTGTTGAAATTCTTCAAATTTTACTTGACCAAGAGCTTTTGTTAAAAATATCTACCACCTATTCTATAGTAGAAATATATCAAAGACTAATATGATGATCCTAAACATGATCTCAAATAAAGTGATATTATGCTTCAATATGTTTGGTTCATTCATGAAATATTGGATTTTTATCAACTTGAGAACTCCTTGATTATCATAGCTTAATATTATTAGTCATTTGAAAGATAGACCCATATTTGAAAGAATATTGTAACCATAGTGATTCACATGTAGCATTTCATGCAACTCTATATTCTGCTTAAGTAGATGATAGCGTTATTGTATGTTTTATTTTATTATGCCATGATATTGAACTAGAACACAAATGAAATACATACCCTCAAGTAGATATTTTATCATAATTAGATATACCATAGAAAAGAAATTTATAACCTTGTAGAAAGAAGTTATAATTTTTCTTATATTCTAATCCATATGGTTTTGTTCCTTGAATATATTGTAAAACTTGTTTAGTTGCTTTGCAATGAGTTTCATTAGGTTCTTGCATAAATCTAGAAAGATAATTTATAGAAAAAAGTGTATTTGATCTTGTATTTTTGAGATAAAGTAGATTGTAAATCAATTGACGATGCAAAATAGTTGATATAGATGGTGATTTATTATATTTTGACAATTGTAATCCATTTTCTATAGGTGTTTTTTTTTTGGTAAGTTGGAATTATATTACAAGCGGGTTTTGAAAGGATCCCAAAAACCTTCTTACAACAGGTCAAAAGACCAAACCGAGGGTTAAAACCCACATTTTCTATAGGTGTTGTTTTTGCTTTACATTTTGTATTTTTGTAACAAGTTTTTAGTATATTTGATTTATGTCATCACAATGAGATTTTCTTTTTTCATACCTATAAACCAAGACACTAATTTAATATTCTAATATCTATCATGTCAAAAGCTTCATTTAGGTCATTCTTCATCTTGGTTATTAGATTGTATGAGATACCTATGATAACCAGATCATTGACATACACAACAAGAATTAATATTTCAAAACCCACCTTAAAGTTGTATATATTTGAGTCTAAGAAGCTCTTACAAAAACCATGCTTCTAAATATGATTGTTAAATTTTAAATATTTAATGCATATGGAGCTTGTTTTAATCCATTAAATGGTATTTTTAACTAGTAAACTTTTTGTGTTTGATTAGATAACTCAAATTATTTTGGTTGAATCATATATACTTCTTCAATATATCCATTTATAAAAGCACTCTTAACATCCATTTTATGAAGTTTCTAATTATATTGGGTTACTAATGCACAAATTGTACAAATAATAGTAATTTTGGTAGCTGTGCAAATGTTCCATCATAGTCGATTCCTTCTCTTTGAGCAAAATATATTGCAACAAGATAAGATTTATATTCATCAATTGAACCATTAGTTTTATACTTGATTCTATAGACCCATTTGCATCCAATTGGTTTCTTATATTTAGGTAAATCAACTAGATCCTAGGTTTTATTTTTTATTAGAGCGCAATATTTAAATTCCATTGCTTTCTTCCAATAAAATTAATTAAATAATTTTCTTATAGATTGAGGTTCATTGTTTTCCATTACTGAAGTCATTAGACCATAATTTACTTCTCTTTGTATTTGACTACAAGTACAAGGTCTAGTAGAAGTTATATCTAGAGGTGTATCTAGTTTTACATATTGAACATTAGTTTGTTGGCTTTTTAGCCAGATTATCACAAGTCCCAATATCCAAGATCTTGAGTAGACTCAAACATAAGAGCAATAAATATATTTAATGGGTAAAATCAATGAATATAACATTCATCAAAATAAAAATAATATGGGAAAAAAATGGTCAATATCAATACTAGTATGCATAAGCATACTTACTATATAATTGCTCAAAATATTGCATACAAGATTCAATAGTGTTTTATTAGTCTTCTATATTTTCTAGATACATTCTATGGAGCTTTGTCTCCATTATCACCTTAGGAATGTGACTCTTCAAAAACTAACTGTTGCACTCCTCACATATCCAGAAGTTTCCTATTACATACATACAATAAATCACTCATGTCCTTTGGTTTTACATCTTACCACTTGTATACATGACTCTTGAATCTCTATTTACTTGCACACTTTACTCTATAACACTTGCATACTCTTGCTTGTACACTTGCACACTTTATCACTCTAGACACTTGTACACATTATTACATGATACTTGTACATATTATTATATGACACTTGTACACATCCTACACATAGATACATACATAAATGGAAATATAAATCACACTCCTAAACTATAGACTCAAACCCTATTCTAATATTTATATTGTACCATAAGTACCATAGGGTACATTAGCATGTATCAAATAATGTAATATTATCTAACACCCCCTATATTACATTATTTGGTTATTGAAGATTGAAGATATTAGTCTTCAATCTATGATACTTGCTTTTGCAATCTGCTTTGGTTCTAGCACTGTTGGAGATTCTAGCACTTGCATGCCAACCTATTTTATACATTTTCTTTAGATATTTATTTTATTTTTTTATAACTTGATCTTGGACTACTTGAGGTTCTTCTTTATGGTCTTGATCTTAACCTTGATGTTGTCTTGTAGATCTTGAATATTCATTTAGTGAATCATAATTGTATGGACTTTTATTGTCACACTTACTAACATATGTTGAATATAACTATTTTATTAAATTCTTTATTTACATCCTGAAATGTATAACATAACTCACTTGTATCATGACCAATGTCTCTTATCATTGATTTTTTTTTAGAGTTTTAATCAACTCTTCTTGCTTTTGAATTTTGTCTTTATAGATTTCAAGTGTAAGTAATGCCATATACATTACACTACATATATCAATAGGTATTATAATATCATATTTAGAACTTTCAAGTGATTCAGAAAGCTTTAAGTGCAAATAATATCCAAATATTTCAAATTTTTTATCAATAGCTTCTCTGTAAAAAAATCTCATTACTATGTTTTATTTATCATCACATTTTTCTGTAAATTATTTTTCCTTTTTCATCATAGCCTTCAGTTTATTTTCTTCCATGATAATTCCTTGAAGTCCTTATTTCTTTAAATTTTAAATACAAATTTCAAAATTCTTAAACAAATTCTTCAATCTAAATTTTGCAAATTCAATAATCAATTTAATTTATTTGTAGTAGAAGACCTTATGGCTCTCAAATTTTAAATAAACAAATTTAATTTGCGAATGTTTTCAATCTATAAATATTTCAAAATTTCAAATAACGTTTGGAGTAGAAAACCTTATCTCTCCAAATTTCAATTAGTCAATCAATTTTTCAATAATTAAATTTTTGAAATCAATTTGCAAATATCAAATTTTTAATTTTCTATTTTCAAAAATTAATATTAAATTTTTAAATTTCCCTTACAACTCCCAAATGCTTTTTCTAAATACTCCAATTAATATTCCAAATATTTAACTTTAGTAAAACTTAATTTTCAAATTCACTAAAATTAAATGTGTGTGCTCATGAATACAAAATATGAAAGATAATTCAGTACATTCATGCATGCAATATCCATATGGAAATCATGGCAATGGAAGTTATCCCTCTGATATTTTTATTTCCTTATGACAAGCACAAACTGCTCCTTCTCAGCAAGCATTACACTCAAGTTTTTTTATGCCTAAAATGTTTTAGACCTAATGTCCTCAATAACTTGCTTTGATATTTTTACACTAGCTCTACTTTATGGTTTGCTTTAGTATTTTCTTTCTCAACCAAGCACTCAAATGCTTTCTCTTTTAGCATGCATTGATTTCCTCCTTGATGCTTTAACTTTCACCTCTCACATGCTTTTGGTATATATGGCTTACTAGAAACTTCTTTTATGCTCTAAGCTCCTTCTTACTTCAATTGCATCAATGGGTGTCAACTCATATGAATTTGTTATCTTTTGATACTAAATACTTAATGACAAATAACACAAGATCTAAAATAAGGAAGATATATCAAATATAATATAATGTCAATATTCTAAACATATAAAACTCATGAATAACTTTTGTAACTACTCATGAAATTGCCATTAATAAAAGCTCACGAAAATACTATTTGATATAGAATGGAGATCTCAAATACTCCATACTTTATACATTCTTGCACTACATTGTGTCTTGCTTTACTCTCACTCATAGACACCTATATATAATAGAATGTGACTCTTCATATGGAAGACTCTTGGCCTTCACTCTTCTTGACTCTTCACATTCCTATTCTATGGACTCATGTGTACATGGACTATTATACACATTTACATTATTGAATACTTTACACACTCTAACAATACTTGTGCATTTATTACATTGCATAAATTAAATACTCACACTCTAATCTAATACACACTCCTAATATAAATATGTACCCAAGGTGGTACATTAGCATGTACCAAATAATTTAATATATTCCAACACCCCCTTGTATTACATTATTTGATTATTGAAGACTTTAGTCTTCAATATGGTCTTCATATTTTAACTCACTTTGTACCGTATTCTTCCTTGATTAGGTTATTTGCTTATATTCATCAGTGATGCTGGTCTTTATGCTTTCAGATGATATCACATTGTTATTAGATTCTTGCAAAAAAATTTATCTTTGCCTTTGTCCTTCATATCAAAAGTTTTATTTAGTATAGAGCCTTATAAGCGTTCACTTATAGCATCATGGTAAGACCCTTAATTAGATGAATTTGAAGAATCAATATTGCATGAAGAATTAAATATCTTCTCTAAAAAGGATTCATCTATTTCCATATTCTTTTTAAGTGATTTAATCAATTACTTTTACTTCATACTTTCTTCTTTGCATGTAAGTAATGCCATATATAATATGCTTCTAAAATCCAAAGGAAAAAGAATATCATATTTTACACTATCACTTGCTTTAATGATCTTAGAATATAGATAATATTCTATATTTCTAAATTTTGCTTCTATGGATTCACTATATATCAATTTGGAAATAAGATCCAAGTTTCCTTCAGTATTTGTGAGTAAATTCTTGATTCCAATTTTTATGAAATTTACCCTTTCTTTTCTAATGATATTTTCTATATCATTATCCATTGAATCCTTTGAAGTAGACATCCTTATACCTCAATTTTTATGATAGAATAAGAATGCTTTTCAAATTTTCAACCTTCCAAACAATTATATTTTAAGCCTTATATATCCCTATCTCTTCAAATTCTAAATTTGAGTATATGAATAAATTTGATAATATCTTTTCAATTCTCAAATTTTGTAGAATACCTTGATATAATACTTAGCTTTCTAATTTTTTCCTTTGAGTTGAATTCCTTTTGTCTCCCTAATTATGAATAAAAAGCTAAATATAATTTTGATGCAATTTCAATCTTGATAAAAAATCTCTACTTTTAAGAACTTTAAGTTGGATCCCTAATGTCTCATTAATTTGAGCAAGAGACTAGTACCAATGTAATTTTCCAAATTTTCAATCTCTCACATTGTATTTCAATATGGTTTCTAAATTTCAAAACCTAGTTTGATGTTGAAGTCCTTATAACTCCCAAATAAGAAATTTAGAAAACAAAGATATTTGCAAATTCAATATTCCTATTTTATTGTAGAAATCCTTATTCCTCCAAGTTAAACTATTTGGAAATATTTCTATGCTTGAATTTAAAATAAGGTAATTTGAAAACATTTAAATTAAATACTCTTCACTTCTAAAGTTTTTCAAATCATTCAATAATATTCAAAGGTTACAATTCACCTTATACCTCCATTATTTCAATTAATCTCAATAATAATAGATTAACTAATCTCAACCTTAGAATAACTAGAAATAATACCCCTTATAGATCCTTAAAACATTGCAAAGTCAAATTAATTTAAATTTTATGTACCTCCTTAGGAATAGCGTGTGCTATTTATGTCTCCTAAAATTTGACCTTCCTCTACATGCTGGCTGGCTTCTTCGTCAACCAAATTAATTCTTGATGCGCTATAATGTTGGCTACATTCTCCATGAAGCTTCACTCCTAATGAAGCTTTTGATTCCTTCATTCTCAGTGATTTTTCACTTCCTCTTGCAAATAGGTTTGAAACTCTTGATATCCTCCATGTAGGAGCTTTAAATCTATCTACCTTCTCCATATGTGTGCTCCTCGAACATGTCAATCTTCTTGGTGAATGACCTTCTCTTCACTCAACAATTTCTATGCCTTACGCTCCTTGAACACAATGGTTTCCTTGGTGAATGGGCTTCTCTAGACTTTGCACGTCTTTGAATTTCTCTTGCTCCATGTTAGAGCTTCTTCTAACTATAAAATAGATTCACCTTCCTTTGTGTATGCTTCTCCACACTCAAAATAGCACCCTCTATCAGGTGCTCCTTAACTACAATCTCAAAACCTGATACTTTCAAGCTTGTTCCTTCTATCTTCCTTTCTTTTGTGTATCTCCAATGTAAACTCCTTTAATACCTTAAATATAGTTTGTAAGATGTTATGTTTACTACCATTGATACTTGGCATTCCTCCTTCATCATGCCAAGTGGAAATAATATTTTAACTTCCATTTTCAATGACTCTTTATCTTCTTTGCAATGTTCATTCTCAGGTAACACTCAGATTGCACTCAAACTCTTATTTACCCTTTTAAAAATAATTTTTGGTTGACTGCACAATTCCTTCTACCTTATCCTTCATCAAATATCATGAGGTATTCAGCTTTTTGATGGTTATGGAAGTCAATATTTGCTTCCTTTTAATTGTTACAAGACTCAATAGTTTGGTTCTCTCATGCACCCTTTCAGTTTCTAACCAAATTCTATTTTTTTCCACTCTCTTGTGTATGTTGGTGATGGTTTGGTTCTCTTATGTGCCATTTTAGTGTCTAATGTGTTCTTGTTTTTTATTATTGTGTTAATTTTATTCATTTTAAAAGTTATTATAAAAACCAATAAATCCTTTAGATCTAACTTGTTAGGTTCTTTTATATTTGTATTTAGAATTCTTACTCCAAAAAACTTTTTATGTTCTGATAAATTTTTAGATTAATGACTTTATACAACAATTACAAACACTTCACTTTGTATTTTTTTCACATGTTAGTCTATAACACTTAAGATATTTGTCTTTCTTTACATTTAAATTTCCTTAGATTCATTATTAGACTTCCTACTCCAAACAATCCTTATGATCCAATGGAATTTGATAGATATTAGCTTAATTGACTCTCTTGTAGCCTATCCAATAATACTTCACCATTTGAAATGTTGTTAGAGGCAAATATCTTAAAAATATCAGCATATCTTTAAAGAAAGAAACTCAATTGCTTTTAATTTAGTCAATCATGAAATTAACTTTTGTCTAAGAAAAATTTAAATCTTAGAGGGCAAGTGACCAAGTGATATTTTATCTTAATCATAATTATGTCAAGGAACTAATTGTAAATAATAATTCAAATAATATGAAGAATATCTTTGATAGAAAGACAAATAATATATTTTTTTTATAAAATGATAAGTTAGATATGTTTTAATTGACCTAACAATAATGTAATATTTTGTTATTTTGATGGAAGTTTCATTAATAGAATACATACATGGATTATTAGAAAAAAATATACATTAATTATTGGAAATTATATCAGCAATACATGATGGATAGTTTTACAGTAATTTTGATTCAATGGGAAAAAAATCACCCACAAGCATAAATATGAAAGAAATTTTATAAACAATATTAATTATAGTGTGTCTCTACCCACTAATATTTAGAAGTAAAAGAGAATTAGTAAGAGAAATACATGATCTAGAATTGTTGCTCACATTAATATAATATTTGATCTTTGGAACTTTACAAGTTAGGCATGCCTAGGCCAATGATTGCCATTTTGAATCAAAGATAAGAGGATAAGGCTTCAACCAATTATCAAAACAAATATTTGCATAATTTTCATCATTGATTGACCATCTAATATGTTTCTTGATCAATTGTAAAATATTTGATATTTCCATGTTGGTGATCCTTTGGGTAGGATTTTTTTCAAAATATTTTCATTGAATTAGGAGAATCTATTGATTTTTGAAGTAATATTTTTATCCAATTCTTTTCTTGATCTATGAATAATCTGCACCCATTTTTTCCTAATGCCAAAATCATAAGTTTACAATTATACAAGACTACTCCTCAAATATTATTTCCTTTGCAAACATTATTCCACTTATAAAGATAAAACCTAAACTTTTTCTCTCATTCATTCCAAAAAAATTCTCTTTAAATTTTACAATTTTTGATGTTATACATAATGGTAATCTTGAAAGTGGTATATAAATAGGAATTTATTGCAATGGAGTATTTATGATTTTTAAACTTGTTACCATGGCGAAGAACTTACCTTTCCAACCTGGAAAACAAGATATCCAAAGATCCTTTTTATATCCTTTATGAGACAAAGGAATACCCAAGTAGGTTGATAACCCTAAAATATCCACAATATTTTTTTATAAATATAAGACATATTAATAAAAAATCCTAGATTTTGTAGTATCAACCAACTATCTAATAGCATTATCATAGCATGGTAATATTAATTTAAAATCCATGGTCTCATTGACTAAGGGATGGTCCAAAATAAAAATAGCATCAACAAATTAGATATGAGATTCAAAGGGACCATGTTTATTTTAAGGTGAAACCTGAAAGAAGCTAAAAATATAACACCTATGACGCAATATGTAATAAAATAAGCATGATAAAGCATATACTCAAATAAAAGAGAAGGAAATAGAAGAAGTAGTATCCATTTTATTCATATTCAAAGTTCTCTTTTACATAGAGGTTACAAGTGCATCTCTCTTAGAGATTGACCATTTGATACATATTACAATAGAATCACTCCATGTGATAAGGTGCCTTCAATAGACTCTTAGGATCCCCAAAACTTGATTATAGGAGGATTTATCTTGAGAACCTCCACTTTGTGATGTTTGAAGATGACCTCAAAGGTGATATGCTCCCATGAAATTTTGAACTTGCACACAAGGAAACTCACAAAGCATTAATAGCAAAGGTGCAACCTCTCAAGATGAGGCTATTTTATAATAATTGTAAGATATAAAGGAAATTCTTTAAAAATATGTAAATATAAATGGAATACTATAAATGAACCACAAAGCAATGCATGAAACTTGTATATAAAGCATAAAGATGCATATAGGATTGGAAATGAAATATAAAGATGCATGAACCCAAAGCAATGCATGAAAATTGTAAATGAAACATAAATATGCATATAAGACTGGAAATGAAGCATAAAGATCTACTGCAAAGTACCTATTTTATGTCAAAAAAGATAATAATACTGTAAAGAACAATGAATCTATGGAATAATTATAGGAAAATATTCATTAGACCCTATTCGTTGATGATCAAAGTAATCGGCTCTACTAGTCACTATCAACTTCGATGGCTACGCCTATGGACCATTGTCAAAAATAATGGCCATGGGATGAGGGCTCTGCTCTCTAAATATCAGCTTGTATCAATCAATTATACTATGAAATTTGTGTTCACAAGGTTGGTTGTGTCTAAGGACACAATTTGGAGGTATAATTTGCATCGATCCATTATAATTTGATCCTTGAACAATGAGGTTGATATTCAAGCTAGGGTAATCTCCAATGGTGGAAAAATAGGTGTCATTCTGCAATTGGATAGGGCTCCGCTATACCTTAGAGGGATATTGATTCTCTTATCAATCTAGAAAGGCTCCGCTATAGTATATGCTCATCAATTTCTCCAAGGTTTGCTATTAAAATTTGGGGTCTTAAATAGACACCCAATCCCCTTGCCTTAGCTTCATACTATCAAGAAGCAGTTACATTCAAGCAATTGAGAAGATGCATCGAGAAGATTTATTCTCCTAACTGTACAAGAAACTATTAGGCACAATATATTTCACTCAGATTTGGTATCCTGAATTGGTTATAGGGTTAGTCACTATCGACAAGTGCGACTATGGGCATGTTGCTCATAGTTGCTTTGATCGTTAGTGGTTGCGGAGGCAACTATCAATTTCATAAATGGCTAAGGATGCATAGGACAAGATTGCTCTATATGAATTGTTAGAACCACTGTTGGGTCTTAGAAAGATCCAAGATCAGTCATATGGTCTACAAAGCTATCCATATGAGTAGCCTCATAAACATGATGTGTTTTAGGTATCTACAGATGCCCCTTTTTGAGATGCATTGTGGGAAAACACAACACTGAGAAAAAATAGATAACCTAAAGCCATATTATAGGTTAATTTATGTTCATTGATCTAGTCAATGTTAGATTCCTCAATCCTGGAAAGGATGCACATCTCAGAATCATTGCTTCCAATAACATAGAAGGCTTAAATTTGTGATTTGGTGGATACGGGTATAATCAGGTAGCATTTAAGCTATAATAGATCCGATAAATGGAGTGGCAAAGGCTTAGCTCATTATGTTTACTTTTTCCCCAATAGAAGGGTAAGCTTGTAATAGTTGTTAGCAATTATTCGTAAGATGGAAGCAATTCACATGATTAAGTTTTTAATTGTTGATTTTTATTATGAATTCTTTGAGTATGACTACCAACTCAAGTGATGATTCAATGAGGAAAATGGCAAGTGATGAAAGCAATGAGTCACTTGACCAAGATGATTGATTTGGATAGTGCAAGATTATTAAAATTGTTGTAAGGTAGATCCTATTATAGCTGTGATTTCAACCATTAATAGCAATTGTATATCTCTATCCCATGGAGCAGTCCAATCACAATGGCCTTCTTAGAGAATCAATATCATAGAAATTCAATTTAAGCATGTGATGAATCACTATGTTTGATGATTAGCTAGAATTTTATAGAAGAAAGAAAATGAGAACCTCATTCCTGTGGAGAAATTTGACTGCAATGGCCTTCTTGGGGATTGAAGTGAAGACATTTCAATTCATAAATGAATAATTTGGATTAAATGGCCTTATGGTAATTTACTCATCTTACCAGATTGCATGGAGCACAAGTCACTACAATCGCCAAGTGTATAGAGTAAATAACTGAATACGAGGTGCACTTGAAATTTTGTGTTATGTGATTTTCTTTCTTTTTTTGTGAATTTTGTGAATTTTGATGATATTTCATAGAAGAAAGGAAATGAATACCTCATTCTCATGGATTAGTCCAGTCGCAATAGCCTTCTTGGATATTGAAGTGAAGACATTTCAATTTAACGATGAATACATTGGTTCAAATGTCATTATGGTAATTTACTCATCTTGTCGGATTGCATGGAGCACAAGTCGTTGTAACCACCAAGTGTATAGAGTAAATAACTAGATACGAGGTGCATTTGTAATTTTATTTTAATTGTTTTTTTTTTAAATTTTGTGATTTTTTATGAGATTTCATAGAAGAAAGGAAAGGAATACCTCATTCCTATGGAGCAGTCCGACTGTAATGGCCTTCTTGGGAATTGAAGTGAAGATATTTCAATTCGATGATGAATAATTTGGTTTAAATAACATTATGGTAATTTACTCATCTTTTCGGATTGCATGGAGTGCAAGTCGTTGCAACCACCAAGTGTATAGGGTAAATAATTGGATACGAGGTGCACTTGAAATTTTGTATTATTTGATTTTTTGTAAATTTTGCAATTTTTGATGAAAGTGGACCATTAGATGCGTTATGTGTTATGATTTATGGATGCATTGATGGATGTAATGCCTAGATGACATATGTATGGATGCATATATGTATGTATGCCTAGATGATGATTTGATTATGTTATATGTATGTGATGCATTGATGACATGCAATATCTAGATAATAGATGTATGATTAGATGCTATGATCTAGATGTGGATATGTACTATTGTGTATGCATATATGGATGTAATGATGTATGTTTAAATGCATGTTTAATTTATTTCCATTGTTTATGAATTTAATCTATGTGATGTGATATGATAAATGTAATTTATGTAATGCATTGATTACATGAGAGCGATCTAAGGTAAATGAATTTGTATGCTTTAATCACTTAAAACATAAAGAATGAATCTAATATGTGTTTAAAAATCTAATGGAAAACACCATAGAATGTATGAAAATCATGAATGAAAATGGTAATTCTTAGCATAAGAATTAATCATTTAAGCATCCATATATGAGATGAGATGATGTGAGATGTATGGGATTTTTATGTAAGCTTCTAAAAATTAAAAGATATGCACAAAATAGATAGTGGTCGTCTAAATATCATTATTGATATCCATTCGGTATCTATCCTATTTCATAAACATACTTTAATAAATAAAATTTCATAAGGAAAGTTGTGTATGATTGATGAGATGATTTGTTGCTATTAAGGGATTTTTGAGGTTTTCCATGAGACTCAAACATTCTAGTTGATTAATCAAAATATGTATAATGACTACACAAGACTTATGGAAGATAAATGCTTTGTTAAGAAGACCAATATAGTCATTATCCCTGTGTGTGCAAATGAATATATTATATGAAACATAATACTACCTCATTGCCAGGAGGGATTCATTAACCCATTGTTGTAATGAGGATCACCATATGATCATCATGATCCTAAGTTTGGATGCAGTTGGATTAGACTACTAGGTAATACAAGCCACCTAAAGCTAGCTCATATGTAAATTGCTTAGAACTATCCCACTGCCATGTGGTATTCATTCAGTCTATTGTTGTAATGGCGATCACTCAATGGATTTCGAATACTGACAATTCCAAGGATTCAAGCTCTTCACCCCCTTATTTTCTTTTCATTGTTTGGGATACTTGCTCATGCTTAGTGATGAAAATCACTGTTTATTTTGCATATTTTTTTTCTTTTGAGCAAGGAATTTTCTTAATGATGAAAATTATTGTTTATTTTGCTTTGATTTATTTTGATAATTTGATTATTTTGTATGAAAGCAAGGGATTTATTTGGGTAGGGGGGAGCTTGTCCTTTTGTCAATAATCAACATTATGGACCATGCGTATCACATGATGAGCAAGTAAATACCTTTTTCTTAAGGTGAACTAGGATCACTTTGTAATGTCATCCTTCTTTGTCCAAACTAGGATTGTTAATGTTTTAAAATATGATAGGATTTTGAGATATGCAAGGTGCTATCAGAATTAGACCTCATCTTTGAAAGTGAAGATAGCTTTTTACAAAATCTAAAAATATCACTAGGTATGGCTGAATAATAAAAAAAATCTAGTATATACCTTATAGCAACTGATGGATTGTGTTGAAAAACATAATTACTCACAGGGGATGATGGATGATGATGATTTGTGGATGCATGATTGGCATACAAATGTGGTGTCATTTGTAATATTGTAAACACAACCTATCCTAATGCAAATTCAATGGATGAAAATACCTAATACAATGCAATTAAATGAATGTATATGATGCAATACAAAATGTAAATGTTTTTGTGTTTTTGATGTTTTGAATTGTTTTTGAATTTTATTGATTTTCCTTGTTTTTGGATTTTAATGATTTAATGATTTTTTTTTTTGAAATTTTATGCATACTTTAGGGGGAAGGTATGATACCTTAGGTACCCCAAATGTGTGTGCCACTTAAATAAAGTGAGGAAGGTGTGATACCTTCAGAGGTCTCACTTTACTTCATTGATCATGATGTGGATGGTGGGGAAGGTGTGCTACCTTGAGGACCCCCATTATGCATGTCACTCACTGCAATGTAGTCATCCTACTTAGGAAGAGTGATAGAAATCAAATCTCTCTAATGAGGCACAAAACTTTATGTACTATCAGTGTCCCGATGGGGTAATATCAAGGATCCATCTAGGGATATGGTATTATTATTGATAAGTTCCTAGACTATATGTCTAAAGGCATGACAATCGCTAATATCATGATGCCTCACTTGATGATAAAGGTAATAATTATCCTCCTTGTGAGTTCTATACCTATATGGGTTGTGTAGAGGTATGTCTGACAAGATGAATGTCCCTATTTCTTACAACTTATGAAAGATGGTGGACATGGATTTAGTTAAAGGCATCCAAGTATGTTGATTATGCATTTACTAAGGAAGAGGACCCTGTGGCCTTATTTGATGCAGAAGCTAAGATGTAGTTGTCTTAATCATTGTCTTGGATGACTCTACTCAATTTTTTTGTATGGACGATGGATCACTAACTATGCGTATTTGTTGGTCATCAATTCGTAGTTGATTTTTTTCAAGCATGTTTTGTATCCTGGTCCTAAACTTGTAACATGACTGAACATCGTGACCATTGTGTATATGATATATACAATTCTTCCTCCTTATATCTATGGGGTTTTGGATGATTCGAATCTAAAGAGCGAACCTCAGGTAAAGTGATGGTGTTTGTGATGCATAATCGATTGAAAATCGATATCATAGGTTCAAGAAATGGTGGATACTTGTGAGGTTGCTGGCATGACCACCTTGGTTCTTGATCTTGTTGAGGCTTTTCCTATGGTTTCATAGGAGGTGGTTCAGCCTTGGATGTAGGTTTCTTTCGTAGTTCTAAAATCTTGAGCTGATACATGATAAATTACAACACCTCATTTTGTTACTCCATCTATACCTCTATATTACTCAAGTGATCTTGCATACGTTGAAATACCAATAATGTTCTCAAGTGTATTTCTAGCGATGGGTTTGTATCACCATCATCAATTGAAGGAGTTGAAAGAGTGGGTGCCACAGAACCCATATGGAAATGCAAATCACCAATCTCTATAATTTGAGATGATGTGGATGGTTTTTGATGATCCACTTTGATAGTTACCTCCACATGCTCATGTTTGTGACTCATTTCATATTTTTATTTCACTTTGTAGTGCTGAACTATGCTAGCTTGAGTACCCCCAGTTTGACGTGCAAGAGCTACTTGTTCTTGCTCTTTTGAAGGTGCTACAAGAAATGAGTTAGGTATAACTAATTTCAAAGGTTATAGCACTTTTGATGTGGTAGCACTATCTAGTGGTACCACCCATTATGTTGATTTATTTAGAGACACTTAACTCTCTATCTTGATATTTACCATTCCCATGAACTCGTGAGAAGGTGCTTTGGAATTTGGATATGTTGTGGGTGGCTCATCAACTTGCTGAGGTTGTTCTGTTTCAATAACAACAACTAATGTTTTCTCATGTTTGGGTGAAGAATCAATGATGGTATCAATGGGAAGTGACTTGACAAGAGATCGACCTCAATCCTCAATGGATTCAATGATAGGCATGAATGTAACGTTTACCTCTATATGCTCGTTGAATCCAATCTTGTCCGAGTGAACTATAACTTGTGACATGGTGGATGAAGATGGTATAATATGATTTGAATTATCCATAACCACAATAGGTTCTTCCCCCTTGATAGGATTTTGATATAGTTATGAGCATCTCTATGGTTGTCTTAGTCAATTTCTCCTTGCTTAGAGAAACTAAATATGGAGGCATAATGGGAAAAACCAATGGTGATGGCAGTGGCAAAGGTAACTTCATGATAAACTGTGAGGTTGCATCTGGAATCTAGAGAACATCATTATGTTTAGTTTTCAAATGCATGGGTGATACAATAGGCTCTTACGAATGATCCACTGGTTTATAATACTTAAAAGGGTCTGGGTTAGCCTGAACTACATGGACCTTATTTTCATGAATGTACTTAATACATTGATGTACTATAGATGGTACGTACTCCATGGCTCTCATCCATAGAATTTTAAACAGTATGTTGTACTATCTTGAACCCTCTATGATGTAGCACAATGTAGGTATGGTCTTTTGTCCAACTTAAATGGGAGGACTATTGTGCCTACTATGGGAGATACAACATCATTAAACACTTGTAGAGTGGAGGTAGACACTATAATGTGGGAGGGTATATTATTGATATGCTTTAATGTGATTGTGGTGATTATATTTATTATGGATCCTGTGTTGATCAAAACTCATTTATAAGTAATCTTGTTGATGTAGGTGATGATATGCAAAGGAGGGTTTGGATCATTAATAATGGTTGGCCTAACCTCTTGTTTGAAAAAATTAATCACAGGATCCTTTTGAGGTTGCATGATACTCGACTGTTGTGAGGGTTGTGATGTATAATTAGTATTGATTAGATTTAGAAATGGCATAGACTAGTTAGGGAGTTTCCTATTCCCTGTTGTGATATTGACCATGCTAATATAATCCTCATCTTTAGGTATGATGATATCTTGTGTTATAGTGGTGAGAGAATGTGGAGACATCTCCTTGATTAACCCCTTCAAATTTTCTCTCTTTGGATATCCTAATGCTGTGAAATGGGAATAAGGAGGAATCACCAATGATGGTGGATATGAAGTGGGTTATGATGGCTTCACCATTGCATTGAGCCTCACAACATGTTGTTGCCTATTGGTACTAAGAGTGAGTATTTCTTCATGCATTACCTTACATGATTGTTCTTCACGTAACTTTTATTTAAATATCCTCTCTTCGCATCGTTTGTGTTCATACCAACATCGATGGTGTACTCTCTATTCCTCTTCGTACTCGTATACTAGGCGCTCACGCTGATGACGTAACTCCTCCAATTGAGCTTGGAGCAGTTACTCTTTATGGCTAGTAGTAGGTCTAGGTAACCAATCCGTGTGATATATTATGTAATATCTATGGCTTCCCATATCACTACGAGGTATTTTAGCTATGTTAGTTCTTGCAGTGGGTGTGGGAAACCTATCACCTTAGTGATTAGATCCTCTATGTGAGGAAGTGACTTCGTGATGACTATTAGGGCATCATGTGGGAATGATGGTATCCTCATAAATATAATGGATATGATGACTATCAGTACATCATGCAGCAATGATGAGATCCTTAAGAGGATTAGCTTCACGATGACTATCAGGGCATCGTGTAAGAATGATGAAATCCTCAGGAAAATAGTGGGTGCGATGACTATCATGGCATAATGCAGGAATGAGGAGATCCTTATGCCTATAGTGGATGTTTTTAGGGCCTCTTTAAATTTTCCACTTTGCTAACTCATGGCTGAGCTCGGCTATGCGTAGTTGTCATGATGTGTTGACTAGGCAGACCCTGAAGGAAACCCACACTAAAGAAAATTTTGACTTCCAAAAAGGTTGTGGGTGCTATATATAAAAATGATCAGTGCAATGAGTTAATCACAATGGTATATGACTCCAAAAAGTGATTTCTAGATCAAAATTTGTATTTTGGGAATATTTGGCCAATAAAGGCTCATGGAAAAATGACCACTTTGAGGAATTTTTAGAAAATGCGGAGCTAGACCTCAAAATGTTGTGAGATGTGCACAAGAGGCTAACTAAGATAAAAAAATAAATTTAGTGATGTTTGGGGTTGTCTAGGGCTTTTTATGACTATTTTAGTGTAGTTTTCCCCTATTTTTGGCTTCACAATCACTCAAAAATAGATTACATAAAACCAACATAACTTTTTTGTTATAACTCTGATTTGCACGATTTTCATTATAATGTTTTTTTAGGGTTAGGGTTTGGTTCCAGATTGAGGATATTATGTTTATTACATGAAAAATAAAGAAACACACAAAGTAGACAAAATCATTA
Source organism: Wollemia nobilis (assembly GCA_028583015.1). Classification (NCBI taxonomy): domain Eukaryota; kingdom Viridiplantae; phylum Streptophyta; class Pinopsida; order Araucariales; family Araucariaceae; genus Wollemia; species Wollemia nobilis. The sequence goes on from JAQPPZ010000101.1 coordinate 4,893,215, forward strand.
TATCTTTTAAATTTTCTTTGTGTTTCCTACAACTCGTCTTGTGTGTTATGGTTTGTTGGAAATAATATCTTTATCTTATTGTGTTTGACAATTGTTTATGATACTCTTGATTGTTTAAGGTTTTCACCTATATAATCGTAGCGACAAACCTAGTAATGACATCTAGTCTATCTACCCACCAAGATATGGAGATGAAGCCCATATCCGATTAGGGAGCATAGGTACTATCGATCCTCACCTAGCACACTGTGGTTAGTAATACACTCTTTGAAGAGAAGTGTGTGTTATTTTCCATGGATATGTTAGTTCTTGGATAGGCCTTGGCCATAGATGGGTAATGAAGAACTCAATCAACAAGCCAACCAAGTGGTAATGACTTCCACCAATGGTCTTGATCAGTTGGTTGGATGTGAGATCCCAACACAACTGATGTTTACACTTGAAATGTGGTGTGTGATTCTTCATTTTAATTTGCATAGAAACAAATGTGCATCAAATAGCATTCAATGATATTTTTACTATATGCATATAAAGTATATTTTATATTCAAAAATGCAGTATGAAAAGATATTTTATATGAAGAAGATGCAATGCAAATTAAAGATGAATTAGCCTTTGAATATGCTTCAAGCATGCACAACTAACAATCAGTCTAAATAGGGGCCACTTCTGTGAATAGTAGGTAACAGACTTAGCCATTGTACATAGTAGCAGTCATATTTCTAGTCACTGACTTCTGGGGTGGCTAATAGCATAGGCCATTATTCGCAGGAGCAACTAGCTGTAAGCACAAAAAAATTATTGATTTATCCTTTAAACTTTATCTATGTGTCCTGATTTAATATCTAAATTATATTTTTAGAAACATAGGGAATAAAAAAAAATAAGGATAGAACCACTTACATATAGGCCCACATCCGAAGAAGAATTGTTGTAACTAGATTTTTTTGTGTTTTCTCGTAGCCAATGATGATCAAGGTGGATATGGTGCTAGTTGTTATCATTTAGAGAAGTTGTGATTGTTAGCTACTATCACTCAGAGTGGATGTACCTGTAATGAGAAAAATGTAAATAAAATGCATTAGCAACTAAAAATTGGACAAGTGCCACCCTGATCGCCACTAAAAAAAGATAAAAATCTAACACCAATGATGCAATATGTAATAAAATAATCATGATAAAACATATACTCAAATAAAATAGAATAAAATAGAAGTAGTATCCATTTATTCATATTCAAAGTTCTCTTTTACATATAGGTTACAAGTGCATATATATTAGAGATTGACCATTTGATACATATTACAATGAAATCACTCCATGTGATAAAGTATAGACTCTTAGGATCCCCAAAACTTGATTATATGAGGATTTATCTTGAGAACCTCCACTTTGTGATGTTTGAAGATGACCTCAAAGGTGAGATGCTTCCATGGAAGTTTGAACTTGCGCACAAGGAAGCTCACAAAGCATTAATAGCAAAGGTGTAGCCTCTCGAGATGAGGCTATTTTATGATAATTGTAAGATATAAAGTAAATGCTTTAAAGATATGTAAAGATAAATGGAATACTAGAAATTAACCATAAAGTAATGCATGAAACTTGTAGATAAAGCAATATAGGACTAGAAATGAAGCATAAAGATCTATTGCAAAGTACCTATTATATGTCAAGAAAGCTAATAATACTACAAATAATGATGAATCTATGGATTAATTGTAGGAAAAGATTCACCAGACCCTAGCCACTGATGATTAGGGTAGTCGGCTCTGCTAGCCACTATCAACGTCAATGGCTGCACTTGCGAGAAACTGTCAAAAATATTGGTCATGGGATGAGGGCTCTAATATCTAAATCTTGGCCTATATCAATCGATTCTACTATAGAATTGGTGTTCACAAGGTCAATTGTGTCTCAGGACACAGTTTGGAGGTGGAATTTGCATCGATCCATTGTAATTTGATCCTTGAACAATGAGGTTGGTCTTCAAGCTAGGGCAATATCCAATGGTAGAAAAATAGGTGTCATTCTACAATTGGATAGGGATCCACTATACCTCAGAGATATTTTTATCATCTCATCAATCCAATAGGGATCTAGTATGGTATATGCTCATCAATTTCTTTAGGGTTTGCTATTAAAATTTGAGGTCTTAAATAGACAACCAATCCCCTTGCCTTAGCTTCATAGGGAATCCAAGATCAAGAAGTAGTTGCATTTAAGTAGTTGAGAAGATGCATCCAGAAGCTTTGATCTCCCAACCATCCAAGAAACTATTAGGTGCAATGGATTTCACTCAATTGTGGTAGCTTGAGTTAGTTACAGGGTAAGTCGTTATCAACATGAATGGCTATGAGCAAGTTGCCCATAGTCGCTATCAACAGACGTGGCTATCCCATAGCCTCTCTGATCGATAGTGGCTATAGAGGCAACCACTGATTTCATGAGCGACTAGGGTTGCATAGGATAAAACTGCCCTATATGAGTGGTTAAAACCACTTTTGGGTCTTGGAAAGGTCCAATATCAATCATATGGTCTGCAAAGGTGTCCATATGAGTAGCCTCCTAAACATGATGTATTTAGGTATCTATGAAACCAAATAGATTATATTATTCATATTCAACTTGATACATAATCTAATCATACACAATGTTGGAGAATATTACATTATATGGTACATGCTAATGTACCCCCATGGTACCTTATGGTACAAATAAAATTATATAAATATTATATTAGGGTGTGAGTCTATAGTTTATAAGTGTGATTTATATTTCCCCTTTATGTATGTGTCTATGTGCAGGATGTGCACAAGTTTCATGTAATTATGTGTGCAAGTGTGAGGAGTGAGAAAGTGTGCAAGTATCATGTAATAGAGTGTGCATGTGTATAGATGTAGGAGTGTGCAAAGTGTCATAGAGTAAAGTGTGCAAATAGAGAGTCAAGAGTCAAGTATACAAGTGGCAAGATGAGAAGCCAAAAGGCATGAGAGGTTTCTCTTATGCATGTAATGAGAAAGAATGTGTCTCTTGGATATATGAGGAGAGCAATAGACAAATATTCCAAGAGTCACCTTTCTAAGGTTATATTATGGAGACAAATCCATGTATTGTATCAAAATATATGTATTTCAAGCATCAAAGAAAAATAATCTTGCATATAGTTTGAGCAATTATATTGTAAGTTTTCTTCATGTTATTGTATAAATTATATTGGCCACTTTACTTCATATGATTTTTATTTTATATGAATATTTGTTTATTAATATTGGCCATATTTATTGAATAATTTATTATGATCCTAAACATTGGGACTTGTGATAATCTAGCTAAAAAGCCAACACAAGTCCATATAAATTTATATCTTGAAGCTTCTTCTTGAAACCCATAGCCCTATAGTCCGTTTGAATAACAAGAAGCCTTGTAACTGATAACTCCCTAAACCAAATAAGTTAATAGTGACTATCATACCCCTGTATTACATCATTTGGCATACATAATAATTGTTGAAATTCTTCAAATTTTATTTGACCAAGATATTTTGTAAAAAGTACCTACCACTTATTCTATAGTAGAAATATATCAAATACTGGTATGATGATCCTAAACATGATCTCAAATAAAGTGACACTATGCTTCAAAATGTTTCGTTCATTCATGAAAGCTTAGATTTTTTATCAACTTGAGAACTCCTTGATTATCACAACTTAATATTATTAGTTGTTTGAAATATGGACCCATATTTTATAGAATATTGTAACCATAGTACTTCACATGTAGCATTTCGTACAACTCTATATTCTGCTTAAGTAAATGAGAGTGCTATTATATTGTGTTTTTTATTATGCCATTATATTGGACTAGAACAAAAATGAAATACATACCCTCAATTATATCTTTTATCATCAATAGATCTAGCATAGTTAGAATTTGTATAGCCTTGTAGAAAGAAGTTATAATTTTTCTTATATTCTAATCCATATATTTTTGTTCCTTGAATATATTGTAAAACTTGTTTAGTTGCTTTACAATGAGTTTCTTGAAGTTATTGCATAAATATAGAAAGATAATTTACATCAAAAATTATATTTTATCTTGTATTTGTGAGATAAAGTAGATTTTCAATCAATTGATGATACAAAGTAGTTGATATAGATGGTGATTTATCATATTTTGACAATTGTAATCCATTTTCTATAGGTTTTTTTGAATTACATTTTGTATTTTTATAACAAGGTTTTAGTATATTTGATTTATGTCATCACAATAAGATTTTATTTTTTTCATACCTCTAAACCAAGACACTATTGTAACATTCTAAGATCTATCATGTCAAACGATTCATTTAGGTCATTCTTCATCTTGGTTATTAGATCATATGAGATACCTAATATAACTAGATCACTAACATACACAATAAGAATTAATGTTTCAAAACCCACCTTATAGTTGTATATATTTGAGTTTAAGAAGCTTCTATAAAAACCATGTTGCTAAATATGATTGTTAATTTTAAGTATTAATGCATATGGAGCTTGTTTTAATCCATATCATTATATTTTTAACTTGTAAACTTTTGTTATGATTCGATAACTCAAATTATTTTGTTTGACTCATATATACTTCTTCTTCAAGATCTCCATTCAGAAAAGCACTCTTAACATCCATTTGATGAATTTTTCAATTATATTGGGTTGATAATGCACAAATTGTACGAATAATAGTAATTTTGGTAGTTGGTGCAAATGTTCCATCATAGTCGATTCCTTATCTTTGAGAAAAATATTTTGCAACAAGACAAGATTTATATTCATCAATTAAACCATTAGCTTTATACTTGATTCTATAAACCCATTTGCATCCAATTGGTTTCTTATATTTAGGTAAATCAACTAGATTCTAGGTTTTATTTTTTATTAGAGTATAATGTAGACACCAAATCCTATCCACTCATCATCAAATCATAGCTATTCATAATTTATTTATATAAATATATAGTTATTTATATAATTTTTTATTTATATATATATATATTTAAATAAATAAATAAATATATATATATATATGAATAAATCTTAGCCACCCATCACGTATTAATCCTGATAACTCATTTGACATTATTTATGTCACTTATCAAATCACAATCACAACCTTTCATCATATTTTAATCTCGGTCATATGTTGGTGTCGTTTAAACCCTAACATGATCAAGGACAATAAAAAATGATATTCACTTTGGTGAACAGTTAATCTGAGATGTTGGATCATCCATCATCTTGTGAGCCCTAGCATTTTGTTACCACATTCCCTCCTTACATTCACACAAACTCCAATCATCATCGTATCCACCGTTTGACCTTTGCAACATCTGTGAACTAGATCTAGATCCTACTAAGCATTCCCCATAGCCCATAAATGCTCCAAGTTATTCCTTGAATATTGCAGGGCATTTTTGGAACACTGTAGGGCATCCACAACCATCCTCAAATGCTAAAGGGTGTTCATCTAACACTGCATTGCATCTACCAAGCCCTTAGATGCTTACGGGTGTTCACACATCATCAGATCGAACCAAAAAAGTGTAGATCCAAAAAATTAAGTATTTAAAAGGTCATTATTTATTCTTACTTATATTTTCTTGCATTTATTTTACCTTTCATCAATGCTATAGTTGGGGTTTGTAGATTTGTTTTATAGAGGGCCTCACATAATGAAGCCCTCGTATGTACTACTAATCCATTTTGAGTTATGATTTGTATGCAGGTGCAGGAGATACTTCTATTGATGGTTGTTGCATATTTGAGTGGTCTCGTAGATATACACAAAACCACTCACCCTTGTTTGGAGCAAAGAAGATCCGAATATGCCACCATTATTTGATCAAGGGTTGTACCCCTCCTATTGTAAATCATTGTGTCAAAGCAAATATTATTTTGTAACCCCTAATTTGAGCATATCTATGTATAAAGTGGAGATCAAGGCTCCCTTATTTGATAATATATAATGTTATTCATTTGATGCACATATAACTATTATTTGCTTTGTTTCATTATCTTTATCTTGGTGTCGATCATATTTGATTTACACATAATATTTAACTTCCATTGCTTTCTTCCATTAAAAATAATTAAATGATTTTCTTATCGATTTAGGTTCATTATTTTCCATTACTGAAGTCACTAGTCCATAATCTACTTCTTTTTTTGTTTGACTACGAGTACGAGATCTAGTAGAAGTTATATCTAGAGGTGTGTCTAGTTTTACATCTGGAAGATTAGTTTATTGGCTTTTTAGCCAGATTATCACAAGTTCCAATATCCAAGATCTTGAGTAGACTCAAATATTAGAGCAATCAATATATTAAATGGCCAAAATCAATGAATATAACATTCATGAAAATAATAATAATATGGAATAAAATGGCCAATATCAATAACAATATGCATAAGCACACTTACAATATAATTGCTCAAAATATTGCATACAAGCTTCAATATTATTTTACAAGTCTTCTATATTTTCTAGATACATTTTATGGAGCTTTGATTCCATTATCACCTTAGGAATGTGACTCTTCAAAACCTAACTATTGCACTTCTCACATAGCCAGAAGTTTCCTATTCCATACATAAGGCAAATCTCTCATGTCCTTTGGCTTTACATCTTGCCACTTGTATACATGACTCTTGACTCTCTATTTACTTGCACACTTTACTCTATAACACTTTCATACTCTTACTTGTACACTTGCACACTTTATCACTGTAGACACTTTTATGACTCCTAAAATAATATATTATATTTATTTCAAATATAATATAAATTTAATAATCAATAATTTTGAGATTTGTTTATGATTTTTAATATTTTGATGCATTAAAATATTAAATCTCAAGATTTATGTCCAAAATTTATTTTTGGGAGGAATTAAACTTATTTAATTCAAATATTAATGTCATAAATATTTGAATGAATAAATGTTGAATTAAAGATTAGAAGAATTCTAAAACTTGTATTATAAAGTGAAATATTTATAATTGGAATTCAAAATTTTTATGTTCTCCACATTGTTAAGTGTAAAATATTCAAGGCCCTAGCATAAGGTTATTGCCTCTTAATAGGGATTTTTTTGTTTTTAATTTATACAATTTTCATTCCTAAAGTTAATGCTTTGAAATAGATTTAGATTGTGCAATACTAAGTTTAAAGCATTAAAAGTAAATACATTGGAAGTTTGCTTTCTCAAAAATGGTAATGCTTAAATGATAAATTTAGTTATTATTGAGAAAGTAAAAGGGAGCATGTATGGTGAATTTGAAATCAAGAACATTAGTTAAACCAGGACCCTTGTAAACAGTAAAGTTGTAAACCTCTTGAGTTATTCAAGTATTCCTTAAGATCGAAACTCAAACAAGAACCTTGGAGATATATATACTATTATTTGCAAGAGAGAACTTAAAGTTCTAAGTTGTCGAGTGGTTTTGTGACTTGACAAAATCACACCTCAAAAAACACATGAACACATTATTACATGATACTTGTACATATCCTACATAGACACATATATAAAGGGAAATATAAATCACACTCCTAAACTATAGATTCAAACCCTATTCTAATATTTATATTGTACCATAAGTACCATGGGGTAAATTAGCATGTATCAAATAATGTAATATTATCTATGCAGACACCAAAATCTAGCCACTTGTCATTCATACACATCATCCAATCACAACCATCCATTATTTATTTATTTTTATATATGTGTATTTATTTATATTTATATATAAATATTTTATATATTTAATATAAATAAATAAATAAATAAATATATATATATATATATATATATATATATGTAAATAAATCTCAACCACTCAATACAACTTAATCTCAACCATCCACTTAACTTGATCCATGTCACATATCAAAGTTATAATCTTAGCCATCCATTATATTTTAATCTTGATCACCCGTTGGTGTCATTGAAACCCTAACATGTTGAAGGCAAGTTATAAAAGATCATTCACTTTTGTGAATGAGGGTTAAGTGGTTATTCAGTTTGAAATATTGATTATGGATTCTTGAGATCATCTAATCCCTTCATCCATCCTTCCCCAAAACCCTAGCATTTCACTAACATCCTTCCTCCTTAACGCCACCATATCCTCCATTTTCTGTCAACAAAACCTCTACAAACCAAATCTGGTTCTGCAGTACCCTTCCCAAAAACCCTCGAATGTTGTCAAGCATACCCAGAATTTTGTTGATCATTCCAAAAATTATGTAGGGTTTTCATAGCCTTTCCATAATGCTCTAGGGTGTTTCCCATTAGCTGATTTAAAGTTGACAAACCCTTGGATTTTTTTGATGTTCATGCACTACTAGATCACAGAAATAGAGATAGATATCAAAGACAAAGGTATATTCTTGATAAGGTATTATTTTTTATTGCTTTACTCATATTTTTGGTATATCTACACTTTATTTCATCAAGCATTTTATTTAGGGTTAATATCATATACTTTTGGATTTTAGTGGGCCTCACACTGTGAATACCCTATAGGAATTACTAACATATTTTCTAATCTATTGATGTGCAAGTTATAGGGATCATTTGCATTAATGGTTGTTGTAGCTAGAGTGATCCCGTAGGGATACTAAATCCCACTCACAAATTATTTGGAGTGAAGATGAATCGAAGACACCAAATATTCATTGAACGAGGGTTTCAAAATTAATAAGAGCAATTGATATCTCTCCTCAAGAGAAAGAAGGGTATATTTGCATGATCCTATAAAGATATACCTGGTCTTAACCCTAACTTGGTAGTCCACAATCTCACCTTACATCCTGATGCTTAGCCGATCAAACAAAAACTAATAAAGTTACATCCTACCCTTTCCCTTATGGTCAATGAAGAGCTACAAAAGCTATTAGATGTGGGTTTCATTCAAAACATTGACTATCTTGAGTGGCTTTCAAAAATGGTACACATTCGCAAGCCTAACGGGGTGATATGCATTTGCACTGATTTTGAGATCTCAACAAATCATGTCCTAAGGATGACTTTCCTCTACCAGACATCAATACTCTTTTTGACACCTACGTTGGCCATGAAATGCTTTCTTTAATGGATGGATTTTTAGGATATAACCAAATTTGGATCAATCTTGATGACCAACACAAAACAACATTCACAAAACCTTGGGGGACTTTTTGTTACAAGGTGATACCATTTGGCCTGAAAAATGTAGGTGCTACTTATCAATATGCCATGACATACATCTTCCATGATTACATGCACAAGATCATCAAATATTATGTGTATTATCTCTTGGCCAAATCTAAAACTCGACAAGATCATATTGGTGTCTTGGAAAAAGTCTTTGATTGACTTCTAGAACATAATGTAAGGTTGAACTCCAAGAAGTGTGTCTTCGATGTCACCTCAGGAAAACTAATAGGATTTATTGTCTCCAAAAGAGACATTGAATTGGACCCAAACAAGGTTAGGCCCATCATGGAGATGCCTCCCCCAAGAAAATTAAAAGAGTTGCATAGTTTACAAGGAAATATCCAATCGATCTATCATTTCATTGCACAACTCTCTAATAAATGTAGGCCTTTCAATTGTTTGCTACAAAAGGGGTGAGATTTTCATGGATAGATGAATACCAAAAAACTTTTGATGACATAAAGCAATACCTGGATTCTCCACCAGTCTTAATTTCTCCTCGCCTAAGGGTCCCTTTTCATATTTATGTTTTAGCAACAAAATTTGCTTTAGGGACAATGCTTGCTCAAAAGAACAAAAACAACCAAGAGCAAGTTGTTTATTACATTAGTCAAAAATTGGTAAGCTATGAAACCATATATTCTTATGTAGAAAAATTATGCTTAAGAGTGGTTTTTGCCACTAAGAAACTCAAACATTACATGATAAGTCACACTACCTATGTCATAGCTCATGAAAATCCTTTATGTTACATGATATCTCGTAATTACAATAACACACGCACCGTAAAATGGATAATGCTCCTTATTGAATTTGATCTTGAGTTCTTTAGTAAAAAATCCATTAAAGGTCAGGTAATAGTTGATCAACTCACGAAAGCTTCCTTGATTATTGAGCTGCCAGATGATTTGGTATTTTTCATCACTGAACAAGAAGAAGACATCATTCCATAGGAAGATATCAATATTACACTATTATTTGATGGTTCTAAGTGAAAAAAAGGACAAGATGCAGGAATCGTGTTTCATACACCCCAAGGGGTATCGATTCTATTATAATTCAAACTCAATCTCTCATGCACAAACAATAATGTGGAGTATGAAGCATTAATCTTAGGACTTCAAGCAACCATATCTATAGGCATAAAGTGTATTAGGATATTTGGTAATTCTCAACTTGTTGTTCATTAAGTAAATAAATAATACCAATTCAAAGAAGATGTTTTAAAACTTTATCATGAAGTAGCAATGAAATTGCTTATAAAATTTGACTGATATAAAATCGATAGCTTGCCACATTTGACTAATAGATTTTTAGATGCAATGGCCTCTCTAGGATCATTGATTCCAAAGAAATTCGTAGGAGAGGTACAACCCCTAATTGTCACAACGATCTCTAAATCTACAATTTCCCATGCTAAATATAAAGATGAGAAGGACATTTGCTTCCTTCCATAGAGCCATATGAGCCTTGGTCTAGTCAAATAAAATCCTTACTCAAGTTTGTAACACTCCTATCCAACATGTTACAAATTTCTAAACAAAATTTCAAGCAAAAAGGTAGCTCGTTTCACTCTCTTGGGGGATGTTTTGTATAGATGTGGCTATGATGGAATCCTCCTTGTTTATCTCAAGCTTGTAGAGGCTCAATTAGCAATATCATAAGCTCATGATGGTACTTTTGGTGGTCATTTTAGTGGAATAACCATCGCAAAGTGTATTTTATGCGTGGATTATTATTGGCCCACCATAAAACGTGATTGTCGTACCTATGTCAAGAAATACCAACAATGTCAGCAACACATTAATTTAACTCATGTACCATCATAAGCATTGCAAACTATTCAGATCCTTTGGCCATTTTTACAATGGGGCTTGGACTTGATTGGTAAAATATCACCTCCTTACTCAAGACAACACACTTTCATCATCACATCCATTGAATATTTCACTAAGTGGGTCAAGGCAATTCCTATAACTAATACGATAGGACCTAGGATTGTGGAGTTTATACTTCAACATATCATCTATCGCTTTGGTATCCCATAAAAAATCATTTTTAACAATGAAAATTCTTTCAAAAATAAGGATGTTTGAGCACTTTACAAAAAGTATAATATCCAACATAGTTTATCGAATCCTTATTGCCCATAAACAAATGAACACACTAAGGCAACCAATAAGACCTTGATCACTTTTCTCAAGAAACTATTCAAATAAAATCAATATTGGAATACTCGTATCCCCTTGGAATTATGGGCTTATCAAAAAATCATCTGCATGCCTATTGGGGCAACACCATTCTCATTGGTCTATGGTGCCAAAGCTATCATACCTCTTGAGCTCGAGATCCCCTCACTGTGCATTTCATTAAAGGAATTCATAGATGACAAAACTATTATACAAGCACATCTTGACCAACTTACATTCCTTGATGAAAGGTGAATCAATACCTTGGAGCACCCATGAGTATACCAATATCATCTCAAGTGTGCTTACAATTTCAAATTCCATCCATGTGAATTCCTAGTAAAAGATCTTATCCTTAAAGAGAATCAACAAAATACCAATGCATTACCATATCTTCGTGATTAATTTGTGGCTAATTGGTTAGGTCCATACATTTTCACCGAAAAAGTGGGTCAAGGAACATATAGACTTGCCAGTCTAGAGGGAGAAGAAGAGACCAAACCACTTAACATCATCCACTTGAGAGCGTTATATGCTTAATGTAATATATATACATGGCTAATACACAAAAACATCATCCATACATATCACATTGCATAAACACATTCATTGTCATTTTGATGCATTTCATCCACCATATTAGTGGTCATTTGTTAATTTTATACAATAATTGATCCAATAAATCTTGTTGCCTTAATCAGGGGCACCCCAAGTTCACATCCATTTCACTATAGCATTTCACAAGTCAATTTACCATTTGCACTATCACTTCATTATCCCTATGTGTTTTAGGTCACTCAACCACTCCTAGTGTTTCCAACAACCTCTAATACATATCGAGTTTTCTCTAGGACCAAGGCACGTTTTCACTAAAAAAATATTGAGTTATGGGAACTTAATCTAACATTCTTGAACCAACCACATCTCAAAAATATAAAAAAAATCTTGTGTCAAAGAGGAATAATACCATAACTAGGTTAAACCTTGAAGCAAAAAAGTTCATATTTGCTTGTCCCATTATCCACATAGTCCAAAATAAAAAATAGTGGTCTTCACCACTACTCACATTGCCAAAATAAAAGAATGGGTAGTAAGGAGAGGGTAAAATTCTCATCACACTTTAGTTGGGAATCTGATTCCCCAAAGCTCTAACTCTTTTACAAATCAAACACCATAGATCTGCAAGTTGTAAGTATAGAACTACATTTCCATCTATATGGTTAGGTAGTTTGAATCCCCAAAGCTTAGAGATCATATTATTGGACTATGGAGATAATCTCCACCAAGGATATAGACACTTTATTGGTAGTGGAGTATGCTCATGCATGGTGACATGTCTCTCTTGAAGAGACCTCTGACCACACATAAGGACAAGCTAGCTTTCTAGTCTCCTCCATGATAGGTTTCATCTCAATTTACTCAATATGGGTAGATGAACCCACTTGCACAAACATTGGTTCTTGATTACCTTGAGTCATTACCATGCTCATGATTTGGTAAATGAACATTTCACTACAAACACATATTTGGTCTTAGAGAAATTAGACAAAACCTAGTGAGTTTGTTAGAAATCACTAGTATGTTTGAGTCTCTATGAAATAATTTCAAATGAGTCATCCATAAGCCACAACAACATCCATGCCATTATCATATCATTACATGAGTCTTCAATTTCACACACCACCATTTTGGTACCCTTGATTAAACAAAAATGATACACATGGTCAAGAAAAAATCTAAATTATAAATGATCATTAGAGCATCAGTTCATTTGCATTATTTTCATTGAACATACACATCATCACTACATTGTCATTCATTCCATCACACACATATAAATTCACACACAAATTCACATAAGAGTCATAACACAAAAGTAAAATCCATGTATATATATATAATTGCATGTATAATGAATGCTTGAAGGCTATATATAATGGAGCACCAAGAATCATATACAAAAAGTGCATCTAGACACTAGCTAATGCCCTTAGGTAGACCCTTGTGACCCTAAATGAGCCCTAGACCTAGAGTCGCTATGCCTAGAGTTACTAAAACTAACAGAACCCACTATGGAGGAAGAAGGTCGATATGACAACCCAATGTTATGATGCATGGATAGATCCTCCAAATCTTGGATATACCTATCTTAGGATCAAAGGTGTGGTACATCATGCCTTCGATGAGAGCCTCTCTATGCCAACTCTACTCAGAGCCTCACTATCACATCCTCACCTCCACCTGTCACCACTTGTACATCCAGCTCTACCTACAATTAAGTTATCTCTGCATCTCACTCCACCGCCATCTACTAGAGCTAATCCCACTCATCCTCAATCCTAGCCCATTCCTCTTCACTCTAGCTTGGAGGCCTCTCCAAGACCTCCTCCATGTCATCCCTACCACCATTATTGCCTCCAATATTTGGAGGCTTCTTTGCTACATACCTCGCCTACCTTATTCTACTGGATCAATGATATCTCTAATTTTGGGAGCCTCCTCTACAACCTCCTTATCATCCCCACTACCCTCATCAACCACCTAAATTTATACCCATGGTGGTTGTAAAGTAAACTATGCATCATAGTATGTAGTGGTCCCAACATCATCCATATCGAGGAGATCTATCTCCTAATCATCCTCATATTGCACCCGCCATGCCTCCACACAAGGTAGGATTGACTCATCAGATTGATTCTTATAGAGCACTAGAGCCTCAAGTACCCTCTACCTCAATCCAAACTACTACAGGACCCGAGAGAACTAGATCAGCTCCACCTCACTCTCATGTTGTCCAACTACCCATCTAGCCTGTTTAACTTGCTATAACTACTCTTCATCACTAGGCCACCTAGCCTGCCATGATGGTCTCTAGTATACCTAATTTGGTGTCAACCCTATCCATAAATACCTGTACTAATAGCTACTAAAGCTAGGATAACTCAATTGAGCCTCCTTAAAACTTAACATATCAATGCATAGGGCTTATCCCTATCCCACTGCTCACAAGGCAAGCCCATAGGATGAGCCACACTGAAGTGCTCCTAGCCCCAACACTACATCACTACACTACAACCCAACCCCTTTCACCTCTGTATCCTCACCTCATACAGCTCCAAATACATCTAATCCAGTAGAGTAGGTACCCATGCATACACTCAAGGCTCATGGATCATATCGTAAACCAGCCTAATCAGGTTCCATAGGAACTGATAGCTGGTGTTGTTAGGTACCAATATGTTGGAAAATAGGAACACGATCAAGGTGGGAAATTCCTCCAACTCCTGACATAGCCAAATACCTTATCCCTCCACCCCTCACACTCACACCCCTCCATACATCTCCAAAATTCCACCTCAACTCATAATCCTTATCGTGTCCATATTGGACATACAACCCCTCCTCTAGCATTCAAAATATGTGGTATACATCTTCCAGTGTCACTGTCATCTCCCCTATCAGGAGCTGGAAAGTCCCCCTATCTAGATTTCACCTCTTCGCTAAGGTATAGAGGTACCCATCATAAGTCCTAACCACCTCAATCTATGCAAACCCAACCAATCCCATCTGCTCCAACTTATCCCAATGGGTCTTCTCCAAGGCCTTTATCACCCCTGGTATAATAGGTGATAATCAGTGTCGAACCTCCAAGATCCTCAATTACAACACAACACAACAAAAAATACATTACCATCACATTCATTACAAAAAAAACATTGTAAAAATACAAACAAGAGTGCCAAGGGTACTTCACTTAGCCACCTATGCCTCCATGCCTATTGTCACATCCATTCCCTCCATCACCATTACTTTAGTTATCCACACTCCACTCACTCACTCACTCTCCTTCAGACACTACTTCTCAAACCTTCGAACATAAGAATGAATCTCAATTCACCCTTGTAGACCTTTTATAGCTCATTCTGGTGCACTCAAATGCTCTAGGGTTTTTTTTAGGTGCACTCAAATGCTCTAGGGTTTTTTTTAGGTGCACTCAAATGCCTCCTAATATTTACAAGGTAGTGAACGCCCTCCCGCATCTATGATTGCCATGGATTTTAGTTAGCGTCCAACTCTAGAATGCTGCAAAATATTTCCAAGGTCTTGAAAACATAGCTTACCCCCACAAAATCACTCCAAGATGCATCCATACATATTTTTCATCATCACATCAGTTTTTTGAAAGTACAAACTGATTTGGGCATTTAATTTTTGTTTGTGACAAAAAGTCGTAAAATTGCTCAATAATATTTAAAACACCTCAAAATGGTTTAAAACTTCACAAAACTGCCACAGTCATCATCCTAATCATTCATCATATTTTTTGATAAAATGGATTGATCTGGTTGATTAAAAATTGTTTGCAATAAAAAGTCACAAAATTATCCAAATTTACTTAAAAATGTCCCAAAACAATTCCAAATTTCACAAAAATCATCAAAATTCACTCATAAATGCATCTCCATCTACATTCAACATCATACAACATCATTCCACTTTTCCAATGTCATTTATCATTACATTTCCATTTAACATTTGTCGATTCCACTCACATTTTCAAATGAACCTCGTATTTAGTGGTTTACTCTATTACCCTAGTGATTGCAGTGATTGGCTATCCATGCAATTCAATAGTATGGGTAGATCACCATAAGGAAACTTTCTCATATCATTATTTACCATTCTCTTTTTCAAAATCAAAATCCATTTGGTCCCCTCATTTTTTGAGTGAGACTATGCTCATATTAATTTGCTCAAAAGCTGTCATCGATGCCCTTTTTCGTGGGGTCCCAAACATGGATAACTTCTACTACATCATTCCATTTTAAAATTCAAGAATTGTGCATCGTCACTAGGACTTTCACCTCCTAATAGTCACCTGATCTTAGGATGACTAGTTCTTGTTATTTTATATTTTCATCATACGATATTTCAATGATGCCAATAGACATGTTTTTAGACAAGCACATAATCACCCCAAACTTGGGGTAACAAAATTTGATTTTGACTTCCCACATTGGCATACACTCATTCACATCAGTCATATCACCCACAATTGGCAAAACCCCCTTTTTTTTGGGTAAAAATAGACTACATCATACACCTGCATTTATATCATTGGCAAAAATCCCTTTTCTATTAAGGTAAAAATAGACTATATCATACACCCACATTTACATCATTCATATCATCCAAATTATCACCCACAATTCTATCAATTGGCTCGTGATATTCATTCTTCACTTATTCACCAATTGAGGGGGTAAGCTACAACAACAAGTTATGTTTCCAAGATCTTCTTGTGCACTAAGGGAAAGAAGTGGTTTCATCCAAACCAAGTGTCTCTTTTTTTACATCGCATTGCACTTCACGCAACGCGATACAAAAAGGGATATCTATAGACACCAAAATCTAGCCACTTATCATTCATCCACATCATACAATCACAATCGTCCATTATTTATTTATATATGTGTATTTATTTATACTTATATATAAATATAAATATTTTATATATTTATATCTATATATTTAATTATATGGTTAGATAAGAAATATGGAAGCGAGTGAATATGGTTTCGGTGAATGATAAAATCAACAAAAATCTTACCATAGACAAGAAGAAGGCATGATAAAAAAAAAGTAGATATTAGCGCGAATTCAAAGAGCATTATCACTGCTTATACGATGTCATCACCACTTGAGGGTTCTTCTATCGCCAATCATGGGAACATACAAAGCGATATCGAGCGAGGAAAGGACCCCCTTGATAAAGTAGACAGTCCAGGGAGATTTCATGGCCACCTATCTTATGCAAAACTCCTACGAAATAAAATTAGACCATCCATAGGTGGTTTGAATGGATTTATTTCACAAGGGTGCAATGTGTTGTGTCCCCAAAACCTTATGGAAGATTACGCATCCCACGATTCCTTTTCCCTTGTGGGAAAATTTGTAGGAGGACGTCCATACATGGACGCAATTTTCCGTTGGGTGACTTCAAAGTGGAAAATCCTAGGAAACATGGGATTGTTGATGATGACCAAAGGATTTATATGACCCAGTTAAACACTCGGGAGGACATGAAACGCATCCTATATGGTGGTCTATGGTTCTTCGGGAGACAAAATCTATTTTTAAATAAGTGGGACCCTAACTCTCAGAATTTTAAATTTACCCCCATATGGGTTTGACTCTCTAATCTCCCTGCTTAGTTTTTTATGAGGATGCTCTTCAAGGTCTGGCTAGGGCCTTTGGGGAGCTAGTGGCCATCGACCCAACCACCCATGCTAGAACTCGCCTAACCTAGGATTGCATCTATGTCAATGTGAATCTAGAATCACAACTCCCAGATCACCTCAATCTGATATACGATGATTTTATATGAAAACAGTAGTTAATATTTGAGAACAAACTAGATTTCTACTCAAAGTGCCAAGCCCAAGAGCACCTCTCGTCTCAATTTCCTAAGCGTAAAAATCCCAAATTCGATTACCAACCAATAGGACACCTGAAACCAAGCACCAATTAGAGGATAACCATTATCCAGGGACAAACCAAAAAGAAAAAACAATCGACATGCCCACCTCCAGCCTTAGCTCTTTAAAAGGCAAGTACCTCAGTTACCATTGTTAATAAATTTGATTTTCTTAATGATTCTAGGACCAATGAGGAAATTGAGGAAGGAGAAATCCCTATTAAATCTTCCCATACCACTAATCCTGCCTCCTAGCTGCACCTTAATTCTATGTCCACCCAGCAGAGTCTCAGCCCCACTCACCCCTAGCCCTAGGCCAATCCATCCACCTCCAGCGATGACCCTCAAATTCCTACTCCCAAACCCCTTCGGTCGCCCTCCTCCCTAGCCCTGTCTCTCCCTCTTGTTGGGTTTGATTTCCCCACCTCCCTGACCAAAACCAACACCACCAATTCAGAAAGCAATGATCCCACCCAGGAATCCCCTAAACCATGGAGACCCAAGCAAACTCAAAGTTTAAGGAAATCCCAAATTAATGTAGGATTAGATAGAAATAAGGGTAAACCTTCTAGGGCAGAATGAAGAAACTGATATACAGTCAAGGATATAGCTAACAGAACACAGAAAACCCAATTTCAGGAAATCGGTAACACTATAAAGGAAGAAAATCAAATATCCAAACCCCCTGCACAACAAGGCAAACGGGGCAAAAAACTCTCAAAAAGTTCCAGATGAAAGTCCTCTCCTGGAATGCGAGAGGACTAGATGCCAAGAAAAGACTGGCTATAGCCATGAGAAAATATTATAACCCCACAATATTCCTCATTCAGGAAATCGAACTAGATGATCAATAGTCTCCTAGGGTAGCTAAAACCATATGGAAAAACTGCGACTTCATCTAATCCCCGAACTCTGGGATCGTAGGTGGGCTCTCGTGCCTATGGAACCCAAAAAAAGTTGAAGGCTAATTAATTTTATGTCAAGAAAGGTCATCCAACATTTTATTCCATGACCCTAGCTCCCAGGCCTCCTAGATTATAACCAATTTTTATGCTCCCAACACCTCCTAGGGCAGAATGAACTTGTAGAATACCCCCATCTAGATGAGGCATGCGTTTATCGGTATCCCATGGGTTTTGGTAGGTGACTTCAATTCCTCTTGCACTTTTCTGATAAAAGGGAGGGAACTTGGTCACCCACAGGGATACGAACAACTTGATGTAGTTCATGGACTCCAATGTCCTTATGCATATCCCATTGTGAGGATCCCTTTACACTTGGAGTAATAGGTAGATGGGAAATAAACTCATCTAAGAGCACCTTGATCGGGTTTTGTTATCTCAAAAAGCCCTACCTCTCTTAGGAGATGCCAGCTTGTAGGCCCTATGGAAGATAGGATCTAATCATAGCCTACTCCTTTTCAAGATGGCCAATAGACCTCAGTTCAAGACTCCATTTTGGTTTGAGTCAATGTGGATCCATCACCCTTATCTCCAAAATCTGATTGCAGAGTGGTGGGGGAAAAAATTCCCTAGGACAACTTCAAACCAATTTATGCAAAAACTTAGGTGGATCAAGGAGGAATGTTTTTTAAGCTAAGCAGAACATCAAAACAAGAATAGGGCATATTGAGGATAGATTCTAGAAAGGGCAAGGTGATGACAGACTCAGAGATGAAGAGAGGATTTTGCTCTCCGAATACCATAGCACCTTAGGGAAAGAAGAAAATTTTTGGTACCAAAATTCAAGACAACTATGGCTCATGGAAGGTGATTCCAAATCTAAGTATTTCCACATCTCCACTCTCAAGCACAAGGGAAGTAATAGAATTAAAGGTGTCATTAAGCAGGATGAGACCTTCACTTTGAACATCCACTAGATCAGGGATGAAGCTATCAGCCATTTCAAAGACCTTCTTGCCTCTCCTCCCTCTTCCTCTCCCAAGGCCATGGAGTCTCTTCTGGAGAAAATTTCCAAAACCATCCCTGATGATACTAACAATTTCCTCCTTAGTCCCCTATCCTATAAGGAAATCCACCAAGCCCTTTTCTCCATGAAGCCCGACAAAGCCCCCGGGCCTAATGGATTTTCCTCTAGGTTCTTTCAAATCTTCTAGGACATTGTGGGCCATGACCTATGCCTCGCTATCTCTAAAATGCAAAAGTCCAGTACCATTCCCAAGGATGTTAAATCCACCTTTCTGGCCCTGATCCCCAAAAGAGTAAACTCATAGTCCCTCTTTGATTACCACCCCATTAGTTTTTGCAATATCATCTAAAAAGTTCTATCTAAAGCCCTGGCCAATAGACTCATTGAGATTCTCCCCAACATCATCAACCACTATCAGGAGTGCACAGTTAAGGGGTGAAACATCCTCGATGGGGTCATCACCATCCATGAGATGATTCACTCTACCCACAATTCTAACACCGTTGCCTTCTTCCTGAAGCTTGACATGAACAAAACCTTTGACAGAATTAACCAGGAATTCCTATCCAAAATCCTCCTCAAATATGTTTTCCATGAATCTTAGGGAAATCTAATTTCAAATTATGTCTCTTCTTCTTGGTTCTAAATCTTGGTGAATGGGTATATTGCTGATTACTTTCCTAGCACCAAGGGGCTAAGGCAATGCGACCCTCTCTCCCCTATACTTTTCATCATTCTGGCTAAGAGCTTGGGAAGAACCATCAAAAATGCCTATCGTAGAAACCTAATCTCAAGCATCAAGGCAACCTCAGGATTAAACTCCTCCACCCACCAACAATTCATGGATGACATGCTGCTGCCCACTAAAGATTCAATATCTGAAGCCAGTCATCCTAAATCTATGTGAGGAAATAGTCAAACATAAGATCAATTACACCAAAAGTAAACACTACTTCATTAACACCCCCACTAGAAGGCAGGTAAATATTGCAGGTATCTTGGTATGCATCATTTTTGACTTCCCAAATACCTATCTGGGACTCTCGATGTTCATAGGAAGACCCCTCAAAGGTATGTGGAACAATGTCACAGAAAATATTCACAAGAATATGGTAGGATGGAAAGGGGTCCTCCTCTCCAACGCAGGAAAAGTGACGTTGGTAAAGGTGGTCCTCTAGAGTATCCCTACCTACTTTTTGATTATCTTCAAAATTCTTGCTACAGTGGGAGAGGCTATCGAGAAATTGCAAAAGCATTTCCTATGGTCTGGAAATGATGTTCAAAGAAAGTTCCACCTGGTAGCTTAGGATAAAATCTGCACCTCCAAATACTGGTGGGTTGGGACTGCGATGCATAAACATTACAAATCAGACCCTTCTAGCCAAGTAGGCTTGGAAGGTGGTCACCAATGCAAACTTGGAGTGGGTGCTGATTGTCAAAATAAAATACTTGCAACATCACTCATTCCTAGACAGAGATTCCCCGCAATGCCTCCTATTTTTGGAAATCTATAAGCTACACCCAGTAGCTTTTACATCAAGGCTCATTGTGGCAGCTGGGAGATGGTAGGTCTATTGATTTCTAGAAATATGTGTGGGCCAAAAAATATTCCCTCATCAAATATGTCAATCTGACTATGATCAAGCACGTCACTGACAGTAAGTATGGGTCCCATGTTGCTGATTTCATCACCTCTGATCAGGGAGTCAAAAAATAGAAGTAGGTTCAGTTCAAAATCAAGAATGACACTATAAAAAAAGGCCTAGAAACTCTCCATGACATTTTTAGAACGAATTTCATCTCATAGACCCATAAGAATTATGAATGATGCTGGAAGGGATCTAGCGATGGTGGTTTCACTATCAAATCTACCTCCCAAATGATGGATATCTCTCCAAGAGGTTTCATACAACACGAGAGTCAAAATTTAGCCAAGACCATGTGGCTTAATCTCCTAATCCTGAAAGTAGGCCACTTTTGTTGGCTTGCTGCTCATAATCAAATACTAACCATCAACAATTTAATTCGAAGAGGAGTGATGGTTCCCAATAGGTGTTACCTCTGCAATCAAGCTTGGGAATCCACTCAGCACATCTTATTGGATTACCCCTTTGTCGATAGTGTCCTGTCTACCCTGACAAATAAATTTTAGGTTATTTGGATCCAACCCAAGGTGGTTTTGGACATGTTCATCCAATGACCAAAGACTTTTAAAAATCCAAGACTCGGGTTATTATGGAGTTCCCTGCTTCATCACACAGTGTGGAATATCTGGTTGGAATGTAACAACTGGATCTTCACAAACATCACCAAAACATTGAAAGTTATTTCTAGCAGAGATCTATCCCTGGCCACAAAAAATAGCAGCCTCATCCCCTGCACTAATGTCCCTAACTATGGTCTAGAATCTCACTTATTTGTTTCCCTCAAGATTTCCACAGACTGTAGCAAGGTTCAGAATACCCATAGCTCCAGAATCATAGCCAAATGGTCCCCCCTCCATAGATATGGATTAAGGTCAACTTCGATGGTGCCTCCAAAGGAAACCCAGGGAACGTTGGGGCAAGAGGAGTCATCAGGGACCACACAGACAACATTGCAAGGCTTTCACAAAAAATCTTAGGACCCAAACCAACAACTATGCAAAAGCCAAAGATTTTTGAAGATGCATTGAGGTAAGCAAAACCCTTTTGAAGCCAATCATTTTTGAAGGAGACTCTTCGGTTATCATTTACCACATTATCAACAAGAGCACAAGGGGGAAGAATATCCAAAATATCATTCAATATTGCCAACATTCTCTCAACATCCAACCTCGAAGCCAAATAAACCACATGTTTAGGGAAGCTAACAAAGTGGATGACATTCTAGCCAACAAAGCAGTCAATCATTCCACTCTGGTCATCTGGGAAGAAGACTTCCCACAAGAAGTTGTCACCCAAGCTAATAAAGATGTGGGAACATGATCTGTTAGGTAGTGTGTGCTACCTTCACAATGGTATTGCTTCATTACCCAATGTGGCCACCCACAACTCCACTACACCCATGAAGTACCCCTCTAAATATGGTTTGCACCACCACAGGGTGTTTTTTCAACACTAGGGATTTTCCTTAACACCACTCTCAGTATCAGTGTCTATACAATTTTCCACATGGATAGTATGGCTCGTGTTAAACCCTCCTGTGTCACAAGTTGGCCCCTAACCTCTCAGTCCAACCACTCGTTCTACCTCCTTTTCCTTACCACCCCTCCACCTTCTCGCCCCTCTGCCTCCACTTTACCCTTGTTCACCTCTTCCACCGTCCTCTTCGCTTTCTTCACCAATCCCTTCTACTCTGGTTGTGTTGTCACGAGTCACACCTACACCGTTTTTTCCGCTCCCAGTATGCTTTTTCAGAATATTTCCCCAAGGCCCTCGTTCATCGTCTTTTTAGCTCGATCTAGTCAGAGCACCCTCTCTATGTTTTCACCAATATCTTTCTCTCCCTATCCTCTAAGGATATTGCAATAATCCTCCTAGCTAGCTCCACAACTGTTGGTCTGTTTCACACCATGGCCATCCTTGAGCCTTCTAACCTACAAATTGAGGCTGGGACTACATCCTTGCTCGATGTCAAGCATTTCATTAATTTCTTCATGCTTTTTTATGGGTTCGAAGAGGAAGTGACCAGATAATTCATCAAGTTGTGGAATGAGGGGGACGTGCATATTTGTGACTTCCGGTTTGAGGTAAGTGTTCACTCCATATCCTAGATTTTTGGTATTTCTACTAACGAAAGAGTGGTGCATCATGATAGGCATAACTTTAAATATAAAACTGATCAGTTCCCCGATAGGAGGAAAAACCTGGTTTAGGAAAAGAAAGGAGTGGTGTGTTCCTCCTTACCTCACCCTTGGGACACGACTATCATCCACATTATCCAATATGTCTCGGTAGACAACCCCAAGAAGTCCCTTTGAGCCTGCAACCTTGCTCTAGTTAATCACCTGTGTGATGTTCGTCCTATCAACATTTCGTACTTTCTATTTCATTCCATCACCATCACCATAAATAACTACAGGGATAGAAAATCCTTTAAAAGCCCCCACCACCAAGGAATTTCTTTGGTACTATACAAATACAACCTATCTCACCAGGTGCCAGGGGAATTGTCTTCCAGGTTCCCCAGCTCTTCCCACTCTTCTATATCCACCTGATTCAAATCCACCACCCCCCTTGCCTCCAAAACCTAGGTCCCCCCTGTCCCCTGCCGTATCCCCTTCCCCCATGCACTCTCCCCCCTGACAAAGGTAAGGAGAACACACCCTCGCTCTCTACTCCCAAAGAGGAAGTTTGCACTGGTAAATGACCCAAACCCAAACAAAAATCAGTTTGACCTCCTCAGAAGCAGAGGAAATACATTAGGTTGAAGTCCCCCAAGACAAGTGATTAGCAACTAGATATGAAAATCATCAATGATGACAAATATTAGCACACTGATAGTGCTAATGATACACTTCGTTCTTTAACCCTTAAGAGAGCCAGTGAAGCAGTAAGCCAATTGCAGACGATTTCCAACATCTACAAGGGAGGTTGTGCCATTCTGATTAGTGCCATCGATGATATCAGAGAGTTATCGATCCTAATCAAGATACTTCTATCACCTGATGGCAATGCCCAACAGGAAAGGAACAAATAATCCCATTAATTTAGGAAGGTGGTGTCTTGACAATAGGACTACCTGTTGTCCTTTTTTCAGTTGTTGTAATAGTGTAGTTTCAATGTCTTGGAAGGTTATGGCCTAGTCAGGGTTATTTTTTATGGGTTGATACTCAATTGGTTTTTTCCTATGGCCATTGGAGGCCACAATTGTTTCTTTTTGCTACTTATGTAATAAGGACGAGACCCTTTAACCCGTACATCAAATAATTTTTTTTTACCTACCAAAAAAAATATCTAAATATTTAATATAAATATATATATGTAAATAAATCTCAACCACTCAATACGACTTAATATCATCCATCCACTTAACTTGATTTGTGTCACATATCAAAGTTATAATCGTAGCCATCCATCACGTGTTAATCTTGACCGCCCATTGGTGTCATTGAAACCCTAACATGTTGAAGGTAAGTTATAAGAGATCATTCACTTTTGTGAATGAAGGGTTAAATGATTATTCACTTTAGAAGTTGATTGGTGATATCTGAGTCCTTGCACTCACCGTTACCCAAAACTCTAGAATTTTTCTAACATCCTTCCTCCTTGCTGCCATTGTATCCTCCATTTTCTATCATCATAACCCCTATGAACTAGATCTAATTCTATAGTACCCTTCCTAGAAACCCTTGAATGTTTTCAAGAATCCCTAGAATGTTGCTAAGCATTACAAGAATGCTACAAGGAGTTCATAGAACTTCTAGAATGCTCCAAGTTGTTTCCCATAATCCAATTTAAATTCAACAAACCCTCATATGCTTTTAGGAATTTGTGCACTACCAGATTACAAAAACAAAGACAAAGATTAAAAAATATATATATTCTCAACAAGGTATCATTTTTTATTGCTCTATTCATATTTTTGGTATATCTACACTTTATTTCTTTAGACACTTTAATTAGGGTTAATATCATATACTTTTGGATTTTAGTGGGCCTCACACTATGGATGCCCTGTAGGTATTACTAACCTATTTTTTGATTTGTTGATATGCAGGTTATAGTGATCATTTACATTTATGGTTATTGCAACTAGAGTGGTCCTATAGAGATACTAAATCCCACTCATAAATTTTTTGGAATGAAGATGAATTGAAGAAACCAAATATTCATTGAATGAGGGTTTCAAAACCCTTCGATTATAATCTTTTGTATCAGCACAAGTTGCATTGTAACAGTGGAGATCAAGGCTCCCACAATATCAATATAATATTATTTCTTTATTTGTGCAATATTTCTTGTGTTGGATCTATTATCTATAATTTTGTATTGTTCGTTTTTACTTTACACTCTAACACCCCTTATATTACATTATTTGGTTATTGAAGACATTAGTTTTCAATATCTGATACTTGCTTTTATCCTTCTGCTTTGGTTATAGCTCTGTTGGAGATTCTGGCACTTACCTGCATTCCTATTTTCTGCATTTTCTTTGGATCTTTATTTTGTTTTTCTATAACTTGATCTTAGACTACTTGAGGTTCTTATTTGTGATCCTGATCTTAATCTTGATGTTGTCTTGTAGATCCTGAATATTCATTTAGTAAATCATAATAAATTTTTAAATTGTATGGAATTTTATTATCACACTTACTAGCATATGTTGAATATAATAACATTTCATTACATTCTTTATCTACACCCTAAAATTTATAAAATAACTCACTTGTATCATGTCCAATGCATTTTATCACTAATTTTCCTTTTAGAGTTTTAATCAACTCTTCTTGCTTTTGACTTTTGTCTTTATAGATTTCAAGTGTAAGTAATGCCATATACATTACACTACCTATATCAATAGGTATTATAATATCATATTTAGAACTTTCAAGTGCTTCAATAAACTTTGAGTGCAAATAATATCCAAATGTTTTAAAGTTTTCATCTATAGCTTCTCTCTAAATAAATCTCATTGCTATGTCTTGTTTCTCATCAAATTTTTCAATAAATTATTTTTCTTTTTTCCTCATAGCCTTTAGACTATTTTCTTATATGATAATTCCTTTGAAGTCCTTATTTCATTAAAGTTTAAATACGAAAATAAAATTTCTCAATCAAATTCTTCAATCTAAATTTTGCAAATTCAATAATCAATTTAATTTCTTTGTAGTAGAAGACCTTATGGCTCCAAAATTTTAAACAAACAAATTTAATTTGCAAATATTTTCAATCTATAACTATTTCAAAATTTCAAATAACTTTTGGAGTAGAAAACCTTATCTCTCCAAATTTCGATTAATCAATCAATTTTTCAATTATCAAATTTTTGAAATAAAAATGCAAATATTAAATTTTCTATTTTCAAAAATTAATATTAAATTTTTAAATTTCCCTTATAACTCCCAAATGCTTTTTCTAAATACTCCAATTAATATTCCAAATATTTAACTTTAGGAAAACTCAATTTTCAAATTCACTAAATTTAAATATATGTGCTCATGAATACGAAATATGAAATAAAATTGAGTACCTTCATGCATGCAATATCCATTTGGAAATCATGGTAGTGGAAGTTATCCTTGTGATATTATTATTTCCTTATGACAAACAAAAACTACTCCTTATCATCAAGCATTACACTCAATTTTTACTATGCCCAAAATATTTTAGATCTAATGTCTTCAATAACTTACTTTAACGTTTTTACTCTAGCTCTACTTTCTAGTTTGCTTCAATATTTTCTTTCTCAACCAAGTACTCAAATGCTTTCTCTTTTACCATACATTGATTTCCTCATCGATGATTCAACTCTCAACTCTTACATGCTTTTGGTATCGATGGCTTACTAGAAAATTCTTTTATGCTCCAATCTCCTTCTTACTTCAATTGAATCAATGGGCATCAACTCATATGACTCTGTTAGCTTTTGATACTAAATACTTAATGAAAAATAACCACAAGATCTAAAATAAGGAAGATATATCAAATATAATATAATGAAAATATTCTAAACATATAAAACTCATGAATAACTTCTGCAACTACTCATGAAACTACCATTAATAAAAGCTCATGAAAATAGTATTTGATATAGGATGGAGATCTCAAATACTTCATACTTCATACATTAGTGCACTACATTGTGTCTTGCTTTACTCTCACTCATAAACACCTATATATAATAGAATGTGACTCTTCATATGGAGGACTCTTGGTATTCACTCTTCTTGACTCTTCATATTTCTATTCTATGGACTCATGTGCACATGGACTATTATGCACATTTACATTATTGAATACTTTGTACACTCTAACAATACTTGTACATTTATTACATTGCATAAAGTAAATACTCACACTCTAATCTAAGATACACTCCTAATCTAAATACGTCCCAAGGTGGTACATTAGCATGTACCAAATAATGTAATATATTCCAACACACCCCTATATTACATTATTTGGTTATTGAAGACTTTAGTATTCAATATGGTCTTTGTCTTTTAACTCACTTTGCATTGTATGCCTCCTTGATCAGGTTCTTTCTCCTTTTGCTTATCTTCATCAGTGATGTTGGTCTTTATGCTTTTAGATGATATCACATTGTTATTAGATTCCTATAAAAATATTTTATCTTTGTCTTTGTTCTTCATATCAAAAATTTTATTTAGTATAGAGCCTTTTAAGTATTCACTTTTAGCATCATGGTAAGACCATGAATTATATGAACTTGAAGCATCAATATTGCATGAAGAATGAAATATCTTCTCTAAAAATATTCAACAATTTCCTTCTTCCTTTTATGTGATTCATTTTAGAGTATATTACATTATTTGGTACATGTCAATGCACCACCTTGGGTACATAACTAGAGTAGGTGTTTATTTTAGAGTAAGGTTTGAGTAGTTACTAGAAGCAACAAAAATGACACTATAATTCTCATTCAAAATTATAGGATCCACTACTTTTGCTATTAAACTAATAAAAAGGGTTACAAATTGATGTTATTTTATAGATTTTTCCCTGAAGGCTACAATGAGATCTTCTCTTAGGAAACCCTTTTGGAGGTGGCGCAAAGGCAACATGATCTGTCTTCTTTGTGTTCCTCAGTGTAGGTGGGCTTCTTGCTCATGTGCCATCACTGGTTAGATGTGTTCTCTGTGCCTATTGAACCTAAAAAATCTTGTTAGTGCATTTAGGGGTCTGCCTCAGTCAAACCCCATGGTTATGAAGACAAAAATACTCTTAAACGAGCTTAAAAATATGAAAATAACTGCTAAAAATAGCATAAAAACAATAAATTAACCCATACTTTGTTCGGTGATTTTGGTGCCTGTAACATAGGTTTGCATGGGGTTGTGTGAATATTCTATGAACCAGGAGGTTCACATAGGGTCGTGTGAAGCTAT
Organism: Wollemia nobilis; assembly: GCA_028583015.1. Taxonomy (NCBI): domain Eukaryota; kingdom Viridiplantae; phylum Streptophyta; class Pinopsida; order Araucariales; family Araucariaceae; genus Wollemia; species Wollemia nobilis. The sequence continues at coordinate 4,922,104 of JAQPPZ010000101.1, forward strand.
ATTTTTTGGATAGAATCTGCAAGATGACTTTCCTAGTTGTCCTGGAACAACTGCTTCTTTGATTTTTGCGTGGGTCACCTTCAAAAAGTGTACTTTTTATGGGGTTATTGACATGTCTTAATCACAAGGAAACATCATGAAAGTGATAAATCAACTACGATGTATGTGCAATTTTTTTGTGATGGATGTAGGATGGATGTAATGGTTATAGTTATTTCGGTAGAGTTTTGGTAAGTAAAATTTGGTTGTTTTTGAAATGGTGAAAATGGCCTTCTATTTATAGACTTGACCAAGGTGAGAGGGAGGGGATGAGGTGTCCCTTGTAAGGTGTCAATGGTGAGGTATCCACCTAAGAGGTGTCCCCTAAGGTATCTTGGTTCATAAATGAGTTTGGGTGAGAGAATCCCTCACCCATCCACAAATAATAATGACTTTACCAAAAATATCCATTTGGCATTTATGAAGACCTTTTTGGAAATATCTACAAATTAAAAATTGCCTTTTATGTGCAAAAGTCTCCATCTTTCATTTATGACCCAAGGGAATGTGAGGTGGAGAAATATCTGGGTGACAGGTGGTAAGGCTAGGATAGGTTAAAATAGGTGAGGTGGAAGGCTAGGCTAGTCAAAGTAGATTAGGTGAGGTGGAAGGGCTAAATTAAATCAATATTAGATTTAATTAAACATGTGATTAGCCATAAAGCATTCTTTGACCAAAAAATATTGACTTTTTGACCATAAAGTGCTTTTTGACCATGGTGGAGAATTCAACCTTGGTTGAGTTGGGAATGAGGTCATATGAGGACCTAAGATTAAGCGTAGGAAGGGGCTTAGCTAGCCCAAAGGGGCTAAGGATGATGAATAGTGATTTTGATGAATGAATAGTGTTTTTAGCCAATTTATGCAAATTTTGAAGGTTTTGCAAATTTATTGACCACGAAGATGAGGAGATAGACAATGTGCAACTTTTGGGTGTCTACATTTTACCCCTTTTTGTACTGGATTGTATGAAAATACAATTTAGTACAAACAATGATGGTGTGAATTGATGGAGTGATTTGGAAGGCAAAGAATTTGCAATTTGATGATTTTTGGATGATTGCAAGAGAGATGCATTGATAAAAAATGGTTTATGATTGATTTCTTTTGGAGGAAGGCATAAGGTTGCCTTGTGGTGAGCAAAAATTATGTTTGAAAAACAATCATTTCTCTTCCATAAATTATCAATCCGGTAAGTCTATAAACTTATGAGTGTCACGCATAGTATATGCTTGTAGTGTGGGGGAATGAATCCATATGTACCTTATTTAGTTTGGTGGGGGATGTTCATGCATTTGAATTTCAGCCAAACCAAATAAACTAAGTGCAGAAAATTAAATAAATAAATTATGAACTAAAACTAAAGTGTTGGAAATAAAAGTGCAGAAATAAAATGCAAGAAAATAAAACACAGCTAAATTAATTAAAGCAGGAAATAAAATAATAAATCTAATCTATAGAAAATAAATACATAAATAAAATAGGGGAGGACTACTACAGGGAGTGGGCCCAAGCTCCCACAGATAGTCCGCCCGACTAATCACATGGAGCTTGCTTTAAGTAAGTAAGAGGAATTGCACTCTTAATAAATTATACAGAAACAATATAAAATAACTTCTATGTAAATTTATTTCTCTTCATTCATTTGGCTTGCATCTTTATATAAAGCGCATCTAGATCTTGTTACAATAACAAATTAATCTATTTTAATCACATAACGTGATTAGTTACAATTGGTTTCTACACAAATTTTATTTTGCTATTTTAAAGTATGTCTGTTCACCAGAAGGATAACTATAAAAATCCTTAGGTGTACATAACAAAAAAATCCTAAATTAATGCATCCTAAAGATAATGCTTTAAGAGCTTTACAAGGTCAACCAGCCAATTGGTTGATAATAAAAAATACTTTATTCTATTTAATAATAATGCATTATTAAAATATCCCCCTTTGTCTTCACGTGCAACAACCTCCGTAGCCCCTTGGTCAACCTGGTCAATGTTGACTTGGTCATATGGTGTCTCCAATGCGGGTGCCTTCAATGTATGGGAGTAAGGCACCTTCCCATGTATAGGAGTAAGGCACCAGTAAGGTGCATCCCATGTATGGGATTAAAGCGCCAATAAGGCACCTCCCATATATGAGAGTAAGGCACCTCCCATGTATGGGAGTAAGGCACCAGGGTAAGGCACCAGAGTAAGGTGCCGAAGTAAGGCACCGAAGTAAGGTGCCAGAGTAAGGCACCTAATCCATATACCTTAGACTCATTGAAGTAAAAGCATGTTAGGTCCAATTGGGATGTAGACTGGAAAACACCATATTAGTAGCAAAACCTGTATTTATACATAGTTTCCACTAGAAACACCCATCAAGCATAATACTAGATTTTCTATCAATTATATGCACAAATTAAATAAAAATACATCTTGCATGCTAATTAAACCAGTAATTATGCCCCTTAAGAATGTATGTAAAATAAGCATTTCTGGTGCTCATCATACCCCCATGCCTAAATATTATCACGTCCTCATGACATCAGCCCCAGGAATAATAATAATTTTTTTTAATAGCCTTCAACATCTCTGTTTTTTGTACTATGGCAGCAGCGAAAGTCAGAAACATGTCATAACTGATCACTGCGATCTAACGGGTAAATCATGACTATACTATTTAGGTCGGATTACCACTACACTGTGTTTTTCTTCATTAAGCACCATGACACCTGCGAAAGCACACTACATTGATTTTGATAAATGTTGCCATGTAATTTCCCATCCGAACCTTCATGTATTTATCATAGGGTTGCATTTTCCAGTTTTGCACATTGGTCAAATTTGGTGAGACCAAATTTTAAAATGAGTGTGGTCGCCTGCCACTACGTTTACCCACATATGGAATGCATTTGATCCATCTCTAGAACTTCCTATGTGGTACAAAGTAGCATCATCTATATGTCTTCATGCAATCTGGCTGCCATTGTCATGATGCAGCAATGCTAAATTTATTCACGCAAATGCCATAGCTCTCTTTCTTTTCTTTTTTTTTTCTTTTTTTTTTCAATTGTTCCTGGGGTAATAATTTTTTGATATATGAGGCATGTCATGTGACTAAACTCTACTGGGATATTTTGACATAGAATTTATGGGGGCATCTACTGGTATTAACATTGAAATGATTTTTAAAATAACTCTACACATAATTAACAAAAAAATTAGTACAAACCTAGGTGAATTTCACATAACCTGAGGTGTATGATGTTGATTGTGCGAAATGTCTTCATGCTACCTGTAACCATGGTGTACCAACAAAATGAGATTGTTGTGATGTTGGTGCTCCTAGAGAATTTGTATTTTTATTTTTTTGACTACCTTCTTCATCCACACCACTAGTCATTGTTGTTATTTCTCTAAGCATTATTACTCTAGTAGTGAGTTCGGTATATTTAATACGTCAAAAACAGCCATCAACGACCCTCACAATCAAGAAGACATCACTTTCCTTGAGCGTGATAATCTGGAAAATGATGCAGTTTTTAAATTTCCACCGATGGATCCTTCCTACGTAGCTTTCAAAAGGTAGATATAAAATTTTGTGCCCATCCATATTGCTGACAAAGAACACTATAAAACAATATGGTATTATTTTTGTGGTGTTCTCCTCAATCAAATAGCCGTTATTTTTCCTGGATCATGCATTGCATTTTAGTGGAAATTAAGTCTAGAAAATAGGGGAATGTTTTTCATGAAAGTAAGTGTCGTATCCTTGATGAAAATAGGCAGGGGAACTTTGTTGCACATATGGCTGCATTGTATTCAATTTTACCCATTGAGGTATTCTTCTGTAGGTGTGGACTTTAACAAGTCTAGCATCGCAACCATAATTTACCATTTTTTTTAACTTTAGCCTAAGCTCTCTTCTACTGTTGTTCTCGTACAAGATCTATTTCTGATCTGCATTTCAACTAAGAGTCTATCAATAGATTTTTTTTTTATTTGCAAGAGATTTCAGTTCACTCATATCCTCCCCCACTTAAATTGGTGATACCATCATCACCAGTAACAGGTCCCTCTGTGCAACAGGTCTGTGGCCCTCTTAACATTAGGTCCCACACTAAGCAACAAGAACCCCCAATCTAGGGAGAAGCTTGTGCACTGCTAGGTATAAAGTGGATCTATAGTTCTCTTCTCCAAGAAGAGCTACAAATTTTTTTTAGTACTCTTTTTCTTTCTTAGCCATAAAATTCTCTTTTTTTTTAATTTTCAATAGAAATTAAGTGCCTCTTAATAAATAGGGCCAGTGCACCAAAAAATACATGAGACATAATGCATGAAATCAAAGCACCCTCTCGATGTTGAAAAGTGAGAAGTTTCTAATGTGTCTGCTATTGCAGAGTTGATTAGGCCCTCCAATTTTCTTTTTTTGTACTGCATCAACATTTGCTTCGTCCAAACACATAGGTGGGTATCTTTTCCCTTTGCAATAAATTAATACCTATGTCTATGCCCAGATGGGGAATATCTCCTTCGGATGGAAATAGTCAAGTTTATACCTTTAAAAAAAATGTGCAAGTTCATGGATGTTGAGCTGGTTTAGGCCTTGTCTCCCAAGATGCCTATTTTTTGTACAATTAGGCCATTTCACTTGCAAAAGAAATTGAGAAAAATTAAAATGCAGTTCAGTGCAATCTATGCCTGGTAGGCCTTGGCTCTTAAGATGCCTACAACTTGCATGCGGGCACTTTACCTGCAACACACGAAAGTAGGAAAAATAGGATTCATGAAATCCATGTCTATTAGGCCCTAGCTCTTAGGATGCTTGCAGCTTGCATGCAGTTCACAATTTCCTACAAAGCAAAAGAAATTTTATGCTAAGCAAGACAGGTTCTGTGCGGCTCTTTTTTTTTTAATCAAGGCACACTTGATGCATGACATCAAGGTGTTTTTTTTTCAATAGTGATCAAGTATCTTCGCTGATGGATATTGAGCCATCGCTTGAGGAGCAAGGAACCTTCTTGAGTAAGGTGCCTGCTTGATTAAGGCACCTACTTGGTGCCTACTTGAGTAAGGTGCCTATTTGGTGCCTACTTGAGTAAGGTGCTTGCCTCAGGACTAAGGCGCCTACCTCGAGAGTAAGGCACCTATCTCGAGAGTAAGGCACCTATCTCGAGAGTAAGGCACATACTTCAGAAGTAAGGTACCTGCTTGACATCACTTGAGTAAGGCACCTACTTAGTAAGGTGCTTTCTTGGCACCACTTGAGTAAGGTGCCTACTTGGCACCACTTTAGTAAGGCACTTATTTGAGTAAGGTGTCTACTTGGCGCCACTTGAGTAAGGCACCTGCCTGTAGATTAAGGCACTCCTAAAAATTGTTGGTATGGTATGGGGTCTCCCCCATGTCGATGTCACTTCACATAAAAATATCACTTCACCAAATCTTAACTAACATCTCCTTATTTTTCTATATCACACTTCATGTTGTCCTGCAAAACATAAAAAAAAAAAAACTAAACTAAAGCCATTAAAATAAAATTCTAACTAATTTTTTTTTCATCTGTTCTACCATGACCAAAACAGATCTTGGCTCATTTTTTTTCATCATCTATATTAGAGAATAGAATTTCAACTGCAACAATGTTTCAATTTTGGTCGAAACAAATGCCTTTGTTAATTTTTGCTTTTTGATTAATTGATAAGCTCGTTTGATAATATTTGATAAATCGTTGGAGCCAAAGGATAGAACTTTCAGGAGCTTCATTCACAAGTGGTCTTACAACTGCCACTATGAAGATTGGAATCCATGAGGTGTCTACAGGCATAGGTGTCTTGAGATTGTATCAAACATTGATTTATTTTTGGATTAGGATTTTGGTATTGAAATAATTGTTTAGCAAAAAATTTCTTAGGCAGATGTCAAATTTATGATTGGATTTTTGGTTATTTGATCATGTGAAAGGTAGCTTTTGATTGATTGGATAATGACTAACCCATAAAGTGATGCTTTGGTGATGGAGGAGATGAAAATCGATGATGTAACGATTGACAACAATTAAGAAAAAAATGGAAAATTTTGCATGAAATCAGCAAAATAGAAGAATTTGGGGAAATTCTCAAGAAATGGAATATAGGTGTGACAAATTTGGTCATTAAAGACATGTTCACACGGGGTCATGTGAACCTGTTAGCTCACATGTGTGGGGTGTGAATTTATGCCGATAGTGTTTAAATGGTGTAAAACGATGTCTTGACATCATTTTTGCGTGTCAGACGAAGGAGTGGTGGAAGAGAAGAAAAATGAAACAAAGTGCCATCGAATTGGGGACCCATGAAGACAATATGGCGAGTGCATCGGTAAGTATGAGCATGGGGGTGGGGACACTAGAGGTAAGAGTTTTATTCCTGCTTGATTAATGTGTGCTTGCTTAGGGTAAAAATAATGTGTGATTTTACTTAAAAATATTGTAAATTGAATGTGTATGCATGGGATGGGTAAAATTTGTACACTTTGTGTAAAAACGGTCAAATGGGTATCTCAAAATGGTGTTTGTTTTTGCATGTGGTTATTTTGCTTGTGGAAAAGCATTTGTTTGATGTCATGTGTGAAATGGTGTGTGGGAATGGTATGCATGTGAAAACTAAAAAGTGGGGGAATATAATAAGCCAAATGGGTATCCAAATGTGTTATCGTTTAACTATTTTAATAGATTTTTGACCACCTCATTTTGTGTACATGTGTGGGGAGGGTTTCAACCAAGGTTATGCACAGTGGTAAATATCATAAATTGGGCGAATATTAGGATTTTCAAAATTGGAAATTGGCGAATATGAGGACCCTCGAGTTGGCCCATTCGCCTAAAATGTTTAGGACCAATTTTTTCTTAGGGTCAATTCACCATAATATATCCAAACATAGGCATATTTGTACTCATTCAAAAGATTTTTTTGAGCCTGGTCTAATGGTGATGTTTTTATGAAGTTATAATGTGAATTAATATGTCAAAAATCATCCCAAATATGAAATTATTTTTTAAAGCTTCAAATTCCCCAAATTTTTGTGTGAAGATAATTGATTTTTTTTTCTTAGGATTTTCCATGATTCACCTTGATTTTGATTAGGATTTGTCATTTTTTTACAAGTACATTTTGAGTCCAACCCCTTATGCATAACCCTAGTTTCAATATTTTTATGCATTTTTATCATGTTTTTGTCGTTTTTCTTGTATGTGAATGGTATGGACAAAATGTGGATTTTATGGTGAACATGTGTGTGCAAAAATTTGGACAATCAGGAGGTTCGCATGGGGTTGTGTGAACCAGGGTGGTTTGCACGGGGTCGTGCAAACGTGTTTTTTTTTGGTATATGTACATGTAAAAGCAAAATGAATTGATTTTATATACAAGTTTTCTAACTTATGGCATGTATTTTATGGTAGGTGAAGAAGATATTTGTATGAAATCGACTATGGAAGTGTAGGAAGCTTTGCAGGATGTGCGGCGGGTGGAGGATGTGGAATGGTTATAGGCAGTGGGATTATATGGTGTGTGGGAGATGCGTGAGGTTCATGTGAACCATGTGTATATTTTAGCTCTTTGTGAGAGGTGGGATTCGGATAAGAACACATTTCATGCGTGAGGTTCATGTGAACCATGCGTATATTTTAACTATTTGTGAGAGGCGGTATTTTAGAGAGGGTATTTGGGCATCGGTGGTAGCGGGTGGATGCTAAGGGTGGAGTTGATTATGTGAAGTATTTGCAAAAGAAGTTTTTTTCAAATCACCATGCGATGACGATGCTACTCATAGCGAGTCATGCGCTACCAGATATTTCAGGGGTGATATTCCCCTAGAATATGATAGAGATTGTGTGTGATATGGTGGAGAGGAGTATAGTGTATGCATGGGTTCCCATATTGTTAGCATAAGTGTATAGAGAGCTACATGCAGTGGTGACGATGGAGAGGACATGCATCAGTGTGAGTCCCTTACTGCAAGTATTGTCTTGGGATTACATTTTGATTTTACAACCAACCAATTTACCATATGAGGCACATACACTCGATGACCGGGATGTACCTTATGCTATGAGGTGGAGGGAAGACATGGAGAGTAGGTGAAAGAGGGTATGGGAGAGTGATCTGATGTATCATCAAGAAGAGTTGGGGAGATTGGTTATGGATCAGGTGTGATGGAGGTCATGGTGAGGAGTGTCTAATTAGACTGAGGATGTGGAGCAGTTAGTACACATCAAGTGAGGGTGATGGATGGTGGGGAAGTACCTATCACAAGTAGAGTACTTTCCATTATCTCGGGTATAATGGTAGTTTGTATTATGGTAGGAGCAACCATATCCACCTATGGTGATCTATAGAGTGGTAGGAGATACAAGAGTATAGCCAGTAGTGCTACCATTAGATTTGATGTTGAATGGGCCATTGGTTGTCCTTGATGTGTACAATGTAGGTACAACACCATATTATAATGTATGGTGGCCAATGCTTGGTGTGGTTTATGGATGGGTGGAGGCAGAAAGAGTGTTTCCTGATAGGGTCTACCAGGTAGGGTGAGGGTAGCATTGCTAGGGCATGTGGGATCACCCGAGTTGGATGAGGAGGAGGTAGAGCTAGATCGATTTATTAGGAATGTGAGACCACACCATGATGATAGATATCATTTGGTTAGTGATAGCGATGCAGGGCCATTAATAGTAGGTGGATAGGGGATCATAGAGGGTACAACGGTGATGGAGGATGTGCCCGTGATGGACATCATGGATGACTCATCAGATGAGTCACCAGTGATGGAGGAGGGAGGCATTGGTAATGATACGGTGGAGTTGGAGGATTTTGATTTTAGTGAAGAGCTAGAGGATGCCATGGTGGATGAGTATGATGTGCGATAGATATGGGGGAGATGAGGAGCCTTAGGGATAGGCTATTGGAGATGGATATAGATCAGTTGAGTGATCGCTCAGCTTTGGAGGAAGAGAATGAGGTAGAGACAAACCTAAGGGCCTCCTTGGAGGAGTAGGAGGAGGCTAGGATATGCTTGTAGCAGATGGTAAAGGAGAGGTATGGGCTTAGGAGTGAGTGGGATGCCCTAAGGCGTGAGCGAGATGTTGCTTGAGGGGAGAGGGATGAGATGATAGAGGTGGTATAGTGGTTGCAAGGCTTATTAGATGTAGCTAGGGTAGAGATAGAGGCCATAAGGGTGAGTCACCTAGCAAGGATTGTGAAGTTGGAGTACATCATGCATGAGGCACTAGTCACGAAGGATTAGGTTGAGTAGGAGATCACAGTATTGGTTGTGATGGTGTCAGAGTTGGAACAGGTATGAGTAGATGTGGACCATTTGCAGTAGGCAAATAGGGGATTGATAGCCTTCAACATGAACAAGTCTACAAAGAGGATGAAGTGTGAGAGGGTGTTGATTATGCAAAGGATACATGTTCCCTTATACTTCGAGACAATTTCATTATTGTAGGGGCAATCGCATTGAAGTCAGCAGAGCTCACCATCCATGGGTGGGAGGATGCAGTAGATGGCGGTGCCTATGGCATCACAGGTAGTAGGGATGGCACCACCAACATGAGTGGAGGTACCTACGTTGGTGGACATGGGGGATGCACAATTAGAGAAAGTGGTGGAAATATAGGTTCTAGCATATGAGGAGAGTGGAGAGACTCTCATGAGGCAACAACAATGAGGGTTTTATGAGGGTAGTGATGGATGATCGACCCATGATTTTGTATCTTGGTATATGTACATGATGAATTGTTTTTGGTAGTTATGTATCAGCATGGATACACAACTCTTTGTAGTCATATGGTATTTTTTGAAATATGAATGTACAAACATGATAGAGTCATGTGATGACGTGCCTATAAGGACACACACACCTTTTATTGTAGCCTAATGGTGCTATTTTTGATATATTCATATATATACATGATATTTTGTGACATTTGTGTCTAATTGCATTTATGTGTTTGTTTGCTTCTGCTTATGATGATGTATGAATGATGTAGATGTGATAGTGGGTAACTACATATATAAATGGAATGGTTGAATGCATAGGTAAATTGGATGTGATATTATGAAATGACGTATAATGAGTATGCATAGGATGATAATGTAAAGGTGTAGAAGTATTGCTTGGGTAAAGCATTTGCATCATTGCAGTGATCATATGATGTAATCCATTCCATTTTTCCAAGGAAGTTGGATATGAATATTGTAATGAAGAGATTCGAACATTATAGGTTTTAAGTAATCAAACCCATTGAATAACTGAGCAATACTTCGTAAACAAGTTATAGGTTATCTTGGTAAAAAATACCTCAATCCTAGATTTGTGAGTGTAAAGTGATGTTCATTTTACCATTTTGAAAAATGGTGGTTTGTAACTGCATGGTAACTGAGCTTGTAAGCTAGCTCATTGGTAAGGACTTGAGGAATGCAGGGATTCAAGATTTTTGATAATACTTTTGAGGCTTTTCCTTTTGTTTTTTGCCCCTATATTTTAAGTGCTTTATTTTTTTCTTTATTTTATCTTTTTTTTGTGTGGGCATTGGATTTTGTTTTTTTCCCTTTTTATCTTTTGGTGTATCTTGTCCTTTTTGCAATCCTCAAGTTTGAGATAAATCATGTGAATGATATGATGAGCATGGTGATTTTTTCTAGGCATTAGTATGCATACAGTGTAGCCAACCCTACTTTCAAAATTTTCTTAGTGTGTAGGACGTGCCATTAAATCCAGGAATGAGAGCAAGGTAACCAAGGGAATTCTAGAAATGCTTTTGAAATGTGCCAACTTTGGATGGTGATTTATTATAAAACTTTTCATGGGTGAAGTACTCAAAAACATTTCAATAATCCTGTCTCCTAACAATGGGATTGGACATCAAATTGTTATGCTAGCATGTGCATGTTTAATTCCCAAAGTATGGTATTTACAATGATTATGTACAAATCCAGGTATGGATGCAACTTCTAAGAATGTTGTAATTCATGGGTGCAGAGCAACGACATGACGTAAATGATACGTGCGGTATATGAATAAAAGATGAATGCATTTTCGAGGTTTCCCTAATATTCTATACAATTAAGTGGGGTGAGTGAATGATATTAAATATGATGGGGAAGTAAAGAGAAAGAAAATAAGGTAGAAGATAAGAATAAATGAGAAGGGAAGAGAAGAAGAAGAGAAGAAAAGAAACCAATCAAAGGTATGTAGCCGCTCGAAGCATGACCATACAACATTGACAAGTAACAATAAGTGAATAAAAGGAGGAAAATAAGGAGATGAGGAAAATAAGGGAGAATGAAAGGTATGTAGCCGCTCGAAGCGTGACCATACAAAATTCATTAGAGAAGAAGGGGAGAAGAAGATAGAAGGAAAGGAGAAATGTGAGAAAAGCATATTTGGAGTGAAATGCAATTTTATCTAATGCCACAGAATACCAAAAAAAGGGATGTAGTTGTTTTTGTGTTTTTGATTTTGATTATAAACATATGTACAAGTGGTGATGAGCTGCAATGCCTAATCTTATGTGTAAAATGCTCAAATATGAAGAATTTTGATGGGCTCAAGTTCAACAATGCCTTCCAACATGGTAAGACGATATACCCCGGATCCAAAATTTTGAGTGATCATGAAGGGGCCTAGCCAATTAGGTGTAAATTTATCATGAAGATGATGTGGTTGGCTAGTAATTTTCTAGTTCTCTTTGAGGACTAAGTCTCAAAATTGGAATTCTCATTGATGTACCTTAGAATTGTAGGCACATCAGAGATGATATTGGTAAACATGAGTATGTTCAATACAATTGATACGACGCTCATATAATAGGGTCAATTGGTTTAGTCAGGCTTGACAGGCGGTATTATCATCAATGAATTCTTACATAGAAAGTCGCAAGGATGGGATTTTGAGCTCCAAAGGCATGATGGATTCAGTGTCATATACTAAGTAAAATGGAGTTACCCATGTTGGAGTATGGATACTTGTGCGGTATGCCCATAGTGCTAATGGTATTTGATTGTGCCAATCATGGTGTGATTCTGCAATGATTTTACGAAGAATGGTGCAATTGGTTTTTATTTGTAGCTTCTACTTGGCCATTACCCTATGGGTAGTATGGAGTAGAAAAGCTATGTTGAATTTTGAATTTTGCACATAATGCACAAATATTCTTGTTCTTGAATGAGGTTTCATTATCAAATATGATCTTTGATGGGATACCAAAATGACAAATGATGTGTTGGGTGATGAAATCAACAATTTTGGGACCAGTTATTTGCACAAAAGGGATAGCCTCAACCCATTTTGTGAAGTATTCAGTTGCAATAATGATTAACTTGTGATTGCTAAATGAGGTGAGAGTGATTTTTTCGATAATATCCAAACCCCATTGTGAGAAGGGCCACATTGATTTAATGGGTTGCAGAGTCTATGAAGGCAAGTGTGTGAGATTGGTGTGATGTTATTTTTAACATAGTCATAACAGTCATATTCCATTGTGAGCTAGTAATATCCCATCCATAATATGTGTTTGGTAATGGCCATACCACTAAAGTGGTTGCCACAAGTACCATCATGAGCCTCTTGGGTGATGCATTGGGCTTCAAAATATTCAAGACAACGCAATAATATGTCATTGTAACTTTGCTTGTAGAGGATATCACCTAGCAATGTATAGTGAATGGCACATTGTTTGAAAGCTCATTTTTGAGTATGATTGAGATTTGATGGGAGAATACCGAGCTTAATGTAATCCTTGACTTGGGAAAACCATGGGTCATGTGGTTTAGCTTCGATGATATTGATGTCATCGACACAGGAAGGTGGGTTAGTGGAAATGGCAGAATGGAAGAGGGGTGTGAATGGACACGTGAGTTGTGTCAAAAAGTGAGTTTTACAGAATGATGGAACATAGAGAAGCCATAGTATCTACAAAATGGTTCATGGATCGAGGAGTAGCAATAATGTCATACCACTCAAACTAGGATAAAAAGTGTTTGACTACCTATTTGTATTGTTGAAGGACTAGGCAATGACATTGTCATTATTCCTTAATTTGATTTATAATGAGGAGGGAGTCATCGTATATGTTTAGGCACCAAATATGCATTGAGATTGCTTTCTTTAGACCTAATATGAGAGCTTTATACTTGGAATTATTATTGGTATAGGGAAAGCCTAATTTGAAGGAAAAGGGAAGTGGTTCCCCTTGTGGCATGAAAAAGACTATACCTACACCCCCAACATGCTCACAATGAGAGCCATAAAAAAATAGGGTTAAGTTAGCGATTGATTTAGGCTCCACTAGTTCTTCATCTTTGGTAGTATGAAATATATAATCATCAAGAAGTTGGATGAGTAATGGGGCATCAATTGCTAGAGGAGCTTCATCCAGATGATCAACAATGACTTAGCCTTTGATGGATTTTTGACAAATGAATTCAAGATCGAATTCCATGAGTAGCATGATACATTTGGCCATTCGACTATTGTGGTAGCTCTTACCCATCATGTAGCGTAGTGGGTTGTCATGGGAAACTACGTAGGTTTTATGGTTAATCATGTAATATCATAGTTTTTGAGTGGTAAAGACAATGACAAGGTAAATTTTATCCATGTAAGCATATCGTATTTCATATTAAATCAATGTGCAACTGATATAGTATATGGCCTATTATTGTTTCATTTCATTCTTTTGAGTGAGGAGTGTGCCCAACATGACATCAGTAGTGAAAATGTATAGATAGAAAGGTCAATATGGATGTGGTGGTGATAGGACTGGTGGATATGTTAGGTATGATTTTATGGCATCAAAGGTAGCTTGGCATTTGTCATCCCATATGAAATGGACCCCCTTTTGGAGCAGATGGTTGAACGGTTGACACTTATCAAAAATTTGGGCGATGATCACCGAATGGATTGAATCCATCCTTGTAAGATATGTAACTAATTAATGTTGGTAGGGGTGGCATGTCAATGATAGCTTGGACCTTTTTGGAATATAATTTGATGCATCATTACGAAATGATAAAACCCAAGATTTTTCTAGTGATAACACCAAAGACACATTTATTTGGATTTAACCAGACGTTATGTTCTAATAGGCAATCAAATATTTGATGTAGGTCCTCAAGATATTGAACATGGGTTTTGGATTTGGTGATAATATCATTGACATAGTTATCGATAGTTTTGTGCATAAGATCATGAAAAATGTAGGTCATGGCACATTGGTAAGTTGCCCCTATGTTATTGAGGCTGAAGGGCATGACCTTGTAACAAAATATCTCCCAAGAGGTAGTGAAATAGGTCTTGTGCTGGTCATATGGATTGACATGAATTTGGTTGTAAAATAAAAAACCATCCATGAGTGATAGTATTTCGTGTCCGATTGTGGCATCAACCAATATGTCGATATTAGGGAGTGGGAAATTATCCTTGGTACAAGATTTTTTAAGATATCTAAATCCAATAAAAATATGGATACCTCCCTTGGATTTTTTTATAGGAACCATGCTTGAAACCCACTCAAGGTAATCTATAGGTTGTATAAAATCCACATCGAGGAGTTTTTGTAACTCCTCTTTGACCATAAGAGCAACGATGGGGTGCATGTGGTGCAAATTTTGCCTGATGGATTTGGCATTGTCATCCAGAACAAGGTTGTGCACAACTAATGATGAATCCAAGCCTGACATATCCATGTAGGACAAGGTGAACACTTTAATGTAGTGCCTAAGAAAAATGGTAAAAAGAACATGTTCTTATTCAAAAAGGCTAGCAGTGAGATAGAAAATGTGAGGGTGATTCGAATCATCACCAATATCAACTTTGATAGTGTCCTCGACAAGCATGTGAGAACCATAATGAAGTTGGGTAGGTGTGGGTATGCTATGAAGGTCATAGATGGTCCCAAGGAGGTGGAATTCATCATCTAGATAAACATTCGTATGATTAATCCATGAAATATGAGGTGGGATGGTAGGCAAAGGTGCATTAGCAAATCATAGCAATTAAGGTATTAGAAGGAATTCGATGACTGAGGGTGTGGAAGAGATATTATAAAAATCAATAAAGTTGGTGATGAAAGGTGGCATGTAATTGGGATGGTTTGGATATCGAAGTGGGGCATAGAAGTCCATAGATATCATGTTGATAAAGGCACTAGATATGGTGGATGTGGGTGATGAAGGTCGTGATGAATCAGAGGAGGATAGCAATGAATTTGGAAAGGTTTGGTAATGACCTGGGTTTAACACCATGGGTGGAGAAGGAGAATGAGAATGTGTGCCATGAGGTGATGCAACTTCATGAATGGGAAAAATGGGATAGCTGGAGGAGGTGAGGAAGTTAGATTGACTGATAGAGGTGGATCGAATGATAGGTCAGTGAATTGATGGGTGAGGGCTTCAAATTCCAAAGAGGATAAGGTCTCATGGGGTGGGTATGGAGGAAAGAACATGGATGGAATGTTGATTATGGAATGATGTGATGAAATGTCTATCAGAATATTGAGCTTGAATTCCTCATCATAAAGGAGCTCAAGGGGATCAAGATCAAGATTATACAAATCATTGTTGAGGGTACTGATTGTTGTGGGATGGTAACCAATTCTTGATCGATCGATAGGTTTACATGAGGGATGATCAATATGGGTGTGACATCCTTATTCATATCTCCCTAGACCATAACCATACCAGTTATACATATGAATATAATGCTAGGCAAAATTAGGATTGGACATGTGGTTAAGGTTACTATAAAATCTGGTTTGTGATGGTGGAGGCATTGGAGCTTCTACAGATGAGTCAAGTCCCCCATATATGAAACTTGTGGAATTTTTAGGTGGACCAAGAAGAACCACTGCCTTGATAGTCAAGGGAACATCATGAGGTTAACCAAAGTCACGAGTGGATTGGATGGTGGAAGGAATAACCTGCGCATTGCTTATGTTATACTCACTAGGACTTGGTGTAGTCATGAGTATAGAAACATGAGGGGTTGTATGCTCAGGTTGAGGTGAGGAACCCTTGTATGATGGAGAGTATGGTGGAATAGGTGTAGGTGGATTTGTGGGAGAAGGGGATGAATTAGGAGGATCTTATTGAGCTAACTAGTCATCAAATCAAGTGGTGCACTATGTCCACTCATAGCACTCAATAGGTGTTAAAACGATGGGGTGATTGGCATGGATGAACTGAGAAGTGGGAATAGAGGTTATGGTTGGTAAACTAGATATTACCCATGTCTACGTAGATCCAGGTACAAAGTGGCAAGAGGATGGAGGTAGTGTAGGATGGATGAGAGGGTTTTTGGATGAGTATGCTAAGGAGGGTGTAGCAAAAAATGTGAATGGAGGGAGTGGTGTGAAGGAGGAAGAGGGGTGATGGGAAAATGTGGGAATGGCTGGAGCACTAGGATATTAAGGTGGATTTTAGGAGGTTGATGTAATGTTGCTTAGATCAGGGGTGGGATGTGATTATGAATTATTGTAGAAAGGATGCTAAAAATTAGAATCATGTTTATAAGGTACTACATCTTGAAGTTTATTTTTGGCTACTTTAGCTATATAGGTGGTAGGTTTATGCATGTAGTATCTAAAGAAATGTGTGGGGTGGGAGCAAACTGCATTGATGATAATGGTGGACCTCGTGGAATGCTGATAATGTTGCAAAACTCAAACGGATCACCATCGATATGGATGCAATAAACCAAACCATTATGGACATATTTGATATAGTGATGTAGTGTGGAAGGGACACATTGCATATCCTAAATCTAGGGGTTTCCAAAAAGGATGTTATACTACATCTCACCTTCGATAATATGGAAGAGTGTGGAGATGGTTTTGGCACTAGCCTTGATAGGAAGGACGATGATACCAATGGTGGGGTGCATAGAGCCATCAAAATCTCAAAGGTCCATTGATGGAGTGGTGATATGGGAGGGATGAAGGCAAAGGTGGCCAAGGGCTATAGTAGAAATGATGTTTATGGAGGAACCGGTGTCAATGAGGACCCTCTTGTAGGTAACAATGTTGATGGAGGCTTGAATATGCAATGGGGGATCCACTCCCTTGCCTAAAAATTCTATAATTTCATGGTCATGTAAGCTGATGGAAGGTTGTAGGCATCTTTGAACATTGCCAAAAAAGTTAGAAAATGCATCTGTATCATGAGTCTCAAGGTCGAGAGAGCAAAGGATAGAATCAAGGGCTTCGCGATGAGGTTGGGATTACTGCAGGAGGTCATAGATGGATAACCTTGCAAGGGCGATGTGAAGTTGATGGGAAATACTATCACGTATGGTGATGACATTTCATGGTATATAAGGAGGAACGGGTGGAGGGTTTGATGGATTGGGTGCAGGTGGTGGTTGAGAAACTGATGGATGCTGAGCTTCAGTAAGGAATGGATAGCATTGATTATGGGTGGCAATATTTTTTATACCCACAAATCCCTACTATGAAGGACCTTGATTGATATGATTGACTTGGCATGGATCATATTACAATGGATTACCCTGATTCTTAGGTAATGGATTTTTATATATACCCAAGTTTTGATTTTGTGGTGCAAGGGGATTATAAACTTGAATGGTGCCTCGATCGATAAGATATTGCACAGTATGGAAAAAAATATGGCATGAATCAAGAGTATGGCCATTTTGATGATGGAAATCATAAAATACCTATGAATTGTAGTCCCACAGGAGTGGATGGTTCAGATCAAGAGTCTGTATGTTAGGCAAAGTGATGAGACCTCCATCGTATAATCAGTATAATAAAGCAAGCATGGGCTCATATAAAGGTGTCCAATTGCATGGTGGATGAGGAGGAAGATGATTGCAACCTTGATATGGATTAGGTGGTGTGACAGGGTTAAATTGGTAGGCATTGGGAGGTGGTGGAGGGTTGACTTGGTATGCATTGGGAATGGTCATGATGGTACGAATTATAGAGGTTAGGATGGGGTGATTTGAGGTGGTAGGGATGAAGAGGCGAGAAGCACTTGATTGGTCTGAGGAAACTTTGAAGTGGATGATACGTATGGGGGGTGATTTTAGCAGTAATTGGCTAGGTAGGACTACTTAGGATGGAGCTTGATTTTTCTTGTGTGGACCTTGATGTCCTCGATAATTTTGGCTTGGGCAATAGCTTCTTCAAATAATTAGCTCTAATGGATCTGTAATGTTTGAGATATTTGCTTGTGACAACTCTTGACAAATAGTTTGACAAGCTTAGAAGGTGGGAGAGGAAATGCAATATCATGAATGACCACTTTCCAAAAAGCAACAAAATTAGTAATAGGCTCATCATCAAATTGGTGTAAAGCATAGACATCCGATAAGGTAAGCTTGATTTTGATATTGATCGAGAAATGCTCAAGAAAAAGATTGGCCAATTGTTCAAATGTGAATAGACTGTGGTGATGCAAATGGTTGTACCAATATAATGCTTGTCCCCTAAGAGAAAGTGTGAAATTATGGAGCATAAGGGGATCACTACCATGAATTTGGTAACAAGAAAAATGGTAATTATTAAGATGCTTTCTAGGATTTTCCTTAATTTTGAATTTTTCTAATTTTAGGATCTCAAATCGATAAGGATATGGATGTATGGGAACAGATGGGTGATTTGGTTCATTGCACAATTCATCATATGTGGGTTTTTGAGGTCCATAACTAGTCATGCATAAATCCAATGTATGAATATGCTCCTGCATGGCTTGAAATTCACTAGAGAGCACCGTGGTATTATTTGGTGGAGCGAGAAATGGGGATGAAGGTGAAGATGTAGGCAGTGGTTGTGATGGTACCTGTGAATAATTCAAATGTGGTGGATATTGCAACTATTATTCCTCCCATTGGTGATAGTAAGCAACCTGTTTTGGATTAGACATAGCTTGGTATTGTGGGATAGGAACCTGAGATGGATGAGGCAAGATGTAGGAAGATTGGAATGCAGGTGGCAGTTGTTTTTGATCATAGTATTAGGGAACCTATTGGCTAGGCATGGGCACCTATTACTACTATGCGTATGGGAAATTTGGTTGCACCTGAGTAGTGGTGGTAGAGGACCATGTGGGTGGTGAGGTAAATGAAGTGGGTGGTGTAGAATAGGGGGGTGGAATAGATGAGGATGTCATGAAAGAGAATTGGTTTGGGGATGGAGGGGAAACTGACGAGGACTAGGGTGGTATGGATGGAATGGCTAGCAAGAATTTGTTTTGAACCGAATAGTGGGGAGGATTAGCTTGATAAGTGGGATTTGATGATGGAGGTCAAAATGAAGGTGGGGGTGATAAGCGAAAAGATGAGGAAGGGGTCGATGGGGGTCCATAAGAGGAAAATGGTGGATAGCTAGTAGGTGGATAGGAAGCGAACTGTGGTGTAAAAGGAGGTGGTTGTGAGGATGAAGATGCTTGTTGCTAATAAAATTGTAATGATGGTTGTGATGAGAGTTAGTAGTACTGATATGGATTTGAAAAGTACTATGGTGGGAGTGATGATGGTGGCTAGGATGGATACTGAGAGCTAGATGAGGCTTGCTATGATGGTAGGATTTGGGTGGAGGATGCGAAAGTAGGAAGCATGGAAGGAGGCATATAAATCATACCTACCATCTGAACAGTAGTAATGACATCAGGTGCAATTTGGGAAAAAATGACAATGGAGTTTTCTCCTAGGAGAGGGTGAGATAAGTGCTCGAGGAAAGGATGAGTGGCATATGGGGAAGGATGTGGAGTGAAATCATCTACCACCATAACAGGTATGGGGAAACCAGGAGGGGTATAGATGACATGTTGGCAATAGGTAGATGGAGGATTATGAGAGGAGATATCATCCAAAGGAGGGGTCTCCTCAAAGGTCTCATCTAGGAGGTGATATGGAGTGAAAGATGCCACATGGAACATAGGACTAGTGCTAGGGACCAATGGCCCAGTCAAAAAATTAGGTGGAACAATGGAAGTAACCTGCTTAGACTCAAAATGTGGATCATTGGTCTAAGAAGGATAAGCGCTATTGTTATGATAGTCCACTGAGTAGCATCGATGGTACAACGAAGGGCTTCACATGTTTGACTGTGTAATTGTCATGGTGATGTGTGCAAGAGTGTGGTAACAACCAAAAGATGTGAAATCTGAACTCTGAGAATGTTTGTGGTTGACTAGGACACTGTTTGTTCTCAAAAATACAGGTTTGCACGAGGTCATGTGAACCACTTTTGAGAAAAAATATTTTCACGGGGTTGTGCAAACCTCTAAAATAAAAAATAGATGATGGATATATGCTCTGGAAGGTTTCTGCGTGCTATGTGAGCAATCTATGACCTTGAAAATAGGTTCACATGGGGTCGTGCAAACCACTCTTGCAACTAGAGATTCACACAGGGTCATGCGAACCACTAGAAACAATGATAGAGGATGAATTTTTGTTGTGGATAACCTTTATGTTCTATACAGACCTATTTTGTGCAATTTTGTAGCCTGGAAGCTAGGTTTCACATGGGGTCATACAAATATATCTGAGTGTAGGAAATTTGTACTAGGGGGTACGAATCACCTAAAAATAGAATATGGATTTTTTTGTGTGGAAGTGAAACTGTGGAACAACTGGTGAGTGAGTTAGAGCAAGTTTAATATGTTGTTGTAACCACTTTCATGAGACTCAATAATAAGCAAATGTTTTTCTCTTTTGGTTTTCATGTGTTTTTATGAGAGTACTATAATCACCCTAAGAAAAAACCATGGGAAGTGGGTGAATGCTACTTGAAATAGGTATGTTGTAGCATATAACCTCCTGCAACACCCAAGAGTGCACAAAATAGAACTATGTTTCCAACGAGCGAATGGCTACCTAGGTGGAATCAGGTACAGTAAAATGATATCCAAAAGGGGGGACTAAAAATGTTGTGATGAGTCAATAAACTCTCACGAAGAGAGGTCGTGCTATCAATGTGATGCTATCAGCCCTAATCAAGGCTTTTTATTAACCCTCATATTTAAGGCATGCACAGTAACGATCATCTGTGCCCACTAATTATTTTGAAAATCCCTGTGGTAAAGGGGCTTTCTAAAACTACCCACTCTAAAGGTACCTTCCAGTGATGAAATTTGAATAACCAACACTCGAAGTGGGAAGGACCGATCAGATATTAATACCAAAATGATCCACCTGGGAGAATACTATGGTGACTAAAACTAGAGGTGAGTCAATGGAGAGTACAACCTAGACCTCACTAAACTCTGGTGTTGAATTTTTGATGAAATCCAATTCAAACTAGAGATGAAAACTAGTCTTTACACCATTAAAAAATGTGACATGAGTATGTGGTGTTTGTTGTACGGTACTATTTTAGAAGCAGATCTACCCTAAATACCTTTTCAAAAGAAAAATATGATAGGATGCCTTTTCAAAAAAAATATAAGTACATGTGTCCTCATGAAAATAAATTTAGTCTAATGGTTTATAGAATAAAAATCTAATTAAGTGCTTTTGAAAGAAAATCTAGTTAAATGCTTTTGGAAGGGAAATAACAAGAAATAAATCTAGTTAAATGCTTTTGGAATGGAAATAACAAGAAATAAATCTAGTTAAATGCTTTTGGAAGGTAAATAATAAGAAATAAATCTAGTTAAATGCTTTTGTAAGGGAAATAACACAAATGGAAATGACTGGAATTGAAGCTAGGCTAGAAAGCAAGAGTAAATTTACCTAAAAAAAGCAAGCAAATGCAATTTGGTGGAATGCAAGCCCAATAGGAAATTTCAGCCTCAAAATGAAGGAAAAACATAAATTCCACATGATACCTGCATCCAAGTGTATGCAAAACCTTCTGGTTCACATTTTTCTCTGAAGTTGTATTGATTCTGGAGATTCAGATCCCAGGGTGCGAACCTATCCTTTGGAGAGTGGTTCACATGGGATCGTGTGAACCTGGGTCCAAAGATTGGGTTGACTGGTTTTGGGGTCTTGATGATTATTTTGAATCTCCTAGAGGGTTTTGTGATAGGTACCTACATAGAAAAGGTCCAAAAGTCAATTTTTAGTGCAACAAGATAGCATAAACCCTAAGAGATTTTGCATATACTTGAAGAAAGCAAATTGTAGGAAAATAAGCTAACTAGTACCGCATAAAAATATAAGGATGCTTTAACCTTGAATACACTATGGTGAGAGATGATTGGTGGTCTAGGTATGGGAGCACACAATCCCCGGGAACATGAGGTTCTTAACCTCCCCTGACTTACCTTACTGATGGTTATGGGTGTTGGGAACAAATACTTGGGTGTCAAGTATCAATTTTGAGGTAGATTGGGGAGTCCACACGTCCAAGTGTGTACTCACTACTCTCTTTGGAGGCTTGCTGGTGAGATGGTTTTCAGTGGATTTTTGGTTTTGGGGTTTCTTCAAAGATGACAATTTTCTACCATATAGAAATAAGCCACAATTTTTGTTAGAAGGCAAATAAGCTAGTGCTTGGTGGGGTCCCACCAGGTGTGCCAAAATGAAAGCAACAAAAATAACACTATAATTCTCATTCAAAATCATAGGATCCACTACTTTTGCTATTAAACTAATAAAAAGGGTTACAAATTGATGTCCTTTTACAAATTTTTCCCTAAAGGCTACAATGGGGTCTTCCCTTAGTAAACCCTTTCGTATGTGGTGCAAATGCAACAAGATCTATCTTCTTTGTGTTCCTCAATGCAGGTGGGATTCTTGCTCGTGTGCCACCGCTGGTTGGATGTGTTCTTTGTTCCTATTGAACTTGCAAAATATTGTTAGTGCATTGAGGGGTCTACCTCAGTCAAACCTCATGGTTATGAAGATAAAAATACTCTTAAATGAGCTTAAAACATGAAAATAACTACTAAAAATAGCATAAAAATACTAAATTAATCCATACTTACCTTGTTCGGTGATTCTAGTGCCTGTAACATAGGTTTGCATGAGGTCGTGCAAATCTTCTGTGAACCGGGAGGTTCGCACAAGGTCGTGTGAACCTATCTTTTCTGGACATAATCTGCAAGATGACTTTCTTGGTTGTCCTCGAATAGCTACTTCTTTGAGGGTCACCTTCATAAAGTGCACTTTTTATGGGGTTATTGACCTATCTCAATCACAAGGAAACATCATGAAAGCGATAAATCAATTGCGATGTATGTACGATGGTTGTGTGATGGATGTAGGATGGATGTAATGGTTGTAGTTATTTCGATAGAGTTTTGATAAGTAAAAGTTGTTTTTTTTGAAATGGTTAAAATGGCCTTATATTTAGAGACTTGGCCAAGGTGAGAGGGATGGGATGAGGTGTCCCCTATGAGGTATCAATGGTGAGGTTTCCACCTAAGAGGTGTCCCATGAGATGTCCTGGTTCATAAATGAGGTTGGGTGAGAGAATCCCTCACCCATTCACAAATAATGACTTTACCAAAAATATTCATTTAGCATTTATGAATACTTTTTTGGAAATATTTACAAATTAAAAATTACCTTTTATGTGCAAAAGTCTCCATCTTTCATTTATGACCCATGGGAATGTGGGGTGGAGAAATATTTGGGTGAGAGGTGGCAAGGTTAGGATATGTTAGAATAGGTGATGTGGAAGGATAGGCTAGTCAAAGTAGACTAGGTGAGGTGGAAGGGTTAAATTAAATTAATATTAGATTAAATTAAACATGTGATTAGCCATAAAGCATTCTTTGACCAAAAAATGTTTACTTTTGACCATAAAGTGCTTTTTGACCATGGTAGAGAATTCAACCTTGGTTGAGTTAGTAATGAGGTCATATGAGGACCTAGGATTAAGCTTAGGAAGGGACTTAACTAGCCCAAAGGGGCTAAGGATGATGAATAGTGATTTTGATGAATGAATAGTATTTTTAGCCAATTTATGTAATTTTTGAGGGTTTTGCAAATTGATTGACCACGAAGAGTGCGACTTTTGGATGTCTATAGTTACTTCAAGAAATTAATAAATGCACAAGTTTTAGAATATGCAATGATATAAATGTGCATGTCGTCTACATGTACATGATTCATAGGATAGGTAGATGAAGAGTCATGGGTAGAGTAAAGACCAAGGCACATATATTCCTATATATAGGCCTTTAACATATAGAGTGAGTGTGAGAGATAATGTTACTATAGATAGGTAGATTATAGTAGTGAGTAGTTACAATGTAGCTCTTCATTAAAATTTTGAAGTGTTCAAGTCCTCCATTATATTGCATTGTACTATTTTTGTAAGCTTTCATTAATGGCAGAGTACTAAGTTATTGCATAAGTTTATCTCATTATTTTCCTACATATTATAGTTTCATTATCATATAGTTATCACAACTTACTTATTTCACATCTTGTGGTTGCATTTCCTTCAATATACATCCTCAAAAGCTAACAATGGTATCAAAGCTATGGTATATCAATAGGAAATAGAGAGAGAGCCATAAGAGAGATTGAGAGGAGATCAAAAATCTTATTTTCAAAAATTTTGAAAATTGCATTTGGCTAGAGTCTTTCCATAGGGTTGCAAAAAAACTTGTGAAGACTAGGACTCAACATTGATTCCACTAGTTTGAAAAATCAACTAGTGAAGATTGATTATCTATAGATTCAAATTTTCTTCTATTACAATTTATAATACTTTTTTGAAGAAAAGGAGATTCAAATAAAATTGAGAAGCTTCCTACAAAGACCTAGGAAGAATATCTTCTTTGGAATCAATCCAGTAGCTGAAGAAAAAAATGGAATATCAGATATTTGAAGACCTAAGGAAAAAGTCCCATTACAAGATTGTAGAATTGTAGATTACAAAAGAGAGAAAAAAGGCCAAAGAAGCCTTATTGCATATTCAAGGAAGAAGAGACTCTAGAAAAGAGTCTAGGAGAAGATTGGAGATTGGTGATCTCCATTGAATATTGAATACTATAATTTGCAGATTGAAGGAGGAAGATAAAATGGATTAAGAAGTTGAAGAGACTCACAAGAAGAAGAACTTCCAGTCTTGGAAGATTGAGATAGGAAAGGACTAGAAAAAGTCTTGTTCTAGATTTTAGAATCGTAGATTTCAGAGATCCAAGAAGGAGATATCACTACAAAACTTCCACTATAGAAGGTTGAATAAAAGGTCTCATTGAGAAGACCATAGAGCTATGAAATTGAAGGCCCAATAGGAGATATCTCAAGAAAGAAAGGAGAAAGAAGGAGAAGGCTTGGAAAGCCCTATTTTAGATTTTAGATAAGGTCATTGAGGTAGATTTTAGATAAGACCACTAGATAAGCCAAGGTTAAAGCCAAAATTCATAAAGGAGATTGAAGGAGAAATGAGATAGAGAAGACACCAAATATGAGATATTTGGGGATTGTTATTGAAGGCTTGAATATTAGTTTAGAGAAATGAGGTTGCTAAATTTATAGTAAAAAATTAAAGGTATATAGGATACAAATCTCAATTGGGATTTGGAGGAGTTTCCTACCAAACTTGTGAGATTTATTTATAGCATTTCGAAGGAGAAAGTGACTGTGAAAGGGCAACAATTTAGACATCATTACTAGCTACCAAATTTTAGATTTCAAAGGACCATCATGAAGGGTAGTCAAAGCCACCAAACTACATTTTAGGGCAGCAGTTAGAAGGGTTTTCAAAGCTGCAAATTGGTGGGTTAAATAGTTGTTTTAGACAACAAGGAAGGGCTACAATTTCATCCAATATAGGCTAGAATTTAGGTGAATATAATCACCAAGTTTTCCATCATCTATACAGGTCATTAAGGTAAGCAACTTTGGTGCAAAAAGTTTATTATTTGAACTTTAGTTTTTTGGTTCATTATTAAGTTTCATTAAGCACCATATTAGAGTTTAAAAGTTACAAGGAGAAGGTTGCATATTAAAGTCTTCAAGGAAATTTTCATATTAAAGTCTTCAAGGGAGTGCATAAGATAGTTTCTACAAGGGTTATAACCTGCACACAAAAAGGAGTTAGATATATTTTGAAAGAAAGGAAAATATCAACATCCTACCTTCTAGTTAAAGCAAAGAAGACATTATCCTTAAGTTAAAGTTGGATACATTATAGTGCATATTTCAAGTTACTTTTAAAAGTTCATTTATAGGAGCAATAAGGAGAAATTGCTATTGCATCATACTAGTTATCAAAGGTGCATTAAGCATTTAAGTGAATATTGAAAATTAGTGCAAAGTTAAGCCATTCAAAAGGGCATATTAACTGCATGATTAAGAGCTTGGATTCATTACTACTAAGTTAACCAAGAAAATGAGAGATTTTTCTAGCAAGGAAGACAACACCAAATCATCATTTACCACCAATAATTAGTGCAAAGAAGCTGCCTCATCAAGGAAGAGAGAAATTTTGCAAAAGAAGATTTAAAGACTTCAAACTTCGATGCAAATAAGGTATTCTATTCTAAATATTGCATAGCTATTTACATTAAATTATTGCATCATATTCCTCTTGTCCTATATAGAAAAAGAGTACAAAGCTAGAGTATCTCAAAGTCACCACAACAAATAGCAAAGTATGTTTACAAAATAGCCATTTCATCAAATTAAAGGAGCAAACATCAAGCTAAGTTTTGAGTGGTATTTTCACACAGTTGTGAAAGTACACTCTCCTTTAGGATTTGGTTTCCAAATCCCCTCTTGAAAAGAATTTAAACAAACAACTTCTCCAAGGTCTTCGCTATATTAGCATCTGCATATGTGTATTAGTAATCTTGAATAAAGATATTCACTTTAAATGCTTGGAACACCTTAGTGATTGCAAGTAACTGTAACAAAGGGCAATGTTGGTTTATTTTACCATGAAACTTTAGTGATTGTTCATTGAACAAAAATAAAGCAAATGTGAGTTGGCCCTCATATGACCTTCAATGTGATGCTCAAATTACCCCTCTTTCGTAAAATCAAAATTTTTATGAAGAGAGGGCAATTTTAGGCTCCAAAAATGGTAATTTGTGAAATGCCATAAAACATAACTCCTTCAATAAAATTGGAACTTTCATGAAGGGAATGTCATCATAGGCTCATGAGTGCAAAACAAAACTTAAAAAATGAAATTTGACCTTAAAATGGAAATTTTCTATTTTTGGATTTTTAAAATCTGCAGTAAAACAACAACTTCGATGAAATCTTAAAAATATTAAACAAATCCGAAAATGAAATTTCAAAGTGCATATGGGAAGTTTGAAGTATAACCTACGCAATGGTGAAATTATTTTTGGATTTTGAAAATTTTTTAAATGTTTATTTTAATGCCTAAAGATTAAAAAAAAAATTAAAATTTCTGGAAAATACAATGCAGAAAATGAAAATGAAATGTAGAAAACTGAAAATAAAATGCATTCAGTATGATGCTATCCTATTCCTACAAAACCAAAGATGCAACCTAACCTATTGGACTTGCAAAACAAGCACAATACGGATAAGCTAAGTGCTGGCTTCTAGGGTTTTTAATGAGGTTTTCAGATTTAGACATTCGCATGAAGCAACCAAGAAACTTGCATAAACTCCATTTACAAGCCTAAAATCTGAAAAGGAGAAAAATAGACATTTAATATTGCATGTAGAAAATGAATCCTTCTTTCTTGTCCATAAGATGCAACTTTCTGAAACTTCCTGTATTAAAGATTTGTCATTTTACAATAATAGAAATTTTTGGTTTTCCCAAACCAGTCAATGGAAGAAAACAACTCGAATAGGTCCAGAATGGCCCTTTTGCCTTCAAATCTGCAACTCTGCTCGTGACAGTTTCCAACCCCTTGTGGCCTCTTTGAATCACGTATTTAAAACCTTCAGGAAGTTTTTCGTTTCGTCTTCCAATGGCTATTCGTTTCACCTTCCCTTGTGCTTGCATATGTTTTGGTCTCCAAAAATGCTTTTCATTTCTATTTTGTGGCCCTTCGTTTCATTTTCTCCACATGGGCTTGCGTCCGTTTCCTTCCATGTGTAACGTTTTGTCTTATTCATTGGATTTTGTCCTTATGTCCACGTCACTATGCAGTCTTTAGTTTCACTATCCTGGTGTTCATCACTAATATCAGACGCACTGTCAACTGCTCTGTTCCCTTGGTGGAAATCAGACATGTTGCGATATCGTGACACTTTTGCCTCCTTGCTCTCTTTTTTTGCTTTTAGCCGCGAGAATGTAACATGTCGCGATATCATGACACTTTTTCCTCCTTTGGCCGTAAGAATGCAACATGTCGCGATATGCAACATGTCGCGATATCGCGACACTTTTTCTCTTTCGGCCGTGAAAATGCAACATGTTGCGATATCACGACACTTTTTCTCTTTCGGCCGTGAAAATGCAACATGTCGCGATATCGCGACACTTTTTCTCTTTCAGTCATGAACATGCAACATGTCGCGATATCGCGACACTTTTTCTCTTTCGGCCACGAAAATGCAACATGTCGCGATATCGCGACACTTTTTCTCTTTTGGCCACGAAAATGCAACATGTCGCGATATCGCGACACTTTTTCTCTTTTGTTCTTTCTTTTCTCGTTTGGTCACAAAAATGCAACATGTCGCGATATCGCGACACTTTTCTTTCTTCTCTTGCTCTTGTTCTTTCTGGCCACGAAAATGCAACATGTCACGATATCATGACACTTTTCTTTCTTCTCTTGCTCTTGTTCTTTCTGGCCATGAAAATGCAACATGTCATGATATCGCGACACTTTTCTCTTTTGGCCAAGAAAATGCAACATGTCGCGATATCGCGACACTTTTTCTCTTTGGCCGCAACAATGCAACATGTCATGATTTCACAATACTTTTTCTCTTTTGGCCGCGACCATGCAACATGTCGTGATATCGCGACACCTTTTCTCTTTTGGCCACGACCATGCAACATGTCATGATATCATGACACTTTTTCTTTTTTTGGCCGCAACAATGCAACATGTCGCGATATCATGACACTTTTTTCATCCTTGTGGTGTTTTGCTTTTTCTTTGAGCTTTAGCATATGGGCCACTTCGGTCTTCTTGGAAAACATACAAAAAAGGTGGGTCCCCAATTTTGGGGTACGTTGTGGAGTAGCCACAACAAATGGCGACTCTGCTGGGAAATGCTCCTGAGCATTTTGGTGAGAAACCCAACCTAAAAACCTACAACTCAACTGCAAGCGTTAGCAAATATCCAAAGAATGTAAATAAACCAAAAATACATGAAACATTAGAATTATTAAGCATCAGCTCGGTGTGTGCAATGTGCTTCATTCCCTATCGTTTGAAACTCGTTCAACTTTCTATTGTCATTTTCACTTATGATTCGTGCATATGAGAAGTTATGGATGATTCCTGTAGGATTTAATGTATGGTGAAGATGCTAGAGATATAACAAGATTTACAAAGGCTCTAACCTTCTAGTACCATGAAAAAACATATTAAAATTATCAAATCCTCTTAGGACCAAATATGAGCATACTGAATTAATTTACTAGATCCCAAAGTTGGTTATGTGTCACTACCATTTTGAATCAATGTGCATGTGTAAGTGAAATTAGAGCTTTGGGGAATCAGATTCTCAACCTTAAGCACGATGAGAATTTTACCCTATCCTTACTACTTTGATCTGGAGTTCATTACCTCATCTTGAACAAAATGATTTAACCTGTTATGGATGAAATTGTCAGGCTAGCCTGTCCATTTGAGTAGTCAGTGGTCTTTCTTTTAGACAAGACATATTGCCACGCATGAGCATACTCCACTTCCAATCAGGCGTCTATAGCCCCGATGGAGATCAACCCCATAATCCAGGATTTGACTTTACTTTTGATTTCTTGAACCTTGGGGATGACTACCCATCCTTGCAAGGGACATGTAGTACGATCCTTCCAATCCAATATCAATGATGCAATACAAGTAGAATAAAAAAATATTTTCTTTGGAACTTCAAGTTCTTGAGTGGGCAAAATAGAAGCTTTGGGGAATCAGATTCTCAACCTAATTGAGATGAGAATTAGACCCTATCCTTACTACTCCATGAAGGTCAAATCATATCTTTGGGGAATCGGATTCTCAACCTAAGCGAGATGAGAATTAGACCCTATCCTTACTACTCCATGAAGGTCAAATCAAATCTTTGGGGAATAGGATTCTCAACCTAAGCGAGATGAGAATTAGACCTTATCCTTACTACTCTGATTTTAGACTTTAAGCACTATGGGAGTGGTAAAAACCACTATTTTAAGGATTATGTTGCATGATAGGACATACACAAAATACTCCTTTCGCCTCACCTTTTCTTCCAAGTATGGTTTTGACCATTTTACTCAAGATTCTCTTTAATGTGTGTAGAATGTGCTTGGTTCAAGATAGTTCGGGCATCAGTTCCCAACCTTAGGATCCTTTTAATATATGTTATGTAATATCCCTAAGAGGATTCGACACCTTTTCAATGATTGCATTTGAAATGTAGATGCAATTGAGATGAAATGTATATGCAATGTCGAATGTAACATGAGATATGGATGAATGCATTGCTCTTTTTAAAATGTGAATGGAGTATACCACATACTTTACCATAATGTGTAAAACTGACAACTTCATGCATCACAAGTTCCAAACGATATTCTTTAATGTGTTTGTGATACTCGTGGAGCTTTCTGCAGTAAAATTTTGATGTTTCATATTCTCTTTATCTTAGTCAACATTCATAAGGACATAAGTTGACATCTCGCTTTTTTTTTTTTCTTTTAAAACAAACCAAAAGTGTCCAAAATACCAACACACAAAACTTAAAACCAAAACTGAAATGCAAACCCAACATCACAAACCAAAAAATATATATACAAATGTACAATATGGTACAAGATGATGCAAAGCTTAGACTATCACTTTCCCGGATCCCAAACATGATTGGAACCTTTCGAAAGACATATGACACAATATGCATGCCAAGTGTTGTAGGAATCCAATAAAAACAAGATCAAACCAAGCAATGCAACAAATTTCAACTTGCCATGCTCACCATACCAATTTGATTTAGTTCCATTACCAACACCATAGGTGAGATTCAAATCACATTGATTAGACAATGATTGATATTCAATTTTATCTTGTCTATTCTTTAAAGTGTAAGTTTCATCATTCCATTCATGATTTAGAAGTAGGCTTTCTTTATCCAAAATGAAACTTTGTAAGTAAGAGCCTATTTCTAAACATTTTAAAGCCAATTCATTTTCCAAGTTTTTCGGCCAATCAAAATTCTGCAAACATTTGCAAGCATCTAGGATATTTACTAAATGGGAATCATTAAAAGTTTTTATCCTAGGTTCAAGAATTAATTGTTGATGAATTTTGTTTAGCAATTCAAGTGCATCAATTTATTTTTCATTCATTAAAATAATGTTATCAAAGGTGTGGTTAGAAATTAATCCTTGTTATTCATTCACCTTCAATGGCATTTCATCATAAACATCATTCAAATTCAAAACATGGTCGTTCAAATCTTCACCTATAGCTTGGATACTTGAACACAAAAGTTTAGATTCTACCTCTTGCACATTTTTATTTACCAAAACTTGGTGAGAAATCACAATTTCTTCCTTGATTACCTGTTCATCAAACATACTAGTATACGACACCCAATTGAAATCATGTCCATATTTTTCAACCCTCAAATCTTGTTGGTCAAAATGTAGGTTAAGTAACCCATATTGATGATCACTTATTTGAGTTTCTTCCAATTGACCAATCTCTTTATCATTTGGTTCCAATTTCTTGTTCACCATCCATGGCATCTCTTCATGTGAGATAGAAGTTTCAACATCTTGCATATCAAGTGAAATAGGAGCTTCATCTATAGGGGTGTGAGAAAATAATACATTATCATATCTCCCCCAACCATTGTAAAAATTATCATCAAAATTCATGGAATGACATTCCATGATGTTTGTGGCATGATATTTTGATTCATTCATCAATTCTTTTTCTTCTTTGTCCTTGGTAGTAGGATCGTTATAATCTTCCAAATTTTGATGATATTTGAAACCCTCTTCCAAAACATCCTCAAATTGTACAGGAGTTGTAATATCTTCCTTTAAGTAGGTGATTATGTTATCCTACATATCAATTGACACAAAGGGTTCATGAGGAGGTTTAGAGTGAGCATATTCATTCAATTTATTTTGAGAATCATGGCGATCATCTTCCAAAATTAAGTTATGATGCTCGACTATTTCTTCAACATCTTCTGATTCATCAAATTGTATCTCATCAAATTCACCTTCACCTTCCTTAGATGGTTCAATTATTTCAAACGGTGGGTTATTTCTTGAATTCAAATTTGTAAGGCTATCATAGTCCAAATTAGTAACCCATGATTCTGCTTCATCACAATTTAGAGGGTGAAGAAATTCTTGATCATTAGTTTCAATCATCTCATCGAGTGTATCTTCCAAGAACAAGTGGTAAAATTATGTCATATCTTCAAATTCATTTATTTATTTTCTTTCAATTTCACTTTCAACCACTTCATTCAACTCTATGGCCATTTTTGTCCTATCACATATCTCAAGTAGAGTTGAATTTATGACACCATTATCTGAATAATCATGTATCTCTATGAATGAAATCATCTCAGCATGATCCTCATTAGTGGATGTTGGATTGGTAACTTGCACCTCCTCTTGGACTACATCTAAGGTGGTTGTAACATTTGGACACTCAAATTCATCCCCTTGATCATTCACCTTAGGTATTGTTGGATTGGAGGGTGCTATATTCAATGGTTGATGTAGGTTGGTATCACTAACCCCAAAAGAACAATATTTCGTGGGAGCATGTTGTGCCTTTTCTTCTTCCAAAACTTGTTCTACCTTTTCAAAGATCTCATAGATCATCTCTAGAGACAAGTCATCCAAGTTTTCCTTAATGAGTGTAGCAAGTGTGGGGGGTATGGCTCTTAGGTATAATTCAATAGCTTTCTATTCCGATGTGCCCAAACTTTCCCACATTTGAGAGTACAATTCATGAAACCTCACACTGAATTGACTCATGGACTCATTAGGCTCTTTACACATAGAGGTGAATTGATTTTGCAACCTATCCAAGTCAACTTGATTACCAAAGTGATAAAGATAGGCTACTTCTAATTGGCTCCAAGAAGTATTAACCTCCATGGGTAGATGGCAATACCACGAGAATGATCTATCATCCACAATGTATGGGAAGAACCTACAAGCAATAGGCTCACAAAATATTTGAAATTGACATAATGTGAACTTATAGATATGTAGATTTTGTAGGTATCCTGATGCCACCTCTTGATTAAAAAGTCGTAGAAACTCCAATAACATTTCATGAATTTGATAAAGTGTTCCAAAGGTAGAATGACATTCATAATACTTTCCTAATGCAGATACCATCGTTTCTCTTAGGGACATTATTTCTTCTCTTAGGGATACAATTTGCTCCTCAGATATTGCCATTAGTGAAACTCAAAGAAATGAATAGCAAATATCAAACATGTAATATATGAATAATCATGTTAGCATCAACCAAGAGATGTATCCATTAAAATCAAATGAAAGTAATTGCATGGAGGCAACCTCGTTAGTCAAGACCAAAATATTTCAAAATCAAATCAAAACACATTATTCCTGTATGAACAATCATTAGAACAATGCATAGCAATTCATGTTCTCCTTTTAACATTACAAGGTTGTATTGTTAAAAGAGGGCTAAAGATAATAATCAATAGGGCATGAAATATTCAAAATTTAAATCCCTATAGCATTTAAATCACACTAAAATAAACCAATTCAGGCCCTCCTTCTAGCGCCAAAATGTTGAATGGTATTTTCACACAGTTGTGAAAGTACACTCTCCTTTAGGATTTGGTTTCCAAATCCCCTCTTGCAAAGAAGTTAAACAAACAACTTCTCCAAGGTCTCCGTTGTATTAGCATTTGCATATGTGTATTAGTAATATTGAATAAAGATATTCACTTTAAATGCTTGGAACACCTTAGTGATTGCAAGTAACTGTAACAAGGGGCAATGTTGGTTTATTTTAACATGAAACTTTAGTGATTGTTCATTGAACCAAAATAAATCAAATGTGAGTTGGCCCTCATATGACCTTCAATGTGATGCTCAAATTACCCCTCTTTCGTAAAATCAAAATTTTTATGAAGAGAGGGCAATTTTAGGCTCCAAAAATGGTAATTTGTGAAATGCCATAAAACATAACTCCTTCAATAAAATTGAAACTTTCATGAATGGAATGTCATCATAGGCTCATGAGTGCAAAACAAAACTGAAAAAAATGAAATTTGACCTTAAAATGGAAATTTTCTATTTTCGGATTTTTAAAATCTGCAGTAAAATAGCAACTTCGATGAAATATTAAAAATACTAAACAACTCCGAAAATGAAATTTCAAAGTACGTATGGGAAGTCTGAAGTATAACCTACACAATGGTGAAATTATTTTTGGATTTTGAAATTTTTTTAAATGTTTATTTTAATGCTTGAAGATTAAAAAAAAAAAAATTCTGGAAAATACAATGCAGAAAATGAAAATGAAATGCAGAAAACTAAAAATAAAATGCATTCAGTATGATGCTATCCTATTCCGAAAAAACCGAAGATGTGAGGTTTTCATGCATGCAACCTAACCTATTGGACTTGCAAAACAAGCACAATCCGGATAAGCTAAGTGCTGGCTTCTAGGGTTTTTAATGAGGTTTTCAGATTTAGACATTCACATGAAGCAACCAAGAAACTTGCATAAACTCTATTTACAAATCTAAAATATGAAAAGGGGAAAAATAGACATTTAATATTGCATGTAGAAAATGACTCCTTCTTTCTTGTCCATAAGATGCAACTTTTTGAAACTTCCTGTATTAAAGATTTGTCATTTTACAATAACAAAAAATTTTGGTTTTCCCAAACTAGTCAATGGAAGAAAACAACTCGAACAGGTCCAGAATGGCCCTCTTGCCTTCAAATCTGCAACTCTGCTATGGCAGTTTCCAACCCCT
Organism: Wollemia nobilis; assembly: GCA_028583015.1. Taxonomy (NCBI): domain Eukaryota; kingdom Viridiplantae; phylum Streptophyta; class Pinopsida; order Araucariales; family Araucariaceae; genus Wollemia; species Wollemia nobilis. The sequence goes on from JAQPPZ010000101.1 coordinate 4,957,188, forward strand.
CGTGGCCTCTTTGAATCGCGTATTTAAAACCTTTAGGAAGCTTTTCGTTTCATCTTCCAATGGCTATTCGTTTCACCTTCCCTTGTGCTTGCATGTGTTTTGGTCTCCAAAAAGGCTTTTCATTTCTATTTTGTGGCCCTTCGTTTCATTTTCTCCACATGGGCTTGCATCCATTTCCTTCCGTGTGTAACGTTTTATCTTATTCATTGGATTTTGTCCTTATGTCCACGTCACTATGCAGTCTTCAGTTTCACTGTCCTGGTGTTCATCACTAATATCAGACGCACTGTCAACTGCTCTGTTCCCTTGGCAGAAATTGTACGTGTCGCGATATCGTGACACTTTTGCCTCCTTGCTCTCTTTTGTTGCTTTTAGATGCGAGAATGTAACATGTGATATCGCGATACTTTTTCCTCCTTTGGCCGTGAAAATGCAACATGTCGCGATATCGCGACACTTTTTCTCTTTCGGCCACGAAAATGCAACATGTTGCGATATCGCGACACTTTTTCTCTTTCGGCCATGAAAATGCAACATGTCGCGATATCGTGACACTTTTTCTCTTTCGGCCATGAACATGCAACATGTCATGATATTGCGACACTTTTTCTCTTTCGGCTGCGAAAATGCAACATGTCGCGATATCGCGACACTTTTTATCTTTCGACCGCAAAAATGCAACATGTCGCGATATCATGACACTTTTTCTCTTTTGGTCATGAAAATGCAATATGTCACGATATCACTACACTTTTTCTCTTTTGTTCTTTCTTTTCTCGTTTGGTTGCGAAAATGCAACATGTCACGATATCGCGACACTTTTCTTTCTTCTCTTGCTCTTGTTCTTTCTGGCCGTGAAAATGCAACATGTTGCGATATCGCGACACTTTTCTTTCTTCTCTTGCTCTTGTTCTTTCTGGCCGTGAAAATGCAACATGTCGCGATATCGCGACACTTTTCTCTTTTGGCCGCGAAAATGCAACATGTTGCGATATCGTGACACTTTTTCTCTTTTGGCCGCGACAATGCAACATGTCGTGATATCGCGACACTTTTTCTCTTTTGGCCACGACCATGCAACATGTCACGATATTGCGACACCTTTTCTCTGTTGGTCGCGACCATGCAACATGTCGCGATATCGCGACAATTTTTTTTTTTTTAGCCGCAACAATGCAACATGTCGCGATATCGCGACACTTTTTTCATCCTTGCGGTGTTTTGCTTTTTCTTTGAGCTTTAGCATATGGGCCACTTCGGTATTCTTGGAAAACATGCAAAAAATATGGGTCCCCAATTTTGGGGTACGTTGTGGAGCAGCCACAACACTAAGTAAAAGAGCCAATAAAGGGCTCAATAGCCATGTTTAAAGGTGTCTAAAGACACCAAATCGAGCGTCTACAAGTATTATTAACCTACAACATCAAAACCTATGTAAGGTATCTTTACATCCATTGCAAGTCCAATGTAAAGCAAGGATAATGGCACAAAGGATAAAGAAGTGCAAGGTACAAGACTAAAGCATACACAAGTTGCATAAACATAAAGGTGAAAACAAAGGCGTATTACCCAAGTAATATATAAAATATCAGATAAGAAGAATTGTCATCAAAGAGGGCAGCATTGGAGTGCCATAGAACCACCATAGCTGGAGCCAAATTCATGGGAGAATAGCATCACCATTTGCCTAAGAGAAAGCATTGAAGACAAGACCCATAGTGCATTCATTGGCAAGAAGTATACAAGGAATAAAAGATGTTGAAGGTATCCTTACATGCAAGAGAAAGGAGTGCCACTTGTAAACTCGAGCCAAGGTATCTTGTGCCACTTGGCACAATAAAAGAATGTGCCTCACATTATTTCTCATGCTTGCATAGGAAGGAATTACTCAGAATAGGAGTAACGCTTATCTTTAAGCATTGAAGACATATTTCAAATGTTAGAAGGCATATTAATCATTGCAAATCATTCAAGTAAGACATGAGCATTGAAGGCACCTAAAATAATGCTCATCAATACCATAACCACCACTTTCCACCTGAGTAATGTATGTTTCATGTGTCTAAGGCATCAAGAAGGGACAAAGAGCCTATTAAAATGCTCAAGTTAAAGAGAAGCGTAGAGATTGGAAAGCACACAGTCAAGCATTAACCATGGAGTTGAAGTGCATTAAAGGAGGAGGAAGACTCATAAGGTGCCCATGAGCAATAAATGCTCTACATTACATAATACATTAGCATTACAGTGCTAAAAGCATGGATAGAAGAGACAAACTAGATGCCAATCAACACACGCATTTCAAGGAAGGTAAAAGCTTTATATAATTAAATATTTGTTTTCCTTAAGGTGTTATAAGGTACTTAACATAAGGTTGAAGTTTATTACTACATTGAAGAACCAACCTTAGTGATTTAGAAGGTAATTTAAGAAAAGTTAGTATATCTTAAAAGATATTATAAATTGCACTAGATTCAAACATTAAAATATTTGCAAAATAATTAATAAGGAGTTATAAGGTTTTCAACATTGGAAAAATTGAAATACTAGTTTGCAAATATTATTACTTTCTAAATTTTCAAATTAGGGAGATATAAGGAATACTACACCATACTTTAGTTTCTTGGAATTTAGAAAATTGAACCATTGAAAATTGAAGGATTAAATAAGCAAAACTATTAATTGCTTGAAAGTTGGAAATTGCATTTTACATTAATCCAACTAAAAGGTCTTGAAGGAAAAGAACCTTATTAAAACTTGAAGGTGCATCATCATTTATATTTATATTTTTACTTACTAATTATTAGGGAGATATAAGACAAGAAAGTAAAGTTGAACATTAGGGATACAAAAAGAAATCAACTCAATCTAGTAAAGCTAAGCATACTATCAAGGTTCATAGTACATTTAAACACTTGCTAAATAAAAGGTATTTTACAAAATTTGTAAAATTGAAAAGTTCTTAGCAAGGTTGATAATATAGTCTAAACTAGGGAGACATAAGGTAGACTACTACAAAGTATCTTTCAAAAATATTCTTAAAATACTAAAGAGCTAAAGAATTCTATTAGTTAATTTTATACTACAAGAGTTAAAGGTCAAAATTCTGAAGTTCAAAAGGATTGAAAGATATAAAAAATACTACAATAGATAAAATAGCAATAGGGAAATATTATCACAAGGCACACTAAAAAAGGATGCAATCTCAAGATACATATGATATACCACATCAAAGATGTAAAATTAGTTCCGACACAAGCATTTCTACAAGTAAAATTGAAAAGAACAGTTGGCATATTGATTCTGGTGCTAGTCATCACATGATAGGAAACTTACAATGGTTTGATAATTATCTTGAAATCACTAATAATTATAGGTTGAAAATTAAATATGGCAAAACCTATCATATACATGGATATGAGTGTGTAACACCTAGTAAATTATTTCCAAAATTTCTACTACATAATGTGATTTATGTTCTTGGATTAACATCTAAACTCATTTTAGTAGCCAAGGTAGTATAAATAAAAAGGATGGTTGATTTTAGAAACATAAATAAAGTCAATATGTGTCTCATCATGAATCAAAATTATATATAAGATACAAGATCTATCCACAGAGATATATATGCTCTAGATTTTATTGAGACTTCACAAGAGATTGTTGTATTCCAAAACAATACTAATACTTTTTATAAGGAACAAATTGTAGAAAATGAAGAATCCATACATCATAAAAATAGATGGAGAAATAGAAGATTCAAAATAAAAGGGATGAGAGGACAAAAAAACTATGCACTACTTGGCCATCTACAAACCAGAGAAGAAGAAGGACCTGATCAAGATGAAGAACATCTAAAGGATAAAGATCCATATTGAAGATTAAAGTCTTCAATACCTAAATAATGTAATACAAGGGGGTGTTAGAGTATATTACATTATTTGGTACATACCAATGTACCACCTTGGGTACATAACTAGAGTAGGAGTTTACTTTAGAGTAAGGTTTGAGTAGTTAATTCAAGTAAGTAATACATGCACAAGTGTTACAATGTGCAATGATGTAAATGTGCATGTAGTCCACATGTACATGAATCATAGGATAGGTAGATGAATAGTAATAGGTAGAGTAAATGCCAAGGCACATATATTCCTATATTTAGGCCTTTAAGGTAGAGTGAGTGTGAGATATATTGTTACTATGGAGAGGTAGATTATAGTAGTGAATAGTTACAATGTAGCTCTTCATTAAAATTTTGTAGTGTTCAAGTCCTCCATTATATTACATTGTACTATTTGTGTGAGCTTTTATTAATGGCATATTACTAAGTTATTACAAAATTTATCATTATTTTCATACATATTATAGTGCCATTATCATATAGTTATCATAGCTTACTTATTTCACATCTTGCGGTTTCATTTCCTTCAATATACATCCTCAAAAGCTAACAATTCAATCAAATTATTTTTCTTCATACTTTATTCTTTGAATTTAAGTAATGCCATATATAATATGCTACCAATTTCAAAAGGAATTAGAATATCATCTTTTCCATTATAAATTGCTTCAATGATCTTAGCATATAGATAATATTCTAGAGTTTTAAAGTTTTCTTCTATGGCTTCACTATAGATCAATTTTGAAGTAAAATCTAAGTTTGCTTCAATCTTTGTGAGTAAATTATTGGTTCTAATTTTTATGAAATTTACCCTTTCCTTTCTAATGATATTTTCCATATCATTATCCATTGAATTATTTGAAGTAGACATCCTTATCCCTTCTTATTTTTTATGATAGACTAAGAATGCTTTTCAAATTTTCAACCTTCCAAAAAAATATGTTGTAAGCCTTATATATCCCTATCTCTTCAACTTCTAAATTTGAGTATATGATCAAATTTGATAATATTTTTTTAATTCTCAAATTTTGTAGAATACCTTATATCTCAAAAATGTTTTGAATATAATATGGCTTTGATATAATACTTAGCTTTCTAAGTTTTTCCTTTGAGTTGAATTCTTTTGTCTCCCTAATTATGAATAAAAATCTAAAGATAATTTTGATGCAATTTCAATCTTGATAAAAATTCTCTACTTTCAAGAAATTTAAGTTGGATCCCTAATGTCTCATTAATTAGAGCAAGAGACTAGTACCAATGTAATTTTCCAAATTTTCAATCTCTCACATTGTATTTCAATATGGTTTCTAAATTTTAAAATCTAGTTTGATGTTGAAGTCCTTATAACTCCCAAATAAGAAATTTAGAAAACAAAGATATTTGCAAATTCAATATTCCTATTTTGTTGTAGAAATTCTTATTCCTCCAAGCTAAACTATTTGTAAATATTTCTATTCTTGAATTTCAAATAAGGTAATTTTAAAACCTTTAAATTAAATACTCTTCACTTCTAAAGTTTTTCAAATGATTCAATAATATTCAAAGGTTATAATTCACCTTATACCTTCATTCATTCAATTAATCTCAATCATAATAGATTAACTAATCTCAACCTTAGAATAATTAGAAATAATACCCCTTATAGCTCCTTGAAACTTTGCAAAGTCAAATTAATTTATATATTATATACCTCCTTAGGAATGGTGTGTGCTATTTATGTCTCCTAAACTTTGACCTTCCTCTGTGTGCTAGCTGGCTTCTCTTTCAACCAAATTAATTCTTGATGTGCTATAATGTTGGTTATGTTCTCCATGAAGTTTCACTCCTCACAAATCTTTTGATTCCTTCGTTCTCAGTGACTTTACACTTCCTCTTGCAAATAGGTGAAACTACCAAAAAGACACCATAACACTTCATTCAAATATTATAGAATCTGTTGAATTTGCATTTATAATCGTAAAAGGGATTACAAGAGGTGATATCCTTTTATAAAATTTACCCTTAGGCTACAATGGAGTCTCCCCTAGGAAGCTCTTTGATAATGGTACAAAGATAGTAGATCAACCTTTTGTGGGTTCCTCGATATAGGTGGGCTTATTACACATGATCCATCGCTTGTTGGATGCTTCCTTGTGCTTTGCTGGACCTGTAGAACTTGAAAAATCCTATTAGTGCATTGGGGGGTCTGCCTTAATCAAACCCCATGATTATGAAGACAAAAGACTCATAAAACTACTCAAAACATGAAATTAACTATTAAAAACTAGCATAAAATAGTAAAACAAGTTATCCTTACCTGTTCGAATGATTCTGGTACCTGTTTCAGAGGTTCGCACTCCTAGGGTGCAAACCAGGAGGTTCACACCCCTTTTGAAGCCAGATTACTCAGGTAGGGTCCCTAGATGCTTTTGATTGGTTATGTCGGTGTATTTTGTTGGGTAGAGCTCCTGAAAAAAAAATCATGATAATGAAGTCAACATATCTCACTCATAGAATGGGCATAAGCATGAGGCAAGCTGATTGTGATGGTCGTATGATAGCTTTGCAATGGATATGTAATGGATGTAATGGTAGTGGTTATTTTAGCAGAGTTTCAGTATGTTAAAGTGTGATCTTTTGAAATGGTGCAAATGGATTTCTATTTATAGAGTGGGCCAGGGTGAGAGAAAGGGGATGAGGTGTCCCCTAAGGTGTCCCAGGTCATGAGTGAAGTTGGGTGAGAGAATCCCTCACCCATCCAAAAGCAATGATGATTAGAAGCAAATATCAATTTGTCATTAATATTCACCTTTATGGGAGCATCTTAGCATTAATTAATCATTATTATGTGTAAATATCTCTATCTTGCATTAATGACCCATGGGTGTGTGATAAAAAGGAATATTTAGGTGAGAGGTGGTAAGGCTAGGATAGGGTAGGCTAGGTGAGGTGGAAGGCTAGGCTAGTCAAAGTAGACTAGGTGAGGTGGAGGTGTTTAATTAAATCAATATTAGATCTAATTAAGCATGAAATTACCCATAAACCACAATTTGACCAAAATATTGACTTTTTGACCATAAAGTTATTTTTGACCATGGTAAAGGTTTCAACCTTAGTTGAGTTGCATGAGGTCACATGAGGACCTAGGGTTAAGCGTAGGAAAGGGCCTAGCTAGCCCAAAGGGGCTAATGGTGATGAATAGTGTTTTTTGGGTCAATTTATGCAATTTTCAATGGTTTTACATATTAATTAACCGTGGGAATGGGGAGAGGGACAATGTGCGACTTTTTGGTGTCTACATTTACCCCTTTTTGTACTGGAGTGTGTGAAACATGATTTAGTACAAAAAATGATGATATGCATTGATGATGATTGATGATTTGTGAAAGAGCTACATTGATAAAGAAAATGGTTTGGTGAATGGTTGATTTGGAGGGGGTCGTATGATTACCTTGCATTATGATTAATTGGAAATGTTTCAATTTTGAATGAAACAAGATGCTTTTGTTAACTTTTGCTTTCGATTGATTGATGAGCTCATTTGACGATATTTGATAAATTGTTGGAGCCTAAGGTAGAACTTCAGGATTTTTATTCACAAGTGGTCTTACGTCTGCCACTTATGATGATCCATGTGGCATCTACAAGCAGAGGCATTTTGAATTTTGGCAAACATCGTTTTGTTTTGAATTGGAATTTTGATCATTGAGATAATCATTAGCAAAAAAATTTGTGTGCATTTGTTTTATCCGTGATTGGATGTTTGGTTGTTTGATCATGTGCAAGGTAGAGTTTTGGTGTGATTGATGATAACCCCCTCAAGCGATGAATTGGCGATGAAGGAAGCAGAGATCGACGATGTGATGGTTGATGAAGATGAAAGGCCAATTTTGAAAATTTTGGCACAAAAATCAATGAAATGAGTTGTGGGATGGTTTTTATGATGAAATATGATGTTAATGGGAAAAATTGGGCACTGTATGGCAGGTTCGCACCTCAGGGGTGCAAACCTGTCGGTTCGCACGTGTCGGGTGCAAACCCGCCCAAAATGCATTATAAAAGGTAAAATTTTGACGAAGTGACATCATTTGCGTGCGAGGAATTGTGGAGAGGTGGAGGAGAGGAGAAAAATGCGATGGAGTGCTACCGAATTGTGAATCGGACGAGATGAGATGGCGAGTGCATCGGGGAGTACCAGCATGGGGGCGGAAGTGCCCGAGGTAGGTGGTTTTTAGCTTTCTCAAAATGTGTGAATTTGAGGGGGAGGGTTTTAAAATGAATCTTTTTGCTTTTACAACCGTGAAACGGGGGTGTGGGTAGAAAATGAGTAAAATTTGAACACAACATATAAAACTGGCCAAATGGGTATCTAGAAACATTGTCCATTTTTTATTTTGACTTGTGGGTGCATGGGGATGTGTGCATGGATGTGATGTGAGATGTGATGTAAAAAAAATGGGTGGGAAAATGTGCATGGGGTAAAAACTAAAAATGAAATTTGTCTAATAAGCCAAATGGGTATCCCGATCTGCATTTATTTTTTTGTTTTGACCTCGTTTTGATTGCCTCGTATTGCGTGCCAATGAGGAGGGTTTTTGTGTCATTTTTTGCATTTTTTGCATTTTTTGCACGTGTTTAATTTTTTTTCGCATGCGTGTTGGGTACCGTTAGAATCAGAACGGAATTCCACACCCAACCATGCAATTTGCATCAGGTTATGGAGGTTTGCATGTGTGGGGTGTGAACCATACGGTTCGCACATGTGGGGTGCAAACCACATTTTTTGGCATTTTTATGGATTTTTGGCATCTGGGTTGGTTGTAGTTTGGCCAAATTTGTATGTTTTTGTAGGATTTTTCATGTTTTTTTTTTGTGTGAATGCAAAATGCATGGAATGCATTGTGTAAATGAGCACTGAATTAAGTGTATATGTACATCAATTCAATTTCTATCTAATAAATGCTTAGAAATAGTAAAAATGTGTGCATTTATGTTACATGCGAATGTATACATATTATGTACAAAAATGTGAATGATTTCTAACATGTGGTGTGTGTTATGGCAGGTGAAAGTAATATTTACACGCCATCGACTTTGGACTTGCAGGAAGGAGCTAGAGGCTCAGTGGAGGGAGGTAGATGTGGAGTGGCTGAAGAAAGTGGGGTTGTATGGGGTATGGGTGATGCACGAGGTTCATGTGAACCACACATATATGGCTGCACTATGTGAGAGGTGGGATCCTGACAGGAACACCTTCTATTTACCAATCGGGGAGATGACAGTGACCTTGGAGGACATCTATCGGATATACTGGTTGCTTATTGATGGTTTGACAGTGATGGTGCTGGGGAAGGAGGCATGAGATTGGATTATGGAGATTATATTTGGGGAGAGGTGGAGGCAGGTGGAGGCAACTAGGGGGTGGACTATATGCACTATTGGTGGAAGAAGGAGAGGTGGCTCTCATTGCGGCATGCGATGGTGATGTTGATGATAGCGAGCCACATCCTACTAGATGCTTCAGGGGTAATATTCCCCTGGAATATGATGCGGATTATGTGTGACATGGTGGAGCTTGAGGTAGGATATGCATGGGCATCGACATTGTTGACACAGGTATACCAGAAGCTTCATAGAGTGGTGAGGATGGATAGGACAAGATTGAGCATCCTCCCATTGCTGTAGATATGGGCGTAGGAGCACATTACCATCTGGAGGCCTGTGAATTTACCATATGATGCATATGCTCACGAGAGGCATGAAATATCGTATGCCAGGAGATGGCAGGTAGATATGGAGAAGAGGAGGAGGGAATGACAGGGTAGTTTGATGCAGTACAAGGAGGAGTTGGGGAGGTTGATATTGGAGCACATTAGGTGGAGGCCATGGAGAGGATGGCTGAGCTGGGATCAGGATACCGTTAATTTAGCATGCATTCATTTTGGAAGGTGGTTGGTGGGGAAGTATGTGACAAAGGTTGAGTTATTTCCATTTTCTTGGGTACAGTGATAGTTTGATTTGGTACAGAGGTCGCCTAATGTGCCTATAGAGATTTATAGGGTCAAGGGGGATAGGGGGCCATAGCCTGTGGTGCCACCACTGGATTTGATTCCAGATGAGGTGATTGATGTCCCAGATGTGGACAACGTAGGGATGATGACTGAGTATGAGGTGTGGTGGTCTAGGTAGACTTGGGAGCCTAGGTGAGGCATGGTGGATGGATGGGTGGATGTGGCCAGAGCTTTACCCTATGTAGGTCTACCAGGAGGGGCGAGAGCAAGGTCATTGGTACAAGATGTGGAGGAAGAGGAGGATACATGGTCAACTAAGCCAGAGGAGGAGGAGGATGTTGAGTATGAGCGACTAGAAATGCATGTGCTACTGCATTGAGATGAGCACAATCAGTTGGTGCATGATGTAGGCATGGGAGCCTTGGTAGGGGGTGGTGGTGGGACGGTGGCCATGGAGGAGGTGGTCATGATGGATGAGTGGCTAGTGGGGGGTAGTGGTGCAGGGCCATCGAGAGGAGGTGGTGAGAGGATGGGTGCGATAGAGGATGTTCCTATGATGGCCATGGGAGAGGATGTACCAGGTGAGGGGTCATTGTTGGGGGAGGGGTTGGTAGGAGATGTGGAGGATTTTGATTTTGGGGGTGATCTTCATGGTGCTTTATCAGCGGAGGTTGAGGTGGAGCAACTTCGGGTGGAGTTGTGAAGGATGTAGGACATGTTATTTGAGTGGGATATGAAGTGGGGGACTGAGTGATCTCTATGGGAGAAGGAGAAGGAGGAGGCTGATGAGGATCTAAGGGCCACATTACGGGAGTGGGATGTGGTCGAGGTTTGAGTACTACATATGATAGAGGATATGGAGGCACTTAGGATTGAGCAAGATGAGCTTAGGTGTGAGTGTGATACGATTCGAGGGGAGCAGGATGAGATGGTTGAGACCGCACGATAGTTCCAGTCATTGGTAGAGTAGGCAAGAGCAAATACGAAGGCCATGATGACCCATCAAGTGGATCGGGTGGAGGAGTTGGTGCAAAATGTGAGAGTGACACAGGAGGCATAAGATCTGGTAGTGCAGGAGATTTCTCAATTGGGTGATGTTGTGGTGTAGTTGGAGGAGGCATGTAAAATGATGTCGTAGTTATAGGATGGTAACTGTCGACTATTGGTGTTTAATACGAAGGATGCAGGTGAGGTGTGAGGGGGAGTTAGCCATTTGAGGGATACCTATCCCGATCTATGAGGGATCACTGGCCTTATCGATTGTGCAGTCATAGTAGAGTCTACCATAAGTGGGTGGTAGGCCATAGGATTTTGTGGCACCTACAATATCATAGGCACCAGGGATGATGGGACCACCTGGATAGGTGGAGAGGGTGGGAGTGATGGATGTTGGAGAGGTCAGGTCTTCTCAGCGAGCGGTTGGAGGAGGTGGCATAGGTGAGGGAGTGGGGAGACATCGAAGGACAACAGTCGTGAGGGCCTACGGGAGTAGTTAGTGGATGACTCTTTTTTTTTTTGGATTTTTTAGGTGCTCATGAGGAGCGGATTCTTTTTGTGGGGAGATGTACTTGATGATGGTGCATTCCTTATTGTAGTCGTATGGCAGTTTTGTGGATGGGAATGTATATAAATGGATATGTGATGATGGGCCTACATATTTTATCGTAGCCTGATGGCATTGATTTTATATATATATATATATATATATATATACATATGAGATTCTGTGGCACTTGTGTTTATTTGCATGTTTGTGTTTGTTTATTTTTGCTTATGATGATGTATGAATTATGTGAATGCAATGATGGTTAAGTGGTTGTGAATGTGGAATGTTGGATGCATGAAGTAATTGGTATGAATGGTATAAAATAATGTAGTATGATATAACAAAGTAAATATATTTCTTAGGGATAGCATTTGCATCATCACAGTAGTTAGTTGATGTAATCCATTCCGTTATTTCAACAAGGATGGATGTGAAACACGACTTGAGTAAATTCGAACACTATAGTTTATAGAATCAATCCCATTGACTAACTGAGCAAAACTTCATGAAGCACTTGGAGGCTATCTCGGTAAACAAGATCTCAATCCTAGACTTGTGTGTGGAAAGTGATGTTCATTGTACCATTCTGGAATAGAGTGGGTTGTAATTGCATGCCAACTTAGCTTGTATGCTAGCTCATTGATAAAGACCTGAGGACTGTAGGGATTCAAGCAATTACTACTCTTGAGGTGTTTGGCTTGTATTTTCGGCCTCCTTGGATATGACTATCTTTGTATTGGTAGGACTCTTTTCTATTTTTCTTTTTCTTCTCTTCCTTTTTTTTTGTATATACTTGCTTATGTTAGATATAGAGCAAGGGATTTTCTTCTCTAGATTCTCTGGGATACTTGCTCATCTTAGATATAGAGCAAGGGATTTTATTCTCTAGATTCTCTAGGATACTTGCTCAGCTTAGATATAGAGCAAGGGATTTTATTCTCTGGATTCTCTAGGATACTTGCTCAACTTAGATATAGAGCAAGGGATTTTATTCTCTGGGGGGAGCTTGTCCTTTTGTCGGTCCTCTGGTTCATGAGAAATCATGTGAATGATATAATAAGTGGAGTGATTTTTGCTAAGCATTAGCCGACATGCAACATTCATCCTCGTTTTTAGAATGTTATTAGTATGTAAGTCATGCAATTAAATCCAGGAAAGAGAGCAATACGACCAAGGGAAGCCTAAAAATATTTTTGAAATATGCCAACATTGGATGGTGGTTGATTATAAAACTATTTGTGGGTGAAGCCATCAAGGCATATCTCTAATCTAGTCTCCTAAAAAGGGGATGTGGGCATCATTCTGGTATGCTAGCATGTGCATGTTTAAATCCCCAAGAATGATATTTACAATGGATATGTACAAATGCCTATGTAGTGGTAACAAAAGGTGCAAATGAATGTACATGGGTGCCCCATGTCTTATTGAAATTGGACTGAGGCATGTGTATCGCTCCAAATTTTTTGCACCCTTACCCTCAGGCTATAGGATCCGCACCCAGAAGGGGGATGCGAGAAGGATGGGACAATACCTCGGACTGAGAGGCCCTTTGAAGGTCCCGCCTCTCGGGGGAGGAGTATAAGGGTGAATTTTCGACGGATGGTGGGTTCACCAAGAAACTTTTGAGTGGCAGTTTCCACGCCTAGGTTGGGAATGGGTTTGATGTGTTCATTTTTATACTCAATCATTCAGCTCCTAGGTTTGGCCAAAATGAATTTAAACTATTCTATATGCCAAATAATGATTTGAATGGATACAAAAAATAGAAATGGTTGCTAATAACAGAGAATAGGCAAATTAGGATGGGTCATACCTGATTCCGGATGTTCGATGAAGATTCCGAGTTTTGTAGCAGTCCAGATCGCCTCAGTTCATACGTAATCATCTGAGATTAGACAGGATCGTCTGAAATCTGATGAATTCGTCAGACGAATTCGTCAGAAACCTGCAATCACAGAAATAGATACAAAATACCCAAGATGCAACTGCAGAAGCGAAGGAAAATGATAGAAATAACTATAAATTTGCCTGAATGATGGATTCCAATAACAAATAGAGAGGACAAGCATCAACTTCACAATCTATTTTGATTTTATCATGCATTTATACTAGATGAGGTGAACTCCAAGATGCATAAACATAATAACCCAAGATAATGCAGAATTACAATATGAAAAATGCAGAGAAAGCTAAGGAAATGCAAACTCTGGACTCGGATTGCCCCCAATCTGGACTACAGTCAGGATCGCCTCCAATCGTACGAGATCGTCTGTGATGATCCGAGCTATCTTCGACTGAAAAATAGTAGAGTTCCTGCAAGAAAATGCAAAATGCAGCATACAGACAGTAGTACGAGGATGCTCTAGTGAATAAGGATCTAAATCCGTCAGCTAAGGGGTTCAGGGGAATCAGAATCAAGGGGAGTCAGGGGGATAAACTAGAAAAATCCTAGTTTATATAGGATTAGGGGGAGGTTAGGAGGTTGGGGATCATCCCAATCTGGGAGATCTCCAACAGGGAAATCTCCAACTGCGCAGACGCGCTTCTGCCCAAGTTGGAGAGGTTGTTGAAACAGAAGCTAATTATGAAAATTTGGTTTTGGGACAAAATCGTCTGGACGTTCTGTCCATGACGATTTCGTCAGATCTGGGACGATCTCGTCTAATCTGCGACGATATCGTCCAACGGTCAAAACAAATCCTAAAAATGGCACGAAAAATGAGGAAACGGGTAGCAGGCGGTTTTGGAGCGATTTTGGGGTTAAAATTCAAATTTTTATCTTTTATCTTTTACTAAGGTTTTAACCGTGCCAATTTTAGGGTGCTACATTTTGCCCCCTCTTTAGCGAATTTTCTGAAGAAAATGCGTTAAAGACGAGTTTTTCCCATTTTACGAGAAAGCAAAAATGTACTCAATTTTTTAGACGACGATTCTTGGTCGAATCGTACAACTGCTGACTATGGTGCCCCCTCCGTGTTTTTACCCAAATCGAACGTTTGAGGTAAAAACGCGAAAAGGCAAAAATTAAAATGTTGATTTTTTAAATAAAATTAAGAAAATAGGGTAAAACCCTAATTCATTTTTACTGTTCATCTTTATTGTTCCAGAGCTCTGCAGAGAGAAAAAATGGTGGAGACAGCGCACAGAGCGACAGAGGTCCGGCGCGGGCTACGGGTAAGGATCTAATCCTAGTAGATTAGGTTTGATTTTGCTTTGTGCAATTTGTGGATTTAAATTTTGATTATTTGGGGCATCACGGCCATTTTTAGGCCGTCGACGACGTCCGGACGAAATCGTCCCTATTTCATCGAAATCGTCTCTAAATCGTCGATTTCGTCTGAGGGCGAAATCGACGAACTAGGGGCGATCTCGTTCAACAAGGGACGATCCCCAAGTTGCAAAATCGGAGATGATTTAGTCCTAACAAAGGATGATTTTGCCCAATTTGGGACGATATCATCCGATGGTGGATGATAGCATCTTTAACTTGATTTTAAAATGTGTTTAATTTGATTTTAATGATTGGTTATTAATAAATTTTGTTGTTATTATTTGTTTTGCAGAGGGGATTACTAAAGAGCCGAGAATGGAAATACGATGGACTAAGAGACGACATAGCCACGCTTGACCAGGTAGAGCGTGACCGACTAGGACAGGTCGGGCTACAACATGTGGCAGAGATGCCACAAGTACCGACTGACATGGGGCTACTGACAGCCCTAGCAGAGAGATGGTATCCGGGGTCGTCCTATTTCTGGCTACCGACAGGGGAGATGGCTCCCACACTAGAGGACGTATGGAGGATCATGAGGATCCCCATACAGGGACGGCTCATGACGCCTACGGCCAATCAGGGCCAGGCGATGATGAGGCTGACTGGAGACCCGAGCTTCACCCTGGAGAAGGGCGGGGTGAACATCGAGTCTCTACGGTAGATGCCTGGGGCATCTAGGCTGACTCGAGTTTTGGCAGGGGTGGTAGGTGGCTTACTGTTGTGCCACCAGAGCGGGTGCAGGCTACCATGGCTCCTCTCAGATATAGTTTGCGACATGAGAGACCACGGGTACAGGTTTGCATGGGGCAGCTTTGTACTCTGCCGCTTGTATAGGATCCTGCATGGGGTCGTATACAAGGGAGGTCGATGTCTGGTCTTGACATCGCTATTACAGGTTTGGTGCTGGGAGCACATTGCGGTGCAGAGGCCGGTAGGGCTCCCACTGACAGGGGTTGACCGGGAGAGACCCCGGGTTTACTATTGGTGGCTACAGAGAGGGTCACAGCGATGGATAGATCTATCGATGTCTCAGAGGTTGCTGGATGACCTCATCCCAGACCAGATCACCTAGAGGCCATGGCGAGAGCACCCCAGGTGGGCAGAGGATGGGCAGGAGCTGGCTCGCATCAGGTGAGTCTACTGGCTGAGGATGGAGCGGGGAGAGGTAGAGCTCCACCGCTATGATCGGGTACTACGATAGTTCGGTCTACAATAGGGGATCCCTTCTCTCAGGGATTACGAGTACTCCCAGACTATTCGAGATAGTACTACGTTGAGCGGGGCTCCAGACATGCAATGATTCTAGAGTCAGGACGTGGACGATGCCCCCATCCAGCCAGTGGATGGTGATGATGTTAGGGTTGCAGATGGCTATGATGCTTGGTACATAGGCATCCGCCCTCCTCGGATGATGAGGGCATAGGGTCCAGTGCATGCATGGTGCGACGGATGGGGAGGCGATGCCAGGCTACCATTGAGGCAATGTGGGGTCACGATGGGAGAGAGCAGCGATGGTCCCCATAGGAGAGATGCCAGTGGATGGGTCAGGCTCCATAGAGGCCATAGGAGACAAGGCAGAGGGAGGAGAGATTCCCTTCATAGCAAGGGGAGAGACCACCATCGCTTGATAAGGGCAAGGGTGTGGAGGTAGGGGAGAGCAGCGAGACGATGGCTCTCCGGGCTGAGGTTGCCCACCTTCGGGCTCAGGTGCAGACACTGCAGGATGAGGCTACATGGCTCAGAGCTCGAGGTGGAGGAGCGAGCACTCGAGATCCAGCATGGTCTATTGCTTAGACCGCATTCTACCAGGGGTTGTACTATCAGGCGGTCCCAGAGGGATAGAGGATACCATTGCTAGCCCCCATTGCAGAGCCGATCATGATGGGATCATCGAGGACATCCTCACGATCGATGATGAGGACCCGAGATACGGCTCGGACCTCTATGGGACCACCTCCTCCACGTCAGGGTGGGGGAGGAGATGAGGCTGAGAGCTCGAGGGCTTCTCGAGGCTAGCTACTGTAGAGTGCAGATTATATTATTATTACTTTTGAGGGGATTGAGTATGCCAGAGTATGGATTGTGGCATACCAATCCAGATGATGTATATAATTCATTGATATATATATATATATATATTATATTTTTGATGATATGACTTGTGTATATGTTGTATTATGATGCTTGAATTGTTGATTCATGTAATTATGTCATTTGGAAATGAATTATAATGTTATGTCATGCCATAAAATTTGTAAATGAAATAATCTGATGTGCATAAATTGGTTGTTTTGGTGTGATTTGATGAAAAATAAAAGGGACTTCTAACAATAATTTCAAAGGACATTGTCGTTGTTATAGACCATTTCATGGAGTCGTCGCTCGCTAGGTCGTCAAGCTAATCCTAGTATAGAAATATTGCTAAAAGTAAAAGAGTGCTTAAGAGACTGTCTTAAGACTTGGTGTTGTGATGATGAAAATGATGATGGTGATGATTTGTTTTCAGATTTTTCACAAAATTATGCATGAAATATGTTTAAAAGTGATTTTTGCTAGGCATAAATTCCTAAGTGTGATAAATTTTTGAATAATTCCTTAGAAATTATACCATGGTTGCAAGATGGAATGTTTGACATAATGACATGAAATAGAATAAGTGTTCGTTCGTTTTGAAGCACAATTGTGTAACATAATGATGTAAGCCATATGTGTTTTTAAAATGGATGGGAAAATAAAATTAGAACAATGGTTTGCGCTAGGCATAGAATTTATAGGTATAGACTTATACCATCATCGCGAAATCCAAAGATAAAATAGATATTTTAGTTTTATTGCATGATTGATTTTTTTATTTTTGATTTTTGATAAACAAAAAATAATAATATGATGAACATGTTGTTTGAAATCGTTTTGCAATTTTGTGACACAATGTATATAATTGTTTTTATACAAAACAAAATTCTGAAATAAGAGGATAAAACAGAAATATTTTAAATTATCTCAAAAACAAATGTAGGTTTATAAGGGATCCTCATGTGCAAATGTGAGTTCATTACCGATCTTGATTTATCATAATGATACAAAATCTCTCAAATACAAATGTGTGTGCAATTGTATTGTTCATTCACCAATTTTGAGCAAGATAATTTGATACAAGCAATTTGCCTTAACCAAATGAATGTTCGTTAACCATGATTTATATGCATATAACCGTACCAGACTACTGTGCAAGTTAGGTTATCAAGAGCTAGCTAATCCATAAGCCGACATAGGTCTGTACAAAAGAAGGTCGCTAATGTGACAGACATATCACCACGCTAGGAATTACCCAAGGCCAAGCGGGTTGGGCACAAACCACCTGTTATGGGGCTTACCTCACGGTTTTCGAATAATTGAGAATTCCAGGGATTCAAGCTCATTCACCCTTCTTTTCTTTTCAAGGGGTAGGGAAAGGATTTTATTGCATTTTGCTTTTGCTTTTCTCTTTTGCTTTTTTTTTTTTTTTGTATTTTTGCTTGATATTTGAGATAATGCTGAAACATTGCTGTGATGATACAAAATAACATTTTTCTTTTTCTCTTTTTCTTGAACTTTTCTTTTTCTTCCTATGCTAGGGATACTTGCTCGGATTAGTTGTAGAGCAAGGGATTTTTATTTCGGGTAGGGGTGAGCTTGTCCTTTTGTCAATTCTCAAAGATTCTAGACCATGTGCATGATAGGATAGCAGGGGAAACTTTTCGCTCAAGAAACCACGTCTACTATGTAGCATCATATTGAATTTGCAATGAAATCATTTTAATGTGAAAAGATATACTTGGTTCAAGTAAATAACAAGATCAGTTCTCTATGCTCAAAACTTTATTTAATGCCAATGTGGACTTTGATATAAGAGAGATTAATAATCATACCAAATAAAATCAAGATATTTATTCATGTGAGTGTGAAAGTGTGGGATTCCAAATAAATGCTCATTTATCCAAAATAATTGAAAATATAACTGCAAACTCCAAGAATTGACAAGTATGAATAAAAGATGTTTTTGAAGATTTTGATGTTTTTGTATTTGATTTTAATTGATGAATTGCAAGAAGAAATACTATTACTGTTCTTTGAAAAATATTTTGATAGAAATGGCTAAAAATGAAACAATATGCAAAATACAATATATACAAATGATGAAATGACCCAATGTTTTATGCATAGTAGCGTTTGAGATGCATAATGTTCATAGGTTCTTTAAGTTCTTTACCATCTAAGGTAGATAATTTGTATGCTCCCGATCCAAATTTAGCAGTGATAATATATGGTCCAAGCCAGTTGGGCTCGAATTTACCTTTAAGGTCTTTAGTAGCATTAGTATTTTTTTGATTTTCTTTTAAGACAAGGTCACCGATCTCAAAGGATCGAGGATGAACTTTCTTGAGATATGCTCTCTTAAGCTTGTTTTGGTAGGCACGAAGATGCTCCAAAGCATTGATGCACTTTTCATCTAAAAGTTCCAGCTGACTAAATCTGCCAGCACGATATTCATCCCCTACTTCAGTATCTTGAAGTAGTAGAGCCAAAGAAGGAACTTCTAATTCAAAGGGAAAAATAGCTTCAGCGCCATAAACCAAAACGAAAGGTGAAGTTCCAGTGGGGGTGCGAACACTAGTTCGATAGGCCCACAAAGCAGGATATAATTGGATGTGCCAATCTCGACCAGATTTATTGACCAGTATTTTGAGAATTTTGATTAATGTTTTATTAGATGCTTCTGCTTGGCCATTACCCTGAGGATAATAGGGAGTGGACCAACGATGTTGAATTTTATATCTTTGACATAATTTTTTGACATCTTTATTTTTGAAACAAGTTCCATTATCTGAGATGAGATTGGCAGGAATTCCAAACCTACAAATAATTTGATTAAAAATAAATTTGGAAACTTGTGTTCCAGTACAAGAAGCTAAAGGCATAGCTTCAACCCATTTTGTGAAATACTCCATAGCGGTTATGATAAATTTGTGTCCATCAGATGACACAGGGTTGATTTTCCCAATGATATCTAAGCCCCATTTTGAAAAGGGCCAAGGAGATGAAATAGCCTGCAGCTCTTGTGCAGGCGCATGGACAAGGTCAGCATGTTTCTGGCACTTGTCGCAATGGCGCACATAATCATGTGCATCATTCTCCATGGTAGGCCAAAAATATCCTATCCGAAGGAGCTTCTTAGCAATGGCGTTACCACTAAAGTGTCCTCCACAAGATCCATCGTGGGCTTCACTCAAAGCTGATCTAGATTCTTCTAGATTCAAACATCTTAATAATATGCCTTCAAAAGATCTCCTATACAAGGTATTACCAATGATTACGAAGCGACTTGCTCGTCTACGTAATAATCGGTGTTGGTTGCTAGTATAACCATCAGGGAAGGTTCCATTTTGCAAAAAATTAAATATATCAGTGTACCATGGTTCGGGAGTAGTTTCATTGATTAGAAACACATCCAAAGGTTCTAAGCATGATTTGCTTGAAGCGGGTTCCTGGAGTCGACGAATAATGATGGTAGCATATTCATCATCTAACTCCAAGGGCAAAAGAGATGCAGCTGCAGCCATAGCGTCAGCCGCACGATTGCTAGTTCGAGGAATAGCTTCCAAAGTAACTTGATCAAATAAGGATAATAATTGCAAAACATATGTTTTATATGGGCGTAATTTATCATCTCTGGTCTGATAAACATCATTGATTTGATTTATGACAAGTTGGGAATCACCAAAAACTAACAAATTTTTAATTTTCAATGCCAAAGCTGCTCGTAATCCAAGGATTAGAGCCTCATATTCAGCAGTATTATTAGTGCAAGCAAACGTTAATTTAAAGGACAGAGGTATAAGATGTTTTTGCGGAGATATTAAGATAATACCTGCACCAGCCCCACTCATACATCGGGCTCCGTCAAAGTATAGGGACCATTGTTTAGGATGGTCTGCCTCTAATTTAAGGCATTCATCGGGAAGCTCAATGATGAGGGGATGGGTAGACTCTAAGGGTGCAGCAGCTAATTGATCTGCTATGATTTGACCTTTAACAGACTTTTATCCTATAAACGTGAGTTCAAACTCGCTTAGCGCAATAACCCACTTGGCTGTGCGACCAGATAAATACGGTCGACTCATAAGATATCGCAAAGGGTCGAATTTGGCAATAACATACGTTTTCTGACTGAGCATATAATGTCGTAGTTTCTGTGTAGAAAATACGACTGCAAGACATAACTTCTCTAATATGGTATAGCGAGTTTCATAACTGATTAAGGTTCTGCTGATGTAATAATTAGCACGTTCTTTCTTCTCATCGTCAAGCTGAGCTAACATAGCTCCTAAGGCAAAATCGGAAGCAAAAATGTACAAAATAAATGGACGATCAGATCTAGGTGGGGAAAGCACCGGTGGTTGGAGGAGATATTGCTTGAGGAGTTCAAATGCTTCTTGACATTTTTCGTCCCAATGGAAAGAGACATCTTTCTTAAGAAGTTTAAGAAAGGGTCCGGTTTTATCTGCCAACTTATCAATAAAGCGGCGAATAGCTTGAAGCTTACCTTGTAAACTTCGTAATTCTGATATATTGGTGGGTGCGGGCATATCAGTGATAGCCATGATCTTGAGAGGGTCAATTTCAATGCCACGTAAAGAAACGATAACCCCCAATAATTTATCGGACTTAACTCCGAATATACATTTGGCTGGATTCAATCGGATAAGATACTCCCTTAACCGATCAAATACTTTTCTCAAGTCATTTAAATGATCATCTTCTTTGATGGAACGAGCTATAATATCATCTACATAATCATGTAGAATATCATGCATCATATCGTGAAAGATATAAGTCATGGCTCGTTGATAGGTTGCGCCTGCGTTCTTTAAACCAAATGGCATTACTTTCCAACAAAAGGTTCCCCAAGGGGTAATAAAGGTTGTTTTAGCCTGATCTTCAGGAGCTATCCTGATCTGATTATAACCAGAAAATCCATCCATTAGGGATATCATTCCACTTCCAACAGTAAAATCAATGATTTGATCCATGTTAGGAAGAGGAAAATCATCCTTAGGGCAGGCAACATTAATATCTCTGAAGTCTGTACAAACCCTAACTTTAGTGGCTTCTTTCTTAGTTACTGGAACTACATTTGAGATCCATTCAACATAATCAATGGCTTGTATAAAAATGACCTTCAACAGTTTTTCTAGTTCTGCTTTGACTAGTAAGGCCACTTTAGGATGCATTTTTCTAAGTTTTTGTTTAACAGGTTTAGCATCTGGATGGACTACTAGATGATGCATGACTACAGAAGGGTCCAGACCTGGCATGTCTTCATATGTCCAAGCAAAGACATCTTCATAGTCTTTAAGAAATGAAATGTATTTATCTTGTTTTTCTTGACTTAATTCTGATCCAATATTGATTATGTGAGGGTTATGTTCGGTTCCAATGTTAATTTTTATACCGTTTTCAACTTCCATATGTAAATCTCTCTCAAAATTAGGTGGGGCGGGTGAAACACCCAATTCTTGTAATTCTTCCAAGGTTAGCTTGGATAATTCGTCTTGAGGAGTCGAGGCCTCAAGCTGGGCTATACTAGGTATAGAGCCATCAAAATAAAATTTGTTATGTAATAAGTCATCAACGGAGACATCATGGAAGATATCCCCTTCCAACTCATCGTCGGATTCGACAATCATCTCAGGGTAGGCGAGAGATAGCATATGACAAGTAAAGGGATTATTTTTTGAAAGCAAAGAATCTTGTTTATCGAGATAATCTTGATAACATGTAAGATGGTCATCCTCCTCAAATGGGAAGGGTTGACCTTTACTAGGAAATAGGCCCACACCGCATCGGGCAGGCCATGGTTCTACCTCAATAGGTTCCTTCATACCATTTTGGAAAGGTCCCAAACCTTTCCCTTTATAGCCCAATTTAAGCATTATGGGTTTAGCTTTAATATATTCATTAGCAAAATAGCATCGAGCATATCCATCACAATGTGTCTTGATGTTTCTGGGTATTCTTCCCCAATCATATCCCTTATAAATAAAAGCACAACTCCCGACTTGGTAGATACTTCCCATAGGTTGTGGGAGGCCCAAGGTACGAGGAGAAGGTGGGAGTTTATTTAAAACAAGGGAAGCTTGCATGGCAGTGTTGATCTCTTCTGATATAAGAATTTTAGATAAATCGGGTAAGAGTTCATCAGTAAGAGCATAAGAGGTAGAAGGAACATTTCCTAGATCTTTTGATGTGGAAAGGATGCCTGTAGTGGATGGAGATGTTATAGGGATATCGATGGATGAGTCTATCGGTGTGGAAGTTATAGGGGTAAAACAAGGAACATTGGTTGTAGTTCTGGGATCTTTTCGAGGTCCTAATGGGGTTTGTTCAGAAGATGGTTGAGCTATATGTAGAGGTGTAGTTGATGGGGAAAAAGTAGGTGATGTTATGGGTGAGTGTTTCACACGTTTAGATGGTTGATGAGAATTAGGATGTGTGGATGACAGAGCAGGGCAAAATTGAACTCCAACCGGTTCTGCCAAAGCACACATATCAAAGGGTCTAGGGTCACCATGAATGGTAACCAACTGGTTTTTAAATTTGAATTTAACACACTGATGTAAAGTGGATGGAACCGCTCGCATCGCGTTGATCCAAGGGCGACCCAAAAGTATATTGTACGATGTAGGGCAATGTACAATAAACACGGTCGTATCTAGGGTTCTAGGACCAACTTGCAAGGGTATAGTAATGACTCCACACGTTTCTTGTGTCTCGTCATTGAAGGCTTTTATGATCATATCCGTTCTTTTCATTTCGTCACTCCTAAAGCCAAATCTTTGGTAGAAGTCAAAAGTGCATATGTTTAAAGATGAACCATTATCAATCAAGACGCGTTTAACGGCTACGTCCCCAATTAGGGCAGTAATATATAAAGGGTTATCCTTATGTAAACTATGTTGTGGTATATCCCTATCTCGGAAGTCAATACAGTCAACTTCTCGAGTTATGATAGTATTGGTCATGGCTTCAGGCTGAATATTTTGTGGTACCATCATTTGGCTTAATGTGAGCATTAATTCATCCCTATGGATAGGAGAAGATCTTAAAAGGTCCAAAAGGGAAATTCTAGTTGTAGTATTGGATAATTGTTCATTAATATTATACGGAGGCTTAGGTTGAACATTAGGCATATGATTCCCTTTATTGGGATTTTTCAAAACAAATGGAGCTGATCCATCATTCTGAGTTTGATCCCGTTGAGAGTTTTGAGCCTGTTGTCGGGTAACAACTCCGATGGTACCTACAATATTATTTTGAGGATGATGAATTGGTCTCGGTCTAGCATTTATGGCTTGTTCATTAGAAAGGAACTGATGAGAAGAGGGTCGAGTAGTAACTCTTCTAGGAAATGGTTCTTTCGAAACCATAGAATTTGTGATGGGTTGAATAGGATCTGATTCATTTTCAGAACTATTCGATTGATTGGAGGTGATTTCCATGTCACTTTCAGTATCAGATTCTACATCACTAAGATCAGGTGTTCGAGTATTATATAGGGGTCTGGACGTAACCATGGATAAAGTTGTGTCAAATATTTCTAGATCGTGAATAGGTAAATGCCCACTAATGGCTCCTACATATCGGGTAGGAGGGGGAACATTATGATGTTCAATTTGATTAGCCACCTCTTTGCCATGCTTTGGTAAAGGATGTTGAAATATGTCCAATGATTGATTGGCATTCGGATTCTGACTTTGAGGGGTGTTCTTTTGAACATTATTAGTAGGATTTTGTTTAGGTTGAAAGGCTTGCACCTCCATCTCATTGTTATCAATTAAATCTTGTATTTTATGTTTTAATCATTTACAAGAGTTGGTAGCATGTCCAGGTCCTCTATGGAAATCACAATGTAAATCAGCTCTGTATCCGGGTATGGTTGGATCAGGTTCCCGGATAGTTGGTAATTGGATCAATCCTCGGGCTAATAGTTGCGGGAGAATGGTTGATAAAGGTTGATTTAACCTAGTAAATTCTCGAGGTGGTTTATCAGGAGGTTTCAATATGAACTTCTCTATTGTTTTCACAGTATTAACATTGGCAATGTTTCTGCTATCGATGACTCCATCACCCACAACTTGTTTATTTTTATATTGATTTCTGGATGTTTTCTCATCATCTTTCTTTTTGAGCTGACCTCTTCTAATGAGAGCGTCTTCCACTCTTCGGGCTAAGTCTATAGCTTGATCGAAGGTGGTCAAGGTAGCAGTTGATAATTCATAGGATAGTTGTTCTTGTAAATTATTGATAAAAATATCCAACATTTCTCGATAAGGTAACACAAAGTGTAATTTTCCTATCAACTGCCTCCATCGAGCTAAGAAGTCAGCAAAACACTCATCTTTGTCTTGTTTTAGGTTGTACAAATATTTAATGGTTACATGCCTTTCAATATAGGCACTAAATTGATGCACAAAAGACTCGGTGGTCTCTTCGAAATTTCTCAAAGAATGAGTGGGCAATTGATAATACCACTCCAATGCCATCCCTCCTAAACTTTTCGGGAACATTTTTAGTAATAACAAGTCATCATGTGATATATCATGACATGCTATCCTAAACATACGAAGATGCTCTATGGGATCTTCGGTTCCTTTGTATATAGGTAGGACAGGCATGGGAAAGTGTTTGGGATATGGTTGTGCTACAACTATAGGATCTAGAGGTTGACTACACATCTCTCGATAATTGTACGAGGGACGATAGGGATCTATTTGGTCCATACGGGAGGTTAACTATTTCACCATGGCTTCCAGATTACCAGTTTGCCCACCATATTGGTTCGGTGGTACATGAGCATGGGATTTGTGAGCGTAGGAAGGCGGGACATAAGGATTAGATGCTATATTGTTGTTATGCAAATGATTGGTAGGAAGAGTATTATGAAGAAGATTTGTGGTAGCATTATGTTGTATCCCAGATTGTTGGAAATTAACATTTGGTTTTGTTTTAGGCTTTTGTTGATTTGAGGTATATTGATCAATAGCTTGGTGAAATAGAGCAGTGAATGAAGGTTTCTTTTGTGTGGGAATAACCCTTGGCTTAGTAATAGGCACTCTAGGTAGTTGGGTAACCTGTTGTTGTCACGTGTTTTGGATTATAGTAGCCATGTCCAAATTGGACGGTCCAGCTTGATCACTCTCTTGATCAACGAAGGACAAAGGATTAGTGCGTGTGTGATATATGTCTTCTAGGGTTGCTTGAGTGTCACTAATTTGATCTTTGTCCATATGAACTGCTCTATTAAGGGTGCCCATATTATCATGGAGGAACTTCCAGAAATGTTCCATGTTATCAAAAGTAATAGCTCCTTCTGGAGATATTTTAGGAGATGAGGATTCTTCCTCCCTAACATTTTCTCTTTGTTCATTTGCATCAACATAGTCTTCTTCTTGTTGGTCTAGAGTTCCTTCTTCCTGAATTGGGTCTTCAGGAAGGACATCTGGGTTATTTTCTGTTTTCCTTAACCAATCTTCTTCTACCTCAATTTGTTTTCCATTCCTGAGTCTAGTCATTATGTCTAAATCTTAGATTTTAGCAAATATATATTGATATATTTGCAACAGATTTGGGAGGTATATATTTTAATTATATACCTACTATGATGCTTAAAAATAAAATGTTTTGATTTTTTTGTTATGATTTTGTTTTTTTTTGTTTTTTTTTATTTTATGCTTATAAAGACAACAAATAGCACACTAAATACAAGAAATAACAATAATAAAATAATAGCTTAGTTTTCTAAAAAGAGTTTATGAATATCATTGATAGGATCAAGTTCATCAAGAGTCATAAAATGCTCTTCTTCAAATTGGAAATGGTTTTTCAGGAACTTGATAAAGTGTGCTATAGTAATATTATCTGTTTTAGATTCTGTCTTGTAAAAATAAATCTCATGGCAATACTCTCGATATAACACAGCTCTGGGGACTCTATTCCATCTTTGTCTATCCATAAGAATGACCTCTTGGTCCTCTATACGAGACATAAATTTATGTACTACAACTGCATTATCGAGGTATTCCTCAAAGGTATACAACTCAGAAGACACAAGGGCTCTTTTATCTGCTAACCACCTATGGCAAGCTCTCTGAAGCTCATGATACAAAGTCACTTGATCAGGAAATGCAATAGATTTAATGATTGATTTTAAATTTACCATGCGATTATGCTAAATGAGGTGAAATCCAAGATGCAAAAAACATAATAATTCAAGACAGTGTAGAAATACAATATGAAAAATGCAGAGAAAGCTAAGGAAACGCAAACTCTGGACTCAGATTGCCCCCAATCTGGACTACATTCAGGATCGCCGACAATCGTACGAGATCGTCTGCGATGATCCGAGCTATATTCGATTGAAAAATAGTAGAGTTACTGCAAGAAAATGCAAAATGCAGCATATATATAGTAGTACGAGGATGCTTTAGTGAATAAATATCCAAATCCGTCAGCTAAGGGGTTCAAGGAAATCAAAATCAAGGGGAGTAAGGGGGGTAAACCAGAAAATCCTAGTTTATATAGGATTAGGAAGAGGTTTAAGAGGTTGGGTATCATCCCAATCTAGGATATCTCCAACAAGGAAATCTCCAATTGCGCAGACACGCTTCTGCCTAAGTTGGAGAGGTTGTTGAAACAGAAGCTAATTATGAAAATTCAGTTTTGGGAAAAAATCATCTGGATGTTCTGTCCATGATGATTTCATCAGATCTATGATGATCTCATCTAATCTATGACGATATCGTCCAACGGTCAAAACAAATCCTAAAAATGGTGCGAAAAATGAGGAAATGGGTAGCAGGCGGTTTTGGAGCGGTTTTGGGGTTAAAATTCAAATTTTTATCTTTTATCTTTTACTAAGGTTTTAATCGTGTCAATTTTAGGGTGCTATAGCATGAATGGGATGGATTGTGAAATTGAATAATATAATGAGGAAGAAAAAGGGAGGGAGAAAGCACAGAAGAAAGAAACCTATCAATGGTATGTAGTCGCTCAAAGTGTGACCATACAATATTGATGAGTAACTTAGAGGAATCAGATTAGAAGAGATCAAAGAGATGAAACCTATCCAAGGTATGTAGCCACTCGAAGCATGACCATACAACATGGGTGGGGTTCGAGATGGAAAGAAAAGAAGAAAAGAAAGAGGAGATAAGTAGAAGAAAATGGAGGACTTTGGGAAAAAAATGAAAGGTATGTAGCAGATCGAAGCGTGACCATACAATATTCAGGAGAGAAGAAAGAAAGAAGAGGAGAAAGAAGAAAGGAGATAGATGAAGTAGGTATAAATGTATATGCAAATTAACTTAGTGCCACAGAATCCCAAAAAGAAATGATGATGTGATTTTTGTGTGGTTTTGTGTTGTTTGAATGTTTTGTTTTTTTTTGTTTTTTTTTTGTATATACATATGGAAAATTGGTGGTGAGTTGTAGTGCCTACAACTAGGCGTAGAATTATCACAAATGAATAATTTTAATGGGATCAAGTTCGATAATGCCTTCCAATGTGGCCAGATGATATGCCCTAGATCTAAACTTATGAGTAACCATGTAAAGGCCTATCCAGTTAGGTGCAAAATTATCATGGATATGGCACGGTTGGCTAGTGATTTGTTGGTTCTCCTTAAGGACTAAGTCTCCAACTTGAAATTCATGTTGGTGTACCTTGGAATTGTAGGCACGTCGAATATGATATTGATAAACTTGCGTATGCTCAATCATGTGAATACGACGTTCATATAGTAAGATCAATTGGTCAAGTCGAGCTTGGCGGGTTGTATCATCATCAATGAATTCTTGCATGGATACCCATAAAGATGGTATTTCAAGATCCAAGGGCATGATGGCCTCAACACCATAGATAAGGGAAAATGGGGTTGCCCCAGTTGGAGTGTGGATACTGGTACGGTAGGCCCATAGTGCTAATGGCATTTGATTGTGCCAATCACAGTGTGATTCTTCAACTATTTTGTGAAGAATGGTGCAAATGGTTTTATTTGTAGCTTTCGATTGGCCATTACCCTGTGGGTAGTATGAAGTGGAGAAGATATGTTGGATATTGAATTTTCCACAAAGTGCACGAACATTATTGTTTTTGAATGGAGTGCCATTATCTATGAGGATTTTGGAGGGGATACAAAAATGACAAATGATGTGTTGAGTGATGAAATCAACAATTTTGGGGTCGGTCATTTGGATGAGAGGAATGGCATCCACCCATTTTGTGAAGTATTCAATTGCGATGATGATGAACTTATGATTGGAAGATGATGCAGGTGTGATTTTTTTGATAAGATCCAAGCCCCATTCTGAAAAGGGCCACATTGACTGGATAGGCTGGAGCCTGAGAATGCAAGTGTGTGATATTGGCATGGTGTTGGCACTTAACACACTTTTTGACATAAGCACAACAGTCATGTTCCATTATGGGCCAGTAATAACCCTGTTGGTCCGGCTTTCATGCACACCCAGAGAAAAATGATGAAGGCAAGGAAAGCTCCGGAGACACCCACGGGACTGATCCCACTCATCTTTAGGATCTAGCTGGTTATCCAAGGTGCGAGTTCTAGAGTTGGGTCGAATGGCAATTCACTCTTTTCCACTTACGGAATAGATTTCGATATGGATGCTCTCGTTACCTTACGGGGGGTTCTGAACTTGTTCGATAGTTGCAAAAGTTGTTGACAATCAGATTTGACTTGAATTCTTTGATCTAGCTCTCATGGGTCGGCAGATTTAAATAAAAGGCAAACAAAGAAAATAAAAATGGATCATTCACGGAAAGCAAAGAGAGGGTAGGGTAAGGCGAGAAAGAGAAGTTTATCAAACATCAATTGTAAACCCAAGCTGTCAATCTTATCTATGCTATCGGCTTCACAACGAGAACAAATCCCGAGAAGAAAGTGTCCGGTCGGTCTAAGATCACTTTCAACTAAGAGCACAAGGCGAGTGAAACAGATCTAGCGAGAAAATCATAAATCCAAGGGCAGTTGGTTAAAGCGGTATCTTTCACGGCGACCCTAGCTCGCATGAGTGAAGACAGAGCAATTAGAACAAACTTAACCTCAAATCTGTAATTTCCCCTAGCGAGACAATAGAACAAGCTGAAGCCTAACGACATATTTAATCTTGACAATGGCGGATTCACGACATATATCTAACAAACTTTAAATGGAACGGATAACAAAAGAAAATACACTTATCACACTCTGCAAAAGATTAGGCTCCTGGCCATGCTATCACGAGAAAAGCTAAAGCACATCAACTCCAAGTCCGAAAACAAAGGATTTCACAAAATTTGCAAGAAATTGCTTATAAGCCTTTATTTCTAAGTCTCCGCCTCCTAGCGATTACATTTAGAATTTGTATTTATAGACTCGGGACGGACCACGATCTTTTCCAAAATATCTTGCTCAAACCCTAAATCTTATCGCACTTAAACCCTAGGACCCGGGTTTTACAATAAAAATCCATTTAAAAATCAAAGTCCGGATAGAACTTAACCCTTCGGCAAATACGTGCGATCGAGTTGCCATAAATGGAGAAGATAAAATAAAATGCAACTTGCATTCATTCGCATTTGCAAATAAATGCTTTCATTAATTCTGCTGGTGAGCCGGATGAGTCACCACTTCTCCATCAATTCGATCTCCGCAAATCCATCCCGAAGTTGAAATGGTCTTCATGCTATCAAGTCTGCAATAAATTTGTTGTTGAATGCTCTCACGGTGGCTTCTCTCCTAGCATGGCGGTCCTTGACTAAATCCGCACTTTATCTTCGCCTTTATGGTCTTTCCCGGTTGTCCGTAAGTGCCGGGTGGAATCCTGCATGAAAGACAAAAAGATGCATTAGATTAGCATTTTAATTAAATCGGAAGCTTAAAACATTAAAAGCAGATTAAATCCACAAAATAAGCTTGCATGTCAGGCTCTGTTTGTCCCATTCACGCTTTGACACGTGTCGCTACCCCGGGAAGCCTTCGTTTCCCGCGGAATGCACTTTCGGGTCAACTTATGACTTTCTCTCTCCTACGCGATTTTGTGACATGTCGCGATTTCGCGACATGTCGCGAAATCGCGACCTGCGAGCATCGGCAACTTCCTCCCTCGTCGGCGCGAAACGCGACATGTCGCGATTTCGCGACATGTCGCGAAATCGCGACCCTTCCTGGCCTCCGTACGCTTCTTGATTTTCAGTCGCGATTTTAGAACACGTCGCGATATCGCGACGAGTTCCCTTACGCATGCGTTGACCGCGTTGACCGCGATTTTGGAACATGTTTCGGACTTAGCCGATTTTTCATCCTGCGGCCCATTTTCTCTCTCCTGCGCGAAAATACGACATGTCGCGATTTCGCGACATGTCGCAAAATCGCGCCCTCCGTCCGACTTGCTTCTCTCTCCCAAAAGCGTCGCGATTTCGCGACATGTCGAAAATCGCGACCTTTACGGCACTTAGCTGCATTTTGACTTACATGTCGCGATATCGCGACATTTCCGAAAAATGGAAGTGTCGCGATATCGCGACACTACCAAAAATGGAAAGTTTGATTTTTCGGTGAATTATGCAACTGTTTTATGGATTTTCTCAGTAACGGTGCAAGATTTTGCTTGTGCATGAATGATTCTAGCATGTAAAAAGTGAATTCTTGGATAACACAGCTAGAATGCAAGAAAAAGCACAACTTTAAAAAGGAGGCAAGCAAATTTGGATTTAAAACAGAAAATGACCAAGAGGGTCCTACTTTGCAAAAATGGAAGTTCATAATTTTCTAAGGATGGAATCTCATTTTTCGGTGGGGGTGTGTTGCTTATCAACAAATGGCGATATCTGCGGGTAAAATAGTAGCACTATTTTAGAACCCAAGACTACGGTTTCAAAACAAAAAGACCATGCATCATGCCTTGCCACGAGGCATTCTTCACAATAAATTGATTACTAAGCGCAAGTTGTTAAAATTTCCCAAGGACATCTTAGGTTGGATTACTTCAAGGAAGATTTACGATGTGCAATTACAAAGGTATAGAACTTTCTTCAAGGATGAGTGAATTGAATGATAAACTTGGATTAATCAACTTTTCTAGATTGTAAAGGGGAAACCGAGTAGAGCTCTGTTTACTAGTTTAGCTTTTCGACCTAGACAGAGTTACCCTTTAGATTTACACGACCCAATTTACAACTGTAGGGCAGAATCTAATATTGGCTGCCTCTTTTAATCATATAACTCTTTTTTTTTTCTTTTTTTCTTTTCTTATCTCTCTTTTTTTATCTCTCTTCTTTTTGAAATATATCACTATCTGGAAGACCTTAGAGAAATTACAATTTTCTTTTAATATTTGATCAATATGGAACTATTTCAGTCTAGGCATTGATAGCCTCTGTGGATACCCAAATAATTGCATGAACCATAGTCCCCTCTTATAACCTGACTTTTCTTGGATTCCCAGGAGTTCCTCCAACTAAACAGACATAACAGTTTTTCTATCATTAAAACAAGCTGTGGCAAGTAAGACACAAGATCCAATCATCTCTCTACCTTCATCCTGGATAACAAAATAGTTCCACGATTGAGTGCAAGCGAGACTATCTCAATTAGAATAATGAACGATGATGGGCATTGGATTGAGGATTTATCAGCTTAGGAATAAACAATTTTTAGCAGGCTGACTTTTCATTGATTGCTCAGGCAGAGGCAAAGGACAGAAAATTTTAGAAGCCAAAGGACTTTATACAGGCTTCCAAGGACAGGCACAGGCTTTAAAGCAAAACAAAATAAAACTACAGGAAATAAACGCACAAGCAACAAAATAAAACTAAAACAAAAGCGACAGACAACAAAGAAAAGGAAAAAAGGGAAGAAAATAAAAGCTATACGAGGCAATAAAAGAAATAAACTAAAAAACTGAAGCAAAAAAAAAAACAAAGAAAAAGAAATGCAATAAAGAAAAAGCATCACGAGACTAAAATAAAAGCAAGCTAAAATAAAAAGACAAAGAAAGAAATAAAAGCAACGACAAAAGAAATAAAGCACAAGCTAAAAGAAAAACAACTAAAAAAAGCAAAAACTGCAGACATTTAAAAATAAAAGCTGCAACGACAAAGAAATAAACTGAAAAACAAATAAATTAAAGCTATGAGCATTAAAATTAAGCTGAAGCAGTTAAAGCTGCATAGACATTGAAATAAAAGCTGCAGCGACAAAGAAATAAAAGTGAAAAACTTCAAAGCTTATTTACAATGCATACATATGTTACAACTTCCCTTCATACTCAAAAAATGCAGCAGTTGGGAAAGCAGAGAAATGGTGCTTTAAAAAAATTTTGACCATGCAAGTAATTTAAAAAAAATTACCTTTCGAGTCCTGTTGACGAAATGCACTCCAGACTGTGCTTCAAAAATTTGCTATCTGGGAAAGACTTGGGTTTACTGTCTTCCCTGTCCCATTTGAAAAACAAATCTGCAACTCCTTCAAATTAAACAAATCATATAATAACAAATCATATGATAACATGTTTATGCTTCTAATTAAAGGGTTTGCGAGTTCTTTCAAAAGGATTTGAATGTAAAAAACCCCGAGGATCAAATACTTTAAAACCTTGACGGACCAGGACCACCACATTTTCAAATTGATGTGACAAGCTGAAAGAAATCATGTTTTATCTGTATGCCCTGGTTCTTAACAACTTGAACATTTTGTGGTTCTTTGCATTGCTTCAATATCCAGGACTTCAATTTTTATCCCTCTAGCAGAATGCTTACAATTTTCCTTTTCACCTGAGCCTTGCTTAGACTTAACCTCATCAATGTGCAATGTCCAAACATCATTGTTGTTATTGATTAGGGCTATAATTGTTCTCACCTTTTCAGTTGCCAAATCATAAACTCCAATATCTGCATCAACACAGTTTATAGCCTCCTCTTTGACATTATGTTCAGAAGTTGCAGGCTTATGTTGAGGCAGTTCATCAATTCCAAGTTGGTGACCACATTCATATTTACCATCTTTTCCTCCTTTTCTTGAAATTCAACGGGTGGTCCAGAGTAAGCCTCAATCAAGTTAATGTTTTGTCCAACAATGCGAGGCGAGTTCATAGAGGGTGATGTCGGCTTTAAGTTCCCTCATATCCTCAATGATGCTATCCTCCTCGGTTACTTCTGCATAGTGAGATTGAATCTCACTTTCATCATCCTACGATGAGGAAGGATCATTATTAAGTTATGGACTCTCACATTTCAAGTCATAGCTGTCCATTTTGAGCTGTTGAAAATCTTGCATTTCATCCACAGAAGTCTGTACAAGACTTTCTGTCTCTTCGGGAAAAGTGACAGAATCTGAAACCCTGGTTGTACTATTTTTGGGTGAACTAGAAATATCAATATTTCTTTGATTTCCAGGAAAATTTAACTCACCAGGAAAAACTTCGATTTGGGTGGTGCCAGATCACAACTGTTCAGTTCAAGCACCTGCACTTTGAATTTGTCAGAACTTTTCTCTGTATTTTGCACATGTTGAGTGGATGTCACAGTTAACGGAGTCTCCTTGGGTAGAGCATGACATGTTGGCATTAACTCATGATGTGGAATGGGGTCTGGAACAGGCATGTTCTGTGTAACATAGGATATCAAAGGACTGCTCAGAATTTGAGGCCCTAGCTGTCTTTCAAGAATTAAGGCTTCTTTATAAGCCCCTGCCAGGGTTGTGATATTAATATCTCTCTTGAGGAAAATAGAGGTCACCGAATCCAATGCATTCTTGTAGATTTCTAAGGCCAGATTTGCATTTGGGATGTAATGGCCGGTCATTCTACCGTAAGCTCTTTGGAACCTCATATTGAAAGACTGTAGCAGTTTCTCCCGACTCTCTCTTGATCTTTGGAAAATTGCTGATATAAAATCGTTGGGATCTATCACTTCATGAGTTGTGATATAAAAGCTTTCTCTAGATCATCCCGACTAGTAATGGAATTCTTTGGTGAGGTTTAAAAACCAGTCATAAGCTCCCTCCTGGAGAGTGAGCGGGAACAATCTGCAGGCAACATCTTCATCTTTGTATATTCAACAATCTTAAAGCATTTTTAAAAGCTAGCGAGATGTTCTTCTGCGGTTCTTGTCCCATCATGTTTGTACCTAGGGAGATACCTTTACGGACTTCGGGCAAGTCATGGGCTATACCGGAATGTTCAAAGCGGTGGAGCCCAACCAATTTGCCATTAATACTTGGTGACGAGTGATGTTCCGATTTGTAATTGGATAACTGCAAGTGATGATATAACTGTTCTTAACAAACCACTGAACTTAAGGCCTTATCTGGCAATTTCAAAAACTGCATCGACAACTTTCAAAAGCTGCTGACAATTTACAAAGCGCCAATTTAAAACGCGACAATTTAAAAGCATCGACAATTTATAAAACGCAATTTATAAAGCGAGAGTTCATATGGGTCCTTCAAATGTTCGTTGTTATGCCCTTACAACACTTGAGCGAGTTCATGCCCTCCTTCTAGCGCCAATTAGGTGTTGGGAGGAGGAGGAAAATTAACTACGGGACTTTGGATAAAATACGGTTTACGGTTCCACATACGGTCGGATTTCTCAACTCAAGTGCACTAAGAGCGGATGTTACGTGGCCCTCCTTCTAGCGCCAATTAGGTGTTGGTCCGGCTTTCATGCACACCCCAGGAAAAAGGATGAAGGCAAGGAAAGCTCTGGAGACACCCACGGGATAGATCCCACTCATCTTTAGGATCTAGTTGGTTATCCAAGGTGCGAGTTACAGAGTTGGGTCGAATGGCAATTCACTCTTTTCCACTTCTGGAATAGATTTCGATATGGACTGCTCTGTTACCTTACAGGGGGTTTCTGAACTTGTTCAGTAGTTGCAAAAGTTGTTGACAATCAGATTTGACTTGAATTCTTTGATCTAGCTCTCATGGGTCGGCAGATTTAAATAAAAGGCAAACAAAGAAAATAAAAATGGATCATTCACGGAAAGCAAAGAGAGGGTAGGGTAAGGCGGAAAAGAGAAGTTTATCAAACATCAATTGTAAACCCAAACTGTCAATCTTATCTATGCTATCGACTTCACATGAGAACAAATCCCGAGAAGAAAGTGTCCGGTCGGTCTAAGATCACTTTCAACTAAGAGCACAAGGCGAGTGAAACAGATCTAGCGAGAAAATCATAAATCCAAGGGCAGTTGGTTAAAGCGGTATCTTTCACTGGCGACCTAGCTCGCACGGTGAAGACAGAGCAATTAGAACAAACTTAACCTCAAATCTGTAATTTCCCCTAGCGAGACAATAGAACAAGCTGAAGCCTAACGACATATTTAATCTTGACAATGGCGATTTCTGACATATATCTAACAAACTTTAAATGGAACGGATAACAAAAGAAAATACACTTATCACACTCTGCAAAAGATTAGGCTCCTGGCCATGCTATCACAGAAAAGCTAAAGCACATCAACTCCAAGTCCAGAAACAAAGGATTTCACAAAATTTGCAAGAAATTGCTTATAAGCCTTTATTTCTAAGTCTCCGCCTCCTGCGATTACATTTAGAATTTGTATTTATAGACTCAGGACAGACCCTGATCTTTTCCAAAATATCTTGCTCAAACCCTAAATCTTATCGCACTTAAACCCTAGGACCGGGGATTTACAATAAAAATCCATTTAAAAATCAAAGTCCGGATAGAACTTAACCCTTCGGCAAATACGTGCGATCAGTTTGCCATAAATGGAGAAGATAAAATAAAATGCAACTTGCATTCATTCATAACTGCAAATAAATGCTTTCATTAATTCTGTTGGTGAGCCGGATGAGTCACCACTTCTCCATCAATTCGATCTCCGCAAATCCATCCCGAAGTTGAAATGGTCTTCATGCTATCAAGTCTGCAATAAATTTGTTGTTGAATGCTCTCACGGCGACTTCTCTCCTAGCATGGCGGTCCTTGACTAAATCCGCACTTTATCTTCGCCTTTATGGTCTTTCCCGGTTGTCCGTAAGTGCCGGGTGGAATCCTGCATGAAAGACAAAAAGATGCATTAGATTAGCATTTTAATTAAATCGAAAGCTTAAAACATTAAAAACAGATTAAATCCGCAAAATAAGCTTGCATGTCGACCTCTGTTTGTCCCATTCACGCTTTGACACGTGTCGCTACCCCGGGAAGCCTTACGTTTCCCGCCGGAATGCACTTTCGGGTCAACTATGACTTTCTCTCTCCTCCGCGATTCTGCGACATGTCGCGATTTCGCGACATGTCGCGAAATCGCGACCACTGCGAGCATCGGCAACTTCCTCCCTCGTCGGCGCGAAGCGCGACATGTCGCGATTTCGCGACATGTCGCGAAATCGCGACCCTTCACGGCCTCCGTACGCTTCTTGATTTTCAGCCGCGATTTTAGAACACGTCGCGATATCGCGGCAGTTCCCTTACCGCATGCGTTGACCGCGTTGACCGCGATTTTGGAACATGTTTCCGACTTAGCCGATTTTTCATCCTGCGGCCCATTTTCTCTCTCCTAGCGCGAAAATGCGACATGTCGCGATTTCGCGACATGTCGCAAAATCGCGCCCTCCGTCTGACTTGCTTCTCTCTCCCAAAAAGCGTCGCGATTTCGCGACATGTCGCGAAATCGCGACCTTTCTGGCACTTAGCTGCATTTTGACTTACACGTCGCGATATCGCGACATTTCCGAAAAATGGAAGTGTCGCGATATCGCGACACTACCAAAAATGGAAAGTTTGATTTTTCAGTGAATTTATGCAACTGTTTTATGGATTTTCTCGGTACCGGTGCAAGATTTTGCTTGTGCATGAATGATTCTAGCATGTAAAAAGTGAATTCTTGGATAACACAGCTAGAATGCAAGAAAAAGCACAACTTTAAAAAGGAGGCAAGCAAATTTGGATTTAAAACCTGAAAATGACCAAGAGGGTCCCTGCTGCAAAAATGGAAGTTCATAATTTTCTAAGGATGGAATCTCATTTTTCAGTGGGGGTGTGTTGCTTATCAACAAACCCATTCGTAAGATGCGCTTGGTAATGACCATGCCACTAAAATGGCCAACATAGGTACCATCATGGGCCTCTTGAGAAATGTGTTGGGCTTCAGATGGTAAAAGATAGCGGACGAGTATGCCATCATAACTTTACTTATAAAGGATATCACCTAGCAATGTGTAGCGAATGACATGCAATTTAAAAGCTCGTTTATGAGTATGAATAATATCAGGTGGTATGATGTTGAGCTTGATATAATCCTTAACTTGGGAAAACCATGGGTCATGTGGATGGGCTTCGACAATATTGATGCCATCGTCATAAGAAGGTGACTTGCTAAAGATGGCAGAATGGATAAGGGTGTGAATGGACACGTGAGTGGTGTCAAAAAGTGGGTTTTACAAAATTATGGAATCTAGCGAGGCCATGGTATCAGCAAAGCGGTTTTTGGAGCATGGGGTAGCAGTGATGTCATACCACTCAAACTTAGCCAATATATCTTCGACAACCTACTTGTATTGTTGTAATACTGGGCAATGAAATTTTCACTCTCCCTTGATTTGATTGACAATGATGATGGAAACTCCAAATATGTCTAGGCGATGAATATGCATGAAGAGTGCTTGCTTCAAGCCAAGGATAAGAGCTTCGTACTCAACATTGTTATTAGTGCATGGAAAGTATAACTTAAAAGATAAGGGGAGGGGCTCCCCTTGCGGTGTGAAAAAGACTATTCCTACACCCCTAGCATGTGCATCGGGAGCCATCAAAGAAAAGAGTCGGTTTGGTAGTTGATTCAGGCTCTACAGGTTTGGATTCGCTTATGTGAAAAACTGAGTCGTTTGGAAGCTGAATAAGCACTGGTGCATTATTTGGTAATGGGGCCTCAGCTAATTGATCAGTGATGACTTGGCCCTTGATGGAATTTTGGCTAATTAATTTGAGATCAAATTTAGTGAGGAGCATGATCCATTTGGTTGTGCGGGTGTTGTTGTAGCTCCTTCTGAGCATGTAGCAAAGTGAATTGAACACAATATTTCTTAGGTCAAGTGCAGGGGATGGATGTGATGATTGCAAATAGGAGTGATCTAGTGTGCGGCATGGAACGACGATGAATTGTTTAGATGATAAGGATGGACCAGGCGGGAGACTGATTATGTTGTAAAATTTAAAGGGATCACCACTGATGGGGATGTAGTGGACTAATCCATTATGAACATATTTGATACAATGAAGAAGGGTGGAAGGGATGCATTGCATGTCTTGAATCCATGATCGTCCTAAAAGGATGTTGTATTGCATCTCGCCTTCAACAACATGGAAGAGAGTGGCAATGGTTTTGGCACCTGCCTTGATGGATAAGATAATAGTACCAATGGTGGGACGCATGGAGCCATAAAAATCTTGAAGATCCATGGATGGGATGGCAAGATGAGAATTAGGAAGGCAAATGTGGCTCAAGGCGGCCATAGAAATGATGTTGATGGAGGATCCGGTATCAATGAGCATGCATTTATAGGTAACAAAATTGATGGAGGATTGGATGTGTAACGGAGGATCTGCTCTCTCGCCTACAACTTTTGTAATTTCATGGTCATGGAAGTTGATAGAAGGTTGTAAGCATCTTTGAATTTTTCCAACAAAATTTTCAAAGGAGTTGGCATCTTTGGTTTCGAGATCGAGAGAGCAAAGGATGGAATCAAGGGCTTCACGGTGCGGTTGGGATTGCTGCAAAAGGTCATAGATGGACAACCTTGTAGGGGTGGTATGGAGCTGGTGATAAATACTACCACATATGGTGATGAAATTTTGTGGGAGATATGGAGGAATGGGTAGGGTGACGATGGTAGTTGTAACAGGTGTTTTTGTGAAGTGGAAGTTTTTTGGGTGGCCGTAGTGGATAACAATGATTGCGAGTAGTGCTATTGATCATACCCATGAATCCCTACTGAGAAGGTCCTCGATTGACATGATTGACTTAGCATGGGTTGGTTTGAGGTGGATTACCCTCGGGCTCCGGTAATGGATTTTGGAATATCCCCACATTTTAATTTTGTGATAGACGTGAATAGTGCCTCAATCGATAATGTCTTGCACAACATGGCAAAATATGCGATAGGAATCGATAGAATGGCCATGTTGTCGATGGTAATCACAGTAAGTTTGCATATTATGGTTTTGTGGGAGAGGGCAGTTTGTATCAAATGGTTGGACATTAGGTAGATACATGAGGCCACCATCAGTTAGTCGACAAAATAGAGCGGGCATGGGTTTAGATAGAGGTGTCCAATTTCATGGGGGGCGAAGTGGACATGGATTGCGACTTTGGTACGGATTAGATTGAGGTGGAGGATTGGGGGATTGTGAAGTGGGAAGAAGTGGAGGATTAGCTTGGAATTGATTTTTTGGAGATCACGAAGGAGTGGTTTGTGGAGTTTACACGGATGAGACTTGGGGTGGAGGATATGGAGAATTGAAGAGAACTTGTTTGGTTTGAGGGGGTTAGGTGGTAGGCGGTAGGTATGGAGGGCTATTATAGTGGTAATTTTTAGGGTAGGGTAGCTTTTGGTGTAATTTTATTTTTCTTGTGTGGACCTTGATGTCCTCGATTACTTTGGCTTGGGAAATAGCTTCCTCAAATGTTCGGGCTTGATGGATTTGCAATGTTTGGGATATTTTTTTATGACAAATCTTAGCAAAGAGTATGACGAGCTTGGATGGTGGGAGGGAGTGGGATAGATCATGAATGACCACTTGACACCATGCGATAAAATTGGTAATAGGCTTGTCATCCCACTGATGTAATGCATAGACATCGGACAGTGTAAGCTTGGTTTTAATTTTTATGGAGAAGTGCTCTAGAAATAGATTGGCCAA
The DNA here is from genome assembly GCA_028583015.1 of Wollemia nobilis. Classification (NCBI taxonomy): domain Eukaryota; kingdom Viridiplantae; phylum Streptophyta; class Pinopsida; order Araucariales; family Araucariaceae; genus Wollemia; species Wollemia nobilis. Next base: position 4,997,882 of record JAQPPZ010000101.1, read on the forward strand.
TTGTTTGAAAGTGAATAAACTATGGCAAAGAAAATGATTATACCAATATAAGGTTTGTCCCCCAAGAGAAAGTGGGAATGTGCGGAGCATGAGGGGGTCACTACCATGGAGTGAGGACAAGAAAAGTGGTAATTATTCAGATGCTCTCTAGGATCCTCCTTACTTTTAAATTTGTCAAATTTAGAGATCTCAAATTTGTAAGGGTAAGGATGCACGAGAACAGATGGGTGGATTGGTTCATTGCACAACTTGTCATATATGGGTTTTTGAGTCCCATAACCAATTGTACGTAGATCCAACACATGCATTTGCTCCTACATAGCCTAAAATTTTCTAGAGATCATGGTGGTGGTTTGAGGAGCGAGAAATGGAAGTGGTGGTACGGATGTAGGTGGTGGCTATAATGAGGCTTGTGTGTAATCCAAATGTGGTGGGTATTACAACTATTGTTCCTACCACTGCTGGTAGTAAGCATCATGTTGTGGAGTAGGTGTTGTCATGGAGTGGTACTATGGGACAAGAACCTGAGATGGGTGAGGTGAAATGTATGAAGCCTAGGACATGGGTGGTGGCTGTTGGGAGAGTTCATAGTATCTAGGGGTTGCGTGACCAAGAATCGATATCTGTTGTAGCTATGGATCATAATATCCAAGAGCTTGTGGAGGTGACATGGATACCTACTGCTGTGGCACACATGGATAAGTCGGTTATACCTGAACAGTAGTAGTGGAGGACCATGTGGGAGGTGAAGTGAAAAATATGGAAGGTGCTAACAAGGGGGTGGAAGAGCTACTGGTGTGGTGAATATGGGCAACTATGAAGAGGTAGTTGGGATTGGAGAAAAGGATGGGGGGACTGATGGAATGGCGAGAAGGGATTCTGGTTGGACTGAGTATCGAGGTTGATGAACCTGATAGGTGAGGTTCAACAAGGGAGGGCAAAATGAATGGGGAGGAGGTAAATGAAATGATGAAGCAGGAGTCGATGGCGGTCCATAAGATGAAAAGGGTGGATAGCTGGTAGGTGGATATGTGGGGAACTATGGTGTGAAAGGAGGAGAATGCAGAGTGAAGGATGTAGATTATGGGAAGGCCTGGACGGAGGGGTTTGTGAGACCTAATGAAGTGATGCAGTAACCTTGATATGAGTGTGAATAATAGGTGGGGAGACCAGAGGTTAGAGGCTGAGATGACGGTGGGTGACTAGATGAGGCCTGTTGGGATACCGGTATCTGTGATGAAGATGGTGTGGAGTAATAAGGATTGTAAATCATACCAACTATCTAGATAGTGGTGACAACGTCAGGTATGATTTTAGAAACAATTGGTCCAGAAGTGTCTCCCAATAGTGGATGGGATGAATTCTCAAGGAATGGATGGTAAGCTGAAGGTGAATCAGGTGGAGTGAACTCTTCTATCATCATAATGGGGACAGGATGACCAGGTGTGATATAGATAACATGCTGGTAGAATGTGGATGAGGGGTTGGGTGAGAGTTATTCCAAAGTAGGGGTCTCCTCAAAAGTCTTGTCTAATAGATGGGATGGAGCGAAAGATGGTATATGAGACACGGGTTTAGCACTGGGGGTGAAAGGCCCCATCAATATATCAAGTGTAACTCAGGATGAAACCTTCTTAGACTTGGAGGGTGGATCTATGTTATGAGAAGAAGAGGCTCCAATGGTAAGAACATTCTGCTAGGAATCCTTGGTGGCATGGTGAATGGCTTCACGTGTCTGACTACACGTAACCATCATGGTGAGATATGCAGTAGGTGGTATAACAGTCAATAGGTATGAAATATGATCTAAAAAGGTATCTGTGACTGGTCGGGATACTGTTTGGTCCTCAAAAAATAGGTTCGTACCTTTGGGGTGTGGACCAAATTGGTTTGCACTCTAAGGGTGCAGACCACTCAAAATGGAAAACAAAGGTCTAACTGTGTTGTGGATTACCTCTGTAACCTGTATGTGCGATCTGGAACCTCAAAAATAGGTTCACACATCAGGTATGTGGACCTTACAAAATGATAAATAGAGGTCAAAAAGTGTTGTGATAGGCCTGTGTAGCTTGCATGTGTTTTCTAGAGTCTGAAAAACAAGTTCACAGTACAGGGGTGC